>CM035148.1:70302925-73162925 GCA_020205605.1 Panax ginseng
CAATTAAAAATGACGAACAAACGAATAACTCGAAGAACACGCGAAGAACGTTGTTGGTGGACAAATTTAAAACCAGTGTAGTGTAATTGCTATAGATGGACAAGTTTAAAACCATCGCATATAAGTTAGATGCTTATTTCTTGGTTAGGAACAGTAGAAACGTTCATGAAGAATGGATTAAAACTTAGCTATAACGAAGTTATGATAAAATTTTTGTAAAAGACGAACGAGAATTATAAAGTGTGTAAATGAACCCGAATATGTAGGGTTTCATAAGAAAGTAAGAGAACGTAGAAAACGTGAGTCGTGGACTTAAGAAAGAACGAGTTCCGAGTTTGGATGACCAAATTACGAACGAACGAACGGAGAACGTTTTAAAAACATAAAAATGAACGAAGGATGAAGATCAAGCTAATTGAATGGCATGTTAACGGATTCAGAATGAAGTTCTGTCTGAGGGTTATTAAAGTACATAAGATAAGGAAGAGAATGGCTTTGGAATTACCTCATTCCAAGTTCTAGCAAAGAAGTTAAGAAAGTGGGAAGGAAATGTCTCAAACAATTTCCAATACTTAGAAAACTTTTCTGAGTTTAGGGCTTGGCGCCGCAGCGCCAGTCATACCTTAGTAGAAGCGCCGCCAGCGATGCCCATTTCGGGGGGAGAAGGAACTACTGAGTGGCGGCCGCAAAGACAAGAAATGTAAAGTAAACTGGCACTGCGACGCCGGTGCAGAGCAAGACACGATAATGAGCTTTTAAGTGCTCAATTACTGCGGGGAAGTGTAAGGGAAGATAAAGAACATAATGATTAATTAATGTAACACTTAATCCAGTGATTTAAACCTTTCGTAAAGGTTGAACAAAAAGATTAAACGAGATTAAAAAATAGAGAATTTAAGCGATAGATTATGTAACCGATATCCGGGGACCATAGTCGCAATGAACGAATGTGAGGGATTGATATGGTTGTGATTCCTTACACGTTGAGTGATGAGGGTAATGAATAACATTTTGATTTTATGTTGTGGTAATGAGAGATAAGTATAAAGTGTATAGACGCTGTTAACGCGATGCAGTTGTGTTGAATGAACGGTCTTAGCATACAGCGAACCGTATAGCTTCGACATTAAGGAAGAATAACGAATGTTATCAAGAAAGCTGTAATGAACGGTAATAATATTAATGGAAGTCAATCGTGATTCGGATAGAGAATGATAGAATGAAATGTAAGCATTAAACACTTTAACCGACTTGAAGGTTGAGTGTACGCAAATACTAAGCAGATAAAAGCTACACCCTGTGTATGGTTTGACCGTAAGATAATGAAGACCAATGATTAAACCATGAATGGTGAAGAATTGAATTAAAGATAATGTTGTATAACGTAAAGAAGTTGAGTTAATGATTAACTTAAACGATCATTCTGGGAATACAAAAGACTGTATGACTTAGACGATAAAGAATGAATCCTGAGGTATGGCATTTAGTTGCCAGAAAGCCATAAGGAATAAAAAATTTATTTAATGAACATTAAAGTTTAATGGTTCAGATAAGTTAAGATAAGTTTAGGTTTTGGTACAATTGTAACATTTGATGGTTGACGTATGTGAGCTGAGCTAAACAATTCCTTCAGAGAGCAAAGGTATACATGAAACTGGTAATTGATCTAACTTACTGTGATGGCAGTGTAGATGAGACGGGAACTTGTTTGTTGGTTGTTTGTGGGAAACCACTCAGAGTACCATATGGACTACTAGCAGAGACGCGATTTGTGCTGAGTCCTAGAGAAGTTATAAGAAGAAGATAAGAATGAAAATCATCAAAAATGATGAACGTATTGAGTAAGACATCTCTGTATGTCATGAAGCCATAAACCGGTAATGAAAGTTGGTCGCATAAACTTAGGTTGAAAGAACACAAACCCTAAGAAGTAAAGTTAAGTAAACCAATGTGTAAGTCAAGTATATGACTAATTGGTGTACATGTTTTTCATTATGTGTTTTATAGGGATTGGAATGAGCAGTTCAACGTAAGTTGTAGCTGGGCGTAAGGCAAGTTTCCTAACTTCATTCATATTCTAAATGAATGTTAGTTTATTAAACTTCTCAGATGTTGAACTTGAGAAGTTTTGTCTATGTGTGAATGTGCGATATTTGTATAAGGTGGTAGAATGTATGAGGCCTTGGGAAACAATGTGAACACTTCAGTGTTTCTATGAGATGAATTGTTCGGTGATTGAGCTGTTCAATAAGAGAATGCTCTGTCTATACATGATTCGTTATTGTTAAGTCTGTGCTAATGATTCTAGCCAGATAGAATGTGTATGAAAAAGGTAGAAGAATGAAAGTATTTCAAAGTGAAAGTGAATAAGGTTTTAAAATGATAGGAATCAAGATTATTCCTATTATTCAAGCTGCTTTATAACCTTAGTTCGGTTATCAAAGTTCTAAAGGAATGTTTGAATTATTGAAGTTGTTTGGTCAACTGTTATGACTTGCTGAGAAATTGAATGCTCACACTTGCTTTAAATGAAAAACATTTTCAGTGAACGATGTTAGAAGAACTTAAGGATCCCGTAAAGATCAAGCTGACCGGAATCCAGGAAAAGTGCCATTCAGTATATGGATGAGCATGAAGATCAAGTGAAGACTTGTAATATAGTAAGATGAAATTGAACTATAGATTAGTTTAATGAACGGTTATGTATCCTTGGTGGCGGATGAAAGTCACTCTTGTAAGAGATAATGAATAATGTAATTGTCATTATTTGTAATGAATGAGGTTATAAGGTATTAGAACCTGGGAATTAAGAATGTATGTTGTTATATTTTAGTATATAATGATGTTTGTTTGAATGAATGATGTACTCATGATGTATGGAATCCAGGTGTGAAGATAGACCAGATTTCGGGCCGTTACAAGTTGGTATCAGAGCTGATAGGTTATAAACCTTAGGTATGAGTACCTGAGACTATAATCGTAGAGAGTATGATAAGGAGATCGTTGAGTTAAACGATTAAGGAAAAAGATCACCATGTGATCATATTAAACGATGGATGATTTATAGCTAATGTAATAAATGAAAGGTACAACGAAGTAGTACGGGAAGAAGAACTTAAATTGAGGTATGAAGGATAGCATACGAATTAAAGAAAATTTCTATTAAGTAAAGAGAAATTTAGAAGTTGTAAAATTTCGATTGAGGACTCATGTGATAGATGAGTTGTATAAACATTTGTTATGGGCAGAGGTTTGTGCTGGGTGTAACAATTGTTTAGCTTATTACATTGATAATAATTGGAATTGGTCGCGCTATCAAGATGTATATGACAAGAAGGTGAATCTTTTCTCATGTATATACTTGATTGGTAGAGAATGATAAGGTAGGTGTGAGTTCTTGAAACTCATACTTATGGTAGGTTCGTGACTCATAATTATATGGTATGTTTTTGAACTTCTTAGTGAATGGATTCCTATGGTCTGACTGGGATAGTTCTTAAACTCATATTATTCTGAAAATTTCCTGAACTCATAATGTGTGGTAAGTTGATGGACTGTTCTAAGGTATAGGGATGTTTAGACTGAAAGCGTGTATTTTTAGTAGAATTAACCTTGAAGGTGCTAGAGAAGATTAAGTATTGTCACAAGTAAGACAATGAAGGAAGATGGAGAATAGGATATTCCAAGTCATCTAGATATGCTAGATTTCAAAGTTTATTGAAATCGTGCTTATGTGTTCGCGTTTTGAAAATGAAAGAATTAGTTCAACTTTTGGAACTAATGGATTTTAAAAGAACTATTCTTGGTATGTCTATGCTAATTGTTTCGTCTAGATAGAAATTGATTTGAAAAATCAAAATGAATTTTATATCATCAGTGCGTTGGATGCAAGGATGGTAAAAGGATGGAGTTATTAATGCAATTGAACCTAGTGTTGGATGTGATCTTAGGATCAACAACCCGCTATGGAATGATGTATAATGACAAAGTCATAAACTGACGAAGTCCTCAATGTACTGTGAAAAAGTACGGTATCATGACGTCATAAAACATTTTGATGTATTGCGAAAAGAATTTAAAGAAGTAGTTGACATCAATTGATTTGACTAAGACGAATGTTTCAAGTTGATATCCAATTTATTGGTATGGTCTAAGCTACTTGATTTGGATAAGACAAATGGTATGTCATGTTTAAAAGAAAATCGAGCTTTCTTTGAAGAAGTTGTGCCAAACCAAATTATTTTGGTGCAGAATCTAATTATTAAGTCTGAGGTGAACACACCCCAGAATGGGGTTATACGATGGGTTGATCGCCTACGTATGGAAGAGGTAGTTTACCTTCATGGTGATTGTAAACTGACCGTGAAAGAAAGGTTACTGTGACGCCCCCAAAATAGGAATACATCACCTATTCTGAGTCGCCAGATACATGGTACAGAATACAAATACAATCTTAAATATACAACATGAGCTGTGAGTTTGAATACAAATATTGTTTACTAGAGAGTATACAAACTCAAAAGGAGTCCTCATTACTATTATTATCACACTATTTCAAAGAATAGTGAGGACTACTAATGCAAACATCTAGGACCATCACTCTGTTCCCCGACTAGTCCCAACTACGTTCTCATTTCCTGAAGAGAACCGTGAAAGAAAGGGTGAGCTCAACTAGCCCAATAAGAAATATTATGACTAAGATAATGCAGAATAAATTATTATTAGCCTTCAATAGTATAACAACTAATAGAATATAATAGACAACAAGTTTTAGATCAAAAACTGCAGCGGAATAAACAATCCATTAGAAGAGTCAAGTAAAATATAAAATCTACTATCTTCTATGATTTAAAAAGTTTTTCACCAACTTTATCGCTGAGACTTAGCTTAATAAATAATCTACATCATTGACTCATCCCTGCACCATAGCCAAGGATATTCTTTAGTATCACGACCACAATTATCTATGCACTACAGGCCAATAATATTTATGTATTCATTAATGGTCATGATCATGCCAACAACTGTCCATCAATGCACTACGGGCCAATGAGGACTTTTACCACATCATTTGTAACATTACGGTCATGATTACACCGAATAATCTCTTTTCATAATTATACCAAGTCCATCTATGCACTACAGGCCACATATGACTTTCAACAAAATATAAACATGAGGATGATGACAATGATATAAGAATTCAATAAAACAAGTTTAATAATTATTTTATCTAGGAATCAATAACGTCCAAATTGTCAACATGATACTTCTTTGTGGAGTAAAATTTTAAGAATGCTCAGAAGAATATTTCCATGAAAAGATACTGGATGAAGCACAAATATCAAGGATATTCCACTAATTTCATGGAGTATAGAAGTCAAAACTTTAACTAACTGAGTATAATAGAGAATGGAATAACAAAAGAAATCACCAAGCATGCGATAGACCATGACAGAATGTGTTATTCCAAATGAATAATAAATAATCGGAACCAGTCCCACAGTAAAAGCGCATAGATGTGATATTCCAACAGAATAATAAAGACGGAATCAGTCAGTCCCAAAGAAACGCATGAACGTAATATTCCAACAGAATAATAAATAATGGAACCAGTGTCATGCGTAAAAGCATGCATGGATGTTCCAATGTAATGATAAATAATGGAACCCGTGTCCCACAGTAAACGCACAGACATGGATGTTCTAGCGAGAATAATAAAGAATGGAATAATAGAAGAATTTCACCAAGTATAGGGTAGCCCGCGTATACAGGTTATTCCAACAGAATAATAAAGAATGGAATAACAGAAGTTCTCTTCATGCATAAAAAAAAAATAATACTCCCTACGAGTACAACAAATAATATTCCCTACCTTAAAAAAACTGGATATTGGAATAGTGAGGTAGTAAACTTCTCTTCTTCTTTCTCTCTATAATTTCTCTCTATAATAATCGCTCTAAAGCTTTTGTGAATTGGTGAGAAATGAAGGAAGAACGAGCTTCTATTTATAGGAAAATATAGTTTCGATAATTGCACATTTTGGGGCTCGAAATATTACAGTATAATACCTTCCTCTTTTTCTTCATTTTTAATTTAGTCCTGCAAGTATTATCAAACTTGCACCACCTCCCCTAATAGTAAATAATGTGAATCAATAGTAAATCATGTGACTCAATAGTTCTAATCATGTGATAAAAACAATTACAGTATAGTACCTCCATCTATACCTCTATTTTTAACTTAGTCATGCAAGTATTATCAATCTTGCACCACCAGCCCTAATAGTATAAGAATGTGAATCAATAGTACCCCGTGAATAGTAACTCATGAATAGTAACTCGTGAATAGTAACTCTGACACGAAAAGTGCTCCGAATACCCGAGTGAACAATATAACCTCTAAACATCAATTATCATCGAAATAAATGTCAATTTCCACTAACACTAATAATCCCAACATAATAGAACAATCAATTTCATCATTAATCAACACAACTTATTCATCATTAATATTATAACTCACAATATTTAACAACCAGGTCGTTTTTCGATAAGGATTTCTCCTTATTGACGCGCAATTAGGTGACCAAACCTCTCCTTGACAGAACTTCTAAACATTGTCAATACTGTAAATAATAATATGAATAACTTTGTCGTCTCAATTATTGATTTAATAATATAACATATTATGCGGATGATCTTTGTGACAATAATTGAATCAATAATATGATAGATATCATGCAAGAATTCTTTGTAGCAATAATTGAGTATAAGCGAGTGGCGTATCACGTAAGCATCAATAATCAATACCGTATGCTACTATGCAACCACAGCCAGATTCGCATTTTTTAACACCGGTGTTTCAGCAGTTAACGTAAACTTCAGCCGTTATTTTTATAAACCGATAATTACATCGCTTTCTTTTACTACGACAATACTTACGTTGTGGGTCCACGATTGATTGTGTCGTCGTCATTTGATATTCCCAAACAAAAGAATATTCCCCACCAAACGAATATTTTATAACAACTTGCATACTTTGCAAAATTTATAAATATTACCCACAACTATAACATTATATCAAATCCACACCATAATATTTAAAAAAATATTTTGAGAAATTTAAATCTTTATTCATAAAATTTGGGGTCTCACAATCTCCCCTTCTTATGAAATTTTACCCTCAAAATTTACGTGCGTACCTGGTATGCCGAAGAGATGAAGATATCTTGACTTCATTTCAAATTCTAACTCTTGAGGTATAACAATTGAGTGTTGAATACGGTCCTTCTTATCCAAGATTTTAAAATGTATCTCATCATACGTTAAATCATCTGCTATCTCGTCCGGTTCTAAATTAATAATGTGGTTCGGGTCGTCCACATATTTACGTAACATCGATACGTTATGAACACGCGACATACTTGACGGTAAAACTGTAAGACCCCAACTTTTATAAATAAAGATGAATTTTCTATAAATATTATTTTTGAATATTATGGAGTAAATTTGATATAATGTTATAGTTGTGGGTAATATTTATAAATTTTTCAAAGTAAGCAAGTTGTTATAAAATATTCGTTTGGTCGTGAATATTCTTTTATCTCGGGAATATTCATTGACGACAAGACAATCATTGGTGGACCTCTATTAACGAAATTATTGCCTGATTGAGAAAACGACAAAAAAATACTTTATGAAAATAATGGCGAGGTGTTACCGTTAAAACCGTTGAATTACCCGATAGTAAAAGTACAAGAATACGCTGGTTGCATAAGAGCACACTACTTGATTGATTATTGATGCTTACGTGAGAAGTCACTCACTTATACTCAATTATTGCTACAAGAATTGCCGTGATTATATCTCTTATATTATCGATTCAATTATTGTCACAAAGATCATCTCAGATAATATGTTATATTATTAAATCAATAATTGAGACGACAAGTTATAAATGATTAATAATTGTTGAAAGATTAAATATGTGTTGATTAAAAATAAAATGATTTGTGGTAATATTTATTCAATCCTTGATGTATATAAAGAGTCTATTATGAGACGTTTGTGGTAAGTTTGGTTATTTTATTGGGGGGCCCATATGTCATCATCTAAGAGTCTCTTCGTCAATAGTAATTACCTTCATCAATAGTAATTACCTTTGTGTTCCTAACGACCCTGATTTAAAGTATAAAATCATGATGGAGGCGCATAACACACCGTTTGCAATCCATCTTGGGAGTACCAAAATGTATCATGATATTCGTCATACATTTTGGTGGAGCAATATGAAGAGAGAGATAGCGTTGTTTATCTCAAGGTGTCTAACTTGTCAACGAGTTAAAGCGGAGCATCAAGTACCAAAAGGTCCATTGAAACCACTTAAAATTTGAGAATGGAAGTGGGAGCACATTACCATGGATTTCGTTACCGGTCTTCCTAAGGTTTCTCAAGGCATAGATGCGATTTGGGTCATTGTTGATAGATTGACCAAGTCTGCTCATTTCTTACCGATACGAGAAACTTATACACTTGAACATCTTGCTCGTATATACATAAATGAGCTTGTAAGACTGCATGGTATGCCGGTATCCATAGTTTCTGATCGAGACCCAAGATTTACTTCACAATTTTGGGTTAGTTTACAAAAAGCTATGGGCACAGACTAACGATTTAGCTCGGCATATCATCCTCGTATTTGGATGAACAATGGGAGAGGACTATTCAAACTCTTGAAGATCTATTAAGACTTTGTGTCCTTGATTTCAAGGGAAGTTGGGACAAGTTCTTACCATTGGTGGAGTTTTCTTACAACAATAGTTATCAAGCAAGTATTGGCATGGCTCCATTTGAAGCGTTGTATAGAAGAAAGTGTCGTTCTCCAGTATGCTGGGATGAGGTGGGTGAAGCAACGTTGTTGGGACCGAAGTTGGTACGTATGACTACGAAAAATATTCAAACGATCCGACAACGTATAAAAACCTCACAAGATCGACAAAAGAGTTATGCTGATCTTCATCGAAAGGACGTGGAATTCGATATAGGAGATCATGTGTTGTTGCGTGTTGCTCCATGGAAAGGAGTTACGAGATTTGGAATGAGAGGAAAACTCAATCCTCGATTCATCGGCCCATTTTTAATCCTCGATCGAGTAGGAACTGTGGCCTATAGACTCGCTTTACCGTCAAGTATGTCTCGTGTTCATAACATTTTTCACATCCATGTTACGTAAATATGTGAAAGACCCGAACCACATTATTAAGTTAGAACCGGACAAAATAGCGGAAGATTTGACGTATGAAGAGGTCCCTGTTCAAATCTTGGATAAGAATGAACATATTCTACGCTCCAAGGTTATACCTTAAGTCAAAGTTTTGTGGAGAAACCACGATGTTGAGGAAATAACTTGGGAGTTAGAATCTGAAATGAAATCAAGGTACCCTTACCTCTTCGATATACTAGGTACGTACCCTAATTTCAAGGGCGAAATTTCATAAAAAGGGGAGGTTGTAAGATCCCAACTTTTATAAATAAAGATGAATTTTCGATAAATATTATTTTTGAATATTATGGAGTAAATTTGATATAATGTTATAGTTGTGGGTAATATTTATAAATTTTGCAAAGTAAGCAAGTTGTTATAAAATATTCGTTTGGTCAGGGAATATTCTTTTTGTCGGGGAATATTCGTACGACGGCACATCATTGGTGGACCCCACAACGGAATTATTGTCAGAATGAGAAAACAACAAAAATACTTTATGAAAATAACGGCGGAGATGTTACCGTTAAAACTGTTGAACTACCCGGTAGTAAAAGTACAGTAATACGTGTGGTTGCATAGTAGCACACTAGTATTGATTATTGATGCTTACGTGAGAAGTCACTCACTATACTCAATTATTACTACAAAGAATTCTTTGTATCATATCTCTTATATTATTGATTCAAATATTGTCACAATATCATCTGTATAATATTTTATATTATTAAATCAATAATTGAGATGACAAGTAATAAATGATTAATAATTGTTGAAAGATTAAATATGTGTTGATTAAAAATAAAATGATTTGTGGTATTATTTATTCAATCCTTGATGTATATAAAGATTCTATTATGAGACGTTTGTGGTAAGTTTGGTTATTTTATGGGGGGTCCATATGTCATCATCTAAGAGTCTCTTCGTCAATAGTAATTACCTTCATCAATAGTAATTACCTTCGTCAATAGTAATTACCTTTGTCTATAGTAATTACATTTACCAGACGTCAAACCACTTGCTGTTTCATATTACAGGCGTCGAACCAATTGTCGCTTCACATTACAAAAGGCCAAACCACTTTTCTTTTCACATCACCGATCGCCAAGCCACTTGCCTTTTCACATTTCAAGTGCTAAGCTAGAAATCTTCTATAAATAGAGGCCTAGTGCTTCATTATTTTCACTTAATTCATTCAAGCTATAGAGAGAGAAGTATAGAGAGAATAAGAGAGAAGAAGAAGAGTATTCTGCATTACTATACTCATCGTAGTATTCAATCTCCTACTCATGTAAGGGGTGTTATTCTTTCTTATTCATGAAGAGAACTGTTGTTATTCCATTGCTTATTATTTTGTTGGAATAACTTTGATATACTGTGCTTTACCCTATACTTGGTGACATTCTTCTATTATTACATTGGAACATCCCGTCATGTGTTTTACACCTGGACTGGTTCCGTCTATATTATTATTCTCATGGAACATCTTGTTCATGTGTTTTTACACCTAACCGGTTCCGCTTTTTATTATTATTACTCGTTGGAACATCTTGTCTGTGTGTTTTACACCTAATGCTTCCATCTTTATTATTCTCATTGAACATCCCGCTTGTTGCAAATTTTGCCCGACCGTTCCGTTATTATTATTCTATTAGAATAACTTTGTCATCGCGGGCAATCTAATGCATGGTGATTTCTTTTGTTATTCCATTCTTTATTATACTCAGGTTGGTTAAAGTTTTGACTTCTATACTCCATGAAATTAGTAGAATATCCTTGATATTTGCGCCTCATCTAGTATCTTTTTTCATGGAAATATTCTTCCGATCATTCTTGAATTTTACTCTACAAAGCGAAGATCATGTTGACAATTTGGACATTATTAGTTCCTGGATAAATTAATTCTTGAACTTGTTTTATTGAATTCTTATATCATTGTCATCATCCTCATGTTTATATTATGTTGAAAGTCATCTATGGCCCAGTAGTGAATAGATGGACTTGGTATGATTATGACCGTGGATTATTCTTTGTAATCATGACCGTAATGTTACAAATGATGTGGTAAAAGTTATCATTCGTTGTAGTGCATTGATGGACGATTGTTGGCATGATCATGACCATTAATGAATACACGAATGTCCTTGGTCAGTAGTGCATGGATAATTTGTGGTCGTGATACTAAAGAATATCCTTGGCCGTAGTAGTGCAAGGTGATTCGATGATGTGGATTATTTATTAAGTCGAGTCCCAAATGATAAAAGTCATGAAAAACCTTTTAAATCATAAAAGATAGTAGATTTTATTCTCTACTTGACTCTTTTAATGGATTGTTTGTTCCGCTGCGCTTAAACTTGATGTTGTTATATTTTATCGCTTTAACACCGTGAAGGCTAACGATAATTTATTCTCGCATTATCATAGTCATAATATTTCTTCTTGTTAGTTGAGCTCACCTTTTCTTTCATTGTTCTCTTCGTAAAATGAGAACATAGCGAGGACTAGTTGGGGAACTGAGTGATTATCCGTAGGATAGCATTAGTAGTCCTCACTATTTTGTTAAATAGTGTGTTAATAATTGTAATGAGGACTCCTTTTGAGTTCGTATAATCTCTAGTAGACAATAATTGTATTCAAACTCACAGATATGTTTTGTCGTATTATACACGACAGTTGTATTAGTAAGTTGTATTTGTATTTTGTACCATGTAACTGACGACCCAAGATGGGTGATATATACCTAATTTTGGGGGCGTCACAGTTGGTATCAAAGCTTAGGGATATAATCCCTGGCTAAGATGTGAGAATAGTACTAGGAGGGGAGAGATGGGGAATTCCTTCGCTAGTATGACCTACCTAAGTTTATGTGGTATTTAATTGGTCGGTCAGAATTTAGGGATAATATGTTACATGTCAATTAACCTTTGTTTTATGGCAGTATCTGAAAATGACATCCGAGAATGTTGAGAATAGCAATGGAGCACAAGCAACCGTTGATTCACCACATATCAATAATTAGGATAATGTGCATCAGGAAGGCGACAATCCTCATGCAAACAACAACACTGACCAAATGATGAATGATCAAATGTTAAGGGGCTTTATGCAATTCATGTAACAACAAAGTAGAGCTCTCTCATTCAAAATGTAGGTGGAAACACTTTGAAACTCTCGGGTGGTCATCGCTAAACAGCTTCAAGGAGGGACCACCGAGAGTTTAAGGAGAGCCAAAACCACTTATGGCGGAAACATGGATAAAGCGGATCACCAAGATATTTGATTTCTTGGGATGCTCCGAGAGCAAAAGGTTCCATTCACCTTTTTATGTTGCGGAGAGAGACAAATTACATGGTGGGAATCGGTAGAAACGTACTCAACTCCTGCCAGTCTTGAAGATGTCTTGGGAGAAGTTCCAAGAGTTGTTCAACGACAAATACTTTCCCAAAAGTATTAAATCACATGAAGGAGGTGGAGTTTATCAAGTTGGAACAAAACAATATGGCGTATGTCGCAATACGAGGCTAAATTTGCGAGTTATCCCATTTTACGTCCCCACTTGGTGGATAATGAAGAGAGAATGACACGGATGTTTTTAAGAGGTTTAAAGCCGGAGATACGTCAACATCTTATTTCTCATAAACTGTGTTTATATTCAGATATTGTAAATAGGGCTCAGTTAGTGGAGCGCGATAACGAGTCAACGCAACTAAAAGAGAGCAGCCGTCAAAATGATAATACTAGCGAGAGCAGTCATTGAAGCGGTGACAACAAGAGTGGAGGGAATCAACATGCCAGAAATGGTAACCACTTTGGTGGTAATCAGGGCCAAAACAATAAGAATAGACATTTCAAGAAGAGGAGATTTAACAATGATGGAAAGACGTCAGCACCAGCACCTGTGATAAGTTAACAAGAAGAGGAGATTTAACTTTCCACAGATAAGTTAAAATCTAATTTCTCCGAAATCAAATTTAATGGTTGAGCGCAAGTAGGAGAAATAAAAGAATGGGTAGAACCGGTATCAAATAAAGTATAGACTTCGCTAGAGTTTATGATAAGCTTACCCGTGATGACCTCATTTGGGTTCCTTTCTTTCCGGGAGGTCACAAAGAACGCTTCTCCTCAGACTACTGGGCTTTGATTTTTTCTGGGACGACTTTGGTGCCTCCATCCTAGCTGAATTTGTCTTCTATGAATGACAAAATCGGGCTAAGTGACCTTCTTTCCACAATTATAACATGCTTTGACTGGCATCGCCAGCTTTGACCGATGTGCCCTCCCTTCGCATTTGAAACATATGATAGGTGGTCGTTTCTCCTTCCTTAACGACAGTCTTTGGTGTCGACGCCTTTCCATCATTGTTAAATCTCCTCTTCGAAATGTCCATTCTTATTGTTTTGGCCTCGATTACCACCGGCGTGGTTACCATTTCGCATGTTGATTCCTCCACTCTTGTTGTCACCGCTTCAATGATCGCTTCTCGCTAGTATTATCATTTTGACGGTTGCTCTCTTTTAGTTATGTTGACTCGTTATCGCGCTCTACTAATCGAGCCCTATTTACAATATCTCAATATAAACACGCTTTATGAGAAATAAGATATTGGACGTATCCTGCTTTCAAACCTCTTAAAAACATTCGCGTCATTCACTCCTCATTATCGACCAAATGGGTAATAACTAAGAATTTTAAGTCACGCAAAGAATTAAATATATTAATTAAATATTAATGATATTGAAAACTTTGTGACATATAGGGAATGAATATGTTATTATTTATGTGGAAGATGTTTAGGTTAAATAAATATATATGTGTGTATGATTGATATAAAGAGTATTAATCGAAAAGTTGCATAACCTAATTATACATTAGGTATGTAAGTAAATAACCCAAGAGTTATGGTATTGTAGAATAATAGTATTTAATATTATACTCACCTAAGAGATTGATTTGAGTATCTCAATTTATTATTCAATTTAAACCTAATTAAAGTAAGTTTAGTTAGGTTATAAAATTGAATGTACACAAATAATTATTTAAATTTCAAAATGAGTGGAATGAAAATCCTAATTAAATGATTAGGATATAATAAAATTTATCTATTGATCATGCTATTTTTTTTCATAGCCAAGCAATTTAATTTGAGAGCCCAAACAATAAAACAATTGGCCCAAGTGATGATCCAATTTGTATGGATCTTCTAGATGGTTATTAAACAAATAAAACAACTAATAAAATTGGCCAAATTGGTAGAGATATCCGGCCATTCAAGGGGCAAGTGAGCACAAGATTCATTTAATTTAGCTAACATTTTAGATAGTCAAAAGTTGGTCACCAAACCACCTAATTTTAGCCTAGCCTTTTTAGGGTAATTAAAATTTCCATACATGGCAAGCAAGTTATTGGATGATCAATTGATATATACAAGTTATATCTATATGTATGAATTGCCTATATATACCCCCACAATTTTTATAAGGAAACTTTCCAATTCATTTAGCAAAGAAAAAAAAAGAGAAAGAGAAAGAAATAGAGAGAGTTAACTTGGGAAGCTTGAAGGAGAGGAGGAAGAAATTTCTTGATGCCACCCAAATTCATCACATACTTTGGCAAAACAAGAAGAGTAGCTTCAAGATCAAGGTAAAAAAAAAATAATAATAATAATAATAATAATAATAATATATATATATATATATATATATATATATATATATATATATATATATATTGAATCACAAGTTTTAATTTCTTGTATTTTGTTGATTTTATAAAAATAAAGAACCTATGTTCATGAAATTCAAAACTCTTGATTTATTTCTTTTAGTGTAACATGTTTGGATCTTACACTTTTGATGTTTAAAAGTTGATCCAAGAGGAAAGAAAATAAACTAGGTTCAAATAATTAAGAAAAAAACCCTAATCTTGCATGTTTAGTGTATTTTATGTTAGATACATGGAGTTAATGCTTTAAATGGCTAGAAGCATGATAGAATGATGGATATAGAGTTTAATGTATTTAACTTGTGTATTGATATATGTTTGTGTTGAAAAGTTTAGTAAAATGCATGAAAATGAGTTTTACCGGAAAATTTCACCGTGAGGATTTTTTTATTTTGAAACATACTAATAGTTTTTGTGATTTTCTTTCTTGTTATGCTAGATATGTAAGTTAAGGACAAAATCACTTTTGTAGCATGCAAAAATGTTTTAAAATGAGCAAGATATGATTTTTTTCTAAGAACACCTCACTGGTGAAAAACTGTGCAGAACAGTCCGGTTTCTGGCCATTTTCGGTAACTGAAACATGTCCAAATTTGATGTTTGATAAATGAAAATTGTAGTTCAGGAAGATACGAATCCAACGAGACCGACTGGACCTAAATCGAGTTGTAGATTTCATTTTATGAATGTTTTAGTAAAGGACCCCAAATCTGGAAAAAAATAGAAAAATATATTTTTTAACTGCCGGTTCAGTTTTCCGGCGAACCGGACAAACTTTCCGGCGACCGGTTCACCAATTTTCCGGCCGGTTCTGGTGGTGGGTCCGGGACCAAAATTTTTCTAAAATTGTGAAGAATATTAAAATATTTAATTCCAAATTTTCTGGACAGTTAAGTAATTATTGAGTAATTAATGATTTAAACCCATTTAAATCATTTAAAACTTACTAATTAATAATTATTAGTACCACTAAATGATTATTAAGCTAATTACTTATAATATATGTGTAATTAAATACTTAATTATTAATTAAGTGATAATTAAGTAGAGTTAGTGGTAATAAATCTAACTATTGATTATTTAATTCAAATTAAATAATAAATAGAGTTAAACTATTGATTAATTATTATTTAATTAATATTAAATAATGATTAAAGAATATTTAAGTAAGGTTATGTTACCATAATATAATTACTTAATTACATTAATATAAAATTTATAAATTATTATTTATTATTTAATTAATAATAAATAATGAATCAAAGATAATTAATTATTCTTAGAGTAATAAAAAGGAATAATTAAAGATTTTTGAAGTGAATTAAGAATAATTAAATAATTAATTATTATTTACTAAATAATAAATAAGGAGAATTGTTAATTAATTATTCATTTAATTATAGTAATGAATAATTAAAGATTAGTGAAGTAAGTAAATAAATTAATAATAAAAAAATATTAATAATTTAATTATTTATTATTTAAATAAATAATAAGTAGATGTAATTAGCTATTATTTATCATTAAATAATAACTAAAGATAATTAATTAATTACTATTTAATTAATATTAAATAGTAAATTAAATAAAGATAGAGTTAATAAATGAAGAGAATTAAATTAATTCATTAATTAAACAATTATTAGAAATTGTTTAAGGAGATAATAAGTATTTATTACTTAAGAAAAATATTGTAAATTAATTAAATCATTGATCTAAGATTTATTAAATATCTTATGAGCTAATGATAGTATATTATATGAAGTTTACCTCGTGATTAAATTATTTGCTAGATAATAAAGCACAAGTAAGTTTATATACATACAATTATATGCAAAGATTAATTAATAGATCACCATTGTTAATGCTAGGTCGCTCAAAGAGTTTTAATTAAAGCTAGTTAAATGTAGCTCATCGATCAAAAAGTTCTCTAACTCAAACTTGAGTTATTATTTTCAAAGCATGTTAGTGAATAATTATTGTTGGTTATTCACATCTATAATAATTATCGATATCAAGATTTGGTGCAATTAAATTCATGTTCTATTATTATCGAACTATGAATTTGTTAAAGTTCTTTATTCATAAACTGCTTAAGAAATGGATCTATGCTCATCAGATCGCCTAGATCAAGTATGTTTAAATTTGTTAAATCAAATGTGTTGTTAAAAGTCGTTTTTTACCAAATGACTTGGTAAGGACTCAAGACCGAGAAAAAGAACAATTTGATTAAAGCATGATTGAAAAACAATTATTGCTCAGATCGTAAGTGTTTATGCATAATACACCGGTATGAAAGGTCGATCCCTTGATTACCAAACTTATTAAAAGGACCATTTAAGTAATCGACAACCTTAGCATTTGTTCATGGTCATTAGAACCACTCAACATATGTTATTCAATTATTCAATATTCAGCTATCGAGACTTAACTTATGTTCTATCACAATTAACCTCTATTGTTTAACATTGAAAGATAAATTTCTTGTTAATCATGATATATCTTCCTTGTATTTAAACTTGCTAAGCAAATTAGTTGCTTACCTTTGCTATATCATGACAATTATTTCAGTTTAAGCCAGAGAGTTCAAGTAAGAAGGACAAAGGCAAGGGAAAGGTCCAAGAATAAATAATATAAATGTTTAAGTACTAGAATATAATATGTTTAACGATGATGTAAACCTTTTGTGTTACTTTATGTAACTTAATTAAGGTATGTATAAGTTAAGGTTAATAGACCTTGGGATATTGTATAAGACTTGTTTATAATGAACAATGTTTGTTTATTATTCCGCTTTAGTTTATAGAATGCTTATGATGATGATGAATCATGAGTACCAAACCCGAGGTTTGAGAACCCGATTTGGGGCCACAAAGTTGGTATCAAAGCCGAGGTTATAAACATTAGGATGTGAAACCTAGGTTATAACCTTAGGAGAAAACTCAGATAGAGTATATATGCTAGAGATGCATTATGGAGATTCATCTAGTATAGATTGTACTTAATAAAATATCTTTTCATTATATCAATGAATATATTTTATTGTAGTAATCGATGCTATTTATTGTTGGTGGTGTCGGATGTCCGAGGAGAAGCAAGATAGCCATACCGTGTGGAGCAGAGCAGGGAATCCTATTGAGGAGCATATCGAGAGTGAAGACCATGATGAGATTTTGATGATGGATTTGGTTGAGAAGAATGTAGCCTTGGGAAACAAAATTTCCCAATTGAGGAAGAAAATGCGACACATCGCTTTATGGAGACGCAGATAAAGAATTAGCATACCGCACTCATCACGAGCTAGAAGTGATGAAAGTCGACTAGAGCAGGAGAAGAATAAATTTGCAATATCGACTATCGAGCATCGTGCACCGCACTTGAGGCTAGACTTGAGATATAGTGACAGATCCAATTTGAGGATGCCCGGTCAAAGCAAAGAAGAAGAGTGGATCAATTGAGGTGGAAGCGAGGCCAAAGTAGTTAGGGTGAAGTCTTTGGGACGAGCATTAGATGCAAAGATATGCTAGTCCCCAAGTAGGAGGAAGGAGATCATATGAGACCGGTGAGTCGAGTCGATCGATCGACGCCGACTTATGGGTGGATTTTTTCACCGATCAAGATCACGAAGACGCAAATTTCTTCGAGGAGCAAAGGATAGTTTTATAGTTTTTATTGTATATAGATGCAGATAACCCCTTTTGTTTATTAGGGTTTTATGCTTGATGTAAACCTCGATCGCTCGAGGTAGTATGTATGTAGATTTGATCTATCCCCATATTTGGTGTGTAGGGAGTGTGTCTTTTGTTAGATCCCATCTTTTGATGTTTAAAATGGGATAGTTAGTATTTATAGAAATATGCCAAGTATGTAAGTATATGACGTTAAAATTTGGTATATTAATATAGATGCAGATTATAATTACTTGTTTGATCAAATAGAAAAGTATTATGAATTAAAATGACAAAGTTATCTGTTTGATGATTTGATAAATCAAGATATTGAATATGATGATAAGTCAAGAAGTCAATGTGTTATTCAAGAAGCTAAATGTGTTAACTCTATGAGTCAATTATTTCAAAGAGGTTGAATTCATTAATACAACATTATGATTATGTAATTGATAGTTTAGAAGATATATCTTGTAATGAAAACTTGACGAATAAATTAAGGTTTTGTTTAATCGTAGAATGCCGCCAAGACGACAAAAATCGTAACTGAGGGAGGAACGCTCGTGAAACAATGAAAGTAATCAAGAGGACCCAATGCGTAATCTTCACCGATATGATAGCTCAAGCTATGTTAACCCGCACACCGCAAAGAAGGGAGCAAGGGAGTAATAGATTGGCAAATTTTAAAGATTTTAAAGTCAGAGGACCACCGTAATTCAATGAACTACTACCCTATAGCAAATCGTATATGGGTGAAGGAGATAGAAAAGGCCTTTATCATCATTAGGGTAGTCAAGAGCAAAAGACGGCTTTTGCTACCTATTTGATGAAAGGTGCAAATTTAATTATTGGTGGGAGACGAACCAAGCTAGAGTCGAACGGAGGTAGTAACTCGACCAAAGTTTAAGGAGTTGTTTTTAGAAAGTTATTTCTCGTGAGGCCATGCAAGCCGAATGGAAGTGCGCTTTCTTGAATTAAAGCAAGAAAACATGTCACCATTTAATATGCAAAGAAAATTCAATGAACTAGCTAGATTCACACCTCATCGTGGATACGTAACTCACGAAAGGCGCAGAGGTTTGAAAATGGGTCAAGCCATGGATTCATAGCAAAGTTGCAAAGTTGTTACAAATTGCTACATTCTCAAAGATTGTTAGAAAAAGCCCTCATTGCGTATGGTAGTAGTGAGGCAATTTCTAGATTCAATCGAGAGAAGAATAAGAAGAAGATCAAGGTGGAAATCAGGGTGCCAAAGAAGGGAGGCAAGAATAAAGAAGAAACGTAAGGAAACAATGGTGGCAATGAATCAGAACGCAACAAGGAAATACTCAAGAAGAAGCCAAATGTTCAAAGTGTGGAAAGAATCATTTTGGAGAGTGTATGAAGGGGAAGAATATATGTTATAATTGTGGTCAAGAAGGACATATTTCACCAAATTGTCCTAAGTCAAGAAGGGTGGTTGTTTTTCTCAGGAGGAACGGGCATCGATTCAAGGATTGTCCATCAAGAAAAATACGATGGAGGAAGTGGAAATAAGAGCAGCTCAACAAAGTTAACTATTGAGGGCCAACACAAGCAGAAAGCAAGCCGACAAACCAACATTTAACATGATCAAAGACGCAGCTTGCTTCAAAGGAGGTGGTGTCAGGTATTATTCCAATCAATAATATAAATGCATATGTATTATTTGATTCGGGAGCTACCTGTTCATTTGTGTCTGATGAATTTGCTAAAAGATTAAACTTACCATGTGAAAAGTTAAAGAATCCAATGAATATAGAAGTTGCAAACAAAGAAGTGATCCCTGTAGAGTTTGTTCATAACAACTGTAGTGTTGAAATAAGGGGACATAAGTTAAGCGTGAATTTGATTCCGATACGCTTTAGAGAATTTGATGTTATTTTAGGAATGGATTGGTTGTTTAACCATGAGGCGCTTATAGATTGCCAAAAAAGAGCATATACGACTTAAGACACCGTAGAAGTCTAAAGTTATATTTTATGGTAGCAAATCGTCAAGGCAATCAAGTTGTCTGACGATGATGCAGGCCAGGAGAATGTTACAAAAAGGATGTGAAGGTTATTTGGCTCATGTAGTGGATACACGGGTTATGAATTCTGACATAGGCGATACCTATAGTTAATGAGTTTGGGGATGTCTTTCCGTAAGAACTTCCGTGACTTCCTCCGCATGAGAAAATAGAGTTTGTGATTGATTTAGTACCGTGACAAATATTGATATCGAAAAGCACCGTATAGAATGGCTCCTAGAGAAATGAAAGAGTTGATGATCCAAATACAAGAGTTGTTGGATAAGAAATACATCCAACCTAGTGTATCTCCATGGGGAGCACCGTTGTTGTTTGTAAAGAAGAAAGATGGTTCACCGAGGTTATGTATGGATTATAGAGAGTTAAATAAGGTGACAATCAAGAATAAATATCCGCTACCAAGAATAGACGATCCGCTTGATCAACTTAAAGGAGCGAGATGTTTTTCAAAGATTGACTTAAGGACCGGTTACCACCAGCTTGAAAGTTAGGATGAGGATGTTCCAAAGACAACATTTAGAACTCGTTACTTGGCCATTATGAGTTCTTAGTGATGTCGCTTGATCGATTTAATGCGCCACCGCTTTTATGGACTTGATGAATAGAGTATTTAAACCGTATTTAGATAAATTTGTGGTAGTGTTCATTGATGACATTTTGGTGTATTCAAAGACCGAAGAGGAGCATGCTGAACATCTGCGAATTGTATTGGAAACCTTAAGAAAAGAGAAGTTATATGCAAAATTTTCAAAGTGTGAGTTTTGGTCAAGAGAGTTCAATTTTTAGGACATGTCATCGATAATGAGGGAATTTCGCTGATCCCGTAAAAGTAGAAGCAAAGAAAAAATTGGGGACAACCAAGACACCGACAGAGATCAAAGTTTCTTGGGATCAAGCAGATATTACCGAAGGTTTATTCAAGATTTCTCAAGATAGCGACGCCATTAACTAATTTGACGAGGAAGACTGTTAAGTATGTGTGGACAGAGAAATGTGAATAGAGTTTTCAGGAATTGAAGAAAAGATTAAGTGAAGCACCTGTGTTATCTTTACCAGATAGTACAGTGCGCTTTACAAAGGTATAGTGATGCGCCACACAAGGACCTGGGTCAGTGTGTTAATGCAGAAATGAAAAGTCATCACAGACGATCACGACGCTTAAAGGACTATGAAAAGGGATACCCTACCCATGACCTTGAATTGGTCATGTAGTTTTTTGCCTTAAGATTTGGAGACATTATCTTTACGGAGAAAAGTGTGAGATATACACGCACCACAAAAGTTTGAAGTATATCTTTACACAAAAGGAATTAAACATGAGGCGTAGAAGATGGTTAGAATTAATAAAGGACTATGATTGTGATATTTTATATCATCCCGGGAAGGCTAATGTAGTAGCAGATGCTTTAAGCAGAAAAGCATAGAAAAGTTATTTGTATTGATGCACTGTGAAGAATTAGTACGAGAAATGGAGAAAATGGAGTTGAGGTGAAAAATCCGACTGATTCGTATAAAGTGATAGAAATGGAAGCAATTCCGACTTTAATAGATAAGATAAGAGAATCACAAGGGAATGATGAAGAATGTGGTAATATAAAGAAGAGATCAATAAGGCGGCGCTTGAGTATAAGATCGACGACATCGGATTACCGAGATTTGAAGGAAGAATTTGGGTACCGGAGTACCGTAGTTAAGAGAAGATATTCTTCAAGAAGCGCACAATACGAAAATTTTTCAATACACCTGTGAAGCACAAAGATGTATCAAGATTTGCGCCAACATTATTGGTGGCCAAACATGAAGAGAGAGGTTGTTTAATGCGCCACCAACGCTTAACTTGTCAAAGAGTCAAGGCAGAAGCATCAACGACCTAGCGGGTTATCGCACCGCTGGAAATTCCGTAATGGAAATGGGAGCATGTTACGATGGATTTTGTGGTAGGACTTCCAAATGGCTACGTATGGGTTATGACGCTTATATGGGTGATTGTCGACCGCCTTACAAAGTCAAGACACTTTTGCCGATCAAGATCAAGTATACTTTGACTCGCTTAGCCAAGTTGTATATCAAGGAGATAATTTCGAGACATGGAGTGCCAGTATCAATCGTGTCTGATAGAGATCCGCGCTTCACGTCAAATTTTTGGAGGAGTCTTCAAGAAAGAATGGGGACACAATTAAGGTTGAGTAACGCGATCATCCATGCATGTATGGGCAAAGCGAGAGAACGATTCAAACATTAGAAGACATGCTCGAGCCTCGTGTGATGGATTTCAAGGAAGCCGGAAGATCATCTTCCATCGGTGGAGTTTATGATAACAATAGTTATCATGCAAGCATTGGTATGCCACCGTATGAAGCCCTATATGGGAGAAAGTGCGAACGCCTTATGTTGGGACGGCAGTAGGTGAAAGAAGATTGTTGGGGCTTTAATTGGTACAACAGATCGTAAAATCATCAAAGTAATAAGAGCTCGACTCGGTAGCAACAGATCGATAAAAGAAGTACGCAGATATTCATCGCAAGAAAATGGATTTTGAAGTGGGAAGCTATGTGTTTTTAAAAGTGTCTCCTTGAAAGGGAAGATTAGATTTGGGAAGAAAGGTAAACCGAGTCCAAGATTTATCGACCATTTGAAATATTGAAAAGATAGGTGAAGTGGCGACGAGGTGGCTCTACCTCCTAACTAGAACATATTCACAATGTATTTCATGTGTCGTTGTCATGCGCCATATAAGCCCCGACTACAAGCATGTGATATCCCACGAGCCAATTCAAGTTGAGAAGGACTTGTCATATGAGGAAATTCTCAGAAAAATATTAGATAAGAAAGAGCAAAAACTAAGGAATAAGGTTATTCGCTCTAAGTTAAGTTCTTTGAGGAACCACAATGTCAAGAAGCTACGGGGAACTCGAGGAAAAAATGAGGATAAATTATCCAAATCTTTTTGAGTAACTTATGTGAAATTCCTGGGACGGAATTTTATAAGGAGGGGAGAGTGTAATAACTAAGAATTTTAAGTCACGCAAAGAATTAAATATATTAATTAAATATTAATGATATTGAAAACTTTGTGACATATAGGGAATGAATATGTTATTATTTATGTGGAAGATGTTTAGGTTAAATAAATATATATGTGTGTATGATTGATATAAAGAGTATTAATCAAAAAGTTGCATAACCTAATTATACATTAGGTATGTAAGTAAATAACCCAAGAGTTATGGTATTGTAGAATAATAGTATTTAATATTATACTCACCTAAGAGATTGATTTGAGTATCTCAATTTATTATTCAATTTAAACCTAATTAAAGTAAGTTTAGTTAGGTTATAAAATTGAATGTACACAAATAATTATTTAAATTTCAAAATGAGTGGAATGAAAATCCTAATTAAATGATTAGGATATAATAAAATTTATCTATTGATCATGCTATTTTTTTTCATAGCCAAGCAATTTAATTTGAGAGCCCAAACAATAAAACAATTGGGCCCAAGTGATGATCCAATTTGTATGGATCTTCTAGATGGTTATTAAACAAATAAAACAACTAATAAAATTGGCCAAATTGGTAGAGATATCCGCCATTCAAGGGCAAGTGAGCACAAGATTCATTTAATTTAGCTAACATTTTAGATAGTCAAAAGTTGGTCACCAAACCACCTAATTTTAGCCTAGCCTTTTAGGGTAATTAAAATTTCCATACATGGCAAGCAAGTTATTGGATGATCAATTGATATATACAAGTTATATCTATATGTATGAATTGCCTATATATACCCCCACAATTTTTATAAGGAAACTTTCCAATTCATTTAGCAAAGAAAAAAAAAAGAGAAAGAGAAAGAAATAGAGAGAGCTAACTTGGGAAGCTTGAAGGAGAGGAGGAAGAAATTTCTTGATGCCACCCAAATTCATCACATACTTTGGCAAAACAAGAAGAGTAGCTTCAAGATCAAGGTAAAAAAAAATAATAATAATAATAATAATAATATATAATATATATATATATATATATATATATATATATATATTGAATCACAAGTTTTAATTTCTTGTATTTTGTTGATTTTATAAAAATAAAGAACCTATGTTCATGAAATTCAAAACTCTTGATTTATTTCTTTTTAGTGTAACATGTTTGGATCTTACACTTTTGATGTTTAAAAGTTGATCCAAGAGGAAAGAAAATAAACTAGGTTCAAATAATTAAGAAAAAACCCTAATCTTGCATGTTTAGTGTATTTTATGTTAGATACATGGAGTTAATGCTTTAAATGGCTAGAAGCATGATAGAATGATGGATATAGAGTTTAATGTATTTAACTTGTGTATTGATATATGTTTGTGTTGAAAAGTTTAGTAAAATGCATGAAAATGAGTTTTACCGAAAATTTCACCGTGAGGATTTTTTTATTTTGAAACATACTAATAGTTTTTGTGATTTTCTTTCTTGTTATGCTAGATATGTAAGTTAAGGACAAAATCACTTTTGTAGCATGCAAAAATGTTTTAAAATGAGCAAGATATGATTTTTTCTAAGAACACCTCACTGGTGAAAAACTGTGCAGAACAGTCCGGTTTCTGGCCATTTTCGGTAACTGAAACATGTCCAAATTTGATGTTTGATAAATGAAAATTGTAGTTCAGGAAGATACTGAATCCAACGAGACCGACTGGACCTAAATCGGAGTTGTAGATTTCATTTTATGAATGTTTTAGTAAAGGACCCCAAATCTGGAAAATCAGGAGAAAAAAAATATATTAACTGCCGGTTCAGTTTCCGGCGAACCGGGCAAACTTTCCGGCGACCGGTTCACCCAGTTTCCGGTCGGTTCCGGTGGTGGGTTCGGGACCAACAATTTTCTAAAATTGTGAAGAATATTAAAATATTTAATTCCGAATTTTTCTGGACAGTTAAGTAATTATTGAGTAATTAATGATTTAAACCCATTTAAATCATTTAAAACTTACTAATTAATAATTATTAGTACCACTAAATGATTATTAAGCTAATTACTTATAATATATGTGTAATTAAATACTTAATTATTAATTAAGTGATAATTAAGTAGAGTTAGTGGTAATAAATCTAACTATTGATTATTTAATTCAAATTAAATAATAAATAGAGTTAAACTATTGATTAATTATTATTTAATTAATATTAAATAATGATTAAAGAATATTTAAGTAAGGTTATGTTACCATAATATAATTACTTAATTACATTAATATAAAATTTATAAATTATTATTTATTATTTAATTAATAATAAATAATGAATCGTTGATAATTAATTATTCTTAGAGTAATAAAAAAGAATAATTAAAGATTTTTGAAGTGAATTAAGAATAATTAAATAATTAATTATTATTTACTAAATAATAAATAAGGAGAATTGTTAATTAATTATTCATTTAATTATAGTAATGAATAATTAAAGATTAGTGAAGTAAGTAAATAAATTAATAATAAAAAAAATATTAATAATTTAATTATTTATTATTTAAATAAATAATAAGTAGATGTAATTAGCTATTATTTATCATTAAATAATAACTAAAGATAATTAATTAATTACTATTTAATTAATATTAAATAGTAAATTAAATAAAGATAGAGTTAATAAATGAAGAGAATTTAATTAATTCATTAATTAAACAATTATTAGAAATTGTTTAAGGAGATAATAAGTATTTATTACTTAAGAAAAATATTGTAAATTAATTAAATCATTGATCTAAGATTTATTAAATATCTTATGAGCTAATGATAGTATATTATATGAAGTGTACCTCGTGATTAAATTATTTGCTAGATAATAAAGACAAGTAAGCGATATATACATACAATTATATGCAAGACTAATTAATAGATCACCATTGTTAATGCTAGGTCGCTCAAAGAGTTTTAATTAAAGCTAGTTAATCAGAAGCTCATCGATCAGTAGTTCTCTAACTCAAACTTGAGTTATTATTTTCAAAGCATGTTAGTGAATAATTATTGTTGGTTATTCACATCTATAATAATTATCGATATCAAGATGACTGGTGCAATTAAATTCATGTTCTATTATTATTGAACTATGAATTTGTTAAAGTTCTTTATTCATAAACCTGCTTAAGAAATGGATCTATGCTCATTGTATCACTAGATCAAGTATGTTTAAATTTGTTAAATCAAATGTGTTGTTAAAAGTCGTTTTTTACCAAATGACTTGGTAAGGACTCAAGACCGAGAAAAGAACAATTTGATTAAAGCATGATTGAAAAACAATTATTGCTCAGATCGTAAGTGTTTATGCATAATACACCGTATGAAAGGTCGATCCCTCGATTACCAAACTTATTAAAAGGACCAGCTTTAAGTAATAATCGATAACCTTAGCATTTGTTCATGGTCATTAGAACCACTCAACATATGTTATTCAATTATTCAATATTCAGCTTATCGAGACTTAACTTATGTTCTATCACAATTAACCTCTATTGTTTAACATTGAAAGATAAATTTCTTGTTAATCATGATATATCTTCCTTGTATTTAAACTTGCTAAGCAAATTAGTTGCTTACCTTTGCTATATATATCATGACAATTATTTCAAGCTTAAGCCGTAGAGTTCAAGTAAGAAGGACAAAGGCAAGGAAAGGTCCAAGAATAAATAATATAAATGTTTAAGTACTAGAATATAATATGTTTAACGATGATGTAAACCTTTTGTGTTACTTTATGTAACTTAATTAAGGTATGTATAAGTTAAGGTTAATAGACCTTGGGATATTGTATAAGACTTGTTTATAATGAACAATGTTTGTTTATTATTCCGCTTTAGTTTATAGAATGCTTATGATGATGATGAATCGTGAGTACCAAACCCGAGGTTTGAGAACCCGGATTTGGGGGCGTCACATGAACTGATTAGCGGTGACCAACCGTGGGTTGCCATTGTTTCCTCCTGCATTATGAACAGGAGTCTCTCTCGTCTGGTGTTGTATGAATTCTATAAATCTCCTAAACGTACCATCGTTCGTCAATTGATCAGTGTTGGTGTTTACAAGAGGATTATCGCCATCCTGTTGCACATTGTCCTAATTATTGATCTGTGGAGACTCAACGGTCTCCTGTGCTCCATTGCTATTCTCAACATTCTTGGATTTCATTTTCAAATAATGCCACAAAACAAGGGTTAATTGAAATCACATATTATCCCTATACTCTGACCGACCAATTAAATACCAAATAAACTTAGATAGGTCATACTAGCGAAGAAATTCCCCATCTCTCCCCTCCTAGTTCTAGTCTCACATCTTAGCCAGGGATCATATCCCTAAGCTTTGATACCAACTGTGACGCCCCAAAATAGGAATACATCACCTATTCCGAAATGCTGCGGATACATGTACGAATACAAATACAATCTTAAATATACAACATGAGCTGTGAGTTTGAATACAAATATTATTTACTAGAGAGTATACAAACTCAAAAGGAGTCCTCATTACTATTATTATCACACTATTTCACAGAATAGTGAGGACTACTAATGCAAACATCTAGGACCATCACTCTGTTCCCTGACTAGTCCCAGCTACGTTCTCATTTCCTGAAGAGAACCGTGAAAGAAAGGGTGAGCTCAACTAACCCAGTAAGAAATATTATGACTAAGATAATGCAGAATAAATTATCATTAGCCTTCAATAGTATAACAACTAATAGAATATAATAGACAACAAGTTTTAGATCAAAAACTGCAGCGGAATAAACAATCCATTAGAAGAGTCAAGTAAAATATAAAATCTACTATCTTCTATGATTTAAAAAGTTTTTCACCAACTTTATCGCTGAGACTCAGCTTAATAAATAATCTACATCATTGACTCATCCCTGCACCACAGCCAAGGATATTCTTTAGTATCACGACCACAATTATCCATGCACTACAGGCCAATAATATTTGTGTATTCATTAATGGTCATGATCATGCCAACAACTGTCCATCAATGCACTACGGGCCAATGAGGACTTTTACCACATCATTTGTAACATTACGGTCATGATTACAACGAATAATCTCTGGTCATAATCATACCAAGTCCATCTATGCACTACAGGCCACAGATGACTTTCAAAAAAATATAAACATGAGGATGATGACAATAATATTAGAATTCAATAAAACAAGGTCAATAATTATTTTATCCAGGAATCAATAACGTCCAAATTGTCAACATGATACTTCTTTGTGGAGTACAATTTTAAGAATGCTCATAAGAATATTTCCATGAAAAGATACTGGATGAAGCACAAATATCAAGGATATTCCACTAATTTCATGGAGTATAGAAGTCAAAACTTTAACCAACTGAGTATAATAGAGAATGGAATAACAAAAGAAATCACTAAGCATGCGATAGACCGCATGATGATTATTCAAGAATAATAAATAACGGAACAGTCCCATAAAAACGCATGAGATAGGATATTTCAACGTAATAATAAAGACGGAATCAGTCCCACAGAAAAGCGTCTGAGCAGGATATTCCAACAGAATAATAAATAATGGAACCAGTGTCATGCATAAAAGCACGCATGTAATGTTCCAACAGAATGATAAATAATGGAACCCGTCCCAAACGTAAACGCACAGATAGGATGTTCCAGCAGAATAATAAAGAATGGAATAATAGAAGAATTTCACCAAGTATAGGGTAGCCCGCGTAAACAGGTTATTCCAACAGAATAATAAAGAATGGAATAGCAGAAGTTCTCTTCATGCATAAAAAAGAAATAATACTCCCTACGAGTACAACAAATAATATTCCCTACCTTAAAAAAACTGGATATTGGAATAGTGAGGTAGTAGACTTCTCTTCTTCTTTCTCTCTATAATTTCTCTCTATAATAATCGCTCTAAAGCTTTTGTGAATTGGTGAGAAATGAAGGAAGAACGAGCTTCTATTTATAGGAAAATATAGTTTCGATAATTGCACGTTTTGGGGCTCAAAATATTACAGTATAATACCTTCCTCTTTTTCTTCATTTTTAATTTAGTCCTACAAGTATTATCAAACTTGCACCACCTCCCCTAATAGTACATAATGTGAATCAATAGTAAATCATGTGACTTAATAGTTCTTATCATGTGATAAAAACAATTACAGTATAGTACCTCCATCTATACCTCTATTTTTAACTTAGTCATGCAAGTATTATCAATCTTGTACCACCACCCCTAATAGTAGAAGAATGTGAATCAATAGTACCCCATGAATAGTAACTCGTGAATAGGAACTTGTGAATAGTAACTCATGAATAGTAATTCGTGAATAGTAACTCTGATATGAAAAGTGCTCCGAATACCCGAGTGAACAATATAACCTCCAGACATCAATTATCATCGAAATAAATGTCAATTTCCAATAACACTAATAATCCCAACACAATGGAACAATCAATTTCATCTTTAATCAACACAACTTATTCATCATTAATATTATAACTCACAATATTTAACAACCAGTGTCGTTCCCGGAAAGAGGGGGGCTTTACGATAAGGATTTCTCCTTATTGGCCGCAATTAGGTGACCAAACCTCTCCTTGGCGTAACTTCTAGACATTATCAATCTGCAAATAATAATATGAATAACTTTATGTCGTCTCAATTATTGATTTAATAATATAACATATTATCACGGATGATCTTGTGACAATAATTGAATCAATAATATGAGAGATATGATGCAACAACATCGAAGCAATAATTGAGTATAACCGAGTGACTTATCACGTAAGCATCAATAATCATCTGGTAATATGCTACTATGCAACCACGCCAGACATCGCATTTCTTTAACACCAGGTGTTTCAACAGTTAACGGTAAAACTTCCGCCGTTATTTTTATAAAATGATAATTCTGTCGTTTTCTTACTACGACAATACTTCCGTCGTGGGGTCCACCAGTGATTGTGTCGTCGTATGGATATTCCCCGACAAAAAGAATATTCCCCGACCAAACGAATATTTTATAACAACTTGCATACTATGCAAAATTTATAAATATTACCCACAACTATAACATTATATCAAATCCACACCATAATATTTAAAAAAATATTTCGAGAAATTTAAATCTTCATTCATAAAATTTGGGGTCTCACAGTTACGGCGTCATGTTGTTAAACCAAGTAAGAGTCCATGGTCGATTTGACCCCTCAATAAAAGTATGAAATGTTTTGAAGGAATTCTTATATTCCTCGTTATCCATTCTACTTCATAATTCTTGATACTTTATGAAGGTAAGAGAATGTTTGAAAGATTAGGACTCCTTTGAAGGGAAGTTGAGAAGAAGATTAAGCTAAAATTTCGACGACGAAATTCTGTGAAGAAGGGGTGAATGTGATGACCCGGGTAAGGGTGTAGTTTTAAGAAATTCCGAGGACGAAATTTTTATAAGGGGGAAAGAGTGTAACAACCCGGAAATTCAGATTGTCCAAAATTTAAGTCTAAAGAATTAGTTATTAATAAAATGAATTTTTATTAATACTATTTTATGCTATGTGTTTATTAATCGTTCTAGAACCTAGGATAATTATAATACGGGAGGATTCTGGCTACGTGCTAGACTGAACGAGTAAAAATTTTCAAGACGAAAATAAAAAAATTTCTGAAACAAAATTTTTTCGAGGAAAAAGATGAAATAGGCACTATTCACCTAACGAATCCCTAAGGGTTAGGGTTAGAATAACCTAAGCCTTTTCGAGAGTTCGGTATGTCGAAATGACATTCTGTCGAAAGATTTGACGATAATATATCGTGAAAAGTTAAGTAAGCCGATAAAAGCTTTCTCAAAAAATGTGTAGAAATCGGACAAAATAAAAATGATGAAAAGTATTTTATGTACTTTTCACTCGTTTAGCTACGTTAGGGGAAAATGTGAAGAAAAACGCTTAATGGTGAAAATGTTTTTTTCAGTTTTTCAGAGAACCGAAGAATACGTAAAAGTTAATCGGTAAAGGAAAGACGAAATATCCAAAAATATTTGGATTCCGAGAATTGCAGTTTTTGAACTGTAGGACGAATTCCGCAAGACGAAAGCATGAAGCTTCAAAGGGAAGCTACGTGAATAGTAAGGAGGTGTGAATAGTAACTGGAGGGGCCAAATGACTATTTTACCCCTAGCTTGGAAAATCTATAAATAGGAAGCTAAATTCATTTGTTTGGATTTTTTAAATCCTCCAATACTTGAGAGAGAAAAAGAGAGAGAGGGTTCGAATGGGAGGAGGAAGAGGAAAGGAAGAGGAAAAGTTAGCTCGTGAGCAAACTTTGTCTGATAGAAAGAGATTAAAGGAGAAAGGTATCTGAAACCTAGTCTCTTATAAATTTTCTTTAAGTTTTATATGTTTAAAACATAGCCTAATGAGAATAAGGAGTAAAAGTTGTTAATAATGATTTCATATGGTTGAAATCACGAGAAAAGAAGAAATAAAAAATTAGAAGTTTAGTTTGTAAATTTCTTAAGGAAGTATAAGATTCGTAATAAATTTGAACGATCCGGATGAATCATATGAATGATATGGTGAAATAAGTAAGGAATAGTGTTTTATAACATCAAATTCGAAGAAAAAGTGAAATCGTAATCAAAATATCGATTAAAAATGACGAACGAACGAAGAACTCGAAGAACACGCGAAGAACGTTGTTCATGGACAAATTTACAACCATCGTAGTGTAATTGTTGTTGATGGACAAGTTTTAAACCATCGCGTATAAGTTAGATGCTTATTGCTTGTGTAGGAACGGTAGAAACGTTCATGAAGAACTGTTTAAAACTTAGCTATTACGAAGTTATGGAGAAAATTTTGTAAAAGATGAATGAGAATTAGAAAGTGTGTAAATGAACCCAAAGATGTAGGGTTTCATAAGAAAGTAAGAGAATGTAGACAATGTGAGTCGTGGACTCAAGAGCAAACGAGTTCCGAGTTTGGATGACCGAATTACGAACGAACGAATGAAGAATATTAAAAACGTAAAAATGAACGAAGGATGAAGATCAATCCAATTTAATGGCATGTTAACGGATTCAGAACGAAGTTCTATCCAAGGGTTATTGAAGTACATAAAATAAGGAAGAAAATGGCTTTGGAACGACCTCGTTCCGAGTTATAGCGAAGAAGTTATGGAAGCGGGAAGGAAGCGTCTCAAACAATTTCCAACACTTAGAAAAATTTTCTGAGCTTAGGGCTTGGCGCCGTAGCGCCAGTCATGCCTTGTAGGGCAGCACCACAGTACAAGCTCGGGGGGAGAAGGCACTGCAGAGTGGTGCTGCAGTGCAAGAAATGTAAAGGGAACCGGCGTCGCGGCACCGGTGCAGAGCAAGGCACAGTAATGAGCTTTTAACTACTGAATTACTGTGGTGAAGTGTTAGGGAAGATAAAGAACATAATGTTCAATTAATGTAACACTTAATCCAGTGATTTAAACCTTTAGTAAAGGTTGAACGGAAAGATTAAACGAGATTAAAATACAAAGAATTTAAGCGGTAGATTACGTAACCGATATCTGGGGACCGTAGTCACAATGAATGAACGTGAGGGATTGCTATGGTTGTGAATCATTAGACGTTGAGTGACGTGGGTAATGAATAACATTTCGATGTTATGTTATGGTAATGAGAGATAAGTTTAAAGCGTATAGATGTTGTGAACGCGACACAGTTACGTTGAATAACTGATCTTTGCATACAGCGAACCGTATAGCTTCGACATTAAGGAAGAATAATGAATGTTATCAAGAAAGCCGTAACGAACGGTAATAAGATTAATGGAAGTCGATCGTGATTCGGATACAGAATGATAGAATGAAATGTAAGCATTAAACACTTTAATCGGTGTGAAGGTTGAGTGTACACAAATACTAAGCGGATAAAACCTACACCCCGTGTATGGTTTGACCGTAAGATAATGAAGACCAATGATTAAACCGTGAACGATGAAGAATTGAATTAAAGATAATGTTGTGTAACGTAAACAAGCCAAGTCAATGATTAACTTGAATGATCGTTCTGATTATACAGAAGACTGTATGACTTAGACGATAAAGAATGAATCCTGAGGTATGGCATTTAGTTACAAGAAAGCCATAAGGAATAAGAAATTTACTTAACGAACATTAAAGTTTAATAGTTCGGATAAGTTAAGATAAGTTTAGGTTGTGGTACAATCGTAACCTTTGATGGTTGACATATGGGAGCTGGGCTAAACAATTCCTTCATAAACTGAAGGTATATAAAAAATTGGCAACCGATCTAACTCACTGTGATGGAAGTGTAGATGAGACGGGAACTAGTTTATTGGTTGTTTGTGGGAAACCACTCAGAGTACCATATGGACTACTAGCAGAGACGCGATGTGTGCTGAGTCCTAGAGAAGTTATAAGAAGAAGATAAGAATGAAAATCATCAAAGATGATGAACGTATTGAGTAAGACATCTTCGTATGTCATGAGGTTTTAAACTGGTAATGAAAGTTGGTCGCGTAAACTTAGGTTGAAAGAACGTGAACCCTAAAAAGTAAAGTTAAGTCAACCAATGCGTAAGTCAAGTATATGACTAATTGGTGTACGTATTTTTCCTTATGTGTTTTATAGGGATTGGAATGAGCAGTTCATCGTAAGATGTAGCTGGGCGTAAGGCAAGTTTCCTAACTTCATTCATATTATAAATGAATGCTAGTTTCTTAAACTTCTCATATGTTGAACTTGAGAAGTTTTGTCTATATGCGAATGTGCGATATTTGTACAATGTGGTAGAACATATGATGTAAGACCCCAACTTTTATGAATAAAGATTAATTTTTCTCGAAATATATTTTTGAATATTATGGTGTGGATTTGATATAATGTTATAGTTGTGGGTAATATTTACAAATTTTGCAAAGTAAGCAAGTGGTTATATAATATTCGATTGTTCGGGGAATATTCGTTTTAAACCGGGAATATTCGTACGACGGCACAATCATTGGTGGACCCCACAACGAAAGTATTGTTGTAGTTAGAAAACGACAGAATTATCTTTTTATAAAAATAACGACAAATGTTTTACCGTTAAAATGTTGAACTATCCGGTGGTAAAAGAATAGTAATACGTGTGGCTGCATAGTAGCACACGGTATTGATTATTGATGCTTACGTGAGAAGTCACTCATTTATACTCAATTATTGCTACAGTAAGTGCTGCATAATATCTCTCATATTATTGATTCAATTATTGTCATAGTATCATCTGCATAATATTTTATATTATTAAATCAATAATTGAGACGACAAAGTTATTCATATTATTATTTGCAATATTAACGATGTCTAGAAAGTCTCCTCTTTCCTGGGAATGATCTGGTTGTTAAATATTGTGAGTTATACTATTAATGATGAATAAGTTTGTGTTGATTAAAGATGAAATTGATATTTCCATTATGTTGGGATTATTAGTGTTAGTCGAAATCGACAACTATTTCGATAATAATTGATGTCTGGAGGTTATATTGACCAATCGGGTAATTAATCGGATAAATGAGAACTTAATTGCTATTAATTCACATGCTTATAACTATTTGTTCACATGTGTGTACTATTAATTCATATGAATGTACTATTAAGGGAGGTAGTGAAAGATTGATAATACTTGCATGACTAAATTAAAAATGGAGGTATAGATGACGGTACTATACTATAATTATTTTTTCACATGTATAGAACTATTGAGTCACATGATTGTACTATTGATTCACATGATATACTATTAGGGGAGGTGATGCAAGTTTGCTAATACTTGCAGGACTAAATTAAAAATGAAGGAAATGATGAAGGTATTATACTGTAATATTACGAGCCCCAAAACGTGCAATTATCAAAACTATATTTTCCTATAAATAGAAGCTCATTCTTCTTTCATTCTCACCAATTCACTAAGACTCACAAAAGCAATTATAGAGAGAGAAGCTATAGAGAGAAAGAAGAAGAGAAGTCTGCTACCTCACTATTCCAGTATCCAGTCTTCTTCATATGTAAGGGATATTATTTTGTTCAGTATTCATAGGAATAATATTTCTTTCATACTATGTAGTATGTGATTAATATTATTTCGTCTCGTATTCCTGTATTGCTTCTATACCCTCATTTGGAGATTGAAGCAACTTGGAGACCATTAAAGATTCAAAGTAGGAGCAAGGAGGGAGCTTCAAATCTACAGACAATAGATTATATCTGTGACGCCCCCAAAATTAGGTATACATCACCCATCTTGGGTCGTCAGATACATGGTACAAAATACAAATACAACTTACTAATACAATGTCAGGTATACAATACGACAAAACATAACTGTGAGTTTGAATACAATTATTGTCTACTAGAGATTATACAAACTCAAAAGGAGTCCTCATTACAATTATTAACACACTATTTCACGTAATAGTGAGGACTACTAATGTTATCCTCTAGACCAATCACTCACTCCCCCGACTAGTCCCTCGCTATGTTCTCATTTCACGAAGAAACAAAGAAAGAAAGGGTGAGCTCAACTAGCCCAGTAAGAAATATTATGACTAAGATAATTCAGAATAAATTATCGTTAGCCTTCGACAGTGTTAAACTGATAAAATATAACAACATCAAGTTTAACTGCAGCGGAACAAGCAATCAATTAAAAGAGTTAAGTAGAGAACAAAATCTACAATCTTTTATGATTTAAAAGATTTTTCAACACTTTTATCGCTGAGACTCAGCTTAATAAATAATCTACATCACCGAATCACCCCTGCACTACAGCCAAGGATATTCTTTAGTATCACGACCACAATTATCCATTAACTACGGGCCAAGAATATTTGTGTATTCATTAATGGTCATGATCATGCCAACAACTGTCCATCAATGCACTATAGCCAATGAGGACTTTTACCACATCATTTGTAACATTACGGTCATGATTACACCAAATAATCCCTGGTCATAATCATACCAAGTCCATCTATGCATTACAGGCCACAGATGACTTTCAAAAATATATAAACATGAGGATGATGACAATGATATAAGAATTCAATAAAAACAAGTTCAAGAATTAATTTATCCAGGAACTAATAACGTCCAAATTGTCAACATGATACTGCTTTGTAGAGTAAAATTCAAAAATGCTTAGAAGAATATTTCCATGAAAAGATACTGGATGAAACGCAAATATCATGGATATTCCACTAATTTCATGGAGTATAGAAGTCAAAGTTTTAACCAACTGAGTATAATCAAGAATGGAATAACAAAAGAAATCACCATACATGCGGTGCCAGATAGATAAAGTTATTCAACGAATAATAAATAACGGAACCATGTCGGTAAATTACACCCAAGCGAGATGTTCAACGAGAATAATAAAGACGAAACCAGGTCCGGCGTAAAATGCACAGACAGGATGTTCCAATAGAATAATAATAAAGACGGAACCAGGTCCGTAAAATGCATGTGAGTGGATATTACAATGAAATAATAATAAAGATGGAACCGGTCCTCCCAGTAAAACGCATTGCATACATGATATTCCAACAGAAAAAATAATAAAGACTTTTAATCATAGAAGAATGTCACCAAGTATAGGGTAGTTCACATTATCTTTGGTTATTCCAATGAGAATAATAAAGAATAGAATAATGAAGTTCTCTTCATGAATACCAAAAGAAATAATATCCCTTACTGTAAAATAAACTAAATATAAGAGTAGTGAAGTAACAGAAAACTCTTCTTCTTTTTCTCTATAATTTCTCTCTCTAGAGTTCAGTGAATTCGTATGAAAAAAATGAAGGAATGAGCTTCTATTTATAGAAGAATAGAAGAGGTACTATTAAGAAAAATAATTCATGGATTAACAGTAGGAAACTCACTAATTGCTCATCAGACGCTTAATTCTCAAATGTTAACATAAAAGTCAAAGAAAAAAACAAAATCTATAATAATTATATATATATAAACACATGCCTTTGAAAAAAATCATACTCCACCCAAACAACATCAATCCCACCCAATTTTGACAACTTAACCACTTACTTATATATATATATATATATATATATATATATATATATATATATATATATATATATATATATATATATATATACTCTAATATATATATAAGTAATAAAACAAATATGAGATGACTTCTCACATAAGCATTAATAATCAATACTGTGTGCTACTATGCAACCACACGTATTCTTCGTACTTTTACTCTTGAGTAGTTCAACAAGATATTAATTGTAAAACTTCCGCCGTTATTTTCATAAAGTATTTTTGTCGTTTTCTCAATCCGATAATAAGTTCGTTATGGGGTCCACCAATGATTGTCTTGGTTGTCTGAATATTCCTCGTTAAAACGAATATTCCCCGACCAATCGAATATTATATAACAACTTGCGTACTTTGAAAAATTTATAAATATTACCCACAATTATAACATTATATCAAATTTACTCTAAAATATTCAAAAATGATATTTATAGAAAATTCATCTTTATTTATAAAAGTTGGGGTCTTACAACCTCCCCTTCTTATGAAATTTCACCCTCAAAATTAGGGTATGTACCTGGTATGTCGAAGAGGTAAGGATACCTTAACTTCATTTTAGATTCTAACTCCCAAGTCATTTCCTCAACATCGTGGTTTCTCCACAAAACTTTGACTTGAGGTATAACCTTGGAGCCTAGAATATGTTCCTTCTTATCCAAGATTTGAACATGAACCTCTTCATACGTCAAATCTTCCGCTATTTCATCCGGTTCTAACTCAATAATGTGGTTCGGGTCTTTCACATATTTACGTAACATGGATATGTGAAAAACATTATGAACACGAGACATACTTGACGGTAAAGCGAGTCTATAAGCCACAGTTCCTACTCGATCGAGGATTAAAAATGGGCTGATGAATCGAGGATTGAGTTTTCCTGTCTTTCCAAATCTCGTAACTCCTTTCCATGGAGCAACACGCAACAACACATGATCTCCTATATCGAATTTCACGTCCTTTCGATGAAGATTAGCATAACTCTTTTGTCGATCTTGTGAGGTTTTTATACGTTGTCGGATCGTTTGAATCTTTTCCGTAGTCATATGTACCAACTCCAGTCCCAACAACGTTGCTTCACCCGCCTCATCCCAGCATACTGGAGAACGACACTTTCTTCCATACAACGCTTCGAATGGAGTCATGCCAATACTTGCTTGATAACTATTGTTGTAAGAAAACTCCACCAATGGTAAGAACTTTTCCCAACTTCCCTTGAAATCAAGGACACAGAGTCTTAATAGATCTTCAAGAGTTTGAATAGTCCTCTCCGACTGTCCGTCCATCTGAGGATGATATTCCAAGCTAAATCGTAAGTCTATGCCCATAGCTTTTTGCAAACTAACCCAAAATCGTGAAGTGAATCTTGGGTCTCGATCAGAAACTATGGATACCGGCATACCATGCAGTCCTACAATCTCGTTTATGTATATACGAGCAAGAAGTTCAAGTGTATAAGTTTCTCGTATCGATAAGAAATGAGCAGACTTGATCAATCTATCAACAATGACCCAAATCCCATCTATACCTTGAGAAACCTTAGGAAGACCGGTAACAAAATCCATGGTAATGTGCTCCCACTTCCATTCTAGAATTTCAAGTGGTTGCAATGGACCTTTTGGTACTTGATGCTCCGCTTTGACTCATTGACAAACTAGACACCTTGAGATAAACAGCGCTATCTCTCTCTTCATATTGCTCCACCAAAATGTATGACGAATATCATGATACATTTTAGTACTCCCAGGATGGATTGCAAACGGTGTGTTGTTCGCCTCCATCATGATTTTATAGTTTAAATCAGGGTTGTTAGGAACACAAAGTCTGGAGTTGACTCGAAGTATTCCTTCTTCATCGATTCTTGCTTCCTAAGATATAGCACCTTCTTGCACTTTCTTCCTCATACGCATCGACTCCGTGTGCGTAGCTTGAAGCGACTTTAACTTTATCAATTAAAGTCGATTATACTCGTATATTTGTCATCATCACATGGGTCCCTGGAGTCTTTAACTATATCTCCATCCTTTGCAAGTCACACAAAATGGGCCTTTGTGTTGACAATATCGCACTCGTACTTGCATTTGATCTTTTACTCAATGCGTCAGCTACCATGTTCGCTTTTCTAGGATGGTATTGGATGGTATGATCATAATCTTTCAAAAGTTCAAGCCAACGTCGTTGTTGCATGTTGAGTTCCTTTTGAGTGAAGAAATATTTGTGGCTTTTATGATCCGTAAAGATCTCCACCTTCTCCCCATACAAGTAATGCCTCCAAATCTTTAGTGCGAAGACAACAGCTGCCAATTCTAGATCATGAGTAGGATAATTCCTCTCATATTCCTTGAGTTGTCTTGAGGCATAAGCTATGACTTTTCCATGTTACATGAGAACACATCCCAACCTTTGCGAAGCATCACTTGTAGATGACAAATCCCTCAAGGCGGATGGTATTGTCGAGCAGTCTTTGAAATGAGTCTCCTCTTGAGTTCTTGAAAACTCTTCTCACATTCTTCACTCCAATTGAACTTTGTATCTTTCCGGAGTTAATTTGAGTTAATGGAGTAGCGATTGAAAAAATCCTTCCACGAATCTCCGATAATAACCAGCTAAACCGAGAAAACTACGTACTTCGGTCACTGATTTAGGTTGCTCCCAGCTTTGAATAGCTTCAATCTTTGTTGGGTCAACAGATATTCCATGACTTGATACCACGTGCCCAAGGAATGCTACTTCCTTAAGCTAGAACTCGCATTTCTTCAACTTGGCATAAAGCTTATATTCACGAAGCTTTTGGAGTGTCAGCCTCAAGTTTTGTTCATGATCTTCATGGCTTTTGGAATAAATAAGGATATTATCAATAAAGACGACCACAAAGTGATCCAAATATTCCTTGAATACTCAGTTCATCATATCCATGAAGGCAGCAGGAGCATTAGTCAATCCAAAGGACATGACTAGGAATTCATAATGCCGTCTGGGAGTTACGGCCGTCTTTGGAATGTCATTTGTTCTAATCTTTAATTGGTGATATCCTAATGAAGATCAATCTTTGAAAAGAATTTGACTCCTTGCAACCGGTCAAACAGTCATCAATACGTGGCAATGGGTACCTATTTTTGATGGTGACATGATTCAACTCCGATAATCAATACAAAATCGCATACTCCCATCTTTCTTCTTCACAAATAGAAGCGAGGAGCACCCCAAGGAGAAGTACTAGGGGCCGAATAAAGTCAATGTCTAACAATTCCTGCGATTAGGTCTTTAACTCCACGAAGTTCAATAGGAGCCATTCGATATGGGGCTTTGGAAATGGGTTTTGTACCGGGTTCAAGGTCGATACAAAATTCAATTTCACGCTCTGGGGGTAGGCCATGAAGTTCTTCAGGAAATACATCAGGAAATTTATTAACAACAGAAATATCATTCAAAGTTGACGTATTTTTGTTTAGATCTGTGACATGAGCTAAGAAAGCTTGACATCCATTTTTTAATAAACGAATAGCTTTATGGCTTGAGATGACCGTGATTGATTTTAATGTTTGGTCGCTTGAATTCGCATAATAGGTTGATTAGGAATATGAAAGCTAACAACCTTACGAAAACAATCAATTTTTGCATGATAAGTAGTTAACCAATCAATGAAATAAGATCGACAGGTAATATGAGGGTACCAATTTGAACCAAACAAGACTTATAAACAGTGGATATAATGAAGGTTTCTCCCAATGGAGTTTCCACAGATAAGTTAAGATCTAATTTCTCCGGAGTCAAATTTAATGGTTGAGCGCAAGTAGGAGAAATAAAAGAATGGGTAGAACCGGTATCAAATAAAGTATAGACTTCACTAGAGTTTATGATAAGCTTACCCGTGATGACCTCATTTGGGTTCCTTTTCTTTACGGGAGGTCACAATGACGCTCTCCCTTACACTCTAGGCTTTGACTTTTCTCGGGATGACCTTTGGTGCCTCCATCCTATTTGAATTTGTCTTGATGGTGAATGACAAAATCGGGCTAAGTGACCTTCTCTTCCATAATTATAACATGCTTTGGGCTGACATCGCGATTTGGGTGATGTGCCCCTCCCCTTCGCATTTGAAACATATGATAGGTGGTCGTTCTCCTTCCTTAACGACAGGTGCTGGTGCTGATGTCTTTCCATCATTGTTGAATCTCCTCTTCTTAAAATGTCCATTCTTATTGTTTTGGCTACGATTACCACCGAAGTGGTTACCATTTCTCGGCTTTATTGATTCCCTCCACGCTTGTTGTCACCACTTCGATGACTGCTCTCACTAGTATTATAATTTTGTCGGCTGCTCTCTTTTGGTTGCGTTGACTTGTTATCGCGCTCCACCAACTGAGCCCTATTTACAACATCTGAATACAAACACAGTTTATGAGAAATAAGATGTTGACATATCTCCGGCTTCAAAGCTCTTAAAAACATTCGTGCCATTCTCTCTTCATTATCCACCAAGTGGGATGCAAACCGAGATAACTTCGCAAATTCTTCCTCGTATTGTAACACGGTCATATTGTTTTCCTCCAATTTGATAAACTCCACCTCCTTCATATGAAAAATACTTTCAGGAAAGTATTTGTCATTGAACAGCTCTTGGAACTTCTCCCAAGACATCTTCAGTACGGCAGGTTGAGTACGTTTTACCGATTCCCACCAGTAATCTGCCTCTCCGCGCAACATAAAGGCGGCAAAGGGAACCTTTTGCTCCTCGGAGCATCCCAAGACATCAAATATCTTGGTGATCTGCTTTATCCATGCATAAGTGGTTTTGGCTCTCCCTTAAACTCTGGTGGTCCCAGCTCCTTGAACTGTTTAGCGGTGACCGCCCGAGAGTTTCCAGTGTTTCCACCTGCATTTTGGACAGGAGCCGCTCTCGCCTGCTGTTGCATGAATTGCATAAAGCCCCTGAACATTTGATCATTCATCATTTGGTCAGTGTTGTTGTTTGCATGAGGATTGTCGCCTTCCTGATGCACATTATCCTGATTATTGATATGTGGTGAATCAACGGTCGCCTGTGCTCCATTGCTATTCTCAACATTCTCGGATGTCATTTTCAGATACTGCCACAAAACAAAGGTTAATTGACATGTAACATATTATCCCTAAATTCTGACCGACCAATTAAATACCACATAAACTTAGGTAGGTCATACTAGCGAAGGAATTCCCCGTCTCTCCCCTCCTAGTACTATTCTCAGATCTTAACCAGGGATTATATCCCTAAGCTTTGATACCAACTGTGACGCCCCCAAAATTAGGTATACATCACCCATCTTGGGTCATCAGTTACATGGTACAAAATGCAAATACAACTTACTAATACAACTGTCGTGTATAATACGACAAAACATATCTGTGAGTTTGAAAACAATTATTATCTACTAGAGATTATACAAACTCAAAAGGAGTCCTCATTACAATTATTAACACACTATTTAACAAAATAGTGAGGACTACTAATGCTATCCTCTGGACCGTCACTCCGTTCCCCGACTAGTCCCTGCTATGTTCTCATTTCCTGAAGAGAACAGTGAAAGAAAGGGTGAGCTAAACTAGCCCAGTAAGAAATATTATGACTAAGATAATGCAGAATAAATTATCGTTAGCCTTCAACAGTGTTAAACTGATAAAATATAACAACATCAAGTTTAACTGCAGCGGAACAAGCAATCCATTAAAAGAGTCAAGTAGAGAATAAAATCTACTATCTTTTATAATTTAAAAGGTTTTCATGACTTTTATCATTGGGACTCGACAATAAATAATCCACATCATCGAATCACCCTTGCACTATGGCCAAGGATATTCTTTAGTATCACGACCACAAATTATCCATGCACTACAGCCAAGAACATTCGGGTATTTATTAATGGTCATGATCATGCCAACAACTGTCCATCAATGCACTATGGGCCAATGATAACTTTTACCACATCATTTGTAACATTACAGTCATGATTACACCGAATAATCCCTGGTCATAATCATACTAAGTCCGTCTATGCACTACAGGCCACAGATGACTTTCAACATAATATAAACATGAGGATGATGACAATGATATAAGAATTCAATAAAACAAGTTCAAGAATTAATTTAACAAGGAACTAATAATGTCCAAATTGTCAACATGATACTGCTTTGTAGAGTAAAATTCAAAAATGATCAGAAGAATATTTCCATGAAAAGATATTGGATGAAGCGCAAATATTAAGGATATTCTACTAATTTCATCGAGTATAGAAGTCAAAACTTTAACCAATTGAGTATAATAAAGAATGGAATAACAAAAGAAATCACCATGCATGCGGTACTTAGATAGACAAAGTTATTCCAACAGAATAATAATAACAAGCGGTCGAGCAAAATTTTGCAACTGACGGGATGTTCCAATGTAATAATAAAGACAAAACCAGTCCGGTGTAAAACACACGATGGGATGTTCCAACAGAATAATAATAAAAGGCGGAACTAGGTCCTATAAAACACATGAACGTAATGTTCCAACAGAATAATAATAAAGATGTAACCGAGTCCGTGTAAAACACACGCATGGATGTTCCAATGAGAATAATAGAAGAATGTCACCAAGTATAGGGTAAACCGTGTATATCTGAGTTATTCCAAGAATAATAAGCAATGGAATAACAATAGTTCTCTTCATGAATAAGAAAGAATAACACCCCTTACATTAGTAGGAGATTGAATCTTTGCGATAGTATAATGTAATGTAATACTCTTCTTCTTTCTCTCTTATTCTCTCTATACTTTCTCTCTCTATAGCTTGAATGAATTCGTGAAAAATAATGAAGCACTAGGCCTCTATTTATAGAAGATTTCTAGCTTAGCACTTGAAATGTGAAAAGGAAAGTGGCTTGACGACTGGTGATGTGAAAAGGAAAGTGGTTTGACGCGTATAATGTGAAACACCAAGTGGTTTGACGCCTGTAATGTGAAACTCCAAGTGGTTTGACGCCTGTAATGTGAAACGACAATTGGTTCGACGCCTGTAATATGAAACGGTAAGTGGTTTGACGTCTGGTAAAGGTAATTACTATAGACAAAGGTAATTACTATTGACGAAGAGACTCTTAGATGATGACATATGGGCCCCCCATAAAATAACCAAACTTACGACAAACGTCTCATAATATACTCTTTATATACATCAAGGATTGAATAAATATTACCACAAATCATTTTATTTTTAATCAACACATATTTAATCTTTCAACAATTATTAATCATTTATAACTTGTCGTCTCAATTATTGATTTAATAATATAACATATTATCTGAGATATCTTTGTGACAATAATTGAATCAATAATATCTGAGATATGATCGATAATTACTTGTAGCAATAATTGAGTATAGTGAGTGACTTCTCACGTAAGCATCGATAATCAATCTGAGTGTACTTCTTATGCAACCCGCAGCGTATTCTTTATTTTTACTACCGGGGTAATTCAATAGTTTTAACGGTAACACCTCCGTAGTTATTTTCATAAAGTATTTTTGTCATTTTCTCAATCCGACAATAATTTTGTTGTGGGGTCCAGCAATGATTGTACCGTCGTATGAATATTCCCCGATAAAAAGAATATTCCCCGACCAAAGGAATATTTTATAACAACTTGCTTACTTTGCAAAATTTATAAATATTACCCACAACTATAACATTATATCAAATTTACTCCATAATATTCAAAAATAATATTTATAGAAAATTCATCTTTATTTATAAAAGTTGGGGTCTTACAGTTTTACTGTCAAGTATGTCGCGTGTTCATAACGTATAGATGTTACGTAAATATGTGGACGACCCGAACCACATTATTAATTTAGAACCGGACGAGATAGCGGATGATTTAACGTATGATGAGATACATTTTAAAATCTTGGATAAGAAGGACCGTATTCAACACTCAATTGTTATACCTCAAGAGTTAGAATTTGAAATGAAGTCAAGGTATCTTCATCTCTTCGGCATACCAAGTATGCACGTAAATTTTGAGGGCGAAATTTCATAAGAAGGGTAGATTGTGAGGCCCCAAATTTTATGAATAAAGATTTAAATTTCACAAAATATTTTTTTAAATATTATGGTGTGGATTTGATATAATGTTATAGTTGTGGGTAATATTTATAAATTTTGCAAAGTATGAAAGTTGTTATAAAATATTCGTTTGGTCGGGGAATATTCTTTTTGTCGGGGAATATCCGTACGATGACACAATCACTGGTGGACCCCACAACATAAGTATTGTTGTAGTAAGAAAACGACAGAATTATCAATTTATAAAAATAACGGCGGAAGTTTACCGTTAACTGTTGAAACACCCGGTGTTAAAAGTACGATGTCTACGCTGTGGTTGCATAGTAGCAGACACGTGATTGATTATTGATGCTTACGTGATAAGTCACTCGCTTATACTCAATTATTACTTACAATAATTGATGCATGATATCTATCATATTATTGATTCAATTATTGTCACAAAGATCATCTCTACATAATATGTTATATTATTAAATCAATAATTGAGACGACAAAGTTATTCATATTATTATTTACAGTATTGACAATGTCTAAAAGTTCTGTCAAGGAGAGGTTTGGTCACCTAATTGCGCAACAATAAGGAGAAATCCTTATCGGAAAGCCCCCTCTTTCCTGGGAACGACCTGGTTGTTAAATATTGTGAGTTATAATATTAATGATGAATAAGTTGTGTTGATTAAAGATGAAATTGATTGTTCCATTATGTTGGGATTATTAGTGTTAGTGGAAATTGACATTTATTTCGATGATAATTGATGTCTGGAGGTTATATTGTTCACTCGGGTATTCAGAGCACTTTTTGTGTCAGAGTTACTATTCACGAGTTACTATTCATGAGTTACTATTCACGGGGTACTATTGATTCACATTCTTATACTATTAGGGGTGGTGGTGCAAGACTGATAATACTTGCATGACTAAGTTAAAAATAGAGGTATAGATGGAGGTACTATCTTCAGAATTGTTTTTATCACATGATTAGAACTATTGAGTCACATGATTTACTATTGATTCACATTATTTACTATTAGGGGAGGTGGTGCAAGTTTGATAATACTTGCAGGACTAAATTAAAAATGAAGAAAAAGAGGAAGGTATTATACCATTTTTGGCCTGTTGATTCCCTCCACGCTTGTTGTCACCACTTCGATGACTGCTCTCACTAGTATTATCATTTTGTCGGCTGCTCTCTTTTGGTTGCGTTGACTCGTTATCGCGCTCCACCAACTGAGCCCTATTTACAACATCTGAATACAAACACAGTTTATGAGAAATAAGATGTTGACATATCTCCGGCTTCAAAGCTCTTAAAAACATTCGTGCCATTCTCTCTTCATTATCCACCAAGTGGGACACAAACCTAGATAACTCCACAAATTTTTCCTCGTATTGCAACACGGTCATATTGTTTTTCTCCAATTTGATAAACTCCACCTCCTTCATATGAAAAATACTTTCAGGAAAGTATTTGTCATTGAAACGACTCTTGAACTTCTCCCAAGACATCTTCAATCTGGCGAGTTGAGTACGTTTCTGGATTCCCACCAAGATGTCCGCCTCTCGCAAGCAACATAAAGGCGGCAAATAGAACCTTTTGCTCCTCGGAGCATCCCAAGACATCAAATATCTTGGTGATCTACTTTATCCATGCTTCCGCCATAAGTGGTTTTGGCTCTCCCTTAAACTCCGGTGGTCCCAGCTCCTTGAACTGCTTTCTGTGGACTTGCCTCGAGAGTTTCCGGTGTTTCCACCTAAATTTTGGATGAGAGTCGCTCTCGCTTTCTTTGTTGCATGAATTGCATAAAGCCTCTGAACAATCCATCATTCATCATTTAGTCAGTGTTGTTGTTTGCATGAGGATTGTCGCCTTCCTGATGCACATTATCCTAATTATTGATATGAGGTGAATCAACGGTCGTCTGTGCTCCATTGTTATTCTCAACATTCTCGAATGTCATTTTTAGATACTGCCACAAAACAAAAGTTAATTAACATGTAACATATTATCCATATACTTTGACCGACCAATCAAATACCAAATAAACTTAGGTAGGTCATACTAGCGAAAGAATTCCCCGTCTCTCCCCTCTTAGTTCTATTCTCACATCTTAGCCAGGGATCATATCCCTAAGCTCAGATACCAACTGTGACACCCCCAAAATTAGGTATACATCACCCATCTTGGGTCATCAGATACATGGTACAAAATACAAATACAACTTACTAATACAACTGTCGTGTACAATACGACAAAACATAACTGTGAGTTTGAATACAATTATTGTCTACTAGAGGTTATACAAACTTAAAAGGAGTCCTCATTACAATTATTAACACACTATTTCACAGAATAGTGAGGACTACTAATGCTATCCTCTGGACCGTCACTCCGTTCCCCGACTAGTCCCTGCTATGTTCTCATTTCCTGAAGAGAACAGTGAAAGAAAGGGTGAACTCAACTAGCCCAGTAAGAAATATTATTACTAAGATAATGCAAAATAAATTATCGTTAGCCTTCAACAGTGTTAAACTAATAAAATATAACAACATCAAGTTTAACTGCAGCGGAACAAGCAATCCATTAAAAGAGTCAAGTAGAGAATAAAATCTACTATCTTTTATGATTTAAAAGATTTTTCAACACTTTTATCGCTGAGACTCAGCTTAATAAATAATCCACATCACCGAATCACCCCCTCACTCTACTGACCAAGGATATTCTTTAGTATCACGACCACAATTATCCATGCACTACGGGACAAGAATATTTGTGTATTCATTAATGTTCATGATCATGCCAACAACTGTCCATCAATGCACTACGGCCAATGAGGACTTTTACCACATCATTTGTAACATTACGGTCATGATTACACCGAATAATTCCTGGTCATAATCATACCAAGTCCATCTATGCATTATAGGCCACAGATGACTTTCAAAAACATATAAACATGAGGATGATGACAATGATATAAGAATTCAATAAAACAAGTTCAAGAATTAATTTATCCAGGAAATAATAACGTCCAAATTGTCAACATGATACTACTTTGTAGAGTAAAATTCAAGAATGTTTAGAAGAATATTTCCATGAAAAGATACTGGATGAAACGCAAATATCATTGATATTCCACTAATTTCATGGAGTATAGAAGTCAAAGTTTTAACCAACTGAGTATAATCAAGAATGGAATAACAAAAAAAATCACCATACATGTGGTACTTCGCATAGACAGGTTATTCCAACAGAATAATAAGTAACGGAACCAGGTCAAGCGAAATTCGCACCAACAGGATGTTCCAACAGAATAATAAAGATTTTAACCAGTCCGTAAAAGCATTGAGCATGGATGTTCCAACAAAATAATAATAAAGATTTTAACTAGGTCCCAAGCAGATAACGCATGCATGTGATATTCCAACGAAATAATAATAAAGATGGAACCGAGGTCAGTCCCACGTAAACGCATGTACGAGGATATTCCAATGTAAAATAATAAAGACTAATCATAGAAGAATGTCACCAAGTATAGGGTAGTCCGCGTATACTAGTTATTCCAGCAGAATAATAAAGAATAGAATAACAGAAGTTGTCTTCATGAATACCAAAAGAAATAATATCCCTTACCGTAAAATAAAGTGAATATAAGAGTAATGAAGAAACAGAAAACTCTTCTTCTTTTTCTCTATAATTTCTCACTCTACAGTTCAGTGAATTCGTAAGAAAATAATGAAGGAATGAGCTTCTATTTATAGAAGAATAGAAGAGGTACTATTAAGAAAAATAATTCACGGATTAACAGTAGGAAACTCACTGATTGCTCATCAGACGCTTAATTATCAAATGTTAACATAAAAGTCAAAGAAAAAAACAAAATCTATAATAATTATATATATATATATAAACACATGCCTTTGAAAAAAAATCATACTCCACCCGACAACATCAATCCCACCCAATTTTGACAACTTAACCACTTTACTTATATATATATATATATATATATATATATATATATATATATATAATATATATATAAATACATACCTTATATATATATATATATATATATATATATATATATATATATATAACTCTAATATATATATATATATATATATATAAGTAATAAAACAAAACTGAGATGACTTCTCACGTAAGCATTAATAATCAATACCGTGTGCTACTATGCAACCACACGTATTACTGTACTTTTACTACTGAGTAGTTCAACAGTATTAACGGTAAAACTTCTGCCGTTATTTTCATAAAGTATTTTTGTCGTTTTCTCAATCCGACAATAATTCCGTTGTGGGGTCCACCAATGATTATGCCGTTGTAAGAATATTCCCTGTTAAAACGAATATTCCCCGACCAATCGAATATTATATAACAACTTGCGTACTTTACAAAATTTATAAATATTACCCATAACTATAACATTATATCAAATTTATTCTATAATATTCAAAAATGATATTTATAGAAAATTCATCTTTATTTATAAAAGTTGGGGTCTTACAATATCTTCTTCTATCTTTGTCTTTTATTGTTTATTCAATTGTGGATTCTTAGTTTTAATTCAATAATCATGAACTAATTCTTTGTTTGAGATTACAATGGATCTTATTGTGTAATTTATTTTAGGCTTAAATATAATTTACTACCCTAAACTATAGGCCATATTCCACTTCGGTTATCCACCTTTCAATTTTGTCAATTAAATGATTGAACTATAAATTTTTTCCACTTTAGTTCAATTAAGTCACTTACGTCATAAATTGATGGCGTGGCTCATTGACTAAACATTTATCTTGATGTGTACTAAAAAAATTAAGTTTTCAAAATTGTTTATTATATTAGAGGGCAAAAATGTAAATAAATAAAAAATCATTAACAAAAAAAAATATTTATTTTAAAAAGCTGTAAAAAATTAAATGTAAATTAAAATTTAAAATATTTTAAATGGGCAATATAAAATTAATTATTTACAAAATATTTTAAAATTATAACCATTGCTATATATTTTATTATTATTTTGATAATAATAAAATATAATTGCATATATATATATATATATATATAATTACCAAGTATATTGCCCATTTAAGTTAATTATTAAAATATAATTGTATATATATATATATATATATATATATATATATATATATAAGAAGACTAGAATTAAAAATAATAATAAAATATATATGCGTGATTATAATTTTAATATTTTAAAATTTTAAAATTTTTAATAATTTTAAAATATTTTGTAAATAATTAATAATTAATTTTATATTGCCGATTTAAAATATTTTAAAATTTTATTTTATTTTATTTTTACAATTGAAAACAAATATTTTTTTTGTTAATGATTTTTTGTTTATTTACATTTTTGCCCTCTAATATAATATAAATTTTCGAAAACTTAATTTTTTTTAGTACACATCAGCATACATTTATCTAGTCAGCGAGCCACGTCATCAATTTATGACATGGTAGACTTAATTGAACAAAGTGGAAAAAATTGATAGTTCAATCATCTAATTGACAAAATTGAAATGTGGATAACCGAAGTGGAATATAGCCTATAGTTTAGGGTAGTAAATTATATTTAAGCCTTTTATTTTAATATGCTTCCCTATCAATTATTATGTTCTATTGTGAGGATTGTCTATTTTGATTTGGACTTAATTGCTTAATTGCCTAGCTAACAATTACCGTGATAATCTTTATGAACTCGAAAGATGAAGTTTAGATTTAGATGTGATCATGATAGCATGTGTTTGTGATTTCTGCATAGATATTATTCATGATTCCTGTTCAGGATAGAGATATGTCTTTATGCCATATGTAATCCTATAGAGAACTTGTGATTTAAATCCTTTTTAATTGTAATTCACATAGAGATATAGTGGATTAGTTGATTAAGGTGTCTTGCTTAATTCTATCATCTGTGGATTTAAGTGCGTATGGGTATTATGCATCGAGAGGTGGTTTTATCTGCTTTAGTGTTCTTCATTAACAATTCATGATAGAGAATAATTGATGACAAGTGTAAGTGAAGTTGTGATCTTAAATCTGCGTAATCTTAATTTAACTAGTGGAATTTAATAGTAGTTTAATTTATATAATTTGAAATTCATTCGTTTAAATAAGATTGAGTTGGTTACGGGTTAGTACTTGGTGATTTTTATTAAACAATTCCTCGTGGGAACGATACTCTACTTTCACTTTATTACTTGTTGACCACGTATACTTGCGTGTTATGCGTAACTATATTTTACCCAACAAGTTTTTGGCGCCGCTACTGGGGAATTAATTTAATAATTATTTACCAATATTAATTTCAATCAAATTAGTCTTAATTTAAACTTTTTATTTTTATTTTTAATTCTCTTCCTATATTTCTCTCTTTTCAAGTACCATGGATGGCTTTGCGTATCAATGGTCATACACAAACATGACTCAATCAAGGGAAACAGAGATTGATGGACTTAATGCAATTTCCGCAGAGCCAATACAAATTGAAGCAAAGTCGAAGACGTTGGAGGTTATCGCAGCCCAACGGAGTCGAAGGATGGCAATTACGTGTGACAATTGTGCTGGCAACCATCAAAGTCATCAATGCACCGTCAATTTTGAACTGGTACAATATAGTGGTGATTACCTCAATAACTATGTTGATCCTAACTATCACCAAGATTAGGGGTATCACCCGGATTTTTCATGGGGCTATAATTATGATGACCAACATTACGCTCTAAATCCATCATACACACCTGAATTTTCATGTCCACCTCCAGTGTCACAAGAGACAGATAATTCAAGGTTGGAGGAATTGTTGTCCAAGTTCGTAGAAGTAAATGAGGAGAAGATGAGTAATCAAGCGAGGTCAATTCAAAATCTTACGGATCAGATAGAGAAAATGACCAAAGCCGTAAGAAACCTTCCTCCAAACACTTGGCTTTATGACATGGACGACGAAATTGACGGAGAACCCGAACCAAATATGTGACTGGATGAGCCACAAGATATCGAAAATGTGGAGACAATTGGGGATAATGAAATAGAGGTCGATGAAGATCTAAATGGGTATCCACCAAAGATCAAAGAGTCAGTCAGATTTGCAAAGGCATGCCCACTTGGTAGTCATGTCGTCAGCGAAGCTCTTGATGACATAAGAGCGAGTAAAAATTTTGAATCCATGGTGGGACGAGAAAGAGAAGATAGACGAAGAGCCAATTGTGTGTGACAAGCTTCTATGCCCCTGTTGCCTCTTTTTTACGACTAACAAAAGAGCTCTAACTCATGCAAGCATACATGCGTCAACAAGTAATACAGAGCAAGTAAAGTATTGATCCCACAGAGAAAGTTGTTTAACTTAAACTACTATTCATTAATTAAATCCCTATATTTATATGCTCAAACTAATGATTAAACTTGGTTCGTTCTCGAATTGCAAATACCAACTAAAACAATAATAATAACGATAGAATAAATAATATTGGAACTAATGCGATTCTAACTTCATTTAATACTTCATTCAATCGCCACTATTATGCATGACTTGCTCACATATCACAGGAAAGTAGCCAAGAGCACTAAAAGAGTATTAGCCATTTTTCAATGCACTAAGACCTACTTACACAGCATCCATAGATGATAGACTCTATATAATCAACATCACTATATGTCTATGTGAAATTGCAATTATATTGATTTTAAGTTCAAGCCCTTATTCTAACTTATACGGTGAAACAATATATGTCTATCTGGTTCACGAAATACATAAGCCATATAACACATCCCTATATACGTATACTATCATGATAACAGTCCATATTTGCATGTTCATTGCCAATTCCATACAAATACTGAAACGAATGGTGATCAAGCATTCATACATGTAAAACAATCATGATAAACATCCCATATGATATGCAAAACAATCTAGCATTTAAACATGCAATCAAACTACATATTAAAATCCGTTAGAATCCCATAATGGAGTTTAGTTCATGACTGAACCAAAAGCCATTATGGGATCAAATCTAAACGTGATCAATAAATGACAATTGAAAGATGAAAGATGAAACTATCAAACCCAATTGCTGAATACACATCAATATTCAATCCTCATAAGATTCCAACAAAAACTAATAATAATAATCCACTCTGGTAGAAAATCCCAAGAAGGAGTGGAAAAGTACAGTTGTGGCCTCCTTCTACGTTGGAATCTCTCCCAGAGAGTAAAACCCTAATTACGATGTAAAGATACGTAAAAACTAATAAAATGTCAAGTGATACCCCTGACACCAGTCAGGAATCGTTTTTAAATCAATTACAACCTTTAAAATTTGGAAATAAAATAAAACAAATCAGTAGCTTCAGGCCTCGCGCGCGACCGCGCGCTCCTCTAGCTTGATATTCTCATGGCTGCGAGACTTGCAGTAGGTTTGTATGTTTGGCCAGTCTCGCGCGCGGGTGCGCGCTCCCTAGGCTTATCCTTCTCGCGACTGCGCAACTTGCAGTAGGTTATCCTGGTTTAGTTGGGAACTCGCGTGGGCGCGTGCTTCCAAGCTATCTTTGTCGTGCGGCAGCGCGGCTTGCAATTTTTTGTCTTCTGATTCTGCTCTTTAGCTTGGTTCTGCAATGTTGCTGCTACTACTGACATATCCTATGTATATACATGCTTGTCCATCCATGCTCCACTCAATCCCATGCACATCCTATCTTTTGCCTCGCCTTAAGCTTTCATTAGCCTCGTGCCTGATATCACCACCAAATTAGGCCAATTCCTGCACTTATTCACTAAAAGGAGTTTTACGTATGCGAAATGCAATTTAACATAAAATGCAGCTAAAACAGACTAAAATGTACTTGAGATGAGCATAGTTCACGTGAATTGGTACTCCATAAGTAGGTGTAAATCCTACTTATCAAATACCCTCAAACTTGAACCATTGCTTGCCCTCAAGCAATGCATACTAATGAACAATAAAAATGCAACTATATTATTATGCAACTAGTTCTCACATAGTCCCAACCATCATAAAAATTCAGTCTAATTTGCCTCAACAAATTTTTTCTAGATTCGAGAATACAGATTCAAACCAAACTGTAGGCATAATGTCATATACTCATATAATTCAAAAATGCTATACAGATGATGTATGTGTGTGTTATGTTCGCCCAATACTTGCTTTTGGTGTAGAATGCTCATGTTATCTTGCTAAAACTAGAAAAATTATAGCTTAAATCAAGACTTATGTATATATATGCAATTCGGACTATTTCAACATCTTAAAATAAACTAAGGTTCAACAATTGGTTTAACTGCTTTATTCTACTCACGAGGGCGAATCTCGCACTTTCTCGCGGTGTTTATTACTATTTTTCTTTTCTTTTCTTTTCTTTCTTTTTCTTCATGACTGTGCAATGTCTTACTCCATTAGGCACACTACTACCCCTTAGCGAGCTTTCGACCAACGACTCCCAGACCATGAAAGACCTTAGGGCACTAGGTGTAGAGACAATCCCCTCGGGCGTACTTACTCAAGTAGCCAGGGCCCCGAAATAAGACTAGTCATGTTATTTCTACTTTTCTTTCTTTCTTTCTATATACACAGATACCCATGTTTTCCCAAAGTTTAAAAATTGATATTTTATACAGTCCAAAAGTCACTTTTCATATATTTCTCTTTTTAAGACTACATTTTTTTATCGCGCAAGGCACAACGTACTTCTTTTACCTACAAGTGCTTGTGAACACATTTATGCAAACCGAAAACATTTAAACAGCATTATGAATTTCATTGTATAAAACGTTACATCTCAGCTCATGTTATCCAAAATATTCAGAAATCATTTAAAAACTTCACTCTCATCATTGGCTAGACAAAATTTTTCTATACGGTAAGAACTGTGAGGTATGTAATTTTAAACATGCAACTATATGCTAAAATGTAATCTAAACATGCACATAAAAATTAAACTAATCATGCAAAACTATATGAATCATGCAAAACTATATGCAAAACTAAAAATACTAACTACTACCCAATACCCCCAAACTTAAAATATTCAATGTCCCAATTGAATGGAGGTAAAGGGTATGAAAACTCCCCTAATTATCGGCGGTGCCACCCTCCTCGGGTGGTGAATCCGGTGGTGGATATGATGATGCAGTTCCAAACTGAGGCCATTCTTGTGTTGTTCCTTGTTGCGCAAACGCTTCGGCTAAAGCCCTTGTGAGTCCCGTCGCAAATGTTCCCAAATTATCATACATGGCATCGACCTTGCGCTCCAACCTTCGGAGCTGGCGATCGCCATTGGTGGCACGTGCGTGTGTAGATGGACCTACCTCGTCTGTTTGCGGGGGTTGTTGTGGTGGCTTTGGAAAAATAGGCTGAAGGATGAATCCTAGTCCGCGTGGGTGCGGTACACCACCTGTCCACTCCTTGAAATTTGCAATAGTAGCATGAGTGATTGCATGGTGTGAGTACTTCAGCGGCTCATTATGCCATTGGACTCCTTGTTGAGTACAGAGCATGGCTACCACCGATGGATGCGGAATAGTCCCATTTCTATTCCCACACATATAACTCAGCATGTTTCTGTGGATTAAAAGGCCAATATCGATGTACTTCCCTTTTATGATTCCCCACAAAATAATCGCCCGCTCGGTAGTTATGGCATTGTAATAAGCTGACGAAACGAGCTTGGCACAAATAAACAGGTTCCAAGCCTGGGCATATCGATTCAATGCTGACGTCAGAAATGATTTTGGTTCCGTTGTTCTTCTCTTATACTTCCATTTGGTGCCCGGGATACACAGATCAGTAATCATAACTGCGAGATCTGTCTCCAAGTATTAGTCTTCTAACCAATTGTCAGACTCGGTGGGTTTTGCATCATATATGTTGAATACTTCTCTGATCGCGGAAGGGTGATAGTTCACTTGTTCTGCTCGAACAATCGTTATGCCTCTTGTTAGCAACTCCGTGGCATTAGTATAAAATTCTCTAACAATCCCCACGGGGATGGGCATAGGAGCTGCAGTTAAGCCAACCCATTCTCGTTCGCGTATCATTTGCCAAAGTTGGCCATCCTGTTTTAAAGGTTGAAGTCCTCGTTCCTTCACAAGAGATTTGGCCATACTCTGATAATAGTCTTGTTGCGCTTCCAAACTGACAAATCTACTCTCTTCCAAGACCTCCTCTTCGTGGTGATCGGAAGAAAATTTGAATGAAGAGGAGAGTGAGATTTCACGTGCTCGTTTTGGGCCCATGTGGGGATGATAGAGACAATGGGAAGGACTTGTTGATGATTTTTCCCAGACTTATTTCTACACACCCCAAGTAGAACCCAAAAATTATGCCAGGAACGTGATGTGTGGGTATGAACTTTGATGGGAGTTGATTAGCTGCCTGAATATAGGAGATAGAATAAGCTGCTACTTTTATATTGGAAGAAAAACCCAATCAGACCGTAACTCAGATTTTTGACATAAAAACTTTTTCCACGTCTGCGAGAACGCGCGGCCGCGCGGCTTGATAATGGATTACAGGCGCGGGCGCGCGAGTGGCTATAATAGTCTGCTCTGTTCAGCGCGCGGGCACGCGGTCGTATGTTGTATGCATCGCGCGGCCACGCAATCCTGTGTTTTGCACTGCTGTATTCAATTGTAGGTATAGCAAGAGAGAAATATGTGATATCCATTGCACCTGCAATTCATCAATAGACATCATCAAAACAGAGTTTACCACATATATCATTTTATGTAATACAGATACAACTCCCCTATACTATCAGCTATTATGTGATTGTGTTAACTTAGGAAGAAATAACTCAACGAAATAAACAAAGAATGAAAGAGAGATTTTAGAGAAGAAAAATAATTGGTTGCCTCCCATCCAGCGCTAAGTTATAGTTAATTAGCCTGACTGTCTCTATTGCTCATGCTGAAGAAAGAATTGAGGTGACTGTTTATCTGTCTACGTCTCCACCGAAGTAATGTTTTAAGCGCTGTCCATTCACCTTAAAAGGCTTGTCGGGCGACGTATCAAATATTTCGATCGCACCATGCGGAAAAATAGTTTTCACTGTGAATGGTCCTGACCACCTCGATTTCAGCTTTCCAGGAAAAATTTTAAGTCTGGAGTTATAAAACAAAACCCTTTGTCCTAGTTCAAATGCTCTCTCAATGATTTTTTGATCATGCCATTTCTTCACTTTCTCCTTATAAAGCTTCGAATTCTCGTATGCCTGCAGTCTGAATTCATCCAACTCATTGAGTTGGTATAGGCATTTCTCCCCGACAGCTATCACATCAAAATTTAGCTTTCGAATGGCCTAGTATGCTTTATGCTCTAGCTCCATGGCAAGGTGGCAGGCTTTTCCATATACAAGCTGAAAAGGTGACATACCTAACGGCGTTTTATACGCTGTCCTATAAGCCCATACTGCATCATCTAACTTCAAGGACTAGTCCTTCCTTGCTGGATTCACAAGTTTCTCCAGAATTCTCTTGACTTCTCGATTTGATACTTCAGCTTGGCCATTCGTTTGTGGGTGATATGTTGTAGCAATGCCATGATTCACACCATATTTAGCCAACAAAGCTATAAACTGCCTCTTGCAAAAGTGACTGCCCTCGTCACTGATGATAGCCCGTGGAGTCCCAAATTTCGTGAAGATACTGCTATGTAAAAATCTGAGGACAACCTTGGCATCATTTGTCGGAAGATCTGCCACTTCTACCCATTTCGAGACATAGTCGACAACAAGTAGAATGTAGAGATTTCCGCAAGAAGAAATGAATGGCCCCATGAAATTAATTCCTCATACATCAAAAATTTCGACTTCCAAGATTGTATTCAATGGCATTTCATTTCTTTTAGAGATGTTCCCCACTCACTGACATCTATCACATCGCTGGACAAAATTGTACGCATCCTTGAAAATTGTCGGCTAGTAAAATCCCACTTGTAGTATTCTCGCTGCTGTTCTTTCACCACCATAGTGTCCACCATACACAGTAGAGTGACAATCCTACAGAATCCCTTCGGTCTCTCTATATGGAACACACCTTCGTATAACTTGATCAGAGCATTGTTTGAACAAATATGGTTCATCCTATATGTACCATTTGACATCATGCATAAATTTCTTCTTTTGATAGCCCACCAAATCGGAAGGTAGCATTTTATTTACCAAATAGTTCGCAAAATCTGCAAACCATGGCACTTCCCCTTTCACCACAAACAACTGTTCATCTGGAAAAGATTCATTAATTAACACCTTGTCATTTGTTTCCCTTTCCGGATTCTCAAGTCAAGATAAGTGGTCTGCCACTTGGTTTTCAGTGCTCTTCCTGTCCTTGATTTCCAAATCAAATTCCTGTAGTAGTAAAATCCATATGATCAACCGAGGCTTTGCATCCTTTTTCGCCACTAAATGTCAAATAGCAGCGTGATCCGTATACACTATCACCTTGGTGCCGATCAAATAAGCTCTAAATTTATCGAAGGCGTACACTACTGCTAATAATTCATTCTCCATGGTGGTGTAGTTCAACTGTGCGTCTGTAAGGGTCTTGCTGGCATAGTAAATCACATGAAACATCCTCTCTTTCCTTTGTCCCAAAACAGCTCCTACGGCATAATCACTGGCGTCACACATCAGCTCAAATGGCAGTTCCCAATCTAGAGCAGTAATAATTGGGGCTAATGTTAATTTCCCTTTCAGATGCTCAAATGCCGACATGCAAGCCTCATTGAAGATAAAATGTGCATCCTTCTCCAATAAACTGCATAATGGTTTAGTTATCTTGGAGAAGTCTTTGATAAATCTGCGGTAGAAACCTGCATGGCCTAGAAAGCTGTGAACACCTTTTACCGAAGTAGGTGGTGGCAATTTCTCTATAGTTTCCAACTTTGCTCTATCTACCTTGAGTCCCTTCTTCGATACTTTGTGTCCAAGTATGATTCCATCCTGTACCATAAAATGGCATTTTTCCAGTTTAATACCAGATTTGTTTCAACACATCGCTTCAACACCATCACCAAATTCTCAAGGCATAGATCGAACGAGTCTCCGAAAACTGAGAAGTCATCCATAAATACTTCCACATTCTGCTCTACCATATCTGAAAATATAGCCATTATGCATCTCTGAAAAGTGGCTGGAGCGTTGCACAACCCAAAAGACATCCTTCTAAAGGCGAATGTTCCGTATGGACATGTGAAAGTTGTCTTTTCTTGGTCTTCTGGAGCTATCATTATTTGATTATATCCTGAATATTCGTCCAGTAGGCAATAGTACTCATGACCTACTAATCTGTCCAACATCTGATCAATGAATGGTAGTGGAAAATGATCTTTCCTTGTAGCTTTATTAAGCTTGCGGTAGTCCATGCAAACTCTCCACCCTGTCACTGTTCGTGTTGGAATCAACTCGTTGATCTCATTAGTCACTACTGTCATGCCACCCTTTTTCGGTACACATTGCACTGGGCTCACCCATGAGTTATCTGAGATAGGATAGATTATTCATTCTTCCAACCATTTTAGCACCTCTTTCTTAACCACTTCTTTCATTATCGGATTAAGTCTCCTTTGTTGCTCAACCGATGGTTTACTTTCATCTTCCATCAGGATTTTATGCATACAAAATGAAGGGTTGATCCCTTTGATATCCGCTATGGTCCATCCAATCGCTGATTTAAACTCTCGAAGCACTCGTAGCAGTTTTTCTTCCTGACAGGATGTTGACGCAGAAGAAATAATCACAGGTAGCTTAGAATCTGTATTAAAAAATGCGTACCTGAGATGATTTGGAAGTGGTTTCAATTCAAGTTCTGGAGGTGTCTCTAGAGATGGTTTTAATTTTACGGAGGTTTCTCCTACTTTTGTTAATGGCTCAATAGGTATCCTGAATTTCCTGACTTGTGGAGTGGTATCCAGATATTGCACAAGTTCATCAAGTTCCTCGTCCTCCAAATCTGAATTTTCAGCAATTATACTCCTCAAAGGTTTAGCAGCCACCTGACTTTGTACTTCATCATTTATGACCTGTTCCACCAACTCAACCAAGAAACATTCCTCTTCATCTGCTGGAAACTTCATAGCTTTGAAAACATTAAAGGTGACCTCTTGATCATGAACACGCAGAGTGAGTTCCCCCTTCTGTACATCTATCAGAGTTTTTTTGTGGCTAAGAGTGGTCTTCCCAATATGATTGGTATATTTTTTTTCTTCCTCGTAGTCTAGGATAATGAAGTCAGCTGGGAAAATAAACTTGTCCACCTTAACCAACACATCTTCAACAATTCCTCGTGGATACGTGATCGATCTATCAGCTAGCTGTAATGATATGTTTGTTGGTTTTGGATCCGACAATCCCAACGGGTTAAATACTGACAAGGGCATCAAATTTATGCTTGCCCCAAGGTCACATAAACACTTGCTGAAGTTCATCTTTCCAATTGTGCATGGAATTATGAAACTGCCTGGATCTTTCAGCTTTGGAGGTAGTTTCTGCTGAAGCACTGCACTGCATTCCTCTGTCAAGGCTACTGTCTCAAACTCATCTAATCTCCTCTTCCTTGACAATATACCCTTCATAAATTTTGCATAGCTTGGCATTTGTTCCAATGCCTCGACGAATGGTATATTGATCTGCAGCTTTTTGAACACCTCCAAGAATTTGTTGAACTGTTTATCTTCCCTTTTCTTATTTAATCTCTGTGGATACGGAACTTGAATGTGCATTGGTTGTACTGGACTCTTAACCTTCTCCTCTGAACCTATTTTTTCAGTCTCTTCCTGCTGACCCTCAGATTTCTCCAAATTTTCTTTCTCAGTGGCTGACTCCTCTGTCTCGCATGACGGCCAGCGCAGACCTCCTCGGTGCATTCTTTCACATGGTATGCGACTTGCAAGAATCGATGATCTTTCCCAGATCTCAATGTGATTGTTTGACACTGTTCCTTCCCTTCTCTTCTTGGATTTGTATCCGTATTACTTGGCAATGAACCCTGGGGCCTGTTAGTAAGCATGTTCTCCATTTGCCCCTGATGAGTGAGTTTTATACCCATGAATTGGATACATTCGGGCTTAATTTATTGTTGTTCTTAAGTCTTTTAGGATGTTTTTATGTGTTTGTGTCTATTCATGCATGTTTTATGTTATTTTATAGGAATTGGGACAAAAGTTACATGGATCGATGTTTGGGGTGGCTAGATTCGCGTTTTCGGCTTGCCATTTACACAGCAGTCACTTCAGAGCCAATTTTACTATATCTCCTGAAATTATTTCGAAACACTCAAAGAATGAAAGTTGTAGATCTACTTCTCCTCTTTCCGGATCATCTTGAATCCTCGAAATCGGAGTTCGGACGAAGAAGTTATGGCCATTTTCCCAACGGACGTCGGAGCAGAAAATATCAGAATATGTGGTAGCGCCGGGCGCCTTTTTTGTTTTATACTATACAGCCAAGGGCCGGGAGGGAGCAGAGTTTGAGCAGTAGTGCCATTTGGGGCCCGGGAAGGTCTTAGTGATGGCCTGGACGCGTTTTGGGCAAATTTTAACACCTTTTTGACTCTAAATTGGATTGGGTTTGTTCCTAAACTAAAAATTGGACTTATAACCTATAAATACATGATGTAAGGCATAAAATAAAGAGAGATTACATAGCTTAGCCTAGATTAAACACTCCTTTAGATTAGAAAATAACCCTAGTTCTTATTAGTTTTGGAGATTGAAGCAACTTGTAGACCATTGAAGATCAAGAAGCGAGAAGCGAGGGAGCATCGATTTCTTGACAAAAGATTCTATTCTCTTCTCTCATCTTACTTTTATCTTTTGATGTCTATTCGGTTGTGGATTCTTGGTTTTAATTCATTAATTATGAACTAACTCTTTTATTAAGATTTCAATTGAACTTTTTATGGCTATGAATTAGTTATTCATTATATTCTAATTATTTATGTTAAAGTGAGTTGTTTATCTTGTCTTGTGCTTATTGCTTAATTATTTGATCAGAATTACTTTGTTACTCTAGAAGGAATGGAAGAGGAATTCTAGGGTTAGAATCGGGCATGATATCATGTGACTTAGTTATTTGCATGTGAATAATTAGGTTTGTGAATAGAATGGAAATATCTTTTCTTCCGCATGTAACACATAAGGAATTGGGATTAGAATGTGAGTTTAATTCAATTGTTTTGCATATGAATATAGCAAAATTAATCTGGATTAAATAGAAGGCAATTGGTCACTTGGAAAAGGGCTCTTGGCAATTGAGAATTCCTGTTAACAATTCAGTAGGCATAATAATTGGGATAATTGGATAATTGATTTATAGTTCATAATTGGGGATATTGAAGTCTTAATCTTTATTTATTTGAATTCATTCGTTAAAATCTTAGTTTTAATTAGTTAATTTAGTTTTCTTAATTAGAAAAAACACGATTTGAGATTGTTTAAATAAAATTAGTTTGGTTAAGAATTAGTACTTGGTGATTTTTATTAAATAATTCCTCGTGGGAATGATACTCTACTTTCACTTTATTACTTGTTGACCGTGTATACTTGCACGTATTCATTGATTGCGAAATCGATCAACAGCCCCATTTGAGTTTCCAGATTCTTTATAGCCGCTGTTTGGCTTTTGATCATAACTTCTATGTTTGCCATGTATTTCACCATCATCTCCTCTAGTTCTGATTTCTTTTCTTGCTGAGGTGCAGCTGGAGTGTGATGTTGCTGTTGTTGTTGAGAAAATCCTGGCGGAAAAGGTTGTCTAGGATTAAACTGTGGCTGCACTGGCTGCACCTGAAATTGATTATTTGGTTGAAACTGAGTCTGCTAATTCCCTTGATTATTCGACCAACTAAAATTTGGATGATTTCTATTGTTGGGGTGGTATGTGTTCTGAAATTGACCTTGGTCTTTTCTATAGTTTCTCACATACTGCACTGATTCTGAGCTGATAGCACATTAATCCGTAGAGTGTGACCCCGCACAAATCTCACATATGAAGGCAACCGTCTTTACTTTTCCTTCTACCAAAGTATCTATTTTCTTTGCCCTGGCTTCCATCTGTGCTGACAACTGAGTAATAGCATCAACCTCCAATACACCTGCAACTTTGATTTGTGGCATTCGGGATGTAGGATTCTGAAAATCGTTCGATGCCATTGTCTCGATAAGATCATAGGCTTCCTCATAGTTCTTTGCTCATAATGCCCCTCCTGCAGCTGCATCTACAATCGGTCTCGACTTCCATCCCAATCCATTTTAAAATGTGTTGATTACCATCCAATCTGGCATACCGTGATGTGGGCACTTTCTCAGCATTTCTTTGTATCTCTCCCATGCTTCATATAACGACTCGCCCTACTGTTGCTCAAACTATGAGATAGTTGTCCTCATCTTGGCAGTCTTAGCCATTGGGAAGAACTTAGCTAAGAATTTCTGTGCTAAATCCTCTTATGTAGTTATAGATACTGCTGGCAGAGAATGAAGCCAACTTTTCGCTTTATCCCTCAATGAAAATGGGAACAACCTTAGTCTAATAGAATCCTCCGTCACACCGTTGTATCTTAATGTATCACAAATTTCGATGAAACTCAACAGATGTTCATTCGGATCATCTATAGCAGCACCCCCAAACTGAACTGTATTCTGCACCATTTGAATAGTGTAAGTTTTTATCTCGAATGTGTTTCCTGTTATCGCTGGTTTGACTATGCTAGACTATAGTCCATTAATATTGGGCATGGAATACTCCTTCAGAGCCCTATGCTCATCTCTTTATTCTTCTCCTTGTGCCTCGGCTGCCATGTTAGCTATCGTGTTTTCCAACTGTTCTTGTAAATTTCTACGAACACCCGCTTTCCAACCTCTCCCGTTTATATTATCCCGAATGGTGTTAACTTCTGGGTTGGTTGACCGTGTCTTGTAAAAATTTATCCAAATTCCTAAAACAAAAACAAAAAGTGAAATGAGATAAGACTTGAATTGTCTAAGTCATACAATATAGAATAAAACTAATGATAATAATACTAAATTAAACGCCTTTCCCTAAGAATCTGGCAGAACCAAAACTTGTTGCCTCTTTTTTACGACTAACAAAAGAGCTCTAACTCATGCAAGCATACATGCGTCAACAAGTAATACAGAACAAGTAATGTATCGATCCCACAGAGAAAGTTGTTTAACTTGAACTATTATTCATTAATTAAATCCCTATATTTATATGCTCAAACTAATGATTAAACTTGGTTTGTTCTCGAATTGCAAATAACAACTAAAACAATAATAATAATGATAGAATAAATAATATTGGAACTAATGGGATTCTAACTTCATTTAATACTTCATTCAATCGCCACTATCATGCATGACTTTCTCACATATCACAGGAAAGTAGCCAAGGGCACTAAAAGAGTATTAGCCATTTTTTAATGCACTAAGACCTACTTACACAGCATCCACAGATGATAGACTCTATGTAATCATCAATATAATCAACATCACTATATGTCTATGTGAAATTGCAATTATATTGATTTTAAGTTCAAGCCCTTATTCTAATTTATACGGTGAAACAGTATATGTCTATCTAGTTCACGAAATACATAATCCATATAACACAGCCCTATATACGTATACTATCATGATTACAGTCCATATTTTCATGTTCATTGTTAATTCCATACAAATACTGAAACGAATGGTGATCAAGCATTCATACATGCAAAACAATCATGATAGACATCCCATATGATATGCAAAACAATCCAGCATTTAAACATGCAATAACACTACATATTAAAATCCGTTAGAATCCCATAATGGAGTTTAGTTCATGACTGAACCAAAAGCCATTATGGGATCAAATCTAAACATGATCAATAAACGACAATTGAAAGATGAAAGATGAAACTATCAAACCCAATTGTTGAATACACATCAATATTCAATCCTCATAAGATTTCAGCAAAAACTAATAATAAAAATCCACTCAGGTAGAAAATTCCAAAAAGGAGTGGAAAAGTAGAGTTGTGGCCTCCTTCTACGTTGGAATCTCTCCTAGAGAGTAAAACCCTAATTACGATGTAAAGATACATAAAAACTAATAAAATGTAAAGTGATACCCCTGACACCAGTCAGGAATCGTTTTTAAATCAATTACAACCTTTAAAATTTGGAAATAAAATAAAACAAATCAAGCTGACTTCAAGCCTCACATGATCATGCGCCTCCTCCTCAATTGATATTCTGTGGTGCATGCGAGACTTGCGATGAGTTTTGTATATTTGGCGAGATCTCATACGGCAGCGCCGCCTCCTAAACTTATCCTTCTCGCGGCCGTGCAACTTATAGTAGGTTGTCCTGGTTTAGTTGGGAACTTCATGGCGCGGTAGCCTGCCTTCAAGACATCTTTTCTGCTAGCGGCTTGCGGTTTTACATCTTGATTCTCGCTCCTTATCTTGGTTCTGCAATGTTGCTACTGCTACTGACATGTCCTATGTATATCCATGCTTGTCCATCCATGCTCCACTCAATCCCATGCACATCCTATCTTTTGCCTCGCCTAACGCTTTCATTAGCCTCGTGCCCGATATCACCACCAAATTAGGCCAATTCCTGCACTTATTCACCAAAAGGAGTTTTAAGTATGCAAAATGCAATTTAACATAAAATGCAGCTAAAACAGACTAAAATGTACTTGAGATGGGCATAGTTCGCGTGAATTGGTACTCCATAAGTAGATGTAAATCCTACTTATCAGCCCCCAAGGTGATCATATACACAATGGAGAAAACACCTAGATGTGGGACGTTCTTGATTGAGATCATACCAAATCAGAGCATGCTAGGTGACTTTAATGCAATGGTTATCACAAATGGGAACCTACCAAAAGCTACATTATTTCCGATGGATGGAGGGTTCCTTAATTTTCAAAGAGAATTGGATAGCGTTGACCAAACAAAGTCAGGCTGAAAGACTATAATTCAAGCGCTAACTGGGAGGCAACCCAAGAATTTTTATATTTATATGATTTACTAGTTTATTTAGTAGATAGAAATTAATTTGCTTATTAAGTTCTCTTACCAATCCAAGTGATATTCTAATCCATGTTGTCTCTCTTCATTGGAGGTTCAATGGATAGGAAAATGATCGTTGCCACCATCGCCACCATCACCTCACGCTTAGCTGATTACAGGGAAGTTCTCTTCTACTTAATGCTTTATTTTACAATGAGGACATTGTAATTGTTAAGTTTGGGGGAGTTAATTAGTTTAGTTTTGCATGTTTAATGTAGTTGTTTTAGTTTTGCATAAGTTGTCATGTTTGTTTAGTTTAGGATTATTATATGTTTGCATTCATGTAGTATAAGTGCATAATAGTTTGCATAGTAGAGTAGTTGTAAATAATTTTTATTTATGTTTGAAAAAAAAATCAAAAATATTAGTTAGTTACTATGTTCATTTGCATGAATCCAATTGTTAGATAGTTTAAGTTTATTTTGGCCAATGATGAGATTGGAATTGGGTAGACAAGTATAGTACTAATTATTAGAGCTTTGACGTGATTTTTTTTTGTTATGAATTGGATCTTTTCCTGTTTAAAACTGGTATAATCAAGGTTAGCACGTTAGAGACAACTTTGTTGACTGATTACGTTTAAATTGATACATAATTGACTTCTTAAGGATAATACTAGTTTGAATGAATGAAAGACATGAAAAGGCTAAGATGACTAAATTTAGATAAAAACTTAAGTTTGGGGGATAAATTTGGGATATATAAGCTTCAAAAAGAAAAAAAATTAAAGAAAAAAAAATGAACAAAAAAATAACATAGCTAGTTTTGTTTCGGGGCCTTTGTTACTTGAGCAAGTACGCCCGAGGGAGTGTCTTTACACCTAGCGCCCTAAGGTCTTATATGGTCTGGGAGTCGTTGGTTGAAAGCTCGCTAAGGGGTATCACTGTTAGCCTAATGGAATGAGACATTGCAAAGTCATGGTTAAAAAAAACAAGAAAACGGGAAAAGAGCAAAAAGCCCCTGTAATGAAAAGTAAAGCATAAGTATCCCGGATTGGACTCTTGAACTTAGTGGATGTTTGAATTTTGTTGGATTGAGCTTGTTCGTGAATTTTGTGAGTTTTCACTGTATGATGCCTTTAAAGAGATCTATTATGTGTTGTATTTAGTAGTATATCAGTTAGCATGAATGTTGAGCACACACGCACTACATCAGTAATAACGGTTTAAGATTTGATGATTGATTGAGAAATTACTGATGAGTTTTGATATGATGTATTATCATGTTTACTTGAGTTTACTAAGGACGGTTGAATAGACTTGTTTCTGTCATTACTGCTGGATTCATAGGCATGTAGATTAGTTGCATTACATAGCATTATTGTTTTGTGTTTTTGCTTGAGGACAAACAAAGGTTTAAGTTTGGGGGTATTTGATAAGTAGGTTTTATACCTACTTATCCGGTATCTATTACTTGAATTATTTGTTTAATCTCATGTTTCTTAGTTACTTTTCATGCATTTTGTGTTCATTTTCTAGATTATATGCTTGGGAGTTCAAATCGCAAAGAATTGGTATGAAATCGCAAAGAAAAGCAATCCGGACATTGTTTGGGCTTTCATGTTCTTGGCTTGGAACTTGGATTACATTGTAGAGCTTATTCTTAGCTTTCTGGAACATCTTGAATCATTCCAATCGGAGTTCGGATGCAAGAGTTATGATCTTTGTACCAACGGACATCGAACGTCATTGTTTTGGGTGGCCATTTGCATAGCAGTCACTTTCAGCCCAATTTCGACCTTCATCTATTCGTTATTTCTCAAACCTCAAAGAATGCAAGTTGAAGAGTTCGTCGATATCTTCAATTTGATAGGTGGATGGCCTCGTAACTTTTCCCGGATCAAAAGTTATGGTCGATTTCCCAAAAGATGTCAGAGTAGAAAATATTCATTCACAAAACCCCCGCCGGGGTGGGCATACATGCTACAAAACAGGCCCCTAGCCCGCCAGGGTGGGCCCTTTACAAGCCTAGACCCCCGTCGGGACGGGGGTATGCCCAGAAAATACGAATATTGGTCAAATTTGAGTCCGGGAAGGATTTTTTTGATCCGATTAACTCAAGGACTTCCAAGAAGACTTAAAGACATATGAAGAGACTTATAAAAGGAGGAGAATCACAAAGATTAGAGGGAGATTAGATTAGAGAGAGGATTCCATTAGATTAGATTAGAGTAGAATAGGAGAAAACCCTAGTTCTTGTTAGATTTGGAGATTGAAGCAACTTGGAGACCATTGACGATTCAAAGTAGGAGCAAGGAGGGAGGTTCAAATCTACAGACAATAGATTATATCTTCTTCTATCTTTGTCTTTTATTGTTTATTCAATTGTGGATTCTTAGTTTTAATTCAATAATCATGAACTAATTCTTTGTTTGAGATTACAATGGATCTTATTGTGTAGTTTATTTTAATATGTACATGGACGCCCCAAATCCGGGTTCTCTAACCTCGATTTAAGTGCTCACGATCTATCATCATCATAAGCATTCTATAACTATTACGGAATAATAAACATACATTGTTCATTATAATAAAGTTCCATAACATGGTCCCAAGGTTTTCATAACCTTAACTTTAAACACACCATTCATATTACAAAAGGTTTATAAGAAATTCCATCGATAATAATTAAATTAACATTCATTCTAAGCTTACTCTCGGATCTTGCCCTTGCCCTTGTCTTTCGTGTTGGATCCTTCGGGCTTAGCTGAAATAGATGTCATGATATAACAAGGGTAAAACTAATTTGCTTAGCAAGTTTTATACAAGGAGATATATCATGACTAGAAAGAAGTTTGGCTTTCAATGTTCAACAATAGTATGAGATTGTGAAGGAACATGAATTAATAATCAACAATTGAATATTCGAATAATTGAATAACATGTACTGAGTGGTTTTGAAATAACCATGAACATTTGCCAAGGTTCTCGATCATTTAAAACCGGACCTCTTAATAAGTTTTGGTATTCAAGGGATCAACCTTTCATACCTTGTGATTTATGCATAAACACTTAATAATCCTAAGATTGATATCATGCCTTAATCAAATTCGTCCTTTTCTCGATCAAGAGTTCTTATCATATCAATTTAATAAGAACAACCTTTTAAAATACATTTGATTTAACAAATTTAAACATGCTTGATCTAGGCGATACAATTAGCATAGATCTATCTCATAAATATTCATGAATGAAGAACTTTAATTTAATTCACGATTCAATAATAGTAGAGCGAAATTCAATTACACCAAGTGCAAATTTCAATAATCATTATAGATGTAAATAATCATCAATAACTATTCACTAATATGCTTTGAAAATAATAACTCGAGTTTGAGTTAGGAAACTTGCCTCGTCTGTAGATTACGGCTACGCAATTAATTTATATCCACTATGCAGTTAAATTATCTTCCTTTGAGAGACCTATAGTTAATCTTTCAATTAGTCATAGTATAACATTAGATTATGTAATCACATAAATATTATACATTATATTTAGTTCTTATAAACATTATCCTTTCTTGATAATGTTAATATTAAATAACAACATAATATTATTAATCTTGATAATATTTAATTCACCTCTTAGTATTATTAGTTCCTAATAATACTTTCATTTGCTCACTAATATTATTAATATCTTAATAATGTTTTAATACCTTACTAATATTATTAATCCTCTTAATAATATTTTAATTATGCATTAATATTATTACCTTAATAATATCTTACTTATGCTTTAGTATCATTAATTATTTAATAATACTTTTAATTATTTACTAATATTATTACTCATTTAATAATATTTTATTTATTTACTAATATTATTAATCATTTAATAATATTTTATTCATTTACTAATATTATTAATCATTTCATAATATCTTATTCCATTACTAATATTATTAATCATTTAATAATACTTTAATCATTTATCAATGCTTAAATCAAATATTATTAACCATTTAATAATATTTTAAAGAAATTTTAATCTTAATATTTTTATTTACTTATCAATAGCATATTCTAATATTATTAATATCATAATAATATTTTAATAATTTATTGGATTAATAAACAATTTATTCTAATTGTTCACCCTTTATTAAACCTCTTATTTAATATCCACAAAAGGTCATAAATAATATTTCTTATCATAAATTACCAAAGTGTTCTAAGATAGTCATGATATGATATATTATGAGTATTCAAGCATAGAAATCACATTTTTCTTATTAAAGACATCATTTAACTATTTATTTCTTTTTATTCATAACTTAATCATTTTTAGAAAAAATAGCAAATTGATTCCAAAAATTCGCAGCTTCTGTATTTTGACAGAATTTGAACCCACAAGGATCCCCAAATTTTTCTGGAATTTTAGAAAATGATCTACTATTTTTAAAGTTCCCAAAACACTCGGATCTTGCTTTATTTTTAATAAATTGATCTTTTCTCAGAAACATCTGAAATTTTCAGAATATGCTCTCCTACTATATATGAACCTACTGTAAAAAGTTCGGAATTTTCTAGTGTATACACAGTGAGATATTCGAAGGTAAAGTTTTAGGAGTCCTAAACGGAAATAGTTATTACGCACAATCGATAACTCGAAACGTGTCCGTTCTTTTTCCTACATGTAGATAACTTCTTAAGAGACCTGTGTGAATTTTCCCAGAGTTTTAAGGGACATGAAACTGTCCAAAACAGACCCAAGAAAAACGGGACAGAAGCTATTTTAGGGTTTTTGAACCCTTAACATTCCAAGTGGACTATTTTGGGGAAATCAATCCCAAAGGTTTCAAAACTTGCTAGATTTGTGTTCTATCACTTGGGTTTACTAGATAACTCATGTATCTAGCACCCCCCCCCCCTTGATGGATCACAAATCATAGTTGGAAAACTTGAGTTACACAAGATTTAGTGAAAGAAAACAAGAGTTTTCACCATTGGAGAACATATGCTCATATTCTTCCTCTAAGCCTTTGCTCTAACACTCAAGATATTTAGTTCCATACATGATGATATGTAGGACTAGGGTATCTTGAGTATTTGTTCATAACCCCAACAAAACTCAGGCAAAAGAAACAAAGTAGAAGAAGAAGATGAAGGTTATTTTATACCTTGATTTAATGGCAACCTCCCTTGATTTACCAAAGTAAGTGATGAACTTTGGATGCATGAACAAACTAGCACTCCTCTCTCTCTATATGGCCGAACCTCTCTCTCCTTTCTCTCTCTAGAAGTTGCTAGCTTGGGAGAAAATGATAAGAGGAAGAATGAGAGAAGAAATGAAATGAAAAATGAAATAAAAGGATACTTGCAAAAAATATAGATACACTTAGTGTATCTAGCTATTATCCCCCATACTTTCTTTAACGCATGGATAAAATAATTGCCTTATCAATTTAATTAGTCTAATCATGATTAAGGATGCTTAATAAAGTGGAAACCAATGGGAGCTTGACAACCATGTCCTTTTTGTGTAAGAGTTACTACTAATGGACATTGTTTAGCTTAATCATCTTGCCATAACAAGCCTAATTGGCCGGTCCCTCTAGCCCCATTTTAACTCCCAATTTGCTTTTTTTTAATGCCCAATTTTGATTAACCAAATGTCTACAATACCCTTAATCAAGTGGGCTAAGTATTGGTTTGTATTTTATTTCATTTGGGCTTCCTCCTTAATTGTTTTGGACTATGTAATAAACATAGTCTAGCAATTTTAATATATGCTACCCAATTTGATTATTTAGGGTTTACATTCCTAATCTTATGAAATTTAATTACCTATACATGTGACTTTAGCTCATAACCTAATTAGGTTCACAAGAATTAGGTTTAAAATTATTAGTCACTTGAAATAATAAGATTATCCACTTAAATTAGTATACATATTAAATACTAACCTCTCATTATCACCATAACCCTTAGGTTATTTAATTGTCTCACCTAATGTATAATTAGGTTACGAATCTTTCATTTTTAATGAAATCTATAAATGTATATATCCATAACTATAGCATACATGTTAATTGACCCATGCACCACTTCACATATGTTGTCACATATTAAATCATTGTATAACACAAAGTTTTAAATATCAATAATGTACATACATATATAGTGACTTAAAATTCACGGTTATTACATCCCCCCCCCCCCCTTATAAGAATTCCGTCCCCGGAATTACCTATAGGGTTACTCAAAAAGATGTGGATAATTTTCTCTCATCCTTTCTTCGAGTTCCCACGTAGCTTCTTCAGCATTGTGGTTCCTCCAAAGAACCTTTACAGAATGTATAACCTTATTTCGCAATTTATGTTCTTTTCTATCTAAAATTTCAACTGGAATTTCCTCATACGACAAATCCTTTTCGACCTGAATTGGCTCGTACGATATCACGTGCTTGTAATCAGGCTTGTATGTTCGTAGCACTGACACATGAAACACATTATGAATATGTTCCAGTTCAGGAGGTAGAGCTACCTCGTACGCCACTTCGCCTATCTTCCTCAAGATCTCGAAAGGTCCAATAAATCTCGGACTCAGTTTACCTTTCTTTCCAAACCTTATCTTCCCTTTCTAGGGAGATACTTTCAAAAATGTATGGCTTCCCACCTCAAAATCTCTCCTCTGGCGATGTAAGTCTGCATACTTCTTCTGGCAATCTTGAGCTGCTACCAGTCGGGCTCTTATCACCTTGATGATCTCTATAGTCTGCTTTGCACGATTACGGTCCCAAGCGATCGACGTTCACCCACTTCATCCCAAAGATAAGGCGTTCTACATTTCCTTCCATACTGATTTGTTCATACTGGCGGCATTCCGATCTTGACGTGATAGCTATTGTTGTATGTGATCTCTACTAATGGAAGATGATCCTCCCAGCTACCCTTGAAGTCCATCACACAATCTTTGAGCATGTCTTTAAGTGTTTGAATCGTTTCTTTTCTTTTTCCCATCTATGCGGATGATACGGTGCTCATCCGTAGTTAAGTCCCCCATTCTTTCCTGAAGACTCTTCCAGAAGTTTAACGTGAATCACGGATCCCTATCCGACACAATAGATACTCGGTCGTTGATGCTCTGCCTTGACTCTCTGACAAGTTAGACATCTGCTGACGCATTCTGCAACCTATCTCTTCATATTTGGCCACCAAAAGTGTTGACGCAAATCTTGATACATTTTTGTGCTTCCTGGGTATATCGAGTATCTCGTACTATGCGCTTCTTGCAAAATCTCTTCTCTTAGTTCTGGTACTAGCGGTACCCAAATTCGCCCTTCGAATCTCAGCAGTCCGGTGCCATCAATATTATATTTCAATTCATCCCCTTCAGCTAACCGCTTCTTGATGTTGTCGCAATCTTCGTCCTTCTCTTGAGCCTCTTTAACCTTATCTAATAGAGTCGGGCTCGCTGTCACTATAAATAATTTCTCATTGGTCTCCATCGGATACTTAACCTCTAAGTCAAGTCGTTCGAAATCTTTCACCAATTCCTCCTTAATGGTCAACTTCAGTAACTTCTCTCTGCCTTTTCTGCTCAGGGCATCTGCCACTGCATTTGCTTTTCCTGGATGGTACAGAATCTCACAATCATAATCCTTGATCAATTCTAGCCATCGGCGCTGCCTCATATTTAGCTCTTTCTACGTGAAGATATACTTCAGACTCTTGTGATCCGTATATATCTCACACTTCTCGCCATACAAATAATGCCTCCAAATCTTCAAGGAAAAAACTACTGCTGCTAATTCCAGGTCATGAGTCGGATAACCTTTCTCATAGTCCTTCAGCTGACATGAAGCGTATGCAATGACCTTGCCATGCTACATCAGTACACAGCCAAGACCCTTGTGTGACGCATCACTATACACTATAAATCCTCCCGTGTTGTCTGGTAAAGTCAACACAGGTGCCTGACTGAGCCTCTTCTTCAATTCCATGAAACTCTATTCACATTTCTCCGTTTAAACGAACTTCACTGTCTTTCTGGTAAGGTTGGTCAACGGTGATGCTATCTTTGAAAATCCTTGGATGAATCTCCGATAGTATCCTGTTAATCCCAAGAAACTCCTAATTTCTGTCGGCGTCTTTGGTTGTTCCCAGTTGATAACCGCTTCTACCTTTGCTGGATCCACTAAAACACCATCCTTGTCGATAACGTGACCCAAAAACTGCACTCTCCGCAACCAAAACTCATACTTGGAGAACTTTGCATACAACTCCTTCCTCCTTAACGTCTCCAACACTATCCTTAGATGTTCAGCGTGCTCTTTCTCTATCTCTAAATATACCAGAATGTCATCGATGAACATGACAACAAACTTATCCAAATACTGTTTAAACACCTTGTTCATCAAGTCCATGAATGTTGCTGGCGCATTCATCAACCCAAAAGACATTACCAGAAACTCAAAGTGTCCATACAGAGTTCTAAATGCCGTCTTTGGACCATCCTCCTGCCTCACCTTCAATTGGTGATAACCGGTCCTCAAGTCGATTTTTGAAAAATATTTTGCCCCCTTCAACTAATCAAACAAATCGTCGATCCTGGGAAATGGGTACTTGTTCTTAATGGTGACCTTGTTCAACTCCCGGTAGTTGATACAAAGCCTTAATGACCCATCCTTTTTCTTTAAGAATAAGACTGGTGCTCCCCACGGTGATACGCTCGGTCAAATGTATCCCTTATCTAACAATTCTTGTAGTTGAATCATCAGTTCCTTCATTTCTACCGGAGCCATACGATACGACGCTTTGTATACCGGTGATGTCCTTGGTGCCAAATCGATAACAAACTCTATCTCTCTATCTGGTGGCAATCCCGAAATCTCATCTAGAAAGACGTTAACAAATTCCCTTACAATAGGTATCTGACCCAGTTCACCCTCGACTCTACGGGTATCCACAACGTGAGCCAAATAACCTATATAACCTTTCCTAAGCAACTTCTTTGCTTGCATCATCGTCAGACAACAAGATTGTCTTGGCGATTTATTGCCATGAAATACCACCTTTTACTTATTCGGAGTCTTTAGGTGTACGCACTTTTTCATACAGTCAATGACCGCTCTGTGACTTGAAAATCAATCCATCCCGAGGCTTACATCAAACTCTCCAAGACGAATCGGTATCAAATCCACGTTAAGCTTAAACCCTCTTACATCAGCACAATAGTTCCTATGTATGTAGTCTACAGGGATAATTTCTTTGTTTGATACTTCTACATTCATTGGGTGTTCTAATAGTTCACGAGGTAAACTTAATCTTTGAGCAAATTCATCAGATACAAAAGAACATGAAGCTCCCGAATCGAATAACACATAGGCATTTATATCGTTGATCGAAATTATACCTGACACCACTTCCCTGGATGCCATAGCATCTTGCACTGTCATATTGAATGTCCTCGTTGTCGGCTTGTTTGGCTGGGCTGGTCCTCCACTGGTTGTCCTAGTGTTATTGCCCCTGTTACTATTTCCTCCATTCGTGCTTTTCTTCTTTGGGCAATCCTTGATCTGATGTCCCAACTCACCACAGTTAAAATAACCTCCCTTCTTCACCTTAGAACAATTGGGTGAGGTATGCCCTTCTTGTCCACAGGTATAACATACCGTTTTTCCTTTCAAGCACTCTCCCGAGTGACCCTTTCCACAGTTTCCACATACTGACTTCTTTTGTTGCACACTTCCTTGCTGAATCTCTAAATTACTACCCCCACTGCTCCATTTCCGCTTCTTGTCGCCACTGCTAACATTTTGATTCCCACCTTCTACTTTCTTCTTGTTCTTATCCCGATTGTACTTTGAGACCGCTTCGCTTCTACCTTCCGCAATGAGAGCTTTCTCCAATAGAGTTGAGAATGACGTGATTTATAGAACCGCTACCTTACTGTAAATCCACGGCTTTAGTCCATTTTCGAACCTTCATGCTTTCCTCACCTCCGTGTCTACCTGATGTGGAGCGAATCTGGATAATTAATTAAACTCTGCAGCGTACTCTAACACTGACATATTCTCCTATTTCAATTCCAAAAACTTGATCTGCATTCTCACTTGTGTACTCTTAGGGAAGTAGTTCTCAAAGAACAACTTCTTGAACGCTTCCCAAGTCATAATTCCAGTCCCGTCTTTGTTCTGGTTGGCCTCCCACCAATAGTTAGCCTCACCCTTCATTAAGTAGGTAGCAAAAATTATTTTCTATTCTTCTGCTACTCTAGCAATAATGAAGGCCATCTCAATCTCCTTCATCCACGTCTGGGCCTCTATCGGGTCTGTTGTTCCTCTAAACTCCGGCGGTCCTATTGCCTTGAAGTCCTTAAAGTTGGCTAATTGGTTTCCCGCCTGATTTCTCGCAGGTTGAGCTTGATTCCTCATGGCTTCAGCCATCATTTTGACAAAGTCTTGCATTGGGTTTGGTTGAGCTCCCGCTGCATTATTAACTGACTCTTCGATCTCTTGGTTCCTTAGTACACGTCTGGGCGGCATTATCTAGTTAAACAAAAGTCTAACACGTTACTCGGGTTTTATTATCATATAAGTACTTAGCATGCAATACGCTACTGTATTCAAACAATCAAATAATCACTATGTGAGAGTTTTAAATTACCAAGATTTTGAAAGTCTTTCTCCCTGATTAGTGGGTTAAGTTTGTTTAAAGAAAAATCCAAATTATTCTACTGGATTCACATAACATTAAATAGACAATTTACTATTTAAATTTTTCCAACACATATCATAATAATAATGCATTTATATTCATATACCAATCTTCAGTGTCTCACATGATTAATACAGGTATATTCTTATAAATACTACTATCCCATATTAACACAAAAGATGGGATTAACTCAAAATGATACTTCCCTACAAACACAAATAGGGATACTACCTAACTACCTACTACCTCACACCTGCTGAGGTTTACATCATCATAAAACCCTATTACATAAAAGGGGCTCTAATTCATCTATCTACAACTGGTCCATAGCATAATCATCATTTGGTGGCCTCATTGGTCACTGAACAGAACTCTGGGGAAACCACACCTTAACCCCCTTCCCGAGAAAGAAAAGGAGGTCACGTGCAAAGCACAACAAACCTCAAAATAAGTAAAGAGAGCACTAATAACTTCAAAATATTAATAGTGATGTCCATTAATGAAGTACTAAATACAATTCTCCAACTAGAGTCAAAATAACTAAAACCAAAAATCGAAACAACCTAGATGGTCAAAGACAACTCTCTCATCACACTAGCCCTGAATCAACCCTGCAACCTGCCGAAAGAAAAAACACAGCATGAGCCAATTGCCCAATAAGGATACAGATATACAAAAGATATACAATTGATATACGAAAATAATCGAGACAAAATACTGAACAAAGCCTCAAGTGTAAATACAGACGAAAATATAATCTCCAAAGATCTTAATGGAATATATATATATATATATATGAATCAATAGAATTTACAAACCCAATGGAAGAATAAAGAAATAACGAACTGAAGTAACTAACTCAATGAATTGAACTGAACAGAAACAAATAAAACTAATACAATGAAATAATAAATTTGAATCAAATGGTTGGGTGTTATTTCATGCAAAATCAAGCTCGAAATATCGTTGCCACAGGCAAGTCAAAACAATGCCACACATGCAAGTCAAAATAATGTCACACAGGCAAGTCAAATGATGCCACACAGGCAACCAAAATAATGCCACACAGGCAAATCACACATTGGACCGCGAATCCAAATGTATGCAAATCGGATATGTGTGTTTAGCACAACATCACAAATCCGCAGAACAGAAAACTAGGGTTAACCCATACGCCTCCCACAACAAAATACCGAATGACCCACTTCCTCCGGAGCCGAAAACGGAGACGTCGTGGACTAATCACACTGCCACGGAAAGTGTGATGCCTCTCATGCCAAGACGACATGCCTGTGGTACCCCCACAGGTGGTTATAGCTCAAGTATACCCTACGATATATTCTAACAAAAATATCATGTCACAACATATGCGACATAATAACAACAAAAGGGTTCTATATGTACATGTTGAACCAAATCAAATTATAGTCACAATATCTCAAAAAGAAGGTAGCAACATGTACCACTCTACAATTATCAAGAATAAATACTAAGCATGATAACCTAACTCAAAGAGTACAAATACGAGTCATATATATCAACTCCAAAATGAAACTATTATATGAATTTCACAAGAAACAATTATGTGAAATAATAACGAAATTCGAAATAAGGGACAAAACAAACAAATCAAATTTAACAAGAATGTCGCTGAAAGAGTACGAAATCCGTACTTTAATATAGTACCAAAATTATTCACCGAAGCCAAATATCACCCGTTAGACTCCCTCAATCCGATCTAATTACCAAAATAAATATAATATAATTAATTAGATTATGAACTTGTATAGTTTATATTTTCATAAATTTAATATAATAGTGTACCATACTCAATTAGTAATCAAAAGATACATTTAAATTTTAATAACAACATTATATAATATTATTTAACTTACAATAACATAAGTTTCATAATTAATAAAAAAAATAGTCTATGATGCAATTGAAAATTAGTGGTTTATACGTAAAATAATTAATATTATCTATCATTGATCCATCCATAATTTGTCCACTTTCTTGCTTTTATATTACCAAGTTTAGTACTAACATATAAACAAGTATATATATAATATAACTTTAGCTAAGTCATGATCTTACTAGTTTTTTTTTAAAGACAATACCTCCTGGTAAAAGACCATTCACATAAAGCTTCAAATCCTTTGTTTTATAAATAAATTAATTTACACCATCCCACACACCTAGGATAGATATCTAAAATCATAATATTAGCCTTGTAATTTTTCACCACGTGAGCTCCTTGTATGGTTAATAACTAATATACACATGAATGACCCTTCATATATACGAATCTGCATGTGTTCATTATTCTAATGTACTCATAAAATTACAGGATATATTTTAAATCAATCACTTACTGACAAATTGAGTTTTTCTCTTCCGCCGCTTCATGCCCACTTCATTTCCTCAGTTCGCATAGAATAATTAGGTTTTACTTGTTTATTAATTTATATATCTGATGAATTACCTAATTTAAATAGGATTCAAAATTATAAAAATATAAATTAAATCTAATTAATTTTAGAGGCCCAAATTAATGTAACCCTTTATTTATTATAATCCACATACACTAAATACAATTGGAACCAAACATAAGAAAAGCCCAACTAAATATTTTTTTAAATATAGATTTAAATGTTTTATTATTATTATTTTTTTCCTGGGTATTACACCACCCCTCCATAACTCTACGTGAGGCCTAACACTCAGTCCCTTCTCGCTCTAGAAGGCTGCATCAAGCGCTAGCCCTAGTGTCTCTATCCTGGTATCTTTCGCCAGTAGCTTGTTGGGTAAAATCAATACGCTTAAAAACACGCAAGTGTACGTGGTCAACAAGTAATATAGTAGTGAATAAAGTATCGTTCCCACGAGGACAAAATATCAAGAGTTTTAACTTCACAATTATCAATTTTGTATTAACCCTAATTTTATTAAAATAATCAATTCAATGGTTTTAAATTATATATATAAAAAAACTAAATTAATAAGGAAATAAACTATCACAAAACAGTTACCAATAACGAAATCCAGAATTTCAAACAATTGATGGAGAATTAAACTTATGATTTCACCCTGAGCTCACTCTGATTTTCAAACCTTTATTCCAACTCAATTCAATATCCCAGTTTATTAATCAAGAACACGAACGTAGTAATAGCCACCTCTCGATGCACTAATACCGTATTAACATCAATCCACAATTAAGATAGAAATCCGTTAAACACCTAACTTAACCAACTCACTATATCTCTATGTGAACTGCAGTTAAAGAAGGTTTAAGTTTAATCTCTCTATATGATTACATGCGATGTCAAGCGTATCTCTACCTTAACAATAATCACAAATCTGCTATCGACAAAATTCATGACACATGTTATATTAACTAGGTCTAGATTTGAATCTCCTCTCTCGATTCCTTTCAAATCCACAAGAACTGTTGATCAAGCAATTCATAAATTCACGCTCAAATTAACATAGATAAACTGAAAATATCTTATTGAATTTGAAATCAAAGTTATAAAATCATCATTTCGCCAAAAGATCCATCACAAGTCTAATAAGTAAATTAGTTCATACCAAATGAATTAAAAACTGAATAATTTGTTGAAAACATCCTTCCAGTTACAAATAAGACTAAAGAGAAGAAGAATAAAGAAAACCCCTTCACGTAGCCTTGATTCGCAACCGTTGTGACAATCTCTGAAAATTACTCCTCCAACGTTTGCTCTTAAATCCTTCAAATCGCTCTTGAATTAATGCCTTTTTTGTTGTATGATCGTTGTTCTTCTACATAATAGCAAGCTCTCCTTCTCTCTTGGCCGAAATCTCTTTTTATTAGAGTCCAAGCGCATCATTCCAGTCCCACAAACCGAGCACCAGCAGAAGTCAAAACAGAACAGAACACCCATAAATCGGGACCCCCGCCCCGGCGGGGGGTGCAAGGCTAAACAAGCCCGCCCCGGCGGGCATGCCCACTGTCTTCCAATTTTTCTTTCTTCAACTTTTTTCCACTTTTGCTCCAAAAAGACCGCCTTTCCTCACCAATAGCATCCATGATCACCCTACACATAAAATAACATGAAACGAGTAAAAACAAACACAAAACATGAAGATAACTACGAATTTAAACTTGAAATGAATATCGATTCGTGTATATAAAATCCACTTATCATAGCTCACCTTCCATCTTGTCGATCCTCTTAGCTGCATTATAAAATGCCTCCTCCACGCGAATCTTATCGACAATCTCCACGTCAAACTCACCCCGCATCGCCAGATGCTCTACGCTCCGCTCTCCAAACTTTGCCTTTTCATGCTCTAGATGTACCCTCAGCATCCCAACTTGCAACTCTGACTCATCCAACTTTCCCTTTTGTTTGACTACCTCCATATGGGCTTGATAAGTTGCATTCTTGTATTGACCTTCTGTGAACTGAACTGTGTGGTTTTCAACCTCTAGTTCTCCCACTCTGCCTTCTAATTAATTGATTCTCCTCAACAAATCCCCTATCATAGGACCCTGAGGGGCTTCTTCCGTGACCTCGCGCTCAATGAGCTCTTGCTCCACTAAGTGACTGCCCTGGCGCTTGTCAGACATCCTACAAACACCATAAATAAAACAAACATTAGTACCACAATAAAATATATTCATTGATAAAATGAAATAATATTTTATTAAGTACAACACATACTCGATGAATTTCCACAATCCATCTCCTAACATACTCTATAAGAGTTTAATACTAAGGTTATAACCTAGGTTTCGCATTCCTAATGTTTATAACCTATGGCTTTGATACCAACTTGTGACGCCCCCAAATCCAGATTCTCTAACCTCAGATTCGGTGCTCACGATCTATCATCATCATAAGCATTCTATAACTATTACGGAATAATAAACATACATTGTTCATTATAATAAAGTTCCATAACATGGTCCCAAGGTTTTCATAACCTTAACTTTAAACACACCATTCATATTACAAAAGGTTTAGAAATTCCATCAAATAATAATTAAATTAACATTCATTCTATGCTACTCCTGGAACTTGCCCTTGCCCTTGTCTTTCGTGTTGGATCCTTCGGGCTTAGCTGAAATAGATGTCATGATATAGCAAGGGTAAGCAACTAATTTTCTTAGCAAGTTATATACAAGGGAGATATATCATGACTAGAAAGAAGTTTGGCTTTCAATGTTCAACAATAGTATGAGAAAGGAACATGAATTAATAATCAACAATTGAATATTCGAATAATTGAATAACATGTACTGAGTGGTTTTGAAATAACCATGAACATTTGCCAAGGTTCTCAGTCATTTAAACTGGACCTCTTAATAAGTTTTGGTATTCAAGGGGATCAGCCTTTCATACCTCGTGATTTATGCATAAACACTTAATAATCTGGCATTGATATCATGCCTTAACTAAATTCATCCTTTTCTCAGTCAAGAGTTCTTATCATATCAATTTAATAAGAACAACCTTTTAAAATACATTTCATTTAACAAATTTAAACATGCTTGATCTAGCTGAAACAATTAGCATAGATCTATCTCATAAACAGTTCATGAATGAAGAACTTTAATTTAATTCATAGTTTAATAATAGTAAAACAGGAATTCAATTGCACCAAGTGCGAATTTCAATAATCATTATAGATGAAAATAATCATCAATAATTATTCACTAATATGCTTTTGAAAATAATTGTGACGACCCCAAATCCAGGTACTTGAAACCCGAACTTGGATCTCCACGATACCATTCTTTAAGCTGAATAATACTAAATAATAATACATTCGAACTTAATTTACATACATCAAAGTTTACTTCCCCAGGTACGTGACCTTCAAATACATTCCTTACAATACTTGAATAGATACCAATACAACTATAACCATTAACTCATAACACACACTTATTCGATCGCCTTTTCTTTTCCTTTGCTCGTGCACGAGCCTTGAAAGTTGCTCATACATAACGAAAACATTTAATTTAAGCAAGGATGAGTATTTAAGTGCCCACAGAAGTAATAGCAATTATATATAAGTTTGAAAGAATATAAGTATTCTCTTTACATAACACTTCTACAACGAATTGAAAGTTGTGAAATAATCATCTTGATAAAAAAATTCACATAACAACTCTCTTTCAAATTCTTTAAATTTGGCTCTGGCTCTACCCTTGAATAGGGTTTAAGAAACATACTATGAACATTCTTTTCATTTTCGAAAAGGTTTAGCAGAAATCCATCCGCAAACCATCATAACTTACGGGCACGGAGGGTGATCAGCCACGTTGTACCTTGTATTGATCAATACTACATAACTTGAACGAAATTCATCGCTCACTCTATCCGCCTTGCATAAAAAAATCTTCCCATATAGGGATGTTCATACATGCACAGTTCCAAACCCGAAGGTTTTAATCTTGCTCAACAATAATATGTAATTCACATATATGTATACTACGGGTAATTGACAAAGGTATATCAACATGTGAATAAATGCCATGATTATCCAAGTGGGGACACTTGTATAACCATTTAGAAATCAACTTAACGTAATATATATCCGAGCTAACATGTTGATAATCAAAGCGTATATAATCATGCATGACAGAATAGAATAATTACAAACTTCTTACTCATGTCTATCAGCATAAAGAAAATGCAAAGGTAGGATACTTGCACGATTAAACGATTACAAATCTCAACTTAGGTTTTATCTCTTTATCACAACCTATCAATAATCGGATCATTCGTTCGATTAGAACAATATATCTTAACACATAGTACATTGTCTATTACGATTAAAGACATAGTCTAATCACATAATCACAGTGATCATACTTTTAGTTCCTATTCTATACTTGAAATATTTTTATACATTTTTCAAATATCTCATCCATGCTCTTCAGTAGTCTTTTCTTTCTTTTATAAGGTCGACATTTGTCGTCGTCTTCAAGCGACTTTTATCGGGTAAATCTTTGAGTCTAAGACTCTTATTCTATACCTCAACATCTGTAAATATCGGACATCTTATTTTTAATCATTTTCGCAATTTCCGAAATTGAAAAATTTAAAATAATTCAAATCATCACTAAAGGGCCTATAGTGATATAAGCATTATTATAGGTGTTCTTCTTCAAATTCGAAACTTCATAATCGGTTCTCAAGTCACTAGTTTGGTAAATTTATAACTTTCAAATATCGGAATCATAATTAAATGATTTAAACATTAAACAATTCTATTATCATTAATAGTTTAATTAATACTAAACTATTAATGAAACCATTGCTAAAAATATAAAGTTATTTATAATAACTCAAAGTATTTTTAAAACATTTATATTACCCAAATAATTACCATTAATATTTAAATATTAATGTACTATTTATCAAAATATTAAAAGTCATTAATTATAACTTAAAATATTTTTAAATCCTTAATATCCTCTTTAAATGGTTTTTAAATAAGTAAAACCATTTTAAACTATTTATTTAATATTAATCATTAAATAAACTAAATATCATTAATATTATCTTAATATCATTAATATTTAATTATTAATGAAATTATCATTTAAATATTAAAAGTTATATTTTATAACTTAAAATATTTTTAAATACCTTATTTTCATTTAAAATGATTTTTATAATATTAAAATCATTTTTAAACTAAATTATTTAATATAATCATTAAATAACTTTAATATCATTAATAATTATTAATTAATGAAATTCATCACAAAATATTAAAAGTCATCACAAATAACTCATTTACATAATCAATTCCAAGCCAAAATAAATATAGTAAACTAACTAGTTTATTAACAACACTAACTAAACTTCAAAAATTCAAACTTTAACTAACAATTAAAAATAATAACATTACAAAATTAAATAAGAAACATACAAAAATCACTAATTCCACAATTTGAATCGCACTTCCACGCCAAAATTTAACTAAGGAGATCTTTATAAAAGTTCTCCCACAACAAAACCTTTCTCAAAATTGGAGGCCTTATTGTTGGTGAATGAAACAAAAGGCCAAGCCCTTCTATTTATAGGTTTAGAAAATGGTGAAGTTCTCAATTTAGTCGATGTGGGACTTGGTTTATACTAATTTTTCAATAGCTCACTTTGCGATTTTCTAACGCATTGCTCATAACTCCGATTAATCTGATTTTTGGATATGTTATACATGGTATGTAAGACTATTTTTAAAAAATACGAATTACCCAATTCGGGTTCATTAGGTAGCCCAAACAGTCGTCAAAAGTGGGCGTTCATAACAGTTTTCAATCTCGTTTCAGCTTTACCCTCTTTCGCTAAAACAGTCATAACTCTTTCATTTTAAAACATTTTTGAGCGATTCTTGAGCCCACGCGAAGCTAACTTCTGGGGCTACAACGTTTATTCTTTGACCATTTTCAAATTCCTAACACATCAGCCCAGAAATTCCGTTCAAATGGACTGCACCGCACTTGTTGGGAAGTTTTGACACTACTACTTTGAAATGTCATAACTCTCTCCTCCGATATCGGATTTAGTCCGTTTCGGAGTCTATGGAAAGCTTATTCGGTGTACTATAACATACCAAAAGCTCAGAAGGTTTTGGAAACATTAACTGATCGAAACAGTGTCCCGAATAGCACATCCTGCTGCTGACTTTCAGTTTTGAGAAATTTGACACATTTCCTTCCAATCATCGTAATTCCCTCATCCGAGGTCGGGATGAGGTCATTCCAAAGCCTATGGCTTCCTAACTCAGTGCACTACAACATATCAAAAGCCCAGACCTTTTAAAGTACACAAAGTGGACGAGAATGCCCCCATTACAGACTGCCCAGAAACAGTTTATCATGATCGGTCAACCATGTTTGACCATCTATAACTTCTATTCTATACATGATATGGACTTGATTCTTTTTGCAGATTAAAGGTCACATATCAGGCTACACATAATAACTTTTGAAGAACAAAACTCATGATCGAGAAAAGAGTTATGGCCTCTGACATTTGGTGAAAAAAATAACAGAATTCGGTTTTTCCAACTTGCTTAAATCTTCAAATTCGTGCACTTTGATGTTATGGGTCTTTGATTTATCAACCCATATCATCAATTAACATTCTATTACACAACTTTAAACAATCAATTGCATCAAATAACATCGAATCAAAGGATTTCTAGGTTTAGTGTTCTTATACCCTTTTTGCCAAAAATTCTTGATTCTTGCTTACGATTTGTTATGGGTGATGGTTGGGCTTTTTTAAGAGTGTATGGGCAATCTTGTACAAAGCAATTAAATGTAATATTTAATCAACGGATTTAATTCTTATAATTTACCAATTAACTTCTATCCTTTGGTAAATTAAAACACTTATACAATAACATCGAAATTAAACCCGTAATTAAAATTAGGGTTTCTCAACGTCATCAATTAGGGTTTCTAATTGACCATTAGTGGTTCTTTAATTATCGTATTGTTACTAACACGATCGTTCTGATTTCTAATTTCAACCGGTTAGGGTTATAATAATTAGGGTTTGTCCTAATTATCGACGTACAACAGTAATTAGGGTTTCTTCTAATTACCGATATTCTTATTCACAGTAACTTCATATACACACATCACTACTCAGAAATATCCCATAACTAAGTTTAATAATTAGGGTTTCACAGCACGGTAATATGCTATGACCTAATTGGCCGTCATCATTTTCAATATTATCCGTCACATTTATACCAATACATAATTATAGTCTTTGTAAAATAATATAATATTATTATTCTCATCTCTTGATCACAATCCCAATCCGGGTTTGGATCTCATGTCCGACTTATTCTTCGTACCAAAGATCAATAATCAAGTTAAAATAATTAACTTAAAATATTCGAACAATTCATATAATAAAATATTTATTATATAAATCTAATTATCACTTCATATATTATTTCCAATCATGTTTTCATGGAAAATAATTAATAAAATATTTCAAACTTACGTAAATTTATTACCATATAATTTGTGGTAATTAATAATTCCAAAATTATTTCTAATTTTTCAAGTAATAAATGTATTCACATTTATCGCTCACTTTACTTGACACTTAGTCTAAATCATTAAATAAAAAAAAAATTATACGCAAAATTTCTTATTTATTTTATATAGAAATTCTCGGGTTATTACAATAATAACTCGAGTTTGAGTTAGAAAACTTGTCTCGTCTGCATGAATTACTTACTACATGATTAATTTATATCCACTATGCAGCTTAAATTATCTTCCTTTGAGAGACCTATAGTTAATCTTTCAATTAGTCATAGTATAACATTAGATTATGTAATCACATAAATATTATACATTACATTTAGTTCTTATAAACATTATCCTTTATTGATAATGTTACTATTAAATAACAACATAATATTATTAATCTTGATAATATTTAATTCACCTCTTAGTATTATTAGTTCCATAATAATACTTTCATTTGCTTACTAATATTATTAACATATTAATAATATTTTAATACCTTACTAATATTATTAATCCTCTTAATAATATTTTAATTATGCATTAATATTATTACCTTAATAATATCTTACTTATACTTTAGTATCATTAATCATTTAATAATACTTTTAATTATTTACTAATATTTTATTTATTTACTAATATTATTAATCATTTAATAATATTTTATTCATTTACTAATATTATTAATCATTTAATAATATAAATCTTATTCCATTACTAATATTATTAATCATTTAATAATACTTTAATCATTTATCAATGCTTAAATCAAATATTATTAACCATTTAATAATATTTTAAAGAAATTTTAATCTTAATATTTTTATTTACTTATCAATATCATATTCTAATATTACTAATATCATAATAATATTTTAATAATTTATTGGATTAATAAACAATTTATTCTAATTATTCACCCATTATTAAACCTCTTATTTAATATCCACAAAAGGTCATAAATAATATTTCTTATCATAAATTACCAAAGTATTCTAAGATAGTCATGATATTATATATTTTGAGTATTCAAGCATAGAAATCACATTTTTCTTATTAAAGACATCATTTAACTATTTATTTCCTTTTATTCACAACTTAATCATTTTTAGAAAAAATAGCAAACCGATTCCAAAAATTCGCAGCTTCTGTATTTTGACAGAATATGAATCCACAAGGATCCCTAAATTTTTCTGGAATTCTAAAAAATGATCTACTATTTTTAAAGTTCCCAAAACACCCGGATCTTGCTTTATTTTTAATAAATTGATCTTTGCTTAGAAATATATGAAATTTTCAGGGTATGCTCGTCTACTATATATGAACCTACTGTAGAAATTTCGGAATTTTCCAGTGTATACACAGTGAGCTATTCGAAGGTAAAGTTTTAGGAGTCCTTTACGGAAATAGTCATTACGCACAATCGATAACTCGAAACGTGTCCGTTCTTTTTCCTACATGTAGATAACTTCTCAAGGTACCTCTGTGAATTTTCCCAGATTTTTAAGGGACATGAAACTGTCCGAAACAGACCCAAGAAAAATGGGACAGAAGCTATTTTAGGGTTTTTGAACCCTTAACATTCCAAGTAGACTATTTTGGGGAAATCAATCCCAAAGGTTTCAAAACTTGCTAGATTTGTGTTCTATCACTTGGGTTTACTAGATAACTCATGTATCTAGCACCCCCTTCGACGGATCACAAATCTAAGTTGAAAAACTTGAGTTACACAAGATTTAGTGGAAGAAAACAAGAGTTTTCACCCTCAACATATGCTCATATTCTTCCTCTAAGCCTTTGATCTAACACTCAAGATACTTAGTTCCATACATGATGATATGTAGGACTAGGGTATCTTGACTATTTGTCCATAACCCTAACAAAACTCAAGCAAAAGAAACAAAATAGAAGAAGAAGATGAAGGTTAGGTTATTCCTTGATTTAATGGCAACCTTCCTTGATTTACCAAAGTAAGTGATGAACTTTGGATGCATGAACAAACTAGCACTCCTCTCTCTCTCTATATGGCCAAACCTCTCTCTCCTTTCTCTCTCTAGAAGTTGCTAGCTTGGGAGAAAATGATAAGAGGAAGAATGAGAGAAGAAATGAAATGAAAAATGAAATAAAAGGATACTTGCAAAAAAATATAGATACACTTAGTGTATCTAGCTATTATCCCCCATACTTTCTTTAACCCATGGATAAAAGCTTTGCCTTATCACTTTAATTAGTCTAATCATGATTAATGATGCTTAATAAAGTGGCAACCAATGGGAGCTTGACAACAATGTTCTTTTGTGTAAGAGTTACTACTAATGGACATTGTTTAGCTTAATCATCTTGCCATAACAAGCCTAATTGGCCGGTCCCTCTAGCCCCATTTTAACTCCCAATTTTCTTTTAATTTTAATGCGCAATTTTGATTAACCAAATGTCTACAATACCCTTAATCAGGTGGGCTAAGTATTGGTTTGCATTTTATTTCATTTGGGCTTCCTCCTTAATTGTTTTGGGCTATGTAATGAACATAGTCTAGCAATTTTAATATATGCTACCCAATTTGATTATTTAGGGTTTTCATTCCTAATCTTTTGAAATTTAATTACCTATATATGTGACTTTAGCTCATAACCTAATTAGGTTCACAAGAATTAGTTTTAAAATTATTAGTCACTTGAAATAATAAGATTATCCACTTAAATTAGTATACATATTAATTACTAACATCTCATTATCACCATAACCGTTAGGTTATTTAATTGTCTAACCTAATGTATAATTAGGTTACAAAGCTTTCATTTTTAATGAAATCTATAAATGTATATATCCATAACTATAGCATACATGTTAATTGACCCATGCACCACTTCACATATGTTGTCACATATTAAATCACTGTATAACACAAAGTTTTAATTATCAATAATGTACATACATATCAAGTGACTTAAAATTCACGGTTATTACAGCTTTGCTATCAATTATTATGTTCTATTGTGAGGATTGTCTATTGTGTTTTGGACTTAATTGCTTAATTGCCTAGCTAACAATTACCGTGATAATCTTTATGAACTCGAGAGATGAAGTTTAGATTTAGATCTGATCATGATAGCATGTGTTTGTGATTTCTGCATAGATGGAATTCATTATTCGTGTTTAGGATAGAGATATGCATTTATGCCATATGTAATCTTATAGAGAACTTATGCTTTAAATCCTTTTTAATTGTAATTCACATAGAGATATAGTGGATTAGTTAATCAGGGTGTCTTGCTTAATTCTATCATCTGTGGATTTAAGTGAGTATGGGTATTATGCATCGAGATGTGATTTTATATGCTTTAGTGTTCTTGATTAACCATTCATGATATAGAATAATTGATGAGAAGTGTGTTAACTTAAATGAAGCAATAAGTGAAGTTGTGATCTTAAATCTCCATAATCTTAATTTAACTAGTGGAATTTAATAGTAGTTTAATTTATATAATTTGAAATTCATTCATTTAAAAAAGATTGAGTTGGTTACGGGTTAGTACTTGGTGATTTTTATTAAACAATTCCTCGTGGGAACGATACTTTATTTTACTTTATTACTTGTTGACCACGTATACTTTCGTGTTGTGCGTAACTAGATTTTACCCAACAATTATGACCAGGGATTATTCGGTATAATCATGACAATTGATGATTACATGAATATCCTTGGCCCGTAGTGCAGGGTTGATTCGATGATGTGGTTTATTTATGAAGCTGAGTCTCAGTGATAAAATTGATGATAATCTTTTTAAATCTTAGAAGATAGTAGATATCATGATCTACTTGACTCTTCTAATGGATTTCTTGTTACGCTGCAGTTAAACTTGATATTTATTATATTTTATCAGTTTAACACTATTGAAGGCTAACAATAATTTATTCTGCATTATCTTAGTCATAATATTTCTTACTGGGCTAGTTGAGCTCACCCTTTGTTTTCATTGTTCTCTTCAGGAAATGAGAATATAGCTAGGACTAGTCGGGGAACAGAGTGACGGTCCGAGATGGGGGCTATAGTAGTCCTCACTATTTTATGAAATAGTGTGATAATAAATATAATGATGACTTCATTTGAGTTTGAATACTGTCTATGAGACAATATTCATGTAAAAACTCAAAGCTACGCTATTAACGTATTGTATAAAAGAAGTTTGTATTTGATTTATGTACCATGTATTTGACAACTCAGAATGGGTGATGTATACCTATTTTGGGGGCGTCACAGTTGGTATCAAAGCTTAGGGATATGATCATTGGCTGAGATGTGAGACTACAACTAGGAGGGGAGAGACGGGAAATTCCTTCGCTAGTATGACCTACCTAAGTTTATTTGGTATTTATTTGGTCAGTCAGAGTATAGGGATAATATGTGATATGTCAATTAACCCTTGTTTTGCGACAGTATTTGAGAATGGCAGCTGAAAATGTTAACAATGGAGTGAATGAGACCGTTGAGACACCTTTAATCACCAACCAGGTTAATGTGATGTCAGGCAAAGAAGAAATTAGAGATATCTACGTGGTGAGTGAAGAACTAATAGTTGCACCCGAGCTAATCGCAGAGGTAGCAGCTGAGAGTGAGGAAGAAGAGGAACCTGAGGAATTATTGGAAGAACTTTATGATCGAAATATAGAATTACAAAATCGTATTCATGAGTTAGAAGAGCAGGCTGAAGAACGGCAGGCGGTCATGGAGCAAAGGGATGCAACAATTCAAATTTGAGTTACCCGATGTGCGATGCTTGAACAGAAGCACTCTTTGGCAGAGAATAAGATATTAGAGCTGGAATCTGAGAATGTTATGATCAAAGTTCTGATGAAAGAAGAAGCAACTGAACAAATGAGAATAGATGATGCATGGGTAAAAGTCGCATAACGCGTTGATATTGTAGAAAAAGATGTCTGATCCAATAAGGCCAAAATAGATGAAATGGATTTTGCTTTTTGGACAGCAATTGGGAGAATCCAATATCGAGTTCGGAGCTACCCTGTGTAGAGCGGTCAACCCCAATTCGATATGGATCGGAGAGTAATGATTCGAATCATGGATCAGGAATGTGATGAAGCCATTAAGGGTTGAATGTACTCTAAAGCAAAGTGAAGTCCAACTGGGATGGTGACGCTAAAGGATGTCCCAGAAAAGTCAAATTTGGTAGTTTAAGTGAGAGCGTTTATCGAGGAACCCAAACGAAGTTATCACAAGTAAGTTAATCATAAACTCTTACGAATGCTATACCTTATTCGATACCGGTTCTACTCATTCTTTTAGTTCTCCTACTTGCGCTCAACGTTTAAATTTAACTCCGGAGAAATTAGACTTTGACTTATCTGTTGAAACTCCGTTAGGAAAAACCTTCGTTACATCCATTGTTTATAAATCTTGTTTAATTCAAATCGACACTTTCACGTTACCTGTCGATCTTATCTCTTTGAAAATACTTGCATTTGATGTGATTTTAGGGATTGATTGGTTAACTACTCATCATTCTAAAATCGATTAATTTCGTAAGGTTGTTAGCTTTTATATTCCTAACCAACCTATTATGAGAATTCAACCAACCAAACCACTAAAGTCAATCATTGTCATATCAAGCCATAAAACTATTCGTTTATTGAAAAATGGATGTCAATTTTTCTTAGCCCATGTCACGGATTTAAACAAAAATGTGACAGATTTGAATGATATTTCTATTGCTAATAAATTTCCTAATGTATACCCCAAAGAACTTCCTAGCCTACCCTAGAGCGTGAAATTGAATTTTGTATTGACCCCAGTACAAAACCCATTTCTAAAACCCTCAAATATTTTTTCAACCAAAACGAACGTATAATGCGCCAAAGATGTTTGCTCGAGATGTTGAAAATTACGACCATACCATTCAATATTATCATGGAAAAAGCAAACATGGCAGCTGACGCATTGAGTAGAAGATTGTATGCGTTTATAAGTGCGATATCGTTAACACAAAGACCCATTTTGTATGACTTACAAAAGATGGAGATAGAGTTAAAGACTCTAGGGACCCACATGATGATGTCAAATAATACGAGTAGAATCGACATTAATCGATAAAGTTAAAGCCGATCAAGCTACACACCCCGGAGTTGATGAATGTTAAGAAGAAGGTTCAAGAGGGCGTTATTCTAGAAGCAAAATCGACGAAGAGAGTAAATCTCAACCCTCGACTTAATTGGGCCATTCGAAATCCTCAATCAAGTAGGAATGGTGGCCTATAGACTCGCCTTACCGTCAAGTATGTCTCGTTTTCATAACGTTTTTTACATATCTATGTTACGCAAATATGTGAAAGACCCGAACCACATTATTGAATTAGAACCGGATGAGATAGCGGAAGATTTAACGTATGAGGAGGTACCTGTTAAAATCTTGGATAAGAAGGATCATATTCTACGCTCCAAGGTTATACCTCAAGTCAAAGTTTTATGAAGAAACCACGATGTTGAGGAAATGACCTGGGAGTTAGAATTTGAAATGAAGTTAAGGTATCCTCACCTCTTAGACATACCAGGCGCACCCTAATTTCGAGGATGAAATTTCATAAGAAAGGGAGGTTGTAAGACCCCAACTTTTATGAATAAAGATTAATTTTTTTTTGAAATATATTTTTGAAAATTATGGTGTGAATTTGATATAATATTATAGTTGTGGCTAATATTTACAAATTTTGCAAAGTAAGCAAGTGGTTATATAATATTCGATTGGTCGGAGAATATTCGTTTTAAATAGGGAATATTCGTACGACGGCACAATCATTGGTGGACCTCATAACGGAAGTATTATCGTAGTTAGAAAATGACAGAATTATCTTTTTATAAAAATGACGGCGAAAGTTTTACCGTTAAACTGTTGAACTACCCGGTGCTAAAAGAACAGTAATACGCGTAGTTGCATAGTAGCACATGGTTTTATTATTGATGCTTACGTGAGAAGTCACTCAATTATACTCAATTATTGCTACAGTAATTACTGCATAATATCTCTCATATTATTGATTCAATTATTGTCATAGTATCATCTGTATAATATTTTATATTATTAAATCAATAATTGAGATGACAAAGTTATTCATATTATTATTTGCAATATTAACGATGTCTAATAAGTTCTGTCGAGGAGAGGTTTGGTCGTCTAATTGCGCGCCAATAGGGAGAAACCCTTATCGAAAAGCCCCCCCTTTCCTGGGAATGATCTAGTTGTTAAATATTGTGATTTATACTATTAATGATGAATAAGTTCGTATTGATTAAAGATGAAATTGATATTTTCATTATTTTGGGATTATTATTGTTAGTGGAGATTGACATCTATTTCAATAATAATGGATGTTTGGAGGTTATATTGATCAATCGAATAATTAATCAGATAAATGAGCAATTAATTACTGTTAATTCATATGCTTATAACTATTTGTTCACATGTGTGTACTATTGATTCACATGCATGTACTATTAGGGGAAGTGGTGCAAGATTGATAATACTTGTATGACTAAATTAAAAATAGAAGTATAGATGAAGGTACTATACTGTAATTATTTTTTCACATGTATAGAACTATTGAGTCACATGATTGTACTATTGATTCACGTGATATACTATTAGGGGAGGTGGTGCAAGTTTGATAATACTTGCAGGACTAAATTAAAAATGAAGAAAAAGATGAAGGTATTATACTGTAATATTTCGAGCCCCAAAATGTACAATTATCGAAACTATATTTTTTTACAAATAGAAGCTCATTCTTCTTTCATTCTCACTAATTCACTAAGACTCACAAGAGCAATTATAGAGAGAGAAGCTATAGAGAGAAAGAAGAAGAGAAGTTTGCTATCTCACTATTCCAGTATCCAGTCTTCTTCAAAGGTAGGGGATATTATTTTGTTCAGTATTCATAGGAATAATATTTTCTTTCATACTCTGTAGTATGTGAGTAATATTATTTTGTCTTGTATTCTTGATTATACCCTCATTTTGTTAAAGTATTGCTTGTATACTCCGTGAAATTAGTAGAATATCCTTGAAATTTGCGCTTCATCTAGTATCGTTTCACAAGGATATTTTCTGCACATTCTTGTTAAATTTTAAGTTTTTCATGTCGGAGTACTGTCCATGAGTAGTATTTGTTTTTACGGTACTATTCACAAAGTACTATTCATGAGGTACTATTCACAAAGTACTATTCACAGGTACTATTCACGGGGTACTATTCCCAAAGTACTATTCACATGGTACTATTCACTCGGGTACTATTCACCCAAAGAATTATTCATGACAAAAATTTATTTCTTTGCTGTCAAATCATTTTTGATACAATATTATTCTTAAATTTTACCCCACAAAGCAGTATCATGTTGACAATTTGGATATTATTGAATTCTGGATAAATTAAGTTATAAATCTTTAAAAACTTATCCTTTGCTTTCTTTTAATTGAATTATTATATCATTATCATCATCCTCATGCTTATATTGTTATAAAAGTCATATGTGGCTTACGTGCATAGATGTACTATTGATTAGTATGATTATGACCAGGGATTATTCGGTGTAATCATGACTGTAATATTACAAATGATGTGGTAAAAATCCTCATTGGCTTGTAGTGCAGTGATGGACAGTTGTTGGTATGATTATGACCAGGGATTATTCGGTATAATCATGACCATTGATGATTACATGAATATCCTTGGCCCATAGTGCAGAGATGATTCGATGATGTGGTTTATTTATTAAGCTGAGTCTCAGCGATAAAATTGATGCTAAACTTTTTAAATCATAGAAGATAGTAGATATCATGCTCTACTTGACTCTTCTTATGGATTGCTTGTTCCGCTGCAGTTAAACTTGATGTTTATTATATTTTATTAGTTTAACACTATTGAAGGCTAACGATAATTTATTCTGCATTATCTTAGTCATAATATTTCTTACTGGGCTAGTTGAGCTCACCCTTTGTTTTCATTGTTCTCTTCAGTAAATGAGAATATAGCTGGGACTAGTCGAGGAATAGAGTGATGGTCCGAGATGGTGGCTATAGTAGTCCTCACTATTTTATGAAATAGTGTGATAATAAATATAATGAGGACTTCATTTGAGTTTGAATACTGTCTATGAGACAATATACGTGTAAAAACTCAAAGCTACGATGTTATCGTATTGTATAAAAGAAGTTTGTATTTGATTTATGTACCATGTATTTGGCGACTCAGAATGGGTGATGTATACCTATTTTGGAGGCGTCACATATGAGGTTTTGGGCCACAATGTGAACACTTCGGTGTTTCTATGAGATGAACTGTTCGGTGATTGAGTTGTTCAATAAGAGAATGTTATGTCTATACATGATTCGTTATTGTTAAGTCTGTGCTAATGATTCTAGCCAGATAGAATGTGTATGAAAAAGGTAGAAGAATGAAAGTATTTCAAAGTGAAACTGAATAAGATTTTAAAATGATAGGAATCGAGATTATTCCTATTATTCAACCTGCTTCATAACCTTTGTTCGATTATTGAAGTTCTAAAGGAATGTTTGAATTTTTGAAGTTGTTTGTTCAACTGTTATGACTTGTTGAGCAATTGAATGCTCACACTTGCCTTAAATGAAAAATATTTTTTGCGAACGATGTTAGAAGAACTTAAGGATCCCATAAAGATCAAGCTGACCGGAATCCAGGAGAAGTTCCATTCAGTATATGGATGAGCATGAAGATCAAGTGAAGACTTGTAATGTAGTGAGATGAAATTGAACTATAGATTAGTTTAATGAACGATTATGTATCCTTGGCTGCGGATGAAAATCACTCTTGTAAGAGATAAAGAATAATGTAATTATCATTATTTTTAATGAACGAGGTTATAAGGTATTAGAACCTGGGAATTAAGAATGTATGTTGTTATATTTCAGTATATAATGATGTATGTTTGGATGCATGATATACTCGTGATGTACGAAATTCGGGTGTGAAGATAGACTGGATTTCGGGGTTTTACAACAGTTATCCTTAGAATGTAACAAAGAAATGTATTGAAGAAGCTAAGGAAAGTACTGCAAAGTAGCGAAAACACTTTTTTCAGTGTTAGGTGAGACAAAGAATCTGTTGTGTCAATGGTCATAAATGATCGCAAATCGAAAGTTATGCAAAAAGTCTCCATTAAAGCTCAAAAATGTCAAACAAATTTAATGCTTCATCGGATGTCTTCAACGGATACATTTCAAAGACCTCATATATGCAAAACATCAGCAGATGATAGATCTAAGAAAGCATTGAACAAAAACGCTGAAGAACACTCAATGCTCAACTCTACGATCTGAAAGAGAAAGCTTGCTCAACTACTCAGTTCTTTCGAACATAAGCTTAATGGCAACTAAGTAGCACCACACTAGAACTCAACTACTATCAAGTGAAGTGAGAAGTTCCAAGTCAGAAGGACTTGAAGAGTTCTAAGTGAACTATGAAGTAGCAATTCTGTTGGACTTGAATAGTTCAAAAGTGAACTAAGAAGTTCCAAGATTGCTGGTCTTGAAGGAATCTGTGCGATTCAGAAAGTGTAAGGATATCCTTAGCGGATTTCCTACTCGAGGAGTAGAAGAGTAGACTAGGAGCTTTAAGTGCTCTGAACCACTTAAAATCACTGTGTCTTTTCTATAACTGCTATAACTGCTTACCACTCATTAACTCGTTATATCTTAAAGGGGAAACAAACATTTCACAATTCCACTATGTTTAAGTCATTATCAAAACTAACAAGTATTTCGAAAAAGAATTTAAAATATTTATTCAACCCCCCTTCTAGATAACTATTGTGCCTCTGAGAACTAACAATTGGTATCAGAGCAGGTTCTATCAAATAGCCTACAAAGCTTAAGTAGATCCAATGGCACATCTGATAAGCGAATCAAAGATTGGAGGAGGCAGCAAGCCACCTATGTGCAACAAAGACAAATTAACCAACTGGAAAGTTCGTATGCAAGCCTACATGGATTCAATAGATGACGATCTATTTGAAACTATTCAAACTGGGCCCTACGTTCCTACAAAGCATGCACCAACTTCAGACGACCCAAATAGAATCCAGATCAAGGTTAAAGAAGAATGGACTGACAACGAAAAGAAATTTATCCAACTCGACAAAAAGGCCAAGAATATTTTGTTCCAATCCTTAGAAGATGATCTGTTCGAGAATGTGGTCAATAGAAAAACAGCGAAGGAGGTATGGGAAGCATTGCTCATCATGCATAAAGGAACAGAAGAAGTCAGAGAAAACAAACAATCTTTCATGACTCAGCAATATGAAATGTTCGCACACGTTCAAGGAGAAAATGTCATTTCCACCTACAAAAGATTCAATGTACTGCTAAACTCTCTCCGAGCCTATGGAAAGATCTATCCAAATAAAGATATAATCTTAAAGTTCATGAGAGCCTTACCTAGCAAGTGGGATGCCAAAACCACTGCCATCAGAGAATCAAAGAATCTCCATGAAATGACTATTCAACAGTTATATGGCAACCTTCTTACATATGAACTAGAGTTGACTTAACGAGCAGAAACTCTATCTGAAGGACGAAAGAAGGATAAAGGGGTTGCTCTCAAAGCAACTGACAACTTCTCCAAAGCAAATACTGAAAATGACTCTGACTATGATGAAGATTATGATGAGGTCTTTGCAATGCTGGTAAGAAGACTCAGAAGGTTCATGCGTCAAGGCAGAATAAGCAAACATAAGAAAGTCAATAACTATAGCAGCCAGGAGCAGATAAATGACCTATGCTACAACTGCAAGAAGCCTGGTCATTTCATTGCAAACTGTAACAAACCTCTTAAAGAAGAACTGAAGAAGAAATCAAATTCAAAGAAAGAATTCAAAGGAAACAAAATACCTCAAAAGAAAGACAAAGGTCTTATAGCTGGAGGATCGTGGAGTGACTCAAACAACGATGTAACTCCCGAATCTGGAGATGATGAAGATCCTCAAATGGCAACTCTTTGCCTGATAGCCAGACATGCAAAGGATAAGAAGAGCTCTGACATTCATGAAGTAAGTATAGATGAGGTATTTGACTTTAACTCTCCTGATGTAGACATTGATGATTTAAGAACTGCACTACATGGCATAATATCTTATCTGCATCAATACATGAAATGGTTCAGAGTTCTGTCCAAAGATTATTCAATTCTTCAAAAGGAGAAAGAGAAAGTTTAGAAGAACTGGAAACAGCCCTTTCAAGTACTGACTCTCTCTCCAAGTTTGAAGCTGAGAATAAGCTCTTAAAACAGACTAATGAGCTCAATACACAAAGAGAATCAAGTCTAACCTCTAAAATTGAGGAACTAGAAAGGACGATCTCTACATGGAATAAGTCCTCTTCATCTATGGACTCCCTGGTCTCCATTCAGAGAAGAGCATCTAACAGAACAGGTTTAGGCTTTGGGGAATCCACCTCAGAGCCATATGTGGAAAAGATAAAGGAAACTAGCACTAGTAATGCTTCAAGTTTTAGTAGGAGCATTACATTTGTGAAATCCTCACAAAAAGAAGAACCAGTTCGACCCTGCTCTTCTGATCCAATCCATATTCCAAGGAATAAAGGATCCCATGTTGGCCTGGGTTTCAGAAAAGAGAAGAGTAACCTAGTCACTACTGTCCAACCTTGAAGGATCGTAGAGTCGAGTAAAATCAACTCCACGAACCAACTGGGAAGGAACAGTAGAGGTAAGTTGCACTCCGCATAAACCTTGAAACACAAGGACACATGGAAAAAGGAGAACCGGTATAAAGGAAGGGGTTCTGAGAATCCACATAAGTCCAAATGGAAGAAGAATCCACATATATACACAAGCATGCATCATATTAGATGTTTTGTATGTAATAAGGTTGGTCATAAGGCTGGAATATGAAATCATAATCTTATACATGTGAGACCCAAAATCAAGCAGATTTGGGTTCCCAAGGGTACAAACAAAGTAGGACCCATGCAAGTATGGGTACCAAAATGAAAGTTTAACATTTCCACAGGAACTGAGCTCCACGATCATAACCTGGTATCTGGACAGTGGATGCTCAAGGCACATGACTGGGAACAAAGCCCTTCGGTCTAACTATATAGAGAAGGAGGGTCCCTTAGTCATCTTCGAAGACAATGGCTCTGGCAAGACAAGAGGATATGGCTCAGCTGGGAATGGTGCAGTGTCCTTCAGTAAAGTAGCCTATGTGGAAGGTTTATAATACAATCTCCTGAGCATAAGCCAACTCTGCGACAAGGGTCATCAAGTTACCTTCCTCAATAATCAATGTCAAGTTACAGATCCGTAGACATCCTCTATAAAGCTGACTGGAACAAGAGAAGCAAACGTCAACACTGTTAATCTTGGTCAACTGAGCTCGGACGAGACGATATGCTTTCTGGCTAAAGCACCTGAAGAAATGAGTTGGTTATGGCATAGAAGATTGTCTCATCTCAACTTCAAAAGCATGTCTAAACTGGCCTCCAAGGATCTAGTTGCAGGCTTACCCAAGTTCAACTTCGTGAAAGAAAGACCTTACAATGCCTGTCAACTTGGAAAGCAGACTAGAAGCTCATTTAAGAGCAAAACTGTCAACTCAATCGACAAGCCTCTGCAGCTGCTTCACATGGATCTATTTGGGCCAATTCCAATAACAAGCCTTGGAGGAAAGAGATACTCACTGGTTGTAGTGGATGACTACACCAGATTCACATGGGTGTTCTTTCTAAACTCAAAAGATGAAACAAGCTCACAACTAATCAAAATGTTCAGACTGGTGATGAACGAGAAAGGGGAGAAAATCAAGGCTATAAGGAGTGATCATGGCAGGTAATTCGACTTCTCTGAGATGGATCAGTTCTGCACAGACAATGGCATCAGTCACAACTTCTCAGCTCCACGAACTCCTCAACAAAACGGAGTAGCTGAGAAAAAGAAAAGAACATTGATAGAGGTTGTGATAACCCGGGATTTCGAATAATCAAAATTTTATGATAAATTTTTTTTTTATTAATATTAATATTGATTATCAATTTTGCGACAAGTATCTGTGATACGAGTCTCGAGAAGGTCAATTTGACGCCCCCAAAATTAGGTATACATCACCCATCTTGGGTCGTCAGATACATGGTACAAAATTCAAATACAACTTACTAATACAACTGTCGTGTACAATACGACAAAACATAACTGTGAGTTTGAATACAATTATTGTCTACTAGAGATTATACAAACTCAAAAGGAGTCCTCATTACAATTATTAACACACTATTTCATAGAATAGTGAGGACTACTAATGCTATCCTCTGGGACCGCTCACTCCTCCCTCGACTAGTCCCCTCGCTATGTTCTCATTTCACAAGAGAACAAGTTAAAGAAAGGGTGAGCTCAACTAGCCCAAGAAGAAATATTATGACTAAGATAATGCGAGAATAAATTATCGTTAGCCTTGAAATAAAGATGTTAAACCGATAAAATATAACAACATCAAGTTTAATCGCAATGAACAAGCAATCCATTAAAAGCGTCAAGTAGAGAATAAAATCTACTATCTTTTATGATTTAAAAGGTTTTTCATGACTTTTATCTCTACGGGACTCGACAATAAATAATCCACATCATCGAATCACCCCCGCACTTCTGACCCAAGGATATTCTTTAGTATCACGACCACAATTATCCATGCACTACTGGGCCAAGAATATTTGTGTATTCATTAATGGTCATGATCATGCCAACAATTGTCCATCAATGCACTACTACCAATGAGGACTTTTACCACATCCTTTGTAACATTACTACCAAGTGATGATTACAATCAATAATCCTCGGTCATAATCGTCCATCTATGCATTACAGAATGCATGATGACTTTCAACAACATATAAACATGAGGATGATGACAATGATATAAGAATTCAATAAAACAAGTTCAAGAATTAATTTACCCAAGAACTAATAACGTCCAAATTGTCAACATGATACTGCTTTGCAGAGTAAAATTCAAGAATGCTTAGAAGAATATTTCCATGAAAAGATACTGGATGAAACGCAAATATCATAGATATTCCACTAATTTCGTGGAGTATAGAAGTCAAAGTTTTAAACTGAGTATAATCAAGAATGGAATACCAAAAGAAATCATCATGCATGTGGTACTTAGCAGACAGACAAAAGTTATTCCAATGAATAATAATAAGTAATTGAAACCAGTCAAAGTAAATTAAGCACCGACAAAATGTTCCAATGTAATAATAAAGATTTTAACTTCAGTCCGGTTAGAAAAAGCATGCATGTGGATGTTCCAACAAAATAATAATAAAGATTTAAACCAGTCCCGCCAGAAACGCATGCATATGTGATATTCCAATGAATAATAATAAAGATGGAACCGGTCCCACGTAACGCATGATAGATAGGATATTCCAACGAAAATAATAAAGACTAATCATAGAAGAATGTCACCAAGTATAGGATAGTCCACAGATATCTTTGGTTATTCCAAAGAATAATAAAGAATAGAATAACGTAAGTTCTCCTCATGAATACCAAAAGAAATAATATCCTCTACTAGTAAAATAAACTGAATATAAAAGTAGTGAAGTAACGAAAACTCTTCTTCTTTTCTCTATAATTTCTCTCTGTAGTTCAAGAATTAAATAAGAAAATAATGAAGGAATGAGCTTCTATTTATAGAAGAATAGAAGAGGTACTATTAAGAAAAATAATTCACAGATCAACAGTAGGAAACTCACTGATTGCTCATCAGACGCTTAATTGTCAAATGTTAACATAAAAGTCAAAGAAAAAAACAAAATCTATAATAATTATATATATATATATATATAAACACATGCCTTTGAAAAAAAATCATATTCCACCCGACAACATCAATCCCACCCAATTTTGACAACTTAACCACTTTACTTATATATATATAATATATATAAATACATACCTTATATATATATATATAATTAATAAAACAAAACTGAGATGACTTCTCACGTAAGAATTAATAATCAATACCGTGTGCTACTATGCAACCACACGTATTACTGTACTTTTACTACAAAGTAGTTCAACAGTATTAACGGTAAAACTTTCGCCGTTATTTTCATAAAGTATTTTTGTCATTTTCTCAATCCGACAATAATTCTATTGTGGGGTCCACCAATGATTGTGTCGTTGTACGAATATTCCCTAATAAAATGAATATTCCCCGACCAATCGAATATTATATAACAACTTGCGTACTTTTTAAAATTTATAAATATTACCCACAACTATAACATTATATCAAATTTACTCTATAATATTCAAAAATGATATTTATAGAAAATTCATCTTTATTTATAAAAGTTGGGGTCTTACAGTTAATTTGTGTATTGACTAATAAATTTAGAATAGAGTTGTGCTTAACAGCTTTAGAAACCCTAACCCTAATTTTTGGAAAGGGATTCGATAGAAAATATAATTAAAATAATTATATTAAAGAGTATGTGTTAGTACTGTGTAGAGATATTGATCAATGATTGATCGGATAAGGTTTAAAATTAATAAACCCTAATAAGAGCTTAAAAACCCTAATCTCAGGATTAGAAACCCTAACGTATCGTTAGAAACCCTAATCGAAAGTCGAGAAACCCTAATTTTGCTTCTAATATGTTCCTTGACACAAGGAGTACCTACTGGTACCATGAGATCACATAAACCGTAAACAGAACCTTGATTAAAACGACCTGGAAAGTTGCACCACGAGCTGCCTGGGTTTCTGGGTAACCCAGAAAAACCGAGGAGCACTCTGACAAGGACTTTAAGATTCCAGATCTCTTTGTTATGTTTCTGTTTGATCGAGATAAGAATTGATAAATGTTGTACTGTATACGGACTACAAGATCATGTTTATAGATTTCCCAGAAACATTTTCGATTGAGATTTATGGTCAGTCAAACAAGACCCTTTGAACTGCCAGCTGTCAGTGTTCTTGAGGCTCAAGAACACCAACAGCGACGGTTTTTATCGCTAAAGCCCTTTAGCGACGGTTTATTATTATTTTTAATTTCTGAATTTCTGGAAATTATTTAAAAATAGAAATAAATTCTAAAAATTACAAAAAATGGTTTTAAAAATTACTTTAAATTATGAAAAATAATTTCTGACCAATTGGAATATTTTTATTTAATATTTATAATTATTTAAATATTAAAAGTATTTAATTTATTTAATTAGTGTATTAAATAAATTAGACAAAAATAATTTAATATTATGAAAATTCATTTTTAAATAAGAATAATGTATTTAAAAATATTTTGAGTTATAAAATGTGACTTTTAATATTTTTAGAGAATTTTTATTAATAATTTAATATTAATGATATTATATTTATTTAATTATTAAATTAAATAAATAAGTTAAAAATGATTTTATTAATTTAAAATCATTTTAAATAAGAATAAAGTGTTAGAAAATATTTTGAATTATAAAATATAATTTTCAATATTTTTGAGAATTCCCATTAATAAATTAATATTAATGATACTATTATGATATTAAATAAATGAATTAAAAATGATTTTAATTATTTAAAAATCATTTAAAAATGAGAAAAATGTTTTAAAAGTATTTTAAGTTATAATTAATGACTTTTAATATTTTGATAATAATAACATTAATATTTAAATATTAATGGTGATGATTTAAAATGATTTTAATTACGTTAAAAATCATTTAAGTAGAATATTAATGATTTAAAAATATTTTAAGTTATTAATAATAACTTTAATATTTTAACAAGTATGTTATTAATATTTGTATATTATTAAATATTAATAATATTAAGATTATTTGATAATTAATTCATTTAAAAATGATTTAAGTGTTTGAAAAATTATTATAAATTATAATAATTATTTACAAATTATTAAAAGCTTCCGGAAAATATTATAAACGATATTTGACATATCTAAAATAATATTGAAACTTAGATACTACGTTTAATTGACAATCAATGTGTTAATTGTCGGATAGGGTGACCAGAACACCGAGAATAGACCAAAGTCCAACCAGACCGAACTAATTAAACTTGATAAGTGTTTATATAGGTTATAAACACTGATGTGGTTATGTGGTAATGTGCCTAGGAGAAGTTTGACTGTAGAATACAATGTTACATGTTATAAATGATTGTGCTAATTGTGCAACCGACATTGTTGAATATAGGTCTTACGAACGCAGTTAATTATATTGTGTAGCTGTAATCAACGCGAAAGGCAAGTTTCCTAACTCAACCTTGAGTTATATTCATTCAATTATTATAATGGTTAATTATTGCTAATTATACCATGTCCAGGGAATTTATTGTTGATTATTCGCAGTTAGTGCATGTTTAATAATTCAAATTGAATTCTTCGATCTTAGGAGAATATAAATTTGTAGAATAATCATTTGTTGGATATTCATATTCATAGAAGATAGAATTAACAATGATGTATAATTCCTGCTTATTATCAAATTATATTGAGAAATGTCTTAGCTAATTATTCGCTGACGAACATTTGTTAGAACTTGATAAATTCAAGAAAAGAATTCAATTGTTATTGGTAGATCGATGCCAATTATTTCACTAGATCGATAAGTAAATAAATTTAAAATCACAAGATTTCGTTGTTAAATCAAAATCTTGATTAAAGACCTGAGAAGAACAACCTTTTATATAAAGGGAACATTTTAGGTCATATATTCGACCATTCAAGACTTTATTAAGTATTATGCGTAATATAGGGTACAAGGAGTTGGCTCATTCTAAGTACTTGCAGAGGGTATGATTTAATCTTTATGGTTATCTCGATACTCTGCATATGTATCAAAGTAAATCTTTGATAGATACCCGAGAAAATAAGTTCAAAGATCTGGTGAGATCGCTCAGCATAAATCTGGAAAACATTCCACTTTGTTGTTGCGTAGAATTGTTCTTGATTATTCAATAGAATATCGTAGAAACTTTGAAAGCGTTGTACTCTTTCATTATTAGATTATTGTGTTACCTAGAGTACTAGAAGACTTGTTATTGATTAACAATTTGTTCAGCCATTTCAAAGTTCACCGAACTTTGGTTTCATTCTATCAAAATAGATAGTCTGTTCTTATTGATTCGTATACATTTATTGTATGTCTTAACTTGCGGGGCAAACTTGTTGCTCACCCTTGCTATAAATAAAACTTTTCACTAGGGGACGAAGTTGCGTAAGGTCTTTGCGAAGAACAAGGGGAAAAGGCATAGTTATAAATTAGTTATGATGAACAATATTATTATGTTGTATTGTATTGTAAACCCTTTTTGTTTATCTAAGGGGTATGTTTGTAATTTTAAGGTTAGCAAACCTGGGACTTATGTATTAACAACTTATGTTAATGACTTATGTATTCCTATTTATATATGAATGGGTATTTAAATGGTATTATATTGTGGATCGTGAACACCAAACACGGGGGTAAGGTAACCCAAATTTGGGGGTGTCACATTTATGATGATCTATGATGTTACATCATAGATCAATAGCATCAAAGTGGGTTAAAAATGAAGTTTTTCAAAACTGTCCATGAACCCTAGAAAGTCATCTGACAAGCATATGTCAGTCACTCTAGATCTTTCTGTGATTATGATTTTTGTTGTTTTAAAGTTGTAATTTGTAGACTGACATGTGGTCTTTGATCTGGAAGTGGAATTATAGTAATCCCATGTCCAGATCGTGAGTTATTAACGGTCAAAACCTGTTGACCGAGATTGACCAAGAGTTTCTGGGCAACCCTAAAGCTCGTTTCCAGCGTCTGACAGGTTTTTGTAAGACACGAATCTGTCAGATGTTAGTTGATGTGTTGATGTTATTGTATCTATCTTGTAGTATGTTAGATGGACTATAGATCCATGCTTTACAACCCCTTAAACAACAACTATGTTGGAGTTAGGAGATGGTCAAAGTAGCCATCCGAGACTGGTTTTGGGTTTCTGGAATTTCCAGAAACCGTAAGAACTCGCCCTCTGACATAGTTTGACCGTGCTAAATCTGGTGATTTGGATATTTTTGAACTACGAGGTTGATATGTAATTGTTCCTTGTCATGTGTATTACCTATTTTGACCATGAGAACAACGAACAAATGATCAGAACAAATAGATAATGGAGCTAGAAAAGACCTACTCAAAATTTGCACAGGTTTCAGGGTTACCCAGAAAACCCAAAGGCTTCAACGATGATTTGGAGGAGCCTGATCTTCATAGTGTAATGCGATAAGACTCTGGTGATGATTGATAGTTGTATTACTACATGTGTACTACAAGATTGAACCCTAAGTTAGCCCATAACATGATTATACAGAGAATTATAAGCTGGTCAAACCATGACCCTTGTTAAGCCGGCTGTCAGTGTTCTTGAGCTCAAGAACACCAACAATGACTTACTTTAATAATAAGCTAAAGGCCTATAATGACGGTTTTTAATATTTTAATTTTTGAATTTCTAAAAATACTTCAAAATTAAAAATAGATTATAAAAATTACAAAAATGGTTTAAAAAATCATTTTAAATTGTAAAAAAAATAACTTTTAATTATTTGGGACATTTTTCATTAATAATTATAATTATTTGAATAAAAATGATATTTAATTTATGTAATAAGTATATTAAATAAATTAGACAAAATAATTTAATATTATGAAAAATCATTTTAAATAAGAATAAAGTATTTAATAATATTTTGAGTTATAAAATGTAACTTTTAATATTTTTAGAGAATTTTCATTAATAATTTAATATTAATGATATTAGATTTATTTAATTATAAATAAAATAAACAAGTTAAAAATAATTTTATTGATTTAAAAATCATTTTAAATGAGAATAGAGTGTTAGAAAATATTTTGAATTATAAAATATAATTTTCAATATTTTTGGAGAATTCTCATTAATAAACTAATATTAATGATATTAGATTTATTTAATTATTATATTAAATAAATGAATTAAAAATGATTTTATTAATTTAAAAATTATTTAAAAATGAGAAAAATGATTTAAATATATTTTAAGATATAATTAATGACTTTTAATATTTGGATAATAATTTCATTAATATTTAAATATTAATGGTAATGGTTTAAAAATGATTTTAATTAATTTAAAAATTATTTAAGTAGAATATTGATGATTTAAAAATATTTTAAGTTATTAACAATAATCGATAAAGTATAACATTAATATTTTTATATTATTAAATATTAATGATAATAAGATTATTTGATAATTAAATCAATTAAAAATAATTTAAGTGTTTGAAAAATTATTATAAATAATAATAATTGTTTATAAATTATTAAAAGCTTCCAAAAAATATTATAAACGATATTTAACTTATCTAAAATAATATTGAAGCTTAGAGACCAAGTTTTATTGACAATAACTGTGTTAGTTGTCGGATAGGGTGACCGAACAATTTAGAGAATGTAATCAAGTCCAACCTGCATCCAAGAACTATTTAGACTTGATAATTGTTTATATAGGTTATAAACACTAATGTGGCTATGTGGTAATGTGCCTAGGAGAAGTTTGACTGTGGAATAAAGTGTTGTGTGTTATAAAATATTGTGCTAATTGTGAGGCCAATATTGTGATTATAGGTCTTTCAAATGTAGATAAGTATATTGTGTAAATGTAATCAACGCGGAAGGCAAGTTTCCTAACTCAACCTTGAGTTATATTCATTCAATTATTATAGTGGTTAATTATTGCTAATTATACCACGTCCAGGGATTTATTGTTGATTATTCGCAGTTAGTGCATGTTTAATAATTCAAATTGAATTACCGATTCGTAAAATATATATTCATAGAATTCTTCATGTTGGATATTCATATCTGTAGAAGCTAATATTGACAGTACAGATAATTCATGTTTATTGTCAAATTATATTGAGAAATGTCTTAGCTAATTATTCTGGCTAGAAGAACATTTATTAGAACTTGATAGGTTCAAGAAGAGAAGAGAAGAGAATTCAATTATTATTGATAGATCAATGTCAGTTGTTTCGGCTAGATCGAAAAAGCAAAACTTGATAGATTTGAGAAGAGAAGTGATTAGATATTGAAATCATTGCATTTCGTTGTTAAATCTAATTTTGATTCAAAGACGGAGAAGAACAACCTTTTATATAAAGGGTACATTTTAGGTTGTATATTCGACCATTGCGCACTGTTAAGTATTATGTATAATATAGGGTATAATAAAGCTGATCATTTGTTATACTTGCAGAGGGGTATGATTTAATCTTTATGGTTATCTGATACCCCTGCATATGTATCAAAGTATATCTTTGATAGATACCCGAGAAGAGAAGTTCTAGATCCAATGGATCACTCAGCATAAATCTGGAAAACATTCCACTTTGTTATTGCGTAGAATTGATTCTTGTTTATTCAATAGAATATTGTAGAAACTTTGAAAGCGTTGTACTCTTTCATTATCAGATTATTGCGTTGACTAGAATACGAGAAGACTTGTTAATGATTAACGAATTGTTCAGCTAATTCAAAGTTCCCCGAACTTTGTTATCATTACTGTAGACACTAGAAATTTTTTGTACTACTGTTACTAACATTGCAGGACAGATTCGTCTTTTAAGAGAGAACCCTGAAAGACAATCCAAATCTATACCGGATACTACCGGAAGTGTAGCATCAACCCCGGATCGCAATCTGGGAGAAACGGTTTCAACCTCGGATCTAACCCCAAGACCTGCAGATACAATACCGGAACACACACCGGAGAAGACCGATTAATCTTGGAGATAACCCCGAGGTATCCAATCTCAGTCCCAACCATGGGAATAGCCACCAACCTTGGTGATAACCCCAAGGAATGCAGTTTTGGAGATAACCCCAAAAATACTTGTTTCAAATGCCATCAACTTCAATCTTGGCACTCACAACGAGATACACTGTACCAACCCGGCAATAACATCGGAAAGACAGGCACACCTCAAAGATGACAATGAGGACCTTCAACAAATGCAGCAGTCCAATCTCAGCGAAGTCTGAGCAACGTCTGCTTATCGGCCCAATCCGGCAGTAACACCGGTGAGGGGCAACATCGCCATCTCGTCCAACACGATGCCACGTCTCGTCTCTACGCAACAATGTCCCACAAGGCTAACCAATCCCGAGTGACTATTGTGCGGGGTAAATCGGATGAAAGTTGAAGCTTGAAGACCGGAGGGCATCGTCCCCATCTTCAAAGACTTCAGACAAACTCTAATCCCATGCCATTGTACAACTCTCTAACAACGGCGGTCAAAATAGGTCTTGAATACCTCAAAACGGATGCCCGGATTGCACTTCTCAAAATCCGAGTGGACATTACAATGCCTGAATGCACGTACTTTGAGATGACCGCAGATGAACAGGCAAGTGGGCCGACCCAGCCTCTGGTACACTGCAATGGTGAGCCACAGTACACTGCGACACACATATTGCCTATAAATAGAGGGCTTGGGGTGCTGATTTTAAGAGAAAAAAGGCGAAACCACACACAATTTGCTCTGACTTGCCATACAAGATGTATTTTCTCACTTTCAAACACTGTGAGCTCATATATAGCCTCTTTTGTACCCACAAAGCCCAAGTGTTTACCCACTCTAAAGATATAGAAGCCCTTTTATCACCAACCAGTTGTAAGCCTTCTCACACACTTTAGAGTCTTTCTCTTCATCTTTGCACACACCCTTCTACACGCTGAGAGTCGTGTTGCTTGCTTTTGCCCAGACTTCAGTCCGTGGTTTCATTCTAGTCTGTATATATATATATATTATATATATATATATATATATATTTATATATATATTGACTAACATTATCGAGTTATGCCTCGATTGAGCCTGAGACTTGATGCAGAAGTGCGTTTACTCGCTTTTATATATATATATATATATATATATATATATACTATATATATATGAATTGTGGTGAACTATGTTCGATGAGCCCAGATTTTACATCCGTGCGTTTATTGCTTATATATATATATATATATATATATATATATATATATATATATATATATTTTGTCTGCACTGAGTTCCCTTAAGATAGCTTGATCGCTTTTCGACTTTCTTTACATTTCGTCTCGCTGAGTTTACTTACGTGGCGATTGATCAGATTCTGACTTTTTAACAACTTTATTTACATTTCTAATCCCCCATGGAGGTGCTTCGTGGTTGGTGATCATGTCTGTATATATATATATATATTTACCGCTTTTATATATATACCTGCTTATTGCTTGTATACAAATTGCAATATTTTGTGCGCCTAGGAATCATGTGATCACAGATTCATCCCAATGGATCTAGATTCGGTTCCCGTGATGGACATTTTCAGCTGTAAGCAGCTTGTAAATTATTCTGCGATGTCTGTATTTCCTCAGATGGTTTCCATACCCACGAGGAAGTCGACATTATTTTTGGATATATTATTTTTCATACGGATGCCTCGCATCCGTCAAATACAATTAATTCAGCCGCTCACTTAATAAAAATGGAAGTGTAAAAGGTCTCAATTCCTATTGAGCATCAGGGTTTGAAAAACCTCTTTTATAAAACATCATTGCCATATCTTACTAAAAACTGAATTTTTACATAAATTCAAACCCTGTGTATATAGGTTCGAACGAGGCCTCGCACAACTTTCATATAACAACACATTGACCCATACACACACACACACACACTCAGATAATAGTTTCTTGAAAAGAGGCGGTCACCGTGGTAACATTTGGATGTCGAAGTGCCTAACACCTTCCCCCCGCATAACCAAGTCCCCGGACCCTAAACGAATCTCGGTTTTGCCGACCCGTATATCAGTGTTACATCACTGGGTCATTGTGCAAACCTTTTCTCGGTTGTATTGGTACAACCATTTAAAAAACCAGCTGGCGACTCTTAACAGTCCCATCATCGACATTATACATGTCGGACCTTTTTCACTTGTTTTTCCAAACAAATATCACCTAAAATGAGAACACCAAAGAACAAGTAACGGAAAGGGACACCCAAAAATCTCGACGTCGACAGGTGGTGACTCTGTTGGGGACTCCAGTAAGAGGACTTAAGCCGCTACTACAATCTTTTCAAAAATATTATATGCTTGTGTGTGGATGTTGCATTTACATTGGATGAATGTGTATGAATGCATGTCTTGTTTGAGCTTAGTGCTTGTGACTATAAATCATTATGATATTAGTGCTTATGACATGTCATCATTTTATACTTGGTGAGACGCGATGATATGTGAATGTATGTTGTGTGGTCCCTCCACCGGAGGCTATCCGTAGGTGTTTGATTCTTGGACTCGTGAGAAGACTAATTCTCCGAGGCTCGGAAAGGCACCACCCAAATTCGCTCCAGTTGAAAGACCGAATTAACTTCCGTCTAGTAGATTGCGATGATTTGGGAACCTTCATGCCAAAAAAGCATGAGAGAGTAACCTAAGATAGGTCAGCCTCTGATAAACCCAAACGAAGGAAAGTCTCTTCATTCTCTCATGTTAATTACTTGTAAACACAGTTACTTGTAATTTCATTCCATATATATCTCCATGTAATGCTCCAAACAGTTGACACCCGTTTTGCAGGATAAAATTCCTAAAATGGACACATCATATAGCATGTCATTATACACATTCCCTAAGGACTAAACTATGTCAGTCTTTCGTAGGGAATCAATCGGACCTACTACCCGGTCAAATTCCAAAAAGGCAACAAGCCTACAGTCAATCATTTAAATCATCCGACCCGAGACCGAACTTAATCCGGTTTCTCGCAAAGAATTAGGCAGGTTAAGCAAACAGATTCTGATTTGGTACATTCTATTAAAAGAATTACACCGATCTACACAGGTCGGAAAATACCCGTACATCTTGAGCCCTCCACACAAGGAGGAATTCCTTGGTCATTACCATACGAGCCACAGCGTTGGATCGACCAACAAAACTCATGATCTTGCCCATTCCATTGGAGATCCGAACAATGGTGACATCAAAAAAAAGTCCTCCAAATGGAAGAGACCCTTGGCTATCAAAGGAATTGGAACACACAGGGAGTGTTTCATATGATGATCTATGTATTTTTCACGGTGTTCACTATCCGAGAAAAATTTAAAACTCGACTTTGAAAAATATGACGGGTTAGGGATCCTTATACACATTTAAAAGTCTTTATTGGAGAACTGGGATCCTATGCGAGAGGATGAAAAACTCGAATGCAATTGTTCCAAAAGAGTCTAACTGGAGAAGCCCATTAAGTGGTACACAAGATTAGACAACTCAAAATCCACAATTTGGGAAGAGCTAGCACATGTCTTCCTCACTCAATACGGTTTTCAAACTTAAATGGCTCTGATGGGTATCAAATTACCAAGATCAAAGCTTGAGTCTAACGAGTCTTTCGAGAGAGTATGCTCAAAGGTGGAGACGTCTGGTCGCCCAAGTTAGTCCTGCCATGTCGAATCGAAATGGTCATGACATTCATGTACATACAAGAAGCTCCTTCTATGAGAGAGTTTTAGCGAGTGCATCGACAAACCATTTTTGAAATGGTTAAACATGGGGAGATGGCTGAAATAGGATTGAAGTCAAGAAAGATTCAAGACCTAGCCGCACTCAAAGCTGTTGCTGATCATATCCAATCTGGAAATTATGGGAACAACCCCCGGAGGGTCCATAAAAAGAAAGAGAAGATGTTTCCACGATCTACGAGGGACAAAAAGGCAATCAAAGTATGCCCATTCAAAGGAGAAACTACACTCCCTTTCCAGCACAGTCTACAAACCCTCCAGTACCAAAAGGTGGAGAAGTCAAATGCCATCGAGTGTTTACACCCTTAGGGGATACCCTCGAGAACATTCTTAATCTTCTGACAACACAAAAGAAAATTACGCATCTTCTTCCACCAACCAGCCCTAATGGACGGGGTTTCAATGCTGCTAGGAAATGTGCTTATCATGTCGGGGCACCTGGACATGATACTTAGGATTGTTGGGCCTTAAAACACAAGATCCAGGACCTAATAGATAATGGAGAGATCGTAGTCACCAAACCCGATCAGCCTCATGTACAAGACAACCCTCTTCCTCAACACAAAGAAGAAGAGGTCAACATGATTAATTGAGGCGGTGGGCGAGTTCCAACTTCAATTTGATTCCCCAGACCATCAAAGACGGTGATGACAGATGGGATTATGCTAAGTTCCGATTCACAATGGAGCGAAAGATGAAAGCTCTCTGCCAAACAAATTGAGAAATTGGCGGGCGGTGACTTATCGGCATCAAGTGACTTCGGCAATTAATCAAACTAGGAGCATGCCGATCTCCTACCAATCGTCATGAATATTCCTCGTCACTTTCGTAAAATGAAATCTTTGGAAGACAAAGTGACGAAGAGAAAATGCCAAAGCTTAAGTGAGATTTCGCCAACAAACGAAATTCACCTATTTGGGCCAACCCATGGAGGAAATCCTTCACATGTTAATCAATGAAGGAAGGATCGGTTCCTTCTACCTCCAATCAACCCCGTTCGGACGGTACAACTCGATGGAGTATGTCAATATCACTCCCGATCTAGCGGTCACGGCCACGAAGAATCTTTGGGCACTCATACACCTATTCAAAATCTAATCGACGGTGGTGTCTGCGCTTAGCGAGCGAATAACGACAACATGTTAAGTCTGCAAGTGAGAATGCAAGCCCTACTAAGTGGAAAAGTGTGGTAGCGATTATATCTCTTGAAGTTGAAGGTATTAATACTTTGCTGCTCACAACACCGAATAATTCACTCGAAGGACGAAACAATCCTTTGAAAGTGGCGCTCCAGAGCGAATCAACTTGCCATGCGAGCACAATATCTTATTGTTAGCTTGCGCAAGAGTTCCGTGGAATTATGGAGAAGGTGAAGGATCCACCTCACATACCACTGCTGCAGTGTCGAAGGAAAATCCACTGTACATTCCCCATCGGGTGATGAACCCCACCACCAAATCAAAGGGGAAAATACCCATGGAGAAGATTGAAAAATTCCTCCGCGCTGTGGGTCATAATGAAGCCTCGGTGGTTTTAAGCTTGAAGGAAGCTCCACCACAAATATCAATTTTGGACTTGGTCCTAACCTCTGAGAATCACCGGAAGGTCTTGTTAAAGGTTCTAGAAGAAGCCTATCTCCCGACATCAGTGGATACGGAAAAGTTTCAACACATGGTTGATCACATTTTCAACAACAATCTGATATCCTTCACTGATGATGACATACCATCCAAAGGGACCGGTCATTGCAAACCGTTGCACATTGCGGTCTTATCCTCCGGATATATGGTGGCTGGAGTATTAATAGATGGAGGTTCCTCTCTGAATATCTGCCCATATGCCACTTTGGTAAAGATGAATATCAATCTCAACCGAATTCGGAGTAGCCATACTATCATCAAAGCTTTTGATGGAGCCCGTCGTAACTCGGTTGGAGTAATTGAGCTGCCAATCGAAATTGGCCCTCATACATTCTGCGTGTCCTTCCATGTGCTCAAGATAGATTCGGGATACAACCTTCTCTTGGGACGACCATGGATCCACATGGCAGGGGCAGTTCCCTCCACCCTTCACCAACAATTGAAGTAAATTATCAACAATAGCCTGGTCACGGTCAACGCTGAACAAGAGATTCCTCAGCATGGGGACATTCCATTCATCAATGCCAATGGAGACGTAGAAACAGTCAGTTTTCATGCTTTGGAAATAAGCAACACCCAATACCACGCTATTAGAGCACCATTTCTCGAACCCCACATTTCTGTTGAGGTGATGTCAGCCACTTAAGAAATGATGTCGTTGGGACATAAGCCAGGACAAGGGTTGGGTAAAGACGGCCAGGGTATCCAGTACCCCATTCGATTAACCAAGAAAGTTCGAATAATTTGGACTAGGCTATTCACGACTCTAGTCACGAGAATCCTCATAAGCATCAACAGATTCCTTGACTTCAACCATGTGGCGTTAAATTCACGCCTTCAAACTCTGAGTCCGCACAACCTCCAGTAAAGGTGTCAGCCAATGTCATGGCCATGTTATTTCCTAAGCCAAAACCGGTGGAGGAAAAGAAAATTGTTATTCAAGATCCCGCAATCGAAGAAGAGGAGCGGAGAATCAAGGAAAATGTTGTCCGAATAATGTCGGGCATGCGCATCATCGTCTATAATGAACATACAAACAGATACACCCCAGACGATGATTGCCCTGACGTAATGGCCATCATTCAGATGAGAGGATGATGACAATCCCTCCATCATCTGCGGTCCACCCGGACTTTACCCTTACCAATTGGGGATGACATTCCTTGCTTTGGTCGACAGGGTAAAGCGGGCGAAAATTCTTTTCCTACCTCAGAGATACAATAATTGCTTACTTTTACATGCAAGATTAGCGCGTTTATTTTGCGAAGATATGCTAACATTGTGTATGATCAACGCATTTCATATATACTAAGTGAAAGCATATTTTGTTTCAGGACTCTAAATTTAGATGTGCACAGATTTGCGGATCGTTGCCTCTCCTACACAAGGATTGTACCTTTGATGTAGAGATGAATTGACCTTGATGGATCTCGGGATGACATTGAGGTGCCTCCAAAATTCAAGAATGGGTCAAAGACAAACCCAAACCCAACCTTGATCAAACCACTTCTTTCAATCTCGGAACCTTAGAAAGCCCTAAGTTAATCCAGATTGGTTCAGACCTTACCCCAAACCAATGGAATGACATGGTTACGCTATTAACCCAATTCCAGGATGTGTTTGAATGGTCTCATGATGACATGGTGGGTTTATCCACTGACATTGTCCTTCATCGCCTTCCCATTAAGGAGGGATTTAAGCCAGTCAAGCAGAAACTCAGGCGATTGAAACCTGAGTGGAGTTTAAAGGTGAAAGAAGAAATTGTGAAATAATTTCAGACTGGCATCATTATGGTGTCTACATATCCTGAGTGGATATCCAACATTGTACCCGTGCCTAAACCTGGAGGGAAGGTGCGAGTTTGCATGGATTACTGGGACTTGAATAAAGCTTGCTTAAAAGACAGCTTTCCCGTGCCATTTATCCACATTCTCATTGACAATACTGCGCAGTACGACATGTACTCCTTTGCTGATTGCTTTGCGGGATACCATCAAATCATGGTTGCCGAGGAGGATCATGAGAAGACTACTTTCATAACTCCTTGGGGAACTTTTTGCTAAAGACGGTTGTCATTCGGCCTCATCAATGCCGGAGCTACCTATCAACGAGCTATGATGGCTCTTTTTCATGACTTAATGCATAAAGAGATTGAGATCTACGTGGATAACATCATTGTCAAGTCCCGGAAGAAGAATGACCATCTAGACCATCTCAGAAAGTTGTTCAACAGGTTGCATAAGTATAACTTGAAGTTGAATCCAGCTAAGTGCGCCTTTGGATTTAAATCGAAAAGAGTTGCTAGGATTTCTAATCGACCACAAAGGATTGAGTGGATCCCCGCAAAATCCAAGCCATCACGTAAAATGCCCATTCCTCGACGGAGAGAAGGAAATACGGGAATTTTTGGGAAGGATCAACTTCATCGGCCAGGTTTATCTCCCAACTCACAAAGAACTTTGTGAGCCAAACTTCAGGTTATTAAGGAAGAACTCCTCCATGAAATGGAATGATGAGTGCCAGAATGCCTTCCTTACAATCAAGAAACAGCTAGTCAAAGCTCCTGTCTTGGTACCACCTAGGGATGATGTTCCCCTGTTCATGTATCTGTCCGTAAGTGACAATGCCATGGACTGTATGCTGGGACAGAAAGACGATAGAGGCCAAGAACGAGCTATCTATTACCTCAAAGAAAAGGTTCAAAGACGGTGAACACAAGTACACTCTGATCGAGAAGACGTGTTGTGCTTTAGCATGGGCTTCCATGAGGTTACATCATTACCTACATGGTCAAACAACCCATCTCATATCCCGCGTGGATCCTCTCAAGTACGTGTTTAACAAACCCATATTGAATTGCCGGCTGTCTAGATGGCAGTTGATCCTACAACAATTTGACATCGTATATATGACTCAAAAGTCCATCAAAGGTCAAGGAATCGCAGATCAACTGGCCGTCGCACCTTCAGGGGATTTCAAACCCTTGAAAACATATTTCCCCAATGAAGGAATAATGACAGTACAGCAACACCATCAGTACAATACGCGCCAATCATGGAGGATGTATTTTGATAGAGCTGTTAAAATGGAAGGTTACGAGTCGGAGCAATTCTAATATCTCGTCACGGGAAGCGGATCCCGTTGTTGCCAAATTATATTTTGTCAGCACCAACAATACGGCTGAGTATAAAGGCTGTCTCATGGGGCTAAAACTTGCCCGTTCAATGGGCATCAAGCGGTTAACTGTCCTTGGAGATTCGGAGTTGGTAATCGAATGATCCACCGAGTCTATCAAACCAAGGAACTACATTTACTGCCTTACCATCGGCAGGTTTTGAAGATGGCTTTGGAGTTCGAAGAAATCTCCTTTCTACACATTCCTCGTAATAGGAATGATTTCGCGGACGCATTAGCAACTTTGGCCTCCTTGATTCGCATATCAGACAAGGAACACTTGCCAAGCGTCACAATTGCCTTGAACAAGGCCCCAGCCTATGGGAATTACGTTGGAGAAGTATCGGATGAGCTACCTCCCATCCAACCTCCTTGATATCTGCATATCAAGGAATATCTGCGAGATGGATCTACACCCGCTGAGGCGAGCCTGACTGAGAAAAGGCAAATCCATCGACTTACTATGAAGTTCTACCTGAGTGGAGATGCGCTCTACAAAAGAGATGCAGGACTGGGTCTCCTCAGGTGTTTAGACAAAGATCAAGCCCAGAGGCTTATGGATGAAATCCATGGTGGAGTCTGTGGCCCCCACATGAGTGTCCCCCTCCTGGTCAAGAAAGTCCTCAGGACGGGACATTACTGGCTGTCTCTCAAAGCTGATTGCAATGACTACGTCAGAAGATGCTATTAGTGCTAGATTCATGGGAATGCTATACACGCCCCTCCATGGGAGCTCCACAATATGAGTTCGCCTTGGCCCTTCTCAATGTGGGGAATGGACGTTATTGGGCCCATTGAGCCTAAACCCAGTAATGGTCACCGATTTATCTTCACCATGATCTACTACTTCACCAAGTAGGTAGAAGCAGCCTCCTTCCCCAGGGTCACTAAAGAAGTCATCATTGCTTTCATCAGAAACAATGTCGTTTGTCGATATGGACAACCAGAGGTGATTGTGTCAGACAATGCCAAAAACCTCAACAACAAAATGATGGAGGAATTATGCCATTAGATTCCACATCAAACATCTTAACTCAGTCATCTATCATCCGAAGATGAGCGGTCTTTATTAAAAGCGGCTAACAAAAATATCAAGAAGATTATGCAAAAGATGTCAACCAACCACAAAGATTGGCCTGACCTGCTGCCTCTTACTCTGTTAGCCTACAAAACTTCAATGCGTACTTCAACAGGGGCAACCCCCTACGCTTTAACCTATGGGATGGAAGCAGTGCTCCCCATAGAATTTGAGATGGAATCTCTCAGAATGTTGATCGACGCCACCGGAAGAAAACCAATGGGTACAAGATGGTACCACCAATTGTCTCGATAGGCGAAAAAAGGCGCGAATCGCGGCTATCTTCCATGGTCGTACTATATCGACAAAAAGATCGCGCCAGATCCTACAACAAAAAAGTACACTCTGACAATTTAAACAACATGACTTGGTTACGAAGAAGATTCTTGACAACCAAGACCGTGGGCCAAAGGAAAATTCGCTCCTAATTGGGAAGGCCCGTTTATTGTCAAAGAAGTATTGACAGGAGGCACTCTCAGATTAAAAGAAATGGACGGTGATGAATTTCCACAACTCATCAACTCAGACACCGTGAAACAGTATTACGTCTGAAGTAACCAACAAACACCCTGGTGCATCATCATCAGGTCACTAGTCATTCTGCTTCTTTAACCCTTTACCACCTACAACTTATCTACACTTTTCCCCTCAGGGAAACATACTCTTCAAGCCAGCAGCCTGACTTTCTCCTTTGCGCTCATACAACTTAGGTCATCCCACTGCGGATTGAACCTCTTGCGTTCATGATAGCTTGGTTACCCATACATGGGATCAAACTTCCCACACTGCAGCTTTATCCTCAACCTAGGATTAAACTTTCTCCCCACTTTCGACTCGCACATGGGATTACGCTTTTCTTCTTCGCCTACGAGGGGCGAACTACGTCGACCTGATCTCCTCTTCAATAGGAGTACGTAGGCAACCATTTCATATGGCCCGATCGCAATAAAAACAAAAACAACAAAAAAACATTTCTACCATCTTCTCCTCACAAAAACAACCAAAAACATTCCTACACCATGTCAGCCATATACAGCGTTGAACCTCTTACACCAGGTTCGAACTACGCAGACCTGATCTCCTCTTCAATAGGAGTACGTAGGCAACCATTCATGGTGCGGTCTCACCCCCTACAAAAACACAAACCATTGTCAGCGGGTATTGGGATTCTCTTTCAATCCACTACATTTCATTCGACTTCAGACCAAAGGGATGGAATTACCTGAACTCCTCCCAAATAAGAGATTCGGTGACCATCTAAGTTGCGGTCGTACCTCGAAGAGCAATACCAATCCATAAGAGATGGAATTAACTAGGCTTCTCCTAAATAGAAGTACTGGCGACCATCTATGGTGCGGTCAATCTCAGAGAAGAAAGACACACTCCTCTCCATATTTCCATTCAGAAACAAGTCCCAAGACACCAAAGATGGTAGGGATACACATAGATCAATGATCCATTCTGAACTATCCGAGAGATGACTTCAATGTCCATCCAAAGAAGGAGGAATTCAGAATTCATCAAGATCACAAGCCCTGAAGCAGCAGGAAAAGTATCAAGCAAATAGCAAGGCATATCTAAAAGGGAAGTGATCCAAAAATATATTTCCCTGTCATATATAATGTTTTTTGATATATATACAATATGAATCATATATGACAAAATGGCTAAGCTAGTGCATGCGGTAAATACAAGCTCATCTACGAATCAGGGTACATGCGAACTAGCAAGACCAACATGGCATCCCTCTCAGATGAAGGAGGTAAAGCTGTAGTCTCCTGGATAAGAATATCCACACGACCCAACAGATCTGTAGCCATCTGCATGATGACCATATGTTCATCGATATAAGCGCTCATCTCTATGATCATACCAGTGATAAGGGACCTCGCTGCAGTACTATCTATGACAGCCACATCCCGGGAAGATATAGCACTATCCCGCTCAACTATCACTGCGTCTCTGTCTAACCTGGCCTCATCCCGCTCAATAACAGCGGCATCTCTACGAGCTAATGCCTCGTCTCTCTCAAATAGGGTGGCGTCCCTCACATCAAGAGCAGTCGACATCATAGATCGAATCTGGTCTCTCTCAAAGGTCATCGATGAAGACTCGCTTCTAAATATCGTCTTAAAGTGCTAGATCACAAAAAATCTTTGTACTAGGAGAATCCGAAAGAAATGCTTGGCAACCCAACAAATGCAGATATCTTCCTCGATGTAGGTATCAATGTCCTCTATAGGCTCTACATCATCTAACTCAATCTCCCAGATCTTTGCAAATACTATTGCGGTAGATAAAACCTCCGCTCCATCTATCGAGTACTCTCTGAAATAACCGGACGATCGGGCGGGAAAAGCGGCTAGCTCACATGCCGATCCCAAAGAAGCGATACATGAGATCGGTCCTCTGCCGAGGTATCGAGAAGTCGAATGACCGCCAACCCCTCGAAAGGATGAAAATCCTGGAACTGGTCAAACTATGACATCACGGCCAATGGATGATAAGTCGTCACGCCCTCAAGCCACCCAAAGGAGGAGAAATCCATGCGGAGCATGAGTAATGAAGTCAGTATGGTGAGCAAAGCCCGAAACAAACAATATGATAAATGGATCTCTGATATCTGCCAAAAATGTGGATCAGGACTGAGCATCTACACACTCTAATGGCTGAAAGGAATATGACATAGCCACCTCATGAGAGAAGAAATACCTGTGCCGTCTAAGGGTACCAACCGGTCGCAAGTGTGACATAAACCACACATACAAGATGACCAGAACTCCCAAAAAACACGCTTTGTGAGTAAATCATCTGCGATGGGATCTCGATCGCAAGGTCTCTGCCACGATCATGGGTACAATGGTACGACCCTCCCTGAGAGCTCTCACGGCCATGATAACTCCTATGTCTATCTCATCCATGTATCGCGGCATATACACGTATGATAGTACACAAAGCATTAGTACATCAACTCTGGCCAAACACCAATGATCCTCCGACACGGTGAAATCCCCTGAATGTCGTGAGTAGCTATCCTCCGCACCAAATCTGTCATACAAAAACGCTGAGAGATCACATGGCCAGATGTCAGCTCATCCTGTACCACTCTGCGCCTCAATACTGTGAGAGTCATGAATCGTCTACTCATGTCTCCCAAAGCCATGTGTACGCAAGGTCGGTCTAGGGGCAGCATCGTCAAACGGGCATACTCCTCTAGAGTAGGAGTCAACTCATGCGTGCCAAAATGGAATACCTACCTATCAGGTAGCCAATGCTCTATCATCCCGTCCATGAATCCTGCAGGAACCTGAAAAACCAAAAGGGTCATGGTATACTACAGCAACAGATCTACAGTCACCCTGTCTGGTGGTGACATGCTATCGTACCACGATCGCATACCCAATCTCACCTCTGACGGTGGGGTATGATCTATACGGCTAACTGTCGAAGAAGACATCTGTGCGGGCCGTGTCATAAGACCATCCAGGGGTCAATGTCGAATATCTCTGGACATATATACATATGCATAACATGATACATGCATAACAGATAATGGATGGCAATATGATATAAGGAATGAAAATGGTGCATACATTCCTAAATATATCATCATCTAATATATCAGTTCTATACATCTACAAGTACATGAAAATGGGGCACAGACGCCCTACTACTAATAGAGGCCTATCAAAAGATATAGCGAGAATGGGGAACAGCCACCCGATATCTAACAGAGGCCTATCAAAAGATATAACGAGAATATACATCAGAAGAAGACCAGGGTCTCGATGTCCACATCCTCAATCCTGATGTAACTCCTCCTGAGTCACTGGATCTCTATCAACAGGGATGTCAGGCCTATAAAGGGGAGGATCTGCGTCGGCAAAACCAAATGGGTCGTCTGAGGGGCCAGCACCTGAGATGGAAGGAACAAATGTCTCCGCCTCTGCTGGATCTCTGCCCAAATGCCGAATAAATATGTGTGTCTGATCCAACTGCCGGGTCAAGCTATCAATCTGGGTCAGATGAGTCGAAGCTCGGACACAAGCCACCCAATCTATCATCATCAAAGATCCTGGAACCATGTCCCCCATAAACTGTGTGGCACAGAACTGGGCCCCAATAGTGCGAGGGAGCCACCAGCGCTGGAATATCTCCTGAGTACATGGAGCCTCGGATAAATCAAAACCGTCAACTCCCAACAATGGAATATCAATGGCGGATGACTGTGATACAGGCCAATGACGCCTAACAGGAGGCAAGATCGGTATACGAATCTCCCCTGTGGTGCTCCTAAGCACGCTCTCCTAAATAGAGCTCCCAGCCTCCACCGGTGAAAAGAGGAAATCTCCAGGTGGAAATCAAATACTCTACTCCAGTAGGGTGTCCATCCTCAAAACCGATGATCAAATGATCCCCTGAGTATGGAATCCATGTAATGGCGTCAGCCGTCAGTAGCTCCAGCTGCATATGGCAATGAGCGAAGCCCTCAGATACAGGGACCTCTGGCAAAATAGAATGGTGCCATCATCGTCCTCGTGGATAGGTATCTAAGCCTAACACACTCATAGGACGCAAACATGGAAGCCTCTCATAGGCCCAAAACTTCCAACACAATGGTAAAACATCTGCTATCAGTAAACACTCTTAACCTGTGAAAGGAAAAAGATAAGAGAAATACTCACCAGCAAGAACGGGTAAAATCCTAGCCAAGCCTCGGTCAAACCCTGTGAGCGCAGACGCATGCCCTGGAGGAAATAGGCAAAGGTGTAAGAGCCCCAGTCATACTCTCCTATATGGTCCACATCGCATGTGGCGCTGACCAAAGCAAAAGATACCGTGGAAGAGTTATCTGCTATGAAGCAGCCTCGAATGATCATCAGGAACAATCGCCGCAGAACGCGATCCCTAATCCTGACATCATCAGGCATGGGCTCACTCAATAGCCCGCTCATGACATCTACGCTCAAAGGACCTGAACGGACAGTCCTGCCTTTGAGTGCCCCCGCCGGAACTCCTAACAAGGATCGGATGGCAGTAGGGGTGATATTCGTCATGCAAGGCACTGGCTCCCCTCTAAACTCCATACCTGTGATAAATTGCCAATCCATAGGCGTCATCATCACCTCATGATCTAGCGGTGGAGGAGGATCGAGTCTGATGAAACCATCGCTCGAGACAATGCCCCGAGGTAACCCGAGGGGACAACGGCCGGGAAGGATGGAGAAAAATGCCCCAAATCCCCACTCATGCACTCTTCGCTTCTATAATCGGGATGAAACGCTCGGGTACATGGAGTGGATACTAAACCAGTTCCCAGAGGTAGGTGTAAAAACACCGGAACCTGCATGAAAAGAAGATCAACATCAGAACCCTTTAAATCCTCATCAATAGGAAAAAAAGGAAGATAAAGTCTAACGTCATACCTCGTTAGCATGCAAGTACATCGATGGATGTCTACCCAAATCACCCAGCAACTCTGGGTTCACCACCTGGATGCTCGGAAGTTCCCTGCGAGGGATAGATGCAGCAGGAGCGGGATCCTCAATATCCACCTCCTCGTCCTCGACGTCTGGAACCTCTACCTGAACGGGACGAATCACAGCCTCTACCAATCGATGAGGCTGTCTGACAGAACAGGGACGAGGAACTTCAGAAGCCCTCCGCCGTACGCCAAAAGCGGTCCTATAGGAACTGCTCGGCTGATCCGAATCCATAATATCTGGACAACAAATCTCCAAATCACCTCAGAAAGGGTGTGGATAGTGTAGAACACTTGTACGGTGACAGAATTTGCAGAAAGCAGCCCGAACTCAGCAAATCTGAAGATGGCTCACGGATTTTCCTAAGCGAGGCGAGTTAAAAATGAACCTGCGAAGGCAGGCTGCTGGATTTATCATCCACGCCTGGTCACAGGCTCACCTGCGGCTGCAGCAGGTGCACCTGCGGCTTCTCCATGTGGGTCCCACCCCTCCGGCTCGGTCCAATTCGAGTTAAAGAGGAGTTCTTACGGGCTAGAAAGGTCAAATCGGGAATAAAAATGCCACGCAATTGAGCAAAATAGCATACAATCCTGGTCTTCTCAGATGAGACTTTGAATCTGCACATCACTCATTGGTAGTAGCCTGAACATAAGGTATACTCTGCCGATGACCTCAGTTGTCACAAATCACATACGGCAATACCTTATACAGGTCCGATGCCGCCGACTCCAGGTCGTTACCCTACGTGAATCCCCGACAGGTCCGTTGATTCACATGTCAATGAAGGTCAGGAATCCCTGATAGCATTTGTTGTTGGCAGTAAATCCAATAGAATCATGACATATTCTGGCGATACTAACCAGGAGAGGTCAACATTATCAAAGAGGATAGATGATGGAATAAGTTATACACATCCTCAAATAGATCAAGCTTTATCCCCATAGATCTCTTACACATAAGAGATACCCCTTCAGTATCAAGTCGTTATAAAGAACACAGGAATTTGGTGATAACTCCAACACCAACATCCTAACAGATTCGGCTTGCACATCAGATCTGGTCGGTATTGCCAATCCCCAGTTGAAGCAACAGGGAACCAACAATCATCCCCAGCATGTTGGGCCACAACCCCGTACACATGCATCATACATTTGCATCATGTTACTATCCATAGTACTATGTTTATCTTGTTGTGTTTCAAGTGTCTAGGATTCTTTATCCTACCCATGCATCGCCATGCATGAGTATGATAAGAGGGGCATCTGTAGACACTCGAAATTTTCTGTACTACTGTTACTAACATTGCAGGATAGATTCGTCTTTTAAGAGAGAACCCTGAAAGACAATCCAAATCCATACCGGGATAATCTTCGGAAGTGCGAAGATCAACCCCGATCGTAATCTGGGAGTAATTGCAGTTTCAACCTCGGATCTAACCCCGAGACCCTGCAGATACAATATCGAACACACACACGGAAAGACCGATTAATCTCTTGAGATAACCCCGAGGTATCCAGTCTCGATCCCAACCATGGGAATAGCCACCAACCTTGGTGATAACCCCAAGGAATGCAGTTTCAGAGATAACCCCTGAAATGCTTGTTTCAAATGCCATCAGCTTCAATCTCGGCACTCACAATGAGATACACTGTACCAACCTGGCAATAACATCGGAAAGACAGGCACACCTCAAAGATGACAATGAGGACCTTCAACAAATGCGGCGGTCAATCTCGGCGAAGTTTGAGCAACGTCTCGCTTATCGGCCCAATCCAAAGAAGAGAATGCCGGTGAGGGCAACATCGCCATCTCGTCCCAACACGATGCCACGTCTCGTCTCTACGCAACAATGTCCCACAAGGCTAACCAATCCCGAGTGACTATTGTGCGGGGTAACGGATGAAAGTTGAAGCTTGAAGATCGGAGGGCATTGTCCCATCTTCAAAGACTTCGTACAAACTCTAATCCCATGCCATCGTACAACTCTCAACAACAGCAGTCTAAAATAGGTCTTGAATACCTCAAAACGGATGCCTGAATTGCACTTCTCAAAATCTGAGTGGACATTACAGTGCCTGAATGAACGTACTTCGAGACGACCCGACCCGACCCGCCTCTGGTACACCTGCAGCTCAGCCAAATGTACACCTGCGGCACATATTTCCTATAAATAGAGGGCTTGGGGTGCTGATTTTTAAGAGAAAAAAGACGGGGAAACCCTGTACAATTTGCTCTGCACTTGCCATACAGTGTATTTTCTCACTTTCAAACACCTGTGAACTCATATATAGCCTCTTTTGTACCCACAAAAGCCCAGTGTTTACCCACTCTAAAGATATAGAAGCCCTTTTATCAGTCATCTGTAAGCCTTCTCACACACTTTAGAGTCTTTCTCTTCATCTTTGCACACACTCTTCTACACGTTGAGAGTCGTGTTGCTTGTTTTTGCCCGGACTTCGGTCTGTGGTTTCATTCCATTCTGTATATATATATATATATATATATTGACTAACATTATCGAGTTATGCCTCGATTGAGCCTAGACTTTGGTCTGGTGCGTTTACTCGCTTTTTATATATATATATATATATATATATATATATATATTTATTTTGTCCTGCCTGGAGTTCCCTTCGTGGCAGTTGATCGCTTTTACAGCTTTCTTTACATTTCGTCCTGCCTGGAGTTTACTTCGTGGCAGTTGACCGTATTTACAGCTTTTAACAGCTTTATTTACATTTCTGATCCCCCATGGAGGTGCTTCGTGGTTGGTGATCATGTCTGTATATATATATATATATATATATATATATATATATATATATATACTTACCGCTTTTATATATATACCGCTTATCGCTTTTACAAATTGCAATATTCTCATGCTTTAGGAATCATGTGATCATAGATTCATCCCATTTGATCTAGATTCGGTTCCGTGATGGACATTTTCAAATTTATGTGACTTGTAAATTATTCTGCGATGTCTGTATTTGCTCATATGGTTTCCATACCCACGAGGAAGTCGACATTATTTTTGGATATATTATTTTTCATACGGATGCCTCGCATCCGTCAAATAAAATCAATTCAGCCACTCACTTAATAAAAATGGAAGTGTAAAAGGTCTCAATTCCTATTGAGCATCAGGGTTTGAAAAACCTCTTTTATAAAACATCATTGTCATATCTTGTTAAAACTGAATTTTTACATAAATTCAAACCCTGTGTATATACGTTCGAACGAGGCCTCGCACAACTTTCATATAACAGCACATTGACCCATAAACACACACACACACACTCAGATAATAGTTTCTTGAAAAGAGGCGATCACCGCGGTAACACGGATGTCGGGGGGTGCCTAACACCTTCCCCCCGCATAACCAAGTCCCCAGACCCTAAACGAATCTCGATTTCGCCGACCCGTATATCAGTGTCACATCACTGGGTCATTGTGCAAACCATTTCTCGGTTGTGTTGGTACAACCATTTAAAAAACCAACTGGCGACTCTTAACAGTCCCATCGTCGACATTATACATGTTGGACCTTTTTCACTTGTTTTTTCAAATAAATCTCACCTAAAATGAGAACACCAAAGAACAAGTAACGAAAAGAGACACCCAAAAATTCCGACGTCGACAGTTACATCAAATTAGAGAGTTTGATACTCTTGATTCGTATATATTCAATGTATGTCTTAACTTGTGAGGTAAATTTGTTGCTCACCCTTGCTAAATAAAACTTTTCAGCTAGGGACGAAGTTCTAGAAGATGATGTGAAGAATAGAGGCAAAGGCATGGTGATAAATTAGTTATGATGAAGCATATTTATTATGTTATTTGTAAACCCTTTTTGTGTATCTAAAGGGTATGTTTGTAATATTAAGGTTAGTGGACCTGGGACTAATGTATTAACAACATATATTAATGTGATATGTAATACTATTTCTATATAAATGGGTAGTTAGATGTTATTATATTGTGGATCGTAAGCACCAAACTCGGGGGTCAGGTAACCCGGATTTGGGGGTGTCACAGGTTGGTATCAAAGTTGTAGTGACCAAGGTGTCACAAGTTAGTAGCAGAGCTATAGGTTATAAACCTTAAGTGGGGGGGGGGAGCCCTAGGATTATAACCGTAAACGAAATCTAGAATACTCATGTAAAGTACTAAGCGAGGGATTCGATAATGAGATATGTGGACACATAGTGTGAGAAGTTTGTACTGAAGAAGTATTAATCAAGTCATTTAGACTGATTGTAGGATGTCTGGAGAAGATGAAATGAGTGTGGAGATGCTAGCGGCTATTGCACAAGTGCCAGTAGCCGAGGTACCAGCGCAAAGCGAATCAGTTGAGAAGGTGGGAGAAGATGAACCTATGGTCAATCAGGGGAGCGATCATAACGATTATCTCGAGATTTATTTGAGTGGTGATAAGGAGGCAGAGTCCGAAGAAGCTAAGGTGGAGAAAGAGAATAAGATCAAAGTTGGAGAACAAGATCAACTATCTGCAGAAGTTCAAGAACTCCGGAGTAAAGTGTTTCTCTTGGAGGAGTTGTGGAAGACGGAGCGAGCGTTACGCGAAATGACTGAAGAACGGAACGAACTAAAGGTGCAAGTGGAGAGGATGAAGACTGAAGGTGGTGGATCGTCTGAAGGAACAATCAAGCAGAAGAAAGGCAAGAAAAAAGAGAAAGAGGAACAACGACAGCGACAACTCTAAAAAATTCAAACCCGAAGAAGAAGCAAGTCTGCAGCAAGTGTGGAAAGACTCACATGGGAGAATACATGATGTGGAAGAACGTGTGCTTCAATTTTAAGCAAGAAGGACATATTTTCCTATATTATCCTAAGCCGAAGGCAACAAGTGTCCCAGTAAGAAGAAGACTGGTGAAGGGAGTGGACGGTAGATAGCTTAAGTTTAAGCGATAGTATCTTTTGATAGTGTGTGATATTTACGGTTGTAATATCAAGAACGATGAGTGAACATATGTAAATATATATGTTTGTATGAATGAAATCTTTATTTTCTATATGAATATAAGCTAAAGATTAATTTTTGAGTTCTTAAAACTTATACTTATGGTAAGTTCATGACTTATAATTATATGAAATATTTTGAACCCCTCAGCGAATGGACGTCAAAGGTCTGACTAGGATAAGTTCATACACTCATATAATTGTGGCAAGTTCCTAAACCCCTAGGTGTGGTAAGTTTGATGAACGGGGAATAGTTATGTGTGAATGGAGAATTATGACTTTTGTTTAAAGTTGTGCTGTAAATCCTGATATTATTTAAAGAGGGATAGTGCTATGTGTTAAGTATTAAATGTATTGTGTGCTATTTGAATAAATATGCGATTATATAAGAAAAAAAAATTATTTTTATTCTTATTGTGTTATTAATAAGAATCTATGTAGAGAAGGAGAATTAATGTAAGATTTTTATCAGATAATGCCGCCAAGGAAGGGAGATCTAAAGAGAAATATGGAAGAACAATTTGTGAATCTGAAGCAGGAAAATATGACGGTGACAGAATATTTTGTTAAGTTCAACGAGTTAGAAAAATTTTCTCCACATCGAGTGGACACCGAGGAGCTTAAAGCACGATGTTTTAGGAACAGATGAAATCGTTGGTACTCGAGAAATTAGATGTGCTGCAAATTAATTCATTTTCAACTTTATTAGAAAAAGCCATTATCGCTGAGGGAGAAATGGAAGCTGTATTCAAGAATAGTCAAGAACAAAGAAAGGAGGCTGAAGGAAATATTATGATAGGTGATAGTGGAGGTAGTAATCTTAATAAACGTAAGAGGGATAGTGATGTTAATTCAGGAAATAATCCAGTAGAGATTAGGAAGAAAGGTGCGCCGTGTGTAGTTTGAGGGAAGCATCATCAAGGAGTTTGTTTGAAGAAAAAGGAGTTTGTTACAACTGTGGTCAAGAGGGACATGTGTCACCCAATTGTCCCAATCCGAAGAAGGTACGAGGTTGTTCTGCGTGTGGGTCAATCGATCATCTGGTCCGAAATTGTCTAAAGATAAATGTAGAGAGGAGAAGTGCCAACAAGGGACCCGTTAGCGGAACCTTTGCGATTCGAGGACCTGCACAGCCAAGAAGACCAACAACATTCACTTTTAGCATGACAGTTCCAAATGCAGCAGCTGCCCATGAAGAGGCGACAGGTAACGAGTTCAGTTAGAATTTTAACTACGCGAGTAAATTAAGTTAGATAATTATTGTGAATTTTTTTCTTTTATAGATTTAAGTCACAAGTTAGAATATGAGACACAAAATTAATATTGTGTTGATAAAAATGAATTGATGATACAACTTTAAAAGATTGTAGAAAATAAGAAAGCGGTGATTCCGAGGACGGAAGCTGTTGATCGATTTCGCAATCAATGAATACGTGCAAGTATACACGGTCAACAAGTAATAAAGTGAAAGTAGAGTATCGTTCCCACGAGGAATTATTTAATAAAAATCACCAAGTACTAATTCTTAACCAAACTAATTTTATTTAAACAATCTCAAATCGTGTTTTTGTCTAATTAAGAAAACTAAATTAACTAATTAAAACTGAGATTTTAACGAATGAATTCAAATAAATAAAGATTAAGACTTCAATATCCCCAATTATGAATTATAAATCAATTATCCAATTATCCCAATTATTATGCCTCTTCAATTGTTAACGAGAATTCTCAAATGCCAAAAGTCCTTTTCCAAGTGATCAATTGCCTTCTATTTAATCCAGATTAATCTTGCTATATTCCTATGCAAAACAATTGAATTAAACTCTTTCCAATCCCAATTCCTTACGTGTTACATGCGTACGTGACAGATATTTCCATTCAATTCACAAACCTAATTATTCATCATGCAAATAACTAAGTCACATGATATCATGCCCGATTCTAACCCTAGAATTCCTCTTCCAATTCCTTCTAGAGTAACAAAGTAATTCTTGATCAAATAATTAAGCAATAAGCACAAGACAAGATAAACAACTCACTTTAACATAAATAATTAGAATATAATGAATAACTAATTCATAGCCATAAAAGTTCAATTGAAATCTCAAAAATAGTTAGTTCATAATTAATGAATTAAAACCAAGAATCCACAACCCAATAGACATCAAAAGATAAAAGTAAGATGAGAGAAGAGAATAGAATGCATTGTCAAGAAATCGATGCTCCCCTCTTGCTCTTGCTCTCGATCTTCAATGGTCTCCAAGTTGCTTCAATCTCCAAAACTAATAAGAACTAGGGTTATTTTCTAATCTAAAGGAGTGTTTAATCTAGGCTAAACTATGTAATCTCTCTTTATTTTATGCCTTACATCATGTATTTATAGGTTACAAGTCCAATTTTTAGTTTAGAACAAACCCAATCCTATTTCGAGTCAAAAAAGGTGTCAAAATTACCCAAAAACGCTGCCCAGTCCGCACTAAACCCTTCCCCAGTCACCTCAAATAAGTATGCAATTGCATTGAGTTCGCCCCTAAGCGCCCCTTGCCACGCATAGGCAAAATGGGCGCCTTTACCGGCCCAAAATCCGACATTTTCGCTCTCCGACGTCCTTTGGGAAAATGGCCATAACTTCTTCGTCCGAACTCCGATTTTGATGATTCAAGATGTTCCGGAAATAGGAGAAGTAGATCTACAACTTTCATTCTTTGAGTTTTCCGAAATAATGTCAGGAGCTATAGTCAAATTTGCTATGAAGTGATCTGTCGTGTAAAATGGCAAGTTAAAACGCGAATCTAGCCACCCCAAACATCGATCCATGTAACTTTTGTCCCAAATCCTACAAAACAATATAAAACATGCTTGAATAGACACAAACACATAAAAACATCCTAAAAGACTTAAGAACAACAATAAATTAAGCCCGAAGGTATCCAATTCATGGGTATAAAACTCACTCATCAAGGGCAGGATGTGATAACCCGGGATTTCGAATAATCAAAATTTTACGAATAAATTTTTTTTTATTAATATTAATATTGATTATCAATTTTGCGACAAGTATCTGTGATACGAGTCTCGAGAAGGTCAATTTGTGTATTGACTAATAAATTTAGAGTAGAGTTGTGCTTAACAGCTTTGGAAACCCTAACCCTAATTTTTGGATAGGGATTTGATAGAAAATATAATTAAAATAAGTATATTAAAGAGTATGTGTTAGTACTGTATAGAGATATTGATCAATGATTGATTAGATAAGGTTTAAAATTAATAAACTCTAATAAGAGATTAAAACCCCTAATCTCAGGATTAGAAACCCTAACGTACCGTTAAAAACCCTAATCGAAAGCCGAGAAACCCTAATTTTAAATTCGGGAATCCTAAACCATAATTAGGAAACCCTAATCCTAATTAGTAAGCTTAATGTGTTTATTAAACTTAAATATGATTAGAAAAACCCTAATTATATTTTAGGTATCTTAATTTCTATTTTACAAACCCTAATTGTAATTTAGAAATTTTATTTTTCTAATTAAAACCCTAATTTCATATTCGGGGTTTCTAAACCCTAATTAGGCAAGCCTAATCCTAATTGGAAGGCCTAATATATTTATTAAACGTTGATATGATTAGAAAAACCTAATTTAATTAGAAAACCCTAATTTTAGTCTTAAACTTTTAATTTTCTAATTTAAAACCATAATTACATTTTTGAAATTCTTAATTTTCTATTTTTAAACCCTAATTAGAAAATTCTAGAATTTGAGTTTTTAAAACCTAAGGGTTATAACCTTAGGGTTAAACCCTAAGGGTTAAATCCTAAGGGTTTGTACAATTGACGATCATGCCATTAAAATTATAAAAACAATGACCAAAATGTCCTTTTTGGATTTTTATTAAAGTAACTTGTCAATCTTGCCATATTTTAGTTGTTCACCAACTCTTAACCAACTAATTGACTTATATCTCAGCCAACAACTGATCAAAATCGCCACCTAGCCATGTGTAGATATAATGTATCATTTTATAAGAGATAAAGAGAGATAAAGTCACAAAACTTAGTCATTTTGCTATCATACTCTCAACAACTCTCTCTCTCTCTCTCTCTCCTTGACCTCCGAAATTCTAAAGCAATTCAATCACTTACCAAGCTCCTAGAAAAGGATCAAAGATTGGACAAGAGAAGGTAAAACCCTAACTCATAGTTTGATCTTGTATGCTAAGAAAGATTTCGTCACTACAAAAAAATGGGGCTTCAGAACAACCGATTTTTTAGTTCTTAAAGGTGCCAAATTTCATTGCAAAGGGTTTTTGCAACGACTTTACTATCGTTGCGTCTTTTCGTTCTTGCAAGAATGAGCGTTGCTAATTGTTCCATGAATCTAACGTATTTTTTTCGTTGCCAAAAGTAATACATTTTGCAACGAAATTTGGCTTTCGTACAGAGACATCAATCCTTTAGCAACAAAATGTATTGTTGCAGAATAATTAAAAATTTATTGCTAAAAAGCCCATTTCGTTGCAAAAGCCTTCTAATTGGCAATGAAATGAACTTTTTTTTTTTGCAATGACCATACATTTTCGTTGCAATTGACACCAAACCCTTCCCCAGCCTTCAAATACCGGGCAACAACATTGAGTTCGCCTTCTAGCGCCCGTGGCTGCCATCATAGGCCAAAATGGGCGCCCGTGGCCCCCAAAATCCGACATTTTCTACTCCGACGTCCTTTGGGAAAATGGCCATAACGTCTTCGTCCGAACTCCGATTTCGATGATTCAAGATGTTCCGGAAAGAGGAGAAGCAGATCTACAACTTTCATTCTTTGAGTTTTCCGAAATAATGTCAGGAGCTATAGTCAAATTGGCTATGAAATGACTGTTGTGTAAATGGCAAGCCGAAAACGCGAATCTAGCCACCCCAAACATCGATCCATGTAACTTTTGTCCCAAATCCTACAAAACAATATAAAACTTGCTTGAATAGACACAAACACATAAAAACATCCTAAAAGACTTAAGAACAACAATAAATTAAGCCCGAAGGTATCCAATTCATGGGTATAAAACTCACTCATCAAATACCCCCAAACTTAAATCTTTGCTTGTCCTCAAGCAAAAACACAAAAATGTTATGCAATGCAATGTAATGAAACTAATCTATATGCCTCACGAATCCAACAAAGAATGACGTAAACAAGTCTATTCAACCTACCTTAGAAATCAAGTAAACATGATAATACATCATATTAAAACAAATCGGTAATTTCCCAATCAATCATCAAATCTTAGATCATTATCAACGATATAGTGCGTGTGTGCTCCACAACAATGTTAATCGATATAAAATCAAATTTAAGACATAATAGATATCTTTGAAGGCATCATACAGTGCAAATTCACAAAATTCACGAACAAGCTATATCCAACTAAAGTCAAACATCCACCAAGTTCAAGAGTCCAATCTGGGATACTTATGCTTTACTTTTCATTACGGGGCTTTTTGCTCTTTTCCGTTTATTGTTTTTTTTTAACCATAATCGTGCAATGTCTCATTCCATTAGGCTAACAATGTCACCCCTTATAGCGAGCTTTAGACCAACGACTCCCACCATATAAGACCTTAGGCGCTTAGGTTTTAAGATACCCTTCTAAAGCGCTTTTACTCAAGTAACAAAGGCCCCAAAACAAAACTAGCCACTAGGTAATTTTTTTTTTTTTCTCTTTTTTTTATATATGGGTTGGTGAGTCGTTTTACGCTCCATCTCACGCTTGTGTTTATGGGGAGTGTTTCTCCTCAACCCACCACAAGACTCAACATGTTTTTTTTTTTTAAAGCTTATATACCCCAAAATTTCCCCCCAAACTTAAGTTTTTATCAAAATTTAGCCATCTCCACCTATTCATGTCTTTCATTCCTTCACACTAGTATTATACTTAAGAAATTCATTATGTATCAATTTAAACTTAATCAGTTAACATAGTTGTTATTAACGTGCTAACCTTGATTATACCAGTTTCAAACAGGAAAAGATTCCAATCATAACAAGAAATCACATCAAAGCCTGAATATTCAATACTATACTTATCTACTTATCCAGTCTCATCATTGGCCAAAATAGACTTTTACTATCTAACAGTTGGAATCATGCAAATATAAACTAAGCTCATGACAAACATAGTAAACTAACTACTATTTTTTGCGATTTTTAAATTTTTTTAAAACAAAAAAAAATAAAAAAAAAATGAATGCAACAACTAAATGTAAATAACTTGAAAACATAACGAACTACAATGTAAATAACTAACTATATGCAATACGACACTAAAATGCCCCCAAACTTAAACTAGACATTGTCCTCAATGACCTAAATAGAAAAAAATTAAAGCGAGAGGACTTCCACGAAAATATAGCAATCTTCCTCCTTGCCCGCTAAGTTTGGAGAATAAAGCTAAGCACATGGAACAAATTGGGCACCACACTTGAATTTGACTTGAATAACCTCAGAAAACCATGATAGAAGCAATTTTATTAAATCCTAAATAAATGCAAATTCAAAACTACTAATATAAAACTTAATAAAAACTAAAAATAAAAATTAAACTTGGGTTGCCTCCCAATAAGCGCTTGTTTTATAGTCTCAGCCTGACTTCTTCAATTCTCTATCCAATTCCCCTACGAAAGTTGAGGAACCCTCCATCCATCGGAAATAATATAGCTTTTGGTAGGTTCCCATTTACGATAGTCATTGTATTAAAGTCACCTAGCATGCTTTCTTTAGATAAGATCACATTCAAGAACGTCCAGCCTCTAGGTGGTTTCTCCATTGTGTCTGCGAATATATTTTGGCATAGAGGCTTGTCAGACACAACAATTTCTTCTTCTATCTTCTCTAGCTCATCGCACCATGGTTTCGAAGGTGTACTTGCTTTTACATCACAGAGAGTATTGCCGACGACATGACTACCAATCGGACAAGGTTTTGCAAATCTAACCGGACTCTTGAACTGTGGAGGAGAAGGCACTTGAGGAATAAATAACATTGGCTCATCATCATTGGTTCTCACAATTAGTTCTTCACCGACCTTGTTGTCATTATCCCCACTTGTCTCCTCTTTTCAACTCGTGGCTCATCCAACAGTAGATTTGGCTCGGGCTCACCAAGACTCGGAATCCATGTCATAGGGCAGTGTATTGAGGATTCGGTTGTTCAACGACGTGTTATCTCTGCTCCACTTGATTTTCCAAATTCTTGATCAATGCCCTTGGCTTTGCAAATTCAAATTTCTACTTGATTCATTTTCTTGTCATGTTCCTCATTCCTTTTTTGCGAAGCTTTAATAAATTTTTCCAAGGCTTCCTCCCAATTTGAATGTTCTTCCCATTTGTAGTGGAGGTGGACACAAGAAATCCGTGGGTATGTTGGACTTGGAGCATAAAATTGATCTTGATTGTTACTCCATGAAAAATCCGGGTGATACCCCAATCTCGATGATAGTTGTTGGGATAGACATAATTATTGGGGTAATCACCACTATATCTTTATCTTAACTCGAATCGATGGTGCATTGATGACTCATATGATTTCCAAAGACAATAATCACAAGTAACCACCATACTTTGACGACGCCGAGCTTCAAAAGCTTCAAACATCCTCGAAAGTGTCTCAATCAGGCCTTTGACAATGCGAAAAGTTTCTCGAGTCTTTCAATCTCCACTCCCCTTGGTTGAGTCATGTTCGTATGGCCATTGATACACAAAGTCATCCATGGTACTTGAAAAGAGAGAAATATAGAAAGAGAATTAAAATAAAAATAAAAATGTTTAAATTAAGACTAATTTGATTGAAATTAATATTGGTAAATAATTATTAAATTAAGTCCCCGTGCAAGAATGCCAAAAAACTTGTTGATCGATTTCATGATCAATGAATACGTGCAAGTATACACTATCAACAAGTAATAAAGTGAAAGTAGAGTATCGTTCCCACGAGGAATTATTTAATAAAAATTACCAAGTACTAATTCTTAACCAAACTAATTTTATTTAAACAATCTCAAATCGTATTTTTCTAATTAAGAAAACTAAATTAACTAATTAAAACTGAGATTTTAACGAATGAATTCAAATAAATAAAGATTAAGACTTCAATATCCCCAATTATGAATTATAAATCAATTATCCAATTATCACAATTATTATGCCTCTTTGAATTGTTAACAGAATTCTCAAATGCCAAAAGTCCTTTTCCAAGTGATCAATTGCCTTCTATTTAATCCAGATTAATCTTGCTATATTCCTATGCAAAACAATTGAATTAAACTCTTTCCAATCCCAATTCCTTACGTGTTACATGCGTCGAACAGATATTTCCATTCAATTCACAAACCTAATTTTTCATCATGCAAATAACTAAGTCACATGATATCATGCCCAGTTCTAACCCTAGAATTCCTCTTCCAATTCCTTCTAGAGTAACAAAGTAATTACTGATCAAATAATTAAGCAATAAGCACAAGACAAGATAAACAACTCACTTTAACATAAATAATTAGAATATAATGAATAACTAATTCATAGCCATAAAAAGTTCAATTGAAATCTCAAAAATAGTTAGTTCATAATTAATGAATTAAAACCAAGAATCCACAAATCGAATAGACATCAAAAGATAAAAGTAAGATGAGAGAAGAGAATAGAATCATTTGTCAAAGAAATCGATGCTCCCCTCTTGCTCTTGCTCTTGATCTTCAATGGTCTCCAAGTTGCTTCAATCTCCAAAACTAATAAGAACTAGGGTTATTTTCTAATCTAAAGGAGTGTTTAATCTAGGCTAAGCTATGTAATCTCTCTTTATTTTATGCCTTACATCATGTATTTATAGGTTACAAGTCCAATTTTTAGTTTAGAACAAACCCAATCCTATTTCTCGAGTCAAAAAGGTGTCAAAATTACTTAAAACGCGTCCCAAAGCCGCACCAAACCCTTCCCCAGCCCTTGTTATTGGGCAACGGCATTGAGTTCGCCCCCTAAGCGCCTCGGCCGCAGTATAGGCTAAAATGCGCGCCAGCCAGCCCCAAAATCCGACATTTTCTCGCTCAGACGTCCTTTGGGAAAATGGTCATAACTTCTTCGTCCGAACTCCGATTTTGATGATTCAAGATGTTCCGGAAAGAGGAGAAGTAGATCTACAACTTTCATTCTTTGAGTTTTCCGAAATAATGTCAGGAGCTATAGTCAAATTTGCTATGAAGTAACTGCTGTGTAAATGGCAAGCCGAAAACGCGAATCTAGCCACCCCAAACATCGATCCATGTAACTTTTGTCCCAAATCCTACAAAACAATATAAAACATGCTTGAATAGACACAAACACATAAAAACATCCTAAAAGAATTAAGAACAACAATAAATTAAGCCCGAAGGTATCCAATTCATGGGTATAAAACTCACTCATCAAGGGCAGGATGTGATAACCCGGGATTTCGAATAATCAAAATTTTACGAATAAATTTTTTTTTATTAATATTAATATTGATTATCAATTTTGCGACAAGTATCTGTGATACGAGTCTCGAGAAGGTCAATTTGTGTATTGACTAATAAATTTAGAGTAGAGTTGTGCTTAACAGCTTTGGAAACCATAACCCTAATTTTTGGATAGGGATTTGATAGAAAATATAATTAAAATAAGTATATTAAAGAGTATGTGTTAGTACTGTATAGAGATATTGATCAATGATTGATCAGATAAGGTTTAAAATTAATAAACTCTAATAAGAGATTAAAACCCCTAATCTTAGGATTAGAAACCCTAACGTACCGTTAAAAACCCTAATCGAAAGCCGAGAAACCCTAATTTTAAATTCGGGAATCCTAAACCATAATTAGGAAACCCTAATCCTAATTAGTAAGCTTAATGTGTTTATTAAACTTAAATATGATTAGAAAAACCCTAATTATATTTTAGGTATCTTAATTTCTATTTTACAAACCCTAATTGTAATTTAGAAATTTTATTTTCTAATTAAAACCCTAATTTCATATTAGGGTTTCTAAACCCCTAATTAGGCAAGCCTAATCCTAATTGGAAGGCCTAATATATTTATTAAACGCGTTGATATGATTAGAAAAACCTAATTTAATTAGAAAACCCTAATTTTAGTCTTAAACTTTTAATTTTCTAATTTAAAACCATAATTACATTTTTGAAATTCTTAATTTTCTATTTTTAAACCCTAATTAGAAAATTCTAGAATTTGAGTTTTTAAAACCTAAGGGTTATAACCTTAGGGTTAAACCCTAAGGGTTAAATCCTAAGGGTTTGTACAATTGACGATCATGCCATTAAAATTATAAAAACAATGACCAAAATGTCCTTTTTGGATTTTTATTAAAGTAACTTGTCAATCTTGCCATATTGTAGTTGTTCACCAACTCTTAACCAACTAATTGACTTATATCTCAGCCAACAACTGATCAAAATCGCCACCTAGCCATGTGTAGATATAATGTATCATTTTATAAGAGATAAAGAGAGATAAAGTCACAAAACTTAGTCATTTTGCTATCATACTCTCAACAACTCTCTCTCTCTCTCTCTCTCCTTGACCTCCGAAATTCTAAAGCAATTCAATCACTTACCAAGCTCCTAGAAAAGGATCAAAGATTGGACAAGAGAAGGTAAAACCCTAACTCATAGTTTGATCTTGTATGCTAAGAAAGATTTCGTCACTACAAAAAAATGGGGCTTCAGGAACAACCGATTTTCGTTGCTAAAGGTGCCAAATTTCATTGCAAAAGGGTTTTGGCAACGACTTTACTATCGTTAAGTCTTTTCGTCATGCTTGAATGAGCGCGTTGCTAATTGTTCCGCAACGAACGTATTTTTTTCGTTGCCAAAAGTAATACATTTTGCAACGAAATTTGGCTTTCGTACAGAGACATCAATCCTTTAGCAACAAAATGTATTGTTGCAGAATAATTAAAAATTTATTGCTAAAAAGCCCATTTCGTTACAAAAGCCTTCTAATTGGCAATGAAATGAACTTTTTTTTTTGCAATGACCATACATTTTCGTTGCAATTGACACCATTTTGCAACGACATTTTTCGTTGCAGTAAATTATGAAAATTGTTGTCGAAGCTTGCTTTCGTTGCGAAATGTAAACTTTTTAGCAACGATTATCGTTGCTGATTATATTATTTGGCAATGAAATTATGTTGAATCAGCAACGAAAATATTTGTTGCTGGTTATTTTTCAATAGCAATGAAAGTCGTCAATTAGCAACGACATTATATTATATGTTGTTGCTTTATATATATGCAACGAAAGTTGATATGATTTGCAACGATAAAAAATGTTACCTTTTATTTTAGTATTAACAACAATATCCTCTCCGTTGTTATTAGGTTAATTTTTCGTTGCCAAATATTATATTTTTAATGCCATTAGCAACGAAAATTTGTTGCTAAATGTATAAAAAAATTGTTGCTAAATCAAAATTTGACATTCTTTTTATGTACCTGGCTGACTCAATGTCCCCATAGCAAATATTGACAAAAAAAAAACTAAAATATTATTAACTTGATTAAATCATTCACTACATAATCATTCATTATCTTTACAATTAACTATCTAAAGCTACCATAGTTCTTCAATCAAAGTATATATCTACATATATAGAGAGAGTACACTTCATAATTTCGTCCTTTGTCTTCCGTAAACTTAGCACGAAAATTTGATACCCAGTATTGTAAGGCAGGTCGTAGAAGCAGTTTTTCTGCACATATTTAAAAATAACAAGTCAGGAAATTGAAACAAATAAGTCACCAGAGGCACTTAGTGTCAAAATTAATACACAAAGACAATAGAGTTGCTACGTGGTACTAGTGTATGTGCCAGAATATAATCTAGAGAGAAATCCCCTCCCATTCTCCCTCAATCCATTCCTTTATGCTCACACTCATACCCACAAGGCCACACACATAAAATAAAGTGATCTATACAGTTTACAAGCAAATCATTAAAAAAAACTCAAAAAACAATGTTGTGAATGAAACATGAAAAAAATCAACCCACTACTGAATCCCCGGAGGGAAACTCAAAACAAATTTAAACATCATTCCAATTTAATCTACTGATCATGTACCCTGGACCGGATACAATAAAGGAGTAGTGGGGTTATAGACCCCGTTGAAATTTTTCCATAAATATTTAGTATATATATGAAATAATTTTTTTTTTTTTTAAAACGTTTAGGAGTTGATATGAAATAATTCTAACTTTTTGCATGACAAATTGACAATTTTGAAAACAAACCAACTAAGAATGAAAGAACCAACAAAAAATGAAAAATCCCATGAACCAACTAACAGGTAGAAACAATACATTATAAACATGTTTTGATTACTTTTGAGAAAAACTCATCTCAAATCAAATAAAGAACATTGCAAATTTGCAACAAAAAAGTCCCAAATAAAAACCCATATATTAGTTTCACTCACTTGCCAAAAATCCAACAAAAATAAAGAAATAAAAGAAACAAAAAATCCCAAATAACATATATGATATTACACATAAAAAGAGGGGCATATTATTTTTATAAAGAAAGAAATATAATCATATACTTATTTTAATGAACTCGGAGCAGAATTAAAGGAAATTAAAATTTCACCAAAGATGTCAATTTTAGGACAACTTTCTTGTAATAAAGTTCAATCTACATGTCCAACTCAATTGGTGAAAACAAAAGAAAGTCAAAGAATGGAGAATAAATTCCATGGTGTATGAGCTAAAATGTTAAGATAGGTGCTCCAACCTGGAGAAAGAAGTTCTGGTAGCTAATAGAAGCCAGGGTAACAGTTTTATTCTGAATGGGCAAGCCTTCTTTTGCTTCTATTGCCTGGTGAAGTCCGTCGCTCCAGCGCCTCCCCTAACATCCAAGTAATAATTGTATGTATTATGGTTTTGAAAAAATCTGATTCTCACTTTCCCTATCAATAATAAAAGTATTTGAACTAAAATTAATCATATTTAACTTATTAGGATTCCAGAAACAAATGTTTGCAATCCTGTTAGGGGTAAAAATATTCTACTAGATTGAAAATTATGACCACAAGACTAGGATCCTGGTGTATATAGCAGACGTCAACAAAAACTAGCACTAGCTTTTGTCTGTATTATACACTAATGATGTCCAATAAAGGATGCACGATTAATGTTTTCCTGGAAATTAAGTCAATTTGAAAAGAAAATGCTAATTTATGAAACAATTGTTAATATTATTTTTAAGATACTGCGATATGGATACATGTGCTTGTACTTAAAGTGGGTCCCATAAACAACTACAACTCTTTCTGTACTAAAATTTGCTTGATTTTTGAAAGAGTGGCTACCATTTTAAGACCAAAAAAATTCCAGACATCCATTGCACAACAGAGGGATTAATAGTAACAGACAGAACAACAACCAGTGATCCTGTCTTAGCAATTATTATCTAATAATAGTCGCAAACATTGCATGTTATCAGGTTATATTGTTATACTATTTTTCAACCTTAGATTTGGGATTTCACTAGATATTATGGAAGAGCATGTAATGAGTAGAATAAACTAAGGAAAGTTACGTGTTGAACCATAGAAGGTCAAAGAATCTCATCACATAATATTAAAGATAAGAAAGCTATCTACATACTGAGAACAACTGTATAAACACATGCAAAATACTTCTATTTATATTTGGATACAACACCTGAAGAACTGTTAGATTCATAGCTTCCTTCTCCTTAAGCTAGCCACCGGGAATTTCAAATGCAAGAGCAAAATTGGTTTGTTGCTCACAAATGAACATGACAAAGAAATTTGCAACATAGTCAGATAAAAAAGTTTCAGTGTTTGAAGATTACCGACGTAGACTGATTGTGGTTCCCTAGGTCGTGGCACACTAGTTAAATCACAGAGAAGAGGTTCTGCATATTTTAACATCTCCTCATGTTCAACACATGACGCGGCAAGGACCATTCGAGGAGCAGTAAAATTTTCCTAAATTTTAAAACCCTTTCAGTGGCAGAAAAAGATCTAGAAAACTAATAATAAATATTGAACTAAGAATCAAGCAGTGAAATAACAAAAGGAGATAGAAGAAAAGCAAAATGATCTATTCTTAGTTTATAAAACATTTCTTAAACTCACAGCAACAAATTGCTCCAACACGGTACTATTCAATCTGTTTAGTGAAGATTCTAGGGCCATAAGAGGATTCCCCAATGCACCAGAATAACCAGCAGAATGAATTGCCTCCAAAAGCACAGCTTGCGGATTCTTGGATGCTTCAGTAATCTCATCTTTCACTTTCTCAAGCTGCAGAGGATTGCATATATTTTGAGAACATCGTCTGCAACAGAATAACATTGAAGTGCATGAATTGATCCCCAAATGAGAAAGAGTTCCTTGTGTTTAATTCCTGCAAAATTACATTAGGCAATTATGTTCAAAATCCAAAGCACATAGACCCAAACTTGTAAGAGATAAAGAGGACAAGAAACAGTAAAAATGAAATTGTAAAATCAGGTTCTAAAATGCCAATCCAAACAGGTAAGATGTAGAATTATAGCATACTATTATGCATAGGCAAGCTGTAAAAAGAACTTGACAAGGATCGACAACATATTTCTTTAAGTTTTCATTAGTAGGATATACTGTAAAAAATATTCTCACTTTTCTTCTTCAACACAACCTTCTGACCAGGTTGAGTTCCAGGACGAACCTGTGAACCAGAATAGGTTTCAGTTGCGTTGCTTGATTGTTAAAAAAAAGTAAAAGAACCATGCAATAGTTTGAAACAAACCTTAAGAACAACATCTCCTGTTAAAGTCGGGACCTGTATTATTCCTCCCAAAATAGCCTACAAGAGAGTAAGCCCACCAACATTTATCAGAACACAACACTCCCATAAGGAATGGACAAAATAGAAAATAATAAGAAACAGCATTTTGGGAAACACCTGTGACAAGAAATAAACATGACTAATTGAACATAGCAGACAGAAGTTTTACTGTTCGGTTACAAACAAAGTGAATGTAAGTATTGATTTATGTTCCACAAAATAATATTAGTATGTGAGAATGTTTTGATATATTCTAGGATTGAGCAAAAAAGTGGGTAAAACAGCGTTACCGAACCAAACTATAATTATGGGTAAAACAGCGTTACCTTCTTCAAACCAAAGATCATAACTAATAATTATGTGTACCGCATATGTTTCCGATGCTATTTTGACACCATTTTTGAGAGTTGTTATCCTGGTCTTTCCCCATTCAACATAATTCGGTAGTGGAGGAGGGAGGGTAACATCCTTAAGAGGAAAGTCTAGAGGAGGAAAAGAGCTAGATCTTTCTCCAGTCAACCAGCCAAATAAACCTCCCGAGGATGATGACTCGGTGGCAAAAGCACTTAAACTTGCAAACCTAGTCAGTGTCCTGTTGCTACCCTACTCACATATTAAAACATCAAACACGACCCACGGTCAAACTATTAAGCTACCCTTCATAATAAATGGCAATGCGACAAAAATTTCTCTGCCAACAAACTTCAACATACATGAAGATTCTGAATGTTAACATAACTACACCAAAATGACTGCCAAAGAACAACAAATAATGAAGCAAGTATCCAACTTTACAAGCACCTCATATTCCTAGGTCAATCTTATTCCCAAAAGCAAATCTTTGGACCATTTAAAATTTAAAAATGTTAAGCAGAACATTTACAAAGCTGCAGTTCTTGTGTACATATTCGTATGTATTAAAGAAAAACTATATCTTAGAATCAAAAAATACAAACTAGGTAGTGTCTTGAGCCGGGAAAAGTTTCCGTATTGTAGGGAAATAAAATTGTAACATTTTTTAGCAAACATTAAAAAAATATCAGTGCAAAAATACGAGCAGATCTCGAAACATTTAGGTTAAATAATTTAAGACTTACATATCATCACATTACCTGTATCAATAATCAATACTAAACTAGGTTCTCTCGTATCTATAAATTCAAGTAAAAATACAAACACATATACAAATAGAAAATAAAGAAGAAGGAAAAAATTATATATATATATATATATATATATATGTATATATATATATGTATGTAATTGAAATTGTTACTGACCTTAAGAACCTTAAGTCGTAAAGCGGCAGTTCGGTACATGGTGATGGAAGTGAAATTGAATACAATAAATAAAGAACAATACAGAAGCAGTCACTAAATCTATTTGCGTAACACAAAGTTTACTTTCCGTGGCAAGATTATCTCTCAAGTAATCAAAACCCAGCTCACTATTGGTGACATATGTGACCTGTCTCAAGACACTACGAATGACAGTTCGGACACTACGAACGAGGTTGTCGAACTCGACACCACGATCGTAGTTCCAGATAATGAAATCGTCGAACAAGAAAATAAGATCATAGAGAGGACTACGCAAGGCAACGAACCTCCACATCAAGAAGTAGAAATTGATCTTGAAGGTCTCAGACAAGAAGGAATCAGGACAGATGTTCCAACAGGAAACAGATGGGCAAAATATCACACTCAAGACTTAATCATTGGAGATCAAAATGCAAGAGTCAAGACAAGAGCTGCCACCCAGAATGAATGTTTCTATCTAAGCTTTATATCTCAAATGGAACCTAAGAAAATAGAAGACGCTATGGAAGACTCCAGTTGGATAGAAGTCATACAAGAAAAACTAAATCAATTTAAAAGAAGCAAAGTGTGGAGATTAGTTCCAAGACCAAGAAGCCATTTAGTCATTGGCACCAAGTGGGTCTTCAGAAACAAGAAGGATGAAGATGGAGTAATAACAAGGAATAAAGCTAGACTAGTGGCCAAAGGTTACTCTCAAGAAGAAGGCATTGACTACGACGAAACCTTTGCACATGTTTCCAGACTAGAAGCCATCAGAATATTCCTTGCCTTTGCTTCTCACATGATATTCAAAGTATTTCAGATGGATGTTAAAAGTGCATTCCTGAATGGTGAACTTCAAGAAGAAGTATACGTAGAGCAACCTCTAGGTTTCATCAATCCAACTCTCTCTAATTATGTCTATATATTAGACAAAGTCTTATATGGTCTTAAACAAGCACCTAGAGTGTGGTATAAAACACTAACTAACTTTTTTATTGAAAATGGGTTCACTAGAGGTAGAGTAAATACCACATTATTTCTTAGAAAGCACAAAGACAATGTCTTATTAGTTCAAATATATGTTGATGACATTATCTTTGGCTCTACTGATGAAAACTTATGTAAGAGATTTACCAAGCTTATGCAGAGCAAATTTGAAATGAGCATGATGGGTGAGCTGAACTTCTTCCTTGGACTACAAGTAAAGCAGACTGATGAAGGAATCTTCATAAACTAAGTTAATTACATTAAAGACTTACTTAAAAAGTATGACATGGAATCAGCCTCTCCCATAAAAACCCCAATAGCTCCAGCAACCAAGCTTGACAAAGATGAAAAAAAGGTAAAAGTATTGATATAACTCAATACAGAGGTATGATTGGCTCTCTTCTATATCTAACTGCCAGTAAACCAGACATAATGTTTACAACATGCATATGTGCTAGATTTCAAGCTAATCCTAAGGAGTCACACTTAATTGCAGTAAAAAGAATTTTCAGGTATCTCAAGGGTACACCTCACTTGGGACTTTAGGAGTCCTCCTTTGAACTAACAGGATATACAGATGCTGACTTTGCAGGTTGAAAAATAGATAAAAAAAGTACCAGTGGCACCTGTCAGTTGCTAGGAAACAGACTTGTGTCCTGGTTTAGAAAGAAGCAAAACTCAGTATCTACTTCAACTGGAGAAGTTGAATACATTATTGCTGGCAGCTGTTGTGCTCAAATCTTATGCATGAAAAATCAGCTAGCAGACTATGGGTTTGATTTCAAATATATACCTATTCATTGTGATAACACAAGTGCCATAGCAATAACACACAATCCTATCATGCATTCTAGGACTAAGCATATAGAAATAAGATATAATTTTATTAAGGATCAAATGCAAAATGGAACCATATCTTTACAATATATCCCTACTAAAAATCAACTTGTTGATGTCTTTACAAAACCTCTAGATGAATCCAGATTTAATAAATTGATAAGTGAGTTAGGCATGTTAAATCTACAACCATAAAATCTATGCTCTAGTTTATGCTAACCATGCAGACATAAAGGCTATGTTCAAAATCGTAGAGATGACTAAAGAAAATCCACAATCATAGAGATGCCGTGACATGAAAGACCACGATCATAGAGTCTCCTCGACATGACTAAGAAGCATACTGTGACGACAGCATCTTAAACAAATTCAAGAAATCTCTCTGTCAAGCGCCTTTGGGACAAACCTGATCCTTAGATCCTTCTAAGAGATTGGCCCTTCCTGAGCTACCTTAATTCGGAAGGAATGCTCAGTCAGAATTTATCACAAGGACCGGAGCAGACTCAGTAGTGGACTCAACGATCGCAGTACAGACTCAATGATCGTAAAGACTACCTCAATGATCATAGTGCTACCTCGACGATCGTAGTCATCCCAAGGAATACATTAGCTCGGGAGGAGCTAAGGGCAAACCAGTATTTTCCATGCAAGTTAAAATCGTGGAGCCAAGCAGAACTTGACACATGCCCCACTAAGCAGATCAAGGGGAGGGAAGTTATAAGTACAGTTTGAAAATATCTTTTTGAAATCAGAAGTTCAAAAAGTCCATTCCTCTTTCTCCCTCTCTTTCTCTCTACAAGCAGAAACCCTAGTTTTTCTAAAAGCTCAATCAACCTCAGTACAAAGAAATCAATGGCAACTTTAAATGTTATCACTAGTTACAAACTATGCTTCGACGAGTTCAAGACAGCTGACTCTCAATTCCATAAGATTTTGGCTCTATTGAAGAAAGATGGTCTTGAAGAGGCTCTGGGTACCAGCACATGGATCTACCCTAAGGAAGTAAAAGAGTTCTACAGAAATGGAGTGTTTGAGAATGATGTTATAACCACAAAATTAAGGGTGTGGAAATCAAGCTCAAAGATGAAGATATAAACATAGCCCTATGTTTCAAATCAAAAGGATTTCCATTCATGGAAGGCATCGATTTTCATGAAGGACTGAAGAAGATGCATCATAAGAAGTTTTCGACTGTCAAAGGGTACAAAAAGAAAGAGATTCCCCAAAGGTATGATTTTTGGCTGACATTATTGGGAAATGCATATACTGCAAGAGCTCTAGCCATGACTCTGTGAACGAAATGCAACTTAAGCTCATGACAGCAATCAGTTGTGGGATTCAACTCAACTATGGAGCCCTACTCATCAACTGGATTAGGAAATGGATACTCAGTTTGAAGAAATCAAAGAGCTCTAGAAAGATGCTCTACGGGCGGTTTATAAGCATCATCCTACAGTCAGCATTGGGTGATAAGATTGGGGATAATGAAGGAGAATCCATCAATCCAAACAGAAGGATGACTCATCAGCTTTTTGAGAACTAGAAAAGAAATCCAGCAAAAAATGTCAAGATGATGTCTGAATCCAGTGGAAGAACTAGTGAAGCAAAGGAGTCTGGGATACCAGGGAATATGTCAGTTCTAAAGGAAACTGAAGAAGAAGAAGAAGAAGAAGAAGAAGAAGAAGAAGACGAAGAAGAAGAAATCAACAAGGAGGAACCCATTTCTTTGGTCAAAAAAAACAAGGGTAAGAGAAAGATGAAGGTTCAAATAGTATAGGAGCCTCAAGGTTCAACTACTGATGCACCTCAAGAGTGTTCTGGCACAGAAAATTTGAGGAATTTAAAGAGGAAAGAATAGTAGTCTGAGGAAGATGAAGACAGAACTACCATCTCTCATCTGCTTAAGAAGGGAAAACGCAGTCACAAGTCAAAGAAGCCCTCTTTCTCTTCGATCGTAGAGTCTCTACCGATCGTAGAGTCCAGACTGGACACCACTCCCGAAGAGGATGCTGTAATATCTTCTCAGGTTGATCAACCATTCAGATCTGAAGCTGAAGAAAATGATGAGGCTGTGGCTCAACCTAGGAAGCCAAGAAGAAAAATGGTCCAGAAGTACATCCTTGTCAATGAAGGAGTGCTAAAGGAAGAAGATAGAAAGATAGCTGTTGAGAAAGGATTACCCGAAGCTGAAAAAGGGTTACCCGAAGCTGAGAAGGGGCTATCCGAAGCAAGTAAGAAGAACACAGCTCAAGTTAAAGGGGAGCTACCTGAAGTTCTTACTCTAGAGAATGCTCTAACTGAGGGGGAACTATTTGAAATGCAAATGAATGATCGAGTTGAGGGGGAGCCTCATGAAGTCCCTATGTCAGAAGAAGTTGCAGCTGAGGAGGAACTGTCAAGAGATCATTATGAATCTCCCTCAGTCCCTCAAGAGACTCTAGCTTCAGAAAATATAGTAATAGAAAGGACTAAAGCTATGGAGGATGAGAGAGCAGAAGAACAAGGAAGTCAAGTGGAAATAATTGATGTAGTGGAAACTTCACATGAAAATAGAGAAGAAGAAGAAGAGGATGATGAAGTTGAGATTATAGATGTGGGCTATGATGGTTATAGGAGAGCCAACTACAATCAACTGTTCTCCTATCTACCTATGATGCCCTTTCACATAGCCCAAATTCTCAACTCCTGGGATCACATGTTTTGGACCTTCAAAGCCTATCCAGCAATCTCGGTGCTAGCTCATGGATTCCCAAGAAACCTCAACTTTGACCGAAAACTGATCACCAATGGCTCTTCTTCAGAAAATGGGCATGAGGTAATATCTATCCCCATATCTTTCATGAATGATCATGGTCCACCATCAACCTTCAGCCAATTCTACGAATGGCCAAAATGGTTGGAAATAACACTTAATCCACTCAACCAATTTCCAGTTACAAAATCCCAACATTCTGTAATTGATGAACCAAATGTGCCCAACTTTATATTGATCCAATCTCCTATCATCTCTCACTCTATAATTACTGATCCAAATCCAATCGTAGAGTCACCTGCTCAAGACATAGAGTCACTTCTTCCTAAAGCTTAACCCCACACATCAGCCCCTCCATCAGATATCCCTTCCTCATCAAAAAATGAGTATTTCAATCTAGATCTTGCTCTCTACACTATGCAAGATCAATACACAAGAGCCCCTCCTCCAAACAATCAGCAACTTCTTGAGCTCATATCAGATCTTCCAACCAAAATAGAGTTATCTGAAGCATCCAAGAAGGTGACCAAGGACATACAAGAAGACCTTGAAGTTCACTCAGACCTTGTTCACCTAAGGTTGACTCATTTGATTGATGATGCCAACACTCTCCCAAGCAACCTAAGCTCTGAGATGTCGAAGAAGCTTAGGGAGATTACAAAGGAGATGATTCAGAGTATCAATGAAAGTGATTAAATCCACTTTCAAGCTGCTAAGAAACACAAGGAAGTTGTTCTTGTCTTTCAGAATACTCAGGAATCCCAAAATAAAATCGTAATGGACAGTCTCACGAGTCTATGAACGTCAATGAAAGAATTCCAAGGATTTTCCATGGGCCAAATGCAACAGACATAAAATGTCTTGGCTATTCTCCAAAAGAGGGAAGCTCAATCTGATTCTCTGATTCAGGAAAACCGTGATGACATTGCTCAATCCAAGAATCAGCTCAACGAGCTTGTACAAGGCATCACTCGCTTATCTGAAGATATTTGAAACCTTGATGCTGACATAAAGAGGGACAATAAAGGGAAAGGAAAGAAAGGCAAGGGCAGAGGCACAGTCATCCCTCAATTATCAACGAGCCCTCCTGCAAGACAACCTCACCATCAGACTCCACGATCTGAACAGTAGCAAATTCTCATGGCTCAATCGCTAAGAAGTCAAGAGCCCAGCTCACAAGGTGCAATCGCTACACACCTACACTTGCCTATTGGAGATCTTGCGTTCATGAACAGACATGAGAATAATGAACCGCTAAATCAATGTGAGATGGAAGATATAGCGTGGAGAAACGAAGTCAGTAGGAGAAGGAGAGCCTATGAATATGTCAATCCTCCAAGGAACAAAAGGCAAAAGAAATAGAGATAAGTTGAAACTCAATTCTTATTGATGTGACTAAGCTTAACTGTAATATTTGTCTTTACAAACATCAATAAACTCATGCTTATTCTCTAGAAATATCAGTTGCTCACTGAAACACTAAGTCATATTTACTTTCTTGCAACTGCATCTAAAAATTGATAATCATAACAAAAATCTCCTTGGTTATGTCAACATCAAATAGGGGGAGATTGTTGGGAGATTACATATTTAAATTTGATGTTGAAAGTAAATATTCATGATTATATGTAAAGTCCTTCAAGGAATATATGTACAAGGACTTAGTGATAGATCAAAATTGTTAGGTTGATCTGAGCTATCAATGTTTATCATTCTGTAAATGAATGTATAAATGAAAAGATTAAAGCTGTTAAGTTGATCTATATCTTGAGATATAATAGATAGGCTTCAACAGAATCGTAGAATATCAATCTGGTCAAGAGATTGCAGATGCCAAGGCAGAATCGTAGAGCATCGAGAATCATAGTGTGTCTACTTTGAAGGGCCTCTCCAAGATTCGTAAAGTGGTCCAAACGCATGCCAAGCCAACTTAGAGATCGTAGTGTGCTCTCGGAAGCATAGAGTCTACAAGCCAAGCAAGTGAAGATCGTAGTGTGCCAGTACTTAATAGAAATTGTAGTGTTCTCGTTTTCTAGTATCAGATCAAGTACCAAGGTGGGAAGATACCACGATCAGAATCGTAGAGCTTCATCTGTCTGTGTTAGAAGCATCGAGCCCTGCCCATTTGTTTAAAGAATAAGTTGCAACAAATATGGAATGGTTTATAAACGTTGAAGTCCTCGGGAGTCCCAATGACACAATAGTTATCCTTAGAATGTAACAAAGAAACGTATTGAAGAAGCTAAGGAAAGTACTTTGAGTAAGCAGAAAACACCTTTTTAGGTGTTAGGTGAGACAGCAGTCTGTTGTGTCAGTGGGTCGGACTGCAAATCAGAAGTTATGCAAAAAGTCTCTATCAAAGCTAAGAAATGTCAAACGCATTTAATGCTTCAACGAATGTCTTCAACGGATACATTTCAAAGACCTCATATATGCAAAACATCAGCAGATGATACATCTAAGAAAACATTGAACAAAAACATTAAAGAACACTCAACGCTCAACTCTACGATCTGAAAGAGAAAGCTTGCTCAGCTACTCAGTTCTTTCGAACATAAGATTAACGGCAACTGAGTAACACCACACAAGAACTCAACTACTATCAAGTGAAGTGAGAAGTTCCAAGTCAGAAGGACTTGAAGAGTTCTAAGTGAACTATGAAGTACCAAGTCTGCTAGACTTGAAGAGTTCAAAAGTGAACTAAGAAGTTCCAAAACTGATGGTCTTAAAGGAATCTGTGAGATTAAAAAATTGTAAAGATATCCTTAGTTGATTTCCTACTCGAGGAGTAGAAGAGTGGACTAGGATCTTTAAGTGCTCTGAACCACTTAAAATCACTGTGTCTTTTCTATAACTACTTACCACTCATTAACTCGTTATATCTTAAAGAGGAAACAAATAATTCACAATTTCGATGTATTTAAGTCATTATCAAAACGAACAAGTATTTCGAAAAAGAATTTAAAATATATATTCAACCCCCCTTCTAGATAACTATTGTGCCTCTGGGAACTAACACGTTGCTTAGGGTTATCTCTGAGATTGGGCTGCTGTAAGTGCTAAATGTCCTCAGGGTTGTCTCTGAGGTGTGCCCGACCTCTCAAGGTTATCTCCGGTTTTGGGACTGAGTGCCTCGGGGCTATCACCGAGTGTTGAAGCTGATCGCAGGGGTTTGAAACAAACATTTATGGGGTTGTCTCCGAAACTGGAACTGCATTCCTAGGGGTTGTCTCCAAGGTTGAAACTGTATCTCCCGAGGTTGTCTCCGAGACTAGAACTGAATATCTCAGGGTTATCTCTGAGATGGTAAAGACTGAATATCCTGGGGTTGTCTCCGGGACTGGACTGAATATCTCAGGATTTTCTCCGAGATGGCAAACTGAGTATCCCGGGGTTTTCTCCAAGACTGTGCTGCTTTGAATTCCAGGGTTATCTCTGGAAGACGACTTTACCCTCCTGCAAGGTTAGTAACAGGAATGCAAAATTTTCAAGTGTCTACAATTACTGAGTAGTGCGAACCTTTGAATGGGAGAGGGTTTGTGATTACTTAGTTATTACAGTGATAGTCATTGGAATAGTAATGTTGAGCTATCAATATGTATATGACGAGAAGGTGAATCTTTTCTCATGTATATGTGTGATAGGTAGAGAATGTTAAGATAGGTGCGAGTTCTTGAAACTCATACTTATGAAAAATTTATGACTCATAGTTATATACTATGTTTCTGAGCCCTAAGCATATGGATAGTCCTTGATTTGTTCTTGGATTATATATTGCGAAGATAAGTTCTTGAACACATATGGTTATGGAAAGTTCCTAAACACATAAAGTGTGGTAAGTTGATGGACTATACTAAGGTATAGGAAAGTTTAGACTAAAAACAAGTAATTTCAGTATACTTAGCATTGAAGGTGCTAGAGAAGATTAAGTATTATCGTAAGTAAGACAAATAAGGAAGATGGAGAAAAAGGATATTCCAAGTCATCTAGTTATGCTAGATTTCGAAGTTTATTGAAATCGTGCTTATATGTGCGTTTTAAAAAGAAAAGAATTGGTTCAACTTTTGGAACCAATGGATTGTAAAAGAACTATTTTTTATATATCTATGCTAATTGTTTCGGCTAGACAGAAATTGATTTAAAAAATCAAAATGAATTTTATATCATCAGTGCATTGGATGCAAAGATGGTAAAAGGATGGAGTTATTAATGCAATCGAACCTAGTGTTGGATGTGATCTTATGATCAACAACCCGTTATGGTATGATGTATAATGACAAAGTCATAAAATGACGAAGTCCTCAACGTGTTGTGAAATAGTACGGTATCATGACGTCATAAAATGTTTTGAAGTTATGATTAAAAGAATTTAAAGAGTAGTTGATGTCAATTGATTTGACTAGACGAATGTTTCAAGCTGACCGGTATCCAGAAGAAGTATCATTCAGTATATGAATGAGCATGAAGATCAAGTCAAGACTTGTAAAGAATAATAGTTTAATGAATTGTTATGTATCATTGGTGGCAGATAAAAGTCATTCTTGTAAGATGTAAAGAATAATGTAATTATCATTATTTGTAATGAACGAGGTTATATGGTATTAGAACCTGGGATTTGAGAGTGTATGTTGTTATATTTAACTATATAATGATGTATGTTTGGAAAGAGATGTACTCGTGACGTACGAAATTCGGGTGTGAAGATAGACCGGATTTCGGGATGTTACAAAACTTGAGCTTTAAATCCTCTTTAATTGTAATTCACATAGATATATAGTGAATTAGTTAATTAGGGTGTTTTTATTAATTCTATCATTTATGGATTTATGTTGATTTGTTTATGGTGTATCGAAAGATGGTCGTAGATATTGATGTGTTCTTGATTAACAATTCAGAATAGTGAGCATAATTAATGAGAAGTGTATTAGTTTAAGTGAAACAATAAGTGAATTTGTGGTCTTAAATCTCCATAATCTGATTTATAACTAGTGGTAATTAGAATTAGTTTAATTAAATAATTTAATTCACAAACCTGAAATCAATTGTTTAAATAAAATTAGTTTGGTTAAGAGTTTGTATTTGGTAATTTTTATTAATAATTCCTACTGTGAACGATACTTTATTTTCTCTTTATTACTTGTTGACCATGTATACTTTCACGCATATATTGATCGTGAAAACGACCAACAAAAATACTCAAAGATGTGTTTATACTCAAAGATATTTATATTACTGTTGAGCACAGTTCAATACAGTTCAATGTTGGAAGGAAGAGCTCGATGACATGTTTCTTAAGCTTTAGGTCAAATATTTTCCTAGTCTAGTATCTACGATAATAGAGGACGAAGATATCTAATAGCATAGCCGTATATTACAAAGTTCCTTGACATAAGTGGAAAACAACTTTCAAACGTGATTATTGCAGCACTCCGTGGATGATTGCTTCTACTGTAGCTGTTATTATATTACTTGTACTTACTCATACAAACCAATGTTTTCAAACCCGAACCAATCATCGAATCGAAAAAGGTATCGGATGGATAGGTTACTAGTCTAGCCAGTGGTCGAACCGTTATTGACCCAGTGATATCATTAATATATTATTATTAATACTATTCTTATTAAATAATATGAACTTTATATATTATTATTACAAATTGAATAAAGAACACAATAGGCCAAAGCCTATTACTCTCTAGTCCTCTCCAAACGATACACATATATAATTGGATGAATTACATATACTATTACATTTTTGAAAATAATTACAACAATAGTGTACTCATAAAATATTTATATATACTATACAATTTTATATTTATTTACAATATTAGTGCATTTAGGATTCCTTAATTTAGGGAATTAGTATGCAATTAGGATTCCTTAATTTAAGGATTAGTTATCCTCATGACTTTTTCTCTCTCTCCTTGTGACAAACGAGATTTTTGTAATTTATTTCTTAATATTTATTGAATTAAATAAATATTTTTGATGATTTAATTATTAGATTAAATAATTAATTGATGCAATTGTGATAGATTAATTTAATTATATGTGTTACATTTATTAAATTAATGTAGAGAATATTTATTATTCAAGTATGTATTTATGTGAGCTTATTGAATTAAATGAAATATTTAATTAAGCATAATGTTATTTTAATTAATGTAATAATTAATTAGAGATTTAATAATTTGATATAATTAATTAATGAGAAATTAATTATGTGACTATGTGAATTAATGAGAAATTATTATATTTTATTTAATTTAAATTAAATAAATTAATTGAGTTATTTTATAATTGGGTGTGACACGATTTAAACTATAGTATAGGAGATTTATTAAAATAATTAGAAGATTTATTCATGTTGCTAGCCAAACAAGGCCCTAAAGGGAGTTATTAGCAGTTACCCATGACTGGGTTAACTGACCTTAATGCGCGTCTGTAACGCCCGAGAAAATCGGATTTTTGAGAATTAAATTTTATTTTTATTAAATGAATTTAATTATTTATTTATGGAGCAAGCTAATCGAAGGTCGTTATATGACCTAAACATATCAGAACGTTGTAGTATTTTGGCTACGTGGTAGAATTAAAGTGTTTGAATTTCCAAGATGAAAATAAAAGCTTTCCGAGAAATTTTTCGAAAAATACTATTCAAGCATTTCTGCTCGGAAATTATTTTTGAACTTCCGAGAAATACGTAACGATAGAATATTGAGGTGAGATGGAATAATAATATTTCAGTTATGAAAAACGTAATATTTAGCATGTGGACTTAAAATCTAACGTTTAAGGAAAATGATTTACGAGAAGGAAATGTAATGTGATAAATGAATTAAGCGATGATCGTATACTACGTAGGTATTATATGAGTAATGAATACGAGTATGATACGGGGTATTATACAAGTACTTATGAATTATGGTATGTCTTATATGTTGAATTAGTATACGAGTTAGAATACGAGAATTATACATAGATTATACGTTAAAAGGCTTTAAGCCAAAAGAAATGAATTGGTAGGATTGTGTAGGAAGTATTAAAGTCCAATATGATTTATTGGTTAAGTCCAATAGAATTAATAAGTAAGCCTAAGGATTTGTAATGTAAAGCCCAAAGTAAATTAATGTAAGCCCAAAATGATTAAGTTAAGTTAATTAAGCTAAAGCCCAAAGTAAGAACCAATGGGTTATGAGATGGTTTAAACCCATGGAGCAAACCATGGATGATCCAAGGTGATAAACAAGTAAACTTAGAGGCTAAGTAAGTGTGGTGAGCACACAAAGTGCTTAAGTGATAAACAAGTAGCTTAATGGCTAAGCAAAAAGTGTGGGGAGCAAGATAACTTAAGGGCTAAGTGTTGTGATGGCCAAGTAATTTATTTGGAGAGCAAGTTTACTTAATGCCTAAGTTAGGAATAGTAAGGAGGTGGAGTGGCCTTATGACCATTATACCCTCATCTAGGATTTCCTATAAATAACAAGTTTGCCTTTCATTTTGTGTGTTGTTCATTTCATCCCACTTATAAGTTGAGAGCTTATTTGGTAGAGAGAATAAGCACATATAAAGCTAGACTTCCTTTGTTAGATTTTCCACCAATAACTTATAGCTTATTGGTTAGAGAGAGTAAGTGAGAATAAGCTAGCAAGTTAACCTTTGAAGTTCAAGAATCAAGAAGGAGATTAAAGATTTACCAAGTGTTATTCAAAAGTAAGTGATCTTAAACCATGTTTCTTTCTCTCTTCCATTGATAGAGAAGGGGTATTGGTAGAACAAGCATGCTAAGAAGAGGTTGGAATAATGAATCAAAGGGCTTAAGTCTTAATAAAAGTTTGGATAAGTCATGAATAAGAAATTCATTCAGAAATAAGTTATGAACTTATAATGAAAGTATAAGAATTTGTTAGAATTTGTAACATGTTTACATTAATAAAATTAGTATGATTAATAAGATGTCGTAATAATGATTAAAGGACTTAACTCATTAATAAGTCATATGAAAATAAGACATAAGTCGTGAAATGGAAATATAAGTATTTTATACTTTAATACGTTGCAAAATCATCAAGAATAGGTAATAACTTATCATGAATATAATAACTTATCATGAATATAATAACTTATCAACATCATCATATATATATATATATATATATATATGATGTTGATTACAGTAAAAGCAAAGGAAAGTCACGGGACTGTATCCCGTGAATTAATTAGACACATGTGATATATATATATATAATATATTATATTTTATATTTTATTTAAAAGATTTTGCTTTAAATATGGACCGTCCGATTAAAAGTAAATCAATCTGGACCGTTCATGGATTAGTTACTATGCAGTCCATTCTTCTATAAATAGAAGCTCATTCCTTCATAATTTCTTACGAATTCACTGAAACTCTAGCGGCAGAAATTATAGAGAAAGTATAGAAAAGTATTCTGCTACTTCTCTACTCTTATATTCAGTTTCTTTTATGGTAAGGAGTATTATTTCTTTTGTATTCATGAAGAGAACTTCTGTTATTCCATTATTTATTATTCTGTTGGAATAACCTGTATACGCGGGCTACCCTATACTTGGTTAAATTCTTCTGTTATTCCATTCGTTATTATTCTCGTTGGAATATTCTGCATGCATGCGTTTTACGGGACCGATTTCGCTCTTTATTATTCTCGCTGGAATATCCTCATGCACATGCGCTTTTACGTCGGACTGATTTAAATCTTTATTATTCTCATTGGAATATCATGTTCACACATGCATTTTACGCCGGACCGATTCCGCCTTTATTATTCTCGTTGGAATATCCTCGTCGTTTGCGCTTTTACGTCGAACTGGTTCCGTTAATTATTATTCTGTTGGAATAACCTGCTTGTGCGGTCTATCGCATGCCTGGTGATTTCTTTTGTTATTCCATTCCTTATTATATTCAGTTGGTTAAAGTTTTGACTTCTATACTCAATGAAATTAGTGGAATATTCTTGATATTTGCGCTTCATCCAATATCTTTTCATGGAAATATTCTTCTGAGCATTTTTGAATTTTACTCTACAAAGAAGTATCATGTTGACAATTTGGACATTATTAGTTCCTGAATAAATTAATTCTTGAACTTGTTTTATTGAATTCTTATATCATTATCATCATCCTCATGTTTATATTTTTTTTGAAAGTCATTTGTGGCTTGTAGTGCATAAATGGACTTGGTATGATTATGACCAGGGGTTATTCGGTGTAATCATGACCGTAATGTTATAAATGATGTGGTAAAAGTCCTCATTGGCCCGTAGTGCATTGATGGACCGTTGTTGGCTTGATCATGACCATTAATGAATACACGAATATCCTTGGCCCGTACTACATGGATAATTTGTGGTCGTGATACTAAAGAATATCCTTAGTCATAGTGCAGGGGTGATTCAATGATGTGGATTATTTATTAAGCTGAGTTCCAGCGATAAAAGTGATGAAAAACCTTTTAAATCATAAAAGATAGTAGATTTTATTCTCTACTTGACTCTTCTAATGGATTGCTTGTTCCGCTGCAGTTAAACTTGATGTTTATTATATTTTATCAGTTTAACACTGTTGAAGGCTAATGATAATTTATTCTGCATTATCTTAGTCATAATATTTCTTACTGGGCTAGTTGAGCTCACCCTTTTGCTTTCATTGTTCTCTTCAGGAAATGAGAACGTAGCATGGACTAGTCGGGGAACGAAGTGATGGTCCAGATAATAGCATTAGTAGTCCTCACTATTCTATGAAATAGTATAATAATAAATGTAATGAGGACCCCATTGAGTTTGTATATTGTCTAGTTGACAATATTTGTATTAAAACTCACAGTATATGTTTAGTTGTATTTTACACGACTGTTGTATAATTAAGTTGTATTTGAATTTTGTACCATGTATTTGGCGACTCAAGATGGGTGATGTATACCTATTTTGGGGGCGTCACAAAATTCGTGTAGTAATAATTTAATTGGAGTTTTTGGCTGTGTTCTGCAATTTTTCGCGAATTGCGGAGCAGTTCTTCTAATTCGGCGGCGTCAGCAGCCAGATCTCGTACATAACATCCGCATCATGCATACCACCGCCGCCACAAAGACCGAGAGTTCTATCATGGCGCCATCACCACGTACAATGAAAGTACAAGTTCAACAATTTGCCATATTTTCACTCTCTAGAATGTTCAAAAATGAAATTTTTTTAAAATGTTAAGTCTAGCAATGTGTTAGTAACTTAATGTAATGAACATAAAAATATGTTAGAAGTATAATGAGATGTTAAAATACATGCTTAGCATGTAAATAACATAATTACATGTGGACTGAATTATTAAATGAATAGTTAGTTTATTATTCGTGAAGTGTTTATTATGTGACAATAAATGTGATAATTTGACTAAGTATAGTCATAACTAAAGTTAGACAAAAAGAATGAAGTTGCTATGATTAATTATGTTATAATTAACTGGTATTGTGAACGTAAATGATATGTAGGATTTAAATCAAGGAACGAGTTTAATTAACGTGTAATCTACGCACGAGGCAAGTTTCCTAACCCTATTTGTTATCATTGTTCAAGTTTATTATTTACTTCGAGCAAACTCTCATTACTATTATTCAAGTTCGAATTGTTATATTAAAGATTGATTTTCTTTTCAAAGTAGGAATCTTTTATACAATATTTGTTCTATTGTATACTTCTTGAGATTATTATTCAATTTGAATATCATTATTGTTGAACCTTGTTAGACTAGTGAAACTTATTGATTCAACTAGTCCATAGTTGATGAACGTTCTAAATTTCAGAACCCTTATTGAATTATCCAAATCAAACTTCCTTTGGTGCGGATTTGAATGTCAAACTGAGATGTATTTTACATGACTGTTGTATAATTAAGTTGTATTTGAATTTTGTACCATGTATTTGGCGACTCAAGATGGGTGATGTATACCTATTTTGGGGTCATCACAGTTGGTATCAAAGCCTAGGGATATGATCCCTGGCTAAGATGTGAGAATAGAACTAGGAGGGGAGAGACGGGGAATTCCTTCGCTAATATGACTTACCTAAGTTTTTTTTTTTTGGTATTTAATTGGTCGGTCAGAATATAGGGATAATATGTTACATGTCAATTAACCTTTTGTTTTGTGGCAATATCTAAAAATGACATCCGAGAATATTGAGAATAGCAATGGAGCAAAGGCGACCGTTGATTCACCACATATTAATAATCAGGATAATGTGCATCAGGAAGGTGATAATCCTCATACAAACAACAACACTGACCAAATGATGAATGATGGAATGTTCAGAGGCTTTATGCAATTCATGTAACAGCAGGCGAGAGCGGCTCCTGTCCAAAATGTAGGTGGAACCATTGGAAACTCTCGGACGGTCACCGCTAAACAGTTCAAGGAGCTGGGACCACCGGAGTTTATTAAAGAGCCAAAACCACTTAAGGCGGAAGCATGGATAAAGCAGATCACCAAGATATTTGATGTCTTGGGATGCTCCGAGGAGCAAAAGGTTCCTTTGCCGCCTTTATGTTGCGAGGAGAGGCGGATTCGGTGGGAATCGGTAAAGCGTACTCAACTCGCCAGACCGAAAATGTCTTGGGAGAAGTTCCAAGAACTATTCAACGACAAGTACTTTCCGAAAGTATTCGTCACATGAAGGAGGTGGAGTTCATCAAGTTGGAATGAATAATATGACCGTGTCGCAAAGACGAAGCAAAGTTTGCCGAGAGTTGTCGGTTTAAGGGCCCCACTTGGTGGATAATGAAGAGAAATGACGCGGATGTTTTTAAGAGGTTTGAAGTCGAGATACGCCAACATCTTATTTCTCAAAAACCGTGTTTGTATTCGAGATGTTGTAAATAGGGCTCGATTAGTGGAGCGATAATAAGTTAACGAACCAAAAGAGAGCGGCGGCAGAAAGCAAAATGATAATACCAAATAAGAGAATCATCAAGCGGTGACAACAAGCGTGGAGGGAATCAACAGGCCAGAAATGGTAACCACTTTGGTGGTAATCAGGGCCAAAACAATAAAAATGGACATTTCAAGAAGAGGAGATTCAACAATGATGGAAAGACGTCAGCACCAGCACCCGTTGTTAAGGAAGGAGAACGACCACCTATCATAGGCTTCAAATGCGGAGGGGAGGGACACATCAGTCCAAACTGCGCGATGCCGTCCAAAGCATGTTATAATTATGGAAGATAAGGTCACTTAGCCCGATTTTTTTCGTTCACCGAAGACAAGTTCAGCTAGGATGGAGGCACCAAAAGGTCATTCCCGAGAAAAAAGTCAAAGCCGGTAATGCAAGGGAGAGCGTTTGTTGTGACCTCCCAGAAAGCAAGGAACCCGAATGAGGTCATCATGGGTAAGCTTATCATAAACTCTAGCGAAGTCTATACTTTAATTGATACCGGTTCTACCCAGTCTTTTATTTCTCCTACTTGCGCTCAACGATTAAATTTGACTTCGGAGAAATTAGACCTTGACTTATCTGTGGAAACTCCGTTGGGAGAAACCTTCATTACATCCACTATTTATAAGTCTTGTTTGGTTCAAATCGGTACCCTCATATTACCTGTCGATCTTATTTCATTGAAAATACTTGCATTTGACGTGATTCTAGGGATTGATTGGTTAACTACTCATCATGTAAAAATTGATTGTTTTCGTAAGGTTGTTAGCTTTCATATTCCTAATCAACCTATTATGCGAATTCAAGCGACCAAACCATTAAAATCAATCACGGTCATCTCAAGCCATAAAGCTATTCGTTTATTGAAAAACAGATGTCAAGCTTTCTTAGCTCATGTCACGGATCTAAACAAAAATATGTCAGTTTTGAATGATATTTCTATTGTTAATAAATTCCCTGACGTATTCCTGAAGAACTTCCCCGACCTACCCCAGAGGCGTGAAATTGAATTTTGTATCGACCTTGAACCCGGTACAAAACCCATTTCTAAAGCCCCATATCGAATGGCTCTATTAAACTTCGTGAGTTAAAGACCCAACTTGCAGGAATTGTTAGACATTGGCTTTATTCGTCCCTAGTACTTCTCCTTGGGGTGCTCTGTTCTATTCGTGAAGAAGAAAGATGGGAGTATGTGACTTTGTATTGATTATCGGAGTTGAATCATGTCACCATCAAAAATAGGTACCCATTGCCACGTATTGATGACCTGTTTGACCAACCGTAAAGGAGCCAAATTCTTTTCAAAGATTGATCTTCGTCCGGATATCACCAATTGAAGATTAGAATGATGACATTCCAAAGACGGCTTTCGAGAACTAGGTATGCGGGCATTATGAATTCCTAGTCATGTCCTTTGGATTGACTAATGCTCTCTTTGCCTTCATGGATATGATGAACCCGAGTATTCAAGGAATATTTGGATCACTTTGTGGTCGTCTTTATTGATGACATCCTTATTTATTCCAAAAGCCATGAAGATCATAAGCAACACTTGAGGCTGACACTCCAAAAGCTTCGTGAATACAAGCTTTATGCCAAGTTGAAGAAATGTGAGTTCTGGCTTGAGGAAGTAGCATTCCTTGGGCACGTAGTATCAAGTCATGGAATATCTGTTGACCCGGCAAAGATAGAAGCTATTCAAAGCTGGGAGCAACCTAAATCAGTGACCGAAGTACGTAGCTTTCTCGGTTTAGCTGGTTATTATCGGAGATTCGTGGAAGGATTTTCTCGAATCGCTACTCCATTAACTCAGTTGACTCGGAAAGATACAAATTTCGGTTGGAGCGAAGAATGTGAGAAGAGTTTTCAAGAACTCAAGAGGAGACTTATTTCAGCACCTGTTCTGACAATACCATCTGGCTCGGAGGGATTTGTCATCTACAGTGATGCTTCAGGAAAAGGGTTGAGATGTGTTCTCATGCAACATGGGAAAGTAATAGCATATGCCTCGTGACAACTCAAAGAATATGAGAGGAATTATCCTACTCATGATCTAGAGTTGGTAGTTGTTGTCTTTGCACTTAAAATTTGGAGGCATTACTTGTATGGGGAGAAAGTGGAGATCTTTACGGATCATAAAAGCCTCAAATATTTCTTCACTCAAAAGGAACTCAACATGCGACAACGACGTTGGCTTGAACTGTTGAAAGATTATGATCATACCATCCAATACCATCCTGGAAAAGTGAACGTGGTAGTTGACGCATTGAGTAAAAGATCATATGCAAGTACGAGTACGATATTGTTAATGCAAAGGCCCATTTTGTGTGACTTACAATGGATGGAGATAGAGTTAAAGACTCCAGGGACCCATGTTATGATGGCGAATATACGAGTAGAACCGACTTTAATTGATAAAGTTAAAGCTGCTCAAGCTACAGACCTGGAGCTTATGCGTATGAGGAAGAAAATGCAAGAAGGTGCTATGCCGGAAGCAAGAATCGATGAAGAAGGAATACTTTGAGTCAACTCCAGACTTTGTGTTCCTAACGACCCTGATTTAAAGTATAAAATCATGATGGAGGCACTCAACACACCATTTGCAATCCATCCTGGGAGTACCAAAATGTATCATGATCTTCGTCATACATTTTAGTGGAGCAATATGAAGAGAGAGATAGCGCTTTTTATCTCAAGGTGTCTAACTTGTCAACGAGTTAAAGCGGAGCATCAAGTACCAAAAGGTCCATTGCAACCACTTGAAATTCCAGAATGGAAGTGGGAGCACATTACTATGGATTTCGTTATCGGTCTTCCTAAGGTTTCTCAAGGTATAAATGCGATTTGGGTCATTGTTGATAGATTGACCAAGTCTGATCATTTCTTATCGATACGAGAAACTTATACACTTGAACGTCTTGCTCGTATGTACATAAACGAGATTGTAAGACTGCATGGAATGCCGTATCCATAGTTTACGATCGAGACCCAAGATTCACTTCACGATTTTGGGTTAGTTTGCAGAAAGCTATGGGCACAGATTTACGATTTAGCTCGGCATATCATCCTCAGACGGACGGGCAGTCGGAGAGGACTATTCAAACTCTTGAAGATTTATTAAGACTCTGTGTCCTTTACTTCAAGGGAAGATTTATTAAGACTCTATGTCCTTGACTTCAAGCAAGTATTGGCATGGCTCCATTTTAAGAAAGTGTCGCTCTCCAGTATGCTGGGATGAGATTGAGAAGCAACGTTGTTGGGACCGTAGTTGGTACGTATGACTACAGAAAAGATTCAAACGATCCGGCAACGTATAAAAACCTCACAAGATCGACAAAAGAGTTATGCTGATCTTCATCGAAAGGACGTGGAATTCGATATAGGATATCATGTGTTGTTACGTGTTGCTCCATGGAAAGGAGTTACGAGATTTAGAAAGAGAAGAAAGCTCAATCCTCGATTCATCGGCCCATTTTTAATCTTCGATCGAGTAGGAATTGTGGCCTATAGACTCGCTTTACCGCCAAGTATGTCTCGTGTTCATAACGTTTTTCACATATCCATGTTACGTAAATATGTGAAAGACCCGAACCACATTATTGACTTAGAATCGGACGAAATAGTGGAAGATTTAACGTATTAAGAGGTTCCTGTTCAAATCTTGGATAAGAAGGAACATATTCTACGCTCCAAGGTTATACCTCAAGTCAAAGTTTTGTGGAGAAACCACGATGTTGAAGAAATGACTTGGGAGTTAGAATCTAAAATGAAATCAAGGTATCCTTACCTCTTGGACATACCAGGTACGTACCCTAATTTCGAGGGCGAAATTTCATAAGAAGGAGAGGTTGTAAGACCCCAACTTTTATGAATAAAGATGAATTTTCTATAAATATCATTTTTGAATATTATGGAATGAATTTGATATAATGTTATAGTTGTGGGTAATATTTATAAATTTTGCAAAGTACGCAAGTTGTTATATAATATTCAATTGGTCGGGGAATATTCGTTTTAACGAGGAATATTAAATATAACCAAGACAATCATTGGTGGACCCTAACGGAATTAATTATCATTTGATTGAGAAAACGACAAAAATATTTTATTGAAAATAACGGCGGAAGTTTTACCAATTATCTTGCTTAACTACTTTCGGTAGTAAAAGTACGATAATATGCGTGGTTGCATAAGAGTAGCACCTGTATTGATTATTGATGCTTACGTGAGAAGTCACTCAGTTTTGTTCAATTATTACTATAGTAATTGTTGTGAATTTTGGCGTATTTTATGGACCCCCTATTTATCCATTTTTCAAAATAACCGACAGAAAATTATTCATTATATATATATATAAGTCTTGTATATAATATATATATATATATATATATATATATATATATATCTACCTGGCATGAATTATTGGGGGGGGGTGTCGATATGTGGGAGGGAGTTATTATTAGTATTATTATATATATATATAAGGTACTGAAGTAATGGTTTATATATATATATATATGATGATGTTGATTAAAGTAAAAGCAAAGAAAAGTCACGGGAGTGTATCTCGTGAATTGATGAGTGAGTTTTATACCCATGAATTGGATACATTCGGGCTTAATTTATTGTTGTTCTTAAGTCTTTTAGGATGTTTTTATGTGTTTGTGTCTATTCATGCATGTTTTATGTTATTTTATAGGAATTGGGGCAAAAGTAACATGGATCAATTTTATGCTCCAAGTCCAACATACCCACAGGATTTCTTGTGTCCACCTCCTCTACAACAGGAAGAACATTCAAATTGGGAGGAAGCCTTGGAAAAATTTATTAAAGCTTCTGAAAAAAGGAATGAGGAACAAGACAAGAAAATGAATCAAGTAGAGCTGAATTTGCAAAGCCAAGGGGCGTTGATCAAGAATTTGGAAAATCAAGTGGAACAGATAGCACATGTGTTGAACAACCGTCCTCAATACACCTGGCCCTATGACATGGATTCCGAGACTGATGGTGAGCCTTGAGCCAAATCTACAAGCTGGATGAGCCACGAGATGAAAAAGAGGAGACAAGTGGGGATAATGACAACAAGGTTTGGTGAAGAACTAATTGTGAGAACCAATGATGATGAGCCAATGTTATTTATGCCTCAAGTGCCTTCTCCTCCACAGCTCAAAAGTCCTAAGTTAGATTTGCAAAACCTTGTCCGATTGGTAGTCATGTCGCTTGGCAATACTCTACGTGATGTAAAAGCAAGTACACCTTGAAACCATGGTGCGATGAGCTAGAGAAGATAGAAGAAGAAATTGTTGTGTCCGACAAGCCTCTATGCCGTAATATATTCGCAGACACTGATGGAGAAACCACCTAGATGCTTTGGGCGTTCTTGAATGTGATCTTATCTCAAGAAAGCATTCTAGGTGACTTTAATACAATGGCTATTATAAATGGGAACCTACCAAAAGCTATATTATTTCCGATGGATGGAGGGTTCCTCAACTTTCGTAGGGGAATTGGATAGAGAATTGAAGAAGTCAGGCTGAGACTATAAAACAAGCGCTTATTGGGAGGCAACCTAAGTTTAATTTTTATTTTTAGTTTTTATTAAGTTTTATATTAGTACTTTTGAATTTGCATTTATTTAGGATTTAATAAAATTGCTTCTATCATGGTTTTACAGGTTATTCAAGTCAAATTCAAGTGTGGTGCCCAATTTGTTCCATGTGCTTAGCCTATTCTCCAAACTTAGCGGGCAAGGAGGAAGATTGCTATATTTTCAGGGAAGTCCTCTGCTTTAATTTTTTCTATTTCAGTCATTGAGGACAATGTCTAGTTTAAGTTTGGGGGCATTTTAGTGTCGTATTGCATATAGTTAGTTATTTACATTGTAGTTCGTTATGTTTTCGGGTTATTTACATTTAGTTGTTGCATTCGTTTTTTTTGTTTAAAAAAAAAATTTAAAAATCGCAAAAATAGTAGTTAGTTTACTATGTTTGTTGCAGTTAGTTTATATTTGCATGATTCCAACTCTTAGATAGTAAAAGTCTATTTTGGCCAATGATGAGACCGGAATTAAGTAGATAAGTATAGTATTGAATATTCAGGGCTTTGATGTGATTTCTTGTTATGAATTGAATCTTTTCTGTTTGAAACCGGTATAATCAAGGTTAAGACGTTAATAATGGCTATGTTAACTGATTAAGTTTAAATTGATACATAATGAATTTCTTAAGTATAATACTAGTGTGAAGGAATGAAAGACATGAATAGGCGGAGATGGCTAAATTTTGATAAAAACTTAAGTTTGGGGGGAAATTTTGGGGTATATAAGCTTTAAAAAAAAAAAAAAAAAACATGTTGAGTCTTGTGGTGGGTTGAGGAGAAACACTCCCCATAAACACAAGCGTGAGATGGAGCGTAAAACGCACTCACCAACCATCTATAAAAATAAAAAAAAAAAAAAAAAAATATTACAAGCTAGTTTTGTTTGGGGCTTTTGTTACTTGAGTAAAATGCGCTCAAGGGGTATCTTAAAACCCTAAGCGCCTAAGGTCTTATATGGTCCGGGAGTCGTTGGTGGAAAGCTCGCTAAGGGGTGACATCATTAGCCTAATGGAATGAGACATTGCACGCTTATGGTTAAAAAAAAACAATAAAAAAGCGAAAAGAGCAAAAAGCCCCGTAATGAAAAGTAAAAGCATAAGTATCCCAGTTGGACTCTTGAACTTGGTGGATGTTTGACTTTAGTTGGATATAAACTTGTTCGTGAATTTTGTGAATTTGCAATTGTATGATGCCTTCAAAGATATCTATTATGTCTTAAATTTGATTTTATATCAGTTAACATTGTTGTGGAGCACACACGCACTATATCAGTGATAACAGTCTAAGATTTGATGATTGATTGGGAAATTACTGATTTGTCTTAATATGATGTATTATCATGTTTACTTGATTTCTCTAAGGCCGGTTGAATAGACTTGTTTCTGTCATTACTGTTGGATTCGTGAGGCATATAGATTAGTTTCATTACATTGCATTGCATAACATTTTGTGTTTTTTGCTTGAGGACAAACAAAGATTTAAGTTTGGGGGTATTTGATGAGTGAGTTTTATACCCATGAATTGGATACATTCGGGCTTAATTTATTGTTGTTCTTAAGTCTTTTAGGATGTTTTTATGTGTTTGTGTCTATTCATGCATGTTTTATGTTATTTTATAGGAATTGGGGCAAAAGTTACATGGATCGATGTTTGGGGTGGCTAGATTCGCGTTTTCGGCTTGCCATTTACACAGCAGTCACTTCAGAGCCAATTTGACTATAGCTCCTGACATTATTTCGAAAAACTCAAATAATGAAAGTTGTAGATCTACTTCTCCTCTTTCCGGAACATCTTGAATCATCGAAATCGGAGTTTGAACGAAGAAGTTATGGCCATTTTCCCAAAGGACGTCGGAGCAGAAAATGTCATGTTTTTGGGCCGCCAAGGGCGCTACTTCTAGTCTTTTTCAGTACCAAGCGCAGGGGAGCAGAGTTTTGAGAAGCCCGTTGTTGCCCAATATTTGATGCCAGGCCAGGAGGGCTTGGTGATGGCACAGACGCGTTTTGGGCGAATTTTGACACCTTTTTGACTCCAAATAGGATTGGGTTTGTTCCGAAGCTAAAAATTGGACTTGTAACCTATAAATACTTGATGTAAGGCATAAAATAAAGGGAGATTACATAGCTTAGCCTAGATTAAACACTCCTTTAGATTAGAAAATAACCCTAGTTCTTATTAGTTTTGGAGATTGAAGCAACTTGGAGACCATTGAAGATCAAGAGCAAGAAGCAAGAGGGGAGCATCGATTTCTTGACAATGTGATTCTATTCTCTTCTCTCATCTTACTTTTATCTTTTGATGTCTATTCAGTTGTGGATTCTTGGTTTTAATTCATTAATTATGAGCTAACTATTTTTGAGATTTCAATTGAACTTTTTATGGCTATGAATTAGTTATTCATTAAATTCTAATTATTTATGTTAAAGTGAGTTGTTTATCTTGTCTTGTGCTTATTGCTTAATTATTTGATCAGTAATTACTTTGTTACTCTAGAAGGAATTGGAAGAGGAATTCTAGGGTTAGAACTGGGAATGATATCATGTGACTTAGTTATTTGCATGGTGAAAAATTAGGTTTGTGAATTGAATGGAAATATCTGTTAGCCGCATGTAACACGTAAGGAATTGGGATTGGAAAGAGTTTAATTCAATTGTTTTGCATAGGAATATAGCAAGATTAATCTGGATTAAATAGAAGGCAATTGATCACTTGGAAAAGGACTTTTGGCATTTGAGAATTCCTGTTAACAATTCAAAGAGGCATAATAATTGGGATAATTGGATAATTGATTTATAGTTCATAATTGGGGATATTGAAGTCTTAATCTTTATTTATTTGAATTCATTCGTTAAAATCTTAGTTTTAATTAGTTAATTTAGTTTTCTTAATTAGAAAAACACGATTTGAGATTGTTTAAATAAAATTAGTTTGGTTAAGAATTAGTACTTGGTGATTTTTATTAAATAATTCCTCGTGGGAACGATACTCTACTTTCACTTTATTACTTGTTGATCGTGTATACTTGACGTATTCATTGATTAAATCAATCAATCAAGTTTTAGGCGCCATCGCTTAGGGACTTAATTTAATAATTATTTACCAATATTAATTTCAATCAAATTAGCCTTAATTTAAACATTTTATTTTTATTTTTAATTCTCTTTCTATATTTCTCTCTTTTCAGGTACCATGGATGACCTTGTGTATCAATGGCCATATACGAACATGACTCAACCAAGGGGAGTGGAGATTGAAAGACTCGAGAAACTTTCTGCATTGTCGTATGATTGAGACACTTTCGAGGATGTTTGAAGCTTTTGAAGCTCAAATCGTCAAAGTATGGTGGTTACTTGTGATTATTGTCTTTGGAAATCATATGAGTCATCAATGCACCATCGGCTTTGAGCCAGAGATAAAGTATAGTGGTGATTACCCCAATAATTATGTCTATCCCAACAACTATCATCGAGGATTGGGGTATCACCCGAATTTTCATGGAGTAACAATCAAGATCAATTTTATGCTCCAAGTCCAACATACCCACAGGATTTCTTGTGTCCACCTCCTCTACAACAGAAGAACATTCAAATTGGGAGGAAGCCTTGGAAAAATTTATTAAAGCTTACAAAAAAGGAATGAGGAACAAGACAAGAAAATGAATCAAGTAGAAATTTGAATTTGCAAAGCCAAGGGCGTTGATCAAGAATTTGGAAAATCAAGTGGAACAGATAGCACATGTGTTGAACAACCGTCCTCAATACACTGCCCTATGACATGGATTCTGAGAGGCTGGATGGTGAGCCCGAGCCAAATCTCTACAAATCGGATGAGCCACGAGATGAAAAAGAGGAGACAAGTGGGGATAATGACAACAAGGTCGGTGAAGAACTAATTGTGAGAACCAATGATGATGAGCCAATGTTATTTATGCCTCAAGTGCCTTCTCCTCCACAGTTCAAAAGTCCGGTTAGATTTGCAAAACCTTGTCCGATTGGTAGTCATGTCGTTGGCAATACTCTCTGTGATGTAAAAGCAAGTACACCTTCGAAACCATGGTGCGATGAGCTAGAGAAGATAGAAGAAGAAATTGTTGTGTCTGACAAGCCTCTATGCCGAATATATTCATGAGACACAATGGAGAAACCACCTAGATGCTGGACGTTCTTGAATGTGATCTTATCTCAAGAAAGCATTCTAGGTGACTTTAATACAATGGCTATTATAAATGGGAACCTACCAAAAGCTATATTATTTCCGATGGATGGAGGGTTCCTCAACTTTCGTAGGGGAATTGGATAGAGAATTGAAGAAGTCAAATTTGAGACTATAAAACAAGCGCTTATTGGGAGGCAACCTAAGTTTAATTTTTATTTTTAGTTTTATTAAGTTTTATATTAGTACTTTTGAATTTGCATTTATTTAGGATTTAATAAAATTGCTTCTATCATGGTTTTACAGGTTATTCAAGTCAAATTCAAGTGTGGTGCCCAATTTGTTCCATGTGCTTAGCCTATTCTCCAAACTTAGCGGGCAAGGAGGAAGATTGCTATATTTTCAGGGAAGTCCTCTGCTTTAATTTTTTCTATTTCAGTCATTGAGGACAATGTCTAGTTTAAGTTTGGGGGCATTTTAGTGTCGTATTGCATATAGTTAGTTATTTACATTGTAGTTCGTTATGTTTTCGGGTTATTTACATTTAGTTGTTGCATTCGTTTTTTTTTTTAAAAAAAAAATTTAAAAATCGCAAAAATAGTAGTTAGTTTACTATGTTTGTTGCAGTTAGTTTATATTTGCATGATTCCAACTGTTAGATAGTAAAAGTCTATTTTGGCCAATGATGAGACTGGAATTAAGTAGATAAGTATAGTATTGAATATTCGAAGCTTTGATGTGATTTCTTGTTATGAATTGAATCTTTTCTGTTTGAAACCGGTATAATCAAGGTTAAGACGTTAATAATGACTATGTTAATCGATTAAGTTTAAATTGATACATAATGAATTTCTTAAGTATAATACTAGTGTGAAGGAATGAAAGACATGAATAAAGTGAGATGGCTAAATTTTGATAAAAACTTAAGTTTGGGGGAAATTTTGGGGTATATAAGCTTTAAAAAAAAAAAAAAAAAATGTTGAGTCTTGTGGTGGGTTGAGGAGAAACACTCCCCATAAACACAAGCGTGAGATGGAGCGTAAAACGCACTCACCAACCATCTATAAAAATAAAAATAAAAAAAAAAAAAATATTACTGGCTAGTTTTGTTTGGGGCCTTTTGTTACTTGAGTAAAATACTTAGAAGGGTATCTCTTAAAACCTAAGCGCCTAAGGTCTTATATAGTGCAGGGAGTCGTTGGTCGGCTCGCTAAGGGGGTGACATCAATTAGCCTAATGGAATGAGACATTGCACGCTTATGGTTAAAAAAAAATAATAAAGCAAAAGAGCAAAAAGCCCCGTAATGAAAAGTAAAGCATAAGTATCCCGAGTTGGACTCTTGAACTTGGTGGATGTTTGACTTTAGTTGGATATAGCTTGTTCGTGAATTTTGTGAATTTGCACTGTATGATGCCTTCAAAGATATCTATTATGTCTTAAATTTGATTTTATATCAGTTAACATTGTTGTGGAGCACACACGCACTATATCAGTGATAACAGTCTAAGATTTGATGATTGATTGGGAAATTACTGATTTGTCTTAATATGATGTATTATCATGTTTACTTGATTTCTCTAAGGCCGGTTGAATAGACTTGTTTCACATCATTCTTTGTTGGATTCAGTAGGCATATAGATTAGTTTCATTACATTGCATTGCATAACATTTTTGTGTTTTTGCTTGAGGACAAACAAAGATTTAAGTTTGGGGGTATTTGATGAGTGAGTTTTATACCCATGAATTGGATACATTCGGGCTTAATTTATTGTTGTTCTTAAGTCTTTTAGGATGTTTTTATGTGTTTGTGTCTATTCATGCATGTTTTATGTTATTTTATAGGAATTGGGGCAAAAGTTACATGGATCGATGTTTGGGGTGGCTAGATTCGCGTTTTCGCCACCATTTACACAGCAGTCACTTCAGAGCCAATTTGACTATAGCTCCTGACATTATTTCGAAAAACTCAAATAATGAAAGTTGTAGATCTACTTCTCCTCTTTCCGGAACATCTTGAATCATCGAAATCGGAGTTTGAACGAAGAAGTTATGGCCATTTTCCCAAAGGACGTCGGAGCAGAAAATGTCATGTTTTTGGGCCAGCCAAGGCGCTACTTCTAGTCTTTTTCGGTAGCAAGGGCGTTGAGAGCAGAGTTTGAGCGCCGTGCTTAGTATTTGGTATTGGGAAGGGCTTGGTGATGGCTCTGACGCGCTTTTTTGGCGAAATTTGACACCTTTTGACTCCAAATAGGATTGGGTTTGTTTCGAAGCTAAAAATTGGACTTGTAACCTATAAATACTTGATGTAAGGCATAAAATAAAGGGAGATTACATAGCTTAGCCTAGATTAAACACTCCTTTAGATTAGAAAATAACCCTAGTTCTTATTAGTTTTGGAGATTGAAGCAACTTGGAGACCATTGAAGATCAAGAGCAAGAAGCGAAAGAGGGGAGCATCGAGTTGGTTTGACAACAGATTCTATTCTCTTCTCTCATCTTACTTTTATCTTTTGATGTCTATTCAGTTGTGGATTCTTGGTTTTAATTCATTAATTATGAACTAACTATTTTTGAGATTTCAATTGAACTTTTTATGGCTATGAATTAGTTATTCATTAAATTCTAATTATTTATGTTAAAGTGAGTTGTTTATCTTGTCTTGTGCTTATTGCTTAATTATTTGATCAGTAATTACTTTGTTACTCTAGAAGGAATTGGAAGAGGAATTCTAGGGTTAGAACTAGGCATGATATCATGTGACTTAGTTATTTGCATGGTGAAAAATTAGGTTTGTGAATTGAATGGAAATATCTGTTCACCGCATGTAACACGTAAGGAATTGGGATTGGAAAGAGTTTAATTCAATTGTTTTGCATAGGAATATAGCAAGATTAATCTGGATTAAATAGAAGGCAATTGATCACTTGGAAAAGGACTTTTGGCATTTGAGAATTCTGTTAACAATTCAATGAGCATAATAATTGGGATAATTGGATAATTGATTTATAATTCATAATTGGGGATATTGAAGTCTTAATCTTTATTTATTTGAATTCATTCGTTAAAATCTTAGTTTTAATTAGTTAATTTAGTTTTCTTAATTAGAAAAAACACGATTTGAGATTGTTTAAATAAAATTAGTTTGGTTAAGAATTAGTACTTGGTGATTTTTATTAAATAATTCCTCGTGGGAACGATACTCTACTTTCACTTTATTACTTGTTGACTGTGTATACTTGCACGTATTCATTGATTGCGAAATCGATCAACATGAATTAATTAGACACATGTGATATATATATATATAATATATATATATATATATATATATATATATATATATTATATTTTAATTAAAAGATTTTGCTTTAAATATGGACCGTCCAATTAAAAGTAAATCAATCTGGACCGTTCATGGATTAGTTACTATGCAGTCCATTCTTCTATAAATAGAAGCTCATTCCTTCATAATTTCTTACGAATTCACTGAAACTCTAGAGAGAGAAATTATAGAGAAACTATAGAAAAGTATTCTGCTACTTCCCTACTCTTATGTTCAGTTTCTTTTACTTCGTAGGGGTATTATTTCTTTTGTATTCATGAAGAGAACTTTTGTTATTCCATTATTTATTATTCATTGGAATAACTTTTGTATCGCTGCTACCCTATACTTGGTGAAATTCTTGATTTATTCTATTCGTTATTATTACATTTGAATATCCTCGTACATGCATTTTACGCGGACTGATTCCGCCTTTATTATTCTGTTGGAATATATCACATGCATGCGTTTTTACGTCGGACTGGTTCCGTTAATTATTATTCTCATTGGAATAACTCGCCAGTCTGCGGTCTATCGCATGCTGGTGATTTCTTTTGTTATTCCATTCCTTATTATACTCAGTTGGTTAAAGTTTTGAATTCTATACTCCATGAAATTAGTGGAATATTCTTGATATTTGCGCTTCATCCAGTATCTTTTCATGGAAATATTCTTCTGAGCATTCTTGAATTTTACTCTACAAAGAAGTATCATGTTGACAATTTAGACGTTATTAGTTCCTGAATATATTAATTCTTGAAATTGTTTTATTGAATTCTTATATCATTGTCATCATCCTCATGTTTATATTTTTTTTGAAAGTCATTTGTGGCCTGTAGTGCATAGATGGACTTGGTATGATTATGACCAGGGATTATTCGGTGTAATCATGACCGTAATGTTATAAATGATGTGGTAAAAATCCTCATTGGCCCGTAGTGCATTGATGGACCGTCGTTGGCATGATCATAACCATTAATGAATACACGAATATCCTTGGCCCGTAGTGCATGGATAATTTGTGGTCGTGATACTAAAGAATATCCTTGGCCGCAGTGCAGGGGTGATTCGATGATGTGGATTATTTATTAAGCTGAGCCCTAGTGATAAAAGTGATGAAAAACCTTTTAAATCATAAAAGATAGTAGATTTTATTCTCTACTTGACTCTTCTAATGGATTGCTTGTTCCGCTGCAGTTAAACTTGATGTTTGTTATATTTTATCAGTTTAACACTGTTGAAGGCTAATGATAATTTATTCTGCATTATCATAGTCATAATATTTCTTACTGGGCTAGTTGAGCTCACCCTTTTGCCTTCATTGTTCTCTTCAGGAAATGAGAACGTAGCATGGACTAGTCGGGGAACGAAGTGACGGTCCAGATAATAGCATTAGTAGTCCTCACTATTCTATGAAATAGTATAATAATAAATGTAATGAGGACCCCATTGAGTTTGTATATTGCCTAGATGATAATATTTGTATTAAAACTCACAGTATATGTTTAGTTGTATTTTACACGACTGTTGTATAATTAAGTTGTATTTGAATTTTGTACCATGTATTTGGCGACTCAAGATGGGTGATGTATACATATTTTGGGGGCGTCACAAAATTCGTGTAGTAATAATTTAATTGGAGTTTTTGGCTGTGTTCTGCAATTTTTCGCGAATTGCAAAACAGTTTCTTTTTCTACCGCCACGCCTTGATCTCGTGCCTTAACATCCGCATCATACATGGCATTGGCCTTGCATGTCATATAGAAAGTGTTCGGCCATGAGAAGACTATCGCTACTAATACTCGCCAAGTACAAGTTCAACAATCGGCCAGCATGCCACTCTCTCTAGAATGTTCAAAAATGAAATTTTTTAAAATGTTAAGTCTAGCAATGTGTTAGTAACTTAATGTAATGAACATAAAAATATGTTAGAAGTATAATGAGATGTTAAAATAGATGCTTAGCATGTAAATAACATAATTACATGTGGACTGAATTATTAAATGAATAGTTAGTTTATTATTCGTGAAGTGTTTATTATGTGACAATAAGTGTGATAATTTGACTAAGTATAGTCATAACTAAAGTTAGACAAAAAGAATGAAGTTGCTATGATTAATTACGTTATAATTGACTGGTATTGTGAACGTAAATGATATGTAGGATTTAAATCAAGGAACGAGTTTAATTAACGTGTAATCTATGCACGAGGCAAGTTTCCTAACCCTATTTGTTATCATTGTTCAAGTTTATTATTTACTTCGAGCAAACTCTCATTACTATTATTCAAGTTCAAATTGTTATATTAAAGATTGATTATCTTTTCAAAGTAGGAATCTGTTATACAATATTTGTTCTATTGTATACTTCTTGAGATTATTATTCAATTTGAATATCATTATTGTTGAACCTTGTTAGACTAGTGAAACTTATTGATTCAACTAGTCCATAGTTGATGAACTTTCTAAATTTCAGAACCCTTATTGAATTATCCAAACCAAACTTCCTTTGGTGCGGATTCGAATGTCAAACTGAGATGAACAGCCCTGTATAGGGATTTTTTATGCGTTAGCGTTAAGAAATTGTGCACAATATGGTACTAAGTGCTGATCCCCCTAAGTACGAGTAGAAAGTACATAGTCTTATGACTGTTAAAAGTTTCAAGTACAACCCATGATAACCTAGGACATAGTTCATGGTCTTATGACCCTCAGAAATCTTTTGATTCTTGTTATTTATTCTTGATTCAAAAGTTAAGCTTTTATTTCAGAAGTCTTTGATTCACTCGCATGTTAGTACATTGTTATTTCATTATTTTACTTATGGGAAATAGTGTTCACTCTTGTGTAATAATAACATTGCAGTTAAGAACGAAAGAACCGACGAACCTTCCACTAGTAAAGGCAAGGGCAAGGTTAACAAGTGATGAAGACTTGTTATTTGTTGAGATATTGAATTTATGTATTAAGTTAATGATGTTGTTTAAGACTTATTCGTTTATTTTCCGCACAGATGTTTAAGGTTAGTATGACCTGGGATTATGTTTATTATTCAGATGTTGTAACCCCATAAGGGGAAGATTAATTTATATTTATTGCATGGTTTGCATTTATTATGGGTAGATAGATAGATGATATTTGTACAGTGAACACCAAATCCCGTGGAATCGAAGTACCCTGATTTGGGGGTGTCACAAGTTGGTATCAAAGTTGTAGGTTATGAACCTTAGGTGGGGGAAAAACCTTAGGTAGTAGCCTTATAGAAAGAACATAGTGATGGAAAACTCTTATCGAGTTCTAAGAAATGAATTTTTTGTAATTCATTGAAGATAATAAAAGACTTTATGTGCTTATGTGTTAAATTATGTGCTCACTAAATACGACTTAGTAACTAAAACTCAAAATTTGTTGTCGGGGATGTCTGAGGAACTAGTCGAAAGGGAGGAGGAGGAACCCCAGAGTACCTCAAGACTTACTCAGAGGAGGAGCCCGAGACATTCATGTCGTTAGGGAACAGATTGATGCAGAGGGAGTCATCTCCATTGATCACCGTTGTTGGTCGTGAGCATGAACCGTAGACCCATCCCGAGGAGGAATTTGACGAGGAAGAGGAAGAAGAGGAGTTTCCACAAAGACTCCATTGATCTTTGAGATGTATGATGCGTTATACGATCGTAACATAGAGTTACGAGATGATGTTCAGGATCTTATTGAGCGGGCTATTATTCAGTAGATTACTCTAGAGCAGAAGGAGAGGGAGATTTTGACTCTTCACTCACAACTGGAAATGTAGAATGGGATTTGGTCCACGAGAAGGGTCAAACCAAGATAAAAGCGAGGAGATAGAAAAGTCAAGAAGGAGTCAAGGAAAGCTCAGAAAGGCCGATCATAGCGAGAGGAGGTTGGGTAAGAGAGTCACGTCGTCTTGATCTTGCGAAGAAGAGACGATCGTCTGAAGGCGGCGCTTGGGGAAACATACTCTACACTTAATCATGCAATTGATGAGGCCCAAGATCGAAGTTTTGAGGTACCCCATCCGGTTTGAAGGACTTCCATCGTATATCTTTGGATCGCAGGACGATGTCTCGCATCATGGAAGAGGAGCGTAGCAAGGCTATTCAGCGCCTTGACAGACAGTGATAGAATTTACTTAATTATGTGAAAAACTTAATTAGTTTTATATGTAAATTCTGATGTGTTTATGAACGAAGGAATATTTTAATATTTTAGATCCTGTAGATTCTTTATCTCAGGATAGATGATGTAAATAGTTGTGATGCTATCGTTTGATGTTAAAACTTTTAGTTTGAATGAATATATATCAAGTTGTTTGAGATAATGTGTTAAATGATTATATTAAATTGTTGAGTTAAGTCTTAACTATTTAGAGAATTTAATAGAGATTTAATAAGCATATATTTTTTTAACAGAAATATGCTGCCACGAAGAAGACAACAACGTCAACCAGCTTAATAAGAGTCCACTAATAATAACAATACTGCCAATGTTAATCCCGTTCAGCAGTTGGTTAAATTACTGACTGGAGTAATGAATAATCAACCTCAAGCTCCACCAAATACTACGTTTAAATATTTCAAGGCGATAGGACCGCCAGAGTTTAAAGGTTCCATGAACCCGATCGAGGCTCAAACGTGGGTTATGGAAATGGAGAAGGTTTTTGACGTTACTAGGGTTAGAGAAGACCAGAAGACCACTTTTGCAACGTTTATGCTGAAGTCTGATGCTAGCTATTGGTGGAAAGCAAACAAAGTTCGTGGAGGTGAAGGTGTAATTACTTGGGAGAGATTTAAAGAGATGTTTTTCGAGATGTATTTCCCAACCAGCTCGCAGAACCAGATGGAGGTTCAATTTCTGGAATTGAAGCAGGGAAATATGAGCGTACCTGATTATGTGGCTAGATTCAACAAATTGGCAAGGTTCGCCCCGTATCAAGTACACACGGACGAGAGAAAAGCCAGAAGATTCGAACAAGGGCTAAAGCCCTAGGTATATAGTAAAGTATCAATGTTTCAGATAAACACTTTTGTTAGAAATCTTTGAAAAGGCCATCCTCATTTGAAGGTGGAAGCGATCACGGTGACCAAGTACAATCAAGATCGAAGAAGAAGAAGAGTGAAGGTGAAGTAAATAACAAGGCTAGTGGAAGTGGCACAGGAGGTGGTAATTTTAATCAGAAGAAAAGGTGGAATGACAACTCATCATCGGGGAATCAAGAAGGTAGTCGGAAGAAAAGAATCAAGCATGCCCGACCAAGGGAAAGCTCATCCGAATTTGTATGAAGGGAAAAAGAGTGTGCTACAATTGTGGTCAGGAAGGCCACATAGCACCTAACTGTCTTAACCCAAAGAAGGGTGCTTGCTTCACGTGTGGTTCAAAAGATCATTTGGCAAGAGACTATCCTAAGAAGGGATCTGGAGGGGCAGGACCAGGAGGAAACCAGGGAAACAACAGTGGAAACGCTTTGACTATCACCGGACAAACCGCAACAAACCGATCGACCGCCAGGACTTTCAACATGACGGTGCAGGATGCAGTTCAGTCTCGTGATGTGGTGTCAGGTATCATTCCGATCAATAAAATTAATGCTTATGTTTTATTTGATTCAAAAGCACTTGTTCCTTTATATCCGATGACTTTGCTAATAGTTTAGATTTTCTTAAGGATGAGTTGGAATATCCCATGAACATAGAAATTGCGAATAGAGAGATAATCCCTGTTAAGTACGTGTATAAGAACTGTAGAGTGGATATTAAGGGTAATATCATGAACGTAGATCTTATCCCTATTCGACTTGGAGAATTTGATGTTATATTGGGAATGGACTGGTTATTCAATTACGGGGCTGTAATTGATTGCCAAAAGAAGCGTATTAACCTTATGACTCTGTCAAAGGTTGTGTTTTATAGTAGTAAGTCGCCTGAATGTTTATTTGTCGGCGATGATGCGAGCCGAGATTATTAAGACAAGGCTGTGTAGGATACTTAGCTTACATAGTCGACAGTCGAAGAGAGAGTCCGAAGGTAGAAGAGATACCGATTGTGAGGGACTTCGTCGATGTATTTTCAGACGATTTGCCAGGACTTCCACCAGATAGAAAGGTAGACTTCGTGATCGATTTGGGGCCAGGAACTGCTCTAATATCGAAGGCACCATACCGAATGGCACCAGTAGAGATGAAAGAATTAATGGTACAACTACAAGAATTACTGGACAAGAAGTACATTCAACCGAGCGTATCACTGTGGGGAGCGCCGGTGTTGTTTGTGAAGAAGAAGGATGGAACGATGCGGCTCTGTATTGATTACAGAGGACTGAACAAGGTCACGATTAAGAATAGATATCCATTACCGAGGATCGACGACCTGTTTGATCAATTGAAGGGAGCGAGATACTTTTCCAAGATAGACTTGAGGAGTGGTTATCATCAATTGAAGGTGAGACCAGAAGATGTACCGAAGACAGCGTTCAGAACAAGATATGGTCATTACAAATTTTTAGTAATGTCGTTTGGTCTTACGAATGCTCCTGCAGCATTTATGGGACTAATGAATGGTGTGTTCAAGCCGTTTTTGGACAAGTTCGTAGTGGTATTTATAGATGACATTTTGGTATATTCGAAAACCAAAGAAGAACACGAGAGCATTTGAGATTAACGTTGGAAGTATTGAGAAGGGAAAAGTTGTGTGCCAAGTTTTCGAAATGCGAATTTTGGATTGAAAGAGTGCAATTTCTTGGGCACGTGATTGATAAAAATGGGATCTCGGTAGACCCATCCAAAGTCAAAGCCGTGATTAACTGGGATCAACCGAGGATGCCGTCTGAAGTACGAAGTTTTCTTGGATTGGCAGGATATTACAGAAGGTTCATTCAAGACTTTTCCAAGATCGCAACTCCTCTAACAAATTTAACTCGTAAAGCTGTGAAATTTGTTTGGACGGAGAAGTGTGAGGAAAGTTTTCAAGAATTAAAGAAGAGGTTGAGTATGGCACCTGTGTTATCTCTCCCAGATGATACAGGAAATTTTGTTATGTATAGTGATGCATCGCATAAAGGACTTGGCTGTGTGCTGATGCAAAACGGAAAAGTCATTGCGTATGCATCACGGCAATTGAAGGATTACGAGAAGGGATATCCGACCCACGACTTGGAGTTAGCTGCAGTTGTTTTTGCTTTGAAATTTTGGAGGCACTATCTCTATGGGGAAAAGTGTGAAATATATACAGACCATAAGAGTCTGAAATATATTTTTACACAGAAGGACTTAAATATGCGTCAAAGAAGATGGTTGGAATTAATTAAGGATTACGACTGTGAGATGTTATACCATCCGGGTAAGGCAAATGTGGTTGCCGACACCTTAAGTAGAAAGGGTCGTGAGAAATTGCTGATGTTGACTGCTCAAGAGGAGCTAATTTCAGAAATGGAGAAACTGGAGTTGGAAGTAAAGTATCCTATGGAAATTGGTGAGAAACTATTTTAGATACAATCTAGTACAACCCTACTGGATAAATTTAAGGAAGCTCAACTTCAGGACGATGAATGCAAAAAGGTGACAAAGAAGATATCTGAAGGAACTGAACCAAGATTTAAGATGGATAAGGAAGGAATACTGAGATTTGAAAGTAGAATTTGGGTTCCGCCAGTACAAGAGATTAAGGAAGAAATTTTGAGCGTGTAGCGCCCCCAAATCTGGGTATCTTCCAACCCGACAGATGGTGCTATACTGTACAACATTCTACATTCATTCAATTGAAAAGTCTCAAAGAACGAACATAACTTCTATATATTTAAAGTAATATTTACATTTCCCAGGTTCTATACCCATTACAAAGGTTCTTTGTCATAATATCAGTTACATTACAACAATTGACCTATACTATTACAAGACAGCTTAGTAATCTGCCTTAGCTTTTCCCTTATCCTTTTTCGATCCTTCGGGACGTTTAGTCTTAGCTGCATTCATATGGTTCAAGCAAGAGTGAGCATAACTAGCTCAGCAAGTATAACAATTTAATAACACATGTTTGATGCATACAAATCGTATATCTTCAATAACTAAACAATAGTTATGAAGTACTATTGATAACTCAAAATAGCATTCCAACTTTTCTTTCAAAATGTTTTACAATAATAACAATATTTACCTCGAGTATTCATTCTTTATTGGAAAAGGACAACCTGGAAGCAAGTGCGTAAGCCCAATATTACTTACGAGCACTTCTAGGTGATTAGCCTATTGTACTCTATGTTGATCAACACTACTTCTATTAAACATATGCACATTTAAGCATTTGGCAACCTCACGTGCCTTTCGTGTTACCGACAAAACATTTGTTTAACATTTCAGTCTTCTTTTGAAAACCATATCAAGTAGTTGACAAAAGATAGCAACATTTGATAATACATGAATAGATTATCAATACATCAAGTCTAGCCAAAGGAATTGGCTTTAACTTCAACATACCTCAATTCATGCTAAAGAATACATGAACCTCAAAAACTTGTTCAGATTGAACTGAGACAAGAGTTAGAATACTTGCCTTTAGCGTCTGCTATGGTATATTAACTTTATGTTCAAGTCGTTCAAGTATCTACAATACATGATCACATAATGCCTTTCATTAGGTCACATATAATCAAGTATGTATATGACTATATCATACCCTTCATTTCAATCTAATTGTGTATTAGATTCAGTTACTATTCATTTCGGTTTATCATTATCCTTGCATTTATATTCGACTAGGTTATCTCAACCTTTATACAATATCCTTAAGGTTTAACAATGTTACATTACATTCCTTAAGTTATGTTTACTTTTAAATCAATTAGTTTTCTTTTCTTTGTACTTAGAAACCTTCATTACTATCCTTGTTTTGAGACTAGGTCATTTACGCTTTATTTTATACTTACATCTCATGCTATGCGATGCGAGCTTATTATATCACCGTCCCTGGACTTGGCTGACTTGAGGCCCCATGAGTCCTTACTTAATGGGTCGCTCTGCGGCGCCACACTCCAGAAGATTTTTGTATCAGACTTGTAATATGCTGGCGCCACATATTAGACTATGGTTCGAAGCTGGCGCGAACTCTTGCAAGAGGTGCTTTCGACATCGCTCCATATTTGCTGTGCGACTTGCTTTTTTAGGGTTGGCCATGCTACTCTCAGTCACTAGAAAACAAATTCAGTTTGTGAATTTTGTAAACTTCCCGGACGCATAACTTCTTCGTTATAAGTCTGAATTGGCTCGTTCAAAAGCCTACGGTTCAAAAATTACGTAATCTACATGTTCATGTAAGAATTTTATTTATTTGACTTCGTTTGCTAAAAATTCACCTATTGGTTCATTTTTAACGAAAATGATAAACGTTAATGAGCGTTCAACGCTCGTTTCTTCGTTCTAAGTTGAAATTCGATCATTTTTGAGTTCGCAACTCTTAAATGCCAAATTTGACTTGTCTCTATTAGAAAACAATGGTTTCGTGATCAAACACAAAATTTGACTTCCATTCCGAGAATTTTACAAATTCAACATTTATCGTCCAATCGTTTAATTTCCGGCAAATCTTCTTTCTTATGATTTGTTCAACATTACAAATGACTTCCATTCATCATGTGAACATCTCAACCTACTTACTACAACAACTTATAATCATTGTTGGATTTTGGACTTATTCTTCATGAGCTTATGACTTGTCAATTTATAAACTACTTAAGATTTGATTATTCATAACTTATGCCAATTAAAGTTTTTTAATCATCATACTTTACATGTTCTTCACATATAACTTTACTTAGGTATATATGATACATATAATCATATAAGTTCTTAATTCATTTCCCTTACTAAATTCATCACAAGTTCATATTTTAATACTTAACATTCAAGGTTAACTTATAATAAGTTTATAACTTTTATAAGTTCAAGTGACTTATTGCCAACTTATGTGGCTTAAGTTCATGACATATACATTCTTCTTGCTTCTTATCATTCATGTTTCTTAATCCATCTTTTTTATCAACCTATCATGGTAGAGATAAAAGATAATGGAGAAGAAGTCTTACTTTTGTGTAGTCTTGGTAAGGTAGCTTTCTTCTTCTTCTTACTTTTGGAATGACTTATGTGTAGCTTATTCTCTCTAACACTTAAGCACTTTTGAAATGTTGGATTATTTGAACAAGGGTTAAATGGCTTGTAAGCCTCCTATATTTATAGAAGTTGCAAAGCTAGGTAGTTTAGTCATTAAATCACCCACCTCCTTAAGCCACCTCCTTACTATTCATTACTTGGCTAGCACAACTCTTATCCCACACTTGGTCATTACTCATTTAACTTGGTCATTACTCTTAATACTTGGTCATTACTTTTAAGTTTTGGCCATTACTCTTAACTTGATCACCACATATTAACCATATTGATATGGTTTGCCCCATGGGTCATACAACTCATGGATTCTAATTTGGGCTTACATTAAATCAATCTTTGGGCTTTGCATTAATAAACACTAGTTTGTTCATTCATTAATGATTGGTCCTCTCCTTTAATTCACTTGGACTTTTTTATAATTGTTAACCAATCTTCCAAGTCCATTAACATTTCTTAATACATATTGTTGATGTATTATTTTGTATTCTAATTCATATAGAATTTATATACGGTATTTCATCCTTCCTATAAACTCAGTATAATACTTAGTATTATACTCGCTTTTCATTACTCTGCATAATACCAAAAAGTATCATACATTATTACTTATTCCTTACCACTTCGCCTTACTTAAAGTTTATAAATTAAGTCCACAAGCGAATTATTACATTTTCCATAACTAGATTTTTATTACATAATCCATCTTACCTTGTTATTCCATCATTACGTATTTCTCGGAAACTCAAAATTATATCCCAAGCAAATACCGATGAATAGTGTTTTTTGGAAAATTTCTCGAAAAAACTTTTATTTTCGTCTTAGAAATTCAAACACTTTAATTCATCCACGTAGCTCAAATACTATGACATTCTAACATCAATAGGTTATACAATGACAACCATCTTTATAACACATAGAACATGATTTTATTATTTATTTATTTTAATAAAATCATTTTATAATAAGATCCGAATTTCTCATTACTACATTCTTCCCCTTTATAAAGATTATGCCCCTAATCTCGCCTTACTTTAATCAAATAGATGAGGAAAATTTTTCTTCATCTTTTCTTTCTAGTTTCCACGCTGCTTCTTCAAAGATCGTGGTTCTTCCATAATACCTTTATCGATGGTATTACCTTGTTCCTCAAAACTTGTTCCTCGTTTGTTCCTTTCTATCAATGATCCGTGACGCACTCTTTTTATATGTTAAATCTTTCTCGATATGAATCGCCTCATACTGATTACATGCTTATAGTCCCTTTTTATATGGATGTAATACGATACGTGAAATACGTTATGTATTCATTCTTCTAGGTCCGGAGGTAATGCTATCATATAAGCTACCTCTCCTACCCGCTTTTAATACTTCAAAAGGTCCTATAAACCTTGGACTTAACTTTCCTTTCTTTCCAAAGCGTATCTTTTCCTTCCAGGGAGATACCTTTAGAAACACATACGAGCCTACCTCAAACTCTCGATTTAGTCTATGTGAGTCCGCATACTTCTTCCGTCTCATCCCCGTCCCGAAATGTGATTTAGACGCATCCGAATTAACTTTATCACATCCATTGCCTCATCGCACTTCAATTCGTCCTAGCATCCTGCGTTCTCCCACCACCTCATCCCAACACAAAGGTGTTCTCGCACTTTCTCCCATACAGTAGCTTCATACTGGCGGATACCTATGCTTGCATGATAACTATTGTTATATGCAAACTCTATTAGTGGTAGGTGATCATCCCAACTACCCTTGAAATCCATGACGCAAGACCTCAACATGTCTTCTAACGTCTCAATTGTCCTTTCGCTTCTCGCCCCATCGGTTTGTGGATGATAAGTCGTGGCTTAACCTCAAATTGTGTTCCCAACCGCTTCTTGCAAACTCCTCCAAAAGTTCGATGTGAATCGTGGATCACGATCCGACACAATCGATACCAGATTCCATGTCCGGAAATGATTTCCTTAACATAAAGTTTATCTAATCGGTCTAAGTTATACTTGACCCTAATTGGCAAAAGTGAGCCGACTTCACAACCACCCACTATTACCCAAATCGAATTGTACCCTTTATGCATCGTCAGAAGTCCCACCACGAAGTCCATCGTGATATGCTCCCACTTCCATTATGGAATCTCCAATGAATGTACTAAGCCACTGGGTCATTGATGTTCGGCCTTAACTTTTTGACAAGTTAAGCACCTACTCACATACTCTGCTATTTCTCTCTTCATGTTTGGCCACCAAAAACTCTATCAAGGTCTTGATACATCTTAGTGCTACTGTAATGTATCGAGTACCTCAAACTATGAGCTTCTTGTAACACTTGCTCCTTTAATTCCGCCTCATTCGAACCCAAATTCTTCCTCAAATCTTAATAATCCCTCATTATCAAGACTATACTTAGCATCTTCCTTCTGGATAACCGCTTCTTCATTTGGTTACACTCGCTTGGCCTTGAGTTGTAGACTTCCTCGACTCTTTCTACGATGGTAGATCGCATCTCCGTCAGCAAGAGTAATCGCCTCAATCACTCTGGCATCTTCACTTTTATTTCCATCCTAGCCATCTCTGTTATTAACTCATTTTGAGCCGTTAACATAGACAACTTTTCCCGACCCTTCCTACTTAAGGCGTCGGCAACTACATTGGCCTTTCCAGGGTGATACAAGATTTCACAATCATAATCCTTTATCAACTCTAGCCATCTTCTCTATCTCATATTCAACTCCTTCTGAATGAAGATATATTTTAGACTTTTATGGTCCGTATATATCTCACATTTTTCCCCATAAAGATAATGTCTCCATATCTTTAGGGAAAACACTACCGCGGCCAGTTCTAGATCATGAGTAGGATAAACTTTCTCATAATCCTTCAACTGCCGAGATGCATACACAATGACTTTGCCATGCTGCATAAGCACACAACCAAGTCCTCTATGCGAAGCATCACTATACACTACAAAATTTCTCGTGTCATCTGGCAATGACAAAACAGGAGCTTCACTTAATCTTTTCTTCAGTTCTTGAAAACCGGTCTTCACATTTATCCATCCATACGATTTCACCATCTTCCTTGTTAAATTAGTCAACGAGGTAGCTATCTTCAAAAATCTTGGATAAATCTTCGATAGTACCGCTAACCCTAGGAAACTCCGCACCTCAATCGACGCTTTTCGGTTGTTCCCAATTCATTATCGCTTCCACCTTCACCGGATCCACCGAAATCCCTCTCGTCAATGACATAACCTAAAAATCGCACCTTTTCCAAATTAAAATTTATATTTGGTGAATTTCATATAACTTCTCTTTCCTTAGTGTCTCCAACACTAATCTTAATCGTTCAAAGATGATCTTCCGCAAGCGCCTTAGAATAGACTAGAATATCATCGATAAACACCACAACGAACTTGTCCAAATATAGTTTGAACACTTTGTTCATCATATCCATAAATGCAAAGAAGTGCATTCACAACCCAAATGACATCACCGTAAACTCGTAATGACCATAACGAGTCCTAAATGCGCCTTTTGGTATATCTTCCTTCCTAACCTTCAACCGATGATACCCCATTCATAAATCTATTTTAGAAAATACTTTGCCCCTTTCAATTGATCAAAGAGATCATCGATCCCGGCAATGGGTATTTATTCTTTATCGTTAACTTGTTCAACTCCCGATAGTCGATACAAAGCCTTAACGATCCGCCTTTCTTCTTGACAAACAACACCGTGCCCCCACGGAGAAACACTTGGTTGAATGTACTTCATGTCCAATAGTTCTTGTAGCAATGAACCATTAGTTCTTTCATTTCCACAAAGGCCATACTGATGCGGTTTCTTTGAGACCGGTGTCGCCTCCCGCACAAAGGTTCATCACAAATTGATCTCCCTATCCATGCAGAACCCCAGAACTCACTTGGAAATACATCCATGAACTCGCTTACATTATAGGTATTTGTTCCATGGTTGCTCCCACTCTCTCGGGTATCCACAACATGGCATAGGTAACCTACACAACCCTTCCTTAAAAGTTTTCTAGTTTGTGTCATCGTAAGGCAACACGAAAGGTCCCCAAGCATTTACTACCAGAAAATACTATAGAGGTTACTTCAACGTCCCGATGCTCACACATTTCTTTTGGCAATCTATAATTGCTCCATGGTTAATCAACCAATCCATTCCGAGAATTACGCCAAATTCTCCTAACTTTATCCAGATTAAATCTACCGATAACTTACAACCACGCACATCTACGCAACAACTCCTATGAATATCTTCAACAGAATTATCTCTTCGTTTGCTACCTTAATGTTCAAAGGTATAGGCAATTTTTTCGGAAATAATTCTAGTCGGTCTAGGAAAATCACATGCTATAAACAAACAAGTAGCACCCTTTAATCAAATAAAGACGATGCATTTATATTGTTGATCGGAATAATACCGCACTACATCCCCGATGCCACCGTGATCTTGGACCGTCATATTAAAAGTGCGGCCATTGATTTCCCATTGAGATGGACCACTAATAGCTAACTTACCGCTATTAGTTCCCTTTATTTCCTTCTCGTCCCTTCTTCTTCAGCTTCTTTGCTATATGGTCATTAATCCACATACAAAACATCCGTGATTTTTCTTCGATTTGGATAAGTTAGCGCGAAATGTGCCTTTCCCGTCCCACAATTATAACATACCGCTTTTCCTTTGAGATGACTCCTAAGTGAGTCTTCCTCGTAGGTTTTACAGCCTCCATCCTCCTCTTAGAGTCCCCTTGTTTTACTCTCGTATTCCCAGTTAAAGCCCTTCTCTTCTTACTGCTGCCACTTCCATCGCTCCCTTGGCCTTGGTTCCTCCATCAACCTTGCCCTTATTTTTCTTATCTTTGTGGTACTCGGCCGAGAGCCTCATTCCCACCTTCTTCAATTATTGCCTTTTCTATTATGGTTCCAAAGGAAGTACTTTGGAACACAGAGATTCAAATTATAGAGCCAGTGGTTTCAAGCCCCGCTCAAATCTTCTAGCCTTTCTCACTTCAAAGGTCCACTTGATGTGGAGCGAATCGTGCAGGCTTCATTAAACTTTGCAAGATAATCGGGAACCTATCATATCCCTTGTCTCCATTCCAGAAACCTCATCTCCATCCTCCTCAGATACTTGTGGGAAAATAGTTCTCAAGAAAATCTCCTCAACCTCTCCAATGTTAGGTTTCCTATATCGTACCCTAGCCTGGTTTGCCTCCCACCGAAGTTGGCCTCTCCTTCATCAAATAGGTTGCAAAGGCAACCTTTGACCCTCTCCTCAACATTTGCTATTACAAATGCTTTCTCGATTTCTTTTACCCAAGTCCTGGCTTTATAGGTCCGTAGTTCCTTTCAACTCCTCATGACCTACACTTTTTGAAATCCTTAAAAGTAGTAGCTCAGATTACTCCGAGAATCACGGTACATTAGCCCCGCTCTATTAAATGCAAACCATTAAAAGATTAACGAACCCCGCATTGATTAACTTAACCACCTCCTATTGGTTAACATTAACGCCTCTAATTTCGTTGTCTCCTTCATGCATTTTTGTCATTAAGAAAACAACACATCATTATTACTTTATTCTTGTTGGTTTGTTATTATTTGTAATAAAACAACAACTCATACTCATTACTCAACATATTCCATAAAAAGACTTATATTGATTCATAACTTATAGAATAACACTACATTGTTTACATTACTCAGCCTTAGCTGATTACATTACCATCCCACAATTACTTTTCAAAAATTGGGATTTACAAAAGACTACCCTTTGTTATACAAAAGAGGATTTTACGTCACTACTAGATACATAATATTTACATATCTATTCTACTCTAGCTATTGTTAGACTACATCCGTCAGAGGGCATTCTCAAAATCTTTTGCCGCCGCATTCTAAGAATAACATCTCTACCGATAGTGTGTGCTCTGTCCGTCCTCGCTTTCTATCCGATTTCCAAATACCACCGTCATTGAAATCTACATGAGAACTCCTATGAATATAGGACATCCTCTTTAACTTCCGCTTTTTAGTCTTTAGCTCTCGCTGAGCTCAAAGACTTCACATTTCAAATTTCCTGACCTTGTCCTTAGCTAGAACTCTATCATCATGCTCCTCTTCCCACATTCCTCCCATGCTAGCCTTATCCTCACTTGACAGCTTGGAGTTCCTCTTTCAACTCCTTAACCTCTCGGCAAGAATGGACATTCCTATCCAATACCGACATAAATAATGCCTTCATTGATTCCTCCAGAGACATTTCCTCCAGAGGTGGAACTCCGGTCCTCTATAGGTGGAACTCGGTCAAAGGACATCACATCTACCTCCTCCTCTAGCATGCCATCAAATATAGACATGTAGTCTAAATCATCTGAGTCTCCAGGCTCGATTGTCACCAACTCGGGTTCTCTGACTCACACGGATTTGGTAGTATCTCTACCCGATTAACTCAATCCTCGCTCACTACATGTATATCTCTATACATATCATTTTCTCCTGACATCTACAATAAAACAATATAGTTTGATTAGTACACGTCAGTAAAATAATCGAAATACATAACATAATATAATGCATTTTTATAGGGTTACATTCCATCTTTTATTTCTTTATTCTTTCTTAAGGTTATGACTTAAGGTTTTACTTTCACCCTTAAGTTTTATAGCCTAGGCTTTGATACCAACTTGTAGCCCCCCAAATCCGTATCTTCCAACCCGACAAATGGTGCTATATCTCATAAACATTCATACATTCATTCAATTGAAAAGTCTCAAAGAACGAACATAACTTCTATATATTTAAAGTAATATTTACATTTCTCGTGTTCTATACCCATTACAAAGGTTCTTTGTCATAATATCGCTTACATTACAACAATAGACCTATACTATTATAAGACAAATTTTAGTAATCGCCTTTAGCTTTTCCTTTATCCTTTTCGATCCTTCGGACGCTCACCTTAGCCGCATTCATATGGTTCAAGCAAGAGTGAGCATAACTAGCTCAAAGAAGTATAACAATTTAATAACATATGCTTGACACATACAAATCGTATATATCTTCAATAATCGAATAATAGTTATGAAGTACTATTGATAACTCAAAATAGCACTCCATCTTTTCTTTCAAAATGTTTTACAATAATAACAATATTTAGTAAAACATTCACTCCTGTTAAAGACCTCGAGTATTCATTCTTTATTGAAAAGGACAACCCTAAGCTAGTCCGTAAGCCCCTATATTACTTACGAGCACTTCTAGGTGATCACTTATTGTACTCTATGTTGATCAACACTACTTCCATTAAACGTATGCACATTTAAGCATTTGGCAACCTCACGTGCTGTCGCTGTGTTTACCGACAAAACATTTGTTTAACATTTCATTTCTTTTGAAAACCATATCAAGTAGTTGACAAAAGATAGCAACATTTGATAATACATGAATAGATTATCAATACATCAAGTCTAGCCAAAGGAATTGGCTTTAACTTCAACATACCTCAATTCATGCGAAAGAATACATGAACCTCAAAAACTTGTTCAGATTGAATCGAGACAAGAGTTAGAATACTTGCCTTTAGCGCCTCTCTATGGTATATTAACTTTATGTTCAAGTCGCTCAAGTCTCTACAATACATGATCACATAATGCCTTTCATTAGGTCACATATAATCAAGTATGTATATGACTATATCATACCCTTCATTTCAATTTAATTGTGTATTAGATTCAGTTACTATTCATTCCGGTTTATCATTATCCTTGCATTTATAGTCGACTAGGTTATCTCAACCTTTATACAACATCCTTAAGGTTTAACAATGTTACATTACATTCCTTAAGTTATGTTTACTTTTAAATCAATTAGTTTTCTTTTCTTTGTACTTAGAAACCTTCATTACTATCCTTGTTCTCGAGACTAGTAGCCATTGCGCCAATTTTATATTTTACATCTCATATATGCATACGAGCTTATTAGATCACCGTCCCTGACTTGGCCATGCGCGCCATGAGTCCTTACTTAATGGGCATAACCACGCGCCATACTCTCCGTAAGATTTTGGTTCATGACACAGGAACTCTCTTGCAGTACTATGGTTCACGACACTAACTTCATATTGAACATCATGCACTACTTTTTGTCTAGTTAGATGATGGCATGGCGCCACAACTCTCAGGCACCAAAAAAAAAAATTCAACCAGTGAATTTTGTGAACTTCCTGACGATAACTTCTTCGTTATAAGTCCGAATTGGCTCGTTCAAAATCCTACGGTTCAAAAATTACGTAATCTACATGTTCATGTAAGAATTTTATTTATTTGACTTTGTTTGCTAAAAATTCACCTATTGGTTCATTTTTAACGAAAATGATAAACTTTCGTGAACGTTTAACGCTCGTTTCTTCGTTCTAAGTCGAAATCCGGTCATTTTTGAGTCCGCAACTCTTAAATGCCAAATTTGACTTGTCTCTATTAGAAAACAATGGTTTCGTGATCAAACACAAAATTTGACTTCCATTCCGAGAATTTTACAAATTCGACTTTTATCGTCCAATCGTGCAATTTCCGGCAAATCTTCATTCTTATGATTTGTTCAACATTACAAATGACTTCTATTCATCATGTAAACATTTCAACCTACTTACTACAACAACTTATAATCATTGTTGGATTTTGGACTTATTCTTCATGAGCTTATGACTTGTCAATTTATAAACTACTTAAGATTTGATTATTCATGACTTATGACAATTAAAGTTTCTTAATCATCATACTTTACATGTTCTTCACATATAACTTTACTTAGGTATATATGATACATATAATCATATAAGTTCTTAATTCATTTCCCTTACTAAATTCATCACAAGTTCATATTTTAATACTTAACATTCAAGGTTAACTTATAATAAGTTTATAACTTTTATAAGTTCAAGTGACTTATTGCCAACTTATGTGGCTTAAGTTCATGACATATACATTCTTCTTGCTTCTTATCATTCATGTTTCTTAATCCATCTTTTTTTATCAACCTATCATGGTAGAGATAAAAGATAATGGAGAAGAAGTCTTACTTTTGTGTAGTCTTGGTAAGGTAGCTTTCTTCTTCTTCTTACTTTTGGAATGACTTATGTGTAGCTTATTCTCTCTAACACTTAAGCACTTTTGAAATGTTGGATTATTTGAACAAGGGTTAAATGGCTTGTAAGCCTCCTATATTTATAGAAGTTGCAAAGCAAGGGTAGTTTAGTCATTAAATCACCCACCTCCTTAAGCCACCTCCTTACTATTCATTACTTGGCTAGCACAACTCTTATCCCACACTTGGTCATTACTCATTTAACTTGGTCATTACTCTTAATACTTGGTCATTACTTTTAAGTCTTGGCCATTACTCTTAACTTGATCACCACATATTAACCATATTGATATGGTTTGCCCCATGGGTCATACAACTCATGGATTCTAATTTGGGCTTACATTAAATCAATCTTTGGGCTTTGCATTAATAAACACTAGTTTGTTCATTCATTAATGATTGGTCCTCTCCCTTTAATTCACTTGGACTTTTATATAATTGTTAACCAATCTTCCAAGTCCATTAACATTTCTTAATACATATTGTTGATGTATTATTTTTGTATTCTAATTCATATAGAATTTATATACGGTATTTCATCCTTCCTACAAACTCGTATAATACTTAGTAGTATACTCGTTTTCATTACTCCGTACAATACCAAAGTATCATACATTATTACTTATTCCTTACCACTTCGCCTTACTTAAAGTTTATAAATTAAGTCCACAAGCGAATTATTACATTTTCCATAACTAGATTTTTATTACATAATCCATCTTACCTTGTTATTCCATCATTACGTATTTCTCGGAAACTCAAAATTATATCCCAAGCAAATACCGATGAATAGTGTTTTTTGGAAAATTTCTCGGAAAAATTTTATTTTCGTCTTGGAAATTCAAACACTTTAATTCATCCACGTAGCTCAAATACTACGACATTCTAACATCAATAGGTTATACAATGACAACCATCTTGATAACACATAGAATATGATTTTATTATTATTTATTTTAATAAAATCATTTTACAATAAGATCCGAATTTCTCGGTCGTTACAGAGCGAGGCTTATAGGTCACGATATTCGATTCACCCTGGTAGTACCAAAATGAACCAAGATCTTCGACAACATTTCTGGTGGCCAAATTTAAAACGAGATGTTGCAGAATGTTTTGCCAAGTGTCTTACCTGTCAGAAAGTGAAAGCAAAACATCAGAGACCAAGTGGATTGCTTCAACCGTTAGAAATCCCATAATGGAAATGGGAACATATTACAATGGACTTTGTGGTTGGCCTTCCGACGACTCGTAAAAACTACGACGCGATATGGGTTATCGTTAATGAATCGATTTAAATCCGCACACTTCCTTCCGATCAAAATCAGATTCAACTTAGAACAGTTGGCAAGGTTATATGTAAAAGAGATTGTTTCGAGGCACAGAGTGCCGGTGTCAATTGTTTCCGATAGAGATCTGTGATAACCCGAGATTTCGAATAATCAAAATTTGTGAATAATTTTTTTATATATAATTAATATTAATATTAATTATCAATTTTGTGACAAGTATCTGTGATACGAGTCCCGAGAAGGTCCATTTGTGTATTGACTAATAAAATTAGCGTAGAGTTGTGCTTAATAAAGAATAGAAACCCTAACCCTAAGTCCGGATAGGGATTCGATAGAAAATATAATTAAAATAATTATATTAATGAGTTTGTGTTTGTACTGTATAGAAATTTTGATCAATGATTGATCGGATAAGGTTTAAAATTATAAACCCTAATAAGAGATTAGAAACCCTAATCTCAGAATTAGAAACCCTAACGTCACTGCTAAAACCCTAATTATACTTTAAAAAAACCCTAATTTCATATTAGGAATCCTAAACCCTAAATTAGGAAACCCTAATCCTAATTGACAAGCCTAAGGTGTTTATTAAACTTTAATATGATTAGAAAACCCTAATTATATTTTAGTTATTTTAATTTCTATTTTTCAAACCCTAATTGTAATTTAGAAAATTTATTTTTCTAATTAAAACCCTAATTCGTGGGTTATAAACCCTAATGACCATTTTGACCCTAATTGCTAAATTAAGCAATTTTAATTAGGAATATTAATCCTAATTAGCAAGATTGAATTTTATGATTAGGAAATATTAATTTAATTATTGAATCCTAATTATACTTTTGGAATATTAATTTTCTATTTTGAAAACCAAAATTCGAAAATCTTGGAAACTAAATTGCAAACCTAAAGGGTTTAAACCCTAAACCCTAAAGGGTCCAAAACCCTAAACCCTAACCCAAACCCTAAACCCTAAGGGTTTGAACAAATGTCAAGAATGCCATTAAATGTATTTATCAAATGACAAAATTACCCTTTTTACATTTTTAATGAGGTTACTTGTAGAAATGGCCAAGACCTTTAGTTGGTGACCAACCCACTTGACTTTGTGACTTCATAAATATCAGAAAAGCTGATTTGCTTGACACCTAGCATCATATACATACATTGTATCTATGTAAAGGGGATTAAAGAAAGAGAAAATGACTAATATTAGTCATTTTGCACTCCAACACTTAACAACTCTCTCTCTCTCTCTCCTTGACTCCGAAATTACAAAGAAATTCAGTCACTTACCAAGCTCCTAAAACATCTAGATCAGTTAAGGAGAGTAAGAATCAAAGATTTGACAAGAGAAGGTAAAACCCTAACTCATAGTTTGATCTTGTATGCTAAGAAAGATTTCGTGTTTATGTGTTTATATAAGTGTTAGAAGATGTTTTATGATGATCTATGATGTTATATCATAGATCCATAGCATCAAAGTTGGTAAAAATCGAAGTTTTCAAAGATCGTTTCGAAAGCGCTTCGTGGTCCGACAAGATATGTCGACCGCCACGATCCTTGCTTTCGTTAAGCTTTTTGTTGTTTTAAGTTTTGATTTTGTAGCTTGGTATGAGTTCTTTAGTCCGAAAAAAAAATCAGGGCCATTTGATGTAGGGATCAGGAGTTATTAACGATCAAAACCCGCCGACCGGCTTGGACTGAGTAAAAAATGGGTAACCTGAAAAATGAAAAACCGAACCTGACAAGTATTTTGAAGGCCTTTATCTGACAGAATGTACATGATATGTTAGTGTTATTATAATCATGTTGTAGAATGTACACTGGACTATAGATCTGGATCTTTAGGTATTTTAAAACATCAACAGACCGAATGTAAAAGATGGTCAAACTAGACCATCCGTTCACGGGAACAGTTTCTGGAAAACCCAGAAACAGATGAACTACGTTTCTGACAGACTTTGACCAAGGTATAACTTGAGATGTTGTTGTTTTTTAGTTCATCTGTTGTTTTAGTGTTATTCCTTGTCATTTATACTACGGATAAGAACCAAGAAAGACCCAAAATAATGATCCGAACACAAAGATTATTGAGCTTGAAAGTGGTACTTCGTAACTGTCTGGGTTTCTAGGTTACCCAGAAAACCCAGATGAGGTCTAACAGCAACTTCTAAGATCTGAATCTTGCAGATATGATGTTGTATGATTAAGATAATGTTTGGTAATTGTAGTACCACAAACCTACTACTGGATCAGTGTTTAAACAGACCCAAAACATGATTAAGGTGAGAATTACAAGCGGTCAAACCGAACACCTTGAAAGTCAGTGTTCTTGAGCCAAGAACACCTTAGGCGACAGACAAGTGTCGCTATAGGCTATAGCGACGGTTTTATTTATTTTATTTTCTGAATATTCCGGTAATTAATTAAAAATAGAAAATAAATTATAAAAATTACTAAAAATGGTTTTAAAAATTATTTTAAATTATGAAAAATAATTTTTGACCAATTGGAATATTTTTCTTTAATATTTATAATTATTTAAATATTAAAGGTATTTAATTTATTTACTTAGTATATTAAATAAATTAGAAGAAAATAATTTAATATTATGAAAAAATCATTTTAAATAAGAATAAAGTATTTAAAAATATTTTGAGTTATAAAATGTGACTTTTAATATTTTTGGAGAATTTTCATTAATAAATTAATATTAATGATATTAGATTTATTTAATTAGTAAATTAAATAAATAAGATACAAATGATTTTATTAATTTAAAAATCATTTTAAATAAGAATAAAGTGTTAGAAAATATTTGGGATTTTAAAATATAATTTTCTATATTTTTGGAGAATTCTCATTAATAAATTAATATTAATGATATTAGATTTATTTAATTAGTAAATTAAATAAATAAGATAAAAATGATTTTATTAATCTAAAAATTATTTAAAAATGAGAGAAATGAATTAAAAATATTTTAAGTGATAATTATTACTTTTAATATTTTGATGATAATTTCATTAATATTTAAATATTAATGGTGATGGTTTAAAAATGATTTTAATTATTTTAAAAATCATTTAAGTAGAATATGAATGATTTAAAAATATTTTAAGTTATTAATAATAACTTTAATATTTTGATAAGTATGTTATTAATATTTTTATATTATTAAATATTAATAATGATAATATTATTTGATAATTAAATTATTTAAAAATGATTTAAGTGTTTGAAAATTTATTATAAATTATAATAATTGTTTATAAATTATTTAAAGCTTCCAAAAAATATTATAAACGATAATTGACTTGTCTAAAATAATATTGAAGCTTAGAGACCAAGATTTTTAGACAATCAATGTGTTAATTATCGGATAGGACCACCAGAACACCGAGATGAGACAAAAGTCCAACCAGACCTAACTAGTTAGAGTTGAGAAGTGTTTATATAGGTTATAAACACTAATGTGACTATGTGGTAATGTGCCTAGGAGAAGTTTGACTGTAGAATACAGTGTTACGCGTTATAAATAATTGTGCTAATTGTAAGACCTATATTATTGGTTATAGGTCTTTCGAAAGCAGATAAGTTTATTGTGTAGCTGTAATCAACGCGGAAGGCAAGTTTCTTAACTCAACCTTGAGTTATATTCATTCAAATATTATAATGATTAATTATTGCTAATTATACCATGTCCAGGGAATTTATTTTTGATTATTCGCAGTTAGTGCATGATTAAATTACTGATTCAGAGAATATACATTTATAGAATAACTGTTATTGGATATTCATATTTGTAGAAGGTAGAATTGACAGTACAGATAATTCCTGTTTATTGTCAAATTATATTGAGAAATGTCTTAGCTAATTATTCTGGCTATACGAACATTTGTTAGGACTTGATAGGTTTGAGAAGAGAAGAGAAGTGATTAGATATTGAAATCCTTGCATTTCGTTTTTAAATCAAAATCTTGATTCTGAGACTAAGAAGAACAACTTTTTATATAAAGGGAACATTTTGGGTCATAAATTTGGCCATTGCGCACTGTTAAGTATTATGCATGATATAGGGTATAATAAAGCTGATCACTTGTTATACTTGCAGAGGGGTATGATTTAATTTTTATGGTTATCTGATACGCCTGCATGTGTATCAAAGTAAATCTTTGATAGATACCCGAGAAAATAAGTTCAAAGATCTGGTGAGATCACTCAGCATAAATCTGGAAAATATTCCACTTTGTTATTGTGTAGAATTGATTCTTGTTTATTCAATTGAATATCGTAGAAACTTTGAAAGCGTTGTACTCTTTCATTATCAGATTGTTGCGTTGCCTAGAATTTGAGAAGACTTGTTATTGATTAACGATTTGTTCAGCTATTTCAAAGTTCCCCGAACTTTGGTTTCATTCTATCAAAATAGATAGTCTGTTCTTATTGATTCGTATACATTTATTATATGTTATAACTTGCGGGGCAAACTAGTTGCTCACCCTTGCTAAATAAAACTTTTCAAATTAGGGACAAAGTTGCGGAAAGGTGCGAAGAACAAAGGCAAAATCTTTGGAGTAGTTATAATAAACTTATTATTATGTTATGTTTGTAAACCCTTTTTGTATATCTAAGGGGTATGTTTGTAATGTTAAGGTTAGCGGACCTGGGACTAATGTATTAACAACATATGTTAATGTGATATGTATTACTATTTCTATATGAGTGGGTAGATAGTTAGTATTATATTGTGGATCGTGAACACCAAACTCAGGGGTCAGGTAACCCGGATTTGGGGGTGTCACAAGATTCGTGCTTCACATCAAACTTTTGGAAACGTCTACAGGAATGCATGGGTACGCAATTGCGAATGAGTACAGCATACCACCCTCAAACAGACGGACAGAGTGAGAGAACGATTCAAACATTAGAAGATATGCTAAGAGCATGTGTAATGGACTTTAAAGGAAATTGGGATAATCACCTACCGTTAGTAGAGTTCGGCTACAACAACAGTTACCACACTAGTATTGGCATGCCGCCTTATGAAGCGTTATACGGCAGAAAGTGCAAAACTCCACTTTATTGGGATGAAGTTGGCGAAAGACAATTGCTAGGTCCGTAATTGAGTACAAAGAGATGAAGCAGAAATAGTCAAAAGTGATCTTAAACACTACCGGTAGCGACTCAAGATGAGACGGAAGAAATCTGTTGATCCACATCATAAAAATATCAATTTGAATCGGTGTAGTTATGTTTTCTTAAAGGTCTCTCCCTGGAAGGGGAAGATCAGGTTCGAAAAGAAAGGGAAATTGAGCCCAAGATTTATTGGACCATTTGAAGTACTTCGAAGAATCGGAGAAATCGCGTACGAGGTAGCCCTACCTCCAGCACTCGATAATGTCCACAACGTCTTCCATATTTCTGTGTTACGACCCTACAAAGCCGATTACAAGCATGTAATTGAATACGAACCCCTACATTTTGAAAAAGACTTATCTTACGAAGAAATTCTTGTTCAAATTGTCGACTGAAAAGAACAAGTTCTCAAAAATAAAGTAATACCTTCTATTAAGGTAATTTGGAGGAACCACAACGCTAAAGAAGCTACGTGGGAACTCGAAGAGAATATGATGAAGAATTACCCTCATTTATTTACTTAATTTATGTGTAAGTGATTCTGGGGACAGAATCTTTGTAAAGGGGGGAGAATGTAACGGTTCGAATTCATTGAGTCATGATTCTGGGGACAGAATCCTTTTAAGGGGGGAAAGATGTGACAAACAAGATTTTTGTATTTTAATTCTTAATATTTATTGAATTAAATAAATATTTTCGATGATTTAATTATTAGATTAAATAATTAATTGATGCAATTGTGATAGATTAATTTAATTATATGTATTACATTTATTAAATTAATGTAGAGAATATTTATTATTCAAGTATGTATTTATGTGAGCTTATTGAATTAAATGAAATATTTAATTAAGCATATGTTATTTTAATTAATGTAATAATTAATTAGAGATTTAATAATTTGATATAATTAATTAATGAGAAAATTAATTATGTGACTATGTGAATTAATGAGAAATTATTATATTTTATTTAATTTAAATTAAATAAATTAATTGAGTTATTTTATAATTGGGTGTGACACGATTTAAACTATAGTATAGGAGATTTATTAAATTAATTAGAAGATTTATTCATGTTGCTAGCCAAACAAGGCCCTAAAGGGAGTTATTAGCAGTTACCCATGACTGGGTTAACTGACCTTAATGCGTGTAAGTGCTTATTTATTATACGTATTCTCTTTTCCTTTCCTTTTCATTATTGGCTAAGTCTGGAAATAAACAGAGAGAAAGATTGAGAATTTCACAGAGTTAATTTTGAAGGAGATTGAGAGTGAGGAATTGAAAAGCATCTAAGCCTACTAATTTATATTCTACAATCTGGGTAATCTTCTCCTTCCCAAATTTTAAAGTTACGTTGTTCAAGTTTTATAAAAATGGCTTTCAAGTTTACTGTAAAGTCTCTGTAAATTGGAAGGAGTATGGATTATGTACATATATGTGTTAAGATGTTGTTTTAATGTGTTTCTCTATGTATTATGGTTCCCTATCATTAGTTTCATAATATTACATCGTATATGATTGCTTTAAAATTACAGAGTTTAGGTTATGGCCATATGGCCCTTATACGTAAGTTTAATATGTCAAACATAAATGGTTTTGTAAAATTTATACTCGTATATTATTATGCACGTTAATATGAAGAAACCAAATTTTAAATGAACGAATTCGGTGTTATAATGAATCAGTAGTGTTAAATTTTATGTTTTTGTTCAAAACCTTCAAGAACACAAAGAACAGTGAAAATTTCATGTTTTAATCCTGTTAATTATGTGTTTTAACATGTTAAAATCATGCTAGAAGGGTTAAGTAGTGATTATATGTGTATTATTATGAATGGGTATGATTAAATTTTTGTAGTAATAATTTAATTGGAGTTTTTGGCTGTGTTTTGCAACTTTTCGCGAATTGCGAGCAGGTTTAAGTTCATGCATACAAGCTTTCAGTCTCGATTTTAACATCCACGCCATGAAGATCGAGAGTTCAGTTTACGGTAACGCCATTCTTGTGCTTGCCAAAAGTACAAGTTCAACAATTGGCGTGCAAATACCACTCTCCAGAATGTTCAAAAATGAAATTTTTTTAAAATGTTAAGTCTAGCAATGTGTTAGTAACTTAATGTAATGAACAAAAAAATATGTTAGAAGTATAATGAGATGTTAAAATAGATGCTTAGCATGTAAATAACATAATTACATGTGGACTGAATTATTAAATGAATAGTTAGTTTATTATTCGTGAAGTGTTTATTATGTGACAATAAGTGTGATAATTTGACTAAGTATAGTCATAACTAAAGTTAGACAAAAAGAATGAAGTTGCTATGATTAATTACGTTATAATTGATCGGGTATTGTGAACGTAAATGATATGTAGGATTTAAATCAAGGAACGAGTTTAATTAACGTGTAATCTACGCATGAGAGGCAAGTTTCCTAACCCTATTTGTTATCATTGTTCAAGTTTATTATTTACTTGAGCAAACTCTCATTACTATTATTCAAGTTCGAATTGTTATATTAAAGATTGATTATCTTTTCAAAGTAGGAATCTGTTATACAATATTTGTTCTATTGTATACTTCTTGAGATTATTATTTAATTTGAATATCATTATTGTTGAACCTTGTTAGACTAGTGAAACTTATTGATTCAACTAGTCCATAGTTGATGAACGTTCTAAATTTCAGAACCCTTATTGAATTATCCAAACCAAACTTCCTTTGGTGCGGATTCGAATGTCAAACTGAGATGAACAACCCTGTATAGGGATTTCTTATGCGTTAGTGTTAAGATATTGTGCACAATATGGTACTAAAGGTTGATCCCCTAAGTACGAGTAGAAAGGTCCATAGTCTTATGACTGTTAAAGGTTTCAAGTATAACCCTTGATAACCTAGGACATAGTTCAAGGTCTTATGACCCTCAGAAATCTTTTGATTCTTGTTATTCATTCTTGATTCAAAAGTTGAGCTTTTATTTTAGAAGTCTTTGATTCACTCGCGTGTTATTATACATTGTTATTTCATTATTTTACTTGTGGGCAATAGTGTTCACTCTTGCGTAATAATAACATTGCAGTTAAGAACAAAAGAACCGACAAACCTTCCGCTAGTAAAGGCAAGGTCAAGGTTAACAAGTGATGAAGACTTGTTATTTGTTGAGATGTTGAATTTATGTATTAAGTTAATGATGTTGTTTAAGACTTATTTGTTTATTTTCCGCACAGATGTTTAAGGTTAGTATAACCTGGGATTATGTTTATTATTCAGATGTTGTAACCGGGGAAGATTTATTTCTATCTATTGCATGGTTTGCATTTATTATGGGTAGATAGATAGATGATATTTGTACAGTGAACACCAAATCCCGTGGAATCGAAGTACCCGGATTTGGGGGTGTCACACTCCTCATCTATAACAACTGCATTAATTAGTCATCACCCTTCTTCTTCATTTAACGTATTCTTTGTGTGTCTATATATATATAATAAAACAGAACCCATTTTGAATCTTTTATTTGACAAAGCACAAGGACGATTCAAATTCATTATAACTTAATTCTTCCAACTTAATCTAAAGGCTTATATTTCTTCCTGCCCAAATCAAATTCACTCCTACACCCTACTCTCTCTCATGTTCAACCACAAAATCTTTCTCTCTCCTCTCTTCTTCACAAACAAATAATAATAATAATTATTATTATTATTATTATAATAATATTAATAATATTAATAATAATAATATTAATATTAATTATAATAGTACTAATAATAATTATGTATTATAATAATACGAAGAAGAATAATAATAATAATAAAAATAATAAAGATTCGTATATCTGTTCGATTCATTCTAATTTTAATTCAAAATAATAATAATTATAATATAATAATTATTATTATAATTATAATAATAACAATAACAATAATAATAATAATAATAATAATAATAATAATAATAATAATAATAGTAATAGTAATAACAACAACAACAATAATAATATTAATAATACTAACTATTATTATAATAATAATAAGAACAATAATAATAATAATAACAATAATTATAATTATAATAATAATAATAATAATAAATATTATTATAATAATAATTATTATTATTATTATTATTATTATGATAATTGTTATTGATGATTGTAAGTTTTGTAGACACGTTTAGATTTTTCTGGATATCTATTTTTAAAGGAAAATTAATTGGGCAAAGGTGCAAAAAAGCCACTGATATTTACACGGATGTCCCACTTACACCTTAAACTAATTTTTTTTCCAAAAGTACTCTTAACGTTACAAAAATCAGGTCACTTGTGCCCCTGCTGTCAACAGACCAGCCACCTGGACTAACTCTGTTTACACGTGGATAATTATTGCTGATTAGGCAGTTTAGGGAGAATGAGACAGAACAAAAGCAATTGTCACTTTTCAAGAGGGGCAAAAAAGTCCTAATCAGTTTCACTCCATAGGGATAGATGAAATCGAAGAGGAGAACTCAATCCCGCGGCGGCTCCTACTGCAACATCAGAAATCGACATGGTCCGAACCAAAGATGGCATCTACGCCCCTAAATCCAAAAAGGTAGTCGTTCTCTGGGATTTAGATAACAAGCCACCACGTGGGCCACCGTATCGGTAGCGCGATGGCGGGCTTCTCGAGATTCGGAGAAGTCGTCGGCATACCCGCTTTATGCCAACCACCACGCCTTCATCCACCTTCCCCACTGGGTGCTCGAGGAGCGCCACCATTAGCCCGCTTAGATATCCTCGGCGGAAAGGAGAAACGCGGCGTCGTCTCGAGTCGTGAAATGCGTTTGTGGGGTTTTGCGTGATGTTGATGATGACGAAGAAGAAGATGATGGTGATTTCTTATTGGATAGTGATGATGATGAAGCGAAGAGGATAATGGGTACTTTTGAGATGTAAAACTATTTTTGAGATGATTATGTGTTGGAGTATAGCGGAGATGCGTTCATGAATAATCTTGAGGTCATCTGGCTAATGCAGTATATGTTACAAGAAGCAAGATTAGTGTAACTGAATGCACATCTTTGGCAGATCAATTTTTTCCTGACAGTGCATAAAGGCTATTACTAAATCTATCTGATTGCTTACTACATTTGAAGGTGGACAATTCGCTGTTTTTTTCATGGACCCAATTGAAATGCAGGTTTTCTTATGATCTCCTTTGAATATTAGTCATCTTGGAAACCAGTTTGGAAATTGTTATATAAAATAATTGCATTGATCTGTAAGTTTGAACATTTTTTTTATAATTAATGGTCATGAAATTTAGTATAATTTTGCCTTCTGTTCTCAATTTTTTTTTTTCTTCTTTGCTTTATGTTGATTAATATGGTGTATAATATTCTCTTCAGAACTTGCGTAGAAATTGATCCTTCGGTAGAGCATAACAGTTCAATCATTCCAAATTTGTTTGTAGCTATATGGGGAAATTCCCTTTTGAAAAGTGACGATTGTTTTTGTTGTGTAAGTGCCTAATCAGCAATAATTATCCACGTGTAAACAGAGTTAGTCCAATTGGCTGGTCTGTTGACCGCAGGGGCACGGATGACCTGATTTTTATAACGTTAAGGGTACTTTTGGAAAAAAAATTAGTTTAGGGTGTAAGTGGGACATCCGTGTAAATATCAGGGGCATTTTTGTACCTTTGCCCAAAATTAATTATAGTGGTAGTATGGTAAATTATGATAATTATTATGTCTGATTATAAGTTATTTTAAGTTGAAAAGAGTCTTTAGATAATATAATATTTTTCGAATTTTAATCTAATTTTTTGTTACGTCGTGCCTTCAGGCACGGGTAATTACTAGTCTATATAATAAAACAGAACCCATTTTGAATCTTTTATTTGACAAAGCACAAGGACGGTTCAGATTCATTCTAACTTAATTCTTCCAACTTAATCTAAAGGCTCATATTTCTTCCCGCCCAAATCAAATTCACTCCTACACCCTACTCTCTCTCATGTTCAACCACAAAATCTCTTTCCTCTCTTCTTCACAAACAAATAATAATAATAATAATAATAATAATAATAATTATAATAGTACTAATAATAATTATGTATTATAATAGTACGAATAATAATAATAATAATAATAATAATATTAATAATAATAATACTATTAATATTAATTATAATAGTACTAATAATAATTATGTATTATAATAGTACGAATAATAATAATAATAATAATAATAATAATAATAATAATAATAATAATAATAATAATAATAATAATAATAAAGATTCGGATTCATTCTAATTGATTTGGGCGGGAAAGCACAAGTACGGTTCAGATTCATTCTAATTTTAATTCAAAATAATAATAATTATAATATAATAATAATTATTATAATTATAATAATAACAATAACAATAATAATAATAATAATAACAATAATAGTAATAGTAATAACAACAACAACAACAATAACAATAATAATAATATTAATAATACTAACTATTATTATAATAATAATAAGAACAATAATAATAAGAACAATAATAATAATAATAATAATAATAATAACAATAATTATAATAATTATAATTATAATAACAATAATAATAATAAATATTATTATAATAATAATAAGAACAATAATAATAATAATAATAATAACTATAATTATAATAATTATAATAATAATTATAATTATGATAATTGTTATTGATGATTGTAAGTTTTGTAGACACGTTTAGATTTTTCTGGATATCTATTTTTAAAGAAAAATTAATTATAGTGGTAGTATGGTAAATTATGATAATTGTTATGTCTGATTATAAGTTATTTTATGTTGAAAAGAGTCTTTAGATAATATAATATTTTTCGAATTTTAATCTAATTTTTTGTTACGCTGAAGGCACGGATAATTACTAGTTAATTTAAATAGGATATTTTTTCTTAAAACTTATACATTTTATTAATAAAATTGTTTTTTGTTTACCAAAGTAGATGTAACAATATAATTCATTAAAAATTTAAAACAACATGTGTACCATCAACTTCCACTTTTCATCAACTATCTGAGAGCATTTAAGTAGTGTTGCGTTTCTTTCATGTGTATCCAAGATAATTTAAAAAATATAAATAAATCAAACAAAAAAAGAATGAAAAAAGAAGAAGAAAACAGTACTTACACTTGTGTAGTGTGTGCATAAGATATATATTTTCAATATTATTAAACAGCTCATCAACAGAGAAAAGTCATTGATAATGATTGATCAATAATTATGATGTTAAGGGTAATAATTGTCATTAAAAGTTCAAAGTGTAATTGAAACAAGAAAAATAGTCTCTATAAGACTATAAGTATATGTGTTTGATTGTATCTTAATACATATTAATAATTTACATTTTAATGCATCCTAATACCTCTAAATTTTCCTCCTGAATGTCTCTAAATCATTAAAATACAAATATGAGTCTAAATTATTCAGAAGATCACATTAAAATACATTAAACTGCATTAAGAGATGATTTATTAAGATGCATTAAAATGCAATCAAATACCACTATTTGGGTAGCATAAATCTAGTTTTGACATTAACAAAAACCTATAGAAATGAAATGAAATTTAAATCCATACCTAAAATAATTTAGGTGGGGAGGTATACTAACAATTGATTCCTTCTAAAAGTTTGGTGGATGTGTTGTATTTTTTTATAAAAAAAAAATTAGTGTAATTCACAAGTACAAAGTTTGATGTGCGTAAATTAAATTTGTGGTTATTCATGACATCCTTCGACAAACATACACATGTCAACTGAAAATTGGACCATAATATATGTAATCGACTTTAAATCACTTGGTTGTTTGATCCACCAAAAAAAATATTATTTCCACAATAAAAATATCGCTATAAATCCTATAGCGACGATAAAAATTGTCGCTATACATCTACAGCGACACGTTATGAAAATAACAAAAAATGTTGTAAATTTAACAATTTCTTAAAATAAACCCAAGTGCACAAATGGCAAAATGTGGATTGCATTTAATATTTTCCACAAAAATAAAAATGAAAAGAAAAAAATAAAATATGATATCAGAGTCAACTTTTGAGAAAATTTAAAATCGGTTATCTAACCGGGTTGTCGAAGGTAAGAACATAGGATAAGGACAGATGAAAGAACCGGAGGCAGAGCACTAAAGAAGCTGTTACCCATAATAGTTTAATAGGCAAGAATTATTAGCGTAGCTATGTGTTCGGGCTTGCCTAACCGTATTAAAATTAAACAGAAATTCTTTACATGCTTACCCAAAGCTTAGACAAAAATTTGTGTTTTTTTTTTTTTTTTTTTTTTTTTTGGGGGGAGGAATAGCTGGTTAACTTGATGCCAGCGCATTGCACAGTGATTTATATGCATCAACGCAGTGTTTGAATTTGTCTTCTGCCATTGCCTGAAAAAATGTATATAATTATTGTAAGGACTTCTAAAGTGAAACGGATAAAGGATTATCTCAATACAAATGCAAAAGCAGGAAAAAGCTGTACAGTAAAACCCGACAGACATATAAGGGTTTTTTGGTGCACAAAAATCAAATTGATTAGATTTTTATCCAGCTTAATAACACTTCTGTTCCTCCAACTTGCCACCCACTTTCAAAGTCGTCCAAATTTATTTTTTGTCAGTTAGGTCCTTAAAGTGACATTTTTTATGAACGACTTTGAAAGTGGATGACAACTTGAAGGGACAGAAGTGTCATTCAGCCATTTTTATCTAGAAGGAAAGACAAATAAAAAATAAAAAAATTCAAAATTCTCTTCACCGTCTCAATATAGGTTTAGACTAAAAAATATTTCATTTATGAGCAATGACGTGGCTTTCAAATATATTTACTAAAGAAAAGAAAACAAATATTCTGTCCACCATTGAAAATGTTTTCCTAACAATATAGACCGCGAGCTTTAAAACGCTACCTCCACAAGGAACTGAAGGCCACATTTTCAAATTTTCTAATCCATTTGATGCATAAGCACTATTGAAATAAATGCATGGACACAGTTCCAGAATGACCTAGAAGTTATTGCAAGTATATATTTATAACCATGATCAAGAGTTAAGCCATTGATCCCAGGGTGATCCATCTAATTGATCCCGTCGATACAACATATATCTAATGCTTGAGAGGAGAGCATAAGCTTTACAAAAACTTACCTGTGAGGGGCCTTGATGCTTATCGGGATGCCATTTCAAAGCAGTCAAGCGAAAACTGCAAGTAGAAATTGTTCTTCTAAGATATTTTAATCTAGTTGCAAAAGACTTTGCACAGAGTAATGTACTGACAAACCCGTTCTAAATAATCAAGTAATAGTACTTCTTTTGTTACAAAATATAGAATTAAGTTTGACTTTTCACTATCAGTTTTGAGATATTTTCAAATTTAAAATTGACGTGATTCATTAAACTTTTAAACAATAAATCTTGTTATTAGTAGTACTATTTAGATAGTTTACAATTTTCATAATTATATCATCTAAAATAAAATTAATTTATATCAATTTTGAATTTGAAATAACATTTCAAAAAGTCAATATTGATCATATATCTTGGAACAGAGGGAGTATATTAAAGAATCTAGTTGGATAACAAGAAGCCAGATGCTTAAATAAGAAGGGAAAAAAAAGAAGAAATTAATCACTTACGCAGTTTTGACTTCTTCAATCTTTAAAGGACCTTTTAGGGGCAGACCAAGTATTGTTCTATGAGAACATGAACCTAGAAAACGTGATTCACCATCAGAGTCGATTTCACTTGCAGTATCCCATTCTTTATTTCTAAAGTTAGTCCAGTTTGGATACTCTCTCCATTCAAATCCAGATGTTGAACTTTGGAAAGAAGATTCCCCCCATGACTTAAATGACCAACTATAACATCTATTCCCAAAAGTTGCATGAAAGATTGGTTCAGGATGTTCATCAAAATTGTCAAAAGGGCTGCCTCTTCTGAATTTAGCTGGCACAGGAAAGGAAAAACATCAGATTTTAGAAAAGTACAGGTAAACATGAAATTCAGAATGAACTGATGGAAGAACTACTAAATATAACTGAGATTATCACTGACCTTTTACTTATTTAGATTCTAAAAATAGCAAGATATTAAATCTATATAGAATCACAATACCAATGCAATATTATATTTCAAATATATAAAAATTTCATAACAATATACCGCAATTGTAACTTTTGGGAGACGGTGGAAAAATAAGCAACCCTACAAAATCTAGTCTCCTTAGCCCCTACAACTATCTTCTTTTGGTTAATGGACTATAGGACAGTGAAAGAGATTTGTTAGCATGTTTGTGATGGATAAGAGATTGGTGTAGGGTAGTAGAATTTACTTTTTCAGCATTTGATAGCTATATATAGATGTAATGGGAAGAGTATATTCCCCAAGTATTGAATATATGAATTTTGTGAGTGAAATGAAGAGAGCTTGTTTAAGCTTTCTCTCTCTATCTCTATCTCTCGAACTCATTGAGAAATCACTGAGTTCTTCTCCTTCTTCCTCCCTTTTTCTCTATGTTTTCTCTAATTCTATCTCCTCTGTTTCTATTTCTGTCTTAATCTAAAGTCAGGTATCATTTTAAGGGTTTGACAAATTGGTATCAGAGCTCAAGTTCTATCCAAACTCATCATCTTCTTCCTCTAAATTCCTATGTTCTTCTCTATCTTCAACCTCTAATATCTTCTTTTCTACAAACCCAAACCAAACTCTGATCCTTCTACCTTCTTTTACTCCTCAAACGCTACTTAGAACCGACACAAAACCATCGGCAACAACTGCAGATCACAGCCACAAAGCAGCAGAAAAAGGAATCTTAGTGCTCAGTTTTTCTGCTGAACCTGCAACTCAACAAAATTAAGTGATTAGCCACTTGGTTCAAGTAATACACTTCCTTCTTACTCGTTTCAGTCTAATAGTAGTAGCTCATAACATATTTCTCATAAACATCAACACCCAAACATATTCCAATCCATATTTTACTTGTTCTTCTCAGTCGGTAAAAAAATTTAGATTCTGGAAATTAATGATGTTTGATTTGTCTTGTTTGTGTTTAGTGGTTCAAATTAACTTGTTTAGCATATCTAGTAGTAGTTTAAACATTCAAAAACCATAAATATCAAAATCAATTTCTAGGGTTTTTTCCGGTTCAAATATTAATACAGTTTCAATTATATTCATAGTGTTCACACTTATTACTGCAGAGGTAGTTCGTGTTTAACTGTTTATGCTATATTTTGATTCCTTGGTGCTATACCTTCTTTTTGAGTGCTCATTTACTCATTAAACAATAGCTAGTTGGATTTAAACTTGCTATATTTCGGATACTCAGTTGTTTCACTGAGGATATTCATTTCTTACATATAAAACCACTCAAGCTCACTTACTCTTATTCAAGTAGTATTGCTACTAGAAATTAATTTTCAAACTCAGAATCACAATTGCTCTGTGATTCATTTCATTTCTATTCTCTGAAAGAATGGTTGGTCCTTCACAAATGTTGTAGCAGGATTTCATAAATTAAAAAGAGTACACCAATGAGAAATTACAACTCATTAATGAGAAAATGGACCATTTCATGGAAGGTATGAATGAACTGTTAAGGCAGAAGAGCCCATATAATGATGACATGTTTGAAAATCCTTTTGGGATAATGGAAAGGGCAAGAGACCTGTATATATGGGACAAAGAAGAGATAGGGGTTTCTTTAGGAACTCTAGGCATGCTGAGCAAGAAAAGCTAGCAGAAATGAAAAAGACGATGCTCAATGGAGGAGAAACCAAAATGATGATGATGGTAAAGAGGGGAGAGAACTGAAACATCTTAAATTGGCGTTTCCATCATTTATTGAGGGTGATGATGCTAAGAGTTGGTTACAGGATTGTGAAGAGTATTTTAGTATCTATTGGATTCATTCTCAAAGGAGGATTGCTATTGTCGGGATGCATCTCCATAGTTCTCTAAAATATTGGTACAAGTCTTATGTTAATGGGAAGGATGGAATTACATGGAGGGAGTTTGCGAGTGATTTCATTGTGAGGTTCACCGAGGCTGGAGTGGAAAACATTTATGAACAATTCAAGTTGTTGAAGCAAGTAGGGATTATGAATGCTTCTATGATGAGTTTGAAAGGCATAAGGGGAGACTACTTGAGAAGCTGCCTCACTTGACTCACTTGACTGAGGACTTTTTTGTTAGGAACTTTGTTGATGGACTTAAAAGATGAAACCAAAAAGATGGTGAAGCTACTTGACCCTGAGACACTTTCCCAAGCCTTCAAACAAGTCAAACTCTATGAGAGTCCTATTCCTAAACTTGCCAACATCCACACTAAAGTTCAAACCACTTACCCCAACGCTCAGCCCAGTTATAAAAAGGACCTCCCTGCTCCCTCTACAACCAAAACACCCATGCTTACCAACCCTAGAAAAGACTTCAATAAATCCAAGCCTATTACTGCAACTCAAAGAGACGAGAGGGAGGCTAAGGGCCTTTGTGATACAATCTTGACCGGGCTCGCATCAAACAACGACTACTCAACTCAAGTTCTGAGGGTTCAACAAATGATCTTCAGTGATTGGACTAGAGAGTACTCAAGGATACTTACATTGGAGATCATTTCATATGAACGGAGAGGAGAGGATCAATCATGTGATTTGGGATTACTAGATACCATCTATTTAGTAAGACCGAATCAACTCAAGCCAAGTCATCATGCAACGTACGAAACAATGGAAAGGGATTCAAGCTACACAGCAATACGTTCATCATGAAACAGAGATCAAAGCTTGGAGTTTTCAGATTGTCATTTACATAATAGCCACTTTAAGCCCAATTTTGACCTTGATCTAGTCAGAATCTCTCAATTCTCAAATAATGAAAGTTATAGATCTATTTCTTAACTTTCCGGAACATCTTGAATCGTCCCAATCGGAGTTCGGACAAGAGAGTTATGATCATTTTACCAAAGGACATTGCAGCAAAAAAATGAGCCAGCTGAACTCGCCCCGGCGAGCTTAACTCGCCCCTGCGAGTTCGCCTCTGTCCGAATGCGCCCCGGCCCTTTCTGAGCTCGCCCCAGCCAAGTTGATTCTGCATGATTTAGTTCGCCTTGATGAGCTTAACTTTCATTTTGCGTGAGTTAAATGCAGTTTCAGCTAGATTTTTTACGCGTTTTGATAAATTTGGACACGGGTTTCCTTCGTAAATTAGATCTTTTTAGCATATTTTCAGATTCCTATTGTAATTAGGTTGCTTATAGATTAGACTTTGATTCCAAATCAATTGTAATTTTTTTTCAAGGATTCTAGGGTTTTAAACTACTATGGTTTTATGATTGTAATTCAATAACATTAATCAATATTATTCAGATTTATTAAATTCTTGTGAGATTATTCTCTACTTTTGGTTCTTTGAAGAATTCCCAGTTATCTTCTTAATTCTTCTTTGAGATTCAATTTAACTTATCATACAACAACACATAGTTGTGTGTGACGTCTTCTACCGCATCAATTGTCGACTGTACCGAGATTTCTGTTTCAATATAAACACACGGTTTAGGTGTCGGTGTTCCATTCAACGCAAACTTCATTGTTTGATCGATTGTACTAAGGTCCTCGTCTCAATATAGATGTTGGGTTGAGGTGTCGAGAGAGATCCACTCTATCGACTTTGCTAGAAACGATCCAGGCGACGATTACCTCATGAAAGCGTGTCGTGGAGTCCATCACTTTGTTTCTATTGTGATGGGAAGTACACCATGGGAAATCAATGTAAAGCCCCCTAGAATTTCATGATCACTTGTGAGGATTTCCAGAACTGGTAGGTCTTGAAATGTGAAGAATACTCTGAACCTCCCAATATGATGAAGAGCCCAAGAACAACACCCCACAAGATTCACCAACGGATGAAAGCCTAGAAGTATCTCTTAATGCTCTTGAAGGACAATCCAGCCTACAAACTATGAAGATGACTGGGTATATAGGAAAGAGGCCCATTTCCATAGTTATTGATAATGGGAGTACTCAACTTCCTAGACCTAAAACAACTGAAAGGCTTAAGTGTGCTTTAGAACCTACTCAACTCATGCTTGTCTCTGTAGCGGATGGGAGCCAACTCACAAGCAACAGTGCACAGAATTCCAATGGAAGATGGGTAATTTTTTCTTCAAAGACACAATTAAGTTGCTATCCCTAGGGGCTATGAGAGGGTGCTGGGAGTACAATGGCTTAAAAGAATTGGGGCCAACTACTTTTGACTATGAGAACCTAACCATAAAATTCACTTCTGGTGGGGAACAAGTTGAGCTGCAAGGTATGGTAAGAAGCTCTTTACCAGAGCTTAAGATGATTACCTTGGAAGGACTAGTAGAGCACATCAAAAACCAGGAACATGGTCTTCTAGTGGTAGTCCATTCAATCTCTGAACTAACTAGAGCACCTAAATCACAAAGTTATCAACCCAACTGCAATTCTATAAACATCCCTAACCCAAACTTTGAACCAAAATTACGAACTCTACTTAAGGAATACAAAGATATATTCCAAGAGTCCCAAGGTGATGAGGACATCCCGAGCTTAGGATTGATTGGCACCCAAGGAGTGGAGTTGGTTCGAGTTCTAGTTGGACCTGTGACGAGAGCACGAGCTAAACGTTTCAAAAATGGTTTTATGGGGTTTGGTGCGAGCAATGTGGATCGAGAATGACATGACAACTTGTACCAATGAGGTTGAGATTGATCCCAAGGTCGTAAACATGATCCAAGGATACATTCCAGGTCGAGCCGAGACAAGCATGCCAAGCCAGGAGGAGAAAAGGAGTTATCATGCTAAAATCAGATTCTATTTCCATTGTGCTAACCAAACTTGTAGCACACCGTCAAATCATCAAATTTCAACTAAGAATTCATTTTGTTCCTTCATCATCAATTCTGAAGGGAAGCGACCATCGACAAATTCAAAACTTACAAGGAGTTAACCCGTGAGACTACAAGGTTCGCGATTGTGGTATTTCGAGATTCACACCATCTATATTTGTTCTTGATAAGTTATTTTTGAACTGATTAGTAAAACTGTGAATTTTGCTTAGTGAGTTCAAAAAGAACCTATTAGAGAGAATACTTAGAGGTAAAAGGCAAGAGTGGTGAGTTCAATTGAGGGTAAAAGTCAATTTTGAGTGCATACATGAGTGAAACATTAATTCGAGCGAAACACGTAAGGGAGTGGTAAGGAAATTATTTTCTACAAACCTTTGTTTTGGAGCAAAAATTATGTCTAATTCAAAGGATAAAGGAGCTACGGAGGAGACTCCATCAAAGTCCGATACAAAATTTGTGATGGAAGCTATGATGAAAGAATTTACTAGGAAATTGGATATGGCGATGGAGAAAATAAACGAGCGGTTTGATCAAATGAGTGCATCCCAAGGAAATTAGTCTCAACATCATTATGGGGCACGTCAACAAGGTAGAACGCATCAAAAAGGGGCTAGGACGGAAGGAGAAAATTACTATGATGAGAAAGAGCGAAGAGGAGGACTGTGATTCCGACTTCCTTCATCGCAGACATGGAGCTAGGAATGGGGGAGATCGAAATTGGGTAGACAATAACTTGGATAACATCAAATTGAAAATTCCAACTTTCCAAGGGAGAAGCGACCCAGAGGCATACTTAGAATGGGAAAAGAAGATGGAATGGGTATTTGATTGTGACAACTACTCAGATAAGTAGATCTCAAGAAAGTCATATTAGCCGTTATAGAATTTTCAAATTATGAAGTTATTTGGTGGGATCAGTTGACTACTAGTCGAAGGAGATGTGGGGAACGTCCAATCGAAACTTGGGCAGAGATGTAAGCTGTAATAAAATTAAAAGAGATTCATACCAAACCACTATCATCGAGATTTGTTCCGAAATTTACAGAATTTGAAACAAGGAAGTAGGAGCGTAGAAGATTACTTCAAGGAGATGGAGATGCTAATGGCCAAAGCTAATATAGACGAGGATAGTGAGGCAATAATGACTCGATTTTCAGCAGGTCTAAATTGGGAAATTGCAAATTTGGTGGAAATACAACATTACGTGGAATTAGGGGATATGGTACACATGGCTATCAAAATTGAGAAGCAACTTAAGAGGAGAGGTGGCCAATGGTCGAATCCTACCACATGGTCAACATGGAAATCTAATGTTGTGAAACGCGAGGAGAAACCAGCTGTGAGCAAACCCAAAGTGGAGCTAAAACAAGGCACGACTAATTGGGGAATGCAAGTAAAACTGAACAACCTTCTTTTAGTCGTAACCGAGATATCCGAGATAGTATGTTTTAAATGTCAAGACAAGGGACATATTTCTAGTCAATGTCCAAATTAAAGAACTATGTTGTTGCTTAACAATGGAGAGGTGAAAACCGAGGAAGAAGATAGTGACACCGATTTATGCCACCATTAGAGGAGGTAGATGATAGGGAGGTGGCTATACATGGTGAGGTTTTAGTCGCAAGGAGAGCCCTTAGTGCGCAGGTGAAAGAAGAAAGTAGTGAACAGCAGGAAAATCTTTTCCATACCCGGTGTCTTGTGAATGCAAAAATATGTTGTCATTATAGATGGAGAGGCTAATTTTTGAAAAAAAATCGAAAGATGCCACGTCAGATCTGCCATGTGTAAAATTACAATATAAAATGCCCGTCGCCGATCATCATGTGTGCTACGTGAGGCGCCGTCAATGTGTCAACGCATTATGGCGCTGGGGTTCAAAGTCCAAATTTTCGAATAGAAAGGGGCTCTGTTTGCGTTTACCGGAAGAAAGGGGCTCAATACCCAAAAACCACTAAAGTTCAGTGGTCGACTTTGCATTTAACCCTAAATAATATTACAGTAAAATATCGACATCTCATTCCTCGTTTAGATGACATGTTAGATGAATTGCATGGGTCATGTGTATTTTCTAAAATTAACTTAAAAAGTGGTTATCATCAAATAAGAATGCAAGAGGGCGATGAATGAAGAGAGTTTGTTTAATCTCTCTCTATCTATCTCTGTCTCTCGAACTCGGTGAGAAATCACTAAGTTCTCCTTCTGCCCTTTTTCTCTGATTCTATCTCTGTTTCTATTTCTATCTTAATCTCAAGTCAGGTATCCTTTAAGGGCATGACAGAGAGAGACTAATAAATTGACTTTTCCTTGTGCCCTATTCTACAAGGTCCCTTGCCTTTTCTTTAAACATCAAATTATGACAAAATAGACCACATCTCTTTTTCTATCTAGCTTCATGGCCAATCATTTTGTCTCCCTTCAACTTTCTTGGATTATATGTTCCTCTATTTAATCCATCATTAAATTAATCAGTATCATCATACTGTATTTACAAATAATATCAGCATATACGTATTTACAATTATACATTATGTTGTATTAAAGATCAGTGAAGAGAACATAATAGAGGTATTCCTAATTCTTTTAGATATTAGAAAAACATAAGAACTTTCCACCTTTTTTTATTATATTATTTTTGCAAAAAGAATTTCCCCCATTTGTGATTTTTGAGTCTACATTTTCTATTACTTTGCCATCCGCATTTGGAGATAATTCAGACCCCATATGTACCCGGTGTCTCTTCATGTACTTATCAGAATTAAACACCAAATACTAACTTCTTGTGATCATTATGTTTATCTCACCCCCTTAATTCAGATTATATTGGCCTTCATGATGCATTGTTTGCGTCTTCAATTTAATTAAAATTCCTTTCCAATAACGTCTCCTCTCATCATCCTCGGCTTCAGCAACCTAATAAAGCATCAGTTCTTATTTCCTACGCCATCTGTTCTACAAAAGTAGTCTCATTCACACGCGCACAAAAAAAAAATAGTTACTGAACAAGGGTCCTTTTTTGTTGATAATAGTATAAAATGACACAATGTCTTAAATCCTTAAGATTAATATCACAATTTCACTATCATACCACCATCACTAAACTAAACAACCATTATATTTATAATATAATGGATAAACATGGAGAAAACTATATCCTTAAAATATGCAAATTTAACAAATGGAATCTTTTTGTGGAATGGAGGGAGTCTTACATTATTCCATCCAAACATTCCCATGTCAGAACTAATGACCATTTCATGTATATCTTATCTTTCAATAGCGCAGGATTTGAGGCATACGACTTTGTTAGGCTGAACCAATCTTTTAAACTTTTCTATTTGATTTGTTTTGCACTATAAGGACACAACACTCAAAAAAGTTACTCTTCTTAGCATCTCCCTCTAATCTCACAAGTAACTTCTTTCTAAGTTACATGAACTCAGATAGAGTGTCGGTCAGACAACGATACTTTCTGAAATGGGTACTCCTCCATTTTGCCAATTTCTTACACTAAAATGAAGTGTCAACACCCGTATCCTATGAAACACGGATACAAATAGGAAATACGGATTCAACACGTTTCACAACAAGGGAAAAATATTTTCACAAAAGACAAGAAACAATACGTTGGGGGAGACATAGAGTTTATGTAGTTTTCTAAAAGTCGCTACGAAAGAGGTGCCTAGGAGAGCCAAAGCGTTTCCTAGGCGGATTAGGCTTTTCCTTATATGGACTCCTTTATTTAGTTTTCTATTATATATACTTGTTATACTATACAAAGCATATAGTACATGTAAAAATTTTAAATTTTACACGAATAATTACCAAAAAAAATTTGAAGTCTAAACATTTTTTAAGTCTTAACAAATTCCTTTCAAGTATTGTAGAGTTTCAAAACATTAATTAAATTGATGCGGTACAAATCTGTTTCGCCTAGGCGGGGGCCTAAGTGACCAACCAAATCTAGGCGTAGAGGACCCACTTAGTATCTGGGTAGAGATTTTTAGAACACTGATTTTATGTATATTTTTAATAAATGTAAATATTTTATAAAAATTTAATTGTTAATAAAGCATGATAAAATCAATCAAACTATTGAAGAATACTTGTACCATAAACATCTCCAAGTCTAATAACAAATATGATTAGTACATAAAACTCTAAGAGAGAACCATATTTAAAGAAGACATATTCATATCAATAGAGAAGTTGGAATATCTATCTGATCCTTCTAATTATATTACCAATATTGGACTGAATTCTAATGGTAGAGATTTTGTTTTATAAAGAAATCAGTATATTAGGCATATTAAATTAGGAAATCAGTAAGTTATCAACAAACCCACATCAATATTCACCATAGAAATGAGATCAAATTTTATATATTTAGTAGATATAAACCTATATCGATATAATAAGTAAACTTTTATCTATGTAAGTTCAAAGAAAATATTAACACCTATCATAACATGTCTAGAAGTAAGTATGCGATAAATATCCAAAAGTCTTCGCAAGTGTTGGCGTCCGAGTGTCCGACAAATGTATGACACGTATACGCTTACTTCCAGGAAGTATCCAGACTTCATAATAGCCCATATCCTTGTCCGAGTGTCGAGAGTCGAGTGTCGGACACGGATATTTTAAGGCAAAGTAAAAAGTCAATGTAACATAAACTTCTTTATAGTTGATTCATGATGTTCCCAGGTCTAGATAGAAGCCTATACCTCAAAGTCATATAATTTCCTATTTTTAAAAACCATCAACTGTGAATCTCTCCACTATCTCAATCCTGTATTTGGTTAAGAGAAACGACATCACCAAAAACATGCATCATCCGACTCCTAGTCGACACTCGTGTGTGCAACCTCATCTACAGAAACTAGTGAACTTGAAAAGATCTTATAGTCAATCCTTGATGTATGCCCGATCACCCAATGTGAATTCCAATAGCTAAGATATAAGGTGGACCAGAACAGCTCAAGGCTGAGACTTCATCTACAGATTCTATCAAGACAAGAATAATTTCCACAAGCTGAGTCTTGCATTTGAGAAAGAAATAACAGATCTGATGAGTTGAGGTAGCAGCACAGAGGGCCTTTGCCAATTCCCACAGTAGAGCTGGAGGCTTTGTTTCATTTTTCCTTTGTAAGGCGGTAGAGATGGATTCTTCAACTCTAATTTCCCCAACCCGATATTACAGTGTTCTTATAAAAGTAAATGAAAAAAAAGGAATGAGAAATAACAGATCTGACTTTTAATTCTTCAAGATTGTTCACTACCTAACGAATTACAGCGATTGAACCACAATATATTTTAATCATCAAGCACATTCGTGTAGCCCAAATTAACTTCACAACCAAATGTAACTATAGTAATAAACATAAAATGTAATGAAATCAACTCTTTCCTAAATCCAAGTCTTCCAGGAATATATTACATCAATTATAAATTGATCATATGTTTCTACAGCTTGACAAGTTCTCCACCCAAAGTAGCTTCTTGATCTTGATAAATCACCTACAGAGACAGTTCAGTTCCTTGTTCTAATTGCTCTCAAAATAATATCTGCCTAAGAGCATAAAATTTTCTCTAGAACCTCAAATCCCACACAAGCTATTTTCTTCAGTAAAAAATTCCAAATGTCTCGAAATTTGCTAGAAACTGCTCAAGTCAAATATATTAACATTATCATTTGTATTTCACAACTTTTTCATGTCTCTGTCTTTACTTGAACTTGAAAGTAACAGAAAAGCATCATGTACTCGATCAGTCTCCAAAAGTTCAAAAGTTTAACGGACTAATGACTGAAACTAATGGTAATAATTTATTAAGACCTATACTTCAGTTCCAATGTAGTTTATATATGATAAGTGTCCAAATTTAACTCCACTTGTCACCATATTATCATCCTCTTTCACTGATTGTCCCCAATGAATATTTGATGCATTTAACAAGATCTACTACCCCAGTTTCCTTTTTAGTGTCGGACGGTTACACACCACTAAGGGGACAAACCTCATATATAAACCTTGAATACCAATTCACTATTTTAGGACACTTTCAGTTTTTGGATCCACAAAATACAAGATTTCTTATAAATGCAAGTATATCAATGCAAAAAAAGCACACAGTATATATGCATGACTAGCTACAGACAAGTAAACAAAAAAACACAAATAACCAGAAAGCAGGAAAATATTACTATCAAGAAATAAAATCTTAAGTTCAAGCATTTTGTTCAAATCTGACCTCTATTACAATATGTTGGATGTGTCACATCTCTTCATTACCATTTTAAGTTGAATTTAGGATAATTAACCAAATGTTAATCTAGTTCACCATATCAACGGGAAAAAGCACAACAGTATATATGCATGACTAGCTATAGACAAGTAAACAAAAAAATGAACACAAATAACCAGAAAGCAGGAAAATATTACTATCAAGAAATGAAGTCTTATGTTCAAGCATTTTGTTCAAATCTGACCTCTATTACCTTATGTTGGATGTGTCACTTCTCTTCATTACCATTTTAATATGAACTTATGATAATTAACCAATGTTAATCTAGTTCACATATTAGTGATAAGGATTAATTAATATCGTTGACTACAAATAGTGGCAGCCCATGTGGGTTCCTGTGACAGCAAGTGACCCCGCTGATTTTTTTTACTTGTATACTTCTCTCACGCACCGAAACCATGAAGCTTAAACCCAGTTTTTCCTCTCTCATCTCGTCTATACTAGTACTATAGAGTACAGACTTACAAAGACTATTTTAGGTGGAACCCAACCAGGGGTGGACACTGGATTTTCAAGAAATAAGGGGGCCATATTAAAAAAAATAATAGGGGGTGTTAAATGAAATTTCATGATTTAGACCTAAAAATCCTTAAGGACCAATCCCATATTCCTTGTTTCCCACTTTCGTCTTCCACTCAGCAAAAGAGAGCAACAAGCAAACAACCTAACCCACGAGCTTTAAATTAATCAACTTTAGTATTTAGTAATCTACATTAAAGCAAATTCCAAGTGGATTTTTTTAGTATTTCTCAAAGTCTAAATTCACACACAACACATCGCAAGTTCGCGAAGTCTCCAAATTCCAATCAGGTAAAATGGTAAATAGGCTATCACGATTTGCAATTGAAACAATTCCAAAAAGTATATTTTAATTTAGTTTTTTAATTTCACAAATTTAACAATTGCTTTACGAATTTTTGTAATTGTTTATGAATTCTACTTTTTTGTACTTTTGTAAATTTAGGGCTTTTTACTTTTTAGAGCAACACTCCAACAATGAAGAGAACTCCATCAAATAAAAGTTCTTCAAGTATGTGTTCTATTCTATTTTTAATTTCTTTAAATTTTAGAATTTATTTTGTAATGTTACTTGTTAGTGGTTTAATTGAGATTGTTTATTGTTGGTGTTAATTACACTTGACTATTCATAATGATAATATATATTGATCTATTTTTTATGTTGAATTAGTTTTTAAATATTTATTGATTGTCATGCATGACATACGTAATTGTTTATAGTTTTTAAATATTATTGTAACTATTAAAAATGAGGTTATCATGCAATATTTTCAAGCAATGAAACCTCGAAAAATATTATTGTAAACAATATTTAAGGATTAATTAGTTTTGTGATTCATTTTATTAAATTTTTATTCTTAAGAATTTTTTTTTAAATTTGACCCTACTGAACTTTCAGGCTGGATCCGTCCCTAGACCCAACCCAATCCCACTTCCTACTTCCTACTTTCTACTTCCCACTTCCTAATTTCTTTTTACTTGTCTCAATCTCCCTCTTTCTTATTTATGTAACACCTATTTCTCAAAACATTTCTTTCATTTTTTTAATCAATTAAGGAATAAGATGTATTGCCATATTAGCAGTCATGTTGGTTAATTTATATTCCATCACATTTATAATTAAAGATATATTATTACATATCTGGTCAAATTGCTTGATGAATCGAAGGAGTGAACTAAGAACAAACCGGCTATAGCGACCGTTTTTTCCGTCGCTATAGCCGGTTCGCTCTTAGTTCGCTCCCTCCAGTTCGTTGGAGAGAGTCGGGCTTTACATATATTCTAAATTAATGATATATTTTATATTTTTTGAATTATAAAGTAATAAAAATTCTTAACATGTCATAATTTATCTTTTGAATAGAGGGTATTATTATGTCAAAAGTACTATATTTTGGCTGATGTGAGGAATATGTTTAGAAAATAAATTAAAAAATACCTTTAAAAATGTCATTTTAATAACTCATCAAAAGTTTTGAAACGGAGGGAGTACGTAGTAATAGAGGCTCTTCTACCCACTTGTATTATTTTTCAATTGCCAAATACGGTTTCTTTGGAATAAATTTAAAGTGGGTTACATTTGAAATTTAATTTATCGGATTTTTGGTAACCCCACTCCATAAAATTTTGGGGTTCGCCACTGACTTCAAGCAACCCAATGGGCATCCATTAAGTGATGACATGACACAACCTTCTTGAAAATGCGCATGTTGTGATGTTACATGTTCTCTTCACTTGTTCTGAAGTACACGTGTTTGACGCTCAACACTTAGACAAGGGTATGGGTGTTGGTCACTTTATTTTAATGTAAAAAATTGGTTAAATCAAGTAGTGTTTGTGTTCTACAGGACACTCCATCCGAGTCCATATAACTTAAGACTACGCTTAGAAATAATTCAACCAAATTTAACTATATCATTAAAAACACTTTACCAACTTACCATATTCCGAATAAAACATATTTCATATCAACTAAGTGATCTAAAGAAACCTACCTTATCATACTCCGTATTACGAAAAGTAACGTTTTATGTTCCCATTTTTGTTTCGCGCACCATATAGATCCAAGTAACATAAGTCTTATCATGATATAGTAAACAAAATTCCAACATCTTTAAATTTCAAACAATAAAGTACAATGTATTTGACCATCTCAGCTGACATACGACAATTTTTGAAAAACAATTGTTGAAAAAAAATGATAAAACAGTGAAAAATAACTTGGAACAACACTACCACAAGGGTTTCTCAACCGCAAAAAAAAAGAGAATAACCATTGCTCACATCAATAATCAATAATATTCTATAGTACAATGGGATTACATCAAATATTTGTTGAGACTCAAAATCCTATACTACTTGGGGAACAATAGAATAACTAAATGACTAAACTACCCTTAATAAATATTAAAATACTAATCACTAGTGGATAACCTATTTCTTCAACATTACTAAGTTGCAATTTTTATTGGTAATTATTCCATTTCCTCATAACAAACTAAGCATCAAATGCACTCGTGTGACAGTAAATTTTATTTTATTTTGTTAAAAGTGCTTATCGACCATTTTGCCATTTCATGATGGCAAAGTGAAAAATCAGTACGAGTCATTCTACATCATAATACAAGAAGACTTTTACAATGGCATAAAGTATAAGGTAAGGAATGTTATATAGTAGTAGTAGTAGTAGTAGTATCAGGAATGTTATAGTAGACTTTACAAATCTAAAAAGAATGCACTAAATATCCATGTAAACATATAGAGAAGTTAAAATACAATAAACAGAACCTTAAAATGCTAGAGCAAATACCATATAAAGAAATCAAATCACAGAAGAGTAGTGCTTCTAAACTCTGACCAAGTTTATATGCATTTCAATTTCTAATACACACCATCATAAGCCATAACTCATCTTCAGTCCTAATGCAACTGGCAGTGCACCACTATATAGAGTGTTGAAGCAAAGTAATAGGATCCAAAAGCCAAATCTTGGCCCTAATTTTAACAGAATCTTTTTTTTCTTTTTCTTTTTTTGAGTAAATTTAAAAAGCTTACACTAATAAAAATAGAAAAAAAGGAAAAAAATGTTTATGAAAAGATAATCTCACGTTTCTTATTTTTGTGATGAGCTTTACTAGCACGACAAGCAGAAGATTCGGAGCGACCTTTCTTGTTTGAACTGTCTGACTGATCTCCCTGCCCGTGATCCCATCTTCTCTTCATATCTTCTGTTTTTTCCAATTCCTAAATAAAAAGATACGTTAAAGCAGCAGCATGCCAGCACTTGTCAATGACCAAAAAAAAGTAAATATGCATTGAAACATGCGCTGGATTAACTATGGACATGCACAAACAGTGTTGCTTGCCTAAGCAGTTGTAACTTTGAGAAAAAAATTTAAACAAAGACTTCATATGGCCCAATATATACATTATCAAATTTGCTCAAAAAAACTCCAGAGAAATTGAAATCACTAAACATTGCAGACTTTGTAGGCCTCTCGAATTCATATTATGTGAGTATAGGGGGATTAAAGAATAGAAAAAAGAGAAACTAATCAAAGATAAATTACTCTAGAATAATGATGAGACTCAAGGATAATTCAATAGATTTCTACAGCTTAGGTTTCAGTAAAATATAAGGGTAATTAATTTATACACACTTTTGAATGTGTTCAACACTTCTTCAATGTGTTCATAATTACAGTATAATTATGCCTCTTTTTAGACACATGCTCAACACTTTCTGGATACTTATTAAAATTTGACAAAAAGAACTTGGAGGTTGAGATAAAACTTTGCTATATTCAAAATATGTGATTGTTAAAATAATCAAAACAACAAAATACAAATATTAAAAAAAATATAACCAACATCATAACAAAAGTAACAGAGAGGCAGACCTTTAAAGAAGAAATATCAAAGAAGAGGGAAATCTATCATCATAGATATGGCTTACAAACAAAAATCATCATAGATATGACTTATAATCAAAAATATCATAAATATGACGTATAAACCAAAAATCATCATAAATAGACTTCTAAACAAAAATCACCATAAATATGACTTCTAAACAAAAATATCATAAATATGACTTATAAACAAAAATATCATAAATATGACGTATAAACCAAAAATCATCATAAATAGGACTTCTAAACAAAAACCATAATAATTATGAACAAGTTATTGATGTATAAAAATAACTATATAGATACCTAAATAAGAGTACAATATTCAATGTCTTCCTAGAATATTAATATTCTACTACGCCGTGCCACATAATTAGTGTCGTCTGTCAAGTTAATGTATGAGACAAAATCATCTCCAAGTGTTTATTATATACTTAATTTCAAAGTAAAGTGATTTGTACTACAACTGTAACACTAAATGTATGAATACATAGCACAGTTTTACTACAAACAAAATAAAGGGATGAAATGTAAAAGCAAAATATCACCAAGGATTTTGATCAGATCGGAATAGAAATGTCGACCTCAAATATTTTGGAGGACCTGCCATTGAAGTGGAGATTCTTAAGAGCTATCTTTGCATCAGCCCGCTTCTGACGTGTTTCATATTTGATATAACTCTGATTTATTATTTACAACGTCAAAGAGAAGTTAGCAATGTAGTATATATATGAACAAATATACAAGGGATAATTACAAAAAGAAATACAAAAGTACAGCTTTGTTGCTAGATTACAGTACAAGTCTTTGGTACCAAATATAATATATCCATGATTCATAAGGGACAAGCAACTTATAAGAACTACTGCATATGAATCAATGATTCGAAGAGAACGAAGTAACTTAATATAGCAGTGGTATGTAATCAGATCTACGAATTCATGAAAAGCATTTTTGTTAAGATATAGTATCAAGCTGTAAAGTGGCTATATTTCTCTTTATAATTGACTGATACCAATTACGAGAAAGATATTGTGCATAATAGTTTTGGGACACAAACCACAATGGATCAAACAATTTCCACAGGATGCTAGAATGTACAATTATAATTCATAAAGTTCAAAGGGCAAAGGAAAAAGGCTCTCTTAAAGTGAAGCTCCTCTCTGTTTCTCTGAATGTAAGGTCTTGACCACACATAGAAAAATCAAAATCAGTAATATGGCAACAATTCTGGAAGTACAAGAAAAAGAGCATAGCCATACTAGTGCAAGCAAAAAAGGAACTTCAGTTATCCCAGTTTTACTGCTGTAAGTTCCCTTCATAAGTTTAAGAGAACCGAAAGCTATATCCATAGAATGATACAAGTATATATTGAGGCCTTTCTCTTGCACTTTCTTGGTTGGAAGAAGAGCGACCAACCATACCTAAAAGAAAGCATTAAAACAGTGTGTTTAAGGCATTAGTAACAATGTGTCAGGGAGGCCAGAATGTTACAATAACAAAGTGGCATGACTTTATAATGAATGGGGTAAACCATAACTAAAGATTTAAATTTCCAAGTTAAGGTCTACATTGTAGCTTAACTATAATTTTTAAATGATATGAATGTGAAAAAGTTCAATAGCAAAGTTTCTCAATTTCATTTTGTTTCTTACCTGTAAAGCTTCTCCTAAGGGTTAGGATGCTAGTTTGTAACAACGGCTATGTTTGTTCTACGGAAAACCATTTCTGAGAAATCGGGTTTAGTGACGGTGACATATTTTTAGTTGCTTGGTTGGATAAATGAAAATGAGAACAGAGGGAAAAAAAACCTTCCAGTTTTTAGTTGCAGAAAATGATTCAATGAAAATCATAAATTATTCAAAAAAAAGAGTAACCTACACTACATAATTATTAATTTGGCAAACAACCAAATACCCGATACTAGTAAAAAAACACCAAAACACACAAACTCACCATAAATCATACTCTTTATATATGTACAGAAGCATAATAAGACTCATGTTCAATGCCAAACAGTCCTTTCGTCCCATGATAAAAGTCCTAGATTGACTTTTTTGTCAGATCGACCGTTTTAATTAATCAATAATCTTATTGTTCTTATAGATATATGCAAATACGTATAAACATAATAAACTAAAAATGTGCAGTAGGATTTTCTAGTTGCAATTTATTGACCATTTATTGATCTGAATGGTGGACAACAACTCAAGCTGTGAAAGACAATTTCTCTGTTTGCTGAACTAACCCTCTGCTTCTCAATCCACCCAACAAAAACATTGATACTACAAATAAACACAGCAAATTAACCTTTTCCGACAAGTATATACCTCTATGCAACATAAAACTGGATATCTTATCTTATGAACTATGATACAAAAATTTTACATGTGAATATACAAAGTTAAGATGTACCTTAGACAGATGACCACCATTTACATCCTGCAAATACATTTAATCCAAATTACAAAGTCTGACATTATAAGTCTATAATATCTGAAGTAACAACAAAGAAATTCAGTCTCACATGGATTATGAACAGGGAAACTACATAAAGGAAAGCTTGAGTGCAAGAACAGTTCTGCATGTATAAGTGGACTTCTTTTTCTCATTAAAACTTATTAATGAGAAAATCACATGATTCCTATTAAACCAAATAAACAAGATGAGAAACAAGAACTTCTGATATAGATTGATCTTATAGATGCAATTTAAATAGCCACAAGAAAGTCGCTACTTCAAGTAAAACCAAACTTAGCTGAATGTTGTAACCTACACCATAGATAGATGCTCATTACCTCTTTTGAGTATAAAATTGGCTGGAGAAATCACCAACGATTATATTAATCTTAGGAAAACGGTTGAGCAGTGTGGCTTTACCTAACCTTGCAAAGGCGTCTCTTTTCCATCTTCTCTAGTGTACAACTTCTGGTATTCAAACTTCTTAGTTTACATTTTCTTTGCCCCGTTTCAGTCTTCCCATCAGTTTTTGATCCACCCAAATGTTATCTTCTCTTTGTTGGTCTAATATGGCGCACTAATGAGTCAGGGTCAATGTACCTATGGGGTTTGTTCCAACTCTCTACTGAATTTGTATGGTTGTTTTCTTACTTAACTCGTAGCATATGCCTTTAAGTGCTTTACATGTGTTTAAAATCGTTACTTTGTATACTTTCATTCCCAATCACCATTAGGACCCCTCTTTTCAGTTGCTTACATTGACACTACAGGTTCAGCTATTGTTGTCTGTGGATGCATGTACACTGTTCCACAGAAAATAACTCCCCATCTCAAACTTCTTTTACTATACAGAATCATAAAATGTGCCTGTTGCATGTACCGTTCCTTTGAGTATGAGCTTGTTGCCCACTTCCAGTGTATCACACTGACCATGCAAACTATTCATCTAATACATTTTCTAATGTTTGCATTAGAAACAAGTGTAAATTGTTTTAGTTTAGAAGAAAAATGTTATGAAATCCCAGAGCTCTCTATTTTGAATTGTTTCAAAGCAGGACCAAGCTCTTGATCAAAGGTTTTGGAGAAAAGATGTACAAATGGGTATGATCTCAAAGCATATTCCTAACCTGGTTCAAGAGATGGTGTCAGTCGATATCTCAAAGGGTCGACAAATAACTTTGTCCAGAATTCATGGTTGAATATTTTTTAAGCACAATAATAGACTAATTAGAGGCTCAAAATTTTATTTTTTTTAGAAAAAAGTAAATTTTATTTGTAAGAAGCGAGAAACATTAGAAATGGGCAAGCAGTCCACCAAAAGTAACAATAAGTAGACACTACATGTCCTTCAACAAGGACAGCCCCCCAATTCCTACAGATATCCGATATAGGGCACAAATAAACACCATATCCCAAATCAATGCTACAGACATAAAAATCTGAGAAGCTTGCATTCCTGATTCCTCTTTATCCAAATACCCCAAATAGCTCTAAAAAGGCTCCTTTTAATTTATTTTAAAAAATTCACTTATCATATAGTTTATTTGTCACACTTTAATTAATCAAATTCATTTAACTCTTACATCAGATTAATATTTTGACATATAATTAAAATTTTCCATTAAATCATTATTAATTTTCCAATTCAACTATTAAATTAAACTAGAATATAAATATCACCATTACACTAAAACATACTTATTTAACAATTCATTTAATTGAATTGTCTCATTTAATTGAATCTTCAAGCTATAAAATTATTAAACATTAATATAACACACTTAATTAAATTACTCCATAACAAATTTCATCAATTATTTATATACCCCAATAAATAAATCAACTAAAATATTTATTTAATTCAATAAATATTTTTAAGTTAAATATAAAATTCTCGATTGTTACAGCATTGACGAGGGCCAACACTAATAAAGACCTTGTTCGGCCAGCCGCCACAAGATTTGTCACTGCTTATTTAACTTTACAGAGTATGCATAGTTTGAGACAGCCTTTGGATGCTATGTTTACATCTAGGGAGTGGGCAAATTGTACTTGGGCAAAAAAACCTGAAGGTAGAGAGGCGAAAAAAAATCATTCTAAGTGATAGGAATTTTTGGAGTAGTGTGGGATATGCAATCAAGACCACAAAACCTCTAGTAAGTGTATTGAGGATGGCAGATTCAGAGAAGTTGCCGGGACTGGAATTTTTATATGGTGTCATGGACAATGCAAAAGAAGAGATTGCAAAAAATTTGGATAATGAGGAAGGGGCCTATAAAGAGATATGGACCATAATAGATGCTAAGTGGGACAATCAGTTGCATCGGCATTTGCACGCTGCTGCATATTTTTTGAATCCTTATTTTCAATATGATGACAATTTCTGTGTCAATGTGGAAGTTAAGGTGGGATTGTACGCTTGTATAGACAAGCTTATTCCTAACTCCGAGGAAAGAGAGAAAGCTGATTTGCAATTAGATGCATTCAGATTGAGGCAAAGGTTATTTGGCTACACAAATGCCAAAAACACGTGTAAGAAACGTGCTCCCGGTAAGTATTGTTGATTAATGGATGGCTATACTTTCATTTTAATTAAATGTGCTCCCGTTAAGTATCATTGTACCGGTAAGATTGATATATGTTTTAATATTGATCCAGCTGATTGGTGGATCGCATTTGGAGATGAAGCTCCGGAATTAAGAAACTTTGCAGTGAAGATTTTGAATTTAACTTGTTCATCTTCGGTGTGTGAGCGTATTTGGAGTACTTTCAATCAGGTATTTATTAGATATAAATCATTTATATTCTCAAATCTAATTATTAAGATTTTATGAGATCCCACTAATGCTTAATTACTTGTAATATAGATACATACAAAGAGAAGGAATCGACTGTCCGCATCCAAGCTTAACTTATTGACTTACATTATGTACAATAAAAAATTGAAAGATCGGCACATCAAGAAAAAGGCACTAACGGAAGAAGAGTATCCATTGGTTGTTGATAGTGTGCTATCTGATAATGAGTGGGTTGCGGGGGGAAATAATGAAAATATCTCGAGAGTGACTTATGAGCTTGATGATATGGAGGAAGAGGAGGGTGAAGGGACTCATGGGAATGAAAGGACAGTTGGAGGAGAAAAGACTAATGTGATGGAGATTACACTTGGAGGGAAAGGGACTCGGGGAACAAGAAGTAAACAAGGAAGTTAAAAGAGAGAGAGAAAGACTTTGCAGTCAAAAACTAAAACAAAAGGTTAGTGTCATTACTTAAGTTGTCTTTAAACTTTAAAGTGTTCTTTAAAAAAACATACTCATTAGTCATAATATATATTTACTTGTTTATTTATAGATAAAGGGAAGGGATTGCAATTGGTAGATGAAGAACCGGAGTTTGAAGATCTTAGCAGTGACAATGAGGAGGATGACAGAGCTATTAGATACGATGATGATTCCATGGAGGATCCTCTTAGTGATGATAGAGATGATGATGGAGATGATGATGGGGATGATGATCTAGGATTTGATCCATTTTTCAGGCCGCTGGATACAAATGATATACTATTTATATAGTGATGGATAATCACTATATAAGTAGTTGATGATATTATGTTGTTTTAATGTTTTGTAATGATACATTAAGGCGACGTTGGTTATTTATGTCTTTTATGACCTTGATTATAATGATGGATTATTTTATACTTTAATTAGCATTTTTTTTATAATTTTTTTGGGACTTTTAGGTTTTCAAATCGAGGCTTACGCCTCGCATCGTTCGGAGAAAAACGCGTCGTACCGCTCTTAACTTTTTCGAACATTGAGAGTATCAATATCCATCTTTGTTGATATCTTCATTTTTTTCTTTTATTCTCTTGTTTGTTTTTAATAATTAAATATACTAATTCATACACATATACTTTTACACATATACTCTTGTATTAAATAATTAAAGTATATTTTGCTTTTAATAATATTTAATAGTCTTAATATATATGAGAATAACTTCATAATTATAAATATATAAATTGTTCATTGTTAACGACTCGTCTAGGCATCCTGGCGGTCAGCTACCGCTACGACTCGTCCTGACAACTATGTCTTCTACTGCTGGGATAGTTGGGATCCTTAAAGGTAATATTCGCCAACGATCTTGGCATCCATACTGATGTTATTTTCGAATCTGACTCGCTAAATATTATCGATCTTTTGAATTTTGGTATTGGTGATATCTTTGAAGCGGGTCATATTATATAGGATTGTCTTGGGCTTTGTTTGAACTTTGACTCGCTTTCTTTCTCCCATGTTCGAAGGGAAGGAAATTGTGTAGCTCATGCCCTTGGCAAATTGGCTTTTTCTTTTGACGGATTTCCATCTTGGATAGAGGAGGTTCCTCCTCATAACTATTATAAGTATAATTCGGACTCTCTTAATGAATAACTTCTCCCCTAGTCCTTCCCCAAGATTTAACACACACAAACAAAAAAAACACTTATTAGCTTTTAGTCTTGAGATGTGATTGATATTCTATTCCAAACTGCCTTATAGATACCTTTCATTCAGATTTAAATGGCCATAATTCTGATGATAGTTTCATGGGGCCTAAACTGTAAAACGATCCTCATATCTAGTCTGCTATTTTCGACTAATATAATCAAAATAGAAAGATTGATCACGAACATATCTATAGACCCACTTAAAAATGAAAGAAAATTCAAGAACTTCCCCAATAATTTAGTAACATGCAAAAGGCTAAACTGACGGTCAAATTTAAGCTTCCAGCAGTACTACATCATAAATCTCGCTTGCCCACTGTGGTTATAAGTTATATACGGTTGGCCAAAAGACACAAGTTTTTCTATTAAAATCTTATTGACGAGATGGATGTAAAGAGTCAAAACCCCAGATTTTCAAATTTTCTTCAAATGTTAAATTAAATTGATGAATAGGCCAATCATTTGTGTAACCTAGAGAAAAAAGCCATCAAACCCTGCTGACACTGATTTGATTAATGTAACCATGTTCTAAAAAAGGGACAAGAAAGAGAACGAACAAGGGTATCGGGCAAAATTTCATTAAAGAATTAACATTATGTAAGCAACAAGCTGAATTATAAACAAGGTACTATGACTTTCTGTTTCACTTTCTGGTAAACATACGAGATTTGTTCTATGTCACTGTGAGTCTAGTTGTTCTATGCCACCGTGTGTTCTAGACTCGTCTATTGTTTCAGATATAATGGCCTGAATCTGCAAACTTAAGGAATGGCCCTCATGGGTAAATTTGGTCCGTGAATACATAAAAAAAAAAATCTAAAATAAATAATTTGGTAGGCAAAATCCGCTTGAACTCATCAGATTGAAAGAATTATATATTCAGTATTCTCAACACAATCAATAATGAAAAGGAAATGCCAGTACAATTTTTAATGTTTGATATCTGAATGTCCACCTCTACAACCAAAAAGACCAATACTCTAATTTACCCTCATTAAGTTCACTGGTATGTCTAAATGGACAACCCCATGTATTAAAAAAACCAACATCTTTCACACTAGTGGACAAAAATACATAACAAAATGGTAATGAAATTTTAATTTAACTAACAATTCTTGAACAGAAATTGAGCTATGCAAAGAAATCCCAGAGAGCAACTAATTAAAATTAGAATAAAGATCAAAATTTGATAATAAAAAGTAATACATGGCATTTCAGAAAATACTAATTCAGCTCTCAAATAACAATAAATTGATAGCAACAAATTTTCCTTAACTGACAATTAAAATAGAAGACCAAATCACCTAAACAAAGTTTGGAATAAAATAAAAGGGAATGAACTTACAGGATCCCATTTCTTCTTCCGTTTCTCGAAAGAAGTGGGAGTGGAATGAAATGAGGCCAAATGGGTGGAATTCTTGAGCAGAAATACGTTTCGCCATCTGGGTAATACTTGATTCATCGAATGAGGAACTGGAAGAAATCAATTCAATTAACAAATACCCTTATACACTAGTTTGCATATATTGTATAAAGTATATGTTTGTGTCTCTGTGGTATGTTTGTGTATTGTATATTGTACAAAGCCTGTTAATTCGTGAAAGGAATGCCTGTTGCAGAAACTCAGGTTTTGGTTAAAAACTTAAGACCCAAACAACTAACAAGGCACTAAACGTAGTTTCACCTTTCATTTTGCTCCTGGTCGGCCAGTGGCATGAATGGGCTGTACTTAATAACCATGGATTAATAAAATTAGTAAATTGTTGGGTAACTATTTGACAAAATCATACTGAACCAGACTAAGGGCATGTTTGTTACACACTAAATGGTTGAATCTATCAGTCATTCAGTGCTTTTGTTTTAAAAAGAAAATAGTCTGAATGGCTGAATCTGTTAACTATTCAGACGATTTGGTCTGAATGGTTTAGGGGTTGTGTTGATAAAAACTGAATGAAATGGTTTTGAATCTGAATGAGCAGAATAAACTAAATACTGAATGAAAAAATGTTATTTGATAATTGACATGTCTGAAACATCTTAATAACAATCTTTTACTATTTTACCCCTCTAAACTATGTTGAATAGACTATTGAACAACGTTTTTATATAAAATTAAACAAATATATTACTAATTAAATAATACTCTATCCATACATAAAGAATTTCGTTTGTAAATTTTTACAAAAAATATTCCAAATGATCTCATTTTTTATGGTAATATAAAATGACACAATATAATATATATATATTTGTGTGTACACATACATACATAATAAAAGAAAATTCTTTAATAGTTCAACTTGACCCATATTATTTATTTGTAATTATTAGTGAAAATTAAATTGGTAGCATGCTAAAATGTTCATATTTTCTAATTCATATATAGAAAAATAAAAACAATGTGCATATATAGGAACAGAACAGAGGCGTTGATTGGAGAGGAAGGAGACCGTCATTTCAATGTCAAAGGGACATTTATGTAAAAATTGATCCAACCCGACCAAATCCCGAATAATAAGGGGTGTTTGTTTAAAATTTGAATCTGAATGGTTTGAATCGATCGATCGTTTGTTTTGATGCAATGGTTTGAATCGAGTAAGATGGACGAAATTTGAATGGCTAAGTCATATTTTTTTTAATCGAATGGTTCATTTGAAAGCGGTGAATGAAGAAGTAAATAATAAAAATAATAATAATAATAACTATTATATTAAGTAATATTAAATAAATTTACAACAATTTTGAATTTTTTCAGAGGAGTAAAATAATAAAGTTTTGTCATTCAGATGTGTTGGGAGAGTACATATTTTGATTTGATGTTTAAATATAAATGCTCATGATTATTTGTAAAGTCCTTCAAGGAATATTTGTATAAGGACTTAGTGATAGATCAAATTTGTTAGGTTGATATAAGCTCTTAATGTATATCATTCTGTAAATGAATGTATAGAAAAGAAGATCAAACTTGTTAGGTTGATCTTGAGATGTAATAGATAGGCTTCGAAGAAATTGTAGTGTATCAAACTGATCAAGATTACAGAAGCCAAGGCAGAACGTAGAACTTCAAGGATCGTAGTGTGTCTGCCTGAAGGGCCTCTTCGGAAATCGTAGAGTGGTCCCAACGTTTGCCTAGCCAACTTAGAGATCGTAGTGTGCTCTCAGAAACGTAGAGCTTACAAAGTTAGCAAGTGAAGATCGTAGTGTGCAAGTCATTTAGAGAAATCGTAGTGCTCTTGATTGATGGAATCAGACCAAGCACCAAGGTAACAAGACACCACTATCTGGATCGTAGAGTATCATCTGCCGTGTGTTAGAAGCATTGTGACGCCCCCAAATCCGGGTACTTGAAACCCGAACTCAGTGCTTCACGATACCATTTCTATAAGCTGAATAATACAATAGTAATATTACATTCAAACTTAATTTACATACGTCAAAGTTTACTTCCCAGGTACGAGACCTTCAAATACAATCCTTACAATACATGAATAGATACCCATGCAGCTATAACCATCAACTCATAATACACACTTATTCGATCAGCTTTCCTTTTCCTTTGTTCGTGCCTGAGCCTTCAGGTTGCTCATACATAACTGAAAACATTTCATTTAAGCAAGGATGAGCATTTGAGTGCCCAGCAAGTAATAGCAATTATATATATAAGCTGAAAGAATATAAGTATTCTCTTTACATAACACTTCTACAACGAATCAAAAGTTGTGAAGTAATCTGTACTGATAAAAGATTCACATAACCACTCTCTTTCAATTTCTTGAAATTAGGCTCCACCCATGAATAGGGTTTAAGAAACATACTATGAACATGGTTTTTCATTTTCGAAAAGGTTTAGCGAAATTCATCCATAAACCTAAGCAACTTACGAACGCGGAGGGTGATCAAATTTCCCAGTTGTACCTGTGATTGATCAATACTACATAACTTGAACGAAATTCATCGCTCACCCTTTGTCCGTAAAGCGCATAAAATCTTCCCATTATCGGGATGTTCATACATGCACAGTTCCAAACCCGAAGGTTTTAAATCTTGCTCAACAATAATATGTAATTCAACATATATGTATACGGGTAATTGACAAAGGTATATCAACATGTGAATAAATGCCATGATTATCCAAGTGGGGACACTTGTATAACCATTTAGAAATCAACTTAACGTAATATATATCACGAGCTAACATGTTGATAATCAAAGCGTACATAATCATGCAGAATATAATAATTCTCAAACTTCTTACTCATGTCCATTGCATAAAGGAAATGCAAAGGTAGGATACTTTTGATTCTTTGATTACAAATCTCAACTTAGGTCTTATCTCTTTATCACAACCTATCAATAAGCAGGGTCATTCGTCCGATTAGAACAATATATCATAACACATAGTATCTTTGTCGATTCACCAAAGACATAGTCTAATCACGTCATCACATAATTGCGGTGATCATACTTTCTATTCTATACTTTTATACATTTTTCAAATATCTCATCCATGCTCTTACGTAAGTCTTTTCTTTTCTATTATAGAGTTAGATGGTTGTCGTCGTCATCAAACTGACTTTTATCGGGTAAATACTGAGTCTAAGACTCTTATTCTATACCTCAACATCTGTAAATATCAGACATTTTACTTTTAATCATTTTCGAATTTTCCAGAAATTGAAAAATTTAAAATAAATCAAATCATCACTCAAGGGCTTATAGTGATATAATCTGTTACTATGGGTGCTCTTCACCAAATCTCGGACTTCATAACCTAGGTTCTCACAATTAATAGTTTGGGATATCACTTTCAAACATCTAATTATAATTATATGACTTAAACATCAAATAATTCTATTATCATTAATAATTAATTAATATTAAATTATTAATGAAACCATTATAAAAATATAAAAGTTATTTATAATAACTCAAACTATTTTTTAAAACATTTATTTTACCCTTAAATGATTTTTAAAACAATTAAAATCATTTTTAAATAATCACCATTAATATATAATTATTAATGTACTATTTATCCAAATATTAAAAGTCATTAATTATAACTTAAAATATTTTTAAATCCTTAATATCCTCTTTAAATGATTTTTAAATAAATAAAACCATTTTTAAACTATTTATTTAATAATAATTACTAAATAAACTAAATATCACTAATATTATCTTAATATCATTAATATTAAATTATTAATGAAATTATCCTTTAAATATTAAAAGTTATATTTTATAACTTAAAATATTTTTAAATACCTTAATTTCATTTAAAATGATTTTTATAATATTAAAATCATTTTAAATTAAATTATTTAATATAATCATTAAATAACTTTAATATCATTAATATATAATTAATTAATGAAATTCATCACAAAATATTAAAAGTCATGGAAAATAACTTAAAATATTTTCTTATACCATAAAATAATTTTTCATGATTTTTCATGAATTAAAACTATTTTTAAATAATTTGTTTAATATTATAATTAAATAAATAAATACCTTTCATATTCCAAAATACTAAATATTTTTGAAATATACTCAAAATAGTTAAAAACTATTTTTCGGACTTTAAATTAATTTTTCATAATTTATTTGATATTTTAATAATTAAAAACTAATTTTTCTAATTTTTAAATTAATTTCCTAAAAATAAAATGCTAATCGTAAGCTAAAAGGCACCTATAGCTGACGTAAACCGTCATATATAGTGTTCTTGAGCTTCATGTCGATTACACAAGGGTGCTAGTTTGACCGAGCCTTAAATCCATGATCTAAATGTTTTCTGGACTTGCAAAAACTTCAATATTGTAGTACTAATGTAATACTACAACTATATACTCATTTCATGACTAAACAACAACAAATCTGTGAGATATGATCGATAGAAAACTTTGTCGACGTGTTCTTCATGTTTACGGTTGCCCGTAAAACTCTAGTCAACAAATCCAACAACCTTAGTGGCCTTATTCAGTCGATCCGTACATGTTATAGGTGTTTTATACGTCGGGCTGTGTAGTAAAACTTACAGAGAACATGATTAAATCAAGTTTCAAGTCTAAACATTAACAATACCAAAGATATAAATCATCAAACTCTCTGACAAAACTTGCGTGCCAATTACGGGTTTTCGAATTTTAAAACAGATCGTCTGAGCTACTTTGGATCTTTATATCTTTCATTACGAGTTTGATCTAAGTGATCTATTGATTCCGGTTTGTAGCTAACATGTAATACTACAACTCTATTACATATAAGGCATATAACAACAACAGATCCAACGAAAGAGAGGTTCATTAAATGTGACCTCAACAACTGTTCTTGAACATTTCTGGAAAACCCAAAAAGTTCTTGAGCAGTTCGGTCAATGGTAGTTTGACCATCAATAACTTCTAATCTACAACAGATATGACCATGATTCCTTTTGCAGAATAAAGACAACATGACAGGCTACACATAACAAGCTTTAAACATCAAAAACTCTTAACAGGATGAGATCTACAGCCTTTGACATTTGTTGTCAGAACACAGAAATGAAAATTTCCAGATTTTGAAGATCTTCAAATCCGAGCTTCAGAATGTTATGGAATCAACATCAAGCAACCCAGATCATCCTTAGACACTATAATCAACATGTTTTAACATTTAAACATAACATCTAACACCAAAAAGTTTAAGAAAAATCAAGCTAGGGTTTATACCTTTTTAAGCTTTAATTCTGATTTTTGGCTACTGATTTGATATTGGTGTGAATGGGGCTTGTTTATAGACCGATATGATAAGAGAATTTCGTAGGTTTAAGCTTGGGAGAATGAAGCTAAGTGCTTGTGAATAAATAGGCCAAAAATGGTGCATTTCTCTCTCTTGAATCCATAAAATAATGCATGAAATGATTACAATGGCTGATTGATGGTAATACTACAGTCCATAGGTGATTTCTAGATGGATTGGCCGGATTTTGTGGACAAGTGGTAACAATAAGACATAAATAATGCATTTTCCCTTTTCTTTAATTTTAAATTTTTTTTTTAAATACCTTGGATGCTAAAGTGGGATGATTCCCTTGTTTGATAATTGATAGCAAGTAGGGCAAGCATGTTGGGCATCCTTGTTGCAAGATCCCATCAACAATGTAAGCAATAATACACTAAAATGACAACAAGGGTATTTTGGTCATTTCACATATAATTCCAAGGGCATTTTTGTAAAAGGCCATTAAATGCAATATTTAACCATTAGATTATAATTCTTACCATTTACCAATTAATTTCTATCATTTGGTAATTTAAAACATTTATATAACAACATCGTAATTAAACCCGATAATTTTTAAATTAGGGGTTTTTTATAGAAAATTAGGGTTTTCTAATTAGGGTTTCTTAACGTTATCAATTAGGGTTTCCTAATTGACCATTAGGGTTCTCTAATTATCTGTGTATGATCTAACACAGTCATTACGATTTCTAACTTCAACTGATTAAGGTTGTAATAATTAGGGTTTGTCCTAGTTATCAGCGTAAAAATAGTAATTAGGGTTCTTCTTCCAATTACTGAGCATTCGTGTACCACGATAACTTCATATACACAAGAACTTCATATACTACTCGGTCATTTCTCATAATCGAGTTTAATAATTAGGGTTTCACAAAGACGGTAATATGCTATGACCTAATCGATAGTCATTGCTTTCAATAATATCTGTCCGCATATACACAGTACATAATTATTGTACCGTAAAATCATTATAATAATAATATAATATTATTATTATCATCTTTTGACCATAATCCCAATTCAGGGTTTGGATCTCATATCTGACTTTTCTTTCGCATATCAATAATACTTGATTTAAATATTCTGAATAATTCATATAATAAAATATATATTATATAAGTTCTAATTATCACTTCATATATTATTTCCAATCATGTTATCATGGAAAAATAATTAATAAAAACATTTTCACATACGAAATTAATTACCATAAAATATAATTTGTAGTAATTAATTATCCCAAAATTATTTCTAATTTTCAAGTAATAAATATATTCATATTTATCGTTCACATTACTAGACACTCATTCTCGTCATTAAATAAAAAAAAAAATTTATACGCAAAATTTCTTAATTATTTTATTTCTAAAATCTCGGGTTATTACATTCACCTCCTTATAAGGATTCCGTCCCCTAATCACCGTTCTAAAACTCATAAGCATAAGGGTACATAAAGACATATAATCATTGCCGTAGACCTCGATCATACTTGATCGAATCGATCTTTAACTATTCTTCACAATACTCTGATTAGGCAGAAATTTGATCTTTAAAGGAACTCAAAATTTCTTTATAAAATTACCTACTATATATATATATATATATATATATATATATATAGAAAAAAACATATAAGATATATAAGTGATTCACATAAAGACCGGAGTTACATTCTCACCGCCAATGTATCACTGGGACCGTCATGTTGTAGACCCTCGGAGTTGCTAACGTTGGGGTACTGGTTGAGTGTGGTCCTATTGTTGCTAAAGAACCACTGTTTCTCCCACATGGTTATGTTTCCTCGCCTCCATTCCCCTCTTTGGGCAGCTTCACACGATGATGCTCGGTCGATCCGCATATGAAGCATCCAACGATCTTCCTTGGATTGGGGCGATTGGGAGAGATATGACCCTCTTTCCACTTGACTTAAAGCACGCGAACTTACCCTTTAGACACTTTCGCCCAGTGATTCTTTCCGCAGATTCTTGCCTTTGCATCATCGCTTCTTCATACCTTCCTGCTTCACTTGAACATTCCCTGAAAAATTCCTCATTCTCTTCTCACCCCTATTCCCACTACTACTTTCCATCTTCACCGCTCCTCATGACCTGCCCTTGTTCTTGTTGTAGAGACTCATGGCCTCACTCCCCTGTTCAGCTATAATAGCCTTTTCCATGAGTGCTGCAAAAGTATCTATTTGCAGTACTGCCACCTTATTGTAGAGCCAGGGTTTTAAGCCCTGCTCAAACCTTCTTGCCTTTCTAGCTTCTGTACTCACTTGATGTGGAGCAAACCTAGCCAACTCATTAAACTTCGCGCATACTCACATAGCATATGTATTTTCTGTTTTAACTCCGAGAATTTTACCTCCATTCTAGATCGTGATATACTAACAGAGAGATAGTTTTCAAAATAAATCTTTAAACCTATCCCAAGCAATTTCTTCTTCTCTGCCTTTGAGAGTCTTATTTGCCTCCCACCAAAAGTTAGCCTCCCTTTTATCATATAAGTGGCAAAGCGGTCTTTTGCCCTCATCTACTCTAGCAATTATGAACGCTTTTCTATTTCATTCACCCATATCCGGGCTTCAGCAGGTCACCGATCCTCCGAACTCACTCGTGGTCCTCTTGCTTTGAAATCTTTGAATTTTGCCAAGCGATTATCTGGTTGGTTCCTACGCACCGGTAGTATATTCCACCTTCATAGCTTTGAGCCATCATGTTTGCAAAGTTTTGCATCGATTCCGGCTCATTGTTCTCCAAAGATTAATAGATTCTTCTACCCTTGGTTTCGAGTTCGACCGGATTGGCGACATTATCTCGTTAAATAAAACCATAAATTATACCTTTACATTTTAAACATTATTGCATAAGATTAATGTATCAAACTTCGTTTCATTCCTCAAACTTAGATTCATATTCATTTATCGAATATTTACATAGCATATCTTGCTTTAATCAACAAAATATCCTTTTGTGACTCTGAAAGTCTGGATTTAAAATTTTGACCAACATAAAGTTGAAAATAGTTCATTACTTTTCACACACATTACATAAACACAACATAACCCATACCACTTATTTACCAAGCCTTTCTTCTGGACATTCATTCATTCGCTCGATGTCCCTCTATTCCACAATTAAAACATCCACCTTGCTTATAGTTGGGGCAACGAGGAGATGTATGTCCCTCACGACCACAAATATAACATATCTTCTTCCCTTTCTTCTTATCGAGGTTTCCTAAGTCGGGGATCTTCTATCTTTCTTTTCCCTTACCTCTCGAGCTGCACACGAGTGTGTTGCTTGAGGCTCCCATCTGGTCAATTTGGATTTTGAGCTTATCCTCGCTTTTTCATTGTTTCAAAGAATGCTTGACGCAGATTGGATATTAAGCAACGTCTCTATCTCCCACGGCCTTTTCCAAAGATAAAGTAACCTTGTTCTCCAGATCCTGCACCTCCGTTGATGCTTGAGCGACTTCAACTTTAGTGTCCGAATCACTATCCATCAAATCCACCATTTCGGATCTCGATACTCGTTTTCCACTATAGCCACCTCGTCCGATTTGGGGTTCTGGTAAGCTTCTATTTGTTGTTGGCCTTGATATTAGCTAGCGGGGTATGGATCTCGATCCTTCTTATTCCACATATCTTTTCCACCGACATCTACATACATAAGTTACCTGATTAGCATATAGTATATATACACAAAGAATCAAGAGTTTTATATACGTTGTCTTTTATTTTGTTTGACGATAAATTTGTTCAATTCTCATCAACGCCTATCCTTCTTCTGCCGAAAGGCGCCCATCCACTTCATGTCGAATCGCATAAAGGCGATGCCTAAAGCTGCTCCAAGGTATATATCTTGGTGTCTTTGGCTTTATCTCAACCTTCAACCGTATCTACCTGTATCTCTCTCTGCTCCAACCTCCTCGTAATCTCCTGGCTAATTCTATACGTGTTCGGTGAGCGGCGTCCTTATCTTCTTGCTTACGAAATGCGAGAGTATGATTACGTGCTCTCTTAACACTCAAATCTAGCCTTTAAGTCGTCGTTCTAACTAACAAATCTCTTATCATCTCACCGTGCATGTGTCCTCTCTAGAGTCCATCGTCTCTTGGGTCAAGGAATTACTACTTTGACTTTCGTCATCCATCCTATGACCACAATAAACGAGACAACATTAGTACCGAAATAAAATATATTCATCGGTAAAATGAAGGAATATTTTATTTAGTACAACTAAAACTTGATAGATCTCTTCGACTCATCATATCTTATAACTCCTCACCAGAGTACTTCGTCTCCTGGTTCACTGAATATTTATGTTAACTTTCGTCCTCCATTCTACTAAGGTTATAACCTAGGTTTCGCACTCCTAACGTTTATAACCTACAGCTTTGATACCAACCTGTGACGCCCCCAAATCCGGGTACTTGAAACCCGAACTCAGTGCTTCACGATACCATTTCTATAAGCTGAATAATACAATAGTAATATTACATTCAAACTTAATTTACATACGTCAAAGTTTACTTCCCAGGTACGAGACCTTCAAATACAATCCTTACAATACATGAATAGATACCCATGCAGCTATAACCATCAACTCATAATACACACTTATTCGATCGACTTTCCTTTTCCTTTTGTTCGGTTCACGAGCCTTGGTTTGCTCATACATAATCTGAAAACATTTCATTTAAGCAAGGATGAGCATTTGAGTGCCCAAAGAAGTAATAGCAATTATATATATAAGTTGAAAGAATATAAGTATTCTCTTTACATAACACTTCTACAACGAATCAAAAGTTGTGAAGTAATCATCTTGATAAAAGATTCACATAACCACTCTCTTTCAATTTCTTGAAATTAGGCTCCACCCATGAATAGGGTTTAAGAAACATACTATGAACATGGTTTTCATTTTCGAAAAGGTTTAGCGAAATTCATCCATAAACCAAAGCATAACTTACGAAGACGGAGGGTGATCGGCCAGATTGTACCTGTATTGATCAATACTACATAACTTGAACGAAATTCATCGCTCACCTTTGTGTCGTATTCAAAGCGCGCATAAAAATCTTCCCATTATCGGGATGTTCATACATGCTCGGTTCCAAACCCGAAGGTTTTTAATCTTGCTCAACAATAATATGTAATTCAACATATATGTATACGGGTAATTGACAAAGGTATATCAACATGTGAATAAATGCCATGATTATCCAAGTGGGGACACTTGTATAACCATTTAGAAATCAACTTAACAGAATATATATCTGAGCTAACATGTTGATAATCAAAGCGTACATAATCTGTACAGGAATATAATAATTATGAAACTTCTTACTCATGTCCATCGTGCATAAAGGAAATGCAAAGGTAGGATACTTGCTGATTTCTTTGATTACAAATCTCAACTTAGGTCTTATCTCTTTATCACAACCTATCAATAAACAGGTCATTCATTCGTCCGATTAGAACAATATATCATAACACATAGTATCTTATCGATTCTGATTGAAGACATAGTCTAATCACGTCATCACATAATTGCGGTGATCATACTTTCTATTCTATACTTTTATACATTTTCAAATATCTCATCCATGCTCTTCTGTAAGTCTTTTCTTTCTATTATAGGGTCCGATATGGTTGTGCCGGCGTCGTCTGACTTTTTATCGGGTAAATCTTGAGTCTAAGACTCTTATTCTATACCTCAACATCTCAAAATATCGGACATTTTACTTTTAATCATTTTCGAATTTTCCGTAAATTGAAAAATTTAAAATAAATCAAATCATCACTCAAGGGCTTATAGTGATATAAGCTTACTATTATGGTGCTCTTCACCAAATCTCGGACTTCATAACCTAGGTTCTCAATCATTAGTTTGACGGGATATCACTTTCAAACATCTAATTATAATTATATGACTTAAACATCAAACAATTCTATTATCATTAATAATTAATTAATATTAAATTATTAATGAAACCATTACTAAAATATAAAAGTTATTTATAATAACTCAAACTATTTTAAAACATTTATTTTACCCTTAAATGATTTTTAAAACAATTAAAATCATTTTAAATAATCACCATTAATATATAATTATTAATGTACTATTTATCCAAATATTAAAAGTCATTAATTATAACTTAAAATATTTTTAAATCCTTAATATCCTCTTTAAATGATTTTTAAATAAATAAAACCATTTTTAAACTATTTATTTAATAATAATTACTAAATAAACTAAATATCACTAATATTATCTTAATATCATTAATATTAAATTATTAATGAAATTATCCTTTAAATATTAAAAGTTATATTTTATAACTTAAAATATTTTTAAATACCTTAATTTCATTTAAAATGATTTTTATAATATTAAAATCATTTTTAAATTAAATTATTTAATATAATCATTAAATAACTTTAATATCATTAATATATAATTAATTAATGAAATTCATCACAAAATATTAAAAGTCATGGAAAATAACTTAAAATATTTTCTTATACCATAAAATAATTTTTCATGATTTTTCATGAATTAAAACTATTTTTAAATAATTTGTTTAATATTATAATTAAATAAATAAATACCTTTCATATTCCAAAAATACTAAATATTTTTGAAATATACTCAAAATAGTTAAAAACTATTTTTCAGACTTTAAATTAATTTTTCATAATTTATTTGATATTTTTAATAATTAAAAACTAATTTTTCTAATTTTTAAATTAATTTCCGGAAAAATAAAATGCTAACTGTCGCTAAAGGCACCTATAGCGACAGAACCGTCGCTATAGGTGTTCTTGAGCTTCATGTCAGTGCACAAGGGTGCTAGTTTGACCGAGCCTTAAATCCATGATCTAAATGTTTTCTGGACTTGCAAAAACTTCAATATTGTAGTACTAATGTAATACTACAACTATATACTCATTTCATGACTAAACAACAACAAATCTGTGAGATATGATCGATAGAAAACTTTGTCAGACGTGTTCTTCATGTTTCTGGGTTGCCCAGAAAACTCTGGTCAACACCGGTCAACAACCTTAGTGGCCTTATTCTGGTCGATCTGTACATGTTATAGGTGTTTTATACGTCGGGCTGTGTAGTAAAACTTACAGAGAACATGATTAAATCAAGTTTCAAGTCTAAACATTAACAATACCAAAGATATAAATCATCAAACTCTCTGACAAAACTTGCATGCCAATTCGGGTTTTCCGAATTTTAAAACCAGATCGTGCAGCTACTTTGGATCTTTATATCTTTCATTCTTGAGTTTGATCTAAGTGATCTATTGATTCCAGGTTGTAGCTAACATGTAATACTACAACTCTATTACATATAAGGCATATAACAACAACAGATCCAACAGAAAGAGGCCGGTCAAATGTGACCTCAACAACTGTTCTTGAACATTTCTGGAAAACCTAGAAAGTTCTTGAGCAGTTCGGTCAATGGTAGTTTGACCATTAATAACTTCTAATCTACAACAGATATGACCATGATTCCTTTTGCAGAATAAAGACAACATGACAGGCTACACATAACAAGCTTTAAACATCAAAAACTCTTAACAGGATGAGATCTACAGCCTCTGACATTTGTTGTCAGAACACAAAAATGAAAATTTCCAGATTTTGAAGATCTTCAAATCCGAGCTTCTGAATGTTATGGAATCAACATCAAGCAACCCAGATCATCCTTAGACACTATAATCAACATGTTTTAACATTTAAACATAACATCTAACACCAAAAAGTTTAAGAAAAATCAAGCTAGGGTTTATACCTTTTTAAGCTTTAATTCTGATTTTTGGCTACTGATTTGATATTGGTGTGAATGGGGCTTGTTTATAGACCGATATGATAAGAGAATTTCGTAGGTTTAAGCTTGGGAGAATGAAGCTAAGTGCTTGTGAATAAATAGGCCAAAAATGGTGCATTTCTCTCTCTTGAATCCATAAAATAATGCATGAAATGATTACAATGGCTGATTGATGGTAATACTACAGTCCATAGGTGATTTCTAGATGGATTGGCCGGATTTTGTGGACAAGTGGTAACAATAAGACATAAATAATGCATTTTCCCTTTTCTTTAATTTTAAATTTTTTTTTTAAATACCTTGGATGCTAAAGTGGGATGATTCCTTGTTTGATAATTGATAGCAAGTAGGGCAAGATGTGTTGGGCATCCTTGTTGCAAGATCCCATCAACAATGTAAGCAATAATACACTAAAATGACAACAAGGGTATTTTGGTCATTTCACATATAATTCCAAGGGCATTTTGTAAAAGGCCATTAAATGCAATATTTAACCATTAGATTATAATTCTTACCATTTACCAATTAATTTCTATCATTTGGTAATTTAAAACATTTATATAACAACATCGTAATTAAACCCGATAATTTTTAAATTAGGGGTTTTTTATAGAAAATTAGGGTTTTCTAATTAGGGTTTCTTAACGTTATCAATTAGGGTTTCCTAATTGACCATTAGGGTTTCTCTAATTATCTCGTATGATCTAACACAGCCATTACGATTTCTAACTTCAACTGATTAAGGTTGTAATAATTAGGGTTTGTCCTAGTTATCAGCGTAAAAATAGTAATTAGGGTTCTTCTTCCAATTACCGACATTCGTGTACACAGTAACTTCATATACACAGTAAACTTCATATACTACTCGGTCATTTCTCATAACCGAAGTTTAATAATTAGGGTTTCACAAAGACGCGGTAATATGCTATGACCTAATCCGTATCGTTATCGCTTCAATAATATCTCGTCTCCGCATATACACAATACATAATTATTGTACCGTAAAATCATTATAATAATAATATAATATTATTATTATCATCTTTTGACCATAATCCCAATTCAGGGTTTGGATCTCATATCTGACTTTTCTTTCGCATATCAATAATACTTGATTTAAATATTCTGAATAATTCATATAATAAAATATATATTATATAAGTTCTAATTATCACTTCATATATTATTTCCAATCATGTTATCATGGAAAAATAATTAATAAAAACATTTCTGCTTACAGAAATTAATTACCATAAAATATAATTTGTAGTAATTAATTATCCCAAAATTATTTCTAATTTTTCAAGTAATAAATATATTCATATTTATCGTTCACATTACTAGACACTCATTCTCGTCATTAAATAAAAAAAAAAATTTATACGCAAAATTTCTTAATTATTTTATTTCGGAAATCTCGGGTTATTACAAGCATCGAGCCCTACCTTTTGTTTGTTTGAAGATATATCTCCAACAAATATGGAATGGGTTTCAAACATTGAAGTCCCCACCAGTTCCAACAGTACAAAAGATATCCTTAGTATGCAACAAAGAAGCGTATTGAAGAAGCTAAGGAAAGTACCATTGGTAAGAGAAAAACACCTTTTCGGGTGTTAGGTGAGACAGCAGTCTGTTATGTCAGTGGGCCAGAATGCAATTTAGAAAATGTGCAGAAAAGTCTTCATCAAAGTACAGAAATGTCAAACGCATTTAATGCTTCAACGTATGGATCAAACGGATAGATTTCAAGATCACATATATGCAAAACATAAGCAGATGAGAGGTTTAAGCAAGCATTGAACAAAAATGTACAAGAACTCTCAACGCTCAACTCTATGATCTGAGAAAGAAAAGCTTGCTCAGCTACTTAGTTCTTTCGAACAAGTGCTTAACAGCAACTGAGTAGCAACCATCAAGAACTCAACAACTACCAATCAACTGAAGTAAGAGTTCCAAGTCAGAAGGACTTGAAGAGTTCTAAGTGAACTGTGAAGAGCCAAGTCTGCTGGACTTGAAGAGTTGAAGAGTAAACTAAGAAGTTCTTAGACTGCTGGTCTAGAAGGAATCTGATTGATTCAGAAAAGTGTAAAAGACATCCTTAGTGGATTTCCTACTCGAGGAGTAGAAGAGTGGACTAGGAGCTTTAAGTGCTCTAAACCACTTAAAACGACTGTGTCTATTACATTCTTGCTATAACTGCCATATCTGGCATAACTGTTATAACTGCCTCACTCTCATAAACTTACTATCTTAAGGGAGATTAAAACAAACATTAATTCCGCTAAGTTTTAATCATTATCAACTAACAAGTTAAAATGAAAAGATTTTTTAAATATCTATTCAACCCCCCCCCCTTCTAGATAACTATTGTGCCTCCGGGAACTAACAATTGGTATCAAAGCAGGTTCTATTATACAGCCTACAAAGCTTAAGTAGATCCTATGGCACACTTACCAAGCGAATCAAGGACTGGAGGAGGCAGCAAGCCACCAATGTGCAACAAAGATAAATTTGCAAATTGGAAAGTTAGGATGCAAGCATACATGGACTCAATAGATGAAGATCTATTTGAGACTATTCAGAATGTGCCCTATGTTCCAACAAAGCTTGCACCAACTACAGACGATCCAAACAGAATACAAATCAAAGTCAAAGAGGAGTGGACAGACAACGGGAAGAGCGCTGTCCAACTCGACAAGAAGGCTAAGAACATTTTGTTTCAATCATTAGAAGATGATCTATTTGAAAATGTGGTCAACAACAAAAGAGGTTTGGGAAGCACTGATAAGTGGATTTCATATCCACGAATCGATGTTCATTTCAAGCTTAAATTCGTAGTTATTTTCTTGTTTCATGTTTATTTTCACTCGTTTTGTGTTCTTTTATATGTAGGGTGGTCATTGTATCATTTAACAAGATTTGGAGTCAATTGGGATCATTTCGGGACGAATTCGTGAAGGAAAGGAAAAATTCACTCGACAACTTTTTGGGAAGATTAACATAATACACCCTCGCCGGGGCGGGCCCTTTTTGCCCATGTACCCCCGTCGGGACGGGGGGTCTCGACCAGCTGATTGTCCTGTTCCATTTAGGCTGTGCTACTACATGGTTTTTAGTGATGTAATCACATATGAACTCTAGAATATAAGGATTTTCGACTGGGACACTAGGGGGCACGTCCAATTACTCAACTAACAACAGATTCGACAACACATAGGAGCAGATTACAAGATTATTTCCAGATTTTCACAAAAAGCTTTGGATGAGTAATTTGAAGAGATTTTCGCGACGATTGCAATTCTAGGCTACGTGAAGGGTGTTCATCACTATTATTCTCTTTAGTCTTTTATTTGTAATTGCAAGGATGTTTTCTTTAGATTATTCAGCTTTTATTTCATTCGTTATGAACTAATTCACTTATTAGGCTTATGATGGATCCTTGGGGTGAAACGATGATTTTATAATTTTGATTTCCATCAATAAAGTATTTTTAATTTATCTATATTAATTTGAGCGTGAATTTATGAATTGCTTGATCAACAATTCTTTGTGGATTTGTATGGAATCGAGAGAGGATATTCAAATCTAGACTTAGTTAATATAGCATGTGTCATGAATTTATGAATAACAGATTCTTGATTATTGTTAAGGTAGAGATATGCTTGACATCACATGTAATCGGATAAAGAACTTAATCTTAAACCTTCTTTAATTTCAGTTCACATAGAGATATAGTGAGTTGGTTGATTTAGGTGTTTAACTTGGTTCTATCTAATTTGTGGATTTGAGTTAATACGGTATTAGTGCATCGAGAGGTGGCTAGTACTACATTCGTGTTCTTGATTAATAAACTGAGATATTGAGTTGAATTGGAATAAAGGTTTGAAAATCAGAGTGAAGCTTAGGGTGAAATCATAAGTCTAATTCTCCATCAATTGTTGAAATTTTGGATTTTGATATTTGTGATTGTTTTGTGATAGTTTATTTATTTATTAATTTAGTTTCTATAATTTTAAACCATTGAATTTAATAGTTTAATAGAATTAGGATTAATAGAAAATTGGTAATTGTGAAGTTAAATTTATTGCTAATTTGTCTTCGTGGGAACGATACTTTATTCACTACTATATTACTTGTTGACCACGTATACTTGCGTGTTTTGCGTATATAGATTTTACCCAACAAGTTTTTGGCGTCGTTGCCAGGGACAATTTAGCCTAGATTTTAATATTTTTACAATATCAGTTCAATTAGTCCAGTTTTACTTAAACATTTTTGTTTTTCTTTTTTGTTCTTTCTATTTCAGGTTTTTGACATTGGTTTATGCAAACACGATCCAAAAATCCAGACTTGCTTCCTTTTGAGGACAACATTGAAAGAAGATTTCAGAGGTTTAGTAAGTGGATCAAGGAAACAAGGAACGAATTCAAAAATTCTGATAAGGAAGAAGCAATGGCTGTCGAAGACCAGAAAGCATTGAGGGATTTTGCAACACCTAAGGTGACTGATCTGCAGTCGAGCATCACTAGGCCTGCAATAGCTGCGAATACTTTTGAAATCAAGCCTGGGACCATTCAGATGATGCAAAATTCAGTTCAGTTTGGGGTAATGGCAAATGACGATCCGAACGAGCATTTAATCAGTTTTCTGGAAATGTGCAACACTTTCAAGTACAATGGGGTGTTGGATGAGGCAGTGAGACTTCGCTTGTTCCCGTTCACTTTACGGGACAAGGCGAAGAGTTGGTTATATTCTCTGCCGCCGGGATCGATAACTACGTGGGAAGACTTGGCTCAGAAATTCCTTGCCAAATTTTTCCCACTAGCGAAAACTGCCAAAATGAGGAATGACATAACAATGTTTGAGCAGCAAAATGAGGAGTCACTATATGAGGCATGGGAGAGGTACAAGGAGTTACTTAGAAAGTGCTCACATCATGGATTGCCCAAGTGGCTGCAAATGAACACCTTTTATAATGGATTACATGGGAATGTCAGAACGAGTATTGACGCAGCGTCGGGCGGAGCATTCATGGCTAAGAGTTACGAGGAAGCCTACAATTTGATTGTAACCATGACGGCCAATAACTACCAAAGGGCCCACAAAGAATGACCTGACACAGTAAAGGCTACCGGGTTTTGGAAGTAGATGGGGTGATAGCTATACAAGCACAGATTTCTGCGCTGTCCAAAAAGTTGGATGCTATGATAGAGGCTCAAGTACATCAGGTTGCGGTAGTATGCGAATTGTATGCGGGTGACCATCCTACAGATCAGTGCACAATTAATCCATCATCCGTCCAGTTCATAAGTAGCTATAACAGAATTCTGCAAAATACATACCAAAACACTTACAACTAGGGGAATAGGAACCACCCAAATTTCTCGTGGAGCAATAACCAACAAAATCAAGCTCCACGGCAGTCATATCCCCCAGGGTTTCAGAATCACCAACAATTAGTTCAACATCGGGAAAGGAAATCAGATTTCGAGGAAATGATGTCGAAGTACATAACTAGCAATGAGGCAGCAATGAAAAATCAAGTAATGGCAATGAAATTACAAGAGATGGCTATCAAGAATTTAGAAAATCAGATAGGACAGATGGCGTTAGCATTGAACAACATACCACAAGGGACTCTACCGAGTGACACCGAAAGAAATCCAAAGAGAAACCATGAACAGTGTAACGGAATCACACTCAGGAGTGGTAAGGAGTTGGGTTTTAATTATGGTGAGAAAACAAGTACAAGAGACGAAGATGAGGATGCAAGGGATGACTTAAACACAAAATCTACAGAGAAAGCGGTGGAAAAAGGAAAGAAAGACAAACTAATTTCAGTTACACCACCGGGACCTTTTTCTCGAAGGCCAGAAAGTGAAAAGTTGAAGAATCAGTTTTCAAGGTTCATGGATATATGTTGGGAGAATGCATATTATGATTTGATGTTTTTAATGTATATGTTCATGATTATTTGTAAGGTCCTTAAGTGAATATATGTACAAGGACTTAGTAATAGATCAAAATTGTTAGGTTGATCTAAGCTTTCAACGTGTACCATTCTGACAAAGAATGTATAGATAGAAAGATCAAAACTGTTAGGTTGATCTAAAGATGTAATAGATTAGTCTTGAAGAAATCGTAGTGCATCAATCTGATCAACATTGCAGGAGTCATGTTAGAAAACGTAGAGCCTGAAGATCGTAGTGTGCCTGCCTTGAAAGGGACTCTTCGGAAATCATAGAGTGGTCCCAATGTTTGCCGAGCCAACTCCACGATCGTAGTATGCTGAAGGAAGCATGAAGTTTACAAGTCAACGATTGTAGTGTGCTCTCGGGAACATAGAGTCAACAACACGAGCAAGAGAAGATCGTAGTGTGCGAAGGTTAAGGGAAATCGTAGTGCTCTCGACTGATAGCTTCGTATTATGCAAAGATGTCAGGACACTACAATCTAAATCGCAGAACACCACGATCCAAATTGTAGAGCATCATCTGTCTCATGTCAGAAAAATTCCAGCCTCATGATCTGTGTTTTCAGCAAATGAGGAATGGATCCCAGATGCTGCAGTACTCATCAGTCCTAGAATATATGAAATATCCTTAGTATGCAACAAAGAAGCGTATTGAAGAAGCTAAGGATAGTACCATGGGTAAGAGGGACAAAACACCTTTTCAGGTGGTAGGTGAGAAAGCAGCCTGCAGTGTTAGTGGGCCAGAATGCAGAATTCAGAAGATGTGCAGAAATGTCTCCATCACAGTACAGAAAGTTCAGATGCATTTAATGCCACAACGGATAGTTTTCAACATCACATATATACAGATCAGACAGATGAAAGAGAACTAAGCAAGCATTAATCAAACAACGTGAACATCTCTCAAGCTCAACTCTACGATCTGAGATATTGCAAAGCTTGCTCAGCTACTCAATTCTTAACGAACCAGTGCTTACACAGCGACTGAGTAGCAACCATCAAGAACTTAACAACTATCAACCAACTGAAGAAGAGTACCAAGTTTGCTGGACTAGAAGAGTTCGTAGTGAACTGCAAGAAAGCCAAGTCTGCTGGACTTGAAGAGTTCAAGAGTGAACTAGAGAAGTTCCTAGACTGCTGGTCTAGAAGGAATCTGTGTGATTCAGAAGATTATAAAAGACATCCTTAGTAGATATCCTACTCGTTGAGTAGAAGAGTGGACTAGGAGCTTTGAGTGCTCTGAACCACTTAAAAATAACTGTGTCGTTTACATTCATGCTATATCTACTATATCTGCTATAACTACCTTACTCGCTCATAACTCCATTGCTTGGTAAAGAAGATTAAAACAAATACTAATTCCGCTAAATTTTAATCATTATCTAAGAACAAGTTTAAAAAGGATAGATTTTCAAATATCTATTCAACCCTCCCTTCTAGATAACTTGTGCCTACTAGGAACTAACAATTGGTATCAGAGCTGGTTCTATTTTACAGCTTACACGCTTTAGTAGATCCAATGGCACTCGTTCAAGCGAAATCCAGACCCAGAGGAGGCAAAGAAGCCACCAATGTGCAACAAGAATAAATTTGCTAACTGGAAAGTCAGGATGCAAGCTTACATGGACTCAATAGATGAAGATCTATTTGAGACTGTTCTTAATGGGCCCTATATACCAACAAAGCTTGCACCAACCATTGACGATCCAAACATAGTACAAATCAAAGTTAAAGAAGAATGGACAGACACAGAGAAGAGAGCTGTCCAACTTGATAAAAAGGCGAAGAACATCCTGTTCCAATCCTTAGAGGACGATCTGTTTGAAAATGTTGTAAACAGCAAAACAACTAAGAAAGTTTGGGAAGCACTGCTGATTATGCACGAAGGAACTGAAGAAGTCAGAGAGAACAAGCAGTCTCTCCTGACACAATAGTATGAAATATTCGCTCATGTGCAGGGAGAAAACATGATCGCAACCTAAGAAAGATTCAACGTTCTGCTCAACTCTCTACGAGCGTATGGGAAGATCTATCCTAACAAGGATCTAACCATAAAGTTCATGAGAGCCCTACCAAGCAGGTGGGATGCAAAGACCACAGCAATAAGAGAATCAAAGAATCTTAATGAGATGACAGTTCAACAACTGTATGGAAATCTCCTGACCTATTTAACCGAGGTCGACCCAACGCTACCAAAACCTTATCAGAAGGAAGAAGAAAGGATAAGGGTGTTGCTCTCAAGGCAAATAAAGGCGTATTAAAAGTCATCACTGAGATTGACTCTGATGATGATGAAGACGATGACGATGACTTTGCTATGCTGGTAAAGAGACTAAGAAGTTTCATGCGACAAGGAAGAACCGACAAGCAAAAGAAAGTCAGCAACTACGTCAACCAGGAACAAATGAATGATTTATGCTACAACTGCAAGAAACCTTGTCATTTCATTGCCAACTGCAACAAGCCTATCAAAGAAGAACTAAAGAAGAAATCTCATGCAAAGAAAGAATACAAAGGAACCAAGAGGCCTCAGAAAAGAGACAAAGGCCTGGTTACCGGAGGATCGTGGAGTGATTCAGATAATGACTCAAATGCAGACTCCGGAGATGAGGAAGAACCACATATGGCCAATCTGTGCTTAATGGCCAAACATACAAAGGACAAACAAAGCCTAAACATACATGATGTAAGTCTCGATGAGGTATTTGATTTTAATTCTCCTGATGTAGATATAAGTGACTTAAGAACTGCTTTGCATGGCATAACCACTAATCTACATCAATACATGAAGTGGTTCAGAGTCTTGTCTAAAGATCATTCACTTCTTCAAGAGGAAAAGAAGAGAGTTCAAGAAGAGCTTGAAATGCCCCTTCTAAGTACCAATCTTCATCCAAGCTTGAGGTCGAGAATGAAACTTTAAAATGATAAACACACTCAATGCACAAAGAGAGTATAAGTTAACCTCTAAAATTGAGGATCTAGAGAAGACTATCTCTGCATGGAACAAATCCTCATCATCCATGGACTGCCTACTCTCTAGTCAGAGAAGCACATTCGACAGAACAGGTCTAGGCTTTGAGGAATTCATCTCAGAGCCTTGTGTGGAAAAGACAATGGAAACTAGCACTAGTAATGCCTCAAGTTTTGGTAGAGGCATCGTCTTTAAAAAATCCTCACAGTTGGAAGAGTCAGTTCAACCTTGTTCTACCGTTTCTAGTTATACTCAGAGAAGTAAAAGATCTCACGCTGGTCTGGGTTTCATAAAGGAGAAGAGTAACCCAACCTCTACTTACCAACCTCAAAGAATCGTAGAGTCAAGCAAAACCAACTCTACGAATCAATTGGGAAGATACAGTAGAGGTAAGGCACACTCATCACTATTTATGAAACCTAAGAACACGTGGAAGAAAGAGAATCAGTTTAACAGAAGGTTAACTAAGGAACCACACAAGTCCAAGTGGAAGATGAATCACCACACACACACATGCATGCATCATAATAGATGTTTCATATGCAATAAATATGGTCACAGGGCTACAAAGTGTTATTATAACTCCATGCATGTGAGACCCAAGATTAGACAAACTTGGGTCCCCAAAGGCACTAACAAAGAAGGACCCATGAAAATATGGGTACCAAAATAAAGGTTCAAATATTTTGACAGGAAAAGAGCTCCACGACCTCAACATGGTATCTGGACAGTGGATGCTCAAGGCATATGACAGGAACAAAGCTCTACTATCTAACTATGTAGAAAAGGAGGGTCCCTCGACCATCTTTGGAGATAACTACTGGGCAAGATAAGAGGATTTGGCTTTCTTTGGCAATGGTGCGGTATCTTTCAGCAAAGTAGCTTATGTGGAAGGACTCCAACACAACCTTCTAAGTATCAGCCAACTCTGCGACAAGGGTCACCAAGTAACATTTCTCAATAACCAATGTCTAGTCGAGATTTGAAGACATCTCGCCATAAAGTCGAATTTAACAAGAGAAGGAAATGTCTACATAGTAGATCTTGGTCAACTAAGCTCGATGAGACAATATGTTTTCCGCAAAAGCGCGTCGAGAAATGAAATGAGTCACTATGGCATAGAAGGTCGCCTCACTTAAACTTCAAAAGCATGTCCAAACTGGCATCAAAAGACCTCGTAGCTGGTCTACCCAAGTTCAACTTTGTGAAGGAAAGGCCATGCAATGCCTGCCAGCTTGGAAAGCAAACCAAAAGCTCATTCAAGAGCAAGACTGCCAACTCCATTGACAAGCCCCTGCAGCTGCTCCACATGGATCTCTTTGGGCCAATCCCAATAACTAGTCTTAGAGGAAAAAGATACTCTCTAGTCATAGTCGACAACTACACCAGATTCACATGGGTATTTTTCTTAACCTCAAAGGATGAGACAAGCTCCGAATTAATCAAGATGTTCAGACTGGTGATGAACGAGAAAGGAGAGAAAATCAAGGCCATAAGGAGTGATCATGGAAGAGAATTCGATTTCTCAGAAATAGACAAGTTCTGCTCAGACAATGGCATCAGTCATAACTTCTCAGCTCCACGAACTCCTCAACAAAATGGAGTTCTTTGAAAGAAAGAAACGAGAACCCGATAGAGGTGGAAGGACTCTACTAGCAAAGAACTCGTCTGCTGAATACTTACAAGGCGGAAGTCATCAACACTGCATGCTACACACAAAACAGATCATTAATTCACTCTATGATCAAGAAGACACCCTACGAACTGTGGAAAGGAAGGAAGCCGAGTGTCAGCTATTTCCATGTCTTTGGCTGTGCATGCTATATTCTCAACAATGGAAAGCAGTATCTGACAAAATTCTAGCCCAAGTCAGACGAAGTGTTTAACAAGAAGACACTGAATGTCAAAGTCTTAATACACATCATCTTTGATGAAACTGACTTAGACAAAGCAGTGCCTCAAGACACTACGACCGATAGTGCAGACACTACGAATGAAATCGTCGAGCTCAACACTACGATCGTAGTGCCAAATAGTGAAATCGTAGAGCATGATAATGAAATCGTAGAGAGGTCCATCCAAGACAGCGATCCTCCACTCCAAGAAGAAGAGATAGACCTTGAAGACCTAAGATAGGAAGGCATCAGGACAGATGTCGCAACCGGGATCAGATGGGCAAGAGATCACACTCAGGATCTAATCATTGGAGATCCAAGTGCAAGAGTCAAAACAAGAGCTACTACTCAGAATGAATGCTTTTATCTAAGCTTCCTGTCACAGATAGAGCCAAAGAAGATAGAGGATGCTATGGAAGACTCCAGTTGGATAGAAGCCATGCAGGAAGAACTCAACCAATTTGAATGAAGCAAAGTTTGGAGATTGGTACCCAGACCAAAGAGTCATCCTGTCATAGGAACCAAGTGGGTCTTCAGGAATAAAATGGATGAAGATGGGGTCATTACCAGAAACAAGGCAAGATTAGTGGTAAATGGCTATTCTCAAGAAGAAGGTATTGACTATGATGAGACATTTGCACCTGTTGCCAGACTAGAAGCCATCAGAATCTTTCTTGCCTTTGCTGCCCACATGAAGTTCAAAGTCTTTCAGATGGATGTCAAGAGTGCATTCTTAAATAGAGAGCTTCAAGAAGAAGTCTACGTAGAACAACCTCCAGGTTTCATAAATCCATCTCTTTCCAATTATGTCTATAGATTAGATAAAGCTTTATATGGTCTTAAACAAGCACCTAGAGTATGGTATGAAACACTGACTAACTTCTTAATAGAAAATGGGTTCACTAGAGGTAGAGTAGATACCACACTATTTCTTAAAAAGCATAAAGACAAAGTCTTACTAGTTCAATTATATGTTGATGATATCATTTTTGGTTCTACTGACTAAAAGTTATGTAAGAGATTCTCTAAGCTAATGCAGAGCAAGTTTGAAATGAGCATGATGGGTGAGCTGAATTTCTTCCTTGGACTGCAAGTGAAGTAGACTGATGAAGGAATATTCATCAACCAAGCCAAATACATCAAAGACTTACTAAAGAAGTATGGCATGGAATCAGCCTCTCCCATGAAAACACCAATTGCTCCTGCAACCAAGCTTGACAAGGATGAGAATGGTAAATGTATTGATATAACTCAATATAGAGGTATGATAGGTTCTCTTTTATACCTAACTGCCAGTAGACCAGATATAATGTTCGCAACATGCATATGTGATAGATTTCAGGCTAACCCTAAAGAGTCACATTTGTCTGCTGTAAAGAGGATCTTCAGATATCTCAAGGGTACACCTTACTTGGGACTTTGGTACCCCAAGGAGTCCTCTTTTGAACTAACAGGATATACAGATGCTGATTTTGTAGGATGCAAAATAGATAGAAAAAGTACCAGCGACACTTGTCAACTACTAGGAAACAAACTTGTGTCTTGGTTTAGCAAAAAGCAAAATTCAGTGTCCACTTCAACCGCAGTGAATAATATTGTTCTTTGGCAAATTCTTTGTGCTCGAGATCCTATGGATGAGAAATCAGCTAGCTGACTATGGGTTTGATTTCAAATCTATACCTATACACTGTGATAATACAAGTGCCATAGCAATAACTCATAATCCTGTTATGCATTCTAGGACCAAGCATATAGAAATAAGGTATCACTTCATTAGGGATCATGTGCAAAATGGAACTATATCTTTACAATATATCCCTACTGAAAGTCAACTTGCTGATGTTTTTACAAAACCACTAGATGAATCCAGATTTAATAAGTTAATAAGTGAGCTAGGCATGCTAAATCTTCAACCATGAAATGTATGCTCTAGAATGTGCTAATCATGACAGATATAAAGGCTGAACTCAAAATCGTAGACATGATCAAGGAAAGTCCACGATAGTAGAGCTGAAAGGACAACTACCTCAACGATCGTAGCAAAGACTCAACTATCATAGTGCAGACTCGACGATGACAAAAGCCCTTTCAACAAGCAAAGTGCATTCTGTGATGACAAGCTTCATAACAAAGCAATCTCTCTAAGAGGTGCCTCAGGGACAAACCTAACCCTTGAATAACACCAAGAAGTTGGCCCTTCCTGAGTTACCTTAAAAAGAATGCTGAGTCAAAAACTCATCACAAGGATCCGGACAGACTCGACGATCAAAGGACAGACTCGACGATCGCAGGACAGACTCAACGAACAGAAGACTACCTCTACGATCGTAGTCATCCCAAAGTCACCTCAGCTCTGAAGACACAAAGGACAAATCAGTACATTCCTACTGAGTCAAAATCGTAGAGCCAAGAAAAAGGCGACACCTGTCCCACTAAGTCAAAAAGATAGAGGGAAGTTACAAGTACAAATTGAAACCGTGTTTTTGAAATCTGAAGTTCAAAAGATTATCTCTCCCATTCACTCTCTCTCTCAAAGTAAAACCCTAAATTAGTAGAAAGCTCAGTCGTATCTCACTTCTCAACTACAGAATCAATGGCTGCTTCAAATGTAATTTCAGGCTACAGACTCTATTTTGACGAGTTCAAAACTGCTCCACCAAAGTTTCATAAGACATTAGTGCTACTGAAGAAGGCAGGTCTCGAAGAGGCACTGAGCACCGACACCCTCATCTATCCCAAGCTAGTGAAGGGTTCTACAAGAATGGTGTATACGAACACAACACCATCACTACACGAGTAAAAGGAGTAAAAATGAGACTAAGGGAAGAAGACTTCAATCTGGCCCTAGGTTTCAAGAATGTAGGACACCCATTTCTAGACAGCATAAGCTTCCAAGAGGGATTGAAGAAAATGCACCACAAGAAGAATCCCTCTGTGAAAGGCTACAAAAAGAAGGAGTTCCCTCAATGGTACGAATTTTTGGCTGACATTATTGGGAAATGCATCTGCTGCAAGAGCTCAGGTCATGACTCGGTAAATGAGACTCAGCTTAAGCTCATGACGGCCATGATTTATGGTACACAACTCAACTATGGGGCTGTATTGTTCTAGTGGATTGGTAAGTGGATCGTCAACTCGAAGAAATCAAAGAGCACTCCGAAGATGCTGTATGGGAGATTCATAAGCATCATTCTGTAATCTGCACTGGGTGACAAAATTGGGGATGATGAAGGAGAAGCCATCAACCCAAATCGAAGAATGACCCAGCAGTTGTTTGAGAACTGGAAGAGAAACCCTGCTGAATATGTTCGAATGATGACAGAGTCCAGTGGGAGAACTAGGGAACTAAAGGAGGCAGGCTTTCCAGGAGACATGTCTGTTGTTAGGGAAGTTGAAGAAGAAGGAGAAACAGACAAGGGAGAACCCTCTGCTCTTGCCAGAAAAATCATGGGCAAGAGAAAGCTAAGGGCAAGACAAATCGAAGAGCCTCAAGGATCTACAACTGACATTCCTGTAGAGTCCTCTGATATAGAGACTCTAAGGAGGCTAAGAAAGAAGCAACAACAAGAAGAAGCTGAAGAGGATCAAGCCACCATATCACAGATCTTAAAGAAGAACAAAACTGGTCATAAGTCCAAAAGACCAACAGTTTCTTCAATCGTAGAGTCTCTGCTATTCTCTGAAACTAGGCCAAGTGTGGCAGAAATGGAAGAAGTTGCTTCAAGAAGAGTGGCTGTTCAACATGACAAAGCTAAGACTCAAGAGAGTCCAGAAGTTGTGGCTAAACCCAGCAAAGCAAAAGGAAAGCTGGTCAAGAAGTATATTCTTGAGAATGAAAAGGTGCTGAAAAAGGAAGCCAAGAGTGTGGTTGCAAAAGAGGAACAGTCCCAAGCAAATAGAAGGACAGTGCTCCAGCTGAGGGGGAGATCCCTGAAATTCTCATGATTGAGTATACACCGGCTGAGGAGGAGAAGTCTACAGCTCAAGAAGATGTTCCAGCTGAGGGGGAGTTTCTGATCTCTCAAGAAGATGTTCCAGCTGAGGGGGACTTTCTGAATCTACAAGAGGATGACCATGCTGAGGGGGAGCCTCATGATATCCCAATGGCAGAAGAAGAGGTTCCTGCCCAAGATAAAGTTGAATCAATGCCAAACTTTCCAGAGACCATTGAGATAATGGAATCTTCAGAAGAGACCAAAGAAGAGGAAGAAAATGATGATGATGAGCTTGAAATCACTGGTGTAGGGAAAGATGGATATATGAGCTATCTGTACACTCAACTGTTTTCCTACCGACCCATGATGGCATACCATCAAGCTCAAATCCTGAACTCATGGGATCACATGTTCTGGAGCTTCAAGGAATATCCAACAATCTCAGTTCTGGCTCATGGATTTCCAGGGAAAGTCATCTTTGCCAAGAAGCTGCTTACCAACCATTCCTCATCCAAGGATAAACTTGAGGTATTGACTATTCCTGATCTCTTCAAAGTTAATCACTTGCCATCATCTTCATTCAGTCAATTCTATGAATTTCCTCAATGGATGGAAGTGATTCTTCACCCACTCAATCAGTTTCCAGTTACAGAATCTCAAAATTCTATAACTGAAGAACCAAAAGAAGTCAACCTTACCCTGCTCCCACAAATCACTAACTCTACGATTCCAGACTCCAGCCACATCGTAGAATCCAACATTGAAATCGTAGAGTCACCTATCCCAAACATCCAAACCCAAGTCCCTCCAGTTGATATACCATCCTCCTCATCACATGACTACTTCAGTCTTGATCTCGCTCTTTACAATTTGCAAGATCAATCTCAACCGAGAACCCCTCCAATGAACAATCCTCAAGCAAATGATACTTTCCCAAGTCTTCCTACCAAAGATGACTTGAAAGACACTTCTGAGATAATGGTCAAGTCTATAGAAGCAAGTCTGGAAACTCACTCTGATATCATCAATATCCGGCTGAATCAAATGATCACAGCTGCAAATAATTTCTCTGGCACTATGAATATTGAGCTTACAACGAAGTTGAGGGAGATTATCCAAGAAATTCTTAAGAGCATGAAGGACAGAGATGAAATTCACTTCCAAATAGCGGCCAAGCCAAGAGAGGCTGTACTCGAAATGAAGAAACACCAAGACCTTCAACATACAATTATGCTGGACAATATCCTCAACTTGAAAGCTTCTGTCTACGACTTCCAGAAATCTTATGCAAATCAGGAGAAACATAACGATATGATTCTGACAGTTCTCCAAAATAAAGAAGCAAGATCTGAAAAACAGATCAAGGAAAATAGAGAGGACATCGCTCAAACCCAAAGCCAACTGAACAAGCTTGTCCAAGGAGTTAATCGACTGTCTGCAGATATTCGAACCCTTGATGCTGACATAAAGGGGGAGAATAAAGGGAAAGGAGATCAAGGAGGTTAGGGAGGCCAAGGCAGAGGCAGAGGAGGTCATGGAACTCAAGAAAGGGGAAGAGGACAATATCGAGCCCAAGCATAAAAAAGCCCTCCTGCAAGACAATTCCACAGTCAGACTCAACGATCTGATCAACAGAGAATTGTAATGGCTATACCATTAAGCCATCATGAGTCAACTCCCAGGTCACAAGATGTGTCTACTGTACGCATAAGAATGCCAACTGGAGATCCTGCATTCATACACAGGCATGAGGAGAATCCAATACTAAGTCTAAATGAGCTGGAGGAGTTAGCCAAAAACGAGGAAGCTCAAAGAAAAAGAAGGGCTGAGGAATACGCCAACCCACCTCAACAAAAGAGGTCAAGGAAATAGAGATAAGTTGAAACTTAAACTTCTTATTGATGTAATACTGAATTATAATATCTTCTGATCATCAATAAATTCATGCTTATTCTCTAGAAATTTCAGCTGCTCACTGAAATACTAAGCCATGTTTAAATTTCCTGCAAATACATCTAGTCACTAATAATCATGACAACAAATCTCCTTGGTTATGTCAACATCAAATAGGGGGAGATTGTTGGGAGAATGCATATTATGATTTGATATTTTTAATGTATATGTTCATGATTATTTGTAAGGTCCTTAAGTGAATATATGTACAAGGACTTAGTAATAGATCAAAATTGTTAGGTTGATCTAAGCTTTCAACGTGTACCATTCTGACAAAGAATGTATAGATAGAAAGATCAAAACTGTTAGGTTGATCTAAAGATGTAATAGATTAGTCTTGAAGAAATCGTAGTGCATCAATCTGATCAACATTGCAGGAGTCATGTTAGAAAACGTAGAGCCTGAAGATCGTAGTGTGCCTGCCTTGAAAGGGACTCTTCGGAAATCATAGAGTGGTCCCAACGTTTGCCGAGCCAACTCCACGATCGCAGTATGCTGAAGGAAGCATGAAGTTTACAAGTCAACGATTGTAGTGTGCTCTCGGGAACATAGAGTCAACAACACGAGCAAGAGAAGATCGTAGTGTGCGAAGGTTTAAGGGAAATCGTAGTGCTCTCGACTGATAGCTTCGTATTATGCAAAGATGTCAGGACACTATAATCTAAATCGCAGAACACCACGATCCAAATCGTAGAGCATCATTTGTCTCATGTCAGAAAATGTCGAGCCTCATGATCTGTGTTTTCAGCAAGTGAGGAATGGATCCCAGATGCTGCAGTACTCATCAGTCCTAGAATATATGAAATATCCTTAGTATGCAACAAAGAAGCGTATTGAAGAAGCTAAGGATAGTACCATGGGTAAGAGGGACAAAACACCTTTTCAGGTGGTAGGTGAAAGAAAGCAACTGCGGTGTCGGTGGGCGAAATGCGTAATTCGAAGATGTGCGTAAATGTATCCATTACAAGATGTGAAAAGTTCAGATGCATTTAATGCCACAAAGGATGGATCCAACGGATAGTTTTCAACATCACATATATACAGATCAGACATATGAAAGAGAACTAAGCAAGCATTAATCAAACAACGTGAACATCTCTCAAGCTCAACTCTATGATTTGAGATATTGCAAAGCTTGCTCAGCTACTTAGTTCTTAACGAACCAGTGCTTACACAGCAACTGAGTAGCAACCATCAAAAACTCAACAACTATCAACCAACTGAAGAAGAGTACCAAGTCTGCTGGACTTGAAGAGTTCGTAGTGAACTGCAAGAAAGCCTAGTCTGCTGGACTTGAAGAGTTCAAGAGTGAACTAGAGAAGTTGCTAGACTGCTGGTCTAGAAGGAATCTGTGTGATTCAGAAGATTGTAAAAGACATCCTTAGTGGATATCCTACTCGTTGAGTAGAAGAGTGGACTAGGAGCTTTGAGTGCTCTGAACCACTTAAAAACAACTGTGTCATTTACATTCATGCTATATCTGCTATAACTGCCTTACTCGCTCATAACTCCATTGTTTGGTAAAGAAGATTAAAACAAATACTAATTCCGCTAAGTTTTAATCATTATCTAAGAACAAGTTTAAAAAGGAAAGATTTTCAAATATCTATTCAACCCCCCCTTCTAGATAACTTGTGCCTACTAGGAACTAACAATATATTCAAACAATTACATATCAATATTCCTTTTACCGAAACACTGGAGCAGATGTTGAGTTACATTAAGTTCATGAAAGACATTATGTCGAAGAAACGCAAGCTCCAGGATTTCGAAACAGTGGCATTGACTGAAGAATGCAAAGGCAATCATCGCAACAAAAAGCTCCTCCTAATTTAAAAGATCTAGGGAGTTTCACAATCCTGCAGCAATTGGAAATCAAGACTTGGGAAGAAATGCTATGCGATCTAGGAGCCAGTATTAATTTGATGCCACTATCCATTTACTGAAAAATGGGATTAAAGGAAGCAAAACCGACCAACATTAGTCTATAGCTCGCAGATAGATCACTAACATATCCACTAGGAATAGTTGAAGACGTATTGGTTAAGGTTGATTCGTTGATTTTACCGGCCGATTTTGTGGTACTAGACTTTGAGGAAGACAAGAACATCCCCATTATTTTGGGACAACCATTTCTGGCGACAGGGCAAACACTGATTGACGTACCTAACGGAGAACTGATAATGAAGGTGTTCGATCAAGTAGTAACGGTGAAGGTGTTTAAAGAAATCCCAATCTCGACTGACAAGGAAGAGTGCGAGTTGCTCGAAAAATCTACACGCGTTAAGTTCAGGGATTGGAAGGAGGATAATGGTCTAAAGGCGTTAATTGAGGATAAAATTTCAAATTCATCACCAAATATTCAAGTGAACGGACACGCATTACAACAGTGTTGGTGTTATGCGACAAATAGAAATCATGCCGCAGATAGCCCAACCGATCCTGGATGAAATAGGGAGTAGTCAGGCTGAATGACTTAAAGTAAAGCGCTAATTGGGAGGCAACCTAATCATTTCTTTTTAGTTATTTCATTTTTATTTTTATTTTTATTTTTTTCGTATTAGTTATATTATAGCTTAGGATTTTAGTTTATCGATTTTTTTTATTTTTTTGATTCGTTCTATGACTCTTGTAAATCATTCATTCATGCTCAAATTTATCACCAACCTAATAAATTTCACGTTTCATGGCTTGTAGGATGGGAAAATGCAAATTTCGGTGGCATAGCTTGAATACAACAAAGACAAAACTGGCCAACTTACAGTGGGCATGCCCGTCGATGCGAGCTCAATCGTTGTACCCCCACGGGGAAGGGTCTTGAACTCAAGCGCTTCAAATTCAAAGAATTACATATGTTAGACTCACAACTCCCATAACTTCTCCCTCAATTAAGACTCCTCATAACCACCACCCACCATCCACTACCCCCACGAATTCCAATGCTCCACTACCTCTCACCACCTCTTCAATCCACCAATAAACACCGTCACACCACCTCTATATATTATCACATCTCAACCCATATTCCTCACACCACTCTTCAATTACACTCATCAAATTTTGAATTAGGGGCTTCATAGAGGATAGTTTTAACCATTTGAGAGGCAAGCAAATCACTATTCTCAAGTTATCAAGCTTCATTCACCATATTATAGGGTCAATTTCATAAGTGTGGGGGATAACATTTGTGCACACCAAGTGTTCGTCACTGTGTTTCAACCAAGTTTGGGGGAGAGCTAAGGCAAGTTAAGCATTAGAGATAAACCATGGCGTCACAACCAACATCTAAACGCCAAAGGGGAGAGAGTTCAAGATCCGTACAACCGACATGAACCATTGATCGCCGGAAATTTGTGAGTGCCGCTGTCGTAGACCGGTATGAGTACATGCTAAACAAATCCCTTACACCGGAGCGGGGATTGACACTGGATCCCAATGATGGGGAGATGATGCCTCAAATCTATCAAAAGGGGTGGACCAAATTCACCGAAGATCTGGAACCCGTTGTGGTTAACATTGTCAAGGAATTTTACGCAAACGCTCAGGACAAAACCCCATTCAATGAGTATGTGTGGGGTCGCTTGGTTCCATTTAGTGCCGATGCAATAAACACTTATTATTAGCTGCGGGTACCTCACCAATGCCAATATGCTCAGCTATGTGATTTTGATCTGGACTTTGATAAATAATCACAGGGATGACAAAGCCGGGAACATCTTGGATGAAAGGTCGGAAGGGAGGCATAGTGTTCCATAGAAAGGACCTTAGCCTGTATAGAAAAATATGGTACGCATTCTTATGCGCTAAATTGCTTCCGTCCCAACACACCTCGAACGTCACCAAAGAGAAGGCGTTGTTGTTGCACGCAATTGTGCAATATTTCATTATCGACGTCGGGGCTATTATCTATTTCTCCATTCGTCGGTGTTTACGTGGAAATTTTTCGGGCGGCTTGCCACACCCATCACTCATATGTGGGTTGTGTCGCAATGCAGGGGTGAGATGGTCCGACGATGAAACCACACAAATGCCGCTCGCATTGCTTGATTCTAGAATGATAGCGCAGTATTCTGTATGGGCAGGAGGCGAGTCACATCCACGAGGTCTGGGCTTTATTTTTCCGTCGGCTTCGAAAGATGAAGTTGATGTTGCAGAGGCATCGGAGGATGATGATGCAGCTATGGGCGATCAAGGGGCTGAACAGGTACCATAGACCGAGGCAATATCCAGTCCTCAGTTCCTTGAGTTCCAAAATCAGATGACTACGCACAACAAAGCAGCACGTCGGGAAATGCGATGATTGGCAATACAGCAAGATCACATGTTTGATGCAATGAACGCATCTTTTGCCTCATTCAACACAACCCTTCAAAGCTTCAACCCGACGACTCAATTTCCATATCAGCAACCCGGACCAATGTCGAGATTTCCACCAAGTGATTCTGTTGGGTAAAATCTAATTACGCATAACACGCAAGTATACGTGGTCAACAAGTAATTAAGTGAAAGTAGAGTATAGTTCCCACGAGGAATTGTTTAATAAAAATCACCAAGTACTAACCCGTAACCAACTCAATCTTATTTAAACGAATGAATTTCAATTTATAAGTAAACTAATTCTAATTACCACTAGTTAAATTAAAATTACGGAGATTTAAGATCACAACTTCACTTATTGCTTCATTTAAGTTAACACACTTCTCATCAATTATTCTCTATCCTGAATTGTTAATCAAGAACACTAAAGCAGATAAAACCACCTCTCGATGCATAATACCCATACTCACTTAAATCCACAGATGATAGAATTAAGCAAGACACCCTAATTAACTAATCCACTATATCTCTATGTGAATTATAATTAAAAAGGATTTAAAGCACAAGTTCTCTATAAGATTACATATGGCGTAAAGGCATATCTCTATCCTAAACACAAATCATGGATTTCATCTATGCAAAAATCACAAACACATGCTATCATGATAAGATCTAAATCAATACTTCATCTCTCGAGTTCATATAGATTATCATGGTAATTGTTAGCTAGGCAATTAAGCAATTAAGTCCAAATCACAATAGACAATCCTCACAATAGAACATAACAATTGATAGCGAAACATATTAAAATAAACTACACAAAAAGATCCATTGTAATCTCAAACAAAGAATTAGTTCATTATTATTGAATTAAAACTAAGAATCCACAATTGAATAATCATTAAAAGACAAAGATAGAAGATGTAACGCCCCGAAATCCGGTCTATCTTCACACCAGGATTCCGTACGTCACGAGTACATCATTCATTCTGCATACATCATTATATACTGAAATATAACAACATACACTCTCAAATCCCAGGTTCTAAAACCTTATAGCTTTTCTCCTTACAAATAATGATAATTACATTATTCTTTATATATTACACGAGTGACTTTCATCCGCCACCAAGGATTCATAACTGTTCATTAAACTAGTCTATAGTTTAATTCTATCATTCTATATTACAAGTCTTCACTTGCTCTTCACGCACATTCATATACTGAATGGCACTTCGTCTGGATATTGATCAGCTTGATCTTTCCGGGATCCTTAAGTTCTTTCTAACATCGTTCGCTAAAAATGTTTTTCATTTAAAGCAAGTGTGAGCATTCAATTTCCCAGCAAGTCATAACAGTTGAACAAACAACTTTAAGAATTCAAACATTTCTTTAGAACTTCGATAACCGAACAAAGGTTATGAAGCAGCTTAAATAATAGGAATAGTCTTGATTCCTATCATCTTAAAACATTAGTTACATACATTTTGAAATACTTTCATTCTCTACTCTCTTTCATGCACATTCTGTCTGGCTAGAATCAATAGCACAGACTTAACAATAACGGTTCATGTATAAACAGAACATTCTTTTATTGAACAGTTCAAACATAGAACAATTCATCTCATAGAAACACCGAAGTGTTCACATTGTGGCACACGGCCTCATACATTCTACCACTTTGTACAAATATCGCACATTCGCACATAGACAGAACTTCTCAAGTTCAACATCTGAGAAGTTTAAGAAACTAGCATCCATTTAAAATATGAATGAAGTTAGGAAACTTGCCTTACGCATAGCTACAGCTTACGCTGAACTGCTCATTCCAATCCCTATAATATATAAGGAAATAACAAATACACTAATTAGTCATATACTTGACTTACGCATTGGTTTACTTAACTTTACTTCTTAAGGTTCACATTCTTACAATATAATTTTATGCGACTAACTTTCATTACCGGTTTACGGTTTCATGACATATGGAGATGTCTTACTCAAAACGTTCATCATCTTTGATGATTTACATTCTTATCTTCTTCTTATACTTCTCTAGGACTCAATACACATCGCTTCTCTGCTAGTAGTCCATATGGTACTCTGAGTGGTTTCCCACAAACAACCAATAAACAAGTTCCCATCTCGTCTACACTGCCCACACAATGAGTTAGATCGGTTCCCAGTTTCTTATATACCTTCGCTCTTTGAAGAAATTGTTTAGCCCAACTCCCATATGTCAACCATCAAAGGTTACAATTGTACCACAACCTAACTTATCTTAACTTATCCGAACTATTAAATTATAATGTTCGTTAAGTCAAAGTCTTATTCCTTACGGCTTTCTGGCAAGTAATTGCCATACCTCAAGATTCATTCTTATTCGACTTACATTCGGCTTTCATTAATCTCATTACCATTCGATACAGCTTTCTTGATACCATTCGTATCTTACTTACTACATTCATCAACGTCTAAGTCATACAACCAGGGTATACTTAGCACGTTCGTCCAACGTGAATACGATTCACGTGGATCGTTTACGTATTTAACGTTCACGTTGCTCGTCTCTTAACCTTTCATTCAACCTTTACTCAAGGTTTCAATTACATTCATCGTTATCCATCCCATGAACCCCATGTTCATTATTCTTTCTTAATGTCGAAGCCATACAGTCCATTGTATGCTAAGACCGATCGTTCATCGCAACAACGTTGCGTTCATAGCGTCTATACGCTTTACACTTATCTCTCATTACCATGACATAACATCGAAATGTTATTCATTACCTTCGTCACTCAACATCTAAGGAATTACAATCATAGCAATCCCTCACGTTCGTTTGTCGCGACTACGGTCCCCGAACATCGGTTCCGTAACTCGCATCCACATTTTTTATCTTTTAATCTCATTTAAATCTTTTCGTTCAACCTTTATTAAAGGTTTAAAACACTTGATTAAGTGTTACATTAATTGAACTACATGTTCATACTTCTTTCTTGCACATCCTCCAGTAATTGAGAACTAAAAATCTCATTTACTGGCATTGACTTCTGCCGTACCGTGGCGCCGTGTCCTTTTTTTCTCTCTCTCTCATGGCGTGGCGCGACCTACTTCTCTCTCCTCTCTTCCCGGGCTGGCGTTACGGCGCCAAGTCCTTTGTTATCTCTCGCACTACGGCGCCACTCTCCAGAAGATTATGGCCGAGCTCGCGCTGCGGTGCCACTTCTCAAAGCTCAGCCGGCACTGCGGCGCCGAGCTTAAACCCTAGAAAAATTTCTAAGTCTTGCATTAAGTTTGAGACGCGTACTTTACGATCTCATAACTTCTTCATTATAACTCAGAACGAGGCCGTTCCAAAGTCATTTTCTTCCTTATCTTACGTACTTCAATACCCCTTGGACAGAACTTCGTTCTGAATCCGTTAACGTGCCATTCGATTGGCTTAATCTTAGCCCTTCGTTCATTTTTATGCTTTTAACGTTCTTCGCTCGCTCGTCCATAATTCGGTCATCCGAACTCGAAACTTGTTCATTCTTGAGTTCATGACTCACGTTTTCTACATTCTCTTACTTTCTTATGAAACCCTACACGTTCGGGTTCATTTACTAACTTTCTAATTCTCATTCGTCTTTTACGAAAGTTTTGCCATAACTTCGTTATAGCTACGTTTTAATCCGTTCTTCATGAACATTTCTACCGTTCCTAACCAAGCAATAAGAAACTAACTTATACGCGATGGTTTTAAGCTTGTCCATCAATAACAATTATCCTACGATGGTTTTAAATTTGTCCATCAATAACATTCTTCGTGTTCTTCGTTCGTTCTTCATTTTAATCGATATTTTGGATTACGATTCTACTTTTTTCTTGGAATTTGATGTTATAGAACATCATTCCTTACTTATTTCACCTACTCGTTCATAATATTCATTCGGATCGCTCAACATCCTCACGAATCTTATACTTCCTTAAGAAATTTACAAACTAAACTTCTAATTCTTATTTCTTCGTTTTCTTATGATTTCAACCATATGAAATCATTACTAACCTCTTTTACTTCTTATTCTCATTAAGCTATGTTTTAACATAGAAAACTTAAAAGAAAATATTAGAAGAAACTAGGGTTCGGATTACCGTTCTTCTTTAATCCTCTTCCGTTATACAAAGTCGGCGATTCGCTAGCTTTTCTGTTTCACGATCACTTTTGATCCGAGCATTCATACTCACGCTCTTCCTCTTCCTCTTCATCCGAGCTCTCTCTCTCTCTCTCTCTCTCTCTCTCTCTCAAGTTATAGGATTTTCAAAATCCTAGAAAATGAAAATTTAGCTTTCTATTTATAGATTTTCAAAGCTAGGGGCAAAATAGTCATTTTGCCCCTAAAGTTACTATTCCCACCTCCTCCACATCTTAGCCACCAAGTTAACTTGGCCACCACCCTTACTTGGTGTCCAAGTGGCCAGCCCACATGCCCCATGGGTCACCCCGTGGGTTGGCCCAATGGTTCTTACCCATCCGTTTACCCATCGGTTCGATCCGCGGTTTCTTTTCTTGGTTTGGGCCTTAACCCTAATTCTTATTGGGCCTAACATGGGCTTGATTTCTCAAATCATTGGGCTTGACATAATCCAAGTCCAATTGGAATCTACAAAGTCCATGAACACAAAGTCCATTAAGACTAATCTCATTCTACGCATTCCATTCTCGTATTCTCTTCATATATCGTTCGTACGATATTCGTATTATACGTCGTACTAATCTTTGTACTATACTCGTATAATAACTCGCATCATACTCGTATTTCTCACGCATAATAACCCTAGTTATTATACGTACTCATTACATTTTCGGAACTCACTTTCCATAACCCTTAGGTTTTGAGTTCGCAGGCGAAAACTTCGTTTTTGCCATAACTGAAATATTATTGAATATTCCATCACGTCTCAAGATTTTATGTAATCAATAACTTCTCGGAATTTCAAAATAAATCACCGAGCAGAAACGGGTGAATAGTGTCTATTTCATCTTTTTTCCCAAAAATATTTGTTCCCGAAAAACTTTTATTTTCGTCTTGAAAATTCTTACTCGTTCAATCTAGCTCGTAGCCAGAATCCTCCCGATTAATAATCATTCTAGGTTATAAAATGATTAATAAACACATAGCACATAATAATATTAATAAAATTCATTTTATTAATAACTAATTCTTTAAACTTAAATTCAGGACAACCCGAATTTCCGGGTCGTCACAGAAGAAGATTAGAAGATAGAATCTCTTGTCTGTAGATTTGAAGCTCCCTCCTCGCTCCTACTTTGAATCTTCAATGGTCTCCAAGTTGCTTCAATCTCTAAATCTAACAAGAACTAGTGTTTTGATCTAATTTACTCTAATCTAATCTAATGGAATCCTCCAAAACTAGCCTATCTCCCTCTTTTATACCTCTCATCATGTATTTATAGTTCTAATGGATACCCTAGCAAGTTAGGCAACTAAGAATCTTATTCTAGCTCAAATTGGACACCAAATAACCCAAATCAGCTGTTTCCCCTCCGCCTAGCGTGCTCCGCGCTATCCCTAGGTCATTCAAATGCGCCTCAAGCGCAAAGATGTGGCGAATTTTACAGTATTGACGTGCCCCTGCACTGTGTGTGTAGTTCATTTATAAGCGGCGAATGGCGCTATTGTATTTTCTTACGGACGTCCTTTGGTAAAATAGATCCGCTAGGAGTTACGAGACCTGCCACCTATCAAATCGAAGATATCGACGAGATCTACAACTTTCATGCTTTGAGTATTGATAGATTCAGATCGGATCAAGGTGAAAATCGATCTTGAAGTAGATGTTATGTAAATGGCAAACAAGACAACTCTTAGCTTTGATCTTCGTTGACAAAAAGGCCATAACTCTCGCATCTGAGCTCCGATTGGGACGATTCAAGATGTTCCGGAAAGCTAAGAAGTAGATCTACAATAAAATCCAAGTTCCAAGCCAAGAACGTGCATCCCACTTGGTGTTAAAAGCCTTGTAATCTTCCCTTCTCGCACTTGCTTGGATATTTTTGTCCAACAGATGTTTGAATTGCTTTTCCTTGCTTCCTCATGCTAATTTTGTGTCATAGCCTACAAAATAACATAAAATGTATGAAATGAACACACAATGCATGCAAAGTAACTACAAAACATAGGTTTAAGAAACTAATTCAAGTAATAGATACCGGATAAGTAGGTATAAAACCTACTTATCAGATTCTGTTGAAGAAGAGTAACAACCACCTCCTCAGACTTAAGCTATAGCAGGGAAGTCCTCACGTACTTATTTTTGATTATTCATCCAATGGGGACATTGTATTACTTAAGTTTGGGGGAGTTAAATTCATGTTTGCATGCATATGTAGTATTTAGGTTTAAATTTTGTCATTTTAAATTCCAGTGTTGCATAGTTATTTAGGAAGAATTGCATGATAGCTTAGGTGCATACATAGTAGCTTAGGTTATTGTTGTCATTGCATTGTGTTTAGTTTTGTATATAGTGCATTTTGTTAAAAAAGATGAAAAAAATAAAATAAAATAAAATAAAAAAAATATTTAGTTAAATATTGTGTTTGCATATGTCCAACAGTGTTGCAGTTCAGCCAATGATGAGATTGAGAATAAATTAACCAATACAGTATTGATTATTAGAACTGTGATATAATTTCTGTTATGAATCGAATCTTGCATGTGTTTGAAACTATTATAAAAAGGTTAGCACGTTAATAACATCTTTGTCGACCGGTCAGTTCAAATTGATACATAAATAGTTTCTAAAAGATAATGCTAGGGTGAATGAGAAAATGACAAGGATAGGCAGTAAAGGCTAAAATTAGGCAAGAACCTAAGTTTGGGAGAGTATATGTGGGGTATATAAGCTTTAAAAAAAAAGAAGAGTATATATTGTGACTATTCTTGTTTCAGGGCCTTTGTTACTTGAGCAAGTACGCCCGAGGGGATTGTCTTTACACCTAGCGCCCTAAGGTCTTTTATGGTCTGGGAGTCGTTGGTCGAAAGCTCGCTAAGGGGTAGCACTGTTAGCCTAATGGGATGAGACATTGCACAATCATTTATGTAAATAAAAAAAGAAGAATAATAACGGGAAAAGAGCAAAAAGCCCCCGTGAAAAAAAAATGAAATAAAAGAAGTATAAGTACCCTGCATGGACCCTTGAGTTTGGTATTGCTTAGTTTTAATTGGAATGTGCTTATTTTTGAAAATTTTAAGTTTTCACTGTATGATTCCTTCTAAGAAATTGCCTATGTATTGACTCTAAGTCTATATCAGTTATCATAGATGTTGAACACACACGCACAATATATCAGTGATAATTGTTCAAGATTTGAGAATTAATACGAAATTGTGGATTAGTTTTGGTGATTCATATTGTAGAGTTGCTTGTTTTCTCTGAGGCCGATGGGATGATTTTGATTCTGCGATATTGTTGGATTCGTAAACATTTAGATTATATTTATTTCATCTCATTGCATTGCACTGCATAACATGTAGTTTGTTTTGTGCTCGAGGACTAGCACAGTTTAAGTTTGGGGGATTTTGATAAGTGGATTTTGAAAGTTAGGATGCAAGCATACATGGACTCAATAGATGAAGATCTATTTGAGAGTATTCAGTATGGGCCCTATGTTCCAACAAAGCTTGCACCAACTACAGACGATCTAAACAGAATACAAATCAAAGTCAAAGAGGAGTGGACAGACAACGGGAAGAGAGCTGTCTAACTCGACAAGAAGGCTAAGAACATTTTGTTTCAATCATTAGAAGATGATCTATTTGAAAATGTGGTCAACAGCAAAACAACAAAAGAGGTTTGGGAAGCACTGATAAGTGGATTTCATATCCACGAATCGATGTTCATTTCAAGCTAAAATTCATAGTTATTTTCTTGTTTCGTGTTTATTTTCACTCGTTTTGTGTTCTTTTATGTGTAGGGTGGTCATTGTATCATTTAACAAGATTTGGAGTCAATTGGGATCATTTCGGGACGAATTCGTGAAGGAAAGGAAAAATTCACTCGACAACTTTTTGGGAAGATTAACATAATACACCCCGTCGTCAAGTGGGCCTTTTTGCTCATGTACCCCACGTAAAAGGCTGAGGTCTCACTTTCAAATGATTGTCCTATTCCATTTAGAATTTGTCTTCTTTACATGGTTTTTAGTGATGTAATCGCATATGAACTCTAGAATATAAGGATTTTCGACTGGGACACTAGGGGGCACGTCCAATTACTCGACTAACAACAAATTCGACAACACATTTCCAGATTTTCACAAAAAGCTTTGGATGAGTAATTTAAAGAGATTTTTGCGATGATTGCAATTCTAGGCTACGTGAAGGGTGTTCATCACTATTCTTCTCTTTAGTCTTTTATTTGTAATTGCAAGGATGTTTTCTTTAGATTATTCAGTTTTTATTTCATTCGTTATGAACTAATTCACTTATTAGGCTTATGATGGATCCTTGGGGTGAAACGATGATTTTATAATTTTGATTTCCATCAATAAAGTATTTTCAGTTTATCTATATTAATTTGAGCGTGAATTTATGAATTGCTTGATCAACAATTCTTTGTGGATTTGTATGGAATCGAGAGAGGATATTCAAATCTAGACTTAGTTAATATAGCATGTGTCATGAATTTGTGAATAACAGATTCTTGATTATTGTTAAGGTATAGATATGCTTGACATCGCATGTAATCGGATAAAGAACTTAATCTTAAACCTTCTTTAATTTCAGTTCACATAGAGATATAGTTTGGTTGATTTAGGTGTTTAACTTGGTTCTATCTAATTTGTGGATTTGAGTTAATACGGTATTAGTGCATCGAGAGGTGGCTAGTACTACATTCGTGTTCTTGATTAATAAACTGAGATATTGAGTTGAATTGGAATAAAGGTTTGAAAATCAGAGTGAAGCTTAGGGTGAAATCATAAGTCTAATTCTCCATCAATTGTTGAAATTTCGGATTTTGATATTTGTGATTGTTTTGTGATAGTTTATTTATTTATTAATTTAGTTTCTATAATTTTAAACCATTGAATTGAATAGTTTAAATAGAATTAGGATTAATAGAAAATTGGTAATTGTGAAGTTAAATTTCTTGCTAATTTGTCTTCGTAGGAACAATACTTTATTCACTACTATATTACTTGTTGACCACGTATACTTGCGTGTTTTGAGTATATAGATTTTACCCAACAAGCACTACTCATCATGCACGAAGGAACGGAAGAAGTAAGAGAAAACCAACAATCTCTCCTAACACAGTAATATGAAATGTTTGCACACGTTCAAGGAGAGAACGTCACTGCCACCTACGAGAGATTCAACGTTCTACTCAACTCTCTACGAGCATATGGAAAGATCTATCCAAATAAAGATCTAATCATAAAGTTCATGAGAGCCTTACCAAGAAGATGGGATGCCGAAACCACTGCTATCAGAGAGTCAAAGAATCTCCATGAGATGACTGTCCAACAGTTATATGGCAACCTTCTGACATATGAATTGGAGCCGACTCAACGAGCAAAAACTATATCAGAAGAAAGAAAGAAGGATAAGAGTGTTGTTCTCAAAGCAACTGAAAGTACCTCAAAGGTCAACACTGAAATTCACTCTGACTATAATGAAGACGATGATGAGGACTTTGCAATGCTGGTAAAAAGACTAAGAAGGTTCATGCGTCAAGGCAAAACCAGCAAGCCAAAGAAGGTCAGCAACTACAGCAGCCAGGAGCAAATGAATGATCTATGCTACAATTACAAGAAGCCTGGCCATTTCATTACCAACTGCAACAACCCTCTCAGAGAAGAACTAAAGAAGAAATCACATCCAAAGAAGGAATACAAAGGCAACAAAAGGCCTCAGAAGAGAGACAAAGGCCTGATAGCTGGAGGATCATGGAGTGATTCAGACAATGACTGAACTCCTGAATCTGGAGATGATGAAGATCCTCAAATGGATAATCTGTGCCTGATGGCTAAACATGTAAAGGACAAACAGAACTCTAACATTCATGAAGTAAGTATCGATGAGGTATTTAACTTCAACTCACCTGATGTAGACATTAATGATTTGAGAACTGCACTGCATGGCATAACAACTGATCTACATCAATACATGAAGTGGTTCGGAGTTATGTTAAAGGATTATTCACTTCTTCAAGAGGAGAAAAAGAAAGTTCAAGAAGAGCTAGAAACATATCTTCTAAGTACTAATTTTCTCTCCAAGCTTGAGGCTGAGAATGAGATCTTAAAACAGACTAATGAGCTCAATGCACAAAGAGAGTCCAATCTAACCTCTAAAGTTGAGGAGCTAGAAAAGACTATCTCTACATGGAACAAATCCTCATCATCCATGGACTCCCTACTCTCTAGTCGGAAGACATTTGACGAGCGTGCTTTAGGCTTTGGGGAATCCACCTCAGAGCCATGTGTGGAAAAATTAAAGGAAACTAGCACTAGTAATGCCTCAAGTTTTAATAGAGGCATTACATTTGTGAAATCCTCACAGAAGGAAGAACTAGCCCAACCCTGTTCTACTGAATCAATCCATACTCCAAGGAGTAAAGGATCTCATGCTGGCCTGGGCTTCAGAAAAAAGAAGAGTAACCCATCCTCTACTCACCAACCTCTAAGGATCGTAAAAGTTAAATAAAACCAACTTTATGAACCAATTGGGAAGGTACAGTAGAGGTAAGATACACTCCTCATATTTCATGAGACCCAAGGACATGTGGAAGAAGGAAAACCAGTTTAACAGAAGAATGACTAAAGAACCACAAAAGTCCAAATGGAGGATGAACTCTCACACACACACACATGCATGCATCATACTAAGTGTTTTGTGTGCAATAGAGTTGGTCACAAGGCTGCAAAATGCTATTATAATTCTATGCATGTGAGACCCAAGATCAAACAAATTTGGGTCCCCAAGGGTACTAATAAAATAGGACCCATGCAAATATGGGTACCAAAATGAAGGTTTGATGTTACAACAGGAAAAGAGCTCCACGATCACGACCTGATATCTGGACAGTGGATGCTCAAGGTACATGACTGGGAACAAAGCCCTTTTGTCTAACTACATAGAAAAGGAAGGTCCCTCAGTCATATTTGGAGACAATGGTTCTGGCAAGACGAAAGGATATGGCTTAGCTGGAAATGGAGCAGTGTCCTTTAGTAGAGTGGCCTATGTGGAAGGACTACAGCACAATCTTCTAAGCATTAGCCAACTCTGCGACAAGGGTCATTGTAAGACCCCAACTTTTATGAATAAAGAATAATTTTCTCGAAATATATTTTTGAATATTATGGTGTGGATTTGATATAATGTTATAGTTGTGGGTAATATTTACAAATTTTGCAAAGTAAGCAAGTGGTTATATAATATTTGATTGGTCGGGGAATATTCATTCTAAATGGAATATTCGTATGATGGCACAATCATTGGTGGACCCCACAATGAAAGTATTGTCATAGTTAGAAAATGATAGAATTATCTTTTTATAAAAATAACAGCGAAAGTGTTACCGTTAAACTGTTGAACTACCCGGTAGTAAAAGTACAGTAATACGCGTGGTTGTATAGTAGCACACATTATTGATTATTGATGCTTACAGGAGAAGTCACTCAGTTATACTCAATTATTGCTACAGTAATTACTGCATCATATCTCTCATATTATTGATTCAATTATTGTCACAGTATCATCTGTATAATATTTATTATCATTAAATCAATAATTGAGACGACAAAGTTATTCATATTATTATTTGCAATATTGACAATGTCTAGAAGTTCTGTCAATGAGAGGTTTGGTCACCTAATTGCGCGCCAATAAGGAGAAATCCTTATCGGAAAGCCCCTATTTCTCGGACGACACGGTTGTTAAATATTATGAATTATAATATTAATGATGAATAAGTTCGTGTTGATTAAAGATGAAATGGATAGTTCTATTGTGTTGGAATTATTAGTGTTAGTGAAAATCGACATTTATTTCGATAATAATTGATGTCTGGAGGTTATGTTGACCAATCGGGTAATTAACCGGATAAATGAGCAATTAATTGCTATTAATTCACATGATTATAACTATTTGTTCACATTTGTGTACTATTGATTCAAATTCTTGTACTATTAGGGGAGGTGGTGCAAGATTGATAATACTTGCAGGACTAATTTAAAAATGAAAAAAAAGAGGAAGGTATTATACTGTAATATTTTGAGCCCCAAAACGTGCAATTATCGAAACTATATTTTCCTATAAATAGAAGTTCATTCTTCCTTCATTTCTCACCAATTCACTAAAACTGTCATGTAGAGCAATTATTATAGAGAGAAATTATAGAGAGAAAGAAGAAGAGAAGTCTGCTACCTCACTATTCCAGTATCCAGTCTTCTTCTAAGGTAATGGGTATTTGTGAGACCCCAGATTTTATGAATAAAGATTTAATTTTCTCGAAATAATTTTTTTTATTATGGTGTTGATTTGATGTAATGTTATAGTTGTGGGTAATATTTACAAATTTTGCAAAGTAAGCAAGTGGTTATATAATATTCGATTGGTCGGGGAACATTCTTTTTGTCGAGGAATATCTGTACGACGGTACAATCATTGGTGGACCCCATAATAGAATTATTATCGGATTGAGAAAACGACAAAAATACTTTATAAAAATAATGGCGAAAGTTTTACCGTTAACTGTTGAAACACCCGGTGTTAAAAGTAAATGAATGTCTGGCGTGGTTGCATAAGAGTAGTACGATATTGATTATTGATGCTTATGTGAGAAGTTACTCGGTGTTGTTCAATCGGTATTTCGGGACACTTTTCGTGTCGGAGTACTATTCACGAGTTACTATTCACGAGTTACTATTCATGAGTTACTATTCATGAGTTACTATTCACGGGGTACTATTGATCACCCATAAAATATATTTCTTTTCGGTCCAAATCATTTTTGGGTATAATATTATTCCATGAGGATATGTGCTAATTTTTTAGACCGTTGGTTGAAGACATAATAGTAAATCAATATGGACCGCTGGTGGAAGTTATAATAGTAAATCAATATGGATCGTTGGTTTAAAGTTTTAATAGTAAATTAGTATGGACCGTTGTTTTAAGTTTTAATAGTAAACCAATCTGGATCGTCCGTTTAAAAGTAAATCAATCTGGACCGTTCATAAGTTAGTTACTATGCAGTCCATTCTTCTATAAATAGAAGCTCATTCCTTCATTATTTTTTACGAATTCACTAAAACTCTAGAGAGAGAATTATAAGAGAACCTATAGAAAAGTATTCTGCTACTTCCCTACTCTTATATTCAGTTTCTTTTATGGTAAGGGGTATTATTTCTTTTGTATTCATGAAGAGAACTTTTGTTATTCCATTATTTATTATTACATTGGAATAACTTTTGTATCTGTGAGCTACCCTATACTTGGTGAAATTTTTCATTATTTCATTCTTTATTATTACAGCCGGAATATTACATACATGCGTTTAAGCGGACTGGTTCCATTATTTATTATTACGCCGGAATATCCTGTTGCATGCGTTTTTACATGGGACACAGTTCCATTCTTTATTATTACATTGGAATATCACATGCATGCATTTTACGCGAACTGGTTTCGTTATTTATTATTCTGTTGGAATAACCTGCATGTGCGATCTATTACATGCATGGTGATTTCTTTTGTTATTCCATTCTTTATTTTACTCAGTTGGTTAAAACTTTGACTTCTATACTCCATGAAATTAGTGGAATAGCCTTGATATTTGCTCTTCATCCAATATCTTTTCATGGAAATATTCTTCTGAGCATTCTTGAATTTTACTCTACACAAACGATATCATGTTGACAATTTGAACGCGTTATCGGTTCTGGATAAATTAATTCTTGAACTTGTTTTATTGAATTCTTATATCATTGTCATCATCCTCATGTTTATATTATGTTGAAAGTCATCTGTGGCACATGGTGCATAGATGGACTTGGTATGATTATGACGAGGATTATTCGGTATAATCATAACCGTAATGTTACAAATGATGTGGAAAAAGTCCTCATTGGCCCGTAGTTCATTGATGGACGGTTTTTGGTATGATTATGGCTATGGATTCTCTTTGGTAGTAGTGCAAGATGAATTTTTTATGGCATGATCGGGACCGTTGATGAAAACATGATTATCTTAAGTAGTAGTGCATGGATAATTAAGTGGTCGTGATACTTAAAGAATATCCTTGGCCCGTAGTGCGGTGATTCCATGATGTGGATTATTTATTAAAATTGAGTCCCATTGATAAAAGTGATGAAAACCATTTAAATCATAAAAGATAGTAGATTTTATTCTCTACTTGACTCTTCTAATGGATTGCTTGTTCATTGCAGTTAAACTTGATGTTTGTTATATTTTATCGGTTTAACACATTGAAGGCTAATGATAATTTATTACGCATTATCTTAGTCATAATATTTCTTCTTTGGGCTAGTTGAGCTCACCCTTTCTTTCCTTTGTTCTCTTGAGGAAATGAGAACGTAGTGGGACTAGTCGGGGAACAGGTGATGGTCCTAGATGGTGCATTAGTAGTCCTCACTATTCGTGAAATAGTGTGATAATAATTGTAATGAGGACTCCTTTTGAGTTTGTATAATCTCTAGCGAGACAATATTTGTATTCAAACTCACGGTTTATATTTTGTCGTATTGTACACGACACGCTTGTATTATTAAGTTGTATTTGAATTACATACCATGTATCTGGCGACTCAAGATGGGTGATGTATACCTAATTTTGGGGCGTCACGGTTGAGTATCAAAGCTTAGGGATATGATCCCCGACTAAGATGTGAGAATAGAACTAGGAGGGAGAGCGAAATTCCTTCGCTAGTATGACCTACCTAAGTTTTTTTTGGTATTTAATTGGTCGGTCAGAATATAGGGATAATATGTTACATATCAATTAACCTTTTGTTTTGTGGCAGTATCTGAAAATGACATTCGAGAATGTTGAGAATAGCAATGGATCACAGGAGACCGTTGATTCTCCACAGATCAATAATCAGGACAATGTGCAACAAGATGGCGATAATCCTCCTATAAACAACAGCACTGATCAATTGACGAATGACGGTATATTTAGGAGCTTTTTAGAATTCATGCAACATCAGGCGAAAGCGGCTCCTGTTCATAATGCAGGAGGAAACAATGGCAACCCACGGTTGGTCACCGCTAAGCAATTCAAGGAGCTGGGACCACCGGAGTTTTTGGGAAAGCCAGAACCACTTAAGGCGGAGACGTGGTTAAAGTAGATCACCAAGATATTTGATGTATTGGGATGCTCCGAGGAGCAAAAGGTTCCCTTTGCCACCTTTATGTTGCGTGAAGAGGCAGATCACTGGTGGGAATCTGTAAAACGTACCCAGCCTGACGCACTCAAGATGTCTCTGTTCAATGACAAGTACTTTCCCGAAAGCATTCGTCACATGAAGGAGGTGGAATTTATCAAGTTGGAGCAAAAAACATGACCGTGTCGTAATACGAAGCCAAGTTTACCGAGTTGTCCCGATTTGCATCCCACTTGGTTGATAATGAAGAGAGAATGACGGATGTGTTTTAAGAGGTTTGAAGCGGGAGATACGTCAATATCTTATTTCTCATAAACCGTGTTTGTATTCGGATGTTGTAAATAGGGCTCGATTAGTGGAGCACGATAACGAGTCAAAGCAACCCGGAAGAGAGCGGTAGAAAAAATGATAATACTGGGGTGATAATTGATCATCAAAGCGGTGACAATAAGCATGGAGGGAATCAATATGCCAGAAATGGTAACCACTTCGGTGGTAATCATGGTCAAAACAATACGAATGGACATTTCAAGAAGAAGAGATTCAACAATGATGGAAAGACGTCAGCACCAACACCCGTTGTTAAGGAAGGAGAACGACCGCCTATAATATGCTTTAAATGCGGAGGGGAGGGACACATCAGTCCAAACTGGGCGATGCCGTCCAAAACATGCTATAATTGTGGAAGAGAAGGTCACTTAGCCCAATTTTGTCATTCACCGAAGACAAGTTCAGCTAGGATGGAGGCACCAGAGGATGTCCCAAACAAGCCAAAGTCGATAGTTTAAGAGAGAGCATTTTTTTTCGTGACGAGGAACCTGAATAAAATTATCACGGATATGTTAGTCATAAACTCTTGCGAAGTCTATACCTTGTTAGATACCGGTTCTACTCACTCTCTTATTGCACCTAGTTGTGTTCAATGTTTGAAGTTAACTCCGGAGAAGGTAGACTTTGATATATCTGTTTAAACTCAGTTGGGAGAAACCTTCGTTACCTCCACTATTTATAAATCTTGTTCAAATCAACACTTTCACGTTACACCATCGATCTTATCTCTTTGAAAATACTTGCCTTTGATGTGATTTTTGGAAATGATTGGTTAACTACTCATCATGCTTTTAAGTAAGTTGTTTAGCTTTCATACTCTAACCAACATGTTATGCGAATTCAAAGTAACCAAACCACTAAAGTCAATCATTGTCATATCAAGCCATAAATAAAGAGCCCCGATCCTTTCGTTGTTGACTTTTTTGTGTGGAATGTACCGAAGCCAGACTTTCTGTAGGCAACGTCGTGAATGACGATGGCAAGTTAATAGGTATCAATGTGACGTGTTATCCAAGTCTTGGATGAGAGTCACAGTTTTGAATGGTATTTCTATTGTTAATAAATTTCTTGAGGTATTCTTGAAGACTTCTTAGCCTACCCTAGAGCGTGAAATCGAATTTTGTATTGACCCCAGTACAAAACCCATTTCTAAAAACCCTTAAACATTTATTCAACTAAAGAGAACGTAACATGTGCCAAAGACGTTGGCTCGAGCTGTTAAAGATTATGATCGTACCAACCATCATGGAAAAGCGAACGTGGTAGCTAACGCATTGAGTAGAAGATCGTATACGGTTACAAGTGTGAATATACGAACCCACGTGAATATAACGAATATACGATTAGAATCGAATTTAATCGAGAAAGTTAAAGTCGCTCAAGCTACATACTCAGATCTGATAAATGTGAAGAAGAAGGTTCAAGAGGGCGTTATTCTAGAAGCAAGAATCGAAGAAGAGAGGAAATCTCAACCCTCGATTTAATTGACCCATTTTAAATCCTCGATCAAGTAGGAATTAGGGCTTATAGACTCGTTTTACCGCCAAGTATGTCGCATGTTCATAATGTTTTTAACGTATCGATGTTACGTAAATATGTGGACAAGACATTATTAATTTAGAACCGGATGAGATAGCAAAAGATTTAACGTATGAGGAAATACATGTTAACATCTTGGATAAGAAGGATCATATTCGACGCTCAAAGGTTATACCTCAAGAGTTAGAATTTGAAGTGAAGTCAAGGTATCCTCACCTGTTCGGCATACCAGGTACGTACGTAAATTTCGAGGGCAAAATTTCATAACGGCGGAAGTTTTACCGTTAACTGTTGAAACACCCGGTGTTAAAAGTATAGTAATACGCGTGGTTGCATAGTAGTACACGATATTGATTATTGATGCTTATGTGAGAAGTCACTCAGTATTGTTTAATCGGGTATTCGGGACACTTTTCGTTTCAGAGTACTATTCATAAGTTACTATTCATGAGTTACTATTCATGAGTTACTATTCACGAGTTACTATTCACGAGTTACTATTCATGCATTACTATTCACGAGTTACTATTTACGGGGTACTATTGATCACCCGTAAAATATATTTCTTTTCTGTCCAAATCATTTTTGGGTACAAGATTATTCCATGAGGATATGTGCTAATTTTTCAGACCATTGGTTGAAGATATAATAGTAAATCAATATGGACCGCTGGTGGAAGTTATAATAGTAAATCAATATGGATCGCTGGTTTAAAGTTTTAATAGTAAATCAGTATGGACCGTTGTTTTAAGTTTTAATAGTAAACCAATCTTGATCGTCCGTTTAAAAGTAAATTAATCTGGACCGTTCATAAGTTAGTTACTATGCAGTCCATTCTTCTATAAATAGAAGCTCATTCCTTCATTATTTCTTACGAATTCACTGAAACTCTAGAGAGAGAATTATAAGAGAACCTATAGAAAAGTATTCTACTACTTCCCTACTCTTATATTCAGTTTCTTTTATAGTAAGGGGTATTATTTCTTTTGTATTCATGAAGAGAACTTTTGTTATTCCATTATTTATTATTCATTGGAATAACTCAGATATCTGTGAGCTACCCTATACTTGGTGAAATTCTTACATTATTTCATTCTTTATTATTCGTCGAATATCACATGCAATGCGTTACTGCCTTGGACTGTTCCATTATTTATTATTCAGTCGAAATATATCACATGCATGCGTTTTTACACCGGACGGTGTTCCATTATTTATTATTCATTGGAATATCACATACATGCGTTTTATCTTGCCGGACACAGTTCCGTTATTTATTATTCTATTGGAATAACCTGCCTGTGCGGTCTATCGCATGCATGATAATTTCTTTTGTTATTCCATTCTTTATTTTACTCAGTTGGTTAAAACTTTGATTTCTATACTCCATGAAATTAGTGGAATAGCCTTGATATTTGTGCTTCATCCAGTATCTTTTCATGGAAATATTCTTCTGAGCATTCTTGAATTTTACTCTACAAAGGAGTATCATGTTGACAATTTGAACGTTATCAGTTTCTGGATAAATTAATTCTTGAACTTGTTTTATTGAATTCTTATATCATTGTCATCATCCTCATGTTTATATTATGTTGAAAGTCATCTACATGGCACATGTAGTGCATAGATGGACTTGGTATGATTATGACCGAGGATTATTCGGTATAATCATAACCGTAATGTTACAAATGATGTGGAAAAAGTCCTCATTGGCCCGTGAGTGCATTGATGGACGCTTTTTGGTATGATTATGGCTATGGATTCTCTTTGGCAGTGGTGCAAAAGATGAATTATTTTATGGCATGATCGGGGCCAGTTGATGAAAACATGATTATCTTAAGTCGTAGTAGTGCATTGATAATTAAATGGTCGTGATACTAAAGAAATATCCTGGTAGTAGTGCGGGGGTGATTCCATGATGTGGATTATTTATTAAGTGAGTCCCGGTGATAAAAGTGATGAAAAACCTTTTAAATCATAAAAGATAGTATATTTTATTCTCTACTTGACTCTTCTAATGGATTGCTTGTTCCTCTGCAGTTAAACTTGATGTTTGTTATATTTTATCGGTTTAACACTGTTGAAGGCTAATGATAATTTATTCGCATTATCTTAGTCATAATATTTCTCTTCTTTGGGCTAGTTGAGCTCACCCTTTTCTTTCACTTATTCTCTTGAAAATGAGAACGTAGTGGGACTAGTCGGGGAACGCAGTGATGGTCCTAGATGGTGCATTAGTCCTCACTATTCTATGAAATAGTGTGATAATAATTGTAATGAGGACTCTTTTTGAGTTTGTATAATCTCTAGCAGACAATATTTGTATTCAAACTCACAGTTTATATTTTGTCGTATTGTACACGACAGTTGTATTATTAAGTTGTATTTGAATTCTGTACCATGTATCTGGCGACTCAAGATTGGTGATGTATACCTAATTTTGGGGGCGTCACAGTATTATTCTTTCGTATTCATGAAGAAAGTTATTTTCTTTCAATACTTGTAAGGGTTGTTATTCCATTCTTTATTATTATGTTGGAATAACTTTGTCTACATCAATCTAGTATACATGGTGAAATTCTTACATTATTCCATTCTTTATTATTACTGTTGGAATAACCTATCTTTATGCGATCTATCGCATGCACGATGAATTCATTGTTATTCCATTCTTTATTATTATGTTGGAATATCACATGCGTGTGGGTTACACATGACTGGTTCCATTCTTTATTATTACTGTTGGAATAACACATGCATGCGGATTACGCACGCCTGGTGAATTCTTCTGTTATTCCATTCTTTATTATTCTGTTGGAATAACATGTCTATGTGGATTTCCGCATGCATGGTGAATGATACTTCGTATTCATTCCTTATTAATTTATGGAAATGATCTGTTTACGTGGATTACCGCATGGCGGACAAAAATCCTTTTGCGGTTTCATATATTCTATTATACTTAGTTGGTTAAAGTTTTGGCTTCTATACTCCATGAAATTAGTGGAATATCCTTGATATTTGCGCCTCATCCAGTATCTTTTCATGGAAATATTCTTCTGAGCATTCTTGAATTTTACTCCACAAAGAAGTATCATGTTGACAATTTGGATGTTATTGATTTCTGGATAAATTAAAATTATAAATCTTTAAAATTTATCCTTGAACTTATTTTATTGAATTATTATGTCATTGTCCTCACCCTCATGCTTATATTGTGATTAAAGTCATCTTTGTCTTATGTGCATAGATGGACTTGGTATGATTATGACTAGGGATTATTCGGTGTAATCATGACCGTAATGTGACGAATGATGTGGTAAAATTCCTCATGGGCCTGTAGTTCATTGATGGATAGTTGTTGGTATGATTATGACCTGAGATAATTCGGTATGATCATGACCATTGATGATTACATGAATATCCTTGGCCGTGATGCAGTGATGATTCGATTTTATTTATTAAAATTTGAGTCTTAGCGATAAAGTTGATGAAAACTTTTTAAATCATAGAAGATAGTAGATTTTATGCTCTACTTGACTCTTCTAATGGATTGCTTGTTCTGCTGCAGTTAAATTTGTTGTCTATTATATTCTATCAGTTTAACATTGTTGAAGGCTAATGATAATTTATTCTGCATTATCTTAGTCATAATATTTCTTACTGGGCTAGTTGAGCTCACCCTTTCTTTCACTTTGTTCTCTTCAAGAAATGAGAACGTGAGTCGAGACTAGTCGGGAAAGCGGAGTGACAAATCCGGATGATAGCATTAGTAGTCCTCACTATTACATTAAATAGTGTGACAATAAATGTAATGAGGACTCCATTGAGTGTGGATATTGTCTAGATGACAATATTCTTATTAAAACTCTCATATTATGTTTTGTCGTATTTTACACAACCTGTTGTATAATTAAGTTGTATTTGAATTTTGTACCATGTATTTGGCGACTCAAGATGGGTGATGTATACCGCTTTTGGGCGCTATAGTTGATATCAAAGCTTAGGATATGATCCCCGGTGAGAGATGTGAGACAAGAACTAGGAGGGGAGAGACGGAGAATTCCTTCGCTAGTATGACCTACCTAAGTTTATTTGGTATTTATTTGGTCGGTCAGAGTATAAGGATAATATGTGACATGTCAATTAACCCTTGTTTTGTGGCAGTATTTGAAAATGGCATCTGAAAATGTTGAGATAAGCAATGAAGCACATGAGACCGTTGAGTCACCAACGATCAATACCCAGGATAAGGTCCATCAGGATGGAAATAATCCTCAGGAAAAAAACAACACTGACCAAATGATGAACGATGGAATGTTCAGAGGCTTTATGCAATTTATGCAACATCAGGCAAGAGCGGCTCCTGTCCAAAATGTAGGTGGAAACATTGGAAACTCTCGGACGGTCACCGCTAAACAGTTCAAGGAGCTGGGACCACTGGAGTTTATTGGAGAGCCAAAACAACTTAAGGCGGAGACGTGGATAAAGCAGATCACCAAGATATTTGATGTCTTGGGATGCTCCGAGGAGCAAAAGGTTCCCTTTGCCACATTTATGTTGCGAGGAGGGGCAGACTACTGGTAGGAATCGGTAAAACGTACTCAACCTGCCGCACTGAAGATGTCTTGGGAGAAGTTCCAAGAACTATTCAACGACAAGTACTTTCCCGAAAGTATTCGTCACATGAAAGAGGTAGAGTTCATCAAATTGGAGCAGAACAATATTACCGTGTCATAGTACGAAGCTAAGTTTGCCGAGTTGTCCCGGTTTGCGTCTCACTTGGTTGATAATGAGGAGAGAATGACGCGGATGTTTCTAAGAGGTTTGAAACCCGAGATACATCAATATCTAATTTCTCATAAACTGTGTTTGTATTCAGATGTTGTAAATAGGGCTCAGTTATTGGAGCGTGATAACGAGTCAACCCAACCAAGAGAAAGCAGCCAGGAAAATGATAATACATGTGGTGATAGTCATAGAAGCGGTGACAACAAATGTGGAGGGAATCAACATGCCAGAAATGGTAACCACTTCGGTGGTAATCATGGTCAAGACAATAAGAATGGACATTTCAAGAAGAGGAGATTCAACAATGATGGAAAGACATCAACACCAACACCCGTTGTTAAGGAAGGAGAACGACCACCTATCGTATGCTTCAAATGGGGAGGGACACATCACCAAACTGTGTGTAGCGATCAAAGCGTGTTACAATTATGGAAGAGAAGGTCACCTAGCCCGATTTTGTCATGCTAGGAAGTCAAATCCAGTTGGAACGGTGACACCAAATGTCGTCTCAGACAAGTCAAAACCAGTAGTTCAAGGGAGAGCATTTGTTGTGACCTCCCAGAAAGCAAGGAACCCGAACGAGGTCATCACGGGTAAGCTTATCATAAACTCTAGCGAAGTATATACCTTATTTGATACCGATTCTACCCATTCTTTTATTTCTCCTACTTGCGCTCAACGTTTAAATTTGGCACCGGAGAAATTAGACTTTGACTTATCTGTTGAAACTCCGTTGGGAGAAACCTTTATTACATCTGTTGGGAGAATGCATATTATGATTTGATGTTTTAATGTATATGCTAATGATTATTTGTAAGGTCCTTAAATGAATACATGTACAAGGACTTAGTGATAGATCAAATTGTTAGGTTGATCTGAGCTCTCAGTGTGTACAATTCTGTTAGGGAATGTATAGATAGAAAGATCAAAACTGTTAGGTTGATCTGGAGATGTAATAGACTAGTATTGAAAAAATCATAGTGCATCAATCTGATCAACATTGCAGAAGTCAAGGTAGAGAACGTAGAGCCTGAAGATCGTAGTATGCCTGCCTTGAAGGGACTCTTCGGGAATCGTAGAGTAGTCCCCAACGTCTGCCGAGCCATCTCCACGATCGTAGTATGCTGAAGGAAACAAGAAGTTTACAAGTCAACGATCGTAGTGTGCTCTCGGGAACGTAGAGTCAACAACACGAGCAAGTGAAGATCGTAGTGTGCAAAGGTTTAAGGGAAATTGTAGTGCTCTCGACTGATAGCATCATAGTGTGCAAAGATGTCAAAAATGCTACGATCTGAATCATAGAACACCACGATCCAAAGTATTGCTCCTGCAACCAAGCTTGACAAAGATGAGAAAGGTAAAAGTATTGATATCACTCAATACAGAGGTATGATAGGGTCTCTTTTATACCTAACTGCCAGTAGACCAGATATAATGTTTCCAACATGCATATGTGTTAGATTTAAGGCTAATCCTGTCATGCATTCTAGGACTAAGCATATAGAAATAAGGTATCACTTCATTAGGGATCATGTGCAAAATGGAACTATATCTTTACAATATATCCCTACTGAAAATCAACTTGCTGATGTTTTTACAAAACCACTAGATGAATCCAGATTTAATAAGTTAATAAGTGAGCTAGGAATGCTAAATCTACAACCATGAAATATATGCTCTAGATTGTGCTAACCATGACAGATACAAAGGCTGAACTCAAAATTGTAGACATGATTAAGGGAAGTTCACGATCGTAGAGCTGAACAGACAACTACCTCAACGATCGTAGCAAGGACTCAACCATCTTAGTGCAGACTCAACGATGACAAAATCTCATCCTGTGATGACAAGCTTCATAACAAGGCAATCTCTCTAAGAGGTGGCTCAGGAACAAACCTAACCCTTGAATTTCTCCAAGAGGTTGGCCCTTCCCGAGCTGCCTTAAAAGAATGCTTTATCAAAAACTCATCACAAGGATTCGGACAGACTCGACGATCGTAGGACAGACTCGACGATCGTAGGACAGACTCAACGAATGCTGATCAGACTCAACGACTGCCAGACAGACTCGATGATCGCAGGATAGACTCCACGAACATAAGACTACCTCAATGATCGTAGTCTTCCTAAGGACACCTCAGCTCTGAAAAGGCCAAGGGTAAATCAGTACATTCCTGCACAGTCAAAATCGTAGAGCCAAGCAAAAATCGACACCTGTCCCACTAAGTGAAAAAGAGAGAGGGTAGTTACAAGTACAAATTGAAATCATTTTTTTAAAATCTGAAGTTCAAAAGATTATCTATCTCATCCTCTCTCTCTCTCTCTCCAAGCAAAACCCTAAATCAGCAGAAAGCTCATTCGTATCTCACCTCCAACTACAGAATCAATGGTTGCTTCAAATGTGGTTTCAGGCTACAGACTCTGCTTCTATGAGTTCAAGACTGCTCCACCATAATTTCACAAGACGCTGGCCTTACTTAAGAAGGCGGGTCTCGAAGAGGCGTTGAGCACCGATACACTCATCTATCCCAAGCTAGTGAAGGAGTTCTATAAGTATGGTGTGTTCGAACACAACACCATCACTACTCGAGTAAAGGGAGTAGAAATGAGACTAAGGGAAGAGGACTTCAATCTGGACCTAGGTTTCAAGAATGAAGGGCACCCATTCTTAGACAGCATAAACTTCCAAGAGAGTCTAAGGAAAATGCATCACAAGAAAAACCCCTCTGTAAAAGGATACAAAAAGAAGGAGTTCCCACAAAGGTATGAGTTCTTGGCTGACATTATTGGAAAATGCATATGCTGCAAAAGCTCAGGTCATGACTCGGTGAATGAAGCTCAACTTAAGCTCATGACGACCATGTTTAATGGCATACAACTCAACTATGGAGCTGTATTACTCGAGTGGATCGGAAGGTGGATCCTCAACTCGAAGAAATCAAAAAACCCTCAAAAGATGTTATATGGGCGTTTCATAAGTATCATTCTGCAATCAGCACTGGGTGACAAAATTGAGGATGAAGAGGGAGAAGTCATCAACCCAAATCGAAGAATGACCCAGCAGTTGTTTGAAAACTAGAAAAGAAACCCTACTGAGTATGTGCGAATGATGACAGAGTCCAGTGGAAGAACTGGGGATCTACAAAACGCAGGCATTCCAGGAAACATGTCTGTTGTCAGGGAAGAAGCTGAAGAAGAAGGAGAAGCCAACCAGGGAGAACCCTCTACTCTTGCCAGAAAAAGTAAGGGTAAGAGAAAGCTAAGGGCTAGACAGATCGAAGAGCCTCAAGGATCTACAACTGACATTCCTGTAGAGTCCTCTGATATAGAAACTCTAAGGAGGCTAAGAAAGAAGCAGCAACAAGACAAAGCTGAAGAGGATCAAGCCACCATATCACAGATCCTAAAGAAAAACAAAACTGGTCATAAGTCTAAAAGACCAACAATTGCTTCTATCGTAGAGAGTCTCTTTATTTTACGAGACCGAAGCCAAGTGTGGCGAAATGGAGGAAGCTGCTTGAAGAAGAGTGGTACATTCAACATGATAAAGCTAAGACTCAAGAGAGTCCGAAGTTGTGGCTAAACCCAAAGAAATCAAAAGAAAATTGGTCAAGAAGTATATTCTTGAAAATGAAAAGGTCTTTGAAAAAGGAAGCGAAGAATATGGTCACAAAAGAAGAACTGTCCCCAAGCAAATAAAGAGGACGATGCTCGGTGAGGGGAGATCCCCAAATTCTCATGATAGAGAATACACCACCGAGGGGAGTTTCGATCTCTCAAGAAGATGTTCGACTAAGGGGACTTCTTTGAATCTACAAGGAGATGATCATGCTGAGGGGGAGCCTCATGATATCCACTCGGCAGAAGAGGAGATTCCTGCCCAAAATCAAGATGTCCCTATTAGACATGAAGAAGAACCAGTAAAAGGTCATCAAGAGCCCATTGAGATAATGGAATCCTTAAATGAATATAGTGAAGAGGAAGAAGATGATGATGATCTTCAAATCACTGATGTAGGGAAAGATGGATTCAGGAGCTATCTGTACACTCAACTATTTTCCTATCTACCCATGATGGCATACCATCAAGCTCAAATCCTGAACTCATGGGATCACATGTTCTGGAGCTTCAAGGAATATCCAGCCATCTCAGTTCTGGCTCATGGATTTCCAGGGAAAGTCATCTTTGCCAAGAAGCTGCTTACCAACCATTCCTCATCAAAAGACCAATATGAGGTATTGTCTATTCCTATCAAATTCAGAGTTAATCACTTACCATCATCTTCATTTAGCTATTTTTATGAATTCCCTCGATGGTTGGAAGTGACTCTCAATCCAGTAAACCAATTTCCAGTTACAGAATCCCAAAATTTTGTAACTGAAGAACCAAATGAAGTTAACTTTACCTTGCAACCACAAATCACCACCTCTACGATTCCAGACTCCAACCACATCGTAGAGTCCCACATCGAAATCGTAGAGTCGCTTATCCCAGACATCCAAACCTAAGCCCCTTCATCTAATATACCTTCCACCTCATCAAATGACTACTTTAGTCTTGATCTCGCTCTTTACAACTTGCAAGATCAATCCCAACAGAGCATCCCTCCAATTAACAATCCACAAGCAAATGATACTCTCCCAAGCCTGCCTACCAAGGATGACTTGAAAGAAACCTCTGAGAAAATGGTCAAGTCTATAGAAGCAAGTTTAGAAACTCACTCTGATCTCATCAATATCCGGCTGAATCAAATGATCACAGCTGCAAATAATTTCCCTGGCACTATGAATACTGAGCTTACAAAGAGGCTAAGAGAAATTATCAAAGAGATTACAAGAGTATGTCGGACGAGAGATGAGATCCACTTCCGAGAGAGCCCCCACAAAGAGAGGTCAGAATCGAAATGCGAAAACATTAAGACCTTGAACATAAAATTATGCTGGACAACATCCTCAACTTGAAAGCTTCTGTCTACGACTTCCAGAAATCTTATGCAAATCAGGAAAAACATAATGATATGATTATTTCAGTTCTCTAAAACAAAGAAGCAAGATCTGAAAAATAGATCAAGGAAAATAGAGAGGACATTGCTCAGACACAAAGCCAACTGAACGAGCTTGTCCAAGGTGTTAATCGACTGTCTGCCGATATTTGAACCCTTGATGCTGACATAAAGGGGGAGAATAAAGGGAAAGGAGTTCAGGGAGGACAAGGCAGAGGTCATGGAACTCAAGAAAGGGGAAGAGGACAATATCAAACTCAAGTATCATGAAGCCCTCCTGCAAGACAATTCCACAATTAGACTCAACGATCTGATCAACAGAGAATTGTAATGGCTATACTGTTAAACCGTCAGGAGTCAACTCCCAGCTCACAAGATGTGTCTACTGTACGCATAAGAATGCCAACCGGAGATCCTGCATTCATGCACAAGTATGAGGATAATCCAATACTAAGTCTAAGCGAGCTGGAAGAGTTAGGCAGAAACGCGGAAGCTCAAAGAAAAAGAAGGGCTGAGGAGTACGTCAACCCACCTCCACTAAAGAGGTCAAGGAAATAGAGATAAGTTGAAACTTAAAATTCCTATTGATGTAATGCTAAATTGTAATATCTTCTGATCATCAATAAATTCATGCTTGTTCTCTAGAAATTTCAGCTGCTCACTGAAATACTAAGTCATGTTTAAATTTCCTACAAATGCATCTAGTCACTAATAATCATGACAACAAATCTCCTTGGTTATGTCAACATAAAATAGGGAGAGATTATTGGGAGAATGCATATTATAATTTGATGTTTTAATGTATATGCTAATGATTATTTGTAAGGTCCTTAAATGAATACATGTACAAGGATTTAGTGATAGATCAAATTGTTAGGTTGATCTGAGCTCTCAGCGTGTACAATTCTATTAGGGAATGTATAGATAGAAAGATCAAAACTGTTAGATTGATCTGGAGATGTAATAGACTAGTATTGAAGAAATCATAGTGCATCAATCTGATCAACATTGCAGAAGTCAAGGTAGAGAACGTAGAGCCTGAAGATCGTAGTATGCCTGCCTTGAAGGGACTCTTCGGGAATCGTAGAGTAGTCCCAACGTCTGCCGAGCCATCTCCACGATCGTAGTATGCTGAAGGAAATAAGAAGTTTACAAGTCAACGATCGTAGTGTGCTCTCGGGAACGTATAGTCAACAACACGAGAAAGTGAAGATCGTAGTGTGCAAAGGTTTAAGGGAAATCGTAGTGCTCTCGACTGATAGCATCATAGTGTGCAAAGATGTCAAAAATGCTACGATCTGAATCATAGAACACCACGATCCAAATCGTAGAGCATCATCTATCTCATGTCAGAAGACGTCGAGCCTCAATGATCTGTGATTTCAACATGTGAGAAATGGATCTTAGACGCTGCAGTACTCATCAGTCCCATAGTATATGAAATATCCTTAGTATGCAACAAAGAAACGTATTGAAGAAGCTAAGGATAGTACCATGGGTAAGAGGGACAAAACACCTTTGCAGGTGGTAGGTGAGAAAGCAGCCTGCAGTGTCAGTGGGCCAGAATGAAGAATTTAGAAGATGTGCAGAAATGTCTCCATCACAGTACAAAAAGTTCAGACGCATTTAATGCCACAACGGATGGATCCAACAGATAGTTTTCAACATCACATATATACATATCAGACAGATGAGAGAGAACTAAGCAAGCATTAAACAAACAACGTGAACATCTCTCTCAAGCTCAACTCTACGATCTGAGATATTGCAAAGCTTGCTCAGCTACTCAGTTCTTTAGAACAAGTGTTTACACAGCGACTGAGTAGCAACTATCAAGAACATAACATTATCAACCAACTGAAGAAGAGTACCAAGTCTGCTTTGGACTTGAAGAGTTAAATAGTGAATCAGAAAGAAATCCAAGTCTGCTGACTTGAAGAGTTCAAGAGTGAACTAAGAAGTTCCTAGGCTATTTGGTCTAGAAGGAATCTGTGATTCGAAGTTGTAATGCACATCCTTAGTGGATATCCTACTCGCTGAGTAGAAGAGTGGACTAAGAGCTTTAAGTGCTCTGAACCACTTAAAACGTCTGTGTCATTTACATTCACATCGTAACTGCTATAACTATTATAACTGCCATAACTGCCTCACCCTCATTATTCCATTGCTTGGTAAAAAAGATTAAAACAAATATTAATTCCGCTAAGTTTTAATCATTATCAAAGAACTACTAAATAAAATAAAAGTATTTTAAATATCTATTCAACCCCCCCTTCTAGATAACTATTGTGCCAACTAGGAACTAAAAACATCCATTGTTTATAAGTCTTGTTTAGTTCAAATCGGTACCCTCACATTGCCTGTCGATCTTATTTCATTGAAAATACTTGCATTTGACATAATTCTAGGGATTGATTGGTTAACTACTCATCATGCAAAAATTGATTGTTTTCGTAAGGTTGTTAGCTTTCATATTCCTAACCAACCTATTATGCGAATTCAAGCAACCAAACCATAAAATCAATCACTGTCGTCTCAAGCCATAAAGCTATTCGTTTATTGAAAAATGGATGTCAAGCTTTCTTCGCTCATGTCACAAATTTAAACAAAAATACGTCAGTTTTGAATGATATTTCTATTGTTAATAAATTTCCTGACGTATTCCCTGAAGAACTTCCTGGCCTACCCCCAGAGCATGAAATTAAATTTTGTATTGACCTTGAACCCGGTACAAAACCCTTTTCCAAAGCCCCATATCGAATGGCTCCTATTGAACTTTAGGAGTTAAAGACCCAACTGCAGGAATTGTTAGACATCGGTTTTATTCATCCTAGTACGTCTCTTTGGGGTGCTCTTGTTCTATTCATGAAGAAGAAAGATGAGAGTATGCGACTTTGTATTGATTATCGGGAGTTGAATCATGTCACCATCAAAAATAGGTACCCGTTGCCACGTATTGATGACCTGTTTGACCAGTTGCAAGGAGCCAAATTCTTTTCAAAGATCGATCTTCATTCCGGATATCATCAGTTAAAGATTAAAACCGATGACATTCCAAAGATGGCTTTCAGAACTCGGTACGGACATTATGAATTCCTAGTCATGTCCTTTGGATTGACTAATGCTCCTGCTGCCTTCATGGACATGATGAACCGAGTATTCAAGGAATATTTGGATCATTTTGTGGTCGTCTTTATTGATGACATTCTCATATACTCCAAAAATTGTGAAGATCATGAGCAACACTTGAGGCTGATACTCCAAAAGCTTGGTGAAAACAAGTTTTATGCCAAGTTAAAGAAATACGAGTTCTGGCTTGAAGAAGTAGCATTCCTTGGGCACGTAGTATCAAGTCATGGAATATCTGTTGACCCGGCAAAGATTGAAGCAATACAAAGCTGGGAGCAACCTAAATTAGTGATCGAAGTACGTAGCTTTCTCAGCTTAGCTGGTTATTATCGGAGATTCGTAGAAGGGTTTTCTCGAATTGCTACTCCATTAACTCAGCTGACTCGGAAAGATACAAAATTCGATTGGAGTGAGGAATGTGAGAAGAGTTTTCAAGAACTCAAGAGAAGACTCATTTCAGCATCTGTTCTGACAATACCATCTGGCTCAGAGGGATTTGTCATCTATAGTGATGCTTCGGGCAAAGGGTTAGGATGTGTTCTCATGCAACATGGGAAAGTCATAGCCTATGCCTCTCGACAACTCAAAGAATATGAGAGAAATTATCCTACTCATGATTTAGAGTTGTTAGTTGTTGTCTTCGCACTTAAAATTTGGAGGCATTACCTGTATGGGGAGAAAGTGGAGATCTAAACGGATCATAAAAGCCTCAAATATTTCTTCACGTAAAAGGCACTCAACATGCGGCAATGACGTTGGCTCGAACTATTGAAAGATTATGATCATACCATTCAATACCACCCTGGAAAAGCAAACGTGCTAGCTGACGCATTGAGTAGAAGATCATATGCGGGTATGAATGCGATATTGTTAACGCAAAGGCCTATTTTATATGGCTTACGAAGGATGGAGATAGAGTTAAAAACTCCAGGGACCCACGTGATGATGGCGAATATACAAGTAGAACCGACTTTAATCGATAAAGTTAAAGCTGCTCAAGCTACAGACCTGGAGCTGATGCATATGAGGAAGAAAGTATAAGAAGGTGCTATTTTGGAAGCAAGAATCGATGAAGAAGGAATACTTCGAGTCAACTCCAGACTTTGTGTTCCTAACGATTCTGACTTGAAGTATAAAATCATGACGGAGGCGCACAACACACCGTTTGTAATCCATCCTGGGAGTACAAAAATGTATCGTGATCTTCGACATACATTTTGGTGGAGAAATATGAAGAAAGAGATAGCAGAGTTTATCTCAAGGTGTTTAACTTGTCAAAGAGTCAAGGCGGAGCATCAAGTGCCAAAAGGTCCATTGCAACCACTCAAAATTCTAGAATGGAAGTGGGAACACGTTACTATAGATTTCGTTACTGGTCTCCCAAGGTTTCTCAAGGCATAGATACAATTTGGGTCATTGGTGATAGATTGACCAAGTCTGCTCATTTCCTACCTATACGAGAAACTTATACACTTGAACGTCTTGCTCATATATACATAAACGAGATTGTAAGACTGCATGGTATGCCAGTATCCATAGTTTCTAATCGAGACCCAAGATTCACTTCAAGATTTTGGGTTAGTTTGCAAAAAGCTATGAGCACAGATTTACGATTTAGCTCGGTATATCATCCTCAGATGGACGGGCAGTCAGAGATGACTATTCAAAATCTTGAAGATTGATTAAGACTCCGTGTCCTTGACTTCAAGGGAAGTTAGGACAAGTTCTTACCATTGGTGGAGTTTTCCTACAACAACAGTTATCAAGCAAGTATTGGCATGGCTCCATTTGAGGCGTTGTATGGAAGAAAGTGTCGTTCTCCAGTATGTTGGGAAGAGGTGGGTGAAGCAACGTTGTTGGGACCGGAGTTGGTACGTATGACTATGAAAAAGATTCAAACGATCCGACAACGTATAAAAACCTCACAAGATTGACAAAAGAGTTATGCTGATCTTCATCGAAAGGATGTGGAATTCGTTATTGGAGATCATGTGTTGTTACGTGTTGCTTCATGGAAAGGAGTTACAAGATTTGGAAAAAGAGAAAAGCTTAATCCTTGATTCATTGGCCCATTTTTAATCCCCGATCGAGTAGGAACTGTGGCCTATAGACTCGCCTTACCGCCAAGTATGGCTCGTGTTCATAACGTTTTTCACATATCTATGTTACATAAATATGTGAAAGACCCGAACCACATTATTGAATTAGAACCAGATGAGATAGAGGAAGATTTAACGTATGAAGAGTTACCTGTTAAAATCTTGGATAAGAAGGATCATATTCTACGCTCCAAGGTTATACCTCAAGTCAAAGTTTTGTGGAGAAACTACGATGTGGAAGAAATAACCTGGGAGTTAGAATTTGAGATGAAGTCAAGATATCCTCACCTCTTCGATATACCAGGTACGTACCCTAATTTCGAGGGCAAAATTTCATAAGAAGGGGAGGTTGTAAGACCCTAACTTTTTATGAATAAAGAATAATTTTCTATAAACATCATTTTTGAGTATTAAAGAGTGAATTTGTTATAATGTTATAGTTGTGGGTAATATTTATTAATTTTGCAAAGTACGCAAGTTGTTATATTATATTCGATTGGTCGGGAATATTCGTTTTAATAGGGAATATTCGTATGACGGCACAATCATTGGTGGACCCCACAACGTAATTATTGTCGGAATGAGAAAATGACAAATATCTTTTTATGAAAATAACGACGAAAGTTTTACTGTTGAAATAACAGGTGTTGAAAGTACAGTAATACGCGTGGTTGCAATGTAGCACACGGTATTGATTATTGATTCTTACGTGAGAAGTCACTCAGTTTTACTCAATAATTGTTACAGTAATTGCTGCATAGTATCTCACGTTATTTGATTCAATTATTGTCAATATTTTATATATTATTAAATCAATAATTGAGATGACAAGTTATTCTAATTATTATATACTTTATTAACAATATCTAGAAAGTTCTGTCGAGGTAAGGGGTTTGGTCACCTAATTGCGCGCCAATAGGGAGAAATCCTTATTGGAAAGCCCCCTCTTTCCTGGGAACGATCTGGTTGTTAATATTGCAAGTTATAATAATATGAATAAAGGTTGTTAAAAATATTGAGGGGATTTTTATGAAGTATTTGTTGTAATTTTTGGCGTATTTTATGGACTCCCATTTACCCATTTTTCAAAATAATCGGTAGAAAATTATTTTATATAATAAAGGTGGAGCCCACATGTGGGGGCCACATGTGGGACCCATATATATTGAAAATTTGATATTGGGAATGGGGGAAGGGAAGTTACGTGAAGGAAAGGAAACTAATATATATATATATATATATATATATATATATATATATATATATATATATATAATGATATATGTTTTTGTTATATATATATATATAAAGGTTGTCTAATGAATTTTGGGGATTTGGGGAAAGGCATCACACGGGTGATGCTGCAGTGATGTAGGTTTATATATATATATATATATATATATATATATATATATTTTATAAAGTTTATTTTATTAGATTATAAATATAATATATTATATTTTATTTAAGGTTTTTGTTTTATTAGAATATTTTATTGCATAATGCTGCATAGTAAATCAAAATTTTTAAACGTTTTCGTCGGCTGAATTTGGCCATGAATATAGTCACTGTGCGTCCGTGATTTTAATATTCAAGTAGTATCCTTCTATTCTCCTATAAATAGGATGCTTAGTTAGAATTGAAAATCACACCAGAATCAGAGAATTCTTCGTCTATAATATTGAGCGTATTTTTTTAGAGTTTTAGAAAGCTTTGAGCGTAGAATACAGTGAAAGTTTTCTACAAGAATATCCCGCTATACCAGTTGAAATACTCTTCTTTTCAAGGTAAGGGATGCTATTTTGTTCAATATTCGCTTGAAATAATATTTTCTTCCATACTCTGTAGTATGTAAGTAATATTATTTCGTTTCAGATTTCGAATTCTATACTCGTTTTATTAAAGTTTTGGCTTCTAAACTCCATGAAATTAGTAGAATATCCTTGATATTTGCACTTCATCCAATATCTTTTCATAAAAATATTATTCTGAGCATTCTTGATAAGTTTTAACTTTTTCATGTCTGAGTACTATTCACGGGGTTGCTATTCCCAAAGTTCTATTCATGGGGTACTATTCACTCGAGTACTATTCACCCGGGGTACTATTCATGATAAAAATTGATTCGTTTTCGGTCTAAATCATTTTTGGTACAATATTATTCTTGAATTTTACTCCACAAAGAAGTATCATGTTGACAATTTGGACGTTATTGATTTCTGGATAAATTAAATTATAAATCTTTAAAAATTTATCCTTGAACTTGTTTTATTGAATTCTTATATCATTGTCATCATCCTTATGTTTATATTATGTTGAAAGTCATCTCTGGCCTGTAGTGCATAGATGGAGTTGGTATGATTATGACCAGAGATTATTCGGTACAATCATGACCATAATATTACAAATGATGTGGTAAAAGTCCTCATTGGCCCGTAGTGCATTGATGGACAGTTGTTGGCATGATCATGACCATTGATGAATACACGAATATCCTTGGCCCGTAGTGGATGGATAATTTGTGGTCGTGATACTAGAGAATATCCTTGGCCGTAGTGCAGGGGTGATTCGATGATGTGGATTATTTATTAAGCTGAGTCTCAGCGATAAAAGTGATAAAAAACCTTTTTAAATCATAGAAGATAGTAGATTTTATGCTCTACTTGACTCTTCTAATGGATTGCTTATTCCGCTGCAGTTAAACTTGATGTTTGTTATTTTATTAGTTTAACACAGTTGAAGGCTAACGATAAATTATTTTGCATTATCTTAGTCATAATATTTCTTACTAGGCTAGTTGAGCTCACCCTTTTGCTTTCATTATTCTCTTCAGGAAATGAGAATGTAGCCGGGACTAGTCGGGGAACGGAGTGACAGTCCAGATGATAGCATTAGTAGCCCTCACTATTCTATGAAATAGTGTGATACTAAATGTATTGAGGACTCCATTTAAGTTGAATATGTCTAGAAGACAATATTCGTATTAAAACTCTCAGTTTATGTTTTTTCGTATTTTATGCGACAGTTGTATTTGAATTTTGTACCATGTATTTGGCGACTCAAGATGGGTGATGTATACCTATTTTGGGGACGTCACAAGAATGCTATAGTGTACATAGTTCCTTTGATCATGACCAAACTTGTTAAGCCTTGTGTTAGAGATGTTTTCAAGAAAAAGCTTAGCCTAGTGAGCTAACATGCATGATTACTACATATTTTATATTATGACCTTGCGAGCATGTTAACATAACTTGACTACATATGTTTAGAGCTTTGAAGTTATCTTATGTGTGTTAGATTGCATAGCTCAAGCCTAAAATGGTTTCAAAAGTAAACTTGAACATATTTTTAAGATCTAGTTGCATCACATGAATATCTAGATGCTAAAGAGATAAGATGTCATGTTATGTCTATAATATCTCTAGGTATGATTTATATGTATTGAACATGATGATTTCAAAATAAACATGGGTTTAAAGTATGATTCCGAGTTTTAAACAATAATAGATATGAACAAACAATATGAATGCTACAAGTATATGCATTAACAGATTTTGAAATCTCTATGTGGACATATAACCAAGTAATGAGACATGATAACCACTTGATATTGTTTTGCTTTAATGCCATGTTAGGTGTAAGTTCAAACATATACAAATGAACTCAAGAACGGTTATGCGATTATGTGAGCACCTCTAACATGTAGATATGATAGAGTATTAGTATATAGATGTATGTCTAAAACTATTGTGAAAACTATTATTCATGTTGAACCGAGTATTGTTCTTGAATATTGTGAAATTGTCTATGTCATTTGATTCGGCTAGACTATATGCATGTTTATAAAACTGTCTAAACCAATTGATTGGTGCGGAAATCTTGAAAACTGAGTTGGACAACCCTTAAAGTAAGGGGAATGTATGTTGTTGGAAACCCCGACACATGAGTATATTATTACTGTGGTGTTATGCATAACTTAGAGTATTGTAGACTGATCATCTATAGTACTTAATTCTTTTGGGTTATCAGTTTAATATTGGTTATTCTAGTAGATGTTCAATAGTCATTAGTGACTACTCAGTATAAATTGTATCCAGTTGGATGCCTTGATAGTCTTTGAATTCATATATATCTGTTGATTTATATTGAATTATCATTCTTATTCCAAGAATTGTTAATATTCATTATTCATGATATTATTCTTAAACTCTGAACTATCTTAGAGATGATACTTCGATATTTCAAACTTGTGTTATAAAACTCTTTACCCTTGTTGTATATTACTTGTTGGGCAATTTGTGCTCATCCTTGCTTATTTAAAACCTTTCAGTTAAGGCGGAACAGGGAGGTGTCTCTGGGAAAGACAAGGGCAAGGGCAAGGCTACCGACTAGCTTGTCCCTTTATGTTTAAATCTATTATGTTGCATTATGACTATTTTCAGACTGTGATTAAGCTTAAGTAGGGTTATGTAATAAGTCTTAATTCGATATTATAATGTAATCTATTAAGCACTGTAGGTTGCGAGACTTGAGGGAATAATTATAATAAATTATTGTATTTATTCTAAATTAGATCTTTCGTTGTGAACGTGTGATTTTAGTTATTATGGTGTTACCATGAGAACGTGATGAACCGAATTCAGGTGACCAAGTGGCGTTCAAAATTTGGGGGTGTCACATAAATAATGTGCACAATAATATAAACATCCATCGTCCACCGACACATACACCAAACTAGTATATAAACTATATAAACCTTTAAAAACCAATATGAATTGAATAAATAACCACAAATCTAATGTTTAAGTAACAAATAGACATCAAAAGAATGAATATAAAAGTACAAGCTTATCAAATAACTACAAAACAACACTAAATCAGTCGTCAATCATCATTATCTTGAGTAACTTCTCCTTGATAATCTTGTAATTAACAAAATAATAAAACAAGTTACAAATATAGTAACTATATTGATATTGGTATATATTACGACAATATATAACAAATTGATTACCTCGTTGCCATCCCCATGCTGTGCTGCTGCTGCCGCCACTACATCAGCTAACTCATAAGGACTCAAAGCCGCCAATTTCCTGCCCAATATCTTGAGAAGATCGCGATCTTGACATATAGCTCTCACACAGTCAGCAGAAGTATGAACAACTGGATGACTCGATGACTGTGAAGACTGGGTAGCAGAGCTACCTAGCGGTCACTGATAGAGATTGGTCACACAAAACAAACGCGCTAACGTTCCGCACCAATTTTTGGGAGGGAAAGTCATGCCAGCGATTGCATGCGGTCGCTGATAGAGATTAGCGACTAGAAGCAATCTGGCGGTCGCAGATGGCGAACAAGCTATTATTGATATCAACGAATGAAAAGGCGATCATCGAAAAGGTTTGGTCGCAGATAGAGATTTTTCCTGTAGTGATTAACAACCAGATTATTCCCAAGAAAGAGGGGGCTTTTCGATGAGGATTTAACCTTATTGGCGCGCAATTATATAACCTAACCCCTTTCATCGATAGAACTTTCTAGACACTGCCAATAATGCTAACTAATAATATTATAAAATATTGTGCACATGTTACAGTAACAATTATTAAGTCAATGATATGAGATACTATGTAGCAACTACTGTGGCAATTTTTGAATACTGAGTGACTTCTTACGTAAGAATTAATAATCAGAGATACTGTGCAATACCGTGTGCTACTGTCCAACCACGTGAATTATTGTACTTTTATCACCGGGTATTTCAACAGTTAACGGTAAAAGTTTTGCCATTATTTTTTATAAAAAGGTTATTTCTGTCGCTTTCTATATCCGACAGTTATTACGTTATGTGTCCACCAATAATTGCGCCATCGTACGAATATTTTCTGGCAAAAAGAATATTCCCCGACAAAAAGAAAATTTTATGACAACTTTCTTACTTTGCAAATTTTGCACATATCACCATAACTGTGACGCCCACGAATCCAGGTTCTCCAACCTCGGTGTCTACGTTGGAATTTTTTATTTGTACCTTTTTGTTACTTATTCTTTGGTGTTCTCATGTTAGGTGAGATTTGTTTGAAAAAATAAGTGAAAAAGGTCCGACATGTATCATGTTGACGATGGACTGTTAAGAGTCGCCAGTTGGTTTTTTATATGGTTGTACCAACACAACCGAGAAAAGGTTTACACATTGACCCAGTGATGTGACACTGCTAAACGGGTCGATGAAACCGAGATTCATTTAGGGTCTGGGGACTTGATTATGCGGAGGGAAGGTGTTAGGCACCCCCCGACATCCGTGTTGCCATGGTGACCGCCACTTTTCAAGAAACTGTTATATGAATGTGTGTGTGTGTGGGTCAATGTGCTGTTATTTGGAAGTAATGCGAGGCCTCGTTCGCACCTATATACACATGGTTTGAATTTGTGTAAAAATGTAGTTTTAAATAAGATATGGCAGTGATATTTTATAAAAGAGGTTTTTCAAACCCTTGTGCTCAATAGTAATTGAGACCTTGTACACTCCCATTTTTTATTAAGTGTTCAGCTTGATTGTTTTTAATTTTCAAGATGTGAAACATCTTCGAGAAAATAATGTACAAAATAGTGCCGAACTCCTCGTGGGTATGAAAACCATCTTAGGAAATCCAAACACCGTGAATAAATTTACAAGCTGCTTACAGCTGAAAATGTCCATCACGGGAACCGAATCTAGATCCAGTAGACTAAATCTGTGATCACATGATTCCTAGGCTAACATGATGCCGCAATTGATAATAAAGCAGTAAGCAGGTATATATATAAAAGCTGTAAATATATATATACAGACATAATCAGCCACCATAAAGCACCTCTATGGGGGATCAAAAATGTAAATAAAGCTATAAAAGTAATCAACCGCCACGAAGTAGACTCCAGGCGGGACAAAAGTAAAGAAAGCTGTAAAGACGATCAACCACCATGAAGTAAACGCCAAAGTGGATTACATGTATATATATATATATATATATATATATATATATATATATATATATATATATATAAAACCTAAGAAAGCATATAGGATGTAAAATCGAGCTCATCGAACAAAGTTCGACAATAGTTGATATATATAAGTATATATATATATATAAAAGCAAAGATGGCGCTCCTGGATGTAAAATCTAGGCTCATCGAACAAAGTTCGACACACAGCTTTATATATATATATATATATATATATATATATATATATATATATATATATATATATGAGATCAAGTGCATACCCTTATCTTACTACTCACATGCTCACCCCCTTTAGGCGATGGTTTTGGTCATACAACCATCGCTCATACTTTTAGCGACGGACAACATATAAGCGTCGCTAAAAGTATGACGACGATTGTATGACCAAAACCGTCGCCTAAAGAGGGGTGAGCATGGGTGAGTAAGATAATGGGTATGCACTTGATCCAGACCGTATATATATATATATATATATATAAAAGCAAATAAACTCTCCAGACGTAAGTCTAGGCTCATTGAACAGAGTTCGATACATAGTTCATATATATAAGTATATATATATACGAAAGAAAATAAACGCTCCAGACCGAAGTCTAGGCTCAATCGAGGCATAACTCGATAATGTTATTTCATATATAAAAATATACATATAAGTGTATATATATATATATATATATATATATACAAACTGAAATGAAACCATGGACCGAAGTCCAGGCATACACACACAACATAACTCTCAACGTGAAGAATGGTTTGTGCAAAGATGAAGAGAAAGGCTTTAAAGTGTGTAAGAAGGCTTACAGTGGGCTGCCAAAGAAGACTTCTATAACTTTAAGTGGATGAACACTCGGCTCCCGCCGGTACAAATAGAAGCTATATGTGAACTCACAAGTGTTTAAAATGAGAAAGGACTCAGTGTAGGGTGAGTACAGAGCAAATTTGACAAGGCTTCCTCACCTTTTTCTCTTTTAAAATGGCCACCCCAAGCCCTCTATTTATAGAGGGGGGGAGCTGGCTTTGCCCATGAGATGTACCTATGCTGGCTATCCAGGTTGCCACAGGCTTCACGGGTCCTGTCGTCTCAAAGTATGTGCACGCATGCACTATAATGTCCACTTGAACTTTCAGAATTATAATCCGGGCATCCGACTGAGGTATGTAAGACCTATTTCAGACCGCCGTTGTTGAGAGTTACACAATGACATGGGACTAGAGGTTGTACGAAGTCAGGAAGATGGGACCATGCCCTCCGGTCTTCAAGCTTCAAATTCTATCCATTGTCTTGCGTAATAGTCACTCGGGATTGGACCTCCTTGGTTCTTGTGTGACATTGCTGTGTAGAAATGTATGGATGAAATGTTGAGATGGTGCGATGTGGCATCAAGGTGGCAAGATGACGAAATTTCCCCTCACTGCGGTTATTGCTGGTTTGGGCTGATAAAGTAGACGTTACTAAGGGTTATCTCTGAGATTGGTCTGCTGCAAATGTTGAAGGTCCTCAGTGTTATCTCTGAGGTGTGCCTGTCTTCCCGGTGTTATCTCCGGGTCTTGTACTGAGTGCCTCGGTATGAGTGCCGAGGTTGAAGCTTATTGCATGCATTTGAAATATGCATTTCTGGGGTTATCTCCGGAACTGCATTCCTTGGGGTTATCTCCAAGGTTGGTAACTGCTACTCCCAGTGTTGGGACTGAGACTGAATATCTCGGGGTTATCTCCGAGATGAATCGGCCTTCTCCGGTGGAATTTCCAGTATTGGAACTGCATGCCTCAAGGTTATCTCCGAGGTGGGAACTGATACTCCCGATGTGTGTTCCGGGGTTGAGACCGAGCTTCCGGTAGTATCCAGATTGGATATGAGCTGTCTTCCAGGGTTATCTCTGAAAGACGAATCTTGTGACGCCCCAAAAATAGGTATACATCACCCATTCTGAGTCGCCAAATACATGGTATAGAAATAACTACAACTACATTAATACAATTGTCGTGCAAAATACGACAACACATAAACTGTGAGTTTAAATACAAATATTGTCTTCTAGACAATATCCACACTCAAATAAGTCCTCATTACAATTATTGATACACTATTTTACAAAATAGTGAGGACTACTAAAACAACTGCCTTGAACCATTACTCCACACCCCGACTAGTTCCCGCTTATATTCTCATCTCCTAGTAAGAAAAATGGAACAAAAAGAAAAAGGTGAGCTCAACTAGCCCAAAGAAAGAATATTATGACTAAGATAATGTACAACAAATTATCCTTAGTCTTCAACAGGGAAAAATCTGATAGAATACAATAGACAACAAGTTTTAGATCAACAATTGCAGCGGAAACAACAATTCATTAGAAGAGTTAAGTAGAGAATGCAATCTACTATCTTCTATATATGAATTTAAAAGTCCATCATCGATATTTTATCCCTGTAACATCAATCAATATACATCTTGAATCAAATAGTCATCTTTGCACTACAGGCCAAAGATATTCATCAGTTGGTCATGTTCATCTCAACACTGTTCATCTTTGCACTACGGGCCAAAGATATTCGCGACATTAGTCATGTTCATTTAAACACTGCGCTCATCTTTGCACTATGGGCCAAAGATATTCATTATAAAATCATTCATCTTTTCACTACAGGCCAAAGATATTCAGTTATATCATCATTTAGGACTGAGGATGATGAAAAATATTTTAAAGAAAACGAATCCAGTGAAACAAAAGAACAAATATTAAGGATTCGTACCTTAAACAATCCAAGTTCAAAAATACTTCATAAATAACCAGAGTGGAGTAAAATTCAAGAATGTTCAAAACATAGATCCAATCAAAGATAGGAATCATAACCGACAATCTTGGACACAGAAAAGAAAATTTAATTTTTCTGTGAATAGTGTCGTATTCGTGAATAGTGTCGTATACGTGAATAGTGCCGTATACGTGAATAGAAACTCCGACCTCAAAAGATAGAAATTTCACAAAAAAACAACATCACGCTTCGTGAATAGTACTCGTGAATAGTAACTCGTGAATAGTAACTCATGAATAGTAACTCGTGAATAGTAACTCATGAATAGTAACCCCGACATGAAAAAGTTCCAAATTTGATAAAAATTTCCAACCAATATTTCGGCATAATGATATTGAAGAAATAATATCATTTTCGAATAAAATAACATCCCTTACCTCCAAAAAGATAAGATTGACCGAATAATTGATATAGTCTTTGAAAGAACTTGCACCGATATAGCAATACTCAAAGTACTAAAATACTCACAATATACGCTCGATATTATAGAGAGAAATCTTTAGTTTCTTCGGTGTGATTTTCAATTCTATCCTAAGCACCCTATTTATAGGAAATTGCTTAGAACACCAAAGCGTAAAATTGAATATAATAATATTATATATAAACAAAATTCATACGCCCACATCTTGAATCAATTCACCACCATGCACATGTTAAAGATGCCCACAACATATAAAAAATGTTTTTATTAATAAAAATAAATAAAACTTCCAAAAATCAATTATTTCGAACTTCAGAACTTCAATAATTCATAATAAATAGCCCTTTTATCAGAAAATTTGAATCTCGCAACTTTTATAGGAAATTCAATTCTCTACAACTTTTTTAGAAGAAAGGTTTTCAAAATTCCAAATGTAAATTGACCAAATCCACATACTGAGACGATTTTACAAGCTATAATCAAATTTCACCCGAAATGGGGTCCACCGACACACAAAACATGTGTTAATCATTTAATGCAACAAAAATACTCTTCCTCCTCATATACTCATATATCCCACATTCATTGTAAAAATATTATCATTATTCTATTATAATAATATAATAAAATATTATTTTATCAGAAAAGATAAAATATCAATTTTTTAACAATTGTCACTTTAAAAATTTTCTCCATCTATATCCACATAAAATAAATATTTTCCTCATCATATAAATCAATAATTAATTATTCACAAATAATATTACAGAATCACAGTACTGGCAACTAGGCCGTTCCCAGGAAAGATGGGGCTTTCCAATAAGAATTTCTCCTTATCATGCGCAAGAATTAGGTGACCAAACCTCTCCTTAGATGTAACTTTCTAGACATTGCCAATAATATTTTCTAATAATATTATTCAGATAATATGAATTATTGATTCGATAATGGAAAATATTGTGTAGTGACAATTATTGAAACAACAAAGAATATAAAATATCAACGCATCAATTATTGAATTAATAAAATAAAATAATCGAATAAAGAATTATCGTAACAATTATTGAGTAGTGCCTTTCACGTAAGAATCAATAATTGGTGCAATACCGTAAAGCTATCGCGTAAACAACGCGACATCGTGTGTTTTAACCAATAGGGTATTCCAACAAAATTAATTCAGTAATAATTACGCCAAGTTATTTATAAAAAACTTATACTTGTCGCTTTCTTCATCCAATCGCTTTCCATTATGGGGCCCATACAAGGTCACACTTGTCGCATTTAATATTCCCACGCGAAGAAGAATATTCCACGACCAAACGAATATTCTCCAACAACAATGAGTATTTTATAACCACTTGCTTATTTAAAAATATTTACGCATTTCACCCATAACTAACCACATTAATCAAATCAACCCTTACTATTTCAAAATAATAAATAGAGAAAATTAAATCTTCATTTATAAAAAGTTGGGGCCTTACAAATCTGCCCTCCTGCAATGTCAGTGACAGGTGTGCAGAAAATTTCGAGTGTCTACAGATGCCCCTCTTTATCATATTCATGCAATGCAATGCATGGATAGGATAAAGAATCCTAGACACTTGAAATGCAACAAGATAAACATGATGCTAAGTGCATCAACATGATGCAAATGTATGATGCATGTGTGTTGGGTTGTTATCCAACATAAACGTTCACCAATTTTGGAGTTAACAATAAGGAGTTATAAGGGTTTATTTTTAAAATAGTCTTTTTCCATAAAATTCATAACTCTAAATCTATACATCCAAAAATTGCCATTTTTGGACACAATCTAGAAAACACATCTAATTATCATCTCAAATCTTTCTAGAATTTTTGAGGGTCAAAAAAATGATGAAAATGCCCCTGACAGAAACTGCCTCAAACAGTTTATTTCTTTCTTTCATAAACGGGACTGTTTTAGCAAAATCAGTCACTAAAACTTGTAAACTCAACATTTTTGAGTGATACCACTTGGGTTTACTACATAACTTACATATCTAGCACCCCTCTTTGACGGATCACAAAAAGGAGTTAAAGATATAAAACGGTGGATTTTCAAAGTACAAAGAAATTTGGGTTTCTAAACTAGAAAATTTTATTTTTCTTTTCTTTTGATTCCAACCAAATCAACACCCAATATGGGTGAATCCAAATATAAAACACTCATCAATATGTATATTCATAGTTTTTGAGTTTATAAACATAAATCCAAGCTTTGATTTAGAATATCTAAAATCAATTACATAAACTAATTACATTTGTTCAAAATCTTCTTTCTTTCTTCTTCTTCTTCTTCTTCTTCCTTCTTCCTTCTTCCATGGAGGACAATTTTTTTCTCTCCTACTCCTTTCACGGCTGCCACACTTCATCTTCTCTCTCTCACTCTTTCTCTCGTTCTTCTCTTTCTTATCCTTTTCTTTTCCTCTTTCTCTTTCTTCTTTTTCTTTTCATCTTATCTTCCTTCTTATTATTATTTTTTCCTTATCTCTTTCTCTTCATTATTGCCGGCCATGTGGCCTTATCATCTTCCAACATATCTTTTCTTTTTTTTTTTTATAATTTTTATGCATTAATGAATATCCAAAATGTCCTCATTAATTGGGCTTAAAATTTGGGCCACTCATTTAATCTTTTGGGCTTTCCTAATAATTCTTTGGGCTATGTAAAATTGACATAGTCCAATCATTTCCATCTTATCCCATCCTAAATATTTAATTAGGGTTTCTATTCAAAATATTTAGAATTTGAATAATTACTCTAGTATATTAAATTTTATAACCGAATTAAACTTACTTTAATTAAGTTATAAAATTAATAAACTTGAGATAATAAAGATAAATCTCTTGACTTAATATAATTTTTAATATTATTATTCTCCCACATGTTCCTTAACAACTGGGCTCATTTGGGCTTAACACTTTATTTCTTTGGCTTTCCAAATAAAATATTTGGACTTCCTAACTAAAATGTTTGGGCCATAAAAATTAATATGGTCCATTACATTAAATTATATCTTACCCTAATCATTTAATTAGGGTTTCCATGTACTTAACTGAAATACAATTTCTTACTCAAGTACATTTAATTTTTTAACCCAATTAGACTTACCTTAATTAGGTTATAAAATTAATTAATTGAGATATATAAAATAGATCTCTTATAATTAGTATATATTTTAAATATCATAATTCTCTTAGATTATGTCACTAGTATATAATTAAAATACTAAGACCACTAAATAACGACAACCATTTAGGTTATTTAAGTCTCATACCTAATTTAAATTATACAATTTATATTGTATAATTAAATTTAATTTCCTCCTTTCCATAAATTGTTTTCAAACAATTTATTTATATATTAAATATATAATTTAATATATTCATTCATTTATTCATATATGAATTTAATTTACTAACTAGTTGATACGAATATACATATTTACATATTGGATCTCATCTCATATTTTTATCTTACATCCTTTGGTATAATATTAAATATTATACCATAATTCATATAACCTAATATCATATATCCAATTATTTACTTTCCTTTCTATAAATTGTGTTCACAATTTATTTAACTCGTAGTAAATATATTAATATATTCACCCCATTAAATACATGCATACATTACACTCAATAAGGTAATATATGACTTCTTCAATAAAATAGTGGATATACATGAAGTATATTTAATGCCACCAATTTATCACATTAAAATAATTTAATATTATAAATTATTTTAATTTTACCCATATAATTTTCTTTAGTAATTTACTCCTACACTCTACTTACATATAATAAATATATAATTCTAATATATTTATTATAAACAACATCACATATTGCATGACACATAATCCTTTGTGTACTACAATATCACATAACATATCATCTAATAAGAATTTTCTTTATTTAATTCTTATTTTAATATTATCCAAAAATTTGGGTTATCACAGGTCACATCAAAATGGTATAAGGGTGGATTTCCACCAGCAAAACCACAAGCATCTGGCCTGCCAGAAGGACCCAAACCAGACCCGAAGGGGTAATAAGTAACAGCCTCCACGGGATCCTTGCCTAATAGCGTACAAAGCGGGACAATTACTCCTCATACTGAGTCAAAGCGTCTATCTGATCCAAGTGACTTGGCTCCCTGACACATGCAATCCAGTCTATCATCATCACAGATCTGGGTACCATGTCTGCTAAGAACTGGGTAGCACGGGTCTGAGCCCCAATAGTGTGGCGAGCCCACCATCGATAAAAAGCTTCCTGAGAGCAAGAACCATCAGCTAACATGAAACCATCTAAGAATATCATGGGAATATCCGTAACGGGATGGAACAAATGCAAGACCCCAACTTTTTATAAATGAAATTTAATTTCCTCTATTTATTATTTTGAAATAGTAAGGGTTGAATTGATTAATGTGGTTAGTTATGGGTAAAATGCGCAAATACTTCAAATAAGCAACTGGTTATAAAATATTCATTTTTTTATCGAAGAATATCGTTTGGTCGTGGAATATTCTTATTGTCGGGGAATATCAGTACGACGGCGCAACCTTGTGTGGGCCCCATAACGAAAAGAGATTGGATGAAGAAAACGACAAGTATAAGTTGTTTATTAATAATTGGCGTAGTTATTCACAATTATCTTGTTGGAATACCCGTTGGTTAAAACACGCGATGTCGCGTTGTTGCCACATAGCAGTACGGTATTGCACTAATTATTTATTCTTACGTGAAGGCATTACTCAATAATTGTTACGATAATTACTTTATTCGATATTTTATTTTATTGATTCAATAATTGCTACGTTGATATTTTATATTCTTTGTAGTTTCAATAATTGTCACTACACTGCATTATTTTCCATTATCGAGACAATAATTCATATTATCTGAATAATATTATTAGATATCATTATTGGCAATGTCTAGAAAGTTACATCTAAGGAGAGGTTTGGTCACCTAATCATGCGCCAAGAAGAGAGAAATCCTTATTGGAAAACCCCCTCTTTCTTGGGAACGACCTGGTTGCCAGTATTGTGATTCTGTAATATTATTTGTGAATAATTAATTATTGATTTATATGATGAGAAAAATATTCATTTTATGTGGATATAGATGGAGAAAATTTTTAAAGTGACAATTGTTGAAAATCGATATTTTATCTTTTTTGATAAAATAATATTTTATTATATTATTATAATATATTAATGATGATATTTTTACAATGAATGTGGGATATATGAGTATATGAGGAGGAAAAGTATTTTTGTTGCAAAAGTTGTTTAAAACATGTTAAACATGTCTGTGGGCCCATTTCTTGACTGAAATTTGATTATAGCCTGTAGAATCGCCCGTTTCTAGATTTCGGTTAATTTTTGTTTGGAATTTGGAAAAACTTTCTTCTGCAAAGTTGTAGATAATGAAATTTCCTATGAAAAAGACACGTGGTTCGAATTTTTCTGACAAAAGGGCTATTTATTATGAATTATTTAAGTTCCGAAGTTCCGAAATAATTGATTTTTGGATGTTTTAATTATTTTAATTAAGAAAAACATTTTTTTTAAGTTTGGTGAGGTGGGCACTTGGTGGCTGATCAAATGAGGAGTGCGTAGGAAATTTTGATATATATATTAATATTATATAAAATTTTCTGCTTTGGTGTTCTAAGCATTTTTTTATAAATAGGGTGCTTAGGTTAGAATTGAAAATCACACAAGAAACTAAAGATTTCTCTCTCTTTCTCTGTAGCATCCCCGAATCCGGGTCCCAAATCGCCGCGGATCCGGTATACTAATTCTATCACTATTGCGGAAGATATAAACATAAATTGTTTATACATTAAACTTTACACACTATTTCCCCAAAATCGAGTAACCTTAACTAATACACAATCATAAACTATCTAACACATGACAATACTATTCTTCAACCATACTTTTACAAATTAGTCAAGACATTCTATCCCAAGTGAACTTGGCATTTTCCTTTTCTCATGAATCGGTCGTATTCGCCTTATACTGCAATGTTTTATCATGATATAGCAAGGGTGAGCATGAAAGTTGCCAAAAGAGTTTAAAAAAACAAGGTAAAGATATATCATGATTGAAAGAGTTTGAATAATAAAATCGCTATCCTTCACAATGTAGTTGTGAATTAGCATGAACAAAATTTCAAAATTTGAATGAACATTGAAAATGAACATAACAATTATATTTGAACCGATTTGGTAATGAAGGTGATCGACCTTTCATACACGATGAATACATCTGATATGTACAGTACAATTCATAAGCATATCTCGTGTCTAAAACCACTCTTAAAAGAGTTTAAGTAAAAAGAACTTGAAAAAAAACTTGCACGAACTGATTGATTACTTAGTAACACAATATAATAAGCTTTTCCTCAAGACCTAATATTAATAATATAGATCTCCAAGATTAGAATAATATCATTACAGCTTATAAAATAACTTAAACATATTACCACATAATCTTATCGGTCTCTTATACACATAAGACATAGCTTCAAGTCAAACTATTTGATTAGAGAGTTGAAATCGGTTTTATTCTATCATCCCGCGGTGCAGTCGGACAATTTAAGGAGTATAAGTTTAATTAAACTCTCGCCTAAACACTTGACGATATCACGGATAATTTTCTTATCGATTCTAAATGATTTTCATAAGCTCGAAATATTTTTCGGATAATTAATATCATTTATCTAAATTTTCCGATCATTAATAACGTATTTAAATGAATTAAATACCACATAATTCTTTAATCATTAATATCTATTTAATATCAAATATTAATGAAAATCATTACATAATATTATAATATAATGTATAATATATCACGGTATTTTTAATACCTTAAAATCACATTTATATGATTTTTAAACACTTAAAATTATTATCCGATAATTGATATTAATAATAAAATATTAATATTTTATGATAAAATATCAAAAGTTATAGTTTATAACTTAGAATATTTTTATAACACATAAATCATTTTTATATAATTTTTAAAGCATTAATTCTATTTTTCAAAAATCGAAATTAGTCGTGACTTAAGAAAATTAGCTACCTCGTGCTTAACTCCAGAGATGCCCATCTTTTGACATAACCTTATATATGTTAACGTGATGCTCCATTTTAAATTTCGTGGCAATCGAGTTGTAGAACTCCGGTTATAGCGATTTCAAATCGGAAAATCACAAAAATTGAAATGGTCATAACTTGGTCGTTTTAAGCCAGAATTAGCTCATTTTTGGACACGAATTACTTAATACCATATATTTTCATTTCCCAAAAGGCCATAATTTATTTCACAATTTAAGTTTCCAAAACAGCCCCTACCATTTCTTGGACAGCAACTTTTTGTCATAAAACAGTTTAAGAGTCCTTTGCTAAAACTTATATAAAACGAGATCTGTAACTCCGATTAACGATCCGTTAATTTTGTTGGATTCGTAACTTTCCGAACTACAGTTTTCATCTATCACAATCCATATTTGGACATGTTAAGCTCTCGAAATTTAGCCCGGAAGTGGCTGCTAAAAACTGTTGCTCTAACAGTTTTTCTTACCTTTGAGTAGTTTGGGAGAAATTTCATAACTCTCTCCTCCGATGTCGGATTTAGTCCGTTTTGGAGTCTATGGAAAGCTTATTGAGTGTACTATAACATACCAAAAGCCCAGAATTTTTAGAGCAGGCTAGCTAACCCCGAAATTTCCTTTTTGTGGCAGCAACGTTTTGGCCAAAAAAAAACAGTTTTGGGGTCCTTCACCGTAAAATCCATATCTCTCAAACCGTATGGCCAAAAATTCTCAAATTTTTACACAACCTGCATATCTACTGATATTAACACCCCAAATTTTTCCAGAATTTATAAAGCACAAAAAGGGGACGAAAATGCCCCTGCTACGGACTGATCCAAAACAGTTCCTAGAAACGGGACTGTTTTCACATAAATCAACACCACGACTTTTAGAAACGTGATTTTTGAGTTCTACCACTTAGGTTAACTACTAAACACATATATCTAAGGTTTTTGAGTGTAGAACTATGGATTCAAGGTTTGATTTACAACCATCAAAATTACATAAACAAAAGGGTTTATACCTTTGCTTGATTTTCTTTCTTCTTCAAAGATATGAGATGGATCTTGAGGTGTATGAAGATCAAAGTTTTTTCTTCTCCTTCTCCTCTTGGAGCTGCCGAATGGTATCTCTTCTCACTCTCTCATAATGCCATTCCTCCTTCTCTCTTTCTCTCTTTCTCCTCTCTAAGTCTTGGACAAGTTTGATAATTAAAGTGAGGCTTTTCTCACTTTTAATCTATATAAGTTATAATTCAAGGAATCTAGTAAATTCTAGATGATTGATAATTGAGCTATAAGTCACATGCTAGGTTATAATTATTCCCCCTTCAATAATTTGCTAGATTTTGCAAGATTACATGGGATTCTCTAGCCATAATTCACCAAAATGGGACAAAAGGGTAAAATGGACATTTCCATATCAATAATTGATTTTTTTTTTAATTCTTATTTAGTATACCAAATGTCCAATATGTCCCTCCTTAATTGGGCTTGTTTAAATAATATAACATCCTTAGTCCATTAAATCCACTTCTCTTGGACTCTAAATAAATTATTGGGCTATAATATTATTATAGTCCATTACTTTTAATTCTATTCCATTCTACCCTTATCATTATATTAGGGTTTACATGCACTCAAGTGAAATAAAAATTCTTACTTAAGTACATTTAATATCTTAACCTAATTAGACTTGCTATAATTAGGCTATAAAATTAATTAACTGAGATGTATAAAATAAATCTCTCATAATTAGTATATATCCTAAATATCATAATTCTCTCATCTAATAACTCTTATGTTATTCAATTCTTCATTCCTAATATATAATTAGGATTACACTAGTTTATTTTATTTGTTTATATAATAAACAAATATAAACCATCACATAATCTTCATATTCCTTTACTCACCTATTCGAATAAAACAATTTAATAAATTGTGACATGTTCCACAATTCTCTTAAATTAGGTCACTAATATAAAAATAAAATATTAGGACCACTAAATAACGATAACCATTTAGGTTATTTAATTATCACACCTAATATATATATTAGGTTACATAACTTAATTCTTACTTCACTTTTATATACAAAATAAATGTATTCACATTATATAATGTATATTTATTTACTCATATCCATAATTCACATAATCATAACATATTTCACTTCTCACACTAATTTTGACTTTTCTCCATAAAAAGTCAACTATTGACTTTGACCAAAAGTCAACCTTTACACATTTTGTGTTTCTTCATCCATTCGACTAAATTCGACGTTACGGGCGCAACCGAAAGCGATCCATGCTTCAAAATTCTATCTTTAACTCAAATTTTGAGTTTTAAATTACTCCTTCTCATTGCTAATCGTATTATCTAACGACTTTATACTTATTCAAATTCTTATTTGCCAGTCAAGGCCAACACTCAAACTATGTTAATTACTAACATAGTTTTATCTTGATCATTATATCATTAACTTAATTCATCATTCCTCTTGCTAAAATATATATAGCACCTTACTAAGTATATATATTTCTATACATATACTCATCTTCGTTTAACCTCATAAAGCATCTCTTCATGTGAAATCTTATCTCCAATAATAAAATTTCCATATGTACTTATATAACATTTTTTTTAGACTATTCCGTTCACATCGAATTTAAAGGTATCGTAATACCTTATTCTTAATATTCCTTCAAGTACATATTAATTCATTTCTAGGGTTTTGGAATTTTGTAACCCATATTTCCTCTATTCTTATTCGAATAGCAAACCATATAGGTTTTACTTAAAAATTTTTAAATAAATCCTCAAATTCTCATCTAGGTTTTATTCTTTAACCTTTATTCTAATCATTCAAGATTTTAGAAATTTTCGGGGTATCACATTCTCTCTTTATAATATCGAGTGTATTTTTGTGAGTATTTTAGTACTTTGAGTATTGCTATACGGTGCAAGTTCTTTCAGTATTATATCCAGCATTCCAGTCAGAAGTACTATCCTTTTGAGGTAAGGGATGTTATTTTCTTCGTAAATGATATTATTTCTTCAATATCATTATGCCGAAATATTGATTGGAACTTTTTATCAAATTTGGAACTTTTTCATGTCGGGGTTACTATTCATGAGTTACTATTCACGAAGCATGATGATTTTTTTTTGTTAAATTCTATCTTTTAGTGTCGGAGTTACTATTCACGTATACGGCACTATTCACGAATACGACACTATTCACAGAAAAATTAAATTTTTCGTTTTTCGTCAAAATATCTCATTATGGATACTAGCTTTGATTGTATCCATGTTTTGATCATTCTTGAATTTTACTCCACTATGATTATTTATGAGGTATTTTTTGGACATGGAATGGCTGAAATACGAATCCTTAATATTTATTCTTTTGTTTCACTGGATTTATTTTCTTTAAAATATTTCTCATCATCCTCAGTCCTAAATGATGATATAATTGAATATCTTTGGCCTGTAGTGCAAAGATTAATGATTTCTGATGAATATCTTTGGCCCGTAGTGCAAAGATGAACAGATGTTTAGATGAACATTACCAACTGGTGAATATCTTTGGCCTGTAGTGTAAAGATGAATATTTGATTCCAGATATATGTTCATTGATGTTATAGGGATAAAATGTTGACGATGGACTTTTCAATTCATATATAGAAGATAATAGACTCTATTCTCTACTTAACTCTTCTAATGAATTATTATTTCTGCTGCGAATATTGATTTCAAACTTATTGTATATTGTATTCTATTAGATTTTTCCCTGTTGAAGACTAACGATAATTTGTTTTATATTATCTTAGTCATAATGTTCTTTACTAGGCTAGTTGAGCTCACCCTTTTCCTTGTTGTTCCATTTTTCTTTTCAGGATGCGAGAATGTAGCGAGTACTAGTCGGGGTGTGGAATGATGGTTCTAGAAGTGGTTCTAGTAGTCCTCACTACTCTGTAAAATAGTGTATTAATAATTGTAATGAGGACTTATTTGAGTGTGGATATTGTCTAGATGACAATATTTGTATTTAAACTCACAGTTTAAGTGTTGTCGTATTTTGCACGACAATTATATTAATAAAGTTGTAGTTGTTTCTGTACCATGTATTTGGCGACTCAGAATGGGTGTTGTATACCTATTTTGGGGGCGTCATAGTTGGTATCAGAGCTTAGGGATATGGTCTCTGGCGGAGATCGGGGAATAGTACTAGGAGGGGAGAGACGAGTAATCCTTCGCTAGTGTGTCATACCTAAGCTTATTTGTTGGTCAGTCGAAGCATATGGTTAATAAATGATATGTTAAATTGTTTAATTAACCCTTGTTTTATGGCAGTATTTAAGAATGACAACTGAGAATATTAACGGTGGAGTTAATGAGACCGTGGAAACACCTTAAATCAGCACCTAGAGGAACGTGCAATAGGAACGCAATATTCCTCATGTAAACAACACCATTGAGCAGACAATAAACGACGGGATGTTTAGGAGCTTTTTGCAATTCATGCAAAACCAGACGAGGGAGACTCGTGTATAGAATACGGGTGGAAATGATAGCAAAGCACGACTTGTCATAGCCAAGCAGTTCAAAGAGTTGGGACCACCAAAATTTATTGGAAAGCCGGATCCGATCAAGGCAGAGACGTGGGTTAAACAAATTACCAAGATATTCGATGTCTTGGGATGCACGGAGGAACATAAGGTTCCATTCGCCTCCTTTATATTCCGTGGCGAGGCAGACTACTGGTGGGAGTCTATGAAACGTACCCAGCCTGCCACACTCAGCATGTCTTGGGAAACATTTCAGAAACTTTTCAACGAAAAATACTTTCCTGAAAGTATTCGCCATATGAAGGAGGTAGAGTTTATTAGACTAGAACAAAACAACATGACGGGGTCCCAATACGAGGCGAAGTTCGCAGAGTTATCCAGGTTTGCACCTCATTTGGTAGAGAATGAGGAACAAATGACGAGGATGTTTCTGAGAGGTTTAAAAACCGAGATTCGGCAATATCTTATCTCTCATAAATTTTCTTTATATTCAGATGTTGTCAATAGGGCTCAATTATTAGAGTGAGATAGCGAGTACGTTCAACCAAGGGACCGCAACCAGGGTCATACCGGTGGCCGCAGTCATCGGAGAAATAAAAACCAGCGGGAAGGAAAACATTCAGACAAAAGCGGTAACCACTCTGGTGGTAATCGTGGCCATGAAAATAGAAGAAGCGAGTCGGGGGGAGATTTTAAAAAGATGAGATTCAACAATGACAATGTGAAGACGTCAGCACTAGCAACAACTGGTTTTGAGGGAGGAGAACGACCACCGGTCGTATGCTATAAATGTGAAAAGAGGGACATATTAGCCCAAACTGTCCACAACAGTTCAAGGTATGCTATAATTGTGGAAAGGAAGGACATATCTCTCGAGATTGTACTGTAGCAAAACCAAGTCCAGCAGGGATGGTGACTCAAAAGGCTGTCCCAGAAAAGTCAAAGTCAACGGTTCCTGGAAGAGCATTTGTCGTGACTGGTCAAAGTGCAAGGAACCCAAACGAGGTGATCACGGGTAAGCTAATCATAAACTCTTGCGAAGTTTATACCTTATTAGATACCGGTTCTACCCATTCATTTATCTCTCCTACTTGTGCTCAACGTTTAAATTTGACTCCGAAAAAATTAGACTTTGACCTATCTGTGGAAACTCTATTACGAGAAACTTTCATCACATCCACTGTTTATAAATCTTGTTTGATCCAAGTTGGCACCATCACATTACCTGTTGACCTTATCTCTTTAAAGATACTTACTTTTGATGTGATTTTAGGGATTTATTGGTTAACTACTCATCATGCCAAAATTGATTGTTTTCGTAAGGTTGTTAGTTTTCATATTCCTAAACAACCTGTTGTTCGAATTCAAGCAACTAAACCATTAAAATCAATCACTGTTATATCAAGCCATAAAGCCATTCGTTTATTAAAAAATGGATGTCAAGATTTCTTAGCCCATGTTATGGATTTGAATAAAGACACATCAGATTTGAATAATATTCCTGTTGTTATTGACTTTCCTGACGTATTTCCTAAAGAACTTCCCGGTCTACCCCCGAAATGTGAAGTTGAATTCTTTATTGTTCTTGAACCTGGTACAAAGCCCATTTCTAAAACCCCATATCGAATGGCTCCTATAGAACTTCAGGAGTTAAAGGTTCAACTACAGGAGTTGTTGGACATCGGTTTCATTCGTCCTAGTACATCTCCTTGGGGTGCTCCTATTTTATTTATAAAGAAGAAAGACAGAAGTATGCGACTTTGTATTGACTATCGAGAATTGAACCATGTCACCATCAAGAATAGGTAGCCGCTACCCCGTATTGATGACCTATTTGACCAGTTACAAGGAGCGCAATTCTTTTCGAAGATCGATCTTCGTTCTGGATATCATCAACTGAAGGTTAAAACTGAGGATATTCCAAAGACTTCTTTCAGAACTCGGTACGGGCATTATGAATTCTTATTCATGTCTTTTGGATTGACTAATGCTCCTGCTGCTTCCATGGATATGATGAACCGAGTATTCAAGGAATATTTAGATCAGTTCGTTGTTGTCTTTATTGATGACATCCGCATCTATTCCAAAAGCCGTGAAGATCATGAGCGCCATTTGAAGCTGGTACTGAAAAGGCTTCGTGATAACAAGCTATATGCCAAGCTGAAGAAATGCGAGTTCTGGCTTGAGGAAGTAGCATTCCTTGGGCATATGGTGTCAAAACATGGAGTGTCTGTTGACCCGACAAAGATTGAAGCAAGACAAAGTTGGGAACAACCGAAGACGGTGACTGAAGTACGTAGCTTTCTGGGCTTAGCTGGTTATTATCGAAGATTAATGGAAGGATTTTCTCGAATCGCTACTCCGTTAACTCAGCTGACTCGTAAAGATACAAAATTCGTATGGAGCGAGGAATGCGAGAAGAGTTTCCAAGATCTCAAGAGGAGACTCATTTCGGCACCTGTTTTGACAATACCATCTGGTTCGGATGGATTTGTTATCTACAACGATGCTTCAGGCAAAGGGTTAGGGTGTGTTCTCATGTAACGTGGGAAAGTCATAGCCTATGCCTCGTGACAACTTAAAGAATATGAGAGGAATTATCCTACTCATGATCTAGAGTTGGCAGCAGTCGTTTCCGCGCTAAAGATCTGGAGGCACTATCTATATGGGGGAGAAAGTGGAGATATATTCAGACCATAAAAGCCTCAAATATTTTTTCACCCAAAAGGAACTCAACATGCTGTAACGATGTTGGCTCGAGCTGTTGAAAGACTACGATCACACCATTCAATACCATCCTGGAAAAGAGAACGTGGTAGCTGACGCGTTGAGTAGAAGATCATATGCGGGAATGAGTGCGATGTTGTTAACACAAAGGCCTATTTTATGTGATTTACAAAAGATGAAGATAGAATTCAAGACTCCGGGGACCCATGAAATGATTTCAAGTATACGTATAGAACCAACTTCAATCGAAAAAGTTAAAGTTGCTCAAGCCACAGACCCAGAGCTGATGCGTATGAAGAAGAAAGTGCAAGAAGGTGCTATTCCAGAAGCAAGAATCGATGAAGAAGGAATACTTCGAGTCCACTCCAGACTTTGTGTTCTTAACGATTCTGATTTGAAGTACAAGATCATGATGGAGGCACATAATACACCATTTTCAATCCATCTTGGAAGTACCAAAATGTATCGTGATCTTCGACATACATTTTGGTGGAACAATATGAAGAGAGAGATTGCAAAGTTTATCTCGAGGTGTTTAACTTGTCAACGTGTAAAGGCGGAGCATCAAGTGCCTAAGGGTCCATTGCAACCACTTGAGATTCCAAAATGGAAGTGGGAACACATTACCATGGATTTCGTTACTAGTCTTCCCACGGTTTCTTAAGGCATAACTACTATTTGGGTTATTATTGATAGATTAACCAAGTCTGCTCATTTCTTGCCGATACGAGAGACTTATTCCCTTGAACGTCTTGCTCATATATATGTAAATGAGATTGTGAGATTGCATGGCATGCCAGTATCCATAGTTTCGGATCGTGACCCAAGATTCACTTCAAGATTTTGGGTTAGCTTGAAAAAAGCTATGGGGACGGATTTACGATTTAGTTCGGCATACCATCCTCAAACGGACGGACAATCAGAGAGGACTATTCAAACTCTTGAAGATCTATTAAGACTCTGTGTCCTAGATTTCAAAGGGAGTTGGGATAAGTATTTACCATTGGTGGAATTCTCCTACAACAATAGTTATCAGGCAAGTATAGGTGTGGCTCCATTCGAAGCATTGTATGGACGAAAGTGTCGCTCTCCAATATGTTGGGATGAGGTGGGTGAAGCAACATTGTTGGGACCTGAGTTGGTACGTATGACTACGAAAAAGATCCAAATGATTCCTCAACGTATACAAATGACACAAGATCGACAAAAGAGTTATGTGCATCTTCATCGAAAGGACATGGAATTTAGTATTGGGGATCATGTATTATTGCGTGTGGCTCCATGGAAGGGAGTTACAAGATTCGGGAAGAGAGGAAAGCTCAATCCACGATTTATTGGTCCATTTCAGATTCTTGAACGAGTAGGAAATGTGGCCTATAGACTCGCGTTACCTCCAAGCATGTCTCGTGTTCATAACGTTTTTCACATATCTGTGCTTCGTAAATATGTGAAGGACCCGAACCACATTATTGAGTTAAAACCAGACGAGATAGCCGAAGATTTAATGTACGAGGAAGTACATGTCAAGATATTGGATAGGAAAGAGCATGTCCTACGCACTAAGGTTATACCACAAGTTAAGGTTTTGTGGAGAAACCATGCTATTGAAGAAATGACCTGGGAGTTAGAATCAGAAATGAAAAAGAGGTATCCTCACCTTTTCGAAACACCAGGTACGTACGTCAATTTTAAGGATGAAATTTCATAAGAAGGGAAGGTTATAAGACCCCAACTTTTTATAAATGAAATTTAATTTTCTCTATTTATTATTTTGAAATAGTAAGGGTTGAATTGATTAATGTGGTTAGTTATGGGTAAAATGCACAAATATTTCAAATATGCAAGTGGTTATAAAATATTCATTTTTTATCAGAGAATATTCGTTTGGTCGTGAAATATTCTTATTATCGGGGAATATTCGTACGACGGCGCAGCCTTGTGTGGGCCCCATAACGAAAAGCGATTGGATGAAGAAAATGACAAGTATAAGTTGTTTATTAATAACGGCGTAGTTATTACTGAATTAATATCTTGTTGGAATACCCGATTGGTTAAAACACGATGTCTGGCGTTGTTGCATAAAGAAGACACGCGATTATTGCACTAATTATTGATTCTTACGTGAAAGAAGGCACTACTAAATAATTGTTACAAAGAATTACCGCTTTAGTATTTTATTTTATTGATTCAATAATTGCTACGTTGATATTTTATATTACTGTTGTTTCAATAATTGTCACTATACAATATTTTCCATTATCGGAGCAATAATTCATATTATCTGAATAATATTATTAGATAACATTATTGGCAATGTCTAGAAAATTACATCTAAGAGAGGTTTGGTCACCTAATTGCACATGCCATGAAGGAGTAATCCTTATTGGAAAGCCCCCTCTTTCCTGAGAACGACCTGGTTGCCAGTATTGTGATTCTGTAATATTATTTGTGAATAATTAATTATTGATTTATATGATGAGAAAAATATTCATTTTATGTGGATATAGATGGAGAAAATTTTTAAAGTGACAATTGTTGAAAATCGATATTTTATCTTTTTTGATAAAATAATATTTTATTATATTATTATAATATAATAATGATGATATTTTACAATGAATGTGGGATATATGAGTATATGAGGAGGAAAAGTATTTTTGTTGCAAAAGTTGTTTAAAACATGTTAAACATGTCTCATGGGCCCATTTCTTGATTGAAATTTGATTATAGCTTTGTAGAATCGCCTGCTTTACGGATTTCGGTCAATTTCATTTGGAATTTGGAAAAGCTTTCTTACAGTAGTTGTAGATAATGAAATTTTCTATGGAAAAGACATGTGTTTTGAATTTTTTACGACAAAAAGGCTATTTATTATGAATTATTGAAGTTCTGAAGTTCCGAAATAATTGATTTTTGAAAGTTTTAATTATTTTAATTAAGAAAAATATTTTTTTTTAAGTTTGGTGAGGTGGGCACCTGGTGGCTGATCAAATGAGGAGTGCGTAGGAAATTTTGATATATATATATATTAATATTATATAAAATTTTCTGTTTTGGTGTTCTAAGCATTTTTTTTATAAATAGGGTGCTTAGGTTAGAATTGAAAATCACACCAGAAACTAAAGATTTCTCTCTTTCTCTCTCTATAATATCGAGCGTATTTTTGTGAGTATTTTAGTACTTTGAGTATTGCTATACGGTGCAAGTTTTTTCAGCACTATATCCAGTATTCCAGTCAGAAGTACTATCCTTTTGAGGTAAGGGATGTTATTTTCTTCGTAAGTGATATTATTTCTTCAATATCATTATCTTAGAATATTGGTTGGAACTTTTTATCAAATTTGGAACTTTTTCATGTCGGGGTTACTATTCATGAGTTACTATTCATAAGTACTATTCACGAAGCATGATGATTTTTTTTTGTGAAATTCTATCTTTTAGTGTCGGAGTTACTATTCACGTATACGACACTATTCACGTATACGACACTATTCACGAATACGGCACTATTCACAAAAAAATTAAATTTTTGTTTTTCATCCAAAATATTTGTTATGGATACTAGTTTTGATTGTATCCATGTTTTGATCATTCTTGAATTTTACTCCACTATGATTATTTATGAGGTATTTTTGGACATGGAATGGCTGAAATACGAATCCTTAATATTTATTCTTTTGTTTCACTAGATTTATCTTCTTTAAAATATTTTTCATCATCCTCAGTCCTAAATGATGATATAATTGAATATCTTTGGCCTGTAGTGCAAAGATTAATGATTTCGATGAATATCTTTGGCCGTAGTGCAAAGAGATGAACATGTGTTTAGATGAACATGACCAATCGGTGAATATCTTTGGCTTGTAGTGCAAAGATGAATATTTGATTCCAGATATATGTTGATTGATGTTACAGGGATAAAATGTTGACGATGGACTTTTAAATTCATATATAGAAGATAGTAGACTTTATTCTCTACTTAACTCTTCTAATGAATTATTATTTCCGCTGCGAATATTGATTTCAAACTTATTGTCTATTGTATTCTATTAGATTTTTCCCTGTTGAAGACTAACGATAATTTGTTTTATATTATCTTAGTCATAATGTTCTTTACTGGGCTAGTTGAGCTCATCCTTTTCCTTGTTCCATTTTTCTTCTCAGGATGCGAGAATGTAGCGAGTACTAGTCGGGGTGTGGAATGATGGTTCTAGAAGTGGTTCTAGTAGTCCTCACTATTCTGTAAAATAGTGTATTAATAATTGTAATGAGGACTTATTTGACTGTGGATATTGTCTAGATGATAATATTTGTTTTTAAACTCATAGTTTAAGTGTTATCGTATTTTGCACGACAATTGTATTAATAAAGTTGTAGTTGTTTCTGTACCATGTATTTGGCTACTCAGAATGGGTGTTGTATGCCTATTTTGGGGGCATCACAGTAAAGACCAGTGTCGTCGAACAGAAGGAAGATATGGAATGTGAATCTTCCTTATGATGCATCTAATAGCTCGCTCACCCAAATAGAGCTCCCAGCCTCCCTCAATGAAGAAGGGAAGCTGACGTGTCGAAAAGGCATACTCCAGTCCTTTCGGGAAGCCATCTGCAAAATCTACTGTCAGATGGTCAGGGGTATGAGGAATCCACGTAATGACATTTGCAGTCAACAGCTCCAGCTGTAAGCGACAATGTGTAAAGCCCTTAACCATAATGACCTCAGCCAGGGTAGAATGGTGCCATCGGCGTCCCCACAGATATGTCTCCAAGCCTAAGGTACTAACCGGACGAAGGCAATGAAGTCTCTCATAAGCCCAGAACTAAAACAAGCATAAATTAATTATATTAGTCCATATATAAAAAATATCCGAAGGTGGGAAATAGAAAATTGGTTATAGTTACTCACCAACAGAAATGGGTAGAAGCCTAACCAAGCCTCTATAACTGTAATACCCGAGAATTTTATAAATAATTTTAGTAATAAAACAAAGGTAATTGCAATTTTTTGTGTGCATATATATATATGTATGTATGTATATGTGACATGAGACTAATAATTCAATACAAATTGAATCATGTAGGAAAAGATTAAGAAATATATTGATAATGACGATAAGCTTAGTTGTGACTAATTAAGCATAATTGTTAAGCCTTTTGTGGCATAATTACTTTCTTAGTGAGATTAATTGATGGATAACTTATGAAATATTGAACCTAGGGTATATCCAAGCCCAACCTTATTAATAAGACATGTTTGCCAGAGTTGGGAAGTGTGGCCCAAACAATAAATGTACTAGAATAATGTTAGAGTCCATAGTGTACTAGCATTTATACCTAGCCCAATTTAATTTAGCTTGAGATTTAGCCCAATGTGTAATGTATGGATAGTAGATATATGTATTTATATACATGTACATGTAGGTATATATGTGGGAGTATGTATATGATTATATATACATATATGTGTGTATATAGACCTACACTTGATAGCACTTTGTTTAATAGGTAAACAAAAAGCCTAGCCTAGCCTTAATACCCCTCACAATCGACCCCCCTCACACTTCCCTTGCCAAAATGCTGATTTTTTTTAGCTAATTGAGCTCACAAGCAAGATCCATGTGGGGGGTGGGGGGGGGGGATGATTATGTGAGTACTAGGAATAGTGTTGGTTGGTGGAACTTTTCACTAACTTCACTTTTACCCTTGATTAATATCCTAACTAATTGGTTAATGATTCCTCTATAAATAGCAATCTCCCAATTCATCTTCTCATTTGTCAAAAATCCCAAGTGTTGGGCGAAATAGAGAGCTAGAGAGAATTTAGAGAGAAAAGGAAGAAACTTAGAGAAATTCTTGTGAATTGGTGGTTCAAGAGAAAACCTAGAAGAAGGAATCAAGGCGGAGGCATACTCAACGTTCCTAGCGAAGAGGAAGAAAGCTACTAAGAGGTAGGGTCACTATCTATTACATATTTTTGTCAAATAGGTTAGTTATGATTTCAAGTAAGAAATGCATGCTTGATTATGGGAGGTTTGTGTGTTGTGTAAACATGATGGATCCAAAGGTATAATGATGAGTATTGGAAGGAGTATATGTGATATACATGCCTTGTATGTGATAATAAAACCAAATGAATAACAAAAATGCATGTGAGCATGAAACCTAGCTTAATATGCTTGAAAGTTTGATAATTGTGATTAATGTCTTATAATGTGTAAGCTATGTGTATAATCCAAGAATTTTACGTTGAACATATATGAAAAACGAACATAACCCTGGTGGAATCGTCGGATTAAGACTTAAAGCTAACTCGTAATAAAATGTATAGTGAAACATACAAGATAATGAAAGTGGTTCGACCTCATTTGGATATACGATGAACAAGTTACGCAAGATTTAGTCAAATAAGATAGAAAATCAAAGTGTTGAAAATCTTGTCGAGAGGTTTTGCCAGACCGGCGCTCCCCGCGCCACCTTAGAGTAAAGTATAGTGCACCCCGCGCCAGGCTCAATCAAAGCTCTGCAGGGATAACGCGGTCTGTGTTGATGGAAGGTCTATGCTGGCGCAACTCGCGCCAGGCCTATTTCACAATTGACTAAGTCGGGTCAAACTAGATCTAAAACAAATTTATGATTTCATTAATAAATAATTATTTTAATTAAAGATGATTAAACAATTAAAATAAATTTAATTGTAAATTAGTAAAGAATAATATTAAGGATTCGTTTAGGAATTCCCAAGCTTTAATGAAACATTTGCAACTAAATAGGTTTTTAAGTGTGGGATGAATGAAGACGTTAAATAATATTTTGATTATGGGCAATCAAAATTTCTAAATACTTTGAAGACTATTAAATTGTGGACTATTAAAAACATAAATAATTAGAATGATATAAGGAGATAATTCTAATTACGAATTAAGGTAAATACCAAGGTATGGTGCACTAATAATGTATGAATGGTAATTAATTAAAGAAATAAATACCTTACATTATAAAAAGGTGTAAAACCTTAAACTAATAACAAAAGATTATCTTATGAAATGACTAGAATGAATGTGACGCCCCCAAAATAGGTATACATCACCGATCTTGAGTCTCCAAATACATGGTACAAAATACAAATAAAAACTTAATTATACAACATGAGCTGTGAGTTTTAATACAAATATTGTCTTCTAGACAATATACAAACTCAATGGGATCCTCATTACATTTATTAACACTATTTCAAAGAATAGTGAGGACTACTAATGCTATCATCTGGACCGTCACTCCGTTCCCCAACTAGTCCATGTTACGTTCTCATTTCCTGAAGAGAACAATGAAAGCAAAAGGGGTGAGCTCAACTAGCCCAGTAAGAAATATTATGACTAAGATAATGCAGAATAAATTATCATTAGCCTTCAACAGTGTTAAACTGATAAAATATAGCAAACATCAAGTTTAACTGCAGCGGAACAAGCAATCCATTAGAAGAGTCAAGGAGAGAATAAAATCTACTATCTTCTATGATTTAAAAGGTTTTTCATTACTTTTATCATTGAGACTCGACAATAAATAATCCACATCATCCACACACTTCTACCACGAGGATATTCATTAGTATCATGACCACAAATTATCCATGCACTACGGGCCAAGGATATTCAGGTATTCATCAATGGTCATGATCATGCCAACAACTGTCCATCAATGCACTATGGGCCAATGAGGACTTTTCCCACATCATTTGTAACATTACGGTCATGATCACACCGAATAATCCCTGGTCATAATCATACCAAGTCCATCTATGCACTACATGCCACAGATGACTTTCAACATAATATAAACATGAGGATGATGACAATGATATAAGAATTCAATAAAACAAGTTCAAGAATTAATTTTTCCAGGAACTAATAACGTCCAAATTGTCAACATGACAGTTCTTTGTAGAGTAAAATTCAAGAATGCTCAGAAGAATATTTCCATGAGAAGATACTGGATGAAGCACAAATATCAAGGATATTCCACTAATTTCATAGGATACATAAGTCAAAACTTTAACCAACTGAGTATAATAAAGAATGGAATAACAAAAGAAATCACCAGGCATGCAATAAATCGCACAGACAGGTTATTCCAACAGAATAATAAATAACAGAATTAGGTCATGCGTAAACGCACAGACAAGATATTCCAACAGAATAATAATTAACGGAACCAGGTCATGCATAAAACACAGACATGATGTTCCAACAGAATGATAAATAATGGAACCAGGTCATCCGTAAAGCACAGACATGATGTTCCAACAGAATAATAAAAAATGGAATAACAGAAGCATTTCACCAAGTATAGGGTAGCTTGGCAGATATCTGAGTTATTCCAATGTAATAATAAAGAATGGAATAACAGAAGTTCTCTTCATGAATAAGAAAGAAAGAATACCCCTTACGAGTACAACAAATAATATCCCTTACCTTAGAAAGAAGAGTACTGGATATAGGAGTAGTGAAGTAGCAGAACACTTTTCTTCTTTCTCTCTATAGTTTCAGTGAATTCGTAAGAAATAATAAAGGAATGAGCTTCTATTTATAGAAGAATGGAATGAATAGTAACTAATTCATGAACGATCCAGATTGATTTACTATGCAATATTAATAAAATATTCTAATAAAACCAAAACTTTTAAATAAAATATAATATATATATATATATATATAACACTCGAATACACTGGGGATGAATCCTGATCACCACTAAATATATATTATATATATCTAATAAAACCAAACCCCCCCTAGTGATTCCACAAGAATCCTTTATATATATATATATATTATATTACATATATATATTATATATATATATATATATATATATATATATATATATATATATATATATATATATATATATATATATATATTGATTATTTTGAAAAAGCGGGTAAATGGGGGTCCACAAAATAAATAAAATTTACATCACATACATCGTAAAAATCACCTTAATAATTTTAACAACATTATCATCATTATTATAATTCACAATATTAATCGATCAGGTCGTTCCCAAGAAAGAGGGGGCTTTCCAATAAGGATTTCTCCTTATTGGCGCGCAATTAGGTAACCAAACCTCTCCTTGAAAGAACTTCTAGACATCGTCAATATTGCAAATAATAATATTAATAACCTTGTCGTCTCAATTATTGATTTAATAATATATAAAATATTGACAATAATTGAATCAAATAACGTGAGATACTTGTCACAGAATTCTTTAGCAATAATTGAACAAAACTATGTGACTTCTCACGTAAGCATCAATAATCAATACCGTGTGCTACTATGCAACCACACATATTACTATACTTTTAACACCGGGTGTTTCAACAGTTAATGGTAAAACTTCCGTCGTTATTTTCATAAAGTATTTTGTCATTTTCAATCCCATAATAATTCCGTTGTGGGGTCCACCAATGATTGGTTATTAGTTTATCTAATATTCCTGTTAAAACGAATATTCCCAGACCAATCGAATATTATATAACAACTTGCATACTTTTGCAAAATTTATAAATATTACCCACAACTATAACATTATATCAAATTTACTCCATAATATTCAAAAATGATATTTATAGAAAAATCATCTTTATTAAAAAAGTTGGGGTCTTACAATGAAGGGGATGATGATTAGAAAGATAATTAATAGAACAACTAGATTTATGAAATATTAGCTATTTAAGGCTATTTGTTGGATCGATTAAGATTTATATCTATGGGTTGATAGAGATTAACCATTACGATAACAATAGGTTATTCAAAGGATAAGAAGTTAAGGTCGGGAATAGTTAATGACTCAGACAAGTCTCTCACCTTAAACTTCCTACATTATTGCAAGTTTCCTAATTCTTACACTATATATATATATATATATATATATATATATATATATATATATATATATATATATATATATATATTGTATAATTCTAATTGTTGTCATATCAACCATATTTATATCTAGCAAATATCTATTACTATTTGGAAATCAGTTGTATACCTTGACGTTGTTGCAAGCATTGAACTTATTATTCTTAAATGCATTATAAAAATTGTCTAAGCCTTTGAATCAGCTAGAATATTATCATGTGTTAGAAAGCTATCCAAACAAATTAACTTGGTGCAGACTCTCGTAATTCTATTGAGATGAACAACCCTCATTGAAGGGGAAATTATATAATTTTTGGGACACCGACGTGCGCCCATACTAGCATGTTTAAATGTTATGCATAACATAGGGTACTTTAGGCTGATCACCTGTTGTACTCATTTATATTGGATTTGTAGTATAATACTATTAATTCTAGCAAGAGTTCTTAGTCCCTTGTGACTGCTCAGTGTACATTCTTATTAAACTTTGAAGCGATTAAATTGTTGAATCTTGTTAATATCCTTCAGTCTATAGCGACGCTTATTGAAAACCATTGATACTTCTTGTATTCTTTAACTATCATCTATTGTTATACCTTTGAGATTCAAACGTTATAACTTTTTATTCTTATTGCTATATTACTTGCTGGGCAAACTTGTTGCTCATTCTTGGTTCCCTAAAAACATTACAGTTAAGGCAGAGAAATGCGGTACTTCAGGAAAGGACAAAGGAAAGGGCAAGGCTACGAAATAGCTTAGTCCTTTAAGTGTAAAAAAATTATTATTATTATGCTATAATGATGTATTAAGGATGATTAATTTATGTTTAAGTTTATTCACCAGAATGATGTAGTAACGGTCACGAGACCTTGGGACGCGAATATTTATGTTATATCAATGTAAATTATTCTATTATTTTGTTGTTGGTGATATTAGTATGATATTAGAATTAACACGTGACGAACCAAATTCGAGATATGAGTGTCTGAATTTGGGGGCGTCACAGGTTGATATCAGAGCTGTAGTTATAACCTTAGGAGCGAGAGTCCTTAGACTATAACCTTAGAAGAACTTAGAGGATATAAGGAGATAAAACTCATGTAGAGTTTTCTTAGGGAGTTAGTGGCATTATGAAATATATTTTCATTCCATGTAATGAATTTATATTCAGATGGAGTTGTTGTTTATTTGTCTTATATTTGTGGTTGTAGGATGACGGACTTGGGAGGACCCAGCTAAGTGGTAGAAGAGAAGCCATGTTACATATACGTGGTGTATAAGGCACCATTGATAGTTGAGCCCATTTTAGCAGTGGCTCCTATCGATGAAGATGATGAGGAGGAGATGGAGCTAGATCCCGTAGAGTCGGATCCTGAGGAAGAACCCATGGAGGATGAGCCCGTGGAGGATTCCGATGAGGCTACCTTTGAAGACCGAATGTTGGGGGAATATGAGGAGCAGATTTTGGAATTCGAATGCCGAGTGGAGGAACTAGAGACCCAGGCTCAAGAGAGAGAAGCTGAGATGAAAAAACTGAAGGAGGAAGACCTTAAGAGAAAATTGAAGATGAAGGAGATGTAGGTAGAGATTTCATATGCAAAGAAGTAGGTGTCCAGATGGGAACCCTGTTTCACCGATCAATATCTAGGAACATGGAATTGATGGGTAAACTGGAGGAGTCTGAGCAGAAGGAGTTGAGTGAAAAAGCCGAGAAAGAGGCTCTTCGTACTCAGCTTGAGCTGGAGGTTATGGAGAGGATCCACATCGAGGAGAAATGGGAAGAAGCTAATGATAGGGAAGGAGACTTGGAAGATGAAGTGATGTGTAAGAGGAGGAAGATGAACAAGATGTGTTATGCTTTGTGCACGACCATGGAGAGATTGATTGATGGTGTATATCATTACCCAGCAGAATAGGGACATACCCGATATACTATAAGCAGGGACTTGGTGGTGCACATAACTTAAAAGGAATACAAGAGCGATGTGGAGCGCGAAATGTTAGATTGAGGTCTATATGTTAGTAGTCTAGTAGTAGTAGTTGGTTTTTATCTATGATCTATTGTTGTAATCCCAATCTTTTGTGTGAGATATGGGCTAGTTATGTAAACCCCAAACTTTTGTAAAATGTTAGAGGGGTAGTATGTTAGTGTTTTCCCCCATCTTTTGTGATATTAGGGGATACGAGTTAACATTTATAGAAGTATGCTAGGAATGATCATATCAATGTAATGATTGGGCATATGAATATAAATGTTCTTATTTCAGAAACCGTGTCATAAAATTTTTGTTTCCTTCTTGAATTAAAGTAATACTTAATTAATATAATTAGATACTGGGGATGAAATTTTGTGATGCAAAAAATGCCGCCCAGACGTAGACTAACAACACCAGAAGAATCGGTAAATAGCAGGAGAGAACAAGTAGACCCTATCCAACGGCTAGTAGACTTGCTAGGAGAAGCCCTGCGGGGAAGAAACAACGAACCAGTGCAACCCAATCTCCAAGCGGTTCTAGTTACAAACTTTAAAGACTTTAAGAGTGCAGGACCTCCAGAATTTACAAGTACTACCAATCATATCGTAGCACAGACATGGATCAAAGAAATGGAGAAAGCCTTCGTCATTGCTCGTGTGGGTGAAGGCCAAAAAACCGTGTTCGCTACATATATGATGAGGGGTGAAGCAAACTACTGGTGGGAAGCCAATCAACAGAGAGCAGGTGAAAAGACTATAACCTGGGAAAGGTTTAAGACGTTGTTCTTTGAGAATTACTTCCCGAAGAGCATGAAGAATAAGATGAAGGAAAAGTTTCTAGAACTAAAACAAGGGGAGATGACGGTGACGCAGTATGCGACCAAGTTCAATGAACTCGCTCTATTTGTAACACATCAAGTAGACACCGAAGAAAGGAAAGCTCAGCACTTTGAACTTGGAATGAAACCTTGGTTGTTCAACTAGGTGTCGGTCCTTCAAATTGACTCGTTTGCCACGTTGTTGAAGAAGGCAATAATTGTTGAGGGAGGTAACGAGGCGTTGAGCCAATACAACAAGGAAAAGAAGAACAATAATGCTTGGGGAGAAACTCGTGGAGGGAGTAGCAGTGGTGGAAGCAATCTAGGAAAGAGGAAATGGGATAACAATAAGAACAACAATACTAACAATCGAAAAATCAGTCAGTCAGGAACTTATCAAGGAGGGTTTAAGAAAATAAGTGAAGCTTGCTCGAAATATGGGAAAACCCATCAAGGGGAGTGCTAGAAGGGGGCACAGTGTCTGCTACAACTACGACCAGAAAGGGCACATTTCACCCAACTGCCCAAAACCGAAAAAGATCAAGGGATGTTTTGCTTATGGCTCAACGGAGCATCAATTAAAGATTTCCCAAAGAAGGGGAGCAATGGAGGAAGCGGCCAACAGGGAGGGGGCAGCAAGCTGATGATCAGCAGACCAACGCAATCCAATCGACTAACTGCCCGAACCTTTAATATGATTGTCCAATATGCGGTAGCTGCGAAGGATGTGGTGTCAAGTATTCTCCCAATAAATAATATAAATGCATATGTATTATTTGATTCGGGTGCTACCTGTTCCTTTGTGTTTAAAGAATTTGCTAGTCGATTAAACCTACCCCATGAAGGCTTAGAAAATTCGTTGGACATAGAGATTGCGAATAAGGAAGTAATTCCCGTAGAGTTCGTTACCGAAATTGTTGTGCAAACATTAGAGGTCACAAACTAAGCATAGATTTGATTCCTATAAGACTTGGAGAGTTTAATGTGATATTAGGAATGAATTGGTTATCCAGCCACACTACGATAATCGATTGTTATAAGAAAAGTGTGAACCTTCGGACCCCAAATCTGTCTAAGGTAGTGTTTTATGGTAGCTCATCGCTTAAGCAATCGTGTTGCCTTACGATGATGTAGGCCAAGAAATTATTACAGAAAGGATGTGTAGGTTATTTAGCCTATATAGTGGATACTCAAAAGAAGGGAGTAGAAATGAAAAATATATTGGTAGTGAGAGATTTCTAAGAAGTGTTTCCAGATGATATGCCTGGCCTTCCACCAGACAGGGAAATCAAATTTGTAATAGACTTAATACCGGGAACTGCATCGATTTTGAAACCCCATATCGTATGGCTCCCGTAGAAATGAAGGAATTGATGATACAATTGCAAGAGTTGCTAGATAAGGGTTATATTCGGCCGAGTGTGTCTCCTTGGGGAGCACCAGTGTTATTTGTTAAGAAGAAAGATAGATCAATGAGGCTTTGTATCGACTATTGGGAGTTGAATCGAGTGACGATTAAGAATAAATATTCGTTGCCAAGGATAGACGACCTTTTCAATCAACTGAAGGGAGCGAAGTGTTTTTCCAAGATAAATTTATGAACGGGATATCATCAGTTGAAAGTACGAGAGGAGGTCATACCAAAGACGGCATTCCAAACTCGCTACGGACATTACAAATTTCTAGTGATGTCATTTGGGTTGATTAATGCTCCGATAGCATTCATGGACTTGATGAACCGAGTTTTCAAGCCATACTTAGATAAGTTGGTAGTAGTATTTATCGAAGATATTTTGATTTATTCAAAGACTAAGGAAGAGCATGCCGAACATCTGAAGATGGTCTTGGAAGCATTGAGAAGAGAAAAGATGTAGGCAAAATTTTCAAAATGTGAATTTTGGATGGAGAAGGTTCAATTTTTAGGACGCGTGATAGATCAAAATGGAATTTCAGTAGATCCTGCAAAAGTGGAAGAGGTAAGTAACTGGGAACAACCAAAGATGTCAACAGAAGTATGAAGTTTTCAAGGATTAGCCGGTTACTATCGAAGATTTATCCAAGATATTTCTAAGATAGCAACCCCGCTGACCAATCTATCAAGGAAGACAGTGAAGTTCGTGTGGAAGAACAAATGCAAAGAGAGTTTCCAAGAGTTGAAGAGGAGGTTGAGTGAGGCGCTTATATTATCATTACCATATGATACATGAGGATTTGTGGTGTATAGTGATGCGTCGCATAGAGGACTAGGTTGTTTGCTAATGTAGCATGGAAATGTCATTGCGTACGCGTCGCGACAGTTGTAGGATTTTGAAAAATGATACCCTATCCATGACTTGGAGTTAGTGGCGGTAGTTTTTGCATTGATGATTTGGAGGCATTACTTGTATGGAGAAAAATGTGAGATATACACGAACCACAAGGGTCTGAAATATATCTTCACATAGAAGGAGTTAAACATGCGACAAGAAGGTGGTTGGAATTAATCAAGGATTACGACTGCAAAATTCTTTATCACCTGGGAAAAGCAAACGTAGTAGCCGATACTTTGAGTAGAAAAGGAAGGGAGAAGTTATTCAAATTGACAACTCAGGAGGAATTAATAAGAGAAATGGAAAAGTTGGAAATAGAAGTGGAGGAACCGAAGGGAGCGGAAGGAAAATTATTCGTAATGGAAGCACACCTAATGTTATTGGATAGAATAAAGGAAACACAAGAGAAAGATGAAAAATGCTAGAAGATAAGAAAGAGAATAGTAAAAAATGAGTAAGAAAAATTTAAGGTGGATAAGAACGATATATTGAGATTTGAAGTTAGAGTGTGGGTACCTGTCGTGACTGAATTAAGAGAGGAGATTTTGCATGAGGTGCATAATACAACATATTATGTGCATCCAGGAGGTACAAAGATGTACCGGGATCTTCGACAACACTTTTGGTGGCTTAATCTGAAACGAGAGGTTGCAGAATGCGTCAGTAGAATATCTTACTTGTCAAAGAGTCAAAGCAGAACACCAGAGGCCAAGTGGACTACTTCAACCATTGGAAATACCAGAATGGAAATGGGAGCACATTACGATGGACTTCGTGGTTGGACTTTCGATCAGACAGAAGGGTTATGATGCCATTTGTGTTATCGTGGACATACTAACAATGACATCTCACTTTCTACCCATCAAGATCTGATTCAATCTTAGTCAATTAGCAAATTTATATGTAAAGGAAATCGTATCGCGACATGGAGTGCCGGTGTCGATTGTCTCTGATCGAGATCCGCGTTTCACGTCAAAATTTTGGAAAAGCTTGCAAGAACGAATGGGAACTCAGTTGAGATTAAGTACTGTTTATCACTCCTAAACTAATGGACAGAGTGAACGAACCATACAAATGTTGGAGGACATGCTTAGAGCTTGTGTGATGGACTTCAAAAGGAGTTGGGGCGACCACTTACCCTTAGTAGAATTCACATACAATAATAGCTATTATTCAAGTATCGATATGCCGCCATATGAAGCTCTTTACGGGAGAAAGTGCAGAACACCGTTGTGTTGGGATGAAGTCGAGGAAAGAAGAATTTTGGGACCAAAATTAGTTCAACAAACGGCTGATGTGGTAACAACGATAAGCGCCAAATTTGTAACAACTCAAGATCGCGAGAAGAAGTACGCAGATTTGCATCGTCAGAATCGAGACTTTGAAGTCAGTAGTTTCATATTTTTAAAAGATTCTCCCTGGAAGGGGAAGATCAGATTCAGAAAGAAAGGAAAATTGAGTCTGAGGTTCATAGGACCATTCGAAGTATTATGGAGAATAGGTGAAGTGGTGTACAAGGTAGCTTTACCGCCCGAACTGGAACACATCCACAATGTATTTCACATTTCCGTGTTACGTCCGTATAAGCCTGACTATAAACATGTGATATCCTATGAGCCCATCCAAGTGGAGAAGAATCTGACTTACGAAGAGATTCCTGTCCAAGTAATAGATAGGAAAGAGCAAACATTAAGGAATAAAGTTATATCTTCTGTAAAGGTAATTTGGTGAAACCACAACGTCGAGGAGGCTACGTGGGAATTAGAGGATAAGACGAGGAAGGACTATCCCCATCTTTTTGTGTAACCTTCTACCAATTTTGAGGACGGAATTTTTATAAGGGCAGGAGGATGTAATACCCGAGAATTTTATAAATAATTATAGTAATAAAATAAAGGTATTTGCAATTGTTTGTGTGCATATATATATATATATATATATATATATATGTGTGTGTGTGTGTGTGTGTATGTGACATGGGACTAATAATTCAATACAAATTGAATCATGTAGGAAAGGATTAAGAAATATATTGATAATGATGATAAGCTTGGTTGTGACTAATTAAGCATAAGTGTTAAGCCTTTTGTGGCATAATTACTTTCTTAGTGAGATTAATTGATGGATAACTTATGAAGTATTAAACCTAGGGTATATCCAAGCCCAACCTTACTAATGTGACATGCTTGTAAGAGTTGGGAAGTGTGACCCAAATAATAAATGTACTAGAATAATGTTAGAGTCCATATTGTACTAGCATTTGTACCTAGCCTAATTTAATTTAGCTAGAGATTTAGCCCAATGTGTAATGTATGGATAGTAGATATATGTAATTATATACATTTACATGTAGGTATATATGTGGGAGTATGTATATGAGTATATATATACATATATGTGTGTATATAGACCTACACTTGACACTACAACAAAAAGGCTTATCAGCGACCGCATATCAGCGATCGCACATGGTCGCAGATGGGTATCCGCTACCGAATGCGGTCGCTGATATTAGTCGCAGGTAATCTGGTCGCTGGATGGACACCAGCGACCCGTAATAGCGTCCGCTTTATTAGCGACCGCACTCAGCGACCGTGTCCGGCTGCTATATTCGACTTATCTTGAGTCGGTTGTCGGTGTGACTTAGCACACGTGGCGTGACCGATAATAATGACCGTGGCGGTTATTAGATTCCAAGAAGGTAACGATCACATCGATACAAGTTAGCGAGCGCTGCGATCGTTGATGGGGTTTTTTAATTTTTTTTTGCATTTCTTGATTTCCCAAAATAACTTTTGTTGTACACGCTCAATCCCAACAAAGCAGTATATACATGAATCCATATTAACATCCATCCATGATATAACTACTATATAATAAACATTGATCATCCATGAATAAACATTCATCCAACACAATACAATTGTAAACATTCATCCAACACAATACAATCGATATCGTAAACATCCATATAAACCAATATAATTGTCCAAAGAATGAATCTAAAAGAGTACAAGGCTTTAAAATCTAAAAAACAAGTCTAGGCGCTTTTCATGGATCATCCAAATTATGATCCCAGTAATTAACAAAGTAATAAAACATATATGTTACATGTGTTGATCTTCGCTACGACTTAGGGAAAGCTAAACAATAGACAATGTAGTGAAATATATAAGTAAGATGGTGACTCGAGACTATATAAACATATAAGACAATGTAGCTAAACAATAAACGATATATATATACAGGTCATCATTACTCTGCTTTGTATCTCTTTGTCATTGCCACGCCGCCATACCTACCGCCAACCTCATTAGGACTTAGAGACTACAGATGCCTTGATATCTGAAGAAGATCACGATCTGACAGATCGCTCTCACACAACAAATAGAGTATGATATGTGGCGCCCTAAAATAGGTATATACATCACCCATTCTGAGTTGTCGATACATGGTACGTAAACAACTACAACTTTATTATTACAACAAGAAAGCGTGAGTTTGAATACAAATATTATCTTCTAGACAATATCTATACTCAAATAAATCCTCATCACATTTATTGATACATTATTTTACAAAAATGGTGAGGACTACTAAACAACTCTCTCTAGAACCTTCATTCCATACCCAGAGCTAAGTTTCGCTATATTCTCGCCTCCACGAGAAGAAAAATGGAACAAAAAGGAAAAGGGTGAGCTCAACTAGCCCGAAGAAGAATATTATGACTAAGATAATATATAACAAATTATCATTAGTCTTCAACAGGAAAAATCTAATAGAATACAATAGACAACAAGTTTTAAATCAATATTCGCAGCTGAAATAATAATTCATTAGAAGAGTTAAGTAGAGAATGCAAACTACTATCTTCTATGTATGAATTTAAAAGTTCATCGCTCATCTTTTATCCTCGTAACATCAATCAATATATATCTGAATCAAATATTCATCTTTGCACTCTGAGCCAAAGATATTCATCGATTAATCATGTTCATCTAAACACCTATTCATCTTTGCACAACGGCCAAAGATATTCATCAGAAATCATTCATCTTTGCACTACAGGCCAAAGATATTCAATAGTATCATCATTTAAGACTGAGGATGATGAAAAATATTTTTAAAGAAACGAATCCAGTGAAACAAAATGACAAGGATTAAGGATTAAGGATTCGTACTTTGTTTTATCCATGTCCAAAAATACCTCAAAAATAATCATAATGGTGTAAAATTCAAGAATGATCAAAACATGGATACAATCAAAGCTAGTATCTACAATAGATATTTTAGACGAAAAGGAAAAAATTTCATTTTTCGATGAATAATCTTGAGTATTCGTGAATAATTATAGTCAGATATCGTGAAAGTCTTGATATCGTGAATAGTAACTCAGACACCAAAAGTTCCAAATTTGATAAAAACTTGATCAATATTTGACAAGATAATGATATTGAAGAAATAATATCTTTACTGAAAAAATAATATCCCTTACCTCGAAAGATCGGTACTTCTAAATGAAACAGGATATAAGCTATGACTTGAACTTGCACAGTATAGCAATACTCAAAATATACTCAAAATACTCACAAGAATACGCCGATAATATAGAGATAGAAAACTTCAGTTTCTGGTGTGATTTTCAATTCTAACCTAAGCACCCTATTTATAGGAAAATGCTTAGAACACCAAAGTAGAAAATTTAATAAATTAATATTATTTATTTTTCCACATCTTCCTACGCTTCCAAACATCTGAATTCAGTCTCTAGCAAATGTTAAAGATGCCCACCAAACACAAAAAACGTTTTTCTTATTTAAATTATTTTAAACTTCCAAAAATCAATTATTTGAGCTTGAACTTCAATAATTCATCATAAATAGCCCTTTTATCGGAAAATTTGAATCTCTAAGTTTTTATAGGAAATTCAATTCTCTACAACTTTACGAGAAGAAAGTGTTTCTAAATTCCAAACAAAATTGACCAAAATCCACAAACCAAGCGATTTTACACAAACTATAATCAAATTTCGATCAAGAAATGGGGTCCACCGATACATAAAACATGCTTTAAATATTTTTGGTAACAAAAATACTCCTCCTCCATATATACTCATATATCCCACATTCATCATAAAAATATCATCATTATTATATTATTAAAATATAATAATATATTTAAATGAATTATTTTATCAAAAAAAGATAAATTTTCAATTTTCAACAATTGTCACATTAAAAATTTTCTCCATCTATATCCACATAAAATCAATATTTTCCTCATTATATGAATCAATAATTAATTATTCATAAATAATATTACAGAATCACAATATTGACAACCAGACAGTTCCCAGGAAAGAGGGGGATTTCCAATAAGAATTTCTCCTTACTGGCGCGCAATTAGGTGACCAAACCTCTCCTTAGACAGAACTTTCTAGACATTACCAATAATGTTATCTAATAATATTATTCAGATAATATGAATTATTGCTTTGATAATGAAAAATACTGTGTAAATGACAATTATTGAAACAACAACAATATAAAATATCAACGCAAAGAATTATTAAATCAATAAAATAAAATCTTGAGCAGTAATTACATAACCATTATTGAGTAGTGCCTTCTTACGTAAGAATCAATAATTGGTGCAATCTGCGTATTCTTGTGTTTTAACCAATAGAGTATTTTAACAATATTAACTTGAACAACTACTGTAGTTATTTTTAAACAACTTAGATTTGTCATTTTCTTCATCCAATCGCTTTTTCGTTATGGGGCCCACACATGGGTCATACCGTCGTATGAATATTCCCAAACGATCTGAATATTCCACGACCAAACGAATATTCCCAATAACAATGAATATTTTATAACCACTTGCTTATTTTGAAATATTTGCGTATTTTACCCATAACTATCCACATTAATCAAATCAACCCTTACTATAATAAATAGAGAAAATTAAATTTCATTAATAATAAGTTGGGGTCTTATAACCTCCCCTCCTTATGAAATTTCTTCCTCGAAATTGACATACGTACCTGGTGTTTCGAAAAGGTGAGGATACCTCGCTTTCATTTCCGTTTCTAATTCCCAGGTCATTTCCTCTATAGCATGATTCCTCCACAGAACTTTAACTTGTGGTATGACCTTTGTACGTAGGACATGCTCCTTCCTATCCAAGATCTTGACAGTACCTCTTAAATACGTTAAGTCTTGGCTATCTCATCCGGTTCTAACTCTATAACGTGGTTGGGTCTTTCACATATTTACGGAAATGGCATGATATGTGAAACACATTATGAACACGAGACATACTTGGAGGTAACGCGAGTCTATAGGCTACATTTCCTACTCGGTTAAGAATTTGAAATGGACCAATCCCCTATACTAAATTCCACGTCCTTTTCGATGAAGATCCGCATAACTCTTTTGTCGATCTTGTGCCATTTGTATCGTTGTCCGAATCATTTGGATCTTTTCGGTGAGTCATATCGCCTTTTAACTCGGGTCCCAACAATGTTGGTTCACCCACCTCATCCCAATATATTGGAGAGCGACACTTTTCGTCCATATAATGCTTCAAATGGAGCCACACCTATACTTGCTCGATAAATCGTTGTTGTAGGAGAATTCCACCAATGGTAAATACTTATCCCAAGCGCCCTTGAAGTCTAGGACATGAGTCTTACTAAATCTTCAAGAGTTTGAATAGTCCTCTCGATTGTCCGTCCGCTTTGAGGATGGTATGCAAAATCAATCAGAAAATCCGTGCCCATAGCTTTTGCAAGCTAACCCAAAATCTGAAGTAAATCTTGGGTCACAATCCAAAACTATGGATCTTGGCATGCCATGCAACATCACAATCTCATTTACATATATACTAGCAAGACGTTCAAGGGAATAAGTCTCCCGTATCGGCAAGAAATGAGCAGACTTGGTTAATCTATCAATAATAACCCAAATAACATTGATACCTTGAGAAACCGTAGGAAGACCCATAACGAAATCCATGGTAATGTGTTCCCACTTCCATTTCGGAATCTCAAGTGGTTGCAACAGACCCTTAGGTACTAGATGCTCCACCTTTACACGTTGACAAGTTAAACACATCGAGATAAACTTTGCAATCTCTCTCTTCATATTGTTCCACCAAAATGTATGTCGAAGATCACGATATATTTTAGTACTTCGGGATGGATTGCAAAATGGTGTATTGTGTGCCTCCATCATAATCTTGTACTTCAAATCGAGTCGTTAGGAACACAAAGTCTAGAGTGGACTCAAGTATTCCTTCTTCATCAATTCTCGCTTAGGAATAGCACCTTCTTGTACTTTCTTCTTCATACGCATCGACTCCGGCCTGGTGGCTTGAACAACCTTAACTTTTTCTATTAAAGTTGGCTCTGTCGTATACTTGACATCATCGCACTCATTCCTGCATATGATCTTCTACTCAACGCGTCGGCCATTTTACCACGTTCGCTTTTCGGGATGGTATTGAATAGTGTGGTGTAGTAGTCTTTCAATAGCTCGAGCCATCGTCATTGCCAAGCATGTTGAGTTCTTTTTGAGTGAAGAAATATTTAAGGCTTTTATGGTGCGAATATATCTCCACTTTCTCCCCATATAGATAGTGCCTCTATATCTTTAAGCGGCAACGATGCGCTAACTCTAGATCATGGTAGGATAATTCCTCTCATACTCTTTAACTTGTCGCGAGGCATAGGCTATGACTTTCCCACGTTGCATTAGAACACATCCTAACCCTTTGCACTGAAGCATCGTCAGAGATAACACATCCATCCGTACCGATGGTATTGTTAGAAACAGTGCCGAAAATGAGTCTCCTCTTGAGCTCTTGGAAACTCTTCTCGCATTCTTCGCTCCAAACGAATTTTGTATCCTTCCGAGTTAGATTTGGGTTAATGGAGTAGCGATTAGAAAACCCTTCCACGAATCTCCGAGTAATAACCACTAAGCCCAAAAAGCTACGTGATTGATCACCGAACTTGATTGCTCTGACTTTGTATTGCTTCAATCTTCATCGGATCAACAGATATCCATGTTTCGACACCACGTGCCCAAGGAATGCTACTTCCTCAAGCCAGAACTCGAATTTCTTTAATTTGGAATATAGTTTGTTTTCACGAAGCCTTTGGAGTACCAGCTTCAAATGGTGCTCATGATCTTCACGACTTTTGGAATATATGAGGATGTCATCAATAAAAATAACAACGAACTGATCCAAATATTCCTTGAATACTCGGTTCATCATATCCATGAAAGCCGCAGGAGCATTAGTCAATTCGAAAGACATGACTAAGAATTCATAATGCCCGTACCAAGTTCTGAAGGCAGTCATTGGAATATCCTCAGTTCTAATCTTCAGCTGATGATATCCAGAACGAAGATCGATCTTTGAAAAGAATTGTGCTCCTTGCTTGCAATCGGTCAAACAGTCATCAATACGAGGTAGAGGATACCTATTCTTGATCTTGATATGGTTCAATTCCCGATAGTCAATACAAAGTCGCATACTCCGTCTTTCTTCTTTACGAATAAAGCGAGGAGCACCCCAAGGAGATGTACTAGGGGCGAATGAAATCAATGTTCAACAACTCCTCGTAGTTGGACCTTTAACTCTGAAGTTCAATAGGAGCCATTCGATATGGGGTTTTAGAAATGGGCTTTGTACCAGGTTCAAGATCAATAAAGAATTCAACTTCACGTTACGGGGGTAGGCACGGAAGTTCTTTAGAAATACGTCGGAAAAGTCAATAACAATAGGAATATTATTCAAATTTGGCGTGTCTTTATTTAAATCCATAACATGGGCTAAGAAAGCTTGACATCCGTTTTTCAATAAACGAATAGCTTTATGATTAGATATGATGATGATTGATTTTAATGGTTTAGTTGCTTGAATTAAATACAACGAGTTGGTTAGGAATATGAAAAATAACAACCTTACGAAAACAATCAATTTTGGCATGATGAGTAGTTAACCAATCAATCCTAAAATCACATCAAAAGCAAGTATCTTTAAAGAGATAAGGTCAATGAATAAGGTGATGGTGCCAACTTGAATCAAACAAGATTTATAAACGATGGATGTGATGAAAGTTTCTCTAACGGAGTTTCCACGAGATAGGTCAAAAGTCTAATTTCTCCTGAGTCAAGTTTAAGCGTTGAGCACAAGCGAGAGAGATAAATGAATGGGTATGCCGGTATCAAGTAAGGTATAAACTTCGTAAGAATTTATAAATAGCTTACCCGTGATCACCTCGTTTGGGTTCCTCGCATTTTGACCAGTCACAACAAACGCTCTTCTAGGAATCGTTGACTTTGACTTTTCTGGGACAGTCTTTTGAGTCACCGTCCCCGTTGAACTAGGTTTCGCTACCGTAAAATCTTGAGCGATATGTCCTTCCTTTCCACAATTATAGCATACCTTGAACTGTTGTGGGAAGTTTGGACTGATATGTCCATCTTTTCTGCATTCGTAACATACGATCGGTGGTCATTCTCCTCCCTTAGAACCAGTTGCTGCCGGCACTATCGTCTTCATATGGTCGTTGTTAAATCTCTTCTTTTTAAAATCTCCTCATGACTCGCTTCTTCTATTTTCATGGCCATGATTACCACCGTGAGTGGTTACCATTTTTGTTAAATCTTTTCTTTCTCCGTGGTTATTGTTGTTTTGTTAACTTGTTATCTCCTAGATGATCCTCGATTGTGGTCCCTCGGTTGACCGTACTTTCGTTATCTCGCTCTAATAATTGAGCCTCTTTTACAACATCCGAATAGAGAGAAAATTTATGAGAAATGAGATATTGTCGTATCTTTGGGTTTCAAACCTCTCGAAACATCCGCGTCATACATTCCTCATTCTCCACCAAATGAGGTGCAAACTGGATAACTCTACAAACTTTGCCTCGTCTTCGAGACACTTAGTCATGTTGTTTTATTCTAACTGATGAACTCCACTTCCTTTATATGACGAACACTTTCAGGAAAGTATTTGTCATTAAATATTCTGAAACGTCTCCCAAGACATGCTGAGTACGGCTGGATGGGTACGCTTCACAGACTCTCACTAGTAGTCTGCCTCGCCACGGAACATAAAGGTGGCGAATGGAACCTTCTGTTCCTCCGTGCATCCCAAGACATCAAATATCTTGGTAATTTACTTGACCCATATTTCCGCCATGATCGGATTTGGCTTTCCCTTAAATTCTGGTGGTCCCAACTCTTTGAACTGCTTGGCTGTGACAACCCGTGAATTGCTATCATTTCCTCCTGTATTTTGAACACGAGTCTCCTCGTCGATTTTGCATGAACTATGCAAAAGCTTCTAAACATCCCCTCGTTCATCATCTCGCCAAGGGTGTTGTTCACAGGAGGAACATTGCCGACTGCTGCACGCGTTCTCCTCATTGGTGAGTACATGCATCTCCACTGGTCTCATTTCCAATTTATTAATATTCTCGATCGACATTCTCAAATCTCATCATAAAACAAGGGTTAATTAAGGAAATCAATATATCACATAATATCCCTATATATCTTGACCAACTAACAAATAAGCTTAGGTAGGACACACTAGCGAAGGATTTACTCTGCCTCTCCCCTCCTAGTTCTATTCCCCATCTCCGGAGATCATATCCTAAGCTCGATACCAACCGTGGCGCCCCAAAAATAGGTATACATCACCCATTACGAGTTGTCAATACATGGTGCAAAAACAACTACAACTTTATTATTACAACAAGAAATCGTGAGTTTGAATACAAATATTATCTTCTAGACAATATCTATACTCAAATAAATCCTCATCATATTTATTGATACATTATTTTACAAAATGGTGAGGACTACTAAACAACTCTCTCTAGAACCTTCATTCCATACCCCAGGCTAAGTACTAATTATATTCTCGCCTCACGAGAAGAAAAAATGGAACAAAAAAGAAAAGGGTGAGCTCAACTAGCCCAAGAAAAGAATATTATGACTAAGATAATATACAACAAATTATCATTAGTCTTCAACAGGGGAAAAAATCTAATAGAATACAATAGACAACAAGTTTTAAATCAATATTAAGAAGCGGAAATAATAATTCATTAGAAGAGTTAAGTAGAGAATGCAAACTACTATCTTCTATGTATGAATTTAAAAGTTCATCGTCTATCTTTTATCCCCATAACATCAATCAATATATATCTGAATCAAATATTCATCTTTGCACTACTGAGGCCAAAGATATTCATCGATTAATCATGTTCATCTAAACACCTATTCATCTTTGCACAACTGACAAAGATATTCATCGAAATCATTCATCTTTTGCTACTGAGCCAAAGATATTCAATAGTATCATCATTTAAGACCGAGGATGATGAAAAATATTTTAAAAAAACGAATCCGATGAAACAAAATGACAAGGATTAAGGATTAAGGATTAGTACTTTGTTTTATCCATGTCCAAAAATACCTCAAAAAATAATCATAGTGGTGTAAAATTTAAGAATGATCAAAACATGGATACAATCAAAGCTAGTATCTACAATAGATATTTTAGGCGAAAAGGAAAATTTTCATTTTTCGATGAATAGTCTTAGTATTCGTGAATAATGTCGATATCGTGAATAATTATCGATATCGTGAATAGTAACTCAGACACCAAAAGTTCCAAATTTGATAAAAATTTCAGATCAATATTTCAAAGATAATGATATTGAAGAAATAATATCATTACTGAAAAAAATAATATCCCTTACCTCGAAAGATCGGTACTTCTAAATTGAACACTTGATATAAGCTATGACTTGAACTTGCAGTATAGAAATACTCAAAATATACTCAAATACTCTCACAAGAATAAACGATAATATAGAGAGAAAAACATCGATTTAAATGTGATTTTTAATTCTAACCTAAGCACCCTATTTATAGGAAAATGCTTAGAACACCAAAGTATAAAATTTAATAAATTAATATTATTTATTTTTCCACATCTTCCTACGCATCCAAGCATCTGAATTCATCTCTAGCACATGTTAAAGATGCCCACCAAACACAAAAACGTTTTCTTATTTAAATTATTTTAAACTTCCAAAAATCAATTATTTTGGAGCTTGAACTTCAATAATTCATAATAAATAGACTTTTTATCGGAAAATTGAATCTCATGAAGTTTTTATAGGAAATTCAATTCCTACAACTTTACTGAGAAGAAAGTTTTTCCAAATTCCAAACAGAAATTGACCAAAATCCATAAGCAGGCGATTTTATAAAGCTATAATCAAATTTCACCAAGAAATGGGGTCCACAAACACATAAAAACATGCTTTAAATATTTTTGGTAACAAAATACTCCTCCTCCACATATACTCATATATCTCACATTCATCGTAAAAATATCATCATTATTATATTATTAAAATATAATAATATATTTAAATGAATTATTTTATCAGAAAAAGTTAAAATTTCAATTTTCAACAACTGTCACATTAAAAATTTTCTCCATCTATATCCACATAAAATCAATATTTTCCTCATCATATGAATCAATAATTAATTATTCACAAATAATATTACAGAATCACAATATTGACAACCAGGCAGTTCCCAGGAAAGAGGGGTTTTTCAATAAGAATTTCTCCTTACTGGGGCGGAATTAGGTGACCAAACCTCTCCTTAGACAAAACTTTCTAGACATTGCCAATAATGTCATCTAATAATATTATTCAGATAATATGAATTATTGCTTCGATAATGAAAAATACTGTGTAATGATAATTATTGAAACAACAACAATATAAAATATCAACGCATCAATTATTAAATCGATAAAATAAAATCTTTGAGCAATAATTCATCGTAACCATTATTGAGTAGTGCCTTCTTACGTAAGAATCAATAATTGGTGCAATACCTGCAAATACTTCTTGTGTTTTAACCAAAGTATTTTAACAAGATTAATTAATAACTTCTGTGTAGTTATTTTAAATAACTTATATTTGTCGTTTTCTTCATCCAATTGCTTTTTTCGTTATGGGGCCCACACATGGTCGCTACCGTCGTCATTTAATATTCCGAAACGATCTAATATTTCATGACCAAACGAATATTCCTCGACAACAATGAATATTTTATAACCATTTTCTTATTTTGAAATATTTGTGTATTTTACCCATAACTATCCACATTAATCAAATCAACCTTTACTATAATAAATAGAGAAAATTAAATTTCATTAATAATAAGTTAGGGTCTTACATGATAGGCTGGATAACTTGATGACTGTGTAGACTGGGTGGCAGAGCTGCCTGTGCCACTGATGGTCGGGCGCCGTTTTTGTCCTTGGCCTTTGACATAATTTTTCTTCACGATGGACGCCCTCTCCCATAATTCTTGATCAATCAACGGACGCAGGTGCCTTGAGGATATATCTTTCGTTCATTAAGCCCTTATAAGTGTCTGTCGGAAGATGAACAATTAAATAGTTAAAAATAAATAAAAAAAATACTAAAAAAGGTCGTCATAATTTATAAACAACATATTAGGATAAAGTGAACTTATTACCGCTATCTGAACAACCTCAGGCAGACCATCATGGGTGGCCACATACACATCCAACCAAGTGATAGGTTGACCTTGAGACTGAGACTCTTACAGTTCATTTTCTCATATTATTATGTAAACATATGATATTTTAGTTTACAAAAGATGACTGTAACATAAAAATAAATAACTAAGCCAATAAGCTTGCTATACACACGTACCCTAGCAGTAATATGCTGCAGCTGTGATATACTGCCGCCCTTGTACGTGCCTTTTGCCTTTTCGCCTTCAGATACACCTGAGGATTTGTTCGAGGTGGCAGTCTTGCGTCTCTTGACCCATGACTCATCTCTCCACTAGTCACACATCTGCACCCATATGGGATGTGCGCACCACCAGGGACTATGCTCATGCATATACTGCTCACCCTGTCCCGGATGGTCAATCTCAGCATTATGCAGGGCTTTTTGTCGTTCCTTGTTCAGATTATCTTTAGTTGGACGACGCATCTTTAGAAACGATTCTGCGAATAAGCGATGCACAATGTAGTCCCCCATCTATACCGCTTACGCAAAATAAAAAACAATAATAATAATAAAATGGTTATATTATATTACCATAATCCAACATTACTAAACAATATTATTTGATTAACTATGTATTATCTATCGAATGATAAAAAATATACACGAAATTATTAAATCGCATCCTTATGGGAGAGAGGTGTGCTCGCCCATGTAATATCTGGCGTGAAGCCGATTACATAACATAATTGTGAAATGCACTTCACAATTTTACTATCTTGAAAATCACTACAATATATAATAATTTACAGTAATATATATTTATAACAATGGAAATATTAAACCCTTATATATACACGATGTTTAACTTACATGCTTTCTGGAGGAGGACGGATCTGTATAAGAATGCGATCATCTGGATTAGCCCAAACTTACGTGCTTCCTTAGGCCATCCTCCCACAATACCTTCAACTCATCTATAAGAGGTCTCAAGTAAACATCTAAGTTCTTTCCAGGACTCTTAGGACCAGGAACCACGAGTGAAAGAAACAAGTATGGCTGTTTCATACACATCCAAGGAGGCAAGTTGTACGGAGTAACAATCACGACAGCCAACATGAGTGCAAAATAATTTGAGTTGCCAAACGGATTGAAACCATCGGTGGACAATCCAAGCCTCACATTTCTAGGTTCCAATGCAAACCCAGGATGTGCTAAATCTTTCCAAGCATGCCCATCTGTGGGATGATTTAGTTCTCCATCTTTAGCTGGAGATTTCACATGCCAACTCATATGTTCAGCTGTTCTTGAAGACATGTACAATCTTTTTAGCCGATGTGTGTTATTGGAAAATACCTTAGAATATTAAGCGGTATACTTGATTTTTTTGTAGTCACACCTCTTTATTAGGCCTAAACCGATCATGACCGCAAAAGCGTGCACCTTGTCATCATTCATTTTCCTTATAAAACAACATGCAATCGTTGGGACATGCATCGATCTTTTGGTATCCAAGACCCAACTTCTTCACCATTTTCTTCTGAAGTAATAGTTACGGGTAATTTCTCACCGTCAGGCAACATACTCTTAATGGCCTTGAAGAGCGACTCAAAACACTCATGGCTCATGTTGTGGTCAACCTTGATGTTAAGTAATGCCGCCACTGCAGACAATGTAGTGTGTTTGGTGCAACCATGCCACAATGGCTCGCTACCCTCGTCTAACAACTTAAAGAAGTATTTGGCATCAGAATTCATAGGTTGCTCTCTGCCTTGTTCCCAATCAAAATTTGGCCCTGCAATATCATGAACCATTTCATTCATACGATGTGTACTACTGCCCGAATTATGTACTTCTGTAATGCCACCATCTCTTCTCTGCCCATGTGCCCACCAACATTCTTCATAATTTTTTATGAACCCGGAAACAAGTAAATGATAGTTTATCATGTCTCTGTCTATATAATTTACATTCTTACACTTCAAACATGGACATCGTATCTGCGACTGACCATTCATACATTCCGGGTGACTATACGCATACTCCAAAAACACTTGGCAACCAGCTCTAAATTCAGCTGTAGCACCTATCTGGGCACTTGACTTTCATCATGCCATCCAACTACGGTCTGAATAGAGGTCCATGATTCCACGGTACCTACTACAGACAACATTATAAATGTTAACATATAACTTGAGCATATTTGTAAGAATATGACTTGAGCATACTTGTAGCCATATGACTTGAGCATTCTTGTAAGCATATGATTAACAGTTAAGCATACTTGTAAGCATATGACTTGAGCAACATATGGACTAGTGTTTGATAGGTATGTAGGAAAATTTTATAATTTAGAGTTTGTTTGATAGGTATGTAGGAAAATTTAGAGTTCAGATATGCTCTTGGTCCATATATATCTGAACACAACAAAAACTCTTCTACATTGGACATTTGGGAAAGAAGAAGTGTGTCATTCATGTTAGAAAATAGTACTCTCTTAGTTGTCTGCATAACCTCTGATTAGACTGTGAGTTAGACTTGTATTTCATTCAAAGTCAGGCATCGATTTATGATTAGACTGTGAGTTGGACTTGTGTTTCATTCAAAGTGCAGGGAGTTTTTTCTATGTATGTTGCTGCTTGTATTTGAATTGTATAAAGTAATCATTGTACATTTAGTTTTTTTATTGAATTTGATTGAATGTATGCTAGAGGTGTATATTTAGTAATTTGATTGGTTTATAGTTGTCATAACATATATTTTATAACATGCTTTCTAATCTTCATGCATCACATTTATGTCATGTGTCATGATTCTTTATACTGCATGCCTCGTCATGTTAATCATAATTCATATTTCATCTTGCTTAAACTTGCTTGCACCTCATTGCTAATATACACATTATTTTTCTCATATAACACATCACACATCGATTGAATTTCTATAACTCAATTAATTCTAGTCATATTTTGACCTCATATCGCAGTATAACACAAAAGCACAAGTCAATCTACTTACAAAAGCTTCATATTGTATGGATTAGTTTGTACATAAGTAACAAGTTTACATATAACAAGTAAATATGAAAATTTTGCCTGTTTTTGCGTTTATTACTTTACGCTCATAGAACATCCGACAAACAACCTTACTTGTTATTCTCGGTACATTACTCTTCATCGTATAACCATCCCCCAAATCTTGTTAGAAACGTTTATGGTGCTACTTCAACCATATAAGCACAAATAATAAACGTTTATTCATCTAGGTATGGTGCTACTTCAAATCGATTAGACAGGACTGGACTTTTGTATAAAGAGGCAACAAGTATATATTATAATGGGCCTGAAATCCTTTTTTCACTCTTCCATTCATGACCCGACTGGAGGTGCTATTTCAGTTTCAGAAGCCAGTTTCTTCCAGCACCAAACCACATGGTAATAGCAGGAGGAAACCAAGCACGAATGGAAGTTTCCATTGGGAACAAAATATTTAAATCCACAGTTCTATATGCTGAAATGATTACATGATCCTTAATAGCATATTTCGAGCAATTCTAAAAGAAGTCTCGTTGAAACTTCAGTACTCTCTTCAATCACAATAATAACAAACAGTAACAAAATAAATTTTTTTGACTACTTTGAATGTTCTGCTACATGGACCACTCACAGGGAAGAAAAGATTGGGACAATTTGATTTTGTTACCTGTGTAGGTAGCGGTGGCATCGGCGGCGGCTGTGGTGGTGGTGATGGTGGGTGGCGACGCCGGCTATGGTGGTGGTGATGGTGGCGGCGACGGCGGCTGTGGTGGTGGTGATGGTGATGGTGGCGGCGACGATTTTCCCCTCTTCTCCCTCTTCTCTTCTCCCCCTTCTCCCTCTTCTCCCTATTCTTTTCTCCCTCTTTTTTTTCTTCTGTCGATCAAGAGTGATGAACTGGAACTGGAACAAGTTAATTGGAATAGATCAGCGACCGCTATCAGCGACCGCTATTAGCGACCGCTTGCGGTCGTTAATTTTAAATGATGTGGAAATATCACATGACCGCATGCATTTGATCGCCGATGGTGAGTGGTCATAAATAGCTAAAAGGCGCCAACATTTCGTGTCAATTTTTTGGAGGTAAAATTGAACTGCAAATAGAATAGCGGAAAAGAATTGGATGTCATTAACATATTCTAGCGACCAAATTCAAGGGTGGTCACTACTATCGGTCGCTAATGTTAATATCTGCGATCAAAAGTGCGGTCGCTGTTAGTTTTAGTCGCTGTTAGAGCATTTTATTGTAGTGTGTAACACTTTGTATAATAGGTAAATAAAAAGCCTAGCCTAGCCTAGCCCTAATACCCCTCCCAACCGACCACCCCCTCTACTCTTGCCAAAATGCTAATGTTTTTAGCTAATTGAGCTCATAAGTAAGATCCATGTGGGGGGGGGGGGGGAATGATTATTTGAGTACTAGGAATAGTGTAGGAATAATGTTGGTTGGTGTAACTTTTCACCAACTTCACTTTTACCCTTGGTTAATATCCTAGCTAATTGGTTAATGATTCCTCTATAAATAGCAATCTCCCAATTCATCTTCTCATTTGTCAAAAATCCCAAGTGTTGGGAGAAATAGAGAGCTAAAGAGAATTTAGAGAGAAAAGGAAGAAACTTAGAGAAATTCTTGTGAATTGGCGGTTCAAGAGAAAACCTAGAAGATGGAATCAAGGCGGATGCATACTCAAAGTTCCAAGCGAAGAGGAAGAAAGCCACTAAGAGGTAGAGTCACTATCTATTACATATTTTTGTCAAATAGGTTAGTTATGATTTCAAGTAAGAAATGCATGCTTGATTATGGGAGGTTTGTGTGTTGTGAAAACATGATGGATCCAAAGGTATAAGGATGAGTATTGGAAGGAGTATATGTGATATACATGCCTTGTATGTGATAATAAAACCAAATGAATAACAAAAATGCACGTCAGCATGAAACCTAGCTTAGTATGCTTGAAAGTTTGATAATTGTGATTAATGTCTTATAATGTGTAAGCTATGTGTATAATCCAAGAATGTTACATTGAATATATATGAAAAACAAACATAACCTTGGTGGAATTGTAAGATTCAGACTTAAATCTAACTCGTAACAAAACGTATAGATCCAGGTGTGGACTCTAGATTGGAAACCAATAAAATGTGACTAACCAAAGATGTTGAAAGGTGACTTAAGAATTCTAATATTAAAGATATGTAAGTTTACAAGATAATGAAAATGGTTCGACATCATTTGGATATACAATGAACAAGTTACGCAAGATTTAATCAAATAAGGTAGAAAATCAAAGTGTTGAAAATCTCGTCGAGAGGTTACTTGAGACCGTACGCCTTACTTCCTCCTTAGAAGTAAAATGAGATCACCAGTGCAGGAAGCTTTTTCAAAGCTCTGCGAGGGTAACGCAGCGCTTACTGTGATGGAAGGTCTATCTTAGTGCGCTCCCCCGCGATAGGCCTTTTTCACAATTGACTAGGTCGGGTCAAACTAGATCTAAAATAAATTTATGATTTCATTAATAAATAATTATTTTTAATTAAAGATGATTAAACAATTAAAATAAATTTAATTGTAAATTAGTAAAGAATAATATTAAGGATTCCTTCAGGAATTCCTAAGCTTTAATTAAACATTTGCAACTAAATAGGTTTTTAAGTGTGAGATGAATGAAGACGTTAAATAATATTTTGATTATGGGTAATCAAAATTTCTAAATACTTTGAAGACTATTAAATTATGGACTATAAAAAACATAAATAATTCGAACGATATAAAGAGATAATTCTAATTATGAATTAAGGTAACTACCAAGGTTTGGTGCACTAATAATGTAAGAATGGTAATTACTTAAAGAAACAAATACCTTACATTATAAGAAGGTGTAAAACCTTAAACGAACAACAAAAGATTAGCTTTTGAAATGAATAGAATGAAGGGGATGATGATTAGAAAGATAATTAATAGAACAACTAGATTTATGAAATCTTAGCTATTTAAGGCTATTTGTTAGATCGATTAAGATTTATATCTATGGGTTGATAGAGATTAACCGCTACGATAACAATAGGTTATTCAAATGATAAGAAGTCAAGGTCGAGAATAGTCAACAACTCAGGCAAGTCTCTCACCTTAAACTTCCTACATTATTGCAAGTTTCTTAATTCTTACACTGTATATATTGTATAATCCGAATTGTTGTCATATCAACCATATTTATATCAAGCAAATATCTATTACTATTCGGAAATCATTTGTATAACTTGATGTTATTGCAAGCATTGAACTTATTGTTCTTAAATGCATTATAAAAGTTGTCTAAGTCTTTGATTCGGCTAGACTATTATCATGTGTTAGAAAGCTATCCAAACCAATTGACTTGGTGCAGACTTTTGTAAATCTACTGAGATGAACAACCCTCATTGAAGGGGAAATTATATAATTGTTGGGAAACTGACTTGCGCACATACTATCATGTTTAAATGTTATGCATAACGTAGGGTACTTTAGGCTGATCACATGTTGTACTCATTTATATTGGATTTGCAGTATAACACTGTTAATTCTAGCAAGAGTTCTTAGTCCCTAGTGACTGCTCAATGTACATTCTTATTGAACTTTAAAGTGATTAAACTGTTGAATCTTGTTGATATCCTTCAGTCTATAGCGACGCTTATTGAAAACCATTGATACTTTTTGTATTCTTGAACTATCATCTACTATTATGTCTTTGAGTTTCAAACGTTATAACTGTTTATTCTTATTGATATATTACTTGCTGGGCAAACTTGTTGATCATTCTTTATTCCCTAAAAACATTACAGTTAGGGCAGAGCAAGGCGGTACTTCAGGAAAGGACAAAGGAAAGGGCAAGGCTACGGAATAGCTTAGTCCTTTAAGTGTAGAATTATTATTATTATTATTATTATTATTATTATTATTATTATTATTATTATTATTATTATTATTATTATTATGCTATAATGTTATATTAAGGATGATTAATTTATGTTTAAGTTTAATCACCAGAATGATGTAGTAACGGTCACAAGATCTTGGGACGCGAATATTTATGTTATATCAATGTAAATTATTCTATTATTCTGTTGTTGGAGATTTTTGTATGATATTAGAATTAGCACATGATGAACCAAATTCAAGATATGAGTGTTTGAATTTGGGGGCGTCACAGTAACACCATTAGAACGTAGATGCATCCCATGGAGGAAATATGCAAAGTGAAGGATCCCCAATCAAAATCTTCGATGGGAGCTACATCACGGAGAGGGCCAATCAGTGCAAAGGAGACAATCGAGGAATTATCTGTAATGAAGCAGCCTCTTATGATCGTCAGAAAAAAATGTCGTAGAATGCAATCTCTCTCGACCTGATCAGTAGGAGAAGGCTCTGATAAAGCTCTACTAGAAGCATCAATGCTCAAGGGACCAAAACAGATGGCCCGACCCTTGAGGGCCGAAGGAGGAATCCCTAATAAAGATCTAACAGCAATCGGGGAAATGTCTGTAACATAGGGCACCCTCTCACCTATAAACTCCAAACCAGTTGTCGACGTTGGGATTTTTATTTGTCCCTTTTTTGTTCTTGTCTTTTGGTGTTCTCATGTTAGGTGAGATTTGTTTGAAAAAACAAGTTGCGAAAAGGTCCGACATGTATATGTCGACGATTAGGACTTGTAAGAGTCGCCAGTTGGAATTTTTAAATGTTTGCACCAACTCAACCGGAAATGGTTTGCACATTGACCTAGTGATAAAACACTATTTGACTGGTCTGTGTAACCAAGATTCGTTAGGGTCTAGGGGCTTGATTATACGGAGGGAAGGTGTTAGGCACCCCCGATATCCGTGGTAACACGGTCACCGCCACTTTTCAATTTAAACCTTTATCTGAATGTGTGTGTGTGTAGATCAATGTGCAATTATCTGGAAGTAGTGTTATGCCTCATTTGCACCTATATACAAAGGGTTTAAATTTTGTATAAAAGTTCAATTTTAACAAGATATAGCAGTGATGTTTTGTAAAAGAGATTTTTTAAACCCTTGTGCTCAATAGTAATTGAGGTCTTTGATACTTCCATTTTTATTATGTGTTCGGCTTGATTGCTTTTATTTTTGAGATGCGAAGCATCTTCGAGAAAATAAGATAAAAAGCAGTGCTGAACTCCTTGTGGGCATGAGAGTCGTCTAAGGAAATTCAAACACCGTGAATAATTTATAGGCTGGATAGAGCTGAAAATGTCCATCACGGGAACCAAATCTAGATTCAGGAAACTGAATCTATGATCACATGATTCCTAGGCTCACATGTTGATGCAGTTTGTATGAAAGCTGTAAACAATTATATATATATATATAAAAGCTGTAAATATGTATATATATGGACAATCAACTTCCACGAAGTAAACTCGAAACACGAAAATGTATATATATATATATATATATATATATATATATATATATATATATATATATATATAGCGTAAATATATATATATATAGAAATGATCAACCGCCAAGTAAAACTTCAAAGTGGACAAAATGTAAATGAAAGAAATAAATTGCCACAGTAAACTCCGAACTGATGAGAATGTATATATATATATATATAAGTATTTATATATATAAAAGCATTAAACGTTCGGATATAAAATCAGGCTCAATCAAATGTAGTTTGATGGCCAGAGAGATATATATATATATATATATATATATATATATATATATATATATATATATATATATATATATATATATATATATATATATATATATATATATATATATATATATATAAGCAATAAAAGCTGGACCGAATAGGCCCATTAATACACACACACACGACTCTCAACGTGAATAATTGTGTGTACACAAAAGTGGAGAAAAAGCTTTAAGAAATGTAAGAAGGCTTATAGTGGGTTGCCAAAGAAGACTTCAAATAGCTTTATATGGATGAGCACTTGGTTTCCACTGGTAAAATGTAGCAATATATAAGCTCACGAGTGTTTGAAATGAGAAAGCACTCAGTTTATAGTGTGTACAAAGCAAAATGGACAGGGCTTCCTCGCTTTTTTTCTCTTCCAAATGGCCACCCCAAGCCCTCTATTTATAGACGGGGGAGCCGCAGATGTACCTACAACTGCCTAGGGTGCCCTGGGCTCCGTGGCCCCCTACCGTCTCGGAGTACGTGTACTCGTGCAACGTGTTGTCCGCTCGAACCTTCATAACTTTCAATTTGGGCATCCGACGGAGGCGTATGATACCTTTTTGGAATGCTGTTGTCGAGAGCTACACAAATGGCATGGGATAAGAGGTTGTGCGATGTCAGGAAGATGGGTCCATGCCCAGGTCTTCAAGTCTTCAAATTCTATCTAGTATGCTGTCTTTGTGTAGTAGTCACTCGGGATTGGAGCTATGGTTCTTGTAGGACACTTCTGTGTAGTATGTAGGTTGAAATGTTGTTGAGATGGTGTGAATATGGGATCGAGGTGGCAAAATGATGATTTTTCCCCTTATCGGGGTTATCTCCGGCTCTAGGCTGATTTAGTAGTCGTTGCTCAGGGTTATCTCTGAGATTTGGCTACTGCAAGTGCTGAATATCCTCAAGGTTGTCTCTGAGGTATGTCCGACCTCCTGGGTTATCTCTGGGTTTGGGACTGAGTGCCTCGGGGCTATCAGTGTGGTTGAAGCTGATTTCTGAGGATTGACATAAGCTCTTCCGGGGTTATCTCCGGAACTGCTACTGCATTCCTCGGGGTTGTCTCCAAGGCTGGACCTGAAACTACCAGGGTTGTCTCCGGGGTTGGAACTGAGTATCTCGGGGTTGTCTCCGAGATGGAACTGACTTCTTCGGTGTTATCTTTGAAACTGGTACTGCATGCCTCGGGATTGTCTTCTAGGTTGGGACTGAAACTCTCAGGGTTGTCTCCGGGGTTGGAACTGAATATCTTGGGGTTGTCTCCGAGATGGAAAACTGAGTATCCCGAGGTTGTCTCCAGAACTAAGCTGAATTGACTTCCAGGGTTATCTCTGGAAGACGATTTTTCCCTCCTGAAAGGTTAGTAATAGGAATGCAAATTTTTTGAGTGTCTACAGATGCCCCTCTTTATCATATTCATGCAATGTAATGGCATGGATAGGATAAAGAACACTAGACACTTGAAACATGAAGAGACATTCATGATGCAATGTACTACAACATGATGCAAATGTATAATGAATGTGGTTTGTTGGACCGTTTTCCAACGGGATGTGATGACTGTTTGCTCCCATGACTTCTTATGGGTACTAGAGTTATCACAGATGACTCTGATGAACTGCTTGGATGTGTACTCCAAAGTTCTCAGGGACTTATAGGATGTTGACATTGGGGTTATTACCAAAGTCGTTAATCCTTGGTACATACTTTCCACCATAGATGTTCCTCTCATGTACAAGAGAGTCTGGGGGATTGTGTTCTGTCTGATTAAGATGTGTATAACAGATTCCATCATCGGTCCTCCTTAGCGAGGATGTTTTTCCTGGTTTGTATCGCCATGTCTTTCCAGTGATCTTTAGGAGTTACTACCAACAGTTTGTGTTGTCAGGGTTGCCTGACCCTCACTGAAATGTGCATCAGCGGCTGAGATCATCGGACCATCTCTGACGCTTCATTGGGTTTACTTGCCAATGGATGAAATGATGTCAAGGTTGCTTGACCCTCGTTGAAATGTGCTTCAACGGCTGAGATCATCGGATGACTTCTGTAACGCCCCGAAAAAATGAACCTTTTGTAAATACTTTTATAATGAATAAAATAATATTAATTATTATTATTATGTGTTAGTAAGATGAATGTCGTTCCATAACTTAGAAACGTCAGAACATCGTAGTATTTTAACCACGTGAAAGAATTTCCAAGACGAAAAAAAAAGTTTTCCGAGAAATTTTCCGAGTAATTTTCCGAAAAACACTATTCATCATTTTTCGCTTGGGAATTATTTTTGAACTTCCGAGAAATACGTAACGTTATAATATCAAGGTGAGAATGATTATGTAATAATAATTCAAGTATGGAAAACACAATATTTCTCATGCGGACTTAAATTTAGGAATGTTAAGGATTAAAGACAAAATAAAATGGAATTGTGGATTTTGTAGGAAGTACAAGTCCAATGGGAATTAAGGGGCAAACCCAAGTTGTGGTAATGTTTAGACCAAATATTGGTTAATATAAAGCCCAAAGCTTAAGTTAAACAATCTAAATCCAAGCACACAAGAATAAGCTATGAAATTAAAGTAAGCCCAAAGCTATGATCCATTGGATAATTAGGATCCATGGGGCAACCCATCCGTGAACTTGGTGACCAAGACCTTTATGTGGTGGGCAAGAAAGTTGAGTGGTTAGCAAGATTACTTAGAGTTTAAGTTATGAATAGTAAGGAGGTTACTTAAGGAGGTGGATGTCTTAATGACTAGTATGCCCTAACATTAGAAGCTCTATAAATAACGAGCTTGCAATTCATTTGTTGTTTGTTAGTTTTCATCCAACATTAAACAACTTATTGGTTAGAGAGAATAAGCACTTTTAAGACAAACTTCCATATTTGTTTCAAGAAGGAGAAGAACTAGTTCATCAAGGGTAAGACTCTTGTCTTATATTCTTCTAGCTATACCATGATAGCTTGATAGAGAAGTGATGAACATGTATGCTAAGAACACTTAAAGATTTGTTAATTAATGGACTTAAGCCAAATAAGTAAGGAATAAGAAATTCAAAAATAAATAAGTTATAAATTTATAAAGAATAAGCCATAACCTAAATTAAAGATAAGTTATTGTAATATGTAAGTTGAAATGTCTAGTTGATGACATGAATCCATTTAGAATGATGAATAAATCTCTAGTAGCGAAGTTTTGTCGGAATTCACACGATTGGACGATAATCGTCGAATTCGTGAAATTCTTGGAATGGAAGTCAAATTTTGTGTTTGAGCTCGGAAACATTAGTTGTTGATGGAGACAAGTCTTATTTGGCATTATAGAATTGCAGACTCAAAAATGACCCGATTCCGACTTAGAATGAAGAAACGAGCGTTGAACGTTCACGAACGTTTATCATTTTCATTAAAAATGGACTAATAGGTGAATTTTAGCTAACGATGTCAAATAGATAAAATTCTTGCATGAACACGTAGAGTATGTAATTTGTGAACCGTAGACTCTTGAACGAGCCAATTCGGACATATAACGAAGATTTTACGAGCCCGGGAATTTCACAAAGTTAAAAATCTGTCAAAATTATCTTGTGCACAGAGGTGGAGCCGCTGGCATTAAAGGCGAAATAGCCCATCTTCTTGACCGAAGAGCTTGGCCGGAAAATGCGGTGACCTCTCGAGTTTAGTAGCCATGTTAATAATAATAATGAAGGGGACTCGCGTTAGCTTGTAATAATGCGACTAATCTGCAAAGAGAACTGGCACCGCAACGCCAACCTTAGGATCTATATAGTGAAGAATGGTTACAAGAAGAGCATGAATGGAAAGTTGTTTAACAATAAACTAAGGAACTTAAGAAAACCTTATTAAGTCATGATTAAACCTCAAGTATGATCACTTAGGGTTGAAGTAAGTCAATTGTATATAAAAGTAAGAACGACATAACAGAAAGTCGGAACCAATAATAAAAAATCTAATATGCAATTAGATTGAGAAGAAGGGTAACATTCTTGAGGAACCATGTATGTTGTTCATGACCTAATGAGTTATGTGATGTTATCATCTACTGTAGAGACCTTAAAGACTTAAAGTGCACGTGTTATAACTGTAGCAGGCGCTAAAGGCAAGTATTCTAAACCCTTGTTAGTTCAATCTGGACAAGCTTCGTGATTCATGTATTCTTACGCATGAGTTAATGTCTGATGAAGTCAACACCAATTCTTTCGGCTAGACTTGCCTTATGTTGGATTCTTATAAACTATCAAAGTATTGACAATGATTTACCAAACTAATATTGGTGTGGTTTTCAAAAGGAGACTGAGTATGCTAAATTGTTTTGTCGTCAAACGACAGGCACGTGAGGTTGCCACAACTTAAACGTACACACGTTTAATGAATGTAGTGTTGATCAACATAGAGTACTATAGGCTGATCACCTAGACGTGCTCGTAAGCTATGCCAAACTTACGGACTCAGTGACGTGATGTCCTTTTCAAAGTACTTATGAAATGCTCATGGTCTTGGACCAGAATTAATGTTTTACTGAATATTGTTCTCGTAAAACATTTTGAAAGAAAAGAAGTGCTATTTTGAATTATCGATAGTACTTCGTAACTATTGTTCAATTATTGAAGATATACGATTCCTATGTTTCAAGCATGCTGTTTTATTAGAATTGTTGTACTTGCTGAACTAGTTAGGCTCACTCTTGCTTGAACCCTATGAATGCAGCTAAGATCGAACGGACCGACGAATTCTGCAAGGTTAAAGGGAAGGCTAAGGCGAACCCGTAGATTACTTATGTAATAGTATAGGTTTGTAATTATAATATTTGATATTATGACAAAGACAAATGTAACGGTTATAAAGAACCTGGGGGAATGTTAATATTATTTTGAATATATGTAAGACATATTCGTTCTTTTGAGGCATTTTAATTGAATGTTTGTGTGAACTGTAGCACCGTGTAGCACCATCTATCGGGTTGGAAGATACCTGGATTTGGGGGCGTCACAGGTTAGTATAAAAGCCTTAGGTTATAAAACTTAAGGGGGGATTTAAACCTTAAGTTATAACCTTAAGAAAAGTCAAAGAAATAAAAGATGGAAATTAACATCATAAAAATGCATTATGTATGTTATGTGTTTTTATTATTCTACTGACATGTATTAATCAAACTTATTTGTGCTGTTGTAGATGTCAGGAGAAAATAGAGACGTACAGGTAGTCAGCGAAGGGTCGGTTAATCAGATATAGATCATACCGAACCCCATAGCAGTAGAGCCCGAGGTAGTAGTGGTTGAGTCTGGAGACTCAAAGAGCTTAGATCTTATGTCCGTGTTCGACGACATGCTAGATGAAGTGGTGGAGGTAGTGTCCTTCAACCCGGTAGCAATATCAGCAGAGATGGCACCGGGGGAGTCAATGATGTCACTGTTTATGTCAGTGTTGGATAGAAACATCCATTACTGTCAGGAGGTTAAGGAGTTGAAAGTAGAGTTCCAGGTTGTTATAGAGGATAAGACAGACGTGGAGTCCATATGGGAGCAGGAGCATAATGAGAGAGTTTTGGCTAAGGACAAGGTCCATGAACTGAAACAGGAGGTCTTTGAGCTCAGGGGGGAGCTAAAGACCAAAAAGTAGAAGATAGGGAGAATGTCCTATATTCATAGGAGTTCTCATGCATTTCCAATGACGGTGTTGGTTATCCCATAGAGGTAGCGGGCGAATGACATACTATCGGTAGTGATATTATTCTTGGTCTCGCCAAGGCATATTTTGATAATGCCTTAAGGCAGATGTAATCTAGTAGTAGCTAGAGTAGTTTAGATATGTAAATATTGTGTATCTAGTAGTGACGTAAAACCCTCTTTGGTATAGCAAAGGGTAGTTTTTTGTAAATCCCAATTTTTGGAAAGCAATTGCGGGAAAGTAATGTAATCATCTTAGGCTGTGTAATGTAACCGATGTAGTGTTATACTACAATGAATCAATATAAGTCTTTTTCGAAAAATATTGAGTAAGGAATGTTTAAGTTATTGTTTAAAAATGAATAATAACTAACTAACATGAAATGCATAATAACGAAATGTGTTGTTTATTGTAACAGTAAAATGCCGCCAAGAAGAGTACCATGTAAACAAGGCGCGAACCTAAATCAACCGGAGGGAGGTCCGGTTAACCCTATACAGGAGTTTGTAAATCTTTTAACAGAAGCGTTTAATAGAACTGGGGCTAATATCCCCGTAAATCCTAGTGTAGTACGAGCTACTACGTTTAAGGATTTCAAGAGTGTGGGTCCACCGGAGTTCAAAGGAACTACGGACCCTATTGAAGCCAAAATGTGGGTGAAGGAAATTGAGAAGGCATTTGTGATAGCAAATGTCGACGAGGCCCAGAAGGTTGCCTTTGCAACCTACATGATGAAGGGAGAGGCCAACCTTTGGTGGGAGGCCAATCAGGGTACGGTCGGGATCGAGAATTTGACGTGGGTGAGGTTCAAGGAGATATTCTTTAAGAACTACTTTCCCACGAGCATGCAAGGGAGAATGGAGATGAGGTTTTTGAATTTGAAACAAGGGGACACGACGGTTCCCTACTACGCCGCCAAGTTTAATGAACTGGCGAGGTTCGCTCCACACCAAGTGGACACCGAGGTTAGGAAGGCGCGACGGTTCGAGCAGGGCTTAAAACCTTGGCTCTATAACCGCATATCAGTGTTCCAAAGTACTTCCTTCGGAACCATTTTAGAGAAGGCGATAATCACCGAAGGTGGTAGCGAGGCGTTGAGCCAGTACCATAAAGATAAGAAGAATAAGGGGAAAGTGGATGGGGGAGTGAAGGTCGAAGGAGCCAGCGGGAGTGGCGAGGGACAGAAGTGGAAGGTATTTAACTCTGGGAAAACTGGAGTGAAGCAAGGAGGCCCGAAGAGGAGAATGGAGGCCTGCAAGACCTGTGGAAAGACTCACTTAGGAGTCTATCTCAAGGGGAAGGTCGTATGCTACAATTGTGGACAGGAGGGGCACATTGTGCCTAACTATCCAAGTCCGAAGAAGAACCATGGATGCTTTATATGTGGGTCAACTGACCACATGGCAAAGAACTTCCCGAAGAAGGGGACGGACGGGAACAAGGGCGCCAATAGCGGTAAGTTAGCTATTGGAGGTCTAGTGCAGCCAGGTAGGCCGATGGCACGTACCTTTAACATGACAGTCCAAGATACGATGGCATCAGGGGACGTAATAGCATGTATTATTCCGATCAACGACCTAAATGCTTACGTGCTGTTTAACTTGGGTGCTACTTGATCGTTTATCGCATATGATTTTGCTAGACGATTAGGATTACTTCCCGAAGAGTTGCCTATACCTTTAAATATTAAGGTAGAAAACAATGAGATAATTCCTGTTGAAGATATTCATAGGAGTTGTTGCGTAGATTTACGGGGTTGTAAATTATCGATAGATCTGATACCAATAAATCTAGGAGAATTCAATGTAATTCTAGGAATGGATTGGTTGATTAACCATAGGGAAATTATAGATTGTCAAAAGAAGAGCGTAAATATTAGAACGTTAATACAACCTCATGTAATATTTTACGGTAATAAATCGCCGGGACGTTCGTGTTGTCTTACCATGACACAAACTAGGAAACTATTAAGGAAGGGTTGTGTAGGTTATCTGTGCCATGTAGTTGATACCCAGAGAGTGGGAGCGACCATGGAGCAAATACCTATAGTGAGTGAATTCATAGATGTATTTCCAAGTGAATTATTGGGTCTTCCACCGGATAGGGAGACCGAATTTGTAATAGACATTATGTCAGGAGCGACACCAATTTCCAGGGCACCGTATCGTATGGCGCCAGTGGAGATGAAGGAGTTGATGGTGCAGTTACAAGAATTGTTGGACAGGAAGTACATACAACCGAGTGTTTCACCGTGGGGAGCACCAGTACTGTTTGTTAGGAAGAAGGACAGATCGTTAAGACTTTGTATCGACTACCGAGAGTTGAACAAGTTAACTATAAAGAATAAGTACCCATTGCCCAGGATCGATGATATTTTTGATCAGTTGAAATGGGCAAAGTATTTTTCTAAAATAGATTTAAGGATGGGGTATCATCAGCTGAAGGTTAGGAATGAGGACGTACCAAAGATGGCATTCAAAACTCGTTATGGTCATTATGAGTTTCTGGTGATGTCATTTGGGTTGACTAATGCACTAGCTGCATTTATGGATATGATGAACATAATGTTCAAACAATATTCGGATAAGTTCGTCATGGTGCTTATCGATGATATTCTAGTCTATTCTAAGATGCCGGAAGATAATGCTGGACACCTAAGAATAGTGTTGGAAACACTAAGGAAGGAGAAGTTATATACACAGGGTTTGAATTTATGTAAAAATTCAGTTTTTAGCAAGATATGGCAGTGATGTTTTATAAAAGAGGTTTTTCAAACCACGATGCTCAATAGTAATTGAGACCTTTTATACTTCCATTTTATTAAGTGTTAGAAACAGATTGATTTTATTTTGAGATCACGAAGCATCTATAAGAAAATAATATACAAAATAATGCCGACTTCCTCGTGGGTATGAAAACCATCTGAGGAAATTCAGACCTCAGATAATAATTTTCAAAACACTATACAATTTGAAAATGTCCATCACGGAGATTTTTTCCTAACGCGATTGATTTCTAAGATCACTTCCTACTCTAGGCCTTTTATTAGTTAGTCCCCAGTAAAGCTCCCGGTAGGCGTATTTTTTTGAAACGAGGTCCTCATTAGCGCCGACATAAAGACTCCTTATTCTTATTTATATTTAATTATTATTGATGAAATTTCATTTTACAGAATAAACCTAAACCAAAATTGAACTAAATGAGAAATGAAATGAATCTAGATCCAATAGGTTGAATCTGTGATCACATGATTCCTAGGCGTACATGATACCACAATTTGTATGAAAGCAGTAAGCAGGTATATATATATAAATATATAAAAGCTGTAAATATATATATACAGACATGATCACCAACCACGAAGCACCTCCATGGGGGATCGGAAATGTAAATAAAGCTATAAAAAGCTATCGACCACCACGGAGGAAACTCCAGGTGGGACAAAACGTAAATAAATCTGTAAAGCTATCAACCACCATGGAGGGAACTCTATGCAGGACAAAATGTAAATAAAGTTGTACAAAGAAATCAACTGCCACGAAGTGAACTCCAGCGAGATTTAAACGTGAAAGAAAAGTCATAAGCGATCAACCACCACGAAGTAAACTCCGTGGGATGAATATATATATATATATATATATATATATATATATATATATATATATATTAAAGCGATAAACGCTCCGAATCAAGTCTAGGCTCATCGAACAAAGTTCGACACACAATTCATATATATATATATATATATATAAGCAAATAAACGCTCCAGACCGAAGTTTAGGCTCAATCGAGGTATAACTCGATAATTTTAGTCCATATATATATATGTATATACAAACTAAAATAAAATCACGGACTGAAGTTCGGGCAAACACACGCAACACGACTCTCAACGTGAAGAAGGGTGTGTGCAAAGATGAAGAGAAAGGCTTTAAAGTGTGTGAGAAGGGTTACAGTGGGCTGCCAAAGAAGACTTTTATATCTTTAAAGTGGATGAAACTCGGCTCCTGCCGGTACAAAAGTAGCTATATGTGAGCTCACAAGTGTTTAAAATGGGAAAACACTCAGTATATTGCAAGTACAGAGCAAATTTGACAGGGCTTCCTCGCTCTATCTCTCTTCAAAATGGCCACCCCAAGTCCTCTATTTATAGAGGGGAGCCACAGTGTACCTACATGGCCACCGCTTGATTGTACCATGACCACCAGTTATACTGGCTGAGGCAAACCAGTGTGTACTGAGGCTTCTGGTTGCCCCGGGTTTCTCGGGTTGGGTCGTCTCGTAGTACGTGCACATAGGCACTGCAATGTCCATTCAAACTTTCAGAATTGCAATCCGGGCATCCGATTGAGGTATATAGGACCTATTTCGGACCGCCGTTGTCGAGAGTTGTACAATGGAATGGGATTAGAGTTGGTACGAAGTCATTGAAGATGGGATGATGCCCTCCGGTCTTCAAGCTTTGAATTCTATCCGTTACCCCGCACAATAGTCACTTGGGATTGGTTTTCCTTGATTCTTGTGGGACATCGTTGTGTTGAGATGTGTGTATAAAATGTTGAGACGACATGATGTGGCATCGCGTTTGCGAGATGACGAGGTTGCCCCTAACCGAAGTTATTGCCAGTCTGGGCTGATAAAGCAGACGTTGCTCAGGGTTATTGCTGAGATTGGACTACTGCAAGTGTTGAAGGTCCTTAGTGTCAACTCTAAGGTGTGCATGTCCTCCCGGTGTTATTTCTGGGTTGATAATGGGTATCTCATTGTGAACGTCGAGATTGAAGCTGATTGCATTTGAAACAAGCATTTCTGGGGTTATCGCCGGAACTTCATTCCTTGGGGTGATCACCAAGGTTGGTAGCTATTCCCATGATTGGGACTGAGACTGGATACCTCAGGGTTATCTCTGAGATTAATCAGTCTTCTCCGGTGTGTGTTCCGGTATTGGATCTGCATGCCTCGGGGTTATCTCCGAGGTTGGAATTATTACTCCCAGTGTGTGTTCTGTGGTTGATGCTGAACTTTCGGTAGTATCCGAAATGGATATGAACTGTCTTTTAGGGTTCCCTCTTGAAAGACGAATCTGTTCTCCTGCAATATTAATGACAGGTGTGCAGAAAATTTCGAGTGTCTATAGATATGTTGGCTCATGTAGAGACCCTTGGACAGGAGATCACATCGCTACCTCCTTCTTCTGAGAGGGATGTCATGTTGGACTTGATAGCCTGCATACATACTGACTTGTAGTGGACTCGTATTTTCCTGCACAGACTAGCTTAGCCATTTTGTCATTTACAGTACACATTGTATATATCAAATAACATTATATATAGCAGAGAAACATATTTTGATCACTTCTCTTTTAGTTGTGCCTTGTTGCTTGCTTGATATTTGCATGTTTCTCCAGGGCTTGTGATCTTGATATATTCTTAACTCCTCCTTGATGGATGGACATTGAGATGTCTCAAGGTCTTTCAGAATGGATCATTGATCTGTGTGTATTCCCTACCATCTTTGGTGTGTTGGGACTGGTGTATAGAGAGGATTGAGGCTTTTCTCTCTGAGGTTGACCACAGCACAGATGGTCGTCGATACTCCTTTGTATGGGGGAGCCCAGTTAGTTCGATCTCTTATTAATTGGTGTTTCTCTTTGAGGACTTAACCGCAACTTCGATGGTCGTGGATTCTCCCATTTACGTGGGGAGACTAGGTAGTTCCATCCCTTTGGTCTGAAGCAAATGATGTGACAACCCGAAAATTTATAAAATCTTGAATGATTAGAATAAAGGTTAAAGAATAAAACCTAGAAGGGTTGAAAGCCCAAGTTAGTTTTTGTTAGTAAGTAAAACAAGTAAATTTGTTAGCTCAATGGAATTAATTAATGGCCCAAACTAAGCCCACTTATGAGAGAATAATAATATTAAAAATTATATTAAGTTAAGAGATATATTTTTATTATCTCAAGTTATTAATTTTATAACTTAATTAAAACAAGTTTAATTGGGTTATAGAATTTAATGTACAAGAGTGATGATTTAAATTCTAAATATTTGGAATGGATACACTAATTAAATATTTGGGGTGGGATAAGATGGAAAGGATTTGATTATGTTAATATTGCATAGCCCAAAGGATTAATTAAAAACCCAAAGCTTAGCTCATTTTGTGATGGACATTTAATAAAGCAACTAAAATAAAATGTGTGGAATGTGAAGAGGCCACATGTGCCGAATTGAAGAGGAAAAGAGAGAGGTCAGCTACATAAGAGATAAGGAACGAAGAAAGAGAAAAGGGAAAAAGAGAAAAGAAGAAAGAGAGAGAAAGAGAAAAGAAAAAGACGAAAACGTGAAATAGAGAGAGAAAGAGGAGAAGATCTGCAGCCCTTGTAGGGAAAAAAATGGAGAAGATCCTCCATGGAAAGAGGAAGAAGAAGGAGAAGAAGCATAAAAAGGTATAACACTATTTTTCCTCTAAAGCTTTCTTCCTTTATTTTTCTTATTTGATGAAAAGGGGGTTTTTGATTTGGATGTTCAAATGATCTATGTGTTTTTCATGGATTCAAGTACGGATTTACCCATATTGGGTGTTGATTTGGTTGGAATCAAAAAGGAAAAGAAAAATGAATTTTTCTAGTTTATAAAACCTAGCTTTTGTGTGTTTTGAAAATCCATTGTTTTTGATCTATGCATTCTTTTCTCGATCCGTCAAATAGGGGTGCTAGATATATGTGTTTACTAGTTAACCCAAGTTGTAGCGCTAAAAAATGTTGAGTTTTCATGGAGTAGTGGCTGTGGAAGGCAAAACAGTCCTGATTTTTGGAAAAGAAAATAGGACTGTTTTGGGGCAGTTTTTGACGGGGGTATTTTCATAATTTTTCCAACCCTCAAAACTTCTGGAAAAATTGGAGATGATAATTTGTTGAGTTTTCTAGTTTATTTCCAAAAATGACGATTTTTGGATGTATAGATTGAGAGTTATGGATTTTACAGGAAAAGACTATTTTAAAAGAAAACTGTTATAACTCCTTGTGGTGAACTCCAAAAATTGTGAAATGTTTATTGGGAGTACATATACATAACAGGAGCCTACCCTGTAAATTTCGGAATGTTTGGACAAAAGCACAGTTTATGAAAAATGTCTCAAGATTCGGCAGTTTTGGCCATTTGAAAAATAGTAAATGAACTTTAAAAATTCCGAGAAAAATATATGTTCAATACGGAACTATATTCTGTCAAATCCCAGAAAATAAATATTTTTGGAAATGATTTGGTATTTTCATCTAAATGATGATAAATGGATGAATGAATTTAATTAAATATATGATATCCAAAAATATGAAAAATACGATTTATGACTTGAGACCCTTGAGCATGACTTATGCAAATTTTTGATGAAGTTTTGGGTCGGGTGTGAAGTGTTGTGATGTTTATGCTATTTTAGAATGTTTAAACAAGTTAATTAATAAAAAGGAAAACAATTGAAATAAATTGTTTAGTAATGTGATTAATGACTTAAATTGTTGTTATATGGCTAATAATATTGGATTAAGATATTATTAGTAGTATTTGACTGGAATGTTATTAAAAAGTTAATAACCTTAGCGTAAAATATTATTACATAATTAATAATATTCGACGGGAGATTAAAATAAGAGATTTATGTTATTTTTCAATATAATTGTTGAATTTGATATTCAATGAACTATATTATGCTTGTAATAGGCTTAAATGAGAATTCAGGGTGCTGAATTGGATTTGGGATTTCTGAAATGGTTTCAGTCTGCTGAAATATTTTGTGGTCTGCTGAAATTGTAATTTCAGGATGCTGAATTGTAATCCGGTTTACTGAAATCATATTTCAGTTTACTGAAAGGTTATCTAGCTTACTAAGATAACATATAAAGGGAAAACTTATAAGTATAAGTTATAAGTGATGAAAAGATTATCAAAGTATAGTGATAATACTAAGACTAAGGTGTAATGTCTAATACTTAACTTTGTGAGTGAAGGTTAGACAAGTTAATATAAGATGGTGAGATTATAAGTAAGTAAATGAATATGGTGTTAAGATTATCTAATATTTGACTATGTGATTAAGTGTTAGATAGTATTATGAAATAAGGTATGATATGCTAATTGAAAGATCAATCTTATACCTGATAGGTCTTTTCAATAAAGAGAATAAATTAAATTATGTAGCGGTAATCGACTATGCAGGCAAGTTTTCTAACTCAAACTAGCGTTATATTTCAAAGTATGTTAGTGAATGATTATTGATGATTATTCATGTCTAAACTGATTATTGATTCGCACTTAGTGCATGTTGCATATGTTCATCAGGTATGAAAGGCTGATCACCTTCATTACCATATGGTTCAGTTAAATTATTCATGGTCATTGTTGACCTTCAAACATTATTGATTCAGTCATTCAATTATTGACATCTTGATTCATGTTCCTTCATAATTATTAAATTGTTAAAAACTTGAAAGCTTATTATTCTTTCAATCATGATATATCGTTATTGAATTTAAACTTGTTGGGCAAAGTAGTAGATCACCCTTGTTATATCATGATAATAAATTTCAGATAAAGGCGAAGGCTTGAAGAATGACAGAGATAAAAGCAAAATACAGTAATAGATTGTTATAAGGATAACTATTTAGTTATCTTATTGTAAACCTTTGTAATTTTGAAGGTATGTATTCAGTTAAGGTTAATAAATTTGGAAAAATGTTATAGAATTATGTAAAATAAACAATATATATTTATTTGTTCCGCATTAGATGATAGAATATGTATGATGATGAAGTATCGTAACGTACCAAGTCCGAGGTTCTTGGGACCCAAATTTGGGGATGTCATAAATGAAATATAGTGGATTGAATGATTATCCCAGTATCGTTGACAAGTTTTTTTGATTTGGTAGTGGGTAAGACCGAACCACGAATGGCTGCCTACGTACTCCTATTGAAGAGGAGATCAGATATGCGTAGTTTAAACATGGGGTAAGGGTTCAATGTTGTATGTGGAAAAGTGGGTATAGATGTGTTTGTTTTTGTTTTTCGTTATGGTGAGAAGGGTGTAGAAATGTTTTTGTTTTTTTCTGTAGTGTGACCGGACCATATAAAATGGATGCCTACGTACTCCCGTGTATTTGGGAGATCAGGTCGACGTAGTTCACCCCATGTACATGACAGATTGCAGCCGAAAAGTTTAATCCTATGTACAAGATAAATTGAAGGTGTGAAAATTTTAATCCCTGGTGGGATAAACTGAAGGTGTGAAGGGTTTAATCCCTGGTGGGATAACCTAAAGGTGTGAATGTTTATCCCGAGTACGATAAACTGAAGGTGTGAAAGGTTTCAAAAACCTGCGGGGAGTGAAGGATCTGGTGATCCGAAACTAGGCTACTGGTTAGAAAGTGTAATTGTCCCTGATGGGGTAAATGGGTTTGAAGAAAGTTATATGTAGTGAGGTTTAGAAAACCTAAATTGACTGGGGATCTGGTGATCCACAACCAGGATGTTTGCTTGATGGTAACCTCAGACAAAGTACTGTTTCAAGGTGTCCGAGTTAATAAGTTACGGAAATTAATCGCCATCCATTTCCTGTAATCTAAGAGCGCCTCCTGTCAATACCTCCTTGACAACAAATGGGCCTTCCTAGTTCGGGGAGAACTTCCCTTTGGACTGATCTTGGTTGTCAATGATTTTCTTCAAAACCAAGTTATGTTGTTTAAACAGTCGTAGCCGAACTTTTTTGTTGTAGGATCTGGCGATCCTTTGTTGGTATAACCGACCATGGAAGATAGCAGCGACTCGCCTTTCATCTATTAGAGACAATTAGTGATACCTATCCTATAACCATTGGTCTTCCTCTAGCTAAGTGTTTATCAACACTCTGAGGGATTCCATTTCCACTTCTATGGGGAGCACTACTTCCATCCCATAGGTTAATGAGTAGGGGAGTTGCCCCAGTGGAAGTGCACATTGATGTTCAGTAGGCTAACAGAGTCAGAGGCAATACGTCAGGCCTTCCTTTGTGATTAGTGAACATCTTTTGCATAATCTTCTTGATATTCTTGTTAGCCGCTTCAACAACACCATTCATCTTTGGACGATAGATGACGGAGTTTAGATGTTTGATGTGGAATTTACTGCATAACTCCTCCATCATTTTGTTATTGAGGTTCTTAGCATTGTCTGATATAATTACCTCTGGTTGTCCATATCGAGAAATGACATTGTTTCTGATGAAATCAATGATAACTTCTTTTGTAACCCAGGGGAAAGAGGCTGCTTCTACCCACTTGGTGAAGTAGTTGATCATGGTGAAGATAAATCGATGACCATTACTGGCTTTGGGCTCGATGGGTCCGATCACGTCCATTCCCCACATTGAGAAGGGCTAGGGCGAACTCATATTGTGGAGCTCCCTTGGAGGGGCGTAGATAACATTCCCATGAATTTGGCATCAATAACATCTCTTGACGTGATCATCACAGTTTTCTTTGAGAGAGAGCCAGTAATGCCCTATTCTTAGGATGTTCTTGATGAGTAGAGGGCTGCTCATGTGTGGGCCACATACTCCACCATGGATTTCATCCATGAGCCTTTAAGCTTGGTCCTTGTCCAGACATCTGAGAAGACCTAGTCCTGCATCTCTTTTGTAGAGTGCGTCTCCGCTCAGGTAGAACTTCATAGCCATTCGATGGATCCGCTTTCTTTCAGCTGGACTCGCCTCAGCAGGTGTAGATCCATCTTGCAGATACTCCTTGGTATGTTGATACCAAGGGTGTTGAATGGAAGGTAGCACATCCTATACTTCTCCAACTTAGTTCCCATAGGTTGGAGCCTTTTGTAGGGCTAATGTGATGTTTGGCATGTTTTCCTTGTCTAGCGCATCTGCAAAGTCATTCCTATTCCGAGGAATGTGGAGGAAGGATATTTCTTCAAACTCCAAAGCTATCTGTAGAACCTGTCGATGGTAAGGCAGTAAATGTAGCTCTTTGGTGTGATAGATTCATGTGGTTTATCTGATTACCAACTCGGAATCCCCAAAGACAGTTAACCGTCTGATACCCATTAATTAAGCAAGTTTTAGCCCCATGATACAGCTTTCATACTCAGTTGTGTTGTTGGTGTTGTCAAACTACAATTTAACGGCGACGAGATGCTTCTCCCCCGTAATGGATACTAGAACTGTTCCAGCTCCAGAACCTTCCATGTTTATAACTCCATCAAAATACATCTTCCATGATTGGTGTGCATCGAATTGATGGTGTTGTTGAACTTTCATTACCCCTTCATTGGGGAAGTATATTTCCAAAGGTTTGAAATCCCCTGAAGGTGCGGTGACCAGTTGATCCGTAATTCCTTGACCTTTGATAGACTTTTGTGTCACGTAGACGATGTCAAATTGGTGTATGATCAACTGCCACCTGGATAGTCGGTAATTCAACATGGGTTTACTGAACACGTACTTGAGAGGATCCACGCGGGATATGAGATGGGTTGTGTGACCATGGAGGTAATGTTGTAACCTCATGGAAGCACATGCTAAAGTACAACAAGTTTTCTCAATCAGAGTGTACTTGTGTTCACTACTGCTAATTTTTTTTCTGAGGTAATAGATAGCTCGCTCTTGGCCCCTATCGTCTTTCTGTCCCAACATGCAGCCTATGGCATTGTCATTGATGTACAAGTACATGAACAGGGGAACATCATCCATGAGTGGTACCAAAACAGGAGCTTTGATTAGCTATTCTTTGATTGTAAGGAAGGCTTTCTGACACTCATCATTCCATTTCATGGAGGAGTTCATCCTTAACAACTTGAAAATAGGCTCACAGGTTGTTGTGAGTTGGGAGATGAATCTGCTAATGAAGTTAATTCTTCCCAAAAATTCCTGTATTTCCTTCTCTGTTTGAGGAATGGGCATTTCTGTGATGGCCTGGATTTTGGTGGTATCTAGCTCAATCCCTTTGTGGCTGACTAGGAATCCTAGCAACTTGCATGATTTAACGCCAAAGGCGCACTCGGCTGGATTCAACTCAAGTTGTACTTACAGAACCTGTTGAAGAGCTTTCTGAGATGGTCTAGGTGGTCTTCCTCCCTTCGGGATTTGACAATGATGTCATTCATATAGATCTCTATCTCTTTATGCATCAAATCATAAAAAAGAGCCATCATGGCTCGCTGATAGGTAGCTCCAGCATTAATGAGGTCGAATGACAACCGTCTGTAACAATAGGTTCCTCAAGGAGTGATGAATGCAGTTTTCTCATGATCCTCTTCAGTAACCAAGATTTAATGGTACCACGCAAAGCAATCAATAAATGAGTACATGTCGCATTGAGCTGTATTATCAATGAGTATGTGGATGAATGGCACGGGAAAGCTATCTTTGAGGCAAGCTTTATTCAGATCCCTGTAGTCCACGCAAACTCGCACCTTCCCTCCAGTTTTAGGTATGGGGACTATGTTGGATAGCCATTCAGGGTATGTTGACATCATGATGATATCAGCTTGAAATTGTTTCACAATTTCTTCTTTAACTTTTAAACTCCACTCAGGTTTTAATCGTCTGAGCTTCTGCCTGACTGAGTTGAATCCCTCTTTAATGGGAAGGCGATGAATAACAATGTCAATGGACAAACCGACCATGTCTTCATGAGACCATGCAAACACATCCTGGAATTGGGTCAATAGAGTAACCATGTCATTCATTTGGTTTGGAGTGAGGTCTGTACCAATCTGGATTTGTTTGGGGTTTTCTGAAGGTTCGAGGTTAAAAGAGGTGGTTTGATCAAGATTTGGCTTGGGTTTGTCTTCGACCCATTCTTTGATCTCCTGAGGTATCTCATAGTCCTCTTGTATTTCCATTAAGTTTGAGTCCAACTTTACATCAAAGTTACAGTCCTTGTGGAGAAAAGGTACCTCATCAGCAAGCATAGGCACATCTAACTTTAGAGTCCTGAAATAAAATGCTTTCACTTAATATATGAAATTGTTTAATCATACAAAGTGTTAGCATGTAATGTCAAAACAACTGCTTATATTGTACATAAAAAGTAAGCAGTTATTGTTATCTACAGGGCAGAGGGAGTTTCTGCCCTTTTTACCCTCGTCGGCAAATGCAATGAGTGCTGCTCCAATTACCAAGGGTGAAGTCCTGGTGGACGGCTGTGATAAAGGGGTTGTTGTCATCCTTCTTCTCCCGAATGATGACCATGATATTTGGATAATCATCGTCTGGGGTGTTTCCGTTTGTACTGTCCGTGTGGACTATGATGCGTATGTTTGATAAGCGCCTTGCAATGTCCTACTTACGCCTCTGATCCTTTTCCTTCGCCTCCGGATCTGGTATCAAGACTTCCTTTCCTTTGACCGGTATCGGCTTAGGAAATAACATGGTCATCACATGGGAAGGAACCTTTACTAAAGTATGTATAGATTCAGCTCTTGTAGGTTAAGGCAATCGCCGTATGGCTGAAGATGAAGGAACCTATTTGTGTCTGTGAGGATTTATGTGAGTGGAGCTAGAAGAATAGCCTAGTCCGGTTGTCCCTGTTTGACTAGGAACTTGAATTGGGCGCTTAATGCCCTGATGGTCTTTGCCCAACCCTTGTCCAAGTTGATAACCCAAAGAAATCATCTCTTGACTCGCCGACATTACCTCGGCGAAAACTCTGGGTGTAAGAGGTGGTGCCCCAATGGGATGATAGTGAGTGTTGCTCACTTCCAGGGCATGGAAGCTGACAGGCTCAACTTCTGAATTGAAACTGATGAATGGAATGTCACCTTGTTCAGGACATTCTGGCTCAACATTAACAGTGACTAGGTTGTTGTTAATGATGTATTTGAGTTGCTGATGAAGGGTGGATGGGACGGCTCTAGCCATATGAATCCACGATCTTCCCAAGAGTAGGTTGTATCCTGTAGCTATTTTGAGCACATGAAAGGATACGCAGAATGTATGTGGACCAATATCCACAGGTAGTTCAATCTCTCTAACAGTATTTCATCGAGATCCATCAAAAGATTTGATAATTGTATGGCTACTTCGGATCCTATAGAGATTGATATTCATCTTCTCCAAGGTGGCATAAGGGCAAATATTCAAGGATGACCCTCCATCTATCAATACTCATGCGACCACATATCCGGAGGACATAATCGCTATATGCAATGGCTTGCAATGACCCGTCCCTTCGGGTCGTATGTCATCATCAGTGAATGATATCACATTGCTATTAAAAATGTGATCAACCAGGTGATGGAACTTTTCAACATCCACTAATTTTGGCAAGTGAGCTTCTTCTAAAACTCTTAATAAGACCTTCCTGTGATCCTCTGAGGAGAATACCAAGTCCAGTATGGAAACCTATTGTGGAGCTTCTCTCAAGCTTAAAACCACCTTGGCTTCATTATGTCCCATACTATGGAGGAATTCTTCAATCTTCTCCATTGGAACTTTCCCCTTTGATTTGATGGCAGGCTTAATCCCCTGTTGTGGAAGATACAGTGGATTCGCTTTCGACACTGCAACAGTTATGTGGGATGTGAATCCTTCAACATCTCCATAATTCCATGGAACTTTCTGTAGGCTGACAATAGGATATTGTGGTTTGAATGGCAAGATGATTAGCTTTGGCGCAACCACTTACAAAGGATTTTCAACACCTTTGAGTTAAACAGGTTGAATTGTATGTGATGGGGTAGCTGAATCTGTCTCAGAAGATATAACTACTATGACTTCCTTCCACTTAATTTGTAGGAAATGTGTCCCCACTCTCTCGATGTCTGACGTCATTATGCATCATTTGTAGGACACCGATTGTCAATTAGGTTACGAATAAGATAATGGAGTGCCCAAAGATTCTTTAGTCTTTGTGATCATGAGAGTGGGAGTGGTATGGACATACTCCATTAAAATCAAACCGTCTTGAACGCGGGCTGATTGGAGGTAGCAGAGCTGTAATTCTTCCTTCATTGATCAGCATCTATAATATCTCTTCCATCGGTTGGCCTAAATAGGTGAATTCCCTTTTGTTGGCTAAATCTCGACGGACTTTGGCATTTGCTCTTTTTGCAATTTTATCCTCCAGTGTTTAACTCTTTGGAGTACATCGTGGAGTATTTGTAATAAGAGGAAGGAGGTTGGCTTGCTTCTAACTGAATAATTAATGTGTGACTTGGTGCCGATGGACCATAAGTTTTGCTAATTGATTAACTTGCTCGCGCAGAGCCTTCATCTTCCATTCCATCATAAACTAAAATTGTTCATAATCTTATTTGTCAGCACTATCCTTACTGGTTTGGGAGGATCCACCAATGGAGTGGGAAGTTTGTCCACTACTCCAATTAATCATGTTAACCTCATCTTCTTTTTGTTGAGGAAGAGGGTTGTCTTGTACATGGGGTTGGTCGGGTTTAGTGACCACGATCTCACCATTGTCAATCAAATCCTGGATCTTATGCTTCAAGGCCCAGCAATCCTGAGTATCATGGCATGGAGCTCCAGCATGCTAAGCACACTTCCTGTTAGCATTGAAACCCTTCCCACTCGGGTTGGCTGGTGGAAGAAGATGAGTAATTTTCTTTTGAGTCGTCAGAAGATTGAGAATGTTCTCGAGTGAGTCCCCTAAGGGTGTGAACACTCGAGTGCGTCTGACTTCTCCACTTTTTGGCAATGGAGGGTTTGAAGACTGTGTTTGAAAAAGGGAGTAGTTTCTCCTCTGATTAGGCATGCTTTGACTGCCTTTTTGCCCTTGTAGTATCAAGGAAACATCCTCCTCTTTCTTCTTATGGACCCTCCGAGGGTTGTTTCCATAATTTCCAGACTAGATGTGCTCAGCTACAGCTTTGAGAGCGACAAGGTCTTGAATCTTTATTGACTTCAATCCCATCTCAGCCATTTCTCCATGTTTGATCATTTCAGAGAAGGGATTACCTATGCCAACTAAAACTCTCTCATTGAAGGGAGCTTCTTGAATATCTATGAAGGTCATCACCATTTCAGACTCAGTTATAGATGGAATAACTTGAGCAGCCAGACACCTCCATCTTTGGGCATACTCTTTGAAAGACTCACTAGCTTGTTTCTTGACCTTGGTAATTTGGTACTGGTCAGGAGCCATCTGAGTTTGGAAACTATACTGACTGAGGAAAGCAAGAGCTAGCTCCTCCCAACTATAAAATATAGAGTTATCCAATCTGGTGTACCATAATCTGGCTTCTCCAATTAGACTCTTCTGAAACAGCTGCATTCTGAGCTTTTCATCCTTGGCAAAAGATCCGAGCTCTCCAATAAATACTTTTAAATGTGTGTAAGGATCTCCCAATCTATCATACTTTTCAAAATCAGGAGTCTCGAATTTCTCTGGATAATGAACCCCAGGGAAGATACAAAGGTCTGCATATAAAACACTCCCGTGTGCTCCAATCCCTTTGATAGACTGAATGGTCTCTTCCATTTGTAGGACTTTATTCCAGATATCACCGGTGTCTGGATCTTCTTTGAGATGGGTGGTTTTAATGGTTTTGTTGGTTTTGTCCAACTGAGATTCAGGTACAGGAATTTCTGTGTCTGGTCCCTGAGTTCCTCCATGTGCAGAGGATTCTGTATGTTCGGGTGTTTGTGGACCCTGAGTGGACTTGTGAAGTTCTTTAAGCAGAACAACTAACTCTATAATCTTGTTACTTAATCCTTCGAACTCCTCGCAAAAGACAGGAGTGGGATTTGTCTGGCCAGGTGTAACCATGCTTGGCTGTAGGCTTACTACTTTTTTGGATTTTGAATGGGTTACTGGACCAATTATTTCCCTACAAAAAGACTTATGTAGTTTAGTCTTAGGGGAAAGTAGAAATGTTACATGCTATGTGATGTGTCCGTTTTAGGAGTATTATCCTGCGAAACGGATGTCAGCTGTTTGTATGACAAGATATCATGGCAGATTTTGATATAAAAGGGAATGCATTACACATATTCCTTCATATTTTCCATTACATTGTGATTTACATGGAAATGAAATTACAAGTAATTGAATTTACAAGTAATTGAAATGGAAAAGTATGAAGAGACTTTCCTCCGCGTTTGGCATGAAGAATCCTAGATCATCACAATTTACTCGACGGGAAGTTACTCCGGTCTTTCAACTGAAGAGAATCTGGGTGGTGCCTTTCCTGAGCCTCGTTGGAATTAGTCTTCCTATGAGTTCAGTAATCAAACACCGATAGGATAGCCTCCTGGTAGAGGAACCACACAACATACATTCCAATATAACGTGTCTCACCATATGGAAATGATGACATGTGCGAAACACTAATATCATAAGCATATATAGTGTGAAGCACTAAGTGCAATAAGTAAATGCAACATCCACACACAAGAAGATAAATGTTTTGAAAAGTTTGTAAATAGCGGCTTAAGCCCTCTTACTAGATGTCCCCAGTAGAGTCGCCACCTGTCGACATCAGATTTTTATTTTTCCCTTTTCTGTTCTTGTCTTTTGATGTTCTCATGTTAGGTGAGTTTTGTTTAAAAAAACAAGTTGTGAAAAGGTCCGACAAGTATATGTCGACGGTTGGGACTTGTAAGAGTCGTCAGTTGGTATTTTTAAATGGTTGCACCAACTCAACCGGAAATGGTTTGTACATTGACCTAGTGATGTGACACTATTTGACTGGTCTATGAAACCGAGATTCGTTAGGGTCCGGGGGCTTGATTATGCATAGGGAAGGTGTTAGGCACCCCCCGACATCCGTGGTAACACGGTGACCGCCACTTTTCAATTTAAACCTTTATCTGAATGTGTGTATGTGTGTAGATCAATGTGCAATTATCTAGAAGTAGTGTTATGTCTCGTTTGCATCTATATACAAAGGGTTTGAATTTTGTATAAAAGTTCAGTTTTAACAAGATATAGCAATGATGTTTTGTCAAACCATTGTGCTCAATAGTAATTGAGGCCTTTGATACTTCCATTTTTATTATGTGTTCGGCTTGATTGCTTTTATTTTCGAGATGCGAAGCATCTTCGAGAAAATAAGATAAAAAGCAGTGCCGAACTCCTTGTGGGCACGAGAGCCGTTGATAAGTAGGTTTTATACTTACTTATCCGATATCTGTTACTTGAATTAGTTGCTTATACTCATATTTCTTAGTTACTTTTCATGCATTTCGTGTTCATTTTGTAGATCTTATGCTTGGGAACGGTGTGAGTGACTATTGGTATGAAAACGCATTGAAAAGCAATCCGGACATCATTTGGGCTTTCATGCTCATTCTCATTTCATTTCATTCCATTCGGAGTTTGGATGCTAGAGTTATGACCTTTGTACCAACGGACGTCGAACTTCAATATTTTGGGTGGCCATTTGCATAGCTGTTACTTCCAACCAAATTTCAGCCTTCATTCGTCCATCATTTCTCAATTCTCAAAGAATGAAAGTTTTAGAGCTCGTCGAGAGCTTCGATTTGATTGGTGGAAGGCCCCGTAACTCCTCCCAGATCAAATGTTATGGTCGTTTTAGCAGAGGACACTGCAGCAGAAAACCAACAGCGCGGGCGCGCGAATTTGTAGTGTATTTCCTGCGCGGCTGCGCCATTCCCTGGACCAAGAAAATGTGATCGACACTTGAAAGTGGTGCCGCTTAACTCTGAGCCATTCCAGTATGCCGCACCACTTCTGATGTTGACCAGAGCTGACTTTTTCATTAAATAGTGCAATTGAAGCGTAATTTGGAGGAGGGTTCAATTAGGGCTTATATAAATAGGAGACATATATCAGATGTAAAGGGGGATTCCACCCCTTGGGGGATCAATTAGCTATCATTACTTTCTCCCTTCAATTTCAATAATAGAATAGAGTATATTAGAATAATTGATTTCTAGATTTGATTAGATATGAAGATTTGAAGCAATTAGAAAACATCAGAGATTCCATCTTGGAGCAAGATAACAGATTTGCATTTCAATTAGTTACTCTAATACTCTCTTTGATTCTTATTTGTAATCTTATGATGTTTATGCAATATGTGGATGATAGATTTGATTCAGATATGATTTAAACTCTATTATGAGATTACAACGGATTCTATGGATTAGTTATTTCTGATATATTTCATTGTTAGCCTTATTGATTGCTATGGGCTTGTCTAATTAGATTCATGCTATTTGCTTAGTTGACTGGCCATCAATTACTGTGATAATCCATATAGACTTGAGAGAAGAAGTATGGGTTTAGATATGATCTTATTAGCGTGTGATTGTATGTTCTACAATGCATTGGGATGTATGATTCGTGCTTAGGATAGACATATACCGAAGCATCATTCGTAATCAATTGAGAACTTGGGCTTAAACCCTAATTATTTGTAAATCACATAGACATATAGTGGTTTAGGTAATGTGGGTGTTCATGTGTATTCTATCAACTGTGGATTACATGTGATGTGTGTATGGTACATTGAGAGATGGATATACTTTACTTTCGTGTTCTTGATTAACAATCCGGTACAATTAGTTTGGCTTAACATGAAATGTGTAGATTTGAATGAGTCAATAGATGAAATTGTGATCTCAGGTCTTCATTATCTAGTCTCACTCTAGGGATAATTAGATTTATTTACTTTCATAGTTAAATTTATAAATATTAAATCATTCGTTTAAATAAGACTAAAATGGTTATGGGCTATTGCTTGGTGAACTCTATTAGTTAATTATCCGTGGGAACGATACTTTACTTACTCTTTATTACTTGTTGATCGTGTATACTTGCACGCATATATTGATCGGTAAAACGACCAACAAGTTTTTGGCACCGTTGCCGGGGAATTATTTTAATAATTTTTGCCAACATTAATTTCAATCAAATTGGTCTTAATTTAAACATTTTTATTTTGTTTTAATTATCTTCTTATATTTCTCTCTTTTCAGGTACCATGGGTGACTTTGTTTATCAGTGGCCTTATGCAAATATGACTCAACCAAGGGATGTAAGAACTTAAGGACTCAATGTATTTTCTACACTGTTAGCACAAACTGCAACACTTTTGGAGAGGTTGGATGTTCTTGCAGCCCAACATACTCGAGAGATAGCAGTTACATGTGAATATTGTCCTGACGAGCATCCGAGTTATCAGTGCAACATCAGGGTTGGACAAGTACAGTTTGGGGGTGATTACTTCAACAACTATGTTTATCCCAATTAACATTAAGGTTGGGGGTATCACCTAGATTTTGAATGGAGTTATAACTATCGAGACCAATAATGTGTCCTAAGTCCAACACATCCATCGGATTTCTCATATCCACCTCTAATGTAACAAGAAGAAAATTCAAGGTTGAAGGAATTCATGTCAAAAAGCATAGCAGACCATGAAGAGATAATGATGAGTCAGGATTTATCAAGCCAAAATATGACGCCCCCAAAATTGGTATACATCACCCATCTTGAGTCGCCAGATACATGGTACAGAATTCAAATACAACTTAATTATACAACCGTCGTGTACAATACGACAAAACATAACATGTGAGTTTGAATACAAATATTTTCTACTAGAGAGTATAAAAACTCAAAAGGAGTCCTCATTACATTTATTATCACACTATTTCACAGAATAGTGAGGACTACTAATGCACCATCTAGGACCATCACTCTGTTCCCCGACTAGTCCCAGCTACGTTCTCATTTCCTGAAGAGAACATTGAAAGAAAGGGTGAGCTCAACTAGCCTAGTAAGAAATATTATAACTTAGATAATGCAGAATAAATTATCGTTAGCCTTCAACAGTGTAATTTGATACAATATAATAAATATCAAGTTTAACTGCAGCGGAACAAGCAATCCATTAGAAGAGTCAAGTAGATAATAAAATCTACTATCTTTTATGATTTAAAAGGTTTTTCATCACTTTTATCGCTGGGACTCAGCTTAATAAATAATCCACATCATCGAATCACCCCTGCACTACGGCCAAAGATATTCTTTAGTATCACGACCACAAATTATCCATGCACTACGGGCCAAGGACATTCGTGTATTTATTAATGGTCATGATCATGCCAACAACTGTCCATCAATGCACTACGGGCCAATGAGTACTTTTACCACATCATTTGTAACATTACGGTCATGATTACACCGAATAATACCTGGTCATAATCATACCAAGTCCATCTATTCACTACAGGCCACAGATGACTTTCAACAAAATATAAACATGAGGATGATGACAATGATATAAGAATTCAATAAAACAAGTTCAAGAATTAATTTATCCAGGAACCAATAACGTCCAAACTGTCAACATAATACTGCTTTGTAGAGTAAAATTCGAGAATGCTCAGATGAATATTTCCATGAAAAGATACAGGATGAAGCGCAATTATCAAGGATATTCCACTAATTTCATGGAGTATAAAAGTCAAAGTTTTAACCAACTAAGTATAATAAAGAATGGAATAACAAAAGAAATCACCATGCATGCGATAGACCGCACAGGCAGGTTATTCCAACAGAATAATAAATAACGGAACCGGTCCGTCCTGCAAAAAACGCATGCATGGATATTCCAATGTAATAATAAAGAATAGAACCCGGTCCGTACGTAAAAACGTAAAGACGGGATATTCCAATGTAATAATAAAGACCTGGAATAATGAAGAATTTCACCAAGTATAGGGAAGCTGGCGTGATCTGAGTTATTCCAATGTAATAATAAATAATGGAATAATGAAGTTCTCTTCATGAATACAAAAGAGATAACACCCTTACATTAGTAGGAGATTGAATACTGCGGTAGTGTAGTAATGTAATACTCTTCTTCTTTCTCTCTTATTCTCTCTATACTTTCTCTCTCTATAGCTTGAATGAATTCGTGAAAAATAATGAAGAACTAGGCCTCTATTTATAGAAGATTTCTAGCTTATCACTTGCAATGTGAAAAGGATAGTGGCTTGACGACTGGTGATGTGAAAAGAAAAGTGGTTTGACGCCTGTAATGTGAAACACCAAGTGGTTTGAGGCCTGTAATGTGAAACACCAAGTGGTTTGACGCCTGTAATGTGAAACAACAATTTGTTCGACGCCTATAATGTGAAACGACAATTGGTTCGACGTTTGGTAAAGGTAATTACTATTGGCGAAATAGACTCTTAGATGATGACATATGGGCCCCCATAGAATAACCAAACTTACCACAAACGTCTCATAAAAGACTCTTTATATACATCAAGGATTGAATAAATATTACCACAAATCATTTTATTTTTAATCAACACATACTTAATCTTTCAACAATTATTAATCATTAATATTATAACTTGTCGTCTCAATTATTGATTTAATAATATAACATATTATACAGATGATACTGTAACAATAATTTAATCAATAATATGAGAGATATGATGCAGCAACTACTATAGCAATAATTGAGTATAACTGAGTGACTTCTCACGTAAGCATCAATAATCAATACCGTATGCTACTATGCAACCACGCGTATTATTATACTTTTACTACTGGGTAGTTCAACAGTTTTAATGGTAACACCTCCGCCGTTATTTTTATAGAAAGATAATTTTGTCGTTTTCTAAGTACGACAATACTTCTGTTGTGGGGTCCACCAATGATTGTGCCATCGTATGAATATTCCTTGTTAAAATGAATATTCCCCGGCCAATCGAATATTATATAACCACTTGTTTACTTTGCAAAATTTGTAAATATTACCCACAACTATAACATTATATCAAATCAACACCATAATATTCAAAAATATAATTCGAGAAAATTATTCTTTATTCGTAAAAGTTGGGGTCTTACAACCTCCCCTTCTTATGAAATTTCATCCTCGAAATTAGGGTACATACCTGGTATGTCGAAGAGATGAGGATACCTTGACTTCATCTCAGATTCTAACTCTCAAGTCATTTCCTCCACATCGTGGTTTCTCCACAAAACTTTGACTTGAGGTATAACCTTGGAGCGTAGAACATGATCTTTCTTATCCAAGATTTTAACAGGTAACTCTTCATACGTTAAATCTTCCTCTATCTCGTCTGGTTCTAACTCAATAATGTGGTTCGGGTCTTTCACATATTTACGTAACATAGATATGTGAAAAACATTATAAACACGAGACATACTTGGCGGTAAGGCAAGTCTATAGGCCACAGTTCTTACTCGATCGAGGATTAAAAATGGGCCGATGAATAGAGGATTGAGCTTTCCTCTCTTTCCAAATCTTGTAACTCCTTTCTATGGAGCAACACGTAACAACACATGATCTGCTATATCGAATTCCACATCCTTTCGATAAAGATCAGCATAACTCTTTTGTTGATCTTGTGAGGTTTTTATACGTTGCCTGATCGTTTGAATCTTTTTTGTAGTCATACGTACCAACTCTGGTCCCAACAACGTTGCTTCACCCACCTCATCCCGGCATACTGGAGAACAACACTTTCTTCCATACAACACTTCGAATGGAGCCATGCCAATACTTGCTTGATAACTGTTGTTGTAGGAAAACTCCACCAATGGTAAGAACTTGTCCCAACTTCCCTTGAAATCATGGACACAGAGTCTTAATAGATCTTCAAGAGTTTGAATAGTCCTCTCTGACTGTCCGTCCGTTTGAGGATGATATGCCGAGCTAAATCGTAAGTCTATGCCCATAGCTTTTTGCAAACTAACCCAAAATCGTGAAGTAAATCTTGGGTCTCGATCAGAAACTATGGATACCGGCATACCATGCAGTCTTACAATCTCGTTTATGTACATACGAGAAAGACATTCAAGTGTATAAGTTTCTCGTATCGGTGAGAAATGAGCAGACTTGGTCAATCTATCAATAATGACCCAAATCGCATCTATGCCTTGAGAAACCTTAGGAAGACCGGTAACGAAATCAATGGTAATGTGCTCCCACTTCTATTCTGGAATTTCAAGTGGTTGCAATGGACCTTTTGGTACTTGATGCTCCGCTTTAACTCATTGACAAGTTAGACACCTTGAGATAAATAGCGCTATCTCTCTCTTCATATTGCTCCACATAAATGTATAACGAAGATCATGATACATTTTGGTACTCCAAGATGGATTGCAAATGGTGTGTTGTGCGCCTCCATCATGATTTTATACTTTAAATCAGGGTCGTTAGGAACACAAAGTCTGGAGTTGACTCGAAGTATTCCTTCTTCATCGATTTTTTCTTCCAGCATAGCACCTTCTTGCACTTTCTTCCTCATACGCATCATCTTCAGGTCTGTAGCTTGAGCAGCTTTAACTTTATCGATTAAAGTTGGTTCTACTCGTATATTCGCCATCATCACATGGGTCCCTGGAGTCTTTAACTCTATCTCCATCCTTTGCAAGTCACACAAAATGGGCCTTTGCGTTGACAATATCGCACTCGTACTTGCATATGATCTTCTACTCAATGCGTCAGCTACTACGTTCGCTTTTCCAGGATGGTATTGGATGGTATGATCATAATCTTTCAACAGGCCAAGCCAACGTCGTTGTCGCATGTTGAGTTCCTTTTGAGTGAAGAAATATTTGAGGCTTTTATGATCCGTTAAGATCTCCACTTTCTCCCCATACAAGTAATGCCTCCAAATTTTAAGTACAAAGATAATAGCTGCCAACTCTAGATCATGAGTAGGATAATTCCTCTCATATTCTTTGAGTTATCGTGAGGCATAGGCTATGACTTTCCCATGTTGCATGAGAACACATCCCAACCCTTTGCCCGAAGCATCACTATAGATGACAAATCCCTCCGAGCCAGATGGTATTGTCAGAACAGGTGCCGAAATGAGTCTCCTCTTGAGTTCTTGAAAACTCTTCTCATATTCTTAGCTCCAACTAAACTTTGTATCTTTTCGAGCTGAGTTAATGGAGTAGCGATTTGAGAAAATCCTTCCACGAATCTCCTATAATAACCAGCTAAACTGAGAAAGCTACGTACTTTGGTCACTGATTTAGGTTGCTCCCAGCTTTGAATAGCTTCAATCGTTGTTGGGTCAATAGATATTCCATGACTTGATACTACGTGCCCAAGGAATGCTACTTCCTCAAGCCAGAACTCGTATTTCTTTAACTTGGCATAAAGCTTGTATTCACGAAACTTTTGGAGTGTCAGCCTCAAGTGTTGCTCATGATCTTCACGGCTTTTGGAATAAATAAGGATGTCATCAATAAAGATGACCACAAAGTGATCCAAATATTCCTTGAATACTTTGGTTCATCATATCCATGAAGGCGTGGGAGCATTAGTCAATCCAAAGGACATGACTAGGAATTCATAATGCCCGTCTCGGGAGTTCCAAAGCCGCCTTTGGAATGTCATCTGCCTCTAATCTTCAATTGGTGATATCCTAACGAAAATTAATCTTTGAAAAGAATTTGGCTCCTTGCAGCTGGTCAAATAGGTCATCAATACGTGGCAATGGGTACCTATTTTTGATGGTGACATGATTCAACTCCCGATAAACAATACAAAATCGTATACTCCCATCTTTCTTCTTCACAAATAGAATAGGAGCACCCCAAGGAGAAGTACTAGGACGAATAAAGCCAATGTCTAACAATTCCTACAGTTGGGTCTTTAACTCCTGAAGTTCAATAGGAGCCATTCGATATGGGGCTTTAGAAATGGGTTTTGTATTAGGTTCAAGGTCGATACAAAATTAAATTTCACGCTCTGGGGGTAGGCTAGGAAGTTCTTCAGGGAATACGTCAGGAAATTTATTAACAATAGAAATATCGTTCAAAACTAATGTATTTTTGTTTAAATCTGTGATATGAGCTAAGAAAGCTTGACATCCGTTTTTCAATAAACGAATAACTTTATGGCTTGAAATGACCATGATTGATTTTAATGGTTTGGTCGCTTGAATTCGCAAAATAGGTTGGTTAGGAATATGAAAGCTAATAATCTTACAAAAATAATCAATTTTTGCATGATAAGTAGTTAACCAATCAATCCCTAGAATCACGTCAAATTCAAGTATTTTCAATGAAATAAGATCGACAGGTAATGTGAGGGTACCAATTTGAACCAAACAAAACTTATAAACAGTGGATGTAATGAAGGTTTCTCCCAACGGAGTTTCCATAGATAAGTCAAAGTCTAATTTCTCCGGAGTCAAATTTAATCGTTGAGCGCAAGTAGGAGAAATAAAAGAATGGGTAGAACCGGTATCCAATAAATTATAGACTTCGCTAGAGTTTATGATAAGCTTCCCAGTGATGACCTCATTCGGGTTCCTTGCTTTCTGGGAGGTCACAACGAACGCTCTCCCTTGTACTACCGGCTTTGACTTTTTTGGGACGGCCTTTAGTGCCTCCTTCCTAGCTGAACTTGTCTTCGGTGAACGACAAAATTGGGCTAAGTGACCTTCTCTTTCACAATTATAACATGCATTGGATGACATCGCGCAGTTTGGACTGATGTGTCCCTCCCCTCCGCATTTGAAGCATATGATAGGTGGTTGTTCTCCTTCCTTAATAACGGGTGCTGGTGCTGATGTCTTTCCATCATTGTTGAATCTCCTCTTCTTGAAATGCCCATTCTTATTGTTTTGGCCCTGATTACCACCGAAGTGGTTACCACTTACGGCCTCGTTGATTCCTCCATGCTTGTTGTCACCGCTTCGATGATCGCTTTCTCACCGGTATTATCATTTTGCTTTACCGCTCTTTTGGTTGCGTTGACTCATTATCGCTATTCTACTAATCATGCTACTTATTTACAACATCCTAATACAAACACGGTTTATGAGAAATAAGATGTTGACGATTCTCCGCTTCAAACCACTTAAAAACATCCGCGTCATTCTTTTTCTTCATTATCCACCAAGTGGGACGCAAACCGACAACTTCGCAAAACTTTGCTTTGTCTCGCGACACGGTCCATATTATTACTCTTCCCAACTTGATGAACTCCACCTCCTTCATGTGACGAATACTTTTGGGAAAGTACTTGTCATTGACTAGTTCTTGGAACTTCTCCCAAGACATTTTCAGTGTGACAGGTTGAGTACGCTTTATCAATTCCCACCAGTACGCTTTACCAATTCCCAGCTCCTTGAACTGTTTAGCGGTGACCGTCCAACAGTTTCCAGTGTTTCCACCTACATTTTGGACAGGAGCCGCTCTCGCCTGCTGTTGCATGAATTGCATAAACCCTCTGAACATTCGATCATTCATCATTTGGTCAGTGTTGTTGTTTACATGAGGATTATCACCTTCCTGATGCACATTATCCTGATGATTGATATGTGGTGAATCAACGGTTGCCTGTGCTCCATTGCTATTCACTACATTCTCGAATGTCATTTTTAGATACTGCCACAAAACAAAGGTTAATTGACATGTAACATATTATCCCTATATTCTGACCGACTAATTAAATACCACAAAAACTTAGGTAGGTCATACTAGCGAAGGAAATCCCCGTCTCTCCCCTCCTAGTACTATTCTCACATCTTAGCCAGGGATCATATCCCTAAGCTTTGATACCAATTGTGATGCCCCCAAAATAGGTATACATTAGCCATCTTGAGTCGCCAGATACATGGTACAGAATTTAAATACAACTTAATTATACAACCGTCGTGTACAATACGACAAAACATAACCTGTGAGTTTGAATACAAATATTTTCTACTAGAGAGTATAAAAACTCAAAAGGAGTCCTCATTACATTTATTATCACACTATTTAATGTAATAGTGAGGACTACTAATGCACCATCTAGGACCATCACTCGCTTCCCCGACTAGTCCCAGCTACGTTCTCATTTCCTGAAGAGAACAGTGAAAGAAAGGGTGAGCTCAACTAGCCCAAAAAGAAATATTATGACTAAGATAATGTAGAATAAATTATCATTAGCCTTCAACAGTGTTAAACTGATACAATATAATAAATATCAAGTTTAACTGCAGCAGAATAAGCAATCCTGTGACGCCCCCAAATCCGGGTACTTGAAACCCGAATTCAGTGCTTCACGATACCATCTCTATAATCGGAATAATACTAATAGCAATGCCAATAATATAAATATTAAACTTAACTTACAATTATCAAAGTTTAACTCCCAAGTACGTAACCTTAAATCATTCCTTACAACACATGATCATAAATATATAACATTATCTTAATAATATTAAACTATCACACAGATAACATTGTCATCATTCAGCAACCTTTCCTTTTCCCTTGTTTCTAGCAGAGCCTTCGGAGTGTTCACACTTAGCTGAAAATATTTAAATTAAGCAAGGATGAGCATTTGAGTGCCCAACAAGTAATAGCAATTATATATATATATATATATATATAAGCTGAAAGAATTTAAATATTTTCTTTATACTACCCTTCTACAATAGATCAATAGTTGTGAAGTAATCTATACCAATAATCATAACAACCCTCTTTCAAATTTTTGAAACTACGTATTGACTATATATGGGGTTTAGGTGACATACTACGAACATTGTTTTCATTTTCAAAAGGTTAAATGAACTTCATCTCATGAACTCATCATAACTTACGGGCACGGAAGGTGATCAGCCCGTTATACCCTGTATTGATCAATACTACATTGCTAGAACGATATTATCGTTCATCCTTTGTCCGCCGTAGCGCATAAAAATTTTCCCATGTTCAGGATGTTCATACCTGTCAGGGTTCCAAACAAAAGGTTTTATCTTATCCAACAATAATCTATAATTCAACATATATGTATATATCAAAGGTGTATCAACATGTGTTTAAATGCAATGATTATCCAAGTGGGGACACTTGTTTAACCATTTATAGAAATTAACGAACAGAGAATATATATCTGAATTACCATATACTAACATGTTGATAATATAGCTTTCTTTCTTGGACAGCTTTTAGCCTGATGATCTTCTTTTCCACAAACAAAACATGCTCCCCGTTTATAGTCAGGACAATATAGAGTGGTATGCCCTTCATAACCGCAAAGATAGCATATTTTTTTCCATTTCTTTTTACCAGGTTTTCCTAAATCATGGTCTTCTATCTTCCTTTTTCCCTTATCTCTCGGATCTGCACACGAAGTGTTGCTTGTGGCTCCCATCTGATTAATTTGGATTTTAAGCTTATCCTATCCTTCCATTGATTCTATTAACGCTTGACGCAACTGACTATTAAGCAGCTTTTCTATCTCCCACAACCCTTCTAGAGAAGAAACCTTGTTCCTCAATTCCTGCACCTCCATTGATGCTTGATCAACTTCAGCTTTAGGGTCTGAATCACTATCTGTCCGCTCCACCACTTTCGAATCTGGTACTATGTTTTCCACAATAATCACCTTGTCCGAGTTGGTTTCATTGTGAGCTTCTATTTTCGCTATTGGCTTCGATATTAGCTCCTTCTTTACGATCTGTGGGTATCCTAATCCTTTCTCACCTGACATCTACACATATAAATTATCTTGATTAGTATATACTAAATACACACAGCAATTAATAGTTTTATATAAGTTATCTTTTATTTTGTTTGACGATGGATTTAGTCAATTCATTCCTTTATAAACTCTATACGAGTTATTTATATATTAATATATCACGGTTTTAATACCAACAGACTAAACCTTTGGCATACTTCTATAAACTCTAAAGGCCTAAACTACCCACCACCAACTATCCTCTATTGGACAAAATTGAGGATTCTCTACCACCTGCCCCTCTACCAGAAAAAGTTGGGGTCTATCTGCCATCCTATACATACAGAAAGGCATAAGGATTTTCAACACTAAACAGTCCCTAATAGAAATAAAAGTGGGACTATATGAGTACACATCAACGCCGCTCTCTCCCCTGAAAAAGGCGCCTCCATCCATTCCATATCGAATCGCCTAAAGGCGATGTCCAAAGCCTACTCCAGGGTATATATCTTCGCATCTTTAGCTTCCCCCTCAACTCTCAACTGCCCTAGTTGCAGCTCTCTTTGTTCCAACCTCCTCAGAATTTCATTTAACTCCGCCTTTGCTTTCGGTGAGCGGCTGTCCTTGACAAATTGCTCAAATCTGAGGGTGTTATTTTGTGCCTCCACTTTCTCAGCCCTAACCCTTAAGTCGTCATTCCTGACCAACAAATCTCTTATCATCTCATGCTCCATGTACCCTTCACTAAAGTCCCTCGACTCTTGATCCACTGAGTAACTACCTTGGCTCTCGTTAGCCATCCTATGACCATAATAAACAAGCAAAACAACATCAGTAACACAATAAAATATATTCATTGGTAAAATGAAATGATATTTTATTAAGTACAACTAAAACTCGATGGATCCCTCAACCCATCACTTAGCTAACATATTCTATAAGAGTTTCCTATAAGGTTATAACATAGGTTTCGCAATCCTAATGTTTATAACCTACAACTTTGATACCAACCTGTGACGCCCCCAAATCCGGGTACTTGAAACCCGAATTCAGTGCTTCACGATACCATCTCTATAACCGAAATAATACTAATAGTAATGCCAATAATATAAATATTAAACTTAACTTACAATTATCAAAGTTTAACTCCCAAGTACGTAACCTTAAATCATCCCTTACAACACATGATCATAAATATATAACATTGTCTTAATAATATTAAACTATCACACAGATAACATTGTCATCATTCAACAACCTTTCTTTTTCCCTTGTTTCTAGCAGAGCCTTCGGAGTGTTCACACTTAGCTGAAAATATTTAAATTAAGCAAGAATGAGCATTTGAGTGCCCAGCAAGTAATAGCAATTATATATATATATATATAAGCTGAAAGAATTTAAATATTTTCTTTATACTACCCTTCTACAACAGATCAATAGTTGTGAAGTAATCTATACCAATAATCATAACAACCCTCTTTCAAATTTTTGAAACTACGTATTGACTATATATGGGGTTTAGGTGACATACTACGAATATTGTTTTCATTTTCAAAAAGGTTAAACAGAACTTCATCTCAGAACCGTCATAACTTACGGCACGCGAGGGTGATCACCCATTATACCTCAGATTGATCAATACTATATTGCTAGAACGATATTATCGCTCATCCTTTGTCCGTAGTAAGCGCATAAAAATTTTCCCATGTTCGGATGTTCATACTTGTCGTGGTTCCAAACAAAAGGTTTTATCTTATCTAACAATAATCTATAATTCAACATATATGTATATATCAAAGGTGTATCAACATGTGTTTAAATGAAATGATTATCCAAGTGGGGACACTTGTTTAACCATTTATAGAAATTAACGAATGTAGAATATATATCCGAATTACCATATACTAACATGTTGATAATCAATGGGCATATATAATATAGGTTAATAATCTGTACAATAATAATATAATTACAAACATTCTTACTCATGTCCATCGCATAAAGAAATGCAAAGGTAGGATATCTTTTTTGCTACCGCTTTGCATAACACGCAACTTAGTTTTATCTTTTATGTAATCACCTATCATTAATCGATCATTCGTTTGATTAGAACAATATACTATAACACATAAGTCATCGCATTTCACAACAAACACATAACCTACTCACGTTGTTACACATATACAAATAAGATCATCAGATCGCAAAACAAACAAAGAATGCTATTCAAAATATCTAAGTCTAGAAAATTTTCTCGAACTATGCTTGCATTGTCTTTGACAAACTCTATCGGGTGATTAACGAGTCTAAGACTCTATTCTATTACTCAATATCTGTAAACATTAGTCATATGACTTAATAATAATTTTTAAACATTTATTATACTTTAACATGAATTTCAAACACCTGAATCGTTATTAAATATCAAAAAGTTCTATTATCATTAATACTTAATTAATATTAAACCATTAATGAAATCATTGCCAAAATATCAAAGTTATTTACAATAACTCAAAATATTTTTAAAGTATTAATATTACCCTTAAATGATTTTTAAAATATTTAAAATCATTTATAAATAATTACCATTAATATTTAAATATTAATGTACTATTTATCCACTATTAAAAGTCATTAATTATAACTTAGAAATTTTTAATTCATTTATCTCCTTTTAAATGATTTTTAAATCAATAAACCATTTTAAACTATTTATTTATCAAATAAATTTAATATCATTAATACTATCATTAATATTAAATTATTAATGAAATTATCCTTAAAATATTTTTAAACACTTTATTTTCATTTAAAATGATTTTTAAAATAATAAAATCATTTTTAACAAAATTATTTAATGTAATTATTAAATAACTTTAATATCATTAATAATAATTAATTAATAAAATTCAACACAAAATATTAAAAGTCATGGAAAATAACTTAGAATATTTTCTTATACTATAATATAATTTTAAATGATTTTTCATGTATTAAAATTATTTTTAAATAATTTATTTAATATTATAATTAAATAAATTAAATACTTTTAATATTCCAAAAATATTAAATATTTATGAAATATATTCAAAATAATTAAAATATAATTTTCGGACTTTAAAATAATTTTTAATAATTTATTTTGTATTTTTCAGAATTAAAAACTAATTAATACTAATTATTTAATAAAAATAATTAATTTTATTTAAAATTGTCGCTAAAGACCACCTATAGCGACAGAACCGTCGCTATAGGTGTTCTTCATATAAACCCAGAACACCTTGTCAGTTACCGAGCATGCATGTTTGACCAAGTGTTAATCAGTGTGTGTAGTGTTTCTGGACAATCTATGAATTGGATCTTGTATTACTAGTGCACGTCTACAATACCCAACATCAAACATGGTAATCAAGTATAAAACAAACAAGATCTAAGCTCTTAAAGAAGTCGTCCAGACACTTCTTCATTTCGGGTCAGCATGAAATGAAGAATAGATCGTGGGGCTCACTTTGGACCTCCACTACCTGCTGGTCATGCAATGTTTTTGTATTCTAAGACTTCCACGTTGTAGACAACATGTAGGACTATAGATCTCTCGCTTAAACTCATTGTAACAACAACAGATCAAGATGATAAGGGTCGGTCAAACCATGTCAGAGATCACCTTCAACAGTTTTCTGGGTTTACCTAGAAAACCGAAGTTGTGATCATCTTGCTTGGTTTGACCGTCTACCACATGAGACATACTAATCATTTTAATGTTCTAATGGTCTTAACTTACAGTACACATACTAGACTACCATATACAAACAACAAACAACAATAATAAAACAATGTAAGCAAGATCTCGCCGATTTAAAACGTTGTCAGTTTATTTTCAGGCAACTTACCGGTTACCTGACCCGCTCAATACGGCCGGTCAACTGACTTTTGACCTTAAATATCTTGCAACCTGTTTAAGATATGAACTTGATTCTTGTTCCAAAGTTAGAGATCACATATCATACTACAACTACAAACTTAAAACATCAAAAAGCATACATGACCAAAAAGATCTGTACACCGACATTTGGTTGTCAGCACACGATTAACGAAATTTCCAGATTTTGTAGATCTTCAAATCCGAGCTTTTAAATGTTATGGATTCAACATTTATCAACCCAGATCATCACTAGACACTATAACCAACATATTCTAACACTCAAACATAACATTAACATAAGATCATGGATGTAAATCGTGCTAGGTTTTATACCTTTAAACTTTGATTTCTTGATTCTAGCTTCTGATTTGTTTATGGAAATGGTGGGGATTGGTTTAGGACCGATAAGCTAAAAATTTCGTTGGTTTGATGAGAGAAAAGTCTAGGTTGAGTGTTGATACAAAATGAGCTAACAATGCCTTATTTCCTCTCTTTAATCTATTTATGTAAGTGGCAATGTATGTGGGATTTAGCTATTATCCTCCATACTCATGTTGTCCATTGAATAAAATTCCTTATCTTGTCCCTAAGCATGCTTAATGAGATTTCCCACCAATGATATATGTTGACAACAATGTACTTTTTGTAATAAATTAAATAAAGTAATGTCACTAACTATATAAGGAAACTTGATTAGCAAAATTTGTTACCTTAAAAGGTAAATTCGCCACCATGCTTATAGCCTCTAATTCTTCACTTAGCTATTATTTTAATGCATAAATTAGATAATTCAAATGTCTAAAATACCCCTGACCAAGTGGCCTATGATTTGGACTTGAATTGATTTCTTTTTGGGCTTCTTCCATAATTGTTTTGGGCCATTTAATAATCCTAGCCCAATAATTATTAATCTATGTTACCCAAGTTAGGGTTTAAAATAAATATAATTAGTGTACAAAATTTATAATTAGGTTTTCTTATTTTGATTAGGGTTTTAATCATACATGAACATTAGGGTTATAATATAATAATTATACGTATCCTTGCTAACTTAGCAATTAGGGTTTATGCTTAATAATTAAGGTTTCAAGAAGTTAACAAGTCCCAATGTTAATTAGGGTTACTCTGTGACGCCCCCAAATCCAGGTACTTGAAACCCGAACTCAGTGCTTCACGATACCATTTCTATAAGCTGAATAATACAATAGTAATATTACATTCAAACTTAATTTACATACATCAAAGTTTACTTCCCAGGTACGAGACCTTCAAATACATTCCTTTCAATACCTAAATAGATACCCAATGCAGCTATAACCATTAACTCATAATACACACTTATTCGATCAGCTTTCCTTTTCCTTTGTTCGTGCTACTCGAGCCTTCAAAGTTGCTCATACATAACTCGAAAACATTTAATTTAAGCAAGGATGAGCATTTGAGTGCCCAAAGAAGTAATAGCAATTATATATATAAGCTGAAAGAATATAAGTATTCTCTTTACATAACACTTCTACAACGAATCAAAAGTTGTGAAGTAATCTGTACTGATAAAAGATTCACATAACAATTCTCTTTCAATTTCTTGAAATTAGGCTCCACCCATGAATAGGGTTTAAGAAACATACTATGAACATTGTTTTTCATTTTCGAAAAGGTTTAACAGAAATTCATCCGCAAACCGTCATAACTTACGGGCACGGAGGGGTGATCACCCATTGATTGTACTCAGATTGATCAATACTACATAACTAGAACGACATTCATCGCTCATCCTTTGTCCGCCGAAGCGCATAAAATTTTTCCCATTATCGGGATGTTCATACATGCCTGGTTCCAAACCCGAAGGTTTTTAATCTTGCTCAACAATAATATGTAATTCAACATATATGTATACGGGTAATTGACATGGTATATCAACTTGTGAATAAATGCCATGATTATCCAAGTGGGGACACTTGTATAACCATTTAGAAATCAACTTAACAGAATATATATCTGAGCTAATATGTTGATAATCAAAACGTACATAATCTGTACATGAATAGAATAATTCTGAAACTTCTTACTCATGTCCATTGCATAAAGGAAATGCAAAGGTAAAATATTTGCCTGATTTGCTGATTACAAATCTCAACTTAGATCTTATCTCTTTATCACAACCTATCAATAAACAGGTCATTCGTCCAATTAGAACAATATATCATAACACATAGTACTGTCAGTTATGGTCAACACATAGCCTAATTATGTCATCGCATAATCGCAAAGATCATACTTTTTAGTTCACATTCTATACTTTTATACATTTTTCAAATATCTCATCCATGTTCTTACACAGTAGTCTTTTTTCTTTCTATTATAGGTCCGACAAATGGTTGCCAGCATCGACAGACTTTTATCGGGTACATACCGAGTCTAAGACTCTTATTCTATACCTCAACATCTCGTAAATATCGTACATTTTACTTTTAATCATTTTCAATTTTTCCGTAAATTAAAAAATTTAAAATAAATCAAATCATCACTCAAAGGCTTATAGTGATATAACTCACATTACTATGGGTGCTCTTCACCAAATCCTCGACTTCATAACCTGGTTCTCAATTCATTCTAGTTTGAATTTGATATCACTTTCAAACATCTAATTATAATTATATGACTTAAACATCAAACAATTCTATTATTAATAATTAATTTATATTAACTATTAATGAAACCATTGCCAAAATATAAAAGTTATTTATAATAACTCAAACTATTTTTAAAACATTTATTTTACCCTTAAATGATTTTTTAAGATAATTAAAATCATTTTTAAATAATCACCATTAATATATAAATATTAATGTACTATTTATCCAAATATTAAAAGTCATTAATTATAACTTAAAATATTTTTAAATCCTTAATATTCTCTTTAAATGATTTTTAAATAAATAAAACCATTTTTAAACTATTTATTTAATATAAATATTAAATAAACTTAATATCACAAATCATTAACTAAATATCATTAATATATAAATATTAATGAAATTATCTTCTAAATATTAAAAGTTATATTTTATAACTCAAAATATTTTTTTATACCATAAAATAATTTTTCATGATTTTTCATGAATTAAAACTATTTTTAAATCATTTATTTAATATTATAATTAAATAAATAAATACCTTTTATATTTCAAAAATATTAAATATTTATGAAATATACTCAAAATAATTAAAACTATTTTTCGACTTTAAAATAATTTTTCATAATTTATTTGGTATTTTTAATAATTAAAACTAATTTTTCTAATTTTAAATTAATTTCCTAAAATAAAATGTTATCTCGTCGCTAAAGGCATCTATAGCGACGTAACTGTCCGCTATAGGTGTTCTTGAGCTTCATGTCGATTACAAAGGTACTAGTTTGACCGAGCTTTAAATCCATGATCTAAGTGTTTTCTGGACTTGCAAAAAACTTCAATGTTGTAGTACTAATGTAATACTACAACTATATACTCATTTCATGGCCAAACAACAACAAATCATGAGATATGATCAATAGAAAACCTTGTCGACGTGTTCTTCATGTTTCAGGTTGCCCGAAAAAACTCGTCAACACCTACACAACGACCTTAGTGGTCTTATTCTCGTCAATCTGCATATGTTATAGGTGTTTTATACGCTTCAGCTGTATGTAGTACAACTTACAGAGAACATGATTAAATCAAGTTTCAAGTCTAAACATTAACAATACCAAAGATATAAATCATCAAACTCTCCGACAAAACTTGCATGCCAATTCGGTTTTCCAAATTTTAAAACCGATCGTCGCGAGCTACTTTCGATCTTTATATCTTTCATTCGAGTTTGATCTAAGTGATCTATTGATTCCGTGTTGTAGATAACATGTAATACTACAACTCTATTACATATAAGACATATAACAACAACAGATCCAAGAGAAAGAGGCTTAGGTGAATGTGACCTCAACAATCGATTCTTGAACATTTCTGGAAACCCGAAATGTTCTTGAAAGCAATTCGGTCAATGGTAGTTTGACCATAAATAACTCCTAATCTACAAATGAGATATGACCATGATTCCTTTTGCGTAATAAAGACAACATACCAAAGCTACACATAGCAAGCTTTAAACATCAAAAACGCTTAACAGGATGGGATCTACAGCCTCTGACATTCGTTGTCAGAACACAAAAATTAAAATTTCCAGATTTTGAAGATCTTCAAATCCGAGCTTCTGAATGTTATGGAATCAACATCAAGCAACCCAGATCATCCTTAGACACTATAATCAACATGTTTTAACATTTAAACATAACATCTAACATCAAAAAGTTTAAGAAAAATCAAGCTAGGGTTTATACCTTTTTAAGCTTTGATTCTGATTTTTTGGCTACTGATTTGTTATTGGTGTGAATGGGGCTTGTTTATAGACTGATATAATGAGAGAATTTCGTAGGTTTAGGCTAGGGAGAATGTAGCTAAGTGCTTGGGTATAAATAGGCCAAAAATGGTGCATTTCTCTCTCTTGAATTCATAAAATAATGCAATGGAATGATTATAGTGGCTGATTGATGGTAATACTACAGCCCATAGGTAATTTCTAGATGGATTGGCCGGATTTTGTGGACAAGTGGTAGCAATAAGACATAAATAATGCATTTTTCCTTTCCTTTAATTTAAAAAAAATAATTTTAAATACCTTGGATGCTAAAGTGGGATGATTCCCTTGTTTGAGAGCTGATAGCATGTAGGGTAAGTATGTTGGGCATCCTTGTTGCAAGATCCTATCAACAATGTAAGTAATAATACACTAAAATGACAAAAGGGTATTTTTTGGTCATTTCACATATAATTCCAAGGGCATTTTTGTAAAAGGCCATTAAATGTAATATTTAACCATTAGATTATAATTCTTACCATTTACCAATTAATTTCTATCATTTGGTAATTTAAAACATTTATATAATAACATTGTAACTAAACCCGATAATTTTAAATTAGGGTTTTCTATAGAAAATTAGGGTTTTCTAATTAGGGTTTCTTAACGTTATCAATTAGGGTTTTCTAATTGACCATTAGGGTTCTCTAATTATCTGTGTATGATCTAACACAGTCATTACGGTCTCTAACTTCAACCGATTAGGGTTGTAATAATTAGGGTTTGTCCTAGTTATCAGCGTAAAATAGTAATTAGGGTTTTTCTTCTAATTACCGACATTCGTGTACACAGTAACTTCATATACACAGTAACTTCATATACTACTCAGTCATTTCTCATAACTTAGTTTAATAATTAGGGTTTCACAAACGACGGTAATATGCTACGACCTAATTGGTAGTCATTCTTCAATATTATCTCGTCACATACATACACAATTACATAATTATTGTCTTTGTAAAATCATTATAATAATATAATATTATTATTATTATCATCTCTTGATCATAATCCCAATTCAGGGTTTGGATCTCATATCTGACTTTTCTTTCGCATATCAAGTTAAAATACTTGATTTAAATATTCTGAACAATTTATATAATAAAATATATATTATATAAGTTCTAATTATCACTTCATATATTATTTCCAATCATGTTATCATGGAAAACATTTCTGCCAAAATTATTTCTAATTTTTCAAGTAATAAATATATTCATATTTATCGTTCACATTACTAGACACTTATTCTCGTCATTAAATAATAAAAAAAAATTTATACGCAAATTTTCTTAATTATTTTATTTAGGAAATCTCGGATTATTACATACTCATAGTTCATATAACACAGTTATATAATAAACTTGAACTCACCACCAAGTTTCAAATTAGAGTTTCCCACAGCAAACTAGGGTTTGACATAATACACCATAAAAAAAATTATATGCAAAATTTCTAATTTATTTGTATAGAAAATATTGGGTTATTACAAATCCATTAGAAGAGTCAAGTAGAGAATAAAATCTACTATCTTCTATGATTTAAAAGGTTTTTCATCACTTTTATCGCTGGGACTCAGCTTAATAAATAATCCACATCATCGAATCACCCCTGCACTATGGCCAAATATATTCTTTAGTATCACGACCATAAATTATCTATGCACTACGGGCCAAGGACATTCGTGTATTCATTAATGGTCATGATCATGCCAACAACTATCCATCAATGCACTACGGGCCAATGAGGACTTTTACCGCATCATTTGTAACATTACGGTTATGATTACACCGAATAATCCCTGGTCATAATCATACCAATTCCATCTATGCACTACAGGCCACAGATGACTTTCAACAAAATATAAACATGAGGATGATGACAATGATATAAGAATTCAATAAAACAAGTTCAAGAATTAATTTATCCAAGAACCAATAACGTCCAAACTGTCAACATGATACTGCTTTGTAGAGTAAAATTCAAGAATGCTCAGATGAATATTTCCATGAAAAGATATTGGATGAGGCGCAATTATCAAGGATATTTCACTAATTTCATGGAGTATAGAAGTCAAAGTTTTAACCAACTGAGTATAATAAAGAATGGAATAACAAAAGAAATCACCATGCATGCGATAGACCGCACATGGAAATTAAAATTTTAAAGCAATTTCAAACCCTAAAACAGATCCATGCGAAAATCAATTAATTCAGAGGTTTAGAGATTATACCAGATATAAACAAAAACGAGAATCAAACCGATCAAGCTACTTCTAATCTCCAACGCAATACAAACCGATTGCGCCTACTAGATCCACATCGAACGCCGCATCTAACCGTCCGAACGATTCTCGCAATAAGAAGGACTTCATGTACTAGCCACCAAAAAAGGAATGGATTTTGAAATCGCTTTCTCTCTAGTCTCTCTCTAAGAGCGGCTAGGGTTTTTCAATTATGATATCTTACCCCTAGTAGTCGCTATATATCATATATATAGTAGTTAAAAGGAATTAATCAAATCAAAACCTAATTTTATAAAATCCAATTTATATATATATATATATATATATATATATATATATATATATATCTAATTAAGTCTTACTTAATTAATATACATATATACAATTATCCTTTTAATTTAAATTGTGATTTAAATACTATTAATCATATTAATATATTTAAATCCTTAAAATTTAAATTAATTCCCTTTAAATAACGCTCTATGTGTGTGACCTTATAGGTTATTATTACGCTGGCAATAATTTTAAAATCATATTATAAAATTATAAATGTTGGAGCTTATGATCTAGTAATGCATCACCGCTACCCAAGTAATAATAAGATCGATGATTCGATGCAACCTTTTCGTGACCAATGTTTCAATGTAATTTAATCCTTTTAACCTTAATATCCTAGATTAAACTCGAGTCATGGAATGTGTCATACTCTTCATAATTTAATCTGAAGTTTTCTTGATCAATGAGTAGACTATATGAAACAAATCACTATTTGAGCATGGCTATGCATTTCATAGTCCTACTCAATCAAGAGGCCTATGGATATCACCCATAATATATAGGATGGTTAAATTCCATCTAGATCACTCATATTTCTCACACGATTAATGATGAAACCCAATAATCACCTTTATAGTCCACCCTATTAAAGGTGACATTTGATGATATCAAAGTACATAAATTCTCGTAGTAATATAGCGATTTCAGCCTGAGGACCATTACATCATTGTCACTATGAGAATTGCTAATGACACTTCGCATAATGCTCCATATAGAATTCTCATGGTGGGTCCGCCCAAAGACATCGCTTTCTAACATGTACCTATGCATCGACTTAATATCTCATATATTTATGACCAATGAGATTTGGTCATCAACATCCACATACTAGTCTCAATGCATCATTGTTGTCCCATCAACAATGATACTTTCGATTAGGGACATTTAAGAACACCGATACTAATGGTAATATATAATCTCATGTTCAAGTCACATACTTGAAACTATATAATTTGTATCACTATTCTAAGGAATTTTATTATGTTAACAATTATATTACGCAAAGAATAAAACCATAATAAAATCATATATTTATTCAATCAAATATAATATCAAAACGTTAAGCAATTATATCAAATAATTGGCCTCTAGGGCATAAACTCTAACAGCCTCCCCACTTGCACTAGAGCCAATCACTCATGTATCTAATACCCATGGAACTAGTGTGACCGCTGTGGCTTCGCACCATGACAAAGCCTTGTTAGTGGATCTCGCAACATTATCATCTCGTCAGCACTCTTCCTATATGTACATCTCCTCTATCAATGATTTCACTTGATGAGATGGTACCGCCTAAGTATATGCTTGATCATCAGAGAGATCTCGGGTTCCTTAGCTCGCGTAATGGCTCCATTATTATCACAAGATAGAGCAAACCGGATCAACAATGGTTGAACAACACCAAGTTCAAGGATGAACTTTTTAATCCATACACCTCCTCGGTCGCACTAGAAGCAAAGAATATACTCACCTTCCGCTGTAGAATCACCATCGCCTCTTGCTTCAACTTTTCCAAATAACAACACCACCATTAAGGCAAAAAACAAAAAACCGACCGAGACTTATAGTCATCATTGTCACCGAAACTAGCATCCGTGGTAACCCTTTATCGCTAGTTCGCCTTCACTCCATATACCAAGAATGAATCCTTAGTCCTTTCGTGTACTTGAGGATATTCTCGATCACGGCCCAAAGGACCTTCACCGATTCGATCGGTATCTCGCCATTATGCTCAAAGCATACGAGACATCCTGGACGAGTACATATCATTGCATACATGATAGATCCAATTGTCAAGCATAAGGGATCTTTCTCATACGCCTCCTCATCATCTTGTGATTTAGGACATTGGGCCTTAGAGATCTTTTTACACCATGAGTCACGGTAAGTTTCCTCTTTTCGCTTCTTGCATGTCGAACTGCTTCAACACTTTATCAATATATGTACTTTGACTTAGGCCGAGCATTTTCTTGATCTATCTCTATAGATCTTGATACCTAAAATGTAGGCAAGATCGCCCAAATCTTTCATGGAGAAACATTTTCCTAACCATGTTTTTACAAATTGTAAGGAAGGAATGTCATTCCCAATAATTAATATGTCATCAACATATAATACTAGGAATACAATGTGACTCCCACTAACCTTCTTATATACACAAGGTTCATCTTCATTTTTAATAAAGCCAAATTCTTTGATCGCTTCATCAAATCAAAGATTCCAACTCCGAGAGGCTTGCTTCAATCCATAAATGGATCGCCGCAGCTATATACCTTTCCAAAGATCCTTTGAGTGACAAAACCCTCAAAGTTGTGTCATATACACATCCTCAAGGAGATTTCCGCTAAGGAAAGCAGCTTTTGACATCCATCCGCCAGATTTCAGAATCATAAAAAGTCGCAATAAAGAAGTAAGATCCTCGATGGATTTAACCATTGCCACCGGAGAGAAGGTTTCATCATAGTCAACACCTTGAATTTGTTTGAAACCTTTTGCTACCAAATGGCCTTTTATAGGTTTGTACATTACCATCCATGCTCGCTTTTCTTCTTGAAAACCCACTTGCACCCGATTGGTTTTACTTCTCTCGTGGATCAACCAGTAGTCCATACTTGGTTAGTATACATGGAGTCCATCTCGCATTTCATGGCTTCAAGCCATTTCTCGTAATCTGTCCATTCATAGCTTCTTGGTAGGAAGTGTGCTCATCTTGATCTATGAGCATCACATCGCCGCTTTTGAGTCACAAGATATCCATAATATCTCTCGTGCTCTCAAGCGTGTCCTACCGATCTACGAATGACTTGTGTAATTTGAGCAGTTTCACTTTCCACAATTTCTTGTGGTTCCCGCCATGTTCCAACTCAGTTCAATGATATTTTGTGGTTCTCGAATTTCTTCGAGTTCTACTTTCCTCCCAATCGCTTCCTTTAGAGACAAATTCTCTTTCTAGAAAAATACCAGCCGAGCAACAACCACTTTGTTCTCGTAAGGTTTGTAGAAATAATACCCTTTTGTTTCCTTTCTGGTATCCCACAAAATTACATTTGTCGATTTGGGTCCGAGCTTGTCGTAATTCGTGACGCTTTTACTAACGCCTCGCAACCCCAAATCTTCATGAACGACATACTAGGACGCTTCCCACCCACATTTCATATGGTGTCTTCTCAACCGCCTTTGTAGGAACACTAAGCTATGTGAATGCAAATTGCCTCTAGGGCATGACCCCGTGCTTATCGAAGATCTCGATGACTCATCATTGATCGTATTCATGTCCAACAAGGTTCGATTCTCCTCTCGATACACCATTCCATTATGTGTTCCGTGGAGTGAGTCGTGATATAATACCACACTCCTTTAGAAGGTCATCAAAGTCTTGGCTTAAGTATTCACCTCCTCGACGGATCAAGGGCTTTTATGCTTTTGCCAAATTGGTTTTGAACTTCATTCTTGAATTCCTTGAACTTTTCAAAGGATTCGGATTTGTGTCTCATAAGATACACATATCCATATCTACTAAAGTCATCAAGAAATGTAATGAAGTAATAAAACCTACCTCTTGCTAATCTAACTCATGGGTCCACATACATCACTATGTATAAGTCCCAATACATCGCTAGCCCGCTCAATCGTGTCCAAAGGAAAGGGGCTTTAGTCATCTTGCCTAATAAACAAGACTCGATTTCTCATATGATTCAAAATCAAATGAATCCAAGAACCCATCTTTATGGAGTTTGATATGCTTTCATTTATATGGCCTAAACGACAAGCTGTGTAGATATATGCTTGATTTGAATCATTTGATTTAAATCGCTTTTGTATTTATGTTATAGATAGGCATTTCTAAATCAAGAATATAGAGACCGTTAAACAATTGTGCAACACCATAACAAATATCATTTAAGTAAAACAAACAACGATTGTTCTTTATTATAAATGAAAACCTTTCTTGTCCAAACAAGAAATGTAAATAATGTTTTTGCTTATAGCAGTACAAAATAACAATCTTCTAATTCTAAACTAGCCCAAAGGGCAAAGATAAATGATAAGTTCCTACTACCAAAGGCAAAGAACTTTTGCTCTATTTCCAACTCAGAGGTCAACCTCTCCTTTCGCTTAAAGTTCTACTCCTTCTGAGTCCCCGCACATTAACACAAATGTGAGAACCACATCCAAAGATCCAATACCCATGATGTAGAAGTAGATAAGTTGACTTCTATAACATATATACCGAATCAAGTCGATTTCCTTTTTTTCTTCTTCACTTCTTCCGTATAAGCATGACAGCCTTTTCCAAAGGTCCGTGTTTTCCATGTATGACATTCACCTTCTTTAGCCACCCCACCTTTAGGTTTTAAAGCCTCGCTTGGTTTTGGAATCGGGTTTGGCAAAAGATTTAGATCCTATCTTCTTCTTGCCTTCCACTTTCCCCTTAGCATTCCCTTTGCACCATCATTATGGGAGCGGGTCCCGCTTTTTCATGTTGTTCTCAGCTTCTAACATGCTCAACAACTCAAGAAGGGGTTTCTCAATTTCATTCATAAGATAGTTCATAACAAATTGAGAGTAGTCATTGCTCAAAGATTGCAAAACAAGGTCATTTTGGGCTTCCTGAGTGATTGGAAAACCCAACCTATCAAGGTACTCAATATACCCAATCATTTTCAAAGACATGTGGACCAACCGGATCACGCTCACCCATTTTGCAAAGATACAACGCCTTGCTTGTATCATACCTCTCCCGTCGAGCATGCCCTTCGAACAATTTCTTGAGATGCTCGATCATCTCATAAGCATCCATCAACTCATGTTGCTTCAAGCTCAAATACGCTCATGGTTGCTAGCATGACACAACTCACATCCAGAGCATCATCTTCTTGCTTCTTCAGAAGCATTATGTTCGCACGCAGGTGTGCAAAGGATACCGGTGTCGCAGAATGGGCCCATCAAGGACATATAGCTTACGCCTTGTTTGAGGACAATCCTCAAGTTCCTATGCCACCAAGGAAATTAATTCCACTTAGCTTGTCCTTTTCAAGGACCGATCGTAATGAAAGACTATTTGTGTTGTTGTTGTTTGCCATTTGATATCTACAATTTATAAGTGCAACAATAATAAGTCAAATTACGAGTTGATATTATATAATTGATAATAGTACATTCAAAATATACCTCCCACTATTTTATTCAAATTAATAGCCCTCACCATTAATTCTAAAGCATTTTCTATTAAATCTTTCTAGTGAGCCAAGATCCATATTTCATTATGCCTTAAGTTAGCTTTGGCTATTCTCTCAAAACATAATTATTTAGGTAGACAACCCTTTGTCAATTATATCATATATAACTCCCGGATAGTTTGGTAAACAACATTTGTTTCTAGTCCATCTAATGGTACCAACCAAACTCTATGCCTCTAAGTCCACAATCCTATCGAGATAACTTAGTTAAGTCAGCCCAATGATTTTAATAGTTTGATATCACAATTATCCTATCGCATCTTACCTAGATAAATAGGGTACTTTGCTTTGGCAAACCTACATCTATCGATCAATCAAGGTCTTGATGAGTGTTATTCATCGAAGGCATCCGATTTAGACTTAATAATTTAATGAGGGATTTTATTAATTTAGATCTCACCAATTTTAATCTTGTTAAGCATGCACATTATTAATCATATCATATCACATACAAGCATAAATAAAGTGCAAAATTAAATGTGTCACGCTTATGGCCCAATCCACCGCCAATCTTTTCAAGCTTAATGAAAGATCAAGGTCAATCTAAGGTGGTAAAAGATCTTAAAATAAATAACTTCCTTGATCTTCCTCTAGCATGCGCCTCCTCTCCATCATCATCTTTCCATTGTGTTCTCCATCTTGACATCTTCATCAATTACGATTATTACATGATATAAAGAAACCCTCGAAGTTACATTCGAGGGGATTTAGATGAGAAGAGAATATTACATTAGAATTTATAGAAAGGCACGACATGCAAGCCGTATTTCAAAACCAAAACCACTAACCTATGGGTCAAAAGGCCATAATCAGGCACCATGCATATCACAATAAGCACATAACAATTTATATATAATTAAAGAAAACTATATATAAAATATAGGGGACACGACCATCGCAAGGCCACGACGGGGGTCCAAGGGGGGTCTCTCGGGTCCTGGTCCTAAGTCAATGGGTCACATCCAGGCAATACTACTCGAAAAAAAAATTTTACATTCAGATTGCAGTAATTTTTCCATACAAATCAAAATAGCTTTAATCATACATTTTAATCCACCAAAACACCCATAATAACAAATCATATATGTCCAGCTTTATTTAATCATATTAAAACGAATAACAAGACACCTGCAATTTATCATATATTTCAGCTTTATTAATCATATTAAAACGATTCTTCATGCTTCTAATCCGATTAGAATAGTTATATTGTTATTCCACCGATTAAAGATACGATTAATAAAGATTATCATATATATTACCGTATACACATACAACTAATATCATATATTCAATTTTATATCTAGAACATGCATCATCATATATCATATATATCGAATACAATTAAAACACGAATCAATTAATCTTTTCGCAAGTAGCTCGATACCACCGCTGGGCTTTAAGATTTAAACGCACAAATGAAATTAAAATTTTAAAGCAATTTCAAACCCTAAAACAGATCCATGCGAAAAATCAATTAATTCAGAGGTTTAGAGATTATACCAGATATAAACAAAAAAAGAATCAAACCGATCAAGGCCAAATCTCCAACGCAATACAAACCGATTGCGCCTACTAGTATTCACATCGAACGCCGCATTTAACCGTCGAACGATTCTCGCAATAAGAAGGACTTCATGTGACTAGCCACCAAAAGGAATGGATTTTCAAACTGCTTTTCTCTCTAGTCTCTCTCTAAGAGCTGCTAGGGTTTTTCAATTATGATATCTTACCCTAAGTAGTCGCTATATATCATATATATATAGTAGTTAAAAGGAAATTAATCAAATCAAAACCTAATTTTATAAAATCCAAATTTATATATATATATATATATATATAATTAAGTCTTTACTTAATTAATATACATATATATATATATACAATATCCTTTTAATTTAAATTCGTGATTTAAATACTATTAATCATATTAATATATTTAAATCCTTAAAATTTAAATTAATTCCCTTTAAATAACGCTCTATGTGTGTGACCCTATAGGTTATTATTACGCTGGCAATAATTTTAAAATCATATTATAAAATTATAAACAAAGGAGCTTATCTAGTAATGCATCACCGCTACCCAAGTAATAATAAGATCGATGATTCGATGCAACCTTTTCGTGACCAATGTTTCAATGTAATTTAATCCTTTTAACCTTAATATCCTAGATTAAACTCGAGTCATGGAATGTGTCATACTCTTCATAATTTAATCTGAAGTTTTCTTGATCAATGAGTAGACTATATGAAACAAATCACTATTTGAGCATGGCCATGCATTTCATAGTCCTACTCAAATCAAGAGGCCTATGGATATCACCCATAATATATAGGATGGTTAAATTCCATCTAGATCACTCATATTTCTCACACGATTAATGATGAACCCAATAATCACCTTTATAGTCCACCCTATTAAAGGTGACATTTGATGATATCAAAGTACATAAATTCTCGTAGTAATATAGCGATTTCGTGCCTGAGGACCATTACATCATTGTCACTATGAGAATTGCTAATGACACTTCGCATAATGCTCCATATAGAATTCTCATGGTGGGTCCGCCCAAAGACATCGCTTTCAATATGTACCTATGCATCGACTTAATATCTCATATATTTATGACCAATGAGATTTGGTCATCAATCATCCCACATACTAGTCTCAATGCATCATTGTTGTCCCATCAACAATGATACTCGATCAGGACATTTAAGAACACCGATACTAATGGTAATATATAATCTCATGTTCAAGTCACATACTTGAAACTATATAATTTGTATCACTATTTCTAAGGAATTTTATTATGTTAACAATTATATTACGCAAAATAAAAAAAACCATAATAAAATCATATATTTATTCAATCAAATATAATATCAAAACGCTAAGCAATTATATCAAATAATTGGCCTCAGGGCATAAACTCTAAAATCAACACCATAATATTCAAAAATATAATTCGAGAAAATTATTCTTTATTCTTAAAAGTTGGGGTCTTACACAAAATCTTAACAGACAGATGGAATAACTCATTAACTCCTCAATGAATGGTGCTCAATACATGGATTTCGAAACTGAATAAGATAATTCAAGATTGGAGGATTTGTGGTTCAAATTTGTAGCATCAACTGGGGAGAAGATGATTAAGCAAGAGAGGTCAATTCAAAATCTTTAGAATCAAATAGATCAAATGTTCAAAGCCTTGAACAATCGCCCTCCAAACAATTGGTGTTATGACTTGGACGATGAAACTGATGGAGAGCCAAAAGTGTGCATGCCACTGAATGAACTGAAAGGAGTGGACATTGAGGAGACAACTGGGGGTATGAAAAATGAAGAACATGAGCTGACTTGTATAATAACCCAAGTGCCTTCTCAGTTAGAGTTGAAAATTTTTGTGAACTTTGCACACCCATGTCCCCTTGGTCATCACATCCAAAGAAAGAATTTCTGCAATTATGAGGCCTCTTATAAACCATGGTGGGCTGAGGAAGAGATAATAGAAAACGAAAAGCCCGTTGTATTTTTCATGCCTCAATGAAAAAATCTATTCATAGATACAACGGGAGAAGCACTTGGAGATGCAATGGAACTGGGGACATCATGTACAAGAAATATGTTAGGTGGCTTCAATCCGAAGACTCTCATTATGGGGAACCTACCAAAGCACATAGCGGTTCTAATGGATGGAGGGTTCCTAGATTTTTGTAGAGGAATTTGATAGCGGTCAAGAACAGAGTCCAGCTAACGGACTATAAACCGAGCGCTAGATGGGAGGCACCCCATCCAATCTCTCTCCCTATTTGTTTAATTCTCCATTATCTATAGTCTATCATTTTCCTTCCTTTGTATTTAATTCTTTCTGCTTTAATTAGTTTATTATTACTATAGTTAATTAAATTTTTATTAGTAAGTATTGATTATAATTAAATAAAGTTTAATAGTTCATTTTAATCCTTTCCAGGGGTAACCAATTGGGTAGTAAAGTTAGAAGTCCAAGGGTCAGGCCACAACAATTGCAATAGGAGAGACGAAGTTCAATCCAATTTCTATAAGCACTCAGGATCAAATAAAAGTCAAAAATACTGAAGTTGCCGAGTAATATACATGGTAATGTCAGCATACCAACTATAAGCTAAACACAACATTGTCATACCATATCTCGACCATAGAAAATAAAGACTGCTCAATTTTTAGAATTTCTGACTTAAGCATTCGGACAATTAGAAGCCCACACAGTTTCTAACTATTGAATATCTCAAACTTATCCATCGCCTGATATACCATCAGATCATGAGGAGGCGAACGAAGATGACATTGCCACTTAGGGGAGTATTCTTTCACTTTTAATTACAATGAGGGCATTGTTAATTTTAAGTTTGGGGGTATTGGGTTGTAGTGAGTAGTTGTTGCATATAGTTAATTGCATGTTAGTAGTTATTAGTTTAATTTTGTAGTAAATTTTTTCTTTTTGTTTGCTTAATATCTATTAAGTTGCATAACATTGCATAATCCCAGGTTTTTAGTAGTTGAATTCTAATTTGGCCATTGATAATATAGAAATTTGATAGATTTTTTAATGTGGTTGATAACTTAAGCTTAGTTATAATTTTATACTTGATGTGATCTATGTTTGTTGTTTAGATGCTATCGGTTAGCACGTAAGTGTTCATGTTTGCTTGTTGGTTAAAGATTAACTTGTTTGCCTACTGAGATGAAAACACTGTTATTAAAGATAGAATTATGTAGGAAGTGAGCATTGCCTATGAAAAAAATAAATTTCAAACTTTGGGAACGCATGGGTATGCTTGTTATATTAAAAAAAAATGAAAAAATTAATGTGGCTGGTCTTGTTTCGGGGACTTTATTACTTGAGCAAGTACGCCCAAGGGGATTGTCTCTACACCTAGCGCCCTAAGGTCTTAATGGTCTGGGAGTCATTGGTCGAAAGCTCGCTAAGGGGTAGCACTGTTAGCCTAATGGAATGAGACATTGCATAGTCATAGGAAATAAATAAATAAAAAAAAATTAATAAACACCGCGGGAAAGTGCGAAAATCGCCCTCGTGAGTAAAAATAAAGCAGAATAAACCCTTTGTTGAACCTTAGCTTGTACTGATGTGTTGGAGTAGTTATTGGTTCATTTATATGCATAGTTCTTGATTTGAACCTCAGTTTTCTTTCTTAAGCAGTATAGCATGTGAAATCTCCACCTTTGTCAAGCTTATCTGTGAACACAACACACACACACACACAGCATCTTTATAGCAGGTTAGGATTATCTGATTGTACGTCATTATACCTGTAGCTTAGTTTAATGATTTGTTCTTGGATCTTGATATTTCTCTGAGGCATATCTTATTGGAATTTTTAACATGGATAGAAATCTGGGGATTCATTGTCATAGTAGCGTAGCTTGCATAGCATGTAGATTGCATTATGTTGTGTTGCTTGGGGACAAGCAAAGGTTTAAGTTTGGGGGTATTTGATAAGTAGGTTTTATACCTACTTATCCGGTATATGTTACTTGAATTAGTTGCTTATACTCATGTTTCTTAGTTACTTTTCATTCATTTCGTGTTCATTTTGTAAATCTTATGCTTGGGAACGGTGTGAGCGACTATTGGTATGAAAACGCAAGGAAAAACAATTCGGACATCGTTTGGGCTTTCATGTTCATTTCATGTTCTTAGCTTGGAACTTAGAATATGATGTATAGCTTCTTCTTAGCTTTCTGGAACATCTTGAATCATTCCAATCGGAGTTCGGATGCTAGAGTTATGACCTTTGTACCAACGGACGTCGAACTTCAATGTTTTGGGTGGCCATTTGCATAGTTATTACTTCCAACCCAATTTCAGCCTTCATTTGTCCATCATTTCTCAATTCTCAAAGAATAAATTTGTAGAGCTCGTCGAGAGATTCGATTTGATAGGTGACCGGCCCCGTAACTCCTCCCGGATCAAACGTTATGGCCGTTTTAGCAGAGGACACTGCAACAGAAAACCAACAACGCGGGCGCGCGAATTTGTAGTGTATTTCCTGCGTGGTCATGCCATTCCCTGGACCAAAAAAATGCGATCTGATACTTGAACCCGGGCGCCTTAACTCTAGAAGCCATTCCAGTAGCAAATACGCCGCCACTTCGATGTTGACCCGAAATGACTTTTCACTAAATTGTGCAATTGAAGCGTAATTTGGAGGAGGGTTCAATTAGGGCTTATATAAATAGGAGACATATATCAGATGTAAAGGGGGTTTCCACCCCTTGGGGGATCAATTAGCTATCATTACTTTCTCTCTTCAATTTCAAAAATAGATTAGAATAATTGATTTCTAGATTTTATTAGATATGAAGATTTGAAGCAATTGGAAAACATCAGAGATTCCATCTTGGAGCAAGATAAAAGATTTGAATTTCAATTCTTTACTCTAATCCTCTCTTTGATTCTTATTTATAATCTTATGATGTTTATGCAATATGTGGATGATAGATTTGATTCTGATATTATTTAAACTCTATTATGAGATTACAATGGATTCTATGTATTAGTTATTTCTGATATATTTCATTGTTAGCCTTATTAATTGCTATGGGCTTGTCTAATTAGATCAATGCTATTTGCTTAGTTGATTGGCCATCAATTACTGTGATAATCCATATGGACTTGAGAGAAGAAGTATGGGTTTAGATATGATCTTATTAGCGTGTGATTGTATGTTCTACAATGCATTGGGATGTATGATTCGTGCTTAGGATAGACATATACCGAAGCACCATTCGTAGTCAATTGAGAACTTGGGCTTAAACCCTAATTATTTATAAATCACATAGACATATAGTGGTTTAGGTAATGTGGGTGTTCATGTGTATTCTATCAACTGTGGATTACATGTGATGTGTGTATGGTACATTGAGAGATGACTATACTTTACTTTCGTGTTCTTGACTAACAATCTAGTACAATTAGTTTGGCTTAACATGAAATGAGTGGATTTGAATGAGTCAATAGATGAAATTGTGATCTCAGGTCTTCATTATCTAGTCTCACTCTAGGGATAATTAGATTTATTTGCTTTCATAGTTAAATTTATAAATATTAAATCATTCGTTTAAATAAGACTAAAATGGTTATGGGCTAGTGCTTGGTGAACTTTATTAGTTAATTCTCCGTGGGAACGATACTTTTACTTACTGTTTATTACTTGTTGACCGTGTATACTTGCACGCATATATTGATCGGTAAAATGACTAACAGCTGCTAAGGAAATTCAAACACCGTGAATAATTTACAGGCTGGTTACAGCTGAAAATGTCCATCACGGGAACCGAATCTAGATTCAGGAGACTGAATCTGTGATCACATGATTCCTAGGCTCACATGATGATGCAATTTATATTAAAGCTGTGAACAATTATATATATATATATACAATCAATTGCCACGAAGTAAACTCCAGGCACGACGAAAATGTAAATATATATATATATATATATATATATATATTTTGATTTTTTTTAAAATAACTATAAATTTTTTTAATATTTTATAGAATCGAAATTTTTCCATAATAATAAATGTTTTGGGCGTGATTTGAATACCTATACCAAAAATAGTGGTACACATGCGCATGCATTTGTATATACATATTTTGTTATACGTACTCAAATCACACCAAAAACATCATATGATGAAAAAAATTCAATTCCATAATTTTTATTTATTGTTTTTAGTTGTTTAAAAAAAAAAAAAAAAGGTTCGGATTTTGGTCCCATCGAGAGTCCTGGACTGATCCACTCTATATATATATAAATATATATATATATATATATATATATATATATATATATATATATATATATATATAAGTAGTATATATATATATATATATATATATATATATAATCATTCATATAAGTAAACTCAAGTGGGATGAGAATGTAAATGAAAGCAATAAGTGGCCATTTATTGCTTTCATTTACATTTTGTCCCACTTGGAGTTTACTTCGTATGCTGATTGCGCTTATATATATATATATATATATATATATATATATATATATATATATATATATATATATATATATATATATATATATATATAAGCTAAGCGAACGCATTCTGATGTAAATCCTAGCTCAATCAAATAGAGTTTGATGATAACAATATATATATAAGTATTTATATATATATATATATAGATGAAACGCTCCCTGATGTAAAATCTGCACTCAATCAAATGTAGTTTGATAATGTGAGACATATATAAGTATTTATATATATAAAAAAGTAGTAAACACTCCGAATATTATATTTAGGCTCAATCGAGATAACTCGATTATATATATATATATATATATAGAAAAGCAATAAAAGCCACGGACCGACGGTCCGGACATACACACACACACGACTCTCAACGTGAATAATTGTGTGTGCACAAAAATGGAGAAAAGGCTTTAAGAAATGTAAGAAGGCTTACAGTGGGCTGCAAAACAAGACTTCAAATAGCTTTAAATGAATGAACACTCGGTTCCCACCGGTAAAATATAGCAATATATAAGCTCACAATTGTTTGAATTGAGAAAGTACTCAGTTTATAGTGTGTACAAAGTAAAATGGACAGAGCTTCCTCGCCTTTTTTCTCTTCTAAATGGCCATCCCAAGCCCTTTATTTATAGAGGGGGGACCTGCGGCTCCTCGGGGGTACCCCGAGCTCTGTGGGCCCAGCTGTATGATTCCTTTTCGAAATGCTGTTGTTGAGAGCTACACAAATGACATGGGATAAGAGGTTGTGCGAAGTCAGAAAGATGGGTCCATGCCCAGGTCTTCAAGTCTTCAAATCTATCCGGTGTGTTATCTTTGTGTAGTAGTCACTCGGGATTGGAGCTATGGTTCTTATAGGACACTTCTATGTAGCATGTAGGTTGAAATGTTGTTGAGACGATGTGAATATGGGATCGAGGTGGCAAAATGACGATTTTGACCTCATTTGAAGTTATCTCCGACTTTGGGTGATTTAGCAATCGTTGCTCGTGGTTATACACAGATTGAAATCACGCAAAAGTCTTTGAATGTCCTTAGGGTTAACTCTAAGGTGTGCCTGATCTCCCTGGGTTATCTCCGGGTTTGGGACTGAGTGTCTCGGGGCTATCACCGAGGTTGAAGCTGGTTATTGGGGATTAACATAAGCTCTTCTGGGGTTATCTCCAGAACTACTACTGCATTCCTCGGGGTTGTCTTCGAGGCTGGACCTGAAACTCTTGGGGTTGTCTCTGGGGTTGGAATTGAGTATCTCGGGGTTGTTTACGAGATGGAACTGACTTCTATGGTGTTATCTCTAGAACTAGTACTGCATGCCTCGGGGTTATCTTTGAGGTTGGAACTGAAACTCCTGGGGTTATCTTCAGGGTTGGAACTGAATATCTCAGAGTTGTCTCCGAGATGGAAAACGTAGTATCCCAGGGTTGTCTCCAGTGTTTAGCCATTGGTATAATCTCAATGAAGCATCAAAAAAACCTGGTGAAGATAACTTTGAAAAACTTTCTTCATCAGAAAGAATGATGATGGAATCATTTTTAGCAGAAATCCCCAGTAGGGTATTGGGAAGGATCCGATGATGTAAGCCGTTGTAAATTACTTTAGCGAAGATATCTGTCTGTGTGATATTATAAACCGTTGACATCAATCCAATATGGCATCGAGAAGGATCCTTTGATATAAGTCGTTGAACACTACTTCATCAGAGATATCGGTATCTCTGATATTGTAAACCATTGGCATCAACCCAGCGTAGCATCAAGAAGGTTCGGTGATAACAACCTTTATAAACTACCATTTCGGTAGGCATCGAGACAATTCGGTGGTGACAACCATTGATACTACATCCCCAACGGAGATGTCAAGAATGTTTGATGAAACTGTAAGCCATTGAAAACTACTTCAGCGAAGATATTGGGATATTCGGTATTGTAAATCGTGGTGACAGCCCCAACGTAGCATCGGCATCAACCCAATGATAAAAACTTAAAAACTATCGTTCAAGTAGGCATCGACATTAACTCGGTGATGGAACCTTGAAAACTATCATTTGAGTAGGCATCAACATCAACCCGATGATGAAACCTTGAAAACTATTGTTCGAGTAGGCATCGGCATCAACCCGCGACAGAACCTTGAAAACTACCGTTCGAGCAGGCATCGACATCAACTTGATGAGGTGAACTTTTTAAACCACCATTTGACTTGGCATCGAGTCAGTTCGATGATGTAAACATTGTCAACTACTAGCAAGGTAGGCACCGTTGCAAACTATCAGCATAGATATCTGGAAGGTCTGGTGATTTCAGAACATCATCCACAGAACAGATGTAGAAAACATCTCAGTACATCTTCATCAAACACACATTGGCAGCACAAATGGAAAACAAAATCAGTGGAGTCAATACTAGCAGAAACATCAGGAGTAACCGATGGTGAAAGCCGTTGGAACTAAGTCCAACTAAAATATTTAACATCCATAACATCATGTTGCATTGCATTGTATCATTATGTCATGTCAGGTTTCAAGTGTCTAGTAATCTTTATCTTGTTCATTCCATTACATTGCATAAACATGATAAAGAGGGGCATCTGTAGACACTCAAAATTTTATTTTCCTATTATTAACCCATGCAGGATGGGCAAAAGTGTCTTTTTCTACTCTAGAGACAACCCCAGAGGTTCACACATTCATTATGGAGACAACCCCAGAGAAATTATATCAAATCAAACCCCAGAAACATCCCCGAGGGATATCAAATCAACCTCGGAGACAACTCTATGGAAGAATAAAATCGGCTGTAATCAAACCCCAGAGACAACCCCGAGAGACAGCCAAAAGCCCCATCAACCCTGGAGAAAATCCCAGGAGGGAAAAAAGGTCATTTTAACAAGACAACATCAACAACCACAGTACAACTACAGATAGGGTCACAAAGAGAATTACAGCACTTTCGAGTGCAAACTATGGAAAATAGCCCAACGGACTATCTGCGAAGACTCGAAGATATTAGTTTGTTTATGGACCCATCTTCCCAGATTTGAAAAAGGAAAGCCCTATTGCATTGCATAGCCCTCATAAAGTTCTTTTCGGAATGGTATGGCACATCTCCATAAGATTCCCAGATTGCAAGTTACGGACGTTCAACAGACTACATGTCAGTCAAGGTGCACGAACTTTGAGGCGACGGGGCCCACCCAACCCTGTACCTATGGAAGCCGTAGGTCTACCTGCGGAAAGCAAGGCCTATAAATATTAGCCCCCACCAGCCATTTAAAAAGAGAGAAGAGAGAAAAAAGGGGCTAGGAGAGAGAAATCTGACCCCTGCAGTGTCAAACAACTCAAATCTTGCTTCTAAACTTGTAAATCTTAACTGTAAACCCTCATATACATATAAACTTGGTCATATCAATTTTTAATCGGTGGAAATCGAGTTTAAAGGTGCCAAAAGTCGTTTGATAGTCCATCTCGTGTAAGGTTGTAAGATCTTTTCAGATCTGTGTCTTTTTCTTGTTTTAATATATATATAAGTGATGTTTATATATATATTTTGGCTAGTATTGCATAAATGTAGCTTTTTAACCATTCATTTTATGTAATAGTTTATATTTAAAGTGTGTTCACTAGAAATATCTAAATCTAGGTAGCTTTAGCTTTTAACCGGTTCCAAAGTTGGAAATCTGGATTTAGTTAAATTCAGTTTACTTTCTAGTTTGTAAATATTTGGCAACCACGTGACCCTAGATCTGTATCTAGAGGAAACGAAAAGCTTATTTGCTCGCATACAAGGATTTGATCAATAAATTTTTTGTTTAGAAAAAATTTCAATTAAATGTACATATTATGTTAAATATATGTTTGGCAAGCTTTCAAATCACGTTATGTGAGCCTAGGAACCACAGGGTTGATGATTCAATCAATGAATCTAAATCTGGTTCCCATGATAGATGTGTTTAAGTCGTAAATGCCAGCTTGCAATCAAGGGCCTTAAAACGGTTATCCAGATTTAAGGCTCTAAAATAGTGAAAAACATGTATGTGGTATTCGGGCTTACTTCGATGGCTTACATGCCCATAAGAAGTTTGACCCTTGTAAATAGGTCATATCTAGCCTCGTAGATGCTTCACATCTCGAGAAATAAAATCAAATAAAGTCGAATAAAAAATAAAATGGAAGTATCATATGCCTCCATTCATATTTGAGCAAAAGGGTTTGAAAATCAGATTTCAAAACCTCACTTTTATATGCTTTCATATCTGTTAAAAATGAACTTTTATGTAAATCAAACCCTTTGTATATAGGTCTAAAGAGGCACAACACTACTTCCAAATAAAGCACAAAATATCTTTTCAAATCTGAAATTTAACTAGGCACACTTAGAAGGGGGGGGGGGGGGTTGAATAAGTGTGGGAGCAATTTATGACCAATTTTTAAACTTTAAATCAAACTATTAAATTCAGGCTACTATATTGATTAATTCAGCTTGTTGAATATAGTCTGCTAAAATAACTGATTAGTTTTAAGAAAATATTCTGCTGAATTTATAATTTAAATAAAATACTTGGTGTTAAATAATTATCTTAAAATAAGCAAATATTCAAACTTTAATTATTAAGATAATTAAATAGCTTATGTGAGTAATTAAAGTAAAGCCAGTAGTAAATCAACACCAAGATTTTTTACATGATTCAACTATTACCCTCTATAATAATAGCCTAGTCCACGTCCAATACCAACTAGTATTGGAGACTCACTTTATTTATATCTTAATAAATAAACACCGATTACAAAACAGATTCTTACAAAAATTGATTAACAATTAATTTCTCTTGAGCACCCTTGCTCCTTGTGCACCTATGCACTCTTCAAGCACATTTGCTTCCTTGAACCTGTTTGTAAACCTTTTCTCTAATCAACTAGGATTAACACCTTTAGACTACACTTAGTCTAAACAGAAAATTTAATACAAATATAGAGGTCTATGATCAATGCAAGAATAATCAATTTAACAATTAAAGGTTCAACTATATGCAATGATCAATTAGCACAAAAAGATAAACAATTAATTTCTTACCAAATGCCAACTTAAAGATATTAGAAATAAATTGCTTAGCTGCTCAACAGTTTGCACCAATAGAATAAAGTTACTCGATATATCAGTAATTAGTGCAATATTAAATTCGTGAGTTGTGTATCAATTCAAGCATGTCTTACAGTTTTTATAATAAAATTAAAGTTACCGTTGCATAAAGAGTCCAAGTGTTCAACACTATTGCGTTGCCAACAAGATAATCAACAAATAGAAATTTTGTTGAGAAATAATCTCAACTACATCTTCAGTTATAATAATGAATGCATGTTGGACTCTTTTTAAAATAAACCCACTAACAGCTTTGACTTAATCCTTTTCCCTTTAGAGTGACGTGTACTAGTGAACAACATATCTTCCTTTATCTTTCACATATTCAAGGTAATAGATTCCCAAGACTTCCATAATTACATTCCTTGAAATATGTACACTCATATATCAACTTCCAAAGATGTATAGCCTGCATTCACATGACTAACTCATAATATAACCGGATATCCAATATTTATGTATGTGAAATAATTACTCCTTGAAAACCGCACAAAAAACAAATCATAAGGATATATAGCTTCCGTCTTTTAAGCTTTCTAGGCAATCTTAAATACATAGAACTCCACGTGTAGCTAAAGAAGAAAAATTTTCCCAAGGATATTAATGCACACGTAACCCATGTCATAAAATATCAATTCTTTTTGTACCAGTGACATATCTAATCTTAATATTAGAAAAACCTTTTTTCATTTAGATTTATTAAATCATTTTTCATTTAAGACATATAACAAGATGCAAATAATATGTCCTAGAGCCTTTAAATGAAAAATCAATTATTATGTAATTGACCTTACATTTGGTTTTCCTAGTAAAGAAAAACTCTTCAATCCAATAAATGTCCTTATCATCAGATACATGAAATGCCATAAAATAATTTAGCATACGAATAATTCATCATCAAAACCTAAGGATAAAATATGACTAGATCAACATTCTCTCCCTTTTTGATGATGACAACCAAAAACCTTTTAATTCCCATTAGCTCCCCCTATATTCATGCATATCATATAATTAGCTCCCCCTAACTTCATGCATCAATATCATTTCAAAGGTCATATAATAACTAACTGAAATTCGATTTCAGAAACCTGAAATTTTTAAATAACCCTATTATCTGGACATGTACCTGCAATCATGTTTGTTCAACATATATTATCAAATATATCAAACTGCTAACATATCAATTAAAACTTAAACAAAAGTCTGGTGAATCACAAATCCAAGTCTTTTCAGTCTAAAAATATAAACCCCGAATTTCTCCCCCTTTGTCATCAAACAAAAAGGGAAAGATCCATCAATCGAGTTCTACCACTGTTGTATGCTATTCATCCCTCTTGGTGAAATAAGAGCGATGATTGGCAAGGTGAATCCTTTCAGCAAGGGTAAAATCAGTAGCAAAATGAGGAGGACGGGGAATGAAAATTCCTAGTGGTAACGACACGTCAAGGAATTCACCAATGTACTCAGCGAGCCAGTTACAATGAACCCATTCTGTAACAGTAGAATGTTTACGTTGCATATGGAGCTTAGATTATACATCATTGAAATGTGTAGACATGAACTCAGCCAATTCTCTAACCTGATTGCTAACAAACTTGATCTCCTGACTCAATTGACAGGCATTCTGGTTAAGTCTTCATTGCATAACCTCTGCCAAAGCAGTGGTCTGCAATTCAAACCCTGCTTGTAAGTCAATAAACTCAACCTCAAAATTCTGATACAATTTGTTAATCTCGGGAGCACCCAAAGGTAATTTGCCTTTTTCCAACAGAGACATACCAGTGTTAAGGCCAGACATCTCAAGTTGCATTTTTTTCTTGATTACTAAGAACCAGTTTCAACATTTCAACAATCTCAGAAGAAGATTGAGTAGGGGGCACAACCGAGGAAGATGGAATTGAGATTGTAGGAATAGAATTATTAGAATGGACACGAACAAACTGACCATCAATCAAATTAATACGAGACTGCTTGAGAGTATGAACACTGAAAGAATCATTCACCACAACAGAAATTTCATTTTCAAAAGAAATTTTAAAATGATTGAAGAAAGTAGTGAGAGTAGCACTGTAAGGCATACAAGTTTTTAATTTTCGCAAATAGCTCATCATTTGATGAAGCATCAGTTCAGACAAATTGAAAGACACACCTTTTAAAAGCATAGTAACAACAATCAAATCTTGATAAGTAAAATCAGCCCCTCCACCTAAACGGGGCAAAAGATTAAACTGAATCAAATGATGAAGAACACATGAATAGGAGAGACATCTACGGTTTTTGGAGTAAAAACACCGTTCAACAAAGAATTATCCATAACACTCTATAATTGTTCCAAAGGGGTGAATGGAGAATGAACAGCTCCTTTACGTGTAAATGGACAATTACCAGTGAATGGGATGTTTAAAATACTACCGAAATCCATAACAGTAAAATACAAAGACTTTCCTTTAACAAAAGAGGTGTAAAACTCCCCGTGGCATTCTAGATTAGTATAAAACTGGTGCACAAGTCTAGGATATGCAACTGAAGGTGGAAAAAGCATGGAAGACATACCACAAGATTCAAACAGATTTTTAAAAGGAGACTCTTGATAACAAATTTGGTCCACAGATTTTTCATAAACAAATTATTTAGGAAAAACGACAGTTCTAAACCATACCTCATAAGCATTACTTCTAAAGAAGTTTTCAGGAAGGTCGGAGGAAAGGTTAGGGTTTATCGAAACCAGTGGAGGAGTGAACATAACCTTACAAGATGGGATTGTTGACTGTCATCGCCGAGAGGGTCCAGATGATTTCGGCTAGGAAGGACTGAACGTGGATTTTATAGAAGACGAAGAGTCTACATACTCCCTTTCTTTAGACACGACTTTCTTCAGCTTTCTTTATTATTGTGATGGTCCGGCAGACGGCTGGGGAGGAACCGGCGTCTGATCGTCATCAGAGTGGATCATCGATCGTTTATGAGTTTGAGTTCTCATGAATTTTTGAAGGGTAAAGTTAGAGAAGATTAGCGTAATAGGAGAGAAAGATAATCAGAAAACAATTAAAGATAATCTGAAAACAAAGAGTTAGAGACGTGAAGAGTGAGAGATAAAGGATTAAATAAAATGAATAAAATCATGTATGAAGTACACCCCTACACACCTACGTCTCCCAAGAGGCTCAGCCGACTTGTCTTTTCGATTTTCAAAAAACTCATCATGACAAATTTTTAGAATATCGTGTCCACGATTTAAGGACCTAATGGACAGCCAAAAAATCTCACTATTAAATATCCCAATTTTTAGCAGTTATTAAGATACGCATGCATAATAGGATAACATAATGATAATGCAGTTTTAAAAAAATTTAAGCGATACACATTACAAGTTCTCTTCGTAGCATACAAAATCTTTCTTCACTTAATGGTTTGGTCAAAATGTCTGCGATTTGATTTTCAGTAGGAATAAAAATTAATTTAATAAAACCTTTTGACACATTATCTCTCAAAAAATGATGCCTAACTTCAATGTGTTTTGTACGTGAGTGTAACACAGGATTTTTAGAAATATCTATAGCACTAGAATTATCACAATATATAGGCACACATTCACATAATATGTCAAAATCACATAGGGTTTGTCTCATCCATAATATTTGAGAACATCAACTTCCCGCAGCTAGGTATTCCCCCTCAGTAGTTAAAAGAGCCATTGAGGCTTGTGTCGACGTCGAGATTTTTAGATGTCCCTTTCCGTTACTTGTTCTTTAGTGTTCTCATTTTAAGTTAGATTTGTTTGAAAAAACAAGTGAAAAAGGTCCGACATGTATAATGTCGATGATGGACTGTTAAGAGTCGCCAGTTGATGTTTTAAATGGTTGTACCAGTACAATCGAGAAAAGGTTTGCACATTAACCCAGTGATGTGACAATCCTAAACGGGTCAGTGAAACCGAGATTCATTAGGGTCCGGGGACTTGGTTATGCGGAAGGAAGGTGTTAGGCACCCCCCGACATCCGTGTTACCACGGTGACCGCCTCTTTTCAAGAAACTATTATCTGAATGTGTGTGTGTGGGTCAATGTGTTGTTATTTAGAAGTAGTGCGAGGCCTCGTTCGCGCCTATATACACAGGGTTTGAATTTATGTAAAAATTTAGTTTTTAGCATGATATGGCAGTGATGTTTTATAAAAGAGGTTTTTTAAACTTTAATGCTCAATAATATTTGAGACCTTTTCCACTCCTATTTTATTAAGTATCTGGCTTGATTGATTTTATTTTACAGATGCGAGGCATCCGTACGAAAATAATATACAAAATAATGCCGACTTCCTCATGGGTATGGAAACCATCTGAGGAGATTCAGACATCGCAGAATAATTTACAAGCTGCTTATAGCTGAAAATATCCATCACGGGAACCAAATCTAGATCCAATGGGCTGAATCTGTGATCACATGATTCCTAGACGCACATGATACCGTAATTTATATGAAAGTAGTAAATGTATATATATAAAAGTCAGAAATATATATATACGTATATGATCACCAACCACGAAGCACCTCAATGGGGGATCGAAAATGTAAATAAAGTCAGAAAAGCTATAAACCGCTATACGGAGGAAACCCTAGGTGGGACAAAATGTAAATAAAGTCAGAATATGGTTAACCGCCACTTGAGGAACTCCAAAGGCGGACGAAAATGTAAAGAAAGTCAGAAGCGATCAACCACCATGAAGTAAACTCCAAAGTGGGACGAAATATATATATATATATATATATATATATATATATATATAGCAAATAAACGCTTCTGAGATCAAGTTCAGGCTCAATCGAGGCATAACTCGATAATGTTAGTCAATATATATATAAATATAATATATATATATATATATACAGACTGAAATAAAACCATGGACTGAAGTTCGGGCAAAAGCAAGCAACACAACTCTCAACTTGAAGAAGGGTGTGTGCAAAGATGAAGAGAAAGACTTTAAAGTTTGTGAGAAGGCTTATAGTGGGCTGCCAAAGAAGACTTCTATATCTTTAAAGTGGGTAATTGACTTTTGTAGGTACAAAAGTAGCTATATATGAGCTCACAGGTGTTTAAAATGAGAAAGTACACTGTATGGGGTGAGTGCAAAGAAAATTGGGCGGGGCTTCCTCACCGTTTTCTCTTGCAAAATGGGCACCCCAAGCCCTCTATTTATAGAGGATGGAGCCCATGAGTGTACTGCAAATTGAGCCGCATGTGTATTTGTGGTCGAGCCACAGTGTGCAGAGAGGCAACCCGGTGGGCCCGGGTTTCTTAGGTTGGGTTGTCTCAGTGAAGACGTGCACTTTCGGGCAATCAGTAATGTCCGCTCAAACTTTCAGAAGTGCAATTCGGGCATCCGATTGAGGTATACAGGACCTATTTCAGATCGCCGTTGTCGAGAGTTGTACAATGGCATGGGATTAGAGTTTGTACGAAGTCATTGATGATGGGACGATGGCCTCCGGTCTTGAAGCTTCAAATTCCATCCGTTACCCCGCACAATAGTCACTCGGGATTGGTTTTCCTTGATTCTTGTGGGACATCGTTGTGTAGAGATGTGTATGAAATGTTGAGACGACGTGGAGTGGCATCGCGTTGGCGAGATGATGATTTTACCCCTTCACCGATGTTATCGCCGGTTTGGGCTGATAAAGCAGACGTTGCTCAGGCTTTGCTGAGATTGGACTGATGTAATTGTTGAAGGTCATCAGTGTCATCTTTGAGGTGTGCCTGTCCTCCCGGTGTTATCTCCAGGTTGGTACGGAATATCTCGTTGTGAGCGCCGAGATTGAAGCTGGTGGCATTTGAAACAAGCATTTCCGGGGTTATCGCCGAAACTGCATTCCTTAGGGTTATCACCAAGGTTGGTGGCTATTCCCATGATTGGGACTGAGACTGGATACCTCGGGGTTATCTCGGAGATTAATCGGTCTTCTTTGGTGTGTGTTCTGTTATTAGATCTGCACGCCTCGGGGTTATATCCGAGGTTGGAATTATTACTCCCAGTGTGTGTTCTGGGGTTGATGTTGAACTTCCGGTAGTATCTGGAATGGATATGGATCATCTTTTAAGGTTCCCTCTTAAAAGACGAATTTGTCCTCCTATAATGTTAGTGATAGGTGTACAGAAAATTTCGAGTGTTTACAGATGCCCCTCTTTATCATACTCATGCATGGTGATGCATGGGTAGGATAAAGAATCCTAGACACTTGAAACGCAACAAGACAAACATGATACTATATGTAGCAACATGATGCAAATGTATGATGCATGTGTATGGGGTTGTAGCCCAACATGTTGGGGATGATTGTTGGCTCCCTGTTGCTTCAACTGGGGATTGGCAATGATGACCAGATTTGATGTGTAATCCGAATCTGTTAGGATATTGATGTTGGGGTTATCACCAAATTCCCGGGTCCTTGATAATGAATTGATCCTGAAGATGTACCTCTTATGTGTAAGAGATCTGTGGGGATAAAGCTTGGTCTATTTGAGGATGTGTATAACATATTCCATCATCGATCCTCCTTGATGACGTTGACCTTTCCTGGTTGGTATCGTCAGGATATGTCAAGATTCTATTGGATTTACTGCCAACAACAAATGTTGTCAAGGATGCTTGACCTTCGTTTGACGTGTACTTCACCGACATGTGAATCAACGATTGAAAACCCTGTGGGATAGACTGTCAAGGTTGATTGACCCTCGCTGACGTTTAAATCAACGAAACATTGCATTGTGACCCCCACCGGGGATCCGCTGGGGAATATGAGTAATCGAGCATGAAATCCTCGAATAACTCTAGAGCTCCGATAGGTTTAATCGCCATCGGCTTAGATAATGTCAAGGCTGGTTGACCTTCATTGATATGTGTGTCAACGGCTTGAATACACGTCTTAATCCCCTGCCAGGGCTTCACGTTGTAACCCCCGTCGGGGATCTACGTTGTAACCCCCTTCGGGGATCCACGTTGATCATTTTAGGGTAATAATCCAGAGTTGGCGGCATCGGACCTGTACAAGGTATTGACGGATGTGATTTGTAACAAATGAGATCATTGGCAGGGTATACCTCGTGTTCGGGTGACTACCAATGAGTGATGTACAGACTCAAAGTTCCATCTAAGAAGACCAGGATTATAAGCTATTTTGCTCAATCGCGTGGCATTTTTATTCCTGATTTGACCTTTCTAGTCTACAAGAACTCCTTTGCAACTTGAACTGGACCGAGCCGGAGGGGTGGGGCCCATATAGGGGTGCTGCAGGTTCACCTGCTGCAGCCGCAGATGAGCATGCGGCCAACCATGGATGATAAAATCCAGCAGGTTGGTCTCACAAGTCATTTTCAACTTGTTTCACTAAGAAAAATTCATGAGCCTCCTTCAGATCTGCTGAGTTCGGGCTGTTTTCTTCAAATTCTATCACTATACAAGTGTTCTGCACTATCCTGGTAACGTATGCATGTGTTTTTTTTCCAGTTTTTATCCGTTGGATTTTGAGTTATCGCATGAAATGCATCTAAACACATAGTAGTGATTATGTATGCACAAATGACTTGATAAAAAATATTCAACATAGTAAATGTTAGTATTAAACCATGCTGAACATAATGATGTGAAAAAATTTGACTTTTGAGACAGTCAAATTGGCACCTTTTTCTGCTATTTTTTGTCCTATTTGAGGTCCAATGAGCAAAAGGTATAAAGGCAAAGCACTCCTGATATTGAGGTTAACCTTATGTATGGATGATTTTGATTTTTAATGCATATATTATGTATATGACTTTGGGGCAGGTGTGCTACTTAATGGCCACCTAGACATACCTATGTGCATGTGGATAGTCCTATTTTCAAAGGGGACTATGGCAAAAAAATTCAAAATATAGGCATTGGGTAGTCATGCATTTTAACTCTATTGTATGTTAAAGTAAATGCATGCATGCATATAGTCATAAAATGCATTCGAGAAAGCTCTAGGTAAGGAAATACCACACCCTTTCTGAGGTGATTTGGAGATTTGTTGTCCAGATATTATGGATCCGGATCAGCCGAGTAGTTCCTTTAGGACCACTTCTGGTATATGGAGGAGGGCTTCTGAAGTGCCTCGACCCCGTTCTGTTAGACATCCTCTTCGATTGGTGGAGGTCGTGATTCGTCCATTCCGGACTGATGTTCCAGATGTTGAGGATGAGGATGAGGATATTCCGATTGAGGATCCCGCTCCTACTGCACATGTTCCCCGTAGGGAGCTCCCTTGTATTCAGGTGGCAAACCCAGAGCTTCTGGGTGACTTGAGCAGACATCCCTCGATGTACTTGTATGCTAACGAGGTATGACGTTAGATCTTGATCTTCCTTCTTTCCTATTGATGAGGATTAAAGGGTTTTGATGTTGATCTGGATTTCATGTAGGTTCCCAGCTTCACACAGCCTCGAGGGAATTGGTTTAGTATACACTCTATGTATCAGGCTCTTCATCCTAATTACAGAGTTGTAGTGCATGATTGGGGATTTGGGGCATTCTTCTCCATCCTTCCCCTTCGTTGTCCCTGGGGTTACCTCAAGGCATTGTCTGAGCGATGGTTTCACCAGATTCAGTCACTCCATCTACTGGATTGCGAGGTGATGATGACGACGATGGATTGGCGATTTATCACAGGTATGGAGTTTGGAGGGGAGCCAGTGCCTTGCATGGAGAATATTACCCCTACTGCCGTCAGATCCTTGTTAGGAATTTCGTCAGAGGCGCTCAAAGGCAGGACTGTCCATTCAGGTCCTTTGAGCGTAGATGCTATGAGCGGGCTTTTGAGTGAGCCCATGCCTGATGATGTTAGAGTCAGGGATCGTGTTCTTCGGTGATTGTTCCTGATGATCATTAGAGGCTGCTTCATAGCAGATAACTCTTTTACGGTGTCTTTCGCTTTGATTAGCGCCACGCGTCACGTGGACCGTATTGGAGAGTATGATTGGGGCTCCTACACCTTTGCCTATTTCCTCCGGGCATGCGTGACATGCGCTCACGTGGTTTTAATGAGGCTTGGCTAGGATTTTACCCATTTCTTCTGGTGAGTATTTCTCTTGTCATTTCCCATTTATAGGTTAAGAGTGTTTACTGATTGTAGATGTTTTGCCATTGTGTTGGCAGTTTTGGGCCTACGAGAGGCTCCTATGCTTGCGTCCTGTGAGTATGTTAGGTTTAGATACCTATCCACGGGGATGACGATGGCATCATTTCATTTTATCGGAGGTCCCTGCAGCTGAGGGTTTCACTCACTACCGTATGCAGCTGGAGTTGTTGACAGCCAATACCATCACATGGATTCCCTATTCAGGGGAACACTTGACCATCGGTTTTGAGGATGGATACCTGACTGGAGTCGAGTACATGATTTCCACCAGGAGAGTTCCTCTCTTCACAGATGGGGGTTGGGAGCTCTATTTAGGAGAGCGCGCTATTAGGAGCACCACAGGGGAGATTCATATGCCAATCTTGCCTCCTGTCAAGCGTCATTGGCCTATATCACAGTCACCCGTCACTAATATCCCATTGTTGGGTTCGACGGATTTACATTATCAGAGGGTCCTTGCACTTAGGAGACGTTTCAATGTTGGTGGTTCCCTAGTACTATCGGAGGCCAGTCCCGCGCGACACAGTTTATGGGTGATATGGTTCTAGGATCCGTGATGATGACGGATTGGATAGCTTGTGTCCGAGATCCGAATCATATGACACAGATTGATAGTTTGACCCGTGTTGGACGGACTGCATATATATTTATCCGCAGCATTTGGCGGAGGATCCGTGAGGCGACTTCATTTGATCCTTCCAGCTCAAGCGCTGGCCCCTCAGATGACCCATTCAGTTTTGTCGATGCAGATCCTCCTCTATATAGGCCTAACATCCCTGTTGATAGAGATCCAGTGACTCAGGAGGAGTTACATCAGGTGGACAGGATTGATGATGTAGATATTGACACCATTGTCTTCTTCTGATGTGTATTCTCGTTATATCTTTTGATAGGCCTCTGTTAGATACTAGGTGGTTGTACCCCATTATCGCTATATCTTTTGATAGGCCTCTGTTAGTAGTAGGACGTATGTGCCCCATTTCCCTGTATTTGTAGCTGTACAAAGATGATGTTTTAGATGTTGATATACTTAGGAATGCATGCACAGTTTTTCATTCCCTATATCATATTGCCATCTATTATATGATATGCATGTATGATGTTATGCATATGTATGTACGTCCAGAGATATTCGGCATTGACCCCTGGATGGTCTTATGACACGGCCCGTACAGATGTCTTCTTCGACCGTTAGCCGTATTGATCATACCCCACCATCATTGGTGGCATTGGGTATGTGATCGTGGTACGATAGTATGTCACCATTAGACAAGATGATCATAGATCATTTGCTGCAGCATACCATGACCTTATTGATGTTTCAGGTTCCCGCAGGGATTGTGGATGGGATGCTAGATCATTGGGTATCATATAGGCAGGTTTTCCGATTTGGGACCCATGAGTTGACTCCTACTCTGGAGGAGTATGCATGATTGACGATGCTACCGTTAGACAGACCTTGCGTACATATGGCTTTGGGAGACATGAGTAGACGGTTCATGACTCTCACTGGATTGCGGCGCAGAGTGGTGCAGGATGAGCTGACATCTGGCCACGTGATATCCCAGCGTTTTCTGTATGACAGATTTGGCTCTGAGGATAGTTATTCTCGATATTTCGGGGATTTCACCGCACCAGAGGATCATTGGCGTCTAGCCAGAGTTGATGTACTGCTGTTGTGCATACTATCGTATGTCTATATGCCACGGTACATGGATGAGATAGACATCGGAGTCATCATGGCGGTGAGAGCTCTCAGGGAGGGTCGTACCATCATACCTATGATCATAAGAGACTCGCGATCGACTTCCCTACTTCTTTGCTTTATCCGGCTGTGAGTGTTTACGGGTAGCTCGATCATGCTATATGTGTGGTTTATGTCCCACTTGAGACTAATTGGAACTCTTAGACGGCATGGGTACTGGTTCACCCATGATTTTCCATGTCATACTCCTTTCAGCCATCAGAGTGTATAGATGCTCTGTCTTTGTCCACATTTTTGGCGAATATCCGAGATCCATTTGTCATATTGCCGTGTTCGGGGCTTAGCTCACTATACAGCTTTATTACTCATGCTCTGGGCATGGACTACCTCTGTGACACCCCCAAAATTAGGTATACATCACCCATCTTGGGTTGCCAGATACATGGTACAGAATTCAAATACAACTTACTAATACAACTGTCGTGTACAATACGACAAAACATAAACTGTGAGTTTGAATACAATTATTGTCTACTAGAGATTATACAAACTCAAAAGGAGTCCTCATTACAATTATTATCACACTATTTCATAGAATAGTGAGGACTACTAATTCTATCCTCTGGACCATCACTCCGTTCCCCGACTCATCCCAGCTATATTCTCATTTCCCTAAGAGAACAGTGAAAGAAAGGGTGAGCTCAACTAGCTCAGTAAGAAATATTATAACTAAGATAATGCAGAATAAATTATCATTAGTCTCCAATAATGTTAACCTGATAAAATATAATAGACATCAAGTTTAACTGCAGCGGAACAAGCAATCCATTAAAAGAGTTAAGTAGAAAATAAAATCTACTATCTTTTATGATTTAAAAGGTTTTTCATCACTTTTATTGCTGGAGACTCACTTAATAAATATTCCACATCATTGAATCACCCCGCACTACCGCCCAAGGATATTCTTTAGTATCACGACCACAATTATCCATGCACTACGAGCCAAGAATATTTGTGTATTCATTAATGGTCATGATCATGCCAACAACCATCCCATCAATGCACTTCGGACCAATGAGGACTTTTACCACATCATTTGTCACATTACTACCATGATTACACCGAATAATCCTCGGTCATAATCATACCAAGTCCATCTATGCACTACTGTGCCACGATGACTTTCAAAAATATAAATATGAGGATGATGACAATGATATAAGAATTCAATAAAACAAGTTCAAGAATTAATTTATCCAGGAACTAATAATGTCCAAATTGTCAACAAAATACTGCTTTGTAGAGTAAAATTCAAGAATGCTCAGAAGAATATTTCCATGAAAAGATACTGGATGAAGCGCAAATATCAAGAATATTCCACTAATTTCATGGAGTATAGTAGTCAGAACTTTAACCAACTGAGTATAATAAAGAATGGAATAACAAAAGAAATCACCATGAATGCGGTATGTGATGATGTAAGTTATTCCAATGAATACTAAATAACGGAACCGTGTCGAGGCTAAATTCGCACCGGCGGGATGTTCCAATGTAATAATAAAGAATGGAATAACAACGTAAATCACCATGCATGCGGTGATTGCAAAGACAAAGTTATTCCAACGAGAATACTAAATAACGGAACTGTGTCAAAGTAAATTACGCACCAACAGGATGTTCCAATGTAATAATAAAGAATGGAATAACAACAAAATCACCATGCATGCGGTACTTGGCGACAGAGTTATTCCAATGTAATACTAATAAGGATGGAATTAGGTCCCACAGAAAACGCATGTATGTGATATTCCAAATGTAATAGTAAAGACGGAATAATAGAAGAATGTCACCAAGTATAGGGTAGATCACAGATACAAAGTTATTCCAATGTAATAATAAGAAATGGAAGAACAACAGCTCTCTTCATGAATAAGAAAGAATAATAGCCCTTACCGTAAAAGAAACTGAATATAAGAGTAGGAAAGTAGCAGAATACTTTTCTATAGTTTCTCTATAATTTTTCTCTCTAGAGTTTCAGTGAATTCGTAAGAAATATTGAAGGAATGAGCTTCTATTTATAGGAGAATGGAAGTGTACTATTTATGAATGAATTATTTCTTCAACCAAATACAATAAAGTCAATCAACTAACCAATAAAATCACAACAAAAATTAAAATATAATACATATATATAAACACATGTTTTCAACTTATATATATCAATATTATATATACACCATTTAATTTTTCTCCCCCATAACCAACATCAATCCCCCACCCACCCAAAAATCAATTTCACTACACTCTTACACATCACTATCACACTACAACTTTTTCACCATTTTCCACTCACACACACATCACACACCTATCACTTTCACATATCATTTTCTCCCACCATATACTCAATACATACATACACTTCCATACGTATACTCTTCCATTTCCAAAATTATTTTTCCAACACATGTGGGCCCCACCTTTAAATAAATTTCTACCGATTATTTTGAAAAATGGGTAAATAGGAATCCATAAAATAAGCAAACTTCATAAAAATCACCTTAATAATTTTAACAACATTTATCATCTTTATTACAATTCACAATATTAATCAACCAGGTCATTCTCGGGAAAGAGGGGGCTTTCCAATAAGGATTTCTCCCTATTGGCGCGCAATTAGGTGACCAAACCTCTCCTTGACAGAACTTCTAGACATCGTTAATATTGCAAATAATAATATTAATAATTTTGTCGTCTCAATTATTAATTTTAACAATATAATAAATATCGACAATATTTGAATCAAATAACGTGAGATACTATGCAACAATTACTATAGCAATAATTGAACAAAACTGAATGACTTCTCACGTAAGCATCAATAATCAATACTGTGTGTGCTACTATGCAACCACGCCAGACATCTTGACTTTACTACCGAGTAGTTCAACAAAGATCAACGGTAAAAACTTCCGCCGTTATTTTCATAAAAATATTTCGCTAGCTTTCTCAATCCCAATAATAATTACATTGTGGGGTCCACCAATGATTGCGCCGTTGTACGAATATTCCCCGACCAATCGAATATAATATAACAACTTGTATACTATGCAAAATTTATAAATATTACCCACAACTATAACATTATATCAATTTCACTCCATAATATTCAAAAATAATATTTATAGAAAAGTCATCTTTATTCAAAAAGTTGGGGTTTTACAATCTCCCCTTCTTATGAAATTTCACCCTCGAAATTAGGGTACGTACCTGGTATGTCGAAGAGGTAAGGATACCTTGATTTCATTTTAGATTCTAACTCCCAAGTCATTTCCTCAACATCGTGGTTTCTCTACAAAACTTTGACTTGAGGTATAACCTTGGTGCGTAGAATATGTTCCTTCTTATCCAAGATTTGAATAGGAACCTCTTCATACATCAAATCTTCCACTATTTTGTCCGATTCTAACTCAATAATGTGGTTCGGGTCTTCCACATATTTACGTAACATGGATATGTGAAAAACGTTATGAACACGAGACATACTTGGAGGTAAAGCGAGTCTATAGGCCACAGTTCCTACTCGATCAAGGATTAAAAATGGGCCGATGAATCGAGGATTGAGCTTTCCTCTCTTTCCAAATCTCGTAACTCCTTTCCATGGAACAACACGTAACAACACATGATCTCCTATATCGAATTCCACGTCCTTTCGATGAAGATCAGCATAACACTTTTGTCGATCTTGTGAGGTTTTTATACGTTGCCGGATCGTTTGAATCTTTTCTGTAGTCATACGTACCAACTTCAGTTCCAATAACGTTGCTTCACCCACCTCATCCCGGCATACTGGAGAACACCATTTTCTTCCATAAAACGCTTCGAATGGAGCCATGCCAATACTTGCTTGATAACTGTTGTTGTAGGAAAACTCCACTAATGGTAAGAACTTGTCCCAACTTCCCTTGAAATCAAGGACACAGAGTCTTAATAGATCTTCAAGAGTTTGAATAGTCCTCTCGACAATCCGTCCGTCGAGGATGATATGCCGAGCTAAATCAGAATCTGCGCTCATAGATTTCTAAACTAACCCAAAATCGTGAAGTGAATCTTGGGTCTCGATCGTAAACTATGGATACCGGCATACCATGCGCCTTACAATCTCATTTATGTACATACGAGCAAGACGTTCAAGTGTATAAGTTTCTCGTATCGGTAAGAAATGAGTAGACTTGGTCAATCTATCAACAATGACCCAAATCGCATCTATACCTTGAGAAACCTTAGGAAGACAGGTAACGAAATCCATGGTAATGTGCTCCCACTTCCATTCTAGAATTTCAAGTGGTTGCAATGGACCTTTTGGTACTTGATGCTTCGCCTTGACTCGTTGACATGTTAGACACCTTGAGATAAACAAATGCTATCTCTCTCTTCATATTGCCCCACCAAAATGTATGTCAAAGATCATGATACATTTTGGTACTCCTGTGATGGATTGCAAATGGTGTGTTGAGCGCCTCCATCATGATTTTATACTTTAAATCGTATCGTTAGGAACACAAAGTCCTGAGTTGACTCAAGTATTCCTTCTTCATCGATTCTTGCTTCCTAGATAACACCTTCTTGCACTTTCTTGTTCATACGCATCGCCCCCTGTGTCCGTAGCTTGGCGGCACTTTTAACTTTATCAATTAAAGTCGGTTCTACTCAGATATTCGCCATCATCACATGGGTCCCCTGAGTCTTTAACTCTATCTTCATCATTTGCAAGTCACACAAAATGGGCCTTTATGTTGACAATACCGTACTCGTACTTGCATATGATCTTCTACTCAATGCGTCGCCTACCACGTTCGCTTTTCCAGATGGTATTGGATGGTATGATCATAATCTTTCAATAGCCTCAAGCCAACGTCGTTGTTGCATGTTGAGTTCCTTTTGAGTGAAGAAATATTTGAGGCTTTTATGATCCGTAAAGATCTCCACCTTCTCCCCATACAAGTAATGCCTCCAAATTTTAAGTGCGAAGACCACAGCTGCTAACTCTAGGTCATGAGTAGGATAATTCCTCTCATATTCTTTGAGTTGTCGTGAGGCATAGGCTATGACTTTCCAATGTTGCATGAGAACACATCCTAACCCTTGGCCCGAAGCATCACTGTAGATGACAAATCCCTCCAAACCAGATGGTATTGTCAGAACTGGTGCTGAAATGAGTCTCCTCTTGAGTTCTTGAAAACTCTTCTCACATTCCTCGCTCCAACCGAACTTTGTATCTTTCTGAGTCAGCTGAGTTAGTGGAGTAGCAATTTGAGAAAACCCTTCTACAAATATCCGATAATAACCAAATGTTCGAGAAAGCTACGTGCTTCTACACATCGATTTAGGTTGCTCCCACTTTGAATAGCTTCAATCTTTGCTGGGTCAACAGATATTCCATAACTTGATACCACGTGCCCAAGGAATGCTACTTCCTCAAGCCAGAACTCGCATTTCTTCAACTTGGCATAAAGCTTATATTCACGAAGCTTTTGGAGTATCAAATTTTTAAGTGTTGCTCATGATCTTCACGGCTTTTGGAATAAATAAGGATGTCATCAATAAAGACGACCACAAAGTGATCCAAATATTCCTTGAATGCTTGGTTCATCATATCCATGAAGGCAGCAGGAGTATTAGTCAATCCAAAGGACATGACTAGGAATTCACAATGCTCGTACCGAGTTCTGAAAGCCGTCTTTGGAATGTCATCGGTTCTAATCTTCAATTGGTGATATCTGGAACGAAGATCAATCTTTGAAAAGAATTTGGCTCCTTGCAACTGGTCAAACAGGTCATCAATACGTGGCAATGGGTACCTATTTTTGATGGTGACATGATTCAACTCCCAATAATCAATACAAAGTCGCATACTCCCATCTTTCTTCGTCACGAATAGAACAGGAGCACCCCAAGGAAAAGTACTAGGACGAATAAAGCCAATGTCTAACAATTCCTGCAGTTGAGTCTTTAACTCCTGAAGTTCAATAGGAGTCATTCGATATGGGGCTTTAGAAATGGGTTTTGTACCGGGTTCAAGGTCGATATAAAATTCAATTTCACGCTCTAGGGGTAGGCCAGGAAGTTCTTCAGGGAATACGTTAGGAAATTCATTAACAATAGAAATATTATTCAAAACTGACATATTTTTGTTTAGATCTGTGACATGAGCTAAGAAAGCTTGACATCCATTTTTCAATAAATGAATAGCTTTATGGCTTGAGATGACAGTGATTGATTTTAATGGTTTGGTTGCTTGAATTCACATAATAGGTCGATTAGGAATATGAAAGCTAACAACCTTACGAAAACAATCAATTTTTGCATGATGAGTAGTTAACCAATCAATCCCTAGAATTACATCAAATGCAAATATTTTTTATGCAATAAGATCGACATGTAATGTGTGGGTACCAACTTGAACCAAACAAGACTTATAAACCGTGGATGTAATGAAGGTTTCTCCCAACAGAGTTTCCACAGATAAGTCAAAGTCTAATTTCTCCGGAGTCAAATTTAATCGTTGAGCGCAAGTAGGAGAAATAAAAGAATGGGTAGAACCGGTATCAAATAGGGTATAGACTTCGCTAGAGTTTATGATAAGCTTACCCGTGATGACCTCATTCGGGTTCCTTGCTTTCTGGGAGGTCACTACAAACGCTCTCCCTTGCACTACTGGCTTTGATTTTTCTGGAACGGCCTTTGGTGTCTCCATCCTAGCTGAACTTGTCTTCGGTGAACGACAAAATCGGGCTAGGTGACCTTCTCTTCCACAATTATAACATGCTTTGGACGACATCGCGCAGTTTGGACTGATGTGTCCCTCTCCTCCGCATTTGAAGCATATGATAGGTGGTCGTTCTCCTTCCTTAACAATGGGTGTTGGTGCTGACATCTTTCCATCATTGTTGAATCTCCTCTTCTTGAAATGTCCATTTTTACTGTCTTAGCCATGATTACCACCGAAGCATAGATATGTGAAACACATTATGAAGCATAGATATGTGAAACACATTATGAACACGAGACATACTTGGGGGTAATGCGAGTCTATAGGCCACATTTCCTATTCGGTCAAGAATCTCAAATGGACCAACAAATCTTGGATTGAGCTTTCCTCTCTTTCCAAATCTTGTAACTCCCTTCCATGGAGCAACACGTAACAGTACATGATCTCCAATATTAAGCTCCACGTTCTTTCTATGAAGATCAGCATAACTCTTTTGTCGATCTTGTGAGGTTTGAATACGTTGTCGAATCATTTGGATCTTTTCTGTAGTCATGCGTACTAATTCTAGTCCCAACAACGTTGCTTCTCCCACCTCGTCCCAGCATACTGGAGAATGACACTTTCGTCCATACAACGCCTCAAATGGAGCCATGCCTATACTTGCTTGATAACTGTTGTTGTAGGAGAATTCTACCAATGGCAAGTACTTATCCCAACTCCCTTTGAAATCTAGGACACAAAGTCTTAATAGATCTTCAAGAGTTTGAATAGTCCTCTTTGATTGCCCGTCCATTTGAGGATGCCAAGCTGAATCGTAAATCCGTGTCCATAGCTTTCTGCAAGCTAACCCAAAATCGTGAAGTGAATCTTGGGTCACGATCTGAATCTTGGGTCACGATCCGAAACTATGGATACCGGCATGCCATGCAATCGCACAATCTCATTCACGTACATACGAGCAAGACGTTCAAGGGAATAAGTGTAAGACCCCAACTTATTATAAATAAAAATCGAATTTCCTCTATTTATTATTGTGAATAATAAGGTGATAATTTGATATAATACTTTGGTTATGGGTGAAATGTGCAAATTTTGCAAAATAAGCAAGTGGTAATAAAATATTCATGGTGTCGGGGAATATTCGTTTGGTCGTAGAATATTCTTTCTGTCGGGGAATATTCGTACGACAGTGCAGCCATTTGTGGGCCCCATAACGGATAAATGTCGGATGAAGAAAATGACAAAGTTTGGGTTGTTATAAATAACGGCGTAGTTGATACCATTAACACTGTTGGAATACCCGGTGGTTAAAATACAATAATACGCGTGGTTGCACAAAGATAGCACACTGGTATTGCACAAAGATTGTTGAATTATTGATCCTTACGTAAGAAGGCACTACTCAATAATTGTTACGGTAGAGTTACCGCTCAATATTTTATTTTATTGATTCAATAATTGTCGCGTTGATATTTTATATTATTGTTGTTTCAATAATTGTCATTTGCCACAAGATTTCCCATTATCGGATCAATAATTCATATTATTTGAATAATATTATTAGATAGCATTATTGGCAATGTCTAGAAAGTTACATCAATGAGAGGTTTGGTCACCTAATTGCGCCACCAAGAAGGAGAAATTCTTATTGAAAGCCCTTCTTTCCGGGAACAACTTCCGTTGTCATAAATGTGATTTTATAATATTATTTGTGAATAATTAATCATTGATTCATATGATAAGGAAATATTTATTTTATGTGGATATAAATGATGGATTTATTTATGTGGTTATAAATGAAGGAATTAATGTTGAGGTGTTTTATTAGTATTTTGTCGGATTGGAGGTATTAAAATCAAACTAGTGTTTTTTGAGATATATTGCGGAGTTATAATTTTTAATCCGACCGTTGATCGTTGTAATTTTTTTGGATATGTTATACATATATAAGTTGAGTATATGTCCATAAATTTTGAACCGTTAAAAATGAGCGTATGATTTGTTATGAATTTTAAGAGGTGGTGATTCGAAAATCAAAGTTATAAATCATTTTGGTGGAAAATTCTAGAATTGGTGGGCCCCACTCTTGGTTGGTGAAGAAATGTCTTTGAGATTTTTATTCAAACGTGGTGGGTGGGAATAGTAGCGAGTAAAGCCATCAAAGTTGCGAGTGTTAAGTCCGCTTGGCGTACAACATTTTCCTATAAATAGAGGGCTAAGTTAGAATTGAAAATCACACCGAAACAAGTTTTCTCTCTCTCTCTCTCTAGATTATTGAGTGTATTTTGTGAGTATTTAGATACTTTGTGAGTTTCATTAATCGATGCAAGTTTCCTTCAAATTTATACTGATATTTCCGATCGTGGCAATCTTGATATTTTGAGGTAAGGGGTATTATTTATTTCATATTCTGAAGAGATATTATTTTTTGTATTCGTATGAATATTATTTCGTTCAATATTCGCAAGAAATATTATTTTCATTTAATATTCGTAAGGAATATTATATTCGTTCAATATTCGAAAGGAATATTATTTTCGTTTAATATTTGTAAGGGATGTTATTTTCTTCATATATGATATTATTTCTTCAATATCATTATGCCGAAGTATTGATCTGAATTTTTATCAAATTTGGAAATTTTTGTGTCGGGGTTACTATTCATGTATACGGCACTATTCACGTATACGGGACTATTCACGAATACGGCACTATTCACCAAAAAATGAAATTTTCTTCTTTTTATCCAAGGTGTCTATTATGGTTACTATCTTTGATTGTATCCATGTTTTGATCTTTATTCTTGAATTTTGCTTCAAAATTGGTTATTATGAAGTATTATTGATCTTGGATAAACCGTAATACTGAATCTCTAATATTTGTTATTTTGTTTCACCGATTCGCTCCTTTAAAATATTTTTCATCATCCTCAAATCCTAAATGATGTTATTCTTCGAATATCTTTGGCCTGAGCAAAAAGATGAATGATTACTGATGAATATCTTTGGCCTATAGTGCAAAGATGAATGATTAATCGATGAATATCTTTGGCCTTCAGAGTGCAAAGATGAATGATTACCTAATGAATATCTTTGGCCCGTAGAAGCAAAGATGAACAGGACCAACCGGTGATACAAATGAATATCTTTGGCCTGTAGTGCAAAGATGAATATTTGATTAAAGATGTATATTGATTGTTGTTACAGGGATAAAATATTGATGATGAACTTTTTAGAATTCTTTCTCTACTTGACTCTTCTAATAGATTGCTTATTCCGCTGCAGTTTTTGATCTAAAACTTGTTGTCTATTAAATTTTATCAGATTTTTCCCTGTTGAAGACTAATGATAATTTGTTGTATATTATCTTAGTCATAATATTTCTTACTGGGCTAGTTGAGCTCACCCTTTCTTTCATTGTTCTCTTCAGGAAATGAGAATATAGCTGGGACTAGTCGGGGAATGGATTGACGGTCCAGATGGTTGCATTAGTAGTACTCACTATTCTATGAAATAGTGTTTGAATAATTGTAATGAGGACCCCTTTTGAGTTTTTATACTATCTGTTAGACAATGGTTGTATTCAAACTCACAGTATATGTGTTGTCGTATTTTGCACGACGATTGTATTACTGAAGTTGTATTTGTTTTTGTACCATGTATTTGGCGACTCAGAATGGGTTGGATGGAATGGACCTATTTTGGGGTTGTCACAATAAGTCCCACGTGTCGGTAAGAAATGGGCAGACTTGGTTAATCTATCAATAATAACCCAAATCGCATCTATGCCTTGAGAAACTTTGGGAAGACCTATAACGAAATCCATGGTAATGTGTTCCCACTTCCATTCCGGAATCTCAAGTGGTTGCAATGGACCCTTTGGCACTTGATGCTCCGCCTTTACACGTTGACAGGCTAAACACCTCGAGATAAACTCCGCGATCTCTCTCTTCATATTATTCCACCAAAATGTATGTCGAATATCATGATACATTTTGGTACTCCCAAGATGGATTGCAAACAGTGTGTTGTGTACCTCCATCATGATTCTATGCTTCAAATCAGAGTCGTTAGGAAAACAAAGTCTAGAGTTGAATCTAAGTATTTCTTCTTCATCGATTCTGGCTTCTGGAATAGCTCCTTATTACACTTTCTTCTTCATACGTATCAGCTCCAGGTCCGTAGGTTGAGCAGCTTTAATTTTATCGATTAAAGTCGGTTCTACTCGTATATTCGCCATCATCTTGTGGGTCCCTGGAGTCTTTAATTCCACCTCCATCCTTTGCAAGTCATACAGAATGGGCCTTTGCATTGACAATATCGCACTCGTACTCGCATATGATCTTCTACTCAATGCGTCAGCTACTACGTTCGGTTTTTCAGGATGATATTGAATAATGTGATCGTAATCTTTCAATAGTTCAAGCCAACGTCGTTGCCACATGTTGAGTTCTTTTTGGGTGAAGAAATATTTGAGGCTTTTATGGTCCGTATAAATCTCCACTTTCTCCCCATACAAGTAGTGTCTCCAAATTTTCAACGTAATACGACTGCTGCCAACTCTAGATCATGAGTAGGATAATTCATCTCATATTCTTTAAGTTGTCGTGAGGCATAGGCTATGACTTTCCCATGTTGCATGAGAACACATCCTAACCCTTTGCCTGAAGCATCACTGTAGATAACAAATCCATCCGTACCAGATGGTATTGCCAGAACAGGTGCCAAAATGAGTCTCCTCTTGAGCTCTTGGAAACTCTTCTCGCATTCCTCGCTCCATACAAATTTTGTATCCTTCCGAGTCAACTGAGTTAACAGAGCAGCGATTTGAGAAAATCTTTCCACGAATCTCCGATAATAACCAGCTAAACCCAGAAAGCTACGCACTTCGGTCACCGACTTCGGTTGCTCCCAACTTTGTATTGCTTCAATCTTCGCCGGGTCAACAAATACTCCATGTTTTGACACCACGTGCCCAAGGAATGCTACTTCCTCAAGCCAGAACTTTCATTTCTTTAGCTTGGCATAAAGCTTGTTTTCACGAAGCCTTTCAAGTATCAGCTTCAAATGGTGCTCATGATCTTCACGGCTTTTGGAATAGATGAGGATGTCATCAATAAAGACAACAATGAATTGATCCAAATATTCCTTGAATACACTGTTCATCATATCCATGAAAGCAAATGGAGCATTAGTCAATCCAAAAGACATGACTAAGAATTCATAATGCCCGCATCTTAGTTTCGAAGGCGCCTTTGGAATATCCTCGCTTTTAATCTTCAAATTGATGATATCCGTAACGAAGGTCGATCTTTGAAAAGAATTGTGCTCCTTACAATCGGGTCAAACATGTCATCAATGCGAGGTAATCGGATACCTATTCTTGATGGTGACATGGTTCAATTCTCGAGAGTCAATACAAAGTCGCATACTCCCATCTTTCTTCTTTACGAATAAAAAGCGAGAGTAGCCCAAGGAGATGTACTAGGGACCTAATGAAACCGATGTCTAATAATTCCTGTAGTTGGACTTTTAACTCCCGAAGTTCAATAGGAGCCATTCGATATGGTGTTTTAGAAATGGGCTTTGTAATGCGGCTCAAGGTCAATAAAGAATTCAACATCACGCTCGGGGTAGACCGTAGAAGCTCTTGAAATACATCGAAATTCTCTAACCACAGAAATATTATTCAAATCTGACTTGTCTTTATTCAAATCCATATCATGGGCTAAGAAAGCTTGACATCCGTTTTTCAATAAACGAATAGCTTTGTGGCTTGATATGACAGTAATTGATTTTAGTGGTTTAGTAGTTTGAATTCGTATGACAGGTTGGTTAGGAATATGAAAACTAACAACCTTATGAAAATAATCAATTTTGACATGATGAGTGGTTAACCAATCAATTCCTAAAATCACATCAAAAGCAAGTATCTTTAAAGAGATAAGATCAACAAGTAATGTGATAGTGACAACTTGGATCATGCAAGATTTATAAACTGTAGATGTAACGAAAGTTTCACCCAACGGGGTTTCAACAGATAAGTCAAAGTCCAATTTCTCCGGAGTCAAGTTTAAACGTTGAGCACAAGCATGAGAGATAAAAGAATGGGTAGAACTGGTATCTAGTAAGGTATAAACTTCGCAAGAGTTCAAGATTAGCTTACCCGTTATCACCTCGTTCGGATTCCTCACGTTTTGGCCAGTCATGACAAACGCTCTTCCAGGAACCGTTGATTTTGACTTATCCGGGACAACCCTTGGAATCACCATCCCCGCTGAACTTGGTTTTGCTATAGTATAATCTCGAGCGATATGTCCTTCCTTTCCACAATTGTAACATACCTTGGATTGTTGTGGCCAGTTTGGGTTGATATGTCCCTCTTTCCCGCATTTGTAACATCTAACTGGCGGTCGTTCTCCTCCCCTAGAATTTGTTGTTGGTGCTGGTGTTGCTGCTGATGTCTTCCCGTCATTGTTGAATCTCCTCTTTCTAAAATTTTGACTTGACTCACCTCTCCTATTATCATGGCCACGATGTCCACCCGAGTGGTTACCGCCTTTGTTCGTATTTTTCCCTCCTCGTTGGTTATCATCGCTCTGATGACTGCTATCACCAGTATGACCCTGGTTGTGGTCCCTCGGTTGAACATACTCACTATCTCTCTCTAATAATTGAGCCCTGTTAACAACATCTGAATACAGAGAAAATTTATGAGAGATAAGGTATTGACGAATCTTGAGTTTTAGACCTCTCAGAAACATCCTTGTCATTTGTTCCTCATTCTCTACCAAATGAGGTGCAAACCTCGATAACTCAGCAAACTTCGCCTCGTACTGGGACACCATCATGTTGTTTTGTTCCAGTCTGATAAACTCCAGCTCCTCATATGACGAATACTTTCAGGAAAGTACTTGTCATTGAATAGTTTCTGAAATGTTTCCCAAGACATGTTGAGTGCGGCTGGCTGGGTACGCTTCACAGACTCCCACCAGTAGTCTACCTCACCGCGGAACATAAAGGTGGTGAATGGAACCTTCTGTTCCTCTGTGCATCCCAAGACATCGAATATCTTGGTAATTTGCTTGACCCACGTTTCTACCATGATCGGATCCGGCTTTCCCTTAAATTCTGGTGTTCCCAATTCTTTGAACTGCTTAGCTGTGACAAGTCGTGCATTGCTAGCATTTCCACCCGTATTTTGTGCACGAGTCTCCCTCGTCTGGTTTTGCATGAACTGCAAAAAGCTCCTAAACATTCCATCATTCATCGTTTGCTCGGTAGTGTTGTTTACAGGAGGAATATTCCCTTCCTGTTGCACGTTCTCCCGATTTGTGACTAAAGGTTGTTCCACGCCTCATACACTCCATTGTTAATTGGTCTCAAAGCAGCCCATTCTTAAATAACGCCATAAAACAAGGGTTAATTAAATAAATTAACATATCACATAATATCCCTATATTATGACCGACCGATAAATAAGCTTAGATAGGACACACTAGCGAAGGATTTACACATCTCTCCCCTCCTAGTTCTATTCCCCGATCTCTGCCAGAGACTATATCCCTAAGCTTTGATACCAACTGTGACGCCCCCAAAATAGGTATACAACACCCATTCTAAGTCGCCAAATACATGGTACAGAAAGCAAACTACAACTTCAATAATACAAATGTCGTGTAAAATACGACAATACATACTGTGAGTTTAAATACAAATATTGTCTTCTAGACAATATCCACACTCAAATAAGTCCTCATTACAATTATTCAAGCACTATTTTATAGAAATAGTGAGGACTGCTAAAACATCTTTTTAGAACCATCACTCCATACCCCGACTCGATCCTGCTATGTTCTCACCTCTTGAGAAGAAAAATGGAACAAAAAGAAAAAGGGTGAGCTCAACTAGCCCAGTAAAGAATATTATGACTAAGATAATATACAACAAATTATCGTTAGTCCTCAACAGGGAAAAATCTGATACAATATAATCGACAACAAATTTTAGATCAACAACTACAGCGGAAAAAGCAATCCATTAGAAGAGTCAAGTAGAGAAAGAATTCCACTATCTTCTAAGATTTAAAAGTCCATCATCAATATTTATCCCTGTAACATCAATTAATATACATCTTGAATCAAATATTCATCTTTTCACTCATGTGCCAAAGATATTCATTTGTATCACCAGGTTGGTCATGTTCATCTCAACACTGCTCATCTTTTGCACTACGGGCCAAAGATATTCATCGATTAATCATTTATCTTTTGCACTACTGTGCCAAAGATATTTAGTAATATCATCATTTAGGACCGAGGATGATGAAAAATATTTTAAAGAAAATGAATCCAAAGAGATGTAAGGACAAATAGTAGGGATTCATATAACAGTTTATCCAAGATCAATAATACTTCATAAATACTAATTTTGAAGCAGAATTCAAAATTAAAGATCAAAACATGGATACAATCAAAGATAGTAACCATAATAGATATCTTGGACAAAAGAAGAAAATTTCATTTTTCTATGAATAGTGCCGTGATTCGTGAATAGTGCCAGATATCGTGAATAAAGGTCGATATCGTGAATAGTAACTCCGACACAAAAAGTTCCCAATTTGATAAAAACGTTCACCAATATTTTGGCATAATGATATTGAAGAAAATAATATCATTTAAGAAGAAAATAACATCTCTTACCTCAAAATAACGGTACTTTTGATCGGAATATCGGATAGAAAGCCGAAGGAAACTTGTACCGAACAGCAACTCTCAAAATATATAAATACTCACTAAAATACGCTCGACAATATAGAGAGAAAGAAAACTTGTTTCTGGTGTGATTTTCAATTCTAACTTAGCCCTCTATTTATAGGAAAATGTTAGAACGCCATAGGAGACTAAAATAATAAAATATTTATTATTATTAATTACAATTCCTACACATGTTTTGAATTTTTTGGGCAGCCATGTTGGAAGAATTCAGCAGCCCATGTGTGTATTCCACCAACCAAAAGTGGGTCCCCCCGTAAATTTAATAAAAATTATTTTATTTTTTCGAAACTTCAACAATTCATAAAAAATAGCCCGGTTATCAGAAAAATAAGAATTCTATGTCCATTCTGCCTGAAATCGAATTCTCTACAACTTTGTAGCTTTGAGTTTTTCCAAATTCCAAACATAAAATATCTGAAATCCACAAACGGATAATTTTAAATACCTCTACACCCACAAAATACTGATAAACACCTCATCATTAATTCCTTCATTTGTATCCACATAAAAATAAATATATCCATCATTTATATCCACATAAAATAAATATTTCCTTATCATATAAATCAATAATTAATTATTCACAAATAATATTACAGAATCACAATTATGACAACCAAAGTTCCTCAGAAAGAGGGGGCTTTTCAATAAGAATTTCTCCTTACTGACGCGCAATTAGGTGACCAAACCTCTCCTTGACAGAACTTTCTAGACATTGTCAATAATGCTATCTAATAATATTATTCAAACAATATGAATTATTGATCTGATAATGGGAAATCTTGTCGATGACAATTATTGAAACAATAATAATATAAAATATCAACGCAACAATTATTGAATCAATAAAATAAAATATTGAATATTAATTACTGTAACAATTATTGAGTAGTGCCTTCTTACATAAGAATCAATAATTCAAAATCACGCATCTACGCCAGACATTATCAGTATTTTAACCACCGGGTATTCAACGGTGTTAACTGTAATAACTAGCCGTTATTTATAAAAACTCAAACTTGTCATTTTTTCTTCATCCGATGCTTATTCTTATATGGGCCCACTAATAATCAAGGCCATTGTTATGCGAATATTCCCAAACAACAAGAATATTCCACGACCAAACGAATATTCCCTTTAACAACAATGATTATTTTATAACCACTTGCTTATTTTGCAAAATTTGTACATTTAACCCATAACCAAAATATTATATCAATTTAACACCTTATTATTCACAATAATAATTAGAGGAAATTGATTTTATTTATAATAAGTTGGGGTCTTACATAAAATTCGTGCTCATCGAATGCAGTCGACACACAGCTTAATATATATGAATGTATATATATATATATATATATATATATATATATATATATATATATATATATATATATATTAAAGCAAAGAAACGCACTGCAAAAGTTCAGGCTCATCGAACAAAGTTCGACACACGCTAATATATATGTGTGTATATATATATATAATAAAGCAATAAACTCTCCGCATCAAGTTCAGGCTCATCGAACAATGTTCGACACATAGTTCATATATATATATATATATATATATATATATATATATATATATATATATATATATATATATATATATATATATATATATATTAATAAAAGCAAATAAACGCTCCGGCATCAAGTTCAGGCTCAATCGAGGCATAACTCGATAATGTTAGTCAACATATATATAAATATATAGATATATATAAATATATATATATATATATATATAGACTGAAATGAAACCACGGACCGAAGCCCGGGCAAAAGCGAGTAACACGACTCTCAACGTGAAGAAGGGTTTGTGCAGAGATGAAGAGAAAGACTCTCAAGTGTGTGAGAAGGCTTACAGTTTACTGCCAAAGAAGACTTGTATATCTTTAGAGTGGGTAAACACTAGCTTTTGTAGGTACAAAAGAGGCCATATATGAGCTCACAGTGTTTTAAAAGGAGAAAGTACAATCGCATGGGGTGAGTACAGAGTAAATTAAGGTGGCTTCCTCATGCTTTCTCTTGCAAAATGGGCACCCCAAGCCCTCTATTTATAGATGAATTAGTCAGAGGTGTACTGCTGGTGAGCCATGATGTACCGGAGAAACCCGGTGTGGGCAGGGTTTCCGAAGTTAAATTGTCTCAAAGCAATGCGTGCTCGGGCACTATAATGTCCATTCAGACTTTCAGAAGTGCAATCCGGGCATCCGTTTGAGGTATACAGGACCTATTCCGGACCGCCGTTGTCGAGAGTTGTACAATGTCATGGGATTAGAGTTTGTACGAAGTCGTTGAAGATGGGATGATGCCCTCCGGTCTTCAAGCTTCAACTTTCATCCGTTACCTCGCACAATAGTCACTCGGGATTGGTTAGTCTTGTGGGACATTGTTGTGTAGAGATGTTGAGACGACGTGACGTGCATCGCATTGGCTAGATAACGATGTTTCCCCTCACCGGTGTTATCGTCGGATTGGGCTGATAAAGCAGACATTGCTTAGGCTTCGCTGAGATTGGACTGCTGCAATTGTTGAAGGTCCTCATTGTCATCTTTGAGGTGTGTCTGTCCCCCCGGTGTTACCGCCGTGTTGGTACAGGGTATCTTGTTGTGAGCGCTGAGATTGAAGCTAGTCGCATTTGAATCAAGCATTTCCGAGGTTATTGCCGAAATTGCATTCCTTGGGGTTATCACCAAGGTTGGTGGCTATTCCCATGGTTGGGACTGAGACTGGATACCTCGGGCTTATCTCCGAGATTAATTGGTCTTCTCCAGTGTGTGTTCTGGTATTGGATCTGCACGCCTCGGGGTTATATCCGAGATTGGAATTGTTACTCCCAGTGTGTGTTTCGGGGTTTGATGCTGAACTTCCGGTAGTATCCGATATGGATAAGGATTATCTTTCAGGGTTCCCTCTTAAAAGACGAATCTATCCTCCTGCAATGTTAGTCACAACAGTACAGAAAATTTCGAGTGTCAACAGATGCCCCTCTTTATCATACTCATGCATAGCGATGCATAAGTAGGATAAAGAATCCTAGACACTTGAAACGCGACAAGACAAACATGGTACTATATGTAGCAACATGATGCAAATGTATGATGCATGTGTACGGGGTTGTAGCCCAACATGCTGGGGATGATAGCAGGCTCCTTGTTTCTTCAACTGGGGATTGGCAATGCTGACCAGATTTGATGTGTAATCCGAATCTGTTAGGATGTTGATGTTGGGGTTATCACCAAACTCCTAGGTCTTTGATAACGACCTGATCCTGAAGATGTACCTCTTATGTGTAAGAGATCTATGGGGATAAGGCTTGATTTGTTTGAGGATGTGTATAACATATTCCATCATCTATCCTCTTTGATAACATTGACCTTTCCTGGTTGGTATCATCAGGACATGTCAAGATTCTGTTGGATTCATCGCCAACAAAGAAATGTTGTCGTATTTGCTGACCTTCATTGACGTGTACTTCACCGACTTGTGAATCAACGGCTGAAAAATCCTGTGGGATATACTGTCAAGGTTGTTTGACCTTCGCTGACGTGTGAATCAACGGAGCATTGCGTTGTGACCCCCGTTGGGGATCCTCGAATAGCTCTATAGCTCTAATAGGTTTAATCGCTATCGGCTGAGATAACGTCAAGGCTACTTAACCTTCATTGATATGTGTGTCAACAGATGAGCATGCGTTGTAACCCCCGCCGGGGCTTCACGTTATAACCATCGCTAATGTGTGTAGCAGCGGCTGGTCATTGGATGGCTTCCGATGCTCTGTTGGGTTTTCTTCCAACAGTTATCATGATGTCAAGGCTGCTTAACCTTCACTGATTTGTGTGTCAATGGAATAGCATCCGTTATAACCCCCGCCGGGGACATACATTGTAACCCCCATCGGGGACCTACGTTGTAACCCCCGTCGGAGATCTACGTTGATCTTTAGGGTAATGACCCGAAGTTGGTGGCATCAGACCTGTACAAGTTATTGCCGGATGTGATTTGTAACAAATGAGATCATTGGCAGGGTATACCTCGTGTTCGGGTGACTACCAATGAGCGATGTACAGACTCAAAGTTTCATCTGAGAAGACCAGGATTGTAGGCTATTTTGCTCAATCGCGTGACATTTTTATTCTCTATTTGACCTTTCTAGTTTGTGAGAACTCCTTTTGCTACTCAAACTGGACCGAGCCAGAGGGGTGGGGCCCACATAGGGGTGCCGTAGGTGCACCTGCTTCAGCCGCAGATGAGCCTACGGCCAATCGTGGATGATAAATTCCAGCAGGTTGGCAACATAAGTCATTTTCAACTTGTCTCGCGAAGAGAAATCCGTGAGCCTCCTTCAGATCTACTGAGTTCGGGTTATTTTGCAAATTCTGTCATCGTACAAGTGTTCTACACTATCCTGGTAACGTATGCATGTATTTTTTCCAGTTTTTATCCATTGGATTGTGAGTTATCGCATGAAATGCATCTAAACACATAGTAGTGATTATGTATGCACAAATGACTTGATAAAAAATATTCAACATAGTAAATGTTAGTATTAAACCATGCTGAACATAATGATGTAAAAAAATTTGACTTTTGAGATAGTCAAATTGGCACCTTTTTCTGCTATTTTTTGTCCTATTTGAGGTCCAATGAGCAAAAGGTAGAAAGGCACAGTACTCCTGATATTGAGGTTGACCTTATGCATGATGATTTTGATTTTTAATGCATATATTATGTATATGACTTTGGGGCAGGTGTGCTACTGAATGGCCACCTAGACATGCCTATGTGCATGTGGATAGTCCTATTTTCAAAAGGGACTATGGAAAAAAATTTCCAAATGTAGGCATTGGGTAGTCATGCATTTTAATTCTTTTATATGTTAAAGTAAATGCATGCATGCATATAGTCATAAAATGCATTAGAAAGCTCCAGGTAAGGAAATACCACACCCTTTCTGAGGTGATTTGGAGACTTGTTGTCCAGATATTATGGATCCGAATCAGTCGAGCAGTTCTCGCAGGACCACTTCTGGTATACGGAGGAGGGCTTCTGAAGTACCTCGTCCTCGCTCTATGAGACAACCTCGTAGATTGGTGGAGGCTGTGATTCGTCCAGTCCGGGCAGACGTGCCAGATGTTGAGGACGTGGAAGAGGATATTCTGATTGAGGACCCCGTTCCTGCTGTACCTGTTCCTCGTAGGAAGCTACCTAGTATTCAGGTGGTAAACCCAGAGCTGCTAGGTGATTTGAGCAGACATCCATCAATGTATTTGCATGCTAAAGAGGTATGGCGTTAGACTTTGATCTTCCTTCTTTCCTATTGATGAGGAGTAAAGGGTTTTGATGTTGATCTGCATTTCATGCAGGTTCCGGGTTTTACACAGCCTCGAGGGAACTGGTTTAGCATTCACTCCATGTACCAAGCTCTTCATCCTGATTACTGAGCTGTAGTGCATGATTGGGGATTTGGGGCATTCTTCTACATCCTTCCCCATCATTGTCCCTAGGGTTATCTCAGGGCATTGTCTGAGCGATGGTTTCATCAGACTCAGTCACTCCATCTGCTGGATTGCGAGGTGATGATGACGCCGATGGATTGGCGATTTATCATAAGTATGGGGTTTGGAGGGGAGCCAGTGCCTTGCATGGCGAATATTACCCCTACTGCCGTCAGATCCTTGTTAGGAGTTTCGGCGGAGGCGCTCAAAGGCAGGACTGTCCGTTCAGGTCCTTTGAGCGTAGATGCTATGAGCGGGCTTTTGAGTGAGCCCATGTTTGATGATATCAGAATCAGGGATCGCATTCTGTGGTGATTGTTCCTAATGATCATTAGAGGCTGCTTCATAGCAGATAACTCTTCTACGGTGTCTTTCGCTTTGATCAGCGCCACACGTGATGTGGACCATATAAGAGCGTATGATTGGGGTTCCTACACCTTTGCCTATTTCCTCCGGGGCATGCGTATGCGCTCACAGGGTTTGACCGAGGCTTGGCTAGGCTTTTACCCATTTCTGCTGGTGAGTATTTCTCTTGTCATTTCCCATTTATAGGTTAAGAGTGTTTACCAATAGCAGATGTTTTGCTATTGTGTTGGCAGTTTTGGGCCTATGAGAGGCTCCCATGCTTGCGTCATGTGAGTGTGTTAGGTTTAGATACCTATCCACGAGGACGGCGATGGCATCACTCCATTTTGTCGGAGGTCCCTGTAGCTGAGGGCTTCACTCACTGTCGTATGCAGCTGGAGTTGCTGACAGCTGATACCATCATATGGATTCCCTATTCGGGGGAACACTTGATCATCGGCTTTGAGGATGGATACCCGACTGGAGTCGAGTACATGATTTCCACCAGGAGAGTTCCTCTCTTCACAGATGGAGGCTGGGAGCTCTATTTAGGAGAGCGTACTATTAGGAGCATCACAGGGGAGATTCATATGCCGATCTTGCCTCCTGTCAGGCGTCATTGGCCTGTATCACAGTCACCCGTCACTGATATCCCATTGTTGAGGGTTGCCAGTTTTGCATTATCAGAGGGTCCTTGCACTCAGGAGACGTTCTAGCATTGGTGGTTCCCTCGTACCATCGGAGCCCAGTCCTGCGCCACACAGTTTATGGGGGATATGGTTCCAGGATCCGTGATGACATATTGGATAGCTTGTGTCCGAGATCCGACTCATATGACACAGATTGATAGATTGACCCGGTAGTTGGACCAGACACATGTATTTATCCGGCATTTGGGCAGAGATCCGGCAGAGGCAGCTTCATTTGATCCTTCCAGCTCAGGCGCTGGCCCCTCAGATGACCCATTTGGTTTTGCCAGTGCAGATCCTCCTCTATATAGGCCTGACATCCCTGTTGATAGGGATCCAGTGACTCAGGAGGAGTTACATCAAGTGGACAGGATTGATGATGTGGACATCGACACCATGACCTTCTTCTGATGTGTATTCTCGTTATATCTTTCGATAGGCCTCTGTTAGATATTGGTTGGTTGTTCCCCATTCTCGCTATATCTTTTGATAGGCCTTTGTTAGTAGTAGGGCGTCTGTGCCCCATTTCCCTATATTTGTAGCTGTATAGAGATGATGTATTAGATGATGATATATTTAGGAATGTATGCATAGTTTTTTCATTCCCTATATCATATTGTCATCTATTATCTGCTATGCATGTATCATGTTATGCATATGTATGTATGTCCAGAGATATTTGGCATTGACCCCTGGATGGTCTTATGACATGGCCCACATAGATGTCTTCTACGACAGTTAGCCATATAGATCATACCCCCCATCATTAGTGGCATTGGGTATGCGATCTTGGTACGATAGCATGTCACATCCAAACAAGGTGACTGTAGATCAGTTGCTGCAGTATACCATGACCTTATTGACTTTTCAGGTTCCCACAGGGTTTGTGGACGGGATGCTAGAGCATTGGCTACCGGATAGGCAGGTATTTCGATTCGGTACCCATGAGTTGACTCCTACTCTGGAGGAGTATGCACGATTGACGATGTTGCCATTAGACAGACCTTGCGTGCAACTGGCTTTAGGAGACATGAGTAGACGGTTCATGACTCTCACTGGATTGCATGCGGTAGTGCGGCGTGATGAGTGACGTCGGCCACATGATATCCCAAATATTTTCATGATGATTTGGCTCGGAGGATAGCTATTCATGACATTCCGGATTTTACCAAGCCTTTGGAGGATCACCGCATTTAGCCGAGGTTGATGTATTGTTATTATGCGTCTTTATATATGTCTATATGCCACTACGACACATGGGCCAGAGATAGACATAGGTGTCATCATGGTCGTGAGAGCTCTTAGGGAGGGTCGTTACCATTATCTGGATGATTGTAGCAGAGACCTCCGTGGTCGACATCCTCACTCTTTGTACTTACCGTCGAGTGTTCACAGGTAGTTCGGTCATGCTGTATGTGTGGTTTATGTCACACTTGAGACCGATTGGTACCTATAGACGACATGGATTTTGTTTCACCCATGATATAGCCATGCCATACTCATTTCAGCCATCAGAGTGCACAGATGCTCTATCTTGGTCCAGATTTCTGGCAGATATCAGAGATCCATTTAGCATATTGTCGTGTTCGGGGCTTAGCTCACCATACAGCTTCATTACTCATGCTCCGGGCATGGACTATCTCCCTCTGGCTGGTTTGAGGGGTGTGACTACTTATCACCCACTGGCCGTGATGTCACAGTTTGACCAGTTTTAGGATTTTCATCCTTTTGAGGGGGCGATAGGTCAGCGTTCAGCTTCTAGATATCTCTCAGTCGAGGACCGATCCCGTGTGTATGCTTGCTGGGATCAGCGTGAGATAGCTGCTTTTTATGTGAGCCATCCAGGTTGTTCTGTAGAGTATTTCGCATGGATGGAGATAGAGGTTTTATCAGCTGCTGTAGTATCTACAGTACCGGATAGCTATTCAGATGATGTAGAGCCCATGGAGGACATCGATTCCTACATCGAGGAGGAGCCCGTTACTGGGTTGCCAGCATTTCCTCCGGATTCTCCCCAAGATTACAGATCTTTGTTATGATTCAAAGACTTAAGACACGATTCCTGAGCAAAGTCTTCATCTGATGACCTTTGAGAGAGATCAGGCTCGATCCATGATGTTGACTGCCCTTGATGGGAGAGACGCAGCTCTATTAGAGAGAGACGAGGCATTAACTCACAGAGATGTTGCTGTTGTTGAGCGAGATGAGGCCAGGTCAGCCAGAGATGCAGTGATAGTTTAGCGGGATAGTGTTATATCTGCCCGGGATGTAGCCGTCACAGATAGTACTGCAGTGAGGTCCCTTACCACTGGCATGATTGCAGAGATGAGCGCATATATTGATGATCATATGGTCACCATGCAAATGGTTGCAGATCAGTTGGGTCGTATGGATATTCTCGTACAGGAGACCACAACTTCACCTCCTTCTTCTGAGAGGGACGCCATGTTGGGCTTGTTAGCTCGCATATACCCTGACTTGTAGATGAGCTTGTATTTTCCTGCACAGACTAGCTTAGCCATTTTGTCATGTACAGTTTACATTGTATATATCAAACAGCATTATATATGACAGGGAAATATATTTTTGGATCACTTCCCTTTTAGATATGCTTTGCTACTTGCTTGATATTTTGCCTGCTGCTTCAGGGCTTGTGATCTTGATGTATTTTGAATCCCTCCTGGGTGGATGGACATTGAGTTGTCTCTGGATAGTTCAGAATGGATCATTGATCTGTATGTATCCCTACCATCTTTGGTGTCTTGGGACTGGTTTCTGTATCGAAATATGGAGAGGAGTATGGCTTTCCTCTCTGAGATTGACCGCACACTACGATGGTCGCCAAAGATTTCTATTTAGGAGAAGCCTAGTTAATTCCATCTCTTATGGATTGGTGATGCTCTTTAAGGTATGACCGCAGCTTAGATGGTTGCTTAATCTCCTATTTGGGAGGAGTTCAGGTAATTCCATCCCTTTGGTCTGAAGCCGAATGAAATGTAGTGGATTGATGTTTGATCCCAGTACCAGTTGACAAGGGTTTATGTTTTGGTAGGGGGTGAGACTGAACCATGAATGTGACGCCCCCAAAATAGGTATACAACACCTATTCCGAGTTGCCAAATACGTAGAACAAAAACAACTACAACTTTATTAATACAACTGTCGTGCAAAATACGACAACACTTAAACTGTGAGTTTAAATACAAATATTGTCATCTAGACAATATCCACACTCAAATAAGTCCTTATTACAATTATTGATACAGTATTTTACAAAATAGTGAGGACTACTAAAACAACTTCTAGAACCATCATTCCACACCCCGACTAGTACTCGTTACATTCTCGCCTCCTGAGAAGAAAAATGGAACAAAAAGGAAAAGGGTGAGCTCAACTAGCCCAGTAAAGAACATTATGACTAAGATAATATAGAACAAATTATCGTTAGTCCTCGACAGGAAAAAATCTAATAGAATACAATAGACAACAAGTTTTAAATCAATATTCGCAACGGAAATAATAATTCATTAGAAGAGTTAAGTAGAGTATGAAATCTACTATCTTCTATATATGAATTTAAAAAGTTCATCGTCATCATTTTATCCTCAGAACATCAATCAATATATATCCGGAATCAAATATTCATCTTTTGCACTACAGCCAAAGATATTCATCGATTAATTCATGTTCATCAAAACACATGTTCATCTTTGCACTACGGGCCAAAGATATTCATCGAAAATCATTCATCTTTTGCTATACACGGGCCCAAAGATATTCATCGAAAAATCATTCATCTTTGCACTACAGCAAAGATATTCATTAGATCATCATTTAGGACCGAGGATGATGAAAAATATTTTAAAGAAAACGAATCCAGTGAAACAAAAGAACAAATATTAAGGATTTGTACTTTAAACAATCCAAGTTCAAAAATGCTTCATAAATAACCATAGTGGAGTAAAATTCAAGAATGACGACCAAAACATAGATTTAATCAAAGATAGTAACCATAATAGACATCTTGGATAAAAAGAAGAAAATTTCATTTTTCGATGAATAGTGCCGTATTTGTGAATAATGTCGTATACGTGAATAGTGTCGTACACGTGAATAGTAACCCCGACACAAAAAGTTCCAAATTTGATAAAAATTCCAACCCATATTTCGGCATAATGATATTGAAGAAATAATATCATTTACGAAGAAAATAACATCCCTTACCTCGCAAAGACAATTTTTGATTGAATATCTGGATATAATCTTTGAAAGAAACTTGCCATCAGTATAGCCACACTCAAAGTATCAAAATACTCACAAAAATACGCTCGATATTGTGACTCCCCCAAAATAGGTATACATCACCCATCTTGAGTCGCCAAATACATGGTACAAAATTCAAATACAACTTAATTATACAACAGTCGTGTAAAATACGACTAAACATATGTTGTGAGTTTTAATACAAATATTATCATCTAGACAATATACAAACTCAATGGGGTCCTCATTACATTTATTATCACACTATTTATCAGAATAGTGAGGACTACTAATACTATCATCTGGTCCATCACTCTGTTCCCCGACTTGTCCCAGCTATATTCTCATTTCCTAAAGAGAACAGTGAAAGAAAGGGTGAGCTCAACTAGCCCAGTAAAAAATATTATGACTAAGATAATGCAGAATAAATTATCATTAGCCTTAAACAGTGTTAAACTGATACAATATAACAAACATCAAGTTTAACTGCACCGGAACAAGCAATCCATTAGAAGAGACAAGTAGAGAATAAAATCTACTATCTTCTATGATTTAAAAGATTTTTCATGACTTTTATCATTTGAGACTCGACAATAAATAATCCACATCATCGAATCACCCACGCTACTTTCGGCGAGGATATTCTTTAATATCACGACCACAATTATCCATGCACTACGGGCCAAGAATATTTGTGTATTCATTAATGGTCATGATCATGCCAACAACTATCCATCAATGCACTACGGGCCAATGAGGACTTTTACCACATCAATTGTAACATTACGGTTATGATTACACCGAATAATCCCTGGCCATAATCATACCAAGTCCATCTATGCACTATAGGCCACAGATGACTTTTAAAAATATAAACATGAGGATGATGACAATGATATAAGAATTCAATAAAAAATAAGTTCAAGAATTAATTTATCTAGGAACTAATAACATCCAAATTGTCAACATGATACTGCTTTGTAGAGTAAAATTCAAGAATGCTCAGAAGAATATTTCCATGAAAAGATATTGGATGAAGCGCAAATATTAAGGATATTCCACTAATTTCATGGAGTATAGAAGTCAAAACTTTAACCAACTGAGTATAATAACGAATGGAATAACAAAAGAAATCACCATGCATGCGGTACTTAGCATGAGATGAGTTATTCAACGAATAATAAGTAATGGAACCGAATCGGTGAAATTACATGACAAGCGGGGATGTTCCAACAGAATAATACAGACGGAACCAGGTCCGGCGTAAAACGCACAGACAGGATATTCCAACAGAATAATAATAAAGACGGAACCAGGTCCGACGTAAAATGCACAGACAGGATATTCCAACAGAATAATAATAAAGACGGAATAATAGAAGAATGTCACCAAGTATAGGGTAGTCCGCGTATACTGGTTATTCCAGCAGAATAATAAAGAATGGAATAACAGAAGTTCTCTTCATGAATACAAAAGAAATAATATCTCTTACCGTAAAAGAAACTGAATATAAGAGTAGGGAAGTAGCAGAATACTTTTCTATAGTTTCTTTATAATTTCTCTCTCTGAGTTTCAAAGAATTAAGTAAGAAATAATGAAGGAATGAGCTTCTATTTATAGAAGAATGGATCGCATAAGTAACTAACTCATGAACTAGTCAGTTGATTTGCTTTAATCGACGGTCCATATTTAAAGCAAAATCTTTTAAATAAAATATAATATATTCTATTTATAATCTAATAAAAGCGAATAACTTTATAAAAGATTTTACTATGCAAATACTATCTGAGCACTATGCAAATACTATGCATAATAAAATATAATATATTCTAATTATTGTCTAATAAAATAGATAACTTTATAAAAGTATTCATTTTATATAAAAAGATTTTACTATTAGCCTAATAAAACGAAAAACTTTATAAAAGTATTTTGTTTTATATAAAAAACTTTTCTCATTTTATTACATTAATAATACCAATAAAACAAAAGCGGTGACTTATCACATAAGCATCAATAATCAATACCGGTGTCTACTTATGCAATTACGCCAGATTATTCTTTGCACTTTTAACAATTCGGTGTTTCAACAGTTAACAGTAAAACTTCCGCCGTTATTTTCATAAAATATTTTTGTCATTTTCTCAATCCGACAATAATTCTGTTGTGGGATCCACCAATGATTGTGTCATTGTACGAATATTCCCAGTTAAAATGAATATTCCCCGACCAATCGAATATTATATAACAACTTGCGTACTTTGCAAAATTTATAAATATTACCCATAACTATAACATTATATCAAATTCATTCCATAATATTCAAAAATGATATTTATAGAAAATTTATCTTTATTTATAAAAGTTGGGGTCTTACAGATATTATAGAGAGAGAAAACTTCAGATTCTGGTGTGATTTTCAATTCTAACCTAAGCACCCTATTTATAGAAAATTGCTTAGAACACCAAGCAGAAAATTTAATAAAATATTAATATTATTAATTTAAATTCTTACGCCCACCTTGACCATCTGAATTCAGCCACCAATAATGACAAACAAAAAAAAACATTTTTGTTATTAAAAATAATTAAAACTTTCAAAAATCAATTATTTCAGAACTACGAAACTTCAATAATTCATAATAAATAGCCCTTTTATCAGAAAAATTCAAACCTTATGTCCTTTCCATAGGAAATTTCATTCTCTACAACTTTGCAGAAGAAAGTTTTTCCAAATTCTAAACAAAAATTGACCGAAATCCACAAACGGATAATTTTACAAGCTATAATCAAATTTCAGTCAAGAAATGGGTCCACCAACATGTTTAACATGTTTTAAATATTTTTAGTAACAAAAATACTATTCCTCCTCATTTACTCATATATCCCACATTCATTGTAACAATATCACCATTATTATATTATTATATTATTATAATATAATAATAAATTTAAATAAATTATTCTATCAGAAAAGATAAAATATCAATTTTCAACAATTGTCACTTTAAAAATTTTCTCCATCTATATCCACATAAAATGAATATTTTCCTTATCATATAAATTAATAATTAATTATTCACAAATAATATTACAGAATCAAATAATGACAACCGGCAGTTCCCAGGAAAGAGGGGGCTTTCCAATAAGGATTTCTCCTTACTGGCGCGCAATTAGGTGACCAAACCTCTCCTTAGACAGAACTTTCTAGACATTGCCAATAATGTTATCTAATAATATTACTCAAATAATATAAATTACTAATTTGATAATGGAAAATACTGTGTAGTGACAATTATTAAAACAACAATAATATAAAATATCAACATAACAATTATTGAATCAATAAAATAAAATATTGAGCGATAATTCTTTGTAACAATTATTGAGTAGTGCCTTCTACGTAAGATTCAATAATTGGTGCAATACTGCAAATGTCTTCTTGTGCAACAACACGTATTCTCGTGTTTTAACCACATAGGGTATTTCAACAATTAATAAAGATATAACTACGCCATTATTATTTATAAACAACTTATTTTTGTCGTTTTCTTCATCCAATTGCTTTTCGTTATGGGGCCCACACAAGGCTACGCCGTCGTACGAATATTCCCCGACAGTAAGAATATTCCACGACCAAACGAATATTCCCCGACAACTATTAATATATTATAACCACTTGCTTATTTGAAATACTTGCGCATTTTACCCATAACTAACCACATTAATCAAATTAACCCTTACTATTTCAAAATAAATAGAGGAAATTTAATTTCATTAATAATAAGTTGGGGTCTTACAACCTCCCCTCCTTATGAAATTTCATCCTCGAAATTGCCGTACATACATGGTGTTTCGAAAAGGTGAGGATACCTCTTTTTCATTTCTGATTCCAACTCCCAGGTCATTTCTTCAATAGCATGGTTCCTCCACAAAACCTTAACTTGTGGTATAACCTTGGTGCGTGGGGACATGCTCTTTCCTATCCAAGATCTTAACAAAACCTCCTCATACGTTAAATCTTCGGCTATCTCGTCTGGTTCTAACTCAATAATGTGGTTCGGGTCCTTCACATATTTACGAAGCATAGATATGTGAAAAACATTATGAACACGAGACATACTTGGAGGTAATGCGAGTCTATAGGCCACATTTCCTACTCGGTCAAGAATCTGAAATGGACCAATAAATCATGGATTGAGCTTTCCTCTCTTCCCGAATCTTGTAACTCCCTTCCATGGAGCAATTCGTAAAAATACATGATTCCCAATGTCAAATTCCACGTCCTTTCGATGAAGATCCGCATAACTCTTTTGTCGATCCTATGCCATTTGTATACGTTGTCGAATCATTTGGATCTTCTCTGTAGTCATTCGTACCAACTCTGGTCCCAACAACGTTGTTTCTCCCACCTCATCCCAACATACTGGAGAGCGACACTTTCGTCCATACAATGCTTCAAATGGAGCCACACCTATACTTGCCTGATAACTGTTGTTGTAGGAGAATTCCACTAATGGTAAATACTTATCCCAACTCCCTTTGAAGTCTAAGACACAAAGTCTTAATAGATCTTTAAGAGTTTGAATAGTCCTCTCTGATTGTTCGTCCGTTTGAGGATGGTATGCCGAACTGAATAGTAAATCCGTGCCCATAGCTTTTTGCAAGCTAACCCAAAATCTTGAAGTGAATCTTGGGTCACGATCCGAAACTATGGATACTGGCATGCCATTCAATCTCACAATCTCATTTGCGTATATACTAGCAAGACGTTCAAGGGAATAAGTCTCCCGTATAGGCAAAAAATGGGCAGACTTGGTTAATCTATCAACAATAACCCAAATCACATATATGCCTTGAGAAACCTTGGGAAGACCCTTAACAAAATCCATAGTAATGTGTTCCCACTTCCATTTCAGAATCTCAAGTGGTTGCAATGGACCCTTTGGCACTTGATGCTCCGCCTTTACACGTTGACAAGTTAAACACCTCGAGATAAACTTTGCGATCTCTCTCTTCATATTGTTCCACCAAAATGTATGTCTAAGATCATGATACATTTTGGTACTCCCAGGATGGATTGCAAATGGTGTGTTGTGTGCTTCCATCATGATTCTATGCTTCAAGTCAGAATCGTTAGGAACACAAAGTCTGGAGTGGACTCAAAGTATTCCTTCTTCATCGATTCTTGCTTCTGAAATAGTACCTTTTTGTACTTTCTTCTTCATACGCATCAGCTCCAGATCTGTGGCTTGAGCAACTTTAACTTTATCGATTAGAGTTGGTTCTATGCATATACTTGATATGATCGCATGGGTCCCCGAAGTCTTGAATTCTATCTTTAACTTTTTTAAATCACATAAAATGGGCCTTTGTGTTGACAACATCGCACTCGTTCCTGCATAAGATCATCTACTTAATGCGTCAGCTACCACGTTCGCCTTTCTAAGTTGGTATTGAATGGTATGGTCGTAGTCTTTCAACAACTCAAGCCAACGTCGTTGCCGCATGTTGAGTTCCTTTTGGGTGAAAAAAATATTTAAGGCTTTTATGATCTGTATAGATCTCCACTTTCTCCCCATACAGGTAGTGTCTCCAGATCTTCAACGCAAAAATGACTACTGCCAACTATAGATCATGAGTAGGATAATTTCTCTCATATTCTTTAAGTTGTCGCAAGACATAGGCTATGACTTTTCCATGTTGCATGAGAACACATCCTAACCTTTTACCTGAAGCATCGCTGTAGATAACAAATCCATCCGAACCAGATGGTATTGTCAGAACAGGTGCCAAAATGAGTCTCCTCTTGAGATCTTGGAAACTCTTCTCGCATTCCTCGCTCCATACGAATTTTGTATCTTTACGAGTCAGCTGAGTTAACAGAGTAGCGATTCGAGAAAATTCTTCCATAAATCTCCGATAATAACCAGCTAAGCCAAAAAAGCTACATACTTCGGTCACCGTCTTCGGTTGCTCCCAACTTTGTATTGCTTCAATCTTCGTCGGGTCAACAGATACTCCATGTTTTGACACCACGTGCCCAAGGAATGCTACTTCCTCAAGCCAGAACTCACATTTCTTCAACTTGGCATATAACTTGTTTTCACGAAGCCTTTGGAGTACCAGCTTCAAATGGTGCTCATGATCTTCATGATTTTTGGAATATATGAGGATGTCATCAATAAACACGATAACAAACTGATCCAAATATTCCTTGAATACTCGGTTTGTCATAACCATGAAAGCCGCAGGAGCATTAGTCAATCCGAAAGACATGACTAAGAATTCATAATGCCCGTACCAAGTTCTGAAGCCAGTCTTTGGAATATCCTCAGTTCTAATCTTCAGCTGATGATATCCAGAACGAAGATCGATCTCTGAAAAGAATTGTGCTCCTTGTATGTGACGCCCCCAAATTCGGGTACTTGAAACCCGAACTCGGTGCTTCACGATACCATTTCTATAAGCTGAATAATGCTAATAATAATAAAAATAATATAAAGTTCAAACTTAATTTACATATGCATCAAAGTTCACTCCTAGGTACGAGACCTTTAAACATTCATTACATCATAGATAATAAGTATCATTGTCTTAATAAACTATAACCATTACACAATATATTATAAATCTCATTCGTACAGCTTTCCTTTTCCCTTGTTCTTGCTTGAGCCTTCAGGTTAATCATACTTAACTGAAAACATTTAAATTTAAAGCAAGAATGAGCATTGGATTGCCCAGCAAGTAATAACAACAATATATATTAGCTGAAAGAATTAAATGTTTTCTTTGAAAGACACTTCAACAACGAATCAACAGTTGTGAAGTAAGCTGAACCAATAATAACAACATATCACTTCCATATATAATCTTTGAAACTACGTATAGACTATAACTGGAGATCATTCGACAGACTATGAACATTGTTTTTCATTTTCGCTAGGGTTTAGCGAAACTTCATCTCATAACCGTCATAACTTTTCTGAGAACGAGGGTGATCATCCCAATGTGCCCCATGTTGATCAATACTACATGCAAGAACGATATTATCGTTCACTCTATCCACCTTAGGTGCACAAAAGTTTTCCCATATTCGGGATGTTCATACTTAGTCGAATCGAACCAAAACAATGCAGTTGGATACAATAACGTTATATCTTGTTCAACAATATTTTTATGTCTAAATTTGAATCAAATAGCTTAGACGACTTTTAAGTCAACGTATACATACTTGAAATCAATAAGTATGTATCAACATATAATTAAATGAAATGGTTATCCAAGTGGGGACACTTGTCTAACCCTATATCTGAATTAATCTAATGAATAAATATAAGAATTATACAATAATAAAATGATTGGATAATGTAAGAACTTATCAGACTGAATACAAAGATTGGATACATAATGAATAATAATAGAGTTAATAATCAGCACACAATAATAATATAATTCTGAAACTTTCTTACTCATGTCCATTGCATAAAAGAAATGCAAAGGTAGGATACTTGCACAATGTAAATAATAGATCAGATACTTGCTCAATAATAATTGGAGTAAGTTTAGGAAAATTGCATAACATGATATACCTGTTTGCACGAAATAAAAGTAGTACATAAGGTTTAGATACTAGCCTGAGCTGCTGCTTATAATAACGTAACTTAGATTAATCTTTTATACAGCGACCTATCAGTAACAAGATCATTCGTTCGATTAGAATAATATATCGTAACACAGAACACTGTCTATTACAGTCAGCACATAACCTAATCACTTTGTCACATATATCTAACAATTATTGATTCACTAACAAACACATATCTAGTTAGTTTATCTGAGTCCAGATCAATTTCTGAAATATTTCGGTGTACCAACGGCTTTATCGGGTAAATATCGAGTCTAAGACTCTATCGTGTAGTTCAATATTCGTTTAGATATTTTAAATATCAGTCATATTATTTTTCATAGCCTTATAATAATTTTTAAATAATTATTATACTTTATCATAAATTTTCAAACACTGAAATCATTATTAAATGATTTAAATATTAAGTAATTCTCTTATCATTAATATTTAATTAATATTAAACTATTAATGAAACTATTGCCAAAATATTAAAGTTATTTATAATAACTCAAAATATTTTTAAAGTATGAATATTATCTTTAAATGATTTTTAAAACATTAATAATAATTTTTAAATAATTACCATTAATATTAGAATATTAATTTAGTATTTATCAAAATATTAAAAGTCATTAGTTATAACTTAAAATATCTTTAATTCATTTATTTCCTTTTTAAATGATTTTTAAATCAATAAAACCATTTTTAAACTATTTATTTAATATAATTATTAAATAAAATTAATATCATTAATATTAAATTATTGATGAAATTCACCTTTAAATATCAAAAGTTATATTTTATAACTTCAAATATTTTTAAACTATTTATTTTCATTTAAAATGATTTTTATAATATTAAAATCATTTTAATTAACTTATTTAATATAATTACTAAATAAATCTAATATCATGAATATTTAATAATTAATGAAACTTATCTTAAAATATTAAAAGTTATATTTTATAACTTAAAAATATTATTAAATACCTTATTATCATTTAAAATAATTTTTAATACAATAAAATCATTTTAAATTAATTTATTTAATGTATTTATTAAATAATTTAAATAATAATAATATCCAAATAAATATTAATATTTATGAAAAATATGTCAAATTATTAAAAGTTAATTTTATAACTTAAAATAATTTTTAAAAGCGATTTTATAATTTTTAGGAATTTATTTCTATTTTTAATGTATTTTTCGAATTTATAAAACAAAATAATTATAACCGTCAGCTATAGGCTATAGCGACACTTATCTCATCATGTTAGGTGTTCTTGGCCTCAGAACAACAACGACAATCGATGGTCGAGGTGCCTGTGTTTGACTGGTCTAATTCTTATCTCAAAATATTTACGGGCTACTAATGGTCGATCTTATAGTGTTAATGTAATACTGCATGAAACAACAAATATTCAGGTCATACTTCATCACAATCAAAATATATTAAGCCTTGAACTAGCTGTCAGGCGTGTTCATCATATTCAGGTCATGAAAAATTATAGTCATGGTAGGTTCAACGCCACTTTGTGGCCTTAAATCTGACAATCTGTTCATGTTACAAGTTTTCTGCTCGTCGGGCTATCTAGGCAAACCATCATAGAACATGTTCCAAGCCATGGTAAAGTCTAACAATAATTAATGAAAACGCGTTGGGGCTCACAAATTCGTGTCAAAGTCTGTTCTTCATTTCTGGGTTTTCCAGAAATGAAGAAACGAATCAATATCTTACTTTGGATCCTTATATCTCAAGCGTTGTGTGTTTGCTCTATGTGATCTATTGATTCCAGGTTGTAGATAACATGTAATACTATAGATCTAATAAATAAAACACATATAACATCAACAAAGAAAGTAGATTTAAAGCCCGGTCGAAACCATGTCGGGAAAGACATGTTCTTGAGCTTTACGGAATTTTCGAAATGCAGATTTTGTGAGCAAGCGAGGCTAGTTTGACCTTCCAACCGTGTTCAATATATTGGTGATTTAAAGGGATCTACAAGCATTTATTCATAGTACCCATAACAAGCTAAAACTTAGTTACAATAATGTAATCAAAACAACAACACAATTTGGCGAGATCTAGTCGCTTAAAAAGTTGTCGGGAATACTGTCTGGGCACGATCTGGTTTTTCAGTTTGTAAAAGTTATGCTTTCAATCAACTAGGTTTGACCACCTATAACTTTTAACATGTTCATGATCCGGGCTAGCTTCCAGCCGCGGATCAAAGATCTCATAGCATACTACTGACTCCAAAACATAAAACACTTCAAATAATAAGCGAGAGAGATCTACAGCCTCTGACTTTTGGTTGTCATACACAAAATAAGTTTTTTCCAGATTTTGAAAAATGCTAAATTGAGCCTCTAGATGTTATGGATCTAACATCGAGCAACCCAGATCATCATTATATACTACATATTACATGTTTAACACAAAAAAACTAACATCTAACACTTTGATCAAGGTTAGATTTCTTCTAGGTTCTTACCTCTTTATGAACAAATTCTTGATTCTATGCTTACGATTTGATGTTGGTGTTAAATGGGGCTTGATTGGGGACCCAACTAACACTATAATTTAATTGTGGGTTTGAGCTTGAGAGAGAATGGCTAAGTGTGGGTTGCATAAATGAGCTTTGTTGTGCTTTTCTCTCTCTTGAATCATACAAATAATGGTACAAGACACATGGCTGGTGTAATGAATCTGATTGCTAGCAATACTATAGATCATAGGTAGGTCTAGGGTGGCTGGCCAGATCTTGGATAACATTTGGCTAGCAATAATTCAACTAATGGGATAAAAGGGCATTTTTGTAATTTCATTTTAATCTCAAGGGTGTTCTTGTCCAAGGTGCTTGAATCTAGGGTTTAATCACTAGATTTTACATTTTAAAGTTTCCCAAATAGTTACTAGGGTTTGAAAAATTAAAATTTAAGTGTAATAAAATTTTAATTAAACACACTAATTTAAAATTAGGTTTTTTAATAGGAAATTAGGGTTTTTAAATTAGGTTTCCTTAATACTATTAGGGTTCCCAAATTAACAATTAGGGTTTCTTAATTATCATTATAATTTACTAAAACAGTAATTAGGGTTTCTAATTTTAGCAAATTAGGGTTTTCAAATAATAATTAGGGTTTCTCCTAATTACGAAATTATATAATACACAATAAAAATTCATATAACATAATTACTACATAGGTCTCGAACTCATAACATGAAGTTTAACAATTAGGGTTTAATAACACAATATGAGGGTTATGACATAATTTACCATATTTGGCCCACCATTATCAGTCTACGCATTTACAGTAAATATTTATAGTACTGAAAAATTAAAATATAATTAATATTATATTATTATTCTCATCCCTTGATCAATACCCAAATTTAGGGTTTGGATTCCATATCTGGTTTATCTTTCACATATAGCATGTATTATTAATTAAGTTAAAATAATTAACCTAAAACTCTAACCTAAAATTCATATAATAAAATAGTAATTATAATAATTCCAATAATCATTTCATATATTATTTTAATAATATAAAAATCATATTTTCATAGAAAATAATTAATAAAAATATTTCTACATACTAACAGAGAGATAGTTTTCGAAAAATAAATTCTTAAATTTATCCCAAGTAATTTCTTCTTCTCCTGCCCGAGTTTTATTTGCCTCCCACCAAAAGTTAGCCTCCCCTTTCATCATATAAGTGGCAAAAGCGGTCTTTTTGCCCTCATCTACCCTAGCAATTCTGACGCCTTTTCTATCTCGTTAACCCATGTCTGGGCTTCTATAGGGTCAGCTGATCCTCTGAATTCTGGTGGTCCTATTGCTTTGAAGTCTTTGAATTTTGCCAAGCGATTGTCTGGTTGGTTTTACAGAATCGGTTTTCCTCTATTGCATAGCTTTGAAGCTACCATGTTTGCAAAGTTTTGCATCAGTTCTGGCTGTCATTCCCCAGCATTAGTAGATTCTTCTATCCTTTAGTTTCGAGTTTGACGTCTTGCGGCATTATCTGGTTAAATAAAACCATAAATTATACTCTTACATTTTAAACCTTATTGCATAAGATTAATGTATTAAACTCGTTTCATTTCTCAAACTTAGATTCATATTCATTTATCGAATATTTACATAAACATATCTTGTTTTAATCAACAGCTATCCCTTTGTGACTACGAAAGTCAGGATTTAAAATCTTGACCAACATAAAAGTTGAAAATAGTTCATTACTTATCACACATATTACATAAACATAACCCATACCACTTATTTACCAAGCCTTTTTCTCGGACATTCATTCGATCGATGTCCTTCCATCCCACAATTAAAACATCCACCTTTCTTATAGTAGGGGCAACGAGGAGAGGTATGTCCCTCACGGCCACAAATATAACATATCTTCTTCCCTTTCTTCTTATCAGGTTTTCCTACCTCAAGGTCTTCTATCTTTCTTTTTCCCTTACCTCTCGGAGCTGCACACGATGTGTTGCTTAAGGCTCCCATCTGGTCAATTTGGATTTTGAGCTTATCCTGCTCTTCCATTGTTTCTAGCAATGCTTGACGCAGTTGAATATTAAGCAACGTCTCTATCTCCCACAGCCTTTCCAGCGAAGCAACCTTGTTCTCCAGATACTGCACCTCCGTTGATGCTTGAGCAGCTTCAACTTTAGTGTCTGAATCACTATCTGTCAAATCCAACATTTCTGGATCTGATGCTACATTTTCCACGATAGCCACCTCATCCGATTTGGGTTCCTGGTGAGCTTCTATTTCAGCTGTTGGCATCGATATTAACTCGGGGGTATGGATCTGATCCTTCTTATTCCACATATCTTTCTCACCAGACATCTACATACATAAGTTACCCTGATTAGCATATAGTATATATACACAGCAATCAAGAGTTCTATATACGTTGTCTCTTATTTTGTTTGACGATAAATTTATTCAATTCTCATCAACGCTTATCTCTCTGCCGAAAGGCAGCTCCATCCACTCTGCATCGAATCGCATGAAGGTGATGACTAAAGCCTGCTCCAAGGTATATATCTTGGTGTCTTTGGCTTCTATCTCAACCTTCAACTGTCCTATCTGTATCTCTCTCTGCTCCAACCTCCCTCGTAACTCGGCTAATTCTATCTATGTTCGGTGAGCAAAGATCCTTATCTTCTTTGTTACGAAATATGGAGAGTATGATTACGTGCCTCACTTTTGCTTTCAAATCTAACATTTAAGTCATCGTTTCTAACTAACAAATCTCTTATCATCTCTCTGTCTGTGTACTCCTCGCTAGAGTCCATCGTCTATTGGGTCAAGGAATTACTATCTTGACTTTCGTCATCCATCCTATGACCACAATAAACGAGACAACATTAGTACCGAAATAAAATATATTCATTAATAAAATGAAGGAATATTTTATTTAGTACAGCTAAAACTTGATGGATCTCTTCAACTCATCATATCCTATAACTTCTCACCAGAGTACTTCATCTCTTGGTTCACTGAATATCTATCTTAACTTTCGTTCTCCATTCTACTAAGGTTATAACCTAGGTTTCGCATTCCTAACATTTATAACCTCTGACTTTGATACCAACTGTGACGCCCCAAATCCGGTACTTGAAACCCGAACTCGGTGCTTCACGATACCATTTCTATAAAATTTGAATAATACAAATAATAATACATTCAAACTTAATTTACATACATCAAAGTTTATTTCCCAAGTCACGAGACCTTCAAATACATTCCTTACAATACTTGAATAGATACCAATCTCGACTATAACCATTAACTCATAATATAAACTCATTGAATGACTTTCCTTTCCCCACTTGTTAGGTGCTTGAGCCTTCAGTTGCTCATACATAACGAAAATATTTAATTTAAGCAAGGGTGAGCATTTGAGTGCCCAAATAAATAAATAGCATATATATATAATTTGAAAGAATATAAGTATTCTCTTTACATAACACTTCTACAATGAATTGAAAGTTGTGAAGTAATTTGTATTGATAAAAAATTCACATAACAACTCTCTTTCAAATTCTTGAAATTTGGCTCTACCTATGAATAGGGTTTAAGAAACATACTATGAACATTCTTTTCATTTTCGAAAAGGTTTAGTAGAAATCCATCCGCAAACCGTCATAACTTACGGGCACGGAGGGTGATCAGCCTCGTTGTACCTTGTATTGATCAATACTACATAACCTGAACGAAATTCATTGCTCACTCTATCCTTTGGGCATAAAAAATTTTCCCATATAGGGATGTTCATACATATACGGTTCCAAACCCAAAGGTTTTAATCTTGCTCAACAATAATATATAATTCAATATATATATATATATATATATATATATATATATATATATATATATATACGGGTAATTGACAAAGGTGTATCAACATGTGAATAAATACCATGATTATCCAAGTAGGGACACTTGTATAACCATTTAGAAATTAATGAATGAATATATATATCTGAGCTAACATGTTGATAATCAAAGAGTACATAATCTGTACAGGAATAGAATAATTCTGAAACTTCTTACTCATGTCAATTGCATAAAGGAAATGCAAAGGTAAGATACTTTTTGATTCATTGATTACAAATCTCAACTTAGGTTCTATCTCTTTATATCACAACCTATCATTAATCGGATCATTAGTTCGATTAGAACAATATATAATAATATATAATCTTTTATTACAATTATTGACATATAGTCTAATCACATCATCATATATATCTAACAGATCATTACATCCTAAACAATCATTAACACGATCAAATATCTAAGTTAAGGGTCAATTTACGACAATTGTAGCCGATTGTCTGAAAACTGACTTTATCGGAGTAAATCTTGAGTCTAAGACTCTTATTACATACCTCGACATCTCATAAATATCGGTCATTTTATTTTTAAATGACTTAAAATAATTTTAAAACACTTATTAAAATTTATCATGCATTTTCAAACATCGGAATCATAATTAAATGATTTAAACATCAAACAATACTATTATTAATAATATTGTATTATTTATCCAAATATTAAAAGTCATTAATTATAACTTAAAATATTTTAAATCCTTAATATCCTTTTTAAATGATTTTTAAATAAATAAAACCATTTTAAAACTATTTATTAAATAAACTTAATATCACAAATTATTAACTAAATATCATTAATATATAATTATTAATGAAATTATCTTCTAAATATTAAAAGTTATATTTTATAACTCAAAATATCTTTAAACACTTTATTTTCATTTAAAATGATTTTTAAAATAATAAAATCATTTTAAACTAATTATTTAATATAATCAATAAATAAATTTAATATCATTAATAATACTTAATTAATGAAATTCATCCCAAAATATTAAAAGTCATCACAAATAACTCATTTACATAATCAATTCCAAGCCAAAATAAACATAGTAAACTAACTAGTTTATTAACAAAACTAACTAAACTTCAAAAATTCAAACTTTAACTAACAACTAAATACAATATTTAAAATAATAACATTACAAAAAATTAAATAAGAAACATACTTCAAAAATCTGAATTCCACAAAGCCCGAATACGTCTTTCTGACCAAGATTTAACTAAGGAGATCTTTATAAAAGTCCTCCCACAACAAAGCATTTCTCAAAATTGGATGCCTTATTGTTGGTGAATGAAACAAAGGCCAAGCCCTTCTATTTATAGGTTTAGAAAATGGTGAAGTTCTCAATTTAGTCGATGTGGGACTTGGTTTATACTAATTTTTCAATAGCTCACTTTGCGATTTTCTCACGCCTTGCTCATTAATCAGAAAATTCCCAACTTTGGATATGTTATACATGGTATACCAAAGTATTTTTAAAAAATATAACCCAGTAATTTCGGATCTCTTAGGAAGCCTAAAACAGACCCCAAAAATGTCCATTCGCAACCGTTTTTATCTATTTCCCAGATTTACCCTCTTTCGCTAAAACAGTCCTAACTCTTTCGTTTTAAACCATTTTTAGACAATTCTTAAGCCCACGCGAAGCTATCTTCCGAGACTATAACTCTTCCCTACTGACTTGTTTCCAAATTCTGAACACATCAGCCCAGAAATTCCGTTCAAGTGGACTGCACCGCACTTGTTGGACAGTTTTGACACTACTACTTTGAAATATCATAACTCTCTCCTCCGATATCGGATTTAGTCCGTTTCAGAGTCTATGAAAAGCTTATTCAGTGTATTACAACATATCAAAAGCCCAGACCTTTTAAAGCACAAAAAGTGGACGAGAATGCCCCCGTTACACTGTCCAAAAATAGTTTCTCATGATCGGTCAACCATGTTTGACCATCTATAACTTCTAATATATACATGATACGGACTTGATTCTTTTTTTAGATTAAAGACCACATAACAAGCTACACATAACAACTTAAAAACAACAAAAATCATGATCGATCAAAGATCTATAAGCTCTGACATTTGACGAAAAATCACAGAAATGGAATTTTCCAGATTTCTCAAATCTTCAAATTCGTGTACTTTGATGTTATGGGTCTTTGATTTATCAACCCATATCATCAATTAACATCCTATTACACAACTTTAAACAATCAATTGCATCAAATAACATCGAATCAAAGGATTTCTAGGCTTAGGGTTTTATACCTTTTATGCACAAAAATTCTTGATTCCTTGTTTCTGATTTGTTGTTTGTGATGGTTGGGCTTTGATTATGAGTGTATGGGCAAGATGAATTCGTAGGTTTGAGCTTGAGAGAGTCTAGGATGAGAGTTAGGAAAATTCAAGTGTACAAAATATACTAACTCTCTCCATTCTTTATATAAGCTAAGTCAAATACATTGGATGCTCAAATTGGTTGGTACAATTGATTGCTTAGCTGATAAGTTTGGTGGGGTAGGGATGTTGGCCATGATTTTTGCAAGATTACATTAACAATGTAACTAATAATACACTAATAAACCAAAAAGGGTATTTTTGGTAATTTCCCATATAAATTCAAGGGCAATCTTGTACAAGGCAATTAAATGTAATATTTAATCACTAGATGGTAATTCTTATCATTTACCAATTAATTTCTATCCTTTGGTAAATTAAAACACTTATATAACAACATCGAAATTAAACTCGGTAATTTAAATTAGGGTTTTCTATAGAAAAAATAGGGTTCTATAATTAGGGTTTCTTAACGTCATCAATTAGGGTTTCTAATTGACCATTAGGGTTCTCTAATTATCTGTGTGTATTACTAACATGGTCGTTACAGTTTCTAACTTCAACCGATTAGGGTTATAAAAATTAGGGTTTGTCCTAATTATCAAGATAAAAAACAATAATTAGGGTTTGTCCTAATTACAGAGCATTCTTATACTGACGAACTTCATATACACGATCCTTTACTCGGTCATATCTCATAACCTGAGTTTAATAATTAGGGTTTCACACCGCGGTAATATGCTTATGACCTAATGGACCATCATTGCTCGACTTTATCTGTTACACACATACATGTACATATTTGTAATCTTTGTAAAATCATAATATAGATAATATAATATTATTATTCTCATCTCTTGATCACAATCCCAATTCAGGGTTTGGATTCCATATTTGACTTATTCTTCGTACACAGCATCAATAATCAAGTTAAAATAATTAACTTAAATATTCTGACAATTCATATAATAAAATATTTATTATATAAATCTAATTATCACTTCATATATTATTTCCAATCATGTTTTCATGAAAAATAATTAATAAAAATATTTCGGCTTACAGAAATTAATTATCATACAATATAATTTGTAGTAATTAATAATTCCAAAATTATTTCTAATTTTTCAAGTAATAAATATATTTGCGTTTATCGTTCACATTACTTGACACTTATTCTCGTCATTAAATAAATAAATAAAAAAATTTATATGCAAAATTTCTTATTTATTTTATATAGAAAATCTCGGGTTATTACATATACCCCGTGTAAAGGGGGTAATAAATCTGGCGATCTGCTTTAGTTCAAAACTGTTGGGAAGAGGATTGTTATACTTTGGGTAGCATATGGACTCTAAATAGCAAGGGACTTGGCTAGAACACGAGGTGATATATATATATATATATATATATATATATATATATATATATATATATATAAGAGGATCAAAAGCATTCTCCTTAAATAGCATTCCGCTTAAATAGCATTCTTTTATTAAAACTACGCTGCGTTTTGGAGGGACGTGATGGCATTTTTGTAAATACGCGGTGGCATTGTATTTACAAAAATGTCACCGCCATTCCTTCAAAATGACGTAGTTTTAATAAAAGAATGTTATTTAAGCGAATGTTATTTAAGGAGAATGCTCTTGATCTCAATCAGTATATATATATATATATATATATATATATATATATATATATATATATATATTGCACTAAAAACAACGAATCAAGCATCACAGAAGGCAAAGTACAGAGATTAATTCCAGTTTTTCATAGCGAGCTTTGGAGGAGTATTTTGAAGAGATTTTCGTGACGATTGCAGATTAAGGCTACATGAAGGGTGGTTTTACATTATTCTTCATCTTAGAAATATTTGTAATTGAAATGATGCTTCCTTTAAATTATTCAATTTTTATTTCATTCGTTATGAACTAATTCACTTTTTAGTCTTATGATGGATCCTTAGGTGAAACGATGATTTTGTAGCTTTGATTTCCAGTTCAATAAAGTATTTCCCAGTTTATCTATATTAATTTGAGCGTGAATTTGTGAATTGCCTGATCAACGATTTTTCATGGATTTGTATGAACTCGAGATATGAAATACAGTCTAGACTTAGTTAATATAGCATGTGTTCTTGAATTTTATGAATAGCAGAATCTTGATGAATGTTAAAGTAGAGATATTCTTGACATCGCATGTAATCAGATAGAGAACTTAATCTTAAACCTTCTTTAATTTTAATTCACATAGAGATATAGTGAGTTAGTTGATTAAGGTGTTTAACTTGTTTCTATCTAAATTGTGGATTTAAGTTAATACGGTATTAGTGCATCGAGAGGTGGCTAGTACTACATTCGTATTCTTGATTAATAAACTGGTATAGTAATTTGAATTGGAATATAGGTGTAAAAATCAGAGTGGAACTTAGGGTGAAATCATAAGTCTAAATCTCCATTAATTGTTTGAAAAATCAGTTTTGATATTGGCATTTGTTTTGTGATAGAATATTTATTAATAATTTAGTTTTTATAATTTTAATCATTGAATTTGATAGTTTGATAAAATTAGGATTAATAGAAAATTGGTAATTGTGAGGTTTAAATTCTTACTAAGTCTCTGAGGGAACAATACTCTACTTACTATTATATTACTTGTTGACCATGTATATCCATCTACCTGCTGCTGGAAATCCGTATGAGAACTCCTATGTATATAGGACATCCTCCCTATCTTCTACTTCTTGGTCTTTAGCTCCTGCATGAGCTCAAAGACCTCATGTTTCAGCTCGTGGACCTTGTCCTTCGCTGAAACTCTTTCATCGTGCTCTTCCTCCCACATATCCTCCATACTTGTCTTATCTTCAAAGATTTCCTGGACCTCTTCCTTTAGTTCCCTAACCTCCCGTCCAAGCTTGATGTTTCTATCCAATAAGGCCATGAACAATGTTTTCATTGCCTCCCCGGGAGCCACCTCCTCTTCAGGTGCAATGGGATTTGTTGGGTAAAATTTAATTACGCACAACACGCAAGTATACGTGGTCAACAAGTAATAAAGTGAAAGTAGAGTATCGTTCCCACGAGAAATTGTTTAATAAAACTCACCAAGTACTAACCCGTAACCAACTCAATCTTATTTAAACGAATGAATTTCAAATTATATAATTAAACTACTATTAAATTTCACTAGTTAAATTAAGATTACGGAGATTTAAGATCACAACTTCACTTATTACTTCATTTAAGTTAACACACTTCTCATCAATTATTTTCTATATTTAATTGTTAATCAAGAACATTAAAGTAGATAAAACCACCTCTCGATGAATTATACCCATACTTACTTAAATCCACAGATGATAGAATTAAGCAAGACACCCTAATTAACTAATCCACTATATCTCTATGTGAATTACAATTAAAAAGGATTTAAAGCACAAGTTCTCTATAAGATTACATATGGCGTAAAGGCATATCTCTATCCTAAACACGAATCATGAATTTCATCTATGTAGAAATCACAAACATATGCTATTATGATAAGATCTAAATCAATACTTCATCTCTCGAGTTCATATAGATTATCACGGTAATTTTTAGCTAGGCAATTAAGAAATGAAGTCCAAATCACAATAGACAATCCTCACAATAGAACATAATAATTAATAGCGAAGCATATTAAAATAAACTACACAATAAGATCCATTGTAATCTCAAACAAAGAATTAGTTCATGATTATTAAATTAAAACTAAGAATCCACAATTGAATGATCATTAAAAGTTAAAGATAGAAGAAGATAAGAAGATAGAATCTATTGTCTGTAGATTTGATGCTCCCTCATCGCTCCTACTTTGAATCTTCAATGGTCTCCAAGTTGCTTCAATCTCCAAAACTTATTAGAGCTAGTATTTTGATCTAATCTACTCTACTATAATCTAATGGAATCCTCTCTCTAATCTCTAATCTCTTCTAATCCTTGTGATTCTCCTCCTTTTATAAGTCTCTTTACATGTCTTTAAGTCCTTTTGGAAGTCCTCTTGGAAGTCCTTCAGTCAATCGGATCGAAATAATTCTTCCCGGACTTAACTTTGACCAAAATTCGCATTTTCTGGGCATACCCCCGCCCCGGCGGGGGTCTAGGCTTGAAAAGGGCCCCTTTCAAGCAGTTAGGAACTTCTTTTGGAGCTGGTATGCCCACCCCGGCGTCGGTTTTGTGAAGGAATATTTTCTGCTCTGACGTCCTTTGGGAAAATGGCCATAACTTCTTTGTCTGAACTCCGATTTTGATGATTCAAGATGTTCCGAAAAGAGGAGACGTAGATCTACAACTTTAATGCTTTGAGTGTTTCGAAATAAGGACTGGAGCAATGTTGAAAGTGGCTCTGAAGTGGCTGTTATGTAAATGACTACCCGAAATAGTGACGTTCGACGTCCGTTGGTACAAATGTCATATCTCTTGCATCCGAACTCCGATTGGAATGATTCAAGTTGTTCCGGAAAGCTAAGAAGAAGCTCTACAATGTAATCCAGTTCCACGCCAAGAACATGAAAGCCCAAATGATGTCCAGATTTCTTTTCTTTGCGATTTCAACTCCCAAGCATATAATCTACAAAATGAACACAAAATGCATGAAAAGTAACTAAGAAATATGAGATTAAGCAAATAATTCAAGTAATAGATACCGGATAAGTAGGTATAAAACCTACTTATCAAATACCCCCAAACTTATACATTTGCTTGTCCTCAAGCAAAAACACAAAACAATAATGCTATGCAATGCAACTAATCTACATGCCTACGAATCCTGTAGTAATAACAGAAACAAGTCTATTTAATCGGCCTTAGAGAAATCAAGTAAACATGATAATACATCATATCAAAACAAATCAATAATTTCTCAATCAATCATCAAATCTTAGACTGTTATCACTAATATAGTGTGTGTGTGTGTGTGTGCTCTACAACAATGTTAACTGATATAAAATCAAATTTAACACATAATAAGTCTCTTCGAAGGCATCATACAGTGTAAACCTAAGAAATCCAAAAATAAGCTAGATCCAACTAAAATCAAACAATTACCAATATCGAGGGTCAACATGGGATACTTATGCTTTATTTATCATCCACGGGTGCTTTTTTCTCTTATTTCCCATTTTATTTATTCTTTTTTTTCTATTTTTTTTTCTTTTTGGATAGTGAGTGCGTTTTATGCTCCATCTCACGCCTGTGTTTATGAGGAGTGCATTTCACGCTTCTTCTCGACCCACCATAGGACTCAATTTATTCAACTCCATATCTTTTTTTTTTAGAAGCTTATATACCCCACTTTTTCCCCCAAACTTAGGTTCTTGCCTAATTCTTTGCCTGCACTGTCTATTCTTGTCATTCTCTTATTTAAACTAGCATTATCCTTTAGAGGTCCTTTATGTATCAATTTAAACTCAAACATTCAACAAGTTGTTTTTACTATGTTATCTTTATTATACCAGTTTCAAACAGAAAAAGACTTAATTCATAACTAGAAATCACATCAAAGCTCTAATGGTCAGTACTATACTTGTCTACCCAATTCCAATCTCATCATTGGCCAAAACAAACTGTAAACTATCTAACAACTGGATTCATGAAAATGAGCATAGTAACTAACTAATAATTTTTTTTGAATTTTTGAATTTTTGAATTTTTAATTTATTTTTTTAAGAAAGTGAATACAAAAACTAAATGTAACTATATGAACTACAATGTAAATAACTAACTATATGCAATACAACACTAAAATTCTCCCAAACTTAAACTAGACATTGTCCTTAATGGCTGAAATAGAAAAAAGTAAAGCAGAGGACTTCCCTGAAAATATAGCAATCCTCCTCCTTGTCCGCTAAGTTTGGAGAATAGATTAGGCGCATGGAACAAATTGGGCACCACACTTGAATTTGACTTGAATAACCTTTTCATAATCTTTTGCATGTCCATTGAACCTCCAATACCTACACTAAAGAGAGACAACATGGATTAGAATAGCACTTGGATTGGTAAGAGAACTTAATATGCAAATTAATTCCTAACTACTAAATAAACTAGTAAAGCAAATAAATAGAAAAATTCCTAGGTTGCCTCCCAGTTAGCGCTTGAATTATAGTCTTTCAACCTGACTTTGTCTAATCAACGCTATCCAATTCCTCTTCGATAGTTGAGGAACCCTCCATCCATCGGAAATAATGTAGCTTTTGGTAGGTTCCCATTTGTGATGGCTATCGAATTAAAGTCACCTAGCATGCTTTATTTAAATATGTGCCCAATTGAGAATATTGAATAACTAGGTGATTTTTCGTCCATTGAGCCTATGATTCGATTGGGGCTTTGAGGCTTGGCAAGAACAACGGGCTCTTCTTCTATCTTATCCTCCTAATCCCACCATGGCTTTACATTTGTACTTGCTCTCATGTCATAAAGAGCCTTGCCGACGACATGACCACCAAGCGGGCACAGTTTTGCAAATCGAACTGGACCCTTGATCTTTGGCGGAGAAGGAACTTGGGGCACTAATAACATCGACTCATCCTTGTTGGTACTCATAGTTAGTTCTTCACTGACCTTATTTTCATTATCCCCACTTGTCTCCTTTTTTTAACATCTCGTGTCTTATCCAATTGTAGATTTGGCTCGGGCACTTCATCAACCTCGGAATCCTCATCATAACACCAATTGTTTTGAGGACAGTTGTTCAAGGCTTTGAGTATTTGATCCATCTGGTTCTGCGTATTTTGAATTGATTTCTCTTGATTATGAATTGATTTCTCTTGATTCTGAATTGATCGCTCTTGATTAATCCTCCTCTCCTCACTTGATGCTACGAACTTGGACAACAATTCCTCCAACCTTGAATTATATGTCTCAGTCTCGGAAGCCATGTATTGAGTACCATTAGTTGAGATAGTGACGAGTTGTTCCATCCGATTATTAAAATTTTGGGTTGACAACTCTTGGCTAATCCTCATCTCCTCTAGGTTTGTTATGCCCTTCAATATTACATCCCTCAGATTTGACTTTTCTTCTTGTGGCAATGGAGGTGGACATGAAAATTCTGGTGTGAATGTTAGATTTGGAGTGTAGTATTGGTCTTCATAAGTATCACTCCATGCTGAATTCGGGTGATACCCCCAAACTTGCTGATAATTAGCATATATATAATCGTTGAAGTATTCACCACCGTGTTGTCTCGGCCCAAAACTAACCGTGCATTGATGACTCAGATGATTACCAGCACAATAATTGCAATTAACTGCTATCCTTCGAATACGTTGGGCTGCAACAACGTCCAACCTCCTCGAAAGTGTCTCAAGTTGTGCTGATAATGCAGAAAATGCATTGAGACCATCAATCTCTACTCCCCTTGGCTGAATCATTCTTGTATACGACCATTGATAATAAAATTCCGGCATAGTACCTGAAAAGAAAGAAAAATAAAAAGAGAATTTAAAAAGAAAAAAATGTTTAAATTAAGACTAATTTGATTGAAGCTAATATTGACAAAAATATATTAACTAATTCCCCAGCAACGGCGCCAAAAACTTGTTGGGTAAAATCTAATTACGCACAACACGCAAGTATACGTGGTCAACAAGTAATAAAGTGAAAGTAGAGTATCGTTCCCACGAGGAATTATTTAATAAAACTCACTAAGTACTAACCCGTAACCAACTCAATCTTATTTAAATAAATGAATTTTAAATTATATAATTAAACTACTATTAAATTTCACTAGTTAAATTAAGATTACGGAGATTTAAGATCACAACTTCACTTATTGCTTCATTGAAGTTAACACACTTCTCGTCAATTATTTTCTATCTTGAATTGTTAATCAAGAACACTAAAGTAGATAAAACCACCTCTCGATGCATTATACACATACTTACTTAAATCCACAGATGATAGAATTAAGCAAAACACCCTAATTAACTAATCCACTATATCTCTATGTGAATTACAATTAAAAATAATTTAAAGCACAAGTTCTCTATAAGATTACATATGGCGGTAAAGGCATATCTCTATCCTAAACACGAATCATGATTTTCATCTATCAGAAATCACAAACACATGTTATCATGATAAGATCTAAATCAATACTTCATCTCTCGAGTTCATATAGATTATCACGGTAATTGTTAGCTAGGCAATTAAGCAATTAAGTCCAAATCACAATAGGCAATCCTCACAATAGAACATAATAATTAATAGCGAAGCATATTAAAATAAACTACACAATAAGATCCATTGTAATCTCAAACAAAGAATTAGTTCATGATTATTAAATTAAAACTAAGAATCCATAATTGAATAATCATTAAAAGTTAAAGATAGAAGAAGATAAGAAGATAGAATCTATTGTCTGTAGATTTGATGCTCCCTCCTCGCTCCTACTTTGAATCTTCAATGGTCTCCAAGTTGCTTCAATCTCCAAAACTCATTAGAATGAGTATTTTGATCTAATCTACTCTACTCTACTCTAATGGAATCCTCTCTCTAATCTCTAATCTCTTCTAATCCTTGTAATTCTCCTCCTTTTATAATTCTCTTTACATGTCTTTAAGTCCTTTTGGAAGTCCTCTTGGAAGTCCTTCAGTCAATCGGATCGAAACAATCCTTCCCGGACTCAACTTTGACCAAAATTCGCATTTTCTGGGCATACCCCCACCCCGGCGGAGGTCTAGGCTTGAAAAGGGCCCGCCCCGGCGGGCTAGGGGCCTGCTTTGGAGCTGGTATGCCCACCCCGGCGGCGGTTTTGTGAAGGAATATTTTCTGCTCTGACGTCCTTTGGGAAAATGGTCATAACGTCTTTGTCTGAACTCTGATTTTGATGATTCAAGATGTTCCGGAAAGAGGAGACGTAGATCTACAACTTTCATGCTTTGAGTTTTTCTAAATAAGGACGGGAGCAATGTTGAAAGTGGCTCTGAAGTGGCTGCTATGTAAATGACCACCCGAAACAGTGACGTTCGACGTCCGTTGGTACTAATGTCATATCTCTTGCATCCGAACTCCGATTGGAATGATTCAAGTTGTTCCAAAAAGCTAAGAAGAAGCTCTACAATGTAATCTAGTTCCACGCCAAGAACATGAAATCCCAAATGATGTCCGGATTGCTTTTCTTTGCGATTTCATACCAATTCTTTGTCATTTCAACTCCCAAGCATATAATCTACAAAATGAACACAAAATGCATGAAAAGTAACTAAGAAAGATGAGATTAAGTAAATAATTCAAGTAATAGATACCGGATAAGTAGGTATAAAACCTACTTATCAGGGTTAAAAGATGCCATCTCTACCTCCTCCTCCTCCTCCGACATGCCATCGAATATGGACATAAGGTCTAGGCTTTCAGTGTCTCCAGACTCAACTATCACCACTTCAGGCTCTTCTGCCATAGGGTTCGGTATAATCTCTACTTGATTCACCGATTCCTCACTTACTACATGTATATCCCTATACATTTTGTTTTCTCCTGACATCTAAAACAAAACAATTTAGTTTGATTAGTACACGCCAGTATAATAATAAAAACACATATCATATATAATGCATTTTTAGGATTAATTTCCATCTTTTACTTCTTTGAGTCTTCTTAAGGTTATGACTTAAGGTTCTAATTCCCCCTTAAGTTTTATAACCTAATACTTTGATACCAACATGTGACGCCTCCAAATCCGGGTATCTTCCAACCCGACATATGGTGCTACACGATGCTACAGTTCACACATACATTCAATTGAAAAGCCTCAAAAGAACGAATGTCTTATATATATTCCAAACAATATTACCATTCCCCAGGTTCTTTATAACCATTACATTTGTTCTTGTCATAATATCAAATAATAACAACATTCAACCTATACTATTAAAAAAGCAATCTATAGGTTCACCTTAGCCTTCCCTTTATCTTTACCGGATCCTTCGGTCCATTTGGTCTTAGCTTCATTCATTTGGTTCAAGCAAGAATGAGCATAACTAGCTCAGCAAGTATGACAATTTCATTTAACAATATGCTTAAAACATACAAATTGTATATCTTCAATAACTGAACAATAGCTATGAAGTACTATCGATATTTCAAAATAACACTTCTTTTCCTTTCAAAACATTTCATCATGAACAACATTCATAAAGTTTGGTTCATGACCATGAGCATTCCATACTTTCTTTAAAAAGGACAACCCGACACCAAGTCCGTAAGTCCAGCATATCTTACGAGCAGGTCTAGGTGATCAGCCTATAGTACTCTATGTTGTACAACACTACTTTCTTTAAACATATGTACGTTTAAGGTTTGGCAACCTCACATGTCTATCGTTTGACAACAAAACATTTGTTTATGCATACTCAGTCTTCCTTTAAAAACCATACCAAAATAGTTTGGCAAAACTTAACAACATTGATAGATTATAAGAAATCCATAAAGCATCTTAAGTCTAGCCGAAGGAATTGGCTTCGACTTCATCATACATTAATTCATACGTAAGGTACATGAATTACAAAGCTTGTCCAAAGAATTCAGACAAGGGTCAGAATACTTGCCTTTAGCGTCTTCTATCGTTTAAATAAATTCCCTTTATGTCTTTAGGGTTTCTACAACACATGATCACATAACATACCACATTAGGTTGTATATAATCAAGTAAGGTCATTACTATATCTTACCATTCTTCTCAATCTAATCATGTTTTAGATTGTTTAACATTGTTTCAAGTTTATCGCATTACTTTGTTCTTACATTCACGTTCGAGTAAATTATCTTCAACCTTTAGTTGTTAACTTAAGGTTTTCATCATCTTAATTGATGTTACTTTAGGTTTAGTATGGATATGAATTACCATTAATCAATTAGCTTTTTCCTTTCATATTCAAAATTATTCAATTTTAGGTCTTGTCTAGTCTTTGGCATTGCTATTTGACTTTTCCTTCTTAGACTTCAAGTTGCATGCGGGTTTTTCAGTGCAACCCGGTCTCGGTATTTGTGAGCCACCATTTCCTCTCAGTCATGCTTGTGTGGTACCAGTTCTCAGTGTGTTGGGGTTCGGCCTCGCTTTTCTACCAGCTTCCTTCTTTCTTGGGTATTCTGTGTACCTTACCACCTCAAAAAATTTGACAGTTGATTTTCTGGTGTGAATTTCCCAGCTCCATAACTTAATCATTATAAGTCCGAATTGGCTTGTTCAAAATCCATTAGCTCCCAAATCACATGTTCTAAGTGTTCATATAAGAATTTTACATTTTTGAATCCATTAACACAGAATTCACCGTTTAAGTTCATTTTTACGAAAATGTTAAACATTCATAGCTCGTTTCTTCGTTCTAAGTCAGAAATTAATCATTTTTGAGTCCGCAACTCTAGAATACCAATTGAGACTATTCTCCATCGAAAACCAATGTTTCCGAGTTCAATGTCAAAATTTAACTTCCATGCCAAGAATTTCACGATTTCGACGATTATCGTCTAATCTCGTAAATTCCGCCATAACTTCGTTACTTGAGATTTTTACACCGTTCCAAATAGATTCATTCCATTGTCACAACATGTATAATCTAAACCTATAAATGATGGTGTTAAACTTGTCCATTAACAACAACATAATACAATTTTTCCATGAATTTCAATGGTTTAAGCTTTTATACTTTGGATTTCACTTCCCATGGTTTATTAAAGTTTAAGTTCTTTAACAACCATCCTTATTCCTTCATATCATACATACTCCATCAATCCTCACTTCTCTAACAAATAACAATTGAAGAGAGGAAGATTAATGGTTAAGAGGATTACCCTTGATGATCACTTTATTCTTCCTTGAATTATGAAAGGCTAACTTTTTCTAACTTATTCTCTCTAACAAATAAGCACTTATAATGTTGGATGAAATTTAACAAATAAAAAATGACTATCACTCCTTATATTTATAGAAAATCCTTGATTATGGTAAAATGGACATTTAGGCCATCCACCTCCTTATTCCACCTCCTTAGCCACCTCCTTACTATTCATCTCTTGGTCACCAAGTAAAACTACTTTACTTGGTCACCAAGATGGTTCCATGTGATCATGGGGCCCACATGGGTTACCCCATGGGTCACTCTTACCCCTTGGATCGATCTACAGATCCGGTTCTTACTTTGGGCTTTAGGTTTAATTAACCTTAACTATGCTTTGGGCTTGCATTAACAATCATTTGGGCCTTAACATTAATAAGCATTGGGCTTTAACATAATTCCTATTGGACTTTAACCATTACTACACTTGGCTACCAAATCCTACAAGTCCAATACATTTGGCTTAAAGCGGCCTTATAACGTATTATACACGTATTCTTCTCGTATGCTAACTCGTATACTCATTCATAATATACGACATACCATTATTCATACATACTCGTATTGTGACAACCCGAGAATTTTGATAAATATTTAAATCTTAAAAGATTGAATTAATGTTAAATAATGAACCAAGACAGAAAATAAGTGTATGGATTTGGCATTTTCGAAGGATTTTCTGGATTTAAAATTTTCTCTAGTGAATTATTCAGGATTAAGGGTATAAGTGTATATGTATCTGTGTATGTGGTTTTATGTGTGCAGTATGTGGTTAAGGGTCAAGGGTTGACTAGATAAATTATATATGTGGCAAACCCTAACCATATATTAAGAACATCGGCGTTGTGACACCCCCAAATCCGGGTACTTCAATTTCACGGGATTTGGTGTTTACTGTACAAATATCATCTATCTATCTACCCATAATAAATGCAAACCATGCAATAGATAGAATAAAAATCTTCCCCTTAAGGGTTACAACATCTGAATAATAATAATACAATCCCAGGTTAAACTAACCTTAAACATCTGTGCGGAATCATAAACAAATAAGTCTTAACAACATCGTTAACTCAAGTCTTAAACATAACTACATCATCTAATAAAAATAACAAGTCTTCATCACTTGTTAACCTTGCCCTTGCCTTTACTAGTGGAAGGTTCATCAGTTCTTTCTTTTTCTTAATCGCAATGTTATTATTAAGCAAGAGTGAGCACTATTGCCCACAAGTATAATAATGAAATAACAGTATAATAACATGCGAATAAATCAAAGACATCTGAATAAAAGCTCAACTTTTGAATCAAGAATCAAAAGAATTCTGAGGGTCATAAGACCTTGAACTATATCCTAGGTTATCAAGGGTTATACTTGAAACCTTTAACAGTCATAAGACTATGGACCTTTCTACTGATCGAGGGGATCAATTACTTACCATCACATGCACAATATCTTAACGCTAACGCATAAGTAAATCTCTTTGCAGAGTTGTTCATCTCAGTTTGACATTCGAGTCCGCACCAAAGGAAGTTTGGTTTGGATAATTCAATAAGGGTTCTGAAATTTAGAACGTTCATCAACTAAGGACTAGTTGAATCAATGAAGTTCACTAGTCTAATAAGGTTCAACAATAATGATATTCAATTTGAATAATAATCTCAAGGAGTATACAATAGAACATTATTGTATAACAAAATCATACTTTGAAAAGATAATAAATCTTTAATATAATAATTCGAACTTGAATAATAGTAATGATAATTTACTCGAGGTAAATAATAAACTTGAACAATAATGACAAGTAGGGTTAGGAAACTTGCCTCGTGCGTAGATTACACTTTAACTAAGCACGTTCTTTGAATTAAATCCTACATATCATTCACATCCACAATACCAGTTAATTATAACTTAACTAATCATCATAAACTCATTCTCTTTGTCTACTTTGATTATTTAACTATACTTAGTTAATTTACCACTTTGTCACATAATTTATACTTCATGAATAACAAGCTTATTATGTATTCAATAATTCGATCCACATGCAATTATGTTATTAACATGTTAAACAACTCTTTTTTCATCATATTATACTTCTAACATGTTTACATGTTCATTACATTAAATTACTAACACATTGTGAGACTTAAACATTTTGAAAATTACATTTACGAATTTTTCTGGAGAGAATGAAATTATTTACCACTCGTTACACTTTGATCTTATTGGCATTTATTATACCAAATTAAAACACATGGCGCCACTTGGTTGAAACTCAAGCGTATGCGACGCGATGTTTAGGCGTGAGATCAAGCGCCAGCGAAGCGACGATCAAAATCTGTTACGCAATTCAAAAAATTGCGAACAACATCCAAAAACTCCAATTTAAAATATTACTACACGAATTTAGACATACCCACATGTTATAATTCATATATAATCATAACCCAACATTTATAGCATGGTTTTAACCCATTAAAACACATAATCACAGAACTAAAATATGTGAATTTCACTGACTTTGATGTTCTTGGAGGTTTTGAAAATAAAACATGACAATTGTCACTACGGATTCGTTATAACACCGAATCCATTTATTTAAACTTTGGTCTCTTCGTATAAACATGCATAATAATATACGAGTGTAAAATTTAGGGATAATATATGATCAACACATGAATTATCACGTATAAGGCCATATGGCCATAACCCAAACTCTGTAAATTTTTGAAATAGCAATTCATAGTATGATGAAACTTATGATATGGAATCATATACAATATATATAAGATATGCTATGCTACTCGAATTATTACATATATACACATAATTGTTAACCCATTCAACTACAAAAACTTTACAGAGGACTTAAGTCATGTTTAGGAAAACTTTAAAAGACGTAAAGTAAGAATTGGGTTGGATAGAATTACCCAAATCGTAGTGTAGATTTTAATAGGAGATGAATTCCTTCTCAATTCCTTCTTCAATCACTGACTCACAATTCTCCTCAACAATTATTAGTTTCTCTCTAACTAGTTTTATCAGACTCAAGAAAATGAAATAAAAGAATACGCATATATTTTATAAACTGACGTAGTTGTGGTCAGTTAACCAATTCGTGGTTAACTGCCCTCAACCACTACTAAGGCCTTGTTTGGCTATTCAATATAATTCATTCTCATTTAATTTGATAAACTTCTTATACTATAGTTTAATTAATGTCACACTCCTTATAAAATAACTCCAATATTTTATTTAATTTATTTTAAATAAAATATAATAATTTCTCACAAATTCACATAGTCACATAAATAATTTTCTCATTAATAAATAATGTCAAATTATTAACTCTCTAATTAATAATTAAATTAATTAAAATAACATCATGCTTAGTTAATTATTTCATTTAAGTCAATAAGCTCACATAAATACATACTTCGATAATAAAAATTCTCCACATTAATTTAATAAATGTAACACATAATTAAATTAATCTACCACAACTGCATCAATTAATTATTTAATCTAATAATTAAATCATCAAAATATTTATTTACTTCAATAAATATTAAGATTAAATTACAAAAATCTCGTTCGTCACAGACGTTCAGTTAGGAAACCCTAATGATTGATAAGAAACCCTAGTACCGGCTCTGGAAACCCTATTTTCAGTTTTGGAAATCCAAACCCCTAATTCAGATTAAGAAAACCCTAACTTGGGATCTCAGGGATTTAAGTGAATTGATTATAAGATTAATTAGGGTAAAACCTATAGAATTGATTAGAAAACCCTAATTTTAAAATTAGAAACCCTAATTGTTCTATTAGAAACCCTAATGTACAATTATAGAACCTAATTGCTAAATTAGGAACCCTAATTGTTAATTAGGAAACATTAATCCTAATTACAAGTCCTAAGTGATTAGAAAACCTCACTACAAAAAATGGGGCTTCAGCAACAATCGATTTTCGTTGCTAAAGGTGCCAAATTTCGTTGCTAAAGGGTTTTGGCAACGACTTTCTTCGTCAAGTTGCGTCTTCGTTTCAAGAATGAGCGTTGCTAATTGTTCAAGAACGAACGTATTTTTTTCGTTGCCAAAAGTAATACATTTTGCAACGAAATTTGGCTTTCGTACACAGACAGCGATCATTTAGCAACAAAATGTATCGTTACAAAATAATTAAAATTTCGTTGCTAAAAACCCCATTTCGTTGCAAAAGCCTCCTAATTGGCAACGAAATGAACCTTTTTTTTTTGCAACGAGCATGCATTTTCGTTGCAATAAAACACCATTTTGCAACGAAATTTTTCGTTGCAGTAAATTATGAAATTTGTTGCCTAAGCTTGCTTTCGTTGCGGAATGTAAACTTTTTAGCAACGATTTTCGTTCCTGATTATATTATTTGGCAACGACATTATGCTTTGAATCAACAACAAAAATGTTTGTTGTGGTTATGTTTCAATAGCAACGAAAGTCGTCGATTAGCAACGACATTATATGTTGTCATTTCTTTATATGTGCAACGAAAGTTGATATAATTTACAACGATAAAAAATGTTGCCTTTTATTTTAGTATTAGCAACAATATCATCTCCGTTGTTATTAGGTTACTTTTTCGTTGCCAAATATTATATTTTTAATGTCATTAGCAACAAAAATTTGTTGCTATATTAAAACTTGTTCAATGCTTTGGTAACGAATTATATTGTTGCCAAATCAAAATTTGACATTCTTTTTGTGTACCTGACTGGATCAATGTCCCCATAGCAAATAATGGTAAAAATATAAAAAACTAAAATATTATTAACTTAATAAAATCGTCCACTACATAATCATTCATTATCTTTACAATTAACCATCTAAAGCTACCATATTTCTTCAATCAAAGTATATATCTACATATATAGAGAGTACACTTCATTAATTCGTCCCTTGTCTTCCGTAAATGTAGCACGAAAATTTGATACACAGTATTGTAAGGCATGTCGTAGAAGCAGTCTTCTTGCACATTTAAAAGTAATAGCAAGTCAGGAAAATAAAGCAAATAGGTCACCAGAGACACTTAGTGTCAAAATCAATACACAAAGACAATAAAGTTGTTACGTGGTACAATATCAAGGCTTGGCTCCTATTTCATAATACTTTAGAATACCACCAATTTCTTGTTCAATTTGAGTAACTAAACAATAAATATAGTTGGCACATCAATGCATAATCACTCTCCAACTTGGTTATAGCACATGTTAGAACAAGTATTCCACTTTCCATTGCCAACAATATTTCCCATCATTGCATTCAATTTAATAAGGGGATGAGTTATCTTCAAAAAACATGCAAAAATACTTGAAAAATGATATCTTGTGAAAAGCATTTATGAGCTGAAGATTGAGACTACATATACCATACATGTGAATCATAGTCGTTGTTGCGATTATCACCCATCACAAAAACTGAGTTTCCTGGTACACGCTGCACCACAGTATAAAAGCATCAGTTTCATAATCAATATTGGTTGGCCAGTAACAGTTCATTCTTATAAAAATCATCTACATCATGCTTCCACTAGTGCTTGCCCTTTTACAACATACATAGGCTAAAATCCTAGGCCACTTATAATTTAAAAAGTTTTATGAATGCACATTTTTCAAATTTTGAGACAGAATAAAAAAAGAACAAGAAAATAAATGGGGAGTTGGAAGTATAGTGAAACTACACATACAACTGGTGTCATTTCATATTTAGGTGCTCCGAGAATGAAATCTTCTTCCTTCATGAACCTGAAACGTAACAGATTATACAAAAACAATGAGTACCAAGACATATTATAGGGTGAAAAAAACGTACAGATAAAGAAAGAACATTGTCACATTATATGTGCCTGTCAAAAACTAGAATATATTATAGTTTATATGGTAGAATAAATATTCACCCCAAGATGTGTTTAGCATCAAGCTCAATATTAACCTCAGTTTGGTTATTCAGAAATAGAAATCTACATTCTAGAAGTGAAGCAAAACTTACCTCCTCCCATTTGGAATTTTCCATTCGAATGTATACTTACAATATGATACAGCCAGGTTGTGACGCCCCCAAAATTAGTTATACATCACCCATCTTGGGTCGTCAGATACATGGTACAGAATTCAAATACAACTTACTAATACAACTGTCGTGTACAATACGACAAACATAAATTGTGAGTTTGAATACAAATATTATCTACTAGAGATTATACAAACTCAAAAGGAGTCCTCATTACAATTATTATCACACTATTTCACAGAATAGTGAGGACTACTAATGCTATCCTCTGGACCATCACTCTGTTCCCCAACTCGTCCCAGCTATATTCTCATTTCCTGAAGAGAACAGTGAAAGAAAAGGTGAGCTCAACTAGCCAGTAAGAAATATTATGACTAAGATAATGCAGAATAAATTATCATTAGTCTCTAACAATGTTAAACTGATAAAATATAAAAGACATCAAGTTTAACTGCAGCGGAACAAGCAATCTATTAAAAGAGTTAAGTAAAAAATAAAATCTACTATCTTTTATAATTTAAAAGGTTTTTCATCACTTTTATCGCTGAGACTCAGCTTAATAAATATTCCACATCATCGAATCACCCCTACACTACGGCCAAGGATATTCTTTAGTATCACGACCATAATTATCCATGCACTACGGGCCAAGAATATTTGTGTATTCATTAATGGTCATGATCATGTCAACAACTGTTCATCAATGCACTACTGCCAATGAGAACTTTTACCACATCATTTCTAACATTACTTACCATGATTACAATCAATAATCCTCGGTCATAATCATACCAAGTTCATCTATGCACTACAGAATACATGATGACTTTCAACAAAATATAAACATGAGGATGATGACAATGATATAAGAATTCAATAAAACAAGTTCAAGAATTATTTTATCCGTAAATTATTAACGTCCAAATTGTCAACATGATAATGTTTTGTAGAGTAAAATTCGTGAATGATCGGAAGAATATTTTCATGAAAAGATATTTGGATGAAGCGCAAATATCAAGGATATTTTACTAATTTCATGGAGTATAGAAGTTCTAAACTTTAACCAACCGAGTATAATAAAGAATGGAATAACAAAAGAAATCACCATGCATGCGGTATTTGACATGGCAAAAGTTATTCCAACAAAATAATAATAACGTAACCGTGTCGTGCAAAATTTGCAATCACGGGATGTTCCAACAGAATAATAAAGATTTTAAACCGTGTCCGGTGTAAAACACATGATGAGATGCTCCAAATAATAATAATAAAGATTTAAACCAGTCCGTGTAAAAACACGCAGGCATGGATGTACCAACGGAATAATAATAAAGATTTTAACCAGTCCGTAAAAAACACGAGCAGGATGTTCCAAAAGAATAATAGAAGAATGTCACCAAGTATAGGGTGAGCCAGACATGTAAAAGTTATTTCAACGTAATAATAAGAATTGGAATAACAGTTCTCTTCATGAATAAGAAAGAATAACACTCCTTACGAGTATAACAAATAATATTCCCTACCTTAAGAAGAAGAGTACTGGATATATAAGTAGTGAAGTAGCAGAATACTTTCTTCTTTCTATCTATAGTTTATCTCTGAGTTTCAAAGAATTAAAAGAAAATAATGAATGAATGAGCTTCATTTATAGAAAAATGGAATGCATAAGAACTAACTCATGAATCTATTAGATTGATTTACTTTAATCTGACGGTCCATATTTAAAGCAAAATAAAATATAATATATTCTATTTATAATCTAATAAAACGAATAACTTTATAAAAAATTTTACTATGCAGGCACTATGCAAATACTATGCATAATAAAATATAATATATTCTAATTATTGTCTAATAAAATGTATAGCTTTATAAAAGTATTCTATTTTATATAAAAAAAATTACTATGCAAAACACTATCATAGAATATTATATACAACACTATATGCATAATAGAATATAATATATTCTATTATAGAATAACTTTATAAAAGTATTCTATTTTATATAAAAGATTTTCCAGATTATTACATTAATAATACCAACAAAATCGAGTGACTTATCACTTAAGCATCAATAATTAATACCGTGTGCTACTATGCAACCACGCATATTATTGTACTTTTAACACCGGGTGTTTCAACAGTTAACGGTAAAACTTCCGTCGTTATTTTCATAAAGTATTTTTGTCATTTTCTCAATCCGGCAATAATTATTTGTGGGATCCACCAATGATTGTGTCGTACTAATATTCCTCGTTAAAACGAATATTCCCCGATTAATCGAATATTATATAACAACTTGCGTACTTTGCAAAATTTATAAATATTACCCATAACTATTATATTAATTTCACTCCATAATATTCAAAAATAATATTTATAGAAAATTTATCTTTATTCAAAAAGTTGGGATTTTACACAGGTCTAATGTAGCTTTTAATATCCGTAGAACTGTGCTTTAACCGGTCTAGAATCTGAAAAAGTTATAAATTTGATAGCATCATACATTCACTGAAGGAGATCATAAAACTTCGGTCAAATAGGTTAGCTTCCCATAAATATTGACATACCTGACTTCGCAAGACTAGGGAATTCACTAGGATCTTTTCCAAAAAGTTTGAAAACAATACGATCAGTACGACTACTAATAATTGAATAAATAAAACCTGAAACTGATATTCATTGAATACTACAGAGAAATAGTGGGTACCAGAAGTCGACTGAATCCTCTTCCACCCAATGTCTCTGGTGATGTCAAGCGCAAACTTTTCAGCAATAAGTGTACAGCATGAGCAGTCCTATATTTGAAAATTAGCTTGTTTATCACATATTTAGGTAATTCTTTTTATACAGGACATACACTAAAGACACCGCCGCCAAAGATCGAGCACACATATTTAGGTAACTCTTTTTATACACGTGTGCCTTCATATAATATTTCGCACAAGAAAATTTAGTTTATAGGTCATAAAGAATGTGTTTTTTAGGAGGGCGTGTCTGTTTTAGGGGGGAGGGTGTGTGTGTGCATATATATAGACCTAGTGATCTATCGTTCCTTGTAAGCCACTTTGAGGATTCCATAACATCTATGCTAGTTGAATGAGTATTCACAATTAGATGAAAATTCAAGATAGTGGTGCCAAAATAAATTGAAACTAAATTGAGCAAGTTTTCAGTAGGAATGAGGATTTAAGCATATTTCTATGTGAAAGTAAACCTTTCATGTACAAAAGTTTGAAGATTATGTATTCCACAATGTCTTTTAACATTTTCTTTCTAAAACAATCTAATGGGATGCAACTTATTTGACATGTCATATAACGTTGAATGTTAGTTTTAAGTTGTTGCAATTCTAGATCCACCGTTCAAACCTCACAAGAAATATGACACCATAAATAGTCAAGTACCATCCTTACAAGTTTATCAAAAGCAGGCTGTGAAGGCGCCCCAAACACTGAATATCACAAATATTGAGAACATGTTATCCATCCATATGCAAATAAAGTCTTGTCCCACAAAATTTAACAAATCAACTCTCTTTCAGTTATACAATAGCTGCACCTTCACCCCTCTGATGGTCCTAGTTCAGTTAGACATTATGAAAAAGGGGGGAGGAATAAGTATATTTATCAACTTCATCATTACATAAACTATTTAAGAGATGAATCGGTTGGGAAAAACGTTAAGGCTGAGACTAATGTTGTACATAGCATCCAAGCATGTTGCAGAGAAGCAAGTTTGATGAATGGTTAGAAATGTTAATAGATATTGGACCATATGCATACTCAAAGAAAATAGATCGATCATCTAGGGACAAGTAACCTTCTTTTTATTTAGCTCAAGGCATAAGTACATACCGTTTCCAAACATCTTATTGAGACTCTTTTCTTGGTAAGGTCGTCGCTGTGCTTGAGGCTTCAACTCCATGTCAAGATCAGGATTGACCTGTCTTATTAAATATAAATAAAAGATTATTATTAACCTGTAGTAGCCAACAAGAATTTCACAAAGAAACAAGATCCTCTGAAGTAGCAGTGGTGTTCCTCAACTCAAGATCACTCATTTTATAACCCTTTAACATCCTAGTTATTAAAAAATAATCTTTAACATTCCCAAACAGGGTTCATTAAGGAAGAGACAAACCTAAATTCAACCAAAGATAAAACCAAATGAGAAACAACTCACAGTATCATTTCTGAAGTCATACTCCTCGAGCATTGGATAGTTTAAAGCATTTGGCAAGCAACACTGCTTTACATTTTCAACCTGTCATTATGAATACTAATTGATGAATTATGTACTATTCAAGGAAATGAAGAACCCATAAACCTGACTTTCCACAAAAACACTAATTCAGTTTTAGGAGGCTTTCTTGTGATTCTTTCAATATGCATTTGTAATTTCCAGATAGAGGGGAAAAGCAACAGAGGAATAATATGATGATCGGTATTTACAACTATTAAAGTCATCAGGTATTTTTGTGCATTCATATGCCAACATGATAAAAGGTTATTGATTAAACCACTTCAATCAACAAACTATTTATTTTGATCAATAATTTTATATTATATTCGGCCCTTCAAGAAAATGTTAATTCCTGCAATTCTTTCCCATCGACACATTAAAAAAACAGAAAGTCAAGTTTCAAAGATCAGAAAGTTGGCAACATGCCCAGCTCTTTACTATCATAGGATTAACATGTAATGCTTTGACACTTTCACCAAAATCACTCTTTTCAAAATCTAAAGTAAAACTAATTAAAAATTAACTGACACAACAAAGTATCAACAGAAGCCAAGACAAACAAGCAATTCTCATTTGAGAAATACATAGACCACGGTTTTGCTAAGTTAACAAAAACTACATGATATAAGCCAGGGAAGGGAAAAGGGGATCCTAATGTACCCGAACAATAGATAAAATGCAGAATATGAACTGCGTAGTTCAATAACAAAGTATTGCATCGACTTACCTGAGCAGGATCGATCTCAAATGAGTGAGCTTCTTTCTCTTCAGTTGCAGCAGCCAATTGTGCTTCATTTAGCAACTCCTCATGCCTACCTTCAATTTCACCCAATGACTTGCTAATTATAAATCCATCATTTCCCTGCATCCCCTAATAATAAAAATATTTGCGGCCCCCAAAATCATCTCAATATAAGAAATTGAAGAGAACATTCCCAGAGATGAATTGACTAAAGAAAATAACAAGGAAAATAAAAAATTACACACTCGATACTTACAAGATGCTTGAGAGTAGACATTAGAATAGATGTATATTCTACCATTAGTGCATTACTAAATATACCTTTTTGCTATTGAAGATTTCAACCAAGGCCTCTTTTAATACCTGTTCCAAAAATGCACAGGCATACACTGATCATATCTGAATTTTAAAGAGTAAAACCAGTGAATCTGTAATATGTTATTACCTCTTGCTTGTCTGGAAGCTTATCTCCATTTAGCAAAACTAGATTAAGACTCCCAAATTGATCATAATATAACAGGTCAATCTGCTCAACATTTTCTCCAACACAGGCAATTAGAAGGAAGACGAAGTTCAGTTTTACAAGCAGGATTGAAAAAAGATTTAGATTTTAGACTTGTGAAAAATCAACACAAACTCAATGTACCATCTAATTTTCTTTAACCTTCGGTAGCAGAAGAGGGAGACTGACCTGTGCAGGAGTAAGGGTTTGGTCGTCGTCCTCCATCCTCCTCGCAAAAAAATCCTCCTTTCCGCGGCCGAAGCCTCCAATTGCGCGCGCGTATAAAATTAGACCTTGACAGAACACCTCCGCCCCATCCACCGCTCCTAAAATCCCCCATCGACTGATTCCGCCTCCCATCAGATGCAGATCTAAACCCTCTGTCCTCGAAATTATCCCAAGTATAGCCCATCTTTTGTTTCTGATTCTTGCACATGTCGACACAATTATAAAAAATAGCAGAGAATGTAGAAATTACGGCTTGACTCGGTATGAGAGATTTAGGCTCTTGTATAAGATATTAAGGGTATGAGAGACTTAGGCTCTTGACTCGAACTTAGTTGATTCCTAAGGAGAGAGGAGAAACCCAGATAGGTAGAGAAGAAACCTAGCTAACCCATCTCCCCTCTAATTGAAACATCGAATTTTTGCTAAGGAAGAGAGGTTAAACCCAATTGATATCTATTATATGCTTTCCAGACGACGCACGAACACAACTCAGTACTCTGTTCCAAAAAAAAAGAGTTTGATAACATTTTATATGTAGAATTATTATTTTAAAAATTAAAGATAAATTTAAATTTAAATTTTAGGATATTATAAATTAATTATAACAAATTGAAATATAACTCTTTTGTAGAACCAAGAACTAATATTTTAACGTTTGTAATTTGTTCCATAAAAAGAGTCATAATTATTATAATTTTGTTTACTATCAATTTATAACATTTTAAATTTTAAATTATTGTAACTTAATATTTTAATAAATACAATTAATATTTTAAATTACTTAAAATTATTATTAAGAATAAAATTTCTATTACAATATTAATTACATTACAATTTTAATTGTAGTATATTATAAATTAAAGAACATCAATATTTTTTTTACGTTTATTCTCTGTCATCGGCGTTGTTGAAAATGAAGGAGTATATAAGACTTCAGCTATAAAAAAATAAAAATAAAAAGTCTAACCTAAATCAAAGTGACGTTGCATCTTACTCTTCTTTTTTACAAATTCGTTTTTTTTTAAAACAAAATTAAATAAAATAGGGATAAAATTGATATTACATTAATATGGGTCAAACTAACTTATTAATATGTGAGTTATTAATTATTGAATATAAGTTATTAATATATATATATATATATATATATATATATATATATATATATGGTTTCAATCCATGGCAATCGATTGTTAGGAGTATTATTCTAACAACTATCATCTCCATCGTTTTCTATCATTGATCAATATAATTAATGACTGAGATTGAAAAAAATAAGTCTTTTATATATTAGCGGTAAGACTTTTATTTTTTTCAATTTCAGTCATTAATTATATTGATCAATGATGGAAAACGATGGAGATGATGAATTTTAGTATTTTGATTAAATTAAGTAAATATGTTATGATGTAAATGATGTAAATATGTTATGTTATGATGTAAATATGTTATGATTTTAGTATTTTAATGATATAATTTGAATTTTTGTTGTTTTGATTAATTAACAAAATAATTTGAATTTTAGTATTTTTTAGTATTTTTTAATTAGTATTTTTAGTATTTGATGTAAATATGTAATTAGTATTTTAGTGTTTGCTGTAAAGTGACTTTTAGTATTTTGATATGTTATACAACTAAGGTAAAATTTTAGTATTTTGATATGTTATACAACTATGGTAAAATTTAAGTATTTTAGTATTTGAATTTTAGTATTTTGATTAAATGATGTAAATATGTTATGATGTAAATATGATGTAAATGATGTAAATATGTCAATATGATAATATGTTATGTTATGATGTAAATGATGTAAATATGTTATGATTTTAGTATTTTAATGATATAATTTAAATTTTTGTTCTTTTGATTAATTAACAAAATAATTTGAATTTTAGTATTTTAGTATTTTTTTTGAATTTTAGTATTTTTTAATTTGATTTTTTTTAGTATTTTTTTAATTAGTATTTGATGTAAATATGTAATTAGTATTTTTAGTATTTTAGTGTTGGCTAACTGACTTTATAATAAAAAAATTCTTATAGCTTAGTTGGTTTGAACATTTGTTTAAGTACAGTGAGAGGTCTAGAGTTCAATTCTCAAGGAGAACATTATTTTATTTTATTTTTTAAAAAGCCCAGACTTTTTTATTATTAGTACTATTATAATTATTGTAATAATTATTATTATAATTATAATAATAATAATAATTACTAATAATAATAGTAATAGGAATAATAATAGTAATTATAATAATGATTAATAATAACAATAATAGTAGTTATAATAATAGTAATGGTAATAGTAATAGTAATAATAATTATAATTATTAATAATTATTATAATAATAATAATTATAATTATTATAATAATAATATTAATTATTATTATAATAGTAATAATAATAACAATAATAATAGTAACAATAATAATTATAATAATAATAGTAACAATAATAATAAAAATAATAATAATAACAACAACAATAACAACAACAATAACAATAATAATAACAACAACAATAATAATAATAATAACAATAATAATAATAATAATAATAATAATAGAAATTATAATAATATTAATAATTATAATTATTATTATTATAATAAAAATAATAATAATTATAAGATTAGTAATAATTATTCTAATAATAATAATAATAATAATTAATAATAATAGTAGTAGTAATAATAATAATAATAATAATAATAATAATAATAATAATAATAATAATAATAATAATAATAAAAAAAAATAGAGCACATGAAGCATGAAAAAAATTTAATAATGACTTATAAGTAAAAAAAATTAAAATTTAAGTTATTGCCAAACACTAAATAATAACAAATGACTTATAACTTAGTTTAACCAACTTATAAATCATTGTCAAATACCCTCTAATTCAAGATATAAAGAGAAATTAATATTTGATTATAAAAAAAATTACAAGTCAAGAAAAAGGAGAATTTGAAAAATGGGAGTTAAAAAAAACTTATACATCATTAGTGCAACTTTATTGGTATTGTTATTGTTATTATTATTATTTTTATTATTATTATTATTATTATTATTATTATTATTATTATTATTATTATTATTATTATTATTATTATTATTATTATTATTATTATTATTATTATTATTATTATTGTAGTAGTAGTATATAACTTCTTCAGATTATATTAATGGTATGTAGTGAATGAGAAGAAATGAATATATGGGAGAAATATCATATTTTGATATAAATATTAATCATTGCAAGATATTAAGAGATAACTTGTGTTGCTCCAGTGGTCAAATGACCAAAGTTCCAACTGATAGGTCACAGATTCGAATATGTTTCGCATTTAGACATAATTTTTAAATACTAAATACGAATATTTTTTGACAATTCTCCGAATACCTAATATAGTTTTACAAAAACATGCTTATTGGGATTATCTTAATTTAAGGCAACATTTTAATAGTCGTTGTAAAAAGTTGTATAAGATATGCAACGAAAATAAAAATTGCTGCCAATGAATGTGGTCCATATTAGGTAACGAAATATAGCAACAAAAAATTTTCGTTGCCCACGATTGAGGAGAAATCAAGTGGTTAGAAATTTTTCAACGAATTTCTAACGAATTTTGTTTCTAAATTTTGCAACGACTCATGAATTTCATTGCAAAAAGTGAAAGCCTGATACAATCTGCAACGAATGACAAATTTCGTTGCTAAACATACACTTTTAGCAACGACTTATAAAGCTGTTGCTTGAAAAATTGTTGCTAAAGCCCCATTTTTAGCAACAAAAAAACATTCGTTGCCCACGATGACGGGAAATCATGTGGCCGAAAATTTTGCAACGAATTTCTAACGAAATTTTTCCCTGAATGAATTAGTTAATCTAAATTTTGCAACGACTTATGAATTTCGTTGCAAAAAGTGAAAGCCTGACACAATCTGCAACGAAGGACAAATTTCGTTGCTATATATATACTTTTAGCAACGACTTATAAAGTCGTTGCCTGAAAAATCGTTGCTAAATGCCCATTTTTTTGTAGTGCCTAATTTAATTAGGAAAACCTAATTTACATTTTTAGTAACTAAAATTTTTATTTTTTTAGCCTAATAAGAAATCCAAGAAAATCAAATTTGTGAAACCTTAGGGTGAAACCTTAGGGTTAAACCCTAAGGGTTTGATCAAATGTCAATTTTGCCATTAAAATGGGAAGCCAAATGTCTAAAATGCCCTTTTTGCATTATTTATGTGATAGCTTACAAATCTTGCCAAAGCAGAGTTACTCAACAACTCTAACTACTCCATGTGACATAAAAGTCCAGCATTCAACCATTTTATATCAGCCAACTTAGTTACAACATGTTATTTATAGATTAAAGAGAGAGAAAATATATACTTTACCTCTCATTCTTGCCAAAGACATTCTCTCTCTAAAATCCAAAAATTTAGAGTGAGAAGATAAGTCATGTTCAAGCTTTAGCCTTCCAAGATCAGATCATAAGGATCACATTCAAAGATTGGACTTTTAAAGGTATAAAGCCCTAAAACTTGAAAATCATGTGATCTTATGTTAATGTTATGATTTGTTGTTTAAAGTTGTGTTAGAGGGTGTCATTTAGTGATATGGGTTGTTAGATCAAGGATCTATAACATCTAGATACACGAAATTGTAGATTTCAAAAATCTGGAAAACTTGAAATATGTTGTCTGACAGTCAAATGTCAGGGCTCGTAGATCTGTGTGTGTTAATGATTTGTTGTGTTTAAGGTTATATATATGTTCTATGTTGTTAGGGCTTTGGTCTAGAACTCGAATCAAGCCCAAATCATGTAAATATTGCATGTTATTAAGGGTCAAAGTGCGTTGACCGGCCACGACTGACTGTTTCTGGGTAACCCAGATTACCCAGAAAAGCCTAACACTGATTTTTAAGGCCATGGATCTTGCTTTTGTTAAGTGATTTGGTCATGTTGTTGTAATAGATTGGTTGTATAACATGAGAACTACATATCCAAGCTAGTAGATCACTTAGATCTTACATAGAATCAAAGTTATAAGAGGTTAAAGTAGGTTGACCGAACTGCCTTATGAAGGTTTCTGGAAAACCTAGAATCTTCAAGTACCGATTTTTCTGACAAGGTTTGACCAACCTTGATTGTTCATTTGTGTTGTTGTTAGACAGATATGATGATATGTTATTGTACCATGTCATATGTACTATAAATGTGAACCTTTAGATCACACAAATAAGACTTAGAGCTCAAGATATAAGGATCTAAATATAGCACCATGCATTGTTCTTCATTTTCTGGAAAACCCAAAAATGAAGAACAGTTTTGTCAGACTTTTTGAAGGCTTAGATCTCTCTGTAATGTTGTTGTTTGGCCATGATCGGAGTTAGTTTATGTAGTATTACATAAATAATATAATCTTGATACCATTACAAGCCCAGAAATCAACTAGAGCATGAAATTAATTATGGTCAAACTTGGACCCTGGTAGTTATGCATTTCTGGGTTAGGCTCAACAACACGAAGAACACCTACAATGACGGTTACTGCATTCATATAGGCACCTTTTTTACATTTCTTAATAAAATTAATTATTTTATTTAATAATTAGAGAAAATTAGTTTTAATTATGAAAATACATAATAAATTCCTAAAAATTATTTTAAAGCCTAAAAATGAGTTTTTAATAATTTTTAATATATTTCATAAATATTTAATATTTTTGGAATATTAATGGTATTTAATTTATTTAATTATAATATTAAATAAATTATTTAAAAATAATTTTAATACATGAAAAAATATATTATGGTATAACAAAATATTTTAATTTATTTTTAATGACTTTTAATATTTTTGATAAATTACATTAATAAATAAATATTAATGGTAATTAATTAATTTAATAAATATATTAAATAAATTATGGAAAAATAATATTAATGATTTAAAATTATATAAAAATAATTTAAAGGTTATACACATATTTTAAGGTATAAAATATAACTTTTGATATTTTTTCATGAAAATATTAATATATAATATTAATAGCGAGCTTATTTATTAATAGTTTTAATTACTTTAAAATCATTTAAAGGCAATAATAAAGTAATAAAAAATACTTTGAGATATTATAAATACATTATAATATTGTGATATATATTTCATTAACATTTAATATTAAATAAATATTAATGATAATGGAATATTTTTGTATTTAAATTAGATAAATACGATTTTAATGATTGAAAAATCATGATAAATGGTAATAATTATTTAAAAATTATTATGAGACTTGGAAAATTATTTTAATTGATAATCTAATTATCTAAGATAATCATGAACCAATTTAGGCAGTCTTAAGGAAAATAGGCTCGATATTTATCCGATTGAGCCGTCGGGATGTCAGAATTGTGCCGGATTCAACTCAAATTGCAATAGTTTGACTTGATACTAGGTTTTATGTGCTGTATAGACTGATAGGATTATGTGTTAATGTGTTTAGGTTATTTTATATATTGTGATGATATTATTCAAACTTGGTAGATCAATATTATTTATAATAGGTCTTCAGGCAAAGCTAGATAAATTGTGTAACAGTAATCAATCGAACATGCAAGTTTTTCTCTAACTTGATCTTGAGTTGTTTATTCGAATATGTTTATTGTTAATCATTGATGGTTACCATGTCTATGAATTATTGATTCGCACTCTGTGCATATTGCATGTATTCATCAGGTATGAAAGGCTGATCACCTTCATTACCATTTGGTCCAGATATAATTGTTTATGTTCCATGTTTGTTCAGCTATATAAAATTTGTTCATGTTAGTTCTCAATTATATTTCAGAATTTTAGCCAGCTTAATGTACAATTCTTTTCATAATGATATATCTTTAATTTCTTGAACTTAAACTTGCTGGGCAAACTTGTTGCTCACCCTTGCTATATCATGAAAAACATTGCAGATAAGGCGATTACGTCAGATACAAGGAAAAGTCAAAGCCAAGAACAGCTTGGGATTATATGTACAGTTAAATTGTAACAGTTATGTATGATAATAACATTGTATGTTAGATAGGATATTGGTTCAAGTATTATGTGAAGGTTTTCGACCTTGGGGTTAGTGTGTAAATGTAATGTATAAATAATTTATGTTTATATCTTCCGCAATAATTAAAGAAATAGTATACCATATCCTTAGTGATTAGGACCAGGATTTGGGGATGTCACACGTATGACACCTCGTATCATACTCGTATTAATTACCTCGTACAATACTTACGCATCACACGATTATCGTTTACTCATTAACGCTTTACTTTCCCTAACGTTCTTGAATTAAGTCCACAGGCGAAAAAATGCGTTTGCCATACGTGAATTATTATTACATAATCCATCTTCCATTGATATTCTATCATTACGTATTTCTCTGAAGTTCAAAAATAATTCCCGAGCAGAAAACTGTGAATAGTGTTTTTTGAAAAATTTCTTGGAAAGCTTTTATTTTCGTCTTGGAAATTCAAACACTTTAATTCCTTCACGTAGCCAAAATACTACGACATTCTGACATATCTAGGTTATAGAATGACATTATTCTTGCTAACACATAATAATAACATATAATATAATTTTATTCATTATTTAATTAAATAAAATTATTTTACAATAAATCCAAATTTCTCGGTCGTTACATCCTTCCCCCCTTATAAGGATTCTGTCCCCAGAATCGCGTCTTACATTAAACAAATAACTGAGGAAAATTCTTTTTCATATTTTCTTCAAGTTCCCACGTTGCTTCTTCGGCGTCGTGGTTCATCCATAACACCTTTACTGAATGCATAACTTTGTTCCTCAGAACTTGCTCTTTTCTATCAAGAATTTGAATAGGCACTTCTTCATACGTCAAGTCCTTCTCAATATGAATAGGTTCATATTATATCACGTGCTTATAAACTGGCTTATAAGGATGTAACACAAAAGCATGAAACACGTTATGTATTCGTTCTAGGTCTGGAGGTAATGCTATCACGTAGGCTACCTCTCCTACCCTTTTTAATATCTCGAAAGGTCCTATAAACCTTAGACTTAGCTTTCACTTCTTTCCAAAGCGTATCTTTCTTTTCCAGGGAGATACCTTCAAAAATACGTACGAACCTACTTCAAAGTCTATATTCACTCGATGCGAATCCGCATATTTCTTCTGTCTGTCTTGAGCTGCGACGAGACACATCTGTATCAACTTGACTACATTCGTTGTCTGTTGCACCAATTCTGGTCCTAGCATTCGGCGTTCTCCCACTTTGTCCCAACACAATGGTGTTCTACACTTTCTTCCATATAGAGCTTCGTAAGGCGGCATGCCTATGCTCGCATGATAACTGTTGTTATAAGCAAACTCTACTAGTGGTAGATGATCATCTCAACTACCCTTAAAATCTATGACGCAAGTTCTCAACATATCTTCTAGCGTCTGAATTGTTCTCTCACTCTGGCCATCAGTTTGTGGATGATAAGCCGTACTCAACTTCAGTTATGTCTGAATTGTTTATAACACTTAGATGCTTAACAGAAGCAAAATTATGGCCGGTCAAACAAGTGTTGACCATCAGCCAGATGAGTTTTCTAGAAAACTCAAGAACAGGTGCTCTGACAAGGTTTGACCCGATTAGATCTCTTTCACGTGCTAATAAAATGTGATAGAAGTGTTATAGAATTGTTACTTGACATGTGTACTATAAGCATGAACCTTTAAACCAAACTAAGTGAACCCATAATGCAAGTTATGGAGATCAAAAGTAGCCAACTCGAACTGTTCTTCATTTCTAGAAAACCCATAAATGAAGAACAGCTTCTGACATGTTTTCTAAGGCTTGAATCTCTATGATATGATATAAAATGACCATGGAACTTGTTTAGGGTGGTAGTACTACATCAGTACTACAACATGAACACTATAGACAACCTAGAAAACACTAAGATCATACATCAAATGCTGGTCAAACTAGGCCCCTACAAACTAACTATGAAGTTATGGGTTTGGCCCAAGAACACTAATAACGACAGATTTGTCGCCTAAAACCACCTTTAGCGACAGTTTAATTAAAAATGAATTGTTTTATTTAATAAATAGAGAAAAATAGTTTTTAATTATTAAAAATTCATAATAAAATTCTAAAAAATATTTTAAAGCCTAAAATAGGTTTTAAATTATTTTGAATATATTTCATAAATATTTAATATTTTTGGAATATTAATGGTATTTAATTTGTTTAATTATAATATTAAATAAATTACTTAAAATAATTTTTGTAATAACCTGAGATTTTCTATATAAAATAAATAAGAAATTTTATGATAAATTTTTTTTTATTTAATGATTTAGACTAAGTGTCAAGTAAAGTGAACGATAAATGCGAATATATTTATTACTTGAAAAATTAGAAATAATTTTGGAATTATTAATTACCACAAATTATATGGTAATAAATTTCTGTAAGCCGAAATGTTTTTATTAATTATTTTCCATGAAAACATGATTGGAAATAATATATGAAGTGATAATTAGATTTATATAATAAATATTTTATTATATGAATTGTTCAGAATATTTAAGTTAATTATTTTAACTTGATTATTGATGTTGTGTACGAAGAATAAGTCAGATATGAGATCCAAACCCTAGATTGGGATTGTGATCAAGAGATGAGAATAATAATATTATATTATTTATATAATGATTTTACAAAGACCATAATTATGTAACTGCATGTATGTGCTTTGACAGATAATATCGAGCAATGACCAATTAGATTAGGTCATATCATATTACCGTCTTTGTGAAACCCTAATTATTAAACTTCGGTTATGAGATATTTCTGAGTAGTGACTGTGTATATGAAGTTACTGTGTATAAGAATATCGGTAATTAGAAGAAACCCTAATTACTGTTGTACGTCGATAATTAGGACAAACCCTAATTATTATAACCCTAACCGGTTGAAATTAGAAACCGTAACGACTGTGTTAGTAACATACACAGATAATTAAAGAACCACTAATAGTCAATTAGAAACCCTAATTGATGACGTTGAGAAACCTTAATTATAGACTCTTAAATTTTCTATAGAAAACCCTAATTTTAATTACCGGGTTTAATTTCGATGTTATTGTATAAGTGTTTTAATTTACCAAAGGATAGAAGTTAATTGGTAAATTATAAGAATTAAATCTAGTGATTAAATATTATATTTAATTGCCTTGTACAAGATTGCCCATACACTCTTAAACAAAGCCCAACCATCACCCATAACAAATCAGAAGCAAGAATCAAGAATTTTTTGGCAAAAAGGGTATAAGAACACTAAACCTAGAAATCCTTTGATTCGATGTTATTTTATGCAATTGATTGTTTAAAGTTGTGTAATAGGATGTTAATTGATGATATGGGTTGATAAACCAAAGACCCATAACATCAAAGTGCACAAATTTGAAGATTTAAGCAAGTTGGAAAAACCGAATTCTGTTATTTTTCACCAAATGTCAGAGGCCATAACTCTTTGCTCGATCATGAGTTTTGTTCTTTAAAAGTTGTTATGTGTAGCCTGATATGTGGTCTTTAATCTGCAAAAAGAATCAAGTCCATATCATGTATAGATTAGAAGTTATAGATGGTCAAACATGGTTGACCGATCATGATAAACTGATTTTGGACAGATTTGTAATGGGGGCATTCTCGTCCACTTTTTTTTTGCTTTAAAAGGTCTGGGCTTTTGATATGTTGTAGTACACCTGAATAAGCTTTATAGACTCAAAGCGGACTAAATCCGATATCGGAGGAGAGAGTTATGACATTTCAAAGTAGTAGTGTCAAACTATCCAACAAGTGCGGTGCACCCACTTGAACGGAATTTCAACATGATGTGTTGGAATTTGGAAATAAGTCAAGAGGGAAGAGTTGTATTCTCGGAAGATAGCTTCGTGGGCTCAAGAATCGCCTAAAAATGTTTTAAAACGAAAGAGTTATGGACCATTTTAGCGAAAGATGGTAAATTTGGGAAATAGATAAAAATCAGTTCTGCAGTGGACATTTTTGAGGTCTGCTTTTAGGCTTCCTAAGAGGTCGAAAATTATCTTTGGGTTATATTTTTAAAAAATACTACGGTATACCATGTATAACATATCCAAAGTTGGGAATTTTCTGATAGATGAGCAAGGTGTGAAAAAATCGCAAAGTGAGCTATTGAAAGATTAGTTTAAACCAAGTCTCACATCGACTAAATTGAGAACTTCACCATTTTCTAAACCTATAAATAGAAGGGCTTGGCCATTGTTTCATTCACCAACAATAAGGCCTCCAATTTTGAGAAAGGCTTTGTTGTGGGAGGACTTTTTATAAAGATCTCCTTAGTTAAATTTTTATGCGTGGAAATGCGATTCAGGTTTGTAGAATTCAGTATATTCTGTATGTTTCTTATTTAATTTTTGTAATGTTATTTAAGTTTGAATTTTTGAAGTTTAGTTAGTGTTGTTAATAAACTAGTTAGTTTACTATGTTTATTTTGGCTTGGAATTGATTATGTAAATGAGTTATTTGTGATGACTTTTAATATTTTGTGATGAATTTCATTAATTAATTATTATTAATGATATTAAAGTTATTTAATGATTATATTAAATAATTTAGTTTAAAAATGATTTTAATATTATAAAAATCATTTTAAATGAAAATAAGGTATTTAAAAATATTTTAAGTTATAAAATATAACTTTTAATATTTAAATGATAATTTCATTAATAATTAAATATTAATGATATTAAGATAATATTAATGATATTTAGTTTATTTAATAATTATTATTAAATAAATAGTTTTAAAATGGTTTTATTTATTTAAAAACCATTTAAAGACTTAAGGATTTAAAAATATTTTAAGTTATAATTAATGACTTTTAATATTTGGATAAATAGTACATTAATATTTAAATATTAATGGTAATTATTTAAAAGTGATTTTATTGTTTTAAAAATCATTTAAGGGTAATATAAATATTTTAAAAATAGTTTGAGTTATTATAAATAACTTTTATATTTTGGCAAATTGTTTCATTAATAGTTTAGTAATAATTAAACTATTAATGATAATGGAATTGTTTAATGTTTAAATCATTTAATTATGATTTCGATATTTGAAAGTTATAAATTTACCAAACTAGTTTATTTTGAGAACCCATTATATGAAGTTCTCGAATTTGAAGAAGAACACATATAGTAATGTGCTTATATCACTATAGGCCCTTTAGTGATGATTTGAATTATTTTAAATTTTCAATTTAAAATTTCAAAATGATTAAAAATAAGATGTCCGATATTTACAGATGTTGAGGTATAGAATAAGAGTCTTGACTTCAAGATTTACTCCGATAAAGTTGTTTCATGACGCACAAATGTCGAACCTTATAAAAAGAAAGAAAAGGCTACTCAAAGAGCATGGATGAGATATTTGAAAAATGTATAAAAATATTTCAAGTATAGAATAGAACTAAAAGTATGATCACCGTGATTATGTGATTAGACTATGTGCTAACTCAGTAATAAATAAATTACTATGTGTTAAGATATATTGTTCTAATCGAATCGAATGATCCGATTATTGATAGGTTGTGATAAAGAGATAAAACCTAAGTTGAGATTTGTAATCGTTGAATCGGTGATATCCTACCTTTGCACTTCCTTTACGAATGGACATGAGTAAGAAGTTTCGAATTATTCTATCCCCGTATGCATTATATGTACTCTTTGATTATCGACATGTTAGCTCGGATATATATTCTGCTCATTGATTTCTATAATGGTTATACAAGTGTCCCCACTTGGATAATCATAGCATTTATTCACATGTTGATACACCTTTGTCAATTACCCGTATATGTATGTTTAATTACATATTATTGTCGAAAGAAGATTAAAACCTTCTGATTTGGAACCGGATATGTATGAACATCCCTATATGGGAAATTTTTGCGCCAAGGCGGATAAAGTGAGCGATGAATTTCATTCAAGTTATGTAGTATCGATCAATACAAGGTACAACGAAATCGATCACCCTCCGTGCTCAGTAAGTTGTGACGGTTTGCGAATGGATTTCTGCTAAACCTTTTCGAAAATGAAAAGAATGTTCATAGTATGTTTCTTAAACCCTATTCAAGGGTAGAGCCAGAGCCAAATTTAAAGAATTTGAAAGAGAGTTGTTATGTGAATTTTTTTATCAGTACAGATTACTTCACAACTTTCAATTCGTTGTAGAAGTGTTATGTAAGGAAAATACTTATATTCTTTCAACTTATATATATAATTGATATTACTTGTTGGGCACTCAAATGCTCACCCTTGCTTAAATTAAATGTTTTCAGTTATGTATGAGCAACTTGAAGGCTCAGGCACGAACAAGGGAAAAAGGGAAGCTGTTCGAATGAGTTATATTATGAGTTAATGGTTATAGTTAGTATTGGTATCTGATTAGGTATGGTATGGAATGTATTTGAAGGTCTCGTACCTGGGAAGTAAACTTTGATGTATGTAAATTAAGTTTGAATGTAATATTATTATTGCATTATTCAGCTTATAGAAATGGTATCGTGAAGCACCGAGTTCGGGTTTCAAGTGCCTGGATTTGGGGTAGTCACAATTTTAATACTTGAAAAATCATGAAAAAATATATTAGGGTATAAGAAAATATTTAAAGTTATTTTTAATGACTTTTAATATTTTGTGATGAATTTCATTAATAAATTAATATTAATGGTAATTAATTTATTTAATAAATATAGTAAATAAATTATGGAAAAATAGAATTAATGATTTAAAAATAATATGAAATTTTTTTAAAGGTTATAAAAATATTTGAAGTTATAAAATATAACTTTTGATATTTTGTCATGAAAAATATTAATATTTAATATTAATAGCGAGTTATTTAATAATGATTTTAATTACTTTAAAATCATTTAAAGGTAATAATAAAGTATTAAAATACTTTAAGATATTATAAATATATTATAATATTATGACATGTATTTCATTAATATTTAATATTAAATAAATATTAATGATAATGGAATATTGTGGTATTTAAATTACATAAATATGATATTATTGATTTTAAAAATCATGAGAAATGATAATAATTATCTAAAAAATATTATGAGCTTATGAAAATTATTTTGAATGAATAATAACATTATCTAAGATAATTTTTAAGTGTTTAGGCAGAGTTTAATTGAACTTAAACTCGATAATTATCCGATTAGGCAATCAGGATCTCAGAATTGTGCCGGATTCAACTCAGACTGCAATAATTTGACTTGATACTAGGTCTTTTGTGTTGTATAGACTAATAGGATTATGTGATAATGTGTTTAGGTTATTTTATAATTGTGTTGATATTATTCTAATTTGTAGATCAATATTATTTATAATAGGTTTTCAGGCAAAGCTAAATAAATTGTTTAACAGTAATTGTAATACCTGAGAAATTCCTCATATTATTAAATAAATATGCTAATGAAGGTAATATTTATATGAATAAAAGTGTTAACATTTTATTGAGATCAATTGATTCCTATTAGATCAATGTGCATTGAGAAGCTTAGTTTAAGCTTGGAAGATTATGCCTAGTGTGGCATTGAGATGTAAATAATTATTGCATGTGATGATAAGCTTAACTTATACAATTTATTATGTGAGTGGAATTATTAATTGAGGGATAACTTAATATTGGATCTAGGATTATCCGAGCCCAACCTTAGTATGTAGATTGGGAGTCTAGCCCAATAACTTAATTGATGGACTTTTGAGTTAGCCCAATAACTTGGAACATTTAAAGACCAATTCGAACCCAACATAACAATTGGTACAAGGGTTGACTTTTAAAATATGGCGTGAGGCGATGTGCCTGACCGACCACCCCATGCTTATGTCTGAGATCGCTTCTCTTGTCTCAAGTTAGGGGTCACCAAGTACAAAGGACGAGAGCCTAAACTCTCTTTATGTAAACTTTCAAGTCGCTAATCCTAGGTAATCATGGCTAAAATTGAGTGCATCGGTATGAAGTGGTTAAACAACTCCTTAAGCAACCATTGTTCCTTTCTATTGCGCCATGGATCCCCACATTGTGTAAAGCAATGGTCTAGTCCATGCTTTCCTCTATAAATACGAGCTGCCTTTGCAGTCTGTTATATTGTTAAGAGTATTGGAGACATCTGAGTGAAGAATTCTTAGTCGCTAAGCATTTCCGAAGCCAAATCAGTGTGTGAGATATCAAGGTTGAGAAGGTAAAATTTCTACTTCGTTCTTAACTTGAGTCTGGTTTGATCCTTGGTTTTTCCTAATTAATAGGTCAAGTATGATGAACTAGCATGTTATAAGGCATTAGGAAGTTCACTTTCATGCATGAACACGTTAATAAAAAAAATTGTTAGAATTAAAAGTTAGGACTTGATGCTTCTGACATAAGTCAGATGACACTCTACTATCCAAATCATAGTGTCATGTCATATTGGTGCTGGTCTTTTGGAAAACACTACGATTGCTCACTTAACATCTGCAAGTGTCTGGACTACTCTACGATTCCTGGAAAGGTCCACCATGTAGATGACCACGACCGTAGAGTAAGATTGTTGATCGTAGAGTGATAGCCAGACTGACTACGACCGTAGAGTAAGATTGTTGATCGTAAAGTGATAGCCAGACTGACTACGATCGTAGAGTAATATTGTTGATCGTAGAGTAATGGCTGATTGTCGACCGTAGAGTAATATTGTTGATCGTAGAAGTAATGGCTGATTGTCGACCGTAGAGTAATATTGTTGATCGTAGAGTAACGTAATAATTGGGTTTGGGCGTGTGAGGCCATGAAACAAGAAGTGTTGTCTTCGGACAAGAAGTATTGTCTTCGGACAAAACGTAATGTCCTCAGACGAGTCGTAACGTCTTCGGATATGGCGAGATGCCCTCGGAGATGACAGGATAACCCGGGTTCGGATAGAGGCGAGATGTCTTGGGACTCGGAGACAAAGACCATAACTTGAAATAAGGATGAACTTATGTATATCCCTTACTTTATTATAAACTCATTATCACCCTAACCAAAATATAAAGTTTTACTAGCCGGAAAACAATTCTAATACCGCAAAGACATGCGTAGAAAAGGTCATTCGTCAAGAGGTATGATTAAAGAGATGTTAATGGATGCAATATTCATAGATAGAAGAATGTATAATGAGTACATGTTATTTATATATGTATATATCAAGTGTGTTTGGCTAATGAATACCTATACTTATGTAAATAGGACAACATAGTTCATTGAGGTGATTTTTTGCTATAAGTGGTAATCGGTAGCTAAAGGCAAGTTCCTAACCTTACTCAAATTTCATTGAGCAAGTTTCTAAACCTTATCTTGTTACATTGAGCAAGTTCTTACCCTAAACCTCATCGACCAAGTTTATTATCCCTACTTGTTATCGTTATATAAATTGATTGATTCATCTTTCTACATTGAAGCAAGTTATCATTATTATAAATCTAGCTTTGCCTTGTATATTAAAGTTTATTAATCCTTCAAGCGGGATGTTGATATACAATAATTATTCTATTGTATACCTTTGAGATTTTATCCAAGTTGAATTATATGTTATTGTTAAACATGGTTGACTAAGCGAACCCCTATTGATTCGTCTAGTCCATAGTTGATGAGCGTTCTAAATTTCGAACCCTTGATGAATTATCCAAACCAAACTTCCTTGAGTGCGGACCCGAACGTTAAATTGAGATGAACAACCCTCATGGGAGGGAATGATATGTTGTCGGAAACCAAGCGTGCACTCTAAGTATGGTTAAATGTTATGCATAACATAGGGTACTTTAGGCCGATCACCGATGTACTCGTTTATTGTGGATTACAAAGGTAATATCTTGTTAATTCTAGTAAGAGTTCTTAGTCCTTAGTAGATCGCCTTTCAAGACTCATTCATGATGAACCTTGAGAGGAGTAAATCACGAAATTGTGATATACTTGATCTATAACGACACCTATTGAATACTCTTGATGTTTCTTGATATTTTGGAACTACTTATCATTTTGAAATCCACGAGAATTTTAAATGCTATAACTCGCTTGTCCTCACTTGTCAAGCAAATTTGTTGCTCATTCTTGCTTCCTAAAACATTACTGATTAAGGCGCAGAAGCAAGGCGATACTTCAGAAAGGACAAGGAAAGGGCAAGGCTGACGAATAATTTAGCCCTTAAGACTAGAAGTATTATTATTATCGTTATTATGATGTATTCAAGAATGATTAAGCTATGTTAAGCTAATCACGAAATTGTAATAGTAATGGTTACTTGTACCTTGGGACGCCGTAATATTTATATTATATCAATGTAATTATTCTATTATTTCGTTGTAAATGATTTGGCAAGATATTCAGTAGTTATGCGTGATGCAATCAATTCGAGATACGGGTGTCTCAATTTTTGGGGCGCCACAAAGAATCAAGTCTGAAGCAAGTTTCTTATACTCACTTATTGTGCAAGTTTTCTCTAACTCGACCTCGAGTTGATATTATAAAATATGTTTGTGGTTAATCATTCCTGATTACCATGTCTATGGATTGTTGAATCGCACTCTGTGCATATTGCGCGTATTCATCAGGTATGAAAGGATGATCACCTTCATTACCATTTGGTCCAGATATACTTGTTCATGTTCAATGTTCGTTCAGCTATGAAAATTTGTTCATGCTAGTTCCCAATTATATTGTAGAACTTTAGCCAGCTTATTGTTCAATTCTTTCTATCATGATATATAATTAATTTATTGAACTTTTACTTACTAGGAAAACTTTTTGCTCACCCTTGCTTTATTATGATAAACATTGTAGATTAAAACGAATACGTCGGATACAAGAAAAGACAAAGTCCGGCTTTGGATTATAGGTGCAGCTAAATTTGTAACAGTAATGTATGTTAATGACATTGTATGTTAGATAAGTTATGAATTGTGTATAAGTTAAGGTTACTCAACCTTGGGGATAATGTGTAAAGTATAATGTATAAACAATTTATGTTTATATCTTCCGCAATAGTAATAGTTATAGAATGATTGTACCAGATCAGCGGTGATTTGGGACCCGGATCTGGGACTCTCACAGTTGGTATCAGAGCTGTAGGTTATAAACCTTAGGTAGGGTTACCTGAGACTAATAACTAAAGTGATAAGGATAAGCACTAACTCAAATAGAGTTAGTGAGTCGGTAAGATTCAAAGACGAATATCGGCGAGTTATAAAGATATGGAGTTACCTAACTCTGATAATAAACTTGAACAGTAGTGATGAATATATAGAGTCTAAAAGACTACAAAAATATGGAGACAGGAGATCGTAAAACATAACGATCATAGTATAGAAATGAATTGTAATATATACGATGAGATCACCCCGTGATCTAATAAAGGTGATAGCAGGGAGAAGAATCAATCAAATGATTAAAAAGTTTACAGCAAGATTGTTGTGTATCAGTTGTAATATAAATTAGTACGAGACAAATTCAGGAAATGACTATGAATACGGATTAAACAAAATTCGTATTGAGAATGGATTTAAGATTAGGTGGGGATTTCAATTGAGAACTCATGTCAGCAGCTGAGTTGTATGATTCCTTGTTATGGGTGGGGAATTGTACTTGGTGTAAAAACCAATTAGCTTCTGATACTGATAATCATTGAAATGTCTGTGTCGCGCTATTTGCTATATACCTGTTGAGAAGGTGATTCTTTTCTTAGGTGTATAATAGATATGTAGGGTATAGTTAGAGAATATAAGGTTAAGTACGAGTTCTTAAAACTCATACTTATGGTACGTTCGTGACTCATAATTATATGAAATGTTTATGAAACCCTCAACGAATGGACATCAAAAGTCTGACTAGGACAAGTTCTTAAACTCATATGATTGTGGAAAGTTCCTGAACTCATAAGTGTGGTAAGTTTGATGAACTGGGTAGAACTATTTGTGAATGGAATATTGAGGATAATAGGAATAGATAGCAATATTAGGCAATGGATTATTAGTGGAGACATAGGTTTTCTAAATCCTCTAGCTATGCTAGACTTCAAAATTTTTGACGTCAAGCTAAATACGCACTTTGTGCTTTTGAAAATAAATTTTTATTCTCAACTTCTGGTGACCATTGTGTATGTGTGGACTTCGGGCCACCGACACATCGTTACTTGTTGAGATGATAAAAACTGAATTGCAATGGTTTTTGAACGGTTTAACGTATAGTCTATGCTACTTGTTTCAGCTAGACGATAATGATTTGAAATATAAAAATATATTTTTATTTATCACTTATGTACCATGTAACTTGGTGCAGAGATGAAAAAAAGTTGATGGAGTTGTAAATACATGACTACTTAGTGTTGAATTTTATCAAAAATCGATGTTCCACTAATGTATGATGTGTTATGACAAAGTCACTATATGATGACATCCTCAAACGGGCTACTAATACAGTATGGCATCATGACATCATTTTTAAACTAATTTTAAAATTTTAATTTGCCAACGGGGTTTGGCTATACCTAAATATTTCGATTGAATTGAATTATTGATATGAGTCTATGCTATTTGATTCGGCTAGACCAACGTTTATAAAATTCTAAGCGTTCTTTGAAAATTTTGTCGAACCGAATTATTTTGGTGCGGAATCTGATAAGACTGAGGTACAATTTTTGTGCCTATGGTAGTGACGAGAAATAGATCCGACCAACAGTACTTAATAAGTACAGGGCATAACCGGCTAATTACCTTATATGTCTGTAAGTTATGACGGTTTGCGGATGAATTTCCATATAACCTTTTCGAAAATGAAAGTCCGTAGTCTATATGACTCCTCAGCGTGATTTGAATAATTTAACTCTTCTGAGTGATGTTTTGGGTAGCATGTGGTGATGAGTATGTAAGGCAAATTTCGGGGATGAAATTTTTAGAAGAGGGGGTGAATGTGAGAACCCGAGAATTTAGATATTTATTAAAATCTTAAAAGATTGAATTAAGGTTAAATATTAAATCTAGACAGAAAATAAGTGTATGAATTTGACATTTTTGGGAAGGAATTTTGAGAATTTAAAAAATTTTGTGGAGAATTATTCAAGGTTAAGTGTATAAGTGTATATGTTCTATGTATATGATCATATATGTGCAGGGTATGTGGTTAATGGTCAAGGATTGACCAGATAACCTATATCAGTGGCAAACCCTAATATAATATTAAGAACATTGGCGTTCAGTTAGAAAACCCTAGCGATGGATAAGAAACCATAAAACCGGCTCTCGAAACCCTAATTTCAGTTCCAAGAATCCGAAACCCTAATTTAGATTATTAAAACCCTAATTTGAAACGCATATACGAGTTCAAGACTGTGTAGTGATTATGTTATATGAGTTATAACATGTATTATAGAATATAATCTTAATTAGGGAAAACCCTAATTACTAGAAACCCTAATTGCTAAGTTATTAATCCTAATTGTTAATTTAGCAAGCTTAATGATAATTAGTAAATTATAAAATCTAATTTGTAAGTCTAAGTAATTAGAAAACTAAATGTAATTAGGAAACCCTAATTTACATTTTTTTGAAACTAAAATTTTCAATTTTAGCCCTAATTAAGAACCCTAGAAAATTAATGTACAAAACCTTAGGGTTAAACCCTAAGGGTTAGCCAAGATTACATTTTAGCCATTAAAATTACAAGGCTATTGACCAAAATGCCCTTTCTCATTTCTTTATTAGGTTGCTTGCAAATCTTGCTAAAATATGGAGTTGTTGACCTATTAGATATCATCACATGCTCAAAAAACTCCAGCAATCAGCCTTATATCTTAGCTACATACATTGCATTCTACTAATATATCAAGAGACAGAAATTAAAGTCAACAAATTGGCCTCATTTGTTCACAAGCTCTCAACCAACTCTCTCTCTCTCTCTCTAGACCCACGAAATTTATAAGTGGAACAGTCCTTAGTATGATCCATAGCATCCCAAGATCAGATCATGATGATCAGATTCAAGATCAAGGCTTAAAATGGTATAAACCCTAACTTTTGTAAAACCTTGTGATTTGTGTTAGTTGTTGTAATTTGTTGTTTTAAGTTGTGTATTGGGATGTTATATAGTGATCCAAGATGTTACATCAAGGATCCATAACATCTAGATTCACGAAAATCAAGTTTTCAAAAATCTGGAAAAGTTGGAAAATATGGTCTGACAGTCAAATGTTAGACCCCATAGATCTGTTCTTGTTATGTGTTTTTGTGTTTTAAAAGATTGTACGTGTAGTATGTAGTAAGGTCTTTGATATGGAACTTGAATCAAGCCCAGGTTATGTATAGATTGCAAGTTATTAAGGGTTAAAGTGCGTTGACCGATCATGGGAAACTGTTTCTGGGCAACCCAAATTTCCCAGAAAGCCTCTGGACAAGACTTTTAAGGCCTCTAATCTTACTGATCTTTGATTATTAGGCCATGTTGTTGTAATAGACTTGTAGACTGACATATGGACTATCGATCCATGCCTTTATAACACTTAGATGCTTAACAAAAGCAAAATTGTGGCCGGTCAAACAAGCGTTGACCATCAGCCGGATGAGTTTTCTGGAAAATCCAGAAAACTTAAGAACAACTGCTCTGACATGGTTTGACCCGATTAGATCTCTTTCATGTGTTGATAAAATGTGATACAAGTGTTATAGAATTGTTACTTGACATGTGTACTATAAGCATGAACCTTTAAACCACACTAAGTGAACCCAGAATGCAAGTTATGGATATCAAAAGTAGCCAACTCGAACTGTTCTTCATTTCTGGAAAACCCAAAAATGAAGAACAGCTTCTGACAGGTTTTCTGAGGCTTGAATCTCTGTGATATGATATAGAATGACCATGGAACTTGTTTAGGGTTGTAGTATTACATCAGTATTACACCATTAACATTTTAGACAGCCTAGAAAATAATAAGATCATACATCAAATGTTGGTCAAACTAGGCCCCTACAAACTTACTATGAAGTTCCGGGTTTGGCCTAAGAACACCAATATCGACGGATTTGTCGCCTAAAACCACCTTTAGCGACAGTTTAATTAAAAATGAATTATTTTATTTAATAAATAGAGAAAAATAGTTTTTAATTATTTAAAATTCATAATAAATTACTAAAAATTATTTTAAAGCCTAAAAATGGGTTTTTAATTATTTTGAATATATTTCATTAATATTATATTTTTGGAATATTAATGGTATTTAATTTATTTAATTATAATATTACATAAATTACTTAAAAATGATTTTAATACTTGAAAAATCATGAAAATTATATTAGGGTATAAAAAAAAAATATTTAAAGTTATTTTAATGACTTTTAATATTTTGTGATGAATTTTATTAATAAATTAATATTAATGGTAATTAATTAATTTATTAAATATATTAAATAAATTATAGAAAAATAGAATTAATGATTTAAAAATCATATAAAAATAATTTAAAGGTTATAAAAATATTTTAAGTTATAAGATATAACTTTTGATATTTTGTCATGAAAAATATTAATATTTAACATTAATAATGCTTATTTAAGAATGGTTTTAATGACTTTAAAATCATTTAAAGGCAATAATAAATTATTAAAAATACTTTGAGATATTATAAATATATTATAATATTATGATATGTATTTCATTAATATTTAATATTAAATAAATATTAATGATAATGGAATAAAGTTGGTATTTAAATTAGATTAATATGATATTATTGATTTACAAATCATGAGAAATGATAATAATTATCTAAAAATTATTATAAGCTTATGAAAATTATTTTGAATGAATAATAAAATTATCTAAGATAATTGTTAAGTGTTTAGGTAGAGTTTAATTGAACTTAAACTCGATAATTATCCGATTAGGCAATCGGGATCTCAGAATTGTGTCGAATTCAACTCAGACTACAATAGTTTGACTTGAGACTAGGTCTTTTGTGTTGTATAGACTGATAGGATTATGTGATAATGTGTTTACACTACACCAAAAATGGCCTTTAGTAAAGGACAAATCCTTCACAAGAAATACTATCACTCACAAGTGATTTATTATGAAAAAATATTTCCTTTACACGATTGCTCGCATTAGACCTACTTGCAATTGGGTATCGTTCGCTAAGTAGTAACTAAATGTTTTTTTGTGAATGATATATTGTGAATAAATTTTGTATACACAAATTGTATTTGGTAATGGAATATTGTTATTTAGTGAAAGATTAATTTTCTTCACAAATAATATTTTAAGGACTATTTAAAATTAGTGAATAAATTTATTCCATCATAAATAATGTAGACACTCGAAATTTTCTTTTTCTGTTACTAACTATGCAGGAGGGCAAAAATGTCTTTTTCACACTCTAGAGGTAACCCTGGAGGACCACAACATCAATTCCAACCTCAGAGATAACCTTGAGGATATTCAGAGTCAACAGCATGACAACCTCAGAGATAACCCTGAGAAAAGACTACTACAACTGCGCGAACACTAGAGATAACCCCGGGAGGGGCAAAATGGTCATGTTGCCACCTCAACTTCACTTCAAATCAAATACACTCATTTCAACTCAAATTTCTTAAAAAGAAGTCCCACAAGAACCATATCTTAACTTCGGAGCGCAAACTACGCAAAACATCTCACCGGATTGCCTGACAGAAACCCGAAAATGCTATTACAGTCATGGATCCATCTTCCCGAAATCAAAAGGGTGAATCCTATGTCATTGTGTAGCTCTCAGAAAGAGCTTTTCGGAATGGTATGACACGCTTCCATCGGACTCCCGGATTGAAAGTTATGAAGGTCCGAGCGAACATCGCGTTGTCCGAGTGTACGTACTTCGACATGGCGGGGCCCACATTGCACTGGGCATCCCGGGCAGTAGCAGGTAGACCTGCGGCACCGCCCCTCTATATATAGAGGGCTTGGGGTGGCCTTATTTGCAAGAGAAATTGCAAGGAAACCCTGTCTAATTTACTTTGTGCACACTATAAAATAAGTGTTTTCTTATTTCAAACACTTTTGAGCTTATATTCTGTCATATTTTTATCGGTGGGAGCCTAGTGTTCATCCATTTAAAGTTATTGAAGTCTTATTTGGCAGTCCACTGTAAGCCTTCTTACACACTTTAAAGCCTTTCTCTTCATCTTTGCATACACCATTCTTCACGTTGAGAGTCGTGTTGCTTGTGTATGCCCGGACCTCGGTCCATGGTTTCATTTCAGTTTGTATATATATATATATATATATATATATACTTGTATATATTTTTATATATGGACTAACATTATCGATTTATGCCTCGATTGAGCCTAGACTTACGTCTGGAGCATTTATTTGCTTTCTTATATATATACTTCTATATATGAACCATGTGTCAAACTCTGTTCGATGAGCCTAGACTTAGACTTACGTCTGGAGCGTTTATTTGCTTTCTTATATATATATATATATGAATCGTATGTCGAACTATGTTCGATGAGCCCAGATTTTATATCCTAGCATTTATCGCTTTTAATATATATATATATATATATATATATATATATATATATATATATATATATATATATATATATATCAACCTGTTGTCTTTGGACTTTGTTCGATGAGCCCAATTTTACATCGAATGCGTTTATATTATATATATATATATATATATATATATATATATATATATATATATATATATATATATTTGTCCCGCCGGAGCTTACTTACGTGGCGGTTGATCATGGCAATCCCCATGGAGGTGCTTCGTGGTGGTTTACGATCTTGTCAATAAATATATATTTACTGACTTTTATATATATATATATATATATATATATATATATATATATATCGCTTACTACTTTCATATCAATTGCGGCATCATGTGAGCCTAAAAATCATGTGATCACAGATTCAGTCTACTGGATCTTGATTCGATTCCCGTGATGGACATTTTCAGCTATAAGCAGCTTGTAAATTTATTCACGGTGCTTGGATTTTCTCAAATGGTTTTCATGCCCACGAGGAGTTCGACACTGTTTTGTACATTATTTTCTCGAAGATTCTTCGCATCTCAAAAAATTAAAAGCAATCAAGACGAACACTAAATAAAAAAATAGAAGTGTAAAAGGTCTCAATTACTATTGAGCACAAGGGTTTGAAAAACCTTTTTCTTACAAAACATCACCGCCATATCTTGTTTAAAACTGATTTTTTATACAAATTCAAACCCTGTGTATATAGGTGCGAACGAGGCCTCGCACTAATTCCATATAAATAGCACATTGACCCACACACATATATTCATATAACAGTTTCTTGAAAAGTGGCGGTCACCGTGATAGCACGGATGTCGGGGGGTACCTAACACCTTCCCTCCGCATAATCAAGCCCCCGGACCCTAAATAAATCTCGGTTTCACAGACCCGTTTAGCAGTGTCACATCACTGGGTCAATGTGCAAACCTTTTCTCGGTTGTGTTGGTACAACCATATAAAAAACCAACTGGCGACTCTTACAGTCCAATCATCGACATATAAATGTCGGACCGTTTCACAACTTGTTTTTTCAAACAAATCTCACCTAACATGAGAACACCAAAGAACAAGAACAGAAAGGGAAAAATAAAAATCCCGACGTCGACAAATAATATACTATGAAGAACAAATTTATTTAACGAGAGAAAATTTTCCTTCACTAATTATAAATTGAGAATGTATCTTCAAACTAGTGAGGGAAATAATCCTTCATTGATGACTAACTAATTAACTAAAAAAGATTTTAGTGAGGAAAATAATCCTTCATTAATGTCAATTTCCCGAGTAAAATCATTCACAAATTATAAATTTATAAATAAAAAAATAATTGATAAATAATCAAAATTCATTGCAAATTATAATTAATTTTCAAATCAATGATTTCATATTTATTTTTATTACTATTATTTTTATTAATTGCTATAATAAATATTAAATTTAATATTTCAAGTTAATATAAATGGCATACATATTTCAAACGAATTGATAAACTAATGCATAAAGAGCCAATAATTAAAACTAATACTCTATATATAAATAGATAATGCTCAAGTCACGATAAGTACATGATTTGTTATTATATCTTGATCTCCCAAAGATCATAGTCCTTACAATATTTAATAACTAACATAAGAAAATTGAAAGAATAACAACGAACTGGATGAATGAAGTGTACATCATGTTAGGTCCCCTTCATCATCATTTTCTTAAAGGAAATCAAGGTTGGACATGTAAATTTCCTACTGCAAAAGAAACACCAAAATTCAATTTCAATAAGACGTGGAATAAGAAAAAATGAGCCTGGTGAACTTATGCTCTAGTGTGTTGAATGTGTACTGATCAATGTGTACGTTACCTACTTCAGGAAAAGAGTTGCAGTAATGGAACCACCCTGACGACTACCGGTGTTGACCATATCAGCCAACTCCAGATTTCATGGGCTCCTAATAACTTTTTTCCGAAGGCAACCTCCAAAGCTTTTCTCCAGCAACTTCTGAAGGTGCAAGTACCTCATTTTCCAGGTCATCACTAGGTGTAAAGATTCCAGTTTAGGAAATGTAAAAAATGTCTTAGGTTTCCCTAGAGATTTAGATTCTCTTTGTAATTTCTATGAAAATGTGTAGCAAACAAAATGGGGCACCACATCAGTAGCCTTAACACCAAAAATAACTGCAAATTAGTGCATAAGTAACATTGTTCCATAAATACTATGAAGGAAAAACTACTCAAACTTCAAAGACTTTTCTTCACTCCAAAAAATTTAACAGCTTGACAGTCAAATTAATAAGAATCTCAAGTACTATTGTAGAGAAATATATCTCATTCCAACCAGGAACTCATCAATGAGAAGAAGATCACATATTCCACACATGCTCCAGCCAATGTAGCAAGATCAACTATCTATTGAAAAAGTAAACATACTCTTAGCATAATCTAAATCTATACTGTAGTTTAGTAAAGAGGAGCTTAATCAAAGAGGTAAAAAAAGCGACACTAAATTGTCAGATATGTATAAATCATATCCCAAAAAATTGTATGACATGTGCTACAGAATATAATTAACACTTAAAAACATAAATCAATACCAATAAATAAATAAAAATAGAGGGCAATTTACGTACAACACCAAATTCTATTGCTAATCCAAATCATACATCAGATTGGCCATGAATAATACCTTATCTACACCTTGGTTACATGCATATACCAAACCATCTGCAAGGGTAAGTCTTCCTTCAGCATCAGTGTTGTTAACCTGCAGTTGAGATCCCATCCAAGTAGAAGTTTTAACAATAGACTAAAACGTCAGAAGAAAAATAAAGAGACACAAGCTACAATATATCAGAAAGCAAGTTCAATAAGCCTAAATATACATCATATGGATACATTTCCTCTTCTATATAAGCATTCATAATATAGCATTTGAAATTATACACATTATAAACAACAAGAAAAATCATAAACAATTGATCTAAAGTGCGGCATGCAAAACAAATTTGAATGTCCAACTCATCATTTTTTTCAATGGACAAGATGAAATACCATGTACATATTATTACTATGCAAAAAACTTATTTATTTTTATCCAAGCACAAAGACAATCACACTATACTCAACAATGCAGCAGCTCATTGTGTGTTGAAAAAACATTCATGCAAAATATTACAAGGTGTTGTCAGTACACATTCAAGTAAGAACTAAGAACTTGAACATCTGGTTATTAGGTCTGAACAACATATGTTATTAGTTAGCAGAATCTGAAATAACTAAAATGAATATCAAGAACTTATAAAGTGCACAAAGAGAAAACTTCATCGAAACTGTCACGGACGAAGAAGTACTCAAGCTAAGAAACAACTTCAATAAATTTATCCAACTATAACTATAGCCAAGTAATGTAAGAAGTGACATCAAGCTTGCAATTTTATTCTAAGAAAAAAATGTCAGAAAAATGCATGTCCAAAACAGAAATAGAAAGAATCAAAAAATTATTCTCAATAATCCTATTACATCCATTGAAGTAATAAAACTAGGGATATTTTGAAATCTAATATAATATAAGTTAGCTGCTAGTCTTATCAGAAAGTTGGTTTAATCAGAATTAAGTTTCAATTTCAGACACCCATATGCTCAAGTCTTAGGATTATGTAAAAGCATTTTGATAAGGAATTGGCATCTAATATCCGCTACAAATCATAAGGCAGTACAAGTAGTGTCATTCAGATACATAATTTTGTTAACCTATTGCTAAACAAATGATCTAGGGATCCATTTACTATTACTGTAACTTTCCTAGATATAAAATCAGAAAACAATAGTACAAAACATACCTAGTCTACCTTGGTTGATTCAAATTCATCACATCTATCTGATCTCAATAGGTATGACATCTGTGGGAGGAAAAGAAATAATCAAAGATCAACACTTATTTCCAAAAATAGAAAACAGATTTATTACCTTAATCAATTTCCCATTATCTGTCAAAAGCTTTAAGTTTGCTGCCAACAACCTTTCAAAGTTTTGAGGTGCCAAGTATTGCTCCTGCAAAAGAGAATTGACAATGTCATAAAGAAGAAGAATAATTATAAAAATGGAAAATAAAGAAAATCTCAACCATTCATCAGGTGGTTTTATTTTCTGAATTTCTTGCACAATTATCAGTGGCATAATTATCAAAACCAGACCAGAAGTCAAACTCCAATAGCAGCTGTAAAATAAGGATTGCTTTATAAAAACATTGGAGAGTTCTAAAAAGTATAGCTTGAATACCCTGCGGTAAGCATACCTTTATTTGCTTAGCAATTGCAGTCCTCTTAGAACCACAAGGCTCCTTCAAATTTGTTATAGCTTCCAATATATGATCATCCAACCTACATTCATAAAAGAGAGTTCAAAATATTTAGCCAATAAGAAGATCAATAAAAGCAATATGGCATTGCACTACAAAACCCTATGGTAGTTATCTGTTTCCACCTTTTTCTTAAAAGCAAAGCTCTAGTGTATAATATAGTAATACTGATTGAAACTTTGCCAGTTACAACTTATAACACCCTAGTAGAAGAGATTTTAGCATAGATAAATGAGTATATTATGTGTTAATATTAGCAAACATCCAGTTTAGCAATGGTTTATGAAGATTAAAATCCACAACTAGATTTTACCATGCAAGAGTTGCTAATTAAATAACATATCTAACTCAGAAGTGGTTGGAACACTATATTTTTATGGTTGCTGGATTAAACTGATCCAAAACCTTCGTCACTACTTTAATTGTTCAACATCATTATAAAGACAAAAAATTATTCAAGTTACGCTGAAACTACAGAAATCTAAGTTACAAAATTTAAAAGGCATTTTCAAATATTGAAAAGTAGATGTAACCGTGAAATTGGTTTCTTAGGATCACCAGTTGACAATTTTTCACTAGTTATTTCAATAGGCTTGGGATCAACAATGTTTCACTAGTTATTTCAAGAGGTTTTGAAATCTGAAGCGCCCCAACTTCGTTCGCCAAATTATCGGCACTACTACTGCTTCCATTCTCCGCCGCAGCAGCATTCGCTGAAGTCGCAGCTGCCGCTTTTCCTCCCCTCTTTGCCGCCGCAACTGCCTTCTTCTGAGCCGCCTTCTTCTTGTTCGCGTTAGACACCATCTAATTCACAGAAACAAACAAAATCAAATCCAAAACAAATCAGAAAACCCCTGGAACAGAGAACAATTGAATTGAAAATAGAACAGAGGAACAATATATGTTCCTATAATTAAAAACAATTAAGTATATTTGGAAAATAAATGTTTATTTTGTTGCGCGACTTACAATCTGACCGGAAGTGCCGAGATGAGAAGAGATAGTCTGATGCCTAGGGTTTTGTGATTCAAAAAATTATGTCCAATCCGAGTAGAAGATGACGAGCGGCTGATCGAGTACCGAGCGGCAGATGATACTAGAGCTAGCGACTGATCTAATAACGAGCAGTATAAAATGATTTGGGTTATAGAGGAGAGTCAATGGTAGAAGAAGAGCAACAAGAGTACAGGAGAGAGAGGACTGGAGATTTGGGAGGAAAAATGGGAGCGAAAATACTAAAATGATTTAGGGGAAAAAATGGGACGGTTTTTGCGCGCACAAACTACTTAAAAAATAGTCTATATTATAAGTTACTGTTATTAAAAGTAAATTTACTACAATAAAAAAATAATGTTTTTATATTATAATTTATATTCACTATAATTAATTCTAAAAATTTTACTTAGAACAAAACAACGATGAATTTTATCTCTCGCAAAAAACGTCTGAACAATAATATATAGTGAGTAATAATTCATTTATTAATAGATTTGTTTCCTCGCAAATTTTCATCATAAATTGGGGCCAAAAATCCTTCTATCACCCCAATTTTGCGAAGAAAAATATATAAATTGTGAATGATATTTCTTTCGGTAATAACTAAATTGTCACTATATTTTTTTCCTTCACCGTTCATTCGCTATAAAACTCCTCATGTGAAGGAATGAATTCCTTCATAAAAATTCCTTCACTACATCCCTAATTTCTTGTAGTGTTAGGTTATTTTTTAATTGTGATGATATTATTCTAATTTGTAGATCAATATTATTTATAATAGGTCTTCACGCAAAGCTAAATAAATTGTGTAACAGTAATCAACGGTGCAGGCAAGTTTCTTATACTCACTTATTGTGCAAGTTTTCTCTAACTTGACCTAGAGTTGATATTATAATATATGCTTATGGTTAATCATTCCTGATTACCATGTCTATGAATTGTTGAATCGCACTCTGTGCATATTGCATGCGTTCATCAGGTATGAAAGATTGATCACCTTCATTACCATTTGGTCCAGATATACTTTTTCGTGTTCAATGTTTGTTCAGCTATGAAAATTTGTTCATGCTAGTTCACAATTATATTGTAGAACTTATGCCAGCTTATTGTTCAATTCTTTCTATCATGATATATCATTAATTTATTGTACTTTTACTTGATGGGCAAACTTGTTGCTCACCCTTGTTATATCATGATAAACATTGCAGATTAGAACGAATACGTCGGATACAAGAAAAGACAAAGACAAGTCCAGCTTTGGATTATAGGTGCACCTAAATTTGTAACAGTAATATATGTTAATAACATTGTATGTTAGATAGGTTATGAATTGTGTATAAGTTAAGGTTACTCGACCTTGGGGATAATGTGTAAAGTATAATGTATAAATAATTTATGTTTATATCTTCCGCAATAGTAATAGTTATAGAATGATTGTACCAGATCCGCGGTGATTTGGGACCCAGATCCGGGGCCCTCACAACACTCTTTACAGGTTAACGAACCGGTCTACCACCGGGTTTATGGGCGCTTCTCTCCACCTTATCACACTGAGCTATGTCATGAGTGGTTAATACCATTTAATCAAGTGTCGACATGCTTTATGTCTCAATTTTATACCCCTTTATTAATTGACAAAAAATGTAACAGATACAATTAGATTTTCAACCCAAACACATGCAGGTAACTAATATATGCAATAACAAATCCAAACTATAATATAATGCAGTAACCAACCCAACATATGCAGGTAACTAGTATATGCAATAACGAATCCAAAAAATAATATAGTAACCAATGTATTAAGTAACAGAAATAATATAATGCAGTAACAAAAATGATGTAATGTAGTAACATAAACTATAGTGCAGTAATATCTATACTATAATGCAGTAACCAATATATGCATGTAACTATTATCACAAGAAACCAATACAAACTGACTAAACAATAGCAAATTGACTATAATGAAGTAACCAACTCAACATATAGAGGTAACTAAATATTTTAAAAAACACTGACCTCATCAGGGGTTACAACAAACATCTCTTTCCCATATGATATAATAGTAACCAACACATAATATAATAGTAACCAAACCATAATATAATAGTAACCAAAACATATTATAACAGTAACCAAACATAAACAATATGTAATCAAAACCAACATATGTAGTAACAAATCCAGCATATACAAGTAACTATTTTTTTTAAATAACACTAACCTCAACAGCAACATAAACAACAAGCTCTTTCCCAGTTGATTGGCTTAATTTATCAAAAGATGGCATGTCATTGTTCTTGCCAATATGTGAGAAATAAAAAACAACTAATTAATCATTAAAACAAAACACATATAACACATAAAAAACAAACAAATATGTTTAACCTTAACATTATCTTCATCATCATTATTTTTTATTTCAAACTGGTTTGACACATCCGAATCATGACCTACATCATGGGACTCTTCCAATGTAACTTCGTGATCAACCTCTTTAATAGACTCAGTTTCATCATCATCCTTCTCATCGACTTTCGACCCGCCCTCATCATCATCCGTCTCATTCACTTTTGAACCATCGTCATCATCGTCCTTCTCCTTGCTTTCGAACCATCGTCATCCTCATCATCATCAGCATCATCGGAATCATAATCATCTTCATCATTATTGTCATCGTCGTCATCATCGCCTTTGTTCCCACCTTCGCTAATATTAGATTAGCCACGTAGCACCTTTCTAATAATGAACCTCATTTCCCTGCATATCTCAACTTGTAAAATACGCATCTCATCCCTAATATCAACCCCCAAATGTTCAATGTCTTTCTTACGTTCAGACACCTTCTTTTCCAACGACCTAAACAGTGCATCAGTTACATCTTTAACATCAGAAATAGAAAACCCAACATCTTCAACCTTCAATTTTTTTCCACATTCCTATCAACATCATTCCCATTGAAAAAGTGAACGCCGCCCAAATCCAAACGACCCTTCTCTTTAGCCGTAGGAATCAAGCTTTGTATCCTAAGCTGAAAAACATTAAGAACAGTTTAATATAGCATCTAACAAACATTGAAAAAATAAAATAAAAAAAATAATACACAAAGAATCAACAAATATAATTAGTAACCAACTGTATATATAAAGGTAACCAACTATATTGTTATTAGTAACTAACTACATTGTTACTAGTAACCTGCATACCTATCCAGACCCAAAAACTAGATCAGTCAGCTTGTCATTTTTGGGGGCCTTCACTAGTTCCTTCCATCTAAATAATCAAACATCCAATGGATGCTCGTCATTATAGAACCCCAAACTTTAAATGTCGGAATGGTTTCAAACAAGAAAACTTGGAAGACATACGATAGTCCATTCAACCTGTAAGATTTAATATAATGCTCCTTATAAAAATTATGTATCCAACCCCCATTTGTTCATTTATTCAAATGTCCCTTCAAAGCATTCGACAAGGTGTACTTTGTCTGCTCAAATGCCACTTTCCCCCACAGATAACTATTGACATCGCCAAGACATAAAAAGTTAATCAATTCCCCATACACATAGTTATCCGAAACAGTCGATAGTATGAAATTTCACACCAACAGAATAATCGACATCCTCACAACCTCATCGTCATCGTCAAAAAATGCCCCCGGTATATCCTCCCTATGCTACTACGTGTCACAGCCTCATTTTCGAAAAACCTTTCCACCAACAGATTTTCCATACCCTTGTATGCAGATATATCCTCCTTGCCTTGCCATCTCAAATTAGAAATCAAACAGAATTCTGGCAAACCAAAACTAATCTTTTTATCTCCGAACAGAAACCACATTTCGCCATCGTCCCTTTGGTGAACCTCCCTCACAAGAGCATGGTGTATAATTAGTGAATACATTTAGTGTTCACCAAAATCAAGAAAATTCCCAAAACATGACATCTTAAACTTTTCCAACTGAGTTTGGTTCAGTTTCTTCATAATAAGACTAGGGACTTCAATGTCACACCAATATATTATTTTTCCTGTGAAATTTCTATTGTGTTCCTGATAATAAAGATCAAATATCTGCAAATAACCAATATCGAAATTAAATAGTCATTAGTAACCAATCTAATCAATCTTTATATTCTAAACAGTTACCTAGTAACCACCAAATAATATCATAGTAACCAAAAGCCCACATTGAGGTCACATTCATAGTAGCCAAGTCATAAAGTAATAGTAACTAAAACATAATAAAGTTGTAACCAAAATATAATATGATTATACGCAGAACATAATATAATGCTAACCAAACATAAACAACATGTAATCAAAGCCAATTTAAACAACCTATGTATATTAATAGTAATCAACATATAATATAATAGTGACCATAACATAATATAGCAGTAACCAGAACATAAAATAATAGTAACCAGAACAGAATTTAATAGTAACCAAAACAGAAATATCATGTAATCAAACCCAATTTAAGCAACCCATGTATACTAAACAATTACATAGTAACCAAAACAAAAAATAAAAGTAACCAAAATCCCACATTGAGTGCACATTAATAGTAGCCAAATCATACTATAATAGTAACCAAAACATAAGAAAGCAATAACCAAAACATAATATGATATTAACTAGACCACAATATAATGGTAACCAAACAGAAACATCATGTAATCAAATCCAATGTAAGCAACCTATGTATATTAATAGTAACCAACACATAATATAATAGTGACCAGAACATAATATAGCAGTAATCAAAACATAAAATAATAGTAACTAGAACATAATTTAATATTAGCCAAAACAAAAACATCATGTAATAAAACCCAATTTAAGCAACCCATTTATACTAAACAATTACATAGTAACCAAAACATAATATAAAAGTAACCAAAATTCCACATTGAGGGCACATTAATAGTAACCAAAACATAATATAACAGTAACCAGAACATAATATAGCAGTAATCAAACCATAAAATATTGGTAACCAGAACATAATATATCAGTAACCAAAACAACTTATAATTCCAAAATTCTTAAAAACATTTAAATTAGCACATCTTTAGAAGTTTTTGTCTGGGAATAATATTCCGGTTATGAACATCGTCTTCACCTTCATTCCTAGTTTTAATTGTCGGAACTTCAAAATCAGTCTCCAACTGCTGCCCTTCCTTAGACTTGATATCACCAACTTATTACCCTTCATAGGCGATTTGTCACCTCCATTTTTCTCCTTCCTTGGGGACTTGACACAACAACCTTCACCATAGCAAACTTCTTCAAATTCTTAACAGAATCATCCTCTGGGATTCTTTTCCTCTTGCCATCTTTCTTCCTTGTATCAACCATCCTACACAAAACATAAATAAGAAACAAACCGAAATAATCAAAATTCCATTCTAGTTAATACACTACTTTAATACATTATACATTAAACTAGTGAGTCAAATACTCACCTGTAGCGAGTATATGAGAATTCGAACACTCCTTCCCTACAGACCACCGACGACGACACCTAGTGAGGACGACGAAGAAGAAATCAACAAGAACTATAGAAGCAGAAATCAAAGATAGAAGAAAAGAACAAGGGTTCCCAACTTGTAGAATAAGGGTTTCCAACTAGAGTCCTACAGTAAAACAAACACGTAAATGACAAGGTCAGTTATACTGTAAATTCAAAAAAATTGATCCAAATGAAAAATACGGGAACAATTTTTTAATTGAAACACTAATTTGCCATGTCAGCACTCTATTATTAATCACCTAAATTAAAGGAATAATAATTACATTAATTTTGTAAATAAACATGGAAAAATGTATTAATTTTGTAATTATTTTATGGATGCATTGTTGTTGTAATTTTTTCTAAAAATGTACTAGAATATGTAATTGTTCCTAAATTTACCAGTCTATGGATTGGGTTGTTATTGTCTTGATGATTATATAATTTCTTAGCAATCCGATATTAACAAGGTTGCCCCTAGCTCTTATCCATTTTTGTTTTGGAATTCTATGTCAGTGAGCTAAAATTTTGAAATCAGAAATATTATTAGGTTTGAACTGAAAATAAATAACTCATTTTAGAAGGTTGGCATTTGGGTGGGGTGGAGTCTTCTTTGGAATGGTGGGATTCTGACTTGTTTCTCTCATGTTATTAAGGTACCTAAGTATAATGTCAACTAATATATTCGTTTCTACTGTTTGTGTATTATGAATGACCAAATTATCCATAACTGAACTCATCTTCTCTGTAATTTTGTTTTGTTTCATATAATTAATTATGACTTTGGGAAAAAGGTAGAATCCTTGGGGAATAACCTCAAGGTTGTTGGTTCAAATTCCATACTCGTGGCTAAAATTAACTATCATGAATATAAAAAATAATAATAGTAAAAGTAAAATAAAATTGTATGACCAATATTTACTTCAATATTGAAATTGGTATAGTTTTAATAGCTACTCCTTTTACTGCTTGAACATTCTCACATTGTGGACCAAGTTCATTACTTGGAGAAATTGGAGGGTGTAGACACTCGAAATTTCGTTTTCCTGTTACTAACTATGCAGGAGGAAAAAAGTGTCTTCTTCACACTCCAGAGATAACCATGGAAGACCACAACATCAATTCTAACCCTGGAGATAGCCCCGGGAGATCCAGTTTCCAACCCCGGAGATAACCCCGAGAAAGTCAGTTTTAACCCCGGAGATAGCCCCGGGGGATCAAGTTCAAAGCCTAGAGATAACCCCAGGACGTCAAGCCAACCTCAGAGATAACCCTGAGGACATTCAAAGTCAACATCAGGTCACACTCAGAGATAACCCTGAGAAAAGACTACTACATCTGTGCAAAAATCGAAGATAACCTCAGGAGGGGCAAAATGGTCATTTTTACAACTCAACTTCAACTCAAATCAAATAAAGTAATTTCAACTCAAATTACTTTAAAAGAAGTCCCACAAGAACCCTATCTTAACTTTCGAGCGCAAACTACGCAAAACGGCTCAACGGACTGTTTGACGGAAACCCGAAAATTCCATTTCGGTCATGGACCCATCTTCCCGAAATAAAAAATGGCAAATCATATGTCATTGCGTATCTCTCGAAAAGAGCTTTCTGGAATGATATGGCATACTTCCATCGGACTCCCGGATTGAAACTTATGAAGGTTCGAGCGAACAATGCGTTGTCCGAGTGCACGTACTTCGAGATAGCGGGACCCACATTGCTCGGGGCACCCACAGGTACACTTGCGGATCTCCCCTCTATAAATAGAGGGCTTGGGGCAGCCATTTTGCATAGAAAAAAAGGTGAGGAAGTCGTGTCCAATTTGCTCTATACACACTATAAACTGAGTGCTTTATCACTTTAGACACTTGTGAGCTTATATATTGTTATATTTTTATACACACTATAAACTGAGTGTTCATCCACTTAAATTCAATGAAGTCTTCTTTGGCAGTCCACTATAAGTCTTCTTACACTTTCTAAAGCCTTTCTCCACTAATGTGCACACACAGTTCTGCACGTTGAGAGTCGTGCTACGTGTGTATGCCCGAACTTCGGTCCGTGGCTTTTATTTATTTTTGTATATATATATATATTTATATATACAGACTAAAATTATCGAGTTATGCCTCGATTGAGCACAGACTCACGTCCGGAGCGTTTATCTACTTATATATATATATATATATATATATATATATATATATATATATATATATATATATATATATATATATACACACTATATATATAAGCTGTTGTTTAACTTTGTTCGATGAGTCCAGATTTACATCTGGAGCGTTCTTGCTTTTATATATATAAATACTTATATATATTTTGTTGCTATCAAACTCATTTGATTGAGCATGGATTTCACATTCGGTGCGTTTAATTTTTATATATACATACACACACACACACACACACATATATATATATATATATATATATATATATATATATATATATATATATATATATATATATATATATCACTTTAATGTCCTGGAGTTACTTCGTGGCCTTTAACCGCATTTTTTACATTTCTGTCAGGCCTGAAGTTTACTTCGTGGCCTTTTACAGCTTTATTTATATTTTGTCCCGCCTAGAGTTTACTTCGAGGCGGTTGATCGCTTTATTGCTTTATTTACATTTTGTCAATCCCCTATGGAGGTGCTTCGTGGTGGTTGATTGGTTTTTACTACTTTATTTACATTTTCCAATCCCCCATGGAGGTGCTTCGTGGTGGTTGAATGGTTTTTACTGCTTTATTTACATTTTCAATCCCCCATGGAGGTGCTTTGTGGTGGTCGATTGCTTGCACATATATATATATATTTACAACTTTTATAAATATAATTGCTTACATCTTTCATACAAACTGCTACATCATGTGAGCCTAGGAATCATGTGATCACAGATTCAGTCTACTGACTGTAGATTCGGTTCCCGTGATGGACATTTTCAGTTGTACACGGCTTGTAAATTATTTGCGTTGTTCGAATGTCCTTAGATGGCTCTCATGCCCATAAGGAGTTCGGCACTGCTATATATATTATTTTCTCGAAGATGCTTCGCATCTCAAAAATAAAAGCAATCAAGCCGAACACATAATAAAATGGAACTATCAAAGGCCTCAATTACTATTGAGCACAAGGGCTTGAAAAAACCTCTTTTACAAAACATCACTGCTATATCTTGTTAAAACTGAACTTTTATACAAAATTCAAACCCTTTGTATATAGGTGCGAACGAGACATAGCACTACTTCCAAATAATTGCACATTGATCCACACACACACACACACATTCATATAACAGTTTAATTGAAAAGTGGCGGTCACCATGGCAACACGGATGTCGGGGGGTGCCTAACACCTTCCCTCCGCATAACCAAGTCCCCGGACCCTAACGAATCTCGGTTTCGTAGACTCGTTAAACATTGTCACATCACTGGGTCAATGTGCAAATCTTTTCTCGGTTGTGTTGGTACAACCATTTAAAAAATCAATTGGCGAGTCTTACAAATCAATCATTTATATATACATGTCGACTTTTCACAACTTTTTTTCAAAAAATCTCACCTAACATGAGAACACCAAAAGACAAGAACAGAAAAGGGACAAATAAAAATCCCGACGTCGACAAGTGGCGACTCTGCTGGGGACTCCAGTAAGAGGGCTTAAGCCACTATTTACAAACTTTTCAAAACTTTTATCTGTTTATGAATGAATGTTGCATTTACATTTGAATGAATGTGTACTAATGCATTTACTTACTGCACTTAGTGCTTTGCACCATATCTTCCTGTGATATTAGTGCTTCGCACATGTCATTATTTCCTTACGGTGAGACGCGATGTATGTGAATGTATGTTGTGTGGTCCCTCTATCAGAAGGCTATCTTGTAGATGTTTGATTACTGGACTCGTAGGGAGATGAATTCCAACGAGGCTCAGGAAAGGAACCACCCAAATTCGCTCCAGTTGAAAGACCGGATTAACTTCTCGTCAAGTAAATTGCGATGATTTGGGAACCTTCATGCCAAAAAACCGCGAGAGTAACCTAAGATAGGCCAGCCTCTGATTAACCAAACGCGGAGGGAAGTCTTATCATACCTTCCCATTTCAATTACTTGTAATTTCATTTCCATGTCAATCTCAATGTAATGGAAAATATAAAGGAATATGTGTACATGAATTCCCTTTCATATCAAAACTTGCAATGCTATTATCATAAAACAACCGACATCCGCTTTCACAGATAATACTCCTAAACGGACCCATTAAGTAGCATGTAATATTCCTACATTCACTAAGACTAAACTACCACTTCTTTTTGTAGGGAAGCAATTGGTCCTGCTTTCCGTTCAAAGTCCAAAAAGGCATTAAGCCCATAGTCAGGCATGGCTAAAAGTTCCCCACCCAATCCTACGCCTGTCTCTCGAGAGGAGTTTGAAGGATTAAGGAATCAGATAGCAGAATTGGTTGTCTTTCTAAAAGAACAAAGTAAAAATACTCAGGGCCAGACAAAGCCTACTCAACAAGAGTCATTCACACCAGGGGGCAGTCAGGGTATTGGCAAAAAGATGGAAACCTAGATACCTGAACCTCATTCCAATAAAGGAACCAACAAAACCCCTGAAATCACAAAACTCAAGGATGATTGAGAAACTGGGGATATAAGAAAGAAAGTCCAACAAATGGAGGAAACCATCTGATCAATCAAAGGGACTAGAAACTATGGAAGTGTCACCTATTCAAGTCTTTGCATATTCCCAAGGGCTCGATATTCTGACAAATTAAAAATCCCAGAGTTTGAAAAATACAATGGGGCAGGTAATCCTTATATGCACCTAAAAGTGTACATTGGCGAAATGGGGTCTTATGCTGAAGATGAAAGCCTTAGAATGAAACTTTTTCAAAAGAGTCTCACTAGAGAGGCTAAAGCCTGGTATGCCCGACTTGACAATGCCAAAATCTACAACTGGGAAGAATGGCCCACACATTTCTAAATCAGTACAATTTTTAGTCACAAATGGCACCGAATCGATACCAAGTGACTAAAGTCAAAAAGAAAAGTACTGAGTCTTTCCGAGAATATTCCCAAAGGTGGAGACATCTGGCAGCGCAAGTCATTCCATCAATGACAGAAACTGAAATGGTGATGACTTTCATAGACATTCAAGAGGCGCCTTACTATGAGAGAATCCTAGCAGGCATAGGAAAGCCATTCTCAAAAATGATCAAACATGGCGAAATGGCAGAGATGGGTCTGAAGGCAGGAAAGATTAAAGACTTCACTACCTTGGAATCAGTCGCCAAATATATACAGACTGGAAAGTATGCGAGCGATCCCAAGGGGGTACCCAATAAAGGCGATGAAGATGTATCCCTTGTTGTATACTAGGAGACCAAACTACAGTCCCCCTATTTGGAAAAAGCAAGACAATCTGCCATCTCAACAACATGTTGCATTCAACCAATGCCAAGATAGAAAAAGAAAATTTGAAAGAATGGAAAATCGGGTGTTCACTCCACTAGGCGATTCCCTTGAAAATGTATTGGCGATATTAATAGATCACAAGAAAATTACCGAACTGGCTCCACCTCTGGAACCAGGGAGAAAAAGATACAATCCGAGCCAGAGATGTGCTTACCACTCAGGGTCTCCAGGATACGATACACAAGATTGTTGGTCCTTAAAGCATAAGATTCAAAATCTGATCGAAATTGGCAGTATTGTGGTCGAACAACCTGATCAACAAAATGCCAACACCAACCCTCCGTTGCAGCATGATACGGAGGAAGTAAACATGATCGGGTCAGGAAGAGCTGAAATGTATCCAAATCATAAGTACATACGAAGGGTGGATGAATACCCCCAAAGGCACAAAACAAATGTCCTAGAGTGGGAAAACTTGGAGGAGGGTATGCCAGTAATGCAAAAATTAGAGACGATCCAGAATCAAGTAAATCTGCTGGCTAAGCTGATAGTGCGCCAACATCAGGAAATAAGGCAGTTTTTCACTCAACTATCAGAAAGCCAAGAAAAAAAAGGAGGTTAACCATAATGTAAGCCCATATCTCTCTATGAGGAGCCAGCTAAATGAAGAATATCAAAGCAGGCTGAAAGTACAAGAAAAAAGGGATGAAAAAATTGCTAATAGATCTCGCCAGCGGAAAAATCGCTCAGGGGAATGCGATTTCCCAAAGAAGAAAGATCAAACAACCTCCCAAAGAGCCTGGAAATTCATCCCTCTGAGCAAATCAAATGAATAAATGCTACACTTTTTGATAAGCGAAGGAAGGATTACTGAGTTGTTGCCTCCTATAAATTCCAAGATAAAGAGTTATGATTCCACCAAGATATGTCTCTATCATTCTAACTCACTTGGACATACGACTGAGGAATGCTGGTCTTTGCGACATAAAATCTAGGATCTCATTGAAAATGAAGAGCTGAAGATAGAATTCCTCATGACCAAAAAAGGCGAAAAGGAAATAAAAAGCTTAAGCTGTCCACTCGAGACAGGCCGTTCAAAGGAGGTGAAGGCTATGAGCACTAATCTTGACAGAACACAACATGGACTGATCCTAATGCAGGGAGTGATAGAGGAGGCAAGGGAATCCCCAAAAGAGATTCCCCCGCCAACATCAGACATCTTGTGGTCCAAAGATAGCAACAATGTTCCTGATTTTATACCCTTGGATGATGCGGAGGAAATACTAATCTTTTCCAAAGAAGAAAAAGCCAAAAAGGAAAGTTCCTTGCGAGAAATGTAACAATAGTTCAAGGGAGATTTCATGGTCGAATCCTCTCAAGCCTAGGAAAAAGATGAAGAAAAAGGTGGTGAGATTGTCGGGGAAGCCAACCCATTGAAGAATCCAGAGTTCATCCCTTTTTGCGATGGGTCCAATTCAAGCGTCCCTGAGGAATGTATTGAATCAGGAAGCGATCAAGTTATGGCCATAAATGAAGATATTCAGAACCAAGAGGTAACCTCTATCGCGAGCCCTGAAGGCAATATAACTACTGACAACTGGATTATCATGCCTTAGCTAGCCAAGAAGATGCAGATCCAAAGGATACATTTGTGAGTTCCAAGAGATGTTGGGACGATATCACTTCCTTCGCAGTGTGCCATTTATTTTCCATGCATGTAAAGAAAAAAAAAACAAAAACAAAACAAAAACAAAAAACAAAAGAAAAAAAAGAAGAAAAAAGAAGAAAAAATAAAAACAAAAACAAAAACAAAGACATCTCTACACCCTTCTCACCACTTATAACTTTGAACCTTTTCACGCTAGGTTAGAACTACGCAGACCTAATCTACCCTCATCAATGGGAGTACGTAGGCAGCTATATACGTTGCGGTTTAACCACTACAAAAATCGAAAAACCCTTTCAACCAAGCTCAAACTCCAATAAATATTGTTACCCTTTCAAGCCAAAGCCTGAACTACGAAAGACCTGATCTCCCCTCATCAATGGGAGTACGTAGGCAGCCATTTATGGTGCGGTCAAACTAAACAAACACTTCTCAAACCGTTTATCTTATCAAACTGAACTACGCGGATCTGATCTCCCGCACAACAGGAGTACGTAGGCAGCAATCAGTGGTGCGGTCGGACTATCAAAAGAAATATCCAAACCCAAACATCAATCCCAAGACACCAAAGAACAACCCTCCAAGTCAGCGACCCATGTTGAGAAGACCCAACAACACTTCAATGTCATTCCATCAAATCTGGCACAAATCCTAGAAAGGAAGAAACATCGATACACTAAGACAACCAGCAGCGAGGACCTTCAAAGAGCCGACACCCTCAATCACAAGTCTTCATCAAATCAGAAGAAAATCATCAATACCGATTGTGAGAACATGTCAGGAACAATGATTGAGGGCATCAAAGCCCAAATCCACTACCTATTCACCATCTGGTACAAAAGTAAAAGCCTCTTACAATCTCGACATCTTATTAACTCATCTGTTAAAGCAATTATCCCAAACAACAAGCAAGGCTGGGGCAATTTCAAAATTGGCGACAACCCGATATTGGAACCCTTACAATAAGACTGGGGAAATCTCAGAAACAGTGATAACTCAACACTGGGGCATTCATCAACCATCCTAAAGAGGAAAATGCGCCAGTCAGCACCATAAGTATGGTACATCATCATCAGAGCTTCCTTCACATCATCTCACTAGCGATTTGGATATTACTCACTTACGACTTCATCAACATTGAGAGTTTCTCATATAAACCCTCAACATCAACATGCGAAAGGACTGGGGCATTATCCAATTCCAAGAAATGGAAGGAGCTTTAGGCGGGATCAAGCCTCTCATCAAAAGAAAGGGGAGAACTCTTGAAAGAAATCATGGCGACTTTAGCTTACCCCTACAAAAGAAGGGGAAAATTCTCAAGAAAGTCATTAACGTAAAAGCAGAAGCCCAATGACAAAAGGTCTAACGAATGAAATCTGCATCATTAAATGTGCCAACCGGCATCGAGTCATCACAAGTCGAGGCCTCTACACCAAAGTTCAAATCCGGCAAATGAAAGAACGAAATTTTGCACCCTCTAGGGATGTCACGGTGATTCAGTCATCGATTCAAATTGGTCAAGCGAATCAAACGCTCAAGGAAATGGGGCACAAGCACCCAACAACGAAAGAAAACTCCAAATTACCTCAAAAAGGGTGAGGTAGAATTTGGTGAAACAAACCTTGGAATATTACTTCAGCGAAGGTATTAGAAGATTCGGTATTCTAAATCATTGGCATCAATTCAACGTAACATTAAGATAGTTTAGGGATACCACCGTTTGAGTGGGAACCGAAACAGTTTGGTGAGGTCAGCGTAGTCAACTACCAGTAGGGTAGGCACCATTGTCAAACTACCATTAGGGTAGCCAACGTTGTAAACTACAGCGTATGCATCAGGAAGGTCCGATGATTTCAGAACTTCATCCCCAACAAAGATGCAAAAAACATCTCAACTTATCTTCATCAAACAAGCGTCAGCGACACCGATAAAAAGCCAAACCATTGGAGTCAACACCAGTATATGCATCAGCAATAATCGGTAAAGATAAAGCGATTTGCGAAAAAACATTTTAAACATTCATCATAACATTCATTATATTACGATTTATGATATGCGAAATGCGATGTGCGAGTTACGAAGTGCGATTGGCCAAATGCAAAAAGCGAACTGTGAAATGCGATGTTAAATTTGCGAACTGCGATTTGCGAAAACATTTTAAGATTCATCATAAACATTCATTACATTGCGATTTGCATCATTAGAAATACCTTGTCATATTTCGAGTGTCTAGTAATCTTTATCACGTCCATTCCAGTATATTGCATGAACATGATAAAGAGGGGCATCTGTAGACATTCGAAATTTTGATTTCCTGTTACTAACAATGCAGGAGGACAAAAGCATATTTTTCACACTTCAAAGATAACCTTGGAGGAACACAACATCAATTCTAACCCCGGGAGATACAGTTTCTAACCCCGGAGATAAACCCCAGAAAACAATTTTTAACCGCTGAGATAACCCCGAGAAAGTCAGTTTCAACCCCAGAGATAGCCCCGGGGGATCAAGTTCAAAGCCTGGAGATAACCCCAGGAGGTCAAGCCAACCTCAGAGATAACTCTGAGGACATTCAACGTTAACATTAGGTCAACCTCAGAGATAACCCTGAAAAAAGACTACTACATATGTGCAAAAATCGGAGATAACCCCGGGAGGGGCAAAATGGTCATTTTACCAACTCAACTTCAACTCAAATCAAATAAAGTCATTTAAACTCAAATTTCTTCAAAAGAAGTCCTAAAAGAATCCTATCTTAACTTTCGAGCGCAAACTACGCAAAACGGCTCAACGGACCGCTTGACAGAAACACAAAAATTCCATTTTGGTCATGGACCCATCTTTCCAAAATCAAAAATGGGCAAATCCTATGTCATTACGTAGCTCTCAGAAAGAGCTTTCCGAAATGGTATGGCACGCTTCCATCGAACTCCCAGATTGAAAGTTAAGAAGGTTTGAGCGAACAACGATCGTCTGAAAGTGTACGATTTCTCGAGATAAGCGGGACCCACATTTCCTGCGTGGCACCACAGGCATCCGCATGTACATGATGTCGCCGCCAGTAGTACACTCATGCTCCCCCTCTATTAATAGAGAGTTTGGGGCAACCATTTTACATAGAAAAAAAGGCAAGAAAGCATTGTCCAATTTGCTCTATACACACTATAAACTGAGTGATTTCTCATTTTAAACACTTGTGAGCTTATATATTGTTATATTATTATCGGCGGGAGCCGAGTGTTCATCCATTTAAAGTCATTGAAGTCTTCTTTGGCAGTCCTGTAACAACCTGGAATTTTGGATTATCCAGGATTTAGGTTTAAAGAATTAGTAATTAATAAAAGGAATTTCTATTAATACTATTCTGTGCTATGTGTTTATTAACCGTTCTATAACCTAGGATGATTATAAGTCGGGAGGATCCTGGCTACGAGCTAGATTTAATGAGTAAGAATTTTCAAGATGAAAATGAAAGTTTTCCGGGAACAAAATATTTTTTGGGGAAAAAGACGAAATAGGCACTATTCATCCGTTTCTGCTTGGAGATTTATTTTGAAATTCCGAGAAGTTATTGATTACGTTAAATGTTGAGATGTGATGGAATATTCAATAATATTTCAGTTATGGAAAAAACAAAGTTTTCGCCTGCGGACTCAAAACCTAAGGGTTAGGGAAAGTGATTCCGAGAATGTTATGATCGTGTATAATAATTAGGGTTATTATGCGTAAGAAATACGAGTATGATACGAGTTATTATACGTGTATAGTACAAAGATTAGTACGATGTATAATACGAATATCGTATGAACGGTATACGAAGAGAATACGAGAATACGGGAATGGAATGCGTAGAATACGATTAGTAATGGACTTTGTGTTCATGGACTTTGTAGAATCCAATTGGACTTGGATTATGTCAAGCCCAATGATTTGTGAAATCAAGCCCAAGAAAGACCCAATAAGAATTAGGGTTAAGGCCCAAACCAAGAAAAAAAACCGCGAATCGAACCGATGGGTAAACGGATGGGTAATAACCAATGGGGCAACCCATGGGATGACCCATGGGCATGTGGGCCGGCCACTTGGCCACCAAGTAAGGGTGGAGGCCAAGTTTACTTGGTGGCTAAGTGTTGGAGGAGGTGGGAATAGTAAGGAGGTTAGGGGCGAAATGACCAAATTGCCCTAGCTTTGGTTTTCTATAAATAGAAAGCTAGATTTTCATTTTCTAGGATTTTAAAATCCTACACTTGAGAGAGAGAGAGAGAGAGAGAGCTCGGTTAGGAGAGGAAGAGGAAGAGCATGAGCATGAATGCTCGGATCAAAAGTGATCGTGAAATAGAAAAGCTTGCAAAACGCCGTTTTTGTATAACGAAAGAGGATTAACGAAGAACGGTAATCTGAACCATAGTTTTTTCTAGTATTTTCTTTAAGTTTTCTATGTCAAAAACATAGCTTAATGAGAATAAGAAGTAACAGAGATTAGTAATGATTTCATATGGTTGAAATCACGAGAAAACGAAGAAATAAGAGTTAGAAATTTAGTTTATAAATTTCTTAAGCAAGTATAAGATTCGTGAGGATTTTGAGCAATCCGAATGAATATTATGAACGAGTAGGTGAAATACGTAAGGAATGATGTTCTATAACATCAAATTCCAAGAAAAAGTAGAATCGTAATCCAAAATATCGATTAAAATGAAGAACGAACGAAGAACGCGAAGAACACACGAAGAACACGTAGAATGTTGTTGATGGAAAAATTTAAAACCATCGTAGGATAATTGTTGTTGATGGACAAGTTTAAAACCATCGTGTATAAGTTAGTTGCATATTTCTTGGTTAGGAACGGTAGAAACGTTCATGAAGAACGGATTAAAACTTAGTTATAACGAAGTTATGGAGAAATTTTCGTAAAAGACGAACGAGAATTAGAAAGTTAGTGAATGAACCCGAACGTGTAGGGTTTTATAAGAAAGTAAGAGAATGTAGATAAAGTGAGTCGTGGACTCAAGAACGAACGAGTTCCGAGTTTGGATGTCTGAATTACGGACGAGCGAGCGAAGAACGTTAAAAGCGTAAAAATGAACGAACGGTTAAGATTAAGCCAATCGAATGGCACGTTAATGGATTCAGAACAAAGTTATGTCCGAGGGGTATTGAAGTACGTAAGATAAGGAATAGAATGGCTTTGGAACAATCTCGTTCCGAGTTATAACGAAGAAGTTATGAGATTGTAAAGTATGTATCTCAAACTTGAAGCAAGACTTAGAAAAATTTTCTAGGGTTTAAGCTCAGTGTACAGTAAATGCAATTTGAGCTTTAAGTAAGTGGCGCCAGTATAGCGAGAGATAACAAAGGACTTGGCCACAAATAGCACCCGAAGAGGAGAGAGAGAGTAGGTCGCAACCAGTAGTGCGAGAGGAAAAGGAAGGGCACGCATCACAGCAATGGCCAAGTCAGAGAGCAATGCCCGTAAATGAGATTTTAGTTCTCAATTCTTTGGAGGATGTGCAAGAAAGAAGTATGAACATGTAGTTCACATAATGTAACATTTAATCAAGTGTTTTAAACCTTTAGTGAAGGTTGAACGGAAAAATTTATTGAGATTAAAAGATAGAGAATGTAAGAGCTAGATTACGTAACCGATATCCGGGGACCGTAGTCGTATTGAACGAATGTGAGGGATTACTGTGATTGCGATTCCTTAGACGTTGGGTGATGAAGGTAATGACTAACATTCCGATGTTATGTCATTGTAAGAGAGATAAGTGTAAAGCGTATAGACGTTGTAAATGCAACGTTGTTGCGATGAACGATCGGTCTTAGCATACAATGAACAGTATGGCTTCGACATTAAGAAAGAATAATGAACGTGGGGTTCATGGGTTGGATAATGATGAAAGCAATTGAAAGCTTGATTAAAGGTTGAATAAGAGAATTAAGAGACGAGTAATGTGAACGTTGAATACGTAACGATCCTCGTGAATTGTATTTGCGTCAAACGAACGTTCTAAGTATACAATGGTTGTATGACTTGGACGTTGACAAAAGTAGTAAGTAAGATATGAATGCTATCAAGGAAAGCCTTATAGAACGGTAATGAGATTTATGAAAGTGTGAGGGTGAGTTGGATAGAGAATGTTAGAATGAATGTAAGTGTTAGACACTTAAGCCAACGTAAGGGTTGAGTGTATGCGATTATTAAACAGGCAGAACCTACACCCCGTGTATGGTTTGACCGTAAGGTAATGAAGACTAAGATTTAACCGTGAACAGTGAAGAAACTAAGTTAAGGATAATAACGTATAACGTTAAGAAGCCGAGTTAATAAGTATAACTTGGACAACGTTCTGAGTTGCAGGAACTGGATGTTATAAGATATGAATAAGTTCATATGAAATGTTTAACGCTATAACCTCATCGTATTGACATTGAATGATCGTTCCGAGTATACAGAAGACTGTATGACTTAGACGATAAAGAATGAATCCTGAGGTATGGCATCTAGTTGCCAGAAAGCCGTAAGGAATAAGAAGTTAACTTAACGAACATTATAGTTTAATGGTTCGTATAAGTTAAGAGAAGTTAGGTTGTGGTACAATCGTAACTTTGATAGTTGACATATGGGAGTCAAGGCTAAACAATTCCTTCAGAGAGCGAAGGTATATACAAAATCGGCAACCGATCTAACTCAACGTAAGGGCGGTGTAGATGAGGCGGGAACTTGTTTGTTGGTTGTTTGTGGGAAACCACTCAGAGTACCATATGGACTACTAGCAGAGAAGTAATGTGTGCTGAGTCCTATAGAAGTTATAAGAAGAAGGTAAGAATGTAAATCATCAAAGATGATGAACGTGTTAAGTTAAGACATCTCCGTATGTCATGAAGCCGTAAACCGGTAGAAGAAAGTTAGTCGCGTAAGCTTAGATTACAAGAATGCGAACCTTTAAAAGTAAAGTTAAGTAAACCAATGTGTAAGTCAAGTATATGACTAATTGGTGTACGTATTATTTCCTTATGTGTTATATAGGGATTTGGAATGAGTAGTTCAGCGTTAACTATAAGCTGTAGCTGTGCATAAGGCAAGTTTCCTAACTTCATTCATACTATATGAATGCTAGTTTCTTGAACTTCTCAGATGTTGAACTTGAGAAGTTGTGTCTATGTGAAAATGTGCGATATTTGTACAAGGTGGTAGTATGTATGAGGCCTTGTGCCACAATATGAACACTTCGGTGTTTCTTAAGATGAACTGTTCTATGATTGAATTGTTCAATACAAGTATGTTCTGTTTATACATGAACCGTTATTGTTAAGTCTAGGCTAATGATTCTAGCCAGACAAGATGTGTATGAAAAAGGTAGAAGAATGAAAGTATTTCAAAGTGAAAGTGACTGAATGTTTTAAGATGATAGGAATCGAGACTATTCCTATTATTCAAGCTACTTCATAACCTTTGTTCGGTTATCGAAGTTCTGAAAAATGTTTAAACTTCTGAAGTTGTTTGTTTAACTGTTATGACTTGCTGGGCAATTGAATGCTCACACTTGCTTTAAATGAAAAACATTTTTAGCAAACGATGTTAGAAAGAACTTAAGGATCCCGTAAAGATCAAGCTGAGCAGTATCCAGACGAAGTGCCATTCAGTATGTGAATGTGTGTGAAGAGCAAGTGAAGACTTGTAATATAGAATGATAGAATTAAACTATAGACTAGTTTAATGAACAGTTATGAATCCTTGGTGGCGGATCAAAGTCAGTCGTGTAAGATGTAAAGAATAATGTAATTATCATTATTTGTAATGAAAAAGGTTATAAGGTTTCGAGAACCTGGGATTTGAGAATGTATTTCATTATATTTAGCTATATAATGAGGTATGTTTGGAAGGAAATGGAATCGTGACACACGAAGTTCGGGTCTGAAAGTAGACCGGATTTTGGGGCGTTATAGAGTGGTATCAAAGATATAGGTTATAACTCTTAGGTAATAGTACCTAAGACTATAATCGTAGAGAGAAGGATAAGAAAATCGTTGAGTTAAATGATTAAGGAAGAAGATCACCACGTGATCATAGTGAATCGTAATAATGTATGAGTCATTAAACGATGAATGATTTATAGCTAATGCTATGAATGAAAGGTACTACGAAGTAGTACGGCAAGAAGAACTTAGATTGAGTTGTAAAGGTTAGCATACGAATTAAAGAAAATTCGTATTAAGTAAAGAGGAAGTTAGAAGTTGTAAGATTTCAATTGAGGACTCATGTGATGGCTGAGTTGTATGAACCTTTGTATGGGCAGAGGTTTGTGCTTGGTGTAACAACTGCTCAGTTTATTACAGTGATAATCATTGGAATTGGTGGCGCTATTAAGATGTATATGACGAGAAGGTGAATCTTTTCTCATGTATATACTTGATAGGTAGAGAATGATAAGGTAGGTGCGAGTTCTTGAAACTTATACTTGTGGTAAGTTCGTGACTCATAATAATATGGTATGTTTTTGAATGTTTCAGCGAATGGATGCCTAAGGTCTATCTGGATGTTCTTAAACTCATACTATTGTGGAAAGTTCCTGAACCCATAATGTGTGGTAAGTTGATGGATTGTACTAAGAAATATGAATGTTTATACTGAAAATGAAGTATTTTCAGTATGCTTAGCATTGAAGGTGCTAGAGAAGATTAAGTATTGCGTAGTAAGACAATGAAGGAAGATGGAGAATAGGATATTCCAAATCCTCTAGCTATGCTAGATTTTGAAGTTTATTGAAATCGTGCTGATGAGTTCATTTCAAAAAGAAAAGAATTGGTTCAACTTTTGGAACCAATGTATTTTAAAAGAGCAATGCTTTGTATGTCTATGCCAACCGCTTCGGTTAGACAAAAATTGATTTAAAAGATCAAAATGAATTTTATATCATCCGTGCATTTAATGCAAGGATGGTAAAAAGATGGAGTTATTAATGCAATTAAACCTGTAACGCCCCAAAATCCGGTTTACTTTCTGACCCGGACTTCGTGCGTCATAATTCCATTTCCTTCCAAACATACCTCATTATATAGCTAAATATAATGAAATACATTCTCAAATCCCAGGTTCTCGAAACCTTATAACCTCTTTCATTACAAATAATGATAATTACATTATTCTTTACATCTTACACGAGTGACTTTGATTCGCCACCAAGGATTCATAATTGTTCATTAAACTAGTCTATAGTTTAATTCTATCATTCTATATTACAAGTCTTCGCTAGCTCTTCACGCACATTCACATACTGAATGGCACTTCATCTGATATCGCTTCAAATTTTGATCTTTACGGGATCCTTAAGTTCTTTCTAACATCGTTTGCTGAAAATATTTTTCATTTAAAGCAAGTGTGAGCATTCAATTGCCCAGCAAGTCATAACAGTTGAACAAACAATTTTAGAAGTTTAAATATTTTTCAGAACTTCGATAACCGAACAAAGGTTATGAAGCAGCTTGAATAATAGGAATAGTCTCGATTCCTATCATCTTAAAACATTCAGTCACTTTCACTTTGAAATACTTTCATTCTTCTACCTTTTTCATACACATCTTGTCTGGCCAGAATCATTAACCTAGACTTAACAATAACGGTTCATGTATAAACAGAACATACTTGTATTGAACAGTTCAATCATAGAACAGTTCATCTTAAGAAACACCGAAGTGTTCAAATTGTGGCACAAGGCCTCATACATACTACCACATTGTACAAATATCGCACATTTGCACATAGACACAACTTCTCAAGTTCAACATCTGAGAAGTTCAAGAAACTAGCATTCATATAGTATGAATGAAGTTAGGAAACTTGCCTTATGCACATACTCAGACTTTATAGTTAACGTTTCAACCGCTTTCATTCTAAATCCCTATATAACACATAAGGAAATAACACGTACACCAATTAGTCATATACTTGACTTACGCATTGGTTTACTTAACTTTACTTCTTAAGGTTCGCATTCTTGTAATCTAAGCTTACGCGACTAACTTTCTTCTACCGGTTTACGGCTTCATGACATACGGAGATGTCTTAACTTAACACGTTTATCATCTTTGATGATTTACATTCTTACCTTCTTCTTATAACTTCTATAGGACTCAGCACACATCCCTTCTCTGCTAATAGTCCATATGGTACTCTAAGTGGTTTCCCACAAACAACCAACAAACAAGTTCCCGTCTCATCTACACTGCCCACACAGTGAGTTATATCGGTTGCCAGTTTTGTATATACCTTCGCTCTCTGAAGGAATTGTTTAGCCCAGCACCCATATGTCAACTATCAAAGTTACGATTGTACCACAACCTAACTTCTCTTAACTTATACGAACCATTAAACTATAATGTTCGTTAAGTCAACTTCTTATTCCTTACGGCTTTCTGGCAACTAGATGCCATACCTCGGGATTCATTCTTTATCGTCTAAGTCATACAGTCTTCTGTATACTCGGAACAATCATTCAATGTCAATACGATGAGGTTATAGCATTAAACATTTCATATGAACTTATTCATATCTTATAACGTCCAGTTCCTGCAACTCAGAACGTTGTCCAAGTTATACTTATTAACTCGGCTTCTTAACATTATACGTTATTATCCTTAACTTAGTTTCTTCACCGTTCACGGTTAAATCTTAGTCGTCATTACCTTACGGTCAAACCATACACGGGGTGTAGGTTCTGCCTGTTTAATAATCGCGTACACTCAACCCTTACGTTGGCTTAAGTGTCTAACGCTTACATTCATTCTAACATTCTCTATTCGACTCACCCTCGGACTTTCATAAATCTCATTACCGTTCTATAAGGCTTTCCTTGATAGCATTCATATCTTACTTACTACTTTCGTCAACGTCCAAGTCATATAACCATTGTATACTTAGAACGTTCGTTCGACGCAAATACAATTCACGAGGATCGTTACGTATTCAACATTCACATTACTCGTCTCTTAATTCTCTTATTCAAACTTTAATCAAGCTTTCAATTGCTTTCATCATTATCCAACCCATGAACCCCACGTTCATTATTCTTTCTTAATGTCGAAGCCATACTGTTCATTGTATGCTAAGACCGATCGTTCATCGCAACAACGTTGCATTCACAGCGTCTATACGCTTTACACTTATCTCTCTTACCATGACATAACATCAGAGTGTTATTCATTACCTTCATCACCCAACGTCTAAGGAATCGCAATCATAGTAATCCCTCACGTTCGTTCATTACGACTACGGTCCTCGGATATCTGTTACGTAATCTAGCTCTTACATTCTCTATCTTTTAATCTTACTAAATTTTTTCGTTCAACCTTCACTAAAGGTTTAAAACACTTGATTAAATGTAACATTACGTGAACTACATGTTCATACTTCTTTCTTGCACATTCTCCAGTAACTGAGAACTAAAAATCTCATTTCTGGGCATTGCTTCTCAGCACTTACGGCCATGCGGCCAGCGTCCTTCCTTTCCTCTCATGCGCGGCGCATGACTCACTTCTATCTCCTCTCTTCCCGAACTGGTGCTGCGGCGCCAAGTCCTTTGTTATCTCTCACGCTGCGGCGCCACTCTCTAGAAGATTATGGCCGAGCTCGCGCTGCGGCGCCGAGCTTAAACCCTAGAAAATTTTTCTAAGTCTTGCTTCAAGTTTGAGATACATACTTTACAATCTCATAACTTCTTCGTTATAACTCAGGAGGAGATTGTTCTAAATCCATTCTCTTCCTTATCTTATGTACTTCAATACCCCTCGGACATAACTTCGTTCTGAATCCATTAACGTACCATTCGATTGGCTTAATCTTAACCGTTCGTTCATTTTTGCGCTTTTAACGTTCTTCGCTCGCTCATCCGTAATTCGGTCATCCGAACTCGGAACTCGTTCATTCTTGAGTCCACGACTCACTTTATCTACATTCTCTTACTTTCTTATGAAACCCTACACGTTCGGGTTCATTCACTAACTTTCTAATTCTCGTTCGTCTTTTACGAAAATTTTGTCATAACTTCGTTATAACTAAGTTTTAATCCGTTCTTCATGAACGTTTCTACCGTTCCTAACCAAGAAATATGCAACTAACTTATACACGATGGTTTTAAACTTGTCCATCAACAACAATTATCCTACGATGGTTTTAAATTTGTCCATCAACAACATTCTACGTGTTCTTCGCGTTCTTCGTTCGTTCTTCATTTTAATCAATATTTTGGATTACGATTCTACTTTTTCTTGGAATTTGATGTTATAGAACATAATTCCTTACTTATTTCACCTACTCGTTCATAATATTCATTCGGATCGCTTAAAATCCTCACGAATCTTATACTTTCTTAAGAAATTTATAAACTAAATTTCTAACTCTTATTTCTTCGTTTTCTCGTGATTTCAACCATATGAAATCATTACTAATCTTTGTTACTTCTTATTCTCGTTACGCTATGTTTTTGACATAGAAAACTTAAAGAAAATACTAGAAGAAACTATGGTTCGGATTACCGTTCTTCGTTAATCCTCTTTCGTTATACAAAAACGGCGTTTTGCAAGCTTTTCTATTTCACGATCACTTTTGATCCGAGCATTCATGCTCACGCTCTTCCTCTTCCTCTCCTAACCGAGCTCTCTCTCTCTCAAGTGTAGGATTTTCAAAATCCTAGAAAATGAAAATCTAGCTTTCTATTTATAGAAAACCAAAGCTAGGGCAATTTGGTCATTTCACCCCTAACCTCCTTACTATTCCCACCTCCTCCAACACTTAGCCACCAAGTAAACTTGGCCTCCACCCTTACTTGGTGGCCAAGTGGCCGGCCCACATGCCCATGGGTCATCCCATGGGTTGCCCTATTGGTTATTACCCATCCGTTTACCAATCGGTTCGATCCGCGGTTTCTTTTTTTGGTTTGGGCCTTAACCCTAATTCTTATTGGGCCTTTCTTGGGCTTGATTTCACAAATCATTGGGCTAGACATAATCCAAGTCTAATTGGATTCTACAAAGTCCATGAACACAAAGTCCATTAAGACTAATCGTATTCTACGCATTCCATTCTCGTATTCTCGTATTCTCTTCGTATACCGTTCGTACGATATTCGTATTATACGTCGTACTAATCTTCGTACTATACTCCTATCATACTCGTATTTCTCACGCATAATAACCCTAATTATTATACGCGATCATAACATTCTCGGAATCACTTTCCCTAACCCTTAGGTTTTGAGTCCGCAGGCGAAAACTTCGTTTTTACCATAACTGAAATATTATTAAATATTCCATCACGTCTCAACATTTTACGTAATCAATAACTTCTCGGAATTTCAAAATAAATCTCCGAGCAGAAACGGATGAATAGTGCCTATTTTGTCTTTTTCCCCAAAAAATATTTTGTTCCCGGAAAACTTTCATTTTCATCTTGAAAATTCTTACTCGTTAAATCTAGCTCGTAGCGAGTAATCCTCCGAGACTTATAATCATCCTAGGTTATGTAGATCTTAATAAACACATATCACAGAATAGTATTAATAAAAATTCCTTTTATTAATTACTAATTCTTTAAACCTAAATTCTGGATAATCCAAAATTCCAGGTTGTTACATTCTTCCCTCCTTATAAAAATTCCGTTCTCGGAATTTCTTAAAACCAAACCCTTACCCGGGTTCTCACAGTCCACTGTAAGCTTTCTTACACTTTCTAAAGCCTTTCTCCACTACTGTGCACACACAGTTTTGCACGTTGAGAGTCGTGTTGCGTGTGTATGCCCGGACTTTGGTCCGTGGCTTTTAATTCTTTTTGTATATATATATATATATATAATTACACACACACACACAGATCAAATTCGGACCAAATTTTTTATTTATTTCTTTTTCTTTTTTTTTAAAACAACTAAAAAAAATATTAATATTTTATGGAACTGAAATTTTTCCATAATTCAATGTTTTGGGCGTGATTTGGATACCTATACCAAAAAATATATGTACACTCTGCACACTGTAAATACATGCTTTGGTATATGTACCCAAATCACAACCAAAATACTGTATTATGGAAAAATTTCAATTCCATAAAATATTAATTATTATTTATTAGTTGTTTTAATAAAAAAGTAAAAAAAAAAAGTCCAGATGGGACTAAAATCCCAAGCGTCCGATTTGGAACCCAGGACTCATTTATATTTATATATACTTTACTAACATTATCGAAGTTATGCCTCGATTGAACTCAGACTCACGTCCGGGAGCGTTTATCTGTTTATATATATATATATATATATATATATATATATATATATATATATATACTTATATATAAACTGTTGTCGAACTTTGTTTGATGAGCACGGATTTACATCCGAGGCGTTCTATCGCTTTTATATATATATAAATTCTTATATATATGTTGCTATCAAACTCGCTTTGATTGAGCACATATTTCACATCCTATGCGTTTACCACTTATATATATATATATATATATATATATATATATATATATATATCTCGACCACGAATTAACGAAGCGTGCTCGGATCGATATATGTCAAGTACATTTATCGCTTATATATATATATATATATATATATTTACATTTCAGTCTGCCCTGGAGTTTACTTCGTGGCATTTTACAGCTTTGTTTATATTTCTGTCAGGCACGGAGTTTACTCCGTAGCCTTTTACAGCTTTATTTACATTTTTTCAATCCCCCATGGAGGTGCTTCGTGGTGGTTGATTGGTTTTTACTGCTTTATTTATATTTTCTAATCCCCCATGGAGGTGCTTCGTGATGGTTGATTAGTTTTTACTGCTTTATTTACATTTGCAATCCCCCACGGAGGTGCTTCGTGTGGTGGTCAATTGCTTGCACACACACACACACACATATATATATATACAGCTTTTATATATAATTGTTTACAGCTTTCATACAAACTGCTACATCATGTGAGCCTAGGAATCATGTGACACCCCCAAATCCTGGTACTTCAATTCCTCAAGATTTGGTGTTCACTTAATCAAAACATTCATTTATAACTACCCAATTATAATAAAATTGAATAATAAAACCTGCCCATACATGAATAAACTTAAATAAAAATCTCCCAGGTTATCTAAACTTTAACAACAATCATTCAAATGCGGAAAGTAAATAAACTTCATTACAATCGTTAAAACCAAAGTCTGAAAATAAAACTATCAAACTATTACAAGTCTTCAGTACTTGTTCATCTTTCCTTTCCCTTTACTAGTACTAGGTACGTCACCAGTTTCAACTTTAGCTGTAAGAAATTTTACAGGAAAGAGTGAGCAAACAAGGCCAACTAGAAATAACAATAAGTAATTTTTTAGACTTTTACATCAATTGCCAATATTAGGTTCAATAGAATTGAACAATATATTCTATTAACTTTTTGAAATTTTATAACATTCACTGAGGGTCTAATGACCAAAAATCATGTCCACAGTTATAAGTAATCTTTCAACTTTAACTTTAACAGTCATAAGACTATAAGGACTCCACGTACTTAGGGGGATCAACCCTTCGTACAATGTATTGTGCACAACTATTTTAACGCTAAGCGTAAACCTCTATTAAAAGAGTTGTTCATCTCAGTATTTAGAATACAAGTCCGCACCAAAGTAAGTTTGGTTTGGATAAGCTTTCAAGGAAATTTAGAATTTAACGAACATCAACTAAGGAGTAGTTGAATAAGACCAACAACACTATACTATAGAATAATAGTGATTGAATCAATCATAGTAATTAAAGTCATGCATTAGGAATAATCTAATAGCATACAATTTGAATAAATATAGCATACCTTGCTTGAACAATACTAAGCCAAGGTTAATTAGGATTGAATACTAAACGTGCATGGCAATTCAGTTATGCATGTAAATCAATAATTGAAATACAAGAATAACTTGTTCAACATCAAACCAAAGTTTAGACCACTTACATCATTATAAGATAATCGAATTGAAAACAATAATTAGCTCAATAAGATAAAGGATTAGAAAACTTACTCAACTATAAATAAGAGTTAGAAAAACTTGCACAATGAAGTTTTGAGTTAGAGAACTTGCCTTTAGCACAAGCTAAACCCTTATCACTTGAATTAATACCCTATACATATGCCATATTGACATAGTTAGTCATTACCAACATTATATATTTATATAAACAAATATATTCATCATATGGGTTAAATTACCCATTCATATAATCAACTATGTTACAAGTAGGTAACACTTAATAACATGATCATTCATAGTTTAATACTACTGAAATTATCATTTAAAATTACTATTATTAACACATAACATTTATTTTCAAAGTTTGTGTAATTAAACAAAACTGTCAGAACTTTCTTCTAACTTTCATATGCTTATTTCATAGTTTACATCTGTGGTTCGTATTGCAAGCCTTTGAGTTAAGCGCCGGTCATAGGCCATTGGTTGGCGCTGTGGCGTGGCATCGTATTTCATGGCTGAGATTTAGTCTTCACTTTGATATGCAAGCCAGAGTCCGAATCCGCGATAGCCTCGAGAATGACATGAATAAAAAGCCAAATTGGCCTAAAAGTTCGAATCTAATAGACTGATTATCATGTAATACACATATAAACTTCATATAATCATATTATGAAGACTTCTAACATGTTCCTACTCATAAAATAACATAGACATCAAATATACAACACCCAATTTCAATATTTTTGGCAAAAACTCCATTTTTGATATTTTCAATGGAAATCAACACTGTGATTTTGTTTTTCAATCAAAATAGAAATTTCAAAACATCATAGTTATGTTTATACATACTCTATCAATTTCCATAATCAATTAATCAATTTAACAGCTAATAAAACCTTAAATTTCTATTTTAAATTAAGCCACATTAATATATATCTTCATATGAACACTGTGATATATTTTCTTCATAAAATACATACATACATGAACTAGTATATCTATAATCATATATAAACTCATAAAAACCTTTTACAAACAATTATCATACCAAGTTATATATATATATATATATATATATATATCAACAATTCATCCTATAAAATATTTTACAGAGAACTTTTTGGGAAGAAGAAAAACTAAACTTTTTGAAGAAAAGGTTAAGCCCCTACCTTTGATTAAGAAGATGATGGCTAGAGTTTGATTATCAATTTCTTTTCTCCAATTTCTTTCTCAAACCTGTTAGAGTTTCTCTAAATTTCTCTCTAGTTTTCTTCTTCTCTTCTTTTCTCTCTATAAACTTCAACTGAGTTTTTCTTCTCCCTAACTCTAACATACGTAGAAAATTATAACGTATAATAATAATAATATAGATATTAAGTATAGGATTTAACTGACATCAGTTATAAATTTTTTTGAAAATCAAAAGCCATAAGGCTTGTTTTGCTAAGCTTAATAAAAATAACTCATTAACCCTTATACCTTGTTTGGTAAAACCCAATTAGATAAAAGACTTAATAGGCATTATGCCTTATTTGGCAAACTGAATTAAACTCCCTTAATTTATTTTAATAACTTCTTTATAGCAAGGTTATTAGTCACACTTTTATTTAATTAATAAATCAATTAAAACCTTAATCTATTAAATTACTTTAGCACATAATTTAATATCACATAACTATAATTTCTTTTATAATTATAATTTTATTTAACCAACTAATATTTTAAATTATAATTTTCCATTTAAAATATTATAATTTATTTAAATCACTATAAGCTCTTTAGCTTACTTATTAAATTACATTGGTATATAATCTCATAACAATTAATTTACTTAGCTCCTTAATTATTTATTCAACAAATAATTAACTAAACCACATCAACTCAAATTGCCATATAATTCAATAAATATTTAATATTTAATTATTTTTTCAACAATAAACATAATCCATTAAATACTTATATAAATCAATAAATATTTAATATTACACTTTAAAATTCTGGAATGTTACATCATTCCCTCCTTACAAGGATTCTGTCCTCAGAATCACAACTCAAACAAATCATTCATTACATTCTTCCCTACTTACAAAGATTCTGTCCCCAGAATCGAAGACACAGATTAAACAAATAACTCAGGGTACTCTTTCAATATTTCTCTTCGAGTTCCCACGTAGCTTCTTCAGCGTTGTGGTTCCTCCATATCACCTTCATAGAAGGTATTACTTTATTCTTAAGCACTTGTTCTTTCCTGTCGACTATCTGGATAGGAACCTCTTCATAAGACAAATCTTTCTCGAACTGCTATGGTTCATACTCGATCACATGTTTGTAGTCGGGTTTATATGGTCGTAACACCGAAATGTGAAAAACATTATGAACGTTTTCCAACTCTGGAGGTAGAGCTACCTCGTAAGCCACTTCTCCCACTCTTCGCAGCACTTCAAAGGGTCCAATAAACCTCAGGCTTAGCTTTCCCTTTTTTACCGAAATGAATTTTCCCTTTCCAGGGAGAAACTTTTAAAAATACAAAAGTTCCTACGTCGAATGCACGATCTTGTCTGTGTTGATCAGCATACTTTTTCTGTCATCTTTGGGTCGCTACTAATCTTGTCTCGATGAGTTTAACAACGCCGGTAGTTTGTTGTACCGATTCTGGTCCTAACGATTATGCGTTCAATCGACTTCATCCTGATAAGTGGAGTTCTCGCACTTTCTACCGCATGATGCCTCGTAAGGTGGCATGCCGATGCTCAGCGTGATAACTGTTGTTGTAAGCAAATTCCACTAACGATAATTGTTCTTCCTGGCTTCCTTTAAAGTCCATGACATATGCTCTCAAAGATATCTTCCAATGTCTGAATTGTTCGTTCTCTTTGGCCATCTGTTTGTGGATGATAAGCCGTACTCATTCGCAACTGTGTCCCCATTCATTCTTGTAGTCTCTTCCAGAAATTTGATGTGAATCACGGATCTCTATCAGACACAATTGATACTGGCACTCCATACCTCGAAACGATCTCTTTAATGTACAATCTTGCCAACTGATCAAGATTGAATCTAATCTTTATTGGTAGAAAGTGTGCTGATTTCGTCAGTCTGTCCACTATCACCCAAATCGCATCGCATCCTCTCTGAGTAGTTGGAAGACCCACCACAAAATCCATCGTGATGTGTTCCCACTTCCATTTCGGTATTTCTAACGGTTGGAGTAATCCGCTGGGTCTTTGATGTTCGGCTTTTACTCTCTGGCATGTCAAGCATTTCGCTACACATTCAGCAACATCCCTTTTCATGTTTGGCCACCAAAAATGTAAAGTAAAATCTTGATACATTTTCGTGCTTCTGGATGAATTGAATATTTTGAGCTATGAGCTTCGGTCAAAATTTCTTCTTTCAGTTCTAGCACTGCTGGAACCCAAATTCTTCCCTCAAACCGTAGTAATCCTTCGGTATCGACCTTGTATTTTACATCACCGACTTTAATTAGATTCTCTTTGATTTTCCCACACTCTTCATCTTGTAGTTGAGCATTCTTCACTTTGTCCACTAAAGTTGGACCAGCTTCTATCTGGAATAGTTGTTCATCAGATTCTTCTGGAAATTTGATTTCCAATTCCAGTTTTGTCATTACTGAAATGAGCTCCTCCTGAGTTGTTATCAGCATCAGCTTCTCTCGACCTTTCCTGCTTAAAGCATCTGTAACCACATTCGCTTTTCCCAAATGATAAAAGATCTCACAATCATAATCTTTTATCAGTTCCATCCATCTTCTTTGACGCATGTTCAAATCCTTTTGAGTGAAAATATACTTCAGACTTTTGTGGTCTGTGTAGATCTCACATTTCTCTCCGTAAAGATAGTGTCTCCATATCTTCAGAACAAATATAACTGCAGCCAATTCCAAATCACGAGTCGGATACCCTTTCTCATAATCCTTTAGTTGTCTTGATGCATACGCAATAACTTTGCCGTTCTGCATAAGAACACAACCCAACCCTTTGTGTGAGGCATCACTATACACCACAAAATTTCCTCAGATTATCCGGTAATGTCAACACAAAAGCCATACTTAACTTTTTCTTCAAATCTTGGAAACTCTCTTCACACTTCTTCGTCCAAACGAATTTTACAGCTTTCCTTGTCAAATTTGTTAGCGGAGTGGCTATCTTAGAAAAATCTTGATTGAATCTTCTATAATAACCAGCTAGTCCCAAGAAACTCCTCACTTCTGACGGTGTTCTTGGTTGTTCCCAATTGATTACAGCTTCCACTTTTGATGGATCCACTGAAATCCCATCTTTGTCAATCACGTGACCCAAAAATTGTACACGATCGAGCCAAAATTCGCACTTAGAGAATTTCACGTCATGCCTTTTCCTTCCTTAGTGTTTCCAATGTCAAACGTAAATGTTCCACGTGTTCTTCTTGAGTTTTGGAATACACCGAATGTCATCAATAAATGCCACTACAAACTTGTCTAAGAATGGTTTAAACACCCTGTTCATCAAATCCATGAACGCAAATAGGGCATTGGTTAAACCAAAAGACATCACCGTAAACTTGTAATGTCCGCATCTTCTAGTTACGAATGCCGCTTCTAGGTATATCCTCCTTTCTTACCTTCAATTGGTGATACCCACTTCTCAAATCAATTTTCGAGAAATATTTAGCACCCTTCAGCTGATCAAACAAGTCATCTATTCTAGGCAACGGATACCTATTCTTAATAGTGACTTTGTTTAACTCTCTATAATCAATGCAAAGACGCATCGATCCATCCTTCTTCTTAACGAATAAAACTGGCGCTCCCTACGGCGATACGCTTGGTTGAATATATTTCTTGTCCAGCAACTCTTGCAACTGTACCATCAGTTCCTTCATTTCTACCGGAGCCATTTTGTACGGGGCCTTCGATATCGGTGCTGTTCCCGGCGCTAATTCGATCACGAACTCAATTTCTTTGTCAGGCGGAAGTCCTGGCAAATCTTCTGGAAACACGTCTTCGAATTCTCTCACTACCGGTATTTCTTCTAATTTCACACCCTTCTTCTAAGTATCGACTATGTAAGCTAAATAGCCCACACAACCTTGACTCAACAACTTCTTGCTTTTGCATAGTGCGTCGACATTTCATTTGTCTAGGCGACTTGCTACCATAAAATACTACCTTTGATTTTAGTCATAAGGTTTACACACTTTTGTGACAATCGATTCATCGCTCCATATTTGAGCATGTACCAATCCATTCCCAAAATTACATCAAATTCCCCGAGTCTAATCGGAATCAAATCTACCAACAAGATATTCTCCTTAATGTTCACCCTACAGTTCTTGTATACGAATCTAACAGGGATTACTTCCTTATTCGCAATTTCTATGTTCAAAGGAAAATTCAGTTCTTCTCTAGGCAATTCTAACCTCTTAGCAAATTCATCAGATATAAACGAACAAGTAGCACCCGAATCAAATAATACATAAGCATTTATATCATTGATTGTGATAATACCTGACACCACATCTTTTGATTGCACAGCATCCTGCACAGTCATGTTGAAGGTTCTGGTTGTGGGTTTGTTTGATGCTGCAGGTCCTGCAATGGCCCATGTACCTCCATTGTTACCTCCATTGCTTCTGGTTGTCACTCCTTCCCTCTTCTTAGGGCATTCACGAGCAAAGTGATCCTTGGATCCGCACGTGAAGCATACATTCTTCTTCGGTTGAGTGCAATTTGGGGTGATGTGACCCTCCTGGCCACAATTGTAGCATACTCGCTTCCCTATCAAGCACGCACCCTTATGGAATTTCCCGCATGTCGTGTGATGCCCCCAAAATAGGTATACAACACCCATTCTGAGTCGCCAAATATATGGTACATAAAGCAAACTACAACTTCAATAATACAATTATCGTGAAAAATACGACAACACATACTGTGAGTTTAAAAACAAATATTGTCTTCTAGACAATATCCAAACTCAAATAAGTCCTTTATTCAAACACTATTTTACAGAAATAGTGAGGACTGCTAAAATATCTTTCTAGAACCATCACTCCGTACCCCGACTAGTTCCTGCTATGTTCTCACCTCCTGAGAAAAATGAAACAAAAAGGAAAAGGGTGAGCTCAACTAGCCCAGTAAAGAATATTATGACTAAGATAATATACAACAAATTATCTTTAGTCTTCAACAGGGAGAAATCTGGTAAAATATAATAGACAACAAGTTTTAGATCAACAACTGCAATGGTGAAAACTTGAAGAATCCATTAGAAGAGTCAAGTAGAGAATGAGTTCTACTATCTTCTAAGATTTAAAAGTCTATCATCAATATTTTATCCCTGTAACAACAATCAATATACATCTTTAATCAAATATTCATCTTTGCACTACAGGCCAAAGATATTCATTTGTATCACCAGTTGGTCATGTTCATCTCAACACCTGTTCATCTTTGCACTACGGGCCAAAGATATTCATCAGTTAATCATTTATCTTTGCATTACAGGCCAAAGATATTTAGTAATATCATCATTTAGGACTGAGGATGATGAAAAATATTTTAAAGAAAACGAATCCAGTGATACAGAAGGACAAATAGTAGGGATTCGTATAAAAGTTTATCTAAGGTCAATAATACTCCATAATAACCAATTTTGAAGCAAAATTCAAGAATAAAGATTAAAACATGAATACAATCAAAGATAGTAACCATAATAGACATCTTGGACAAAAAGAAGAAAATTTCATTTTTTTGGTGAATAGTGTCGTATTCGTGAATAGTCTTAGTATCGTGAATAAGAACCCCAGAAACACAAAAGCGTTCCAATATGATAAAAAGTTCATACCAATATTTCTAGATAATGATATTGAAGAAAATATCATTTTAAGAAGAATATAACACCCTTACCTCAAAATATCGATTACTTTCGATCGGAATATCGGTATATAAGGTTTGAAGGAAACTTGCAGACGATGAATAGAAACTCACAAGTATCTAAATACTCACAAAATACACTCAATAATCTAGAGAGAAAGAGAAAGCTTATGTTTACGGTGTGATTTTCAATTCTAACTTAGCCCTCTATTTATAGGAAAATGTTAGCGAGACTTGACTCAAGAACTGACACGATGGCTTTACCTCGCTACTATTCCCACCCACCACATTTGAAATAAAATTCAGCACATTTCTTCACCAACCACAAGTGGGGCCCACCAATTCTAGAATTTTCCACCAAAATCATTTATAAACCTAATTTCCGAATTAGTCACCTTTTAAAATTCATAACAAATCATACGTTCATTTTTAACGGTTCAAAATTTGTGGACGTATAATTAACTTATATATGTATAACATATCCAAAAATTACAATGATCCAATGGTCGGATTAAAAATTATAACTCACGCAATATATCTCAAAAATACTGGTTTAATTTTTAATACCTCAATTCCGACAAAAATACTGATAAAACACCTCAACATTAACTCCTTCATTTTTTAACCACAATAAATATATCCAACATTTATATCCACATAAAATAAATATTTTCTTATCATATGAATCAATAATTAATTATTCACAAATAATATTACGAATCACATTTATGACAACCAGTAGTTCCTCAGAAAGAAGGGGGCTTTCAATAAGAATTTCTCCTTCTTGGCGCCGCAATTAGGTGACCAAACCTCTCCTTGATGAACTTTCTAGACATTGCCAATAATGGTATCTAATAATATTATTCAAATAATATGAATTATTGATCCGATAATGGAAATATCTTAAAAAGTGACAATTATTGAAACAACAATAATATAAAATATCAACACAACATTTATTGAATTAATAAAATAAAAATATTGAATAGTAACTACTGTAACAATTATTGAGTAGTGCCTTCTTACGTAAGGATCAATAATTCATCAATACTGTGCATCCACACGTATTACTGTATTTTAACCACCGGGTATTCCAACAGTGTTAACGGTAACAACTACGTTGTTATTTATAAAAACTTAAACTTGTCGTTTTCTTCATCCGACGCTTATTACATTATATGGGCCCACAAATGGATCGCTGGCCGTCGTGCGAATATTCCCCGATAACAAGAATATTCCACGACCAAATGAATATTCCCCGACAACAATGATTATTTTATAACCACTTGCTTATTTTGCAAAATTTGCACATTTCACCCATAACCAGAGAATTATATCAAATTAATACCTTATTATTCACAATAATAATTAGAGGAAATTCGATTTTATTTATAATAAGTTGGGGTCTTACAACCTCCCCTCCTTATGAAATTTCATCCTCGAAATTGACATACGTAACTGGTGTTTCGAAAAGGTGAGGATACCTCGCTTTCATTTTTGATTCCAACTCCCAGGTCATTTCTTCAATAGCATGGTTTCTCCACAAAACCTTAACTTATGGTATAACCTTGGTGCGTAGGACATGCTCTTTCCTATCCAAGATCTTAACAGGTACTTCTTCGTACGTTAAATCTTCGGCTATCTCATCTGGTTCTAACGCAATAATATGGTTCGGGTCTTTCACATTTTTATGAAGCATGGATATGTGAAAAACGTTATGAACACGAGACATACTTGGAGGTAATGCGAGTCTATAGGCCACATTTCCTATTCGGTCAAGAATCTCAAATGGACCAACAAATCGTGGATTGAGCTTTCCTCTCTTTCCAAATCTTGTAACTCCCTTCCATGGAGCAACACGTAACAATACATGATCTCCAATATTAAACTCCACTTCCTTTCTATGAAGATCAACATAACTCTTTTGTCGATCTTGTGAGGTTTGAATACGTTGTCGAATCATTTGGATCTTTTCTGTAGTCATGCGTACTAATTCTGGTCCCAACAACGTTGCTTCTCCCACCTCGTCCCAGCATACTAGAGAACGACACTTTCATCCATACAACGCTTCGAATGGAGCCATGCCTATACTTGCTTGATAACTGTTGTTGTAGGAGAATTCCACCAGTGGCAAGTACTTATCCCAACTTCCTTTAAAATCTAGGACACAAAGTCTTAATAGATCTTCAAGGTTTTGAATAGTCCTCTCTGATTGTCCGTCCGTTTGAGGATGGTATGCCGAAATGAATCAGAACCGCGCCCATAGCTTTCTCGCAAGCTAACCCAAAATCGTGAAGTGAATCTTGGGTCACGATCCAAAACTATGGATACTGGCATGCCATGTAATCTCACAATCTCATTCACGTACATACAAGCAAGACGTTCAAGAGAATAAGTTTCTCGTATCGGTAAGAAATGGGCAGACTTGGTTAATCTATCAATAATAACCCAAATAGCATCTATGCCTTGAGAAACTTTGGGAAGACCTGTAACGAAATCCATGGTAATATGTTCCCACTTCCATTCTGGAATCTCAAGTGGTTGCAATGGACCCTTTGGCACTTGATGCTCCGCCTTTACATGTTGACAGGTTAAACACCTTGAGATAAACTCCACGATCTCTCTCTTCATATTATTCCACCAAAATGTATATCGAATATCATGATACATTTTGGTACTCCCAGGATGGATTGCAAACGGTGTGTTGTGTGCCTCCATCATGATTCTATGCTTCAAATCAGAGTCGTTAGGAACACAAAGTCTGGAGTTGAATCTAAGTATTCCTTCTTCATCGATTCTCGCTTCTGGAATAGCTCCTTCTTGCACTTTCTTCTTCATACGTATCAGCTCCAGGTCCGTAGCTTGAGCAGCTTTAACTTTATCGATTAAAGTCGGTTCTACTCGTATATTCGCCATCATCATGTGGGTCCCTGGAGTCTTTAATTCTACCTCCATCCTTTGCAAGTCATACAGAATGGGCCTTTGCATTGACAATATCGCACTCGTACTCGCATATGATCTTCTACTCAATGCTTCAGCTACTACGTTCACTTTTCCAGGATGGTATTGAATGGTATGATCGTAATCTTTCAACAACTCGAGCCAACGTCGTTGCCGCATGTTGAGTTCTTTTTGGGTGAAGAAATATTTGAGGCTTTTATGGTCCGTATAAATCTCCACTTTCTCCCCATACAAGTAGTGTCTCCAAATTTTCAATGCGAATACGACCGCTGCCAACTCTAGATCATGAGTAGGATAATTCCTCTCATATTCTTTGAGTTTTCGTGAGGCATAGGCTATGACTTTCCCATGTTGCATGAGAACAATGATTATTTCATAACCACTTGCTTATTTTGCAAAATTTGCACATTTCACCCATAACCAGAGAATTATATCAAATTAATACCTTATTATTCACAATAATAATTAGAGGAAATTCAATTTTATTTATAATAAGTTGGGGTCTTATATGTCGCACATGCTTCAAACTTTTTGTTTTGCTGGTTACCCTACTGGTTTCCAGCACCCACGTTCCCATTCCACTTCCTCTTCATGCCGTTGCTGTTGTTGTTGTTATTGTTGTTTCCACTGCTACCACCTCCATTCTTAATCTCATTCTCATTCTTCTTCTTCTTTTGTTTCCTGGTTGAACTTTGTCATTGCCTTGCTGCACCTTCAAATGATCTTTGCTTTCTCCATCACCGCTACAAATGTCTTCAATCGAACAGGATACCCTCTTGTCTGACCCAGGGCTTGATCCTGTTCAAATCTTTTCGCCTTACGCTCGTCTGTGCTGACTTGATATGGCGCAAACCTCGCCAATTCATTGAATTTGGCGGCATACTCGGATACCGTCATTGTCCCTTATTTTAGTTCCAGAAACTGTACTTCTAGCTGATTCTTCGAACTCTCCGGGAAATAGGTCTCGAAGAACAACTCCTTGAACCTATCCCAGGTCATCTCTCTTGGCCCTTCACGAGTTTTATTGGCCTGCCACCAATAACTAGCTTCTGCTTTCAACATGAACGTTGCGAAAGTAGTCTTCTGATCATCCCCTACCCTAGCGACATCGAATACTTTTTCTATCTCCATAATCCAGGTTTGTGCTTCGACTGGATTCATAGACCCACGGAATTCAGGTGGTCCAACCGCCTTGAAATCCTTAAACATTGTACCATGGTTTTGTGGTTCATTCTGCAACGCTCCTTTCAGTAGTGTCACTAGTTGTTGAACGAGGTTACCGTCAATATTGTCGTTATTGGTAGTTCTCTCATTGTTTCTCTGTCGGGGTGGTTCACGTCTGGGAGGCATTTTCTGTTAAAACAAAACATCTATTAGACTATTACTCAACTTCTTTAAGTATTTTCTAATTAACTTGCCTCCATAAAAGAAATAACCACATAACACACAACACTTTGAATAAAGTAACAACTTTTATTTATTCAAAACCTTTTTGGAAAACATAAAATAATAGCATCATTGCTATCTACATTACTTTCCTGAACTACAAAAGTTTTAGGACAACATCATAGTCATATCCCATAGGTTGCATAACACTTGGGATTTACAATTTATTTAACCTTTCACTCATCATACAACAGCTACGATGTTCTATTAAGATACTTCTTAGCCCTATCACGTTCTTACTCCATGACTCGAAACATTGTTCTGCAATCTAAAACGAATGATGGCTGAACTTTGTCACTACCTCGCCTCCACCTTCCTTGAGTGAGTCTCGCTTTCTCCATCACCACTTTGCAAATGTCTTCAATCGGGACAGGGAGACCCTCTTGTGCTGTGAAGGGCTTCAAATCCTGTTCAAATCTCTTTGCCTTTACGCTTCGTCTGCAGGCTTGACTTGACGATATGGTGCAAACCTCGCCAATTCATTGAACTTCGTGGCATACTCAGATACCGTCATCATTCCTTGCTTTAGTTCCAGAAACTGTACTTCCAGCTGACTCTTCGAACTCTCTGGGAAATAGGTCTTGTAGAACAACTCCTTGAATCTATCCCAGGTCATCACTCCTGGCCCTTCACGAGTTTTATTGGCCTGCCACCAATAACTAGCTTCTGCTTTCAACATGAATGTTGCGAAAGTAGTCTTCTGATCATCCCCTACCCTAGCGACATCGAACACCTTTTCTATCTCCATAATCAAGGTCTGTGCTTCGACTGGATTCATAGACCCAAGGAATTCAGGTGGTCCAACCGCTTTGAAATCCTTAAACGTTGTACCATGGTTTTGTGGTTGATTTTGGAACGCCTCACATCGAGAGTGTCACTAGTTGTTGAGCGTGGTTACCGTCCAACATTGTTGCGTTATTGTAGTTCTCTCATTGTTTCTCTGTCGGTGGTGGTTCACGTCAGGGAGGCATTTTACATTGAAACAAAACATCTATTAGACTATTACTCGACTTCTTTAAGTATTTTCTAATTAACTTGCCTCCATAAAAGAAATAACCACATAACACATAACACTTTGAATAAAATAATAACTTTTATTTATTCATCATTACTTTGAAAACATAAAACAATAACATCACTTGCTATTTACATTCCTTTCCCGAACTACAAAAGTTACAGACAACATCATTATTATCATATCCCATGGTTACTTAACACTAGGATTTACACATTATTTAATACTTATTACGTGCTTTACAGGGCACATTTTCTACGATGATCTATTAAGATACTTCTTAGCCCTATCATGTTCTTCCTCCATGACTCGAAACATTGTCCTGCGATCTAATACATATGATGGCAGCGTCTCGAACTAAATTGGATATGCCATGACCCGATCTTGAGCTCGATTAATTGCGGTGTCAAATACTTTATCCATCTCTTCCATCTTCATCCTTTTCTCCTGTGAGTTCCTTACTGCTCTTCCAGTTCGTTGATAAGCTTCTTCGTATGCATCTTCAGCTCTTTCCCTCTTAGCAGCTTCTTCTCTCAACTTGTTCTTCAGTTCAGCAACCATCTCGATCAATTGTTCTTTCTCTCCTTGATGCATATTAGTCTCTCCTCGGCGTTTGTCGATGCTCCTCACGATCTTGGATCTCATTGTCTTTTGTGTCATTGTAGTCATTGTTCAAATTTACTATCTCCTCGCAACTCCTCAATCAGTATCCTCAAGTTCTACGTTACGGTCATGCACCTCATCGTATATACTGACCATTGTATCGAGTTAAGTGGAATTCTTTCCTCCTCGTCCTCATCATCCTCATCCTCCTGTGGTAACTCAATGGGATCCTCCTCATTTGTTTCCACGTCATCATCCTCATCTTCAACTACTGTGACCAACGAGGCTGACTCCCATGGCAGTAGTTGTTCCCAAACTACCTGAATGTCATGAGGCTCCTCCTCTATAGGCATTTGAGGTCCCTCCTCCCTAGCCTGACTGGATTCTCCGACATTAGTCATCCTGACAACAAAGTTTTAAAGATTTAATTATTAATCATTACTACTCGACACTCACGAGTACATAAACTATAAACACATAAGCACATAAGTGTTTTATTACTTCTTTCTTAAAACTCGATAAGAGTTATCTCCACTATCTTTTCAAAGGTTACTTCCTAAGGCTTTCCCCCCCCCCCACCTAAGGTTCATAACCTAAAGCTTTGATACCAACCTTGTGACACCCTAAATCCACAGTACTTCATTCCCTCAAGATTTGGTGTTCACTTAATCAAAACATTCATTTATAACTACCCAATTATAATAAAATTGAATAATAAAACCTGCCCATACAGGAATAAACTTAAATAAAAATCTCCCAGGTTATCTAACCTTTAACAACAATCATTCAAATACGGAAAGTAAATAAACTTCATTACAATTGTTAAAACCAAAGTTTGAAAATAAAACTATCAAACTATTACAAGTCTTCAGTACTTGTTCATCTTTCCTTTCCCTTTACTAGTGCTAGGTACGTCACCAGTTTCAACTTTAGCTGTAATAAATTTTATAGGCAAGAGTGAGCAAAAAAAGCCCACTAGAAATAACAATAAGTAAATCTTTAGACTTTTACATCAATTGCCAATATTAGGCTCAATAGAATTGAACAATATATTCTATTAACTTTCTAAAATTTTATAACATTCACTGAGGGTCTAATGACCACGAATTATGTCCACAGTTATAAGTAATCTTTCAACTTTAACTTTAACAGTCATAAGACTATAAGGACTCCACGTACTTAGGGGGATCAACCCTTCATACAGTGTATTGTGCACAACCATTTCAATGCTAAGCGTAAACCTCTATTAAAAGAGTTGTTCATCTCAGTATTTAGAATACAAGTCCGCACCAAAGTAAGTTTGGTTTGGATAAGCTTTCAAGGAAATTTGGAATTTAACGAACATCGACTAAGGAGTAGTTGAATAAGACCAACAACACTATACTATAGAATAATAGTGATTGACTCAATCATAGTAACTAAAGTCATGCATTAGGAATAATCTAATAACATACAATTTGAATAAATATAACATACCTTGCTTGAACAATACTAAGCCAAGGTTAATTAGGATTGAATACTAAACATGCATGGCAATTCAGTTATGCATGTAAATCAATAATTGAAATACAAGAATAACTTGTTCAACATCAAAACAAAGTTTAGACCACTTACATCATTATAAGATAATCGAATTGAAAATAATAATTAGCTCAATAAGACAAAGGATTAGAAAACTTGTTCAATTATAAATTAGAGTTAGAAAAACTTGCACAATGAAGTTTTGAGTTAGAAAACTTGCCTTTAGCACAAGCTAAACCCTTACCACTTGAATTAATACCATATACATATGCCATATTGACATAGTTAGTCATTACCAACATTGTATATTTATATAAACAAATATATTCATCATATGGGTTAAATTACCCATTCACATAATCAACTATGTTACAAGTAGGTAACACTTAATAACATGATCATTCATAGTTTAATACTACTGAAATTATCATTTAACATTACTATTATTAACACATAACATTTATTTTCAAAGTTTGTGTAATTAAACAAAACTGTTAGAACTTTACGCTAACTTCATGGCTGTTTTCCATTTACACACTTACATCATGGTTCATTTGTGAAATATTGAGTTATTATGCACATGGGTCACAGAGCCATTGGTTGGTATTTAAGGCAAGTAAGATTTATACTCTTGGGCGCATGACTGCCAGAAGAGTCCGAATCCGCGACGACCTCTAACAATGACATGAATAAAAAGCCAAATTGGCCTAAAAGCTCGAATCTAATAGACTGATTATCATGTAATACACATATAAACTTCATATAATAATATTATGAAGACTTCTAACATGTTCCTACTCATAAAATAACATAGACATCAAATATACAACACCCAATTTCAATGTTTTTGGCAAAAACTCCATTTTTGATATTTTCAATGGAAATCAACACTGTGATTTTATTTTTCAATCAAAATAGAAATTTCAAAACATCATAGTTATGGTTATACATACTCTATCAATTTCCATAATCAATTAATCAATTTAACAACTAATAAAACCTTAAATTTCTATTTTAAATTAAGCGTATTAATATATATCTTCATATGAACACTGTGATATATTTTCTTCATATAATACATACATACATGAACTAGTATATCTATAATCATATATAAACTCATAAAAACCTTTTACAAACAATTATCATACCAAGTTATATATATATATATATATATATATCAACAATTCATCCTATAAAATATTTTACAGATAACTTTTTGGGAAGAAGAAAAACTAAACTTTTTGAAGAAAAGGTTAAGCCCCTACCTTTGATTAAGAAGATGATGGCTAGAGTTTGATTATCAATTTCTTTTCTCCAATTCCTTTCTCAAACTTGTTAGAGTTTCTTTAAATTTCTCTCTAGTTTTCTTTTTCTCTTCTTTTCTCTCTGTAAACTTCAACTGAGTCTTTCTTCTCCCTAACTCTAACATACGTAGAATATTATAACGTATAATAATAATAATATAGATATTAAGTATAGGATTTAACTGACATCAGTTATAAACTTTTTTGAAAATCAAAAGCCATAAGGCTTGTTTGGCTAAGCTTAATAAAAATAACTCATTAACCCTTATGCCTTGTTTGGTAAAACCCAATTAGATAAAAGACTTAATAGGCATTAGGCCTTGTTTTTGCAAAACCTAATTAAACTCCCTTAATTTATTTTAATAACTTCTTTATAGCAAGGTTATTAGTCACACTTTTATTTAATTAATAAATCAATTAAAACATTAATCTATTAAATTACTTTAGCACATAATTTAATATCACATAACTATAATTTCTTTTATAATTATAATTTTATTTAACCAACTAATATTTTAAATTACAATTTCCCATTTAAAATATTATAATTTATTTAAATCACTATAAGCTCTTTAGCTTACTTATTAAATTACATTGGTATATAATCTCATAACAATTAATTTACTTAGCTCCTTAATTATTTATTCAACAAATATTTAACTAAACCACGTCAACTCAAATTGCCATATAATTCAATAAATATTTAATATTGCAAATAAATATTTAATATTTAATTATTTTTTCAACAATAAACATAATCCATTAAATACTTATATAAATCAATAAATATTTAATATTACACTTTAAAATTCTGGAATGTTACAAATCATGTGATTAGAGATTTAGTCTACTGAATCTAGATTCGGTTCCCGTGATTGACATTTTCAATTGTACACGGCTTGTAAATTATTTGCGTTGTTCGAATGTCCTTAGATGGCTCTCATGCCCACAAGGAGTTCGGCACTGCTATATATATTATTTTCTCGAAGTTGTTTCGTATCTCGAAAATAAAAGCAATCAAGTCGAACACATAATAAAATAGAAGTATCAAATACCTCAATTACTATTGAGCACAAGGGTTTGAAAAAACCTCTTTTTACAAAACATCACTGCTATATCTTGTTAAAACAGAACTTTTATACAAAATTCAAACCCTTTGTATGTAACACCCTAGTCCCATATCGAAAGATAGGGGAAAAATTTGTCTGCATATATGGAAATAAATTACTACCAATAATACCTTCAATTCATGACCTTTTGGGAGCCTGTGGTGGGCTAAGATGACCCAAGAAGATACTATTGGGCCAGTAGTTTGAGGCCTTATTTTGATGGATACGATTTGGACTTGGGATTTGACCTGAGATTTGTTCCGGACTCGGGATTTGACCCGGGTTGTTTCTGTTAGAGTTTATGCCCTAGAGGCCAATTATTTGATATAATTACTTAACGTTTTGATATTATATTTGATTGAATAAATATATGATTTTATTATGGTTTTATTTACTGCGTAATATAATTGTTAACATAATAAAATTCCTTAGAATAGTGATACAAATTATATAGTTTCAAGTATGTGACTTGAACATGAGATTATATATTACAATTAGTATCAGTGTTCTTAAATGTCCTAGTCGAGTATCATTGTTGATGGGACAACAATGATGCATGGAGACTAGTATGTGGATCGATGATGACCAAATCTCATTGGTCATAAATATATGAGATATTAAGTCAATGCATAGGTACATGTTGAAGAACGATGTCTTCGGATGGACCCACCATGAGAATTTATATGGAGCATTATGCGAAGTGTCGTTAGCAATTCTCATAGTGACAATGATGTAATGGTCCTCCCGACACAAATCGCTATATTACTACACGAGAATTTATGTACTTTGATATCATCAAATGTCACCTTTAATAGGGTGGACTATAAAGGTGATTATTGGGTTCATCATTAATCGTGTGAGAAATATGAGTGATCTAGATGGAATTTAATCATCCTATATATTATGGGTGATATCCATAGGCCTCTTGATTGAGTAGGACTATGAAATGCATGGCCATGCTCAAATAGTGATTTGTTTCATATAGTCTACTCATTGATCAAGAAAACTCAGATTAAATTATGAAGAGTATGACACATTCCATGACTCGAGTTTAATCTAGGATATTAAGGTTAAAAGGATTAAATTACATTGAAACATTGGTCACGAAAAGGTTGCATCGAATCATCGATCTTATTATTACTTGGGTAGCAGTGATGCATTACTAGATGCCGCTCACTATTTATAATTTTATAATATGATTTTAAAATTATTGCCAACGTAATAATAACCTATAAGGTCACACACATAGAACGTTATTTAAAAGGGAATTAATTTAAATTTTAAGGATTTAAATATATTAATATGATTAATAGTATTTAAATCACGAATTTAAATTAAAAGGATAATTTGTATATATGTATATTAATTAAGTAAGACTTAATTAAGAGATATATATATATAAATTCGGATTTTATAAAATTAGGTTTTGATTTGATTAATTCCTTTTAACTACTATATATATGATATATAGCAGCTACTTAGGGTAAGATATCATAATTGAAAAACCCTAGCCGCTCTTAGAGAGAGACTAGAGAGAAAACAGTTTCAGAAAATCCATTCCTTTTGGTGGCTAGTCATAAGTCCTTCTTATTGCGAGAATCGTTCGACCGGTTCGTATGCGGCGTTCGATGTGGATCTGGTAGAGCGCTTGATCGGTTTGTATTGCGTTGGAGATTCGAGGCGCAGTCGGTTTTAGATTCTCATTTTTTTTGTTTATATCTGGTATAATCTCTAAACCTCTGAATTAATTAATTTTCGCATGGATCCTGTTTTAGGGTTTCGGAAATTGCTTTAAAATTTTAATTTCATTTGTCGCGTTTACGTCTTAAGCCCAACAGTTTTATATGGTATCAAAGCCGACTCTCGAAAGCTCGAGTCGGGTCATCCGATCGGGTTGCTGGAGGTGGGGACACGAAAGCTGGTGGTACTATCCCATAATGGAGAGATGGAGGTCCGGAGGTGGGGACACGAAGCCAGCCGGTATTATCCCACAATGGCTAGAGAGGCAAAGATCTTTGGGCCGTGTGTGTGATCGATTCTGACGGGGACGTCAAAAATTTAAGTGGGAGAGTTTGTAACACCCCAGTCCCACATCGAAAGATAGGAGAAAAATTTATCGGCATATAAGGAAATAAGTTACTACCAATAGTACCTTCAAGTCATGACATTTTGGGAGCCTGTGGTGGGCTAAGATGACCCAAGAAGATACTATTGGACCAGTAGTTTGAGGCCTTATTTTGATGGATTCGATTCAGACTTGGTGTGACGCCCCCAAAATAGGTATACATCACCCATCTTGGGTCGCCACTTACATGGTACAGAATTCAAATACAACTTAATAATACAACTGTCGTGTACAATACGACAAAACATAAGCTGTGAATTTGAATACAAATATTATCTACTAGAGATTATACAAACTCAAAAGGAGTCCTCATTACAATTATTATCACACTATTTCACAGAATAGTGAGGACTACTAATGCTATCATCTGGTCCGTCACTCCATTCCCCGACTAGTCCCTACTACGTTCTCATTTCCTGAAGAGAACAATAAAAGTAAAAGGGTGAGCTTAACTAGCCCAGTAAGAAATATTATGACTAAGATAATGCAGAATATATTATTGTTAGCCTTCAACAGTGTTAAACTGATACAATATAACAACCATTAAGTTTAACTGCAGTGGAATAAGTAATCCATTAAAAGAGTCAAGTAGAGAATAAAATCTACTATCTTTTATGATTTAGAAGGTCTTTCATCACTTTTATCACTGGGACATAGCTTAATAAATAATCCACATCATCGAATCACCCCTGCACTACGGCCAAGGATATTCTTTAGTATCACGACCACAATTATCCATGTACTACGGGCCAAGAATATTTTTGTATTCAATAATGGTCATGATCATGCCAACAACTGTCCATCAATGCACTACGGGCCAATGAGGACTTTTACCACATCATTTATAACATTACGGTCATGATTACACCGAATAATCCCTGGTCATAATCATACCAAGTCCATCTATGCACTATAGGCCACAGATGACTTTCAACAAAATATAAACATGAGGATGATGACAATGATATAAGAATTCAATAAAACAAGTTCAAGAATTATTTTATCCAGGAACTAATAACTTTCAAATTGTCAACATGATACTGCTTTGTAGAGTAAAATTCAAGAATGCTCAGAAGAATATTTCCATGAAAAGATACTGGATGAAGTGCAAATATCAAGGATATTCCACTAATTTCATGGAGTATAGAAGTCAAAACTTTAACCAACTAAGTATAATAAGGAATGGAATAACAAAAGAAATCACCAGGCATGTGATAGACCGCATGCAAAGGAGTTATTCCAATAGAATAATAATTAATGAATCAGTCCGACGTAAAACGCATGCATGTGATTTTCCAATGAATAATAAAGATGGAATCGGTCCCGTAAAAACGCATGCATGTGATATTCCAACGAGAATAATAAAGACGGAATCAGTCCCATAGTAGAACGATAGACGAGGATATTCCAATGTAATAATAAAGATTTTACCAGTCCCAAGCAGAAACGCTGTCGACAGGATGTTCCAATGAATGATAAAGAATGGAACAACGTAAGAATATCACCAAGTATAGGGTAGTCATGCATACAAAGTTATTCCAATGAATAATAAAGAATGGAATAACAAAAGTTCTCTTCATCGATAAGAAATAAATAATACTCCCTACGAGTACAACAAATAATATTCCCTACCTTGGAAAAACTAGATACTGGAATAGTGAGGTAGCAGATTTCTCTTCTTCTTTCTCTCTATAATTTCTCTCTATAATAATCGGTCTAAAGCTTTTGTGAATTGGTGAGAAATGAAGGAAGAATGAGCTTCTATTTATAGGAAAATATAGTTTCGATAATTGCACGTTTTGGGGCTCAAAAATTACAGTACAATACCTCTAACTTTTCTTTCATTTATAATTTAGTCCTGCAAGTATTATCAATCTTGACCAACTCCCCTAATAGTAAATAATGTGAATCAATAGTACACATATGTGAACAAATAGTTATGTAAGCATGTGAATTAGTAGCAATTAATTGCTCATTTATCTGATAAATTACCCGATTTATCAATATAACCCCTAGACATCAATTATCATCGGAATAAATGTCGATTTTCACTAACACAAACAATTCCAACATAATGAAACTATTTTTATCAAAAATATAAAATTTGAAATTTCGAAGTTTGACTTTTCCCCAAAAAGTCAACTGTTGACTTTTAACCAAATAGTGAATCCAAAAATTTTTGTGTTTATAGACTATTTTACTAATTTCGCGTCTCCTCGGGACTCAAATATCACGTCCGCGTCTCCAAATTCAACTCTGAACAACATTCATTATTAATATTATAACTCACAATATTTATCAACCAGGTCGTTCCCAGGAAAGAGTGGGCTTTCCAATAAGGATTTCTCCCTATTGGCGCGCAATTAGGTGACCAAACCTCTCATTGACAGAACTTTTAGACATTGTAAATATTAAAATTTATAATATGAATAAATTTGCCATCTCAAGTATTGATTTAATAAAAAACATTTTATGCAGATGATATTGTGACAATAATTGAATCAATAATATGATAGATATGATGCAGAAATTACTGTAGCAATAATTGAGTATAACTGAGTGACTTCTCACGTAAGCATTAATAATCAATACCGTGTACTACTATGCAACCACGCCAGACATCGCATTTTTAACACCGGGTGTTTCAACAGCTTAATCAGTAAAACTTCCGCCTTTATTTTCATAAAGTATTTTTGTCATTTTCTCAATCCGACAATAATTACATTGCTGGGGGTCCACCAATGATTGTGTCGTTGTATGAATATTCCCCGTTAAAACGAATATTCCCCACCAATTGAATATTATATAACAACTTATGTACTTTTGCAAAATTTGTAAATATTACCCACAACTATAACATTATATCAAATCCACACCATAATATTCAAAAATATATTTTGAGAAAATTTAATCTTTATTCAAAAAGTTGGGGTCTTACAACATCCCCTTCTTATGAAATTTCGTCCTCGAAATTAAGGTGCGTACATGGTATGTCGAAGAGGTGAGGATACTTTGATTTCATTTCAGATTCTAACTCCCAGGTCATTTCCTCAACATCGTGGTTTCTCCACAAAACTTTGACTTGAGGTATAACCTTGGAGCGTAGAATATGTTCCTTCTTATCCAAGATTTTAACAGGAACCTCTTCATACGTTAAATCTTCCTCTATTTTGTCCGGTTCTAACTCAATAATGTGGTTCGGGTCTTTCACATATTTACGTAACATAGATATGGGAAAAACATTATGAACACGATACATACATGGCGGTAAAGTGAGTCTATACGCCACAGTTCCTACTCGATCGAGGATTAAAAATGGGCCAATGAATCGAGGGTTGAGCTTTCCTCTCTTTCCAAATCTCGTAAATCCCTTCCATGGAGCAACGCGTAATAATACATGATCTCCAATATCAAATTCTACGTCCTTTCGATGAAGATCAGCATAACTCTTTTGTCGATCTTGTTAGGTTTTTATACATTGTCGGATCATTTGAATCTTTTTCGTAGTCATACGTACCAACTCTGGTCCCAACAACATTGCTTCACCCACTTCATCCCAGCATACTGGAGAACGACACTTTCTTCCATACAATGCCTCGAATGGAGCCATGCCAATACTTGCTTGATAACTGTTGTTGTAGGAAAACTCCACCAATGGTAAGAACTTGTCTTAACTTCCCTTGAAGTCAAGGACACAGAGTCTTAATAGATCTTCAAGAGTTTGAATCGTCCTCTTCGACTGCCCGTCCGTCTGAGGATGATATGCCGAGCTAAATCGTAAATCCGTGCCCATAGCTTTTTACAAACTAACCCAAAATCTTGAAGTGAATCTTGGGTCTCGATCAGAAACTATGGATACTGGCATACCATGCAATCTTACAATCTCATTTATGTACATACGAGCAAGACGTTCAAGTGTACAAGTTTCTCGTATCGATAAGAAATGAGCAGACTTGGTCAATCTATCAACAATGACCCAAATCGCATCTATGCCTTGAGAAACTTTGGGAAGACCAGTAACGAAATCCATGGTAATGTGCTCCCACTTCCATTCTGGAATTTCAAGTGGTTGCAATGGACCTTTTGGTACTTGATGCTCCGCTTTAACTCGTTGACAAATTAGACACCTTGAGATAAATAGTGCTATCTCTCTTTTAATATTGCTCCACCAAAATGTATGATTTAAGATCACGATACATTTTGGTACTCCTGAGATGGATTGCAAACGGTGTGTTGTGCGCCTCCATCATGATTTTATACTTTAAATCGTGGTCATTAGGAACACAAAGTCCGAGTTGACTTGAAGTATTCCTTCTTCATCGATTCTTGCTTCCGGCATAGCACCTTCTTGCACTTTCTTCCTCATACGCATCAGCTTCGGATTTGTAACTTGAGCAACTTTAACTTTATCAATTAAAGTCGGTTCTACTCGTATATTCGCCATCATCACATGGGTCCCTGGAGTCTTTAACTCTATCTTCATCATTTGCAAGTCACACAAAATGGGCTTTTGTGTTGTGAATATTGCACTCGTACCCGCATATGATCTTCTACTCAATGCGTCATCTACCACGTTCGCTTTTCCATGATGTTATTGGATGGTATGATCATAATCTTTCAATAGTTCAAGCCAACGTCGTTGTCACATGTTGAGTTCCTTTTGAGTGAAGAAATATTTGAGGCTTTTATGATCCGTAAAGATCTCCACTTTCTCTCCATACAAGTAATGCCTCCAAATTTTAAGTATGAAAACAACAGCTGCCAACTCTAGATCATGAGTAGGATAATTCCTCTTATATTCTTTGAGTTGTCTTGAGGCATAGGCTATGACTTTCCCATGTTGCATGAGAACAAATCCTAACCCTTTGCCCGAAGCATCACTGTAGATGACAAATCCCTCCGAACCAGATGGTATTGTCAGAACAGGTGCTGAAATGAGTCTCCTTTTGAGTTCTTGAAAACTCTTCTCACATTCCTCGCTCCAACCGAACTTTGTATCTTTCTGAGTCAGCTGAGTTAATGGAGTAGCGATTCGAGAAAATCCTTCCACGAATCTCCGATAATAACCAGCTAAACCGAGAAAGCTACGTACTTTGGTCACTGATTTAGGTTGCTCCCAGCTTTGAATAGCTTCAATCTTTGTCGGGTCAACGGATATTCCATGACTTGATACTACGTGCCCAAGTAATGCTACTTCCTCAAGACAGAACTCGCATTTCTTTAACTTGGCATAAATCTTATATTCAAGAAGCTTTTGGAGTATCAGCCTCAAGTGTTGCTCATGATATTCACGGCTTTTGGAATAAATAAGGATGTCATCAATAAAGACGACCACAAAGTGATCCAAATATTCCTTGAATACTCGGTTCATCATATCCTTGAAGGCGGCAGGATCATTAGTCAATCCAAAAGACATGACTAAGAATTCATAATACCCGTACCGAGTTCTGAAGGCAGTCTTTGGAATATCCTCAGTTTTAACCTTCAAATTGATGATATCCGTAACGAAGATCGATCTTTGAAAAAATTATGCTCCTTATAAATCGATCAAACAGTCATCAATACGTGGCAATGGGTACCTATTTTTGATGGTGACATGATTCAACTCCTGATAATCAATACAAAGTTGCATACTCCCATCTTTCTTCTTCAGGAATAGAACAGGAGCACCCCAAGGAGATGTACTAGGACGAATGAAACCAATGTCTAAGAATTCCTGCAATTGGGTCTTTAACTCCTGAATTTCAATAGGAGCCATTCGATATGGGGCTTTGGAAATGGGTTTTGTATCGGGTTCAAGGTCGATACAAAATTCAACTTCACGCCTTCGGGGTAGGCCGAAAGTTCTTCGTGGAATACGTTAGAAATTTATTAACAATAGAAATATCCTTCAAATTTGACGTATTTTTGTTTAAATCCGTGACATGAGCTAAGAAAGCTTGACATCCATTTTTCAATAAACGAATAACTTTATGGCTTGAGATGACCGTTATTGATTTTAATGGTTTGGTCGCTTGAATTCGCATAATAGGTTTATTAGGAATATGAAAGCTACCAACCTTACGAAAACAATCAATTTTAGCATGATGAGTAGTTAACCAATCAATCCCTAGAATCACGTCAAATGCAAGTATTTTTAAGGAGATAAGATCGACAGGTAACGTGTGGTTACCGATTTGAATCAAACAAGACTTATAAACAGTGGATGTAATGAAGGTTTCTCCTAATGGAGTTTCAACAGATAAGTCAAAGTCTAATTTCTCCGGAGTCAAATTTAATCGTTGAGCGCAAGTAGGAGAAATAAAAGAATGGGTAGAACCGGTATCAAATAAGGTATAGACTTCGCTAGAGTTTATGATAAGCTTACCCGTGATGACCTCGTTCGGGTTCCTTGCTTTCTGGGAGGTCACAACAAACGCTCTCCCTTGCACTACCGGCTTTGACTTTTCTGGGACGGCCTTTGGTGCCTCCATCCTAGCTGAACTAGTCTTCGGTGAATGACAAAATCGGGCTAGGTGACCTTCTCTTCCACAATTATAACACGCTTTGGATGGCCTCGCGCAGTTTGGACTGATATGTCCCTCACCTCCGTATTTGAAGCATATGATAGGTGGTCATTCTCCTTCCTTAACCACGGTTGCTGGTGTTGACGTCTTTCCATCATTGCTGAATCTCCTTTTCTTGAAATATCCATTTTTACTGTCTTGGCCATGATTACCACCGAAGTGGTTACCATTTCTGGCATGTTGATTCCCTCCACGCTTGTTGTCACCGTTTCTATGACTGTTACCACTAGTATTTTCATGCTGCCGGCTGCTTTCCCTTGGTTACGTTAACTCGTTACCGCGCTCCAATAACTGAGCCCTATTTACAACATCTGAGTACAAACACAGTTTATGAGAAATTAGATATTGACGTATCTCCGATTTCAAACTTCTTAAAAACATTCGCGTCATTCGCTCCTCATTATCGACCAAATGGGATGCAAACCGGGATAACTCCGTAAATTTAGCCTCTTTTTGCGACACGGTCATATTATTTTGTTCCAACTTGATAAACTCCACCTCCTTCATGTGACGAATACTTTCGGGAAAGTACTTGTCGTTGAATAGCTCTTGGAACTTCTCCCAAGGCATCTTGAGTGCGTCAGGATGAGTACGTTTTATAGATTCCCACCAGTAATCTACCTCTTCACGCAACATGAAGGTGGCGAAGGGAACCTTTTGCTCCCCGGAGCATCCCAAGACATCAAATATCTTGGTGATCTGCTTTATCCATACTTCAGCCTTAAGTGGTTTTGGCTCTCCAATAAACTCCGGTGGTCCCAGCTCCTTGAACTGTTTAGTGGTAACCGTCCGAGAGTTTCCAGTGTTTTCACCTACATTTTTAACAGGAGCCGCTCTCGCTTGATGTTGCATGAAGCCTCGGAACATTCCATCGTTCATCATTTGGTTAGTGTTGTTGTTTGCATGAGGATTATCACCTTCCTGATGCACGTTGTCCTGGTTATTGATCTGTGGAGACTCAACGGTCTCCTGTGCTCTATTGATGTTCTCAACATTCTCGGATGCCATTTTCAAACACTGCCACAAAACAAGGGTTAATTTACATGCAACATATTATTACTATACTCTGACCGACCAATCAAATACCAAATAAACTTAGGTAGGTCATACTAGCGAAGGAATTCCCTGTCTCTCCCCTCCTAGTTCTAGTCTCACATCTTAGCCAGGGATCATATCCCTAAGCTTTGATACCAACTGTGACACCCCCAAAATAGGTATACATCACCCATCTTGGGTCGCCACTTACATGGTACAGAATTCAAATACAACTTAATAATACAACTGTCGTGTACAATACGACAAAACATAAGCTGTGAGTTTGAATACAAATATTATCTACTAGAGATTATACAAACTCAAAAGGAGTCCTCATTACAATTATTATCACACTATTTCACATAATAGTGAGGACTACTAATGCTATCATCTGGTCCGTCACTCCGTTCCCCGACTAGTCCCTACTACGTTCTCATTTCCTGAAGAGAACAATACAAGTAAAAGGGTGAGCTCAACAAGCCCAGTAGGAAATATTATGACTAAGATAATGCAGAATATATTATCGTTAGCCTTCAATAGTGTTAAACTGATACAATATAACAACTATCAAGTTTAATCACAGTGAACAAGCAATCCATTAAAAGAGTCAAGTAGAGAATAAAATCTACTATCTTTTATGATTTAGAAGGTCTTTCATCACTTTTATCGCTGGGACTCAGCTTAATAAATAATCCACAACATCGAATCACCCCTGCACTACGGCCAAGGATATTCTTTAGTATCACGACCACAATTATCCATGCACTACGGGCCAAGAATATATGTGTATTCAATAATGGTCATGATCATGCCAACAACTGTCCATCAATGCACTACGGGCCAATGAGGACTTTTACCACATCATTTGTAACATTACGATCATGATTACAATCAATAATCCTCGGTCATAATCATACCAAGTCCATCTATGCACTATAGGCCACAGATGACTTTCAACAAAATATAAACATGAGGATGATGACAATGATATAAGAATTCAATAAAACAAGTTCAAGAATTATTTTATCCGAGAACTAATAACGTCCAAATTGTCAACATGATACCGCTTTGTAGAGTAAAATTCAAGAATGCTCGTAAGAATATTTTCATGAAAAGATATCGGATGAAGCGCAAATATCAAGGATATTCCATTAATTTCATGGAGTATAAAGTCAAAACTTTAACCAACCGAGTATAATAAGGAATGGAAACAAAAAAAGAAATCACCAGTATGCGATAGACCGCACAGCAGTTATTCCAACCGAATAATAAATAACGGAATCGGTCCCACAGAAACGCATTGCATACAAGATATTCCAATAGAATAATAAAGACGGAATCGAGTCCAAATAAAACGCATATACTGTGATATTCCAATGTAATAATAAAAAGATGTAATAAGGTCCGGCGAGAACGTGATGCATGTGATATTCCAACAGAATAATAAAGACGGAATCAGTCCCACAGAAACACACATACATGATATTCCAAATGTAATAATAAAGACAGTAATCCGTGTCCTACGTAGAACGCATGATATAGGATGTTCCAAATGTAATGATAAAGAATGGAACAACGTAAGAATTTCACCAAGTATAGGGTAGCTCAGATATCTGAGTTATTCCAATGAATAATAAAGAATGGAATAACAAAAGAAATCACCAAGCATAGGGTAGCCCGCGTATACAGGTTATTCCAACAGAATAATAAAGAATGGAATAACAGAAGTTCTCTTCATGGATAAGAAAGAAATAATACTCCCTACGAGTACAACAAATAATATTCCCTACCTTGGAAAAACTGGATACTGGAATAGTGAGGTAGTAGATTTCTCTTCTTCTTTCTCTCTATAATTTCTCTCTATAATAATTGCTCTAAAGCTTTTGTGAATTGGTGAGAAATGAAGGAAGAATGAGCTTCTATTTATAGGAAAATATAGTTTCGATAATTGCACGTTTTGGATTCGAAAATTACAGTACAATACCTCCAACTTTTCTTTCATTTATAATTTAGTCCAGCAAGTATTATCAATCTTGCACCAACTCCCCTAATAGTAAATAATGTGAATCAATAGTACACATATGTGAACAAATAGTTATATAAGCATGTGAATTAGTAGCAATTAATTATTCATTTATTCGATAAATTACCCGATTTATCAATATAACCCCTAGACATCAATTATCATCGGAATAAATGTCGATTTTCACTAACACAAATAATTCCAACATAATGAAACTATTTTTATCAAAAATATTAATTTTGAAATTTCGAAGTTTGATTCTTTTCTCGAAAAAGTCAATGTTGACTTTTTGACCAAATAGTGAATCTGGAAAATTTTGTGTTTATAGACTATTTTACTAATTTCATCGTTCCGGACTCAAATATCACGTCTGCATCTCCAAATTCAACTCCGAACAACATTCATTATTAATATTATAACTCACAATATTTATCAACCAGGTCGTTCTCTGGAAAGAGTGGGCTTTCCAATAAGGATTTCTCCCTATTGGCGCGCAATTAGGTGACCAAACCTCTCCTCGATGAACTTCTAGACATTGTAAATATTGTAATTTATAATATGAATAACTTTGTCGCCTTAAGTATTGATTTAATAAAAACATTTTATCGCAGATGATCTTCGTGACAATAATTGAATCAATAATATGATAGATATGATGCAAAGAATTCTTTGTAGCAATAATTGAGTATAACCGAGTGACTTCTCACGACATCGCATTTCTTTTAACACCGTGTGTTTCAACGATTAATTGTAAAACTTCCGCCGTTATTTTCATAAAAGTATTTTTGTCGTTTTCTCAATCCGACAATAATTCCGTTGTGGGGGTTCACCAATGATTGTGCCGTTGTACGAATATTCCCCGACCAATCGAATATTATATAACAACTTGCGTACTTTGCAAAATTTATAAATATTACCCACAACTATAACATTATATCAAATTCACACCATAATATTCAAAAATATATTTCGAGATAATTTAATCTTTATTCAAAAAGTTGGGGTCTTACACTTGGGATTTGACCCGAGATTTGTCCCGGACTCGGGATTTGACCCGGGTTGTTTCATTGTATATAGGTGCGAACGAGGCATAACACTACTTTTACATAATTGCACATTGATCCACACATACACATTCATATAACAGTTTAATTGAAAAGTGGCGGTCACTGTGCAACACGGATGTCGGGGGGTGCCTACCTTTCCTCCGCTTAACCAAGTCTCCGGACCCTAACAAATCTCAGTTTCGCAGACCCGTTAAACAGTGTCACATCACTGGATCAATGTACAAATTTTTTCTCGGTTGTGTTGGTATAACCATTTAAAAAACCAACTGACGACTCTTACAGTCCAATCGTCGACATATACATGTCGGAACTTTTCACAACTTGTTTTTTCAAACAAATCTCACATAACATGATAACACCAAAAGACCAAGAACATAAAATGGACAAATAAAAACCCCGACGTTGACATAGGGTTCATAAACCCATTGTGAACCAGTGAACTGCACTCAGAATCATAAATTGACAAAAGTTTGTTATTTGCAAAAGCAAGGACCTTCTGTTCTGAGAAATATCATTGAAAGTGATCTCCTTCATCTGGTGGATTTGTTAATCTCAGTTAAGAAATGGGTGGAAGAATGTCCCTCGGAAATTAAAGTTTCCTTTTAAGCTCATTCGGCCAACTGAAAAGGGTTGTTTTAGTGATGATCCTTCTTCAAATGGGTTGAGATCTATCTTTCTCGATACACAATCACAGTCCCAATCAGAGTCCGCCAGAACATAGAGTGAAAAAAATTCCAAAATCTTCGTCATACTGGAGTTTCTCCACCGGCAACTCTCAAGAATCCCTCCAAATCTAGTAGCGAGGCTTTGGCCGACTGTCAAAAGCTTGTGGATGACATTGTTAAAAAATATCCCGAAGGATTCAGTATGGGAAGCTTTAGGAAATTGTTTTTGGAGAGGTATGGCTATTATTTGGATGTCCAAAAATTAGGTTATCAAAATTTGGCAAGTGTGTTACAGATAATGCCTGGGGTGAAAATAGAATCTACTTACATTATGCCAGCACTTCTGGTAAAGTTCAGAAGCGTTCTGGCCTAAAAGTTATAGATCCTAGTGTTTCAAAAAACAATGTGGGTGGTTAGAAAACAAATTATGATAGCAATTTTTCAGACGCTTCAAGGGCAAGTGATAATCTTGATTCACCATGGGATGAACTTGGGCCAGTTGCCCACACAAATCCCAAGATAAAAGAGATGGAAGGTTCGAGCAGGAAAGTGAAAGAAATAAATCATACTTATGAAACGTTATCAGATGATGACTTCTCTGATTCAGGTGACGAGAGCTCATCTTCTACAGGATCAGAAGGGCACAAGAAGCCTATAGTAAATGGGGAAGATAGCTCATTGCTACAGATTCTTGATTCATGGCACCGTAGCAAGGAAATAGAAAATAGCATCAGGCTAGCAGCAAGGAGGATGACACTAGAAGGGTTGCATCGGAGAATGTCGATGGGATGGGTGATTGGTCCAGAAAAGGTATATGATGTCATCTTCTTCAAGCTGGGTTAGCGTACAGAGTGTACAGAGTGATGTTCACGAGGGAAGTTATTGACAGAAACCGAGGCCCTCTAAGAGCTATTCGTTCGTTTCAGATCAAGTTAATTGGGGATGGCAAGGACAAGTTAATCGATGGTATATTGGTTAGCTTGAAGAAGTCGGGAGAGAAAGATCTGCGGAGACGAGAATCCAGGCTTGAATTGTATCGGTTATGAGATGATGCTACGTTTTGGCTCTTTAGTTATTCGATACTTGAATAAGAAGAATCCAGGTTTTCAAATGAATTGCAAAAGAAAATAGAAAGGTTTAAATACACGCTTTAAACCTTAAAGTCTTTCACATTTTAGAACATATAAATTTAAGACATTGAAACTTAATATCCTTGAATTTCTTTAAGTAAAACTTTCTGGACACCGGATCTACCATATTTTATTGGAATAAGTCACGTGACAAAAATGAAAGAGTACTTTAGTCTTTTAAGGGTATGTATTTTTTACATTTGATCCAATTTTTCCTCCTACTTTTAGAGAGATTTATTTTTAGAGATATTTAGGAGTGAAATTTTAAAATGCTCTCACTCCGATCAATTACAAAAAACCTTAAAAGGGTTAATGTGTATTTAAACTAAAAAGAAAACCGATCGTCTCCATTCTTGCAACGATTTGGTGATTTTTCGTGCCAATCAGTAAGCTTGTGTCTAAAGTGTATCTAAGCCCATAAAAAAGTCTATGGTTTTTTTTTCAAATAAAATTATGAATGAAACCAAAAGCAAAGCTCCAAGCTCAACCAAGTTCATAACAATACAACTTAGGCCGGCTTTCTTGATCTATCCATCGTTGTATCCTAAAGCATCCTAAAGCATATTCGAAAATATGTAGTCTGCAGGTCGACATTACCAACACGAAATTAGAATACCTGTCTTTCCTTATAAGTATGTGGTTGATAAGAAAATAGAAGCTAATTCAACAAAAGAAGCGAGCAAAAATGACTACAAACCAAAAGGTTGTATTAGTCACTGGCTGTGCCAAAGGTGGCATTGGTTATGAGTACTGCAAGGCATTTGCCGAACAAAATTGTCGCGTTTTCGCCTCAGATATCCCCAAAAGATTTTCCGACATGTCAGAGCTAAAAGGACAACAACAAATCGAGACTCTGGAGCTCGACGTTTCGTCAGACGAAAGCGTAGCATCCGCCGTGAAATATGTAATTTCCAAGTGTGGCAAAATAGACATTTTGATCAGCAATGCCGGTATAGGAAGCACGGGCCCACTAGCTGAGCTTTCATTGGATGAAATCAAAAGGGCTTATGAAATTAACACGTTGGGGCAACTTAGGATGGTACAGCACGTGGTGCCTCATATGGCTACGAGACGTAGCGGGCGAATAGTAAATATTGGGAGTGTTGTGGGAAAAGTTCCAACTCCTTGGGCTGGTTCTTACTGTGCTAGCAAGGCTGCAGTGCATGCAATTTCTAGCACGTTGCGAGTTGAGTTAAGACCGTTTGGTATCGACGTTGTGTTGGTGCTTCCGGGCTCGATAAGGTCGAATCTTGGGAATAACAACACAGAGAGATTGGCCAAGTTTGAGTGGAAACTTTATGGGGATTTTAAGGAGGATATTGCTGAGCGCGCTAGGGCGTCTCAAGGTAGCAAGGCAACAGATGCCGCGGTATTTGCAAGGCATGTGGTGAAGAAAGTTTTGAGCCCTAAACCGCCTAAGGAGATTATTTTTGGTCATATGACTGGTTTGTTTATTGTGCTTTCATGGTCGCCTCTTTGGGTTAGAGATCTCTTCTTTTCGACTCGATTTAATCTAAACAAGAAGGTGGCTTTGAAGAGTAACTTGTAGTATTATTGTCTTTCATATTGGGAAATGATATGTATTGTCAAATTATAAGTATTTTTATTGAGAGTTATGTGAATGTTAACTTTTTAAAAGGGAGTTTTACAATGTGATGTGGGCCAGCCTTGTTGCTATAACATGAGGAGTGGTTAGTATGAAGTTTATTTTGAGGCAACTCGTTGTGCGCTATGTTTGGCGACCATACTTGAGCTTTTGAAATTGAAAGAATATTCATAGAACTGAAATTTAGTTGAAATCTAACACTAATTTTCAATTTCAGAGTGGAATTAAATTGCCAAAAATAATGTAATATGCTTCTGGGCTACATAATTTGTTAGGCCTTCAGTGATTAGGCCTCATCTTAATATAGAGTCATTGTTGTTGGGCGCCAGCCTGAGCAGTACCTCCAATGAATAAGTCTAGGCGACAAATTCGTTTGCATATTGGAGCTCTGGAACGATATTTCCTCTGGTCTGCAATGTCCTCTATTTATGGCGGTTGATATAATAAGCTGAAACCTTCCATTAACCGTCTGTACAAAAAGGGTTGTAAAACAGTTCTATTTATTATTGAGCCACGAGGGTTTTGGAGGAGAGAGCACAAAATACATCATTCTAATTAGAATACAATAAATTATTTCAATCTTTATTCCATTCATTCGATTCAAACACAACATTAACATATCAAGCCCCTATTTGTTTTATTGTTTATATATTCTACACCTATAATAAAGTATAGATTCATAGTATGTCAAATTGCTATTGGTAAAATTTTTATTGGCTCTATGCTCTCATTGATTTTGAATCTGTTAATGCCTCAAATGGAAGAAAATGAAGTACTATGTGGGTTTTTTTTTTAATTGAAGAATGAGGTGATCATTCACGTGAGCGTCGAATGCTCTGAATTTGAATGACCTATAAATGATAATCATGCACACAACCTAATAAAATAATTAATAATTAAATTAATTGTTAACGTCAAGATTTGTTTACGCGCTCCAATCACCAAAACGCGTCCAATTCTGCACAAAAACGGATAAACACCAAAAGCTTAACGGCTTGGGCCGCCGGGGGATAGCTCCGGTGTGAGAATAAGTATAGGCTGAATAAGGTTAACCATGTAGATTTAATACTATAGTGCTAGAAAATAATAATTGTGTGCAACTTATAATCAGGGTAAAACCTTGTATTTATAGTGATCTCACAACCTCCATAGAATCATTCCCCGTATTAAATTAGGGTTCCTCATTAGGTAAGATACCTTAACGGGAACAAACTCAATTCCCTTCAGGAAAGGAAGTTAGTTTAATACCGAACACTTTCCTTAGGGATCAGAAACCAAACATAATTAGAAATCCTCAACTCCTTAAAAAACTCCAACTACCAAAACACAATCCCACATGGGTTTAAACAACCTCATGTGGACCGCAGCCCACCATAAAAAACCGGACCCAAACAATCATGGCCCAACATTGCCCCTAGTCTTCAATTCAAATAAAATATTTAATGGAAGAGTACTCCAAATATGGCCCAATGAATAATAATAATAAATGCTGGCAAACCCAACACCCTCAAAATGCTGCCTAGCCCTTGATGCAATAACCCCTCAACTCCCATCCACGTGCCTCATCATGAGGCCCCATTAATGAGACGAACCTCGACATTCATAAAAAACTAAAATGGAAAATCAATCAAACCTCTTCGTCTCCCCCCTTAAACTTAACCACACCCCCAATTTCAAAAACCTTTACCGACTCTGCCCCAAAATATCTTCTTCCTCTCTACAATTACTCTCCACCAACAAGAGCCTCTCAGATCCTCCCATCCATGGCATCCTCAAGTAACCCTGCTACATCCTCCCCTTGCTCCGACCAATCTATTAGGGTGATCTGAACCGACAAACCTATTAGAGCCATACTCTTTTCCTCCATTCCCCTCTTACCAACAACCACCACATCCACCTCCTCTGACATTCCAAAAACAACTGCAGGAACTATGTCCACCGCCACCGCCACCGCCACCGACTCAACCATCGTCTCCACCACTGCCACCCCAACACCTCCACTCGTACCCAAAATCCTACAGAGGCTGAAAATGATTTTCAAAAAAGATACGTGAGTACTCCAACGAGGAAAAATTCCCCCATGCCAACACACCTTCCCAAATCACGGAAGCAGATATCACCATAATCACATTCCAGACACCCACCAACTCAAAGCCCCATTACCATCTGATCGAATGTACCACTGAACTGACAGTTGGACCACCATGCCACTCACCCTCTTGGAAAAAGGTGTTCGGGTTCCTCTCCACTCCTTCATCCTCACCCTACTGGGATTCATTGGCATCGACTTCAGCCAACTATTGCCAAATTCATACTTCAACATTATCGCCTTCATCGCCTTCTGCCACGAGGCAGGTATTCCTCCCACCATCGACTTTTTCTTCGCCTTATTTCAACTTAACCGATCAAGAGAACCAGACTTCAAAACCCTAAACAAACAGCCACCGAAGCCCACCCAAAAAATTGAGAAATGATCCATCATGAACACCCCCATCAAGAACAAAAGGATGGCATATAAATTGGTTCTACATCAAAGGGTCAGACATCCGCCAGATCCCTGACTGGGCTTTTTTAAGCCGTCCAAACGCCTAATTTGGAGAAACGTCACCAGATAGACTCCAGGAGTTAGCCAAACTAACCGAAAGATTACCGACCAAAAAGTAGGACTTCAACCTACTAAGGAAACTTACATGGCTATTTAATCATAAATGTAAGTCCAAAATCCCTTCATTGAAGCACAACCCTTAACTGTCTAATAACCATTTTCTCTAATTTACAGTGTCTCTCATCAGACCAACCTCCATTGAAATAAAAAATCTCGAAGACTTCCCGGGGAAAGAGCTCCAGAGAATTCCGCAGTCCCAAACACTACCAAAGCCAACCCTTTAACCACTGACGCCAAAGGGCCATCCTCCTCATTATCTGAACCAACCCCATCTACAACTTCATCCCAGGCGCCAACAATTTCGACCCCCACTTTTACTGAAATAAGCCCCCTGGACATGCCTTTTTCCATAAGGACCTCACTACTTCGGGTAAAAAGAAGATGAACAAAACCAGCTAAAAGGACGAAAAAATCGGAGCTCCTGACTCCACCCAAACAATTCTCAAAACCTCATCAGCTCAAACAACCACAATCACTTCAAACACATCAACATGAATCATCATTCTCATCCCAATAGTCAATATAACCGAACAAATCGATATCCCCAACACATTCAACCAAGAAATGAACGAAGAAACACCCAAAGACCCCCCCTTAACCAAAAAACCTCAAACTAAATCGCCCCCACCATATTCATCACCGCCCAAAACCTTAATATAAATTGGCCCCTCCACCAGCCAAGTATAGGAGGCCCGAGGCCGAATGTCACTATGGCCAACCGAACTCGAAGAATATCCGCACAAGTTGTTCGAGAACTTCATTCTACCTATTGACGAACCCCGATTCAAAGATATCAGTATCCAAGAATTAATCTTCGCCGACATGATGCATCAGGGTCGAGTAAGAAATGTTTCACCCCATGTTAACTTCCCTCTTACAATGATAACTGATATGTCCAATTCTAATGTCTTCAGGCCACCATAGTCTTCGGCCATAGTTGATTCAACCAAGTTAATGCCAAGGAGAAATAACTAGAAGTAGAAATTTAGCAACTTAAGTTTGAATTGGCCGAGGTTGAACTACTCAAGGATGATCTTTACCAAGCCAAACTCTGAGCCGATGCTGCCGTAGCGGGGATCAAAAAGGAACAAAGCTATAACCTCGACATAAAATGCTACTGCCACAAACTTGAGGACGAACTGAAAGCTGAAAAGCTGAAAAACTAAAAAACTAAAAATAACCGTAGCAGAAGAGCGTTGTAAAGCCCTTCTTACCCAAAACGCAACAATTCAAGAAGAAAACGAAGATCTGAAGAAGAATGCCAACATTATGATCACCCAAGTCCACAAGATGCATGAAGAAAAGAAAATATTGATCGGCTTCATCAACACCAAAGAAAAAGAATTTGCCGAATATCGAGCCCTGGGTCCACCCCTTACCGAAGAGAGAAGACAAAAAATATGCCAAGAGTACCGAATCTCTCCTGAGCTAACCAAGAAAGTCATGCAACAATTCGGTGATGGGTATCAAGGTGCTCAGACAAAGACAAGGAAAGGATGCTTGTTGCCAGACTCGACCCAACCATACTAGATTCTTTCGAGGACGAACAAGATGACAACACCGAAGACGATCCTCCTCAACCATAATTAACTATTAATCTTGTCTTTGGTATCCTCAATCATACAATATAACCATCACTATGTACTTATTTATTTAAGAATGAAACCATTAAATTCTTTGAACAATTTTTCACAGTTTATCACATAATAAACGATAAAGAATTCATGTAAAAAATAAACAAGTACGCAAAATAATTTAAGGATTCGTTATCCATAAAAAATGTTTTTCGCTCCCAGGAGCTGAACAGATTAAACCAAACTCCAGTAAAACAAGCTCGCCCAAGGGGCTGAACATCCAACCAAACACCATAAACTCATGTTTTCCCCAAGGGATGGTCATCTAACCAAACACCATAAAAACATGTTCGTCCAAAGGGGCTGAACATCCAACAAAACACTATAAAAACATGTTCGCCTAAGGGGCTGCACATCCATCCAAACACCATAAAAAATAAATGTTCATCCAAGGGGCTGAACATCCATCCAAACTCTATAAAAAAAATGTTCGCCCCAAGGGCTGAACATACCACCGAACTCCATAAATAATACTCGTTCGCCCAAAGGGCTAAACATGCCACCGAACTCAATAAAAAGAAAATGTTCGCCCCCAAGGGCTGAACATACCACCGAACTCCATAAAATATAAATGTTCATTCCAAGGGCTGAACAAGGAATCAAACATCAAGATCAACAACAGTCTTTAAAGAACCAAAAACTCATTTTATTAATAGTCTTTGAAGAATTATAGATTTGAAACTTCAAACCCTACTAAAAATATTTCCGTAATCTGCCAGCGTGCCAGGTATTCTTGATCTCTGTCCCATCCATCGCCTAAAGCTGGTACGTTCCTGGTTTTGACACTTCATGTGACGCCCCCAAAATAGGTATACACAACCCATTCTAAGTCGCCAAATACATGGTACATAAGTTAAATACAAACTTAATTTATACAACTATCGTGCAAAATACGACAATACAATAGCTGAGTTTTAGTACAAATATTATCTCGTAGACAATATCTAAACTCAAATAAAGTACTCAGTACAATTATTTTCATACTATTTTATAGAATAGTGAGGACTACTATAGCCACCATCTTGGACTGTCACTCCATTCCCCGACTAGTCCCAGCTATATTCGCATTTCCTAAAGAGAACAATGAAAGAAAAGGGTGAGCTCAACTATCCCAGTAAAAAATATTATGACTAAGATAATGTGTAATAAATTATCCTTAGTCTTCAACAGTGTAGAAACTGATAGAATACAATAGACAACAAGTTTTAACTGCAGCGGAACAATCAATCGATTAGAAGAGTCAAGTAGAGCATGATGTCTACTATCTTCTATGATTTAAAAGTTCATCATCAATATTTTATCTCTGCAACACAATTAAATAAATAATCCGCATTACTGAATCATCCATGCACTACGGGCCAATAATATTTGTTAGTATCACATCCACAAATTATCCATGCACTACGGGCCAAAGATATTCGTTATTATCACTAGTGGTCATGATCATGCCAAACAAGTATCCATCAATGCACTACAGGCCAATGAGGACCTTTACCACATCATTTGCAATATCACAGGTCATGATTATACTCATACATAATTCCTGGTCATAATCACACCAATCAACAGTCCATCTATGCACTACGGGATAAAGATGACTTTCATCACAATATAAGAATTAGGATGATGACAATGATATAAAAATTCAATTAAGTGAGATCAAGTGTAACGATCCCAAAAATTCATACAATTCAACTATCGACTTCAGTCGTTAATAATACGTCTAACTTATGATTTTACATCATTATTCCATGTTAAACTTAATAAAATGCGAAATAATTAAAACTTTTATGTCTTCTTACTTTAATTCCCTGAATCAAAACATTTATCATTTACACATCTCTGAATATATTTTATTTTATGATTCTCTTCATCAAAGTTATTATATAAAATCTTACATTTCAATTTGACAACCTTTGCATATCAGATAACTCAAACTTTACTGTTTATTATTACATAATTATTGTGTTTTATCAAGTAAATTTCTCAAAACCTTTATCTTTACCTACTTTTGAACTATACTTAGTTTATTACTCACTTTATCAAAGTTAATAAATAAAACTTACATCCAGGTTCAATACCCTTTATACAACTGATAAAACTTAAACTTTATAACTCAACATCTATTAAACATCATACATTATTCGAAACTTTAAACATGGTTCAAATAATTACAACTTAGCCAAAGTATATAAATCTTCAAGCATTATATTTGATTCATGTCTTTCAAGTAGTACATAGCGTTACCTTGAATCCTTAACCTGCAAAAGTGGTTATTTGCAAGGTTGAGCTCGATAGCCCAGCAAAATCTAATAGTTTGCATGCATCACGTAGCACATAAATAACATGCCCAGATTAGAAAACATAATCATTAGGCTAACATTTCATACATGCTTCAGTCCACATAACAAGTAATAAGATTGAGTTCCTTGCTCAATCGACATTCTTTACTCAATCAACGTAGTCATAAATTGACTTTAACGTTTTATACTTTCAACATATATAACACATCATGCTTTTTGTAATAAATATTTAAAACAGTTCATCAACAAGTCACATAGCAAATAGGAACTGAAACACTTTCCTTGATTGGTGTTTACTAATAATAGTTTAACAGCTTACAACTATCTGCACTTCACGCGTCCTACAGGATTATATAATCATGCACATCAACTATTAGTCACATAGAAATGCATAGTAGTTGTAATGTAAACTTTAATATATATCTCATAACCCTTCCTATTATCAATACACAATGTTCAATTTGATTGTGTTAACTTTTGACTTATATCTCAGTATATTTCATACTCGAAGTTCATTCAAGTGTTTAAGTCTTTAGGAATCATTATTGGTTTTATATTAACTCCATTATATATCTTATAATATTCATTTCATTTGACTTAAAACACTTTTTACGTTCATTAACACTTGTCACGGCGTTTTGACGTTCATTCGTCAAATGCCCGATTTGTCTCTCCCGTGTATGCTTAGTATGCTTATACAACGTATCTAATACATCATTTATTAATGTTAAGCATCATTATATTTACTAACATTCATGTTTTATAACTTAGAACAACATCTTTTATCGTCAGAAGCACTACAATTACATACGTGCATGCCCGACGCCCTCCGATTGCATTCAAAAACACAACAGTCCCAAAGATGGACATTTTGACCCCTTCTAACGACCTCAAATTAAAACACTTATAGAATAAAAGTTGTAGGTCTATTCGTTCTCATTCCGGATCATCTTGAATCGCCTCAATCAGAGTTTGTATGAAAACGTTATGTCCATTTTACCAAAATAGGTCAAAGCAGTCACACTTAACACACTTAGGGAGCGACCGCGCCCATTTCCTTCACACTACAGCGCGTTTGCGCTTGCTAGAAGCGTCCAACGGCGTACCCGCGCTCCTGGATAGCGTGCTCACACTTGGCTTCACCCAGATTACAGTTTTTGCGATGTTTTTACTTCAAATCTTCACAACTTCTTCATTTTAAGTCGGAATTAGTTGGTTTTCAACTCTATGAACTCGTGAAACACTGAACTACTCATCTACATAATAATTATAACACTTCAAAAACAATAACAATTCATTTTAAGGGTTCTAATTTAGTGTTCATGCTATTTTTTCATGTTGAAACATATTTAGCGTAGTCATGCACCACTGATTCAATTCCTAACCAAATCAATCCATTTAAACTTCGTTGTTTTCATTTTTCAATATACTAACAACATCTATTATCAATTTCAGATTATATACATGACCTAACCATCAATTTAAGCCTTAAAATAAACCAAAATACATATACTAAGCCATAAACCAAATTTCTTCTTCTAACACATGTTTCTACGAATTTGATTACATGAAAACCTGTTATAGATTATATATAACAAATTATACATACCAATTAACATATATGATCAATCTCTTAACAATTTAACCCTAAAAACCAATTACAAAGAAGAACTTTTAGAAAAATAAAACTAAAAGTAGAAACTCCAAAAATTTACCTTTGATTCTTCTTTAAAATATCTAGATGATGTAGAAAACTTGGTTAATCTTCTTCCTCTTCCTTGAATTATAGAACTCCTCTTATTCTCAACTTTCTCAGAGAGTTCTCTCTCTCAATTTCTCTTTAACTAGCCTTGTGAAACATAGGCGTAAGTTTTATTTCCCAGCACATTACAAAAACTCAAAGTCTCAGCAGTTGCAAAAACCAAGGGTCTCAAGGCCATGTTTGGCTAGAACTCAATTATTCTCTTCTAATTTATTTTTATAATCTCTTTATTATATAATATATCTTCTTTTTTCTAAGTGTCACACTTTAACCATACTACTAAATTACTTAGCTAGTTAAACTAAATAATTATACAATTATAATATGTATAATTATTATACTTATACATTATGAAATTGTACTCATAAACACCTCTATGTAAATAATAAACATTTTATTAAAATAATTACTATTTAATCCATTAATTATTTTAATAAATTATACAATTATTATATATAATTAATCAATTTCTTTCCTTAAATATATTATCCGAGACAATTTATTTAATCCATTCCTTTAATCAAAACTTAAATATTTATTTAATTCATTAATCCTAACAACAATATTTCTTTATAATTATATTGGTCCTTCTCCTTCTCATAGTTAATTTACATTCACTTGACCAAATGTAATATATTAAGCCATTACATAAACGTTTTACATTTATATGTAATATATTACCTCTCATTTTATTAAAACAAATATATTTATATTAATTCATTATTTTAATTAAGTGAATTACTCACATTATTTATGAATTTTAATTCATACCAATTCCATCGCCAATCAAGGCTTACCAATTAAATTATATTATTTCGTAGTATAATTTCCATCTTAATTAACTAATATTATTTAGTTAATTTCTTTTGCCACCATATTCCTTTGTCATAACTAATTTTCTTCACTTTCTTTAATAGTTTAATTAACTATTAAATCTCATATAAATTTAATTTTCTCACACCAAAACACATAATTCAAAATATATACATCTCATAATAAGAGTTTTAATTATTAAATTCTTATTTTAATAACTTATGAAAATTCGGGTTGTCACAGCAATGAAAACTGTGACGCCCCCAAAATAGGTATACATCACCCATTCTGAGTCGCCAAATACATGGTACATAAATCAAATATAAACTTCTTTTATACAATACGACAACAGTGTAGCTTAGAGTTTTTACACGAATATTATCTCATAGACAGTATTCAAACTCAAATGAAGTCCTCATTACATTTATTATCACACTATTTCATAAAATAGTGAGGACTACTATAGCCACCATCTCGGACCATCACTCTGTTCCCCGACTAGTCCCGGCTACGTTTTCATTTTTCGAAGAGAACAATGAAAGTAAAAAGGGTGAGCTCAACTAGCATAGTAAGAAATATTATGACTAAGATAATGCAGAATAAATTATCGTTAGCCTTCAACAGTGTTAAACTGATAAAATACAATAAGCATCAAGTTTAACTGCAGCGGAACAAGTAATCCATTAGAAGAGTCAAGTAGAGCATGATATCTACTATCTTCTATGATTTAAAAAGTTTTTCATCAACTTTATCGCAAATAAACCACATCATCGAATCATCCATGCACTACGGGCCAATGATATTCATGTAATCATCAATGGTCATGATCATACCAACAACTGTCTATCAATGCACTACGGGCCAATGAGGACTTTTACCACATCATTTGTAGCATTACGGTCATGATTATATCGAATAATCCCTGGTCATTATCATATCAATCAATAGTACATCTATGCACGTAAGCCACATATGACTTTTATCACAATATGAGCATGAAGATGATGACAATGATATAAGAATTCAATTAAAAGAAAACAAAGGATAAATTTTTAAAAGATTTATAATTTAATTTATCCAGAATTCAATAATGTCCAAATTATCAACATGATACTGCCTTGTGGAGTAATATTCAAGAATAATATTGTATCAAAAATGATTTGGACAACAAAGAAATCAAAATTTTTGTCATGAATAATTCCCTGGGTGAATAGTACCCCGTGTATAGTACTTCATGAATAGTACTCGTGAATAGTACCTGGGAATAGTACTTTATGAATAGTACCCCGTGAATAGTATTCTGACATGAAAAGATCAATAATTATCAAGAATGCTCAAAATAATATTTCTATGAAAAGATACTAGATGAAGCGCAAATATCAATGATATTCTACTAATTTCACGGAGTATAGCAGCAATACTTCAACAGAATGAGTGTAGAATTAGGAATACGAAATGAAATAATATTACCCACATACTACAGAGTATGGAAGAAAATATTATTTCCTATGAATGCTGAACAAAAATAATATCCCTTACCTTAGAAGAAGACTTGATACTGGAATAGTGAAGTAGCAGAATACTCTTCTTCTTCCTCTCTATAGCTTCTCTCTCTATAATTGCTCTTGTGAGTCTTAGTGAATTGGTTAGAATGAAAGAAAAATGAGATTCTATTTATAGGAAAACATAGTTTCGATAATTGCACGTTTTTGGGCTCGAATTATTACAGTATAGTACCTTCATCTTTTTCTCCATTTTTAATTTAGCCCTGCAAGTATTATCAATCTTGCACCACCTCCCCTAATAGTAATGCATGTGAACCAATAGTTCTATTCATGTAAGGAAATAGTTATATGCATGTAAACTAATAGCAATTAATTGCTTATTTATTCGATTAATTACCTGATTGGTCAATATAACCTCCAAAACTCAATTATTATCGAAATAAATGTCGATTTCCAATAACACAAATAATCTCAATACAATGGAAATATTAATTTCATATTTAATCAACACGAACTTAATCATCAATAATATTATAACTCACAATATTTAACAACCAAATCATTCTCAAGAAAGAGGGGGCTTTCCGATAAGGATTTCTCCCTATTGGCGCGCAATTAGGTGACCAAACCCCTTTCCTCGACAGAACTTTCTAGACATCGTCAATATTGCAAATAATAATATGAATAACTTTTTCGTCTCAATTATTGATTTATTAATATAAAATATTATGTAGATGATACTATGACAATAATTGAATGAATAATATGAGAGATATTATGCAGTAATTATTGTAGAAATAATTGAGTATAACTGAGTGACTTCTCACCTAAGCATCAATAATCAATACCGTGTGCTACTATGCAACCACGTGTATTACTGTACTTTTACTACATGGTAGTTCAATAGTTTAACGGTAAAACTTTTGCCGTTATTTTTATAAAAAGATATTTCTGTCGTTTTCTAACTACGATAATACTTTTGTTATGGGGTCCACTAATGATTGTGCCGTCGTACGAATATTCCCTATTAAAACGAATATTCCCTAACCAATCAAATATTTTAAAACCACTTGCTTACTTTGCAAAATTTATAAATATTACCCACAACTATAACATTATATGAAATCCACACCATAATATTTAAAAATATATTTTGAGAAAAATTAATCTTTATTCATTAAATTTTGGGTCTTACAACCTCCCCTTCTTATGAAATTTTGTCCTCGAAATTAGGGTACGTACCTGGTATATTGAAGAGGTGAGGATACCTTGACTTCATTTCAGATTCTAACTCCCAGGTTATTTCCTCTACATCGTGGTTTCTCCATAAAACTTTGACTTGAGGTATAACCTTGGAGCGTAGAATATGATCCTTCTTATCCAAGATTTTAACAGCTACCTCTTTATATGTTAAATCTTCCGCTATCTCGCTGGTTCTAATTCAATAATGTGGTTCGGGTCTTTCACATATTTACGTAACATAGATATGTGGAAAACGTTATGAACACGAGATATACTTGGCGGTAAGGCAAGTCTATAGGCCACAGTTCCTACTCGATCGAGGATTTCGAATGGCCCAATGAATCAAGGATTGAGCTTTCCTTTCTTTCCAAATCTTGTAACTCCTTTCCATGGAACAACACGTAACAACACATGATCTCCAACATTGAATTCCACGTCCTTTCGATGAAGATCAACATAACTCTTTTGTCGATCCTGTGAGGTTTTTATACGTTGCCGGATCATTTAAATCTTTTCCATTGTCATGCGTACCAAATTTGGTCCCAATAACGTTGCTTCACCCACCTCATCCCAGCATACTAGAGAACGATATTTTCTTCCATACAATGCCTCAAATAGAGCCATGCCAATACTTGTTTGATAACTATTGTTGTAAGAAAATTCCACCAATGGCAAGAACTTATCTCAACTTCCTTTGAAGTCAAAGACACAGAGTTTTAATAAATCTTCAAGAGTTTGAATAGTCTTCTTCGACTATCCGTCCGTTTGAGGATGATATGCCAAACTAAATCGTAAATCCGTGCCCATAGCGTTTTGCAAACTAACCCAAAATCGTGAAGTGAATCTTGGGTCTCGATCAGAAACTATGGATACTGACATACCATGCAGTCTTACAATCTCATTTATGTAAATACGAGTAAGACGTTCAAGTGAATAAGTTTTTCGCATATGCAAGAAATGAGCAGGCTTGGTTAATCTATCAACAATAATCCAAATTGCATCAATTCCTTGAGAAACCTTGGGAAGACCAGTAACAAAATCCATGGTAATGTGATCCCACTTCCATTCTGGAATTTCAAGTGGTTGCAATGGACCTTTTGGCACTTGATGCTCCACCTTGACTCGTTGACAAGTTAAACACCTTAAGATAAACTCAGCGATCTCTCTTTTCATATTGCTCCACCAAAATGTATGTCAAAGATCACGATACATTTTGGTACTCCCAGGATGGATTGCAAACGGTGTGTTGTGCGCTTCCATCATGATTTTATACTTCAAGTCAGAATCGTTAGGAACACAAAGTCTAGAGTTGACTCGAAGTATTCCTTCTTCATCAATTCTTACTTCCGGAATAACACCTTCTTGCATTTTCTTCTTTATACTGATGAGTAGGTTTTTAACCTACGATTTATCTTTATTTATCTTGTTATATTGTTAGTTTTTTATTATTTCATGTTGCTTTTGGTGAGTTTTGTTCTTGTCGTAGGATATTCAGTGAGCACATCAAAATGCTGGAAGCTAAGTGTTGTTGGGAGATACAACTTCTCTATGTAATTTGTTTATATTAAGAGTTGACAAGGAGGTTATTTCATATAGTTGGGATTCTTTGACTAAAGATTTGTTTGGTTTGATTAGGAGTTGGATTTCCATTAGAATTGTTATGTGATGAGTTGGAGATGGATTAGAATTGGTGGTGTGGAGCTGAAGTGAACTAATTTATGCTAAGTATTGGGTGAAAAAAAATACATACCTTACACACTTAGAGAGAGAGATTTGAAAAGTAAGAGCTTGGAGGAACGGAGAAGAGAAGTAATTTCACGAAGATTGCAGATTTGAAGGGCGAGAAGGGCGGTGTATTACTATTCTCCTTTAATTTCAATTTGTGTAATCGAGATGATGATTTCTTTTATTTATTCAGTATTTAATTCATTAGTTATAAACTAAATTATTTATTAGGCTTACAACGGATCTTTGAGTGGAACGATGATTATGTAACTTTGATTCTCAGTTTAATAAGCTATTTGTCAGGCTCGTTTATAGCCTTACATGAAAGCCCTACCCAACAAATGGGATGACAAGACCACAACTGTCCGAGAATCAATGAATACTTACCTATGAGCTAGAGCTAAATCAAAGAGCAAAAACTCTTTCTAAAACTAAGATAAAGGATAAAGGTATCACTCTTAAAGCGTCTGAAGAAATAACCAAGGAATCAATCGAAGCTGGAGAAGATGATAGAGATGGCGCAGATATTGATGTTCTGTTAGGTTTGTATATAGCATGATTATGTAATCAAATCACATAAACATAGCGGAAGTGCGATAAAATAGAATTTAAAATTTTCATACAAACCATCACCAAGATCATGCTTTGTGCTTAATTATCAATCTATAAGAAGAAGGTGAATCAAATTAATACCCTTGTAGAATCAAGCTTCCTTAGGTATGAGTTCAACTCCTAGTCCTTCATATCTCCTTAAATTCGCAGGATTGGTTTCATTCCTTTGATCAACGTTAGCCACTCAAGCGTTTGGCCTCTAAAACCAATGAAGAACAAAAAATCAAGAAGCATGGTATTTGGCAAAACCCTAATTTTTCTATCTCTATAGAAAATGTGCACTCTCCCAAATCTTGGAATAAAATGCGTAACATGTGTCACCCTTGCCCATAATAAGACTCTTCTTATTTATAGATGTAAGGAACCCTCATAAACTATTTAAGAATATGGCTTTGATTTAAATAATTAAACTCATTTAATTTATTAGGCTTCCTAATCTTATTAGGAATAATTAATTAAACTCTTTTAATTAATTACCCTTCTAATCTTATTAAGAATATATGAGAGTACTTATATTAATTAATTCCCAAACCTATTTAGGAATTAACTTAATAATAATAGTAATAGTAATAATAAGACTCCTTTTATTAATTTATATATTTAATATTTTCAAAATATTAAATAATAAATATTAAGCTATTTAATTTATTCTATCACCATAGATTAAATTACATACACTTAACTTATTATTACAATTATGTCATTTACTTCTTAAATAAATATTCTTCCTTTTATGGTGTGACCCTTTAGGTTCTCCATATTAAACCAGTTGTGAATAAATCAATTAGAACAATTATAATCTTATTTAAATAAATAAATTAAACTATTAATTTATTTAAATAAATTATATTTATTCTACAATAAGGATTAGCTTCCTTAGTAATCAACGACTTTCCAGATAATATAGATTGTAACGTTAATTATAAAAGAACATTTGAGTTAATAGTTACCGTACAATTCAATCCTTCCACCATACAATATCCTAATTAAATATAAGACATGAAATTACTTTCAAGTCTTATTTTATTTAATTATATGTATTTCTATTCAAAAATCTACAACTCCATATAATGCAAATTAGAAACTCCTTTCTAATTTCATTTCACCTTGGCCAATGATTCCTGGGTTGTCATTTATCAAATCACATAGGGCATTTCACTTCTTTTACTAGCAGCGGTAGATTCTTTATTGATCATTCATTATCTCCATATATAACTTATTACACCCAAGCATACCCTTTGATATACCCTAAGGGTCTTAAGGGACATTTCAAAGTATAACTTATCATACACAAGATACTTTGATGATCTCAAGTCTAAGGATCACTTGTACTACTATCACTTTAAAAATTCCTATTGACAGACAAATAAAACTCCATTAGGTATTCCTTAGCGAGCTACGTTCATTGAAATTACTCTCTAATAAGCACCTACATACTTGCTTTAGTATCTCCACACAAATGATCATGAGATCAATCATCCTCATCCAATGAGCAAGCAACGTATGTACAAATCTATCCGGTTTCACTTATCCCCTTTTTAGTAATCCATCGATTGGGCACATTTTAGTTTTTTAAATTATCTAAGAATTTGGATCTCATTAACATGATCTCATCATAATTCCAAAAGTATTGCTTAAAAATATGGGTTTATCACATATTATTAAACAACACCATGTAGATAATGTAAAAAACCTTTAATTAAATAATTCTTTTTATTAATAAATGAATAAGATTATTTACAAATTATATGATTTATCATCAAACATGATTAATTTGTATGCATTATACTTTTAGATATAGCCTTGCTTGCTCAAAGGCTAAGAAAATTCATGAGAAAAAGCATCAACCGAAAACCAAGCAATAACTTCAACAAAGGAAGTATTAGCAGAGAACAAGAAAAAGAATTGTGTTACAACTGTAAGAAGCCTGGTCATTTCATGAAAGAATGTACCAAGACCTTACGAAAGGATCTCAAAAAGTACAAACAGAAGTCTGATAAGAAGAAAGAATACAAATATTACAAGAGGTCTCACAATAAGGAAAGAGGTCTAGTAACTGACAGCTCATGGAGTGACTTGATAAGTCGGTTTTATACCTACTTATCCGATATCTATTACTTGAATGAGTTACTTAAACTCATGTGTTGTAATTAATTTTCATGCATTTTAATTTTATTTTGTAGATCTTATGCTTGGGAACTGTGTGAGCGACGATTGGCATGAAAAAGCAAGGAAAAACAATCCAGATAACATTTAGAGTATAATATGCAAGCAAATGCAAGAAGGATAAAATGTAAGGCTTTCAAAACCAAGTTGGATTCTTGGCTTGGAACTTGTTGGACAGAGTTAAGGAATCACAAGAAAAAGATGAGGAGTGAGAAAGAATTAGAAAGAGGATCGCAGAAAATGAAGATGAGAGATTCAAGATGGATAGAGAGGGTATTTTTAGATTTGAATGAAGAATGTGGGTACCAGCGATAACTAAGTTGAGGGAAGAAATTTTACATGAAGCACACAATACGATGTATTCCGTTCATCCAGGAGGCACGGAGATGTACTGAGATTTACGGCAACATTTTTGGTGGCCGAATCTGAAACGAGAAATCACGGAGTGCGTTAGTAGATGTCTTACGTGTCAATGGGTCAAAGCATAGCACCAAAGGCCGAGTGGCCTACTTCAACCGTTGGAAATATCAGAGTGGAAATAAGAGCCCATTACGATGAACTTCGTGGTGGGACTTCCAGTCACACAAAAAGGTTTTGATTCCATTTGGGTTATCATAGATTGATTAACAAAGACGACTCATTTTCTACCAATCAAGATCCGATATAGTTTGAGTCAGTTAGAAAATTTATACGTAAAGGAAATTGTTTCACGATATAGAGTGCCGGGGTGAAGCCCCCAAAAAAGGTATACATCACCAATTCTGAGTCGCCAAATACATGGTACAGAATCAAATACAAACTTCTTTTATACAATACGATAAAAGCGTAGCTGAGAGTTTTTACATGAATATTGTCTTCTAGATAGTATTCAAACTCAAATGGAGTCCTCATTACATTTATTATCACTCTATTTCATAGAATACTGAGGACTACTATAGCCACCATCTCAGACCATCACTTCGTCCCCCGACTACAAACTTTATCATACATCTGTCGTGCAAAATATGACAACACATATGCTGTGTATACCAACTGTAACTCTCTTTACTTGGATAGTATCTCATAGTGATACATTACAATGGTACCTTACATAAAGGTACAATGAATAACTATTTTAGAAATTAAAATCTTTGGAAAATGCTCAAGAAAACCTTCGTATATAGAAAGCCATGCATCTAAGTTATAATAGATTTCATATGACTCGAGAATTATCCTTGGTTGACCCAATAGACCCCAAAGAAAAATGAGAAGATTACTATCATGTTCTTTCCAATGGTGAGTCTTCGCTTGCCATATAAATATCTTGATCATGGTCTTCAATTGAGAATTATATTTTAACCAAACTCCAAGATTATATAGGTAGTGCTCGTAGATATAATCAACCAGTGGATGGGCACAACCCTGTCTTATAATAACACGAAGTCGTAGGTCATTAGACATCTTGTATGATAGTGGCAAAACACCCTTCCAAAGTTGGGTTCACCTCACCCTATTAGGTTCACCAAAATCAACGGTTAAATGACGCATAAAAATATGACATACTTATCTAAAATTCTCAATAAAATTATTTCCATACTATTTTAGGGGAACGTCAACAGCTATCGACCACCATTCTATTCCCCTGTTACCCCCGCTCGACCTAGCTAAACTCTTATTACTTGAAAGGAATTGTGAAACAAAAGGGTGAGCATAACTAGCCCAATAAAGAATATCACGACTAAAGATAATTAAATTATCAATAGCCTTCATCAGTAATGAATCAGAGATTTAGAACATATGGTAGAGGATAAAACTTTTCAACCATAGTTGCAGCGGAACGAGCAATCCATTAGAAGAGTCAAATAGACCATAAAGTCTATTATCTTCTCCATGTTAAAGGTTCACCAAAAATATTTTAACCATGTAACATCAATCGACAGTTCATGTCCACAATCATGTGAATAACTCATAATCATAATTGTAGTTCTAAATTCCTCTTCTCATCCAGGACGAAGATAATTTTCATCACATGTCTTTACTTGAAACATCAAAGATCATGGTTATACCAAATCACAGTTCCTGTTTAAAATCATACTAATAAACTCATCTTTGCACTAAGGGCCAAAGATATTCATTAACAGTTCATCTTTGCACTACAGTCCAAAGATATTTAACAACATGTCATCTTTGCACTACAGGCCAAAGATATTCAACAACAGGTCATCTTTGCACTACGGGCCAAAGATATTCACATCTCAACGAAATATTTAATCATTTCAGAATTTATATAAATAATAATTATAACCATGTTAATCAATTCACCTTTGCACTTAAGCTAAAGATATGCAATTATAAATTCAATGGTTATGATCATACCAGTTAACAATTCATCTTTGCACTACTGGCCAAAGAGAACCCATAGTCACGATCATACCAATAATCTACCCATCTTTACACTCAAGTGAAAGAGAAATTTCAACACCAGGGTTATAAAAATGTTATATATGATAATAACAACAATATAGTCAAAAGATGGATTTAATTTCAAGAGTTAGATTCATAAATCAACGATAACTTGGTCAGAAAAAGAAACCAATTTTATCATGAATAGTACCCCATAAATAATAACTCGTGAATAGTAACCCGTGAATAGTAACCCGTGAATAGTACTCTGTATTCATAAATAGTACCGTATACGTGAATAGTGTCGTATACATTAATAATAACTCATGAATAGTATCCCGTGAATAGTACTCATAAAAGGAAAATACAAAAGAAAATGATATCTATTGTGCACTGCTCTACCTCTTCATTAATAGTAACCCATGAATAGTAACACGAGTATAAAAGAATATACATTGTGCACTACTTTACCTCTTCATCAATGAGATTGATTATGACCGGTATATTGACTTGCGGTGGATTTGTGGTGATGGCCTTGACAAGTTGTCCCAATTAACTTTCGAGGTTCTTCAATGAGGTCTTGATTCACCATTCAAACCTCATTTCTCTCTATAAAGTCGGTGAGGAGCTCTTCCAGTCTGTTCTCTTGTTCTCATGTTGAGTAAGCAGAAAAGCTCTCATTGGGTTGAGATGTCACCTCATATTGTGGTGGAGACTGATATCCAAATTGATTCGGATAGGAGTAATTCAAATCATAATACTGCCCTTGATTGTAGTCCTAAGAGTTTGGATAACCCTGGCAGTTTGGATTATAGGAATTTGGTTCAATGTCAGGTCGTTCCTGACAGTAGGCAGTCTGAATGGACTGACACTCAAGATTGTCAGAAAACCTCAAGAGATTTGCAATTTGAACTTGCAATTACTCAAGTCTTTCTTCCGAGCTTGGTTGTGTCGTCCTCTCAAAAGGCCATTTATAACAATGATCATCCATAACCTATAAACTTAAAAACAAAAAAGAAGATCAAACAAATAAAAGAAATATATATATATATATATATATATATATATATACGTTCAAATTAAGACTAAATTGATTGAAATTAATATTGGACAATATTAGAATAATAGTTCCCCGGCAACGACGCCAAAAACTTGATGGTTAGAAAACCAATCACTAAACACGCTCAAGTATATGCGGTCTAACAAGTAATACAGTGATAAGGAAAGTGTCGAACCCACAAGGAACTATCACTAATATTTACCAAATACCGACTTTGTATCGCTTAAGTCTTATTCGAACAACAGACTAATAGGAGTGTGATTAATCTAGTGATATCTCTAAGTAGCAAAGAAAGTAAATGGATAACGAATGGTATCGAAGGTGTTACAAGCTAAGGTCATAACTTCATCCCACACTGGCATTCTGTCGAACACCTGGCGTGTTATGCTTCATCAAATTTCCTACCCTTCTCTCTTTGGTCTTAATGGTCATGACAGGTTGTCGATCGAGAACACCCAAGTGTTCATACACTTTTGTCGAGGTATGTATAAACATATCCTCTCTAGATCCACCCGATAGGGAATAGAATAGAAAGGAACATCCAAGCTAGGTGATAATCCTACACATGTCTATGTGAATTAACCATAATAAGGATTTGAGCATAAGTTCTCAATTAGGTCACACGTGGCGCAGAGATATATGTCTACTCTACGCAGAACTTATGCAGTCGAACCAAATCGACAACCCTTAATAACATGCCAATATATTTAGGTGTAAACCTACAATCCTTCTTTCAATATCATATAGATTACCAAAATCATCACTAATGTCTTAGCGAGAATCATTAAGCATGAATATATTAAACCAAACCATATGGTGCCAACCAAAGAGATACGACATTCAATTTAAATAATAAAGGGTTCCATTATAACCTTAGAGCCAATACTTAGTTCATAGCTATTGAACAAAATATAAGTAGCAATAAACACAACATTTATGGATTATAAAATTAGAGGAAATAAATGGATAAGAATAAACTTTGTCAAGCTCTTCAGTCTCCAAGCATTCTGCTCCTTTCAAGCTTTCCAATCTGTGTAGCTCACTGCTCTTGTTTCTCCAAGGAAATCCCAAACTTCTCCCTAAACCACCTAATCTATATTTATAGACATTACCTAAGAGATGGAGAGAGAAATTACAAAGAATAAAACTAAAACTATCCCAGAGGGGGAGGTAACCTAGTATATCTGTGACACCCCCGAAACTGGGTCCTCTGACCCCGGTCCGGTCGTCACGATAAAATACAAACATCCACCTCTAAACAACATACGATAACTAAAATGCAGAATATAATAAACGTACGTCGTTCATTCAAAAGGTGTTACTAGTCCCATGATTCGATAACCTTAATACAATCATACAAACATACCCTAAAATAATCATTAGGGTTCATATTACATGATAGTAATTTAAACTAGGTATAAGGTAAAGTCTGCTCCTCACAACTATCCTACATCTTTCCTTTACCCTTGTCCTTCCCTGAGGTCTAGGGCTTAACTGCAAAATAATTTATGATATAGCAAGAATGAACAACAAGTTTGCTCAGTAAGTTTAAATACAACAATAAGGATATATTATGATGAAGGGAAAATATCTGATAATGAATTCAACAATATGAATATTTGAAGGATTCAACAATATGAATATTAGAAGCAAAGATAATGATTTCTTTTAGAATAACTGATAGTCAAGTAGACTTTGAACTATAAAACTCCAATGGAATCAATAACTGATTAACCCTTTGGTTACTAGCTACATAATAAGTACTAGAGGGGATCAGCCTCGCGTACACCATGTATATGCATAATTGGTTTGGATAGCTTTTATAAAACTTCATATACTTGTCTGACCGAACAAAGGTTCAGACTCTATCTGACACAATTAAAGAATTATAAAACTTTAAATGATGTACAAGTCCAAGACTGTACGAACTCAAGTGCACTAAGTGCGAATATCAATAATGTGACGCCCCCAAATCCAGGTTCTCTAACCTCAGATTCAGTGCTCACGATCCTATCATCATCATAAGCATTATATAACTATTTCGAAATAATAAACATACATTGTTCATTATACAAAAGTCTCAAAATATGGTCCCAAGGTCTCTCTAACCTTAACTTTAAATACACCATTTATAATACAAATAGTTTACTTAAGAAATTCCATTAGATAATAACTAATTTAACATTCATTCTAAAATTACTCCTGGATCTTGCCCTTGCCTTTGTCCTTCGCATTAGATCCTTCGGGCTTAACTGAAAATAGAGGTCATGATATAGCAAGAGTAAGCAACTAATTTGCTTCACAAGTTTATAAAGACAAAGGAGATATATCATGACTTAGAAAGAAATATTGCCTTCAATGTTCAACAATAATATAAGATTATGAAGGAACATGAATTAATAATCAACAATTGAATATTCGATAATTGAATAACATGAACCTAGTGGGTTTTGAATAACCATGAACATTTGCCAAGGTGCTCGAAGATTTAAATCGGACCTTTTAATAAGTTTTGGTATTCAAGGATCGACCTTTCATACCCGTGATTTATGCATAAACACTTAATAATCCGACATTGATATCATGCCTTAATCAAATTTGTCCATTTCTCAGTCAAGAGTTCTTACCATATCAATTAATAAGAATAATTATTTAAAATCCATTTGATTTAACAAATTTAGACATGCTTGATCTAGCTGATACAATTAGCATAGATCTATCATAAACAGTTCATAAATGAAGAACTTTAATTTAATTCATAGTTCAATAACAGTAGAACATGAATTCAATTGCACAAAGTGCGAATTTCAATAATCAATAAAGACGTGAATAATCATCAATAATTATTCACTATTATGCTTTGAAAATAATAACTCAAGTTCAGTTAGGAAACTTGCCTCGATCGTAGGTTACAGCTACGAAATAAATTTCTATCCACTATGTAGTTAAAATATCTTCCTTTGAGAGACCTATAATTAGTCTTTCAATTAGTCATTGCATAACATCAGATTATGTAATCACATAGATATCATACATTACAATAAGTTCTTATAAACATTATCATGTCTAGATAGTGTTATTAACGACTACCTTTAATTCACATAATATTATTAACTTAGATAATATTAATTCACCTTCTAGTATTATTGGTTCACTAATAATACTTTAAATCATTTACTAACATTTTATTCACTTACTAATATTATTAATCATTTAATAATATTTTATCCCTTTACTAATATTATTAATCATTTAATAATATTTTATTCACTTACTAATATTATTAATCATTTAATAATATTTTATTTAATCTCGAATATTATTATTTAATAATAATACTCTAATCTAATATTTTATTTACATAACAACATCATATTATAATATTATTAGTATTTTAATAATATTCCAATGATTTATTAAATTAATAAACAATTTATTCTAATTGTTCATCCTTTAACAACCTCTTATTTAATATCCATAAAAGGTCATAAGTAATATTTATTATTATAAATTACCAAAATGCCCTAATATAGTCATGATATAATATATTATGAGCATTCAAGCATAAAAATCATATTTTTCTCATTAAAGACATCATTTAACTATTTATTTTCTTTTATTTACAACCTAATCATTTTTAGGAAAAATAGCAATCTGATTCCAAAAATTCTCAGCTTCTGAATTTTAACAGAATATGAACCAACAATGATCCTCTAATTTTTCTAGAATTTTAGAAAATGATTTACTATTTTTAAAGTGCTCAAAACACTCAGATCTTGCTCTATTTTTAAAAAATTGAGTTTTGCTCAGAAAAATCTGAAATTTTCAGGGTATGCTCTCTTAACATATATCAAGCTACTGTAACAATTTTGGAATTTTCCAGTGTATACACAGTGATATATTCGTAGGATAATATTTATGGAGTCCTTTACGGAAATAGTCATTACGCACAATATATAACTCGAAACGTGTCCGTTCTTTTTCCTACGCGTAGATAACTTCATAAGGTACCTCTGTAATATTTTTCCAGATTTTTACAAGATAAGGAACTAGCCGAAACAGCCTCATGAAAAACAAGTCAGTAGCTGATTTTGGATTTCAAGGCTTTAGCATATAAAGTGGACTGTTTTTGTAAAAAAATCTCAAAGGTTTCAAAACATGCTATATTTGTGATCTACCACTTGGGTTTACTAGATAACTCATGTATCTAGCACCCCCCTTCGACGGATCATAATTCCAAGTTGTAGAACTTGAGTTACACAAGATTTAGTGGAAGAAAAACAAGAGTTTTCACCATTGGAGAACATATGCTCATTTTCTTCCTCTAAGTCGTTGATCTAACACTGAAGATACTTAGTTCCATGCATGATGGTATGTATAACTAGTGTATCTTGAGCAGTTGTACATAACCCCATCAAAACTCAAGCTATCAAAACAAGGTAAGAGAAGAAGATGAAGGTACATTATACCTTGACTTAGTGGCTACCTTCCTTGATTTTCCAAAGTAACTAATAAACTTAGGGGGCATAAACCACTAGAACTCCTATAATTCTTCTTCCTATGGCTGAAATTCTCTCTTTCTTTTCTCTCTTTGAAGTTGGCTAGCTTGGGAGCAAGAGGTAGAAGAAGAAGATGAAGAAGATGGAGAGAAAATGAGATGTTGGAAGAATGAATTGTGTTTACAAAATGAAATGGCCAATTCATTAATAATTCTCCCACAATTATTTTGTTGCCCATTAGGTAAAAACTTTGTATTATTACTTACCTTAGGTTAAACATGATTAAATGTGCATAATGGAGTGGCAACCAATGGGAGCCTTACAACATTGTCCTTATGTTTATTCATGTCTACTAATGGACAAGCTAGATTAATTAATCCACTTAGGATCCTCATAATATCCACCATTTAGCTTTTATTTTAAATGCCCAATTTTGATTAATCAAATGTCTAGAATACCCCCAATCAAGTGGGCTAAGTATTGGATTACAATTTATTTTCCTTGGGCTTTTCTTTTAATTGATTTGGGCTAGATAAAAACATAGTCCAACAATTTTAATAATGTTACCCAATTTGATAATTTAGGGCTTTCATCTCCAATCATATGAAGTTTAATTACTTATACATATGATTTTATCTCATAACCTAATTAGATTTACAAGAATTAGGTTTAAAATTATTAGTCACTTGAAATACTAAGTTTACCCACTTAAGTTAGTATACGTATAAAATACTAACTTTTTCGTGTTACCATAACCCTTAGGTTATTTAATATCCTTACCTAATGTATAATTAGGTCACAAGGCTTTCATTTTTAATGAAATCCATAAATGTATGTATCCATATATAATACAAAGTTTAAAAAAAAATGTACATACATACATGGTGACTTAAGATTCACGGTTATTACAAATAATATCGATATGGAATAATTGTAGAGTAGTTAAACTGTAAGACTCCAACTTTTTATAAATAAAATCGAATTTTCTTTAATTATTATTGTGAATAATAAGGTGTTAATTTGATATAATGCTTTGGTTATGGGTGAAATGTGAAAATTTTGCAAAATAAGTAAGTGGTTATAAAATATTCATTGTTGTCAGAGAATATTCATTTGGTCATGGAATATTCCTTCTGTCGGGGAATATTCGTACGACGGCACAGCCATTTTGTGGGCCCCATAATGGAAAATGGCTGGATGAAAAAAATGACAAGTTGAGTTTTTAGAAATAACGGCGTAATGGTTACCGTTAACACTGTTGGAATACCCGGTGGTTAAAATACAGTAATATGCGTGGTTGCAAGATAGCACAGAGATTACATGATTTTTGAATTATTGATTCTTACGTAGAAAGGCACTACTCAATAATTGTTACGAATAATTCTTGTTCAATATTTTATTTTATTGATTCAATAATTGCTATGTTGATATTTTATATTATTGTTGTTTCAATAATTGTCACTGCACAGTATCTCCATTATCAGATCAATAATTCATATTATTTGAATAATATTGTTAGATAGCATTATTGACAATGTCTAAGTATGTTCTGTCTAGGAAAGGGGTTTGGTCACCTAATTGCGCGCCAATAAGGAGAAATCTTTATCGGAAAGCCCCCTTTTTCCTGGGAACGACCTGGTTGTCATAATTCTGATTCCGTAATATTATTTGTGAATAATTACTTATTGATTTATATGATGAGGAAATATTTATTTTATGTGGATATAAATGATGGATATATTTTATGTGGACATAAATGAAGCAATTAATGCTAAGGTGTTTTATCAGTATTTTGTCGGAATGGAGGTTTTGAAAATCGTCCGCATGTTGATTTCGGTCATTTTTCGTTTGAAATTTGGAAAAACTTAAATCTACAAAGTTCTAGAGAATTTAATTTCCTATGGAATGGACATAACATTCATATTTTTCTGATAAAAGGGCTATTTATTATGAATTATTGAAGTTTTGGAAATAAATATTTTTATTAAAAATATGGTGGGCCCCATTTTTGGTTGGTGAGAAATGAAATATGCTGGAATTTATTTTCAAAAGTGGTGGGCGTGAATAGTAGCAGGTAAAGCCATCAGGTAGCAAGTTAGTTTGCTATGACGTTCTAAGTATTTTTCTATATATAGGGTGCTTAGTTAGAATTGAAAATCACACCAGAAACAAGTTTTCTCTCTTTCTCTCTCTATATTATCGAGCGTAATTTGTGAGTATTTAGATACTTTGTGAGTTGCTATTCATCAGTGCAAGTTTCCTTCACCCTTATACCTGATATTTCAGCCGAAAGTACTGTTCTTTTGACGTAAGGGATGTTGTTTTTCTTCATAATGATGTTATTCTTTCAATATCATTATACCAAAATATTGGTATGAATTTTATTGTGGAATTTTTACCTTTTTGTGTCAGGGTTACTATTCATGTATACGGTTGATGAGTGAGTTTTATACCCATGAATTGGATACATTCGGGCTTAATTTATTGTTGTTCTTAAGTCTTTTAGGATGTTTTTATGTGTTTATGTCTATTCATGCATGTTTTATGTTATTTTATAGGAATTGGGGCAAAAGTTACATGGATCGATGTTTGGGGTGGCTAGATTCGCGTTTTCGGCTTGCCATTTACACAGCAGTCCCTTCAGAGCCAATTTAACTATAGCTCCTGACATTATTTCGAAAAACTCAAAGAATGAAAGTTGTATATCTACTTCTCCTCTTTCCGGAACATCTTGAATCATCAAAATCGGAGTTCGGACGAAGAAGTTATGGTCATTTTCCCAAAGGACATCGGAGCAGAAAATGTCGATTTTGGCCGTAGCAAGGCGCCATTTTAAATAGAGTTTGAGCCCATTACCCATATTTGAAGGCTGGCTGGGAAGGTCTTAGTGATGGCTTCGGGCGCATTTTGGGGCGAATTTTGACACCTTTTGACTCCAAATAGGATTGGGTTTGTTCTAAGCTAAAAATTAGACTTGTAACCTATAAATACATGATGTAAGGCATAAAATAAAGGGAGATTACATAGCTTAGCCTAGATTAAACACTCCTTTAGATTAGAAAATAACCCTAGTTCTTATTAGTTTTGGAGATTGAAGCCACTTGGAGACCATTGAAGATCAAGAGCAAGAGCAAAGAGGGAGCATCGAGTTTAGCGACAGCATTCTATTCTCTTCTCTCATCTTACTTTTATCTTTTGATGTCTATTCAATTGTGGATTCTTGGTTTTAATTCATTAATTATGAACTAACTATTTTGAGATTTCAATTGAACTTTTTATGGCTATGAATTAGTTATTCATTATATTCTAATTATTTATGTTAAAGTGAGTTGTTTATCTTGTCTTGTGCTTATTGCTTAATTATTTGATTAGTAATTACTTTGTTACTCTGAAGGAATTGGAAGAGGAATTCTAGGGTTAGAATCGGGCATGATATCATGTGACTTAGTTATTTGCATGTTGAATTATTAGGTTTGTGAATAGAATGGAAATATCTTTTAGCCACATGTAACACATAAGGAATTCGGATTATATGAGTTTAATTCAATTGTTTTGCATAGGAATATAGCAAAATTAATCTGGATTAAATAGAAGGCAATTGATCACTTGAAAAGGGCTTTTGACATTTGAGAGTTCCATTAACAATTCAATGAGACATAATAATTGGGATAATTGGATAATTGATTTATAGTTCATAATTGGGGATATTGGAGTCTTAATCCTTATTTACCTGAATTCAATCAAATCTTAGTTTTGTTTATTTGCTTTCTTTTAGACTAATCTCTTTTAATTGTTTAATTTAGTTTTCTTAATTAGAAAATTCACAATTTGTAATTGTTTAAATAAAATTGATTTGGTTAAGAGTTAGTATTTGGTAATTTTTATTAAATAATTCCTCGTGGGAACGATAATCTACTTTCACTTTATTACTTGTTGACCGTGTATACTTGCACGTATTCATTGATTGCCAAATCGATCAACAAGTGTTTGGCACCGTTGCCGGGGAATTAATTTAATAATTATTTACCAATATTAATTTCAATCAAATTAGTCTTAATTTTAACATTTTTATTTTTATTTTTTATTCTCTTTCTATATTTCTCTCTTTTCAGGTACCATGGATTATTTTGTGTATCAATGGCCATACACGAACATGACTTAACCAAGGGGAGTGGAGATTGAAAGACTCGAGAAACTTTCTGCATTGTCAGCACATATTGAGACACTTTCGAGAATGTTTGAAGCTTTGGAAGCTCAAATACATCAAAGTATGGTGGTTACTTGTGATTATTGTCTTTGGAAATCATATGAGTCATCAATGCACCATCGGTTTTAGTAAGATAAGATATAGTGGTGATTACCCCAATAATTATGTCTATCCCAACAACTATCATCAGGATTGGGGGTATCACTCGGATTTTTCATGGAGTAACAATCAAGATCAATTTTATGCTCCAAGTCCAACATACCCACAGGATTTCTTGTGTCCACCTCCACTACAACAGGAAGAACATTCAAATTGGGAGGAAGCCTTGGAAAAATTTATTAAAGCTTACAAAAAAGGAATGAGGAACAAGACAAGAAAATGAATCAAGTAGATTTGAATTGCAAAGCCAAGGGCGTTGATCAAGAATTTGGAAAATCAAGTGGAACAGAGAAGCACATGCAATGAACAACCATCCTCAATACACCGGCCCTATGACATGGATTCCAGCCAGAGCCAAATCTACAACCGGATGAGCCACGAGATGAAAAAGAGGAGACAAGTGGGGATAATGACAACAAGGTCGGTTGAAGAACTAATTGTGAGAACCAATGATGATGAGCCAATGTTATTTATGCCTCAAGTGCCTTCTCCTCCACAGTTCAAGAGTCCCAAGTTAGATTTGCAAAACCTTGTCCGATTGGTAGTCATGTCGCCGGCAATACTCTCTGTGATGTAAAAGCAAGTACACCTTGAAACCATGGTGCGATGAGCTAGAGAAGATAGAAGAAGAAATTGTTGTGTCGATGAGCCTCTATGCCGAATATATTCGCAGACACAATGGAGAAACCACCTAGATCTTTGGGCGTTCTTGAATGTGATCTTATCTCAAGAAAGTATGCTAGGTGACTTTAATACAATGGCTATCGTAAATGGGAACCTACCAAAAGCTATATTATTTCCGATGGATGGAGGGTTCCTCAACTTTAAAGGGGAATTGGATAGAGAATTGAAGAAGTCAAATGAGACTATAAAACAAGCGCTTATTGGGAGGCAACCCAAGTTTAATTTTTATTTTTAGTTTTTATTAAGTTTTATATTAGTAGTTTTGAATTTGCATTTATTTAGGATTTAATAAAATTGCTTCTATCATGGTTTCTGAGTTATTCAAGTCAAATTCAAGTGTGGTGCCCAATTTGTTCCATGTGCTTAGCCTATTCTCCAAACTTAGCGGGCAAGGAGGAAGATTGCTATATTTTCAGGGAATTCCTCTGCTTTAATTTTTTCTATTTCAGTGATTGAGGACAATGTCTAGTTTAAGTTTGGGGGCATTTTAGTGTCGTATTGCATATAGTTAGTTATTTACATTGTAGTTCGTTATGTTTTCGGGTTATTTACATTTAGTTGTTGCATTCGTTTTTTTTGTTTGAAAAAAAAAATTTAAAAATCGCAAAAATAGTAGTTAGTTTATATTTGCATGATTCCAACTGTTAGATAGTAAAAGTCTATTTTGGCCAATGATGAGACTGGAGTTAAGTAGATAAGTATAGTATTGAATATTCAGGCTTTGATGTGATTTCTTGTTATGAATTGAATCTTTTTCTGTTTTGGCCCTGGTATAATCAAGGTTATACGTTAATAACTTGACTATATTTAATCGATTAAGTTTAAATTGATACATAATGGATTTTTAAGGATAATACTAGTTTGAAGGAATGAAAGACATGAATAGGCGAGATGGCTAAATTTTGATAAAAACTTAAGTTTGGGGGAAATTTTGGGGTATATAAGCTTTAAAAAAAAAAAAAAACATGTTGAGTCTTGTGGTGGGTTGAGGAGAAACACTCCCCATAAACACAAGCGTGAGATGGAGCGTAAAACGCACTCACCAACCATCTATAAAAAAAAAAAAAAAAAAAAAAAGAAAAAAATTTTTTTTTTTTTACCGTGGCTAGTTTTGTTTCGGGGCCTTTGTTACTTGAGTAAGTACACCCGAAGGGGTATCTTAAAACCTAGCGCCCTAAGGTCTTATATGGTCTGGGAGTCGTTGGTCGAAAGCTCGCTAAGGGGTGACACTGTTAGCCTAATGGAATGAGACATTGCACAGTTATGGTTAAAAAAAAAAATAATAAAACGGGAAAAGAGCAAAAAGCCCCCGTAATGAAAAGTAAAGCATAAGTATCCCAGTTGGACTCTTGAACTTAGTGGATGTTTGACTTTAGTTGGATATAGCTTGTTAAGTGAATTTTGTGAATTTGCACCGTATGTATGATGCCTTCAAAGATATCTATTATGTCTTAAATTTGATTTTATATCGCTTAACATTGTTGTGGAGCACACACGCACTATATCGATGATAACGATCTAAGATTTGATGATTGATTGGGAAATTCTTGATTTGTTTTAATATGATGTATTATCATGTTTACTTGATTTCTCTAAAGTAGGTTGAATAGACTTGTTTCGTCATTCTTTGTTGGATTCAGAGGCATATAGATTAGTTTCATTACATTACATTGCATTGCATAACATTTTTGTGTTTTTGCTTGAGGACAAGCAAAGATTTAAGTTTGGGGGTATTTGATGAGTGAGTTTTATACCCATGAATTGGATACATTCGGGCTTAATTTATTGTTGTTCTTAAGTCTTTTAGGATGTTTTTATGTGTTTATGTCTATTCATGCATGTTTTATGTTATTTTATAGGAATTGGGGCAAAAGTTACATGGATCGATGTTTGGGGTGGCAAGATTCGCGTTTTCGGCTTGCCATTTACACAGTAGTCACTTCAGAGCCAATTTAACTATATCTCCTAACATTATTTCGAAAACCTCAAAGAATAAAAGTTGTAGATCTACTTCTCCTCTTTCCGGAACATCTTGAATCATCAAAATTGGAGTTCGGACGAAGAGGTTATGGCCATTTTCCCAAAGGACGTCGGAGCAGAAAATGTCGATTTTGGGGCAAAAGGCCGGGCGCCCATTTTAGAACCTATGCCCAGCCAGGGGCTGACTGAGGAGTAGAGTTTGAGTTGCCGTGTCCAGCGTTTGAAGTATTTGAGGAAGGGCTTAGTGATGGCTTTGGACGCCGCGTTTTGGGCGAATTTTGACACCTTTTGACTCCAAATAGGATTGGGTTTGTTCCTAAGCTAAAAATTGGACTTGTAACCTATAAATACATGATGTAAGACATAAAATAAAGGGGGATTACATGGCTTAGCCTAGATTAAACACTCCTTTAGATTAGAAAATAATCCTAGTTCTTATTAGTTTTGGAGATTGAAGCAACTTGGAGACCATTGAAGATCAAGAGCAAGAGCAAGAGGGGAGCATCAGATTTGCTGACAACAGATTCTATTCTCTTCTCTCATCTTACTTTTATCTTTTGATGTCTATTCAGTTGTGGATTCTTGGTTTTAATTCATTAATTATGAACTAACTATTTTTGAGATTTCAATTGAACTTTTTATGGCTATGAATTAGTTATTCATTATATTCTAATTATTTATGTTAAAGTGAGTTGTTTATCTTGTCTTGTGCTTATTACTTAATTATTTGATTAGTAATTACTTTGTTACTCTAGAAGGAATTGGAAGAGGAATTCTAGGGTTAGAACTGGGCATGATATCATGTGACTTAGTTATTTGCACAGTGAATAATTAGGTTTGTGAATAGAATGAAAATATCTTTTCGCCACATGTAACACATAAGGAATTGGGATTGTAACGAGTTTAATTCATTTTGCATAGGAATATAGCAAAATTAATCTGGATTAAATAGAAGGCAATTGATCACTTGGAAAAGGGCTTTTGGCATTTGAGAGTTCCTCATTAACAATTCAATGAGACATAATAATTGGGATAATTGGATAATTGATTTATAGTTCATAATTTGGGATATTGGAGTCTTAATTCTTATTTACCTGAATTCAATCAAATCTTAGTTTTGTTTATTTGCTTTCTTTTAGACTAATCTCTTTTAATTGTTTAATTTAGTTTTCTTAATTAGAAAATTCACAATTTGTAATTGTTTAAATAAAATTGATTTGGTTAAGAGTTAGTATTTGGTAATTTTTATTAAATAATTCCTCGTGGGAACGATACTCTACTTTCACTTTATTACTTGTTGACCGTGTATACTTGCACGTATTCATTGATTGCGAAATCGATCAACAACGGTACTATTCACGTATACGACACTTTTCACGAATACGACACTATTCACAGAAAAAATGAAATTTTCTTTTCTTTGTCCAAGTTGTCTATTATGGTTACTATCTTTGATTGTATCCATGTTTTGATCTTTATTCTTGATTTTTGCTCCACAATTGATTATTATAAGGTATTTTTGAACTTGGATAAGCTAAAGTATGAATCCCTAATCTTTGATCTTTTATCTCACTGGACTCGTTTTCCCTAAGATATTTTTCATCATCCTCAGTCCTAAATGATGATATTACTGAATATCTTTGGCCTGTAGTGCAAAGATGAATGATTACCTAATGAATATCTTTGGCCCGTAGTGCAAAATGAGCAGTGTGTTGATGAACATGACCAACTGGTGATACAAATGAATATCTTTGGCCTGTAGTGCAAAGATGAATATTTGATTCAAGATGTATATTGATTGATGTTACAGGGATAAAATATTGATGATGGACTTTTAAATGTTAGAAGATAGTAGAATTCTTTCTCTACTTGACTCTTCTAATGGATTGTTGTTTCCGCTGCAGTTGTTGATCTAAAACTTGTTGTCTATTATATTTTATCAGATTTTTCCTTGTTGAAGACTAATGACAAATTGTTGTATATTATCTTAGTCATAATATTCTTTACTGGGCTAGTTGAGCTCACCCTTTTCCTTTTTGTTCCATTTTTCTTCTCAGGAGGTGAGAACATAGCAAGAACTAGCCGAGGTTTGGAGTGATGGTTAAGGATAGTTATTTTAGTAGTCCTCACTATTTTGTAAAATAGTGTATCAATAATTTTAATGAGGACTTTTTTGAGTTTGTTTATTGTCTATTAGACAATATTTGTATTCAAACTCATAGTATATGTGTTGTCGTATTTTGCACGACAATTGTATTAATGAAGTTGTATTTATTTCTGTACCATGTATTTGGCGACTCATAATGGGTGATGTATACCTATTTTGGGGGCGTTACAGTTGGTATCAGAGCTTAGGGATATAGTCTTTGGCGGAGATCGGGGAATAGAACTAGGAGGGGAGAGACAAGTAATCCTTCGCTAGTGTGTCATACCTAAGCTTATTTGGTTGGTCAGTCGGAGCATATGGTTAATATGTGATATGTTAATTTGTTAATTAACCCTTGTTTTGTGGCAATATTTAAGAATGGCAGCTGGAAATATTAACAATGGAGTGAATGAGACCGTGGAGACACCTTTAATCACCACCCAGGTGAACGTGCAACAGGAAGGCAATATTCCTCCTGTAAAAAACACTACCGAACAAATGATGAATGATGGGATGTTTAGAAGCTTTTTGCAGTTCATGCAATATCAGACGAGGGAGACTCATGTATAAAATACGGGTGGAAATGATAGCAATGCACGGCTTGTCACAGCCAAGCATTTCAAAGAGTTGGGACCATCAGAATTTGCGGGAAAACCGGATTCGATCAAGGCAGAGACATGGGTTAAACAAATTACCAAGATATTTGATGTCTTGGGATGCACGGAGGAACAGAAGGTTCCTTTCGCCACCTTTATGTTCCGTGGTGAGGCAGACTACTGGTGGGAGTCTGTGAAGCGTACCCAGCCTGCCGCACTCAACATGTCTTGGGAAACATTTCAGAAACTTTTTAATGATAAGTACTTTCCGGAAAGTATTCATCATGTGAAAGAGGTAGAGTTTATTTGACTGGAACAAAACAACATGACGGTGTCCCAGTACGAGGCAAAGTTTGCAGAGTTATCTAGGTTTGCACCTCATTTGGTAGAGAATGAGGAACAAATGACGCGGATGTTTCTGAGAGGTCTAAAACCCAAGATTCAGCAATATCTTATCTCTCATAAATTTTCTTTATATTCAGATGATGTAAATAAGGCTCAATTATTAGAGCGAGATAATGAGTATGTTCAACCAAGGGACCACAACGAGTCATATGCAGGGTGGCGGCGGTCGATCAGACAATGACAACCAGTGGGGAGGAAAGCATTCAGACAAAAGCGGTAACCACTCTGGTGGTAATCGTGGCCATGATAATAGAAGAAGCGAGTCGGGAGGAGATTTCAAGAAGAGAAGGTACAACAATGATAACGTGAAGACGTCAGCACCAACATCCACTATTTCTAGGGGAGGAGAACAAGCACCGGTCATTTGTTATAAATGCGGGAAAGAGGGACACATCAACCTAAGGTGTGTTGTAACTGTGGAAAGGAAGGTCATATAGCTAGAGATTGTCTTGTAGCAAAACCAAGTTCATCTGGGATAGTGACTCCAAAGGGTGTCCCGGACAAGTCAAAGTCGGTGGTTCCTGGAAGGGCATTTGTTGTGACTGCCCAAAACGTGAGGAACCCAAACGAGGTGATCACGGGTAAGCTAATCATAAACTCTTGCGAAGTTTATACTTTATTAGATTTCGGTTCTACTCATTCTTTTATCTCTCCTACTTGTGCTCAACATTTGAACTTGACTCCGGAGAAATTAGACCTTGACTTATCTGTTGAGACTCCGTTAGGAGAAACTTTCATTTCATCTACTGTTTATAAATCTTGCTTGATCCAAGTTGGTACCATCACATTACCTGCTGATCTTATTTCGTTGAAAATACTTGCATTTGATGTGATTTTAGGGATTGATTGGTTAACCACTCATCATGCTAAAATTGATTATTTTCGTAAGGTTGTTAGTTTTCATATTCCTAACCAACTTGTGCGAATTCAAACAACCAAACCGCTAAAATCAATCACTGTTATATCAAGCCATAAAGCTATTCGTTTATTAAAAAATAGATGTCAAGCTTTTATAGCCCATATCACGGACTTGAACAAAAACACGTCAGATTTGAATAAAATTTCTGTTGTTAGTGAATTTTCTGACGTATTTCCTGAAGAACTTCCTGGTCTACCCCCAAAACGTGAATTTGAATTCTTTATTGACGTTGAACACAGTACAAAGCCCATTTCTAAAACCCCATATCAAATGGCTCTATTGAACTTGAGTTAAAGGTCCAACTACTGAGGAGTTGTTGGACATCGGTTTCATTAATCTAGTACATCTCCTTGGGGTGCTCTGTTTTATTAAGTAAAGAAGAAAGATGGGAATATGCGACTTTGTATTGACTACCGGGAGTTGAACCATGTCACCATCAAGAATAGATATCCGCTACCTCGCATTGATGACTTGTTCGACCATTTGCAAGAAACACAATTCTTTTCAAAGATCGATCTTAGATTACGGATATCATCAATTTGAAGATTAAAATTGAGGATATTCCAAAGACCCTTTGAAACTTCGATGCGGGCATTATAAATTCTTAGTCATGTCTTTTGGATTGACTAATGCTCTGGCTGCTTTTATGGATATGATGAACCGTGTGTTCAATAAATATTTGGATCAGTTCGTTGTTGTCTTTATTGATGACATCCTCATCTATTCAAAAAGTAGTGAAGATCATGAGCACCATTTGAAGCTGGTACTGCAAAGGCTTCGCGATAACAAGCTATATGCCAAGTTGAAGAAATACGAGTTCTGGCTTAAGGAAGTAGCATTCCTTGGGCACGAGGTGTCAAAACATGGAGTATCTGTCAACCCGGCGAAGATTGAAGCAATACAAAGTTGGGAGCAAACGAAGTCGGTGACCTAAGTACGTAGCTTTCTGGGCTTAGCTGGTTATTTATCGGAGATTTATGGAAGGATTTTCTAGAATCGCTACTCCGTTAACTCAGCTGACTTGGAAAGATACAAATTCGTATGGAGCAAGGGATGCGAGAAGAGTTTCCTAGAGCTTAAGATGAGACTCATTTTGGCACCTGTTCTGACAATACCATCTAGTTCGGATGGATTTGTTATCTACAGTGATGCTTCAGGCAAAGGGTTAGGATGTGTTCTCATGCAACATGGGAAAGTCATAGCATAAGTCTCGCGACAACTCAAAGAATATGAGAGGAATTATCCTACTCATGATCTGGAGTTGGCAGCGGTCGTTTTCGCATTGAAGATCTGGAGACACTACCTGTATGGGGAGAAAGTGGAGATCTATACAGATCATAAAAGCCTCAAATATTTCTTCACCCAAAAGGAACTCAACATGCAGCAACGACGTTGGTTCGAGTTGTCGAAAGATTATGACCATGTAATCCAATATCATCCTGGAAAAACAAACGTGGTAGCTGACGCATTGAGTAGAAGATCATACGCGGGTACGAGTGCAATGTTGTTAACACAAAGGCCTATTTTGTATGACTTACAAAGGATGGAGATAGAGTTAAAGGCTCCAAGTACCCACATGATGATATCAAACATACGAGTAGAACCGAGTTTAATCGATAAAGTTAAAGCTGCTCAAGCTACGGACATGGAGCTGATGCGTATGAAGAAGAAAGTGCAAGAAGGTTCTATTCCAGAAGCAAGAATCGATGAAAAAGGAATACTTTGAGTCAACTCCAGACTCTGCATTCCTAACGATTCTGACTTAAAGCATAGAATCATGATGGAGGCACACAACACACCGTTTGCAATCCATCCTGGTAGTACCAAAATGTCATGATCATCGATATACATTTTGGTGGAACAATATGAAGAGAGAGATCACGGAGTTTATCTCGAGGTGTTTAACTTGTCAACGTGTAAAGGCAGAGCATCAAGTGCCAAAGGGTCCACTGCAACCACTTGAGATTCCGACATGGAAGTGGGAACACATTACTATAGATTTCGTTACGGGTCTTCCCAAGGTTTCTCAAGGCATAGATGCGATTTGGGTTATTGTTGATAGATTAACCAAGTCTGCCCATTTCTTGCCTATACGAGAGACTTATTCCCTTAAACGACTTACTGGTATGTACGTAAATGAGATTGTGAGATTTCATGGCATGCCAGTATCCATAGTTTCGGATCGTGACCCAAGATTCACTTCACGATTTTGGGTTAGCTTGCAGAAAGATATGAGCGCAGTTCTGATTCGATTCGACATACCATCCTCAAAGCAGGCGAGCAATCGAGAGGACTATTCAAACTCTTGAAGATCTATTAAGACTACGTGTCCTAGATTTCAAAGGGAGTTGGGATAAGTACCTACCATTGGTGGAATTCTCCTACAACAACAGTTATCGAGCAAGTATAGGTGTGGCTCCATTTGAAGCATTGTATGGACGAAAGTCTCGCTCTCGGTATCTTTGGGATGAGGTGGGAGAAACAACATTGTTGGGACCAGAATTGATACGCATAACTACTGAAAAAGATCCAAATGATTCAACAACGCGTATACAAAGCGGCACAGGATCGACAAAAGAGTTATGCGGATCTTCATCGAAAGGACGTGGAATTTAATATTGGGGATCATGTATGTTACATATTGCTCCATGGAAGGGAGTTACAAGATTTGGGAAGAGGCAAAAGCTTAATCCAAGATTTGTTGGTCCATTTGAGATTCTTGACCGAATAGGAAATGTGTTCTATAGACTCGCATTACCTCCAAACATGTCTCGTGTTCGTAATATTTTTCACATATCTATGCTTCGTAAATATATTAAAGACCCGAACCACATTATTAAGTTAGAACCAGAAGAGATAGCTGAAGATTTAACGTACGAGGAGGTACCTGTTAAGATCTTGGATTTGAAAGAGCATGTCCTACGCACCAAGGTTATACCACAAGTTAAGGTTTTGTGGAGAAACCATGTTATTGAAGAAATGACCTGGGAGTTGGAATCAGAAATGAAAGCGAGGTATCCTCACCTTTTCGAAACACCAGGTACGTACATCAATTTCGAGGACAAAATTTCATAAGGAGGGGAGGTTGTAATACCCCAACTTTTTATAAATAAAATTGAATTTTCTCTAATTATTATTGTGAATAATAAGGTGTTAATTTGATATAATGCTTTTGTTATGGGTGAAATGTGCAAATTTTGCAAAATAAGCAAGTGGTTATAAAATATTCATTGTTGTCGGGGAATATTAGTTTGGTCATGGAATATTCTTTACGTCGGAATATTAAATGCGATGCGCGACCATTTTGGGCCCCATAACGAAAAAATGGTCGGATGAAGAAAATGACAAGTTGAGTTTTTATAAATAATGGCGTAATGGTTCTGAATTAACAACATTTGGAATACCCGGTGGTTAAAATACGATGTCTGGCGTGGTTGTATAGTAGCTGCACGGTTATTGCACAATATTTTTTTTTATTATTGATTCTAACGTGAAAGGCCTACTACTCAATAATTATTACGATAATTAATGTTCAATATTTTATTTTATTGATTCAATAATTGCTACGTTGATATTTTATATTATTGTTGTTTCAATAATTGTCACTGCACAGTATCTCCATTATCAGATCAATAATTCAAATTATTTGAATAATATTGTTAGATAGCATTATTGGCAATGTCTAAGTAAGTTCTGTCTAGGAAAGGGGTTTGGTCACCTAATTGTGCGCCAATAAGGAGAAATCTTTATCGGAAAGCCCCCTCTTTCTTGGGAACGACCTGGTTGTCATAATTGTGATTCTGTAATATTATTTGTGAATAATTAATTATTGATTTATATGATGATGAAATATTTATTTTATGTGGATATAAATGATGGATATATTTTATGTGGACATAAATGAAGGAATTAATGTTGAGGTGTTTTATCAGTATTTTGTCAGAATGGAGGTTTTGAAAATCGTCTATATGTGGATTTTGATCATTTTTCGTTTGGAATTTGGAAGAACTTAAATCTACAAAGTTGTAAAGAATTTAATTTCCTATGGAATAGACATAAAATTCGTATTTTTCTGATAAAAGGGCTATTTATTATGAATTATTGAAAATTTAGAAATAAATGTTTTTATTAAAAATATGGTAGGCCCCACTTTTGGTTGGTGAGAAATGAAATGTGCTGGAATTTATTTTCAAAAGTGGTGGGCGTGAATAATGCGAGTAAAGCCATCATCGGTTAGCGAGTTAATACTGCTATGATGTTCTAAGCATTTTCTATAAATAGGGTGCTTAGTTAGAATTAAAAATCACACCAGAAACAAGTTTTCTCTCTTTCTCTCTCTATATTATCGAGCGTATTTTGTGAGTATTTAGATACTTTGTGAGTTACTATTCATCGATTGCAAGTTTCCTTGACCTTATATACGATATTTCGGTAGAAATCTTGTTCTTTTTGAGGTAAGGGATGTTATTTTCTTCATAATGATGTTATTCTTTCAATATCATTATATCGAAATATTGGTATGAATTTTATTGTGGAATTTTTACCTTTTTGTGTCGGGGTTACTATTCACGTATACGACACTATTCACATATATGACACTTTTCACGAATACGGCACTATTCACAGAAAAAATGAAATTTTCTTTTCTTTGTCCAAGTTGTCTATTATGGTTACTATCTTTGATTGTATCCATGTTTTGATCTTTATTCTTGAATTTTGCTCCACAATTGATTATTATAAGGTATTTTTGAACTTGGATAAACTAAAGTACGAATCCCTAATCTTTGATCTTTTATCTCACTGGATTCGTTTTCTTTAAGATATTTTTCATCATCCTCAGTCCTAAATGATGATATTACTGAATATCTTTGGCATGTAGTGCAAAGATGAATGATTACCTAATGAATATCTTTGGCCCGTAGTGCAAAGATGAACAAGTGTTGAGATGAACATGACCAACTGGTGATACAAATGAATATCTTTGGCCTGTAGTGTAAAGATGAATATTTGATTCAAGATGTATATTGATTGATGTTACAGGGATAAAATATTGATGATGGACTTTTAAATCTTAGAAGATAGTAGAATTCTTTCTCTACTTGACTCTTCTAATGGATTGCTGTTTCTGTGCAGTTTGTTGATCTAAAACTTGTTGTCTATTATATTTTATCGATTTTTCCTGTTGAAGACTAATGATAAATTGTTGTATATTATCTTAGTCATAATATTCTTTACTGGGCTAGTTGAGCTCACCCTTTTCCTTTTTGTTCCATTTTTCTTCTCAGGAGGTGAGAACATAGGAGGAACTAGCCGGGGTTTGGAGTGATGGTTCAGGATAGTTATTTTAGTAGTCCTCACTCGGTCTTTTGAATTAGTATGTGTAAACTAATATGAGTCTACACTTACAAGAATTCAATCATCACATAGGTCTATCTCATAATTCACGTAAGTCAATCTAATCGTGTCTTAGATTTAATAACTTTAGATTATCTAGTTTCTATGTATCAATATAGGCTTGAACACATAACACTTCAATTTAAATCATTGTTTTATAGTTTTTAAATACCTTTTTGAACTTCATTCTTGAAAGTTATAATCATGTTATCCTATCACCTAACATGTTCCTTAACATATTGGATAACTACTGGTCACATAATACATGTTAGAGTAACAATACAAGCATGTAAACACCTTCAAGCTATTAGAAGAAAACTATTGCTACTGCAGATTGGCGCGGCCACGCTTGGTTTGTACTAAGGAGTGGCACAGCTGTGCTGCTCCTGGTGCAAACCAAGACTGCCATATAGAAGCTAGGCCAGTCTTGCACAACCAATTAGGATAAATCTTGCATAATCATACGTGATGTGATATATCAAGATTGTAATTGCAACTTTAAGTTTCCAATAGCCAAACTTATCCAAGCATACAAGATGAGTTTGCATAGTCTAAATCATGCTTTCATAATCACATGAGTATATCTTTAAGTTCAAAAGTTAGTGTATATATAGTTCGTTTATACGTAGCCAATATAGTCTTTTTCTTGAAATTCCCCTTTTTAATCATGCTTGAATATCTTATATTACCTTCAACCATATAACTAACATATTGTGTAAGACCCCAACTGTGACACCCCCAAAATTCGGTATACATCACCCATCTTGGGTCGCCAGATACTTGGTACAAAATTCAAATACAACTTACTAATACAACTGTCGTGTACAATACGACAAAACATAAACTGTGAGTTTGAATACAAATATTATCTACTAGAGATTATACAAACTCAAAAGGAGTCCTCATTACAATTATTATCACACTATTTCACGAGAATAGTGAGGACTACTAATGCTATCCTCTCGGACCATCACTCTGTTCCCCAGACTAAGTCCCAAATATATTCTCATTTCACGAAGAGAACGGTGAAAAAAAGAGTGAGCTCAACTAGCCCGATAAGAAATATTATGACAAAGATAATGCGAAATAAATTATCATTAGTCTCTAACAATGTTAAACCGATAAAATATAATAGACATCAAGTTTAAGCTAGCGTGAACAAGCAATCCATTAAAAGAGTCAAGTAGAAAATAAAATCTACTATCTTTTATGATTAAAAGGTTTTTCATCATTTATTATCGTTGAGACTCGACAATAAATATTCCACATCATTGAATCACCCCCCTTTTCTGACGAAGGATATTCTTTAGTATCACGACCAAAATTATCCATGCACTACGGGCCAAGAATATTTGTGTATTCATTAATGGTCATGATTATGCCAACAACTGTCCATCAATGCACTACGGGCCAATGAGGACTTTTACCACATCATTTGTAACATTACGGTCATGATTACAATAGATTAATCCACAATCATAATCATACCAAGTCCATCTATGCACTACTGAGCCACAAATGACTTTCAATAAAATATAAACATGAGGATGATGACAATGATATAAGAATTCAATAAAACAAGTTCAAGAATTATTTTATCCGAGAATTATTAATGTCCAAATTTTCAACATGATCTTTGTTTTGTAGAGTAAAATTCAAGAATGATCGGAAGAATATTTCCATGAAAAGATCTTTGGATGAAGCGCAAATATCAAGGATATTCTACTAATTTCATGGAGTATAAAGTCAAAACTTTAACCAACCGAGTATAATAAAGAATGGAATAACAAAAGAAATCACCATGTATGCGGTGCTTGCATAGACGAGTTATTCAATGAATAATAATAACGGAACCAAGTCGGGCAAAATTTGCACAAGCGGGATGTTCAGGATGTTCCAATGAATATAATAATAATAAGACCATGAACTAGGTCCTAAAAAAACATACATGGCAAATCGATGTTCCGGATGTTCCAACGGAATAATAATATAAAGATTTTAACCGGAACCGGTCGGTAAAACACATGCATATTCCAACGAATAATCCAAGATGAATAATAGAAGAATGTCACCAAGTATAGGGTGAATCACATTATACAGGTTATTCCAACAGAATAATAAGAAATAGAATAACAACAGTTCTCTTCATGAATAAGAAAGAATAACACCCCTTACGAATACAACAAATAATATTCCCTACCTTAAGAAAAAGAGTACTGGATATATAAGTAGTGAAGTAGCAGAATACTTTCTTCTTTCTCTCTATAGTTTATCTCTCTAGAGTTTAAATGAATTCGTAAGAAAATAATGAATGGATGAGCTTCTATTTATAGAAAAATGGAATGCATAGTAACTAACTCATGAACGGTCGAGATTGATTTACTTAAATCTAACGGTCAATATTTAAAGCAAAATAAAATATAATATATTCTATTTATAATCTAATAAAATGAATAACTTTATAAAAGATTTTACTATGCAAACACTATGCAAACACTATACATAATAAAATATAATATATTATAATTATTAGCTTTATAAAATAGATAGCTTTATAAAAAAGTATTCTATTTTATATAAAAAGATTTTACTATGCAAATAATACTTTATGTAACTTTATAAAGTATATACAACACTATTTTACGTAATATTACATAATAATATATATATTATGATTTATAGAATATCTTTCAACAATCCGATGTTTCAACCAGCTATTCTTGCGGTAAACTTTTCATTATTATTTTCATAAACTTTACATAGATATTTTTGTCGTTTTTTTTATCAATCTCGATCAATAATAATTCCGTTAGGGTCCACCAATGATTGTGCTTGTTGTACTAATATTCCTGTTAAAAAACGAATATTCCCGACCAATCGAATATTATATAACAACTTGCGTACTTTGCAAAATTTATAAATATTACCCACAACTATTATATCAATTTCACTCCATAATATTCAAAATTAATAGAAAATTCATCTTTATTAAAAAGTTGGGGTTTACAATCTCCCATTCTTATGAAATTTCGCCCTCGAAATTAGAATGCGTTACACGGTATATGTCGAAGAGGTAAGGATACCTTGATTTTATTTGATTCTAACTCCCAAGTCTTTTCCTCAACATCGTGGTTTCTCCACAAAACTTTGACTTGAGGTATAACCTTGGTGCGTAGAATATGTTCCTTCTTATCCAGATTTGAATAGGAACCTCTTCATCGTCAAATCTTCCGCTATTTCGTCGGTTCCAAGTCAATAATGTGGTTCGGGTCTTCCACATATTTACGTAACATGGATATGTGAAAATGTTATGAACACGAGACATACTTGGCGGTAAAAGCGAGTCTATAGGCCACGATTCCTACTCGATCAAGGAGGATAAAATGGGTAGATAAATCGAGGATTGAGCTTTCCTCTCTTTCCAAATCTAAGTAACCCCTTTCCATGGAGCAACACGTAACAACACACATGATCTCCTATATCGAATTCCACGTCCTTTCGATGAAGATTTGCATAACTCTTTTATCGATCTTGTGAGGTTTTTATCGTTCTTGGGATCGTTTGAATCTTTTACGTAGTCATACGTACCAACTCGGGTCCCTACAACGTTGCTTCACCCACCTCATCCCGGCATCTTTGGAGAACGACACTTTCTTCCATACTGGCGCTTGAATGGAGCCTTGCGAATACTTGCTTGATAAGCTGTTGTTGTAGGAAAACTCCACCAATGGTAAGAACTTGTCCCAACTTCCCTTGAAATCAAGGACACGAGTCTTAATAGATCTTCAAGAGTTTGAATAGTTCTCTCCGATTTGTCGTCAAATCGAGGATGATATCTTAGAGAAATAAATCGTAAATCTGTGCCCATAGCTTTACGCAAACTAACCCAAAATCGTGAAGTGAATCTTGGGTCTCGATCGAAACTATGGATCTTGGCATACCATACCATGCAATCTTACAATCTCGTTTATGTACATACGAGTAAGACGTTCAAGTTTATAAGTCTCTCGTATCGGTAAGAAATGAGCAGACTTGGTTAATCTATCAACAATGACCCAAATCGCATCTATGCCTTGAGAAACCTTGGGAATACAAGTAACGAAATCCATGGTAATGTGCTCCCACTTCCATTCTAGAATTTCAAGTGGTTGCAATGGACCTTTTGGTACTTGATGCTCTGCCTTGACTCGTTGACACGTTAGACACCTTGAGATAAACAACGCTATCTCTCTCTTTATATTTCCCCACCAAAATGTATGTCGAAGATCATGATACATTTTGGTACTCCCACGATGGATTGGAAACGTTGTGTTGTGCGCCTCCATCATGATTTTATAATTTAAATCAGGGTCGTTAGGAACTCAAAGTCTGGAGTTGACTCGAAGTATTCCTTCTTCATCGATTCTTGCGTCCGGCATCGCACCTTCTTGCACTTTCTTCCTCATACGCATCAGCTCCGGATCTATAATTTGAGCAGCTTTAATTTTATCAATTAAAGTCGATTCTACTCGTATATTTGCCATCATCACGTGGGTCCCTGGAGTCTTTATCTCTATCTCCATCCTTTGCAAGTCATACAAAATGGGCCTTTGCGTTGACAATATTGCACTTTCGTACCGCATATGATCTTACTACTCAATCGTCGGCTACCACGTTCGCTTTTTCGAGGATGGTATTGGATAGTATGATCATAATCTTTCAACAGTTCAAATAGCGTCGTTGTCACATATTGAGTTCCTTTTGAGTGAAGAAATATTTGAGGCTTTTATGATCCGTAAAGATCTCCACTTTCTCCCCATACAAGTAATGCCTCCAAATCTTTAGTCACGAAGACAACAATTTGCTAACTCTAGATCATGAGTAGGATAATTCCTCTCATATTCTTTGAGTTGTCATGAGGCATAGGCTATAACTTTCCCATGTTGCATGAGAACACATCCTAACCCTTTGCAGAAGCATCATTGTAGATGACAAATCCCTCCGAACCGGATGGTATTGTCAAAGCAGTCTTTGAAATGAGTCTCCTCTTGAGTTCTTGAAAACTCTTCACATTCTTTGCTCCAACCGGACTTTGTATCTTTCCGAGTTAATGAAGTTAGTGGAGTAGCGATTAGAAAACCCTTCTACGAATCTCCGATAATAACCAACTAAAGCGAAAAGCTACGTACTTGATCATTGATTTAGGTTGCTCCCGACTTTGAATAGCTTCAATCTTTCTTTGGGTCAACAGATATTCCATGACTTGATACCACGTGCCCAAGGAATGCTACTTCCTCAAGCCAGAATTCGCATTTCTTCAACTTGGCATAAAGCTTGTATTCACGAAGATTTTGGAGTATCAGCCTCAAGTGTTCCTTATGATCTTCACGGCTTTTGGAATATATGAGGATGTCATCAATAAAGATGACCACAAAATGATCCAAATATTCCTTGAATACTCGGTTCATCATATCCATGAAGGCAGCAGGAGCATTAGTCAATCCAAAGGACATGACTAGGAATTCATAATGCCCGTCTTAGGAGTTACGGCCGTCTTTGGAATATCATCGGTTCTAATCTTCAATTGGTGATATTCGGAACGGAAGATCAATCTTTGAAAAGAATTTGGCTCCTTGCAACTGGTCAAACAGGTCATCAATACGTGGCAATGGGTACCTATTTTTGATGGTGACATGATTCAACTCCCGATAATCAATACAAAGTCGCATACTCCCATCTTTCTTCTTCACGAATAGAACAGGAGCACCCCAATGAGAAGTACTAGGACGAATAAAGCCAATGTCTAACAATTCCTGCAGTTGAGTCTTTAACTCTTGAAGTTCAATAGGAGCCATTCGATATGGGGATTTAGAAATGGGTTTTGTACCGGGTTCAAGATCGATACAAAATTCAATTTCATGCTCTGGGAATACGCCAGGAAATTCATTAACAATAGAAATATTATTCAAAACTGACGTATTTTTGTTTAGATCTGTGATATGAGCTAAGAAAGCTTGACATCCGTTTTTTAATAAATGAAAAGCTTTATGGCTTGAGATGACAGTGATTGATTTTAATTGTTTGGTTGCTTGAATTCGCATAGTAGGTCGATTAGGAATATGAAAGCTAACAACCTTACGAAAATAATCAATTTTTGCATGATGAGTAGTTAACCAATCAATCCCTAGAATTACATCAAATGCAAGTATTTTTAATGCAATAAGATTGACAGGTAATGTGTGGGTACCAACTTGAACCAAACAAGACTTATAAATCATGGATGTAACGAAGGTTTCTCCGAACGGGGTTTCAATAGATAAATCAAAATCCAATCTCTCTGGAGTCAAATTTAAACGTTGAGCACAAGTAGGAGAAATGAAAGAGTGGGTAGAACCGGTATCAAATAAAGTATAAACTTCGCTAGAGTTTATGATTAGCTTACCCGTGATGACCTCATTCGGGTTCCTTGCTTTCTGGGAGGTCACAACAAACGCTCTCCCTTGCACTTCTGCTTTGACTTTTACGGGACGACCTTTGATGCCTCCATCCAAGATGAATTTGTCTTGATGAGCGACAAAATCGGGCTAAGTGACCTTCTCTTCCATAATTATAACATGCTTTGGGCGGACATCGCGCAATTTGGACCGATGTGTCCCTCCCCTCGCATTTGAAGCATATGATAGGTGGTCTTTCTCCTTCCTTAACAACGGGTCTTTGGTCTTGGCGTCTTTCCATCATTGTTGAATCTCCTCTTCTTGAAATGTCCATTCTTATTGTTTTGGCCGATTACCACCGAAGTGGTTACCATTTCGGCTGTGTTGATTCCTCCATCCTTGTTGTCCAAACCTTGATGGCTACTCTCACCATAGTATTATCATTTTGCCAATTTGCTCTCTTTTTTAGTTGCGTTGACTCGTTATCGCGCTCCACCAATGAGCCCTATTTACAACATCTGAATACAAACCACGGTTTATGAGAAATAAGATGTTGGCGTATCTCCGACTTCAAACCTCTTAAAAACATTTACGCCATTCTCTCTTCATTATCCACCAAGTGGGGCATATGAAACCGGGATAACTCATAAATTTTGCCTCGTATTGCGACACGGTCATATTATTTTGCTCTAATTTGATAAACTCCACCTCCTTCATGTGGCGAATACTTTCGGGAAAGTATTTGTCGTTGAAACGACTCTTGGAACTTCTCCCAAGACATCTTGATTCTGGCGGGTTGAGTACGTTTTACCGATTTCCCACACCGTGTCTGCTCTCTCATGCAACATAAAAGGCGGCAAAGGGAACCTTTTGCTCCTCGGAGCATCCCAAGACATCAAATATCTTGGTGATCTACTTTATCCATGCTTCCGCCATAAGTGGTTTTGGCTCTCCCTTAAACTCAGGTGGTCCCAGCTCCTTGAACTGTTTAGCGGTGACCGCCTGAGAGTTTCTAGTGTTTCCACCTACATTTTGGACAGGAGCTGCTCTCGCCTGCTGTTGCATGAATTGCATAAATCCTCTGAACAATCCATCATTCATCATTTGGTCAGTGTTGTTGTTTGCATGAGGATTGTCGCCTTCCTAATGCACATTCTCCTGATTATTGATATGTGGAGACTCAACGGTCTCTTGTGCTCCATTGCTATTCTCAACATTTTCGGATGTCATTTTCAGATACTGCCACAAAACAAAGGTTAATTGACATGTAACATAATATCTCTAAACTCTGACCAACCACTTTAAATACAAAATAAATTTAAGTAGGTCATACTAGCGAAGAATTCCCCGTCTCTCCCCTCCTAGTTCTAGTCTCACATCTTAGCCAGGGATCATATCTCTAAGCTTTGATACCAACTGTGACGCCCCCAAAATTAGGTATACATCACCCATCTTGGGTGCGCCGGATACATGGTATAAATTCAAATACAACTTACTAATACAAGCGTATGTATTATGCAATCGACAAAAACATAAAGCTGTGAGTTTGAATACAAATATTATCTACTAGAGATTATACAAACTCAAAAGGAGTCCTCATTACAATTATTATCACACTATTTCACGAATAGTGAGGACTTCTAATGCTATCCTCTGGACCATCACTCCGTTCCCAGGCTAAATCCCGGCTATATTCTCATTTCACGAAGAGAACGGTGAAAGAAAGGGTGAGCTCAACTAGCCCGATAAAAATATTATGACTAAGATAATGCGAGAATAAATTATCATTAGTCTCCAACAATGTTAAACTAATAAAATATAATAGACATCAAGTTTAAGCTGCGGTGAACAAGCAATCCATTAAAGAGTCAAGTAGAAAATAAAATCTACTATCTTTTATGATTAAAAGGTTTTTCATCACTTATTATCATTTGAGACTCGACAATAAATATTCCACATCATCGAATCACCCCTGCACTTTCTGACCAGGATATTCTTTAGTATCCGACCACAATTATCCATGCACTACGGGCCAAAAATATTTGTGTATTCATTAATGGTCATGATCATGCCAACAAGCATCCATCAATGCACTACGGACCCAATGAGGACTTTTACCACATCATTTGTAACATTACGGTCATGATTACAAGAATAATCCATGGTCATAATCATACCAAGTCCATCTATGCTTTCTGAGGCCACAAATGACTTTCAACAAAATATAAACATGAGGATGATGACAATGATATAAGAATTCAATAAAACAAGTTCAAAATTATTTTATCCGAGAATTATTAATGTCCAAATTATCGAACATGATCTTTGTTTTGTAGTAGAGTAAAATTCAAGAATGATCGGAAGAATATTTCCATGAAAAGATCTTTGGATGAATCGCAAATATCAAGGATATTCTACTAATTTCATGGAGTATAGAAGTCAAAACTTTAACCAATGAGTATAATAAAGAATGGAATAACAAAAGAAATCACCATGCATGCGGTACTTGCATAGACGAGTTATTCAATAGAATAATAATAACGGAACCGGTCGGTAAAATTTGCATTGACGGGATGTTCCAACAGAATAATAAAGAATGGAATAACAACGATGTAAAACATGCATGCGGTACTTCGCATAGATGTTCCAACGAATAATAATAATAAGAGCGGAACCGGTCCGTAAAAACACACAAGCAGGATATTCCAGATAATTCCAGAACGGAATAATAATTCAAAATAATAAAAAAGCGGAATCGAGGTCGTAAAACACATGAGACGAGGATATTCAGCAAATAATAAAGAGAATAATAGAAGAATGTCACCAAGTATAGGGTGAGACCAGCGTATCTGAGTTATTCAACGAGAATAATAAGAAATGGAATAACAACGTTCTCTTCATGAATAAGAAAAGAATAACACCCCTTACGAATACAACAAATAATATTCCCTACCTTAAAAAGAAAAGTCTTTGGATATATAAGTAGTGAAGTAGCGAATACTTTCTTCTTTCTCTCTATAGTTTATCTCTCTAGAGTTTCGATGAATTAAATAAGAAAATAATGAATGAATGAGCTTCTATTTATAGAAAAATGGAATGCATAGTAACTAACTCATGAGCAGTCGAGATTGATTTACTTTAATCGGACGGTCCATATTTAAAAGCAAAATAAAATATAATATATTCTATTAATAATCTAATAAAACGAATAACTTTATAAAAAATTTTACTATGCAAACACTATCACGATTATGCAAAACACTATGCATAATAAAATATAATATATTCTAATTATTGTCTAATAAAATAGATAGCTTTATAAAAGTATTACTATTTTATATAAAAAAATTTTACTATACAAAACACTATGCGAGACACTTTATGCAACACTATGCGTAATAGAATATAATATATTCTATTTATAGAATAACTTTATAAAAGTATTACATTTTATATAAAAGATTTTACGTATTATTACATTAATAATACCAATAAAAGCTGAGTGACTTATCACTTAAGCATCAATAATTAATACCGTAATGCTGCTATGCAACCACAGCGTATTCTTGTACTTTTAACACCGGGTGTTTCAGCGATTAACGGTAAAACTTCCGTAGTTATTTTCATAAAAAAGTTTTTTGTCGTTTTCTCAATCAAATGAATAATTCCGTTAATAGGGTCCACCAATGATTGTCTTGTTTGTACTAATATTCCTGTTAAAATGAATATTCCCAGAGCCAATCGAATATTATATAACAACTTGCGTACTTTGCAAAATTTATAAATATTACCCACAACTATTATATCAATTTCACTCCATAATATTCAAAATAATATTTATAGAAAATTCATCTTTATTCAAAAAGTTGGGGTTTTACAATCTCCCTTCTTATGAAATTTAGCCCTCGAAATTAGAATGCGTTACACTGGTATGTCGAAGAGGTAAGGATACCTTGATTTCATTTGATTCTAACTCCCAGTCATTTCCTCAACATCGTGGTTTCTCCACAAAACTTTGACTTGAGGTATAACCTTGGTGCGTAGAATATGTTCCTTCTTATCAAGATTTGAGCAGGAACCTCTTCATACGTCAAATCTTCCATTATTTCGTCCGGTTCCAACTCGATAATGTGGTTGGGTCTTCCACATATTTACGTAACATGGATATGTGAAAAATGTTATGAACACGAGACATACTTGGCGGTAAAAGCGAGTCTATATAGCCCACGATTCCTACTCGATCAAGGATTAAAAATGGGCCGATAAATCGAGGATTGAGCTTTCCTCTCTTTCCAAATCTAAGTAACCCCTTTCCATGGAGCAACACGTAACAACACATGATCTCTATATCGAATTCCACGTCCTTTCGATGAAGATCGGCATAACTCTTTTATCGATCTTGTGAGGTTTTTATCGTTCTTGGGATCGTTTGAATCTTTTACGTAGTCATACGTACCAACTCCGGTCCCAACAACGTTGCTTCACCCACCTCATCCCGACATCTTTGAGAGCGACACTTTCTTCCATACTGGCTTGAAATGGAGCCATGCGATACTTGCTTGATAAGCTGTTGTTGTAGGAAAACTCCACCAATGGTAAGAACTTGTCCCAACTTCCTTGAAATCAAGGACACAGAGTCTTAATAGATCTTCAAGAGTTTGAATAGTCTCTCTCCATTGTCCGTCCCATCGAGGATGATATCTTAGAGCTAAATCGTAAATCTGTGCCCATAGCTTTTGCAAACTAACCCAAAATCGTGAAGTGAATCTTGGGTCTCGATCGAAACTATGGATCTTGGCATACCATGCGATCTTACAATCTCGTTTATGTACATCTGACGAGCAAGGCGTTCAAGTGTATAAGTCTCTCGTATCGGTAAGAAATGAGGAGACTTGGTCAATCTATCAACAATGACCCAAATCGCATCATGCCTTGAGAAACCTTGGGAAGACCGATAACGAAATCCATGGTAATGTGCTCCCCACTTCCATTCTGGAATTTCAAGTGGTTAATGGACCTTTTGGTACTTGATGCTCCGCCTTGACTCGTTGACACGTTAGACACCTTGAGATAAACAGCGCTATATCTCTCTTTATATTTCCCCACCAAAATGTATGTCGAAGATCATGATACATTTTGGTACTCCCGAGATGGATTGCAAGCGGTGTGTTGTGCGCCTCCATCATGATTTTATACTTTAAATCGGGGTCGTTAGGAACACAAAGTGCAGGAGTTGACTTCAGTATTCCTTCTTCATCGATTCTTGCTTCGGCATCGCACCTTCTTGCACTTTCTTCCTCATACGCGCCGACTCGGGATCACGTAATTTGGCGGCTTTAATTTTATCAATTAAAGTCGGTTCTACTCGTATATTTGCCATCATCACGTGGGTCCACAGGTCTTTATCTCTATCTCCATCCTTTGCAAGTCATACAAAATGGGCCTTTGCGTTGACAATATTGCACTTTCGTGCGCGTATGATCTTACTACTCGATCGTCGGCTACCACATTTGCTTTTCGGGATGGTATTGGATGGTATGATCATAATCTTTCAACAGTTCAAGCCAACGTCGTTGTCACATGTTGAGTTCCTTTTGAGTGAAGAAATATTTGAGGCTTTTATGATCCGTAAAGATCTCCACTTTCTCCCCATACAAGTAATGCCTCCAAATCTTTAGTGCGAAGACAACAATTTGCTAACTCTAGATCATGAGTAGGATAATTCCTCTCATATTCTTTGAGTTGTCGTGAGGCATAGGCTATGACTTTCCCATGTTGCATGAGAACACATCCTAACCCTTTGCTCGAAGCATCACTGTAGATGACAAATCCCTCCGAACCAGATGGTATTGTCAGAACAGGTGCTGAAATGAGTCTCCTCTTGAGTTCTTGAAAACTCTTCTCACATTCCTCGCTCCAACTGAACTTTGTATCTTTTCGAGTCGGTGAGTTAGTGGAGTAGCGATTAGAAAACCCTTCTACGAATCTCAGATAATAACCAATTAAGTCGAAAGCTACGTGCTTGATCATTGATTTAGGTTGCTCCCGACTTTGAATAGCTTCAATCTTTCTTTGGGTCAACGGATATTCCATGACTTGATACCACGTGCCCAAGGAATGCTACTTCCTCAAGCGAACTTCGCATTTCTTCAACTTGGCATAAAGCTTGTATTCACGAAGCTTTTGGAGTATCGACCTCAAGTGTTCCTCATGATCTTCACGGCTTTTGGAATATATGAGGATGTCATCAATAAAGGCGACCACAAAATGATCCAAATATTCCTTGAATACTCGGTTCATCATATCCATGAAAGGCGGCGGAGGCATTAGTCAATCCAAAGGACATGACTAGGAATTCATAATGCCGTCTGCAGAGTTTTGAAAGTCGTCTTTGGAATATCATCGGTTCTAATCTTCAATTGGTGATATCCGAAAGAAGATCAATCTTTGAAAAGAATTTGGCTCCTTGCAACTGGTCAAACAGGTCATCAATCGTGGCAATGGGTACCTATTTTTGATGGTGACATGATTCAACTCCAGATAATCAATACAAAATCGCATACTCCCATCTTTCTTCTTCACGAATAGAATAGGAGCACCCCAGGAGAAGTACTAGGACGAATAAAGCCAATGTCTAACAATTCCTGCGGTTGAGTCTTTAACTCCACGAAGTTCAATAGGAGCCATTCGATATGGGGCTTTAGAAATGGGTTTTGTCTGGGGTTCAAGTCGATACAAAATTCAATTTCACGCTCTGAGGGTAGGCGAAGTTTCTTGAGGGAATATGTCGGAAATTCATTAACAATAGAAATATTATTCAAAAGCGGCGTATTTTGTTTTAGATCATGACATGAGCTAAGAAAGCTTGACATCCGTTTTTCAATAAAGAATAGCTTTATGGCTTGAGATGAAAGTGATTGATTTTAATGGTTTGGTTGCTTGAATTAGCATAATAGGTCGATTAGGAATATGAAAGCTAACAACCTTACGAAAACAATCAATTTTTGCATGATGAGTAGTTAACCAATCAATCCTAGAATTACATCAAATGCAAGTATTTTTAATGCAATAAGATCGACGGGTAATGTGTGGGTACCAACTTGAACCAAACAAGACTTATAAACCGTGGATGTAATGAAGGTTTCTCCCAACGGAGTTTCAACAGATAAATCAAAGTCTAATTTCTCGGAGTCAAATTTAATCGTTGGCACAAGTAGGAGAAATAAAAGAATGGGTAGAAAACGGGTATCAAATAAAGTATAAACTTAGCTAGAGTTTATGATAAGCTTACCGTGATGACCTCATTCGGGTTCCTTGCTTTACGGGAGGTCACAACAAACTCTCTCCCTTGCACTTCTGGCTTTGACTTTTAGGGATGACCTTTGGTGCCTCCATCCTAGTTTGAATTTGTCTTGGTGAGCGACAAAATCGGGCTAAGTGACCTTCTCTTCCACAATTATAACATGCTTTGGACGACATCGCGCAATTTGGACTGATGTGTCCCTCCCCTCCGCATTTGAAGCATATGATAGGTGGTCTTTCTCCTTCCTTAACAACGGGTGCTGGTGCTGACGTCTTTCCATCATTGTTGAATCTCCTCTTCTTGAAATGTCCATTCTTATTGTTTTGTACGATTACCACCACCAAGTGGTTACCATTTACGGCTGTTGATTCCCTCCACGCTTGTTGTCACCGCTTCGATGACTGCTCTCACTGGTATTATCATTTTGTGCATTTTTTCTCTTTTGGTTGCGTTGACTCGTTATCGCGCTCCACCAACTGAGCCCTATTTACAACATCTGAATACAAACACAGTTTATGAGAAATAAGATGTTGACGTATCTCCGGCTTCAAACCTCTTAAAAACATTCGCGCCATTCTCTCTTCATTATCCACCAAGTGGGACGCAAACAGGATAACTCACAAATTTTGCCTCGTATTGCGACACGGTCATATTGTTTTGCTCCAATTTGATAAACTCCACCTCCTTCATGTGACAAATACTTTTGGGAAAGTATTTGTCGTTGAACAGCTCTTGGAACTTCTCCCAAGACATCTTGATCGGCGAGGTTGAGTACGTTTCTGGAATTCCCACCGATGTCTGCCTCTCGCGCATGCATATATAAAGCGTGAAGGGAACCTTTTGCTCCTCGGAGCATCCCAAGACATCAAATATCTTGGTGATCTTTTATCCATGCTTCCGCCATAAGTGGTTTTGGCTCTCCCTTAAACTCAAATGGTCCCGCTCCTTGAAGCTGTTTAGCGGTGACCGCTTGAGAGTTTCGAGTGTTTCCACCTACATTTTGGACGAGGAGCCGCTCTACTTTCTTTGTTGCATGAATTGCATAAAGCCTCACGAACAATCCATCATTCATCATTTGGTCGGTGTTGTTGTTTGCATGAGGATTATCGCCTTCTAATGCACATTCTCGATTATTGATATGTGGAGACTCAGCGGTCTCTTGTGCTCCATTGCTATTCTCAACATTTTTGGATGTCATTTTGAGATCTTGCCACAAAACAAAGGTTAATTGACATGTAACATAATATCTCTAAACTCGACCAACCACTTTAAATACAAAATAAATTTAAGTAGGTCATACTAGCGAAGAAATTCCCGTCTCTCCCCTCCTAGTTCTAGTCTCACATCTTAGCAGGGGATCATATCCCTAAGCTTTGATACCAAGCTGTGGCCCCCCAAAATTAGGTATACATCACCCATCTTGGGTGCGCCGATATACATGGTATAAATTCAAATACAACTTACTAATACAAGCTGTATGGTATACAATACGACAAAACATAAAAGCTGTGAGTTTGAATACAAATATTATCTACTAGAGATTATACAAACTCAAAAGGAGTCCTCATTACAATTATTATCACACTATTTCACGAGAATAGTGAGGACTACTAATGCTATCCTCTGGACCATCACTCCAGTTCCCCAGGCTAAATCCCAACTATATTCTCATTTCACGAAGAAACGGTGAAAGAAAGGGTGAGCTCAACTAGCCCGATAAGAAATATTATGACTAAGATAATGCGAGAATAAATTATCATTAGTCTCCAACAATGTTAAAGCGATAAAATATAATAGACATCAAGTTTAAGCTGCGGTGGAACAAGCAATCCATTAAAAGAGTCAGTAGAAAATAAAATCTACTATCTTTTATGATTAAAAAGGTTTTCATCACTATTATCGTTTGAGACTCGACAATAAATATTCCACATCATCGAATCACCCCTGCACTTTTCTGACCAGGATATTCTTTAGTATCACGACCACAATTATCCATGCACTACGGGCCAAGAATATTTGTGTATTCATTAATGGTCATGATCATGCCAACAACTATCCATCAATGCACTACGGGCCAATGAGGACTTTTACCACATCATTTGTAACATTACGGTCATGATTACACCGAATAATCCCTGGTCATAATCATACCAAGTCCATCTATGCACTCTGAGGCCACAAATGACTTTCAACAAAATATAAACATGAGGATGATGACAATGATATAAGAATTCAATAAAACAAGTTCAAGAATTATTTTATCCGAGAATTATTAACGTCCAAATTGTCAACATGATCTTTGTTTTGTAAAGTAAAATTCAAGAATGATCGGAAGAATATTTCCATGAAAAGATCTTTGGATGAAGCGCAAATATCAAGGATATTCTACTAATTTCATGGAGTATAGAAGTCAAAACTTTAACCAACTGAGTATAATAAAGAATGGAATAACAAAAGAAATCACCATGCATGTGGTACTTCGCATAGACAGAGTTATTCAACGAATAATAATAACGGAACCGGTCGGTGCAAAATTTGCAAGCAAGCGGGATGTTCCAACAGAATAATAAAGAATGGAATAACAAGTCCCATGTAAAACAACACACATAGACGGGATGTTCCAAATGAATAATAATAAGACGGAACCGGTCCGGTGTAAAACACACAGACAGGATGTTCCAACGGAATAATAATAAAGACGGAACCATGTCCGATGTAAAACACACAGACAGAATGTTCTAACAGAATAATAGAAGAATGTCACCAAGTATAGGGTAGATCCAGCGTATCTGAGTTATTCCAACGAGAATAATAAGAAATGGAATAACAACAATTCTCTTCATGAATAAGAAAGAATAACACCCCTTACGAATACAACAAATAATATTCCCTACCTTAAGAAGAAGAGTACTGGATATATAAGCAGGGAAGTAGCAGAATACTTTCTTATTTCTCTCTATAGTTTATCTCTCTAGAGTTTTAGTGAATTTGTAAGAAAATAATGAATGAATGAGCTTCTATTTATAGAAAAATGGAATGCATAGTAACTAACTCATGAGCAATTAAGATTGATTTACTTTACGGTCCATAAAAATAAAATATAATCCATATTTAAAGCAAATAATAAAATATAATATATTCTAATTATTGTCTAATAAAATGATAGCTTTATAAAAATTTTACTATATTATATTTTATATATAAAAAATAGATTTTACTATGCAAAATAAAAATTTTTTTATGCAAAATCTTACTCTGAGACATTATGCAACACTATGCATAATAGAATATAATATATTCTATTTATAGAATAACTTTATAAAAGTATTACATTTTATATAAAAAGATTTTACGTATTATTACATTAATAATACCAACAAAAGCTGAGTGACTTATCACTTAAGCATCAATAATTAATACGGTGTGTACTACTATGCGACCACGCGTATTCTTTGTACTTTTAACACCGGGTGTGTTTCAGCAGTTAAATGTAAAACTTCCGCCGTTTTTTTCATAAAGTATTTTTGTCATTTTCTCAATCAAATGATAATTCCGTTGTAGGGGTCCACCAATGATTGTGCCATTGTACTAATATTCCCCGTTAAAACGAATTTTCCCAGAGCCAATCGAATATTATATAACAACTTGCGTACTTTGCAAAATTTATAAATATTACCCACAACTATTATATCAATTTCACTCCATAATATTCAAAATTAATTATAAAAATTCATCTTTATTAAAAAAGTTGGGGTTTTACAATCTCCCCTTCTTATGAAATTTTGCCCTCGAAATTAGGGTACGTACCTGGTATGTCGAAGAGGTAAGGATACCTTGATTTCATTTCAGATTCTAACTCCCAAGTCATTTCCTCAACATCGTGGTTTCTCCACAAAACTTTGACTTGAGGTATAACCTTGGTGCATAGAATATGTTCCTTCTTATCCAAGATTTGAACAGGAACCTCTTCATACGTCAAATCTTCCGCTATTTTGTCCGGTTCCAAGTCAATAATGTGGTTCGGGTCTTCCACATATTTACGTAACATGGATATGTGAAAAATGTTATGAACACGAGACATACTTGGTGGTAAAGCGAGTCTATAGGCCACAGTTCCTACTCGATCAAGGATTAAAAATTGGACGATAAATCGAGGATTGAGCTTTCCTCTATTTCCAAATCTCGTAACCCCTTTCCATGGAGCAAAACGTAACAGCACATGATCTCCTATATCGAATTCCACGTCCTTTCGATGTAGATCAGCATAACTCTTTTGTCGATCTTGTGAGGTTTTTATACGTTCTTGGATCGTTTGAATTTTTTCTCGTAGTCATACGCATTACCAACTTCGGGTCCCAACAACGTTGCTTCACCCACCTCATCCCAAAGATAATTTGAGAACGACACTTTCTTTCATACAACGCTCAATCGAGCCATGCCAATACTTGCTTGATAAGCTGTTGTTGTGGAAAACTCCACCAATGGTAAGAACTTGTCCCAACTTCCTTGAAATCAAGAACACGAGTCTTAATAGATCTTCAAGAGTTTGAATAGTCCTCTCCGATCGTCCGTCCGTCTGGAGGATAATATGCCGAAACTAAATCAGAATTGCGCTCCCCATAGCTTTCTCGCAAACTAACCCAAAATCGTGAAGTGAATCTTGGGTCTCGATCGTAAAACTATGGATACTAGCATACCATGCGCCCTTCTTAATCTCTCGTTCATATACATACGAGTAAGACGCTCAAGTGTATAAGTCTCTCAGACGGTAAGGAATGAGCAGACTTGGTCAATCTATCAACAATGACCCAAATCGCATCTATGCCTTGAGAAACCTTGGGAAGACAAGTAACGAAATCCATGGTAATGTGCTCCCACTTCCATTCTGGAGTGAAATTGATATAATAGTTATGTGTAATATTTATAAATTTTCCAAAGTACGCAAGTTGTTATATAATATTTGATTAGTCGGGGAATATTCATTTTAACAGGGAATATTCATACAATGGCACAATCATTGGTGGACCCCACAACAGAATTATTGTCCGATTGAGAAAACGACAAAAATACTTTATGAAAATAGTGGCGGAAGTTTTATCATTAACTGCTGAAACACCCACCAGTTAAAAGTACAAAGAATACGCGATGTCGCATAATAAGCGTAGTAATACACGGTATTGATTATTGATGCTTACGTGAGAAATCACTCAGCTTTTGTTCAATTATTGCTTTGCGAGAATTGCCGCATAGTATCTCACGTTATTTGATTCAATTATTGTCAATATTTTATATATTATTAAATCAATAATTGAGATGGCAAAATTATTAATATTATTATTTTCAATATTAACGATGTCTGTAAGTTCTCATCAAGGAGAGGTTTGGTCACCTAATCAAGCTTGGCAATGGGGAGAAATTCTTATTGAAAGCCCCTTTTCTGAGAACGACACAGTCCGATTAATATTGTGAATTATAATAATGATGATAAATTTTGTTTTATTAGTATTATTAATGAAATAAAAAGTAAAAAACTTTTTATATAAAACATAATACTTTTATAAAGTTATCTGCTTTATTAGACTATAAATAGAATATATTATATTCTATTATGCATAGTGTTTTTTGCATAGTAATTTTTTTTTTTATAAAATGTAATACTTTTATAAAGTTATTTGTTTTATTAGACTATAAATAGAATATATTATATTTTATTATGCATAGTGTTGCATAGTGCCCATATAGTATTTTACATAGTAAAATCTTTTTATATAAAATATAATACTTATATAAAGTAATTTGTTTTATTAGATTTTAAATAATATATATATATATATATATATATATTTAGAATATATTATATTTTATTGCATAGTATCCTTTCAATTCTCCTATAAATATGATGCTTAGTTAGAATTGAAATCACACCAGAAATTCATAGAATTCTTCTTCTATAATCTTGAGCGTATTTCTTTTTAGTTTTCAGAAGCTTTGAGCGTAGAAAAACAATATAAGTTTTCTTCAAGAATATCCTCGCCTCTACCAATTGAATACTCTTCTTTACTATAAGGGATATTATTTATTGTAAATTCGTAAGTGGTATTATTTTTTCGTATTCATGAAGAGAGTTATTTCTTTCAATACTGTAAAGGGGTGTTATTCCATTCTTTATTATTCATTTGGAACATCCTCGTCTGCATGCGGATTAAGCATGACTTCGTTCCATTCTTTATTATTCATTGGAACATCCTATCTAAGCGGATTACGCATGACCGGTTCTATTATTTATTATTCTCATTGGAACATCATGTCTGTATGCGGATTACGCATGACCGGGTTCCATTTTTTTATTATTCAAATTGGAATATCATGTTTGTATGCAGTTACGCATGACCGATTCCATTCTTTATTATTCATTGGAATAACCTCGTGCAGTATGGATTACGCACTCCTGGTGAATTCTTCTGTTATTCCATTCTTTATTATTCTGTTGGAATAATCTGTCTACGTGGATTACCGCATAGCGGCAAAAATCCATTTGTGGTTTCATATATTTTATTATACTCTGTTGATTAAAGTTTTGGCTTCTATACTCCATGAAATTAGTGGAATATACTTGATATTTGTGCTTCATCCAGTATCTTTTCATGGAAATATTCTTCTAAGCATTTTTGAATTTTACTCCACAAAGCAGTATCATGTTGACAATTTGGACGTTATTGAGTTCAGGATAAATCAACTTATAAATCTTTAAATTTATTCTTGAACTTGTTTTATTGAATTGTCATCATCCTCATGGTTATAATATGTTGAAAGTCATATGTGGCCTGTAGTGCATAGATGGACTTGGTATGATTATGACTAGGGATTATTTGGTATAATCATGACCGTAATGTTATAAATGATGTGGTAAAAATCCTCATTGGCTGTAGTGTATTGATGGACAGTTGTTGGCATGATCATGACCATTGATGAATACACGAATATCCTTGGCCCGTAGTGCATGGATAATTTGTGGTCGTGATACTAGTGAATATCCTTGGCCGAAGTGCAGGGATGATGTGTATTATTTATTAAGCTGAGTCTCAGTGATAAAAATAATGAAAAACCTTTTAAATCATAGAAGATAGTAGATTTAATTCTCTACTTGACTCTTCTAATGGATTGCTTGTTCCGCTGCAGTTAAACTTGATGTTTGTTATATTTTATCTGTTTAACACTGTTGAAGGCTAATGATAATTTATTCTGGATTATCTTAGTCATAATATTTCTTACTAGGCTAGTTGAGCTCACCCTTTTGCTTTTATTGTTCTCTTCAGGAAATGAGAACGTAGCGGGGACTAGTCGGGGAACGGAATGACGGTTTAGATGATAGCATTAGTAGTCCTCACTATTCTATGAAATAGTGTGAAAATAAATGTATTGAGGACTTATTTTGAGTTTGAATACTGTTTAAAAGACAATGTTGTATTAAAACTCACAGCTTATGTTTTGTCGTATTTTACACGACAGTTGTATATTTAAGTTTTTATTTGTATTTTGTACCATGTATTTGATGACTCAGAATAGGTAATGTATACCTATTTTGGGGCGCCACAACTAGTATCAAAGCTTAGGATATGATCCCCGACCGAGATGTGAGACAAGAACTAGAGGGAGAGACGGGAATTCCTTCGCTAGTATGACCTACCTAAGTTTATTTAGTATTTAATTGGTCGGTTAGAGTTTAGGGATAATATGTGATATGATAACTAACCCTTGTTTTGTGGAAATATCTGAAAATGACATCTGAGAATGTTGAGAATAGCAATGGAGCACAGGAGACCGTTGAGTCTCCATATATCAAAAATCAGGAGAATGTGCATCAGGAAGGCGACAATCCTCATGCAAACAACACTAACCAAATGATGAATGATGCAATGTTCAGAGGCTTTTTACAATTCATGCAACATCAGGCGAGAGTGGCTCCTGTCCAAAATGTAGGTGGAAACATTGGAAACTGTCGGACGGTCACCGCTAAACAGTTCAAGGAGCTGGGACCACCGGAGTTTATTGGAGAGCCAAAACAACTTAAGGCGGAGACGTGGATAAAGCAGATCACCAATATATTTGATGTCTTGGGATGCTCCGAGGAGCAAAAGGTTCCCTTTGCCACATTTATGTTGCGAGGAGGCGCGACTCACCGGTAGAATCCAGTAAAACGTACTCAACTCGCCGCAAGATCGAATTGAATTTTGTATCGACTGAACCCGATACAAAACCCATTTCCAAAGCCCCATATCGAATGGCTCCTATTGAACTTCAGGAGTTAAAGACCCAATTGCAGGAATTGTTAGACATTAGTTTCATTCGTCCTGGTACGTCTCCTTGGGGTGCTCCTATTCTATTCGTGAAGAAGAAAGATGGGAGTATGTGACTTTGTATTGACTACCGGGAATTAAACCATGTCACCATCAAGAATAGGTATCTGTTACCACGCATTGATGACCTATTTGACCAGTTGCAAGGAGCACAATTCTTTTCAAAGATCGATCTTTGTTCTGGATATCATCAGCTGAAGGTTAAAACTGAGGATATTCTAAAGACTGCATTCAGAACTCGGTACGGGCACTATGAATTTTTAGTCATGTCTTTTTGATTGACTAATGCTCCTTCTTCCTTCATGGATATAATGAACCAAGTATTCAAGGAATATTTGGATCACTTTGTTGTCATCTTAATTGATGACATCCTCATATATTCAAAAAGTCGTGAAGATCATAAGCAACACTTGAGGCTGATACTCCAAAAGCTTCGGGAAAACAAACTTTATGCCAAGTTGAAGAAATATGAGTTTTGGCTTGAGGAAGTAGCATTCCTTGGACAGATAGTATCAAGTCATGGAATATCTGTTGACCCAACAAAGATTGAAGCTATTCAAAGTTGGGAGCAACCTAAATCAGTGACCGAAGTATGTAGTTTTCTCGGATTAGCTTTTTATTATCGAAGATTCGTGGAAGGGTTTTCTAGAATCGCTACTCCATTAACTCAGTTGACTCGGAAAGATATAAAATTCGGTTGGACTGTCGAATGTGAGAAGAGTTTTCAAGAACTCAAGACGAGACTCATTTCAGCACCTGTTCTGATAATACCATCTAGCTCGGAGGGATTTGTCATCTACAATGATGCATCAGGCAAAGGGTTAGGATGTGTTCTCATGCAACATGGGAAAGTCATAGCCTATGCCTCTCGATAACTCAAAGAATATGAGAGGAATTATCCTACTCATAATCTAGAGATGGCAGATGTTGTCTTCGCACTTAAAATTTGGAGGCATTACTTGTATGGGGAGAAAGTGGAGATCTTTACGGATCATAAAAGCCTCAAATATTTCTTCACTCAAAAATAACTCAACATGACAACGACGTTGGCTTGAACTGTTGAAAGATTATGATCATACCATCCAATACCATCTTGGAAAAACGAATGTGGTAGCTGGCTCATTGAGTAGAAGATCATATGCGGGTACGAGTGCGATATTGTCAACGCAAATGCTCAGTTTGTGTGACTTACAAAGGATGGAGATAGAGTTAAAGACTCCAGGGACCCATGTGATGATGGCAAATATACGAGTAAAACCGACTTTAATCAATAAAGTTAAAACTGCTCAAACTACAGACCAGGAGCTGATGCATATGAGGAAGAAAGTGCAAGAAGGTGCTGTTTCGGAAGCAAGAATCGATGAAGAAGGAATACTTCGAGTCAACTCCAGACTTTGTGTTCCTAACGACCCTAATTTAAAGTATAAAATCATGATGGAGGCGCACAACAGACTATTTGCAATCCATCTTGGGAGTACCAAAATGTATCGTGATCTTCGTCATACATTTTGGTGGAGCAATATGAAGAGAGAGATAGCGCTGTTTATCTCAAGGTGTCTAACTTGTCAACGAGTTAAGGCGGAGCATCAAGTACCAAAAGGTTCATTGAAACCACTTGAAATTCTAGAATGGAAGTGGGAGCACATTACTATGGATTTCGTTACCGGTCTTTCTAAGGTTTCTAAAGGCATAGATGTGATTTGGGTCATTGTTGATAGATTGACCAAGTCTGCTCATTTCTTACCGATACGAGAAACTTATACACTTAAATGTCTTGCTCGTATGTACATAAACGAGATTGTAAGACTGCATGGTATGCCAGTATCCATAGTTTCTGATCGAGACCCAAGAAACACTTCACGATTTTGGGTTAGTTTACATAAAGCTATGGGCACGGATTTACAATTTAGTTTGGCATATCATCCTCAGACGGACGGACAATCAGAGAGGACTATTTAAACTCTTGAAGATTTATTAAGACTCTGTGTCCTTGACTTCAAGAGAAGTTGGGACAAGTTCTTACCATTGGTGGATTTTTCCTACAACAACAGCTATCAAGCAAGTATTGGCATGGCTCCGTTCGAAGCATTGTATGGAAGAAAATATCATTCTCCAGTATGCTGGGATGAGGTGGGTGAAGAAACATTGTTGGGACTGGAGTTGGTACGTATGACTACGGAAAAGATTCAAATGATCCGACAACATATAAAAACCTCACAAGATCGACAAAAGAGTTATGTTGATCTTCATCGAAAGAAGGTGGAATTCGATATTGGAGACCATGTGTTGTTACGTGTTGCTCCATGGAAAGGAGTTACGAGATTTGGAAAGAGAGGAAAGCTCAATCCTCGATTCATTGGCCCATTTTTAATCCTCGATCGAGTAGGAACTGTGGACTATAGACTCGCTTTACCGCCAAGTATGTCTCGTGTTCATAACATTTTTCACATATCTATGTTATGTAAATACGTGAAAGACCCGCACCACATTATTGAGTTAGAATCGGATGAAATAGCGGAAGATTTAACGTATGAAGAGGTTCCTGTTAAAATCATGGATAAGAAGGAACATGTTCTACGCTCCAAGGTTATACCTCAAGTCAAAGTTTTGTGGAGGAGCCACGATGTTGAGGAAATGACCTGGGAGTTAGAATCTCAAATGAAATCAAGGTATCCTTACCTCTTCGATATACCAGGTACGTACCCTAATTTTGAGGGCGAAATTTCATAAGAAAGGGAGGTTGTAAGACCTCAACTTTTATGAATAAAGATAAATTTTCTATAAATATCATTTTTGAATATTATGGAATGAATTTGATATAATATTATAGTTATGGGTAATATTTATAAATTTTGCAAAGTACCTAAGTTGTTATATAATATTCGATTGGTCGGGGAATATTCATTTTAACAAGGAATATTCGTACAACGGCACAATCATTGGTGGACCCCACAACAGAATTATTGTCGGATTGAGAAAACGACAAAAATACATTATGAAAATGACGGCGAAAGTTTTATCGTTAACTATTGAAACACCCCGTGTTAAAAGTACAATAATACGCGTGGTTGCATAGTAGCACACAGTATTGATTATTGATGCTTACGTGATAAGTCACTCAGTTTTGTTCAATTATTGCTACAATAATTGCTGCATAGTATCTCATGTTATTTGATTCAATTATTGTCAATATTTTATATATTATTAAATCAATAATTGAGATGACAAAGTTATTAATATTATTATTTTCAATATTAACGATGTCTAGAAGTTCTGTCAAGGAGAGGTTTGGTCAACTAATTGCGCGCCAATGGGGAGAAATCCTTATTGAAAATCCCCCTCTTTTCTAGGAACGACCTGATCGATTAATATTGTGAATTATAATAATGATGATAAATTTTGTTTTATTAGTATTATTAATGTAAAAAATGGTAAAAGTTTTTTATATAAAAAGAATACTTTTATAAAGTTATCTGCTTTATTAGACTATAAATAGAATATATTATATTCTATCATGCATAGTGTTTTGTATAGTAAAATCTTTTATATAAAAAACAAAATACTTTTATAAAGTTATTTGTTTTTATTATACTATAAATAGAATATATTATATTTTATTATGCATAGTGTTGCATAATGCCTCGCATAATATTTTGCATAGTAAAATCTTTTTATATAAAACAGAATACTTTTATAAAGTTATTTATTTTATTAGATTTTAAATAATATATATATATATATATATATGTATAATAAGAATATATTATATTTTATTGCATAGTATCCTTTCAATTCTCCTATAAATAGAATGCTTAGTTAGAATTGAAATCACACCAGAAATTCATAGAATTCTTCTTCTATAATCTTGAGCGTATTTCTTTTTAGTTTTCAGAAGCTTTGAGCGTAGAAAAACAATATAAGTTTTCTTCAAGAATATCCTCGCCCTACCAGTCGGAATACTCTTCTTTTACGGTAAGGGATATTATTTATTGTACCCGTAAGTGGTATTATTTTTTCGTATTCATGAAGAGAGTTATTTCTTTCAATACTCGTAAGGGTTGTTATTCCATTCTTTATTATTCTGTTGGAACATCCTGTCTGTGCGGATTAAGCATGACCTGGTTCCATTCTTTATTATTCTGTTGGAACATCCTGTCTAAGCGGATTACGCATGACCTGGTTCTATTATTTATTATTCTGTTGGAACATCATGTCTGTGCGGATTACGCATGACCTGGTTCCATTTTTTATTATTCAGTTGGAATATCATGTTTGTACGGGTTACGCATGACCTGATTCCATTCTTTATTATTCTGTTGGAATAACCTGTCTGTACGGATTACGCACTCCTGGTGAATTCTTCTGTTATTCCATTCTTTATTATTCTCGCTGAATAATCATTTACGTGGATTACCGTGATGGCGGCAAAAAATCCATTTGTGGTTTCATATATTTTATTATACTCTGTTGATTAAAGTTTTGGCTTCTATACTCCATGAAATTAGTGGAATATACTTGATATTTGTGCTTCATCCAGTATCTTTTCATGGAAATATTCTTCTAAGCATTTTTGAATTTTACTCCACAAAGCAGTATCATGTTGACAATTTGGACGTTATTGAGTTTAGGATAAATCAACTTATAAATCTTTAAATTTATTCTTGAACTTGTTTTTATTGAATTGTCATCATCCTCATGGTTATAATATGTTGAAAGTCATATGTGGCCTGTAGTGCATAGATGGACTTGGTATGATTATGACTAGGGATTATTTGGTATAATCATGACCGTAATGTTATAAATGATGTGGTAAAAATCCTCATTGGCTGTAGTGCATTGATGGATAGTTGTTGGCATGATCATGACCATTGATGAATACACGAATATCATTGGCCCGTAGTGCATGGATAATTTGTGGTCGTGATACTAGTGAATATCCTCGGTCAAGTGCGTGGATGATGTGTATTATTTATTGTCGAGTCTCAAAGATAAAAATAATGAAAAACCTTTTAAATCATAGAAGATAGTAGATTTAATTCTCTACTTGACTCTTCTAATGGATTGCTTGTTCCGCTGCAGTTAAACTTGATGTTTGTTATATTTTATCTGTTTAACACTATTGAAGGCTAATGATAATTTATTCTGGATTATCTTAGTCATAATATTTCTTACTAGGCTAGTTGAGCTCACCCTTTTTCTTTTATTGTTCTCTTCAGGAAATGAGAACGTAGCGGGGACTAGTCGGGGAACGGAATGACGGTTTAGATGATAGCATTAGTAGTCCTCACTATTCTATGAAATAGTGTGAAAATAAATGTATTGAGGACTTATTTTGAGTTTGAATACTGTTTAAAAGACAATGTTGTATTAAAACTCACAGCTTATGTTTTGTCGTATTTTACGCGACAGTTGTATAATTAAGTTTTTATTTGTATTTTGTACCATGTATTTGACGACTCAGAATAGGTGATGTATACCTATTTTGGGGGCGTCACAGTTGGTATCAAAGCTTAGGGATATGATCCCTGGCTGAGATGTGAGACAAGAACTAGGAGGGGAGAGACGGGAAATTCCTTCGCTAGTATGACCTACCTAAGTTTATTTGGTATTTAATTGGTCGGTCAAAGTATAGGGATAATATGTGATATGATAACTAACCCTTGTTTTGTGACAGTATCTGAAAATGACATCTGAGAATGTTGAGAATAACAATGGAGCACAGGAGACCGTTGAGTCTCCAAATATCAATAATTAGGAGAATGTGCATCAGGAAGGTGACAATCCTCATGCAAACAACAACACTAACCAAATGATGAATGATGCAATGTTCAGAGGCTTTTTACAATTCATGCAACATCAAAGTAGAGCGGCTCCCTGTCCAAAATGTAGGTGGAAACATTGAAATCTTTGACGGGCCACCGCTAAACAGCTTCAAGGAGCTGGGACCACCGGAGTTTATTGGAGAGCCAAAACCACTTAAGGCGAGCTGTGGATAAAGCAGATCACCAAGATATTTGATGTCTTTGGACGCCCCGAGAGAAAAGGTTCCTTTGCCACATTTATGTTGCGAGGAGAGGCAGACATCGGTGGGAATCGGTGAAGCGACTCAACTCCGCCAGACCGAAGATGTCTTGGGAGAAGTTCCAAGAACTATTCAACGACAAGTACTTTCCCAAAGTATTCATCACATGAAAGAGGTAGAGTTCATCAAGTTGGAGCAGAACAATATGACCGTGTCGCAGTACGAAGCTAAGTTTGCTGAATTGTCCCGATTTGCGACTCACTTGGTTGATAATGAGGAAAGAATGATGCAGATGTTTCTAAGAGGTTTGAAACTCGAGATACGTCAATATATAATTTCTTATAAACTGTGTTTGTATTCAGATGTTGTAAATAGGGCTCAGTTATTAGAGAGCGATAATGAGTCAACTCAACCAAGAGAAAGCAGCCGACAAAATGATAATACTAGTGGTAGTAGTCATCGAAGCGGTGACAACAAACGTGGAGGGAATAAATATGCCAGAAATGGTAACCACTTCGGTGGTAATCATGGCCAAGACAATAAGAATGGACATTTCAAGAAGAGGAGATTCAATAATGATGGAAAGACGTCAGCATCAGCACCCGTGGTTTAGGAAGGAGAATGACCACCTATTATATGCTTCATATGCGGAGGAGAGGGACATATCAGTCCAAACTGCGCGATGCCATCCAAAGCGTGTTATAATTATAGAAGAGAAGGTCACCTAGCCCGATTTTGTCATGCACCGAAGACAAGTCCAGTTGGAACAGTGACACAAAATACCATCCCAGATAAGTCAAAACCAGTAGTTCAAGGGAGAGCTTTTGTTTTGACCTCCCAGAAAGCAAGGAACCCAAATGAGGTCATCACGGGTAAGCTTATCATAAACTCTAGCGAAGTCTATACCTTATTTGATACCGGTTCTACCCATTCTTTTATTTCTCCTAATTGCGTTCAACGATTAAATTTGACTCCAGATAAATTAGACTTTGACTTATCTGTGGAAACTCCGTTGGGAGAAACCTTCATTACATCCACTGTTTATAAGTCTTGTTTGGTTCAAATCGGTACCCTCATATTACCTGTCGATCTTATTTCATTAAAAATACTTGCACTTGATGTGATTCTAGGGATTGATTAGTTAACTACTCATCATGTAAAAATTGATTGTTTTCGTAAGGTTGTTAGCTTTCATATTCCTAACCAACCTATTATGCAAATTCAAGCAACCAAACCATTAAAATCAATCACAGTCATCTCAAGCCATAAAGCTATTCATTTATTAAAAAACTGATGTCAATCTTTCTTAGCTCATGTCACAGATTTAAACAAAAATACATCAGATTTGAATGATATTTCCACTGCTAATAAATTTCCTGACGTATTCCCTGAAGAAATTCCTGGCCTACCCCTAGAGCATGAAATTGAATTGTGTATCGACCTGGAACCCGGTACAAAACCCATTTCCAAACCCCCATATCGAATGGCTCCTATTAAACTTCAGGAGTTAAAGACCCAATTACAGGAATTGTTAGACATTGGTTTCATTCACCCTAGTACGTCTCCTTGGGGTGCTCCTGTTCTATTCGTGAAGAAGAAAGATGGGAGTATGCGACTTTGTATTGACTAATGAATTGAACCATGTCACCATCAAGAATAGGTATCTGTTACCTCGCATTGATGACCTGTTTGACCAGTTGCCAAGGAGCATAATTCTTTTCAAAGATTGATCTTCGTTCGGATATCATCAGCTAAAGGTTAAAACTGAGGATATTCCAAAGACTGCATTAAGAACTCGGTACGGGCACTATGAATTTTTAGTCATGTCTCTTGGATTGACTAATGCTCTTGAGGTCTTCATGGATATGATGAACCGACTATTAAAAGAATATTTGGATCACTTTGTGGTCGTCTTTATTGATGACATCCTCATATATTCCAAAAGTCGTGACGATCATGAGCAACACTTGAGGCTGATACTCTAAAAGCTTCGTGAAAACAAGCTTTATGCCAAGTTAAAGAAATGTGAGTTCTGGCTTGAGGAAGTAGCATTCCTTGGGCACGTAGTATCAAGTCATGGAATATCTGTTGATCCGACAAAGATTGAAGCTATTCTAAGTTGGGAGCAACCTAAATCAGTGACTGAAGTACGTAGCTTTCTCGGATTAGCTGGTTATTATCGGAGATTCGTGGAAGGGTTTTCTTGAATCGCTACTCCATTAACTCAGCTGACTCGGAAAGATATAAAATTCGGTTGGAGCGTTGAATGTGAGAAGAGTTTTCAAGAACTCAAGAGGAGACTTATTTCAGCACCTGTTGTGACAATACCATCTGGCTCAGAGGGATTTGTCATCTACAGTGATGCATTGGGTAAAGGGTTAGGATGTGTTCTCATGCAATATGGGAAAGTCATAGCCTATGCCTCTCAAAAACTCAAAGAATATGAGAGGAATTATCCTACTCATGATCTAGAGTTGGCAGCTGTTGTCTTCGCACTTAAAATTTGGAGGCATTACTTGTATGGGGAGAAAGTGGAGATCTTTACGGATCATAAAAGCTTCAAATATTTCTTCACTCAAAAGGAACTCAACATGCGACAACGACGTTGGTTTGAACTGTTGAAAGATTATGATCATAACATCTAATACCATCCTAGAAAAGCGAACGTGGTAGCTGACGCATTGAGTAGAAGATCATATGCGGGTACGAGTGCGATTTTGTCAACGTAAAGGCCCATTTTGTGCGATTTTGTCCATTGCAACCACTTTAAATTCTAGAATGGAAATGGGAGCACATTACCATGGATTTCGTTATCGGTCTTCCTAAGGTTTCTCAAGGCATAAATGTGATTTGGGTCATTGTTGATAGATTGACCAAGTCTGCTCATTTCTTACCGATACGAGAAACTTATACACTTGAACGTCTTGCTCGTATGTACATAAATGAGATTGTAAGACTGCATGGTATGCCAGTATCCATAGTTTCTGATCGAGACCCAAGAATCACTTCACGATTTTGGGTTAGTTTACATAAAGCTATGGGCACGGATTTAAAATTTAGTTTGGCATATCATCCTCAGACAGACGGACAATCAAAGAGGACTATTCAAACTCTTGAAGATTTATTAAGACTCTATGTCCTTGACTTCAAGGGAAATTGGGACAAGTTCTTACTATTGGTGGAGTTTTCCTACAACAACAGCTATCAAGCAAGTATTGGCATTGCTCCGTTCGAACCGTTGTATGGAAGAAAGTTTCATTCTTCAGTATCCTGGGATGAGGTGGGTGAAGCAACGTTGTTGGTACCGGAGTTGGTACGTATGACTACGGAAAAGATTCAAACGATTTGGCAACGTATAAAAACCTCACAAGATCGACAAAAGAGTTATGATGATCTTCATCGAAAAAACGTGGAATTCGATATTGTAGACCATGTGTTGTTACGTGCTGCTCCATGGAAAGTAGTTACGAGATTTGGAAAGAGAGAAAAGCCCAATCCTCGATTCATTGGCTCATTTTTAATCCTTGATCGAGTAGGAACTGTGGCCTATACACTCGCTTTACCGCCAAGTATATCTCGTGTTCATAACATTTTTCACATATCTATGTTACGTAAATACGTGAAAGACCCGCACCATATTATTGAGTTTGAACCGGACGAAATAGCGGAAGATTTAACGTATGAAGAGGTTCTTGTTAAAATCTTGGATAAGAAGGAACATGTTCTACGCTCCAAGGTTATACCTCAAGTCAAAGTTTTGTGGAGGAACCACGATGTTGAGGAAATGACCTGGGAGTTAAAATCTGAAATGAAATCAAGGTATCCTTACCTATTCGATATACCAGGTAGGTACCTTAATTTCGAGGGAAAAATTTCATAAGAAGGGGAGGTTGTAAGACCCCAACTTTTATGAATAAAGTTAAATTTTCTATAAATATCATTTTTGAATATTATGGAATGAATTTGATATAATGTTATAGTTATGGGTAATATTTATAAATTTTGCAAAGTACGCAAGTTGTTATATAATATTCGATTGGTCGGGGAATATTCGTACAATGGCACAATCATTGGTGGACCCTACAAATGTAATTATTGTCGATTGAGAAAATGACAAAAATACATTATAAAAATAATTTACGAAAGTTTTACCGTTAATCGTTGAAACACCCTGTGTTAAAAGTACAATGAATACGTGTGGTCAGTATAGTAGCACATGGTATTGATTATTGATGCTTACGTGAGAAGTCACTCGCTTTTATTCAATTATTCTTTGCAGAATAATTAATGATAGTATCTCACGTTATTTGATTCAATTATTGTCAATATTTTATATATTATTAAATCAATAATTGAGATGATAAAGTTAATAATATTATTATTTGCAATATTAACGATGTCTAGAAGTTCTGTCAAGGAGAGGTTTGGTCACCTAATTACGCGCCAATGAGAAGAAATCCTTATTGGAAAGTGTGACGCCCCTAAATCCCGGTACTTCATTACCTCAAGATTTGGTGTTCACTTAATCAAAACATTCATTACTAACTACCCAATCATGATAAAATTAAATAATAAGCACCTGCCCATACAGGTTTATACTTAAATAAAAATCTCCCAGGTTATCCAACCTTTAATTACAAACATTCAAATGCAAAAATTAAATAAACTTCATTACAATCTTTAAACCAAAGTCTGATAATAAAACTATCAAAACTATTACAAGTCTTCAGTATTTGGTCATCTTTCATTTTCCCTTAATGGTGCTAGGTACGTCACCCTTTTCAGCTTTAGCTGTAAGAAATTTTACAGGCAAGAGTGAGCAAACAAGGCCCACTTGGAATAACAACAAGTAAATCTTTAAACTTTTACATCAATTGCCAATACTAGGTTCAATAGAGCTGAACAATGTGTTCTATTAACTTTCTGAAAATTATAACGTTCACTGAGGGTCTAATGACCATGAATCATGTGCATAGTTATAAGTAATCTTTCAACTTTAACTTTAACAGTCATAAGATTATAAGGACTCCACGTACTTAGGGGGATCAACCCTTCGTACAATATATTGTGCACAACCATTTTAACGCTAAGCGTAAACCTCTAATAAAAGAGTTGTTCATCTCATTATTTAGAATATAGGTCTGCACCAAAGTAAGTTTGGTTTGGATACATTATAGGGTAATTTAGAATTCAACGGTCATCAACTAAGGATTAGTTGAATACAAAAGAAATAACTGTATGCTATGGAATAATCATAACTGAATCGATATTTGTAAATTAATATCATGCTTTAGGAATAATCTAATAGCATAAACATTGAATAATCATAACATAATTTGCTTTGAACACTATTAAGTCAAACTTATTGATAATTGGATACCAAGCATGCATAATGAATAGTAATTTGAATGATAAAGTTGTTCAACACTAGAATATTAAAATATAGCGATTTGCAGGCTAAATAACAAGTTACATATAAAAGAAACTTGCTCATTACTAAATATACAATTTAGAATACTTGCATCCATATGAATAATTAGATAAAAGAGCTTTCTCAATAATAAACCATTTAGCTCTACGAAAGTGTAGAGTTAGCCACTTGTATAATTGAATTTGAATTAAAAACAATAATGTACACAACGAAATTGAACTTGCACAATGAAGTTTGAGAGTTAGAAAACTTGCTCAAAAGAGTTTAAATATTCGCACAATTATAAAAGTAGAGTTAGAGAACTTGCCTTTAGCACAAGCTAACCCTTACCACTTGAATCTCAATATCCTATATATATGTCATCATGACATAATTAGTCACTACTAACATTTTATATCTATATAAACACATATATACATCATGTACGTTAAATTACCAATTCACATAATCAAACTATGTTAATACTAGTTAACCCTTGATAACATGCTCATTCATAGTTTAATACTACTGAAATCATCATTTAACATTCCTATTATTAACACAACATTTATTTTCAAACTTTGTGTAATAAACTAAAACTGTCAAAACATTCTACTAACTCATGCTATGCATACTATAGCCATACACTATGGGACAATGATGCACATGAGACTCGAACCAACGATTGGCGCCAAGAACGTGAATGTAGCGCATCATGCAAGTTAAATCTATATCATTGAATATACTGCCACAAAACTCCGTAATTCAAATACCAAATTTCTCGACAACAAAGATGAAGAGAAAGCCAAATTGGCCTACAAGGTCCAATCTAATAAGCTAATTAACATGTAATTCTTACAGAGACTTCATGTAAACATAATTTCAATATTCATAACATGTTTTTACACATATAATAACATAAACATCAATAATACAACACCCAATTTCACTGTTTTTGATAAAAACTCCATTTTTGACACTTTTAATGAAAATCAACACTGTGATTTTGTTTTTCAATTAAAACTGTAAATTCAAAATACCATGGTTATGATTATACATACTCTATCAAATTCAATAGTCAATTTATATATATCAACCATTAATCAAACCTTAATTTCATTTAAAGTAAGCCATACTCATATATTTTCATATAAACACTGTAATATGGTTTCTTCATAAAACACATACATACATGAACTAGTTTCTCTATAATCATATAAAAACTCATGAAACCATCTTATAACCAATAATTTATCATATAAAACCAAATACAATTTATCCTTCATGAAGATTTTTACAAAGAATTTTAGAAGAGGAAAAACTAAACTTTAAAAATAAAAGGATTAAGATCCTACCTTTGTTTAAGAAGATGATACCCTTCCCTTTTGATCAAGAACCTTCTTTTTCCCAATCTTCTCTTCAAACCTCTCAAGAATTCTCTCTAATACTCTCTTAGTTTTTCTTCTTCTCTTCCTTTTTCTTCTTCTGAGCTTTTCTTCTCCTAACTCTATCTTACGTACTAACAATATAACGTATATACTAATAATATATATTAATTATATAATATAAATATAGATATAACTTATGTCAATTATATAAGTTTGGAAAATAAAAAGCCATAAGGCTTGTTTGGCTAACATAATAAAAATAACCCATTAACTTATATACCTTGTTTGGTAAAGCTAATTAAAATAAATCAATTAATCCTTATTCCTTGTTTGATAAAACACTATTAGATTAAAGACTTAATAAGCATTAAGACTTGTTTGGCCAAAACTAAATTAAACTCCTTTAATTTATTTTAATAACTCCTTTATAGCAAGGTTATTTGTCACACTTCTAATAAATTAAATAATCAATTTAATCAATTCAAATACTAATATATTAAATTACTTTAACACATAAATCATTCCCACATAATTATAATTTTCTTTATAATTATAAATTTATTTAACCAACTAACACCTTATTTTAATTACAAATTCTAATTAAAATATTATAATTCATTTAATCATTATTAGCTCTCTAACTTAATTATTAAATTAAATTAGTATATAATCTCATAACAATTAATTTTCTTAGCTCCTTAATTATTTATTCAACAAATAATTAATTAAACCACATCAACTCAAATTAAACAATTATTTATTCAACAATAAACATATCCATTAAATACTTATATAAATCAATAAATATTTAATATTATAATTTAAAATTCGAATGTTATAGAAAGCCCTCTCTTTCCTAGGAACGACCTAGTCGATTAATATTGTGAATTATAATAATGATGATAAATTTTGTTTTATTAGTATTATTAATGTAATAAAATAGAAAACCTTTTATATAAAATAGAATACTTTTATAAAGTTATCTGCTTTATTAGACTATAAATAGAATATATTATATTCTATTATGCATAGTATTTTGCATAGTAAAATTTTTTATATAAAACATAATACTTTTATAAAGTTATTTATTTTATTAGACCATAAATAGAATATATTATATTTTATTATGCATAGTATTGCATAGTGCTTGCATAGTGTTTTTTTATAGTAAAATCTTTTTATATAAAATGTAATACTTTTATAAAGTTATTTGTTTTATTAGATTTTAAATAAAATATAAATATATATATATATATATATATATATATATATATATATTTAGAATATATTATATTTTATTACATAGTATCCTTTCAATTCTCCTATAAATAGGATGCTTAGTTAGAATTGAAATCACACCGTAAATTCGTAGAATTCTTCTTCTATAATCTTGGCGTATTTCTTTAGAGTTTTCGGAAGCTTTGGCGTGAAAAACAATATAAGTTTTCTTCAAGAATATCCTCGCCTACCAAATTTAAATACTCTTCTTTTACTAAGAAGTGATATTATTTGTTATACTCGTAAGGGGTATTATTCTTTCGTATTCATGAAGAGAGTTATTTCTTTCAATACTCATAAGGGTTGTTATTCCATTCTTTATTATTCTGTTGGAACATCCTGTCTGTTCGAATTATGCATGACCTGGTTCCATTCTTTATTATTCTGTTGGAACATCCTGTCTGTGCAGATTACACATGACCTGGTTCCATTCTTTATTATTCTGTTGGAATATCCTGTTTGTATGGGTTATGCATGACCTGGTTCCATTCTTTATTATTCTATTGGAATAACCTATCTGTGCGGATTACGCACGCCTGATGAATTCTTTTGTTATTCCATTCTTTATTATTCTGTTGGAATAATCTATCTACGTGGATTACCGCATGGCGGCAAAAATCCATTTGTGGTTTCATATATTCTATTATACTCAGTTGATTAAAGTTTTGGCTTCTATAGTCCATGAAATTAGTGGAATATCCTTGATATATGTTCTTCATCCAGTATCTTTTCATGGAAATATTCTTCTGAGCATTCTTGAATTTTACTCCACAAAGCAGTATCATGTTGATAATTTGGACGTTATTGAGTTCAGGATAAATCAACTTATAAATCTTTAAAATTTATTCTTGAACTTGTTTTATTGAATTGTCATCATCCTCATGTTTATAATATGTTGAAAGTCATCTGTGGCCTGTCGTGTATAGATGGACTTGGTATGATTATGACCATGGATTATTCGGTATAATCATGACCGTAATGTTACAAATGATGTAGTAAAAATCCTCATTGGTCGTAGTGCATTGATGGACAGTTGTTGGCATGAACATGACCATTGATGAATACAGGATACTTGGCCCGTAGTGCATGGATAATTTATGGTCGTGATACTAATGAATATCCTTGGCCGAAGTGCAGTGATGATGTGGATTATTTATTAAGCTGAGTCTCAGCGATAAAAGTAATGAAAAACCTTTTAAATTATAGAAGATAGTAGATTTTATTCTCTACTGACTCTTCTAATGGATTGCTTGTTCCGCTGTAGTTAAACTTGATGTTTGTTATGTTTTATCAGTTTAACACTGTTGAAGGCTAATGATAATTTATTCTGCATTATCTTAGTCATAATATTTCTTACTGGGCTAGTTGAGCTCACCCTTTTGCTTAAATTGTACTCTTCACAAAATGTGAACGTAGCGGGGACTAGTCGGGGAACAGAGTGACTATTTAGATGATAGCATTAGTAGTCCTCACTATTCTATGAAATAGTGTGAAAATAAATGTATTGAGGACTTATTTTGAGTTTGAATACTGTTTAGAAGACAATGTTGTATTAAAACTCACAGATTATGTTTTGTCGTATTTTACACGACAGTTGTATAATTATGTTTTTATTTGTATTTTGTACAATGTATTTGATGACTCAGAATAGGTGATGTATACCTATTTTGGGGGCGTCACTGACACAATCATTGGTGGACCCCACAACAGGATTATTGTTGGAGTTAGAAAACGCCAAAATTATCTTTTTATAAAAATAACGGCGAAAGTTTTACCGTTAACTGTTGAAATATCCGGTGGTAAAAGTACAGTAATACGCGTGGTTGCATAGTAGTACACGGTATTGTACAGTATCTTGGATTATTGATGCTTACGTAAGAAGTCACTACTCAATAATTGTTACAGTAATTATTGTTCAATACTTTATTTTATTGATTCACTAATTGCTACGTTGATATTTTTATTACTGATTCAATAATTGTCATTGCACAGTATTTCAAATTATCAAATAAATAATTCATATTATTTGAATAATATTATTATTTGCATTATTGATAATGTCTAGAAAGTTCTGTCGAGGAAAGGGGTTTGGTCACATAATTACGCGCCAATAGAGAGAAATCCTTATCGAAAAGCCTCCTCTTTCCTGGGAACGGCATGGTTGTCAATATTGTAATTTTGTAATATTATTTGTGAATAATTAATTGTTGATATATTTGATAAGAAAATATTTATTCGAAGTGGATTTAAACTGAGGATTTTTTAGCATGTGACATTTGTTGAAAGCTGGCATTTTATCTTTTTCGATAAAATAATTCATTCAAATATATTATTATAATATTACATTATAGTAGTACGATGTGATTATATAATAGTACGTTTTTTATAATTTGAATGGTAGCATTATTATAGTAAATTCATGGTATAAAAGTAAAAGAAGGTGGAAGAGAACAAATTGAATTTGAATTCCTATGATGCAAGCGATGAGGTCATCGGACGATGAGGTAAGCGATGATGTCATCGGACGATGAGGTAAGCAATGATGTCATCAGACGATGAGGTAAGCAATGATGTATTATGATCGATGATGTCAGCGATGATGTCATAAATTATGGCAAAAATACTATTTTACACTTACTCTGCCAAGCCTATAAATAGAAGCTCATTTCTTCATTATTTTTCACCAATTCATTCAAGCTATAGAGAGAGAAAGTATAGAGAGAATAAGAGAGAAAGAAAAAGAGTATTCTGTTACTACACTATTGCAGTATCCAATCTCCTACTAAGGTAAGGGGTATTATTCTTTCGTATTCATGAAGAGAGTTATTTTCTTTCAATACTCGTAAGGGTTGTTATTCCATTCTTTATTATTCTGTTGGAATATCATGTCTGTGCGGGTTACGCATGACCTGGTTCCATTCTTTATTATTCTATTGGAATAACCTGTCTGTACGGAGTGCGCACGCCTGGTGAATTCTTTTGTTATTCCATTCTTTATTATTCTGTTGGAATAACCTGTCTATGTGGATTACCGCATGCATGGTGAATGATCCTTCGTATTCATTCCTTATTAAATTGTGGAAATGATCTGTCTACGTGGATTACCGCATGGCGGACAAAAATCCATTTGCAGTTTCGAATATTCTATTATACTCAGTTGGTTAAATTTTTAGCTGCTATACTCCATGAAATTAGTAGAATATCCTGGATATTCTTGAATTTTACTCCACAAAATAGTATCATGTTGACAATTTGGACGTTATTAATTTTTGGATAAATTAAATTATAAATCTTTTAAAATTTATCCTTGAACTTATTTTATTGAATTCTTATATCATTGACATCATCCTCATGTTTATATTCTGTTGAAAGTCATCTGTGGCCTGTAGTGCATAGATGGACTTGGTATGATTATAACCAGGGATTATTCGGTATAATCATGACCGCAATGTTACAAATGATGTGGTAAAAGTCCTCATTGGCCCGTAGTGCATTGATGGTAGTTGTTGGCATGATCATGACCATTGATGAATACACGAATATCCTTGGCCCGTAGTGCATGGATAACTTGTGGTCATGATACTAATAAATATCCTTGGCCGTAGTGCAGTGATGATGTGGATTATTTATTAAATTGAGTCTCAGCGATAAACGTGATGAAAAACCTTTTAAATCATAGAAGATAGTAGATTTTATTCACTACTTAACTCTTCTAATGGATTGCTTGTTCCGCTGCAGTTAAACTTGATGTTTGTTATATTTTATCAGTTTAACACTGTTGAAGGCTAACGATAAATTATTCTACATTATCTTAGTCATAATATTTCTTACTGGGCTAGTTGAGCTCACCTTTTTGCTTTCATTGTTCTCTTCAGGAAATGAGAACGTAGCCGGGACTAGTCGGGGAACGGAGTGATGGTCCAGATGATAGCATTAGTAGTCCTCACTATTCTATGAAATAGTGTGATAATAAATGTATTGAGGACTCCATTTGAGTTGAGTATTGTCTAGAAGACAATATTCGTATTAAAACTCTCAGTTTATGTCATGTCGTATTTTACACGACAGTTGTATTATTAAGTTGTATTTAAATTTTGTACCATGTATTTGGTAGGTGTCATAGTTGGTATCAAAGCTTAGGGATATGATCCCTGGCTAAGATGTGAGACTAGAACTAGGAGGGAAGAGACGGGGAATTCCTTTGCTAGTATGACCTACCTAAGTTTATTTGGTATTTAATTGGCCGGTCAAATTATAGGGATAATATGTTGCATGTCAATTAACCCTTATTTTGTGGCAGTATTTGAAAATGACATCCGAGAATGTTGAGAATAGCAATGGAGCACATGAGACCGTTGAGTCTCCACAGATCAATAATCAGGATAATGTGCATGAGGAAGGCGACAATCCTCATGCAAACAACAACACTGACCAAATGATTAATGACAATATGTTCAGAGGCTTTATGCAATTCATGTAACATCAGGCGAGAGCGGCTCCTGTCCAAAATGTAGGTGGAAACACTGGAAACTCTCGGACGGTGACCGCTAAACAGTTCAAGGAGCTGGGACCACCGGAGTTTATTGGAGAGCCAAAACTACTTAAGGCGAAAGCGTGGATAAAGCATATCACCAAGATATTTGATGTCTTGGGATTCTTTGAGGAGCAAAAGGTTTCCTTTGCCACCTTTATGTTGCGAGGAGAGGCAGATTACTGGTGGGAATCGGTAAAGCGTACTCAACCTGCCGCACTGAAGATGTCTTGGGAGAAGTTCCAAGAACTATTCAACGACAAGTACTTTTCCAAAAGTATTCGTCACATGAAAGAGGTAGAGTTCATCAAGTTGGAGCAGAACAATATGACCGTGTCGTAGTACGAAGCTAAGTTTGTCGAGTTATCCCGGTTTGCGTCTCACTTGGTTGATAATGAGGAAAGAATAACGCAGATGTTTCTAAGAGGTTTGAAACCCGAGATACGTCAATATCTAATTTCTCATAAACTGTGTTTGTACTTAGATATTATAAATAGGGCTTAGTTATTGGAGAGCGATAACGAGCCAACCCAACCAAGAGAAAGTAGCCGGCAAAATGATAATACCAGTGGTAGCAGTCATCGAAGCGGTGACAACAAACGTGGAGGGAATCAACATGCCAGAAATGGTAACCAATTTGGTGGTAATCATGGCCAAGATAATAAAAGTGGACATTTCAAGAAGAGGAGATTCAACAATGATGGAAAGACGTCATCACCAGCACCCGTTGTTAAGGAAATAGACCGACCACCTATCATATGCTTCAAATGCAGAGGGGAGGGACACATCAGTCCAAACTGCGCGATGCCATCCAAAGAGTGTTATAATTGTGGAAGAGAAGGTCACCTAGCCCAATTTTGTCATGCACCAAAGACAAGTCCAGTTGGAACGGTGACACAAAATGCCGTCCTAGAAAAGTCAAAACCGATAGTTCAAGGGAGAGCGTTTGTTGTGACCTCCCAGAAAGCAAGGAACCCGAACGAGATCATCACGGGTAAGCTTATCATAAACTCTAGCGAAGTCTATACCTTATTTGATACCGGTTCTACCCATTCTTTTATTTCTCCTACTTGCACTCAACTTTTAAATTTGACTTTGGAAAAATTATACTTTGACTTATCTGTGGAAACTCCGTTGGGAGAAACCTTCATTACATCCACCGTTTATAAGTCTTGTTTTGTTCAAATCGATACCCTCACATTACCTGTCGATCTTATTTCATTGAATATACTTGAATTTGACGTGAATCTAGGGATTGATTGGTTAATTACTCATTATGCAAAAATTGATTGTTTTCGTAAGGTTGTTAGCTTTCATATTCTTAACCAACCTATTATGCGAATTCAAGCAACCAAACCATTAAAATCAATCACTGTCATCTCAAGCCATAAAGTTATTCCTTTATTGAAAAACGGATGTCAAGCTTTCTTAGCTCATGTCACAGATTTAAATAAAAATATGTCAGATTTGAATGATATTTCTATTCTTAATAAATTTCCCGACGTATTCCCTGAAGAACTTCCTGGCATACCCCCAGAGCGTGAAATTGAGTTTTGTATCGACCTTGAACCCAGTACAAAACCCATTTCCAAAGCCCCATATCGAATGTCTCCTATTGAACTTCAGGAGTTAAAGACACAATTGCAGGAATTATTAGACATTGGTTTCATTCGTCCTAGTACGTCTCCTTGGGGTGCTCCTGTTCTATTCGTGAAGAAGAAAGATGGGAGTATGCGACTTTGTATTAACTACCGGGAATTGAACCATGTCACTATCAAGAATAGGTATCCGTTACCTCGTATTGATGACCTGTTTGACCAGTAGCAAGGAGCACAATTCTTTTCAAAGATCGATCTTCGTTCTGGATATCATCAGCTGAAGGTTAAAACTGAGGATATTCCAAAGACTGCCTTCAAAACTCGGTACGGGCATTATGAATTCTTAGTCATGTCTTTTGGATTGACTAATGCTCCTACTGCCTTCATGGATATGATGAACCGAGTATTCAAGGAATATTTGGATCACTTTGTGGTCATCTTTATTGATGACATCCTCATATATTCCAAAAACCGTGAAGATCATGAACAACACTTGAGGCTGATACTCAAAAAGCTTCATGAAAACAAGTTTTATGCCAACAGAAGAAATGCGAGTTCTGGCTTGAGGAGGTAGCATTCCTTGGGCACGTAGTATCAAGTCATGAAATATCTGTTGACCCGGAAAAGATTGAAGCTATTCAAAGCTGGGAGCAACCTAAATCAGTGACCAAAGTACGTATCTTTCTCGGCTTAGCTGGTTATTATCAGAGATTCGTAGAAGGGTTTTCTCAAATCGCTACTCCATTAACTCAGCTGACTCGGAAAGATACACAATTCGGTTGGTGCATGGAATGTGAGATGAGTTTGCAAGAACTCAAGAGGAGACTCATTTCAGCACCAGTTTTGACAATACCATCTTGTACGGAGGGATATGTCATCTACAGTGATGCTTCAGGAAAGGGTTTAGGATGTGTTCTTATGCAACATGGGAATGTCATAGCTTATGCTTCAGGATGTGTCCTACTCATGATCTAGAGTTGGCAGCAGTCATTTTTGCCCCTAAAATCTGGAGGCATTACCTGTATGGGGAGAAAGTGGAGATCTTTACGGATCATAAAAGCCTCAAATATTTCTTCACTCAAAAGGAACTCAACATGCGGCAACGACATTGGCTTGAACTGCTGAAAGATTATGATCATACTATTCAATACCATCCTGGTAAAGCGAACGTAGTAGTTGACACATTAAGCAGAAGATCATATGCGGGTACGAGTGCGATATTGTCAACGCAAAGGCCCATTTTATATGACTTGCAAAGGATGGAGATAGAGTTAAAGACTCCAAGGACCCATGTGATGATAGCGAATATACGAGTAGAATCGACTTTAATCGATAAAGTTAAAGTTGCTCAAGCTACAGACCTGGAGCTGATGCGTATGAAGAAGAAAGCGCAAGAAGGTTATATGCCGGAAGCAAGAATCGATGAAAAAGGAATACTTCAAGTCAACTCCAGACTTTGTGTTCCTAACGACCTTGATTTAAAGTATAAAATCATGATGGAGGCGCACAACACACCGTTTGTAATCCATCATGGGAGTACCAAAATGTATCGTGATCTTCGACATTCATTTTGGTGGAGCAATATGAAGAGAGAGATCGCGGAGTTTATCTCAAGGTGTCTAACTTGTCAACGAGTCAAGGCGGAACATCAAGTACCAAAAGGTCCATTGCAACCACTTAAAATTCCAGAATGGAAGTGGGAGCACATTACCATGGATTTCGTTACTAGTCTTCCCAAGGTTTCTCAAGGCATAGATGCGATTTGGGTCATTGTTGATAGATTGACCAAGTTGGCTCATTTCTTACCTATACGAGAAACTTATACACTTGAACGTCTTGCTCGTATGTACATAAATGAGATTGTAAGACTGCATGGTATGCCAGTATCCACAGTTTCTGATTGAGACCCATGATTCACTTCACGATTTTGGGTTAGTTTGTAGAAAGCTATGAACACAGATTTACGATTTAGCTCGGCATATCATCCTCAGACGGACAGGCAGTCGAAGAGGACTATTCAAACTCTTGAAGATTTATTAAGACTCTATGTCCTTGACTTCAAGGAAGTTGGGACAAGTTCTTACCATTGGTGGAGTTTTCCTACAACAACAGTTATCAAGCAAGTACTGGCATGGCTTCATTCAAGGCGTTGTATAGAAGAAAGTGTCGTTCTCCAGTATGCTGGGATGAGGTGGGTGAAACAACGTTGTTGGGATCAGAGTTGGTACGTATGACTACGAAAAAGATTCAAATGATCCGACAACGTATAAAAACCTCACAAGATCGACAAAAGAGTTATGCTGATCTTCATCGAAAGGACGAAGAATTCGATATTGGAGATCATGTGTTGTTACGTGTTGCTCCATGAAAAGGAGTTACGAGATTTGGAAAGAGAGGAAAGCTCAATCCTCGATTCATTGGCCCATTTTGAATCCTCGATCGAGTAGGAACTGTGGCCTATAGACTCGCTTTACCGCCAAGTATGTCTCGTGTTCATAACGTTTTTCATATATCTATGTTACGTAAATATTTGAAAGACCCGCTCCACATTATTGAGTTAGAACCGGACGAAATAGCGAAAGATTTAACGTATGAAGAGGTTCCTGTTAAAATCTTGGATAAGAAGGAGCATATTTTACGCTCCAAGGTTATACCTCAAGTCAAAATTTTGTGGAGAAACCACGATGTTGAGGAAATGACCTGGGAGTTAGAATCTGAAATGAAATCAAGGTATCCTTACCTCTTCGATATACCAGGTATGTACCCTAATTTTGAGGACGAAATTTCATAAGAAGGGGAGGTTGTAAGACACCAACTTTCATGAATATAGATTATTTTTTTCTCAAATTATATTTTTGAATATTAAGATGTGAATTTGTTATAATGTTATAGTTGTGGGTAATATTTATAAATTTTGCAAAGTAAGCAAGTTGCTATAAAATATTCGTTTGGTCGGAGAATATTCGTTTTATCTGGAAATATTTGTACGACGACACAATTATTGGTGGACCCCACAACAGAATTATTATCGGAGTTAGAAAACGATAAAATTATCTTTTTATAAAAATAACGGCGAAAGTTTTACCGTTAACTGTTAAAATACCCGGTGATAAAAGTACAGTAATACGCGTGGTTGCATAGTAGTACACGGTATTGTACAGTATCTTGGATTATTGATGCTTACGTAAGAAGTCACTACTCAATAATTGTTACTGTAATTACTGTTCAATACTTTATTTTATTGATTCAATAATTGCTACATTGATATTTTATATTATTGATTCAATAATTGTCATTGCACAGTATTTCAAATTATCAAATCAATAATTCATATTATTTGAATAATATTATTATTTGCATTATTGACAATGTCTAGAAAGTTCTACGAGGAAAGGGGTTTGGTCACCTAATTGCGCGCCAATAAGGAGAAATCCTTATCGGAAAGCCCCATCTTTCCTGGGAACGGTATAGTTGTCAATATTGTAATTTTGTAATATTATTTGTGAATAATTAATTGTTGATATATTTGATAAGAAAATATTTATTCAAGTGGATTTAAATCGAGGAATTTTTAACATGTGACATTTGTTGAAAATTTGGTATTTTATCTTTTCCGATAAAATAATTCATTCAAATATGTTATTATAATATTACATTATAGTAGTATGATGTGATTATATAATAGTACGTTTTTTATAATTTGAATGGTAGCATTATTATAGTAAAGTCATGGTATAAAAGTAAAAGGAGGTGGAAGAGAACAAATTGAATTTGAATTCCTATGATGCAAGCGATGAGGTCATCGGACGATGAGGTAAACGATGATGTCATCGGACGATGAGGTAAGCGATGATGTCATCGGACGATGAAGTAAGCAATGATGTATTATGATCGATGATGACAGCGATGATGTCATAAATTATGGCAAAAAGACTATTTTACCCTTACCCTGCCAGGCCTATAAATAGAAGCTCATTTCTTCATTATTTTTCACAAATTCATTTAAGCTATAGAGAGAGAAAGTATAGAGAATAAGAGAGAAAGAAGAAGAGTATTTTGTTACTACACTATTGTCGTATCCAATCTCCTACTAAGGTAAGGGGTATTATTCTTTCGTATTCATGAAGATAGTTATTTTCTTTCAATACTCGTAAGGGTTGTTATTCCATTCTTTATTATTCCGTTGGAATAACCTGTATGTGCGGTTTATCGCATGCCTGGTGAATTTTGTTTTTATTCCATTCTTTATTATTCTGTTGGAATATTCTGTCTGTGCGGATTACGCATGACCTGGTTCCATTCTTTATTATCCTGTTGGAATATCATGTCTGTGCGGGTTACGCATGACCTGGTTCCATTCTTTATTATTCTGTTGGAATAATATGTACATCTGGATTACGCATGCACAGTGAATTCTTCATTATTCCATTCTTTATTATTCGATTGGAATAACTTGTCTATGTGGATTACCGCATGCATGGTGAATGATCCTTCGTATTCATTCCTTATTAAATTGTGGAAATGATCTATCTACGTGGATTACCGCATGGCGGGCAAAAATCCATTTGCAGTTTCATATATTCTATTATACTTAGTTGGTTAAAGTTTTGGCTTCTATACTCCATGAAATTAGTAGAATATCCAAGATATTTGCGCTTCATCCAGTATCTTTTCATGGAAATTGTCGACGTCAGGATTTTTAATTGTCCCTTTCCGTTACTTGTTCTTTGGTGTTCTCATTTTAGGTGAGATTTGTTTGAAAAAATAAGTGAAAAAGGTCCAACATGTATAATGTCGACGATGGACTGTTAAGAGTCTCCAGTTGGTTTTTTAAATTGTTGTACCAACACAACCGAGAAAAGGTTTGCACATTAACCTAGTGATGTGGCACTGCTAAATGGGTCGGTGAAACCGAGATTCATTAGGGTCTGGGGACTTGATTATGCGGAGGGAAGGTGTAAGGCACCCCCCGACATCCGTGTTACCACGGTGACCGCCTCTTTTCAAGAAATAATTATCTGAATGTGTGTGTGTGGGTCAATGTGTTATTTATTTGGAAGTGGTGCGAGGCCTCATTCGCACCTATATACACGGGGTTTGAATTTATGTAAAAATTCAGTTTTTAGCAAGATATAGCAAATAGGTTTTATAAAAAGGTTTTTAACGCAGAGCAACTTATTAGAAGAGTCAAATAGACCATAAAATATACATGTTTTCCATGTTTAAAGTCCACCCTCAATGTTTCAATCACTCAAACTTCTGTCCACAATCACAATGTATAACCTATATAACTCGTAATTGTAGTTCTAAATTTTTTCTCATCCGTGACAAAGATAATTTTCATCACCGAAAACATCAAAGATCATGGTTATACCAAATCACAGCCTCGCTTATAATCATACTAATTTCATCTTTGAACCACGGGCCAAGATATTCCATCATCAGACTATCTTTATTTGCACTCACGCTAAAAGATATTCATTGAAAGTCATCTTGCACTACTGACAAAGATATTCATCAACAATTCATCTCAGATTACATGCCAAAATATATTCTCATAGCCATATTTGCACTACATCTAAATATATTCATCAACGGTTCATATTCGATGATAAAAAGCCAAATATATTAATATCTCAAAGAAATATATAATCATTTCAATTTATATAAACAATAATTATAACTTGAACATTTCACCTTTTGCACTAAGTTTGCAAATATTCAATTATAAATTCAATGGTCATGATCATACCCGATCATTAATCTTTTTAACTCATCGGCAAAGCAGGGCAGCATTACGATTACAAATAATCTACCCATCTTTACACTCAAGTGAAAAGAAATTTCATCACTTCAAGGGTTATAAAAATGCTTATATATAATAGTAAAATTAATATAATCAAACATCTATTTAATCTACGAGGTATTCATTAAGTAATATAATACGTTTAGAAAAGAACCAATTTTTGGTCGAGGATGGTGCGAAGTGAATATTGATTAATGAATAGTAACTCCATGGAATAGTAACCATGAATAGTAATTCATGAATAGTACATCTGATTCAGATCATAGATAAATATCGAATATCATATAAGCCGTATAATAATAGTACCATATACGTGAATAAAGACTCGTATAATTATCATATAACCCATATCAAAGGAAAGAGAATGTCATACGTAAAGATCCATACGTTGAATGTATATTGATTACCCCATTAGTGAAATTATTGAACAATAATCATTATGAAGAATATCCAACAGATCTTAATAACATCCCTTACTATCCCTACCTCAAAGAAGCAAAGACTACTTATCGATCGGAACATACTATCGCCGAGGAAACTTGCACTCATGAATAGCAACTCACCAAGTATCTAAATACTCACAAATACACTCGAGCTAATCTAGAGAAAAAGAGAGAAAACTTATGAATTCTCGTGTGATTTTCAATTCTAATCTTAGCTCTCTTCTATTTATAGGAAAATGTTACACCAAGGCTGCAATGGACCCAAGCACACCATTGGCTCACTACCGCTACTATTCCACACACCAAAATCAGCCATCTTCCCCAATTTTCCAAAGTGGGGCCCACCTACTTTGTTTTAATTTTCACCAAATCATTTATAAAATTATATTACTCATTTCAATCTTATAATACATTCTGTTTATTTCTAACATTGCCACATAATTTATCCATAATATTTCATTCATATATGTACTGAATATTATTGAGTACACATTGCATAACAATCAGGACAATTATAAAACACGCTAGTAAAGGATATTCAACTCAATTGATTATCAATCACTCAATTAAAATACAGGTATCACTATAATACTCAGATTCCTTCGATGAGTAATGTCTATTTATAAAAAACTCAAATTTGTTATTTTTCATTCGACAAATGATATCCGTTATGGGGCTCATAATGGTCGCATACCATCGCATTTAATATTCTCAGACGTAGAAGAATATTCCACGACCAAACTAATATTCTCGACAACAATGAATATTTTATAACCACTTGCTTATTTTGGAAAAAATTTCATATAACACCCTTAACTATGCTTTTTATCAATTTAACCATTTACCTAATAGTAATTATAAGAAAAATTGAATACTTTTTATTTCATAAAATTCGGGGGTTCATAGCTTAATATATATATATATATATATATATATATTAAAGCAAAGAACGCCTGCACTCAAGTTCAGCTCATCAACAAAGTTCGACATTACGCTTATATATATATATATATATATATATATATAAAAGCAAATAAACGCCTGCATCGAAACAGCTCAATCGAGGCATAACTCATCAGAAGACCCCAACTTTTTAATGAATAAAATCGAATTTCCTCTATTTATTATTGTGAATAATAAGGTGTTAATTTGATATAATGCTTTTGGTTATGGGTGAAATGTGCAAAATTTTTCAAAATATGCAAGTGGTTATAAAATATTCATTTTTTGTTTGGGAATATTCATTTGGTCGTGGAATATTCTTTCCGTTCGTGAATATTCGCATTTACTAAGACAATCCATTCAGGGGGCCCCATAATGTAATAAATCGCTTGATGAAGAAAATGACAAAGTTTGAGTTTTTATAAATAATCGCCAGAAGTTGTTACCAAGTAAGACTATCGGAATACCCTGGTGGTTAAAAAAAGAATACACGGGTTGCACAAAGAAAGATTACCCAGATTGCAAAGATTGTTGAATTATCGATCCTTACGTAAGAAGGCACTACTCAATAATTGTTATGTAGAATTACTCGCTCAATATTTTATTTTATTGAATCAATATTTGTCGCGCTGATATTTTAAATTATTGTTGTTTTAATAATTGTCATCGACAAAGATTCCATTATCGATCAATAATTCATATTATTTGAATAATATTATTAGATAACATTATCGGCAATGTCTAGAAAGTTCTCGCAAGGAGAGGTTTGGTCACCTAATTGCGCCACCAAGAAGGAGAAATCCTTTATCTGAAAGCCCTCTTTCCTCGAACCGCCTCGTCATTATTATTGATTCCGTAATATTATTTGTGAATAATTAATTATTTATTTATATGATAATGAAATATATATTTGATGTGATATAAATGATGGATTTATTTATGTGGTTATAAATGAAGGAGTTAATGTTGAGGTGTTTTATCAAGATTTTGCCTGATTCGAGGTATTAAAAGATCAAATCAAGTTGTTCTTACAACTTTATTGTGTGAGTTATAATTTTAATCAATCGCTGATCGCTGATTTTTTTGATAGGTTATACATATATAGTTGAGTATACGCTCACAAATTTTGAAATTGCTAAAATGAACGAATGATTTGTTATGAATTTTAAGAGGTGACTCGATTCTAAATTAGGTTTATAAATGATTTTGTGGAAAATTCTAGAATTGAGTGGGCCCCACTTGTGGTTGGTGAAGAAATGTTCTGAATTTTATTTCAAATGTGGTGGGTGGCAATAGTTGCAGGTAAAGCCATCGTAGTAGCGTGTCAAGTCCGCTTCTCGCATACTAACATTTTCCTATAAATAGAGGGCTAAGTTAGAATTGAAAAACACACCAGAATTCATAAGTTTTCTCTCTAGATTATTGAGTGTATTTTGTGAGTATTTAGATACTTGGTGAGTTGCTATTCATCAGTGCAAGTTTCTTTCAACGTCATATCCGATATCCAGTCAGAAATACTACTCTTTGAGGTAAGGGATAGTAAGGGATATTAAGGGATGTTATATTCTTCATAATGATGTTATTCTTTCAATATCATTATACTGAAATATTGGTATGGATTTTATTGTGGAATTTAGAACTTTTTGAATCGGGGTTACTATTCACGTATACGACACTATTCATGCATATGGCACTATTTACGTATATGATATTATTTATGTATACGGTACTATGTACGAATACTGAGTACTATTCACGAGTTACTATAAATGAGTTACTATCCATGAGTTACTATTCATAAGTTACTATTCATGGGTACTATTCACAACAAAATTAGTTTCTTTTTCTGACTAAATTATCGTTGATTTATGAATCTTATTCTTGAAATTAAATGCAGTTGTTGATCATATTGTTTTTAATATCATATATAACATTTTTATAACCCCAGTGATGGAATTTCTTTTGACTTGAGTGTAAAGATGAGTAGATTATTGGTATGATCATGACTATGGGTTCTCTTTGGCCAGTAGTGCAAAGATGAATTGTTGACTGGTATGATCATGACCATTGAATTTACAATTGAATATTTTTAGATTAAGTGCAAAGGTGAATTGATCAACATGGTTATATATGGTTTATATAGATTTTGAAATGATTATATATTTCTTTGAGATATTAATATATTTGGCCTGTAGTGCAAATATGAACTGTTGATGAATATCTTTGGCATGTATTGCAAAGATGAACAGTTGATGAATATCTTTGGCATGTAGTGCAAAGATGATCTGTTGTTGAATATCTCTGGCCTGTAGTGCAAAGATGATCTGTTGTTGAATATCTTTGGCCCGTAGTGCAAATATGATCTGTTGTTGAATATCTTTGGCCAGTAGTGCAAAGATGAACTGTTATTGAATATCTTTGGCCTGTAGTGCAAAGATGAACTGTTGTTGAATATCTTTGGCCTTTAGTGCAAAGATGAATTGTTGATGAATATCTTTGGCCGTAGTACAAAGATGAATTTATTAGTATGCTTATGAACAGGAACTGTGATTTGGTATAAGCATGATCTTTGATGTTTCAGGTAAAGACAAGTGATGAAAATTATCTTTGTATTGGGTGCGAAGAGGAATTTAGAATCACAATTATGATTATGAGTTATTCATAAAATTGTGGAAATGAACTGTTGATTAATGTTACAGGGATAAAATATTATTGGTGGACTTTTAATGTGGAGAAGATAATAGACTTTATAGTCTATTTGACTCTTCTAATGGATTTCTCATTCCGCTGCAACTATGGTTGAAAATTTTTATAATCTACCATATGTTCTAAATCTCTGATTTATTACTGTTGAAGGTTATTGATAATTTATTTATCTTTAGTCATGATATTCTTTACTGAGCTAGTTGTGCTCACCTATCTGTTTCAAAATTTCTTTCAGGTAATAAGCGTGTAGCTGGGTCGAGCGAGGGTAACGGGGGAATAGAACGGTGGTCATCATTTAGTAGTTATATTTGGTGAATCAAATAGGGTGAGGCGAACCCAACGTTGGAAGGGTGTTTTGCCACTATCATACAAGATATCTAAAGACATACAACCTCGTGTCATCATAAGACAGGGTTGTGTACATCCACTTACTGAGTATATTTACCAGCACTACCTATATAATCTTGGTGTTTGTTTGAAGTATAATTCACGATTAGAGACAGTGGAGATAATGATATGTCAAGAGAAGACTCACCATTGGAAAGAATATGATAGTAATCTTCTCGTTTTTCTTTGGGGTCTATTGGGTCAACCAAGGATAATTCTGTGGCCATATGATATCTATCATAACCTAGAGGCATAGCCTCCCATGTACGAAGGTTTCCTTGAGCACTTTCCAAAGATTCTAATTTCTAAAATAGTTTTTGGTACTGCACTTTTTATGTAAGGTGTCATTGTGACGTCTATATCAAGGTTGGGACATGAGTCACAGTTGGTATATATTTGTATCAAAACTCACAACATTTATGTTGTTGTATTTTGCACGACAATTGTTGTAATAAAGTTGTAGTTGTTTTCTGTACCATGTATTTGGCGACTCAGAATGGGTTGGATGGAATGGACCTATTTTGGGGTTGTCACATTTGGTATCAGAGCTTAGGGATATGGTCTCTAGCGGAGATCGGGGAATAGAACTAGGAGTGGAGAGATGAGTAAATCCTTCGCTAGTGTGTCCTACCTAAGCTAAAATTTTTACTTATGTTAACAAATTGTGATATGTCAATTAACCTTTGTTTTGAAGCTGTATTCTAGAATTATATCCAAATACGTGAGATGAACAATGGAGAAATCATGATGAATAGGGAGATAGAATCAAATGGAAGCAAGGTATTCTCAACTTTTCAAATACTGTGTACGTAAATTTCGAGGACGAAATTTCATAAGGAGGGGAGGTTGTAAGACCCCAACTTTTTAATAAATAAAATCGAATTTCCTCTATTTATTATTGTGAATAATAAGGTGTTAATTTGATATAATGCTTTGGTTATGGGTGAAATTTGCAAATTTTTCAAAATATGCAAGTGGTTATAAAATATTCATTTTGTCTGGGAATATTTGTTTGGTCATAGAATATTCTTTCACGTCAGGAATATTCGCATGCGGCGACGCAACCATTTAGGGGCCCCATAATGAATAACCGCTTGATGAAGAAAATGACAAAGTTTGAGTTTTATAAATAACTTGCGTAGTTATTACCAATTAAGATCGTTGGAATACCCGATGGTTAAAATACGATGTCTGCGCGTGGTTGCACAAGAGAAGACACCAGATTACATAGTATTGTTGAATTATTGATCCTTACGTAAGAAGGCACTACTCAATAATTGTTACAGTAATTACTGTTCAATATTTTATTTTATTGAATCAATAATTGCTGCGTTGATATTTTAAATTATTGTTGTTTTAATAATTGTCATCAGACATCTTCCATTATCGGATCAATAATTCATATTATTTGAATAATATTATTAGATAACATTATTGGCAATATCTAGAAAGTTCTCATCAAGGAGAGGTTTGGTCACCTAATTGCGCTACCAAGAAGGAGAAATCCTTATCTAAAGCCCTCTTCTTGGGAACCGCCTGGTTGTCATTATTGTGATTCTGTAATATTATCTGTGAATAATTAATTATTGATTTATATGATAATGAAATATTTATTTGATGTGGATATAAATGATGGATTTATTTATGTGGTTATAAATGAAGGAGTTAATGTTGAGGTGTTTTATCGGTATTTTGTCTGGATTGGAGGTATTAAAAGATCAAATCGAAGTTCTTACTGACTTTATTGTGTGAGTTATAATTTTAATCGTGAATTGGATCGTTGTGATTTGTTGATATGTTATACATATATAAGTTGAGTATACGTTCACAAATTTTGAACGGTTAAAATGAACGAATGATTTGTTATGAATTTTAAGAGGTGACTGATTCGGAAATTAGGTTTATAAATGATTTTGGTGGAAAATTCTAGAATTGAGTGGGCCCCACTTGTGGTTGGTGAAGAAATGTGCTGAATTTTATTTCAAATGTAGTGGATGGCAATAGTAGCAGGTAAAGCCATCAGGTAGCAGATCAAGTCTGCTTCAGCGTGCTAACATTTTTCTATAAATAGAGGGCTAAGTTAGAATTGAAAAACACACCAGAATTCATAAGTTTTCTCTTTTTTCTAGATTATCGAGTGTATTTTGTGAGTATTTAGATACTTGGTGAGTTGATATTCATCGATGCAAGTTTCCTTCAAATCATCATATCGATATCTAGTCGTAAATCTTTGCTCTTTGAGGTAAGGGATAGTAAGGGATATTATGTTGGGCTTCGGCACAGAAACGCACAGCGGAAATTAAAATTTTAAAGCAATTTTTGAAACCCTAAAATAGGATCCATGCGAAAATCAATTAATTCAGAGGTTTAGAGATTATATCGATATAAACAAAAAACGAGAATCTAAAACCGATCATATCTCGAATCTCCAACGCAATACAAACCGATTATTACTTCTACGCAGATATCCACATCGAAAGCCGCATCGAACCGTCGAACGATTCTCGCAATAAGAAGGACTTCACAGACTAGCCACCAAAAGGAATGGATTTTCTCGAACTGCTTTCTCTCTAGTCTCTCTCTAAGAGCGGCTAGGTTTTTTAATTATGATATCTTACCTAAAGTAGTCGCTATATATCATATATATAGTAGTTAAAAGGAATTAATCAAATCAAAACCTAATTTTATAAAATCAATTTATATATATATATATATATCTCTTAATTAAGTCTTACTTAATTAATATACATATATACAAATTATCCTTTTAATTTAAATTAAATGATTTAAATACTATTAATCATATTAATATATTTAAATCACGAAATTTAAATTAATTCCCTTTAAATAACGTTCTATGTGTGTGACCTATATAGGTTATTATTACGTTGGCAATAATTTTAAAATCATATTATAAAATTAAAAAAGTGAGCGACATCTAGTAATGCATCATCGCTACCCAAGTAATAATAAGATCGATGATTCGATGCAACCTTTTCGTGACCAATGTTTCAATGTAATTTAATCCTTTTAACCTTAATATCCTAGATTAAACTCGAGTCATGGAATGTGTCATACTCTTCATAATTTAATCTGAGTTTTTCTTGATCAATGAGTAGACTATATGAAACAAATCACTATTTGAGCATGGCCATGCATTTCATAGTCCTACTCAATCAAGAGGCCTATGGATATCACCCATAATATATAGGATGGTTAAATTCCATCTAGATCACTCATATTTCTCACACGATTAATGATGAACCCAATAATCACCTTTATAGTCCACCCTATTAAAGGTGACATTTGATTATATCAAAGTACATAAATTCTCGTAGTAATATAGTGATTTCGTGTCGGAGGACCATTACATCATTGTCACTATGAGAATTGCTAACGACACTTCGCATAATGCTCCATATAGAATTCTCATGGTGGGTCTGTCCAGTACATCGTTCTCTAACATGTACCTATGTATTGACTTAATATCTCATATATTTATGACCAATGAGATTTGGTCATCAGTCAATCCACATACTAGTCTCCATGCATCATTGTTGTCCCATCAACAGTGATACTCGACTAGGGACATTTAAGAACACTGATACTAATGGTAATATATAATCTCATGTTCAAGTCACATACTTGAAACTATATAATTTGTATCACTATTCTAAGGAATTTTATTATGTTAACAATTATATTACGCAGTAAATAAAACCATAATAAAATCATATATTTATTCAATCAAATATAATATCAAAACGTTAAGCAATTATATCAAATAATTGGCCTCTAGGGCATAAACTCTAACATATTAAGGGATGTTATATTCTTCATAATGATGTTATTCTTTCAATAACATTATACTAAAATATTGGTATAGATTTTATTGTGGAATTTCGAACTTTTTGAGTCGGGGTTACTATTCACGTATACGACACTATTCACGTATACGGCACTATTTATGCATATGTCACTATTTACGTATATGACATTATTTACGTATATGGTACTATATACGAATACTGAGTACTATTCATAAGTTACTATTCATAAGTTACTATTCACGAGTTACTATTCATGAGTTACAATTCACGAGTTACTATTCACGGGTACTATTCACAACAAAATTGGTTTCTTTTTCTGACTAAATTATCGTTGATTTATTAATCTTATTCTTGAAATTAAATGCAGTTGTTGATCATATTGTTTTTATTATCATATATAACATTTTTATAACCCTAGTGATGGAATTTCTTTTGACTTGAGTGTAAAGATGGGTAGATTATTTGTATGATTATGATTATGGGTTCTCTTTGGCCAGTAGTGCAAAGATGAATTGTTGACTGGTATGATCATGACCATTGAATTTACAATTGAATATTTTTAGCTTAAGTGCAAAGGTGAATTGATCAACATGGTTATAATTATGACCCGTAGTGCAAAGATGATCTGTTGTTGAATATCTTTGGCCCGTAGTGGAAAGATGAACTGTTATTGAATATCTTTGGCCTGTAGTGCAAAGATGAACTGTTGTTGAATATCTTTGGCCGTAGTGCAAAGATGAATTTATTAGTATGATTATGAACATGAACTGTGATTTGGTATAACCATGATCTTTGATGTTTCAGGTAAAGATAAGTGATGAAAATTATCTTTGTCCTGGGTGCGAAGAGGAATTTAGAATCACAATTATGATTATGAGTTATTCATATAATTGTGGAAAGGAACTGTTGATTAATGTTACAGGGATAAAATATTGTTGGTGGACTTTTAATGTGGAGAAGATAATAGACTTTGTAGTCTATTTGACTCTTCTAATGGATTGCTCGTTCCGCTGCAACTATGGTTGAAAATTTTTATCATCTACCATATGTTCTAAATCTCTGATTTATTACTGTTGAAGGCTATTGATAATTTATTTATCTTTAGTCATGGTATTCTTTACTGAGCTAGTTGTGCTCACCCTTCTGTTTCAAAATTCCTTTCAGGTAATAAGAGTGTAGCTGGGTCGAGCGAGGGTAACGGGGGAATAGAACGGTGGTCATCATTTAGTAGTTATATTTGGTGAATCAAATAGGGTGAGAAATTCGGATCTTATTGTAAAATGATTTTATTAAATTAAATAATAATAAAATCATATTTCATGTGTTATCAAGATGATTGTCATTATATAACATATTGATGTTAGAATGTCGTAGTATTTGAGCTACGTGGATGAATTAAAGTGTTTGAATTTCCAAGATGAAAATAAAAGTTTTCCGAGAATTTTTCTCGAAAACACTATTCATCTCAGATATTTGCTCGGGATATAATTTTGAGTTTCCAGAAATACGCAATGATGGAATAACAAGGTAAGATGGATTATGTAATAAAAAATCTAGTTATGGAAAATGTAATAATTAAACATGGACTTAATTTATAAACGTTAAGTAAAGCGAAGTGGTAAGGAATAAGTAATAATTGTATGATACTTGGTATTGTACGAAGAAATGAAAGCGAGTATAATACGAAGTATTATACAAGTTTGTATGAAGGATGAAATACCGTATATAAATTCTATATGAATAAGAATACAAGAATAATGCATCAACTATATGTGTATGTATTATGGAATGTTAATGGACTTGGAAAGATTTATAAGAATTAATATAAGTCCAAGTGAATTAAAGAGAGAAGCCCAACTATTAATTAATGAACCAACTAGTGGTTATTAATGCAAAGGCCAAAGAGTGAATTAATGCAAGCCCAAGCTAGAATCCATGGGTTGTATGACCCATGGGGAAAACCATATTGATATGGTTATTTTGGTGACCAAGTAATGTGGTGATCAAGTAAGTGTGATGACCAAGACTTAGGAGTAATGACCAAGACTTTGAAGTAATGGCCAAGTATGAGATAAGAGAGTGGTTAACATGTCATGAATAGTAAGGAGGTGGCTTAAGGAGGTGGGATGATTTAATGACCAATCTACCCTAACCTTGCAAATTCTATAAATAGAGAAGGCTTACAAGCCATTTGTTACTTGTTCAACTAATCCAACACTTCTAAAGTGCTTAAGTGTTAGAGAGAATAAGCTACCAATAAGTCACTTCCATAAGTAAGAAGAAGAAGCAAACTACTTACCAAGACTTCAAAAAAAAGGTAAGACTTCTTCTCTAAATTATCTTCTATCTCTACCATGATAGGTTGATAATAAAAGTTGGAATTAAGGAACATGGATGTTAAGAAGTAAGAAGAATGAATAAGTTATGAACTTAAGCCACATAATTTGGAAATAATTCATTTGAACTTATAAGAGTTATAAACTTATTATAAGTTAACCTTGAATGTTAAGTATGAAAACATGAACTTGTGATGAGTTTAGTAAGAAAAGTGAATTAAGAACTTATATGATTATATGTAACATATATACCTAAGTAAAGTTATATGTGAAAAACATGTAAAGTATGATGATTAAGAAACTCTAATTGTCATAAGTCATGAACAATGAAATCTTAAGTAGTTTATAAAATGACAAGTTATAAGCTCAAGAAGAATAAGTCCAAAATACAACAATGGATATAAGTTGTTGTATTAAGTATGTTAAGGTGTTCACATGATGAATGAAGTTCATTTGTAATGTTGAACAAATCATAAGAATGAAGAATTGCCGGAATTTGCACGATTGGACGATAAACGTCGAATTCGTAAAATTTTCGGAATGAAAGTCAAATTTTATGTTTGAACTCGGAACCATTGTTTTCCAATGGAGACAAGTCATATTTGGGATTTAAGAGTTGCGGACTCAAAAATGACCAGATTCTGACTTAGAACGAAAAAACGAGCGTTGAACGTTCACGAACGTTTATCGTTTTCGTTAAAAATGAACCACTAGGTGAATTTTTAGCAAACGAAGTCAAATAGATAAAATTCTTGAATGATCATATAGATTATGTAATTTGTGAACCGTAGGCTTTTGAACGAGCCAATTCGGACTTATAACGAAGAAGTTATGCGTCCGAGAAGTTCACAAAATTCACAAAATGAATTTAGTATCTGGTGCAGAGTTGGCACTGCCAAGCCAAACCTAGGCAAAAGACCAATGCATGCGGCTAACGAAGAATCGAACACATCTTAGAGTTTGTCGCAGTAAACTATAGTATATATAGTGGCGCATGATGAACATTACCAAAAACCTCTGAAGAGTATACGAAGCGCTACCCATTAAGTAAGGACTCGCGCTGTTGCCAAGTCCCGACAAATATACATTAAGAGCTTGCGCCCGCAACAAGAGATGTAAGATAGAATTTTGCGCTTGAGCCAGATCTCGCAACAAAGATAGTAATGATGGTTTCTAAGTATAAAGAAAAGAAAACCTAATTGATTAAAAGTAAACATAACTTAAGGAAGGTAAGGTAACATTGTTTAAACTTTGTTAAACCTTAATGATTGTAATGTAAAGGTTGAGATAACCTAGTCGAATATAAATACAAGGGTAATGATAAACCGGAACGAATAGTAAATGAATCTAATACACAATTAGATTGAAATAAAGGGTATGATATAGTCATATACATACTTGATTATATGTGACCTAATGTAAAGCATTATATGATCATGTATTGTAGAGACTTAAACGACTTGAACATAAAGTTAATATACCATAGCCGACGCTAGAGGCTAGTATTCTAACTCTTGTCTCAGTTCAATCTGAACAAGTTTTTGAGATTCATGTATTCTTTCGCATGAATTGAGTTATGTTGAAGTTTAAGCCAATTCCTTTGGCTAGACTTGATGTATTGATAATCTATTATGTATTATCAAATGTTGCTATCTTTTGTTAACTACTTGATATGGTTTTCAAAAGAAGACTGAAATGTTAAACAAATATTTTGTCGGTAAAACGACAGGCACGTGAGGTTGCCAAATGCTTAAACGTGCATACGTTTAATGGATGTAGTGTTGATCAACATAGAGTACAATAGGCTGATCACCTAAAAGTGCTCATAAGTAATATCGGGCTTACGGACTTGCTTCCGGGTTGTCCTTTTTCAATAAAGAATGAATACTCGAGGTCTATGACCGGAGTGAATGTTTTACTAAATATTGTTATTTTTGTAAAGCATTTTGAAAGAAAAGATGAAGTGCTATTTTGAATTATCAATAGTACTTCATAACTATTGTTCAGTTATTGAAGATATACGATTTGTATGTGTCAAGCATATTGTTATTAACTTGTTATACTTGCTGAGCTAGTTATGCTCACTCTTGCTTGAACGATATGAATGCAGCTAAGACTCAACGTCCCGAAGGATCGAAAAAGGAAAAAAGAAAAGCTAAGGCAGATTATTAAGCTGTCTTGTAATAGTATAGGTCTATTGTTGTAATGTAACTGATATTATGACAAAGAACCTTTGTAATGGGTATAGAACTTGGGAAATGTAAATATTACTTTAAATATGTAGAAGTTATGTTCGTTCTTTGAGACTTTTCAATTGAATGAATGTATGAATGTTGTACAAAGATAAAGCACCATCCGCTTCAAGTTGAAAGATACCCGGATTTGGGGGCGCTACAAGTTGGTATCAAAGCCTAGGTTATAAAACTTAAGGGGGAAAGTAGAACCTTAAGTCATAACCTTAAGAAAGAATAAAGAAGTAAAAGATGGAAAGTAACCTTATAAAAATGCATTATATTATGTTATATATTTCTATTATTTTACTGACGTGTACTAATCAAACTATTTTGTTTTATTGTAGATGTCAAGAGAAAATGATATGTATAGAGATATACATGTAGTGAGTGAGGATTCAGTTAATCGGGTAGAGATACTACCAGATCCCGTAGCAGTAGAACCAGAGTTGGTGACAATCGAGTCTGGAGACTCGGACGATTTAGACTACATGTCTATATTTGATGGCATGTTAGAGGATGAGGTGGATGTGATGTCCTTTGACCAGGTTCCACCTACAGAGGACCAGGTTCCACCTACAGAGGAAATGTCTACGGGGGAATCAATGAAGGCCTTGTTTATGTCGGTATTGGATAGGAATGTCCATTATTGCCAGGAGGTTAGGGAGTTAACAGAGGAACTCCAAGCTGTCCGTGAGGACAAGGCTAGCATGGAGGGAATGTGGGAAGAGGAACATGATGATAGAGTTTTAGCTAAGGACATGGTCCGAGAGCTGAAATGTGAAGTCTTTGAGCTCAAGCAGGAGCTAAAGACTAAAAATAGGAAGTTGGAGAGGATGTCCTATATTCATAGGAGTTCTCACGTAGATTTCCAGCAGCAGGTAGCTGGATATCAGATAGAAGCAGGATTTCGAGAATGCCCTACGACAGATGTAGTCTATCAATAGCTAGAGTAGAATAGATATGTAAATATTATGTATCTAGTAGTGACGTAAAACCCTCTTTTGTATAACAAAGGGTAGTCTTTTGTAAATCCCAATTTTTGGAAAGTAATTGCGGGATGGGAATGTAATCAGCTAAGGCTGAGTAATGTAAACAATGTAGTGTTATACTAAAAGTTATGAATCAATATAAATCTTTTTATGGAATATGTTGAGTAATGAGTATGAGTTGTTGTTTGATTACAAATAATAACAAACCAACAAGAATAAAGTAATAATGATGCGTTGTTCTCTCAACAGCAAAATACCGCCAAGAAGGAGACAACGAAATCAGGGAGCTAATGTTAATCAACTGGAGGGTGGTCCAGTTAATCCAATGCAGGAGTTCGTTAATCTGTTAACGGCTGCATTTAATAGAACGGGGGCTAATGTACCCGTGATTCCTGGAGTAGTATGAGCTACTACTTTTAAGGATTTCAAAAGTGTAGGTCTGTCGGAGTTCAAAGGAACTACGAACCCTATAGAAGCCCAGACTTGGGTAAAAGAAATTGAGAAAGCATTTGTAGTAGCAAATGTTGAGGAGGGTCAAAAGGTTGCATTTGCAACCTATTTAATGAAAGGAGAGGCCACCTTCTGGTGGGAGGCAAGCCAGGCTAGGGCCGATATAGGAAATCTAACGTGGGAGAGGTTCAAGGAGATTTTCTTCGAGAACTATTTTCCCACGAGTATGCATGGGAGGATGGAGATGAGGTTTCTGGAATTGAGACAAGGAGATATGACAGTTCCCTAGTATGTTGCCAAGTTTAATGAACTGGCACGATTTGCTCCACATCAAGTGGACACTGAAGTGAGAAAGGCTAGAAGGTTCGAGCAGGGCTTGAAACCCTGGCTCTATAGCCAAATCTCTGTGTTCCAAAGTACTTCCTTTGGAACCATACTAGAAAAGGCAATAATTGCCGAAGGTGGGAATGAAGCTTTTAGCCAGTACCACAAAGATAAGAAGACCAAACGCAGGGTTGATGGAGGGACCAAGACCGAGGGAGCCAGTGGGAGTGGTGACGGTCAGAAGAGAAAGGGCTTTAACTCTGGGAATACCGGAGTAAAACAAGGGGACTCTAAGAGGAGGATGGAGGCCTATAAAACCTGCGGGAAGACTCACTTAGGAGCCTGTCTCAAAGGAAAGGCGGTATGTTATAATTGTGGATAGGAAGGGCACATTTCGCCTAACTGTCCCAATCCGAAGAAGAATCACGGATGCTTTGTATGTGGATCAACTGACCACATTGCAAAGAACTGCCCGAAGAAGGGGATAGAAGGAAATAAGGGAACTAATAACGGGAAGTTAGCTATTAGTGGTCCAGCTCAGCCGGGGAAATCAATGGCTCGAACTTTTAATATGATGGTCCAAGATGTGGTGGCATCAGGGGATGTAGTTGCAGGTATTATTCCGATCAACAATATAAATGCATACGTGCTATTTGATTCGGTTGCTACTTGTTCGTTTATAGCATGTGATTTTGCTAGACGACTAGAATTATTTCTCGAAAAATTGCCTATACCTTTGAACATTAAGGTAGCAAACGAAGAGATAATTCCTATTGAAGATATTCATAGGAGTTGTTGCGTAGATGCACGTGGTCGCAAACTATTGGTGGATTTGGTACCGATAAAGTTAGGAGAATTCGACGTAATTCTTGGAATGGATTGGTTGATTAACCATGGAGCAATTATAGATTGCCAAAAGAAATGTATGAGCATCAAGATGCTGAAACAACCTCCTGTAGTATTTTACGGTAGAAAATTATCGGGACGTCCATGTTGCCTTACGATGACACAAACTAGAAAACTTTTAAGGAAGGGTTGCGTATGTTACCTATGCCATGTTGTTGATATCCAGAGAGTGGGAGCAACCATGGAACAAATACCTATAGTAAATGAATTCATAGATGTATTTCCAAGTGAGTTACTGGGTTTACTGGCACGGATAGGGAGATCGAATTTGTGATGAACAACATGTGCTGTGAGCGGCACCAGTCTCAAGGGCACCGCATCTGCATATGGCGCTGTGGAAATGAAAGAACTAATGGTTCAAATGACAGAACTATTGGACAAGAAGTACATTCAACCATGTGTTTTTCGCCGTGGGAGCACCCTGTTGTTTGTCAAGAAGAAGAGCGGATCTTTAAGGCTTTGTATCGACTATCGGGAGTTGAACAAGTTAAAGATAAAGAATAAATACCCATTGCCGGATCAATGATCTCTTTGATCAATTGAAAGGGCAAAAGTATTTTCTAAAATAGATTTGCTGAAGACGGGTATCATCGGTTGAAGGTTAGGAAGGAAGATGTACCAAAGACTTCATTCAGGACTCGTTATGGTAATTACGAGTTTCTGGTGATGTCATTTGGGTTGACGAATGCACCTGCTGCATTTATGGATATGATGAACAAAGTGTTCAAATTATATTTGGACAAGTTCGTCGTGGTGTTTATCGATGATATTTTAGTCTATTCTAAGATGCCAGAAGATCATGCCGAACACTTAAGATTAGTGTTGGAGACACTAAGGAAGGAAAAGTTATATGCAAAATTCACCAAATGTGAATTTTGGCTGGAAAAGGTGCAGTTTTTAGGTCATGTCATTGACCAAGAGGGGATTTCAGTGGATCCAACGAAGGTGGAAGCAGTAATGAATTGGGAACAACTGAAAACGCCGACTGAGGTACGAAGTTTCCTAGGGTTAGCAGGGTACTATCGAAGATTTATCCAAGATTTTTTGAAGATAGCTACCTCGTTGATTAATTTAACAAGGAAGACGGTGAAATACGTATGGACAGATAAATGTGAAGACAGTTTTCAAGAACTAAAGAAAAGATTAAGTGAAGCTCCTGTTTTGTCATTGCCAGATGACACGAGAAATTTTGTAGCATATAGTGATGCTTCGCATAGAGGACTTGGTTGCGTGCTTATGCAGCATGGCAAAGTCATTGCGTATGCATCACGACAGTTGAAGGATTATGAGAAAGTTTATCCTACTCATGATCTGGAACTGGCCGCGGTAGTGTTTGCCCTAAAGATATGGAGACATTATCTTTATGCGGAAAAATGTGAGATATATACCTGGACCATAAAAAGTCTAAAGTATATCTTCACTTTCGAAGTAGTTGAATATGAGATGCAGAAGATGGCTAGAGTTGATAAAGGATTATGATTGTGAAATCTTGTATAACCCTAGAAAGGCCAATGTAGTTGCCGACGCCTTAAGTAGGAAGGGTCGGGAAAAGTTGTCTATGTTAACGGCTCGAAATGAGTTAATTACAGAGATGGCTAGGATAGAAATAGAAGTGAAGATGCCGAGTGATTCGGGGCAATTACTCTTTGCGACGGAGATGCAATCTACCATCGTAGAAAGGGTCAAGGAGGTACAACTCAAAACGGATGGGTGTAACCAAATGAAGAAGCAGTTATCCGAGAAGGAAGAGGTTAAGTATAGTCTTGATAATGAGGGATTATTAAGATTTGAGGGAAGAATTTGGGTTCCGAATGAGACAGAATTAAAGGAGCAAGTGTTATAAGAAGCTCATAGTTCGAGGTACTCGATACATCCTAGGAGCACTAAGATGTATCAAGACCTTCGACAGAGTTTTTGGTGGCCAAACATGAAGAGAGAAATAACAGAGTATGTGAGTAGGTGCTTGACTTGTCAAAAAGTTAAGGCCGAACATCAACGACCCAGTGGTTTATTACAGTCATTGGAGATTCCAGAATGGAAGTGGGAGCATATCACGATGGACTTCGTGGTGGGACTTCCGACGACGCAAAAAGGGTACGATTCGATTTGCGTAATAGTGGACCGGTTGACGAAGTCGGCTCACTTTTTTCCAATTAGGGTCAAGTATAACTTAGACCAGTTAGCTAAACTTTATGTTAAGGAAATCATTTCCAGACATAGAGTACCGATATCAATTGTGTCAGATCGTGATCCACGATTCACATCAAACTTTTGGAGGAGTTTGCAAGAGCAGTTGGGAACACAGCTGAAGTTAAGCACGGCTTATCATCCACAAACTGATGGGCAGAGCGAAAGGACAATTCAGACGTTAGAAGACATGTTGAGGTCTTGCGTCATGGATCTCAAGGGTAGTTAGGATGATCATCTACCACTAGTAGAGTTTGCATATAACAACAGTTATCATGCAAGTATGGGTATGCCGCCGTACGAAGCTTTGTATGGAAGGAAGTGCAGAACACCTTTGTGTTGGGATGAGGTGGGAGAACGCCGAATGCTAGGACCAGAATTTGTGCAGCAGATAGCGAATGTGGTAAAGTTAATTCAGATGCGTCTCGTTTACAGCTCAGGACAGACATAAGAAGTATGCGGACTCACATAGACTAAGTCAAGAGTTTAAGGTGGGCTCGTATGTGTTTCTAAAGGTATCTCCCTGGAAAGGAAAGATACGCTTTGGAAAGAAAGGAAAGTTAAGTCCAAGGTTTATAGGACCTTTTGAAGTATTAAAACGGGTGGGAGAGGTAGCGTATATGATAGCATTACCTCTAGACCTAGAACGAATACATAACCTATTTCACTTATCTGTATTACGTCCATATAAACTGGACTATAAACATGTGATCGAATATGAGCCGATTCATATCGAGAAATTAACGTGTGAAGAGTCGCTGATGAAGATCATTGATAGAAAGGAGCAAGTTCTGAGGAACAAGATAATACCATCAGTGAAGGTATTATGGAAGAACCACGATGCTAAAGAAGCAACGTGGGAACTAGAAGAAAAGATGAAGAAAAATTTTTCTCATCTATTTGATTAGAGTAAGACTAGATTCTGGGGACAAAATCTTTATAAGGGGGGAAGAATGTAACGACCGAGAAATTCGGATCTTATTGTAAAATAATTTTATTAAATTAAATAATAATAAAATCATATTTCATGTGTTATCAAGATGGTTGTCATTATATAACCTATTGATGTTAGAATGTCGTAGTATTTGAGCTACGTGGATGAATTAAAGTGTTTGAATTTCCAAGACGAAAATAAAAGTTTTCCGAGAAATTTTCCGAAAAACACTATTCATCGATATTTTCTTGGGATATAATTTTGAGTTTCCGAGAAATACGCAATGATGGAATAACAAGGTAAGATGGATATTGTAATAAAAATCTAGTTATGGAAAATGTAATAATTCGCTTGTGGACTTAATTTATAAACGTTAAGTAAAGCGAAGTGGTAAGGAATAAGTAATAATTGTATGATACTTGGTATTGTACGAAGAAATGAAAGCGAGTATAATACGAAGTATTATACAAGTTTTTATGAAGGATGAAATACCGTATATAAATTCTATATGAATTAGAATACAAGAATAATGCATCAACTATATGTGTATGTATTATGGAATGTTAATGGACTTGGAAAGATTGATAAGAATTAATATAAGTCCAAGTGATGGATTTGGAATGTAATTTGTGAACCGTAGGCTTTTGAACGAGCCAATTCGGACTTATAATGAAGAAGTTATGCGTCCGAGAAGTTCACAAAATTCATAAAATGAATTTAGTATCTGGTGCACAGAGTTGGCGCCGCGGCGCCAACCCTAGGCAAAAAGACCCACGCCGCGGCGCGGAATAGTAACCGAGCACACTACAAGAGTTCACCGCAGCGTGAACTATAGTACATATTGTGGCACTGCAAGGCCATGAACAGTACCAAAAACCTCTGAAGAGTGGCGCCGCAATGCGACCCATTAAGTAAGGACTCGCGCCGCAGCGCCAAGTCCAGGACAATCATACATTAAGAGCTCAAAGTCAGCAGTAACAATGTAAGCATAGAATTTGGCCAGCAGCGATGCCGATCTCGAAACAAAGATAGTAATGATGGTTTCTAAGTACAAAGAAAAGAAAACCTAATTGATTAAAAGTTAACATAACTTAAGGAAGGTAAGGTAACATTGTTTAAACTTTGTTAAACCTTAATGAATGTAATGTAAAGGTTGAGATAACCTAGTCGAATATAAATGCAAGGGTAATGATAAACCAGAACGAATAGTAAATGAATCTAATACACAATTAGATTGAAATAAAGGGTATGATATAGTCATATACATACTTGATTATATGTGACCAAATGTAAAGCATTATGTGATCATGTATTGTAGAGACTTAAACGACTTGAACATAAAGTTAATATACCGTAGCCGACGCTAGAGGCAAGTATTCTAACTCTTGTCTCAGTTCAATCTGAACAAGTTTTTGAGATTCATGTATTCTTTCGCATGAATTGAGTTATGTTGAAGTTTAAGCCAATTCCTTTAGCTAGACTTGATGTATTGATAATCTATTCATGTATTATCAAATGTTGCTATCTTTTGTCAACTACTTGATATAGTTTTCAAAAGAAGACTGATATGTTAAACAAATATTTTGTCGGTAAACGAGCAGTACGTGAGGTTGCCAAATGCTTAAACGTGCATACGTTTAATGGATGTAGTGTTGATCAACATAGAGTACAATAGGCTGATCACCTAGAAGTGCTCGTAAGTAATATCGGGCTTACGGAATTGCTTCCAGGTTATCCTTTTTTAATAAAGAATGAATACTCGAGGTCTCTGACCGGAGTGAATGTTTTACTAAATATTGTTATTATTGTAAAACATTTTGAAAGAAAAGATGAAGTGCTATTTTGAATTATCAATAGTACTTCATAACTATTGTTCAATTATTGAAGATATACAATTTGTATGTGTCAAGCATGTTGTTATTAACTTGTTATACTTGCTGAGCTAGTTATGCTCACTCTTGCTTGAACCATATGAATGCAGCTAAGACTGAACGTCCCGAAGGATCGAAAAAGGAAAAAGGAAAAGCTAAGGCAGATTATTAAGCTGTCTTGTAATAGTATAGGTCTATTGTTGTAATGTAACAGATATTATGACAAAGAACCTTTGTAATGGGTATAGAACTTGGGAAATAAAAATATTACTTTAAATATATAGTAGTTATGTCGTTCTTTGAGACTTTTCAATTGAATGAATGAATGAATGAATGAATGTTGTACAGTATAGCACCATCTGTCGGGTTGGAAGATACCCGGATTTGGGGGCGCTACAGTTAATGTTGAGGTGTTTTATCAGTATTTTGTCAGATTAGAGGTATTAAAAGATCAAATCAGTGTTCTTACAGCTTTATTGTGTGAGTTTTAATTTTTAATCTGACCGTTGGATCGTTGTGATTTTTTTATATGTTATACATATATAAGTTGAGTATATGTTCACAAATTTTGAACTGTTAAAAATGAACGAATGATTTGTAATGAATTTTAAGAGGTGACTGATTTTGAAATTAGGTTTATAAATGATTTTGGTGGAAAATTCTAGAATTGAGTGGGCCCCACTTGTGGTTGGTGAAGAAATGTGCTGAATTTTATTTCAAATGTAGTGGGTGGCAATAGTAGCGGTAAAAGCCATCGGTGCAGTGTCAAGTCTCGCTTGACGTGCTAACATTTTCTTATAAATAGAGGGCTAAGTTCAAATTGAAAAACACACCGTAATTCATAAGTTTTCTCTTTTTTTCTCTCTAGATTATCGAGTGTATTTTGTGAGTATTTAGATACTTGGTGAGTTGCTATTCATCAGTGTAAGTTTCCTTCAGGTCATATCCGATATCCAAGTGTAAATCTCTGCTCTTTGAGGTAAGGGATAGTAAGGGATATTAAGGGATGTTATATTCTTCATAATGATGTTATTCTTTCAATATCATTATACTGAAATATTGGTATGGATTTTATTGTGGAATTTCAAACTTTTTGAGTTGGGGTTACTATTCACGTATACGACACTATTCATGCATATAGCACTATTTACGTATATGACATTATTTATGTAAGACCCCAAATTATTAATAAATGAAATTTAATTTCCTCTATTTATCATTTTGAAATAGTAAGGGTTGATTTGATTAATGTGGTTAGTTATGGGTAAAACGCGCATATATTTTAAAAAAATAAGCAGGTGGTTATAAAATATTCATTGTTGTCGGGGATCATTCGTTTGGTCGTGGAATATTCTTGCTGTCAGGGAATATTCATACGACGGCGCAGTCTTTTGTGGGCCCCATAACGAAAAGCGATTGGATGAAGAAAACGACAAGTATAAGTTGTTTATAAATAACGTCATAGTTGTTATCGTTAACACTGTTGGAATACCCGGTGGTTAAAACACAGTAATACGCGTTGTTGCACAGTAGCACACGGTATTGCACCAATTATTGATTCTTACGTAAGAAGGCACTACGCAATAATTGTTACAATAGTTACTGTTCAGTATTTTATTTTATTGATTCAATAATTGCTTTGTTGATATTTTATATTACTGTTGTTTCAATAATTGTCACTACACAGTATTTTCCATTATCAAAGCATTAATTCATATTATCTGAATAATATTATTAGAAAACATTATTGGCAATGTCTAGAAAGTTCTGTCTAAGGAGAGGTTTGGTCACCTAAATGCGCCAATGAAGGAGAAATCCTTATTGAAAGCCCCTCTTTCCCAAGAATTACCCTCAGTTGCCATGTTGTGATTCTCATAATATTATTTGTGAATAATTAATTATTGATTTATATGATGAGGAAAATATTGATTTTATGTGGTTATAGATGGAGAAAATTTTTAAAGTGACAATTGTTAAAAAATTGATATTTTATCTTTTTTGATAAAATAATATTTTATTATATTATTATAATATAATAACGATGATATTTTTACAATGAATGTGGGATATATGAGTATATGAGGAGGAAGAGTATTTTTGTTGCAAAAGTTATTTAAAACATGTTAATCATGTCTGTGGGCCCATTTCTTGACTGAAATTTGATTATAGCTTGTAAAATCTCCCGTTTATGGATTTCGGTCAATTTTTGTTTGGAATTTGGAAAACCTTTCTTCTGCAAAGTTGTAGAGAATTAAATTTCCTATAAAAACTCTTGAGATTTGAATTTTCTGATAAAAGGGCTATTTATTATGAATTATTGAAGTTCCGAAGTTCCGAAATAATTGATTTTTGGAAGTTTTAATTATTATTTTTAAGAAAAACGTTTTTTTACATTGTGGGCCTCATTATACATGGGCAAGATGGCTGAGTTCAGATGGTCTTAAGGTGGGCGTGAATTTTGTTTTATAAATATAATATTATATTAAATTTTCTGCTTTGGTGTTCTAAGTAATTTCCTATAAATAGGGTGCTTAGGTTAGAATTGAAAATCACACCAGAAACTAAAGATTTCTCTCTCTTTCTCTCTCTATAATATTGAGCATATTTTGTGAGTATTCTAGTACTTTGAGTATTGCTATACGGTGCAAGTTCTTTCAGCACTATATCCAGTATTCCAGTCAGAAGTACTATTCTTTCTGAGGTAAGGGATATTTTTTTTTTAAAATGATATTATTTCTTCAATATCATTATGCCGAAATATTGGTTGCAACTTTTTATCAAATTTGGAACTTTTTTATGTCGGGGTTACTATTCATGAGTTACTATTCATGAGTTACTATTCACGAGTTACTATTCATGAGTTACTATTCACGAGTTACTATTCACGAGTACTATTCACGAAGCATGATGATTTTTTTTGGTGAAATTTCTATCCAAAATACGGCACTATTCACAGAAAAATTAAAATTTTGTTTTTCGTCCAAAATATCTATTCTGGATACTAGCTTTGATTGTATCCATGTTTTGATCATTCTGAATTTTACTCCACTATGATTATTTATGAGGTATTTTTGACATGGAATAGTTAAATACGAATCCTTAATATTTATTCTTTTGTTTCAATCAATTCGCTTTTCTTTCAAAGACTATATCCGATATTCCAAATCAGAAGTACTATTCTTTCTGAGGTAAGGGATATTATTTTTTTTAAAAATAATATTATTTCTTCAATATCATTATGCCGAAATATTGGTTGGAACTTTTTATCAAATTTGGAACTTTTTCAAGCATGATGATTTTTTTGGGTGAAATTTCTATCTTTTAGTGTCGGAGTTACTATTCACGATACTCTGACTATTCATGTAAAAAATTAAAATTTTGTTTTTCGTCTAAAATATCTATTTCGGATACTAGCTTTGATTGTATCCATGTTTTGATCATTCTTGAATTTTACTCCACTATGATTATTTATGAGGTATTTTGGACATGGAATAATGAAATACTGAATCCTTAATATTTATTCTTTTATTTCACTAGATTCGCTTTTCTTTAAAATATTTTTCATCATCCTCAGTCCTAAATAATGATATAACTTGAATATCTTTGGCCCAGTAGTGCAAAGATGAATGATTTCGATGAATATCTTTGGCCCGTAGTGCAAAGATGAGCAGTGTTTAGATGAACATGACCAATCGATGAATATCTTTGGCCTGTAGTGCAAAGATGAATATTTGATTCCAGATATATATTGATTGATGTTACAGGGATAAAAGATAGACAATGAACTTCTAAATTCATATATAGAAGATAGTAGTTTGCATTCTCTACTTAACTCTTATAATGAATTATTATTTCCGCTGCGAAGATTGATTTAAAACTTGTTGTCTATTGTATTCTATTAGATTTTTCCCTGTTGAAGACTAACGATAATTTGTTTTATATTATCTTAGTCATAATATTCTTTACTGGGCTAGTTGAGCTCACCCTTTTCCTTGTTGTTCCATTTTTCTTCTCAGGAGGCGAGAATGTAGTGAGTACTAGTCGGGGTGTGGAATGATGGTTCTAGAAGTCGTTTTAGTAGTCCTCACCATTTTTATAAAATAATGTATCAATAAATTGTAATGAGGACTTATTTGAGTGTGGATATTGTCTAGATGGCAATATTTGTATTTAAACTCACAGTTTTTATGTTGTATTAATAAAGTTGTAGTTGTTTCTGTACCATGTATTTTGACAACTCAGAATGGGTGTTCTATACCTGTTTGGGGGGCGTCACAGTTTACGTATATGGTACTATGTACGAATACTGAGTACTATTCACGAGTTACTATTCATGAGTTATTATTCACGAGTTACTATTCATGAGTTACTATTCACAAGTTACTATTCATGAGTTACTATTCACGAGTTACTATTCACGGGTACTATTCACAACAAAATTGGTTTCTTTTTCTGACTAAATTATCGTTGATTTATGAATCTTATTCTTGAAATTAAATGCAATTGTTGATCATATTGTTTTTATTATCATATATAACATTTTTATAACCCCAGTGATGGAATTTCTTTTGACTTGAGTGTAAAGATGGGTAGATTATTTGTATGATCATGACTATGGGTTCTCTTTGGCCAGTAGTGCAAAGATTAATTGTTGACTGGTATGATCATGACCATTGAATTTACAATTGAATATTTTTAACTTAAGTGCAAAGGTGAATTGATCAACATGGTTATAATTATGGTTTATATAGATTTTGAAATGATTATATATTTCTTTGAGATATTAATATATTTGGCTTGTAGTGCAAATATGAACTGTTGATGAATATCTTTGGCATGTATTGCAAAGATAAACTGTTGATGAATATCTTTGGCCCGTAGTACAAAGATGATCTGTTGTTGAATATCTTTGGCCTGTAGTGAAAAGATGATCTGTTGTTGAATATCTTTGGCCCGTAGTGCAAAGATGATCTGTTGTTGAATATCTTTGGCCCATAGTTCAAAGATGAACTGTTATTGAATATCTTTGGCTTGTAGTGCAAAGATGAACTGTTGTTGAATATCTTTGGCCTTTAGTGCAAAGATGAACTGTTGATGAATATCTTTGGCCGTAGTGCAAAGATGAATTTATTAGTATGATTATGAACAGGAACTGTGATTTGGTATAACCATGATCTTTGATGTTTCAGGTAAAGACAAGTGATGAAAATTATCTTTGTCCTGGGTGCGAAGAGGAATTTAGAATCACAATTATGATTATGATATTCATATAATTGTGGAAAGGAACTGTTGATTAATGTTACAGGGATAAAACATTGTTGGTGGACTTTTAATGTGGAGAAGATAATATACTTTATAGTCTATTTGACTCTTCTAATGGATTGCTCATTCCGCTGCAACTATGGTTGAAAATTTTTATCATCTACCATATGTTCTAAATCTCTGATTTATTACTGTTGAAGGCTATTGATAATTTATTTATCTTTAGTCATGGTATTCGTTATTGAGCTAGTTGTGCTCACCCTTCTGTTTCAAAATTCCTTTCAGGTAATAAGAGTGTAGCTGGGTCGAGCAAGGGTAACGGAGGAATAGAACGGTGGTCATCATTTAGTATTTATATTTGGTGAATCAAATAGGGAGAGGCGAACCCAATGTTGGAAGGGTGTTTTGCCACTATCATACAAGATGTCTAAAGACATACAACCTTGTGTCATCATAAGACAGGGTTGTGCACATCCACTTACTGAGTATATTTACGAGCACTACCTATATAATCTTGGTGTTTGTTTGAAGTATAATTCACGATTAGAGACAGTGGAGATAATGATCTGTCAAGAGAAGACTCACCATTGGAAAGAATATGATAGTAATCTTCTCATTTTTCTTTGGGGTCTATTGGGTCAACGAAGGATAATTCTGTGGCTATATGATATCTATCATAACCTAGACGCATGGCCTCCCATGTACAAAGGTTTCCTTGAGCACTTTTCAAAGATTCTAATTTCTAAAATAGTTCTTGACTGTTCCTTTATGTAAGATGTCATTGTGACGTGCTATCCAAGGTTCGGACATGAGTCACAGTTGGTATATATTTGTATCAAAACTCACATCATTTATGTTGTTGTATTTTGCACGACAATTGTTGTAATAAAGTTGTAGTTGTTTTCTGTACCATGTATTTGGCGACCCAGAATGGGTTGGATGGAATGGACCTATTTTGGGGTTGTCACACCATTTCCTTGTATTTGTAGCTGTACAGAGATGATGCATTAGATGTTGATATACTTAGGAATGTATGTATAGTTTTTATTCCCTATATCATATTATGCATATGTATGTATATCAAGAGATATTCAGCATTGACCCATGGATGGTCTTATGACACGGCCCGTACAGATGTCTTCTTCGACAGTTAGCCGTATTGATCATACCCCACCATCATTGGTGGCATTGGGTATGCGATCGTGGTATGATAACATGTCACCATCAGACAGGGTGACCGTAGATCATTTGTTGCAACATACTATGACCTTGTTGATGTTTCAGGTTCCCACAACATTTATGGATGGCATGCTTGAGCACTGGGTATCGGAGAGACAAGTTTTTCGATTTGGGACCTAGGAGTTGACTCCCACTCTGGACGAGTATGCACGGTTGACGATGCTGCCACTAGACAGACCTTGCATACATATGGCTTTGGGGGACATGAGTCGACGGTTCATGACCCTCATTTGTTTGAGGCGTAGAGTGGTGCATGATGAGCTTACATCGAGCCACGTTATATCCCAGCGCTTTCTATTTGACAGATTTGGCTCTAAGGATAGTTATACATGGCATTCCAGGGATTTCACCGCACCGGAGGATCATTGGCGTCAAGCCAGAGTGGATGTACTGATATTGTGCGTACTGTTGTATGTCTATATGCCACAGTACATGGATGAGATATACATTGGAGTCATCATGGTAGTGAGAGCTCTCAAGGAGGGTCATACCATCATTCCCATGATTATAGCAGAGACTCTTAGGTCAGCTACATACTGCTGTACTTATCCGACAGGAGTGTTCACGGGCAGTTCGGTCATGCTATACGTGTGGTTTATGTCACATTTGAGACCGATTGGCACCTTTAGACGGCATGAGTATTGTTTCACCCATGACATAGTCATGTCATACTCCTTTTAGCCATCGGAGTGTACGAATGCTTTGGCTTGGTCTATGTTCTTGGCGGATATTAGGGATCTGTTTAGCATATTGCCGTGCTCGGGGCTTAGCTCACCTTATAGCTTTATTACTCACGCTCCGGGCATGGACTATCTCCCTCTGGCTGGCTTGAGGGGCATGACTACCTACCACCCGCTGGCCATGATGTCCTAGTTTGACCAGTTTCAGGACTTTCATCCTTTTGAGGGGGCATCGGGTCAGCATTCCACTTCTCGTTATCTTTCAGTAGAGGACCGATCCCGTGTGTATGCTTGTTGGGATCAGCATAGTATTCCGCATGGATGGGGACAGAGATTGCACCGGTTGCGGTAGTATCCACATTGCTGAGTAGTGATTCAGACGATGTAGAGCACATGGAGAACATTGATTCCTACATCGAGGAGGAGCCAGTTGCTGGGTTGCCAACATTTCCTTTAGATTCTCCCGAAGACTAGTATCTTGTTGTGATTCATATTCAAAGACAAGATTTTGAGCAAGAGTCTTCATCTGATGACCTTTGAGAGAGACCAGGCTAGAGCCTTGATGTTGACTGCCCTTGATGGGATAGACGCAGTTCTATTAGAGAGAGATGAGGCATTAGCTCGAAGAGATGCCGTTGTTGTTGAGCGGGATGAGGCTAGATTAGCCAGAGATGCAGTGATAGTTGAGCGGGATAGTGCTATATTTACTTGGGATGTAGCCATTACAGATAGTACTGCAGTGAGGTCCCTTACCACTGGTATGATCGCAGAGATGAGCGCTTACATTGATGAGTATATGGTCACCATGCAGATGGCTGTAAATCTGTTGGGTCGTGTGTGGATATTCTCGTACAGGAGACCACAGCTTTGCCTCCTTCTTCTGAGAGGGACGCCATGTTGGGCTTGTTAGTTCGCATATATCCGGACTTATAGATGAGTTTGTATTCTCCTGCATAGACTAGCTTAGCCATTTTGTCATGTACAGTTTACATTGTGTATGTCAAACAACATTATATATGGCAGGGAAATATATTTTTGATCACTTCCCTTTTAGATATGCTTTGCTACTTGCTTGATATTTTGTCTGCTGCTTCAGGGCTTGCGATCTTGATGTATTCTGAATTCCTCCTTGAGGGATGGACATTTAGATGTCTCTGGACAGTTCAGAATGGATCATTGATATGTATGTATCCCTACCATCTTTGGTGTCTTGGGACTGGTTTCTGCATGCAAATATGGAGAGGAGTTTGGCTTTCCTCTCTGAGATTGACCGCACCACAGATGGTCGCCAGTACTTCTATTTAGGAGAAGCCTAGTTAATTCCATCTCTTATGGATTGGTGTTGCTCTTCAAGGTATGACCGTAGCTTAGATAGTCGCCGAATCTCCTATTTGGGAGGAGTTCAGGTAATTCCATCCCTTTGGTCTAAAGCCAATGAAATGTAGTGTATTGAAGGATGATCCCAGTAACAGTTGACAAGGGTTTGTGTTTCGGTAGGGGGTGAGACCGCACCATGAATGATTGCCTACGTACTCCTATTGAAGAGGAGATCAGGTCTGCATAGTTCGAACCTGGTGTAAGAGGTTCAACGCTGTATGTGGCAGTAATGGTGTAGGAATTTTTTTGTTATTTTTGTTTTTATAAGGAAAAGGGTGGAAATGTTTTTGTTGTTTTTATTTTATTGCGACCGGACCATATGAAATGGTTGCCTACGTACTCCTATTGAAGAGAAGATTAGGTCAGCATTGTTCGCCCCTCAGGGCGAGTTGAAAAGCATGATCCCATGTGCAGGTCAGATTGCGGGGAGGAGAAAGTTTAATCCTAGGTTGAGGATAAACTACAGGGAGGAGTTTGATCCCATGTATGGGTAGCCAAACTGCAAACGTGAGAGGTTCAATCCGTAGTGGGATGACCTAAGTTGTAGGAACGCAGAGAAGCCAAGCTGCTGGCTTGAAAAGTATGTTTCCCTGAGGGGCAAAATGTGGAAAAGTTATATGTGGTAAAGGGTTAAAGAACCAGAATGACTGGTGATCTGATGATCCAACACCAGGATGTTTGCTTGATGGCAACTTCAGACATTGTACCATTTCACGGCATCCGAGTTGATTAGTTGTGGAAATTCATCGCCGTCCATTTCTTGCAATCTGAGAGTGCCTCTTGTCAATACTTCCTTGACAACAAATGGGCCTTCCCAGTTAGGAGCGAATTTTCCCTTAGATTGATCTTGGTTGTCAAGGATCTTCTTCAAAACCAAGTCATGCTGTCTAAACTGCCGTAACCAGACTTTTTTGTTGTAGGATCTGGCGATCCTTTGTTGATATAACTGACTATGGAAGATAGTCGCGGTTCGCCTTTCGTCTATTAGAGACAATTGGTGATACCTATCTTGTACCCATTGGTCTTCATCCTGATGGGCGTCTATTAACACTCTGAGGGATTCCATTTTAACTTCTATAGGGAGCACTGCTTCCATCCCATAGGTTAATGTGTAGGGGATTGCCCCATTGGAAGTGCGCATTGATGTTCTGTAGGCTAACAGAGTAAGAGGCAATAAGTCAGGCCATTATTTGTGATTGGAAGACATCTTTTGCATGATCTTCTTGATGTTTTTGTTAGCCGCTTCAACAGCACCATTCATCTTTGAACGATAGATGACAGAGTTGAGATGTTTGATGTGGAATTTACTGCATAATTCCTCCATCATTTTGTTGTTGAGGTTCTTAGCATTGTCTGACACAATCACCTCTGGTTGTCCATATCGACAAAAGACATTGTTTCTGATGAAAGCAATGATGACTTCTTTGGTAACCCTGGGGAAGGAGGCTATTTTTACCCACTTGGTGAAGTAGTCAATCATAGTGAAGATAAATCGATGTCCATTACTGGCTTTAGGCTCAATGGGCCCAATAACGTCCATTCCCCACATTGAGAAAGGCCAAGGTGAACTCATGTTGTGGAGTTCCCGTGGAGGGGCGCGTATAGCATTCCCAAGAATCTGGCACTGATAACATCTCCTGACGTGGTCATTGCAATCAACTTTGAGAGATAGCCAATAATGTCCTGTCCTGAGGACTTTCTTGATAAGGAGGGGGCCACTCATGTGGGGGCCACAGACTCCACCATGGGGCTTGATCTTTATCTAAACATCTGAGGAGGCCTAGTCGTGAATCTCTTTTGTAGAGCGCATCTCTACCCAGGTAGAATTTCATAGCAAGTCGATGGATCCGCCCCTTCTCAGTCGGGCTCGCCTCAGCGGGTGTAGATCCATCTCATAGGTATTCCTTGATATGTTGATACCAAGGATGATGGATTGGAGGTAGCTCATCCGATACTTCTCCAACATAATTCCCATAGGTTGGGGCCTTGTGCAGGGAAATTATGATGTTTGGCAAGTGTCCTTTGTCAGATATACAAATTAAGGAGGCCAAAGTTGCTAGCGCATCCGCAAAGTCATTCTTATTACGAGGAACGTGTAGAAAGGAGATTTTATCGAACTCCAAAACCATCTGTAATACTTGCCGATGGTAAGGCAGCAAATGTAGTTCCTTGGTTTGATAGATTATGGTGGATTGTCTGATTACCAACTCTGAATCCCCAAGGACAGTTAACCGCCTGATGCACATTGAACGGGCAAGTTTTAGCCCCATGAGACAGCCTTCATACTCAGTTGTGTTGTTGGTGCTGACAAATTGCAATTTGACGGCGACGGGATACTGCTCCCCCGTATTGGATACTAGAACTGCTCTAGCTCCAGACCCTTCCATATTAATAGCTCCATCGAAATACAGCTTCAATGCTTGGCGTGTATCGTACTGATGGAGTTGCTGAACTGTTATTATTCCCTCATCGGGGAAGTATGTCTCCAAGGGTTTGAAATCCCCTAAAGGTGCATCGGCCAGTTGATCCACGATTCCTTGACCTTTGATGGACTTTTGAGTCACGTAGACGATGTCAAATTGTTGTAGGATCAACTGCCATCTAGACAGCCGGCAATTTAACATGGGTTTATTGAACACGTATTTGAGAGGATCCACGCGGGATATGAGATGGGTTGTGTGACCATGGAGTTAATGTTGTAACCTCATGGAAGCCCATGCTAAAGCACAACACGTCTTTTTGATTAGAGTGTACTTGTGTTCACTACTACTGAATCTTTTGCTGAGGTAATAGATAGCTCGTTCTTGGCCTCTATCGTCCTTCTATCCCAGCATACAGCCTATGGCGTTGTCACTTATGGACATGTACATGAACAGGGGAACACCATCCCTGGGTGGTACCAAAATGGGAGCTTTGATTAGCTATTCTTTAATTGTGAGGAATGCATTTTTGCACTCATCATTCCATTTCATGGAGGAGTTCTTCCTTAATAGCTTGAAGATTGGCTCACATGTTGCTGTGAGTTGAGAGATAAACCTGCTAACAAAGTTGATTCTTCCTAAAAATCCCCGTATTTCTTTTTCTGTCTGAGGAATGGGCATTTTCGTGATGGCTTGGATTTTGGTAAGATCCAACTCAATCCCTTTGTAACTGACTAGAAATCGTAGCAACTTGCCTGATTTAACGCCAAAGGCGCATTTGGCTGGATTCAACTTCAAGTTGTACTTACGCAACCTGTTGAACAATTTTTTGAGATGGTCTAAGAGGTCTTCCTCCTTCCGGGATTTGACAATGATGTCATCAACGTAGATCTCGATCTCTTTGTGCATTAAGTCATAGAAGAGAGCCAACATAGCTCGCTGGTAGGTGGCTCCGGCATTGATGAGGTCGAATGACAACCGTCTATAGCAAAAGGTTCCCCAAGGCGTGATGAAAGCAGTTTTCTCACGATCTTCCTCAATGACCATGATTTGATGGTACCCATAAAAGCAATCAAAAAAGGAGTACATGCGATAATGAGCGATGATTGTCAATGAGAATATGGATAAATGGCACGGAAAAAGCTATCTTTTGAGTATATATATATATATATATATATATATATATAGCGATAAACGCATCCGAATGTAAAATCCGAGGCTCATTGAATAGAGTTCGACAACAAATATTCATATATATATATATATATATATATATATATATATATATATAATTTAGTAAACGCAAAGGATATAAAATATGTGGCTCATCGAGCAAGTTCGAATATAGTTCATATATATAAGTATATATATATATATATATATATATATATATATAAGTATATATATATATATATATATATATATATATATATATATATATATATATATATAAGCAGTAAATGCTCCGGATATAAAATCTAGGCTCATCGAATGAAATCCGACACGTAGTTCATATATATATAAGTATATATATAAAAAAATAGTAAACGCTCCGGATGTAAAATCCGTGGCTCATCGAACAAAGTCCAACACACAGTTAATATATATATATATATATATATATATATATATATATATATATATATATATATATATATATATATATATATATATATATATATATATAGAGCCCTTCCATAGCAGTTAGGTTTCTTTATAGTCTTGTCTGACACCCCCCTTTTTTGGACCGTTGATAAATTGAATTGATGGTCACGATTAACTTTTCTATTTGATAAAAGTAAAGCACGGGTTGTTGTGCCTAATTATTTACATGTCTGGCTTCTATTTTTTAATAAGTGAGGTCCACGTAAAATTATATTGTCGATATAGTTATAAAAAGTGAATATTTATTATTAAAATAATCCCACTTAAGAGCTTCTACCGAAACACACATATTTTTTAATTTTTTTTCTCCTACCGGTACATGTCAAATTTGATCTGGTACCGCATTAAAATAATCAAATAATCCGGCCGGAAGAGCTTCTACCAGCTTACACATTTTTTTTAAAATTTTTTTTATTTCTCCTTAAATGCAATTTGATACTGGTAGCATTAAAATAATAAAAAAAAATCTACTAGTAAGTCTGTTGATCTGGTTGGTATTAAAAATTGAAAAAAAATAATAGGACAATAAGACAACTTGTCACGGTGACAATAAAAAAATGAAAAAATGATTTTATTCAAGCAATTCATTTGCTAAAACAGTTCGAACTTCATGACCTCAAACTCCATACACTCGTCATATGACCACCCAGCACCACGGGCCTAGTATTAATTTCAACCAAGGATATATCTTTATATTAAAACTTCACCATCCCCAAAATCTATATTCTTGCATTATTATTATATTACGATTTATTATTATTAATAATTCTATATATATACATATGGGGTTTTCTATTTAGAAATAAATTAATATCTATATTTATTATTATCCCTTTAATATTTTTCTTATTTTTGTAATAATATCAATAAAAAGGATTATTAATATATTAAAAAAATCATTCTTTAATAAAATATAAATAATGATTTTATATTCATGTATTACTATTATTAAAAATAATATTAATAATGATTTTTAATATTAATATAAATAATGTGATTATTAATTATTAATATTAGTCCAGAATAAAAATATCCATACAGTTCAACAAAATAGATAATTTTTTTTCGTATTAATAATATGAAGTGGTTTTATGTGATTCAATAATATTCATATTACTAAGTTATGAATTTGAAAATCCCATAAAGTTCAACCAAATAGACATTCTTATTAATTAATATGTACATTAGATAACATTGGATAAGTTCTATATCTCAGAGGCCGGAAGTAATCTTGCAGATTTCTTGTAGAGCTCCCATGCGACGCGGTAACGAAAGACTGTGACATCTTCCAAGGACCACTTCTCTTCAGAAATATTACCATTGGCCCTAACGAAACAGTCAACATACTTGCATACAAAAATGCCACAGTCTGAGTTGTTGTGTTATTTTGGTCAAATCTTTAAAGTGCACTTACGGTGGGATTACCATTGGGCCACTCACGCATGTCGGATTACCATTTACATAAACAAAATGGTATCAAATGTACTGCATGTACAAAGTAGTTGGTTAATAATTTTTTAATATTAAAGGACATTATAAAATTAAAATATTTTAAAACTAAACATCTGCATGACTTTAACAAATTCTGAGTACATTTCATGTAACTTAATATACTTAGTGTCATTGTAGTGCGGGTCAATTATGGTAACCATCCAATCTTCAACTGCGAATAGGAACAAGACAAAATGGCGTTGATTGGTACTACACACTGGCATGAATATGTATTTGCATTCGTGTAAAGGTGGACCAACATCTTGGTTAACATACGGATCGCAAAAACTCCATGCAATATTCACGTTAGTGCGGGGCACATAGCCACCTTAAGATGCATGAAGAATGAATTCATGAAACCAAATTGGGACCATCTTTGTATTCCCGCGACACAGTAGTATTCCTCTCTGCATCTCGTAGCAACAACATATAAGCGTCGATGACATGCTCGAATATCGAACTCCCGGGCCCTAAGGATTGCCTTTGCATTGTGTTCTAATTCATATAAGCTGGCGCGGATGTGATAAAGGATATAAATCCCTACGGTGCCACCGTTTCCAAACATATGTTTATTTACAAATGTCTCCTTCCAATCTTTAAGTCTTTTGGATAAGGACCCTTTTGGTCCATAAGAGATGTGGTCTCCGCATCTTGTACACGATTGAGACCCAAATGTACATTATTATTATATAGCAATAATAATTAAAACCATCACTATTAACATAACTATATATACCTTTTGTGAACTAGATCCCTTGGCGTCGAAAAGTCCCAGTAAATGAAGAGTTGGTTGGAATGAAACACTCCTCATAGGTTTGGAAGGTTGGAATGTAACACTCCTCGTGAGGCTTGGGTGGTGGGAATGGAGCTCTCCTCGATTACTTGTGGGGTGGGTATGTAGCTCTCTTGTACAACATAATCAGTTTGTTTCTCAAGCCCTTCATTGAGTTGTGTGTATTGGGATTTGTGTGGTCCAAAATTTGTGGGACCCCCACAATCCGAGGTATTTGTTTACCTCTTGCTTGAAAGTCGTATAGGGTGTATTGGAAATCCCAATTATTTTTTGCGAGAACCAACTCGGGAGGCGGTGAGTAAATCTTGAAAATTTATCAAGTAACGACTTTTCACTCTCGACTTGTCATGTAAGATAAACACAAACAAATATTATTAACAATAAATATGAATAAATGTAATTTTAAGTATTTACTCCAATACATGATTTATTAAAGAAGAATATAATTTTATACCATTTGAATAAGGTGTTGTTGGTTGTAAATGGCCCGGGCTCATAACAACTATCGTGGTCGCTTTGCACAATCGAGGGTTGATTGGATTTTCCAACGTGTAATTTTCCTATACTAGACCATGTAATCATCTATTGGGACATAATCGAAATTTTTAGTTTGTTATCCTTGAGATGATCCATGTATGCCTCCCACATCGAAATATATTCCCCTCTCAAGGCCATGCAATCCTCGACATCAATAAATTTAAACTTTTCTCCTTCCTAAGGTCACCGTGGTTTTTGGTACATTGATGGTATGCCTTGCATGAACCCGAACTATCTCCACACACGCAGTCAAGCATCTGAAATTCCACAATATCAAAGTGGATCAAGGGACCCCATCGGATCCCAACAACACGCTTTTAAATTAAATCCACCGATATCATCATCCCACATTATGTAAGGCCGCCAAACCACATCCCACATAGACTTAATATCTAACTCCCCTCGGTAAAATGACAAATGGTGATGGGGATTCTCACGTCTACCAGGGTAACTGTGGGCTCCAAAATAGGACCATGCTAAAGCCCTAGGTAACCATAAGGATGATTGTGGCCAAGGGTTTGGCTTTCCAATACTTACATGCTCATAAGCCCAAATTTATAACAATGTAACACAACCATTAATGTATTTAACTCCTTTCCTAGTAGCAGTATATAAAGATCTGTACAAATATGCTAACACTACCACGCCCCAAGAGTAAGTTACACAATCTTCAGCGTTGGCAATAAAAGATATATATCGTGGGTGCACACTATTTCTATTCCTATTAGGGAATAATATTTCCCCACACAACCACAACATGTATGCCTTTGTGTGTCGCCCTACAACATCTTTACTTTCATTCTCGGGACATTTATTAAAATGTTCGTGCAACCACACTAATGAAATTGCCTTTGCGTTTTTTGAACTAAAATATTCACGACTAATTTATCTCCAAAACAATCCCTAAAATAATTCAAATTGGTGACAGCAAGGGGACCCGTTAAGGGCTTTCCCACCACCGGTAACCCAAAAATAAAGTGAACATCCTCTAACGTGATTGTTATTTCTCCACAGTTTAAATGAAAAGTATTGGTCTCAAAACCATCTCTCGACTAAAGGCGGATATCGAGACCAAGATCGGTTTGGTGTATAACACCTTGAAAACTAAATACTCCAAATCCACATTTACCTAAAAAGGATTTTTGTTCTTTTATCAAAGCCCACTGATTATATTTACGATCGGTATATTGACTGGAGCCTAGTTTTCCCTATCTCTCCCATGATATATGTCATCGATACATGATCTTGTTGATCATCGAAACACTGGATCAATTGGCCCATATTCCCAACTATCCATATTTTACCTAAAAAAATACATCAATTCCATATTAATATTAAGATGCATGACAAAATGAAGTTGAAAGTAACATCTTTTGCAAAATGAAAATAATAACAATACACACTAACATGCATTAAAAAATCTGAACAACATGCATGTAATAATAACATGCATGTATATAATGTAATAATATTAACATGCATTAAAAACTAATAAAAACAGAAACTATTAAAAACAAAAACAATAAGAAGAAAAATAAATTAAAACAATAAGTGAACAATTGAGTACTTTGGAATAAAATAAAAAGAATAAATGAAAATAATAATAAAATAAATACTTATCAATGCATGCTTTATCTTTGCAAAAGTTTTTCTTCTTTTTTTTTTTTTAAGATATATCTTAAGCGAAGCTTAGCTTTTTAATTTTTTTATCTTCTTTTCTCCATTGTATAATGATGACTCAGCAAATTAAAATAAAAAATAAATAAAAAAAGCATCCGTAAGATACGACTTCATCAAAGCAACTTATGTAAAACAAGACCCGGCCAAGATACATTTTGTCACAATGACAATTTGGAATAAATAAAATTTCGGTATCCCAAACTATTCACTGCTAAACAGATTCGAAATCGCGACCTCAAGCACCAATCCCTCGTCATATGACCACCCGAGCACCACGGGCCTAGCTGCTAATTTCTACCAAGGATATATCTTTATAGTAAAACTTCACCATCCCCAAAATCTATTAATTGGATTTGTTAAAATAGAAATAAGTTAATATCTATATTTATTATTATCCCCTTTAATATTTTTCTTATTTTTGTAAAAATATGTCCAATTAGTCTAATTAATATATTAAAAATAAATATCATTCTTTAATAAAATATAAAGTGATCATTATAAATCTTGCATTATTTTGTTGTTATTATACGAAAATAATAACAACAACAGAAACTATTAAAAAATGAACAAATGGAATATCTTACAATAAATAACAATAACAGCTATAACAATATCTTACATTAAAATCTTCGGTATCTTCAGAATATAATAAATGGAATCCAGCCGGTTCAACTTGTTGAAGTTTTCATGCATTAAAATCTTCCGAAATACTCCCTCTATACTCTCTGTTATTTTTAGTTTGATCTAGCTTGGCAAGTGAACTTTAGTTTGAACAACATGTGTTCTCAATAGACGTTTAAATAAGCTCATGCAAGTCCGGTACATGAATTATTTTAGGACCAAATTCAAACATTAATACTGTTATGGGTCACAGCTTTTTAGTTTACCGAGCTTGCAGGTGTTCTTTCCCGAGGCGATGTGGCAAAAAAAGTAGTCAACATGGCAGAAAAAGTACTTATCAATGCATGCTATGCTGCAAAAGTTTTTTTTTTTTTTTTTTTTTTTTTTTTAAGTAGAGTGCGACTAAATCGGCTTAGCTTTTTAAATTTTTTTTATTTTCTTTTCTCCATTGTATAATGATGACTCAACAAATTAAAATAAAAAAATAAATAAAAAAGCATCCAAATAGATCTGACTTCATCATCCGCTTAACTTATGTAAACAAGACCGTTTGTCATCGTGGTGACCGACAATAAAAAAAATAAAAAATTTCAGATCCCAAACTATTCATTTGCTAAGCAGTTCAAAATCGCGACCTCAAGCACCAATCCATCGACATATGACCACCCGAGCACCACGGACCTAACTGTTTTAATTTACCTTGGATTTGTATATATCTTAAAACAGTCCATTTCCCCCCAAATTAAATTTCTCAATATTTTATTATAATTATTCGTTATTATTATTATTATATTATTATTACGAATTGAGTATAAAGCCGTTCCATATTGTACCGGCTTATGTACTTTTTTATTAGTTTATTACCATTATTATTATTATTATAAAGTTGTATCGGCTGGTCTTTTTACCTTTAAATATTGTCTAGGAAACTGCTATTTTCTCAAGTTATCTTCTTCTCCATGAACCCGAATTTGTTCTCTGATATTATTTTCTCTTTTCACCTCTACTCATAATTTGTTTCATCTGGTTGCCCACTTTCACTTCAGAAAATCAAGTTGAAGTTCTGATCGAGCAAAATTCATCACTATTATTCACAAGTAAGTTTTTCAAAATGTCATATAATACATCTGAATTTGTCAGTGAAGTTGAAAGTAATAAATCGATATTGTTCGTCGTTGGTCAATTATTTTTATGCGTTGGAAGAGGTTGAATATTTTATAGATCATATGCTTTCAAAAAATGGATTTGAGATTAGAATTGCAACTAGTCATAAACATGCTATCTGAATGATATCAGATCTAGGCAGTATGTATGTAAGAAAACCGGTACACCAATTGTTGGCAAGAGTTTACCTGATGATGAAGATAGTAGTAATAAAATAACTAGACAGAGAGACTCGATAGGACGAACAATGTGCAAAGCTAGAATATATGTTGTCCACAATAAGAAAGAAGACAATTGGCGTATTTCTACTGTTGAATTAGAGCACAATCATCACTTAGTGACCCCCACCAAAGTAGATTTGATAGAGACACACAGAAATATTACTCATGTTGCAAGAAATTTAATTGACACTTTAAATAAGTCCGGTATTGGTCCTAGTAAGATGATGAATGTTTTGAGCACAATGGGAGGTGGTTTGCAAAATGTTCCTTTCTCTACTGCCAATGTTGAGAATGTGGTGCGAGATTTAAGGCGTGATTCTGCAGATGAAAATGATGCCAGTCTGCTTGTCAATCATTTGAACAAACTTGCATCCGGGAAGTGCCAAACAAATTTTTTTTTCCGAGTGAAACCCGGTGAAAACAACCGCATAGCTTGTATTTTGTGGGTTGGCCTTGCGATCAAGGTTTATGTATCAGCGGTTCGGAGAAGTTGTGACATTTGATAGTATATCTGGGACAAATAAGTATGGCATCTTTGTTTGTTCCATTTGCGGGGTCAACCACCATTATCGATCTATATTATTTGGATTTGCATTATTACGAGACGCAGACGGAGAGGACACTTTCATTTGGGTATTACGAGACATGGCTTGAAGCCATGGACTACAAAGGCACCTACAACCATCATCATTTGATCAAGACGAGCTATGAGTAATGCTATTGCTACTGATACTTCCTTCTAGTTATCATTTATTGTGTTCTTGGCATATTAGCAATAAATTTCTGAAAAAATTGCATCATGTTTATTACGAGCACCCATCGTTCAAAAATGATTTTAACAAGCGTGTGTATAACTCATTGTCCATCGAGGAATTTGAAGAGCGTTGGCATTTTCTGATAAGTTCCTATGAATTGTATACCAATGAATGGCTTGGAAGTTTGTATGATGTACGACAGAAATGGATTCCAGCATATAAAAAGAGATATTTTGTCGTGGGAATGACTACCACTGGAAGAAGCGAGAGCATGAATGCCTTTTTGATGAGTATGTTAATGCATCAACGGTATGCTATGTTTTGTGTACTTGAGTCAAAAAAGGCTATAAAAAGGCAGGTTTATTAGGGAGAGGAAGGCCGACTACATAACAAAACATCGTAAAAGGATTATGGTACTCGGTTCATCTTTAGAAGTTCATGTTTGCACAAGTGTACACAAAAGAGATGTTTAGACGCGTTTCTAACGTCAATTAAATCGATTCCATGAAATACAATGTCCATAAACTTAGTGAGTTGTGTGTCACGATACTAAGGTTTATCACGATTATATAATCTGCGAATCTGGCTAAAAGTGGTGGAAGATATAAAGAAGTTGTCAACAATCGACAAGCGGGATAGGTAACATGTAAGCGCCAAATGTTTTCTCACTCACGGTGAATTATGCAGAGCACATCTTGAGATATTTCATAGCAAAGAGTATTTCACAAATACCGAAGAGACATGATCCTTCATCGGTGGACAAGAGAGCGAACAAAAGCAATGGTGAAGACTTACTCTTTAACTCCACATCTGTGACTTGAACAAAATAAAGCATTGCGCTATAATCATTTGATGGTGATTACTAGGAGTTAGCGAGCAAAGTGGCTTTCTCGATCGAGAGGTTACAAAGCTGTTCTTAAACCCGAATGCGAGGAAAAGAGTTGGTTGACCCGGTATGATCCGGATGAGAATATTCTTGAATCTGGCGGATGATGGCGACATTGATTGCACAGTTGGAGATCCAAATCATGATATGGGATACGATAATGACGATGAAGATGCAGAGGTGGAAGAAGAAGAAGAGTTTTTGCCGCCTAATATTTCTCAAACAAAGGGCCGCAAAAAATAATCTAGATTCAAGAGTGCACTCGAGAAAATCATTCCTTCTAAGACTCATCGAAAATGTGCAAATTGTGGCTTTGAAACAGACCACGATAAGCGAAATCACTATCGAGTGCTAGGGATTCCTGAGCCAAAAAAATAGGCATCGGTTGTATTAATCATTCTATATTTTTTTATTTTATGAAAATGAACATGTAATATGTACTATTCCTCTTAATGTTATGCAGTACTAGTATTGGTATAATCTGTACTTCTAATATTGATAATCACATTATTATTATTATAATAATACTTCACTACTTTTATAAATTCGATAATCACATTATTATTATACTTCACTAGTTTTATTAATAATAAAATCATTTCTTAATAATAAAATCATTGCTTAATATATAAAATCATTACTAATAATCATTGCTTAATAAATATAGATATTAACTTATTTCTAAATAGAAAACCCCATATGTATTATATAGACTTATTAATAATAATAAATCGTAATATAATAATAATGCAAGAATATAGATTTTGGGGATGGTGAAGTTTTAATATAAAGATATATCCTTGGTTGAAATTAATGACTAGACCGTGGTGCTCGGGTGGTCATATGACGAGTGTATGGAGTTTGAGGTTGCGAGTTCGAATCTTTTTAGCAGCGAATTGCTTGAATAAAATCATTTTTTCAATTTTTTATTGTCATAGTGACAAGTTTGTACCCGGTAAATTATTTTTTAATTTTTAATACCGGTAGTATCATTTTGTTTTAATTTTTTAATTGTTTTATTATTTTAATGCCGGTACCATATCATTTTGTCTGTAAGTAGGAGAAATAAAAAAATTAAAAAAAAAATGTAATAATGTTCTAGAAGCTCTTCCTAATGGGATTATTTTATTATTTTAATTCCAGCCGTATCAGCCTGTACCGGCCGGGAGAAATAAAAAAAATTAAAAAAATGTGTAAGCCGGTAGAAGCTCTTCCGGCCGGATTATTTTAATAATAAATATTCACTTTTTATAACTATACTGACAATATAATTTTACGTGGGCCTCACTTATTAAAATAGAAGTCGGTACAGGTAAATAATTAGGCACAACAACTTTGTGTTGAAATTTTATCAAATAGAAAATCGCAGACCATCAATTCAATTTATCAACGGTCCAAAAAGGGGGTGTTGCACAGTACTCATAGCAACCGGCTGCTATGGAAGGGCTCCCTATATATATATATATATATATATATATATATATATATATATATATATATATATATTAAAGCGATGAGACGCCTCGCATCAAGTCTAGGCTCAATCGAGGCATAAATCGATAATCTTAGTCCATATATATATATATATATATATATATATATATATATATATATAAACAAAAAAATAAAACCACTGATCAAGTCCTGGGCACACCTGTAACACGACTCTCAACGTGAAAGAAGTGTGTGTGCAGAGATGAAGAGAAAGGCTTTAAAGTGTGTGAGAAGGCTTATAGTGGGCTGCCAAAGAAGGCTTCTATATCTTTAAAGTGGATGAAACTCGGCTCCCTTCGGTACAAAAGTAGCTATATGTGAGCTCACAAGTGTTTAAAATGGGAAAGAACTCGGTATATTGCAAGTACGGAGCAAATTTTACAGGGCTTCCTTGTTCTTTCTCTTCTCAAAATGGCCACCCCAAGCCCTCTATTTATAGAGGGGGAACCGAGTGTACTGCTGGTCACTGGGTTGCCCCGAGTTTCTTAAGGTCGGTCATTTCGCGAAAGACGTGCATAACGTAGTATTGCAATGTCCACTCGAACTTTCAAAATCGCAATCTGGGCATCCGACTGAGGTATATAGAACCTATTTCGGATAGCCGTTGTCGAGAGTTGTACAATGGCATGGGATTAGCGGTTGTATGAAGTCATGAAGATTGGAAGATGCCCTCCGGTCTTCAAGCTTCAAATTCTATCTGTTACCTCGCACAATAGTCACTCGAGATTGGTTTTCCTTAATTCTTGTGGGACATCGTTGTGTAGAGATGTGTGTATGAAATGTTGAGACGACGTGATGTGGCCTTAGAGTGGCGAGATGATGCCTTTGCCTCTCACCAGAGTTATCGCCGGTTTGGGCAGATAAAGTAGACGTTGCTCAGGGTTATTACTGAGATTGGACTGCTGCATGTGTTGAAGGTCCTCAGTGTCAACTCTGAGGTGTGCCTGTCCTCCCGGTGTCATCTCCGGGTTGGTACTGGGTGTCTCGTTGTGAGCACTGAGATTGAAGCTGGTTGCATTTGAAACAAGCATTTTTGGGGTTATCGCCGGAACTGCATTCCTTGGGCTGATCAGTAAGGTTGGTAGCTATTCCCATGATTGGGACTGAGACTGGATACCTTGGGGTTATCTCTGAGATTAATCGGTCTTCTCCGGTGTGTGTTCCGGTATTGGATCTACATGCCTCGGGGTTATCTCCGAGGTTGGAATTGTTACTCCCAAAGTGTGTTCGGGTTGATCTTTGAACTTCCTAGTAGTTTCCTAATGGATATGAATTATCTTCCAGGGTTCCCTCTTGAAAGACGAATATGTCCTCCTGCAATATTAGTGGCAGGTGTGCAGAAAATTTTGAGTGTCTACAGAAATATTCTTCTGAGCATTCTTGAATTTTACTCCACAAAACAGTATCATGTTGACAATTTGGACGTTATTGATTTCTGGATAAATTAAATTATAAAACTTTTAAAATTTATCCTTAAACTTGTTTTATTGAATTCTTATATCATTTTCATCATCCTCATGTTTATATTCTGTTGAAAGTCATCCGTGGCCTGTAGTGCATAGATGGACTTGGTATGATTATGACCAGGGATTATTCGGTATAATCATGACCGTAATGTTACAAATGATGTAGTAAAAGTCCTCATTGGCCCATAGTGCATTGATGGACAGTTGTTGGCATGATCATGACCATTGATGAATACACGAATATCCTTGGCCCGTAGTGCATGGATAACTTGTGGTCGTGATACTAATGAATATCATTGGCCATAGTGCAATGATGATGTGGATTATTTATTAAACTGAGTCTCAGCGATAAAAGTGATGAAAAACCTTTTAAATCGTAGAAGATAGTAGATTTTATTCTCTACTTGACTCTTCTAATGGATTGCTTGTTCCGTTGCAATTAAACTTGATGTTTGTTATATTTTATCAGTTTAACATTGTTGAAGGATAACGATAAATTATTCTGCATTATCTTAGTCATAATATTTCTTATTAGGCTAGTTGAGGTCACCCTTTTGCTTTCATTGTTCTCTCCAGGATATGAAAATGTAGCCGGGACTAGTCGGGAACGGAGTGATGGTCCAGATGATAGCATTAGTAGTCCTCACTATTCTATGAAATAGTGTGATAATAAATGTATTGAGAACTCCATTTGAGTTGAATACTGTCTAGAAGAAAATATTCGTATTAAAACTCTCAGTTTATGTCTTGTCGTATTTTACACGACAGTTGTATTATTAAGTTGTATTTGAATTTTGTACCATGTATTTGGCTACTCAAGATGGGTGATGTATACCTATTTTGGGGGCATCACATAATGTCACATGTCAAAACATATCAGAACGTAATACACTCGCATCCAAGGTTAGAACAAGTTTTGCAAAAGGTTTATCAAACTATTTGCCAACTCTTTAAGTTTTCTTTTAATATTCTAACCAAAACAATCTAACATGACTCCTATATACCTAACAACATCTTAAATGCGTTAAGGTTGTTTATAAGTATATAATAATCAAAGTAGCATGCTCATCCTCTTACTGAGTCATTACAGCATTATCTAAGAAAAACACCTCGCGCGGCCGCGTGGTATCAAGCTATAGAAGTGGCACGGTCGTGCCACTTCGTTTAGAGGCAAAACTAAATGGCTCTGCTTCTGTAGAGCCTTAGCACATGTATTTCTAATTCTATACCCAGACCAACTGCAGTACTTTATAGCATACAAACCAACTCAAACAACAGAGACATGCTAATTCATACTACCTAACAGAGATTTCATGAGAATTGCAAGAATTTGCCAAAACATGAATTAAGAACAAGAATAGAAATTATACCTCCTTGAAGCTTAACTTGATTCCTCAAAGCACTAATTACACTCTATCAATGCTCAGCCACACTCACTCTCTTCCTAAACTTATCAGATAATTTCCTTAGAAACTAAGAATTGGGAAGTTTGGCTGACATTTATAGAGAAAAGGGTTGCCCAGTTCATGGCTTTGCTCCATGGTTTGATTTACTAGAAATTGGAGGGATACAAGGGTTATAGAGGAGTTGGCCAACCACCATTTGCATAGCCATCATCACTACAAATCCTAGCTGCTGGAGTTCACGCAATGAGGGAGATAGACTACTGTGCATCACTGTTTGGGACTCTTAATATGGGACAAGAATTCATAGCACTTGCAATAATTCAACACTTGCTTTATACCATATATACACATAATATATACTTTGGTTATATAATATGTATACACAATTCATTTCATATAACATAGGTTATATTGATTTAAAGGGCATACAATGTATTTCCTAATTACAAGGTATCAAGTAGTGTACATACATATAACCCATGTACATTTTCTATTACCACCAAATACAATTGTGCATTGCTCATTATTTATTACCATAAATGTTATTATTATAATCATAATAACTTAATGAAATCATTATTAATTAACCATTGATCTTATTATATGTCAATAGGGTATACATGAATGTTTACCCACACAATTCATGTCATATAAATAATATTATTATGCAACTCACATGAATGCAAATAACTCTTACTATATAGTCTATATTTATATAATATATATATATACATATTAATGTGTCACCTTGTATTATATAAAATATATAGTTAACTACCATATAATAAAGGTTTACTATTTTGTATGCTTGCTCAAATTAATCAAGTAAATATAATCATGTAATATTTATTAATCTCTTACTCATTAATTATTATTTATTCATAATAATTATTAATCAACACATTATCAATTAATTTCTCATAAATGCCATTAATCAATATATTCAAATCCTGCCACTATATTCAACTAAATTGAATATTTAATTATTAATAATCCTATCAATTCTTTGATATAAAGTATTAGGGTTAGTCCACTAATTTAAATAAACTATTAGTGACTCCCTTTAGTTATTTCATAAATTCACATAACCACATAAGGTTTAAATAGACTCATAAAACTAACTCATTAAATTAAATCACATATTTATTTATTAAGGAGTTTAAAATTCATGGCCATTACAATATCTCTCACAGATGCTAGCTTAACATATTTATCCATGTTCCTCTCAAGCTAGGTCAAAATCAAGTATTCTCTGCCTGGGCACCAGAGGTTGTACTGCGGCGCGAAGAATAAAGCTAAGGGTGGCGCTGCAGCGCCACATCAGCATGGAAAACACCGGAGGTCGCGCTGCAACACTAGCTAATAAAGGAACTTTGGCGCTGCAGCGCTAAGCTGACGTCAGCCTGGACATGGGGTGGCGCTGCGACGCGAGATTAAGGCTTGGCATTAGCGTTGCGGCGCCAGTGTATGGAAATTGCCCATTTTTCCCCTGAAAGCTAGAAAAGACCTATTAAGCCCTGTAATACATCCGTTAAGAAAAATAATTCTAAAATAATATAAAATCTATATAAAATATGAAGATCAAACAACTAATTAAGCAATAAAGTATCTGATTCGCGGGTATAAATCACACTCATCATCTGCCGATGAAGAAAGTTTGAAAGATGAAATAACTGGATCTCCTACTACTAAAGATCAAACAAGTTCATCTGATGGTTCAAAAGATGATGAGTCCAAAGAAGAAGGACCTTCCCCTACTGTTGCTGAACATCAAGGAAGCCTATTTGATGATTCAGAGGCTTCAGATTCTGAAGAAGGAGAAGAGTCTGAAACTCCTGAAGTTGAACCCCCAAGAAGAAGGAAGAGCAGCAGATTGATTGCTCAAATAGTTTCAAAAAGGGGAGAACTATTTCCAAAGACAATTGAAATCAGTGATGATGAGGCTGAATCTAAGGGAGAATACATTAAAGTAAAAAGGAAGAAAATTTTAGCAAAGGCTAGCAATAAAAAGCTCAACACTGCAGAACTAGAAGAGGCTAGTAAGTCTGCAAGACTGTAGAACTAGAAGTGGCTAGTAAGTCTGTAAAGACTAGCCCTGACGAGGAGAATGATATTCAAATGAAGGAACAAACTGATGAGTCCATTGAGGGAAGTCTACAAAGGTCTAACTCCAGTTTATGAAAGAGAGAAAATGGAAAAGACTCTAGTTCTATAGAAGAAGAACCAGAAGAATTTCACATTCCCTACCTTGTTCATCACAAGAGAAGAATTGTAGTGGAAGTTGATGAAGAACCACTAGATGTGCTTCCCGTAAGATGGATTAATCATGGAGGTGAAAGGCTAAATGTGATGATGATGACCTCATAAAATTTTCTCAATAATTGTAAAGCTATGAAGCTGGACACTTCAACTATGATATATGAGCCTAAAGTTAAGAATCATGCAATAAGATGGTTTTACTCTCATATGTTGTGGGTAAAGGCATCCCTCACTGAGGACAACAATTATCTCACATGGGTCTTCTCTCACCTTCCTAGCGTAGAGTTGGTGGCATAGAACTTTCCAATAGTAAAGAAGTTTGCAACTAACCTGATTAAAGACCAATCTCATTTCAAGATCTATCGACATGTTGGTAACCAATATATTCCTTAAGATAGTAGAGTTGGTTCAAGCACAATTGTATGAAATTCCTTCATCCTCCAACAGTGATTGGCACTCAACAATTTATCAGATTGTCATTGCTTTCAAAAATATATCCAAGAATGAAAATCGTGGAGTCCAATCTGGTGTTCAACAAGAGTCTACCCAACCAAATGATCAAACTCCGACGGAGCAAGAGTTACTAAAGAATTTGGATGAGTTGGTTGAGACGATATCCATCATCACTGAAGAGGCAAAAATGTTGTTAGAAGAAGGAGAGAATGTGTTTCAAGACAGACTTCAAGCCACTATGTCTACTATATCTCTCAAAATCAAATAGAGAGATCAAATCTATCTGCAGGTTATAAATGATCAGAAGGCAGAAGCTCTACGAGCACAGAAGGCTAATAAAGAGCAGATTCTATCTCTCTCTGACAAGATTGACAATCATAATCAGTCTCTCTCCTTACAACTTGAGCTGAGCCAACAAGAACTTAAGATTGAGGTTGGTAACTCATCTTACCTGATGGAGCAACTTATGTCAAACATGGAGCAGCTTTCATAAGTGATTAATGACAAAAAGGGGGAGAAAGAGACAAAGAAAGAAGCACTCAAGGAGGAGTAAGGAGAACATAAGAAAAGAAGAAAAGAAGGCCAAGAGAAAGGCAAAGGAACAAAAGAAGAAGATAGCAGCAGTAGAAGCAAAATAATCATCTGAGGGGAGCCAGATAAACAAGAAAAGCATGAATCTGAGGGGAGAAGAGAACAAAAATGAAGTCACCATCCTAGGTGGAGCAGGGGCAAAAAGATAAGTAGATGAGTAGCTGATCAATAGACGTCCCGGAGACACATATGGAGCCAAAAAGGTACATCTCTATCTAGTTAGGTATGTTATAAATCCAGGATGTGGAGTGTCAGAGTTTCTGTAATTTCATATTATTATCAATGACATTCATGCTTATCTTAATTAGAAATACAGCTGCTTATTGTATATAAGATTAATTTATCTCATGCATATGCACTAATTATTTTTGTCATAATCAAATAGGGGGAGATTGTTAAGAATAAGCATGTGATATTCCTATTTATATATGATTTGATTATGATATAAATGAATGAATATGCAAGTATGCTTGCATTAAGAAAAACTGTAATGTAATACCCGAAAATAATAATAATAATAATAATAATATTCTTAAAACATATTGTTTGGACTTTGTCTTTTATTTGAGTCAAACTTGTTATTTAATAAGTGATGGATAAATTAACTTAGTAAAATTGGACTTTTCTTATGTTTGGCAATTTTGGTCAAATTGCAGTTATTTATGTTGACTATAATAAATATGTGGTTACATTAATTTGGGTATTTACACTAATTGGGACAAACTAATTTTTAAGTAAAAGTTTGGGCTTGTTAAACTATTTGAGCCCAAATTAAGGTGATGGGTTTAAAAACCAAATTGGAATAGGAGTAATATATTAGGTTAAATTCCTTCCTAATATATATACTGACATAATCGGTTAAAGAGGGATTCTAACGAAGCGAGAAACGAAGAGGAGGCGGAAGAAAGACTTCGGGATAAAAGAAAATTTGAGAACATGATTATGAGACTATATTCAACATAATTGTATCTCCAAAAGGTAATTATTGATTTTATTTTTGAATATAAATAATTAATTTCATTAATATGATTACAATTTATTTTGGAGAATCGACTAGATCGCTTGTTAATTCAATGATATGTAACTTAGAATATTTGATAATCTATATATTAAATAAGAAATTAATTTATTAGTATGGGTTTGGTTCGTAAACCATATGTGTATATTTAAAGTATGGTGTCGTTAATTCGACAAAGTTGAATCTTAATTTGTTCATGTATGTTGATAATAGAAAGCTGATTTTAGAAGTGCCAAGTCAGGCTTGCTACTTTAAAAAAATAATAATAATAATAATAAAAAATGAATGATGACTTTTGAATTGTAATTTCGTAAAGGAGAGCATGGTCATTCTGGTGCATATTTCAATGGGATGATTAATTATAATATAGTCTTCCATCAAATTCTTGTTACATATATTTTATAATATGGTGGTTAGAAAGTTAGAAATCAGTAAGTTAATAAACTTAGCATCAGGAGGTTCAACCGAATTAATAAAGAATGAGTCTATAATATATTATATATATTATTTTTGGAACAGAAGTTAGTATGAATCTTGGTGTACTTTGTATATAACGAACATGAAGCTAATATTATTTTATAATAGTAATATTATTAATAATAATAGTAATAACAAATCATGGAAAAGGGGAAATTATTAATTATGAATTTAATATACTGTTATTAATTTATGTTAATTTGTGTAATTAGCTCGGACGGCAGAAACTTAACAAGTTATATTTGGAATATAAATTTTGGGTATTATGTTGCTCAATTCAGGTACGGATTCCATACTCTTTCAGCGATACTCTTGTTAAATTTAATTTGTTAGTTTGTTTCCTTATTTCGAATTATGTTATGATTTCACATAATTGTTTTCTGTGAAATAAATATATTAGTTTTATTTTGGAGTTGATACACATGACTCGTATTTGTACTCTTTGAATTAGGATATCATGTTTAGTATTTATTTTTTTGATAATTGTAGAGCAATGCATTATTGTTGCCTTCTTTTGAGACCTTGTGACTATAATTTGATTTGGTTCAACATGTACATATAGAACCCTTTTGTTGGTATTATATCGCATGTGTTGTGATATAGTATTTTGTTAGAATATACCGTAGGGTATACCGAAGCTATAACCACCGTGGGGTACCACAGTGCATGTCGTCTTGGCACGAGAGGCATGACACTTTAAAATGGCGGTGTGATTAGTCCACGGTGTCTCCGTTTTGGGCTCTGAAGGAAGTGGGCCATTTGGTGTTTTGTTGTGGGAGACGTATGGGTTAACCCTAGTTTTATGTTCTGCGGATTTGTGATGTTGTGCCAAACACACCTATCCGATTTGCATACATTTAGATTCGCGATCCAATGTGTGATATGCCTATGTGGCATTATTTTGGTTGCCTGTGTGGCATCATTTGACTTGCCTGTGTGGAATTATTTTGACTTATATGTGTGACATTGTTTTGACTTGCCTGTGTGGAAATATATATTTCTGAGCTCATTCGGTATGAAATAACACTCAACCATTTGATTCAACCTATTATTTCATTGTATTAGTTTTGTTTATTTCTGTTCAGTTCAATTCATTGACTTAGTTACTTCAGTTCATTATTTCTTTATTCTTCTATTGGTTTCGTCAATTCTGTTGATTCAGATATATTCCATTAAGATCTTTGGAGAATATATTTTAGTCAGTATTTACAGTTGAGGCTTTGTTCAGTATTTTGTCTCAGTTATTTTTGTATATCAGTTGTATATCTTTTGTATATCTGTATCCGTACTTGGCAATGCCATTTCCATTGCTTCTGCTACCATTCTTCACTTCTACCTCATTCTTCTTCTTCTTCTTCTTCTTCTTCTTCTTCTTCTTCTTCTTCTTCTGCTCTTGATTAAATTTTGTCACTACCTCGCCTCCACCTTCAGTGAGTACAACCATCTCCATCACTGCTGCAAACATCTTCAACTGGAATAGGGAAACCCTACTGTACAGCTAGGGCTTCAGTCCCTGTTCAAACCTCTTTGCCTTACGCTCGTCTGTGGTAACTTGATATGGCGCAAACCTCGCCAATTCGTTGAATTTCACGGCATACTCAGACACCGCCATCGCTCCCTACTTCAGTTCCAAAAACTGAACCTCTAACTGACTCTTCGAACTCTCTGGGAAGTAGGTCTTGAAGAATAACTCCTTAAACCTATCCCAAGTCATCACTCCTGGTCCCTCCCGGGTTTTATTGGCTTGCCACCAATAACTAGCTTCTGCTTTCAACATAAATGTTGCAAAAGTAGTCTTCTGTTCATCCCCTACCCTAGCGACTTCAAATATCTTCTCAATTTCCATAATCTAGGTTTGTTCCTCGATCGGATTCGTTGACCCACAGAATTCAAGTGGTCCAACCGCCTTAAACTCCTTAAACGTTGTGCCTTGGTTTTGAGGTTGATTATGCAACGCTCCTGTTAGTAATGTCACTAATTGTTGGACGGAATTATCCTCAACATCGTTATTGTTAGTTTTCGTATTGGTTCTATGTCGGGGTGGTTCACGTCTGGGAGGCATTTTCTGTTAAAAAAAACATCTATTAGACTATTACCAATTTCTTTAAGTATTAACTTTCCTCCATATAAGAAATAACCACATAACACTTTTGAATAAAATAATACCTTTTTATTTATTCATCATCTCTTCGAAAACATAAAAACAATAGCATCACTGCTATTTACATTCCTTTCCTGAACTACAAAAGTTACAGGATAACATCATCATTCTCATATCCCATGGTTACTTAACACTAGGGATTTACACATTATTTAACACTTATTACTTGCAAAACAGACACATTTCCTATGATGATCTATTAAGATACTCAGTAGCCTTTTGACGCTCTTCTTCAATAACACGGAACATGGTTCGGCGATCTAACATGTATGATGGCAGAGTCTCGAACTGAATTGGATAACCCATGACCCGATCTTTAGCTCGATTAATCACCGTATTGAATACTTTATCCATCTCTTCCATCTTCATCCTCTTTGCTTATGCGTCCCTTACTGCTCTTCCAGTTCGTTGATAAGCTTCCTCATATGCGTCTTCAGCTCTCGCCCTCATGGTAGCTTCTTCATTCAGCTTTTTCTTCAGTTCCACGACCATCTCGATCAGTTGTTCCTTCTCTCCTTCAGTCTGCATTAGCTTCTCTTCAACATTAGTTAGACGTTCATCTCGATCTTGGATGTCGTCGTCCTTCTGTGTCATTGCAGTCTGTTGTTTAGCTACTATCTCCTACAACTCCTCAACTGTGTCCTAAAGTTCCACGTTACGGTCGTAGACTTCATCATACGTACGAGCAGCCATCGAGGTTAGTGGAGTCTCTTCCTCCTCGTCCTCATTATCCTCATCCTCATGTGGCAACTCCACGGGATCTTCCTCATCCGTCTCCACATCATCATCCTCATCTTCAACCACTGTGACCAACGGGGCTGACTCCCGTGGCAGTAGTTGTTCCCAAACAACCTGAATGTCGCGAGGCTCCTCTTCTATAGGCATTTGAGGTCCCTCCTCCCTAGCCTGACTGGATTCTACGACATTAGTCATCCTGACAACAAAATTTTAAAGTTTTAGTTATTAATCATTCTACTCGACACTCGCGAGCACATAAGTTATAAACACATAAGCACATAAGTGTTTTATTACTTCTTCCTTAAAACTCGATAAGAGTTATCTCCACTATCTTTTCAAAGGTTACTTCCTAAGGCTTTTTCCCCCACCTAAGGTTCATAACCTAAAGCTTTGATACCAATTTGTGACACCCCCAAATCTCGGTACTTCATTACCTCAAGATTTGGTGTTCACGTAATCAAAACATTCATATCTAACTACCCAAATCATAATAAATTGAATAATAAAAACCTGCCCATACAAGATTACTTTAATAAAAACATTATCTCCCAGGTTCTCTAACCTTTAATACAATCATTCAAGTGCGGATTGTGACACCCCCAAATCTCGGTACTTCATTACCTCAAGATTTGGTGTTCACGTAATCAAAACATTCATTTATAACTACCCAATCATAAATAAAATTGAATAATAAACCTCGCCTTACACAGAAATTACATAAAATAATATCTCCCAGGTTATCTAACCTTTACAAACAATCATTCATGCGGAAAATTTAAATAAACTTCATTACATTCTTTAAACCAAAGTCTGATAATAAAACTATCAAAACTATTACAAGTCTTCAATACTTGTTCATCTTTCCCTTTCCTTTACTGGTGCTAGGTACGTCACCCTTTCCATCTTTAGCTGTAAGGATCTTAAAGGCAAGTGTGAGCAAACAAGTCTCACTTGAAATAAAAATGAATAACTTTTACATTCTCTGCCCATTCAGGGGCTCAATAGAACTGAACAATAGGTTCTATTAACATCTTAAACATTCCTTGCCCATTCAGGGGCTCAATAAAACTAAATAATAGGTCCTATTAACATCTTAACATTCACTGAGGGTCTAATGACCACGAACCTTGTCCACAGTTATAAGTAATCTTTCAACTTAAACTTTTACAGTTATACGACCATAATGACTTTAAGGTACTTAGGGGATCAACCCTTCGTACATGTATTGAATACAAACATTTCAGCGCAAAGTACAAAACTAAGCGTAACCCCTATAAATAGGGTTTTTCTTCTCAGTATTTTGAGTACAAGTCCGCCCCAAAGATAGTTTGGTTTGGATACACTTCAAGGTAATTTAGAATTCAATGGACATCAACTAAGGATTAGTTGAATAAAAGATAATAACACTATGTTATTGAATAATCATAACTGAATAAATATTTCGTTCTGAGTTCATGCTTTAAGAATAATTCTAATAGCATCACAATTGAATAATCTATCATACCTTACTTTGAACAATATTAAGCTAAGATATCTTAAAATTTATTATCAAGCATGCACAACAAATAATAACTGGAACAATAAACTGATTCAACGGAATAACGATACTTACATGCTAATATAACAAGTTTAGAGTTAGGAAAAACTTGCATAATTATAATAACTATCTCAACGAAAGTGTGGAGATGGGAAACTTGTATCATCATGAATAACTGGATACAATGAAGTTTTTCTTAATGGAAATACTTTACTCAATAAAGTATAGCATATCAAATTTGCATAACGAAGCTTTAGAATTAGAAAACTTTCTTAAACACAACAAACTAACTCAACGAGAGTATGGAGTTAGGGAACTTGCTTAATGTAAAAAGATAGGTTTAGAAACTTGCACAATTATAAAAGTAGAGTTAGAGAACTTGCCTCATGCGTAGGTTAAACAATTACTATTCACGTTCACCCCAAGTCCTACACATACCATATGTATTGACAATACACATTAGTTACACTAACATTACCTTTATGAGTTAATTTATTACTCTTAGTATAGCTACTAACTAAGTTTAAGTTTAAACAACATCACATCTTTTCATGAACATTACTTTTTAGCTTTATTACAACTACTAAAGTGATCATGTCATTGCACCACATGCACATTAACAACTTGATACAACATCCTATTACATGTCCAACTTGTTATCATTAAGTTATACTAATGCACAAAGGGTTGCACTTGCATTCGTGCATCCCGACGCCCTCCGATTGGCTCTAAATACACAATAGTCCTAAAGATGGCCATTTTGACTACTGTTACACACCTCAAATTAAAACACTTAAAGCATGAAAGTTGTAGGTCTATTCGTCCTCGTTCCGGATCATCTTGAATCAACTAAATCGGAGTTCGTATGAGAAAGTTATGTCCGTTTTACTACAGGAGGTCAAAATTGTGTCCGGACCATTTTTTTCAATTTGAAGGCGAAATTTGGCGCCGACGCGAAATTTGATACTGAGCGTGAATTTTGACGTCAAAGGCAAAACTCACGTAAACTAAAAGCGAAGAATGAGCCAAAGCTACTCATCATAAATTTGTAACAACAATTATCCCCAAACAACATGTATAACTAATATAAACTACACATAATTGCTAACAATTATCCATATACCAATTTCCAACAATTGAACAACAAATTTAAAAGACTTAGATCACTAAAATAATATTTGGTTAAAACTCAAAACTCCATTGTTGATATCTAAAGTACAGTGAACGAAATTTCACTGTTATCAACCAAATTTGATTCCTTTGAAATACAAGTATACCAACATATAACAAATTAACATGCATAGTTCAATTCCTCAGTTAGCATACAAATATATATGACCTTTGATATATTCTACACTCAAGTTCGTACTCACATGTTTTCACTGTGAAAAACCAATTTCTTGAATACATAATTTAGCATACCATCATATTTATATATTAAGCATACAATTATATACAAATATATATATGCTAGTATAACAATTACCAACACATAGTTTACAAGAATTTTGTAAAAACTTATACATAGTGAAGTTGAAGAACACAGACTATCAAATTCACAGAGACAATATACTGTAAAATATATATTAAGGTTATAAACACCTACCTTTTGTTTTAGACAATCTTTCTTAAACACTGATAACTTTCTTTTGATACTTCTCTCTCTCAAATTCTCTGAAACTTTTCTTAGACTAAGCAAAACTGGAGCGTAACACTTAACAAGTATGCGTCAAAATAAAACAAAACTGATATGGCAATAATAAGCCTATTTACTCTCATCAGTTACCAAACATATAACGTATAATCTTATAAATATAAATATATTTTATTTATATATTTGTTTTATTCTATTAATAATATAATTTAAAATTAACAAGAATTTCAAAAGCCATAAGGCCTTGTTTGGCAAACCATTTATAAAATAAAGGATTAATATACTTACACCTTGTTTGGAAACACTAAATTAAAATTACTTTAATTTATTTTAATAACTCTTTATCACATAGTTAGTTGTCACACTTTATGTAATAACAATTAAATAAATTACTTAATCACATAACTTAATCCACACAACACATTAATTATTTAACAAATAAATAATTAACTAATCACATTAATTATTTAACAAATAAATAATTAACTAAATAAACTCAATCAAATTGAACAATTACTTATTCAATAATAAACACATCCAATAAATATTTATAACTTACATTTAAAAATCTGGAATGTAATGTTACAAGGATACTCTGCTAACTTGAATGATAGATCGCAGAGTAAGCTCTCAATCGCAACACATCAAGTGGATCAAAGAGCTACTGGGAGCTATCGTAAAGTTTACTACAAACCTTAAAGAAATATTCAATTCATAAAGTGGACAAGTGAATCTCCCAGTCAAATAAAGTTTGTTGAGAAGAACCTGATCGTAGAATAGTCAAGTTTGACAAACTGACTGACATTGGAGTGTTGTAAATTGAAGGTCTCGATGCATTCTCCGAACATCCTTGGTTGAAATCGAAGATCATAATATGTGCCTACCATCTAGTTGGTATTAGTGACATTTCAAGGTTGTTAGGTGAGAAAGCAAACTGATGTGATAGACAAACAAAAGGAACTGTCGCCTAGGTTTAAAATGTCAACATCAAGGAAACTAGAATATCTAAACATTAAATTCACAAACAGGCATCCATCAACAGGAAGATTGTCAGCAGGTTATAAATGGCAACAAGGATTCAAACTGAAAAGAGTAAAACAATGATCAAAAAGCCTAAACTCTGCAAAAGAAATTAAAAGAACGAACTCAACGATCATATATATACAGTTCACGTTGCTAAGCACTTGAGAAGAAAAGCTTAACGCCAACTTAGCAGCACCTCTCAACAAAAATCAATCATCAGATCATTAGAGGGCTTTATGTCCTTGTCTTAGTGACTAAACATCGAAGTCTGTTAGGCTTAAAAAGGGTTTTGTGACCTTCTCTCTGTGACTAAATATCCAAGTCTGCAGGGCTTGAAGAGGGCAGAGTGTCCGTGTCTGTGTAACTAAATTCTTAGTGGATTTTCTACTCTAGGAGTAGAAGAGAAATTGCATGTGTCGTTTATTTACTATTATAATCATTTATCTGTTGGCTTATCATATTTATCTTGAAAATATTTAGAAGTGATATTTTAAATCTTCAAGGGGTTTTTGAAAAGACATTATGTTGTGCTTAATCAATCAGATTAATAAATATTTGGTAACATTTTATTGATTAATAGAATCATTAAAAGATTTATTCAACCCCCTTCTAAATCTACAACTGCTTTTGGAAAATAACAAAGACTATATAACTCCTTGAATATGAGATTACAAAATTTTAAGTGATGTTTACTCATTGAACACTAAATCTTATAAACTATTATAATTCAATCTTTAGAATTTGTTGAGCAAATTTGTTGTTTACTCTTGTTTACTATTATATATTTCAACCAAGGAAAAAAGGATCGATTAGCTAGCAATGATAAGGGCAAAGGAGTTCTTAAACTACAAAAAAGTTATATTCATTGTAATTACATATTTTGAATTAAGATATATTAACTATTGTGTAAGAGATTAAGAACCTAGGATTTTCAGAGTCGCTAGATTGAAACGTTTTTTAAATTTAATAATGCAAACTTAAATTTAATAATGCAAATGAAACAAAAAACAGGTTCAGTGGTCAAAATAAAAATAGGGTATCAATACAGTTACCAAAACTATAATAATCCCCTAAAATATTATGAGGTTTCCAATTTGATGACATTGGTGTTAGTTAAGTGTTCGAAAAGATGGTAGAGGTTTCAGGGGATGCAGATCGTATGACTCTTATCCGGTGGCAGAACTAGAACGTTTTTAGAGCGGGATTAAAATATATCAATAAAAAAAATTATTTATTGACGTTTGGTATGATTCTTTCGACTGTACGACTGAAAAATGCAACTATATCCTACGACTTTGCATAGTTTGAAAACGTCTCAAAATTTTGGTAAATATCAAAATTTATGTAGAAATATTATTATTATTTATTTCATGTAGAAATACGTGAGAGGGATTCATGTAGAAATATTATTTTTTTGATATGAAATTCTCAATTTTCTATATAGAACAAAGATAATTAATCCAGAAAGAAATCAACAAAAGGGAGAGTCTCTGAAGTAAATTCACGATGTTTAAAAATATAAAATATTTGTAGAAAATAATTTGGTAAAAAAAGAACTTAGTTTTTGTAATCATTCTTCAACCTCAAGTAGTGACCTAGATTTGATTGTGTTTTAAATTCTTTAATTTGAATTTCATTGTAAAATAAAATTTACCCTATTTTTTAATTTATTGAGCGCATATAGAAAATTTTGGACTGCTATTATAAACTACTATTATTATACATATATACATGTGTGTGTATATATATATAGAGTTCGGTTCCAGTCCGAACTCCCGGACGGTACTAAAATACGGACCCTTGTTTTTATTTTATTTTTGCTTTTTTTTAAAATAACTAAAAAAAAGTTTAATATTTTATGGAACTGAAATTTTTTCATAATACAGTGTTTTGGGTGTTATTTGGATATATATAACAAAATAGTATGTACATGTGACGCCCCCAAAATTAGGTATACATCACCCATCTTGAGTCGCCAGATACATGGTACAGAATTCAAATACAACTTAATAATACAACTGTCGGGTACAATACGACAAAAAACATAAACCGTGAGTTTGAATACAAATATTGTCTACTAGAGAGTATACAAACTCAAAAGGAGTCCTCATTACAATTATTATCACACTATTTCATAGAATAGTGAGGACTACTAATGCACCATCTAGGACCATCACTCTCCGATCCCCGACTGCTTCAAATATATTCTCATTTCAAGAGAAACGGTGAAGAAATGGTGAGCTCAACTAGTCCAGTAAGAAATATTATGACTAAGATAATGCAAAATAAATTATCATTAGCCTTAAACAGTGTTAAACTGATACAATATAACAAACATCAAGTTTAACTGCAGCAGAACAAACAATCCATTAAAAGAGTCAAGTAGAGATTAAAATCTACTATCTTTTATGATTTAAAATGTTTTTCATCACTTTTATCGCTGAAACTCAGCTTAATAAATAATCCATATCATCGAATCACCCCTGCACTACGACCAATGATATTTTTTAGTATCACGACCACAATTATCCATGCGCTACGGGCCAAGAATAATCATGTTTTCATCAACGGTCCTGATCATGCCATAAAACAATTCATCTTTGCACTACGGCCAAAGAGAATCCATAGCCATAATCATACCAAAAACTGTCCATCAATGCACCACGGGCCAATGAGAACTTTTTCCACATCATTTGTAACATTACGGTCATGATTATACCGAATAATCCCTGGTCAAAATAATACCAAGTCCATTTATGCACTACAGGCCACATATGACTTTCAACATAATATAAACATGAGGATGATGACAATGACATAATAATTCAATAAAACAAGTTCAAGAATTAATTTATCCAGGAACTAATAACGTCCAAATTGTCAATATGATAATTCTTTGTAGAGTAAAATTCAAGAATGCTCAGAAGAATATTTCCATGAAAAGATACTGGATGAAGCGCAATTATCAAGGATATTCCAATAATTTCATGGAGTATAGAAGTCAAAGCTTTAACCAACTAAGTATAATAAAGAATGGAATAACAAAAGAAATCACCATGCATGCGGTATTGCAGACAGACAAAAGTTATTCCAACGAAATAATAATTAACGAAACTAGGTCGATTTAAAATCACAATCGGCGGGATGTTCCAAATGAATAATAAAGAATAGAATAACAACAAAATCACCATGCATGCGGTACTTGCATAGATAGGTTATTCCAATGTAATACTAATAAAGATTTTAACCAGTCCCACAGTAAAAACGCATTTACGCAGGATATTCCAACAAAATAATAATAAAGATGGAACCAGGTCCGGCGTAAAACGCACAAACAGGATATTTCAACAGAATAATAAAGAATAGAATAACAGAAGAATTTCACCAAGTATAGGGTATCCCGTGTATACAGGTTATTCCAACAGAATAATAAAGAATGGAATAACAGAAGTTCTCTTCATGAATAAGAAAGAAAGAATATCCCTTATGAGTACAACAAATAATATTTCCTACCTTAAGAAGAAGAGTACTGGATATATAAGTAGTGAAGTAGCAGAATACTTTCTTCTTTCTCTCTATAGTTTATCTTTCTAGAGTTTCAGTGAATTCGTAAGAAAATAATGAAGGAATGAGCTTCTATTTATAGAAAAATGGACTGCATAATAACTAACTCATGAACCGTCCTGATTGATTTACTTTAATCTGATGGTCCATATTTAAAGCAAAATCTTTTAAATAAAATATAATACATTCTATTTATAATCTAATAAAATGAATAACTTTATAAAAGATTTTACTATGCAAACACTATGCAGGCACTATGCAAACACTATGCATAATAAAATATAATATATTCTAATTATTGTCCAATAAAATAAATAACTTTATAAAAGTATTTTGATTTATATAAAAAGATTTTACTATGCAACACTATGCATAATAAAATATAATATATTCTATTTATAGAATAACTTTATAAAAGTATTATGTTTTATATAAAAAGATTTTACTATGCAAAATACTATGCAGACACTATACATAATAGAATATAATATATTCTATTTATAGAATAAATTTATAAAAGTATTCTGTTTTATTACATTAATAATACCAATAAAACAAAACTGAGTGACTTATCAAATAAGCATCAATAATCAATATCGTGTACTACTATGCAACCACACGTATTACTGTACTTTTACTATTGAGTAGTTCAACATTATTAACGGTAAAACTTCCGCCGTTATTTTGAATAAAATATTTTTGTCATTTTCTCATTCCGACAATAATTTCGTTGCGGGGTCCACCAATGATTGTGTCGTTGCACGAATATTCCCTGATAAAACAAATATTCCCCGACCAATCGAATATAATATGACAACTTGCATACATTACAAAATTTATAAATACTACCCACAACTATAACATTATATCAAATCCACACCATAATATTCAAAAAAATATTTCGAGAAAATAAAATCTTTATTCATAAAATCTAGGGTCTCACAATCTCCCCTCATGAAATTTTGCCCTCGAAATCTACGTACGTACCTGGTATGCCGAATAGGTGAGGATAACTTGACTTCACTTCAAATTCAAACTCTTGAGGTATAACCTTTGAGCATCGAATATGATCCTTCTTATCAAAGATGTTAATACGTATCTCCTCATATGTTAAATCTTCTGCTATCTCGTTTAGTTCTAATTTAATAATGTGGTTCGGGTCGTCCACATATTTACGTTACATCGATACGTTAAAAACGTTATGAACACGCGACATACTTGGCGGTAAAACGACTCTATAAGCCACAGTTCCTAGTCGATCGAGGATTTCAAATGGGCCAATTAAATCGAGGGTTGAGATTTCCTCTCTTCGTTGATTCTTGCTTCTAGAATAACGCCCTCTTGAACATTTCTCTTCACATTCATCAGCTCTGAGTATGTAGCTTGAGCGGCTTTAACTTTATCGATTAAAGTCGATTCTAATTGTATATTCGTTATCTTCACGTGGGTTAGTATATTCGCAATTGTAACCGCATACAATCTTCTACTCAACGCATCAGCTACCACGTTCGCACTTCCACGATGATACTGCACGGTACGATCGTAATCTTCAACAGTTCGAGCCAATGTCTTTGGCACGTTATACGTTTATTTTAGTTGAAGAAATATTTGAGAGTTTTAGAAATGGGTTTTGTAATGGGGTCAATACAAAATTCGATTTCACGCTCTAGGGGTAGACTAAGAAGTCTTCAAGAATACGTCAGGAAATTTATTAACAATAGAAATATCATTCAAAGTTGTGACCCTCATCCAAGACTTGGATAGTACGTTACATTGATACCTATCAACTTGCCATCGTCATTCACGACATCGCCTACAGAAAGTCTGGCTTCAGTGTATTCCACACAAGAAAAACAAAAGGACCGGGGCTCTTTACTTATGGCTTGATATGACAATGATTGACTTTAGTGGTTTGGTTTCTTGAATTCGCATAACAGGTTGGTTAGGAATATGAAAGCTAACAACCTTACGAAAAGCATGATGATTAGTTAACCAATCGATTCCTAAAATCGCATCAAAGGCAAGTATTTTCAAAGAGACAAGATCAACACATAATGTGAAAGTGTTGATTTGAACAAGATTTATAAATAGTGGAGGTAACGAAGGTTTCTCCGAACTGAGTTTAAACAGATATATCAAAGTCTAACTTCTTCGGAGTTAACTTCAAACATTGAACACAACTAGGTGAAATAAAATAGTTAGTAGAACCGGTATCTAACACGGTATAGACTTCACAAGAGTTTATGACTAACATACCTGTGATAATTTTATTCAGGTTCCTCGTCACGAAAAAAAAAACGCTCTCTCTTAAACTACCGGTTTTGGCTTGTCTAGGACATCCTTTGGCATCACTATCCCAGCTGGAATTGACTTCACCATATGACAAAATTGAGCTAGGTGACCTTCTCTTCCGCAATTAAAACACGTTTTGGATTCTTTAGCGTCTACTTTGACTTCCGATGTGTCCTTCTGTCCAAGATTTGAAACATACGACCGGTGGTCGTTTTTCTTCCTTTGAAACGGGTGCTAGTGCCGACGTCTTTACGTCATTGTTGAACCTTCTCTTCTTGAAATGTCCATTCTTATTGTTTTGGCCATGATTACCACCGAAGTGGTTACCATTTCTGGCATGTTGATTCCCTCCATGTTTATTGTCACCACTTTGATGACTGTTATCACCGGTATTATTATTTTGCTGGCTGCTCTCTTTTGGTTTGGTTGACTCATTATCGCGCTCCAATAACTGAGCCCTATTAACAACATCTGAATACAAACATAGTTTATGAGAGATAAGATATTGACGTATCTCAGGTTTCAAACCTCTTAAAAACATTCGCGCCATTCTCTCTTCATTATCAACCAAGTGGGACGCAAATCGGGACAACTCGGCAAACTTGGCTTCGTACTACGACACGGTCATGTTGTTTTGCTCCAACTTGATAAACTCCACCTCCTTCATGTGACGAATACTTTCAGGAAAGTACTTGTCATTGAACAATTCTTGGAACTTCTCCCAAGACATCTTGAGTCGTCCAGTCGGGTACGCTTCTGATTTCCTACTAGTGATCTGCCTCTTCACGCAACATAAAGGTGGCAAAGGGAACCTTTTGCTCCTCGGAGCATCCCAAGACATCAAATATCTTGGTGATCTACTTTAACCACGTCTCCGCCTTAAGTTGTTCTGTCTTTCCCAAAAACTACGGTGGTCCTAGCTCCTTGATTTGCTTAGCGGTGACCAACCGTGGGTTGCCATTGTTTCCTCCTGCATTATGAACAGGAGCCGCCTTCGCCTGATGTTGCATGAATTCTAAAAAGCTCCTAAACATACCGTCGTTCGTCAATTGATCAATGTTGTTGTTTGCAGGAAGATTATCACCATCCTGTTGCACATTGTCCTGATTATTGATCTGTGGATAATCAACGATCTCCTGTGCTCCATTGCTTATCTCAACATTTTTGGATGCCATTTTCAAATACTGCCACAAAATAAGGGTTAATTAACATATCACATATTATCTCTATACTCTGACCGACCAATTAAATATCAAATAAACTTTGGTAGGTCATACTAGCGAAGGAATTCCCCGTCTCTCCCCTACTAGTTCTAGTCTCACATCTTAGCCAGGGATCATATCCCTAAGCTTTGATACCAACTGTGACGCCCCCAAAATTAGGTATACATCACCCATCTTGAGTCGCCAGATACATGGTACAGAATTCAAATACAACTTAATAATACAACTGTCGTGTACTATACAACAAAACATAAACTGTGAGTTTGAATACAAATATTGTCTACTAGAGAGTATACAAACTCAAAAGGAGTCCTCATTAAAATTATTATCACAATATTTCACAGAATAGTGAGGACTACTAATGCACCATCTAGGACCAACACTCCGTTCCCCGACTCGTTCCATCTATATTCTCATTTCTTGAAGAGAACAGTGAAAGAAAGGGTGAGCTCAACTAGCCCAGTAAGAAATATTATGACTAAGATAATGCAGAATAAATTATCATTAGCCTTAAACAGTGTTAAACTGATACAATATAACAAACATCAAGTTTAATCTGCGGTGAACAAGCAATCCATTAAAAGAGTCAAGTAGAGAATAAAATCTACTATCTTTTATGATTTAAAATGTTTTTCATCACTTTTATCGGTGGGACTCAACTTAATAAATAATCCACATCATCGAATCACCCCTGCACTACGGCCAAGGATATTCTTTAGTATCACGACCACAATTATCCATGCACTACGGGCCAAGAATAATCATGTTTTCATCAACGGTTCTGATCATGCCATAAAACAATTCATCTTTGCACTACGGCCAAAGAGAATCCATAGCCATAATAATACCAAAAACTGTACATCAATGCACCACGGGCCAATGAGGACTTTTTCCACATCATTTGTAACATTACGGTATGATGATTATCTTAGAATAATTCCAGTCATAATCATACCAAGTCCATGTATGCACTACAGCCATGTGATGACTTTCAACATAATATAAACATGAGGATGATGACAATGACATAATAATTCAATAAAACAAGTTCAAGAATTAATTTATCCAGGAACTAATAACATTCAAATTGTCAACATGATACTTCTTTGTAGAGTAAAATTCAAGAATGCTCAGAAGAATATTTTCATGAAAAGATACTAGATGAAGCGCAATTATCAAGGATATTCCAATAATTTCATGGAGTATAGAAGTCAAAACTTTAACCAACTGCGTATAATAAAGAATTGAATAACAAAAGAAATCACCATGCATGCGGTACTTCGCATAGACAGGTTATTCCAATAGAATAATAATTAACGGAACCAGGTCAGCCAAAAATCACACCGACATGATGTTCCAACAGAATAGTAAAGAATGGAATAAGAACAGAAATCACCATGCATGCGGTACTTCGCATAGACAAGTTATTCCAACAGAATACTAATAAAGACGGAACCAGGTCCGGCGTAAAACGCACAAACAGGATATTCCAACAGAATAATAAAGAATGGAATAACAGAAGAATTTCACCAAGTATAGGGTATCCCACGTATACAGGTAATTCCAACAGAATAATAAAGAATGGAATAACAGAAGTTCTCTTCATGAATAAGAAAGAAAGAATACCCCTTATGAGTACAAAAAATAATATTCCATACCTTAAGAAGATGAGTACTGGATATATAAGTAGTGAAGTAGCAGAATACTTTCTTCTTTTTCTCTATAGTTTATCTCTCTAGAGTTTCAGTGAATTCGTAAGAAAATAATGAAGGAATGAGCTTCTATTTATAGAAAAATGGACTGCATAATAACTAACTCATGAACGGTCCAGATTGATTTACTTTAATCTGACGGTCCATATTTAAAGCAAAATCTTTTAAATAAAGTATAATATATTCTATTTATATTCTAATAAAATGAATAACTTTATAATGATTTTACTATGCAAACACTATCTGAACTATGCACAAACACTATGCATAATAAAATATAATATATTCTAATTATTGTCTAATAAAATAAATAACTTTATAAAAGTATTTTGTTTTATATAAAAAGATTTTACTATGCAAAACACTATGCAAATACTATGCAACACTATGCATAATAAAATATAATATATTCTATTTATAGAATAACTTTATAAAAGTATTCTGTTTTATATAAAAAGATTTTACTATGCAAAACACTATGCATAATAGAATATAATATATTTTATTTATAGAATAACTTTATAAAAGTATTCTGTTTTATTACATTAATAATACCAATAAAACAAAACTGAGTGACTTATCACATAAGCATCAATAATCAATATCGTGTGCTACTATGCAACCACACGTATTACTGTACTTTTACTACCGAGTAGTTCAACATTATTAACGGTAAAACTTCCGCCGTTATTTTTAATAAAATATTTTTGTTGTTTTCTCATTCCGACAATAATTTCGTTGCGGGGTCCACCAATGATTGCGACGTTGCACGAATATTCCCTGATTAAACAAATATTCCCCGACCAATCGAATATAATATGACAACTTGCATACTTTGAAAAATTTATAAATACTACCCACAACTATAACATTATATCAAATCCACATCATAATATTCAAAAAAATATTTCGACAAAATAAAATCTTTATTCATAAAAACTGGGGTCTCACAATCTCCCCTCCTTATGAAATTTTGCCCTCGAAATTTACGTACGTACCTGGTATGCCGAACAGGTGAGGATAACTTGACTTCACTTCAAATTCTAACTCTTGAGGTATAACCTTTGAGCATCGAATATGATCCTTCTTATCAAAGATGTTAATACGTATCTCCTCATACGTTAAATCTTCTGCTATCTCGTTTAGTTCTAATTTAATAATGTGGTTCGGGTCGTCCACATATTTACGTAACATCGATACGTTAAAAATGTTATGAACACACGACATACTTGGCGGTAAAACGAGTCTATAAGCCACAGTTCCTAATCGATCGAGGATTTAAAATGAGCCAATTAAATTGAGGGTTGAGATTTCCTCTCTTCGTTGATTCCTGCTTCTAGAATAATGCCCTCTTGAACCTTCTTCTTCACATTCATCAGCTCTGAGTATGTAGCTTGAGTGGCTTTAACTTTATCGATTAAAGTTGATTCTAATCGTTTATTTGTTATCTTCATGTGGGTTCATATATTCGCACTTGTAACCGCATACAATCTTCTACTTAACGCATCAGCTACCACGTTTGCACTTCTACGATGATATTGCACGGTACGATCGTAATCTTCAACAGCTCGAGCCAACATCTTTGGCACGTTATACGTTCATTTTAGTTGAAGAAATATTTAAGGGTTTTAGAAATGGGTTTTGTACTGGGGTCAATACAAAATTCAATTTCACGCTCTAGGGGTAGCCTAAGAAGTCTTCAAGAATACGTCAGGAAATTTATTAACAATAGACATATCATTCAAAGTCATGACCTCATCCAAGACTTGGATAAGACGTCACATTGATACCTATCAACTTGCCATCGCTCATTCACGACATCGCCTACTGAAAAGTCCGGCTTTGTGCATTCCACACAAGAAAAACGAAAGGACCGGGGCTCTTTACTTATGGCTTGATATGACAATGATTGACTTTAGTGGTTTGGTTTCTTGAATTCGCATAACAGGTTGGTTAGGAATATGAAAGCTAACAAACTTACGAAAAACATGATAAGTAGTTTACCAATCGATTCCTAAAATAGCATCAAAGGCAAGTATTTTCAAAGAGACAAGATCAACGCGTAACGTGAAAGTTTTGATTTGAACAAGATTTATTCTGCATTGTCTCAGTCATAATATTTCTTACTGGGCTAGTTGAGCTCACCCTTTCTTTTACTGTTCTCTTTAGGAAATGTGAATATAGTTGGGACGAGTCGGGGAACAGAGTGATGAACCAGATGATAGTATTAGTAGTCCTCACTATTCTGTTAAATAGTGTGACAATAAATGTAATGAGGACTTATTCTGAGAGTGGATATTGTCTAGAAGACAATATTTGTATTAAAACTCACAGCTCTCTTGTTGTATATTAAAGATTGTATTTGTATTCTGTACCATGTATTTGGCGACTCAGAATAGGTGATGTATACCTATTTTGGGGGCGTCACACAATATTAGATTGGTTAAGCCCAATGCAAGAAAACCGAACCGTGGATCGAACCGGTGGGTCACCGAATGGGTAAAACCCATGGGGCAACCCATTGGGATGACCCATGGGCAACGTGGGTCGGCCACTTGGTGTGCAAGGCAAGCACATCACTTGGTCACCAAGTATTTTACTTGGTGACAAAGTGGTAGATAAGTAAGGAGGTGGGGAGATGGACAATTTTGCCCCTCATTTGGTTTTCTATATATACAAAGCTAGGTTGGTCATTTGAAGTTTTTACAAAACTTGTCCAATATATTTTAGAGAGAGAAAAGAGCTAGAAACTTATAATCCTTCTACTTCCAAGCAAACCATTAGACGTTTATCAAGAACGTTAACTACTTCAAAGGTAAATTCTCATAAACTGTAATCTTCATCTTTTTCGATTTCTTTCTCATAAAAGAATCATAGATGGGTGGAGCATGTTTATTGAGGAGAGATACGGATGCCCAGTAATGACCAAATCATTGATAGGTCATGACCAAATAGAAATCGTAAGTGGTTACGTGAGTTAAAACCATAAAAAGTCTTGAACGTGAACTTAGTTTTGAATGAACGTTTAAGGATCGATATAGCTAAGGAATGTGCCTATTGCTTAGTTAGGATGTAGATATGAAGTCCATGGAGTATTCCATGTGATTTGGCTTAGAGAACATTAGTAACGAAGTTATGACGGATTTTGCAGAAATAGACGTTAAACGTCAAAAATGTATAAAGTCCGGATTAAAGGTTAAAAGTTATTGTGTGACTTAAAAATATTGGTTTCCAATGTCAACACGCGAGATAAGGTAATTAAGAGTCGTTGGCGAAAGAATCGTCGCATTCCGACTTATAACGAAGAAAACGAGTATTGAACAGACGAAAATGTTAAACGAACGCTTAAAAATGAACTTAAAGGTGAATTTTGAGTTAACAGATTCGAAAAGGTAAAATTCTTATACGAACACGTAAAGGATGTAATTTGTGACTTGTAGGAATTCGAATGGGTCAATTCGGATGTAAAACGAACAAATTAGGAAGCCGAGAGTTTCGTTAAGAAACTAAACTGCTTTTTAATCGGTAAGTATTGCCGTGGTTGGTATGGCCAATCCCAAAGAGTTTTACGCCATATACTGCGGCCCATGGCCGGGAGAAAATAAAAGAATCGGAGACTCACACAGAAGCGAGAGTTTGTACATGGACTCGCGCTGCAGCGCCAAGTCCGGGTAAAACCTCTGGAGAGTGGCACCGCAGCGCCACTAGAATGCATAGGATGTCGCCCCGCAGCATCGACAGTAGAAAAATATTGACCAAGTTAGGTTTTATTCCAATTTGGATGTAGACCTAAAGTAAGATATAGGAGGTACTTAATGTACATGATAAGACTTACCTTAGATCACTTATAAGTTGTTAAGGTAAGAAGATCTAGTAAGGTTTAATAGAAATTTAACGAAGAACGTGAGAACAGAATACGTGCCCCGGGAATAATGTTCAACATTGGCAGCTCACCAATAATGATCGAATGTCGGTTTAATAATGACGTAAAAACGTTAATTAAATGTAACCAAGTATATAACGTTAAATCGACTTTATTAATGGAGTTAATTCAAATAAAACGTAGAAGAGAAAGAAGTTGGTTAGAACCGTAAAGTTAGTTTGTTTAATAACTAATTACAGTGTGATATGTGAATGTATCATGTAGATCCTGTAAAGACTGAGAATAGTTGAATTGTATATTCGAAGACGCTTGAAGGCATGTCTTTCTTAACGCTAGTCTGACCTTCGTGTTAGCCAAGTTTTTACGTGATGCATGTTATACAATGCATGAATTGTAAATAGGAAAGAGTCGATGCCTGTTTTATTCTTGCTAGACAAGTATTGGAGAGTTGATTGATTTGTTTACAAGTCTGTTGATATAGAACTGTTAATGCTATCCTATGCCAAGTATTTGGTACGGATGAGAAAGTAAGTTTGTCTATATACAAACAAAAGTATTTTCATCGATTATTCGATGGGCACGCGAGGTTGCCAAATGTTGAACGTAATCGCTTAACGTAAGAGTGTTGATCAACATAGAGTACAATAGGTCGACATCACCTAGAAGTGCTCGTAAGTAAAGACGGTGGATGGCCTTAGTGCTTATATCCTTTAAAGTATGAAAACGAAAAGAGTATGTTCTTGGTCTATTGACCGGTTCATCATTCCTAAGCTATTATTTATGCTCTGGAATTGCTGTATGAGAAGTATTAGTCAAATGTTTCATAATGCTTCGTAGATAATTGTTCAGATATGGAAATAAAGCATGTATTTGTTGATGTAATATTCATATGATTCAATGTTAAGACTTGCTGAGCTAGTTATGCTCATTCTTGCTTGAACCATATGTTTGCAGCTAAAGCCGAACAAACTGAGAGTTCTATGAGAGATAAAGGAAAGGCTAAGATGGACAATTAATCGTCCTGTAATAGACTAGTGTATTTGTATGTAATATACTCATGAAGAACAATGAATGTATTCTGTTATGAACCTGGGAAATGATTTATTACAAATGTAATACAAAGATAGTAATTACACTCATTTTGTTGTTATCTCAATGGAATGATTGTATGGATTGTAGTATCGTGGAGCACCATCTGTCGGGTTGGAAGATACCCGGATTTGGGGGCGCCACATTACATATCCATTAACTAAAGCTTATCCAACAGCAGGATAATCGTTACTTAGAGAAGAAGGGTATGGGATACCATGACGATTAGCTTTAGTGCAAGTGGGAGATTGAAAGTAGTATGCACACAAGCCAATCATGTTTGATGATAAAGCATATACTTTGTAACAATCTTATTCATTTATTAATAAAAATTATTAATTTATTAAAGGCTTTTAATTATCTACATGATGTTGTTTATAATATGTGATAAACCCATAGTTTTAAGCAATGCTTTTAGAATAATGATGATGATGATCATTCTAATGAGATCTAAATTCTTAGAAAGCTTAAAACTAAAATAGTTCCCAATCGTTGGATTACTAAATTGGGGATTAGTGAATCCGGATAGATTGGTACATACGTTGCTTGCTCATTGGATGAGGATGATTGATCTCATGATCATTTGTGTGGAGACACTAAAACAAGTATGTAGGTGCTTATTAGAGAATAAGTTCACTGAACATGGCTTGCTAAGGAATACCTAATGGAGTTTTACTTGCCTGTCAATAGGAATTCCTGTAGTGATAGTAGTACAAGTGATCCTTGGATTTGAGATCATCATAGTATCTTGTGTATGATGAGTTATACTTTGACTTATTCCTTAAGACCCTTAGGGTATATCAAAGGGTATGCTTGAGTATAATAAGTTGTACATGGAGATAGTGTATGATCAATAAAGAATCTACCACTTCTAGTAAAAGATGAGAAATGTCTTATGTAATTTGATAAATGACAACCCAGTAGTCCTTGGCCAAGGGAGAATGAAATTAGAAAGGAGTTTCTAATTTGCATTATTTGGAGTTGTGCATTTAAGAGTCGAAATACATATAATTAAATAAAATAAGACTTGACAATAATTCAATGTCTTATATTTAATTGGGACATTGTATGGTGGAAGGATTGAATTATACAGTAACTATTTACTCAAAGGTTCTTTTATGATTAATGTTGAAATCTATATTATCTGGAAATACGTTAATCGCTAGGGAGGCTTATCCCTATTGTAGAATAAATATTATTTATTTAAATAAATTAATAATTTAATTTATTTATTTAAATAAGATTAGAATTGTTCTAATTGATTTATTCACAACCTAGTTTAATATGGAGAACCTAAAGGGTCACACCATAAAAGGAAGAATAATTATTTAAGAAGTTAATGGCATAATCGTAATAATATAAAGTTAAGTGTATTTAATTTAATCTATGGTGATAGAATAAATTAAATAACTTAATATTTATTATTTAATATTTTGGAAATATTAAATATATAAATTAATAACGAGAGTCTTATTAATATTATTATTATTTTAATTTCTAAAGAGTTGGAAATTAATTTAATATTAGTACTCTCATTTTTCCTAATAAGATTAGGAGCCTAATTAATTAAAGGATTTTAATTAATTAAAATAAAACCCAATTCCTTAATTGTTAAGGAGGGTTGCCCACGTCTATAAATAAGAGGAGTCTTATTATAAGTGAGGGGGTTGTTGACTTTTTCACAACAGACGTAAATCCAATAAGTTGGAGAGTACGTTCTTTTTCTATAAAGATAGAAAAACTAGAATTTAGCCAACCACCCATCTTCTTTAATATTTCTTCTTCCTTGGTGGATCACCTCTAGAGGCCAAACACATGGGTGGCTAACGTTGATCAAAGGAAGGAACTAAACCCGGTGGATTCAAGTTGAACGCAAAAAAGATTGGAGGTGAACTTGTACCTGAGGAAGCTCGAATCTTCAAGGGTATGATTCTTATTCTTTATCTTTTTTGTTTAATTAATAATTGTGCATAAAGGATAATCCGGGTATATGGTTTGTAAAATTTTAAACTCTGATTTTTACACGTTTCTGCTTATTTATGCAATTTAATTGCGTTCATGAATATTACAAACCTAACACCATCATCACGTTTCATGTTTAAGAAATATAATAGCATAGATCTATTGTTCATATCACAGTCTACAATCTGAATACAACAACATCGTCATAACACTTATAACCTGACATATCTATGCCTTAGAACTTCTTATCAGACTCGATTTTTATATTTCTGGGTTACCCAGATTTCGGCTGGTCAACGTCGGTCAACTCACTTTGACCATGAATATCGTGCAATCTGGACATCTGATGGCTATAAAACCACTTGCAGATTAAAGACCACATACCAGACTATCACCCAAAACACAAAACTAGAAAAATCAAAATGATACCTAACTGCGGGGCTCCGACATTAGCTTGTCAGACCACAAATCGTGTTCTTGACAGTTTTGGAAAAACTCAATTTTAAATCATTTTGTTGCTATGGATCTATGTTATATCAACATAGATCATCATTAAACATCATCTACCAAAGATCTAAACACATAAACACAAACTTTTTATTAGCACGAATGATCAAAAAGAAAATTAAGGTTTATACCTTTAGGTTCAAATACTTGATCTTAATCCTCCTAACTGATCTTGGTTGATCAAGGGGCTGTTTTGGGGACTGATTAACTTGATAATTTCGGAGGTTGAGAGAGAATAAGAGTTGGTGAGAGCTTTCAAGAAAAATGGGCTAGCAAATGGACTTTCTCTCTCTTATAATCTATATATAATGTGACATGTTGCTTGGATCTGAGGTTGCTAGCTGCTTTTCTGAGATTTTTGAAGTCACAAAGTCAAGTGGTTGGTCAAGAGTTGGTCACCTACTACAAATTTACCAAGATTTACAAGTAATCTAATAAAAATCCCATAAAGGGCATTTTGGTCATTGTTCTTGTAATTTTAATGGCATGATGGTCAATTGCTCAAACCCTTAGGGTTTAACCCTAAGGTTCTAACCCTTAGGTTTTATAACATCAAATTCTAGAATTTTCTAATTATGGTTTAAAAATAGAAAATAAAAAGTTTAAAACTAAAATTAGGGTTTCCTAATTAAATTAGGTTTTCCTAATCACATTAGTGTTTAATAATTATATTAGGCCTTCCAATTATGATTAGGGTTGCCTAATTAGGGTTTAGAAATCCCGAATATGAAATTAGGGTTTTAAATTAGAACATTAAAATTTCTAAATTACAATTGAGGTTTGTAAAATAGAAATTAAGATAACTAAAATATAATTAGGGTTTTTAATCATATTAAAGTTTAATCAACACATTAAGCTTACTAATTAGGATTAGGGTTTCCTAATTAGAGGTTTAGGATTCCCGAATATAAAATTAGGGTTTCCCGGCTTTCGATTAGGGTTTCTAACGGTACGTTAGGGTTTTTAATCATGAGATTATGGTTTTTAATCTCTTATTAGGGTTTATTAATTTTAAACCTTCTCCAATCAATCATCGATCAATATCTCTATACAGTACAAACACATACTCTTTAATATAATTATTTAAATTATAATTTCTAGCGAATCCCTATCCGGACTTAGGGTTAGGGTTTCTAAAGCTGTTAAGTACAATTCTACTCTAATTTTATTAGTCAATACACAAATTCAATTCCACGGGATTTGGTGTTCACTGTACAAATATCATCTATCTATCTACCCATAATAAATGCAAGCCATGCAATAGATAGAATAAAAATCTTCCCTTAAGGGTTACAACATCCTAATAATAATAATACAATCCCGAAGTTAAACTAACCTTAAACATCTCATCTATGGAATCATAAAAAAATAAGTCTTAAATAACATCATTAACTCAAGTCTTAAACATAAATACACCATCTAATAAAAATAACAAGTCTTCATCACTTGCTAACTTTGCCCTTGCCTTTACTAGTGGAAGGTTCATCGATTCTTTTCGTTCTTAATCGCAATGTTATTATTAAGCAAGAGTGAGCACTATCGCCCACAAGTATAATAATGAAATAACAAAGATAATAACATGCGAGAGAAATAATAACTTCAAATAAAAGCTCAACTTTTGAATCAAGAATGAATAGCAAGAATCTAAAGATTTACGAGGGTCATAAGACCTTGAACTATGTCCTAGGTTATCAAGGGTTATACTTGAAACCTTTAATACCATAAGACTATGGACCTTTCTACTGTGCTTAGGGGGATCAAATTTTAGTACCATCTTCGTGCACAATATCTTAACGCTTAACGATAAGTAAATCCCTTCAGCAGGGTTGTTCATCTCAGTTTGACATTCGAGTCCGTACCAAAAGAAGTTTGGTTTGGATAATTCAATAAGGGTTCTGAAATTTAGAACGTTCATCAACTAAGGACTAGTTGAATCAATAAAGTTCACTAGTCTAATAAGGTTCAACAATAATGATATTCAATTCGAATAATAATCTCAAGAAGTATACAATAGAACAATTATTGTATAACTGAATCATGCTTTGAAAAGATAATAAATCTTTAATATAACATTTGAACTTGAATAATAGTAATGATAATTTACTCAGGGTAAATAATAAACTTGAATAATAATGACAAGTAGGGTTAAAAAACTTGCCTCGTGCGTAGATTACACTTTAACTAAGCACGTTCTTTGAATTTAATCCTACATACCATTCACATTCACAATACCAGTTAATTATAACTTAACTAATCATCAATGATCATTCTTTTGTCTAAACTTTGGTTATGACTATACTTAGTCAAATTATCACATTTATTAACATATAATATCACCTCATGAATAATGAATTAATTATGTATTCAATAATTTAACCCACATGCAATTATGTTATTTACATGATAAACATCTATTTTATCTTCACATTATACTTCTAACATGTTTACATGTTCATTAAATTAATTTACTAACACATTGTTAGACTTAAACATTTTTTTAAAAAAAATCTCATTCTGAACATTCTGGAGAGTGGCGCTGCGGCGCCACTGTTACACTGGTTCTCGGCGCTGCGACGCGATGGCGTTAAGGTGTAGTGGTCTTTAATTTCTTGCCGCGGTGGCTGGCGGCTGGTGAGTCTCAATGCACGAGTTGCTGCTGTAGGCGAGGCTCGATTTTAGTTCTGTAATTCGTAAAAATTGCAGAACATGGCCAAGGAACTCCAATAAAATTATTACTACTCGAATTTAATCAGACCCACATGATATAATTCATGTATAATTATAACCCAACATTTATATACTGACATTAACTAATTTAAACACTTAATAACAGATTTAAAGCATGTGAATTTCACTGACTTTGATGTTCTTGGAGGTTTTGAAAATAAAACATGAAAATTGTCACTACGGATTCGTTATAACACCGAATCCATTCATTTAAACTTTGGTCTCTTCGTATCAACATGTATAACATCATACAAGTGTAAAATTTAGGGATAATATACGATCAATACATAAAATATCATGTATAACGCCATAAGGACAAAACCCATACTCTATAAATTTTTGAAATAGCAATTCATAGTATTATGAAACAGATGACATGATAATTCACATAATATATATATAATCAAATACAATTTGATACATCTTAACCCATATATTAACTCATAATCAAACCCTTTCTCCATTACAGAGATTTTACAAAATGTATGAAAGCCATTTTTTATAAAAACTAACGACGTGAATTAGAATTTCAGAAGGAGGAGATTACCCTGTAGATTATAAATTAGAAGAGATGATCAATGATGATCCTTTCACCACTATTTGTTTGATTACACACTCACAATTTTCTTCACAAAATCATAATTTTCTCTCTGTGAATTTTATTCTCTCTGGCTTATTTTCTAGACTTAGCATACGAATGAAAGAAGTAAGGAAGACGTCGAATAAGAACTGGCGCATTATGGTCAGTTAACCCAGTTATGGGTAACTGCCCATAACTTCTACTAAGGCCATGTTTGGCTAGCAAGAAAAGATTTCAAAAGTCATTTAATTTAATAAAACTTTATCATATACTTTAATTCATGTCACACCCACTTGCACAATAATTCATATATCTTATTTAATATAAATAAAATATAATAACTTCTCATAAATTCGCATAGTCATATATTTAATTTTTCTCATTAATAAATATTGTCAACTTATTAAATCTCTAATTAATAATTAAATTAATTAAAATACCAATATGCTTATTAAATATTTCTTTTAATACAATAAGCTCACATAATCACATACTTTGATAATAAAAATTCTCTACATTAATTTAATAAATGTAACACATATAATTAAATTAATCTACCACAATTGCATCAATTAATTATTTAATCTAATAATTAACTCATAGAAAAATATTTATTTAATTCAATAAATATTAAAATAAATTACAAAATTCTCGTTCTTCACATCTTTCCCCCCTTAAAAGGATTCTGTTCCCAGAACCACGACTTAATAAATTCGACCCGTTACATTCTCCCCCCCCCCCTTACAAAGATTATATCCCCAGAATTGCTTACACATAATTAAGTAAATAAATGAGGGTTATTCTTCATCATATTCTCTTCGAGTTCCCACGTAGCTTCTTCAGCGTTGTGGTTCCTCCAAATTACCTTAACATAAGGTATTACTTTATTTCTGAGAACTTGTTCTTTTCTGTCGACAATTTGAACAGGGATTTCTTCGTAAGATAAGTCTTTGTCGAAATGTAGGGGTTTATATTCAATCGCGTGCTTGTAATCGGCCATATAGGGTCATAACACAGAAACATGGAAGACATTGTGGATATTCTCGAGTGATGGAGGTAATGCTACCTCGTACGCGACTTCTCCAATTCTACGCAATACTTCAAAGGGTCCAATAAATCTTGGGCTCAATTTTCCTTTCTTTTCGAACCTGATCTTCCCTTTCCAAGGAGAGACCTTCAAGAAAACATAACTACCTGATTCAAACTCGATATTTTTACGATGTGGATCAGCATATTTCTTCTGTCGATCTTAAGCCGCTACCAGTCGTGCTCGGATCACTTTGACTATTTCTGTCGTCTGCTGTACCAATTCTGGCCCTAGCAATTGTCTCTCACCAACTTCATCCCAGTAAAGCGGAGTTCTGCACTTTCTATCGTATAACGCTTCGTAAGGCGGCATACCAATACTAGCGTGGTAACTATTGTTATAGCCGAACTCTACTAACGGTAGGTGATCATCCCAATTTCTTTTAAAATCCATCACACAGGCTCTTAGAATATCTTCTAATGTTTGAATCGTTCTCTCACTTTGCCCATCTGTTTGAGGGTGGTAAGCTGTACTCACTCGCAATTGCGTACCCATGCATTCCTGTAGACGTTTCCAGAAGTTTGATGTAAAACATGGATCTCTATCAGAAACAATTGACACCGACACTCCGTGTCTCGAAACGATTTCTTTTACGTATAACCTCGCCAACTGATCTAAGTTGAATCTGATTTTGATCGGAAAGAAGTGTGCGGATTTTGTCAGTCGGTCAATGATAACCCATACTGTGTCGTAGCCTTTCTGAGTTGTTGGAAGGCCAACCACGAAGTCCATTGTAATATGTTCTCATTTCTATTCTGGGATCTCTAACGGTTGTAGCAATCCATTCGGTCTCTGATGTTCCGCTTTCACTTTCTGACAGGTCAGACACTTGGCAACACATTCTGCAACATCACGTTTCAAATTCGGCCACCATAAATATTGTCTAAGATCTTGATATATCTTGGTACTACCAGGGTGAATCAAATATCATGAACTATGAGCCTCACTCAAAATTTCTTCCTTAATCTATTGTACTGGCGGTACCCAAATTCTACTCTCAAATCTCAGTATTCCTTCCTTATCTATCTTAAATCTTGGTTTGGTTCCTTCATATATCTTCTTTGTCACCTTTTTACATTCTTCATCCTGAAGCTGAGCCTCCTTAACTTTATCCAGTAAGGTGGTACCAGATTGCATCTGAAATAGCTTCTCATCAATTTCCATAGGATACTTCACCTCTAACTCCAGTTTCTCCATTTACAAATTAGCTCCTCCCGAGACGATTAACATCATCAATTTCTCACGACCCTTTCTACTTAAGGCGTCAGCAACTACATTTGCTTTTCCCGGATGGTATAAAATCTCATAGTCGTAATCCTTAATTAATTCCAACCATCTTCTTTGACGCATATTCAAATCCTTCTCCGTGAAAATATATTTCAGACTCTTGTGGTCCGTATATATTTCACACTTCTCCCCGTAGAGATAGTGCCGCCAAATCTTCAAAGCAAAAACAACTGCAGCTAACTCCAAGTCATGGGTTGGGTATCCCTTCTCGTAACCCTTTAACTGTCGTGATGCATACGCAATGACTTTGCCGTTTTGCATAAGCACACAGCCAAGTCCTTTATGTGACGCATCGCTAAAAATAACAAAATTTCCTGTATCATCCGGAAGGGATAACACAGGTGTCGTACTCAATCTCTTCTTCAATTCTTGAAAGCACTCCTCACACTTCTCCGTCCAAACAATTTTCACAACTTTACGAGTTAGATTCGTTAACGGAGTTGCGATCTTGGAAAAGTCTTGTATGAATCTTCTATAATATGCTGCTAATCCAAGGAAACTTCCTACTTCTGACGGTGTTCTCGGCTGATCCCAGTTAATCACAGCTTCTACTTTAGATGTATCTACCAAAATTCCATTTTTATCAACACGTGACCAAGAAATTGCACTCGCTCGATCCAGAATTCGTATTTCAAAAATTTAGCGTACAACTTTTCCCTTCTCAATACTTCCAACGTTAACCTCAAATGTTATTCGTGTTCTTCTTTGGTTTTGGAATATACCAAAATGTCATCTATAAATACGACCACAAATTTGTCCAAAAATGACTTGAACACACCATTCATTAGTCCCATAAATGCTGCAGGAGCATTCGTTAGACCAAACGACATTACTAAAAATTCGTAGTGACCGTATCGCGTTCTGAATGTTGTCTTCGGTACATCCTCTGGCCTCACCTTTAGTTGATGATAGCCGCTTCTTAAGTCTATCTTGGAAAAGTATCTTGCTCCCTTTAATTGATCAAACAGGTCGTCGATCCTCGGTAACGGATATCTGTTCTTAATTGTGACCTTATTCAGATCTCTATAGTCAATGCAGAGCCGCATCGATCCGTCCTTCTTTTTCACAAATAACACCGGTGCTCCCCACGGCCATACGCTCGGTTGAATGTACTTCTTGTCCAACAATTCTTGTAGGTGTACCATTAATTCCTTCATCTCCATCGGTGCCATTTGGTATGGTGCCTTCGATATTGGAGCAGTTTTGGGCGCCAAATCGATCACGAAATCTACTTCTCTATCTGGTGGAAGTCCTGGTAAATCGTCTCGAAATACATCCACGAAGTCCCTCACAATCGGTATCTCTTCTACTTTTGAATTCTCTTTTCGACTGTCGACTATGTAAGCTAAGTATCCTACACAGCCTTGTCTTAACAACTTCCCGCTTCAAGCATCATCGTCGACAACTCGCTTGTCTAGGCGACTTCTTATCAGAAAACACAACCTTTGGCGAGTCATAAGGTTATCGCTTCTTTTGGCAATTAATTACAAAGACCGTAATTAAATAACCAGTCCATTCCCAATATAACGTCAAATTCCCCAAGTCGAATAGGGATAAGATCTACGTTCATGATATTACCCTTAATATCTACTCTACAGTTCTTAAATATGTACTTAACAGGAATTATCTCTCTATTCGCAATTTCTATATTCATGGGATATTCCAACTCATCCATAAGTAAATCTAAACTATTAGCAAAGTCTTCGGATATAAAGGAACAAGTAGCACCCGAATCAAATAAAACATAAGCATTAATTTCATTGATCGGAATGATACCTGACACCACATCACGAGACTGGATTGCATCCTGCACCGTCATATTGAAAGTTCTGGCGGTTGGTCGGTTTGTTGCATGTTGTCCGGTGATGGTTAAGGCATTTCCACTGTTATTTCCATGGTTACCTCCTGGTACTGCTCCTCCTGATCCCTTTTTAGGGCAATCTCTTGCCAGATGGTCCTTCGAACCACAAGTAAAACAAGCACCCTTCTTTGGGTTTTGACAGTTTGGTGCTATGTGGCCTTCCTGACCACAATTGTAGCACACTCTTTTTCTTTTCATACAAACTCCCAGATGGGCTTTCCCACAAGTCGGGCATGCTTCTGTTCTTTTCTTCTGATTACCTTGCTGATTCCCCGATGATGAGCTGTCGTTCCACCTTTTCTTTTGATTGAAATTTCCTCCTCCTGTGCCACTTCCACTGGCCTTGTTATTAATTTCACCTTCACTCTTCTTCTTCTTCTTCTTCTGATCTTGATTGTACTTGGTCACCGCATCGCTCCCACCTTCAGCGAGGATGGCCTTTTCCAATACTCCGGCAAATGTGTTTAGCTAAAACATTAATACCTTGTTGTACACCCAAGGTTTTAGTTCTTGTTCGAATCTTCTGGCTTTTCTCTCGTCAGTGTGTACTTGGTACGGGGCAAACCATGCCAACTCGTTGAACTTAGTTGCGTAGTCAAGTACACTCATGTTTCCCTACTTCAGTTCCAGAAATTGAACTTCCATCTGATTCTGCGAACTAGTTGGGAAATACATTTCGAAAAATAACTCTTTAAATCTTTCCCACATAATTACACCTTCACCTCCTCGCACTTTGTTTGCTTGCCACCAGTAGCTAGCCTCAGACTTCAGTATAAACGTTGCAAAAGCGGTCTTTTGGTCTTCTCTAACCCTAGCAACGTCGAAAACCTTCTCCATCTCCATAACCCACGTTTGAGCCTCAATTGGGTTCATGGAACCTTTGAACTCTGGCGGTCCCAGCGCCTTGAAGTCCTTAAACGTTGTGTTTGGTGGAGCTTGAGGTTGGTTATTCATGGCTCCAGTCAGTAAGTTCACCAACTGTTGCACGGGATTAGCGTTGGCATTATTATTATTATTATTATTATTGGTTGACTCTTTCTGTTATTTCTCTAAATAGTTAAGGCATTACTCAACAATTTAACATATCACTTAACACATCATCTCAAATAACTTGATATATTTGCATTCAAATCAAAGTTTTAATATTAAACGATAGCATAATTGCTATTTACATCAACTATCTTGGAATAAAGAATCCATAGGATTTAAAACATTCAAATATTCTTTCGTTCATAAACACGTCAGAATTTACATCTAAAAACTAATTAAGTTCTTCACATAATTAAATAAATCGTATCACTGTCGGTCAAGGTACTGATTAGCCTTGCTACGCTCCTCTTCTAAGATACGATGCATCGTCCTGCGATCCATCATGTACAATAATAGTCCCTCGAACTGGATTGGGTACCTCAAAACTCGATCTTGGGTTTCATTCATTGCCTTGTTAAGTGTAGAGTACGTTTCCCCAATCTTCGCTTTCTTTGCATGACTATCATCCTCTGCACGATCAGCTCGACGCGATTCTCTTACCCAGTCTTCCTCTCTCTATGTATGTTCACCTTTTCGAGGTTTCCTTGAGTTCCTTCTTCAGTTTCTCTATCTCCTCGGTCTTATCTTTAGTTTGACCCTTCTCATGGACCAAATCCCATTCTACATTTTCAAGTCGAGAGTGAAGAGTCGAAATCCTGGACCTCGTCTCGTAACTCCATGTTACGGTCGTATAACGTGTCATACATCTCAGCATCAACGGTGTACCGTGGTAACTCCTCTTCTTCCTCTTCCTCTTCCTCAACAAATTCCTCCTCAGGATCAGTCTCAGGTTCATGCTCCTGACCAACAACGGTGATCAATGGAGATGATTCTCTCTGCACCAGCTGCTCCCTAACGACATGAATGTCTCGGGGCTCCTCCTCTGTCGGTACTATAGGTACACGGGGTTCCTCCTCAGTAGGTACTATAGGTACACGAGGTTCTTCCTCCCCAGCTTGACTAGCTTATCCAATATTCGACATCCTGACAACAAAATTTCAAGTTTTAGTTACTAAGTCGTATCATCTAACGCATACTTTAACACATAACACATAAGATCTTTTATTATCTTTAATGAATTGCAGAAATTCATTTCTTATAACTCGATAAGAGTTTTCCATCACTATCTTCTTTCTATAAGGCTACTACCTAAGGTTGTTCCCCCACCTAAGGTTCATAACCTACGGCTTTGATACCAACTTGTGACACCCCCAAATCCGGGTACTTCAATTCCACGGGATTTGGTGTTCACTGTACAAATATCATCTATCTATCTACCCATAATAAATGCAGGTCATGCAATAGATAGAATAAAAATCTTCCCCTTAAGGGTTACAACATGTAATACCTAGCAGAATTAATAATAAAATATTTACGTGAGCTTTAAAATATTTAATTGGACTTTTCTTATGTTTGGGTCAGATTCTATTTAATTAATGTGGACCATAATAAGTAAAGGATTATATTAATTGGGTCTTTTAATTAATTGAGTCTAAATTTTATTTGTCTAATTTTAAATCCTATTTAAATTAGGAGTATTAATAGAACATATTAATTAATAATAAATAAGTAACTAAAACCTAGTTATATTTCATTACGTCTGATAAGTTGTGGGAATATAACGAGAAGGCTGAAGAAGAACGAGGGAACATGACTAGGATTGCAAAAGGGTTTGAGAGCAAGATCTTTAAACTTTATTCATCATATTCTTCTTCTCAAAGGCAATTGTTGAACTATTTTTGAATACAAAACAATTATTTTGTTATTGTAAGTACAATCTATTTTCTTGTTGTATTCGCAATCTATTTTAAAATTTTATTATGTCGTTTGATTAGTTGAATTTGTTAATGAAATTTTGATTTACAATTAGGGAAAAATATATACGATTTACGTTTATATATATATTAATATAACTTTTATATATATATATATATACTTCTGCAGATAAGCCGTTAATTAGTTAATATATATATATATATATATATATATATATATATTACCCTTGACTATATATATATATATATAATTTGATTCACTTAATTTATTATATATATATATTTACATATTGTAGTTTTGTTATATATATCTATTTAAAAGATTTACAGAAATTTAATAAAGAGAAAGTAATAAATAATATTATAATATTATTATTATAATTAAAATATATCTCTTGGGTACAAATTGAATATAATATATTAAAATTATTGAATTTATGAAAATATAAATTGTATGAGTTCATAATTTAATTATGTGTATTATATTTTATTTTGATAATTAGATCGGATTGAGGGAGTTTAGCGGGTGATAGTTGGACTCGACGAATTATTTTGGTACTATATTAAGGTACGGATTCCGTACTTTTTCATCGATACTCCTTTAAATTTAATTCGTTCGTTTTGTATTCGTTTAGAGATTTGGTATTGCCTCTCCGGATTATTCTTTGTTGTCAAAATTATTGAGATAGTTTCATTTTGGCGTTGATATTATAATTCGTATTTGTACTCTTGAAACTAGTTAATCGTGTCAATATGTTTTGGAGACTATATTTGTTTGTACCATTGTTCATATATTTTTGTTTACATTCAGGAGTTATTTTTGATCATTGATATATTGGGATAATTAATATTGTTTGTATTTGATAATTCGATTTCATTTGAATATGGTCATGTAAGCCTTGTGATTTGAACCCCTTTTGGCTTACATTTTATAGTTTGATCGTTAGGGTATACTTGAGCTAACCACCTGTGGGGGTACTACAGGCATGTCCTCTTGACACAAGGGCATGACACCTTCCGTGGCGGTGTGATTAGTCCACGGCGTATCCTTTTGTATGATCTGGGTATGAGCTTTGGCCATTTGATATATTTGTTCACGATTCGTATGGGTCGGCCCAGTATTTGATTTGATTTGATTTATTTGGCGGATTAGCGACGTATGTGTCGTGCGTACTATCCGATTTGATTTGTATACATCATGGTACCCATGTATTTTGTTAGCCTTTGGCTATTTGTATTTGAGCTCAGTATGAAATTGTTACCTTATTGTGACGCCCCCAAAATAGGTATACAACACCCATTCTGAGTCGCCAAATACATGGTACAGAAAGCAAACTACAACTTCAATAATAAAATTGTCGTGCAAAATACGACAACACATACTGTGAGTTTAAATACAAATATTGTCTTCTAGACAATATCCACACTCAAATAAGTCCTTTATTCAAACACTATTTTACAGAAATAGTGAGGACTACTAAAATATCTTTCTAGAACCATCACTCCGTACCCCGACTAGTTCCTGCTATGTTCTCACCTCCTGAGAAAAATAGAACAAAAAGGAAAAGGGTGAGCTCAACTAGCCCAGTAAATAATATTATGACTAAGATAATATACAACAAATTATCGTTAGTCTTCAACAGGGAGAAATCTGATAAAATATAATAGACAACAAGTTTTAGATCAACAACTGCAGCGGAAAGAACAATCCATTAGAAGAGTCAAGTAGAGAATGAGTTCTACTATCGTCTAAGATTTAAAAGTCCATCATCAATATTTTATCCCTGTAACAACAATCAATATACATCTTTAATCAAATATTCATCTTTGCACTATAGGCCAAAGATATTCATTTGTATCACCAGTTGGTCATGTTCATCTTTGCACTACGGGCAAAAGATATTCATCAGTTAATCATTTATCTTTGCACTACAGGCCAAAGATATTTAGTAATATCATCATTTAGGGCTGAGGATGATGAAAAATATTTTAAAGAAAAGCGAATCCAAAGGATACGGAAGGACAAATAGTAGGGATTCGTATATAACGCTTTATCCAAGGTCAATAATACTCCATAATAACCAATTTTGAAGCAAAATTCAAGAATAAAGATCAAAACATGGATACAATCAAAGATAGTAACCATAATACGCATCTTGGACAAAAAGAAGAAAATTTCATTTTTTGGTGAATAGTCTTGGTGTTCGTGAATAGTGTCGATATCGTGAATAGTGCCAGATATCGTGAATAGTAACCTCCACACAAAAAAGTTCTAAATTTGATAAAATTCATATCAATACTTGACATAATGATATTGAAGAAATAATATCATATATGAAGAAAATAATATCCCTTACCTCAAAATATTAGTACTTAGATCGGAATATCGGTATAAAAAATTTGAAGGAAACTTGCACTGATGAATAGAAACTCACAAAGTATCTAAATACTCACAAAATACACTCAATAATCTAGAGAGAGAAAGAGAGAAACTTGTTTCTAGTGTAATTTTCAATTCTAACTTAGCCCTCTATTTATAGGAAAATGTTAGCACGCCGAAGCAGACTTGACCTGCAACCTGATGGCTTTACCTGCTACTATTCCCACCCACCACATTTTAAATAAAATTCAGCACATTTCTTCACCAACCACAAGTGGAGCCCACCAATTCTAGAATTTTCCACCAAAATCATTTATAAACCTAATTTCCGAATCAGTCACCTCTTAAATTTCGTAACAAATCATGCGTTCATTTTTAACGGTTCAAAATTTGTGGAACATATCCAAAAATTACAACGATCCAACAGTCGGATTAAAAATTATAACTCACGCAATATATCTCAAAAATACTGGTTTAATTTTTAATACCTCAATTCCGACAAAAATACTAATCAAACACCTCAACATTAACTCCTTCATTTTTTAACCACAATAAATATATCCAACATTAATATCCACATAAAATAAATATTTCCTTATCATATGAATCAATAATTAATTATTCAGAAATAATATTACAGAATCACATTTGTGACAACCAGGCCGTTCTCAGGAAAGAGGGGGCTTTCTAATAAGAATTTCTCCTTACTGGCGCGCAATTAGGTGACCAAACCTCTCCTTGACAGAACTTTTTAGACATTGCCAATAATGCTATCTAATAATATTATTCAAATAATATGAATTATTGATCCGATAATGGGAAATATCAGGCAAAGACAATTATTGAAACAACAATAATATAAAATATCAACGCAACAATTTATTGAATCAATAAAATAAAATATTGAATAAAGAACTCACTGTAACAATTATTGAGTAGTGCCTTCTTATGTAAGGATCAATAATTCATCAATCATCATGCATCCACGTGTATTATCAGTATTTTAACCACCGGGTATTCCAACAAAGTGTTAATCGGTAATAACTACTGCCAATTATTTATAAAAACATAAACTTGTCGCTTTCTTCATCCGACAATTATTCTCATTATGGGGCCCTGAAATGATCATAGTCATACGAATATTCCCCGACAACAAGAATATTCCACGACCAAATGAATATTCCCCGACAACAATGATTATTTTATAACCACTTACTTATTTTGCAAAATTTGCACATTTCACCCATAACCAGAGAATTATATCAAATTAATACCTTATTATTCACAATAATAATTAGAGGAAATTAGATTTTATTTATAATAAGTTGGGGTCTTACATTTATAACCATTTAATTCAGCCATATTTTGTTTGGAATTCTTTTGACTATAGTTGTCGGTTCGACAATGTTAATCATTTGTACCTTGTCTCACCAATTTCGATATATTCATGTTTAGTCAGTAGTTGTAATTGTTCGTTCATTTAGTTCTTTCGGTACATATATATATTGTTTATATATATATATTTTTATATCCGTACTGGGCAATTGGCTCACGCTGTATTCTTTTTCCGGCAGGTAATCAGGGGTGATCAGGATTTGTGGGATGAGAGCTACCTTTGATCCAAATGAGTAGACTAGCTTTTGAGATTATTATTAGACTTGATTTTCCTAAGACTTTGTAATTGGATGTTTTGGGGCCTATTTTGACATTTATTTCTTATTAGTAGAGACTATGTAAATGTGGAGTTCCTTCTATTTAAACTAGAGTATATGACATTTGGTATTAAATTTTATTAGAGATATTTTGAGATTTATTAGAGGTTTGTATTTATTATGTTTGTGCGTGACATCCCTTTTTCCTTTTGGGAAAGGGGGTGTTACAGAGTTGGTATCAGAGCTTATGTTATGATCTTGTAGATTGCCTTTTAGGCTTGACCTGTGAGTTATGGGTAGACCACTGGGTAGTTATAAGATTTGTATTGCGTTTGATTTTCGTTCTGCATAAATTTGGCCTTAATTATTTGTTTTGATCTGCTTGTTCTCGTCTGTTTGATTTTTTATCGTAGATGGCTCGTAAGTCTTGAGAATTCTTTGGGAGGCGAATAATAATGGTAGGAGGGTCAAAGGCATTCCATGTTGAGGTCATTAACTGTGGTGGAAACGATGGAAATCAGGGTAATGTAATAATAACCCCGGCTATGGTTGCAGCGATGGTGAATGAGGCAGTTATGCAGGCCGTGGCACATGCTATGCAGGGTATTCCGCAGATGCAAGGAGATCAGCATGCAAATGGCATGGGGGATGATGCAGAGATAGCACAACATGAGCAGAATGTTCCTCCCGAGGATCAAGTGGGTCAACAAGTGCAGCCATTGTATGTATTATTGGAGAGGTTCATTAAGCAGAAGCCCAATTCTTTTTATTTTGCTCTGACTCCAATTGATGCGGAGAACTAAATCGCTCGCTTGGAGAAGTTTTTTGATGTGATTGGGTGTTCAGAAAATTAGAAGGTGAGATTAGCAGTTTATAAGCTAGAGGATGATGCTCAGCGATGGTGGAAATCGTTGAGGCTACACAGGGAGATGGATTTATGGATGGACTCATATGGAGCAGTTTTTATGACCTTTTCTATCAGCAGTATTTCCCAAACACTGATAGGGATACATACATTAGGAAATTTGTGTCCATTCGGCAGAAGAATGATGAGACTATTACCGATTTTATAGCGAGGTTTACGAGATTGGCTGGTTTTGCGGGTTCAATAGCTGGGACAGCTGCACAACAGGCAGAAAAGTTCAAATAGGCCTTGAAATATGAGTATAGGCGATCGATGATCCACACCATATTTACAGATGTATCACAGGTAGCTAATGCAGCTAAGAGTGTGGAAATGGAACACGAGGACTTTCGAGCTTCCAAATCAGAAGGGAGTTGAAAGAGAGATAGAGATGACCATCAAGGGTAAGGAATGGGACAGTTTGGTAGAAATCAGAATAGAAGGCAAAATAACTAGAATGAGCCTCCATCAGGTCATCGGTTTAATCCTCGAAGGGATTTTGCTTACCTAATGCAAATAGGGGGCGTGGAGGTCAAGCAGAAGGTCGATGGCAAGTCGAGGCGATATCAAAATAGGGATTTCAACGAATGAGGGGTTTCAAAGAAATTAGAATCGAGTTCAACGCCGCCAATGAGGTCAAATTCAAGGGCGGTATCCAGGACCGGCAGGTGGAGGAAATCCGAACCTTTTGCCACTTCCACCTGCTCCATGTGCTACTTATGGTGGGTATCATGTTGGTAGGGCGTTCTATAGAAATACAGGGGCTTATTTCTTATGTGGACAGATGGGACATAGAGCAAGGGACTGCACAGTTCAGCATGGTAATGGGGGGAGGCGGTAATGCTGGTAATGGCGGTCAGCGCAACGCTGGTGGGAGAGTATTTGCATTGACGGCTAATCAGGCGGCCCAAGCACCAGGTACTATTTCAGGCATCATTCTTGTAGGAAATTGCGAGGCATCAGTTTTGTTTGAAACTGGATCTACACACTCTATTGTTGCACTTTCATTTATTCTTCATCTTGGAGTACCTTCTCATATATTAGATCCTCATTTATCTATTGCTACCCCGATGGGGAATTCTGTGATTATTTCTGAGCAATTTTACGAGTGTCCTTTGAAGTTAGGGAGGAGAGTGTACACAGCTAACTTACTTCCAATGGTGATGCATGATTTCGATATCATCTTGGGTATGGATTGGTTGAGTAAGCATCGAGCCACTATTGATTATCAGGCGAGGAAGGTTATTTTTGGAACCTTAGAGGCTCCAGAATTTGAGTTTCTATGTTCCAAGCCGAATGGTGTTGTAAAGTTGATCTCAGCTTTGAAGGCGAGCAAAATGATTGCTAAGGGGCGTGATTGTTATTTGGCTTATGTGAAGGATACCTCGAGGGATGAGCCCCAACTTGATGATTATCCAGTTGTGTGAGAATTTCCTGAGGTATTTTTTAAGGATCTGCCAGGATTGCCACCGCTAAGGGAAGTTGAGTTTACTATTGAGCTCATTCCTGGAGCAGAACCTATCTCTAAGGCACCCTATAGAATGGCTCCATTAGAGTTACATGAGTTGAAGGAACAACTGCAGGAGTTATTAGATTGTGGATTCATTAGACCGAGCGTATCACCATGGGGTGCTCCAGTATTGTTTGTGAAGAAGAAGGACGAATCTATGAGATTATGTATAGATTATAGGGAGCTAAATCGGATCACTATCAGGAACAGATATCCATTGCCACGGATAGATGACCTTTTCAATCAGCTCCAAGGAGCAAAGTTCTTCTCAAAGATAGATTTGAGGTCGGGGTACCATCAGTTGAGGGTGAGGGAAGATGACATCCCAAAAATATCTTTTCGTACTCGGTATGGGCACTATGAGTTTTTGGTTATGTCATTTGGGTTGACTAATGCTCCGGCAGTGTTTATGGGTATGATGAATCGGGTTTTTAGCGAGTATTTGGACCAATTTGTCATTGTCTTCATTGATGACATTTTGGTGTATTCCAAGTCTAAGGAGGAGCATGAAGAGCATCTTCGTACTGTTTTGGGGGTTCTGCAAAAGAATAAGTTATATGCTAAGTTCTCCAAATACGAGTTTTGGTTAGAACAAGTAGCATTTTTGGGACATGTCGTGTCTGCTGAAGGTATTAAGGTGGATCCTGCGAAATTTGAGGCTATAACTAATTGGCCAAGACCTACCACGGTAACTAAAATAAGGAGTTTCTTGGGTTTGGCAAGGTACTACAGGCGATTTGTGGAAGGTTTCTCTTTGTTAGCTTTGCCATTAACTCAGTTAATGAAGAAGGGCATAAAGTTTGTGTGGAATGAGGAATGTGAGAAAAGTTTTGAGGAGCTTAAGAAGAGGCTTGTGTCGGCTCCAGTGCTTACATTACCGTCGGGGATAGGAGGTTATCAGATTTACAATGATGCTTCCAAAAAGGGATTAGGGTGTGTTTTAATGCAACATGGTAAGGTAATTGTTTATGATTCCAGACAACTTAAACCTTATGAGGTGAATTATCCTACCCACGACTTGGAGTGAGCAGCAGTTATTTTTACCCTAAAAATTTGGAGGCACTATCTATATGGAGAGACTTATGACATTTTCATCGACCACAAGAGTCTTAAATATATTTTTACTCAGAAGGAGCTTAACATGAGGCAGTGGCGTTGGTTGGAGCTTCTCAAGGATTATGATGCCAGGATTCAGTATCACCCCGGTAAGGCTAATATGGTTGCAGATGCTCTTAGCCGAAAAAGTTCAGGGAGTGTAGCTGCCTTGGTTACACAACCTCAACTTATCTCGGATATGGAGCGTGTGGGTTTGGAGCTATATGCTAGAGGTTCTGATGGGTTGGTAGCTTGTATGAGGGTGGAACCTTCTCTTATTTTACGTATCAAAGAAGCCCAAAAAGGAGGATGGCGAAGTTATGGACCAGTAGAGCGCGAATATATGAATGAGGGTAGGCAACCAGAGTTTCGTATTGATGAGCACGATGTGATATGGTTTGGTAAACGGTTATGTGTTCCAGTGGATCCAATGATTCGTGAGGTAGTGTTGACTGAAGCTCATAGTTCACTTTTTTCTATTCATCCGGGGTCTACAAAGATGTATAAGGATCTAAAGGAGAATTTTTGGTGGAGTGGAATGAAAAGAGATGTAGTTGAATTTGTGAGTAAATGTCTTACTTGTCAGCAAGTGAAAATAGAGCATCAGCGGCCTGGTGGTTTGTTGCAACAATTAGAGATTCCTATGTGGAAATGGGATGAGATTTCGATGGACTTTATGACTGGGTTGCCGAGGACTCTTAAAAAGAATGATACTATTTGGGTAGTAGTGGATCATTTGACTAAATCGGCTCATTTTCTGTCTATTCGTGAAGATTTTTTGGTAAATAAGTTAGCAGATATTTTTTAACGTGAGATTGTTAGGCTTCATGGGACTCCAGTTTCTATTGTTTCGGATCGGGATCCGTTGTTTACTTCTCAATTTTGGAAAGGATTTCAACGAGCTTGGGGAACGCGACTCAACTATAGTACAATTTTTCACCCGCAGACAGATGGACAATCAAAGAGAACGATTCAGACATTAGAAGACATTGTTGCGATCTTGTGCTTTAGAGTGGACAGGAAACTGGGATGATTATTTGAGTTTGGTGGAGTTTGCATATAATAACAGTTGGCAAGCTAGTATTGGTATGGCTCCTTCTGAAGCATTATATGGTAAGAAGTGTCGAGCTCCGACTTGTTGGGATGAGGTTGGAGAAAGGGTAATAGAAGGACCCGATTTGGTTAGGATTACTACGGAGAAGATAGCAGTGGCTAAAAAAAAGTTGAAAGAAGCTAGATCGCGGCAAAAGAGTTATGCTGATATTCATAGGTGGGCTCTTGAATTCACGCCTGGTGAACACATGTTTTTGAAAGTTTCTCCATGGAAAGGTGTTCGAAGGTTTGGTTTGAAAGGGAAGCTTAGTCCGCGTTTCATTGGCCCTTTTGAAGTCCATAAGAGAGTTGGGGAAGTGGAATATCGGGTGGCTTTGTCTCCACAGTTATCTCATGTACATAATGTTTTTCATGTTTCAGTGTTAAGGAAATATAACTATCATCCGCTTCATGTTGTGCATTACCCGTTACATAAGATTCAAGAAGATCTTACTTGTGAGGAAGAAGCCGAGGCGATTCTTGATCGTTAAGAACGGATTATAAGGAGGAAGATAATTCCTTTTATTAAAGTCTTGTGGAAAAACCATTCGGAACGGGAAGCTACTTGGGAGATGGAAGAGTCTATTCGAGCGGAATATCCGCATCTTTTTGAAAATTAGGTACGTTCTATTCTTTTGATTCCGGGGACGGAATCCTTTTTAAGGGGAAGGTGATGTAATACCCAGCAGAAATAATAATAAAATATTTACGTGAGCTTTAAAATATTTAATTGGGATTTTCTTATGTTTGGGTCAGATTCTATTTAATTAATGTGGACCATAATAAGTAAAGGATTATATTAATTGGGTCTTTTAATTAATTGAGTCTAAATTATATTTGTCTAATTTTAAATCCTATTTAAATTAGGAGTATTAATAGAACATATTAATTAATAATAAATAAGTAACTAAAACCTAGTTATATTTCATTACGTCTGATAAGTTGTGGGAATATAACGAGAAGGCGGAAGAAGAACGAGGGAACGTGACTGGGATTGCAAAAGGGTTTGAGAGCAAGATCTTTAAACTCTATTCATCATATTCTTCTTCTCAAAGGCAATTGTTGAACTATTTTTGAATATAAAACAATTATTTTGTTATTGTAAGTACAATCTATTTTCTTGTTGTATTCGCAATCTATTTTAAAATTTTATTATGCCGTTTGATTAGTTGAATTTGTTAATGAAATTTTGATTTACAATTGGGGTAAAATATATACGATTTACGTTTATATATATATATATATATATATATATATATATATATATATATATATTCGTATAACATGCTATATATATATACTTCCCATAAAGAATCTCATTAATATATATATATATATATATATATATATATATATATATAATTTGATTCACGTAATTTATTATATATATATTTACATATTGTAGTTTTGTTATATATATCTATTTAAAAGATTTACAAAAATTTAATAAAGAGAAAGTAATAAATAATATTATAATATTATTATTATAATTAAAATATATCTTTTGGGTACAAATTGAATATAATATATTAAAATTATTGAATTTATGAAAATATAAATTGTATGAGTTCATAATTTAATTATGTGTATTATATTTTATTTGATAATTAGATCGGATTGAGGGAGTTTAGCGGGTGATAGTTGGACTCGACGAATTATTTTGGTACTATATTAAGGTACAAATTCCGTACTTTTTCAGCGATACTCCTTTAAATTTAATTCATTCGTTTTGTATTCGTTTAGAGATTTGGTATTGCCTCTCCGGATTATTCTTTGTTGTCAAAATTATTGAGATAGTTTCGTTTTGGCGTTGATATTATAATTTGTATTTGTACTCTTGAAACTAGTTAATCGTGTCAATATGTTTTGGAGACTGTATTCGTTTGTACCATTGTTCGTATATTTTTGTTCACATTCAGGAGTTATTTTTTATCATTGATATATTGGGATAATTAATATTGTTTGTATTTAATAATTCGATTTCATTTGAATATGGTCATGTAAGCCATGTGATTTGAACCCCTTTTGGCTTACATTTTATAGTTTGATCGTTAGGGTATACTTGAGCTAACCACCTGTGGGGGTACAACAGGCATGTCCTCTTGACACAAGGGCATGACACCTTCCGTGGCGGTGTGATTAGTCCACGGCATATCCTTTTGTATGCTCTGGGTATGAGCTTTGGCCATTTGATATATTTGTTCGTGATATGTATGGGTCGACCCAAAGATTTGATTTGATTCGATTTATTTGGCGGATTAGCGGCGTATGTGTCGTATGCGTGCTTATCTCGATTTGATTTGTATACATCATGGTACCGATGTATTTTGTTAGCCTTTGGCTATTTGTATTTGAGCTCAGTATGAAAAAATTGTTACCTTATAACCATTTGATGCAGCCATATTTTGTTTGGAATTCTTTTGACTATAGTTGTCGGTTCGACAGTGTTAATCATTTGTACCTTGTCTCACCAATTTTGATATATTCATGTTTAGTTAGTAGTTGTAATTGTTCGTTCATTCAGTTCTTTTGGTACATATATATATGCATTTTTATATCCGTACTAGGAAATTGGCTCACGCTGTATTCTTTTTCTGGCAAGTAATCAGGGGTGATCAGGATTTGTGGGATGAGAGATACCTTTGATCCAAATGAGTAGACTAGCTTTTGAGATTATTATTAGACTTGATTTTCCTAAGACTTTGTAATTAGATGTTTTGGGGCCTATTTTGACATTTATTTCTTATTAATAGAGACTATGTAAATGTGGAGTTCCTTCTATTTAAATTGGAGTATGTGACATTTGGTATTAAATTTTATTGGAGATATTTTGAGATTTATTAGAGGTTTGTATTTATTATGTTTGTGCATGACATCCCTTTTTCCTTTTGGGAAAGGGGGTGTTACACAACATCTGAATAATAATAATACAATCCCAGGTTAAACTAACCTTAAACATCTGTGCGGAATCATAAACAAATAAGTCTTAAATAACATCATTAACTCAAGTCTTAAACATAAATACATCATCTAATAAAAATAACAAGTCTTCATCCTTTGCTAACTTTGCCCTTGCCTTTACTAGTGGAAGGTTCATCAGTTCTTTCGTTCTTAACTGCAATGTTATTATTAAGCAAGACTGAGCACTATCGCCCACAAGTATAATAATGAAATAACAGTATAATAACATGCGAGAGAAATAATAACTTCTGAAATAAAAGCTCAACTTTTGAATCAAGAATGAATAGCAAGAATCAAAGGATTTCTGAGGGTCATAAGACCTTGAACTATGTCCTAGGTTATCAAGGGTTATACTTGAAACCTTTAACAGTTATAAGACTATGGACCTTTCTACTCGTACTTAGGGGGATCAACCCTTAGTACCATACTATGCACAATATCTTAACGCTAACGCATAAGTAAATTCCTTTGCAAGGTTGTTCATCTCAGTTTGACATTCGAGTCCGTACCAAAGGAAGTTTGGTTTGGATAATTCAATAAGGGTTCTGAAATTTAGAACGTTCATCAACTAAGGACTAGTTGAATCAATAAAGTTCACTAGTCTAATAAGGTTCAACAATAATGATATTCAATTCGAATAATAATCTCAAGAAGTATACAATAGAACAATTATTGTATAACTGAATCATGCTTTGAAAAGATAATAAATCTTTAATATAACATTTGAAATTGAATAATAGTACTGATAATTTACTTAGGGTAAATAATAAACTTGAATAATAATGACAAGTAGGGTTAGGAAACTTGCCTCGTGCGTAGATTACACTTTAACTAAGCACGTTCTTTGAATTTAATCCTACATACCATTCATTCACACAATACCGCTTAATTATAACTTAACTAATCATCAATGATCATTCTTTTGTCTAAACTTTGGTTATGACTATACTTAGTCAAATTATAACATTTATTAACATATAATATCACCTCATGAATAATGAATTAATTATGTATTCAATAATTCAACCCACATGCAATTATGTTATTTACATGATAAACATCTATTTTATCTTCACATTATACTTCTAACATGTTTACATGTTCATTAAATTAATTTACTAACACATTGTTAGACTTAAACATTTTTTAAAAAAATCTCATTCTGAACATTCTGGAGAGAGTATACATGCAATACCACTTATTACCTATCTGTTCTCTACAATTATTGACGCGATGGCGCTTAAGGTGTGTCTTTTTGACGTCATGCAGTGCGGTGGTGGCCATGGCATGAAGTCTCAATGTTCGAGTCTGCACAGTGGCGCGAGAGGTTTCAGGTCTACCGCAATTCGTAAAAATTGCAGAACATGGCCAAGGAACTCCAATAAAATTATTACTACTCGAATTTAATCAGACCCACATGATATAATTCATGTATAATTATAACCCAACATTTATATACTGACATTAACTAATTTAAACACTTAATAACAGATTTAAAGCATGTGAATTTCACTGACTTTGATATTCTTGGAGGTTTTGAAAATAAAACATGAAAATTATCACTACAGATTTGTTATAACACTGAATTCGTTCATTTAAACTTTGGTCTCTTCGTATCAACATGCATAACATCATACAAGTGTAAAATTTAGGGATAATATACGATCAATACATAAAATATCATGTATAAGGCCATAAGGCCAAAACGCATACTCTGTAAATTTTCGAAATAGCAATTCATAGTATTATGAAACGGATGACATGATAATTCACATAATATATATATATATAATCAAATACAATTTGATACATCTTAACCCATATATTAACTCATAATCAAACCCTTTCTCCATTACAGAGATTTTACAAAATATATGAAAGCCATTTTTTATAAAAACTAACGACGTGAATTAGAATTTCAGAAGGAGGAGATTACCCTGTAGAGTATAAATTAGAAGAGATGATCAATGATGATCCTTTCACCACTATTTGTTTGATTACACACTCACAATTTTCTTCACAAAATCATAATTTTCTCTCTGTGAATTTTATTCTCTCTGGCTTATTTTCTAGACTTAGCATACGAATGAAAGAAGTAAGGAAGACGTCGAATAAGAACTGGCGCATTATGGCCAGTTAACCCAGTCATGGGTAACTGCCCATAACTTCTACTAAGGCCATGTTGGCTAGCAAGAAAAGATTTCAAAAGTCATTTAATTTAATAAAACTTTATCATATACTTTAATTTATGTCACACCCACTTGCACAATAATTCATATATCTTATTTAATATAAATAAAATATAATAACTTCTCATAAATTCACATAGTCATATATTTAATTTTTTTCATTAATAAATATTGTCAACTTATTAAATCTCTAATTAATAATTAAATTAATTAAAATACCAATATGCTTATTAAATATTTCTTTTAATACAATAAGCTCACATAATCACATACTTTGATAATAAAAATTCTCTACATTAATTTAATAAATGTAACACATATAATTAAATTAATCTACCACAATTGCATCAATTAATTATTTAATCTAATAATTAACTCATCGAAAAATATTTATTTTATAAATTACAAAATTCTCGTTCGTCACAGTCTTCTTGGCTGTGCAGGTCCTCGAATCACAAAGGTTTCGCTATCGGGTCCCTTGTTGGCACTTCACCTCTCTACATTTCTCTTCGGACAATTCCGGACCAGATGATCGGTCGACCCACACGCAAAACAACCTTGTGTTTTCTTTGGAATGGGACACTCGGGAGACATGTGTCCCTCTTGACCACAGTTGTAACAGACTCCTTTTTTCTTCAAACAAACTCCTTGATGATGCTTCCCGCAAACTACGCACGACGTACCCTTCCTCCTACGTTCTTTTAGATTATTTACTAAATTAATATCACCATCCCTCTTACATTTATTAAGATCACTTCCTCCACTACCACCTATCATATTATTTCCTTCAGCCTCCTTTCTTTGTTCTTGACTATTCTTTAATACAGCTTCCATTTCTCCCTCAGCGATAATGGATTTTTCTAATAACGCTGAAAATGAATTAATTTGCAGCACATCTAACTTCTCGAGTACCAACGATTTCAATCTGTTCCTAAAACATCGTGCTTTAAGCTCCTCAGTGTCCACTCGATGTGTAGAAAATTTTGTAAACTCGTTGAACTTGAAAAAATATTTAGTCACCGTCATATCTTCCTGCTTCAGATTCACAAATTGTTCCTCCATATTTCTCTTTAGACCTTCCTTCCTTGGCGGCATTATCTGATAAAAATCTTACATTAATTCTCCTTCTCTATACAAATTCTTATTAATAACACAACAAGAATTAAAAAACGATTTCTCATATAATCGCATATTTATTCAAATAGCACATAGTACATTTAGCTCCTAACATATAACACTATCCCTTTTTAAATAATATCAGGATTAACAACACAACTTTAAACAAAAGTTGTAAATCTCTATTCACACATAACTATTCCCAAGTTCATCAAACATACCACACCTAGGGGTTCAGGAACTTGCCACAATTATATGAGTGCATGAACTTATACTAGTCAGACCTTTGGCGTCCATTCGCTGAGGGTTTCAAAACATTTCATATAATTATGAGTCATGAACTTACCATAAGTATGAGTTTTAAGAACTCAAAAATTAATCTTAATCTTATATTTATATAGAAAATAAAGATTTCACTCATACAAACATATATATATATATACACACATATGTTCACACATTGTTCTTGATATTACAACAGTTAATATCATACACTATCAAAAGATACTATCACTTAACTTTAAGTTATCTACCGTCCACTCCCTTCACCAGTCTTCTACTTACTGGGACACTTGTTGCCTTCGGCTTAGGACAATATAGGAAAATATGTCCTTTTTTCTTAAAATTGAAGCACACGTTCTTTCACATCATGCATTCTCCCGCGTGAGTCTTTCCACACTTGTTACAAGCTTTCTTCTTCTTCGGGTTTGAATTTTCAGAATAATCGATGTCGTTGTCCCTCTTTCTCTTTTTCTTGCCTTTCTGCTGCTTGATTTTTCCTTCAGACGATCCACCACCTTCAGTCTTCATCCTCCCCACCTGCGCCTTCAGCTCGTTCCGTTCTTCAGTCATTTCGAGTAACGCTCGCTCCGCCACAACTCTTCCAAGAGAAACACTTTACTCCGGAGTTCTTGGACTTCTGCAGATTCTTGATCTTGTTCTCCAACTTTAATCTTATTCTATTTTCTCCACCTTAGCTTCTTCGGACTCCGCCTTCTCATCACCACTCCGATACATCTCGGGATAATCATCATGATCAGTCTCCAGATTTACCATAGGTTTATCTTTTCCCACCTCTTCAACTGATTCTCTTTCATACTGGAACCTCTCACTCATCGGCATCAGTGCAATGTACCGCTAGCATCTCCGCACTCATTTCATCTTATCCAGACATCCTACAATCGGTCTAAATGAATTGATTAATACTTCTTCAGTACAAACTTCTCACACTATATGTCCATATATCTCACTATCGACGCACTTCGGCAATCCCTCACTTAGTACTCTAAATGAGTTTTCTCTATCGCTTATGGTAATAATCCTAGGGTTCCCCCCCCGCCCCCCACTTAAGGTTTATAACTTATAGCTCTACTACCAACTTGTGACACCTTGGTCACTAAAGCTTTGATACCAACCTGTGACACCCCCAAATCCGGGTTACCTGACCCCCGTGTTTGGTGTTCACGATCCACAATATAATAACATCTAACTACCCATTCATATAGAAATAGTAATACATAAGTCATTAACAGAGATTATTAATACATTAGTCCCAGGTCCGCTAACCTTAACATTACAAACATACCCCTTAGATATACAAAAAAGGTTCACAAATACAACATAATAATAATATTCATAAAATTATGCTATCACTATGCCTTTGCTTTTGTTCTTCACACATTCTCCACGCCACTTCGTCCCTAATTTGAAAAGTTTTATTTAGCAAGGGTGAGCAACAAATTTGTCCATGAAGTTAAGATATACAATGAATGTATAAGTATCAGAATAATAGACTATCTATTTTGATAGAATGACACCGAAGTTCGGGAAACTTTGAAATAGATGAACAAATCGTTAATCAATAACAAGTCTTCTCGTATTCTAGGCAATGCAATAATCTGATAATGAAAGAGTACAACGCTTTCAAAGTTTCTACGATATTATATTGAATAAACAAGAATCAATTCTACGCAATAACGAAGTGCAATGTTTTACAGATTTATGCTGAGCGATCCATTGGATCTAGAACTTTTACCTTCTCGGGTATCTATCAAAGATTTACTTTGATACATACGCAGGAGTATCAGATAACCATAAAGATTAAATCATACACCTCTCAAAGTATAACAAGTGATCACTTTTATTATACCCTATATTATGCATAATACTTAATAAAGGCAATATGGCTAGAATATACGACCTAAAATTATGATTAGGGTTGTCTAATTAAGGTTTAGAAATCCCGAATATGAAATTAGGGTTTTAAATTAGAAAATTTAAAATTTCTAAATTACAATTATGGTTTGTAAAATAGAAATTAAGATAACTAAAATATAATTAGGGTTTTTAATCATATTAAAGTTAATAAACACATTAAGCTTACTAATTAGGATTAGGGTTTCCTAATTAGGGTTTCTCGGCTTTTGATTAGGGTTTCTAACGGTACGTTAGGGTTTCTAATCCTGAGTTTATGGTTTTTAATCTCTTATGAGGGTTTATTAATTTTAAACCTTATCCGATCAATCATTGATAAATATCTCTATACAGTACAAACACATACTCTTTAATATAATTATTTAAATTATAATTTCTAGCGAATCCCTATCCGGACTTAGGGTTAGGGTTTCTAAAGCTGTTAAGCACAACTCTACTCTAATTTTATTAGTCAATACACAAATTGACATTCTCGAGACTCGTATCATAGATACTTATCGCAAAAATGATAATCAATATTAATATTAAAAAAAAATTATTCTTAAAATTTTAATTTTATTCGAAATCTTGGGTTATCACATTCACCCCTCCTTAAAAGGATTCCGTCCTCGGAATCACCGCTTTCTTATCCTCTACAATCTTTTAAAGTTGTATCATCAATTCATTCTTAACAACACAATATTAATTCGTGTCTCAAATTCTAACCTGTGACTTGGATCGTATAAAAGAAAACAAATCACAACAATATTTAACTCGTATTTCTCGCGTAATTTAATTTCTAACCGAACTCACGTTACATGTCAGCTTCTTTGAATGGCAAACACAGATTTGGAACTCATTATACTAAAAGTGAATCTTGTTGGTCTTCCTGGCTATGCAGGTCCTCGAATCATAAAGGTTTCGCTATCGGGTCCCTTGTTGGCACTTCTCCTCTCTACATTTATCTTCAGACAATTCCGGACCAGATGATCGGTTGACCCACACGCAAAACAACCTTATGTTTTCTTTGGAATGGGACACTCGGGAGACATGTGTCCCTCTTGACCACAGTTGTAACAGACTCATTTTTTCTTCAAACAAACTCCTTGATGATGCTTCCCGCAAACTACGCACGGCATACCCTTCCTCCAACGCTCTTTTAGATTATTTACTAAATTAATATCACCATCCCTCTTACGTTTATTAAGATCACTTCCTCCACTACCACCTATCATATTATTTCCTTCAGCCTCCTTTCTTTGTTCTTGACTATTCTTTAATCACAAACTTCTATTTCTCCATGTTTATATAATGGCTTTTTCTAATAACGGCGAAAATGAATTAATTTGCAGCACATCTAACTTCTCGAGTACCAACGATTTCAATCCGTTCCTAAAACAACGTGCTTTAAGCTCCTCAGTGTCCACTCGATGTGGAGCAAATTTTGCTAACTAGTTGAACTTGAAAAAATATTTTGTCACCGTCATATCTTCCTGCTTCAGATTCACAAATTGTTCCTCCATATTTCTCTTTAGACCTCCCTTCCTTGGCGGCATTATCTGATAAAAATCTTACATTAATTCTCCTTCTCTATCCAAACTCTTATTAATAACACAACAAGAATTAAAAAAAAGATTTCTCATATAATCGCATATTTATTCAAATAGCACACAGTACATTTAGCTCCTAACACATAACACTATCCCTTTTTAAATAATATCAAGATTAACAACACAACTTTAAACAAAAGTTATAATTCTCCATTCACATATAACTATTCTCCAGTTCATCAAACCTACCACACCTAGGGGTTCAGGAACATGCCACAATTATATGAGTGTATGAACTTATCCTAGTCAGACCTTTGGCGTCCATTCGCTAAGGGGTTCAAAACATTTCATATAATTATGAGTCATGAACTTACCATAAGTATGAGTTTTAAGAACTCAAAAATTAATCTTAATCTTATATTCATATAGAAAATAAAGATTTAACTCATACAAACATATATATATATATACATATGTTCACACATCGTTCTTGATATTACAACCGTTAATATCATACACTATCAAAAGATACTATCGCTTAACTTTAAGCTATCTACCGTCCACTCCCTTCTCCAGTCTTCTACTTACTGGGACACTTGTTGCCTTCGGCTTAGGATAATATAGGAAAATATGTCCTTTTTGCTTAAAATTGAAGCACACGTTCTTCCACATCATGCATTCTCCCGCGTGAGTCTTTCCACACTTGCTACAAGCTTGCTTCTTCTTCGGGTTTGAATTTTCAGAATCATCGCTGTCGTTGTCCTTCTTTCTCTTTTTCTTGCCTTTCTGCTGCTTGATTTTTCTTTCAGACGATCCACCACCTTCAGTCTTCATCCTCCCCACAAGCGCCTTTAGCTCGCTCCGTCTTCCACAACTCCTCCAAGAGAAACACTTTACTTTGGAGTTCTTGGACTTCTACAAATTCTTGATCTTGTTCTCCAACTTTGATCTTATTCTCTTTTCTCCACCTTAGCTTCTTTGGACTCCGCCTTCTCATCACCACTCCGATACATCTCGGGATAATCATCATGATCACTCTCCAGATTTACCATAGATTTATCTTTTCCCTTTGCACTGGCACTGGTGCAACAGCCGCTAGCATCTCCGCACTCATTTCATCTTCACCAGACATCCTACAATCAGTCTAAATGACTTGATTAATACTTCTTCAGTACAAACTTCTCACACTATGTGTCCACATATCTCACTATCGACGCACTTCGGTAATCCCTCACTTAGTACTCTAAATGAGTTTTCTCTATCGCTTATGGTTATAATCTTAGGGTTCCCCCCCCCTACTTAAGGTTTATAACCTACAGCTCTACTACCAACTTGTGACACCTTGGTCACTAAAGCTTTGATACCAACCTGTGACACCCCCAAATCTGGGTTACTTGACCCCTGAGTTTGGTTTTCACGATCCACAATATAATAACATCTAACTACCCATTCATATAGAAATAGTACCACATAAGTAATTAACAGAGATTGTTAATACATTAGTCCCAGGTCCGCTAACCTTAACAGTACAAACATACCCCTTAGATATACAAAAAGGGTTCACAAATACAACACAATAATAATATTCATAAAATTATGCTATCACTATGCCTTTTCTTTTGTTCTTCACAACACCTCCTACCACTTCGTCCCTAGCTGAAAAGTTTTATTTAGCAAGGGTGAGCAACAAATTTGTCCTGCAAGTTAAGATATACAATGAATGTATAAGTATCAGAATAATAGACTATCTATTTTGATAGAATGACACCGAAGTTCGGGAAACTTTGAAATAGCTGAACAAATCGTTAATCAATAACAAGTCTTCTCGTATTCTAGGCCACGCAATAATCTGATAATGAAAGAGTACAACGCTTTCAAAGTTTCTACGATATTCTATTGAATAAACAAGAATCAATTCTACGCAATAACGAAGTGCAATGTTTTCCAAATTTATGCTGAGCGATCCATTGGATCTAGAACTTCTACCTTCTCGGGTATTTATCAAAGATTTACTTTGATACATACGCAGGAGTATCAAATAACCATAAAGATTAAATCATACCCCTCTACAAGTATAATAAGTGATCAACTTTATTATACCCTATATTATTGTGAGATCCCAGATTTTATGAATAAATATTTAATTTTCTCGAAATAATTTTTTGAATATTATGGTGTGGATTTGATATAATGTTATAGTTGTGGGTAATATTTATAACTTTTTTAAAGTACGCAAGTTGTTATATAATATTCGATTGGTCGGGGAATATTCTTTTTTGTTTGGGAATATCCGTATGCGGTATGATAATCATTAGTGGACCCATGCAATGTAATTATTGCGGATTGAGAAAATGACAAAAATATTTTATGAAAATAACGGCGGAAGTTTTACCGTTAACTGTTGAAACACCCAATGTTAAAAGTATAGTAATACACGTGGTTGCATAGTAGCACACGGTATTAATTATTGATGTTTACGTGATAAGTCACTCAGTTTTGTTGGTATTATTAATGTAATAATACAGAAAATCTTTTTATATAAAACATAATATTTTTATAAAGTTATTCTATAAATAGAATATATTATATTCTATTATGCATAATGTTGCATAGTGTCTGCATAGTATTTTGCATAGTAAAATCTTTTTATATAAAGCATAATACTTTTATAAAGTTATCTGTTTTATTAGACAATAATTAGAATATATTATATTTTATTATGCATAGTGTTTGCTTAGTATCTCATAGATAGTGTTTTGCATAGTAAAATCTTTTTATATAAAATGTAATACTTTTATAAAGTTATCTGCTTTTATTAGACAATAATTAGAATATATTATATTTTATTATGCATAGTGTTTGCATAGTAAAATCTTTTATAAAGTTATTCATTTTATTAGATTATAAATAGAATATATTATATTTTTATTTAAAAGATTTTGCTTTAAATATGGACCGTCAGATTAAAGTACATCAATCTGGACCGTTCATGAGTTAGTTACTATGCAGTCCATTTTTCTATAAATAGAAGCTCGTTCGTTCATTATTTCTTACGAATTCACTTAAACTCTAGAGAGAGAAACTATAGAGAGAAAGAAGAAAAGTGTTCTGCTACTTTAATACTTCTATATCCAGTACTCTTCTTTCTAAGGTAGGGAATATTATTTGTTGTATTCATAAGGGGTATTCTTTCTTTCTTATTCATGAAGAGAACTTCTGTTATTCCATTCTTTATTTATTCTATTGGAATAACCTGTATACGCGGGATACCTTATACTTGGTGAAATTCTTCTGTTATTTCATTCTTTATTATTCTGTTGGAATATCTTGTACGTATGCTTTGCTTGGACAATTCCGTCTTTATTATTATTCTCATTGGAATATCCTCGTCACATGCGTTTTCTTGGGGGACTGTTCCGCTCTTTATTGGTATTCATTGGAATAACTCGCTCATGCTGAGCACCGCATGTATGGTGATTTCGTTATTATTCCATTCTTTATTATTCTGTTGGAACATCCCGTCTGCGTGCTTTTACGCATGACCGGTTCCGTTAATTATTATTCTGTTGGAATAACTTGTCTATCTAAGCAATCGCATGCATGGTGATTTCTTTTGTTATTCCATTCTTTATTATACTCAGCTTTGTTAAAACTTTGACTTCCATACTCCATGAAATTAGTGGAATATCCTTGATATTTACGCTTCATCCAAAGATCTTTCATGGAAATATTCTTCTCGAGCATTCTTGAATTTTACTCTACAAAGCAGTATCATGTTGACAATTTGGACGTTATTAGTTCTTGGATAAATTAATTCTTGAACTTGTTTTATTGAATTCTTATATTATTGTCATCATCCTCATGCTTATATTTTGTTGAAAGTCATATGTGGCCTGTAGTGTATAGATGGACTTGGTATGATTATGACCATGGATTATTCTATGTAATCATGACCGTAATGTTACAAATGATGTGGTAAAAGTCCTCATTGGCCCGTAGTGCATTGATGGACAATTTTTGGTATGATTATGGCTATGGATTCTCTTCGGCCAAGGGTGCAAAAATGAATTGTTTTATGGCATGATCAGGACCGTTGATGAAAACATGATTATCTTTAGCCGTAGTGCATGGATAATTCGTGGTCGTTATACTAAAGAATATCCTTGGCCGTAGTGTAGGGGTGATTCGATGATGTGGATTATTTATTAAGCTGAGTCCCATCGATAAAAGTGATGAAAAACCTTTTAAATCATAAAAGATAGTAGATTTTATTCTCTACTTGACTCTTTTAATGGATTGCTTGTTCCGCTGCAGTTAAACTTGATGTTTGTTATATTGTATCAGTTTAACACTGTTTAATGCTAATGATAATTTATTCTGCATTATCTTAGTCATAATATTTCTTACTGGGCTAGTTGAGCTCACCCTTTCTTTTAATATTCTCTTCAAGAAATGAGAGCGTAGCTGGGACTAGTCGGGGAACATAGTGATGGTCCTAGATGGTGCATTAGTAGTCCTCACTATTCTGTGAAATAGTGTGATAATAATTGTAATGAGGACTCCTTTTGAGTTTGTATACTCTCTAGTAGGCAATATTTGTATTCAAACGCACAATTTATGTTTTATCGTATTGTACACGACAGTTGTATTATTAAGTTGTATTTGAATTCTGTACCATGTATCTGGCGACTCAAGATGGGTGAAATATACCTAATTTTATAATTTATTTCTATTTTTAAGTAATTTTTGGAAAATCAGAATATAAAAATAATTAACAACCGTCACTATAGACCTTTAGCGACAGTAACCATCGCTATTGGTGTTCTTGAGCCTCAAGAACACTGACAGCCGGCAGTACAAGGGGTCAACTTTAACCGTCTTTAAATCTCAACTAAACTCGTTTCTGGGCTACATTAGGGTTCCATATTGTAGTACACATGTAGTATTACAACTATAAATCCTTAACTTGGTCATAACACATCACAGATGCAAGATCTGAAGCCCCAAAGTAGCTGTCAAAAGCTTCTGGGCTTTCTGGGTTACCTAGAAACCCAGACAGCTTTGACTGTCTACTTTGTGGTTCGATTTACTTCCATATAGGATCATCAAAATAGTTATTTTATGGTCCTAATATATAGTATTAATGTCAAGGTACAATTACATAACAACATTTCATTTAAACAACAATACATGTTCCAGATAAAGCTCGGTCAAAGACTGTCAGAAGTTGTGTTCGTCCTGTTTCTGGGTTTTCCAGAAATGGTACCCGTGATCGACAAACCTTGTTTGACCATCCACTACCATCATCATGCTTCATGTTTAAGAAATATAATAGCATGGATCTATTGTTCATATGACAGTCTACAATCTGAATACAACAACATCGTCATAACACTTATAACCTGATAGATATATGCCTTATTACTTCTTGTCAGACTCGGTTTTTATATTTCTGGGTTACCCATTTTTCGGCTGGTTAACGTCGGTCAACTCACTTTGACCATGAATATCGTGCAATCTGGACATCTGATGGCTATAAAACCACTTGCAGATTAAAGAACACATACGAGACTATCAATCCAAAACACAAAACTAGAAAAATCAAAAATAGACACGGATCTGTGGCTCCTGACATTAGCTTGTCAGACCACAAATCGTGTTCTTGACAGTTTTGGAAAAACTCGATTTTAAATCATTTTGATGCTATAGATCTATGTTATATAAATATAGATCATCATTAAACATCATTTATCAAAGATCTAAACACATAAACACAAACTTTTTCTTAGCACGAAGGATCAAAAAGAAAATTAGGGTTTATACCTTTAGGTTCAAATACTTGATCTTAATCCTCCTAACTGATCTTGGTTGATCAAGGGGCTGCTTTAGGGACTGATTAACTTGATAATTTCGGAGGTTGAGAGAGAATAAGAGTTGGTGAGAGCTTTCAAGAAAAATGGGCTAGCAAATGGACTTTCTCTCTCTTATAATCTATATATAATGTGACTTGTTGCTTGGATCTGAGGTTGCTAGTTGCTTTTCTGAGATTTTGGAAGTCACAACGTCAAGTGGTTGGTCAAGAGTTGGTCACCCACTACAAATTTACCAAGATTTATAAGTAATCTAATAAAAATCCCATAAAGGGCATTTTGGTCATTGTTCTTATAATTTTAATGGCATGATGGTCAATTGCTCAAACCCTTAGGGTTTAACCCTAAGGTTCTAACCCTTAGGTTTCACAACATCTAATTCTAGAATTTTCTAATTAGGGTTTAAAAATAGAAAATAAAAAGTTTAAAACTAAAATTAGGATTTCCTAATTAAATTATTCTTAATCACATTAGTGTTTAATAATTATATTAGGCCTTCCAATTATGATTAGGGTTGCCTAATTAGGGTTTAGAAATCTCGAATATGAAATTAGTTTTAAATTAGAAAAATTAAAATTTCTAAATTACAATTAGGGTTTGTAAAATAGAAATTAAGATAACTAAAATATAATTAGGGTTTTTAATCATATTAAAGTTTAATAAACACATTAATCTTAATAATTAGGATTAGGGTTTCCTAATTAGGGTTTTAGGATATCCGAATATAAAATTAGGGTTTCCTGACTTTCGATTAGGGTTTCTAACGGTACATTAGGGTTTCTAATCTTGAGATTAGGGGTTTTAATCTCTTATTAGGGTTTATTAATTTTAAACTATATCCGATCAATCATCGATCAATATCTCTTTGCAGTACAAACACATACTCTTTAATATAATTATTTAAATTATAACTTCTAGCGAATCCCTATCCGAACTTAGGGTTAGGATTTCTAAAGCTGTTAAGCACAACTCTACTCTAATTTTATTAGTCAATACACAAATTGACCTTCTCGAGACTCGTATCACAGATACTTTTCGCAAAATTGATAACCAATATTAATATTAAAATAAAAAAAAATTATTAGTAAAATTTTAATTATTCGAAATCTTGGGTTATCACATTCTAAGCCATTTTCATAAACATACACTGTTATTTACTTTTCTCCCTACAAACCAAAATTTCATGTATTCTAATCATCAAATAGCACTCACATAAGTTGATTAACAGATTATAAACCCTTATACATGTATATATAACAATCCAACATAACTACTAATAGAAATTACAACAATAAAAGTTAAGATTAGAGTATGTTATACCTTGATTTAGCAAACCCTTCTATCAAAATCACTGTGTTTACTTTCTTCTCCAAAACCTCTGTAATTCTTCTCACCAAGCTATCTCTCTCTCTAATCTCTGTGTTTCTCTCTTGTAGTTCTATTATCTAGCCTTAGGAAAACTCACTCCATATACACTGACTCCTTTTTCCCAACGTACGTCAGGTGAAAAACCAAAAAGGCGTCGATTAAAATAAACCAAAAGCCATAAGGCTGCGTCGTTTGGTTACACACCTATTCTCTCAAACTGGATTATTTTAATAATATTATATTATATGATTTCATGTGTCACTCTAGTTAATTTAAATAACTTTAGTTTAGTTAATTTAAATAACTTATAATAGTAATTATAGTAATTTCTATTATAATTATATTAATGAATAATAAATAAGTATATATCTTTTTTAAAATTTTAAATTAGACCAAAACAATACTTTATTTAATTTACTTATTTTATTTAATATTAAACAATTCATTTAATTTAATTATTTTCATTAAATTAAATCCTCAAATAATAAAATTACTATTCATTAATTTAGTTAATATACATACTTCACTAAATTGTTGCATCACAATTCATCAAATATTTATTTTTCCCAATAAATAAATTATTTAACATATTTATTCAATCAATAAATATTTAAATTAAATTATAAATTTCTCGATCGTTACAATGACTCTCGTCCAAGACTTGGATAACACCTCACATTGATTCCTATCAACTTGCCACTGTTATTCACGGTGTCCCCTACGAAAAGTCTGGCTTCGGTGCATCCCAAGACTTGGAAGTCACCAGCGAAAGGCTCAGGGCTCTTTACTTATGGCTTGATATAACAGTGATTGACTTGAGTGGTTTGGTTGCTTAAATTCGCATAACATGTTGGTTAGGAATATGAAAGCTAACAACCTTATGAAAACAATCAATTTTAGCATGATCAGTAGTTAACCAGTCAATTACTAAAATCACATCAAATGCAAGTATTTTCAAAGAGATGGGATCAATAGGTAATGTGAGAGTTTTGATTTGAATCAAACAAGATTTAGAAACAGTGGATGTAATGACGGTTTCTCCTAATGGAGTTTCAACAGATAAGTCAACGTCTAATTTCTCAGGGGTTAAGTTCAAATGTTGAGCATAATTACGTTAAATAAAAGAGTGGGTAGAACCGGTATCGAATAAGGTATAGACTTCGCAAGAGTTTATGATTAACTGACCCGTGATAACTTCGTTAGGCTTCCTCGACAAACGCTCTCACTTAAACTACTGGGTTTGACTTATCTAGGATAGCCTTTGGTGTCTCCATCCCAGCTGGACTTGACTTCACAACACTACAAAATCGGGCTAGGTGACCTTTTCTTCCGCAATTGAAACACGCTTTGGGTTGTTGTGTACTGTTTGGATGGATGTGTCCCTCCTGTCCGCATTTGTAACATACGATCGGTAGTCATTCTCCTTCCTTGACAACGGGTGCTGGTGCTGACGTCTTTTCGTCATTGTTGAATCTTCTCTTCTTAAAGTTGTTCCCACTTAGTTCACCTTTCCTATTATCTTGGCCATGCTTACCACCGAAGTGGTTACCATTCTTGGCATGATAATTTCCTCCACGATGGTTATTATTGTTTCGATGGCCGTTGCCACTGGTATGATTATTATCGTGTTGTTGGTTGTTACCTTTTGGTTGAGCCGACTCATTATCGCGCTCTAATAACTGAGCCCTATTTACAACATCTGAATATAAACAAAGTTTGTGAGAAATGAGGTATTGACGTATTTTGGGCTTCAAACCTCGCAGAAACATTCGCGTCATTCTCTCCTCATTATCAACCAAATGGGATGCAAATCGGGACAACTCAGCAAACTTAGCCTCGAACTACGACACGGTCATATTATTTTGCTCCAGCTTAATGAATTCCACCTCCTTCATGTTGAATACTTTTGGAAAAATACTTGTCGTTGAATAATTCTTGGAACTTCTCCCAAGATTTTTAGTGTGGAAAGATGAGTTCGCTTTACAGATTTCCACCAGTAAACTGCATCTCCTCGCAACATGAAGGTGGCGAAGGGAACCTTTTGCTCCTCTGAGCATTTCAAGACATCAAATATCTTGGTGATATATTTTATCCACGTCTCTGCCTTAAGTGGTTCTGGCTTTCCCAAAAACTTTGGTGGTCCTAGCTCCTTGAATTGCCTAGCAGTGACTAGCCGTGAGTTGCCATTGACTCCACCTGTATTATGAACAGGAGTCATTCTCGTTTGGTGTTGTATGAATTCTAAAAAGCTCCTAAACGTACAATCGTTCGTCATTTGGTCGGTGTTGTTGTTTACACAAGAATTTGGGTTCCAGCAGTACCAGAGCTTAAAGACGAAATCTTGACCGAAGCACACAACACAAGATATTCGATTCATCTAGGAATTACAAAGATGTAACAAGATTTGCGGCGACATTTTTGGTGGCCGAACATGAAAAGAGATATTGTCGAATGTGTGGCAAAATGCTTGACATGTCAAAGGGTCAAGGTCGAACATCAAAGACCAAGCGGATTACTTTAACCATTGGAAATACCGGAATGGAAATGGAAGCATATAACTATGGATTTTGTGGTAGGTCTTCCAAAGACTCAGAAAGGATATGATACGATATGGGTAATAGTGGACAGATTGATAAAATTTGCACACTTTTTGCCAATAAAGATTAGATTTAATCTTGATCAGCGACCGAAACTGTACGTTAAAGAGATCGTGTAAAGACATGGAGTTCTAGTGTCAATTATATCAGACAGAGATCCAAGGTTCACATCAAACTTCTGGAAGAGACTACAAGAATGTATGGGAAAACAGTTGCGAATGGGTACAACATACCATTCGCAAACCGACAGCAAAGCGAACGAACAATCCAAACGTTAGAAGATATGCTGAGAGCATGCATCATGGATTTCAAAGGAAGCTGGCACAAGAATTTACCATTGGTAGAATTTGCTTACAACAACAGTTACCATGCGAGCATCGGCATGCCGCCTTACGAGGCATTATACGGCAGAAAGTGCAGAACTCCACTGTGCTGGGATGAAGTCGGTGAACGCCAATTGTTAGGACCAGAACTGGTACTACAAACTGCTGAGGTTGTCAAACTCATCAGGACAAGATTGGTAGCAGCCCAAGACCGACAGAAAAAGTATGCCGATCAAAATAGGCAGAATCGCGAATTTGAAGTAGGAAATTTCATTTTTCCTAAAAGTTTCTCTTTGGAAGGGGAAAATTCGTTTTGGCAAGAAAGGAAATGTGACGCCCCGAAAATTAGGTATACATCACCCATCTTGGGTCGCCAGATACATGGTACAGAATTCAAATACAACTTACTAATACAACTGTCGTGTACAATACGACAAAACATAAACTGTGAGTTTGAATACAAATATTATCTACTAGAGATTATACAAACTCAAAAGGAGTCCTCATTATAATTATTATCATACTATTTCACAGAATAGTGAAGACTACTAATGTTATCCTCTAGACCATCACTCCGTTCCCCGACTCGTCCCAGCTATATTCTCATTTCCGTAAAATAATACTTGATATAAGAGTAGTGAAGTAGCAGAAAATTTTTCTTCTATCTCTCTATAGTCTCTCTCTATAGTTTCTCTCTCTAGAGTTTAGTGAATTCGTAAGAAAATAATGAAGGAATGAGCTTCTATTTATAGGAAAATGGAATGCATAGTAACTAATCCATGAACGGTCCAGATTGATTTACTTTAATCTGACGGTCCATATTTAAAGAAAAATCTTTTAAATAAAATATAATATATTCTATTTATATAAAAAGATTTTTACTATGCAAACAATATCTGAACACTTATTCAAACACTATGAATAATAAAATATAATATATTCTATTTATAGAATAACTTTAATAAAGTATTCATTTTTTATATAAAAAGATTTTACTATGCAAAATACTATGCATAATAGAATATAATATATTCTATTTATAGAATAATTTTAATAAAGTATTCTATTTTATATAAAAGATGTTTCTATTTTATTACGTGAATAAAACAAAACTTCTAAATCAACAATAATTGAATTAAATAATGTGAGATACTATGCAAAGAACTATTGTAGCAATAATTGAACAAAACCGAGTGACTTCTCATATAAATATCAATAATCAATACCGTAATGCTACTATGCAACAACGCCAGCGTATTCATCGTACTTTTACTACCGAGTAGTAGTTCAACAAAGATCAACGGTAAAACTTCTCGCCGTTATTTTCAATAAAATATTTTTGTCATTTTCTCAATCCGACAATAATTCCGTTGTGGGGTCCACTTAATGATTGTGCCTTCGCATTTAATATTTCTGTTTAAAACGAATATTCCCCGACCAAACGAATATAATATGACAACTTGCATACTTTGCAAAATTTATAAATATTACCCACAACTATAACATTATCTCAAATTTATACCATAATATAAAAAAAATTATTTCGAGAAAATTAATTCTTTATTCATAAAATCTAGGGTTTCACAATCTCCCCTCCTTATGGAATTTCGCCCTCGAAATTTACGTACGTACCTGGTATGCCAAACAGGTGAGGATACCTTGACTTCATTTCAGATTCTAACTCTTGAGGTATAACCCTTGAGTGTTGGATACGATTCTTCTTATCCAAGATTTTAACACGAGATCTCATACGTTAAATCATCCGCTATCTCGTTCGATTCTAAATTAATAATGTGGTTCGGTTCATCCACATATTTACGTAACATTGATACGTTAAAAACGTTATGAGCACGCGACATACTTGGCGGTAAAATGAGTCTATAAGCCACAGTTCCTACTCAATCGAGGATTTCAAATGAGCCAATTAAATCGAGGGTTGAGATTTCCTCTCTTCAGCAACTCATGCTTCTAGAATAATGCCCTCTTGAACCTTCTTCTTCCAATTCATCGATTCGGTAGTTTCGAAAGGCGTCTTTAACTTTATCGATTAAAGTCAATTTTACTCAGATATTCATTATCTTCACTTGGGTCCTGTAGAGTCTTTAACTCTATCTTCATCATTTGCAAGTTATACTGAAATGAGTCTTTGTGTTAACAACATCGCACTTGTAAACGCATACGATCTTCTACTCAACAAGTCAGCTACCACGTTCACGTTTCCACGATGATATTGAATAGTACGATCGTAATCTTCAACAGCTCGAGTCAACGTCTTTGGCGCATGTTACGTTCATTTTAGTTGAAGAAATATTTTGAGGGTTTAAGAAATGGGTTTTGTACCGGTGTCAATACAAAATTTGATTTCACGCTCTGGGGTAGGCTAAGAAGTCTTCAGGAATATGTCAAGAGATTTATTAATGATAGAAATATCATTCAAAACTGTTACTCTCATCCAAGACTTGGATAGTACGTCACATTGATACCAACTGTGACTTCTATCCCTTAACCTAGATAGCACCTCACAATGATACCTATCAACTTGTCATCGTCATTCACGACGTCGCCTCTGAAGAAAAGTCCGCTTTGCAGCATTCCACACAAGGAAGTCATCAACAAAAGGATTGGGGCTCTTTACTTATGGCTTGATATGACAATGATTGAATTTAGTGGTTTGGTTGCTTGAATTCGCATAATAGGTTGGTTAGGAATATGAAAGCTAACAACCTTACGAAAAACATGATGAGAAGTTAACCAATCGTTTCAAAAAAACCACATCAAAGACAAGTATTTTCAAAGAGATAAGATCGACAGGTAACGTGAAAGTGTCGATTTGAATCAAACAAGATTTATAAACAATTGGAGGTAACGAAGGTTTCTCCCAATGGAGTTTCAATAGATAAATCAAAGTTTAACTTCTCCTGAGTTAAGTACAAACATTGAACGAACTAGGTGAAATAAAAGAGTGTGAGTAGAACCCAGATTCTAACACGATATAGACTTCGTAAGAGTTTATGACTACCGGCTTTGGCTTGCCTGGGACATCCTTTGGTGCCTCCATCCTAGCTGAACTTGTCTTCGGTGAACGATAAAATCAGGCTAAGTGACCTTCTCTTTCACAATTAAAACACTCTTTGGATTGTTGCGTACAGTTTGGACGAATGTGTCCCTCTTGTCCGCATTTGAAACATACGATCGATGGGCGTTCTTCTTCCTTTGAAATGGGTACTGGTGTCGACGTCTTCACGTCATTGTTGAACCTTCTCTTCTTAAAATGTCCATTCTTATTATCTTGGTCATGATTACCACCGAAATGGTTACCATTCTTGGCATGATAATATCCCCCATGATGGTTATCGTTGTTCTGATGACCGTTGCCACCGGTATGATTATTATCGTGTTGTTGGTCGTTGCCTTTTGGTTGTGCTGACTCATTATTGCACTCCAATAACTGAGCCCTATTCACAACATCTGAATATAAACAAAGTTTGTGAGAAATGAGGTATTGACGTATATCGGGTTTCAAACCTCGCAAAAACTTTCGCGTCATTCGCTCCTCATTATCGACCAAATGGAATGCAAATCGGGATAACTTCGTAAACTTAGCCTCGTACTGCGACACGGTCATATTTTTTTGCTCCAGCTTGATGAATTCTACCTCCTTCATGTGACAAATACTTTCAGGAAAGTACTTGTCATTGAATAATTCTTGGAACTTCTCCCAAGACATCTTAGTGCGTCAGGCTGGGTACATTTTACAGATTCCCACCAATGGTCTCCTTCATCATGCAACATAAAGGTGGCGAATGGAACCTTTTACTCCTTTGAGCATTCCAAGACATCAAATATCTTGGTAATCTTCTTTATCCATGTCTCCGCCTTAAGTGGTTCTGGCTTTCCCAAAAACTCCGGTGGTCCCAGCTCCTTGAACTGCTTAGCGGTGACCAACCGTGGGTTACCATTGTTTCCACTTGCATTATGGACAGGAGCTGCCTTCGCCCGTTGTTGCATGAATTTCTCCTTAAACTACTTACCGGTGACCGTCCGAGAGTTATCAGTATTTCTACCTGCATTTTGGATAGGAGCTGCCTTCGCCTGTTGTTGCATGAATTGCATAAAGCCTCTGACCATCCCAGCACTCACCATTTCATCGGTGTTATTGTTTTCATGAGGAGTATTGTCCTTTGGTTGCACATTATCCTGATTATTGATCTGTGGAGACTCAACGGTCTCCTGTGCTCCATTGATAATCTCAACATTCTCAGATGCCATTTTTAAACACTGCCACAAAACAAGGGTTAATTAACATATCACATATTATCCCTACACTTTGACCGACCAATTAAATACCAAATAAACTTAGGTAGGTCATACTAGCGAAAAGAATTCCCGTCTCTCCCTCCTAGTTCTTATCTCATATCTTAGCCAGGATCATATCCTAAGCTTTGATACCAATCGTGACGCCCCAAAATTAGGTATACATCACCCATCTTGGGTCGCCAGATATATGGTATGTAATTCAAATACAACTTACTAATACAACTGTAATAGTATGTACAATACGACAAAACATAAACCTGTGAGTTTGAATACAAATATTATCTACTAGAGATTATACAAACTCAAAAGGAGTCCTCATTACAATTATTATCATACTATTTCATAGAATAGTGAAGACTACTAATGCTATCCTCTAGACCATCACTCCGTTCCCCGACTCGTCCCAGCTATATTCTCATTTCCGTAAAATAATACTTGATATAGGAGTAGTGAAGTAGCAGAAAACTTTTCTTCTATCTCTCTATAGTCTCTCTCCATAGTTTCTCTCTCTAGAGTTCAGTGAATTCGTAAGAAAATAATGAAGGAATGAGCTTCTATTTATAGGAAAATGGAATGCATAGTAACTAATCCATGAACGGTCCAGATTGATTTACTTTAATCTGACGGTCCATATTTAAAGAAAAATCTTTTAAATAAAATATAATATATTCTATTTATATAAAAAGATTTTTACTATGCAAACAAAGATATCAAGAACTATGCAAACACTATGCATAATAAAATATAATATATTCTATTTATAGAATAACTTTAATAAAGTATTACATTTTTATATAAAAAGATTTTACTATGCAAAATACTATGCAAAATAGAATATAATATATTCTATTTATAGAATAACTTTAATAAAGTATTCTATTTTATATAAAAGATGTTTCTATTTTATTACGTGAATAAAACAAAACTTCTAAATCAACAATAATTGAATCAAATAATGTGAGATACTATGCAAAGTGAACTATTGTAGCAATAATTGAACAAAACTGAGTGACTTCTCACATAAATATCAATAATCAATACTTGTGTGCTACTATCACGCAACAACATTCATCGTATTTTTACTACCGAGTAGTTCAACAAAGATCAATGGTAAAACTTCCGCCGTTATTTTCAATAAAATATTTTTGTCGTTTTCTCAATCCGACAATAATTCCGCTAATAGGGTCCACCAATGATTGTGCCTTCGCATTTAATATTTCTCCTGCTTAAAAGCGAATATTCCCAGACTAATCGAATATAATATGACAACTTGCATACTTTGCAAAAAATATAAATATTACCCACAACTATAACATTATCTCAAATTTACACCATAATATAAAAAAAATTATTTCGAGAAAATTAATTCTTTATTCATAAAATCTGGGGTTTCATAGGAAAGCTCAGCCCAAGATTTATTGGACCATTCAAAATACTACGAAGAGTGGGGGAAGTGGCTTATGAGGTAGCTCTACCTCCAGAGTTGGAAAATATTCATAATATTTTTTACATTTCGGTGTTACGACCGTATAAACCCGATTACAAGCACGTGATCGAGTACGAACCATTGCAATTCGATAAAGATTTAACTTATGAAGAGATTCTTATCCATATAGTTGACATGAAAGAACAAGTGCTCAGGAATAAAGTGATACCTTCTGTGAAGGTGATATGTAGGAACCACAATGTCAAAGAGGCTACGTGGGAACTCGAAGCTGAAATGATGAAAAGTTACCCTGAGTTATTTGTTTAATCTATGTCTTCGATTCTGGGGATATAATCTTTGTAAGTAGGGAAGAATGTGACGATTTGATTGTTTGAATTGTGATTCTTCTTTTAAAGAGGGAATGATGTAACATTCCAAAATTTTAATTGTAATATTAAATATTTTTTTAATTATATAATTATTTAATGGATGTGTTTATCGTTGAATAAATATTTGTTTAATTGATTTAATTTTATTTGGTTAATTATTTGTTAAATAAATAATTGATGAATTAAGGAAATTATTATTATTTCAATTTAATGGTTAATTATTGGTGTTACGTTATGTGATGAAATGATTTAATTAATTAATTGTTATTTGGATTAATTAAATTAAATATGAAAGCTTGATTAATATAGTGTGACAAATAATTATATTATAAGGAGTTATTAAAATAAATTAAAGTAGTTTTAATTTAGTTTTATCCAAACAAGGCTTAATATATTAATTCTTTAAAATTTAAAGGCTTTTTGCCAAACAAGCCTTATGACTTTTGAATTTTTTAATTTTTGTATTTAATAAAAAAAATAATATAAATAAAAAAAATAAAATAATAAATATAATATATTTATGTTATATACGTTTATCTTAGTAACTGATGTTACTTATTATGAGTATTAAGACTATGTCAGTTTTGTATTATATCATTACGCATACCAGTTGGTTTTTTATTACACATTCTATTTGCTAAAGCTTAGAGAAGAGAGGAGTTTGAGAGTTCAGAGAATTATAGAGAGAATTGTGAGAATTTGAGAGTGAAACTTGAGAAAATTGTCTGCAATTGCAGGGTGTGCAAGCGAATTAAAGGTATGTTCCATAATCTCTATTTTATAAGCATGTATATGTGTTATACGGCAAAATTCTATATACTCTGTGAATCCAAATTCTCTTGGCTTGTTGTAGAAACTGAGTTGTTGCAATTTATATGTAATTTATAGTACTAGAGTTTATGGCTAAACTAGAATTCGTATGCTAATTATAGTTAATAGTAGTAAAGAAAATTTGTCAGTATATATGTTTTCATATGTAGCTATGTAAGTATCAATTTTAGTGGCCAATTAGTGTGTGAAATTATAAATTGAAGCTTGAATATTGTAGTTCAATGATATAAGAGCATAACGTAACTGGAATGAAGTGATTTGACAAAGTATTGAATTCACAGTGATGATTTTTTAGAATGAATATCAAAAATTGAGTTTTTGTATTAAAATATGAATTTTGAGAAATCAAAATAGTTTTAGTTGGTGTTAAATTGTTCTAATTGGTTGTAAATGTTAGCAAACATGTTTATGATTGTTGTATATTTATTTTACGTGTTGATATTACTGTCTATTGGGTGAAATTTGTGTTTGTTGGGCTAAAGTCGGCTACTGTTCATTAGTCTTCTCTGCGTGCAATACGAACACTTACCAGGCAATGCTCTTGTTGCATTAAAATGGCAAAAAAGCAATAGCAATTACTGGAGGTCCCAAGCCTTTGTATGGGGCGCAATTGCTTACCACACTCGGTTTGAGATTAAAACTTCATTACATTCTGCAGACTTGGGGAAACATCATAGCATGGTCTGAAATTATGTTAGCATTTAAATGTGTGATGTTAAGGTTAACATAACATAGTGAATTGTGCTTAGTAAGCTCAAAATTGCAAAAATGATTAGTAAATCGAAAACGCGTTCTGTGATAACTTAGTTTATACAATGAACGTTAGTTAAGTGTTGTGATGTTAACACTTGGGAATTCTGAAATGTAAATGGTAGCATAAGACTTGTGCTAAAATAACAAGTTTATCTAGTAATGTGTTTTATATTGAAAAGTGAATATTAGTATGTCTAATAGATGTTGTGGTTTTAATATTGTGTATAGGTGAACGTGAGTTTTAATATTTTAGCTTACGCTCGAGGCAAGTTTTCTAACTCTACACTTTCGTTGAGTTAGTTCTATTATTACATTGTGTAACTTCATTCTTTTCATTGAGCAAGTTTCTTGTATCTAGTTATCTATGATGATGCAAGTTCCAAAAATCTCATCTATTACATTGAGCATGTTTTAATTCTAAATTATTGGAATTCTAATCATTTTTACTTACTCTAATTTTTTTTTATTGTTAAACAAGTTTCTTTAGTTAATCTTTTTGTAATAAATGTTTCTTTAACCTTAATTCCTTGTGTTGAATGGTTCAATCACTTTGTATATCTTATTACCATATGGAGTAAGCATTGTTTCCAGCTTGCTATCAACTAATGTATGTTCGATAACTAAAATTCTAATTTGACAAGATTATAGACCTAGCTTATTATTGTTCAAGCCAAGGTTTACCATTTCTTTATTTTGATCAATACGTATGCTCTCTATTATTTCAAGCATTAGTCTAGAATATAGTCAGTTCACCTATGATTCTCAAATGTTCTGAGTTATGTTGTTATTAAACAACTATTGTGTTATCAAGCATTGTTGATTCAACTAGTTCCCTAGTTGATGATCATTAAACTTCAATTACCCTTGAAGGCTTATCCAAACCAAACTTTCTTTGGTGCGGACTTGTACTCTAAATACTGAGATGAACAACCCTATTTTAGGGGTTTACGCTTAGCGTTGAAATGGTTTTGCACAATACATTGTACGAAGGATTGATCCCCCTAAGTACGTGGAGTCCTTATAGTCATATGACTGTTAAAGTTAAAGTTGAAAGATTACTTATAACTATGGACATGGTTCGTGGTCATTAGACCCTCAATAGTATATTTAAGAATGTTAATAGAAAATATCATTCAGTTCTATTATGCCTAATATTTGGAAAATGTTGTAAAGTTTATTCATTCTTATTTCAAGTGAGCTTTGTTTGCTCACTCTTGCTTATATAATCATTACAAGTAAGGATGAGAAAGTAGATGTACCTAGCACCAGTAAGGGCAAGGGAAAGATGAACAAGTTTTGAAGACTTATAATATGTTGACAATTATTTATTAGACTTTAATTTGATTGATGTAATAAAGTATTTATTTAATTTCCGCATTTGAATGATTGTAATTAAAGGTTAGATAACCTGGGAGATAATGTTTTTATTAATGTAATCCTGTATGGGCAGGTTTTATTATTCAATTTTATTATGATTGGGTAGTTAGATATGAATGTTTTGATTACGTGAACACCAAATCTTGAGGTAATGAAGTACCAAGATTTGGGGGTGTCACAAGTTGGTATCAAAGCTTTAGGTTATGAACCTTAGGTGGGGAAAAGCCTTAGGAAATAACCTTTAAACAGATAGTAGTGATTAACTCTTATCGAGTTTTAAGGAAGAAATAATAAAACATTTATGTGCTTATGTGTTTATAACTTATGTGCTCGTGAGTGTCGAGCAGTAATGATTAATAATTAAAACTTCAAATTTTGTTGTCAGGATGACTAATTTCGGAGAATCCAGTCAGGCTAGGGAGGGAGGACCTCAGATGCCTATAGAGGAGGAGCCTCGCGACATTCAGTTTATTTGGGAACAACTACTTCCACGGGAGTCAGCCCTGTTGGTCACAGTGGTTGAAGATCAGGATGATGATGTAGAGACAGATGAGAGGATCTCGTTGAGTTGCCATAGGAGGATGAGGATGACGAGGACGAGGAGGTAGAGACTCCACTAACCTCGATAGCTGCTCGAATGTACGATGAAGTCTACGACCGTAACATGGAACTTCAGTATACAGTCGAGGAATTGCAAGAGATAATAGCTGAACAACAGACTGCAATGACATAGAAAGACGATGAGATCTAGGATCATGAGGAACGACTGACTAATGTCGAGGAGAAGCTTGAACAGACTGAAGGAGAGAAAGAACAAGCTGAAGGAAGAAGCTACTAAGAGGGCAAGAGCCGAAGATGCATACGAGGAAGTGTTTCAATAAGCTGGGATAGCAGTGAAAGACGCACAGACAAAGAGAATAAAGATGGAAGAGATGAATAGATTATTCAACACCATGGTTAATCGAGCTCAAGATCGGGTCATAGGTTATCTGATTTAGTTCGAGACGCTGCCATCGTACGTATTAGATCGCAGAACAATGTTCCGAAGTATGGAGGAAGAGCGTAGTAAGGCTAAGCAGTAACTTAGTAGAACCCGTAGTTGTTATACGATTAATAAAATGTTAAAAATAAATTGTAAATCCCAAGTGTTATGTAACCTATGGGATATGACGATGATGTTGTCCTGAAACTTTTGTAGTTCAGGAAAGTAATGTAAATAGCAGTGATGCTTTTGTTTTATATTTTCAAAGAGGTTATGAATAAATAAAAGTTGTTATTTTATTCAAAGTGTTATGTGATTATGTGACTATTTCTTTTATGGAGGCAAGTTAAGTAGAAATTATTTAAAAGAGATGAACAATAATCTAATGAGTGTATTTTTAACAGAAAATGCCTCCCAGACGTCAACCACCACGACAGAGAAACACCGAAGGAACCAACAATAACGACAATGTTGATGCTAACCCCGTTCAATAATTGGTGGCATTACTGACAGGAGCGTTGCAAAATCAACCATAGAACCAAGGAACAACGTTTAAGGAGTTCAAGGTAGTTGGACCACCTGAATTTTGTGGGTCCATGAATCCAGTCGAGGCACAGACCTGGATTATGGAGATAGAAAAGGTGTTCGATGTTGCTAAGGTAGGGGATGACCAGAAGACTGCTTTTGCAACATTCATGTTGAAAGCAGAAGCTAGTTATTGGTGGCAGGCCAATAAAACTCGAGAAGGACCAGGGATGATGACCTGGGATAGGTTTAAGGAGATATTCTTCGAGACCTATCTCCCAGAAAGTTCAAAGAGTCTGCTAGAAGTTAAATTTTTGGAACTGAAGTAGGGAACAACGGTATCCGAGTATACCACAAAATTCAACGAGTTGGCAAGGTTTGCGCCTTATCAAGTCAGCACAGACGAATGTAAGGCGAAGAGGTTTGAACAGGGACTGAAGCCCTTGTTGTACAGTAGGGTTTACCTATTCCAATTGAAGACTTTCGCAGCAGTGATGGAGAAAGCAATAGTCACTGAAGGTGGGGGTGAGGCAGTGACAAAGTTCAATCAGGAACAGAAGAAGAAGAAGAATGAGGTGGAAATTAAGAATGGAGGTGGTAGTGGTGGAAACAACAACAACAACAACAATAATAATTTAAAGAGGAAGTGGAATGGAAGTGTGGGTACTGGAAACCAGCAGGGTAACTAACAAAACAAGAAGTTTGAAGCATGTGCTACATGCGGGAAGTTTTATAAGGGTGCGTGATTGATGGGGAAACAATTTTGCTTCAATTGTGGCCAGGAGGGTCACGTTTCCCCAAATTACACTCAACCTAAGAAGAACGTGTGCTTCACGTGTGGATCCAAGGATCACTTTGCTCGTGAATGCCCTAAGAAGAAGGCTGGAGACACAACCAGAAGCAATGGAGGTAACAGTGGAGGTACATGGGCCATTGCTGGACCTACAACATCAAACAAACCCACAGCTAGAACCTTCAACATGGTTGTGCAAGATGTTGTGCAATCAAAAGATGTGGTGTCAGGTATTATCCCAATCAATGATATAAATGCTTATGTATTATTTGATTTCTGTGCTACTTGCTCGTTTATCTCTAATGAATTTGCTAAGAGGTTAGAATTGCCTAGAGAAGAACTGAATTTCCCTTTGAACATAGAAATTGCGAATAAGGAGGTAATCCATGTTAGATTCGTATACAAGAACTGTAGGGTGAACATTAAGGAGAATATCTTGATGGTAGATTTGATTTCGATTAGACTTGGAGAGTTTGATGTTATTTTGGGAATACATTGGCTGTTCAAATATGGAGCGGTAATTGATTGCCAAAAGAAGTGTGTAAACCTTATGACTCTGTCAAAGGTAGTATTCTATGGTAGCAAATCGCCTAGACAAATGAAATGTCTGACGATTTTGCAGGCCAAGAAATTGTTGAGTCAAGGCTGTGTGGGCTATTTAGCTTACATAGTCGATACTCAGAAGAAGAATGTGAAACTGGAAGAGATACCAGTGGTAAGGGAATTTGAGGATGTGTTTCCAGAGGATTTGCCAGGACTTCCGCCTGACAGAGAAATTGAGTTCGTGATCGACTTAGCGCCGGGGAAAGCACCGATATCGAAGGCCCCATATAAAATGACTCCAGTAGAAATGAAGGAACTGATGGTACAGTTGCAAGAATTGTTAGATAAAAAGTATATTCAACCAAGCGTATCACCGTGTGGAGCGCCAGTGTTATTCATGAAGAAGAAGGATGGGTCAGTGCGTCTTTGTATTGATTATAGAGAATTAAACAAAGTCACTATTAAAAATAAATATCCATTACCAAGAATAGATGACTTGTTTGATCAGTTGAAGGGTGCTAAATACTTCTCGAAAATACATTTGAGAAGTGGGTATCACCAATTGAAGTAAGGAAGGAGGATATACCTCGAACGGCATTCAGAACTCTGTATGGACATTACGAGTTTCTGGTGATGTCTTTTGGTTTAACCAATGCACCTACTGCATTCATGGATTTGATGAATAGGGTGTTTAAACCATTCTTAGACAAATTTGTAGTGTTATTCATCGACGACATTCTGGTGTATTCCAAAACTCAAGAAGAACACGTGGAACACTTACGTTTGACATTGGAAACACTAAGAAAGGAAAAATTGTACGCAAAATTCTCTAAGTGCGAATTTTGTCTAGATCGTGTTAAATTTCTTGGGAACGTGATTGACAAAGATGGGATTTCAGTGGATCCATCACAAGTGGAAGCTGTAATCAATTGGGAACAACCAAGAACATCGTCGGAAGTGAGGAGTTTCTTGGGACTGGCCGGTTATTAAAGATGATTTATTCAAGATTTTGCTAAGATAGCCACTCCATTAACAAATTTGACAGGGAAAACTGTGAAATTTGTTTGGACGGAGAAATGTGAAGAAAGTTTCCAGGATTTTAAGAAGAAATTAAGCATGGCACCTGTATTGTCATTACCAGATAGCACAGGAAATTTTGTGGTGTATAGTGATGCCTCACATAAAGGGTTGGGTTGTGTTCTTATGCAGAACGGCAAAGTAATTGTGTATGCATCAAGACAACTGAAGGATTATGAGAAAGGTTATCTGACTCATGATTTGGAATTGGCTGCAGTAGTATTTGCTCTCAAGATATGGAGACGCTATCTCTTTGGAGAGAAATGTGAAATCTAAATAGACCATAAAAGTCTGAAGTATATTTTCACACAGAAGGACCTGAATATGCGACAAAGAAGATGGATGGAATTGATAAAGGATTACGATTGTGAGATCTTTTATCAGCCGGACAAAGCGAATGTGGTTGCAGATGTTTTGAATAGGAATGGTCGGGAGAAGTTGATGCTGATAACAACTCAGGAGGAGCTTATTTCAGCAATGTCAAAGCTATAGTTGGAAATCAAATTTCCAAAGGAATCCGATGAACGACTATTCCAGATAGATGCTAGTCCAACTTTGGTGGACAAAGTGAAGAATGCTCAACTACAAGATAAAGAATGCGACGCGATCAAAGAGAAAGTGGTTGAAGGTAGTGATGTATAATACGAGATCGATACCGAAGGACTACTACGGTTCGAGGAAAGAATTTGGGTTCTAGCAGTACCAGAGCTTAAAGATGAAATCTTGACCGAAGCACACAACACAAGATATTCGATTCATCCAGGAATTAAAAAGATGTATCAAGATTTGTAGTGACATTTTTGGTGGCCGAACATTAAAAGAGATGTTGTCGAATGTGTGGCAAAATGCTTGATATGTCAAAGGGTCAAGGCCGAACATCAAAGACCAAGCGGATTACTTCAACCATTGGAAATACCAGAATGGAAATGGGAGTATATCACCATGGATTTTGTGGTAGGTCTCCCAACGACTCAGAAAGGATACGATACGATATGGGTAATAGTGGATAGATTGACAAAATCTACACACTTTTTGCCAATAAAGATTAGATTTAATCTTGATCAGATAGCGAAACTGTACGTTAAAGAGATTGTGTCAAGACATGGAGTTCCAGTGTCAATTGTATCAGACAGAGATCCAAGGTTCACATCAAACTTCTGGAAGAGACTACAAGAATGTATGGGAACACGCCAGAATGAGTACAACATACCATCAACAACCGAAGCGGGAAAGCGAACGAATAATACAAATGTTGGAAGATATGCTGAGAGCATGCATCATGGATTTCAAAGGAAGCTGGGACGAGCATCTACCGTTGGTAGAATTTGCTTACAACAATAGTTACCACGTGAGCATCGGCATGCCGCCTTACGAGGCATTATCTGTTGAAAAGTGCGAACTCCATTGTCTTTGGGATGAAGTCGGTGAACGCCAAATTTATTAGGACCGTAGAATCGGTACAACAAATCGCTATTTGAGGTTGTCAAACTCATTAGACAAGATTGGTAGCACCAAGGCCAAGACCGAAAAAAAGTATCTTGGATTAAAAGCAGCGGGATCATGAATTTAAAGTAGGAAATTTCATTTTCCTAAAAGTTTCTCCTTGGAAGGGGAAAATTCATTTTGGCAAGAAAGAAAGCTCAGCCCAAGATTTATTGGACCGTTCAAAATACTATGAAGAGTAGGAGAAGTGGCTTATGAGGTAGCTCTACCTCCAGAGTTAGAAAACATTCATAATATTTTTCATATTTCGGTGTTACGACCGTATAAACCTGATTACAAGCACGTGATCGAGTACGAACCATTGCAATTCGATAAAGATTTAACTTATGAAGAGATTCTTATCCAGATAGTCGACAAGAAAGAACAAGTACTGAGGAATAAAGTGATACCTTCTATGAAGGTGATATGGAGGAACCACAATGTCGAAGAGGCTACGTAGGAATTCGAAGCTGAAATGATGAAAAATTATCCTGAGTTATTTTTTTAATCTATGTCTTCGATTCTGGGGATAGAATCTTTGTAAGTAAGGAAGAATGTGACGATTTGATTGTTTGAATTGTGATTCTGAGGACAGAATCCTTTTAAGGAGGGAATGATGTAACATTCCAGAATTTTATATGTAATATTAAATATTTATTGAATTATATAAATATTTAATAGATGTGTTTATCGTTGAATAAATATTTGTTTAATTGATTTAATTTTATTTGGTTAATTATTTGTTAAATAAATAATTGATGAATTAAGGAAATTATTATTATTTCAATTTAATGGTTAATTATTGGTGTTGCGTTATTGGATTAAATGATTTAATTAATTAATTGTTATTTGGATTAATTAAATTAAATATGAAAACTTGATTAATATAGTGTGACAAATAACTATATTATAAGGATTTATTAAAATAAATTAAAGTAATTTTAATTTAGTTTTATCCAAACAAGGCTTAATATATTAATTCTTTAAAATTTAAAGGGTTTTTGCCAAACAAGCCTTATGACTTTTGAATTTTTTAATTTTTGAATCTAATAAAATAAATAATATAAATAAAACAAATAAAATAATAAATATAATATATTTATGTTATATACGTTTATCTTAGTAACTGATGTTACTTATTATGAGTATTAAGACTATGTCAGTTTTGTATTATATCATTACGCATACCAGTTGGTTTTCTTTTACGCATTCTATTTGTTAAATCTTAGAGAAGCGAAGAGTTTGAGAGTTCAGAGAATTATAGAGAGAATTGTGAGAATTTGAGAGTGAAACTTGAGAAAATTGTCTACAATTGCAGGGTGTGCAAGCGAATTAAAGTTATGTTCCATAATCTTTATATTATAAGCATGTATATGTGTTTGACGGCAAAATTCTATATACTATGTGAATCCAAATTCTCTTGGCTTGTTGTAGAAACTCAATTGTTGCAATTTATATGTAATTTATAGTACTAGAGTTTATGGCTAAACCAGAATTCGTATGCTAATTATAGTTAATAGTAGTAAAGAAAATTTGTCAGTATATATGTTTTCATATGTAGCTATGTAAGTATCAATTTTAGTGGCCAATTAGTGTGTGAAATTATAAATTGATGCTTGTATATGTTAGTTCAATGAGATACGAGCATAACGTAACCGGAATGAAGTGATTTAGCCAAGTATTGAATTCACATTTATGATTTTTTAGAATAAATATCAAAAATTGAGTTTTTGTATGAAAATATAAATTTTGAGAAATTAAAATAGTTTTAGTTGGTGTTAAATTGTTCTAATTGGTTGTAAATGTTAGTAAACATGTTTATGATAGTTGTATATTTATTTTACGTGTTAATATTGCTAACTATTGGGTGAAATTTGTGTTTGTTGGGCTAAAGTTGGCTACTGTTCATTAGCCTTCTTTGCGTCTGTCTGAACACCGTACAATTCTTGCTACGTATAAACAAAAAATGGCGTGATTATACTGTCCCCAAGCTTTGTATAAGCGCAGTACGCCCATACCCTAGTTTGAGATTAAACCTCGCATTCATTCTGCAGACTTGGGGAAACATCATAGCATGGTCTGAAATTATGTTAGCATGTTGAATGTGTGATGTTAAGGTTAATATAACATAGTGAATTGTGGTTAGTAAGCTCAAAGTTGCAAAAATGATTAGTAAATCGAAAACGCGTTCTGTGATAACTTAGTTTATACAATGAACGTTAGTTAAGTGTTGTGATGTTAACACTTGGGAATTCTGAAATGTAAATGGTAGCATAAGACATGTGGACTGCCCAAAATTAGAGGACTGGTCTTTGGTGGAGGGCTGCTGAATTTTCCAAGTACCATGCATTGATAAATAATAATATTGTTTTATTATTTTAGTCTCCTATGGCGTTCTAGCATATTCCTATAAATAGACGCTTAGGTTAGAATTGAAAATCACACCAGAAACATAAGTTTTCTCTCTCAATATTGTCGAGCGTATTTTTGTGAGTATTTAGATACTTTGAGAGTTGCTATTCAAAGGGAAGTTTCCTTGACTTTTCATCCGATATTCCAATCGGCATCTTTGCTCTTTCGAGGTAAGGATTTTAAGGGTTATTATGTTTTTCATTCGTATTTCTTCCGTCCTTGAAAATTCTCGAAAAATTTGAAATGATATTTGGATGAGTTTTATTGATTGTGTCCAAAATGGTGATTTTTGGATGTATAGATTAAGAGTTATGAATTTTACGGAAAATACTATTTTAAAAGTAACCGCTTATAACTCCTTGTGGTTAACTCAAAAAATTGATGAAATTTTTATTGGGAGTACATCTATATAATATCGAGTATCAGAAATTTGAATTTTTAGATAAAAGTACAATTTGTGATAAATGTCTAAATATTCGGCGGTTTTGGCCATATGAAAAATAGTAAATGTATTTTAAATATTCTGAGAAAAATATATGTTCAATATGGGACTATATTCTGCTAAATCCTAGAAAAGAAATATTTTTGGAACTGATTTGGTATTTTTCATGAAAATGGTCTAGTTATGAGTAAATGAATTAAATATGTTATGTGAAGTAAGAAAATTGGAAAATATGATTTTATGGCTTGAGAATCATATATGAGTTATATGCAGATTTTTGATGAGGATTTTGATTATTGGTGATGAAATCTTAAGAGTTGGCATTTTATGATGATTAAATGCATTAATTAGTAAAGGGTAAACAATTTAAATAAATTGTTTATAAGTTTAAGAAATATTATTTCAATATCATTATACCGAAATATTGGTATGGATTTTATTGTGGAATTTCTACCTTTTTGTGTCGGGTTTACTATTCATGAGTTACTATTCACGAGTTACTATTCATAGGTTACTATTCATGAGTTACTATTCATGACAAAATTGGTTTCTTTTTCTAACCAAATTATAGTTGATTTATGAATATTACTCTTGAGATTAAATCTAGATGTTTTGATTATATTGATTTTACTATTATATATAACATTTTTATAACCTTAATGATGATATTTCTCTTTGACTTGAGTGTAAAGATGGGTAGATTTTTGGTATGATCGTGACTATGGGTTCTCTTTGGCCAGTAGTGCAAAGTTGAATTGTTGACTGGTATGATCATGACCATTGAATTTATAATTGAATATCTTTAGCTTAAATGCAAAGGGGAATTGATCAACATAGTTATAATTATTGTTTATGTAAATTCTGAAATGATTATATATTTCTTGGAGATAATAATATATTTGGCCTGTAGTGCAAATATGAATCTGTTGATGAATATATTTGGCACAGAGTGCAAATATGAATCTGTTGAGGAATATCTTTGGCTCAGAGTGCAAAGATGAATTGTTGATGAATATCTTTGGCCCGTAGTGCAAAGATGACATGTTGTTGAATATCTTTGGCCATGAGTGCAAAGATGAATCTGTTGACGAATATCTTTGGTAGTAGTCTGAAGATGAATTTATTAGTATGATTATGAACATGAATCGTGATTTGGTATAACCATGATCTTTGATGCTTAAGGTAAAGACATGTGATGAAAATTATCTTCGTCCTGGATGCGAAGAGAAATTTAGAATCACAATTATGATTAAGAGTTATTCATATGATTGTGGACCAGAACTGTTGATTGATGTTACAGGAATAAAACATTATTAGTGGATTTTTAACATAGAGAAGATAATAGACTTTATGGTCTATTTGACTCTTTTAATGGATTGCTCGTTCCGCTGCAACTATGGTTGAAATTTTTATCATCTACCATATGTTCTAAATCTCTGATTTATTATTGATGAAGGCTATTGATAATTTAATTATCTTTAGCCATGATATTCTTTACTGGGCTAGTTGTGCTCACCCTTTTGTTTCACAATTCCTTTCAGGTAATAAGAGTGTAGCTGGGTCGAGCGGGGGTAACAGGGGAATAGAACGGTGGTCATCATTTAGTAGTTATATTTGGTGAATCAACTAGGGTGGGGCGAACCCAATGTTGGAAGGGTGTTTTGCCACTATTATACAAGATGTCTAATGACATACAACCTCGTGTCATCATAATACAGGGTTGTGCTCATCCACTTGCTGAGTAAATTTACGAGCACTACCTATATAATCTGGGTGTTTGTTTGAAGTATAATTCTCAATTAGAGACAACAAAGATAATGATATGTCAAGAGAAGACTCACCATTGGGAGGAATATGATAGTAATCTTCTCGTTTTTCTTTGGGGTCTATTGGGTCAACCAAGGATAATTCTGTGGCCATATGATATCTATCCTAACCTAGAACCATGGCCTCCCATGTATGAAGGTTTCCTTGAGCACTTCCCAATGATTCTAATTTCTAAAACAGTTTTTTACTATACCTTTATGTAAGGTGTCATTGTGACGTGCTATCCAAGGTTTGGATAAGAGTCACAGTTGGTATATATTTGTATCCAAACTCACAGCATATGTGTTGTTATATTTTGCACGACAATTGTTGTAATAAAGTTGTAGTTATTTTCTGTACCATGTATTTGGCGACTCAGTATAGGTTGGATGGAATGGACCTATTTTGGGGTTGTCACAGTTGATATTAGAGCTATAAGTAAAGATCCCCGAGCCTCTATCTGGTGACTTCCTATTGATGGGGGATGCACCGAAGCCAGACTCTTCGTAGGGGACGCCATTCTGCGGTGGCAAACTGATAGGTACTACTGTGAGGTGCTGTCCATGGTTGAGACATGAGTCACATTTGGTATCAGAGCTTAGGGATATGATCTCTGGCGGAGATCCGAGATTAGAACTAGGAGGGGAGAGATGAGTTAATCATTCGCTAGTGTGTCCTACCTAAGCTTATTTGTTGGTCAGTCATAATATCGGGATATTATGTGATATGTTAATTTGTTCAATTAACCCTTGTTTTGAAGTTGTATTCTAGAGTGATATCTGAAATACAGGAGATGAGCAATGGATAAATCATGAGGACAGGGAAGATGGAAGCAATGTATTCTCAACTCTTTGAAATACCAGGTACGTAAATTTCGAGGACGAAATTTCATAAGGAGGGGAGATTGTAAGACCCCGAATTTTATGAAATAAAAGTATTCAATTTTTCTATTTAGTAAATAGTTAAATTGATAAAAAGTTAATGTTAAGGGTGATATATGAATTTTTTCAAAATACGTAAGTGGTTATAAAATATTAAATTATCGGGAAATATTCGTTTGGTCGTAGAATATTCATTCTGTCGGAGAATATTCGTACGACGGCGCAACTATTTGTGGGCCCCATAACGAATAATTGTCGGATGAAGAAAACAACAAAAATTGAGATTTTATAAATAACGGCGTAGTTGTTACCGTTAACACTGTTAGAATACCCGGTGATGAATGGGTAGTATACCCATAAATTGGATATATTTAGACTTAAATTATTGCATTCTTAAGTTATTTAGTAGCATTTTTATTGTGTTTATATCTTGCTTTGCAGATTTGGAAGCTGGAGGGGCAATTATGGGAAATTCAAGCATTTAATGGCAATCTGGTAATTCTAGAAGTCCAAAATAAAGGCGCTGAAATTACACTATCTACAATGGCACGGGCCGAGCCTCACCGACCTTGATTTGGATTAGCGCGTTTGACTTCTGGTTGGACTTGACTTGGCTATTGGGAGCTAATGTAAAACCTAATTGGATGAGGATTGTGGGAGGCTATAAAAAGAAACTAAGTGCTGAAATAAAAGGGGAAATTTTTTGATTATTCTCAAAAGGATTCAACGAGTTCTTCCATTGAAGGCTACACAAGATTACTTGGAGATTAAGGATTGGCTACTGAGTTTCTTCTTTTCTCCTTATTTTCAATTTGTAATTTTTAAGGGTGATTTGTCAACAATTAATGGTTTTTATTTCCGTGATGAACTAATTCTTTAATTAAGATTTCAATTGAACTTTTATGACTATAAATTAGTTATTCACTCATTCTAATTATTTATGTTGAAGTGGATTGTTTATCATGTTTTAATTCTATTGTTTAATTATTTGGCCAATAATTACCGTGTTACTCTGAAGGAATTGGGAAAGGAATTCTAGGGTTAGAATCTGACATGATAACATGTGACTTAGTTATTTGCACTTCAGTAAATAAATTAGGTTTGTGAACTGAATGGAAATATCTGCTCACCGCATGTAACATATAAAGGAATTGGGATTGGAAAGAGTTTAATTCAATTGTTTTGCATAGGAATATAGCAAGATTAATCTGGATTAAATAGAAGTCAATTGATCACTTGGAAAAGGGCTTTTGGCATTTGAGAATTCCTGTTAACAATTCAGTAGACATAATAATTGGGATGATTAGATAATTGATTTATAGTTCATAATTGGGGATATTGAAGTCTTAATATTTACCTTAATTAGCTTAGTTATTTGCTTATCTTAGTACAATATCTTTTAAGTTTTTAATTTTTAGTTAATAATTCATAAAATCATAATTTCTCATTGTTTGAATAAAATGGAATTGATATAGTATTAGTAGTTGGGATTTATTAATTAGAATTTCCTGTGGGAACGATACTCAACTTATCACTTTATTACTTGTTGACCGCGTATACTTGCGTGTTTTCATTGATTGCGAAATCGATCAACAAGTTTTTGGCGCCGTTGCCGGGGAATTTTTATTAAGATTAATTTCATATTAGTTATAATCAATTCGGTTTTAATTTGAACGTTACTCAATCTTTCTTCTTGGATTGGCAGGAATTCGTGTATGCACACTAGATCGAAAGCTAGAAAGGAACTTCTTACGTATACAGACAACCTTGAGAAGAAGTTCCAGACAGTGCGGTTGAATAGTGAGGTTATACATTTGGAAGAAGAACTGGCAACCTAGGAAATACTCGTGAACATGGCAGAGAACGAACAGAAATCACTTAAGGATTACGCCAAAATGTCACGGATTTACAAATCAAGTATTAAGAGACCCAAGCAATCAATGCGAGCAGCTTTAGATAAAACCGGATCAATTCGGATGCTCTGAGAATATATGCGGTTTGGGGGTAATTCGATAGATGATCCTAATGAACATATCTTGAGTTTCTTGGAAGTTTGCGATACCTTCAAATTTAACAATGTATCGGAAGACGTTATAAGGTTGAGGATGTTCCCCATTACTTTAAAAGATAAAGCACGAAGATGGTTACACTCCTTGCCTCCTGGTTCAATCACCACATGGGATGACTTAGCTCAAAATTTTTTAGCTAAGTTCTTCCCACCAAATAATCGGCAAAAACTACTAATGATATTCATACTTTCGCACAACTTGAGTTAGAATCGTTATATGAGGCGTGGGAAAGGTTTAAGGATATGCTCCGTAAGTGCCCTCATCATGGAATCCCGCAGTGGATGCAATTAGGGATATTTTGTGATGGTTTGCACGCATCTACGAGGTCTAGTATTGATGCAGCAGCAGGAGGAGCGATCATGTCCAAAAATTTTGATGAGGCGTATCAATTGTTAGAAACAATGGCCACCAACAACTATCAGTGGCCCATGACGAGGACCAACCATCCAAAAGCATCAGGAAAGTATGAAGTGGACGCTTAATGACGTAACAAAGACAAGTGATCGCAATAGCTAAGCATATAAAAATATGGCGTCCTGAAGCCACACACAAGTAGCGATGGTTTGTGAGTTGTGTCTTTGGGGTCACGCTTACTGATCAATGTGCCATAAATTGAATCAACCGCGATTCATAGGAAATTATAATCGCTCAACTCAACCGTATCCGACTCAAAATGCTTATAATCCAGGTTGGAAGAATCATCCAGGGTTCTCATGGAGTAACAATCAAGTTGTAGCTCAACCACCTAGACAACAACACACCTCCGGATTCCAAAATCAACCTCAACAACCAGAGAGGATATCAAGTTGGGAAGCAGCCTTGGAAAAATTCATTAGAGCCTCTGACATAAAGAACGAGGAACAAGATAAGAAATTGAATCAATTAGATCTTACGTTGCAAAGCCATGGGGCATCGTTAAAGAATCTGGAAAATCAATTGGGGCGAATAGCACATGCATTGAATACCCGGCCCACTAGAACGCCTCCAGGTGATCTGAGATAAATAAATCCGCGTAAATGAGCACTACAAAGCGGAATCTTACGAAGTGGGAAGGAGTTGCAAATGATTAAGGATAAGGAAAAGGGGATAACGCAACAAATGAAATAGAAGAAGTTGTGAAAACCGGGAAAGATAAAGAGAAAATAGGAGAGGAAAATGCACCGGGTCAACTACAACAATGCCACCCATACCATATCCGCATGAGATTTCAGATATCCAAGTTAGATAAGCGATTTTCAAGATTTTTGGATATTTTAAAAATTGCATATCAACATCCCATTCACCAAGCTTTAGAACAAATCTTTGAAAGTTACGCTTAAGTTCATGAAGGATGTCTTATCAAAGAAAAGGAAATCGGGGATTTTGAAGCAAGGCGCTAACAAAGTATGTAACACAATTATTCGAATGTTACCTCCTAAGTTGAAAGATCCGTAGCTTTACTATTCCGCATGCGACATTGGTAATCGCCGGGGAGAAACCACTTGTGTGATTTGGGGCCGATATTAATTTGATGCCATTATCGATCTCACTGCGTCGGTTCGGGCTCAAGCACCAAAACCGACAAATATCGGGTTCTTGTTGGCTAACCGATCGATTATATATCCATGAGGTATCGTTGAAGACGTATTAGTAAGGGTGGATAAATTCATCTTTCTAGCGGACTTACGTTATCTTGGATTGTGAAGCGATATCTGAACTTCCCATCATTCTCGATTCGACCATTCTTAGCAACGGGGAGAACGTTAATCGACGTGCAAAAAGGAGAATTGACGATGAGAGTTGACGATCAACAAGTCACTTTTAATGTGTTTAAAGCAATGTCTTATCCGAAGGAAAAAGGTAAGTGTTTGCGGGTGGATTTAATGGAGGAGATAGTTAATCACAAGATTTGCGGGAATTACTCAGAGGATCCGATAAAATCCATGTTGTTTAGAAAAGACAACGATAGTGCTGATGCGGACAATGAGCAGGTCAAATGGCTAGACACACCATCATTCTATCGGAAAAGTAATCAACCATTCGACACCCTTGATAGGCCCAAAACGGAAGGTAAAAAGTGTAAACCCTCGATAGAAGAGCCACCGGTGTTGGAATTAAAGCCACTCCCCTCTCATCTTGAATATGCTTATCTAGGGAAAGATTCGACTCTACCAGGTTATTGTTTCGACAACGTTAATCGACACCCAAAAAGAAAAATTGCTACGAGTTACGCTTTCGAGTTCAAAACAAATGATTGGGTGGACTATAGCGGACATTCGAGGTATTAGCCCATCTTTCCAGTATGCATAAGATTTTAATGGAAGAGGATCAAAACCAACCATTGAGATGCAAAGAAGGTTAAATCCCATTATGAAAGATGTGGTGAAGAAGGAAATTATAAAATGGTTGGATCTTGGTATTATTTACCCAATCTCGAATAGCTTCATGGGTAAGTCCCATGCATAATGTGTACCGAAAAAAAGGGGCATGACTGTGGTAAAAAACGGCTCATGAGCTCATCCCGACTAGAATCATTACAAAATGGAGAGTATGTATGGATTACCGCAAGGTGAATAAAGCCACACGCAAGGATCACTTTCCCTTGCTGCTCATTGATCGATGTTGGACAAAGTTAAGGGACATCAATTCTACTTGTATGTTAGATGGATATTCAGGTGCAATCAAATTGCCATAGCACCTAAGATCAAGAAAAGACCACGTTCACATGTCCATACTTGGATGCGTTTGCATTCCTGCCGTATGTCCTTTGGTTTATGTAATGCGTAAAACAACCTTTCAACGTTTGTATGATGGCAATCTTCTCCGATATGGTCGAATGCGAATATAGAGGTGTTCATGGATGATTTCTCCGTGTTCGGTGATAGTTTTGACTTTCGTGTTTGAAGAATTTGATCTTGGTGTTAAAAAGATGTGTGGAGACTAACTTGGTGCTTAACTGGGAAAAATGTCATTTTATGGTACAAGAAGGGGTTATTCGGGACATAAGGTTTCCGCGTCCGGATTGGAGGTGGATAGAGCGAAGATTGATACAATTGAGAAACCGCCTCCTCCATCATCTCATATAAGGCATTCTTGAGCTTCTTGGGACATGCAGGTTCTATAGACGCTTTATTAAAGATTTTCAAAGATTTGAAACCCCTATGCTCACTCTTGGAGAAAGATGTACCGTTTAAGATGGATCGGGCATGCATCGAGGCATTTGAGATATTAAAGAAGAAATTGGTCTCTCGCACCAATCATTGTAGCGCCTTGGTCTTTACCGCTTCGAATTGATGTGCGACGCCAAAGATTACGCTGGTGGGGAGCCAGATTGGGACAACGCGTCCACGATAGGATTTTTCATACTATCTACTACTCTAGTAAGACATTGACGGATGCCCAAATTGAACTACACAACAACCAAAAAGAATTACTTGCGGTCTTTGTTTGCTTTTGACAAATTCGAGCTTATCTCCCTCGGCACCAAGGTAATTGTCTACACTGATCATTCGGCTATTAAATATCTGATTGAAAAGAAGGATGCTAAACCACGATTAATACGGTGGGTACTGTTGTTACAAGAATTTGATCTGGAGATCCGGGACAGAAAAGGTACAGAAAACCAAGTGGCGGATCATCTGTCTCTTGCTAGAAAATAAAGAGGAACAGAAAGAAGACAACTTAGTGATTAATGAAAAATTTCCGGATGAGCAACTATTCCGGGTAACTACCATATTGCCTTGGTATGCTGACTATGTCAACTATGTGGTTGCCAAAGTGTTACCGCCGGATTTGACCTCACAACAACGAAAAGAAGTTTCTCCACGATGTGAAGCAATACTATTGGGATGAACCATTTCATTTAAAGCATGTGCGAGATCAAATGATAAGGCGTTGTGTACCTCATGAAGAAATGGATAGTATATTAGGCCACCGCCACTCCTCGGGATTCACGGGGTCATTATTACGGTGATCGAGCAATGACCAAAAGTACTACAATCGGGATTTTTTAAGCTTCTTTATTCAAAGATGCTTATCTCTTTGTCTTTGAAATGCGATCGATGCCAACGCATAGGTAATATCTCCAAGCGCAATGAAATGCCACTTAACACAATTCTAGAGGTGGAACTATTCGACGTGTGGGGAATCGATTTTATGGGACCATTTCCATCTTCTCTTAATAATCATTACATCTTGTTAGCAGTCGATTATGTTTCCAAATGGGTAGAAGCCGCAGCGTTACCCACGAATGATGCCAACGTTGTCATCCGATTTTTAAAGAAAAACATTTTTACCAGATTTGGGACACCGAGGGCTATAATAAGTGATGAGGAACTCACTTACAGAACAAGCGATTCACCAAATCGCTTGTAAAGTATGGGGTTAAATCACAAAATTGAAGTGCATATCACCCACAAACCAATGGCCAAGCGAGAGGTGTCGAATCGGGAAGTTAAGAGGATCCTGGAAAAAGTAGTCAATCCGTCACGAAAAAGATTGGGCATTGAGTCTTGACGACGCTTATGGGCCTATCGAACAAAGACATACAAAAATCGATCGACATGTCCCCGCATGAGAATGGTATTTGGAAAGGCGTGTCATCTCCTACGAGCTAGAACACAGTGCACACTGGGCCATTCGGAAACTAAACTTTGATCTAGAAGCGGCGGTGAGAAAAGGTTACTGCAATGAACGAGATGGATGAATTCCGGTTCAATGCCTACTGAAAACGCTTAAGCTCTGAGGAGAAAGTCAAAGCTTGGCACGATAAAAAAATTCTTGATAGAACATTTGAACCGGGCCACCAAGTACTGACTGTTCAACTCACGCTTGCGTCTGTTTCCGGGAAAATTGAAATCCAGGTGGTCCGGGCCATTTGTAGTTATATCTGTCACTCCACACGGAAACATTGAGGTTGAGGAACCGAACTCAAGGCATACATTCAAGGTCAATGGTCAACGTCTGAAACATTATTGGAGTGGACCAATCGAACGTCAAGCTACGGTCCAGTACCTCTCCGACCCAGTGGACAACTGAACAACACCGAAAAGTCGGGCTGACGACTGTAAACCAAGCGCTTCTTGGGAGGCAACCCATTAAGTTCTATAATTTTTTTTTTTTTTTTTCGTTATTTGATTTTATTTTTTTTATTTTTTTTAGATTTAAAATGTTCTTATTTTTACTTTTATCTTTTAGTAGTGAAGAATAAGATTTTGATAGATTAATTCTTAAAATTTTCCATGTATGTCAGCTACACAGACAAAGCCCAGCGCCCCGACGTTCCCATTACTAAGGATTCCAGGCCCTTGGCGCTAGGCACCAAATCGAAAAAGCCAGCCGGCCGTGCTTCCAATCAATTCTGAGCCCTGCCGCTAGACCATCCCAATCGTTTCTGCCCTACAGCGCCCCGACGCTCCATGCAAGGTAAAACCCAGCGCCCCGGCGCTGGGTCAGGTTAGGCCTTGTTACTTTAAATCTCGACCGTGTCCTTCTAGCCCAACTTCATTACCCACGCCGGCACATCAGAATTCTCTACATGGCGTCCAAACGTCAACGAGGCGCAGGGTCAGGGGCCGCTTCAATTTCACCTCAAAAATTTGACAGCAGGCGTTTTGTTAGTGTCGCGGCTCAAGAACGCTACAGCCGCATGGCAACCCGCTCACTAGTCCCCAAACGTGGTCTCCGTCCCGATCAAACCAAGGATGGAGAAATAGCAGTGATGATTGCTGAACGAAACTGGTTCTCCCTCACCGAACAGCCTGACCCAGCAGTGATTGCAGTTGTCAAAGAATTCTACGCCAACTTGCCCGAGCATGACCATTATGGGGTATTTGTCAGAGGTAAAACCGTGGAAATCGGTGAGGAGGATATAAATGGGTGCTATCAACTACCCTTAGAGTGCCTTCATGATGAATATGCTCGACTAGTGAGTGATGGGCCGGACTATGTAAAGATTATTCGGGAGCTGTGTCAACCGGGCACTACATGGTCCATGCATGAGCGTGGCAGCATGACTTTCCCATTGTCTCACCTCAGTCTCTATGGAAAGGCATGGTATGCCTTCATTTGCGCTAAATTGATGCCTTGCACATATGTGAGTCACGTAACCAAAGAAAGGGCTGTGCTATTATACTCCATCATACAAGGCCTAAAAATTGATGTCGGCCATCTTATTCAGCAATCTATGCTCCGCGCATCTCGCGGCGGGACCACAGGAGGGTTACCACATCCGTCACTGATCTGCGTATTATGTGATAAGTTTGGGGTCAAATGGAAATCAGACGAGATGATTCAAACTCCTATGCCCGTGTTGGACCACAACTTGATCCGTCGTTATAAAGTGTGGTCAGGTGGAGCTAATCACCCTAGGGGAATGGGTTTCATTATCCCCAAATTACGTTTACACAAAGCCCCACCACCTTAGGCTCCACTTACTTACGGCCCTCGACGGAAATTTCATCGAGGTGTGGTCCCCGGTCGCCCAATGGAGATAGGCAATTTGTTTTACAACATTGAGTCCCAGAATGTGCGCTTATCGGAACGTCAAGACATGATTTTCAAGTTTTTAGTTGACTAATTTGCTGCACATAATGCACTGACCATCCAAACCCATCCGGGCATTCCACTTAGCCATTTCCCACCGGCTCCCGTTCTGCCAGTGTTTCCCCCTTCCGATTAAGAGATGAGCGAGGACGATGATGCTCCACCAGAGGAATAAGTTCGTCAGGGAAGTCCTCTGTTTTATTTTGCCTTATTTTTCACATGAGGACATTGCTCTAGATTAGTTTGGGGGTAGTTAAGTTTTATTTTTAAAAGTTGTAGTTTGTTATTAGTTTGTGGATTGATTATTAGTAAAGTTGCATTTAGGATTGCATGTTAATTCTAGTTTTTGATAGTACGTATATCTGGGGCCAATGATGAAAGTAGAATTGCATGAACAAGTCTAGTAAGGATTGTTGATTCAGTGATATGATTTTCTTGACATGAATTGGATCTTTATCTATTTGACATTGATATTATAGGAAGGCACTTTGAAAAAACGACCATGTTGGCTATGATAGTTTAAATGGTTAGATAATAGAGTTCTAAAGGAGGATTGCTAGTGATATGGAAGAACAATTTGAATAACTAGAGGAGACTGAATTCATGCATAAACTCGAGTTTGGGGGAAAACATTTGGAATATAAAAAAAAATGTTGAGTCTTGTGGTGGGTTGAGGAGAACATCTCCCCATAAACACAAGCGTGAGATGGAGCGTAAAACGCACTCACCAACCATCTAAAAAATAAAAAAATAAAATAATAATATACAGGGTGACTAGTCTTGTTTCGGGGCCTGTGTTACTTGAAAGCAAAATGCGCCAAGGGGTATCTTAAAACCTAGCGCCCTAAGGTCTTATATGGTCTGGGAGTCGTTGGTCGAAAGCTCGCTAAGGGGTAACACTGTTAGCCTAATGGGATGAGACATTGCACAGTCATTTATGTAGAGGCAAAAAAAAAAAGGGAAAAAGAAAAGAAAAGCATAAGTATTCCATTTTGACTTTTGAATTCGGGTAAGTGTTTGAGTTCAGTTGAAACAAGTATATTTGATGAGTTCTCAAGTTTACACTATATGATGCTTACTAAGAAAGTTATTATCTTTCATATTTTTGTCTTTCATGGGGTTAGCATGGTCGTGGACACCTACACGCATAATATCGATAATAACAGATTTAGATCCGTTGATTGTTGGGATATTGTTGATCTGCTTTTGCATGATGAATTAGCATGTTTACGTGATTTTCTGAGGCATATGGATCTATGTGAGCTCTTGAATTGCTGGAATTACGAACATATAAATATAAATAGTTTGCATTTGCATGATGTTTAGTTGTATTTGGTGATCTTATGTTTTATCGCATGAGGACACGCAACGATTTAAGTTTGGGGGTATTTGATGAATGGGTAGTATACCCATAAATTGGATATATTTAGACTTAAATTATTGCATTCTTAAGTTATTTAGTAGCATTTTTATTGTGTTTATATCTTGTTTTGCAGATTTGGAAGCTGGAGAGGCAATTATGGGAAATTCAAGCATTTAATGGTAATCTGGTAATTCTAGAGAAGTCCAATATGGGGTAAGGTAAATTAAATTATTATCTACTGTTGGCACCGAGCCTCTACCGACCTTTCTTTGGATTAAGCGCGCTTTGACTTACGGTTGGACTTGACTTGGCTATTGGGAGCTAATGTAAAACCTAATTGGATGAGGATTGTGGGAGGCTATAAAAAGAAACTAAGTGCTGAAATAAAAGGGGAAATTTTTTGATTATTCTTAAAAGGATTCAACGAGTTCTTCCATTGAAGGCTACACAAGATTACTTGGAGATTAAGGATTGGCTACAGAGTTTCTTCTTTTTCTCCTTATTTTCAATTTGTAATTTTTTAAGGATGATTTGTCAACAATTAATAGTTTTTATTTCCGTGATGAACTAATTCTTTAATTAAGATTTCAATTGAACTTTTTATGACTATAAATTAGTTATTCACTCATTCTAATTATTTATGTTGAAGTGGATTGTTTATCATGTTTTAATTCTATTATTTAATTATTTGGCCAATAATTACCGTGTTACTCTAGAAGGAATTGGGAAAGGAATTCTAGGGTTAGAACTGGACATGATAACATGTGACTTAGTTATTTGCACGGTAAATAATTAGGTTTGTGAACTAAATGGAAATATCTGTTCACCGCATGTAACATATAAGGAATTGGGATTGGAAAGAGTTTAATTCAATTGTTTTGCATAGGAATATAGCAAGATTAATCTGGATTAAATAGAAGTCAATTGATCACTTGGAAAAGGGCTTTTGGCATTTGAGAATTCTCAAGTAACAATTCAATAGACATAATAATTGGGATGATTAGATAATTGATTTATAGTTCATAATTGGGGATATTGAAGTCTTAATATTTACCTATCGGAAGTCATTCACTCAAGTATTAGCTTAGTTATTTGCTTATCTTAGTACAATATCTTTTAAGTGTATAATTTTGAGTTAATAATTCTTAAAATCATAATTTCTCATTGTTTGAATAAAATGGAATTGATATAGTATTAGTAGTTGGGATTTATTAATTAGAATTCCCTGTGGGAACGATACTCAACTTATCACTTTATTACTTGTTGACCGCGTATACTTGCGTGTTTTCATTGATTGCGAAATCGATCAACACCCGGTTGTTAAAATCTGATGTCTGGCGTGTTTGCACAAAAGAAGACGCGGTTTTACACAGTATTTTTGAATTATTGATCCTTACGTAAGGAGGAACTACTCAATAATTGTTACAGTCATTACTATTCAATATTTTATTTTATTGATTCAATAATTGTTGCGTTGATATTTTATATTATTGTTGCTCAATAATTGTCACTACACATCATCTCCATTATCAGATCAATAATTCATATTATTTGAAATAATATTATTAGATAGCATTATTGGTAATGTCTAGAAAGTTATGTCAATGAGAGGTTTGGTCACCTAATTGTGCGCCAATAAGGAGAAATCCTTATTGGAAAGCCCCCTCTTTCCTGGGAACTGCCTGGTAGTCATAATTGTGATTCTGTAATATTATTTATGAATAATTAATTATTGATTTATATGATAAGGAAATATTTATTTTATGTGGATATAAATGATGGATATATTTATTTTATGTGGATAAAAATGAAGGAATTAATGCTGAGGTGTTTTATCAGTATTTTGTCGAATTGGAAATATTAAAAATCGTCCGTATATGGATTTCGGGCATTTTTGGTTTGGAATTTGAAAAAACTCAAAGCTACAAAGTTGTAGAAAATTCAATTTCAGGCAGAATGGACATAAAATTTGTATTTTTCTGATAAACGGTCTATTTTCTATGAATTGTTGAAGTTTCGAAAATAAAAATAATTTTTATTAAAAATTAGGGGTGGGACCCACTATTGTTTTAAACATGTGGGCTGCCCAAAATGAGAGGACTGGTCTTTGGTGGAGGGCTGCTGAATTTTCCAAGTAACATGCGTTGATAAATAATAATATTATTTTATTATTTTAGTCTCCTATGGCGTTCTAGCATTTTCCTATAAATAGACGCTTAGGTTAGAATTGAAAATCACACCAGAAACATAAGTTTTCTCTCTCAATATTGTCGAGCGTATTTTTGTGAGTATTTAGATACTTTGAGAGTTGCTATTCAGTGGAAGTTTCCTTTGGCTTTTCATCCGATATTCCAGTCAGAAGTACTGCTCTTTCGAGGTAAGGGATTTTAAGGGTTATTATGTTTTTCAGTTCGTACTTCTTCCGTCCTTTAGAAAATTCTGGAAAAATTTAAAATGATATTTGGATAAGTTTTATTGATTGTGTCCAAAAATGGTAATTTTTGGATGTATAGATTAAGAGTTATGAATTTTACAGGAAAATACTATTTTAAAAGTAACTGCTTATAACTCCTTGTGGTTAACTCCAAAATTGATGAAATTTTTATTGGGAGTACATCTATATAATATCAGTGTACTCTATAAATTTCAGAATTTTTAGATAAAAGTACAATTTGTGATAACTGTCTAAATATTCGGCGGTTTTGGCCATATGAAAAATAGTAAATGAATTTTAAAAATTCCGAGAAAAATATATGTTCAATATGGGACTATATTACTAAAATCCCGAAAAAGAAATATTTTTGGAACTGATTTGGTATTTTTCATGAAAATAGTCTAGTTATGAGTAATTGAATTAAATATGTTATGTGAAGTAAAAAATTGGAAAATATGATTTTATGGCTTGAGAATCATATATGAGTTATATGCAGATTTTTGATGAGGGATTTGGTTATTGGTGATGAAATCTTAAGAGTTGGCATTTTATGATGATTAAATGCATTAATTAGTAAAGTGTAACCAATTTAAATAAATTATTTATAAGTTTAAGAAATGTTATTTCAATATCATTATACCGAAATATTGGTATGGATTTTATTGTGGAATTTCTACCTTTTTGTGTCGGGTTTACTATTCATGAGTTACTATTCATAGGTTACTATTCACGAGTTACTATTCATGACAAAATTGGTTTCTTTTTCTAACCAAATTATAGTTGATTTATGAATATTACTCTTGAGATTAAATCTAGATGTTTTGATTATATTGATTTTACTATTATATATAATATTTTTATAACCTTAATGATGATATTTCTCTTTGACTTGAGTGTAAAGATGGATAAATTTTTGGTATGATCATGACTATGGGTTCTCTTTGGCCAGTAGTGCAAAGTTGAATTGTTGATTGGTATGATCATGACCATTGAATTTATAATTGAATATTTTTAGCTTAAGTGCAAAGGTGAATTATCATCAACATAGTTATAATTATTGTTTATATAAATTCAAAATGATTATATATTTCTTTGAGATAATAATATATTTGGCACAGAGTGCAAATATGAATTGTAGATGAATATATTTGGCCTCATAGTGCAAATATGAATCATGAGGAATATCTTTGGCCAGTAGTGCAAAGATGAATTGTTGATGAATATCTTTGGCCCGTGGTGCAAAGATGACATGTTGTTGAATATCTTTGGCGATGGTGCAAAGATGAATCATTGACGAATATCTTTGGTAGTAGTGCAAAGATGAATTTATTAGTATGATTATGAACATGAACTGTGATTTGGTATAACCATTATCTTTGATGTTTCAGGTAAAGACATGTGATGAAAATTATCTTCGTCCTGGATGCGAAGAGAAATTTAGAATCACAATTATGATTATGAGTTATTCATATGATTGTGGACCAGAACTGTTGATTGATGTTACAGGGATAAAACATTGTTGGTGGATTTGTAACATATAGAAGATAATAGACTTTATGGTCTATTTGACTCTTTTAATGGATTGCTCATTCCGCTGCAACTATGGTTGAAATTTTTATCATTTACCATATGTTCTAAATCTCTGATTTATTATTGATGAAGGCTATTGATAATTTAATTATCTTTAGTCATGATATTCTTTACTGGGCTAGTTCTGCTCACCCTTCTATTTCACAATTCCTTTCAGGTAATAAGAGTGTAGGTAGTTGGGTCGAAGCGGGTAATGAGGAATAGAACGGTGGTCATCATTTAGTAGTTATATTTGGTGAATCAACTAGGGTGAGGCGAACCCAACGTTGGAAGGGTGTTTTGCCACTATTATACAAGATGTCTAATGACATACAACCTCGTGTCATCATAAGACAGGATTGTGCTCATCCACTTGCTGAGTATATTTACGAGCACTACCTATATAATTTGGGTGTTTGTTTGAAGTATAATTCTCAATTAGAGACAGTGGAGATAATGATATGTCAAGAGAAGACTCACCATTGGGAGGAATATGATAGTAATCTTCTCATTTTTCTTTAGGGTCTATTAGGTCAACCAAGGATAATTCTGTGGCCATATGATATCTATCATAACTTAGAAGCATAGCCTCCAATATACGAAGGTTTCCTTGAGCACTTCCTAAAGATTCTAATTTCTAAAACAGTTTTTGACTATACCATTATGTAAGGTGTCATTGTGACGTGCTATCTAAGGTTGGGATAAGAGTCACAGTTGGTATATATTTGTATCCAAACTCACAGCATATGTGTTGTTATATTTTGCACGACAATTGTTGTAATAAAGTTGTACATGTTTTCTGTACCATGTATTTGGCGACTCAGAATAGGTTGGATGGAATGGACCTATTTTGGGGTTGTCACATTTTTTATGATGCAAGTTCCAAAAATCTCATCTATTACATTGAGCATGTTTTAATTCTAAATTATTGGAATTCTAATCATTTTTGACTTACTCTAATTTGTTTTAGTTAAACAAGTTTCTTTTGTTATTCTTTTTATAATAAATGTTTCTTTAACCTTAATTCCTTGTGTTGAATGGTTCAATCACTTTGTATATCTTATTACCATGTGGAGTAAGCATTGTTTCTAGCTTGCTATCAACTAATGCATGTTTGGTAACTAAAATTCTAATTTGACAAGATTATAGACCTAGCTTATTATTGTTCAAGCCAAGGTTTACCATTTCTTTATTTTGATCAATACTTATGCTCTCTAGTTATTTCAAGCATGAGTCTAGAATATAGTCAGTTCACCTATGAGTCTCAAATGTTCTAAGTTATGTTGTTATTAAACAACTATTGTGTTATCAAGCATTGTTGATTCAATTAGTTCCCAAGTTGATGATCATTAAACTTCAATTACCCTTGAAAGCTTATCCAAACCAAACTTTCTTTGGTGCGGACTTGTAATCTAAATACTGAGATGAACAACCCTATTTAGGGGTTTACGCTTAGCGTTGAAATGGTTGTGCACAATACATTGTACGAAGGATTGATCCCCCTAAGTACGTGGAGTCCTTATAGTCATATGACTATTAAAGTTAAAGTTGAAAGATTACTTATAATTGTGGACATGGTTCGTGGTCATTAGATCCTCAGTAGTATATTTAAGAATGTTAATAGAACATATCATTCAGTTCTATTGAGCTTATTATTTGGCAAATGTTGTAAAGTTTATTCATTCTTATTTCAAATGAGCTTTGTTTGCTCACTATTGCTTATATAATCATTACAGCTAAGGATGAGAAGGTAGATGTACCTAGCACCAGTAAGGGCAAGGGAAAGATCAACAAGTTTTGAAGTCTTGTAATATGTTGACAATTATTTATTAGACTTTAATTTGATTGATGTAATAAAGCATTTATTTAATTTCCGCATTTGAATGATTGTAATTAAAGGTTAGATAACTTGGGAGATAATATTTTTATTAATGTAATCCTGTATGGGCAGGTTTTATTATTCAATTTTATTATGATTGGGTAGTTAGATATGGATGTTTTGATTACGTGAACACCAAATCTTGAGGTAATGAAGTATCGGGATTTGGGGGTGTCACAAGATTTACCCGTCTCACCCCTCCTATTTCTAGCCTCACATCAAGGGATCATATCCCTAAGCTTTGATACCAACTATGACGCCCCCAAAATAGGTATACATCACCCATTCTGAGTCGTCAAATACATAGTACAGAATATAAATACAAACTTAATCATACAGCTGTCGTGTAACATAAGCTGAGAGTTTTAACACGAATATTGTCTAGAAGACAATATCAAAACTCAAATGAAGTCCTCATTACATTTATTATCACACTATTTCACAGAATAGTGAGGACTACTAATGCAACCATCTAGACCATCACTCCATTCCCCAACTAGTCCCGGCTATATTCTCATTTCCTAAAAGGAACAATAAAAGTAAAGGGTGAGCTCAACTAGCCTAGTAAAGAATATTATGACTAAGATAATGTAGAATAAATTATCGTTAGCCTTCAACAGTGTTAAACTGATATAATACAATAGACAACAAGTTTAACTGCATCAGAACGAACAATCTATTAGAAGAGTCAAGTAGAGCATGATATCTACTATCTTCTATGATTTAAAAATTTATCACTGAGACTCAGCTCAATAAATAATTCACATCACTGAATTATCCATGTACTACGGGCCAAGGATATTCATTAGTATCACATCCATGAATTATTCATGCACTAAGGGACAAAGATATTCGTGTTATCACCAATGGTCATGATCATGCCAACAACTATCCATCAATGCACTACGGGCAAATGGGGACTTTTACCACATCATTTGTAATATTACAGGTCATGATTATACCGAATAATCCCTGGTCATAATCATACCAATCAATAATCCATATATGCACTACGGGCCAAATATGACTTTCATCACAATATAAGCATGAGGATGATGGTAATGATATAAGCATCAATTAAATGAGAGCATGGATAAATTTTAAAGATTTATAATTCAATTTATCCAGAATTTAATAATGTCCAAATTGTCAACATGATATTGCTTTGTGGAGTACAATTCAAGAATAATATTGTATCAAAAATGATTTGGACAGAAAAAAAATTAATTTTTGGCATGAATAGTACCCCGGGTGAATAGTATCTGAGTGAATAGTACCCCATGAATAGTACTTCGAGAATAGTACCCCGTGAATAGTACCCCGTCATGAAAAGATCAAAATTTAACAAGAATATTCTAAAAAATATCGTTGTGAAACGATACTAGATGAAGCGTAAATTTCAAGGATATTCTACTAATTTCAAGGAGTATAAAAGAAATACTTTACAAAATGAGTATAGAATTCGGAATCTAAAATGAAATAATCTTATTCACATCCTGTGACGCCCCCAAAATAGGTATACATCACCCATTCTGGGTCGCCAAGTATATGGTATATAAATCAAATACAAACTTCTCTTATACAATACGACAACAGTGTAGCTTAGAGTTTTTACACGAATATTGTCTCATAGACAGTATTCAAACTCAAATGAAGTCCTCATTACATTATTATCACACTATTTCATAAAATAGTGAAGACTACTATAGCCACCATCTCGGACCGTCACTCTGTTCCTCGACTAGTCCCGGCTACGTTCTCATTTTCTGAAGAAAATAATGAAAGCAAAAGGGTGAGCTCAACTTGCCCATTAAGAAATATTATGACTAAGATAATGCAGAATAAATTATCGTTAGCCTTCAACAATGTTAAACTGATGAAAATATAATAAACATCAAGTTTAACTGCAGCGGAACAAGCAATCCATTAGAATAGTCAAGTAGAGCATGATATCTATTATCTTCTATGATTTAAAAAGTTTTTCATCAACTTTATCGCTGAGACTTTGATTAATAAATAAACCACATCATCAAATCATCCATGCACTACGGGCCAAGGATATTCATGTAATCATCAATGGTTATGATCATACCAAAAACTGTCCATCGATGCACTACGGGCAAATGATGACTTTTACCACATCATTTCATGATTATACTGAATAATCCATGGTCATAAGCATACCAATCAATAGTACATCTATGCACGTAAGCCACATATGACTTTTATCACAATATAAGCATGAGAATGATGACAATGATATAAGAATTCAATTAAAAGAAAGCAAAGGATAAATTTTTAAAGATTTATAATTTAATTTATCAAATATTCAATAATGTCCAAATTGTCAACATGATACTGCTTTGTAAAGTAAATTTCACGAATAATATTGTATCAAAAATGATTTGGACAACAAAGAAATCAATTTTTGTCATGAATAATTCCCTGGTTGAATAGTACCCCGTGAATAGTACTTCAGGAATAGTACCTCGTGAATAGTACTTTATGAATAGAACTCGTGAATAGTACTTTGTGAATAGTACCCATGAATAGTACTTTGTGAATGGTATTCCGGCATAAAAAGATCAATAATTATGAAGAAAGCTCAGAATAATATTTCTATGAAAAGATACTGGATGAAGCGCAAATATCAAAGATATTCTACTAATTTCACGGAGTATAGAAGCAATACTTCAACAAAATGAGTGTTGAAGTAGGAATACGAAACGAAATAATATTACTTACATACTACAGAGTATGGAAGAAAATATTATTTCATACGAATATTGAATGAAAATAATATCCATACGAATACGAAAAATAATATCTCTTCTGAATATAAAATAAATAATACTCCTTACAAATACGAAAGAAATAATACCACTTACAAATACGAAAGAAATAATACCCCTTACCTCTGAAGAAGACTAGATACTGGAATAGTGTAGTAGCAGACTTCTCTTCTTCTTTCTCTCTATAGCTTCTCTCTCTATAGTTTCTCTCTCTATAATTGCTCTTTTCCTCGATTTTTAATTTAGTCCTACAAGTATTATCAAACTTACACGACCTCCCCTAATAGTAAATCATGTGAATCAATAGTTCAGTCATGTGAATCATTAGTTCTATACATGTGAAAAAAATAGTTACAGTATAATACATTCATCTATACCTCTATTTTTAATTTAGTCATGCAAGTATTATCAATCTTGCATCACCTCACCTAATAGTACATTCATGTCAATCAATGGTACATACCTTTGAACAAATAGTTATAAGCATGTTAACTAATAGCAATTAATTACTCATTTATCCGATTAATTACCCGATTGGTCAATTTAACCTCCAGAAATCAATTATTATCGAAATAAATGTCGATTTCCACTAACACAAATAATCCTAACACAATGGAAATATTTTGTATCAACAATTTCATCTTTAATCAACACGAACTTATTCATCATTAATATTATAACTCATAATATTTAACAACCAGCTCATTCCCAGGAAAGAGGGGGCTTTCCGATAAGGATTTCTCCCTATTGGCGTGCAATTAGGTGACCAAACCTCTTCTCGATAGAACTTTCTAGACATTGTTACTATTTCAAATAATAATATGAATAACTTTGTCATCTCAATTATTGATTTAATAATATAAAATATTATGCAGATGATACTATGACAATAATTAAATCAATAATATGAGAGATATTGTACAGCAATTACTGTAGCAATAATTGAGTATAACTGAGTTACTTCTCACGTAAGTATCAATAATAAATACCATGTGCTACTATGCAACCACGCGTATTACTGTTCTTTTACCACCGGGTATTTCAACAGTTTCACGGTAAAAGCGTTCATTGCGTTATTTTTATAAAAGATAATTACATCATTTTCTAACTCGATGCTTATTTAGGTAAATAGGGTCCACATTAATGATGATGTCGTCATACGGATATTCCCTAACAAAAAGAATATTCCCTGACCAAACGAATATTTTATATCAACTTACTTACTTTGCAAAATTTTTAAATATTACCCTTAACTTTAACATTTTATCAATTTAACCATTTACTAAATAGAATAATAATTATAAGAAAATTGAATACTTTTATTTCATAAAATTTGGGGTCTTACAATCTTCCCTCCTTATAAAATTTTGCCCTCAAAATTTACGTACTTGGTAGTTCGAAGAGATGAGAATACATTGCTTTCTTTTCTGATTGTACCTTCCCGGTTATTTCCTCTGTATCATTATTTTCTCATTTCTCATCTCCTGTATTTCAGATATTATTCTAGAATACATCTTCAAAATAAAGGTTAATTGACATGCCATATATTATCCCTATATTCTGACCGACCGATTAAATAACTAATAAACTTAGGTAGGTCATACTAGCGAAGAATTTACCCGTCTCACCCCTCCTAGTTCTAGCCTCACATCTCAGCCAGGGATCATATCCCTAAGCTTTGATACCAACTGTGACGCCCCAAAAATAGTTATACATCACCCATTCTGAGTCGCCAAATACATGGTACATAAATCAAATACAAAATTCTTTTATACAATACAACAACATTGTAGCTTAGAGTTTTTACACGAATATTGTCTCATAGACAGTATTCAAACTCAAATGAAGTCATCATTACATTTATTATCACACTATTTCATAAAATAGTGAGGACTATTATAGCCACCATCTCGAACCGCCACTCTGTTCCCCGACTAGTCCTGGCTACGTTCTTATTTCCTGAAGAGAACAATAAAAGTAAAAGGGTGAGCTCAACTAGCCCAGTAAGAAATATTAGGACTAAGATAATGAAGAATAAATTATCGTTAGCCTTCAACAATGTTAAACTGATAAAAATACAATAAACATCAAGTTTAACTGCAGCGGAACAAACAATCCATTAAATTAGTCAAGTAACGCATGATATCTACTATCTTCTATGATTTAAAAAGTTTTTTTATCAACTTTATCGCTGAGACTCAGCTTAATAAGTAAACCACATCATTGAATCATCCATGCACTACGGGCCAAGGATATTCATGTAATCATCAATGGTCATGATCATACCAACAACTATCTATCAATGCACTACGGGCCAATGGGGACTTTTACCACATGATTTGTAATACTCTGGTCATGATTATACCGAATAATCCCTAGTCATAATCATACCAATCAATAGTACATATATGCACATAAGCCACATATGACTTTCATCACAATATAAGCATGAGGATGATGACAATGATATAAGAATTCAATTAAAAGAAAGCAAAGGATAAAGTTTTAAAGATTTATAATTTAATTTATCCAGAATTCAATAATGTCCAAATTGTCAACATGATACTGCTTTGTGGAGTAAAATTCAAGAATAATATTGTATCAAAAATGATTTGGACAGCAAAAAAATCAATTTTTGTCATGAATAATTCCCCAGGTACATAGTACCCGAGTGAATAGTACCCCGTGAATAGTACTTCAGGAATAGTACCTCATAAATAGTACTTTGTGAATAGTATCTATGAATAGTACTTTGTGAATGGTATTCCGACATGAAGAGATCAATAATTATCAAGAAAGCTCAGAATAATATTTTCATGAAAAGATACTGGATGAAGCGCAAATATCAAGAATATTCTACTAATTTCACAGAGTATAGAAGCGATACTTCAACAAAATGAGTGTAGAAGTAGGAATACAAAACGAAATAATATTACTTACATACTACAGAGTATGGAAGAAAATATTATTTCATACGAATATTGAATGAAGATAATATCCATATGAATACGAAAAATAATATCTCTTCTGAATATGAAATAAATAATACCCCTTACAAATATGAAAGAAATAATACTCCTTACAAATACGAAAATAATAATACCTCTTACCTCAGAAGAAGACTGGATACTAAAATAGTGAAGTAGCATACTTCTCTTCTTTCTCTCTATAGCTTCCTCTATAGCTTTTCTCTCTATAATTGCTCTTGTGAGTCTTAGTGAATTGGTGAGAATGAAAGAAGAATGAGCTTCTTTTGATAGGAAAATATAGTTTCGATAATTGCATGTTTTGGGGCTCGAAATATTATAGTATAATACATTCATCTTTTCCTCCATTTTTAATTTAGTCATACTGTGACGTCCCCAAATTCGGGTTTCTTCCAACCCGACATATTGTGCTCCACGGTGCTACAGTTCACACAAACATTCAATTAAATTGCTTCAAAAGAACGAATATATCTTATATATATATTCCAAAACAATACTACCATTTCCCAAGTTCTTTATAATCGTTACATTTGTTCTTGTCATAATATCAAATATTATCATTACAAACCTATACTATTACATAGGTAATCTATAAGTTTGCTTTAATCTTCACTTTATCCTTGACGAATCCTTCGGTCCATTCAGACTAAGCTGCATTCATATGGTTCAAGCAAGAGTGAGCATAACAAGCTCAGCAAGTACAACAATTTCATTTTAAAAGCATGCTTGAAACATAGGAATCGTATATCTTCAATAACTGGATAGTAGTTACGAGGTACTATCAATAACTTAAAATAGCATTCCTTTTTCCTTAAAAATGTTTTACAATAACAATATTCAGTAAAACATCAATTCTGGTCCAATACCATGAGTGTTTCACAATTTCTTTGAAAAGGACAACCCGGCACGAAGTTCGTAAGTTCGGCATATCTTACGAGCACTTCTAAGTGATCAGCCTATAGTACTCTATATTGATCAACACTACATCCATTAAACGTGTGTACACTTATGTTGTGGCAACCTAACGTTCCCATCGAATACTCGATGAAAAATACATTTGTTTATTCATATACAGGCTTACCTTGAATCCGTACCAAACAGTTTGCGTAGGATAGCGTTAGCAATTCTATATTGAAAGACTTGTAAACAATTCAATCAATCTATCAAGATTAGTCTAGCCGAGTTAAAACTGGCATAGACTCTTTCCTGAAAACCATATATGTATCTCATAACTTGAATCATTTGAAAACTTGGCTAACACGAAGGTTAGATGTTGTTTAGAAAAAACTTACCTTCATATACGCTTTCTGATGAAATTACTTTTCCTTTGAGTCTTTACGGTCTCTACAACACATAATCACATAACATACCACATTAGGTCATGAATGAACATATATAGTTCTGAAAGAATCTTACCCTTCTTCTCAATCTAATCATGTATTAGATTTGTTATTTATTGGTTCCGGATTTTCGTCATTCTTTTACATCGTTCTTACCAACTTCTTTCCTTTCTATAACTTAATTGAAATTATTTCATTATTATAACTCGGTTCGAGTTAATTATCCTTCCTCAAGGCTTACTAACGTCCTTACGTTATTAATCGAAACTCGATCGTCAATGGTTATGTACGCTTATTGCATACCATTTGCGTTCACATTCAATCAACTTTCTTTAACTCTAAGTGATCACACTTGAGTTTTAATTATAACTTAACAATGTTTTATTAATTCCCTTAGTTCGTTACTACACAATTTCCCTTCAACTTCTACTTAAAACCATACTTTTATGTCTAGCTTTTAAGGTTGGCGTTGCGGCGCCAGTGTTGCTTTGTTATTCCGCACTGCGGCGTCGCCCATTAGGGCTTGAAAATCATACACTGGCATTGGCCCTGAGTTTCTGCGGGACACAGCCACTTTGGTGTCAAGCAAGACTTGCCGTCATTTAGGCTTGAGTCGGCGCATGGCGCAGACTCACTGCCGAAAAATAAATTGTGATTTTTCTTTTGATGAGATTCCCTACCGTAACTTCTTCGTTATAAGTCCGAATTGGCTCGTTCTAGAGCCTACGGTTCACAAATTACGTACTCTACGTGTTCATGCAAGAATTTTATCTATTCGACTTCGTTTGCTAAAATTCCACCTATTAGTCCATTTTTAATGAAAATTATAAACGTTCGTGAACGTTCAACGCTCGTTTCTTCGTTCTAAGTCAGAATTCGGCCATTTTCGAGTCTGCAACTCTATAATGCCAAATAAGAGTTGTCTCCATTGAAAACCAATGTTTCCAAGCTCAATATCAAAATTCGACTTCCATTCCGAGAATTTCACGAATTCGACGATTATCGTTCAATCGTGTGAATTCCGGCAAAACTTTGTTACTTGAGATTTTTTAACCATTTTAATCGGATGCAATCTATCATACTAATACCTTGACATATATACTTCATTAACTTATAAACACGACAAGTTATTACTTATTCTGGGTGAGTTTGTAACTTATAAAAATACAAACTACTTATGTTTCCATTTCTCATTACTTAGGATAGTCTATGACTTCTAATCATTATTCATGCTTCTAGTTAACATACTAACTTCATTTGTGTAACCATGTTACAAGTTCATATACGATCTTCTTAAGTGCATAACTTCATTTATTGCTTATCTTACAACATGACTTAATTACGGCTTATTAATACTTAAGCCCTTTGATTCATTATTTCAACCCCTTCTTAGCATACATGTTCTATCACCACCTACTTCTCTAATAATGGAAGAGAAAAAGATTCATGGCTTAGGATTACTTACTCTTGAATAACACTTTCTATATCTTTAATCTCTTTCTTGATGCTTGAACTTCAAACTCTAGCTTTCCTAACTTTTTCTCTCAAGCAAATAAGCACTTAACTTGTTGGTGTTTTGAACAAGGAACAAATGAAGTTCAAGGCCCTCTATTTATAGGAAAGCCAAGGTTAGGGCATAAGGGTCATTAGGACCTCCCACCTCCTTAGTAACCTCCTTACTATTCCATACTTTGTCCCTAAGTAAACTTGCTCCCCACATATACTTGGCCATCACAACACTTAGCCATTAAGTTTTCTTAACTTATCTTTTACTTAATCCTTAAGTCTACTTGCTAACCACAACTCTTACTTGGCCACCACACTAATATCTTGGTCACAAAGATTTACCACATGATCATGGGTTGCCCCATGGATCACCTTAACCTATTGGATCTTAGCTTGGGCTTAGTTTTAATTAACTTAACTTAATCATTTGGACTTGCATTATATTACTTTGGGCTTCCCATTACAAACTCTTGGGCTTGCATATTAATTCACATTGACTTAACTATTTCCATACATGGGCTAACATAATCCTTAACAAATCCCACAAATCAATTACAATTGGCTTAAAGCCTTATAACGTATAATTTACGTATTAATCTCGTATTATAACTCTTATACTTATTCAATATATACGACATACCATCATTTATACATTCTCGTATAATACCTCATATCGTACCCATATTCATTACTTCGTATAATACCTACGTATTATACGATCATTGTTCTATTCATTAATCACATTACATTTCCTTCTCGTAAATCGCTTTCTCCTAACCGTTAGGTTTTAAGTCCGCAGGAGAAATATTACATTTTCCATAACTGAAATATTATCGGATATTCCATCTCACCTTGATATTCTATCGTTACGTATTTCTCAAAAGTTCAAACATAATTCCCAAGCAGAAATGCGTGTTTAGTGTTTTTCGGAAAATTTCTCGGAAAGCTTTTATTTTTGTCATGGAAATTCAAACACTTTAATTCTACCACGTAGCCAAAATCATATGACGTTCTGATATGTTTAGGTCATAGAACGACCTTCAATTAGCTTACTCCCATATATAATCTATTAAATTCATTTAATCCTTATAATTAAATAAAATTTTAATTCTCCGAAAAATCCAATTTTCTAGGGCGTTACACATATTATCAAACTTGCACCACCTCCCCTAATAGTACATCATGTGAATCAATAGTTCTATACATGTGAAAAAAATAATTACAGTATAGTACATTCATCTATACCTCCATTTTTAATTAGTCATGCAAGTATTATCAATCTTACACCACCTCCCCTAATAGTACGTGTATGTCAATCAATATTACATACATATGAACAAATAGTTATAAACATGTGAACTAATAGCAAGTAATTACCCATTTATCCAATTAATTACCCGATTGGTCAATTTAACCTCCAGAAATCAATTATTATCGAAATAAATATCGATTTCCACTAACACAAATAATCCCAACACAATGGAAATACTTTTTATCAATAATTTCATCTTTAATCAACACGAACTTATTCACCATTAATATTATAATTCATAATATTTAACAACCAGATCATTCACAGGAAAGAGGGGGCTTTTCAATAAGGATTTTTCCCTATTGTCGCGCAATTAGGTGACCAAACCTCTCCTCGATATAACTTTCTAGACATTGTCAATATTTTAAATAATAATACGAATAACTTTGTCGTCTCAATTATTGATTTAATAATATAAAATATTATGCAGATGATACTGTGACAACAATTGAATCAATAATATGAGAGATATTATGCAACAATTACTGTAGCAATAATTGAGTATAACTGAGTGACTTCACACGTAAGCATCAATAATCAATATTGTGTGCTACTATGCAACCACGCGTATTATTGTTCTTTTACCACCGGGTATTTCAATAGTTTCACGGTAAAACTTTCGCCGTTATTTTTATAAAAAGATAATTCTGTCATTTTCTAACTCCGATAGTTATTCCATTATGGGGTCCACCAATGATGGTGTCGTCGTACGGATATTCCCTGACCAAAAGAATATTCCCCGACCAAACGAATATTTTATATCAACTTGCTTACTTTGCAAAATTTTCAAATATCACCCTTAACTATAACCTTTTATCAATTTAACCATTTACTAAATAGAATAATAATTATAAGAAAATTGAATACTTTTATTTCATAAAATTCGGAGTCTTACACATACTACGGAGTATTGAAGAAAATATTATTTCTTACGAATACTGAACAAAAATAATATATGTTAGTTCCTGGAGGCACAATAGTTATCTAGAAGGGGGGGTTGAATATATATTTTAAATTCTTTTTGAAATACATTGTTAGTTTTGATAAAGATTCAAACAGAGCGGAATTAAGATTTGTTTGTTCTCCCTTTAAGATATAGTTAGTTAATGAGAGTGAGGCAGTTATAACAGTTATAGCAGTTATAGAAGTTATAGGAAGAATGTAAGAGACACATCAATTTTAAGTGGTTCAGAGCACTTAAAGCTCCTAGTCCACTCTTCTACTCGAATAGGAAATCCACTAAGGATATCTTTTACACTTTCTGAATCTCACAGATTCCTTCAAGACCAGCAGTCTTGGCACTTCTCAGTTCACTTTTGAACTCTTCAAGTCCAGTAGACTTGGTTCTTCACAGTTCACTTAGAACTCTTCAAGTCCTTCTGACTTGGAACTTCTTACTTCACTTGATAGTAGTTGATTAGTTCTTGAATGGTGCTACTCAATTACAGTTAAGCTCTTGTTCGAAAGAACTGAGTAGCTGAGCAAGCTTTCTCTTTTCAAATCGTAGAGTTGAGCGTTCTTCAGCGTTTTGTTCAATGCTTGCTTAGTTTGATCATCTGCTGATGTTTTTCATATATAAGGTCTTTGAAATATATCCATTGAAGACATCCGTTGAAGCATTAAATGCGTTTGACATTTCTGAACTTTGATGGAGACTTTTCTGCCCATCTTCTGATTAGCAGTCTGGCCCATTGACACAACAGACTGCTATCTCACCTAACAATTGAAAAGGTGTTTTCCTCTGACCCATGGTACTTTCCTTAGCTTCTTCAATACGTTTCTTTGTTGTATACGAAGGATATCTTTTATGTCATTGGGTCTGCCGAGGACTTCAACATTTATAATCCATTCAACATTTGTTGGGATTTATTCTTAAACAAATGGGCAAGGCTCGATGCTTCTGACATATGCAGATGATACTCTACGATTCTGATCTTGGTGTCTTGCCACCTTGGTGCTTGATCTGATACTGGCAAACTAGAACACTACGATCTACACTTGTTTATCTTGCAGACTCTACGTTTCTGAGAGCACACTACGATCTCTGAGTTGGCTCGACAAACGTTTGGACCACTCTACGATTTCAGGAGAGGCCCTTCAAGGCATACATACTATGATCCTTGATGCTCTATGATTCTACCTTGGCTTCTGCAAACTCTTGATTAGCTCGATAGACTACAATTTTGATGAAGCTTATGTATTACATCTCAAGACATAAATCAACCTAACATCTTTGATCTCTTCATCTATACATTCATTTACAGAATGATAAACATTAAAAGCTTAGATCAACCTAACAAATTTGATTTATCACTAAGTCATTGTACATATATTCCTCGAAGGACTTTACATATAATCATAAACATTTACTTTAAACATCAAATCAAAATATGCATTCTCCCAACAATCTCCCCCTATTTGATGTTGACATAACCAAGGAGATTTGTGCCATGATTATCAAATTCTAGATGCAGTTGCTGGAAAGTAAATATGACTTAGTGTTTCAGTGAGCAACTAAAATCTCTAGAGAATAAGCATGAATTTATTGATGTTTATAAAGATAGATATTACAATTAAGTCTAGTTACATCAATAAGAATTTAGTTTTAACTTATCTCTATTTCTTTTGCCTCTTGTTCCTTAGAGGATTTGCATACTCCTCGGCTCTTCTTCTCCTGCTCGCTTCGTCTCTTCGTGCTATATCTTCCAACTCGCTTTGACTTAGTCTTCCATGATGATCATGCCTATTCATGAATGCAGGATCTCCAATTGGCATTCTTAGGCATGTGGTGGTCACTTCTTGTGAGCTGGGAGATGGCCCTTGACTCCTTAGTTGTTGTGCCATTATTATTTGCTGCTGAACAGATCGTTGAGTCTGATGGCCAGATCATGGAGTCTGATGGTGTGTCTTTCTTATAGGAGGGCTCCTTGATAATTGAGCGATGAATATGCCTCTACCTCTGCCCTTGCCTTTTTATCCTTTCCCTTTATTCTCCCCCTTTATGTCAGCATCAAGGGCTTGAATGTCTTCAGATAGGCGAGTCATGTCTTGGACAAGTTCGTTAAGCTGAATCTTAGATTGAGCAATGTGTTCACAGTTCTCTTTGATTAAAGAATCAGATCGAGCTTCCCTTCTTTGGAGAATGTTCAGGATATTTTCTGTCTGTTTCATTTGACCCATGGAGAATGATTGGAATTCTTTCAATGCAGTTAAATAGATTCGTGAGGTCATCCCATCATAAGGTTGTTAAGGATTCACGAGTCTTCAGTAAAATAAAAACAAACATCCACGTGTCTCTTAAATTTTGAAAGTGTATTTGATCCAGATCATTTATGCTCTTAAGCATCTCTTTTATGATCTCCCTAAGCTTCTTTATGAGCTCAGAACTTAGGGTGCTTGGGATAGCATTGGCAGCATTGATCATTTTAGTTAGCCTCATGTGAACGAGTTCAGAGTTAGCTTCAAGAATGTCTTCTATATCCTTGGTCATTTTCTTGGATGCTTCTAATAACTTGGTTTTGGTGGGAAGATCTGATATGAGCTCAAGGATTTGTGGACTGTTCGGAGGAGGGGCTCTTGTGTATTGATCTTGCATAGTGTAGAGAGCAAGATCAAGGTTAAAATATTCATTAGAGGACGAGGATGAGCAGTTCAGCGTAAGTTGTAGCTGTGCGTAAAGCAAGTTTCCTAACTTCATTCATATTACATTAATGCTAGTTTCTTAAACTTCTCAGATGTTGTACTTGAGAAGTTCTGTCTGTGTGCGAATGTGCGATATTTGTACAATGTGGTTGAACGTATGAGGCCTTGAGCCATAATTCGAACACTTCAGTGTTTCTATGATATGCATTATTCTGTGATTGAGCTGTTCAATACAAGTATGTTCTGTTTATACATGAACCGTTATTGTTAAGTCTGTGCTAATGATTCTAGCCAGATAGGATGTGTATGAAAAAGGTAGAAGAATGAAAGTATTTCAAAGTGAAAATGACTGATGTTTTCATATTATAGGAATCGAGACTATTCATATTACTCAAGCTGCTTCATAACCTTTGTTTGGTTATAGAAGTTATAAAGAAATGTTTTAATTTTGAAGTTGTTTGTTCAACTGTTATGACTTATTGGGCAATTGAATGCTCACACTTGCTTTAAATGAAAAACAAAAATTTAGCGAACAAGGTTAGAAGAACTTAAAGATCCCGTAAAGATCAAGCTGATGGTATCCAGATGAAGTACCATTCAGAAGGTGAATGAGCGAGAAGATCAAGTGAAGACTTGTAATGTAAAAAGATGAAATTGAATTATAGACTAGTTTAATGAACTGTTATGTATCCTTGGTGGCGGATAAAAGTCACTCTTGTAAGATGAAATGAATAATGTATTTATTAATATTTGTAATGAAAAAAGGTTATAAGGTTTCCAGAACCTGGGATTTGAGAGTGCATGTCATTATATTTCAGTATATAATGATGTATGTTGGATGAATGATGTACTCGTGACGTACGGAATCCGGGTGTGAAGATAGACCGGATTTTGGGGTGTTACATTAATATCATCTAACTTAATCTTAAAAACCTCTAACTATCAAGTATATACATGAGAAAAGAATCACATTTCCACCACATATACATTGATAGCGCGATACCAATATTCCAATGATTATCAATGTGATAAACAAAGTATATGCACAAAACCTCTGCCCATACCAAGGTTTGTATGACTTAGTCACCATATGAGTCCTCAGTTGAAATCACACCTAATCATTACCTTACTCTTAAATTATTTTAACTTACCCATAACTTGCTCAATGCGGATTCCTCGTATGACATTATCGAAAACTTCTCGTGCGCTAAGCACGCCTTCTGATGTTTGGACTTCCTTTTAGTTTGGCAATTGATTTGCAAACGATACGACATACTTATTTCTAATTGCGTTCCACACATTCTTGCAAACCCTTTCTAAAAATTCGATATGAATCATGAATCTCGGTTCGACACAATTGGCACAGAAACATCGTGTCTTGAAACGATTTCGTTAACGTATAACTTCACACACTGATCGATAGGTAATATGCTAACTTTGACATACCATAAAATCTATCACCACATCTTGCCACCAATAGCATTATCGAAGGCTATATATATTTCTGTGCTTCCTAGTTGATTCAATATATACATTTTATACAAAACTTCATTTTCAATTCCTGGTATTAGCGAAACCTAGTTTCTTCCTTCTACTTTCAACTATCCTTCAGTATCGATTTTGAATTGTACACCTTCATCTTGGAGCTACTCTTTCTTTACTCTATCCAACAAAGTTATATGGTTTTCCATCTGAATAGCTTCTCCTCTGACTTTTTCATATATCTTACCTCCTACCACAGATTAGTCATTTCTATTATGAAACCATTTTGCACAATTAACAAAATAACTACAACTTATTTTCTTAAGACGTCGGCAACCACATTCGTTTAGGATTTTGTAGTCATAATCCTTGAACAACTTCAACTACCACTTTAAACACATGCTTAAATATCTCTGTGAGAGGATATACTTTAGACACTTATGGTATGTTTATATCTCACACTACTACCCAAAAATAACACCTCTACATCCTCAGAGCAACCACTAATACCTCTACTCCGAATCGTGAGTCAGACACCATTTCTCATAAAAATTTTAACTGACGCGATGCATAAAAAATGACCATGTTGTTCTGCCTAAACACACTGCCTAATACATTGTATGATGCGTCTCTATACAACAGAAAGTTTTATGTACTATCTAGTAGAGACAACATAGGTGTCATACTAAATTCTTCTTCAATTCTTGAAAATTCACTCTATAATTTCCTGCCCATATAAATTCCATCGATTTTCTCGTTAAGTTAGCTAACAATTAGAAATATTTTCTAAATAACTTCTTGACTTCCTCAGAGTCTTAAGGTTTATGCACTTTCTTTGACAATAACTTATCACCACCTGGTTTAACCACTTTAAAGTTTCATAAATCAAATCGAAAATAAATCCATTATGTGGCCTTTAATACCAACACGGCAATTCTACACATCAACTTAAAAGGAATCAATATTTACACTTTCTAATTTTTAGGGAATATTCTAACTCTTCCCAAAGCGAATCTAGTTTCTAAATAAATTCATCATGCATAAATTAACAAGTGACGGTTAAATTAAATAACACGCAACTGTATAGATAACTGATCGGAACCATACCTTGCATTGCATTCTGGATCTTCATGTTGGATGATTGTTCAGTTGGTCGACACGGCGGAGTTGACTCTACAATAACCAGTTTGCCACTGCCCCCTTTGCTTCCACTTATTTTTCCTACCGCTTTCTTTGGGCAACCTCGAGCCAAGTGGTCCTTCAATCCACACGTGAAGCAGGCTCTCTTCCTCGGTCTTGAACATTTTGGTGCAATGTGATCCTTCGATCCACAATTAAAGCACACCCTTTTTCCCCTCAAACAAACAACTACATGTTTCTTTTCGCAGTTGCTACACGCCTCCACCTTCTTCTTTTCCTTCCCTTGCTGATTTTCACCGTTAATATTATTGTCCCACTTTCTTTTTTGAGAGTTACCGGTATGACTATCACCCACCTTATCATCTTCACTCTTCTTTCCCCTCTGATCTTGATTGTATGCCAGCGTATTACCTTTCCCGTCTACATCAATCGTTCTTTCCAACCCTGTTGTAAACGAATTTGGTTGGAACATCGAGATTTGATTATACAAACGTAAATTCATTGATTTGTCGGTTCTCCCAAAGAAATTCACCAATTATGGCACTTGATTTGCGTTAGCTTCCCTATTGGATGCATATTCCTTGGGGCTCTGTTGACGTTGTTGTCTTCTTCTAGGCGGCATCTTACTGTTTAAAACTTGGACTATTAGATCATTATTCATCCATACATTAACATTTTCAAACTTATCTTAACCACTTATAAATAACACATAATATATCTTAATAAACACTTATCTTATCTTATAGATAACACAATGATAACATCAAACTTATCTTAACTACTTATACATAAGGTTTTCAAACTTATCTTAACCACTTATAGATAACACATAATATATCTTAATAAACAATGATAATACTTTATTCATTTATTATACCCCACAAAACAAAATAGCCTCGCTGCTATTTATATTATTAATCCCGAAATAATAAATTCCAGGATTACTTCATCACATCCCACTATTTAATTCAAAAGTTAGGATTTACATTTTATTAATTTTCATCGTGATTTATATAATCTTAATGTTTTTCCTTGCAATCTATAAGAACATTCCACATTGTACAACTTCATTGCGCTCTTGCTCCATGATACGAATCATTGACGACCCATCACATATCAAAACTAAATCTCAACCTATACAGAAAATAGAATACTAAATTCTAAGTCCCATCATTCGCTTTTCCTTCTTCAACTTGTCTTCAACACGATCTATGCATTTAGAATCCTCCACCCATGCATCTTCTGTTCTCGCACGCTTTCCAATACCATACTCAGACTATACGAACTTCTCATGCTCCCAATCATTATCATTGTTCATCAATCATTCTGACAATAATGTTTTTAATAACTACTAAAACTTGATATGTATAATACTCACTACTCCTAAGTACTCACGTGCACATAAGTCATTAACACATAAGCACATAAAGTCTTTTATCATTTTATCTTCAATGAATTTCCTTAATTCATTCCTTAGAACTCGATAAGAGTTTATCATCTCTATGTTTTCGATCTCCTAGAAGGTTATAGACTAAGGTTTCCCCACCTAAGGTTCATAACCTAAAGATTTGATACCAACTTGTGACATCCCCAAATTCGGGCACTTCAATCCCACAGATTTGGTGTTCACTGTCCAATTAAATCATAACTAACTACCCATTTCCAAAGGATAAGATTAAACTCAAAAGTTTAAAATAATCAATCTCCCATTAAAGGGTTACATAATCTAAAGTAAATCCCAGGTCATCTAACCTTTATTACAATCATCAGCGAAAAATTAAAACATGATCATAAATAATTCTATTACATAAGCTTCATAAATAAAAAGATAAATAAAATGTTGTCGTCTAATCAAGCACTTTATCCTTGCCCTTGCTTGTAGAAAACTCTTCAAACTTCTTAACTTCATCTGCATTATTTTGTGCAAGAGTGAGCAAATAATTGCCCACAAGAAGGATAATATACAATAACGGTTTATGAATGATAATTCACTGAGTTTTCAATGGTAAAGTATTCTTACCAGAACAATAAAATTTAATTCAACAACTATGAGTTCAAAGGAATAATGAACATTAAATTAACAATAGATATCAACATCAAATAATACATTGAGGGTCCCAAGACCACGAACTATACTCTAGATTTCAAGTATTTCTACTTTAACCTTTAACAGTCTAAAAGACTATAATCATCATCTATGTCCTAGGTTAACATGTGTTTCTACTGCAACTTTTAAAAGTCTAAACGACTATATGGACCATCATTCCGTACTCCAAGTGATCAACCCTTTGTACTATGTATTGTGCAAATATTTTAACGCTATTGCGTATTTCTAAAATAATCCCCTAACAATAGGGTTGTTCATCTCAGCTTTGATCATCAGGTTCCGAACCAAATGAAGTTTGGTTGGGAATTAGCTTTCAAGGAATTCTAGATCTTTAGAATGTTCATCAACCAAGTACTGGTTGAATCAGATAGAAACAAATAACTATTCAATAGTTTGATTATAATATCTTTATGAACAAGGTGTATCGATGAATCAATAAGAACTAGAGTATTAACAATTTCTAAATTGAACAAATGTTTTCATCGACAACATGCTTTCAAAATTTTTGTGAGTACATATACAAACCAAAGGAAGTTTGGTTTGGGTTGACTTCAAGGGAAATTTAGAGTTTAGAACATTCATCAACTAAGGATTAGTTGAATTGGTAAAAATCGCTAGACAACTTAGAGTTCAATACAATAATGTAGGATAGTACAATGACATTGGAGAACAAAGATTAAACATCGTCATCTAATCGAGCACTTTGTCTTTTCCCTTACTTGAAGAAAGCTCTTTAAACTTCTTAACTTCATCTGCATTGTTTGGTGCAAGAGTGAGCAAACAATTGCTCACAAGAAGAATAATATACAATAACATTTTATGAATGACAATAACTGAACTTTCAACGGTAAAATTCTCTTACCAGAACAATAAACTTTAATTCAAACGCTATGAGTTCAAATGAATAATGAACGTTTAAGTTAACAATAGATATCAACATCAAAGAATACATTGAGGGTCACAAGACCACGAACTATACTATAGGTTTTCAAGTATATCTACTTTAACCTTTAACAGTCTAAAAGACTATAATCATCATCTTTGTCCTAGGTTAACATGTGTTTCTACTGTAACTTTTAAAAGTCTAAACGACTATATGGATCACATGTAAACATTTTAACGCTATTGCGTATTTCTAAAATAATCCCCTAATAATAGGGTTGTTCATCTCAGCTTAGATTATCAAGTTCCGAACCAAATGATGTTTGGTTGGGAATTAGCTTCCAAGGAATTCTAGATCTTTAGAATGCTCATCAACCAAGTGCTGGTTGAATAAGATAGAAACAAATAACTATTCAAGAGTTTGATTATAATATCTTCATGAACAAGGTATATCGATGAATCAATAAGAGCTAGAGTATTAACAATTTGTAAATTGAACAAATGTTATCATCGACAACATGATTTCAAAATTTATGTGAGTACATATGCAAACCAAAGGAAGTTTGGTTTGGGTTGACTTTAAGGGTAATTTAGAGTTTAGAACATTCATCAACTAAGGATTAGTTGAATTGGTAAAGAATCGCTAGACAACTTAGAGTTCGGTACAATAATGTAGGATAGTACAATGACATTGGAGAACGAAGATCAAATAACAGTTATTAGTAGCTGAATAAACACATTCTTACAACAACATTACAGACTTTAAATAACCAAAGTAATCTCGTTTGGAATAAAGAAATAAATATTAACTAACTTGCTCAGCAATAAATGAGGGTTAAAGAACTCGCATAACAATAAATCGTTAAACAAGAGATTAGAGATAGAGAATTTGCATAAGTATAACATAACAGTGAAAAGTAACCTTGCTGAATAATAAAGTAGCAAAGGTTAGGGAACTTTCCTCTTGCGTAAGCTATACAATTACAATTCACGTACTCCAATATCCTACATATTTTAGTGCAATCACAATATCTATTAGACATGTTAACATCCACTTCCAAAATAACACCCATTTCTAGCTAAACTTGTTAATTTAGTACAAGTCTTATGCTACTAGATAAATATCAGAAATTTCAAGTGTTAACTTTCACAACACATGTTTACTATTCATAATGCTCACTAAGTCTAATATGCCACGTTCATTACTTACTAATCATTTTCAACCTTGAAATTATCAATGACATGATACGGTTCTATTTTAACCTCCATATTCTATGTTTATTAAGTTAACACATCATTAGACCAAGTTATAGTGTCGTTATCCTGTGTCTGCAGCACGAGCAAGTCGTTACCTCGAGATCGATTATATGGCGCGCGCGATTCATTACATACATACATAAGCAAGGCTGTAGCAATTTCTTGCCGTTTTTACTATAACATCCTTGTAGCAAATTGTCTTGGAATTACTGAACGACAGAGGCAAAAAAAACGGCATGAACGATGGCAAACTTTAGCCCAACTAACATGAATTTCACCCACCAAACAGTGAAATTAACACAAATAAATGATATAAAACTATTACAAACATGTTTCCTCACATATATATCAATATAGAACAATTTAACAACAACTTAAGCTAGTTTAATTTCTCAAATTTCTCATTTTCATATAAAAACTCAATTTTTAACATCCTCTACAAAAATCAACACTATGATTACAATTTTACACCGAATCACTTCGTTCAAACTACGGTATCTTCTTTTCTTAATGAACTAGCATAAACAAGCTTCAATTTGCAGTTTAACATACGAATTGATCATCAAAATTGGTACTTTTCATGAACCATATGAAAAATATTCACTGACATTATTTTCTTCCTTTTAAACGAAATTAGCATAATAATTCTTGACTAAATACTAGTTCTAACACCACAAATACATATAGATACAATAATTCAGTTCATAACAACCATTCAAGACAAATTGGATTCATAGGACTTAGAAATTTTATGCCGTAAAACATACACATATATATATAATATCAAGGTTAAAGAAAATACCTTCAATTGGCTTGTCAATTCTTGCTAAACATTGAAGTTGCTTGACAACTCTCACAATCTCTCTCTCAATTCTCTGCAATTTTCTCACTGAAACTCTCCATTCTCTGAACTTTTCTTCTTTCCTCCTCTCAGTGTCAATATAGGGTAACTAATACGTAAAAGAAAACTGATATAATCTTAATACGTAAACTTATTATAACATTCGTTACACACTAAACATATATGTTATAATTATATTTTATTTATTTTATTTATACTATCTAAAATTAAAAAAAAAAAAAATCCAAAAGCCATAAGGCTTTGTTTGGCAAAAGTCTTTAAAATTTAAAGACTTAATATTTAAGCCTTGTTTGGCAAAACTAAATTAAACTCCATATTCAACATTAATCAAATAAATTATTTACACATACTATATTTTAAATAAATATTCCTCTTAAATAAATATCACAAAATTATATTCTCATTATAATTTTATTTAATAATTTAACATACCATCTTAATTTATCACATCACAACAACAATATAACATCTCATGTTATCTTACAACATAATAACTATAAATTAAATAAATTTAGAATATTATCTAATAAATATAATTTATAAATATTTACTAACAAAAATCACATATTCATTTAATTTAAGAAATATTTTAAATTACAAAACAACAACTTCATCAATAAAATATTTATTTAATTTAATAAATATTTTAAATTACAAATAAAATCTTGGATTGTTACAGTTTCTGCTCGTTGAGTCAGCTCCGATTCATATGTAAGAAGGTTGCCATATAGCTGTTGAACAGTCATTTCATGGAGATTCTTTGACTCTCTGATGGCAGTGGTTTTGGCATCCCACTTGCTAGGTAACACTCTCATGAACTTTATAATTAGATCTTTATTTGGATAGATCTTTGCATAGGCTCGTAGAGAGTTTAGCAGTATGTTGAATCTTTCGTAGGTGGAAGTGACATTTTCTCCTTGAACGTGTGCAAACATCTCATATTGCTGAGTCAGGAGAGATTGCTTGTTTTCTCTGACTTCTTCTGTTACTTCATGCAGGATGAGCAATGCTTCCCAAACCTCCTTTGCTGTTTTGCTATTGGCCACATTCTCGAACAGATCATCTGTAAAGCCCCCGAATCCAGGTACTTGAAACCCAAATTCAGTGCTTCACGATACCATTTCTATAAGCGGAATAATACTAATAATAATAACAATAATATAAATATTAAACTTAATTTACATAATTATCAGAGTCTAGCTCCCAAGTACGTAACCTTTAATCATTCCTTACAATACATGATAATAAATATATAACATTGTCTTAATAATATTACACTATTACATAAGATAACATTGAAATCATTAAGCAACCTTTCCCTTTCCCTTATTCTTAACAGAGCCTTCAGGTTGTTCACACTTAGTTGAAAACATTTAAATTAAGTAAGGATGATCATTTGAGTGCCCAGCAAGTAATAACAATTATATATATATAAGCTGAAAGAATTTAAATGTTTTCTTTATACTACCCTTCTACAACAAATCAATAGTTGTGAAGTAATTTGAACCGATAATAATAACATAACAACCCTCTTTCAAATTTTTGAAACTACGTACTGACTATAAATAGGGTTAAGGGGACATACTATGAACATTGTTTTCATTTTTTGAAAAGGTTAAACAGAACTTCATCTCAGAACTCATCATAACTTACTTACGAGCACGCAGGGGTGATCAGCCCGTTGTACCCTATATTGATCAATACTACATGCAAGAACGATGTTATCGTTCACTCTGTCCACCTTGGGTGCATAAAAGTTTTTCCCATGTAAGGGATGTTCATACTTGTCGGGGTTCCAAACCAAGGCAATTCGGTTGGATAATAATAAGGTTTTATCTTATTCAATAATAATATATAATTCAACATATATGTATACGGGTAATTAACAAAGGTGTATCAACATTTGATTAAATGCAATGATTATCCAAGTGGGGACACTTGTATAACCATTTATAGAAATTGACGAACAGAATATATATCTGAATTACCATATACTAACATGTTGACAATCAATTAGCGTATATAATATAGGATTAATAATCTGTACAGTAATAATATAATTCTGAAACATTCATGTCCATTGCATAAAGAAAATACAAAGGTAGGATACTTGCCTGATGCGCTGCTTACAATACGCAACTTAGTTTTATCTTTTATATCACGACCTATCATTAATCAGATCATTCGTTCGATTAGAACAATATACTATAACATATAATCGCATTTCGCATCAAAGACATAACCTAATCACATTATCACACATGTTCAACAGTCATTGCATCACAACAAACATTAATACAGTCAAAATATCTAAGTCAAGATCAATTTCTGAAACATGTCGGTGTACCGATAGCTTTATCGGGTAATTATCGAGTCTAAGACTCTATTCCAACGTTCAATATCCGTAAGTATCATTCATATTATTTTAAATGACTTAATAAACATTTATTAATTTATCATAAATTTTCAAACACCAAAATCATTATTAAATGATTCAAATATCAAATAATTCTATTAACATTTAATTATTATTAAACTATTAATGAAACCATTGCCAAAATATTAAAGTTATTTATAATAACTCAAAATATTTTTAAAAGATTTATATTACCCTTAAATGATTTTTAAAATATTTAAAATCATTTTTAAATAATTACCATTAATATTAAAATATTAATGTACTATTTCTTAAAATGTTAAAAGTCATTAAGTATAACTAAAAATATTTTTAATTCACTTAACATTATTAATCTTAATAATATTTAATTCACCTCTTAGTATTATTAGTTCATTAATACTACTTTTATTTGCTTACTAATATTATTAACATTTTAATACTTTACTAATATTATTAATCCTCTTAATAATATTTTAATCATGCATTAATATTATTACTTTAATAATATCTTACTTATGCTTTAGTGTCATTAATCAATTAATAATACTTTTATTCATTTACCAATAGTATTAATATTTTATTCATTTACTAATATTATTAATTATTTAATAATATTTTATTCCTTTACTAATGTTATTATATTTTAATAATATTTTAATTATCCATTAATACTTTAATTTAATATTATTAATCTTTTAATAATATTTTAATCTAAGATTAATACTTTAATCTAATATTATTAATCATTTAATAATATTTTAATGAAGCTTTAATCTTAATATTTTATTTACTCAACAATATCATATTCTAATATTATTAATATCATAATACCATTTTAATAATTTACTTGATCAATAAACAATTTATTCTAATTGTTCACCCTTTACAAAACCACTTATTTAATATCCATAAAAGGTCATAAATAATATTTCTTATTATAAATTACCAAAATGCCCTAAAATAGTCATAATATTATATATTAGGAGTATTCAAGCATTAAAATCACATTTTTCTTATTTAAGACATCATTTAACTATTTATTTCCTTTTATTCATAACTTCATCACTTTTAGGAAAAATACCAAACTGATTCCAAAATTCTTCTTTTCTAGGTTTAGACAGTAAATGACCCTGTAGACACTCGAAATTTTTTGTACTATCACATTACTAACATTGCGGGAGGACAGTTAAGTCTTTAAGAGAGAACCACGAAAGACAATCCAAATCCATCTTTGGATACTCTACCTAAGTCAAACAGAAACCCCGGATCGCAATCTGGGAGTAACAATTTAAAAAGTGATCACGTCAAGAAATGTTACCAATGAAAAATTCATGGGAATGCTATCCACGCCCCTCCAAGGGAGCTCCACAATATGAGTTTGCCTTGGCCCTACTCAATGTGGGGAATGGACGTGATCGGGCCCATCGAGACCAAAGCCAGTAATAGTCATCGGTTTATCTTTACCATGATCGACTACTTCACTAAGTGGGTAAAAGCATCATCTTCCCATAGGGTTACTAAAGAGGTGATCTTTAGTTTCATCAGAAATAATGTCATTTGTCGATATGGACAACCAGAGGTGATTGTGTCCGACAATGCTAAAAATTTCAACAACCAAATGATGGAGGAGTTATGAAGTAAATTCCACATGAAACATCTCAACTCCGTCATCTATCGTCCGAAGATGAATGGTGTTGTTGAAGCAGCTAATAAGAATATCAAAAAGATCATGCAAAAGGTGTCTGTCAATCACAAAGGATGGCCTGACTTGTTTTCTCTGACTCTATTAGCCTACAGAACATTAATGCGTACTTCCACTAGGGCAACCCCTTACTCATTAACCTATTGAATGGAAGCAGTGCTCCCCATAGAGGTGGAAATGGAATCCCTTAGAGTGTTGATAGACGCTCAGCTAGATGAAGACCAATGGTTACAAGATCAGTACAACCAATTATCTCTAATAGATGAAAGGCGAGCTGCAGCCATCTTCCATGGTCAGTGATACCAACAAAGGATCACTAGATCCCACAACAGAAAAGTTTAGCTACGACATTTCAAATAACATGACTTGGTCTTGAAGAAAGTTCTTGACAACCAAGATCAATCTAAAGGAAAATTCACCCCGAACTGGGAAGGCCCGTTTGTTGTCAAGGAGGTATTGACAGGAGGAGCCCTCTTACTACAAGAGATGGATGGCGATGAATTTCCCCAACTCATTAACTCGAAAACCGTGAAATGGTACTATGTCTAAAGTTACCTGCAAACCAGCATCGTGGTTTTGGATCACCAGATCCCCAATGAATTCGAGTTTTTCAAACCTTTCACTACATACAACCTTTCTTCACATAAGTTTGGCCCATCAAAGAAAAAAATCCCTTCCAACCAGCAGCTTTGTTCTGGATCAATAGATCCATCACTCAATTTAGGTTTTTCGAAACCTTTCTCATTGCATCTTTCACACCATTAGTTTGTCCCACCAGGAATCAAACATTTCACACCTTCAGTTTGTCCTACTCGAGACAAACATTTTCACACCTTCAGTTTGTCCCACCAGGGATCAAACATTTCACACCTTCAATTTTGTCCCACCAGGGATAAAACTTTTCACATCTGCAGTCTGTCCCACCAGGGGTGAACTACGCAGACCTTATCTCCCCAATACACGGGAGTACGTGGCAGCCATTTTTATGGTCCGGTCTAACTACAGAAAATATAAAAACAACAAAAAATCTCTCTACACCCATTTTCACCGCCTATAACTTTGAACCTTTTCACGCTAGGTTCGAACTACGCAGACCTGATCTCCCCCTTCTCAATGGGAGTACATAGGCATCCATTCTTGGTTCAGTCTCACCCCAACCAAAACACAAAAACTTATCAACGATATTGGGATCATCCTTCAAACAACACATCATCGGCTTAGACCAAAGGGATGGAACTACCTGGTCTCCCCATGCCAATGGGGTAACCGGCGACTATCTAAGCTGCGGTTGAGTCCTCAAAGAGAAACACCAATCCATAAGAGATGGAACTACCTGGGCTCCCTAATATAAAGGAGTATCGACGACCATTTGTGGGGTGGTTAACCTCAGAGAGGAAAGTCACAATCCTCTCCACAAACACATACAGAAACCAGTCCCAAGACACCAAAGGGTAGGGAATATAAAGATCAATGATCCATTCTGAAAGATCTTGAGACATCTCAATGTCCATCCATCAAGGGGGAGTTCAGAATACATCAAGATCACAAGTCCTGGAGAAACATGCAAATATCAAGCAAGTAGCAAGGCATAACTAAAAGGGAAGTGAATCAACATATATTTCCCTGCCATATATAATATTTTTTGATATATACAATGTGTTCTGTACATGATAAAAATGGCTAAGCTAGTCTGTGTAAGAAAATCCAAGCTAATCTACAAATTAGTGTATAAGCGTGCTATCAAATCTAACATGGCATCCCTCTCGGAAGAAGGGGGTAACTCTGTGAGCTCCTAACTAAGGGTATCTACACGAGCCAAGAGTTCCACAACTATCTGCATGGTGTCAATATGCTCGTCAATGAACGTGCTCATCTCTGCAATGATATCAGTGGTATGGGACCTCAATGCAATACTATCTGTAATAGTGGCATCTCGGGTAGATATATCACCATCCCGCTCAATAAAAACTGCATCTCTAGATGATCTAGCCTCGTCTCACTCAGCAACAGCGGTGTCTCTATGAGCTAAATCATCATCTCTCTCAACTAGAGCGACATCTATACTAGAAAGAGCTGTTAACATTAAGGCCCTAGTCTGATCCCTCTCAAATGTTATCAGATGCAGACTCTACTCTAAATACTCTGCTGAATGCGAGTCATAGTAGCAAGAATATTGGGGGAATCAATAAGAACTGCTAATAACCCATCAAATAGCTCATCCTCAGTGGGAGAATCAGTGTCCTTTATGGGCTCCCCACTGTCAAAATCAATCCCCGGCTCTGTGGATACAACCCCAGCCAATGTAAACACTACCTCCAGCCATGCAGAATACTTTGCTGAACGACCTGGATGGCTAGTAGTAAACTCAGCCCCCTCATGCTGGGCCCAACAGGCATAAACCCTAGACAAATCCCCAATTGACAAAACCTGAGAGGACAAATGCTGACCCAATGCTCCCTCAAAGGGATGAACATCCTGAAACTTGTCAAACTGTGCCAACACAGCCACTGGGTGATATGTGGTCATGCCCCTCAAACCAGCCAGAGGAAGATAATCCATGCTAGATGCATGAGTGATGAAGCTGTAGAGAGAACTAAGCCCTGAACACGATATAAGATCAAATGAATCCTCGATCCTTGCTAAGAAAATCGATAAAGAAGTAACGTATGTACACTTCGTCGGCTAAAACAAGTAGAACATGGCTATCTCATGGGAAAAACAATACCCATGGCGTCGGAATGTGACAATCGATCTCAAGTGTGTCATGAACCACACGTACAACAAGATCGAGCTGATTGTAAATACCCTCACGAATGGGGATCGACAATATGTGTTCGACCTCAAGGTCTCTAATGAATCATCGGTAAAATGGTATGACCATCCCGAGAGCCCGCATACCATAATCACACCGATGTCTAAATGATCCATATCTGATGACATGTACAAATAAGCGCTACACACATCAAGAGTACATCTACTCGGTAACACGCCAATCATCCTCCGACGTGGTGAAATCCCTTGAGTCTTTGTACATAAATATCCAAAGAGCCAAATCAGTTAATCAGAAAATGTATGGACACTACATGCCCTGAGGAGATCTCATCCAGGGCAACTCTGCGCCTCAAACCACTGAGGGTCATAAACCGTCGGTGTAAGACCCCGAATTTTACGAAATGAAAGTATTCAATTTTCTAATAATTGTTATTCTATTTAGTAAATGGTTAAATTGATAAAAGGTTAAAGTTAAGGGTGATATTTAAAAATTTTACAAAGTAAGCAAGTTGATATAAAATATTCGTTTGGTCGGGAAATATTCTTTTTGTCAGGGGATATCCGTACGACGACACCATCATTGGTGGCCCCCACAACGGAAGTATTGTCGTAGTTAGAAAATGACATAAATATTGTGACGACCCCAAAATTAGGTATACATCACCCATTTAACCAAACCGGGGGTAGAGTACCTGCGGGACCTAGAGTAGCCAGAACGACTACCTTTAAAAAGTTTAAAAGTATAGGTCCACCGGAGTTCAAAGGAACGACGGACCCAATAGAGAAGGCGTTTATTATTACAAGTGTAGGTGAGGCGCAAAAGACTTCTTGTGCGACTTACAGGATAAAAGGTGAAGCCAACTTTTGGTGGGAGGTTCACCGGGGTGGGACTAGAACATATGTGGTAGCATGGGAACAATTCAAGAAGGTTTTCTTCGAGAATTATTTCCCTACAAGCATGCGAGGGAGGACGGAGATTAAGTTCTTAGGACTTAAACTAGGGGACATGATGGTTCCTAGTACGCGGTCAAATTCAATATATTAGCAAGGTTTGCTCCACATCAAGTGGACACTGAGGAGATGAAGACTCGTAGGTCTGAGTAGGGCCTGCAACCCTGGCTATATAGTGGGATGTCGGTGTTCCAGAGTGTTTCCTAAGGGGCCATTCTGGAAAAAGTAATTATAACAGAGGATGGTAGTGAGGCGTTGACTCAATACCACAAAGAGAGGAAGAATGAGAGCAAGGGAGAGAGAGGAACCAAGGTAGAGAATGCTAATGGTAGTATGCCAAGAAGAAAGAAATTTTTTTTAACTCCAAAAATACTAGAGTGAGACAAGGGGATCCTAAGCGTAGGATCGAAGTGTGTAAGACATGTAGAAAGACTCACCTAGGAGTCTGTCTGAAAGGGGTTATAAGTACCTTTAAAATATTAAGGTAGAGTAGGAGGAAATAACTTCCGTTAATTGTATTCATGGAAATGGTTTAATCAATAATAAAGTTAAGAGAATTTGAAGTAATTCTCGGTATAGACGAGTGGATTAACCATATAGCTATAATAAATAGTTATAAGAAAAGTATGAATTTTCAATTTTTCAGAAAACCCAAGGTAGTAATTTATGATAATAAAACACCGAGACGCCTTGTCGTCTAACCTGGACGTAAGTTAGTAGGATGTTAAAGAAGAGGATGAGTCGTTACGGTTGTGTATCGACTATCGTAATAGGAGTAAGTTAGTGATTAAGGATAAATACCCATGGCCCAGGATCGATGATTTATTTGATCAGTTGAGAAGGGCAAAGAATTTTTCTAAGATAGATTTGTGTACGAGGTATAGTCGGTTGAAAGTAAAGAAGAAAGAGGAGGGACCTAAGATGACGTTCAGAATTCGTTATAGTTATGACGAGTTTCTGGTTATGTCATTTGGGTTGACTAATGTACTGAAGCTAGATTTCCTTAAGGGGCGTCGAACAAGTCAGTGGAAAATTGATAGGTACCCTTGTGAGATGCTATGGTTGAAGGTATCATTAGCGTCACAGTTAGAGGGAGGTTAAGCGAAGTACCTGTATTATCTTTATCAGATGATACGGGGAATTTGTAGTGTATCTCAATGTTTTGCATGGATGACATGATTGCGTGCTCTTATAGCATGACAATGTCATTGTATATGCATCACGCCAGTTAAGGATTATGAGAAGGTTTATCCTACTTATGATCTAGAATTGGCAGTTGTAGTTTTGAATTAAAAATTGAAAGATAGTATTTATACGGAGAAGTGTGAGATATACATGAACTCTAAGAGTCTGAAATATATCTCCACACAGAAGAAGTTGAAAATGTAGTAGAGAGAGGACTGTGATATCTTATATCATTCAGGGAAGGTAAACGTTGTAGCCAACGCGTTAAGTAGGAAGGGTAGGGAAAGCTTTCAATGATTACAACTTAGAAGGAGTTAATAACGGAAATGGCGAGAACGGAGTTAGAAGTTAAATTACAGAATGAAAGGGTAGAAATGTTATTCAAGAGGTAGACTCAATCCCTGATAATAGAACGAGTTCATTAAATACGACTAGGTAACAAAGAGTACCAGTAGATGAAGAAGAAGACGCAGGATAAATAGAAGACTAAGTATAGTCTTATTTTGAAGGAGGAATTTGAGTTTCATATAAATCCAAGTTAAAAGAAGGACTAATAAAAAGAAGATAGCATAATATGTTAGTAAGTGTTTAACTTCCAACTCAAATTATTGATAGGAAGTAATAAGTCATGAGAAATAAGATAATACCTTTATTGAAGGTGAAATGAAAGAACCCCAATGTCGAAGAAGCATTGTGGGAACTCAAGATTTAAAATGAAGAAAACTTTTTCTCATTTGTTTATATAATTATTAGCGAGATTCTGGGGACAGAATCCTTATAAGGAGGGAAGAATGTAACGCCCGAGAAAAATCAAATTTTTAAAAGAATTAAAATTTTATTTAATTATAATGATTAAATGAATTTAATTGATTATTTATGGAGAAAGCTAATTGAAGGTCGTTATATGACCTAGACATGTCAGAACATCGTAGGATTTTGGCTACGTGGTAGAATTAAAGTGTTTGAATTTCCAAGACGAAAATAAAAGCTTTTCGAGAAATTTTCCGAAAAATACTATTCACGCATTTCTGCTCGGGAATTATTTTTGAACTTCCGAAAAATATGTAACGATGGAATATCGATGTGAGATGGAATATCCAATAATATTTCAGTTATGGAAAACGTAATATTTCCCCTGTGGACTTAAAACCTAACGTTTTAGGAAAATGATTTACGAGAAGGAAATGTAAAGCGATTAATGAATAAAACAATGATCGTATAATATGTAGGTATTATACGAAGTAATGAATACGAGGTATTAAATGAATATGTATGAATGATGGTATATCATATGTGATGAATAAGTATATGAGGTGGAATACGAGATTAATACGTAAATTATACGTTAAAAAGCTTTAAGCCAAATGTAATAAATTTGTAGGATGGTGTAGGAAATATTAAAGTCCAAGGTGAATTGACAAAGCCCAAATGTAAGAATGGTTAAGTCCAATATAATCTAATATGTAAGCCCAAATGATTAAGCTAAGTTAATTAAGTTAAAGCCCAAGGTAAATAACCAATGGGTTAGAGAATGGTTTAAACCCATGGGTGATCCAAAGTAATAAACAAGTACTTAAAGGCTAAGTAAGTGTGATGACAAAGTAAACTTAATGCTTAAGTAATGTGATGGGCAAGCAAAGGATAGATGTTGTGATGGCCAAGTATTTTGTGTGGGGAGCAAATTTACTTAGGGGCAAAGTAATGAATATTAAGGAGGTGGATTAAGGAGGTGGAGGTGGCTTAATGACCATTATACCCTCATCTAAGATTTCCTATAAATAGCAAGCTTGCCTTTCATTTTGTGTGTTGTTCATTTCATTCCACATATAAGTTGAGAGCTTATTTGGTTAAGAGAATAAGCACATATAAGTTAGACTTCCTTTGTTAGATTTTCCACCAACAACTTATAGCTTATTGGGTTGAGAGATAAACTAAGGAAAGATAGAATTTAACCTTTGTTATTTCAAGAATCAAGAAGGAGATTAAAGATTAAGAAAGTAATCATCAAAGGGTAAATAACCTTGAACCATGATTCTCTTTCTCTTCTATTGTTAGAGAAGGGGGTATTGGTAGAACAAGCACACTAAGAAGATTTTAGAATAATGAATCAAAGGGCTTAAGTCTTAATAAGCCGGATAAATATGAATAAGAAATTCATTCGTAAATAAGTTATGAACTTATAATGAAAGAATAAGAACTTGTTAGAACTTGTAACATGTTTACATTAATAAGATTAGTATGATTAATAAGATGTAAGAATAATGATTAAAGGACTTAACTCATTAATAAGTCATAAGAAAAGAAGACATAAGTCATGAGTAATGAAAATATAAATAATTTATATTTTCATAAATTACAAATTTATCAAGAATAAGTAATAACTTATCATGTTATGAGTTAATGAATCATATATGTCAAGATGTTAGTATAATGTATTGAATCCAATTGAAACGGTTTAAAAATCTCAAGTAACGAAGTTTTGCCGGAATTAACACGATTGGACGATAATCGTTGAATTCGTGATATTCTCGGTATGGAAGTCGAAATTTGATATTGAGATTGGAAACATTGGTTTTCAATGGAGACAAGTCTTATTTGGCATTATAGAGTTACAGACTCGAAAATGGCTGGATTCCGACTTAGAACGAAGAAACGAGCGTTGAACGTTCACGAACGTTTATCATTTTCGTTAAAAATGGACTAATGGGTGAAGTTTTAGCAAACGAAAACAAATAGATAAAATTTTTGCATGAACACATAGAGTACGTAATTTGTGAACCGTGGGCTCTTGAACGAACCAATTCGGACTTATAACGAAAAGTTATGAGGCCAAGAATCTCACATAAAAAGTTAACTGTTAAAAATTTTCTGCTGCTGAGAACTGGCGCTGCGGCGCCAGTCAAGGCAAAATAAGTCACACCGCAGCGCCAAAGTGAGCATGAGTCCCTGGAGAGTCATGCGCATGGCGTCGTCATATATACCTGAGAGACTCACGCCATGGCGTCAAGTCCGATTTTTTGAGTATTAAGTGGTGACGCGGCAGCGCATGGCGGCACCAGTCTGATAATAGCCGTATACCAATGTATGCGCCCGACCTTAAACATAAGCGAACAAGAATGGTTACAAATAGAGTATGAAGGGAAATTGTTTAGAAATGAGCTAAGGGACTTAATACAATATTGTTAAGTCATAACTAAACCTCAAGTGTGATTACTTAGAGTTAAAGTAAGTCAATTGAAGATGAACGCAAACGGTATGCAATAAGCGTACTTAACCATTGACGATCGAGATTCAATTAATAACGTAAGGACGTTAGTAAGCCGTGAGGAATGATAATTAACTTGAACTGAGTTGTATTAATGAAATAATTTCAATTAAGTTATAGAAGAGAACGAAGTTGGTAAGAATGATGTAAAAGAATGATGGAAAGCCGGAACCAATAAATAACAAATCTAATACGGGATTAGATTGAGAAGTAGGGTAAGATTATTTAAGAACTATGTATGTTCAATCATGACCTAATATGGTATGTTATGTGGTTATGTGTTGTAGAGACCGTAAGGACTCAAAGGAAATGTAATTATACTGTAGCAGACGTTGAAGGCAAGTTTTTCTTAAACGCTTGTCTAACCTTCATGTTAGCCAGGTTTTCAAATGATTTAAGTTATGAGATGCATGTATGGTTTTAAAGAAAGAGTCGATGCCAGTTTTAGCTCGGCTAGACTAATCGTGATAGATTGATTGAACTGTTTACAAGTCTTTCAATATAGAATTGCTAACGCTATCTTACGCCAACTATTTGGTACGGATTCAAGGTAAGTCTGAATATGAATAAATAAATGTATTTTTATCCAGTATTCGATGGGCACGTGAGGTTGCCACAACTTAAACGTACACACGTTTAATGGATGTAGTGTTGATCAACATAGAGTACTATAGGCTGATCACCTAGAAGTGCTCGTAAGATATGTCAGACTTACGGACTTCGTGTCGGGTTGTCCTTTTCAAAGAAACTATAAGACGTTCACGTCTTAAACCAGAATTGATGAATATTGTTATTATAAAATGTTTTGAAGGAAAAGAAATGCTATTTTAAGTTATTAATAGTACTTCATAACTATCATCCAGTTATTGAAGATATACGATTACTATGTTTCAAGCATGCTTTAAAAATGAAATTGTTATACTTGCTGAGCTTGTTATGCCCACTCTTGCTTGAACCATATGAATGCAGCTTAGACCGAATGGACCGAAGGATTCATCAAGGTTAAAGTGAAGGTTAAAGCGAACGTGTAGATTACATATGTAATAGTATAGGTTTGTAATGATAATATTTGATATTATTATAAGAACAAATGTAACGATTATAAAGAACCTGGGAATGGTAGTATTGTTTTGGAATATATATAAGGCATATTAATTCTTTTGAGGCATTTCAATTGAATGTTTGTGTGAACTGTAGCACCGTAGAGTACCATCTGTCGGGTTGGAAGAGACCCAGATTTGGGGGCGTCACAATCCCATCTTAATCTCTTTCCATTTTTTGGAATCGTAAAATGCCCTAGTCATTTCACAAGTTGTTACCGGGTATTCATACGAGAGACTCTCTTTGTTGACCAAATCGCGAGTGAATAATATCTGAATCGCCATTGAGATGATGATAGGCCATGTTGATGGCGCTGACTGGTGCATTTTCCACTTTAGGATGGTTGATAAATGCTCCAGTGTTCAGTTATCGTTGCTTCTGAGATTGCCCCAATCTTGTTATAAGGGACCCAATATCTAGTTGTCGCCAATTTTGAAATTGCCCCAGCCTTGCTTGTTATCTGGGGTAGTTGCTTTGACAGATGGGCTGATATGATGCCGAGAATGCGAGAAGTTTTTACCTCTGTACCATAAGGTGGATTTAGGATTTGATGTTGACAGCTCTTTCTGGTACAGATGTCGCTCTGTTAGAGAGATAATGCTCTAACTCATAGGGATACCGCTGTTGCTGAGCGAGATGAGGCCAGATCATCCAGAGATGCAGTGATTGTTGAGTGGGATAACACTATATCTACCCGAGATATTTCATGTAGTTGGCGGTGGATCTGTTGGCTCATGTGGAAACCCTTGGGCAGAAGATCACAACATTACCTCCTTCTTCTGAGAGGGAATCCATGTTGGACTTGATAGCCCGCATATACACTGACTTGTAGATGGGCTTGTATTTCCCTGCACAAACTAGCTTACCCATTTTGTCATGTACAGTACACATTGTATATATCAAACAGCATTATATATGGCAGGGAAATATATGTTGATTCACTTCCCTTTTAGTTGTACCTTGTTACTTGCTTGATATTTTCTTGTTTCTCCAGGACTTTGTGATCTGGATGTATTTTGAACTCCTCCTTGATGGATGGACAGTGAGATGTCTCAGGATTTTCAGAATGGATCGTCGATCTGTGTGTATTCCCTACCATCTTTGGTGTCTTGGGACTGATTTCTGTATGTGGCTATGGATAGGAGTGTGTCTATTTTTGTTTTTTCTATGGTGAGACTGGACTATATAACATGGCTGCCTACGTACTCCCAAGTATTGGGAAGATCAGGTCAGCGTAGTTCGCCCATGTACAGGGCGGATTGTAGATGAAAAGTTTAATCCCATATATAGGATAAATTAAAGGTGTGAAAGGTTTAATCCTTGGTGGGATAACTGAAGTTGTATGAAATGAAGTGAAACCAGGCTGCTGGTTTGAAAAGTTTGTGTTTCCCTGAGGGGCAGATGGGTAAAAAGGAAAGGTTGTATGTAGTGAAAGTTAAAGAACCTGAAATGACTGGTGATCTGATGATCCAAAACCAGGATGTTTGTTTGATGGTAACCTCAAACATGGTACTGTTTCACGGTGTCCGAGTTGATGAGTTGCAAAAATTCATCGCCGTCCATTTCCTGTAATCTGAAAGCGCCTCCTATCAATACGTCCTTGACAATAACCGGGCCTTCCCAGTTCGGGAAGAATTTTCCTTTAGACTGAGCTTGGTTGTCAACGATCTTTTTCAAAATCAAGTCATGTTATTTGAACTGCCGTAGTTAGACTTTTCTGTTGTAGGATCTTCTTTACAAATATAGGGCCGCTCATGTGTAGGCCACATACTCCCCCATGGATTTCATCCATGAGCCTCTGAGCTTGGTCCTCGTCTAGACATCTGAGGAGACCTCATTCTGCATCTCTTTTGTAGAGTGCATTTTCGCTCAGGTAGAATTTCATAGCAAGTCGATGGATCCGCCTTTCCTCAGTCGGGCTCGCCTCAGCGGGTGTAGATCCATCTCGTAAGTACTCCTTGATGTGTCGATACCATGGATGCTGGTAGGTCATCGGATACTTCTCCAATGTAATTCCCATAGGCTGGAGCCTTTTATTGTGCAAATGTGAAGGTTGGCATGTCTTCCTTGTTATGTATGTTGATCAAGGAGGCCAAGATTGCTAACGCAATCGCAAAATCATTCCTATTCCGTGGAATGTGGAGGAAGGATATTTCTTCGAACTCCGAAACCATCTGTAGAACCTGCCGATGGTAAGGCAGCCAATGTAGAACATGTTGAAGAGCTTTTTCTTTTTTTTATTATAATTATTTTATATATATATATTATTATTATTTTATTTTTATTCATTAGATCGTGGAAAAGAGCCATATGGCTTACTGATAGGTAGCTCCGGCATTGATGAGGCCGAATGACAATCGTCTGTAGCAATAGATTCCCCAATGAGTGATGAATGCAGTTTTCTCAAAATCCTTTTCAGCAACCATGATTTGATGGTACCCCGCAAAGCAATCCGCAAAGGAGTATATGTCATACTGAGTCGTATTGTCAATGAGTATGTGGATGAATGGGACGTTAAAGCTATCTTTGAGATAAGCTTTATTCAGATCATTGTAATCCCCGCAAACTTGCACCTCTCCTTCGGGTTTCGGTACGGGGACTATGTTGGATAGCCATTCAGGGTATGTTGACCCCATGATGATGCCGATTTAAAATTGTTTCACAATTTGTTCTTTAACTTTTAACCTCCTCTCAGGTTTTAATCGCCTGAGCTCCTGCCTGACTGGCTTGAATCCTCCTTTGATGGGAAGGCGATGAATGACAATGTTAGTGGATAAACTGACCATGTCTTCATGAGACCATGCAAACACATCCTGGAATAGGGTTAATAGAGTAACCATGTCATTCCTTTGGTTTGGAGTGAGGTCTGTACCAATCTGGATTTGTTTGGGGTTTTTTAAGGTTCCGAGGTTTAAAAGAGGGGGTTTGATTAAGATTTGGCTTGGGTTTGTCTTCGACCCATTCTTTGATCTCCTTAGGTATCTCATAGTCCTCTTGTACTTCCATCAAGTCTGAGTCCAATTTTACATCAAAGTTACAGTCCTTGTGGAGAATAGGCACCTCATTAGCAAGTCTAGGCACATCTAACTTTAGAGTCCTGAACCAACATGTTCTCACTTAATATATGAAACTGTTCAATCACACAAAGTGTTAGCATGTAATGACAAAAGTAATTGCTAATACTGTACAAAAAAAGTAAGCAGTTATTGCTATCTGGCAAAATGAGTTTCTGCCCGTTTTACCCTTGTCAACCAATGCAAGGAGTGATGCTCCAATTGTCGAGGTCAAAGTCCTGGTGGACTGCAGTGATGGAGGGGCTGTCATCGTCCTCCTTTTCCCGAATGATGACCATTATGTTTGGGCAATCATCGTTTAGGGTGTATCTGTTTGTGTGTTCATCATGGACAATGATGCGTACGTTGGATATCATTCTGACGATGTCTTGTTTAATTCTTCGTTCCTCTTCTTCCATTGCGGGATCTGGAACTAGGATTTCTTTCTCCTTCACCGGTATTGGTTTAGGAAATAACATGGCCATTACATGGGTAAGCACATTTACCAGAGACCGTACAGGCTCAGGAACTATAGGTGGAGATAATCGTCGTGTGGCTGAAACTAAAGAAATCTGTCTATGCTTATGAGGAGTCCTACGGCTGGAACTAGAAGTATCCGGACCTTGGGTTCCTCGTTATGTGGAGGATTCAGCATGTATGGGTATCCTTGTACCCTGAGTAGTTTTGTGTAGTTCTTTAAGCAAAACAGCCAAATCTGTGATTTGTTTACTTAATTCGTCGAATTCTTCACGAGAAACTGGATTAAGATCAGTCTGGTCAGATGAAGACATAATTGGCTGTAGTCTCGTGGCCATTTTGGATTTTGACCGGGTTACTGGACCAATTATATCCCTACAAAGAAAAACTTATGTAGTTTAGTCTTAGTGAATGTAGTAATATTACGTAATGTGTCCGTTTAGGAGTATCGTCCTACGAAACGGATGTCAGTTAACAAGATAGCATGTCAGGTTTTGATATAAAGGGAAGGCATGTACACATATTCCTTCATTTTTTTTCATTACATTGAGATTTACATGGAAATGAAATTACAAGTAATTGTAATTACAAGTAATTTTGAAATTGGAAAGTATGAAGAGACTTTCCTTCGCGTTTGTTTTATCAGAGGCTGACATATCTTAGGCTAATCTCGCGGCTTTTTGGCATGAAGGTTCCCAAATCATCGCAATTTACTTGACGGGAAGTTAATCCAGCCTTTCAATTAGAGCGAATTTGGGTGGTGCCTTTCCTGAGCCTCATTGGAATTAGTCTTCCTACGAGTCCAGTAATCAAACACCGATAGGATAGCCTCATGGTGGAGGAACCACACAACATACATTCATATACAACGTGTCTCACCGTATGGAAATGATGACATGTGCGAAGAACTAATATCACAAGCAGATATGGTGCAAAGCACTAAGTGCAATAAGTAAATGCATTCGTACACATTCATTCCAATGTAAATGCAATGTAGACACTCGAAATTTTCTGTACTACTGTTACTGACATTACAGGAGGACAGATTCGTCTTTTAAGAGAGAACCCTGAAAGACAATCCAAATCCATACCGGATACTACCGAAAGTACAGCATCAACCACAGATCGCAATCTGGGAGTAACGATTTCAACCTCGGATGTAACCCCAAGGCCTGCAGATACAATACCGGAACACACACCAGAGAAGACCGATTAATCTCGAAAATAACCCCGAGGTATCCAGTCTCAGTCCCAACCATGGAATAGCCACCAACCTTGGTGATAACCCCAAGGAATGCGCTTTGAGATAACCCCTTGAAATGCTTGTTTCAAATGCCATCAGCTTCAATCTAGGCACTCACAACAAGATACACTATGCCAGCCCAGCAATAACATCAGGAAGACAGACCCACCTCAAAGATGACAATGAGGACCTTCAACAAATGCAGTAGTCCAATCTCAGTGAAGTCTAAGCAACGCCTGCTTTATCGGCCCAATCCGGCGATAATACCGGTGAGGGGCAACATCGCCATCTCGTCCAACATGATGCCACATCTCGTCTCTACGCAACAATGTCCCACAAAGCTAACCAATCCCAAGTGACTATTGTGCGGGGTAACGGATGAAAGTTGAAGCTTGAAGAGCGGAGGGCATCGTCCCATCTTCAAAGACTTCGTACAAACTCTAATCCCATGCCATCGTACAAGTCTTGACAACGGCGGTCCGAAATAGGTCTTGAATACCTCAAAACAGATGCCCGGATTGCACTTCTCAAAATTTGAGTGGATATTACAGTGCTTGAGTGCACGTACTTCGAGACGACCCGACCCGACAAAACCAGGCTGACCCGACCCGCCTCTGGTACTCCTGCGGCTTAGCCGCAGGTACACCTGCGGCACATATTGCCTATAAATAGAGGGCTTGGGGTGCTGATTTTTAAGAAGAAAAAAAAAGCACAATTTGCTCTGCACTTGCCCTACAGTGTATTTTCCCATTTTCAAACACCTGTGAGCTCATATATAGCCTTTTTTGTACCCACAAAATCCCAGTGTTTACCCACTCTAAAGATATAGAAGCCCTTTTTATCAGTCCGCTGTAAGCCTTCTCACACACTTTAGAGTCTTTCTCTTCTTCTTTGCACACACCCTTCTACACGTTGAGAGTCGTGTTGCTTGCTTTTGCCCGGACTTCGGTCCATGGTTTCATTCGATCAGATATATATATATATATATATATATATATATATATATTGACTAACATTATCGAGTTATGCCTCGATTGAGCCTGAACTTGATGCAGGAGTTCTTTCGCTTTAATATATATATATATATATATATATATATATATATATATATATATATATATATATATATATATATACTTATATATATTAACTGTCTGTCATGGGACTTTGTTCGATGAGCCTAGACTTGATGCAGTGCGTTTATTCACTTTTATATATATACTTATATATATCAACTATGTGTCTGGACTTTGTTCGATGAGCCTGAACTTGATGCAGTGAGTTTATTCGCTTATATATATATATATATATATATATATATATATATATATATATATATATATATATATATACACTTATATATATCAACCGTGTGTCTGGACTTTGTTCGATGAGCCTGAACTTGATGCAGTGCGTTTACTTGCTTTTATATATATATATATATATATATGAACTATGGTCGAACTACATTACGATGAGCACAGATTTTACATCCTATGCATTTATTTGCTTTTATATATATATATATATATATATATATATATATATATATATATATATATATATATATATATATATATATATATATATATTCGTCTCCGCTGAGTTCCCTTCATGGCGATTGATCGCTTTACGGCTTTACTTATGATTTGTCCCGCCTGGAGTTTCCTCCATGGCGGTTGATAGCTTTTAATAGCTTTATTTATATTTCTGATCCCCCATGGAGGTGCTTCATGGTTGGTGATCATGTCTGTATATATATATTTACCGCTTTTATATATATACCTGCTTATTGCTTTTATACAAATTGCAATATTCTGTGCGCCTAGGAATCATGTGATCACAGATTCATCCCATTGGATCTAGATTCGGTTCCCGAGATGGACATTTTCAGCTGTAAGCAGCTTGTAAATTATTCTGCGATGTCTGAATTTCCTCATATAGTTTCCATACCCACGAGGAAGTCGGCATTATTTTTGTATATTATTTTCATACGGATGCCTCGCATTCGTCAAATAAAATCAATCCAACCGATCACTTAATAAAAATGGGAGTGTAAAAGGTCTCAATTCCTATTGAGCATCAGGGTTTGAAAAACCTCTTTTATAAAACATCACTGCCATATCTTGCTAAAAACTGAATTTTTACATAAATTCAAATCCTGTGTATATAGGTTCGAACGAGGCCTCGCTTTAACTTTCATATAACTTGACATTGACCCACACACACACACACACACACGAGATAATAGTTTCTTGAAAAGAGGCGGTCACCGTAGTAACACGGATGTCTGGGGTGCCTAACACCTTCCCCGCAGATAACCAAGTCCCCTGGACCCTAAATGAATCTCGATTTCACGATTCAGTATATCGTTGTCACATCATTGGGTCAATGTGCAAACCTTTTCTTGGTTGTGTTGGTACAACCATTTAAAAAACCAACTGGCGTTAACAGTCCCATCGTCGACATTATACATGTCGGACCTTTTTCACTTGTTTTTTCAAATAAATCTCACCTAAAATGAGAACACCAAAGAACAAGTAACGGAAAGGGACACCCAAAAATCCCGACGTCGACAGGTGGCGACTCCGCTGGGGACCCTCTAGTAAGAGGACTTAAGCCGCTATTACAATCTTTTCAAAATTGTTATCTGCTTGTGTGTGGATGTTGCATTTACATAAGATAAATGTGTACGAATGCATGTCTTGATTGAACTAAGTGTTTCGCATCATATCTGTGTGGGATGTTAGTGCTTTGCACTATAAACTACTTATTATATTAGTGCTTCGCACATGTCATCATTTCATACGGTGAGACGCGATGTATGTGAATGTATGTTGTGTGGTCCCTACACCAGGAGGTTATCCCGTCGGTGTTTGATTACTGGACTCGTGAAAAGACTAATTCTCCGAGGCTTAGGAAAGGCACCACCCAAATTCTCTCCAGTTGAAAGACCGGATCAACTTCCCGTCTAGTAGATTGCGATGATTTGGGAACCTTCATGCCAAAAAGCCGCGAGAGTAACCTAAGATAGGTTAGCCTCTGATAAACCCAAAAACGGAGGAAAATCTCTTCATGCTCTCATTTCAATTACTTGTAAACGCAATTACTTGTAATTTCATTCCATATATATCTCCATGTAATGAGAAATATGAAGCAATGTGTCCACAAACATGCTCCAAACAGCTGACACCCATTTTTGCAGGATAAAATTCCTAAAATGGACACATCACATAGCATGTCATTATACACCTTCCCTAAGGACTAAACTATGCCAGTCTTTCACAGGGAATCAATCGGACCTACTACCCGGTCAAGGTCCAAGAAGGCAACAGGCCTACAGTCAATCATGTCGGCATCCAACCAGACTGAACTTAATCCAGTTTCTCGTAAAGAGTTCGATGGATTAAGAAAGCAGATTACAGATTTGGCTATTCTATTAAAAGAATTACACCAGTCTACACAGGGTCAGAAAATACCCGTACATACTGAGCCCTCCACACATGGGGAAAACCCGGTCATTACCATACTAGAATCACAGTTGGATACTACCAACAAAACTCATGATGCTGGAGATCCAGACAATTATGACATCAAAAAGAAGGTCCTCCAAATGGAAGAGACCCTTCGCGCTATCAAAGGAATTGGAACACACGAGACTGTTTCATATGCTGATCTATGTATTTTTCCTGGTGTTCACTATCCAGAAAAATTTAAAGCTCCTGACTTTGAAAAATATGACGGGTTAGGGGATCCTTATACACATTTAAAAGTATTTATTGGAGAACTGGGATCCTATGCAGAGGATGAGAAACTCAGAATGCAATTGTTCCAAAAGAGTCTAACTGGAGAAGCCCGTTCGTGGTACACCAGATTAGACAACTCCAAAATCCATAGCTGGGAAGAGCTAGCACATGCCTTCCTCACTTAATACAGTTTTCAAACTCAGATGGCTCCTGATCGGTATCAAATTACCAAGATCAAGAAACAGTCCAACGAGTCTTTCAGAGAGTTTGCTCAAAGGTGGAGACGCCTGGCTGCCCAAGTTAGTCCTGCCATGACTGAATCAGAAATGGTCATGATATTCATAGACATACAAGAAGATCCCTTCTATGAGAGAGTTTTAGCCGGCATCGGCAAACCGTTTTCTGAAATGGTTAAACATGGGGAGATGGCTGAAATGGGGTTGAAATCAGGAAAGATTCAAGACCTAGCCGCACTCAAAGTCATTCTTGATCACATCCAATCTGGAAATTATGGGAACAACCCCATGAAGTCCATAAAAAAGAAAGAGGAAGATGTTTCCCTGATACTACAGGGGCAAAAAGATAATCAAAGTATGCCCATTCAAAGGAGAAACTACACTCCCTTTCCAGCACAGTCTACAAACCCTCCAGTACCAAAAGGTGGAGAAGTCAAATGCCATCGAGTGTTTACACCCTTAGGGAATACCCTCGAGAACATTCTTAATCTTCTGACAACACAGAAGAAAATTACGCATCTTCTTCCACCAACAAATTTCCTATGGACGGGTTTCAATCTTCGCTAGGAAATGTGCTTATCATCTTTGGGGCACTGGACATGATACTCAGGATTGTTGGGCCTTGAAACACAAGATTCAGGACCTAATAGATAATGGGGAGATCGTAGTCACCAAACTCGATCAGCCTCATGTACAAGACAACCCTCTTCCTCAACACAAAGAAGAAGAGGTCAACATGATTAATTGGAGCAGTGGACAGAGCTCCAACTTCAGTTGTGATTCCCCCAGACAATCAAAGATGGTGATGATAGATGGGATTATGCTAAGTTCCAGTTCACAATGGAACGAAAGATGAAAGCTATCTACAAACAAATTGAGCAATTGGCGGAACTGGTGACTTATCAGCATCAAGTGACTCGGCAATTAATCAGCCAGGAGCATGCCAGTCTCCTACCTATCGTCATGAATATTCCCTCATCACTTTCAAAAAATGAAATGCTGGAAGACAAAGTGACGAAGAGAACAAATGCCAAAGCCCGTCGGGATTTTGCCAACAAACGGGAATTCACCTATTTGGGCCAACCCATGGAGGAAATCCTTCACATGTTAATCAATGAAGGAAGGATCAATTCCCTTCTACCTCCAATCAACCCCCGTTCGGGACGGTGTAACTCTGATGGAGTATGTCAATACCACTCACAGCCTCTCTGGCATCACAAAGACGTAAAGAATGTTTGGGCACTCATACCTTATTCAAAATCTAATCGACGGTGGTGTCTTCGCTTGGCGGAATAACGACAATGCGATACGTAAAGTGAGAATGCGAGGCCCTACTAAGTGGAAAAGTGTGGTAGCAGATTATATCCACTCGAAGTTGAAGGATTAATACTTTGCTCACAATATCGATAATTCAAATTTCAATGAGGAAGCAATCCTTTGAAAGTGGCCGCTCCTGAGCCAATCAACTTGCCATGCAGAACGCAATATCCTATTGTTAGCTTGCGCAAGGTTTCGTGGAATTATGGAGAAGGTGAAGGATCCACCTCACATACCACTTCTAAAGCGATGTCATCGAGGAAAAATCCACTGTATCTTCCCCATCGAGTGATGAACCCCACCACCAAATCAAAGGGGAAAATACCCATGGAGAAGATTGAAAAATTCCTCCGCGTTGTGGGTCATAATGAAGCCTCGGTGGTTTTAAGCTTGAAGAAAGCTCCACCACAAATATCAATTTTGGACTTGGTCCTAACTTCCGAGAATCACCGGAAGGTCTTGTTAAAGGTTTTGGAAGAAGCCTATCTTCCGACATCAATGGATACAGAAACATTTCAACACATGGTTGATCACATTTTCAACACTAATGTGATATCTTTCACTGATGATGACATACCGCCCGAAGGGACTGGTTATTGCAAACTGTTGCACATTGCGGTCTTGTCCTCCGGATATATGGTGGCTGGAGTCTTAATAGATGGAGGTTCCTCTCTGAATATCTGCCCATATTCCACCTTGGTGAAGATGAATATCAATCTCAACCGAATTTGGAGTAGCCATACTATTATCAAAGCTTTTGATGGAGCCTGTCGTAACTCGGTTGGAGTAATTTAGCTGCCAATCAAAATTGGCCCTCATACATTCTGCGTATCCTTCCATGTGCTCAAGATAGATTCGGGATACAACCTGCTCTTTGGACGACCATGGATCCACATGGCAGGGGTAGTCCCCTCCACCCTCCACCAACAATTGAAGTACATCATCAACAATAGCTTGGTCACAGTCAACGTTGAACTAGAGATTCCTCAGCACGAGGACATTCCATTCATCAATGCCAATGCAGACGTAGAACCAGTCAGTTTTCATGCTTTGGAAATAAGCAACACCTAATACCATGCTATTGAAGCACCATTGCCCGAACCCAAAATTTCTGCCGAGGTGATGTCAGCCACTCAAGAAATGATGTCGTTGGGTCATAAGCCAGGACAAGGGTGGGTTGGGTAAGGATGGCCAGGGTATCCAGTACCCCATTCGATTAACCAAGCAAGTTGGAACAGCTAGACTAGGCTATTCTGCCAGCTCTAGTCACAGGAATCCTCATAAGCATCAACAGATTCCTTCAGCTTCAACCATGTGGCGTTAAACCGCCTTCAAACTCGAGTCCGCACAACCTCCAGTAAAGGTGCCAGCCAATGTCATGGACATGTTATTTCCTAAGCCAAAACCGGTGAAGGAAAAGAAGATCGTTATTCCAGATCCCGCAATCAAAGAAGAGGAGCGGAGAATCAAGGAAAATGTTGTCTGAATAATGTCGGGCATGCGCATCATCGTCCATGATGAACATACCAATAGATACACCCCAGACGATGATTACTCGGCGTAATGGCCATCATTCGGAACGAGAGAGGATGATAAAATCCCTCCATCATCATGCGGTCCACGAACTTTACCTTGCCAATTGGGACAAAGACATTCCTTGCTTTGGTCGACAAGGGTAAAAGCGGGCGTAAACTCGTTACGCCTGTAGATATAATAACTACTTACTTTTCTATACAAGATTAGCGGTTTATTTTTCCAAGATATGCTAACACTCGTATATGATCAACACATTTCATATATATACTAAGTGAAAGCATATTTTGTTTCGGGACTCAATTTAGATGTGCACAGTATTTGCGGATCACGATGCCTCTCCTACACAAGGATTGTACCTTTGATGTAGAGATGAATTGACCTTGATGGATCTCCGGATGACATTGAGGTGCCTCCAAATTCAAGAATGGGTCAAAGACATACCCAAACCTAACCTTGATCAAACCACTTCTTTCAATCTCTAACCTTAGAAAGCCCTAAGTTAATCCAGATTGGTTCGGACCTTACCCCAAACCAACGGAATGACATGGTTACGCTTATTAACCCAATTCCAGGATGTGTTTGCATGGTCTCATGAAGACATGGTGGGTTTATCCAATTGACATTGTCCTTCATCGCCTTCCCATTAAAGATGGATTTAAGCCATCAAGCGAAACTCAAAGCGATTCAAACACGAGTGGAGTTTAAAGGTGAAAGAAGAAATTGTGAAACAATTTCAAGTCGGCATCATCATGGTGTCTACATATCCTGAGTGGATATCCAACATTGTACCTGTGCCTAAACCCGGAGGGAAGGTGCGAGTTTGCGTGGATTACTAGGACTTGAATAAAGCTTGCTTAAAAGATAGCTTTCCGTGCCATTTATCCACATTCTCATTGACAATCTTTGCTAGCATTTACATGTACTCCTTTTCCCGATTGCTTTTCATGGGGTACCATCAGATCATGGTTGCCAAGGAAGATCGTGAGAAGACTGCTTTCATCACTCCTTGGGGAACTTTTTGCTATAGACGGTTGTCATTTGGCCTCATCAATGCCGAAGCTACCTATCAACGAGCTATGTTGGCTCTTTTCCATGACTTAATGCATAAAGAGATCGAGATCTACGTGGATGACATCATTGTCAAGTCCCGGAAGGAGGATGACCATCTAGACCATCTCAAAAAGTTGTTCAACAGGTTGCGTAAGTACAACTTGAAGTTGAATTCAGCTAAGTACGCCTTTGGCGTCAAGTCAGGCAAGTTGCTAGGATTTCTAGTTAGCCACAAAGGGATTGAGCTGGATCCTGCCAAGATCCAAGCCATCACTGAAATGCCCATTCCTTAGACAGAGAAGGAAATACGGGGATTTTTGGGAAGAATCAACTTCATCAGCAGGTTTATCTCCCAACTCACAGCAACCTGTGAGCCAATCTTCAAGTTATTAAGGAAGAACTCCTCCCTGAAATGGAATGATGAGTGCCAAAATGCCTTCCTTACAATCAAGAAACAGCTAGTCAAAGTTCTCGTCTTTGTACCACCCAGAGATGATGTTCCCCTATTCATGTACCTGTCCGTAAGTGACAATGCCATGGGCTGTATGCTGGGACAGAAAGACGATAGAGGATAAGAACGAGCTATCTATTACCTAAGCAAAAGGTTCAATAGCAGTGAACACAAGTACACTCTGATCGAGAAGATGTGTTGTGCTTTAGCATGGGCTTCCATGAGGTTACAGCATTACCTCCATGGTCACACAACCCATCTCATATCCCGCGTGGATCCTCTTAAGTATGTGTTCAACAAACCCATGTTAAATTGCTGGCTGTCCAGATGGCAGTTGATCCTACAACAATTTGACATCGTATATGTGACTCAAAAGTCCATCAAAGGTCAAGGAATCGCGGATCAACTAGCCGCCGCACCTTCAGGGGATTACAAACCCTTGGAAACATATTTCCCTGATGAAGGAGTAATGACAGTATAGCAACACCATCAGTACGATACGCGCCAATCATGGAGGATGTATTTTGATGGAGCTATTAATATGGAAGGCTCTAGAGCTGGAGCAGTTCTAGTATTCGATCTGAGGGGAGCGATATCCGTTCTTGTCAAATTACGCTTTATCGGCACCAACAATACAAATTGAGTATGAAAAGGTCATCTCTCATGGGGCTAAAACTTGCCTGCTTCAATGGGCATCGAGCGATTAACGCGTCCTTGGAGATTTGGAGTTGGTAATCAGACAATCCACTGGAATCTATCAAACCAAGGAACTACATTTGCTGCCCTAATATCGGCAGGTTTTAAAGATGGCTTTGGAGTTCGAAGAAATCTCCTTTCTACACATTCCTCGTAATAGGAATGACTTTGCGGACGCACTAGCAACTTTGGCCTCCTTGATTCGCATATCAGATAAGGAACACTTGCCAAGCGTCACAATTTCCCTGAACAAGGCCCCAGCCTATGGGAATTACATTGGAGAAGTATCGGATGAGCTACCTCCCATCCAACCTCCTTGGTATCAGCATATCAAGGAATATCTGCGAGATGGATCCACACACGCTGAGGCGAGCCTGACTGACAAAAGGCGGATCCACCGACTTGCAATAAAATTCTACCTGAGCGGAGATGCGCTCTACAAAAGAGACGCAGGACTAGGTCTCCTCAGGTGTCTAGACAAAGATCAAGCCCAAAGGCTTATGGATGAAATCTATAGTGGAGTCTGTGGCCCCCACATGAGTGGCCCCCTCCTTGTCAAGAAAGTCCTCAGGATGGGACATTATTGGCTATCTCTCAAGGTTGATTGCCATGACCACGTCAAAAGATGCTATCAGTGCCAGACTCCTTCCCCAGGGTCACTAAAGAAGTCATCATTGCTTTCATCAGAAACAATGTCGTTTGTCGATATGGACAACCAGAGGTGATTGTGTCAGATAATGCCAAAAACCTCAACAACAAAATGATGGAGGAATTATGCGGTAAATTCCACATCAAACATCTCAACTCTGTCATCTATCGTCCAAAGATGAACGGTGTTGTCGAAGCGGCTAACAAAAATATCAAGAAGATTATGCAAAAGATGTCCGCCAACCACAAAGATTGGCCTGACCTATTGCCTCCGACTCTGTTAGCCCTCTGTAACCACAATGCGCATTACTTGATTGGGGCAAACCCCTACGCTTTAACCTATGGGATGGAGGCAGTGCTCCCTATAGAAGTTGAGATGGAATCTCTCAGAGTGTTGATCGACGCACAGCTAGATGAAGACCAATGGGTACAAGACAAGTATCACCAATTGTATCGATGAGCGAAAAGCGAACCATGACTATCTTCCATGGTCAACTATATCGGCAAAGGGTTGCGGATCCTACAACAAAAAAGTCCGCCTTCTGTTAGTTTAAATAACATGACTTGGTTACAAGAAGATTCTTGACAACCAAGATCGGGCTAAGGAAAATTCGCTCCTAACTGGGAAGGCCCATTTATTGTCAAAAAGAAGTATTGACAGGAGGCTCTCAGTTGCAAGAAATGGATGGCAATGAATTTCCACAACTCATCAACTCGGACGCTGTGAAACGGTATTATGTCTGAAGTAACCAACAAACACCCTGGTGCATCATCATCAGGTCACCAGTCATTCCGATTCTTTAACCCTTTACCACATACAACTTTTCTACACTTTGCCCCTCGAGAAAACGTACTTCTTCAAGCCAATGACTGGCTTTCTCTTTTCACTCTCAACTGAACTTAGGTCATCCCACTGCGGATTGAACCTCTTGCGTTTATGGTTTGGCTACCCATACATGGGATCAAACTTCTCGTACCTGCAGTTTATCCTCAACCTAGGATTAAAATTTCTCTCTCACTTTTCGACCAAGACATGGATTACGCTTTTCTTCTACCATACGAGGGAGAACTACGTCGACCTGATCTCCTCTTCAATAGGAGTACGTAGGCAACCATTTCATATGGCCCGGTCGCAATAAAAACAAGAACAACAAAAAACATTTCTACCCTCTTCTCCTCATAAAAACAACCAAAAACATTCCTACACCATGTCAGCCATATACAGCGTTGAACCTCTTACACCAGGTTCAAACTACGCAGACCTGATCTCCTCTTCAATAGGAGTACCTAGGCAGCCATTCATGGTGCGGTCTCACCCCTACCAAAACACAAACCATTGTCAACGGGTATTGGGATTCTCTTTCAATCCATTACATTTCATTCGGCTTCAGACCAAAGGGATGGAATTACCTAAACTCCTCCCAAATAGGAGATTCGGCGACCATCTAAGCTGCGGTCATACCTCGAAGAGCAACACCAAACCATAAGAGGTGGAATTAACTAGGCTTCTCCTAAATAGAAGTACTGGCGACCATCTGTGGTGCGGTCAATCTCAGAGAGGAAAGCCACACTCCTCTCCACATCTCCATTCAGAAACAAGTCCCAAGACACCAAAGATGGTAGGGATACATAGATCGATGATCCATTCTAAACTATCCAGAGACAGCTCAATGTCCATCTACCAAGGAATAATTCAGAATACATCAAGATCACCAGCCCTGAAGCAGCAGGCAAAATATCAAGCAAAGAGCAAAGCATATCTAAAAGGGAAGTGATCCAAAAATATATTTCCCTGTCATATATAATGTTGTTTGATATATATACAATGTGAAATGTACATGACAAAATGGCTAAGCTAGTCTGTGCAGGTAAATACAAGCTCATCTACGAATCAGGATACATGCGAGCGAGCAAGACCAACATGGCATCCCTCTCAGATGAAGGAGGTAAAGTTGTAGTCTCCTGGATAAGAATATCCACACGACCCAATAAATCTATAGCCATCTGCATAATGACCATATGCTCATCAATATAAGCGCTCATCTCTGTGATCATACCAGTGGTAAGATACCTCACTGCTGTACTACCTGTGACAGCCACATCCCGGGCAGATATAGCACTATCCCGCTCAACTATCACTACATCTCTGTCTGATCTAGCCTCATCACGCTCAGCGACGGCGGCATCTCTATGAGCCAATGCCTCGTCTCTCTCTAATAGGGCGGCGTCCATCACATCAAGAGTCGTCGACATCATAGATTGAATCTGATCTCTCTCAAAGGTCATCAGATGAAGATTCTGCTCTAAATACTGTGTCGAGTGCTGGATCACAAAAGTACTGGTACTAGGAGAATCCGGAAGAAATGCTGGCAACCCAGCAGCGGTATCCTCCTCGATGTAGGTATCAATGTCCTCTATAGGCTCTACATCATACAACTCGCTCTCTAGTACTGTAAATACTGTTGTAGCCGATAAAACCTCCGTCTCCATCCATGCGGAGTACTCTGCGGAATAACCGAGACGACTGGTAGGAAAAAGCAATTAGCTCACGCCGATCCCAAAGAAGCGTACACGAGATCGGTCCTCGGCTGAGAGGTATCGAGAAGCTGAATGCTGACCTGCCACCCCCTCGAAAGGATGAAAATCCTGGAACTAGTCGAACTGCGACATCACGGCCAAAGGGTGATAAGTCGTCACGCCCCTCAGGCCAGCCAGAGGGAGGAAATCCATGCCCGGAGCATGAGTAATGAAGCTGTATGGTGAGCAAAGCCCCAGCCCGAACACGATGTATGCTAAATGGATCTCGATATCCGCCAAAAATGCGAGACCAGGGGTGAGCATCTACACACCAGATGGTGAAAGGAATATGACATAGCCACCTCATGGGAGAAGCAATACACGTCTTGCCTAAGGGTACCAACCCGGTCGCGTGTGTGACATAAACCACACATACTGACATGATGAACTCCCGATAAACACGCTGACGGTAAGTATCAAGTGCGATGAGATCTTGATCGCAGGGGTATCGCCACGATCATAGGTACAATGGTACGACCCTCCCTGAGAGCTCTCACAGCCATGATAACACCTATGTCTATCTCTTCCATATACCGCGGCATGTACACATATGACAGTACGCATAGCATCAGTACATCAACTCTGGCCAAACGCCAATGATCCTCCGACACGGTGAAATCCCCGGAATGTCGTGAGTAGCTATCCTCCGCGCCAAATCTGTCATACAGAAAATGCTGAGAGATCACATGGCCAGATGTCAGCTCATCATGTACCACTCTGCGCCTCAATCCTGTGAGAGTCATGAATCGTCTACTCATGTCTCCCAAAGCCATGTGTACGCAAGGTCAGTCTAGGGGCAGCATCGTCAAACGGGCATACTCCTCCAGAGTAGGAGTCAACTCATGGGTGCCAAAGCAGAATACCTGCCTATCAGGTAGCCAGTGCTCTATCATCCCGTCCACGAATCCTGCAGGTACCTGAAATACCAAAAGGGTCATGGTATCTCAAAGTAACAGATCTCTGATCACCCCATGTCGATGGTGACATGCTATCGTACCACGATCCCATACCCAATGCCACCACTAATGGTGGGGTATGATCTATACGGCTAACTGTCGAAGAAGACATCTGTACGGGCCATGTCATAAGACCATCCAGGGGTCAATGCCGAATATCTCTGGACATACATACATATGCATAACATGATACATGCATAACAGATAATGGATGGCAATATGATATAGGGAATGAAAAAATGATGCATACATTCCTAAATATATCATCATCTAATACATCAGCTCTATACAGCTACAAGTACATGAAAATGGGGCACAGATGCCCTACTACTAACAGAGGCCTATCAAAAGATATAGCGAGAATGGAGAACAGCCACCCAATATCTAACAGAGGCCTATCAAAAGATATAACGAGAATATATATCAGAAAAAGACCAGGGTCTCGATGTCCACATCCTTAATCATGTCCACCTGATGTAACTCCTCCTGAGTCACTAAATCTCTATCAGCGAGGGGATATCAGGGCCTATAAAGGGAGGATCTCTGGCAAGCAAAACCAAATGGGTCGTCTGAGGGGCCAGCACCTGAGCTGGAAGGAATAAATGTCTCTGCCTCTGCTGGATCTCTGCCCAAATGCCGAATAAATATGTGTGCCTGATCCAACTGCCGAGTCAAGCTATCAATCTGGGTCAGATGATTCGGAGCTCAGACACAAGCCACCCAATCCGTCATCATCAAAGATCTTAGAACCATGTCCCCCATAAACTGTGTGCAACGGGACTGGGCCCCAATAGTGCGTGGGAGCCACCAGCACTGGAATATCTCCTAAGTACATGGACCCTCTGATAAATCAAAACCGTCAACTCCCAACAATGGAATATCAGTGGTGGGTGACTGTGATACAGGCCAATGACGCCTCACAGGAGGCAAGATCAGTATACAAATCTCCCTTGTGGTGCTCCTAATAGCACGCTCTCCTAAATAGAGCTCCCAGCCTCCATCGGTGAAAAGAGGAAATCTTCGGGTGGAAATCAAATACTCTACTCCAGTAGAGTGTCCATCCTCAAAACCAATGGTCAAATGATCCCCTGAGTATGGAAGCCATGTAATGGCATCACCGTCGATAGCTCAATTTGATCTGGCAATGAAAAGAAAGCCCTCGGAATCTGAGGGGACCTCTGGCAAAATAGAATGGTGCCATCGTCGTCCTCGTGGATAGGTATCTAAACCTAACACACTCATAGGACGCAAACATGGAAGCTTCTCATAGGCGCAAAACTGCCAACACAATGGCAAAACATCTGCTATCAGTAAACACTCTTAACCTGTGAAGGGAAAAAGACAAGAGAAATACTCACCAGCAGAAACGGGTAAAATCCTAGCCAAGCCTCGGTCAAACCCTGTGAGCGCAGAAGCATGCCCCGGAGGAAATAGGCAAAGGTGTAAGAGCCCCAGTCATACTCTCCTATACGATCCACATCGCGTGTGGCGCTGACCAAAGTGAAAGATACCGTGGAAGATTTATCTGCTATGAAGCAACCTCGAATGATCATCAAGAACAATCGCCTCAAAACGCGATCCCTGATCCTGACATCATCAGGCATGGGCTCACTCAATAGCCCGCTCATAACATCTACGCTCAAAGGACCTGAATGAACAGTCCTACCTTTGAGCGCCTCCACCGGAACTCCTAATAGGGATCGGACGGCAGTAGGGGTGATGTTCGCCAGGCAAGGCACTGGCTCCCCTCCAAACTTTATACCTGTGATAAATCGCCAATCCATAGGCATCATCATCACCTCGCAATCCAACAGGTGGAGTGGCTGAGTCTGATGAAACCATCACTCAGACAATGCCCTGAGGTAACCCCAGGGACAACGACGGGGAAGGATGGAAAAAAATGCCCCAAATCCCCACTCATGCACTACTGCTCTATAGTTAGGATGAAGTGTCTGGTACATGGAGTGGATGCTAAACCAGTTCCCCCGAGGTTGTGTAAAACCTGGAACCTGCATGAAAAGTAGATCAACATCAGAACCCTTTAAATCCTCATCAATAGGAAAGAAGGAAGATAAAGTCTAATGTCATACCTCGTTAGCATGCAAGTACATCGATGGGTGTCTACCCAAATCACCCAGCAACTCTGGGTTCACCACCTGGATGCTCAAAAGTTCCCTGCAAGGGATAGATGCAGCAGGAGCGGGATCCTCAATATCCACCTCCTCGTCTTCGACGTCTGGAACCTCTACCTGGACAGGACGAATCACAGCCTCCACCAACCGATAAGGCTGTCTGACAGAAAAGGGACGAGGCACTTCAGAAGCCCTCCGCCGTACGCCAGAAGCGGTCCTATAGGAACTGCTCGGCTGATCCGGATCCATAATATCTGGACAACAAGTCTCCAAATCACCTCAGAAAGGGTGTGGTATTTCTTTACTTGGAGCTTTCTAAAATGCATTATATGACTATATGCATGCATGCATTTACTTCAACATATAATAGAGTTAGAATGCATGACTACCCAATGCCTACATTTGGAAAAATTTTGCCATAGTCCCCTTTGAAAATAGGACTATTCCCATGCACACAGGCATGTCTAGGTGACCATTCAGTAGCTCACATATCCCAAAGTCATATACATAATATATGCATTAAAAATCAAAATTATCATGCATAAGGCCAACCTCAATGCTAGGAGTACTTTGCCTTTTCTACCTTTTGCTCATTGGACCTCAAATAGGATAAAAATAGCGAAAAAAAGTGCCAATTGGTATGCTCGAAAGTCAAATTTTTCATATCATTATGTTCAGCATGGTATAATACTAACATTTACTATGTTGAATATTTTTTATCAAGTCATTTGTGCATACATAATCACTACTATGTGTTTAGATACATTTCGTGCAATATCTCACAATCTAACGGACAGAAACTGGAAAAAAATACATGCATACGTTACCAGGATAGTGTAGAACACTTTTACGGTGACAAAATTTGTAGAAAGCAACCCGAACTCAGCAAATCTGAAGATGGCTCACGGATTTTCCTAAGCGAGGCGAGTTAGAAATGAACCTGCAAAGGCAGGCTGCTGGATTTATCATCCACGCTCACGGTCACAGCTCACCTCTCAATCAGATGGGTGCACCTGTGGCTCCTCCATGTGGGTCCCACCCCTCCGGCTCGGTCCAGTTTGAGTTGAAACGGAGTTCTTACGGGCTAGAAAGGTCAAATCGGGAATAAAAATGCCACGTGATTGAACAAAATAGCATACAATCCTGGTCTTCTCAGATGAGACTTTGCATCGGTACATCACTCATTGGTAGTCGCCTGAACACAAGGTATACTATGCCGATAACCTCAGTTGTCACAAATCACATACGACAATACCTTATACAGGTCCGATGCCGCCGACTCCAGGTCGTTACCTTACATAAGTCCTCGACGGGGGTTACAACGTAGATCCCCGATGGGGGTTAAAACGTGAGTCCCCGACGGGGGTTACAACGTAGATCCCCGGTGGGGGTTACAACACGTTCATCCGTTGACATGTCCATCAACGAAGGTCAAGCAGCCTTGACGTTATTTCAGCCGATGGCAAGTAAACCCATCGACCTTGAGAACCGTTCGATAGTCGCGTACGTACTCATGCGTCCCCAGTAGGTCCCCAACGAGGGTTACAACGTGAGTCCCCGACAGGGGTTACAATGTAGATCCCCGGTGGGGGTTACAACATGTTCATCCGTTGACATGTCCATCACCGAAGGTCAAGCAGCCTTGACGTTATTTCAGCCGATGACAAGTAAACCCATCGACCTTGAGAACCGTTCGATAGTTAAATGCGTGCTGCCTCGTCCCCAGTGGGTCCCAAGACGGGTTACAACATGAGTCCCCGACGGGGGTTACAACGTAGATCCCCGGTGGGGGTTACAACACATTCATCCATTGATATGTTCATCAACGAAGGTCAAGCAGCCTTGACAATATTTCAGCCGATGGCAAGTAAACCCATCGACCTTGAGAACCGTTCGATAGTCACGTACATACTCATGCATCCCCAGTAGGTCCCCGACGGGGGTTACAATGTGAGTCCCCGACGGGGGGTACAACGTAGATCCCCGGTGGGGGTTACAACATGTTCATCCATTGACATGTCCATCAACGAAGGTCAAGCAGCCTTGATATCATTTCAGCCGATAGCGTTTAAACCTGTCGAGCTATAGAGTCGCTCGAGGTTCTTATACCCAAATTGCTCATATTCCCAAATGGATCCCCCAAGGGGTCACAACGCAATGCTCCGTTGATCAACACGTCAGCGAAGGTCAAGCAACCTTGACGATCTCCTCACAGAGTTTCAGACGTTGATTCACACGTCAACGAAGGTCAAGCAACCTTGACGGTATATCCCATGAGATGTTTCAAATGAGTTGATTCACATCGTCAACGAAGGTCGGGCATCCACGACAAAGATTTGCTATTAGCGATAAATCCAATGAATCGTGACATATTCTGGCGATACTAACCAGGAGAGGTCAACATTATCAAAGAGGATAGATAATGGAATATGTTATACACATCCTCAAACAGATCAATCTTTATCCCCATAGATCTCTTACACATAAGAGATACCCCTTCAGGATCAAGTCGTTATCAAGAACACAGGAATTTGGTGATAACTCCAACATCAACATTGTAATAGCCCGAGAATTTCTATATAAAATAAATAAGAAATTTTGCGTATAAATTTTTTTTTTATTTAATGACGAGACTAAGTGTCAAGTAAAGTGAACAATAAATGCGAATACATTTATTACTTGAAAAATTAGAAATAATTTTGGAATTATTAATTACCACAAATTATATGGTAATAAATTTCTGTAAGCCAAAATGTTTTTATTAATTATTTTCCATGATAACATGATTGGAAATAATATATGAAGTGATAATTAGAACTTATATAATATATATTTTATTATATGAATTGTTCGAAATATTTAAATCAAGTATTATTGATATGTGAAAGAGAGTCGATATGAGATCCAAACCACAATTGGGATTGTGATCAAGAGATGAGAATAATAATATTATATTATTATTATAATGATTTTACTGTACAATAATTATGTACTGTGTATATTTGGACAGATATTATTGAGGAATGACGGTCAATTAGGTCATAAAGACAAGATTGTTGTCTTGTGAAACCCTAAACTTCGATTATGAGAAATGGTGAGTAAATGACGTGTATATGAAGTTTCTTCGTATATGAAGTTATGTGTACACGAATGCCTGTAATTAGAAGAAAAACCCTAATTACTATTTTTTACTGGCGATAATTAGGACAAACCCTAATTATTATAACCTTAATCGGTTGAAGTTAGAGATTGTAATGACTGTGTTAGTAACATACACAGATAATTAGAGAACCCTAATGGTTTAATTTACCAAAGGATAGAAATTAATTGGTAAATGGTAAGAATTATAATCTAATGGTTAAATATTACATTTAATTTCCTTGTACAAAAATGCCCTTGAAATTATATGTGAAATGACCAAAATGCCCTTTTTGGTTATTTAGTGTATTATTACTTACATTGTTGATGGAATCTTGTAACAAAATGCCCAACATGCTTACCCTACCATGTTATCAACTAGCAAACAATGGAATTATCCAAGTGTAGCATCCAATGTATCTATTATATTTTTTATATAGATTAAAGAGAGGGGAAATGCATTATTTTCATTAATTATGCTTTATTGCTACCACATGTCCACAAAATCCGGTCATTCCATCTAGAAATCACCTATGGGCTGTAGTATTACCATCAATCAGCCATTACAATCATTTCATACATTATTTTATGGATCTAAGAGAGAGAAATGTACCATTTTTGGCCTATTTATTCACAAGCACTTAGCTTCATTCTCTCAAGCTTAAACCTACTGAAATTTCCTTACCATATCGGTCTATAATCAAGCCCCATTCACACCAACAATAAATCGAAGCATCAAAGGATCAAAATCAAGAAATCAAAGCTAGAAAAGGTAAAACCCTAAATTCTAGAAATCCTTCGATTCGATGTTAATTGGTGCAATTGATTGTTTAAAGTTGTGTAATAGGGAGTCTATTAATGTTCTGGGTTGTTAAATTCAGGACCCATAACATCAAAGTGCTCAAAATCAAAGTTTTTCCAACTTTTGTAAAACCGAATTCTCATTATTTTGGGCAAATGTCAAGCCTTATATCTCTCGTGGTTATTCTTTGTTTTTGGTGTTTGTAAGATGTTATGTGTAGCTTGTTATGAGGTCTTTAAGATTCAAAAAGAATCAAGGCCATATCTATTATATTCACAAGTTATAATCAGTCAAACAGGGTTGACCAAAACTGCAAAACCAGCGAATCCAGAAATTTCTTGAGTGCTGTTTGTGGTCGACTTTGACCAGTAATTTCTAGTTTGATCTGATGTTATTATGATGATGTTAAGGTTTTTAGTTGTAGTCCTACATGTTGTCTACACACTAGAAGTGATAGAGCACAAAAATGTTACACGATCACCAAGTTTTAGAGGTCCAAAGTTGGCACCTCGTCAAGTTTTTAAATGAAAAACGACTTTGGCGACTACTTTGAGGTTCGTTTTCTCCCAGATCTGATGTTTTTTAGAGGTTATGTTTGTTGGATCTTGTAGTCTTGTATTTCTTCTACAAGACCCAATTTATAGATTGTCCAAATTCGGTAATATGAGAGAGTTATTCACGGTCAAAGTAGCCCACCTTTCGCCTCGCCTTTGATGAAGATCTAGGTAGGCTCAAAGAACACCTATAGCGACAGTTACCTGTCACTATAGGGGCCTTTAGCTACGATTTTAATTATTTTTAATTTCCGATTTTCCAAAATTAATTTAAAAATTAGAAAAATTAGTTTTAATTATTAAAAATACCAAATAAATTATGAAAAATTATTTTAAAGTCCTAAAAATAGTTTTTAATTATTTTGAGTATATTTCATAAATATTTAATATTTTTGAAATATAAAAGGTATTATTTATTTAATTATAATATTAAATAAATGATTTAAAAATAGTTTTAATTCATGAAAAATTATTTTATGGTATAAAAAATATTTTGAGTTATTTTCCAAGACTTTTAATATTTTGTGATGAATTTCATTAATTAATTTAATATTAATGATATTAAAGTTATTTAATGATTATATTAAATAATTTAGTTTAAAAATGATTTTAATATTATAAAATCATTTTAAATGAAATTAAGGTATTTAAAAATATTTTAAGTTATAAAATATAACTTTTAATATTTAAAGGATAATTTCATTAATAATTTAATATTAATGATATTAAGATAATATTAATGATATTTAGTTTATTTAATAATTATTATTAAATAAATAGTTTAAAAATAGTTTTATTTATTTAAAAATCATTTAAAGAGGATATTAAGGATTTAAAAATATTTTAAGTTATAATTAATGACTTTTAATATTTGGATGAATAGTACATTAATATTTATATATTAATGGTGATTATTTAAAAATGATTTTAATTGTTTTAAAAATTATTTAAGGGTAATATAAATGTTTTAAAAATAGTTTGAGATTATTATAAATAACTTTTATATTTTGGCAATGGTTTCATTAATAGTTTAATATAAATTAATTATTAATGATAATGGAATTGTTTAATGTTTAAGTCATTTAATTATGATTCCGATGTTTGAAAGTTATAGCCGGCCAAACTAGCTGACTAGAGAACCGGTTATGAAGTCCAGGATTTGATGAAGAGCACCCATAGTAACAGTTATATCACTATAAGCCCTTGAGTGACAAATTTGATTTATTTTAAATTTTTCAATTTCTGGAAAATTCGTAATATGATTAAAAGTAAAATGTCTGATATTTACGAGATGTTGAGGTATAGATTAAGAGTCTTAGACTCGAGATATTTACCGATAAAAGTTTGTAGATGCACGCCGACAAATGTCGAACTTATAAAAGAAAGAAAAAGACTACTTGTAAAGAGCATGGATGAGATATTTGAAAATGTATAAAAATATTTCAAGTATATAATAGGAACTAAAAGTATGATCACCGTGATTATGTGATTGGACTATGTATTGTTGTAATAGGCGATTACTATGTGTTAAGATATATTGTTCTAATCGAATCTATGATCGATTATTGATAGGTTGTGATAAAGAGATAAAACCTAAGTTGAGATTTGTAATCGTTGAATCGAGAAAAAGTATCCTACCTTTGCACTTCCTTTATGCAATGGACATGAGTAAGAAGTTTCAGAATTATTCTATCCCTGTACAGATTATGTACTCTTTGATTATCGACATGTTAGCTCAGATATATATTCTGTTCATTGATTCTATAAATGGTTATACAAGTGTCCCCACTTGGATAATCATGGCATTTGTTCACATGTTGATACACCTTTGTCAATTACCCGTATATATATGTTGAATTACATATTATTGTTGAGCAAGATTAAAAACCTTCGGGTTTGGAACCAAGCATGTATGAACATCCCTATATGGGAAGATTTTTGCGCAAGGCGGATAGAGTGAGCGATGAATTTCGTTCAAGTTATGTAGTATTGATCAATACAGGGTACAACGGGGCTGATCACCCTCCGTGCCCGTAAGTTATGACGGTTTGAGGATAGAATTCCGCTAAACCTTTTCAAAAATGAGAAGAATGTTCATAGTATTTTTCTTAAACCCTATTCAAGGGTAGAGCCAGAGCCAAATTTAAAGAATTTGAAAGAGAGTTGTTATGTGAATTTTTTATCAGTACAGATTACTTCACAACTTTCAATTCGTTGTAGAAGTGTTATTTAAAGAGAATACTTATATTCTTTCAGCTTATATATAATTGCTATTACTTGTTAGGCACTTAAATGCTCATCCTTGCTTAAATTAAATGTTTTCAGTTATGTATGAGCAACCTGAAGGCTCAGGCATGAACAAAGGAAAAGGAAAGCTGATCGAATAAGTGTGTATTATGAGTTAATGGTTATAGTTGTATTGGTATCTATTCAAGTATTGTAAGGAATGTATTTGAAGGTCACGTACCTGGGGAAGTAAACTTTGATGTATGTAAATTAAGTTCGAATGTATTATTATTTAGTATTATTCAGCTTAAAGAAATGGTATCGTGGAGAACCGAGTTCGGGTTTCAAGTACCTGGATTTGGGGTCATCACAAACATCCTAATAGATTCGGCTTGCACATCAAATCTGGTCAGTATTGCCAATCCTCAGTTGAAGCAACAGGGAGCCAGCAATCATCCCCAGCATGTTGGGCCATAACCCCGTACACATGCATCATACATTTGCATCATGTTGCTATCCATAGTACTATGTTTATCTTGTTGCGTTTCAAGTGTCTAGGATTCTTTATCCTACCCATGCATCGTCATGCCTGAGTATGATAAAGAGGGCATTTGTGACACTCAAAATTTTCTCTGTACTCTTCATTCTTGACATTGTAGGAGGACAAATTAGTCTTTTAAGAAAGAACCACGAAAGACAATCCAAATCCATACCGAGATACTACCTAAGTGTAATAATCGACCCCGAATCACAATCTGAGAATAGATTCAACCTCGGATGTAACCCCGAGGCTTGCGAGATCTAATCTGGAACACACCTGCGAGAAGACCGATTAATCTCGAAAATAACCCCGAGGTATCCGGTCTCGGTCCCAACCATGGGAATAGCCACCAACCTTGGTGATAACCCCAAGGAATGCAGTTTCGAAGATAACCCCGGAAATGCTTGTTTCAAATGCCATCAGCTTCAATCTAGGCACTCACAACAAGATACACTATGCCAACAAGGCAATAACATCGGAAAACGCCCACCTCAAAGATGACAATGAGGACCTTCAACAAATCAAGATAGGTCAATCTCGGCGAAGTCGAAAGTAACGCTTGCTTTATCGGCCAATCCGGCGATAATACTGGGTGAGGGCAACATCGCCATCTCGTCCCAACACGATGCCACGTCTCGTCTCTACGCAATAATGTCCCACAAGGCTAACTAATCCCGAGTGACTATTGTGCGGGATAACGGATGAAAGTTGAAGCTTGAAGACCGGAGAGCATCGTCCCATCCTCAAAGACTTCTTACAAACTCTAATCCCATGCCATCGTGACAACTCTCAACAACGGCGGTCAAAATAGGTCTGAATACCTCAAAACGGATGCCCGGATTGCACTTCTCAAAATCTGAGTGGACATTACAATTGCTCGAGTGCACGTGCTTGAGGACCCGGCAAACAAAAGCTGGATAGAACCAGGCCCACCTACGGTACACTGCTGGCTCAACCGTAGGGTACACTGCAAGACACTTATTGCCTATAAATAGAGGGCTTGGGGTGCTGATTTTTAAGAAAAAAAAGACGGGGAAACCCTGCACAATTTCCTCTACACTTGCCATACAGTGTATTTTCCCATTTTCAAACACCTGTGAGCTCATATATAGCCTCTTTTGTACCCACAAAAGCCCAGTGTTTACCTACTCTAAAGATATAGAAGCCCTTTTTATCGGTCATTGTAAGCCTTCTCACACACTTTAGAGTCTTTCTCTTCATCTTTACACACCCTTCTACACGTTGAGAGTTGTGTTGCTTGCTTTTGCCGGACTTGGTCAGTGGTTTCATTCGATCTGTATATATATATATATATATATATATATATATATATATATATATATATATATATATATATATATGTTGACTAACATTATCGAGTTATGCCTCGATTAAGCTGAGACTTGATGCGGAGCGTTTCTTGCTTTAATATATATATATATATATATTAACTGCATCTGTCGACTTTGTTCGATGAGCCTGAACTTGATGCAAATGCGTTTTATTCGCTTTATATATATATATATATATATATGCGATAAATGCACCGAAGGTAAAATCGAGCTCATCGAGCGAGTTCACCACGCTCATATATATAAGTGTATATATATATATATATATATATATATTAGCTTACGCTTTGGAGTTCCTTCGTGGCGCTGATCGCTTCTGGCTTTATTTATGATTTATCCCTTTGGAGTTTCCTCTGTGGCGGTTGATAGCTTTTAATAGCTTTAGTTATATTTCTGATCCCCCATGGAGGTGCTTCGTGGTTGGTGATCATGTCTGTATATATATATATATATTTACCACTTTTATATATATACCTGCTTATTGCTTTTATACAAATTGTAATATTCTGTGCGACTAGGAATCATGTGATCAAAGATTCATCCCATTGGATCTAGATTCGGTTCCTGTGATGGACATTTTCAGCTGTAAGCAGCTTGTAAATTATTCTGCGATGTCTGAATTTCCTCAGATGGTTTCCATACCTGAGACGCCCCCAAATCCAGGTACTTGAAACCCGAACTCGGTGCTTCACGATACCATTTCTATAAGCTGAATAATGCTAATAATAATAACAATAATATAAAGTTTAAACTTAATTTACATATGCATCAAAGTTTACTCCCAGGTACGAGACCTTTAAACATTCATTACATCATAGATAATAAGTATCATTGTCTTAATAAACTATATCTATTACACAACATATTATAAATCTCATTAAATGCGACTTTCCTTTCCCCTTGTTCTTGCACGAGCCTTGAGTTGATCATATAATCGAAAACATTTAAATTTAAAGCAAGAATGAGCATTGGATTGCCCAACAAGTAATAACAACAATATATATTAGCTGAAAGAATTAAATATTTTCTTTGAAAGACACTTCTACAACGAATCAACAGTTGTGAAGTGAGTTGAACCAATAATAACAACATATCACTTTCATATCAAATCTTTGAAACTACGTACAGACTATATTTGGAGATCAGTCAACATACTATGAACATTGTTTTCTATTTTCGAAAAGGTTAAACAGAACTTCATCTGTAAACCATCATAACTTACGGGCACGGGGGGTAATCAGCCCATTATGCCCTGTATTGATCAATACTACATGCAAGAACGATATTATCGTTCACTCTATCCACCTTAGGTGCACAAAAATTTTCCCATATTCGGGATGTTCATACTTAGTCGGGAATCCAAACCAAAACAATCTGGTTGGATACAATAACGTTCTATCTTGTTCAACAATATTTTTATGTCTAGCTGAATCAAATAGCTTAGACGGCTTTTAAGTCAACGTATACATACTTGAAATCAATAAGTATGTATCAACATATGATTAATACAATGGTTATCCAAGTGGGGACACTTGTCTAACCCTATATCTGAATTAACTGAATGAAATAAATATCCTGAATTATACAATAATACAATGATCGGATAATGTAAGAACTTGTATGAATACAAAGATTGAATACATAATCAATAATAATAGAGTTAATAATCCGCACAATAATAATATAATTACGAAACTTTCTTACTCATGTCCATTGCATAAAAGTAAATGCAAAAGTATGATACTTGCACGAGTTGCTTTACTACAATAACGAACTTAGATTAATCTTTTATCTGACTTATAAGTAATAAGATCATTCGTACAATTAGAATAATATATCGTAACACATAAATCTTTGCTAATTGCGATTGACATAACCTAATCACATTGTCACATATGTTTAACGATCGTTTGGATCATAAGCAGACACATATCTAGTCAATTTATCTAAGTCCGGATCAATTTAAAATATTTCTATATACCGACTGACTTTATCGTGTAATTATTGAGTCTAAAACTCTAATCAGTAGTTCAATATTCGTTTAGATATTTTAAATATCGATCATACTATTTTTCACAACCTTATAATAATTTTAAAATAATTATTATACTTTATCATGAATTTTCAAACACTAAAATCATTATTAAATGATTTAAATATTAACTAATTCTATTATCATTAATATTTAATTAATGGTAAACTACTAATGAAACTATTGCCAAAATATTAAAGTTATTTATAATAACTCAAAATATTTTTTAAAGTATTAATATTACCTTTAAATAATTTTTAAATCAATAAAACCATTTTAAAACTATTTATTTAATATAATTATTAAATAAACTTAATATCATTAATATTAAATTATTATCGGTAATATTGATTTATTAATGAAATTATCCTTTAAATATTAAAAGTTATGTTTTATAACTTAAAATATCTTTAAACACTTTATTTTCCTTTAAAAATGATTTTTCTAATATTAAAATCATTTTACATTAGTTTATCTAATATAATTATTAAATGAATCTAATATCCTTAATATTAAAATATTAATACTTTTCATGACAAAATATCAAAAGTTATATTTTATAACTTAAAATATTTTTTATAATCTCTAAATTATTTTCATATAAATTTTAAATCATTAATTCTATTTTTATTATTTATTTAATATCTTTATTAAATAACTTAATCATCATTAATATCTAATTAATAATGAAAATCATCACAAAATATTAAAAATTATAGAAAATAACTTAAAATATCTTTTTATATCATAACCTATTTTTAAATGATTTTTCATGTATTAAAAATCATTTTTAAATAATTTATTTAATATTATACTTAAATAAATTAAATACTTTTTATATCCCAAAAATATTAAATATTCATGAAATATACTTAAAATAATTAAAAACTAATTTTCAGACTTTAGAATAATTTTTAGTAATTTATTTTGTATTTTTAATAATTAAAAACTATTTTTTTCTATTTATTTAATTAAATTAATTAATTTTTAGAAATTAAATATATACTGTCTGTCGCTAAATCCCTTTGGCGATAGAAACCGTCGCCTTAGGTGTTCTTGAGCTGTTCTTGGCCAAACCCAGAAACCCATGTCAGTTGATGAGATAGCTAGTTTGACCAACAATAGTTTGCAAACGGTGATTATTCTGGGAATTATCTTTCTCAGAGCTTGTAGTACTGATAATGGATTTTATATACACTTATCCGGTATCTTTTACTTGAATTAATTGCTTATATTTATGTGTCTTAGTTACTTTTCATGAATTTTGTGTTCATTTTGTAGGTTATACGTTTGGGAGCGGTGTGAGCAACTATTGGTAAGGAAAAGCAAAGAAAACGCAAAGAAAAGCAAATCGGACATCATTTGGGCTTTCATGTTTACTTCATGTTCTTGGTTTGGAACTTAGCTTACATTGAAGAGCATAGTCTTAGCTTTTCGGAACATTTTGAATCATTCCAATCGGAGTTCGAATGCAAGAGTTATGATCGTTGTACCAACGGACGCCGAACGTCATGGTTTTGGGTGGTCATTTGCATAACAGTTACTTCCAGCTCAAATTTATCCTTCATCCACCCAGAATTTCTCAATCCTCAAAGAATAAAAGTTGTAGATCTCGTCGATATCTTCGATTTGATAGGTAGAAGTTCCCGTAACTCCTCCCGGATCAAACGTTATGGCCGTTTTCTCAAAAGACGTCGGAGCAGAAAATGTTAGAACTTGGGGTCAGCGCCGGGGCGCCCAAAATAGGCCTATGCTCAACATTTGGGGCTCTGGAGCAAGCGATGTCTGAGCGTCAAGCCCAGTGATTGGGTCTTGCCCACCTTTTGACTCCAAATTGGATTGGGTTTGTTCCTAAGCTCAAAATTGGACTTGTAATCTATAAATACTTGATGTAAGGCATAAAATAAAGAGAGATTACATAGATTAGATTAGAAATACACTCCATTAGATTAGAACATAAACCCTAGTTCTTATTAATTTTGGAGATTGAAGCAACTTGGAGATCATTGAAGATCAAGAGCAGGAGCAAGAGAGGAGCATCAGATTTGCTGACAACAGATTCTATTCTCTTCTCTTATCATACTTTTATCTTTTAATGTCTATTCAATTGTGGATTCTTGGTTTTAATTCATTAATTATGAACTAACTCTTTTATTGAGATTTCAATTGAACTTTTTATGGCTATGAATTAGTTATTCATTATATTCCAATTATTTATGTTAAAGTGAGTTGTTTATCTTGCCTTATGCTTATTGATTAATTATCTGATCAATAATTACCTTGTTACTCTAGAAGGAATTGGAAGAGGAATTCTAGGGTTAGAACTGGGCATGATATCATGTGACTTAGTTATTTGCAAAGTGAATAATTAGGTTTGTGAATAGAATGGAAATATCTATTTCTTTGCATTTAACACATAAGGAATTGGGATTATAATTGTTTAATTCAATTGTTTTGCATATGAATATAACAAAATTAATCTGGGTTAAATAGAAGGCAAATGATCACTTGAGAAAGGGCTTTTGGCATTTGAGAATTCCTGTTAATAATTCAGTAGGCATAATAATTGGGATAATTGGATAATTGATTTATAGTTCATAATTGGGGATATTGAAGTCTTAATCTTTATTTATTTGAATTCATTTATAAAGCAATTCGGTTTAATTAGTTAATTTAGTTTTCTTAATTAGAAAAATCACACTTTGCAATTGTTTAGATAAAATTGATTTGGTTAAGAGTTAGTACTTGGTAATTTTTATTAAATAATTCCTCGTGGGAACGATACTCTACTTTCACTTTATTACTTGTTGACCACGTATACTTGCGTGTTGTGCGTAATTAGATTTTACCCAACAAGTTTTTGGCGCCGTTGCCGGGGAATTAGTTTAATATTTTTTTACCAATATTAATTTCAATCAAATTAGTCTTAATTTAAACATTTTTATTTTTATTTTTAATTCTCTTCTTATATTTCACTCATTTTAGGTACCATGGATGACTTTGAGTATCAATGGCCATACACGAACGTGACTCAACCAAGGGGGATGGAGATTGACATACTCGCGACACTTTACGCAATGTCAGAATAAATTAAAGAACTTTCAAGGAAGTTGGACGTTATTGCATCCCAACAGAGTCGAAGGATGAAAGTTATGTGTGACTATTGTGCTGGCAATCACTCGAGTAATCAATGCACCATCAATCTTGGGCCGGTACAGTATGGTGGTAACTACCTCAATCAGTATGCATATGATAATTATGAACAAGTTTGGGGGTATCACCCGGATTTTTCATGGAGCTACAACTATCAAGACCAATACTCTACTCCAAATCCAATATACACGCCTAATTCTCATATCAACCTCTATTAAAGAAGAAAATTCAAGGTTGGAGGAATTGTGGTTCAAGTTCGAGGAGAGGGATTAATCAAACAGGTCAATTCTAAATCTTGCGGATCGAGATAGAGCAAATGACAAAAGTCATAAACAACCTTCCTCCAAACACTTGGCTTTATGACATGGATGACGAAATTGATGAAGTTCCCGAGCCAAATCTACAACTGGATGAGACACAAGATGTTGAAAAAGAGGAGACAAGTGGGGATAATGAAAATAAGGTCGGTGAAGAACTAACTATGATTACCAACGAGGAGGAGCCGATGTTATTAGTGCCCCAAGTTCCTTCTCCGCCAAAGTTCAAGAATCCGGTTAGATTTACAAAACCATGTCCGCTAGGTAGTCATGTCGTCGGCAATACTCCTTGTGACGTAAAAAGCGAGTACAACTTGAAGCCATGGTTCAATGAGTTGGAGAAGATAGAAGAAGAGATTGTTGTGTCTCGATGAGCCTCAATGCCGAATCTATTTGCGACACAATGAAAAAACACCTAGATGTTGGGCGTTCTTTAATGTGATCTTATCTAAACAAAGCATGCTAGGTGACTTTAATACAATGGCTATCGTAAATGGGAACCTACCAAAAGCTATATTATTTCGATGGATGGAGGGTTCCTCAACTTTCAAGAGGAATTGGATAGCATTGACCGCATAAAGTCAGGTGAAAAGACTATAAATCAAGCGCTGACAAGGAGGCAACCCAGGAATTTTTATATTTATATACTTTACTAGTTTATTTAGTAGATAGGAATTAATTTTCTTAGTAAGTTCTCTTATAATCTAATACATGTTGTCTCTCTTCATTGCAGGTATTGGAGGTTCAATGGATAGGAAAATGATCGTCGCTACCATCGCCACCAGCACCTCACGCTTAGCTGATTACAGGGAAGTTCTCTTCTACTTATCGCTATATTCTTACAATGAGGACATTGTAATTGCTATGTTTGGGGGAGTTTAGTTTAGTTCGTTATTGCATGTTTAGTTTCATGTTTATGTTATGTTATTTTTCATATGTTGTTAATATAGTTTAGGTTCATTATAAAAAAAAAATTCGAAAAAAAAATCAAAAATAATAGTTAGTTACTATGTTCATTTTGCATAAGTCCAGCGGTTTGTTATAGTTAAGTTTATTTTGGCCAATGATGAGATTGGAATTGGGTAGACAAGTATAATACTGACTATTAGAGCTTTGATATGATTTCTTGTTATGAATTGAATCTTTTTCTGTTTGAAACTAGTATAATAATGATAGCACAGTAAAAACAACTTGTTGATTGATTGAGTTTAAATTGATACATAATGGGACTCTAAAGGATAATGCTAGTTTGAATGAAAGAATGACAAGAATAAGTAGTGATGACTAAAGTTAAACAAGAACCTAAGTTTGGGGGAATATATATGGGGTATATAAGCTTTAAAAAAAAGAAAAGAAAAAAAGAAAACATGTTAAGTCTTGTGGTGGGTTGAGGAGAAACACTCCCCATAAACACAAGCGTGAGATCGAGCGTAAAACGCACTCACCAACCATCTATCAAAAGAAAAAGAAAAGGGAAATAATCACGGGAAAAGAGCAAAAAGTCCTCGTGTAAAAAAAAAAGAGAAGGAAGAAAAGAAAGTATAAGTATCCTGCATGTACCCTTGAATTTGTAGTTGAATCGTGCATATCTTTGAGATTTCTTGAGTTTCCACTGTATGATGCCTTCGAAGAGACTTGTTATGTGTTAAATTTGATTTTATATCAGTTAGCATGGTTGTTGAGCACACACACGCACTATACCAGTAATAAAAGTTTAAGACTTGATGATTGACTAGGAAATTGTTGATTGGTTTTGATATGAAGTATTGTCGTGTTTGCTTGATTGCTCTAAGGTCTAGTGAATAGATTTGATTCTATCAAAAACTACTGGATTCGTAGGCATATAGATTAGTTGCATTTCATTGCATTGCATTTCATTATGTTGTGTTACTTGGGGACAAGCAACAGTTTAAGTTTGGGGGTATTTGATAAGTGGATTTTATATACACTTATCCAGTATCTTTACTTAAATTATTTGCTTATATTTATGTGTCTTAGTTACTTTTCATGAATTTTGTGTTCATTTTGTAGGTTATACGTTTGGGAGCGGTATGAGCGACTATTGGTAAGGAAAAGCAAAGAAAACGCAAAGAAAAGCAAACCGGACATCATTTGGGCTTTCATGTTTACTTCATGTTCTTGGTTTGGAACTTAGCTTACATTGAAGAGCATCGTCTTAGCTTTACAGAACATTTTGAATCATTCCAATCGGAGTTCAGATGCAAGAGTTATGATCGTTGTACCAACGGACGTCGCCATGAGCGTCATGGTTTTGGGTGGTCATTTTCGCATAGGTGATTATTTCCAAAGCTCAATTTCAGTCTTCATCCAAATGAAATTTCACCTCAAAATCCTCAAAGAATGAAAGTTGTTAGATTGATTTTTCTAATTAAGAAAACTAAATTAATCAATTAAAACTAAGATTTTAACGAATTAATTCAGATAAATAAAGATTAAGAATCCAATATCCCCAATTATGAACTATAAATCAATTGTCCAATTATCCCAATTATTATGTCTACTGAATTGTTAATAGGAATTCTCAAGTGTCAAAATCCCTTTCTCAAGTGATCATTTGCCTTCTATTTAACCCAGATTAATTTTGTTATATTCCTATGCAAAACAATTGAATTAAACTTGTTACAATCCCAATTCCTTATGTGTTAAATGCGGCAAATAGATATTTTTATTCTATTCACAAACCTAATTATTCACTTTGCAAATAACTAAGTCACATGATATCATGCCCAGTTCTAACCCTAGAATTCCTCTTCCAATTCCTTCTAGAGTAACAAGGTAATTATTGATCAGATAATTAATCAATAAGCATAAGGCAAGATAAACAACTCACTTTAACATAAATAATTGGAATATAATGAATAACTAATTCATAGCCATAAAAAGTTCAATTGAAATCTCAATAAAAGAGTTAGTTCAGAATTAATGAATTAAATCGCTACCTCTCAAATCGAATATATCGACGAGATCTACAACTTTTATTCTTTGAGGATTGAGAAATTCTTGTGGATGAAGACCTAAATTGAGCCGGAAGTAATCATATGCAAATGACCACCCAAAACCACGACGTTCGACGTCTGGTGGTACAACGATCATAACTCTTGCATCCGAACTCCGATTGAATGATTCAAATGTTCCGAAAAGCTAAGACGATGCTCTTCAATGTAATCTAAGTTCCAAACCAAGAACATGAAGTAAACATGAAAGCCCAAATGATGTCCGGTTTGCTTTTCTTTGTGTTTTCTTTGCTTTTCCTTACCAATAGTCGCTCACACCGCTCCCAAACATATAGCCTACAAAATGAACACAAAATTCATGAAAAGTAACTAATACACATAAATATAAGCAACTAATTCAAGTAAAAGATACCGGATAAGTGTATATAAAATTTACTTATCAAGTACTCATGCAAGACTATACGATCCAGCCACCAACAGGTTCATAGCATAACATAATTGCAAGATATAGGCTCATGAACAAGCTGTCAGAGCTGTTCTTTATTTCTGGGTTACCCAGAAATGAAGAACAGTTCGACTGTTCACTTTTGGTCTCCCATAACTTATGATCCCAGTATTGTTTTTGTGATTTAATCTTTGCAGTAGCTAACCAACATATACATGAAGAAATATATCACATATAATCACCATAACAACCATTAACGCTATTAAATATTAATTCCATTAACCCATGTCGAAATCACGATCATACGCTTTCAAGTTACCTAGAAAATGGAAATCGTGATCATCTTACATGGTTCGATTGCATACTACATAAATCTCAAGTATTCATTTAGATGTTCTATAAGATTAAATATATAGAATAAACAACAAACAACAAACTTATTACAGCAAAAGAAACCAAACAATTAACAACAAAAAGATCTGGGCCCATGAACTTGCTATCAGAACTTTCTGGGCAAGTTCATGGCTGCCTAGATTTCCACCCGTCAATGCCGGTCAACGTGGTTTGACAGCGAATAACGTGCAATATAAAACTTATCTAGGCCTGCTTTTTGATACAGAGTACAGATCTCATATCAGACTACAACTATAAACTTTTAAAACACAAAAATCATTAAAGATCGCAGAGATACAGGGCCTGACATTCGTTGTCAAAAATCAAAAAAAAAAATTCCAGATTTTGTAAATCTTCAAATCTGAACCTCTAGATGTTATGGATTCAACATCTAGCAACCCAGATCATCATTAGACACTACTAACAACACATTTAACATAAAAAAAACAACATCTAACACATCATCAAAGGTCGAATTCAAGCTTGGGGTTTATACCTTTACTTTGATCAATCTTGATCTTAGCTACTTGATTTGTTGTCGGATTTCATAGGGCTTGATTATGTGGTGATCTAGCTTATTTTTTTGTGGGTTTTGAGTTGAGAGAATATGACTATGCATTTGTGAACAATTTAGGCCATTAAGTGTACTTCCTCTCTCTTGAATCTATATGTATATTGATATGCAATGCTTTTGGCTGCTAGTAATGGCTGAGAATTGGAGTGCTATAGCTCCTAGCTAGATAATAGGGTGGCTGGCTAGATTTTACAAGATTTGGCTAGCAATAATTCAACTAATGGGACAAAAGGGTATTTTGGTAATTATTTTTAATTTCAAGGGTATTCTTGTCCAATGTTATTAAGTCTAGGGTTTAGTCACTAGATTTTACATCTTAAAGTTTCCCAAATAATTTTTAGGATTTGGACAATTAAAAATTAAAGTGTAATAAAATTTTAATTTTAAACACACTAATTAAATTAGGGTTTTTAATAGAAATTAGGGTTTTTAATAGAAAATTAGGGTTTAAATAATTAGGGTTCCTTAACATCATTAGGGTTCCCAAATTAACAATTAGGGTTTCCTAATTATCATTATAATTTACTAAAACAGTAATTAGGGTTTCTAATATTAGCAGATTAGGGTTTTCAAATAATAATTAGGGTTTCTCCTAATTACGTAAATTATATAATACACAAGAAAATTCATATAACACAAGTACTACAATCGCCCTCTGAACTCATAAACCGAGTTTAGCAATTAGAGTTTAATAATACGATATGAGGGTTATGACCTTTAATTTACCATATTTGGCCCACCATTATCACCTACACATTTACAAAGACATATTTATAGCACTAAAAAGTTAAAATATAATTAATATTATATTATTATTCTCATCCATTGATCAATACCCAAATTTAGGGTTTGGATTCCATATCTGATTTATTCTTTATATACAACATCAATAATTAAGCTAAAATAATTAACTTAAATATTCTCGAACAAATTCATATAATAAAATATTTATTATTATACTTCTAATAATCATTTCATATATTATTTAAATAATATAAAATCATATTTTCATAGAAAATAATTAATAAAAATATTTCTCGCTACATAAAATTAATTACTATAGGAATATAATTTGTAGTGATTAATAATTCTAAAATTATTTATAGGTAATAAATATATTTGCATTTATCATACATTACTTGACACATATTCTCATCATTAAAAAAAAAATTATATGCAAAATTTCTTATTTATTTACATAGAAAATATCAAGTTATTACATTCACCTCCCTTATAAGGATTTCGTCCCCTAATCACCGCTAGTAAAAAACTCATACGTATATACAAGTGGTATATACATACACAATCATTGAAGTAGATCTCGATCATATTTGATCGAACTGATCTTTAACTATTTATATAAAGCTTATCTTTCTGATTAAACGAAAATTTTATTTCTAAAAAGAACTTAAATTCCTCCCTCAAAATTTATTTATAAAATAATTTTCTATATAAAGGAAAATCAAATATATACACGAAAATAAAAGTTATTCGAATAATACCTGGAGTTCCATTCCCAAATTGCTACAAAGATCCTGTACCGTCATATCAAGACTCGTAAGGGTTGGTTTGTTGGTCAAAGCTCATTCCCCATTGCCATAGTCCCGCTTTCTTTTCCTGTGGTTACACTTCCTGCCTCCATTTTCCTCTTTGGACAATCCCTCACCTTATGTTCAGTCGATCCACATAGAAAACACCCATTGTTCATTCTTGGGTTGGGGCAGTTGGGAGAGATATGAACTATCTGCTTCTTCACATCTTCATATTTCACCTGAACATTCCCAAAAGAATTCCCCTTTATTTTTTCACCCCTATTCCAACTATTAGTTTCCACCTTCACAGCTCCTAAAGCCTTGCCTTTGTTCCTCACTCCCCTCCTCAGCTATGATAGCCTTTTCCATGAGTGCTGCAAAAGTATTGATTTGCAACACTGCCACCTTGTTGTAGAGCCAGGGTTTTAATCCCAAATAACCTTCTTGCCTTCCTAGCCTCCAGATCAACTTGATGCGGAGCGAACCTAGACAACTCATTAAACTTTATGCATATACTCAATGACCATGTTCTCCTTCTTTAACTCCGTAAATTTTACCTCCATCCTAGCCTGCATGCTAGCTGAGAGGTAGTTTTTGAAAAACAAAGTCTTAAACCTAGCCCAAGTAACTACTCCCTCTCCTGCCCTAGTTTGATTTACTTCCCACCAAAAGTTTGCCTCCCCTTTCAACATATAAGTGGCAAAAGAGGTCTTTTGCCCCTCATCTACCCTAGCAACTACGAACACTTTTTCTATCTCGTTAACCCATGTTTGGGCTTCTATAGGTCATTTGTTCCCTCAATTTCGTGGTCCTACCGCTTTAAAGTCTTTGAAGTTTGCTGCTGCATTGTCTCGGTCTGCTTCTCTGCTACCGGTATTCCTCACGACAGCATAGCATGAGCTACCATGTTCGCAAAGTTTTGCATTAGGTCTTCTTTGTTGTCCTCAAATATTGTTGATGATTCCTCTCTCGCCCTTTGATTTCGTATTTGATGTCTTAGCGGCATTATCTGATTACATAAAATCATAAATTTAACTTACATTCTAAACCTTATTGTATAAGTTTAACATGTAACGCAAAGTTTTATACAAAACTTATTCCATTAATGAAACATTGATTCGTAATCATCAATTCAAAGTACTTTACATAACATAACACATGATCGCTATCCTTTTGTGACCACAAAAGCTCTGGAATTACCGTAATAACTTATACAAAAGTTTGAGAATAATACATTACACCCTTACATTATCAAACACACATAATCAACTACTAATCCTACTAATTTCCTAAGTCACGGTCTTTCATCTTTCTTTTCCCTTTCTTGCTTGGAGCTGCACACAATTTGTTAATTCCCGCTCCCATTTGATCAATTTGGATTTTAAGCTTATCTTGTTCTTCTATAGTTTCTATTAACGCCTTTCGTAATTGGTTATTTAGTAGCTTTTCTATTTCCCACAGATTTTCTAGAGAAGAAACCTTGTTCTTCGATTCTCAGATTTCATTGATGCTTGATCACCCCCACTTTAGTGTCTGAATCAATATCTATTAGTTCCACCATTTCGGATCTCTGCGGTACTACGCTTTCCAATACCACCACCTCATCAAGGTTATCGCTCTACTATGAGCCTCTATTTCAACTTTTGGCTTTGATATCGGCTCCTTTTACTTACATCGAGAGTATCCTAATTCTTTTCCACCGACATCTACACACAACTTATGTTGATTAGTAAATAATATATACACACAAAAAACAATAGTTTTATAAGAGTTATCTTTTATTTTGTTCAACGATGAACTTATTCAATTCATCTCCTTTTAAACTCTATATGAGTTATCTGTATTTTCAACGTTTCTCTCTGTTCTAAGGTTATAGCCTAAGGTCGATCCCATCTAAGGTTTCTAACCCTAAAGCTTTAATACCAACCTGAGATGCTCCCAAATTCGGGTACTTGAAACCCGAACTCGGTGCTTCACGATACCATTTCTATAAGCTGAATAATGCTAATAATAATAACAATAATATAAAGTTTAAACTTAATTTACATATGCATCAAAGTTTACTCCCAGGTACGAGACCTTTAAACATTCATTACATCATAGATAATAAGTATCATGGTTTAATAAACTATATCTATTACACAACATATTATAAATCTCATTCGTACAGCTTTACTTTCCCCTTGTTCTTGCTTGAGCCTTCAGGTTGATCATACTTAACTGAAAACATTTAAATTTAAAGCAAGAATGAGCATTGGATTGCCCAGCAAGTAATAACAAGAATATATATTAGCTGAAAGAATTAAATGTTTTCTTTGAAAGACACTTCTACAACGAATTAACAGTTGTGAAGTAAGCTGAACCAATAATAACAACATATCACTTTCATATCAAATCTTTGAAACTACGTACAGACTATATCTGGAGATCAGTCAACATACTATGAACATTGTTTTCTATTTTCAAAAGGTTAAATGAACTTCATCTCAGAAAATGGTCATAACTTACTGGGCATGGGGGTGATCACCCATTATGCCTCAGATTGATCAATACTACATGCAAGAATGATATTATCGTTCACTCTATCCACCTTAGGTGCACAAAAGTTTTCCCATATTCGGATGTTCATATTTAGTCGGGAATCCAAACCAAAACAACTGTTGGATACAATAACGTTCTATCTTGTTCAACAATATTTTATGTCTAGTCAATCAAATAGCTTAGACGGCTTTTAAAGTCAATGTATACATACTTGAAATCAATAAGTATGTATCAACATATGATTAATATAATGGTTATCCAAGTGGGGACACTTGTCTAACCCTATATACTGCAATTAACGAATGTAATAAATATCCAAATTATACAATAATAAATGATCGGATAATGTAAGAACTTGTATGAATACAAAGATTGAATACATAATCAATAATAATAGAGTTAATAATTTGGCACAATAATAATATAATTATGAAACTTTCTTACTCATGTCCATTGCATAAAGTAAATGCAAAAGTATGATACTTGCAATCGAAATCACCGCTCAATACAATAACGCAACTTAGATTAATCTTTTATACAAATGACTTATAAGTAATAAGATCATTCGCAATTAGAATAATATATCAGAACACATAGTAATCGCTAATTATAACAATTAAACACATAACCTAATCACATTGTCCCATATGTTTAATAGTCATCGGATCATAAATGCATACATATCTAGTCAATTTATCTAAGTCCGCATCAATTTCAAATATTTCTATATACCGACGGCTTTATCGGTAATTATCGAGTCTAAAACTCTAATCAGAGTTCAATATTCGCTTAGATATTTTAAATATCACCATACTATTTTTTCATAACCTTATAATAATTTTAAAATAATTATTATACTTTATCATGAATTTTCAATCACCAAAATCATTATTAAATAATTTAAATATTAACTAATTCTATTATCATTAATATTAAACTATTAATGAACCTATTGCCAAAATATTAAAGTTATTTATAATAACTCAAAATATTTTTAAAGTATTAATATTACCTTTAAATGATTTTTAAATCAATAAAACCATTTTAAAACTATTTATTTAATATAATTATTAAATAAACTTAATATCATTAATATTAAATTATTATCAATAATATTGATTTATTAATGAAATTATCCTTTAAATATTAAAAGTTATGTTTTATAACTTAAAATATCTTTAAACACTTTATTTTCCTTTAAAAATGATTTTTCTAATATTAAAATCATTTTACATTAGTTTATCTAATATAATTATTAAATGAATCTAATATCCTTAATATTAAAATATTAATATTTTTCATGACAAAAGATCAAAAGTTATATTTTATAACTTAAAATATTTTTTATAATCTCTAAATCATTTTCACATAAATTTTAAATCATTAATTCTATATTTCATCATTTATTTAATATCTTTATTAAGTAAACATGAAAGTCCAAATGATGTCTCTGGTTTGCTTTTCTTTGCGCTTTTCTTTTTTTTCTTTACCAATACCACAATTACACCGCTTCCCAAACGATAACCTACAAAATGAACACAAAATTCATGAAAAGTAACTTCAAAGACACATAAATATAAATTAACTAATTCAAGTAAAGATAACGGATAAGTGTATATAAAATCCACTTATCAAGTACTCATGCAAGACTACACGATCCAACCACCAACAGGTTCATAACATAACATAATTGCAAGATATAGGCTCATGAACAAGCTGTCAGAGCTGTTCTTCATTTCTGGGTTACCCAGAAATGAAGAACAGTTCGACTGTTCACTTTTGGTCTCTCATAACTTATGATCCCAGTATTTTTTCTGTGATTTAATCTTTGCAGTAGCTAACCAACATATACATGAAGAAATATAACACATATAATCACCATAAAAACCATTAACGCGTCAAATATTAATCGGTCAACCCATGTCAGAAATCATGATCATACGTTTTCTGGGTTACCCAGAAAACGGAAATCGTGTTCATCTTACATGGTTTGACCGTACACTACATAAATCCTGTTATTCATTTAGATGTTCTATAAGATTAAATATATAGAATAAACAACAAACAACAAACTTATTACAACAAAAGAAACCAAACAACTAACAACAGAAAGATCTAGGCCCATGAACTTGTTGTCGAGCTTTACGGCAAGTTCATGGTCGCTTAGATTTTCACCAAATAATGCCATACCAACGTGGTTCAACCACTAATAACGTGCAATATAAAACTTATCTAGGCCTCGCTTTTTTGATACACAGAGTATGATCTCATATCGTATCACAACTATAAACTTTCAAAACACAAAATCATTAAAGATCGCAGAGATACAGGGCCTGACATTCGTTGTCAGAAATAAAAAAAAAATTCCAGATTTTGTAAATCTTGAAATCCGAGCCTCTAGATGTTATGGATTCAACATCTAGCAACCCAGATCATCATTAGACACTACTAACAACACATTTAACATAAAAAAACAACATCAAACACATCATCAAAGTTCATAATTCAAGCTAGGGTTTATACCTTTACTTTGATCAATCTTGATCTTAGGCTACTGATTTGTTGTTGGATTTCGTAGGGCTTGATTATGTGACTGATCTAGCTTATTTTTTTGTGGGTTTTGAGTTGAGAGAATATGACTATGCATTTGTGAACAATTTAGGCCATTAAGTGTACTTCCTCTCTCTTGAATCTATATGTATATTGATATGCAATGCTTTTGGCTGCTAGTAATGGCTGAGAATTGGAGTGCTATAGCTCCTAGCTAGATAATAGGGTGGCTGGCCAAATTTTGCAAGATTTGGCTAGCAATAATTCAACTAATGGGACAAAAGGGTATTTTGGTAATTATTTTTAATTTCAAGGGTATTCTTGTCCAATGTTATTAAGTCTAGGGTTTAATCACTAGATTTTACATCTTAAAGTTTCCCAAATAATTTCTAGGATTTGGACAATTAAAAATTAAAGTGTAATAAAATTTTAATTTTAAACACACTAATTAAATTAGGGTTTTTAATAGAAAATTAGGGTTTAAATAATCAGGGTTCCTTAACATCATTAGGGTTCCCAAATTAATAATTAGGGTTTCCTAATTATCATTATAATTTACTAAAATAGTAATTAGGGTTTCTAATATTAGCAGATTAGGGTTTTCAAATAATAATTAGGGTTTCTCCTAATTACAGAAATTATATAATACACAGTAAAATTCATATAACACAAGTACTACACCGTCTCGAACTCATAACCGAGTTTAGCAATTAGAGTTTAATAATACGACATGAGAGTTATGACCTAATTTACCATATTTGGCCCACCATTATCAGTCTACACATTTACAGTACATATTTATAGCACTAAAAAGTTAAAATATAATTAATATTATATTATTATTCTCATCCATTGATCAATACCCAAATTTAGGGTTTGGATTCCATATCTGATTTATTCTTCATATACAACATCAATAATTAAGCTAAAATAATTAACTTAAATATTTTGAACAAATTCATATAATAAAATATTTATTATTATACTTCTAATAATCATTTCATATATTATTTAAATAATAAAATCATGTTTTCATGGAAAATAATTAATAAAAACATTTCGCTTACAAAATTAATTATTATAGAATATAATTTGTAGTGATTAATAATTCTAAAATTATTTATAGGTAATAAATATATTTGCATTTATCATACATTACTTGACACATATTCTCATCATTAAAATAATAAAAAAATTATATGCAAAATTTCTTATTTATTTACATAGAAAATATCAAGTTATTACAATACCCACGAAAGCTCTAGCATTATTTTTGTATATTATTTTCATACTGGATGACTCATTAAATTCACAAATAAAATCAATCCATCCGATCACTTAATTAAAATGGGAGTGTAAAAGGTCTCAATTCCTATTGAGCATCGTGGTTTGAAAACCTCTTTTATAAAACATCATTTGCCATATTCGCTAAAAACTGGAATTTTACATAAATTCAAACTCGTATATAGGTTGAACGAGGCCTCGCAAAACTTTCATATAAAAGCACATTGAACCACACACACACACACACACACACACAGATAATAGTTTCTTGAAAAGAGGCGGTCATCGTGGTAACACGGATGTCGGGGTGCCTAACACCTTCCCCGCAGATAACCAAGTTCCGGACCCTAAATGAATCTCGGTTTACCGACGGCCAGATATCGAATGTCACATCATTGGGTCATGTGCAAACCTTTTCTCGGTTGTGTTGGTACAACCATTTAAAAACTAACTGGCGACTTTTAATAGGTCCCATCATCGACATTATACATGTCTGGACCTTTTTCACTTGTTTTTTCAAATAAATCTCACCTAAAATGAGAACACCAAAGAACAAGTAACGGAAAGGGACACCCAAAAATCCCGACGTCGACATGCCACATCCACACACAAGCATATAACAATTTTGAAAAGTTTGTAGTAGCAGCTTAAGCCCTCTTACTGGAAGTCCCCAGCAGAGTCGCCACCTGTCGACGTCGGGATTTTTATTTGTCCCTTTCTGTTTTTGTTCTTTGGTGTTCTCATGTTAGGTGAGATTTGTTTGAAAAAAATAAGTTGAGAAAAGGTCCTACATTTATATGTCGACGATTGGACTGTGAGAGTTGCCAGTTATTTTTTTATATGGTTGTACCAACACAACCGAGAAAATATTTGCACATTGACCCAGTGATGTGACATTGCTAAACGGGTCTGTGAAACCGAGATTCATTAGGGTTCCGGGGCTTGATTATGCAGAGGGAAGGTGTTAGGCACCCCTCCGACATCCGTGTTACCACGGTGACTGCCACTTTTCAAGAAACTGCTATATGAATGTGGGTATGTGTGGGTAAATGTGTTATTTATATGGAAGTAATGCGAGGCCTCGTTCGCACCTATATACACAGGGTTTGAATTTGTATAAAATTCATTTGTAAACAACATATGGCAGTGATGTAACAGTAGTCACAATGGTCATCTTTAAGACTGTTATGTTTTCGGGGGCAATCGGAGGTCGTCGGGCATGCACATATGCATGTGTAGTGCTCCTGACCATAAAAGATGATATCCTAAGTTATAAAACATGAATGTTAGTAAATATAATGATGTTTAAAATTAATAAATGATGTATTAGATAAGTTATTGAAGCATAGTAAGCATACACAAGAGAGGCAAATCAAGGCAGTGATTTAATGAACGTCGAAACGCCGTGCCAAGTGTTAACGAACTTAAAAAGTCTTTCAATTCAATTGAAATGAATATTATAGGATATGAAATGGGTTTAATATATTATAAGGTTAAGTGCGAGTTCTTAAAACTCATACTTATGGTAGGTTTGTGACTCATAATTATATGGTATGTTTTTGAACACCTCAGCGAATGGACGCCTATGGTCTGACTAGGATAAGTTCTTAAACTCATATGATTGTGGCAAGTTCCTGAACTCATAACGTGTGGTAAGTTTGGCAAACTAGGTATAGATAAGTGTGAATGGAGTATTGAGGATGTGTTGATCGATTTCGCAATCAATGAATACGTGCAAGTATACACGGTCAACAAGTAATAAAGTGAAAGTAGAGTATCGTTCCCACGAGGAATTATTTAATAAAAATCACCAAGTACTAATTCTTAACCAAACTAATTTTATTTAAACAATCTCAAATCGTGTTTTTTCTAATTAAGAAAACTAAATTAACTAATTAAAACTAAGATTTTAACGAATGAATTCAAATAAATAAAGATTAAGACTTCAATATCCCCAATTATGAATTATAAATCAATTATCCAATTATCCCAATTATTATGCCTCATTTGAATTGTTAATGAGAATTCTCAAATGCCAAAAGTCCTTTTCCAAGTGATCAATTGCCTTCTATTTAATCCAGATTAATCTTGCTATATTCCTATGCAAAACAATTGAATTAAACTCTTTCCAATCCCAATTCCTTACGTGTTACACGCGTGTAATGAGATATTTCCATTCAATTCACAAACCTAATTTTTCACCATGCAAATAACTAAGTCACATGATATCATGCCCAGCCTCTAACCCTAGAATTCTCTTCCAATTCCTTCTAGAGTAACAAAGTAATTATCGATCAAATAATTAAGCAATAAGCACAAGACAAGATAAACAACTCACTTTAACATAAATAATTAGAATATAATGAATAACTAATTCATAGCCATAAAGAGTTCAATTGAAATCTCAAAAATAGTTAGTTCATAATTAATGAATTAAAACCAAGAATCCACAACCAATAGACATCAAAAGATAAAAGTAAGATGAGAGCAGAGAATAGAATCATTATCAAGAAATGATGCTCCCTTCTTGCTTCTTGCTCTCGATCTTCAATGGTCTCCAAGTTGCTTCAATCTCCAAAACTAATAAGAACTAGGATTATTTTCTAATCTAAAGGAGTGTTTAATCTAGGCTAAGCTATGTAATCTCCCTTATTTTATGCCTTACATCATGTATTTATAGGTTACAAGTACCATTTTAGTTTTGGAACAACCCCTATCCTATTTGAGTCAAAAGGTGTCAAAATTACCAAAAACGCTGTATGAGCCGCATACTCAAACCCTTCCCCAGCGCCCCAACACCGGGCAACGGCAATGAGTTCTCTTCTAAGCGCCTTTACATCAGAAAATACACTAAAATCGCGCCCCTGCTGTTGCCCAAAATATGACATTTTCTACTCCGACGCCTTTTGGGAAAATGGTCATAACTTCTTCGTCCAACTCCGATTTTGATGATTCAAGATGTTCCGGAAGAGGAGAAGTAGATATACAACTTTCATTCTTGAAGTGTGTTGAAATAATGTCAGAGCTATAGTCAAATTGGTCTCAAGTGGCTGCTATGTAAATGGCAAGTTTAAAAGGCTAATCTAGCCACCCCAAACATCGATCCATGTAACTTTGTCCCAATTCCTATAAAATAACATAAAACATGCATGAATAGACACAAACACATAAAAACATCCTAAAAGACTTAAGAACAACAATAAATTAAGCCCTAATATATCCAATTCATGGGTATAAAACTCACTCATCAAATACCCCCAAACTTAAATCTTTGTTGTCCTCAAGCAAAAACACAAAAATGTTATGCAATGCAATGTAATGAAACTAATCTATATGCCTACTAATCCAACAAAAGAATGATGTAAACAAGTCTATTCAACCTACTTTTAGAGAAATCAAGTAAACATAATAATACATCATATTAAAACAAATCAAGAATTTCCCAATCAATCATCAAAATCTTAGATCATTATCACCGATATAGTGTGTGTGTGCTCCACAACAATGTTAATCGATATAAAATCAAATTTAAGACATAATAGATATCTTTGAAGGCATCATACAAAGCAAATTCACAAAATTCACGAACAAGCTATATCCAACTAAAGTCAAACATCCACCAAGTTCAAGAGTCTAACTGGGATACTTATGCTTTACTTTTCATACGGGGCTTTTTTGCTCTTTTCCCGCTTTTATTGTTTTTTTTTAACCATAATCGTGCAATGTCTCATTCCATTAGGCTAACAATTGTCACCCCTTAGCGAGCTTTCACCAACGACTCCTGCACTATATAAGACGTTAGGCGCTTAGGTTTTAAGATACCCTTCTAGCGCATTTCTACTCAAGTAACAAAGGCCCCAAACAAAACTAGCCACTAAATTTTTTTTTTTTTTTTTGTTATAGATGGTTGGTGAGTGCGCTTTACGCTCCATCTCACGCTTGTGTTTATGGGGAGTGTTTCTCCTCAACCCACCACAAGACTCAACATGTTTTTTTTTTTTTTTTTTTAAAGCTTATATACCCCAAAATTTCCCCCAAACTTAAGTTTTTATCAAAATTTAGCCATCTCCGCTTTATTCATGTCTTTCATTCCTTCACACTAGTATTATACTTAGAAATCCATTATGTATCAATTTAAACTTAATCAGCTAACATAGTCATTATTAACGTATAACCTTGATTATACCAGTTTCAAACAGAAAAGATTCAATTCATAACAAGAAATCACATCAAACCCTCAATATTCAATACTATACTTATCTATTTAACTCCAGCCTCATCATTGGCCAAAATAGACTTTTACTATCTAACAATTTGGAATCATGCAAATATAAACTAACCAAGAACAAACATAGTAAACTAACTACTATTTTTATGATTTTTAAATTATTTTTTAAACAAAAAAAAACGAATGCAACAACTAAATGTAAATAACTCAAAAACATAACGAACTACAATGTAAATAACTAACTATATGCAATACGACACTAAAATGCCCCCAAACTTAAACTAGACATTGTCCTCAATGACCTGAAATAGAAAAAAATTAAAGCAAGAGGACTTCCCGAAAAATATAGCAATCTTCCTCCTCGCCCGCTTAAGTTTGGAGAATAAAGCAAGACATGGAACAAATTGGGCACCACACTTGAATTTGACTTGAATAACTCAGAAAACCATGATAGAAGCAATTTTATTAAATCCTAAATAAATGCAAATTCAAAACTACTAATATAAAACTTAATAAAAACTAAAATAAAAATTAAACTTGGGTTGCCTCCCAATAAGCGCTTGTTTTATAGTCTCACCGACTTCTTCAATTCTCTATCCAATTCCCCTACGAAGTTGAGGAACCCTCCATCCATCTAAATAATATAGCTTTCAGAGGTTCCCATTTACGATAGCCATTGTATTAAAGTCACCTAGCATGCTTTCTTTAGATAAGATCACATTCAAGAACGCCCAAAGATCTAGGTGGTTTCTCCATTATGTTCCATGAATATATTCTCGGTATTGAAGCTTGTCGGACACAACAATGCTTTCTTCTTCTATCTTCTCCAAATTTCATCGCACCATGGTTTCAAGGTACTTGCTTTTACATCACGTAGAGTATTATTACGACGACACATGACTACCAATTGGACAAGGTTTTGCAAATCTAGCCAACTCTTGAATTGTGGAGGAGAAGGCACTTGAGGCACAAATAATGGTGGCTCATCATCATTGGTTCTCACAATTAGTTCTTCACCGACCTTGTTGTCATTATCCCCCCACTTGTCTCCTCTTTTTCATCTCGTGGCTCATCCAGTTGTAGATTTGGCTCTGGCTCTCCATCGATCTCCTAATCCATGTCATAGGTCCAGTGTATTGAGGATTCGTTGTTCAACGATGTGCTATCTCTGCTCCACTTGATTTTCCAGATTCTTTAACGATGCCCCATGGCATTGCAAAGTAAGATCTACTTGATTCAATTTCTTATCTTGTTCTCGTTCTTTTGTCGAAGCTCTAATGAATTTTTCCAAGGCTTCTTCCAAACTTGATATCCTCTCTCTGGTTGTTGAGTCGAATTTTGAAATCGGAGGTGTTTTGTTGTCTGTGGTGGTTGAGCCGCAACTTGATTGTTACTCCATGAAAAATCCGGGTGATACCCCCAACCTCGATGATAGTTGTTGGGATAGACATAATTATTGGGGTAATCACCACTATACTTTAGATCGGCTCAAAATCGATGGCGATTGATAACTCGTATGATTTCCAAAGACAATAATCACAAGTAACCGCCATATACTTTGACGATCACCGAGCTTCAAAAAAGCTTCAAACATCCTCGAAAGTGTCTCAATCAGTAACGACAATGCGTAAAAGTTTCTCGAGTCTTTCAATCTCCGCTCCCCTTGGTTGAGTCATGTTCGTGTATGGCCATTGATACACAAAGCCATCCATGGTACCAAAAGAGAGAAATATAGAAAGAGAATTAAAATAAAATAAAATGTTTAAATTAAGACTAATTTGATTGAAATTAATATTGAAACTAATTATTAAATTAATTCCCCAAGAATTACGCCTAAAAAACTTGTTGATCGATTTCAATCAATGAATACGCAAGTATACACTCGAACAAGTAATAAAGTGAAAGTAGAGTATCGTTCCCACGAGGAATTATTTAATAAAATCACCAAGTACTAATTCTTAACCAAACTAATTTTATTTAAACAATCTCAAATCGTGTTTTTTCTAATTAAGAAAACTAAATTAACTAATTAAAACTAAGATTTTAACGAATGAATTTAAATAAATAAAGATTAAGACTTCAATATCCCCAATTATGAATTATAAATCAATTATCCAATTATCCCAATTATTATGCCTCTCAATTGTTAATGAGAATTCTCAAATGCCAAAAGTCCTTTTCCAAGTGATCAATTGCCTTCTATTTAATCCAGATTAATCTTGCTATATTCCTATGCAAAACAATTGAATTAAACTCTTTCCAATCCCAATTCTTTAGGTTACATGCGTGACAGATATTTCCATTCAATTCACAAACCTAATTTTTCACCATGCAAATAACTAAGTCACATGATATCATGCCCAGCTTCTAACCCTAGAATTCCTCTTCCAATTCCTTCTAGAGTAACAAAAAGTAATTATCGATCAAATAATTAAGTAATAAGCACAAGACAAGATAAACAACTCACTTTAACATAAATAATTAGAATATAATGAATAACTAATTCATAGCCATAAAGAGTTCAATTAAAATCTCAAAAATAGTTAGTTCATAATTAATGAATTAAAACCAAGAATCCACAACCGAATAGACATCAAAAGATAAAAGTAAGATGAGAGAAGAGAATAGAATCATTGTCAAGAACTGATGCTCCCCTCTTGCTCTTGCTCTCGATCTTCAATGGTCTCTAAGTTGCTTCAATCTCCAAAACTAATAAGAACTAGGATTATTTTCTAATCTAAAGGAGTGTTTAATCTAGGCTAAGCTATGTAATCTCCCTTATTTTATGCCTTACATCATGTATTTATAGGTTACAAGTACCATTTTAGTTTTGGAACAACCCCTATCCTATTTGAGTCAAAAAGGTGTCAAAATTACCTAAAACGCGGCCCAGTGCCGCACTAAACCCTTCCCCAGCCTTCTTCATACTGGACAACGGCTACCGAGTTCGCTTCTAGCGCCCCTAAGACCGTAAAAATACACTAAAAATCGCGCCCCCGCGCTGGCCCAAAATATGACATTTTCTACTCTGACGTCCTTTGGGAAAATGGCCATAACTTCTTCGTCCGAACTTCGATTTTAATGATTCAACATGTTCCGGAAAGAGGAGAAGTAGATCTACAACTTTCATTCTTGAAGTTTGTCGAAATAATGTCAGGAGATATAGTCAAATTGGCTCCGAAGTGGCCGCTATGTAAATGGTAAGCTGAAAACGCGAATCTATCCACCCCAAACATCGATCCATGTAACTTTTGTCCCAATTCTTATAAAATAACATAAAACATGCATGAATAGACACAAACACATAAAAACATCCTAAAAGACTTAAGAACAACAATAAATTAAGCCCGAATGTATCCAATTCATGGGTATAAAACTCACTCATCAGGATGATAGGAATAGATAGACCTATTAAGCAATGGATCATTATAGAAAGTGGAGTTGATGGTGGAAGCATAGGTATTCTAAATCTACTAGCTATGCTAGACTTTCAAAATTTATTGACTTCGTGCTGATGTTTACACTTTTATTTTCTTGAAAAACATTGGATCAAATGATGGAACCAATGAGTTTTAACAACAATATCAAGTATTCAGATGTCTATGCTAATTGCTTCTTGCTAGACAAAAAATGATTTGCAATATATCAAAATGTATTTTATATCATTAATGTATCATGTAACTCGGGTGCAAAGATGATAAAAACGATGGATTCATTAATGCAAGATTACCTAGTGTTGGATGTGATCCAAGGATCGTCAGCCCACTATGGTATGATGTAGTATGATAAAATCACCAAATGATTTTAATCCTCAACGAATCAGTAAATACAATGCGGTATCATGACGTCATAAAAAAAAGATTTTTGAGATTTCGTATGTATATGTATATTTCGGTTGATGTCTGAATTGTTGTAGAGCTCTATGTTATTTGATTCAGCTAGACAAATATTGAAAGATGTTCATGAAATTCAAGAGTTTCTTGAGAAGTTATGCCAAACCAAATTGTTTTGGTGCGGATTCGATGTTGAAAAGTCGAGATGAACAACCCTATTATTTAGGGGTCAAGCTTAGTTTATACTTTCATGCTAAAATGTTTGAGCACAATACATGTAATGAAGGATTGATCCCTAAGTACCTTGGAGTCCTTATAGTCGTGTGACTGTTAAAGTTAAAGTTGAAAGATTACTTATAAATGTGGACATGGTTCATGATCATTAGACCCTCAGTTGAATGCTTGCAATCAAAATTCTGAGATGAACAACTCTTTTATTAGAGGTTGCGCTTAGTTTATACTTTGCGCTGAAATGTTTGTGCACAATACATAGTACGAAGGGATTAACACCTTAAGTACTGAGCGTAATGCATATAGTCATTACAAAACACTACGTTGTGGCCCAACGTAGTGGTACAATAGGTTGGCCACCTAGTGTACGAGTGGAGGGTGTTTTTAGTCTTTGCATGTGATTGATAAACATTCTGCCAAAGAGGGTTTAAAGTGTGAAGAACCGGAGGGTGAAGCACTATTAAACCTAGATAATAGAGTTCACGGTCTTGTGACCCCTCATCATGATTCGGAATCTTTTAAATTCCTGAGTTATTCATACTACTTCCCAATTATTGAACAAATGTGGAAGATTCTTGTTATTCTGCAAGATGGAAGTGAAAAAGGAAAGTATTCCTTAGAAAGAAGTGAGTCGTAGAATACGACACTAGATGATGAATATGTTGAATAAGTGAGAAAATAGATTTTGAAGTAAGAAGGAGATGAGTTATTAAAGAATAATGTAAAACTTTTAATAGAAAAGTTAATAATTATAGAATGATCTTTGTGGAAATGAAGTGGTTATAAAACCCAAGGAATGAATGAAGTATTAGTGTAAAATCTATTTTGTTATATTGAATGAATAAAAATTTCGAGGACGAAATTCTTAGAAGAAAGGGTGAATGTAATATCCTGAGTGTTTATGATAGTGATCCTTAGAAAAGGAAATGAATGGGTTAAAAGATATATAATACTCAGAATATAATCGAGTTCAAGTGAAGGTTATGAAATGAAACCTGTAATTTGTTAAAGTAATGAATGTAGTAGGAAATATAAAACCTATATTTAGATAAAATGATGAAAGATTACTCTGAGTTATTTATTTAAATTGTGTCTTCGATTCTGAGGACAGAATCTTTGTAAGTAGGGAAGATTGTAACGAATGAGTAGTTTGAGTTGTGATTCTGAGGACAGAATCCTTGTAAGGAGGGAATGATGTAACAATCCAGATTTTTAATTAAATATTTAAATATTTATCGAATTATATAAATATTTAATGGATGTGTTTATCGTTGAATAAGTATTTGTTTAATTGATTTGATGTGATTTGATTATTTATTTATTTAATAAATAATTAATGAGTTAAGGAAAGTAATTATTTTGAAATAGTAATCTAATTTAATTTATTAATTAAGTTAGAGAGTTTATAATGATTAAATAAATTATTATATTATGCAATGAATTGTTATTAGAATTAATCAAATTAAGTATGAAAACTTAATTAATTAGAAAGGTGACAAATAACTATATTATAAGTGGTTATTAAAATAAATTAAAGTAGTTTTAATTTATTTTGCCAAACAAGGCTTAAATATATTAAGTCTTTAATTTTAAAGAGTTGTGCCAAACGGAGCCTTATGGCTTTTGGATTTTTAAATTTGATTTATTAAATATAAATTAAATAAATAAAATATAAATAATATATATAATAATTTTATAACTGATAATTGATTAGGGGCAATTATTATAATGTCAGTTTTTTTTAAAAAAAAATGTCTGCGTTAGTTTTATGTTGTGTTACGTATATTGTATTTGGTTAAGTCTGAGAAAGGAAAAAGGGTAGTGTTTAAGGAAAGAAAAGAGTCTGAGAAATTTTAGAGAGAGCATTTGAGAAAGGACTGAGATTTTAAAAGCTAGTTCAGAGTAGCGATTCTCAGTGAATGGTTTTTCTAAAAGCAACAAAAAGGTATGTTTTATAATCTTAACATAGGTTTTATAGTATAACTATTTAGCCTCTATGTTTCTTGAAACTCAACCTCATCAGTATATAGGTTTTTACAAAAGTGTCTCAGAACCCATGTTTTAGAATTGGTTATGATATTACATGTAATTATAATTGTAATTGTTATAACAAGCACGTATATATGTATATATGTGTTGTATGCTAAATTATGTTCAAAGAGAAAGAAGAATTGGTTTTACAGTGAAAACGTGTATGAACTTCAGTTGTACAAAATCAAAGGTTATAGATGCAATTGTATGCTAGTTGTGAAATTGAAAGTCGGGTATATTAATTGGATATGAACTACAGAGAATTGTAGTTTAAAAGTAATCAAATTGGTGGTTAGTAGGATTTATAGTATTCACGGTGTTTATCAACTGTCAATAATGGAGTTTTGTTTTAAAATATGATTTTCAAGGAATTAAGTTTTCTGTGATTATTGTTTAGTAATTTAAACTGGTATATGCATGTTGGGTAGTGTGTATATGTGTAATTTATATAAGTTAGCATGTTAATTTAGATGTTAGCAGTGTTAAATGTATGTAAATTAGTTGTTCTGTTTCTCCGATGGTTGGGTTCTCGCAAGTTTCGGCGCCATTGCAAATTCGAAATTTGACCCAAAAGATCGAAATTCATGCCCCTACCGCCATCGCTTAGCTTAGTCCTCGCGCCCCAGCGCCTGAATTGTAGTCTGAGTCAGACAATTTTGGCCTCCTGTAGTAAAATGGCCATAACTTTCTCATATGAACTCCGATTGAGGATATTCAAAATGATCCGGAACGAGGAAGAGTAGACCTACAACTTTCGTTCTTAAAGGTTTTCAATTTGAGGTCTGGAACAGTAGTCACAATGGTCATCTTTAAGACTATTATGTTTTCGGGGGCAATCGGAGGGCGTCGGGCATGCACATATGTATGTGTAGTGCTCCTGACCATAAAAGATGATATCCTAAGTTATAAAACATGAATGTTAGTAAATATAATGATGCTTAACATTAATAAATGATGTATTAGATAAGTTATTGAAGCATAGTAAGCATACACAAGAGAGGCAAATCGGAGTATGATTTAATTTAACGCGTCAAACGTCGTGCCAAGTGTTTAACGAACTTAAAAAGTGTTTCAATTCAATTGAAATGAATATTATAGGATATGAAATGGGTTTAATATAAAACCAATAAGTAGTCCTAGCAAGACTTAAGCACTTGAATGAACTGCGAATATGAAATATAGTGAGATATAAGTTGAAAGTTAACATAATTAAGTTGAACATTGTGTATTTATGATAGGAAGGGTTATAAGACGTTGAATAATGTTTACATTACAACTACTATGCGTTGCTATGTGACTAATGGTTGATGTGTATGATTATATAATTGTGTAGGGCACGTAAAGTGTAGATAACTGTAAGCTGTTAAACTGTTATTGGTATACAACAATCAAGGCAAGTCTTTCAATTCCTATTTGTTACGTGGACTTGATGAACTGTTTTAAATTGCATGATATGTTATACATGTTGAAATCATGAAATGTTAAAGTCGATAGATGACTGCATTGGTTTGGCTAAGTAATGATGATTGAGTAAGGAACTCAATCTTTATATTTGGTATGTGAATTAAAAGTATGTATGCCATGTTACTTTAATGAGATGTATATCGAGCATGTTATTATGTGTTATGTGATACATGAAAACTGTTAGACTTTGCTGGGCTGTCGAGCTCACTCTTGCAAATAACCACTTTTGCAGGTCAAGATTTTAAGGTAAAGATATGTGCTAAGTGAGTTATAGAGATCTATATTCACAAAGATTGCTTATGTTTTATGAGAAATGTATTTCATATTTTGAACGTAACATGTTGAATTGTAAGTTGAGCTATCCAATGTATATGGATATTTAGTTATGATGTAAGACTTTGTATAGTCATTTTGTTGTACCGATTCATGATATAAGATTGAATCAAAGAGATGTAATGTAAAGGTTGCGATTCAGGGAAAGAAAGAAAGAAATGTATAAACGTTTTAAATATTCCGCAATTTTAGTGTTTTTAATATCGAATAATGATGTAAAATTAGAGATTTAATGTATGGTTAACGACCGAAGTTGAGATTTAAATGGTATGCATTTTGGGGTCAATAAGAAACGCCTGGATGTAAAATCTGTGCTCGTCGAACAAAGATCGACACATGATTCATATATATATATATATATATATATATATATATATATATATATATATATATATATATATATATATATATATATATATATATATTTAAAGCAAATAAACGCCTGCATCAAGTTCAGGCTTAATCGAGGCATAACTCGATAATGTTAGTCCATATATAAAAAATATATATATAAGTATATATATATATATATATGTACAAACTAAAATGAAACCACGGACCTAAGTCCGAACATACACACGCAACACGACTCTCAACGTGAAGAATGGTGTGTGCAAAGATGATGAGAAAGGCTTTAAAGTGTATAAGAAGGCTTACAGTGGACTGCCAAATAAGACTTCAATAACTTTAAATGGATGAACACTCGACTCCCGCCGGTACAAAATAGAAGCTATATGTGAGCTCACAAGTGTTTAAAATGAGAAAGCACTCAGTGTAGGGTGAGTACAAAGCAAATTGGACAGGGTTTCCTCACAATTTTTTCTTCTAAAATGGCCACCCCAAGCCCTCTATATATAGAAGGGGGTGCTGCAGGTCTACCTGCGGATGCCCGGGATGCCCAGGATGCCCAACAATGTGGGTCCCGTCGTGTCGAAGTACGTACACTCGGACAACGCGTTGTTCGCTCGGTCTTTTATAACTTTCAATCCGGGAGTCCAATGGAAGTGTGCCATACCATTCCGGAAAGCTCTTTCTGAGAGCTACACAATGACATAGGATTTGTCCTATTTTGATTCTAGGAAGATGGGTCCATGACCGAAATAGCATTTCTGGATTTCTGTCAGGCAATCCGATGAGCTGTTTTGCGTAGTTTGCGCTCCGAAGTTAAGATATGGTTCTTATGGGACTTCTTTTGAAGCAATTTGAGTTGAAATAAGTGTATTTGATTTTAAGTGAAGTTGAGTTGGCAAAATGACCATTTTGCTCCACTACAAAAAAACATGTCATTGGCGACGGCCTCATTAGCGACGGCAGCATACCTGTCGAGAATGACATCATTAGCGACAAAGATCACCAAATACCAATGGTACTGTCGAGAATGACCCTTCCCGGTCTAAATTTGGTGGGAATTATTTTATGCTGCAGCGTGAAAGGAAGTCATAAGCGACGGCCTTGCCGCTTATTAAGTCAAATCGTAATGTCATCGAGAATGAGGTTATATTTAACCCCGACTTTCATTTTTTCTTCGTTTCTTTCTCTTTTCTCCCGCCGACTCTCTCGACCTCACCGTCGCCTCTCACCTCCTCTGTCCGCCTCCTCCTCCATCCTCGTTGTCACGCTACCATCAACGTTGTCGTACCTCTCTATTTCTTCCTCCCACCGACTGGCCTTCTTCCCCTTTCTTGCTCCCCCTTCCTTGGCATGTGCGACCTGCTACCTGTGATCTTTTTGTCCCTCTTGGTTCTGCTGGTTCTCCATTTCTCAGAGCACAACAATTAGTAAGTTAATTTTTTTTTCTTAGGCTTTAATTTGTAAGTTCCAATTTATTTATGTTAGGGTTTAATTGGGTCTTCAATTTTCTTATGTTATCATGCTTGTATTATTGTCTTTCCTGCTAAGTAGTATATATTTTTCCTTTTTTTGAGCATTATTCATCTCTATTATATGTTAGCTTACAGTACTAGTGTAGAATTAATTATGTGTTAGCAATTTGTAATTTGTGTTGTATAAAATGGTTCTGCAATTTGTAATGTCTTTGAGGCTTTGGTGACTGTGTATTGGCATATGTGTATAGTGGTAAAGTAAGGCTGTTTCCAAAGCTTACTGTACACTTTCTCAGATAAAAAAGACTTCAATTATGGTTAAGTAGCAATTTATTAGCAGTTTGTTATTTAGAAAAGCAAAAACTGTATCGGATTTTTGCTGTAAAAAAAGGTAAAGAGGAAAGGTGAAATTGTATTGTCTTTTTTGTTGTAGAAAATAAAGGAAGTATCTTGAAATGTGACCTACAAAATGTTAACTTAAGCTCTAATGAAAACATTTTACTGCTTTTAAGTGGGCATTAGAGCTTCCGAGCATTACCCTGCTATTAAAGATTATAACTTGATCAACTTGTTATATATAGTTACTATTGTTTGCCTCAATTGTCTCAACTTGTGATTTAGTATCTTTCAATGGCAGAGTTACAATATCCAAAGTTGTTTCTACCGTATTTGATTTGTCCTTTTACTTTAGTGTTTGTCGTGTTGTAAACTTGTTTTAGGATCCTCATGTTTGTTTTCCTTTTCCTAGTTGAGAGGTATATACTTGGACTAACATGATAGCTGAAGAAAGGTAATTGATATACTTTATGGTTTTGGCTAAAAATTGTATCTTTCAGGTTGAAATTGAAATATGTTTTTATCTTCATGCCCTCTTTTACCAAAATTTCATTATACTTTCACACGTGTATATTTTCATATAGTTTAGAAGCTTAGAAACCCGCTTTGAGATTCACTTAGTAGAGTGGATCTCAAATAGTCCCCTGCTTTGGGGATCGTTCTTGTATGTTTCGATCTCACTTAGGTTTGGTGTTAACGACTTGAGCACGCCTTTATATTTTTTGAATTTTTGGTCAATATATATCTCTAGACGTTCTTCGGGTACATATTTAGACTACGATGTATTAGTCTATTTCGTGTACTTGAAGACCATGGGAGAGGTGTCATCTTTAATTTCCTCGAAAATTTAAAGATGTGTTCAAGTTGTTGGCATCAATGAGGCGCATACATCCTGAATGGGATAGAAGCCCACCGTTGCTAAAGTGGGAGATGAAGTTAGGAAACTCATAAACTTGCATATACATTTACTTGGAGACTTGTTTGTGTTTGTCTAACTTTCCATATATATAGCAGACAGTTGTCCAAGATGTCTGTTGATCGAAGTTAGATGGAACGTAGGGTAGCTAGTGATAGGAGTGGGCTTAGCTCTGAGTATCTTAGTGGGGTTGAACAGTTTCTTAACTTTGTGTTTGAGCAAGTCAGCGGCGATGAGATCAGATGTCCTTGTAAGAGGTGTGTGAATGAAGTGTGGAAGGAAAGGAGTGATGTCATGTGCGACTTATTTGCGTATGGGTTCAAGCAGGGTTATACGACATGGATCTATCATGAGGAAACCTAGTTGGATGAACATGAATCAGAACCAGAATCCGGAGGTGACGAAACCTTTGACTGTACTAACATTATAGTCGAAGATACTGGTTCATACTTCCAGTGGAATACAGACAGGGATGGCAGTAGCGTCGACCAAGAGCCGAATGATGGTGCTAAGGGTTTCTATGAGTTATTGCATGAAGCAGCGACACCACTATATGATGGGAACGAAAAACACACTGTCTTATCTGTCGTGACTAAGTTTTTACACTTCAAGAACGAGCATGACTGAAGCGAGAGAGGTTTTACATTGTGAAGGAGTGCTTACCTACAGGGAATAAGTTACCGGAGTCGTACTATGATGTGAAGAAAATGGTCAAAAGGCTCAATCTAGGGTATGAGAAGATTGATGCTTATGAGAATGACTGTATGTTGTATTACGGTGATGTAAATAAAGATAAGAGGTCATGTGATATTTGTGGTACAAGTAGATATCGTGAATAAGCGTAAGAAAAAGGAAAAAGACGCGTAGAGAAAAGATCTTTACGTTACTTTCCCATTGCCCCGAGGCTTCAATGGTTGTTCATGTCAACACATATCGCCGAGGATATGAGGTGGCACTCTACACGGACATAGTTGAAGGTCAACCGATGCACCGCGATGGGCTTGAATGGAAAAATTTTGATAACAAGCACCCTCGCTTCTTTGAAGAGGTTCGCAATGTTAGGCTTGGACTTGCTACGGATGGGTTTAATCCGTTTAACTGCCCTACACAAAGCCCTACTCAACTTGGTATTGTGATTATTGTGGTGTATAACCTCCGCCTTCGATGTGCATGAAAGATCCCTACATGTTCATGTCACATCGATTCCGGTGATAAGAGTCCGAGTAAAGACATCAATGTATACCTCAGGCCGTTAGTTGATGAGTTGAAGATGTTGTGGGAAAAAGGGGTTCAAACTTATGATGTATCTCTTAAGCAGAACTTTGACATGAGGGACTCGATTCTGACATACGGAGACCGAGTTATCGCCCAATTTGCAAAACTAGCCAACACTTAGCCAAAAAGCCGAAAAAAGGTCAAAACCCGCATCGGCTGTCCGAATGACACGCAAACACACACATAGCACCGCGTAGGCAATAGACACGTGTTACAACTGACGGAACTCAATTCCGATATCCGGAGCTCGAGTTCGAGCCCCGTACGCCTAACTTGAGAAAACTTAGGAAATTAATCGAAAAAGAGACCAAAACCGCCTCGGTGGAAATCAGGTTAACACGCAAACACGAGTAATAGCACCGCGTAGGCAATGAACACGCTACATAACCGACGAGACTCAATTCGACATACGGAGATCGAAAGTTATCGCTTTAGTTTGCAAAACTAGCCAACACTTAGCCAAAAAGCCAAAAGAGGTCAAAACCCGCGACGGCCATCCAATGACACGCAAACACACACATAGCACCGCGTGAGGTGTATGAGACAGCGCTATAACCGACGGACTCGATTTCGATATCGGATCCCGAGTTCGAGCCTCAGACGCCTAACTTGAGAAAACTTCTAAATTAGTCGAAAAAGAGACCAAACCTCGCTTCGGGCCGTCCGCTTAACACGCAAACACGTAATAGCACCAGCGTGAGGCAATAGACCCGCATTACAACCGACGGGACTCGATTACGACATACGGAGATCGAAGTTATCGCCAGATTTGCAAAACTAGCCAACACTTAGCCAAAAAGTCAAAAAGAGTCAAAACTCGCGATCGGCCGTCCCGAAAGACACGCAAACACACATAGCACAAACATAGATAATAGACACGTTACATAACCGACGGACTTCGATTCTCGGCATACTGAGCCTGAAGTTCGAGCCCCGTCGCCTAACTTAAGAAAACTTAGGAAATTAGTCGAAAAAGAGACCAAAACCCGCCTCGGTCGTCCAGTTAACACGCAAACATAAGCAATAGCACCGCGTAGGCAATAGACATGCGTTACAACTGACGGGACTCGATTTCAACATACAGAGACCGAGTTATCGCCCAGTTTGCAAAACTAGCCAACACTTAGCCAAAAAGCCAAAAAAGAGGTCAAAACCCGAATTGGCCTTCTGAATGACACGCAAACACACACATAGCACCGCATAGGCAATAGACACGCGTTACAACTGACGGGACTCGATTCGGACATACGGAGACCGAGTTATCGCCCAGTTTGTAAAACTAGCCAACACTTAGCCAAAAGCCGAAAAAGAGGTCAAAACCAGCATCGGTCGTCCGAATGACACACAAACACACACATAGCATTGCGTAGGCAATAGACACGTGTTACAACTGACGGGACTTGATTCCGATATACGGAGCCCGAGTTCGAGCCCAGTACGCCTAACTTGAGAAAAGTTAGGAAATTAGTCGAAAAAGAGACCAAAACCCGCCTCGGTCATCCAGTTAACACGCAAACATAACCAATAGCATCGCGTAGGCAATAGACACGCATTACAATGGACGGGACTCGATTCCGACATACGGAGACTGAGTTATCACCCAGTTTGCAAAACTAGCTAACACTTAGCCGAAAAAGAGGTCAAAACCCGCATCGGCCGTCCGAATGACACGCAAACACACACATAGCACCGCGTAGGTAATAGACACGCGTTACAACTGACGGGGCTCGATTCCGACATACGGAGATCGAGTTCGAGCCCAGTTTGCAAAACTAGCCAACACTTAGCCAAAAAGTCGAAAAAAGAGGTGAAAACCCACATCGACCGTCCGAATGACACGCAAACACACATATAGCACCGCGTAGGAAATAGACACGCGTTACAACTTATAGGACTCGATTCCGATATACAGAGCCCGAGTTCGAGTCCCATCCGCCTAACTTGAAGAACACAAACTAAAATAATGTAATTATGTTTTCATTCTGATTTTTGTTATTAATATTTTAATTTTGTAGGGTCTTGTTGACAAGACTCGTGGAGAGGGAAACCACTGGTGATGACCGATTGAGGATGACGACGACCTCCTCCAAAGACAAGGTGATGAACGCCGAGTTGATGACGAAAGACCTCCAAAGATACATGGTAATGACCGCCGAATCGATGACATGGAGACAGACGACGGGTTGTAGTTAGTTTAGTTTATGTTATATTCTGAGTTTCATGTGTGTATTTGTACAATTTTTGAGTTGTACCGACGACCATTATATTTTTTATCTATATATTTGATTTGGGTTACTAGTTTATAAGAGGTATAGTTGTGATTTGATGGTTGTTATTAGTTTATAACAGTGTATATTTGTAATGAATGAGAAAAATTTTGAAATTAAAAAAATTCAAAATTTATGTAGTCATTCTTAACGGGGTAATGGCGATGGCTATGCTGTCAATCAAAATGACTTATAGCGACAACACATGAGGTGATGGTCATTGTCGACGGCTCTATGTTAGTCTTGCCGACTACTTGCATCCGCAGAATGGGTTTTTCCTCAAAAAAGCAGGGGCCTTTAACCGACGCTTTGTTGCCGCTCAATGACTCGCTGGCGTTAATGACAATGATGCCGAATACCGCGATAGAGAGCTGGCGATGATGACTGTGGGGTGATTTGGGTCGACGGTGGCCGGCGCGTGCACGTTGATGACCTCTTCTACGCCGACGCAAGATAATTGATGGCGGCCGGCGATGTTCCGTCGACAATGACCGGTTTCTCAGAGTGCTCCTCCCGGTTATTCTCCGCCAGCAACATTGTAAAGCGCTTTTTCTCATGGTTATCTCTGAGGTTGTCATGCTGTTGACTCTGAATATCCTCAGGGTTATCTCTGAGGTTGGAATTGATGTTGTGGTCCTCCAAGGTTACCTCTGGAGTGTGAAAAGAACGCTTTTGCTCTCCTACATAGTTAATAACAGGAAAAGAAATTTTTGAGTGTCTACAGTCATTTTCTAACTCTGACAATAATTCCGTTGTAGGATCCACCAATGATTGTGTCGTCGTACGAATATTTTCTGATAAAACGAATATTCCCCGACCAATCGAACAACTTGCTTATTTTGCAAAATTTGTAAATATTACCCACAACTATAACATTATAACAAATTCACACCTTAATATTAGAGAAAAAAAATTATTTTTATTCATAAAAATTGGGGTCTTACATGTGTTATATAAGAATGTAGTGTAATAATGCATACATGTTGATGTATTAGCTCTACAAAGTGCAAAACAAACTATTATAGACTAATATGGGTCAAAACTAGTTAAACTAGATCCAACCCATATTTGTAATAATAATATGGGTCCAAAACCAAATAAATTCATCATCTAAAAACAAGTTAATTAACCCAATAGATCCAAGTGATTTTAGTTAACTATATGGTTTTCAACTTAAATTATCAGGTCTAACTCTGAGTACTATCAGTAGTGTAAAATTACACCTTTTTGTTCAATTTTGCACTACAAATTATACCTTAAAAGACACGATTTTGCACTAATAATTATATCACAAGTTAGCGATTTGCTATATTATAAAATTATATATTATATCGATCTCTACAAAATGAATTTTACATTTTAATCTAATTTTAATAATATCGAAGTCTATAAATTACTGTTAGGTTTGGCCTCCAATCAAAATTATATGCAATAATCCGAACACATTATGCCATCTCGAGTTAATCGCCAAATATAAAAGCCTTTTTAAGTTTGTGACATAAGGGCTGTAATCTTTACTCATTTGGAGTTTCTACCAGATCGAATTATGCTCCACACACTACCTACAAGCTTAGTACCTACAAGAGACGATACTGTTTTCATTGTAACTTGACTTATTGAATTTTAATGTTCCTAATTTTTTTATAAATAAAAGTATAAAATTCTTCGGCCACTGGATTTAACATTTTTTGCCTGGAATATGTCATGTGCATATACTTGCAAAACAATTCCACGGATAGTTACAAGATAAGGTGGCAATTACCAAATATACCGTTAAAAACTAAGTTTTCCTTTCATTTTGAGTAGAGTATAGCACGCAATTTATTTCCATAAGATGCTAAATCTGATGACTGAAAAAAGTTTTAATTAAAAAAAATAGAGATATTAAGGTTTAATATCTTAAAATTAAAATATTATGATTGATATGCTAAAATGCAAAAATCTTAAGTCTAAAGAGTTTGTTCATTAGTTACTAACATTTAGCGAATTTAGAGCGGTAACGTTTGAAAGTCCAAACGCATCGCACCATCTTTCGTGTGTAGCGTTTGGAATCCAAATACTGCATTAATTTGTGTGTTAAATAAGTTACGTCTCAACTGCGTTTGGAATTTCTAAAAGCGCTAAACGCTCTAAAAACTAATAGACTAACAAGCACAAAATCTATTTAAGCCTTGTAATTTGTACATGAGGATGTATCAAAAATATTTACCTTGTAAGTTGTAACCTACCTAAAGGGAGAGAGATGGAAGATGTGGTGATAATCGGGGCTGGGATAGCAGGGCTGGCAACCGCGGTCGCGCTGAAGAGAGTCGGGATTCGAGCGGTGGTGCTGGAGAGATCAGAAGGGCTTAGAGTTACAGGTGCAGGATTGACCCTCTTTCCAAACGCTTGGCTTGCCTTAGAGGCCCTTGGAGTTGCTCACAAACTCAGTTCTATTTATTGCCCTACTAACAAGTTATGCTTCACTTCCTTATCATCCTTCTTACTTTCTCTAAAATACTAGGTACTCCATAAAAATAAAAATAAATAAAATAAAAAAGTTTCAAAAAAAAAACTCATTTTGACTTTTTGAAATCAATGTATAAAATCTTCATATTTATTAATCATCAATACAGTTCTACAAAAATAGTTTCATTTGCAAAAAATTTATAATATATGTATATATTCTATGTTTATCTCTACATATAATGAGTGTAAGACTGCTTGGTTTAGTAGTTATATTGAAATTGTGTTATTCGCTTGAAGATATTATACTTTTATTATTTTAAAATATAAGATCAATATTAATTTTTAAAGTTAATTTAAAATATTTTTAAACTCAAAATTAACATGAATTTATTTAATTTTATTTCTATGATGAAATTTGCAAATTATCTAAAAAATAATATGTATTGTAAGATTTATTGTTTCATGATTTTTAATTAATGAAAAATATCAGTTTTGTGTTAGAAATGTTTAAAATAATTTTAATAAGTTAATAATGATCGATCTTATAATTTGAGACTAATGTAGTATTATTAAATATTAACATTAATAAAAAGCAGATTCCTATCTTATTTTTTTTCTATATCAGACCGAAAAACTATTCATTCCAAAAGGAGCCAAGCTTCACGAGATATGATAGGGTTATTTAAAATGATATAATATAAATAGAGGGGAAAAGTAATCTATTTGTATAAAAATTATTATTAAAAAATATATATATATAAAAACTCAAAATGGAAAACTTAACCTTAATTGGTGAAACTACATCATTTTAGTAAAGTTTTATTAAGGGGTTGTTTGTTTACATTTGAAAGAGTTTGAATCTGACCGAATAAGTCATTCAGACCGTTTGTTTTGTAATTTTTAAATTATGAATGCGTCTTAATGTGTGTGAATGATTTATCCAAAAAATTATGACTGAATCAGTAAGAAGTAGTGTTGAATGATATTTTTACCTAACTAGCCTCATAGACAATTAAAATTTATATTTAATATCTATCTTTTTTTACTATCGTAAACAAATTTTGTTATATACAAATTGTTTTTTTATTTTTTTACAAATTGGTCAATAACCAATTTAATAAATGTTGTTATAGTTTTTTATTTAGGTTTTGTGGACTAATAGAATGTTATTAATAAAATTTAGTATTTATTCCTAAAATTATATTACTAATAGTATACTCTTTCAAAGATTATTCATAAGTTTATATTTAATTTTTCTTAAATAATACCCTCCGTCTCCCAAATTAATCGCTTTCAGCTTTGATTTTTTAAGTTAAATTGACTACTTTTAGAATTAATAATTAAGCATATATAAATATATTTCTAAAATTATAAAAATTAGGATTAGTAATAAATTGTATATACTTTCTTTTTTATTATAATCTCTTCACCTATATTTTAGCAAAAATAGTAAAAAGATTAGTTATAAAAATGGTCAATTTGACTTTAAAAAGTCAAAATTGAACAATTAATTTGGGATATAGGGAGTATTGTTTATTTATAATTGCATAATAAATTTGTTCATAATAATCCTAAAATTTAAAATAAGAAAATACACGTATTTAGATGTTTTAAACAAACAGTTATCAAACACATCATTTCGTAATTTTATATTCAAAGTTTCTATTTCATTCAACTTATTTAGATTATCTTATACATTCAGAACTTTTCATGTAGCTTTATCAAACAACGCTTAAGTAACCTTAGTCAAGCTAGGCTATATATATATATATATATATATATATATATATATATATATATATATATATATATATATATATATATATATATATATATTCTTTTTTGTTGAAATTTCAATTATGCGTCTGTTCATTCCTTTAATTCTAATTTTTTTCCCTTGTTATTTTTTGTTTTTTTTCTATGCTGTACGTATCAGAATAATAACAACATATAGCAATGGAGCCACGCAAGAAGTCCCAATGGTTGGAGCTAGCAGGTGAGGAAAGAGAAAGAAAATTTTCTTTTACTGCAACATTTGTAAATAATAACCTGGCAGGTATAACAATAAAATTGAAGGAGTAGATATTAAGAAGGCAAAAATGTTGGGATAGAATATTAATTTTATTTGGATAAATATGCTCTTGTTATTACTTATTAGAATGGAATGGACCATATTTAGGGCATATTTGTCCAAATAATATTCATTGTCATGTTCTCAGTATTTTTGTTCTAGGGATATCACTCCCTAAAATTTATTCTAATATTGGACTTAATGATCCAAAAAACTTTGAACTTTTTTTTTAAAATTTAACTCATGAACTCTTCTTTTCTTTTGTCTTTTTCTTTTTTTTGACAAAAAACCTTTCAACTTTAATAATTAGGCAAAAAAATAACATTGAAACTAATGAGAGGTAAACCATGGTAGATTGATGTGGCATTTTATATGACATATGATGTGGCACGTTACATGATATTTTTTTATTAATAAAAGTAATTATTTACATTTTTTAATAGTTAAGTAAATTAAAATTAATTTATGAGAATTGGAAGAAAAAAACAACAACAAGGGTCATCACCCCCAATCCCCAATGTATCACCAACTTCCTCCTCTCTGCTCGTCATCATCCCCACGCCCGACTTCCCCACTCCCCCGCGCATGGTCATCACCATCAGTATGTAATGATTTGGCTTAATCAAATCAATTACATTCAATTTTAATCTCTGAAAATAATGATTTAAAAAGAAAATTCAAAAAATAGGGAGAGAAAATATTGAAGAAGTAGAGAGATTCAGAAGAATATAGAGAGAGAACAATTCGTTATCATTCAATATCCTCAGCAATTACAATCTGTCGAGTATATAATACTGAGCTCACTTCTACCACACCTCTCTCAGTAAAGCAACAACAAAAACCACAATAGGCATGACTCACTCTTGTTAAAGGAAAAGGCTATATTAACCTTATTACAATAAAGAAAAAGACAACAATAACCATGATCTCCAAACTAACTATATCAGCATAACAGCATGAAGGTATCCTTACAGTCCACCCTCCATAAGAACAACCTTGTCCTCAAGGTTGGAATTGAGGAAATTGCTTGTGAAACTTGTCCCAATCTTCCCAAGTAGCTTCAGATGGTAAAGTGTTGGACCATTGGACTAACACTTCAGTTGCTGTTGCATTATTCTTCTTTAACCATCTTCCTATCTAGTATAGCTAATGGCTCTACCAGAAATTGACCATGAACATCCAGTAAAGGGAGGTCTGCAGAGCTTGAACAATTAGAACCAATTTTCTTCTTGAGTAGTGACACATGAAAAACAGGATGGACTCGAGCATGGGAGGGTAACTGAAGTCGATAAGCCACAGTTCCAATCTTTTCTAGTATAGGGAATGGGCCAAAATATTTTGGAGCTAATTTCCCAAGAGTATTCTGAGATAAGGTAGACTGCATGTAAGGCCTAATTTTCAGATAGACAAGATCCCCAACCACAAATGATCTTTCACTCCTTGCTTTATCTGCATAATGTTTTATCTTGGATTGAACAGCTACTAAATTGTACTTAAGGAGTTGAAGTGTTTAAGTTCTATCTTTGCAACAGGCCTTAGTAGTAGGATCATGGACTTGGCCAAATTGATGGAAGTTGAGATGTGGAGGTTTATAGCAATATAAAGCCTCAAAAGGTGTGATTTTAAGTCCACTGTGGTAATGAGTGTTGTACCACCACTCAACCAATGGAAGCCAATTAAACCAATGTTTAGGTCTTTGAGAGACCATGTACCTCAAATAACATTCCAAGACCTGATTAAGCCTTTCAGTCTGTCCATCTGATTGGGGGTGGTATGCAGAACTCAATTTTAGTTTGGTACCAACCAGTTTGAAAAGTGACTGCCAGAACAAACTTACAAAAATCTTATCTCTATCAGAAATAATTGTAGATGGAAAACCATTGAGCTTGTAGATATTATTAATGAAAATTTGGGCTAGATCTTGAGCAATAAAAGGATGATGGAGAGGTATAAAATGACCATACTTAGTGAGCATATCTACCACCACCCATATAACTGTACATCCTTTAGATTGTGGTAGCCCTTCAATGAAATCCATGAAAATATCAATCCATGGACCTTCTGGTATAGGCAAGGGTTGTAACAGCCCAGGTAAAGCCTTAGTTTCATGCTTATGTTTTTGACAAGTGTCACACCCCTGAACAAATTTGACAAGATCTATCTTTATAGTAGTCCCGAAAAGTAATTCCTCAATCTCTCATAAGTGCCTTTAATTCCAGTAGTGACCCCCCATAGGAAAATCATGAAATTCAGTCAACAATTTGATTATCAAAGGAAAATCTGGACTAATCACTAACCTGTCTTGAAATTTGAGTCTCCCGTGCTTGAAGGAATAATCATGGAGTGATTGAGGATCAACTTGCAATTGGATAATAAGGTCCTTTAAGACAGAGTCTGATTCCCAAGACTGGGCTATTTCAATAATCCACTGAGGAAGGAATGTAGATATAGCAACACAGTTAAAATCTATTTCTCCATTCTTAGATTTTCTAGAGAGACAATTTGCAGCCACATTCTCTTTTCCTTTCTTATATACTATTTCATAGTCTAATCCCATCAATTTAGTAATCCACTTTTGTTGGTTAGTAGTGGTCACTCTTTGGTCTAAGAGGTACTTTAAACTTTGATGATCAGTTTTGATAAGAACCTTGTTGCCAAGCAAGTAGTGCCTCCATTTAGTAGTAGCATAGATGACTGTCATCAACTCTTTTTTATAGGTAGACCAACCCAGATGTTTTTTTGCTATAGCCTTACTGAGATAGGCTATTGGCCTGCCCTGCTGCATTAATATTGCCCCTAAACCAGTATGAGAAGTATCAGTCTCTAAAATAAAGGGCATAGTGAAATCAGACATAGCTAACACAGGAGTCCTGACCATAGCTTCTTTAAGACTCAGAAAAGATTGAGTGGCCCCTTCATTCCATTGAAATTTGTCTTTTTTTTAACAGTTCAGTAAGAGGCTTACTAATCAATCCATAGTTGTGAATAGATTTCCTATAGTAACCAGTCAATCCCAGAAATCCTCTCAGGCTTTTAATGTTGGTAGGCAGTGGCCACTTGGTCATACATTCTATTTTTTCAAGATCAGTAGATACCCCATGTTGATTAATGACATGTCCTAAATATTGGACTTGCTTAGTTCCAAACTCACACTTACTTCTTTTAGCAAAAAGTAAATTGTCCTTAAGAATTTGCAATATTAGCTTCAAATGTACCAAGTGTTCCTCATAGGTTTTGTTGTAGACCAAAATATCATCAAAGAAGACTATAATAAACTTCCTGAGATATGGCTTGAATGTTTGATTCATTAATGACTGGAAGGTAGCTGGTGCATTAGTGAGTCCAAAAGGCATCACTAAAAATTCAAAATGACATGTGTGTGTTCTAAATGCAGTCTTAGGAATGTCTGGGACATGCACCCTGATTTGGTGGTAACTAGATCTGAGATCTAGTTTGGAATACCATCTAGAGCCATGTAACTCATCCAACAATTCATCAATGGCTGGAATGGGAAATCTATCCTTGATTGTCATATCATTTAAGGATCTATAATCCACACACATTCTCCAAGAACCATCATGTTTCTTGACCAATAGCACTAGAAAGGCATAAGGACTATTACTTGGTTGTATCACCCCAGAAACCAGCATCTCACTAACAATTTTCTCAATTTCTTCCTTCTGCACATGGATATCTGTAAGGTCTCAAATAGGTTGGCTTCCTTCCTTCAATTTAATATGATGTCATGGGACCTGGTAGGAAGTAAACTTTTTGGCTCTTGAAATACCTCTAAGTATGTCTGCAATATTTCCCCCATCTGACAAAAAGACTGATTATTCTTATTTCTATTACCAATCACCTGATCTGGTTTTATAACAACAATGTTCTCTGCAGATTCCTGAGCCATTCCAAACAAAAATCCAAAATAACCATGAGTTGTATTATTTATGGTCTGCTTGAATTCTCCAGAAGACATAAGTTGTATGAAGGGTTTCGACACAGAAACGCACAGCGGAAATAGAACAATTTAAAGCAATTTCGAAACCCTAAATAGGATCCATGCGAAAAACAATTAATTCAGTGGTTAGAAAATTATACCGATTATGAAGCAAGAATTGATGCGGTCGAATCTCCAACGCAATCCAAACGAACTGCGTCTCTACGGTATCCACACGAACGCTCCGCTAATCGTCCTACGATCTGCAGAAGAAGGAACTGCGGTACTAGCCACCAAGGATGAGGATTTTCGAAACTATTTTCTCTAGTCTCTCTCTAAGAGCAGCTAGGATTTTGTATTTTGACGTAATCCCTAAAATGACTGATATATATCATATATATAACAGTTATGAGGAATTAATCAAAATCTAATATTATTAAAATCCTAATTTATATATATATATATATATATATATATATATATATATATATATATATATATATATATATATATATATATATATATATATCTTAATTAAGTCTTACTTAATTAATATACATATATACAATTATCCTTTTAATTTAAATTGTGATTTAAAATACTATCAATCATATTGATATATTTAAATCCTTAAAATTTAAATTAATTTCTTTTTTAAATTACGTTATATGTGTGTGACCATATAGATTATTATTACATTGGCAATAATATTTAAATCATATTATAAAATTATAAACAGTGAGCGGCATCTAGTAAATCACTGCTACCCAAGTAATAATAAGATCGATGATTCGATGCAACCTTTTCGTGACCAATGTTTCAATGTAATTTAATCCTTTTAACCTTAATATCCTAGATTAAACTCAAGTCATGGAATGTGTCATACTCTTCATAATTTAATCTGAGTTTTTCTTGATCAATGAGTAGACTATATGAAACAAATCACTATTTGAGCATGGCCATGCATTTCATAGTCCTACTCAATCAAGAAGCCTATGGATATCACCCCTAATACATAGGAGGGTTAAATTTCATCTAGATCACTCATATTTCTCACACGATTCATGATGTACCCAATAATCACCTTTATAGTCCACCCTATTAAAGGTGACATTTGATGATATTAAAGTACATAAATTCCCGTGAAGAAATATAGTAATTTCAGGTCGGAGGACCATTACATCATTTTCACTATGAGAATTGCTAATGACACTTCGCATAATGCTCCACATAGAATTCTCATGGTGGGTCTGTCCAGTACATCATTCTCTAACATGTACCTATGCATTGACTTAATATCTCATATATTTATGACCAATGAGATTTGGTCATCAGTTAATCCACATACTAGTCTTAATGCATCATTGTTGTCCCATCAACAATGATACTCGACTAGGGACATTTAAGAACAATGATACTAATTGTAATTATATAATCTCATGTTCAAGTCACATACTTGAAACTATATAATTTGTATCACTATTCTAAGGATTTTTTTTATTATGTTAACATTTATATAACGCAGTAAATAAAACAATAATAAAATCATTCATTTATTCAATCAAATATAATATCAAAACGTTAAGCAATTATATCAAATAATTGGCATTCAGGGCATAAAATCTAACATTGTATTGCAGGAGGGACCATATCTGATTCTCCTTGTAAAACCACTTTCTTACTTCCTTTGTTAATTGAGAGTTGCAATTGTTCAAAGTCAAAGGTTATTGGGTTGTAATTCCTCAACCATTGTACCCCTAATACTCATCAATTCCCCCTAATGGAAAGATTCTAAAATCAGTAGTGAATGATTCTCCTTGGACTGACCAATTAAAGGACTCACACTCCTGAAAACTAGTGACTTTAAAGCCATCATCTACAGACACTGCTACAGGTTTGGTATCTTGCAACACAACCTTAACTTTATCGGATGCTTGGGTGTCTAAGAAATTATTAGTGCTTCCACTATCAATTAAAATTCTCAACATGTTCGCATTAGCCATTCCCAGAATTCTTATCGTATTATTAGCACTATGCCCAGACAAGGCGTGAAGGGTGATATGAGCTTCCAGTTGAGTAACATTCTTATCAACTCATTCGGACTCATTATCCTCACAACATTCCTCATCATCTTCATCCTTATTGATTTCTTCACAAGATGTAATGATCATAAAAAGTTGTGATTTTCTGCATTGATGTCCCATAGTGTATGGTTCATCACATGAGAAACATAATTTCTTCCTCTTTTTTTCAGCAATCTGCTCCCTAGTTAAGCCCCTAATAGGCATTGATTTCCCCACTTCCATGCTTGGGAACCCAGCAGTCTGTATGATAGCAGAACCTCCATCAACAGTTTTGGTGTTAGGCATATAACTGGTCTTTTGGTAACCTCCAATCACTAACTTGATTCTCATTCTACTCCTTTTTAACCAAGCCTCTAGTTTAGCTTCTTTCACTTTGGCTAATCTGATCAAATCCTTTAGAGTGGTAATTTTGAGCTCTTGAATACTTAACCTTATCTCCTCCTTTAAACCACCCATAAAATAGTCTATAAAAAAGACTCATTCAACACGTAATTTCAACAAAGGCTGACTCTTTTAGTTCCTCAAATTTTCTTCTATATTCATCCACGATCCAACTTGTCAGAGATTTTTAACTCTTCAATAGGATTAATCTGTACTTCAAGACTGAATCTAGTCGTAATTTCTTCTACAAAGCCTTTCCAGGTCAGCTCCTCTCCTTCATTCACAAATCCATAAAACCATTCCTCTGCCTCACCTTCTAAGTTCATAGTAGCTAGGTATAACTTTTGATTTTCAGCAACCATATGGTAAGCAAACAACTTATTACATTTCCTAATCCATGTTCTAAGGTTAGATCCATCGAATTTAGGGAACTCAAACTTAATAGTTCTGAAAATGTTGTTACTAGACTTTTCATTACCAATCTCTCCTTCAAACGATCCCAAAACTGATGAATCTGAGCCTTGCGTATTACCTGGTATATCTTTTGGTTGTGGTCCCCTCACAGCAAGAAGAGCTTCAATTCCTTTCATCATCTGCTGCAATTTTTGTTCCATTTTCTGCTCGATTTTATCCTCCAGTCTAACAATTAAATTGAAGTGCTCAGCCATTTGAGTTTCGAGATTCATGAATCTTTGATTGTTAGTTGCCATAGTTTGATCGAATAACTTTGATACCAATTGTAATATTTTGGCTTAATCAAATGAATTACAGAGCTCAAATTCAGCTCTAATCTCTGAAAACAATGACTTATGAAGAAGATTCAGAAAATAGGGAGAGAGAATATTGAGGAAGAAATTATAATACTAAGCTCACTTCTACCACACCTCTCTCAGTAAAGCAACAACAAAAACCACAATAGGCATGACTCACTCCTGTTAAAGGAAAAGGCTATATTAGCCTTATTACAATAAAGGAAAAGACAACAATAACCATGATCTCCAAACTAACTATATCAACATAACAACACGAAGGTATCCTTACACAGTCCCCCAACCCTAGACACACACAATTGGTCAATACCCGTGGAAAAGTAAGAAAAAAAGGGGAAATTATTACTATTGTTCGACGTTTTCTTCAACTCCAAAGTCTCGGCCGTCGCAACTGCACTTCTGCATCCTCTTTTCGAAAATCCGCCATCAAAATTCATCCATGTACATATTGAGAACATTATGTAAAGTTTAATTGATTACCCAAATTAGGTTTCATGCTCTATCAAATTAGGGAAGCTGGTTTGATGGGGTTAGGATTTGGAGGTAGGTACGTCCTCGTCGCCATCATTAGTCTTCTCTGTCTTCAATCCTCACTGTGATGTGCTTAAGTTTGAGAGGATTCATGCCCAAACTAAGTGACAGTGATCATGTCAAGTTGGGATATTTGTGTGGCTAATTTCAGGCCATTGAGTGGTGTGGAACATTAGATTAACGATGATGAAGGTGAAGACACTGATTCATGGCATTTGGGTTTTGTTCTTTCTGTTTTTAATTATGTTTTAATTAGTTTATGTCTATTGTTTCATGGTGACCGTGCCGGGTGTGAGGGGACTCGGAGTGGGGATGAGATGACGACGAGTAATGAACTTTAATTGTTTACTTTAATTTTTTAATTCTCTTAAATTATTTTTTAATTTAGTCAAGAACTAACTAATTATTTTTTTTTTTTCTTAAAAATGCCACATAATTCATATCACATCAATGCATCATATGCCGTATGGACATGAACTTTAGTTAACTATGGTTCACCTCTAATTTCAAGGTCATTTTTGGCTCAATTATTAAAGTTGAAAGGTTTTTTGTGAAAAAAAATTGTAAAGTTTAAAGTTTTTTTTTGGCCATTAAATCTCTAACATTGGCATCCTATATTGCATGTAGCAAAAAATGTAAATAATTATTTTTTTTATATTAGGACCACAATAAATATTCTCCGATGAAAATTATTACATAGAGTTATGATATATATATATATATATATATATATATATATATATATATATAGGGAAATGATAACTTCCGCTAATTATGAATACTAATTCAACTAATCTATCTCTTGCGGCGGCCAACATAAAAGAATTTGGTTTAATCAGAGACTTAAAATAGTTATAATTTAAATTTAAAAATATAGTTAATTAATATTCCACTCCCTAATTAGTTCACAATATAAAGAATTATAAAATGAGTAGTAGACTAATATTAGGATTTGACTTAATCAGGGACTTAAACTTATTTGAGTATGAATATAATATAAACTCAATCACTATTTCTTATATGGATTATCAATAATACTAATTAATAAAATAAGTACGATAAGGATAATTACTAATTATTGTCTTATAATTTTAATTATAAATAAGAAATAGTGATTGAGTTTATATTATATTATTTTCTACTCAAATAAATTACATATTCAACTACTACTCCCAAATTACTTAATCAAGTACTATTCCTTATATTAATCTACTTATTTGTGAACCAATTAGGGAGTGAACTATTAATTAACTATATTTTTTTAATTTAAATTATAAATATTTTAAGTTACTGATTAAGCCAAATTCTTTTATGTTGGCTACTTGATCGCTACTTCCTCTAGCAGCCAACGACCAACATAAAAGAATTTGGCTGACATCTAGAGGGAGTAGCGGCTGGCCTCAACCAATCCCGTAGATCTTCTTTTGGATAACTTCCAACATTATTTTTAAAAAAAAATCAAAAATTAGAAGAAAAATTGATATATGGGTTAACTCATATCCATTTATAATCGCCCACTTATAGTCCGCTTAATTTTTAACCATTTAAACTCAACCCATATAAATTTAAACTCACTTATGTTCGTATAAGTCCGCCCACACCCGTCCATTTACCTGATCTATTTCAACTTAATTTGACACGATTTTTACAATGTTCAAACACGACACATTTATTAAAAATAAAAATAAATAAATTCAAATATATATAAACACATCAAAGGGGGTGTATTTTCTTCTTCTCCTGTTTTTTTTCAAGTTTATTATATTTATTGTCATGAATTCATTTTCAATGCAATTCATACATGAGTCCAGTTTTCATAAAGCTACATTTATGGCCCAAAAATTGTGCTTCAAGTAAAAGTTGGAGTCCTCAATAATGCAAAAAATTTTAATAATGAAGTTGCGAAGAGAGGATAAATAAGTAAAATCTCATCAATCCACTATGGACCGTACTAATGCTAAGTTTAGATTGGAGTAATAGAGGTAGAAATAGAATGACTTATTCATATGGAATAAAAAAAATTATGTTTGGTTACGATTGGAATAGATTAAACCATTCTTATTCTTCCCAAATTCATGAATTTTATTCCTTAGGAGAGGGAAAATATGAAATAACTCATTCAAATTGGACTGTAATAAATCATTACACTCTCCATTTCATTCATTCAATCCAAACGCAGCATTAGTACATTAACTAATTAAAGATTTTTCTCCTTTTTTGAAAATAGGAATCTATCCTTAAATACTTTTGCGCGTAAAATAGATTTTAGATACTCCCTCCGTCCCAGGATAAAGGTCCTGGTGGACTTTTCACGCATATTAAGAAGATCAATAAAATGGCAAAATTGCACATAATAATGTCATTAAATATGGAGAGAGAATTAGAATAAGAAAAGTATGAGATATTTAATGCTACGAGTATAATACGAGTATAATAAGAAAATATGGGACGAATCCCATGATAAAAGTCCTTATTACTATTTTGGGTAGTCCCATGTTAAATGTCCATTTACCTTTAATAACCAAACTTTTACACATATTTTCCTATTATACTCGTAGCATTAAATATCTCATACTTTTCTTATTCTAATTCTCTCTCCATATTTAATGACATTATTATGTGTAATTTTGTCATTTTATTCATCTTCTTAATATGCGTAAAAAGTCCACCAGAACCTTTATCTTGGGACGAAGTGGGTATTTGAATTATGTACTTAAGATATCTTTTATGAAATACTCCTTTCGTCCTATTTAATTTGTCCTAATTAATTTTTTATGGTCAATTTGACAATGTTTAGAATTAATAAATTATTCATAAGTTTACTAGATATAGACACAAAATTATTATTATAAGAAAGTACATATAATATAATATCAAAGTCAACTTATTTGATTTCAAAATTTATAGTACATTTGTTTAATTATTAATTTTAAAATTCATCAATTTGATTTTAAAAAATTAATTAAGACAAATAAAGTTGGACAAAGGGAGTAATACTTTAGTCAATTTGTAGACAGAGTGAATAATGTTTTGAAGTTTAAGGTATGTTCCACTTTAATTACTCAAAATTTTAAAGTGTTGTTATATATGACTATAAATTTAAGTTGATATTAAATACCAACGTATGTGGAGAGCGTGTAAAGAAGTCACATATTACTGTTTTATTTAGTTGCTTGTATTTTCACTTTAATCGCAATTCAAATTCAACATAAAATTAATTAATATATAATTTTTTTTTCAAAATTTATCAATATATGATAAATTATGCTTGAACCAGAGGTGGAACTGGGCCTACAACAGTTCACCGAAAGGCCTTGTTAGAGTCTCTGGCAGAAGAACTACCAACTTAAACGATCCGTTTCTCTTCAAAACTGGACTCCATTCAGGCCCATAATCTAGGAGGCTCATCCTTTGTTACTCTCCAAATGGAAGATGGAACTTCCATCAAAACCAAGGTAACCATAACTCGTTTCAAATTGGCCCACATTGAGGCACAAATTAAGGCCCAAGATTAAGGGTCCTTTACACTAATATACAACATTTAGAAAGTAATTACAAAAATAAAACATACACAATATAATTACAAAAAATAAAACATAAGCAATATAAAGCGCCTAAAATCACGTGTCATTATCCAAGTCAGTTACCCAATTTCATATTTGAAATTAACCGTCCCTAAAATCATGCAATTTTGAAATCGGAACAACAGATCAACGACGAGAAGACAAAAATACGGGTTAAAGCATCCTCGTCGCGACTAAACTCAGAATCGAAGAAGACGGTTTGTTGTCGCAACGCATCTCTAAGATCGAAAATAGCATACAAAATCAATAACGCCTTCAAGATCGGAATCAACATCGCAGTGATTGAAGTCAAGCATCCCGTCGCGACTAAACTCGTGAATCGGAGAAGACGGGGCCGCTTTTCATGACGCATCTCTAAGATCGAAAATAGCATACAAAATCAACAATGCCTTCAAGATCAGTAACCAAATTCTGCAGTGATTGTTGAATACAAGATCAACATCAACTTCGATAAAAAAATACTGAGGTATGTGAGTTTAAAATTTATAATCATATAGTTACCTATTGTTACTACGAATTACTATATTGGTTACCTTTCTTATATTTTTTGCACTTAAAATGGTCACACGGTAAGAATAATGAATGTTTTGATTGCAATATGAATGTTTTGATTGCAATTGCATGTAAAAATGCAATTGGTTACTGCTTAACATTACATTGGTTACTGTCTAACTATGTCTATGTTACTGTTTAATGCTGGATTGGTTAATGCATAATGGTACTAACTAATGTTGCATTGGTTGCTGACTAATAATGATTTGGTTACTGTGTCCATTACATTGGTTACTGACTAATAATGAATTGGATATTGTGTACCATTGCTTTGGTTACTGACTAATAATGACTTTGTTACTGTGTAACATTATAATGGTTACTGATTATTACTTGGTTACTGACTAATGCTGACTTGGTTACTGCTTAACATTACATTGGTTACTGTCTGACTATGTCTATGTTACTGTTTAATGCTGGATTGGTTAATGCATAATGGTACTAACTAATGTTGCATTGGTTACTGACTAATAATGATTTGGTTACTGTGTACCATTACATTGATTATTGACTAATAATGAATTGGCTACTGTGTACCATTGCATTGGTTACTGACTAATAATGACTTTGTTACTGTGTAACATTATAATGGTTACTAATGAAGACTTGGTTATCGACTAATCTTTTAATTCTTCGCTAACATTACATTGGTTACTGTCTGACTATGTCTATGTTACTGACTAATACTGATTTGGTTACTGTATATCATTGTATTGTTTACTGACTAATAATAACTTTGTTATTGTGTAACATTATAATGGGTACTGATGAAGACTTGGTTACTGACTAATGATGACTTGGTTACTGTTTAACATTATATTGGTTACAGGCTAACATAGGTTATTGACTAATAATTAATTGGCTACTATGTACCATTGCATTGGTTACTGACTAATAATGACTTTGTTACTGTGTAACATTATAATGGTTACTAATAAAGACTTGGTTATTGACTAATGCTGACTTAATTACTGCTTAACATTACATTGGTTACTGTCTGACTATGTATATGTTACTGACTAATAATGATTTGGTTATTGTGTTCCATTGCATTGGTTACTAACTAATAATTACTTTGTTACTGTGTAACATTATAATGGTTACTGATGAAGACTTGGTTACTGACTAATGCTGACTTGATTACTGTTTAACATTATATTGGTTACCAAATAACATTGATTTTGTTACTTACCATTACTTATTCTTGTTGATGCACAATGGAGATGATTCCAGTTGTACTTTTATTTCAATCAAGATATTACGTATAGTAACCAATACACCAAATTTGAAGTTACTGGCATATTAGTTCCATCAACAATTTCGTTCAAAGAAATGCTAACCAAAATATGCAGTGCATTACGGCTAGACACAAACGCAATAACATTGTCAATCAAATTTCAGATTAGAAGTGACATTCCACCGATCAGTATATCAGATGAAGCAACCTTACAATTCTTTCTGGAAATGAGTAGAAAATCTGATGAACAAGGTAAATTTCCACTGATTGTGGATATTGAACACAGAATGGGACGCACAATGATCTTGCATAACTTGACAAATGTAGAAGAATCTACAATTCACGATGTAATGCCAATTAGATCAACACAAGAGAATTCAGCACTAGTTCCACTAGCAAGCCAATCATGCCAATTTGGAACGCAATATGCTGATCAGCTTGCAATGGAAATTATTGAACAACAACGAGACAGACAACATGACAAATCATACGCAGAAGAACGATATGATGATATAATATCGGATCCGAATGAATGTGAAGTAAAATTACATCAAACCTACATGCAAAAAAAATCTCTCACAAGCTATGAGGTCGCATTCAATTAGAAAAAGCATAAACACAAAGTCCAACGAACAAGTTATGGAGACTTTGTGCTTTAGTGTGTATGCGATGAAAATTGCAAATGGAAGATGAGAGCGTCAAGTTTCGAGAAAAACCAAGATGTTCAAGGTTAGAGAATTCAATGATATCCACACTTGTTCTATTAATGTATTGTTGGGAGACCACGACAGCAAATAAATAGTGAGTTGGTCAGTGAATGCATAATGCAAAAAATAACAAATTTGAAGAAAATATACACACCAACCGATATTGTGGAAGATATGATGTCAGAATATAATGTGTCTATCTCTTACCAAAAAGCATGGAGATCGAAGGAGAAAGCGTTGGAAAAGGTGAGAGGAAATCCACACGACTACTCATTCATCCCATCATGGTTACACATGCTGAAGAAAACAAATCCAGATAACACCTTAAAAACATTTATTGGTTTTACAGCATTATACAGTAACCAATATGATGTTCCACAGTAACCAAGATATCATTACACGATAGATTGTTTACCAATGTAAATTGTTTACTGATTAATATTGTATTGGTTACCTTCATGCAACATGCTGGTTACTATATAATGCACTGGTTACCAAACATGTGGTTACCAAGCATTAGTCAGTAATATTATTCAGTAACCAAAATAGCATTAGTCAGTAACCAATTAAGCATTATACAAGAAATAATAAACTATTACACAAAGAACTAATACACCTTTAGGCAAAGATGCATGTTTAGTTATTATTAGTATTAGACCATTTGTATGCGGTTATTATACATGTTTGGTTACCTTAATACGCATGTTTAGTTACTAAATGTAATATACAATTTGTATACCTTTAACCACATGAACGGTTACCGATTACTAGTGATTTGGATACAGTATACTACTTGTAATTCTAATGATAGTGTCGATGTTTTATATCGTGTTCAATCACACGCCTGATTTGGAAACAAATGGTCGTTTCAAGTATCTATTCTTTGCCATTGGAGCATCCATTCAAGCATGGCACCATTGTTTTCCAATCACTGTAATCGATGGCACATTCATACAATCAACTCACGGGGGGACATTACTGATAGCAAGCACACAAGATGCAAACCGAAACATTATTCCGATTGTTTTTTCAGTTGTTGACAGCGAAAATGAATTGTCTTGGAAATGGTTTTTCGTAAATTTGAGAATTGCTTGTGGAGTTAGGGAAGGTCAATGTATTGTTTCAGACAGACATGAAGCCATTATAAAAGGATTGAATTGTGTGTTTCCGGATATCATGCATGGTTCATGCACATATCATATACTGAAAAATATAAAAAACAGATTCAAAAAGAAAGGAGAAGAAGTTAAACAGGCTTACAACGGGGTTTGTAGAGCTTACACTGTTGAACAATTCAACAAACACATGGCTGAACTTGATGCCATTGATCCTCGAATAAGGACATATCTGGAGGAAGAGGTCAAGTTGGATAGGTGCACCAGGCTCTATGGGACTGTAAGCAGGTACTTAACAATGACTTCAAACACCGCCGAATCTATTAACAATGCAATCAAGTTTATCAGGGATCTTCCAGTTGCGACAATGATTGAATGCCTACGTTGTCTGGTTCAAAGATGGTATTTCACAAACAAACAAGCAGCCATATCAACATTCACAACACTTTCCACAACAGCTGAGAGAAAGTTGCAATCTAATATCTTTAAATCAAAGATACTTAAGGTAATTAATACTCGATTTAAATTATTGCATCCTAATTTGCATTTGCAATCTACTGACTATTACTAACTTGGTTACTTACTAATGCTAACTTAGTTACTGTGCAACATTAAATTGGTTACTGACTATTGCTGAATTGGTTACTGTGTAACCATATAATGGTTGTTGGCTATTGCTGAGTTGGTTACTGTGTAACATTATACTGACTAACAGTAACTTGGTTACTGGATAAAATTATAATCTTTACTGGTTACAGACTAATGCTAACTTACTTAATGTGCAACATTATATTGGTTACTGACTACTACTGAATTGCTTACTGTGTACTTATATACTGGTTACTATATAATGCTTATTTGGTTACTGTGTAACATTATATTGGTTACTGATCAATACTGACTTAGTTACTATATAACATTATAATGTTACTGAGATTTATAATTGTTTCTTTTATATTGGTGGTTACTTATTGACTAATATTGTGTACTAGTTAATTGGTTACTGTATATTTGGGATGCAACTCTTAATCATATAATGGTTACTGACTATTGCTGACTTGGTTACTGTGTAACCATATAATGGTCGCTGGCTATTGCTGAGTTGGTTACTGTGTAACATTATACTGACTACAGAAACTTGGTTACTGGATAAAATTATAATCTTTATTGCATAATATTACTGACTAATACTGACTTGGTTACATACTATTGTTGACTTACTTAATGTGCAACATTATATTGGTTACTAACTACTACTTAATTGCTTACTGTGTAATTATATAATGGTTACTGTATAATGCTTATTTGGTTACTGTGTAACATTATACTAGTTACTGATCAATACTGACTTAGTTACTATGTAACATTATAATGTTACTGAGATTTATAATTGTTTCTTTTATATTGGTGGTTACTTGTTGACTAACATTGTGTACTAGTTAATTGGTTACTGTATATTTGGCATGAAACTGTTAATCTTATTGTATACATTGGGTGTTGTAGGTTGAGACATCAAACTTAGTGATTTTCACTATTTACGATGTCTCTAAACAGTATATTGTGGACATCGAACAAAAGACATGCACATGCCGTAAATTTTAGTACCATGAGATGCCTTACCCAAGACAACAACAAGTATGATGAGCAAGAGAAATTTGAGTCATATGATTTTTGCTCAAGAAATTACACTAAAGCAACTTTGGTCAAGACATATTCAAACTTCCATCATGCCATTAGATGACAAAAAGAAAACTGGGATGTATCGGAAGAAGTAAAAAACATATGTATAAAACCACCCAACACAAGAAGGCCAAAGAGAAGACCAAAAAAGGGAGGTACAAACACGGATCCAAATCAAAATTCAAAACAAATGCAAGAAAAGAAAATGACACAACAGAAAAACATGCAAAGAATCCCCGGTTTTAAGATCACTAAAAAGGGTCTGATATAGTGCAGTTAAATTAAGAGTGTAAATACATGAATGTATTATTGTTTACTTTGAGTAACCATTAAACGATTGGTTTGTAAAATTTTTGATTGTGTATAGTAAACAAAATTGTTATTCATTTATATATTGATTTCTGATTTCAATGAAACATTAACAATAACAGTAATCAAATAAATACATAACAGTTTTTAATGGTAACCACATATTTACATAACAGTAACCATAACAGTTACTAGCTAATAACATAATAGTAACCATACCAGTTTTTAACCAAATAATTACATAACAAAGAACCATAACAATGTTTAATGATACCCAAATAATTATATAACAAAGAACCATCACAAGAACCACCTAATTTCATAATGAAGAATAATACCATTTTATAATGGTAACCACAACATAAACAACTCAGATATATCCAAAGAACATATAATTAAAAGGGTATTAAAGTTTATGAAACCCGTGTATACTCACACATGTCCACTTAACATATGACATATGTCCTGATACAATATTGTAACTCTCTGGTTACTATCAAATCATTATCTGGTTACCTATTTATACATGATTGGTTACCAATCAGTATATTACAAAATTATAATTGGTTACCATTTTATACATGACAAGAACTATAATAAAGAATATAATAGCTTTTAATGTAAACCAAATAATTACATAACAAGAACTATAACAATGTTTAATGGTACCCAAATAATTACATAACAAGAACCATCACAATAACCACCTAATTTCATAACAGTAACCAAACCAGTTTATAATGGTAACCACAACATAAACAACCTGTATATTCAGCAACCTTTAATTAAAAGGGTATTTGAGTTTATGAAACCCATGTATACATAACACATGTACACTTAACATATGATATATGTCCTGATACAATCTTGTAACTCTCTGGTTACTATCAAATCATTATCTGGTTACCCCTTTATACATGATTGGTTACCAACTGTATATTTCAAAAAAATTCAACAAACACAACTTAAAAAGAAACAAAATACCAACCAACAAACAATATCTCTTTCATTAATGCTAATATAATCAAATATGTAATCCCATCTACATAATATCCAATGAACACCAAAAAATCATAAACCATACACAAATGTTGTGTATAACACCAAAACTTTAAAAAAAATACACAACAAAATTAATAAAGACAAAACAACAAAATCCGAACTAATCAAAATCTGGAACAAATCTTCCTGGAAATTCTCTATCAGTATCATAACCCTCCAACTTCTTGTTCCTAGCATGCATATATAGGTTTGTGCATAACTTTTTCCGATACTTCGCAATGGGAAAAGAAATAGGAATCTGATCAAACTTCTGATAAATGACATGCTCAACAAAACAAATTGTGAACATCCCACAATCACTGTAACAACAAACAACATATAACAAAAATTAAAAATAAAATCAACCTATATGTAATAATTAAAAAAATGTACACAATTTAACTCTTACCCCTCTACTTGTTCAGGAACCGTCTCAGCAAATTCCAACTCAATTATATCGCCTTCATCCTTCTTACGATACGGGTCACTGTCGAAGTCAATGTCAGACCTATCCTTCCAAAAACAAGACTTGCGCAGTAGTATGGAAAGAATGAAGATGTACGGCTCACAAACATCAGATATTTTAGTTTGCATGGATTTTCTTTTTGGTTGTAGAGAATTGTAAACAGTTAGACACCTATGATGCACATCAAAAGACAACAACAACCAATGATCCGGTGATGACATATGAATTGGGAACAACACATAGTCAACGTTCCTCCATGGTGTGTTGACATCCATAAACAAACCCATGTATGTATTCAAAGAACATCACCCTCCCAGACGTAACAATTTTGTCACAAATTTTTTTTGTATACTCCTCGAAAAGAAGCGGTGATCTTGTTTGTGAAACCAACAATCCGTGGTCGTTACCTTTATAGAACACTTTCTAATGTCTTGCCATTTTACTAAATAATACAAGGCAATATTGATGTCTTGAGCCAAAAAAAATTAATAGGATATTAACAGTTGTTGGAAAAATGCAAGAATGTGATTAATGTAACTAAATAATGTAAACATAACTACAAAACATAATTTTTAAAAAAATACTCACATCGTTGCCTAACCACTTTGCCTGAGCGCCTCTTTAATTTATAGAACCACATCTTCGATGATATTGCAATGGATCCAAATACAAAAGAAGGCATGATAATATCGTTCTTTCCAGGAAATTTTTCCGTCCTTCAATATAATAACATAATATTAGTATACACACTAACATTAATAATTACCGTATTAATATACACACTACTAAAAATCAAACTTGCACGTTCTATAATTAACATACTAATCAACCAACTTAATTTTAAACAGTACCCTACTAACCAACAAATATTAAAATCATAACCATAATCAAATAGTAACTAATACATAACTAATAGGTAACCAAAACATAAACTAATATTAACCAGAATATAAAGTAATAGTAATCATAATATTTATTTAATAGTAACCACACCATTTATTTAATATTAACATTTATTAAATATTTAATATTATGCAAGAACTAAAATAGCATTAATCAAGAACCAATTAAGTATTATATAAAGAATTAAATGTAATGTTACACAAAGAACCAATACAACATTCGACAAAAGAACTAATACATCATTAGACAAGAACTAAAACAAAGATACCAAAATCAAGAAAACTAATCAACAACTTAATTTTAAACATTAATCTGTAACCAAACCATAATCACATAAGAATCAAACATAACTACTAGGTAACCAAAACATAATCTAATAGTAACTGTAATATAAAATAATAAGTAACCATAACATTTATTTAATATTAACCATATGTTACTACAATGATACAAACTTATTTGTTTCATAAAAAACTATATCATTGTTAACAACAAAAAAACAAACCTTTTTCATTGTTTATTCCAATTTTGAACCATTCTTCAAACAATGCCTCTTCAAATTTTGAGGGCATCTCCATGCATGATTTGGGGAATGCACTTAAACGCATGTTGTTTGACTAGCAAAGACCCACTACAAGAGATGATGAACCAAATTGATCCGAACGCAGCTGCTTTGATATGGAGACCATAAAATGGCACTCTTTGCAGGTTCACGTGCAGGTCTACCACCGGCTTTGTGGACACTCTTCTCCAACTCATCACACTTAGCTATGTCCTGTGTGGTGAGAACCATAAAATCAAGAGCATACCGCTTGCACTTCACCTTTCTTCCCCTTTTTCAGTTGACATAAAAAGGTAATATATACGATTAGTAACTCAAATAACATAAACTAGTAACCAAATCGACCGCATAACAATGACCCAACAAACTAAAATGAACATGTTATATTAGTAATCTGAATAACATAAACTAGTAACCAAATCATAATATAATAGTGGTCAAATCACAATATAATGGTAACCAAAACACAATATCATAGTAACCAATTCACTATATAATGGTAACCAAAACATAAATAACATTTAAATAAATGATGGCCCATAATTATAACACTAACCTTATCAAAGATCATACACAACAATCTCTTTCCCAAAGACATCGGCTTAATATGTTAAAAGACTAAGACGTCATTATTATTGTCAATCTGCGCAAAATAAAGAACCATTTAATAATTAAAACAAAAGACATATATCACATAACAAAACAAACAAATATGTCCAACCTCGACATCTTCTTCATCATCATTATTTTTTTTCATCGTGTTCTTCAACCATAACAAAGACGCTTCAACTTCATTAGCAATCTCAATTACATTCACATCATTCTTATCCACGAATATTGACACATCATCACCAACTTCATTACCCAATTCAATTTCATTCCCACCCTTCTTCTCAACTTCATCCAACACATCATCACCATCATTATTCTTATTCACTTTTGAACCATAATCAACATCCTCATCAACATGGACCTCCTCCACCATGACATCAACATCCTCATCAGCAACGTCATCAGCAGCATCATCAGCAGCTTCATCACCTTCACCACCTTCACCGCCTTCATAACCTTCATCACCTTCATCACCTTCATCTTCATCATCATCATCATCAACATCACCAGCATTGTCAGAATCGTCATCATCAGAATCACCATCAAGCTTTTTGTCCCCCACGTCTTTGATAGCACGTAACTCATCTTTAATAATGGACCTAAGGTCCTGCATAATCGACATGTAAAAGTCGATTTCATCTTTAATATCAGTTCATAACTTTCCAAATTCTTTTTAATTCGTAAACTTCTTTCTTCAATTCGGACACTTTCTTCTCAACGGCTTAGATCCGTACATCAATTGCCTCTTTCACAACAGATACATCAACACCAATGTTGTTGGCCTTCACTTTTTGTCTACTTTCTTGTCACCATCCTTCCCATTAAAAAGTGAAAATCGCCCAAATCAAGTCGATCCTTCTCCTCATTGTGTGAATCAAACTGCTTTATCCTCAAATTTGAAAATAATAAGTATACTTTAGTATATCATCTAACAAACAATGTACAATTACATTGAAATAAACAGTAAATAAAGAATCATAAAACATAATCAGTAATCAAATACATATATACAGGTAACCAAATGTATAATAAGTAGTAACCAACTAAATGTATAAATGTAACCAAATGTGTATATTTGGGTAACCAACAACAATGTCATTAGTAACCTGAATGTAATCTAATTAGTAACCGTATTTGAATATTCAAGTAACCAAAAATATTGTTATTATTAACATCCATATAAAATAATCAGTAACCAAACGTGTATATAAAGGTAACTAACTACTTTGTTGATAGTAAACTTCACATAATATTTTCATTTATCAAGTATATAACTAAAGGTAAAACAACATACCTATCCGGAACAAAAAAACTAATTCATTCAACTTGTCATTAGAAAGCGGCTTCATTAACTCCTTCCATCTGAATAAACGGACATCCGACGGATGCTCGTCATTTCATATACCCCACTTTTTTGAATGTCTAATAGTTTCAAACATAAAACTTGGAATACATACTGAAGCCCATTCAACTTGTGACAGGTTTGGTGTAATGATCCATGTAAAAATTGTATGTTGAAACACCATTCTTTCCTTTCCTATAACGCCTTCAAAGCATTAGACAAAGAGTATTTTGTCATCTCAAAAGCAACTTTCCCCAAGGGAAACTACTAACATCGCCGTAACACAAAAAATTAACCATTGCCCCATCAACGTAATTTTCGTAAAATGTGCACATAATGAAATTAAAGACCAAAATATCATAGACATCTTAATAGCCTCGTCATCATCATCAAAACCGCCTTCCTATATATCCTACCTATACTACTACGTGTCACACCTTCACACCAAAAAAAACTTACCAATAAGCATATTCTCCATACCTTTATATGGAGTTATATCATCCTCACCTTTCCATCACAACCCAGATATCATACAAAACTCAGGCAAACCGAACCTGACCCTTTTCTCTCAGAACAAAAACCACATTTCACGGTCATCCCTCTGGTGAACCTCCTTCACAAGAGCGTGGTGAATAATCTGGGAATACATTTGGTGCTCACCAAACTCAAGAAAATTCCCAAAAAATGTTGCCTTAAATTTATCCAGCTGACTCTTATTCAATTTATTTGCAATGATACTGGGGACTTCCATGTTGCACCAATATATCACTTTTCCGGTGAATTTTCTATTCTATTCCTCATAATAAAGATCCCATAACTGCAAGTAAACAAAATCAGATTTACAAAGTTAACCAACCAATCATATGATAGTAACCAAAACAACATAGACAAGTAACCAATATAGCTTTAGTCATTAAACAAAACATCGTTAATCAATAACCAATCCAAAGATTTAGACAAAGAACAAGACAAAGATTACACAATATAATAGTTAGACAAAGAACCAATAAATCATTAGACAAGAACCAAGACAAAGATTATACAATAAACAAAGATGTTGCAAAAGGTAACCAATGTAAATCGGTTACTTATTAATGTTGTCTTGGTTATCTTCATGCAACATCTTTTATCGCTCTAATACATTGGTTACCAACCATGTGCTTACCAATCATTAGTCGAAATATTATGCAAAGAACCAAAACAAGATTACTCAAGAACCCATTCAAAGATTATACAAGAACTAATACAATGTTGCACAAGAACTAATACAAATTTTTAGACAATATATTGGTTAGACAAAGAATCAAAACATCATTAGGACAAAGAACCAAGACATCATAAGACAAGAACCAAGACATCATTAGACAAGAAACAAGACACGCATAATACAATAATCAAGACAAAGATTACACAATATAATAGTTAGACAAAGAACCAATAAATCATTGGGATAACTAATACAAAGATTATATAGTAAAACAACATGTTGCAAGAAGGTAACTAATGTAAATTGGTTACTTATTAGCATTGTCTTGGTTACCTTCATGCAAAGATGTCTTTGATTCTTCGTCTAATACATTGGTTACCAACCATGTGCTTACCAATCATTAGTCAAAAATATTATGCAAGAACCAAAACAAAGATTAGTCAAGAACCATTCAAAGATTATACAAGAACTAATACAATGTTGCACAAAGAACTAATACAAACTTTAGACAATATATTGGTTAGACAGTAACCAAAACATCATTAGACAGTAACCAAGACATCATTAGACAGTAAACAAGACACACATAATACAGTAGCCAAAACATCATAAGATAGTAACCAAGACATCATAAGACAGTAACCAAGACATCATTAGACAGTAATCAAGACACTCATAAGACAGTAACCAAGACATCATTAGACAGTAACCAAGACATCATAAGACAGTAACCAAGACATCATTAGACAGTAACCAAGACACTCATAAGACAGTAACCAAGACATCATTAGACAGTAACCAAGACATCATAAGACAGTACCCAAGTCAGTTTTGGTTACCTTCATGCAACATGGTGGTTATTGTCTAATGCATTGGTTACCAATCATGTGGTTACCAAGCATTAATCATTAATATTATGCAGTAACCAATTAAGCATTATACAGTAACCAATTAAGCATTATACAGTAAACAATAACAATATTTAAATTAACACACCTTTAAAATTCGTTGAGTTGGAATTATCTTCTGGATAAGCACTTGAGCTTCATTCTTAACAGGGACATCAAAATCAGAATCTAATTGCACTTCGGAATGTTTGATATCACTATGTATCACCAAACTACTATCATTCTTACTCGATTTATTACCTACATCCTTCCCCTTTCCCTTCCCCTTGCTCTCCACAACAAACTTCTTCAAGTTCTTAATAGAATCACCCTCCACGATCCTTTTCCTCTTTCCATCCTTCTTACTTGTATCATTCCTTGTATCAACCATTCTATACAAAACATAAAAACAACACAAACCAAAATAATGAATACTCCATTCTGTTAGTAAACTACTTTAATATATAATACATTAAACTTAATAAGAAAATACTCACTTGAAGCAATAATAAACATCAGAGTCGATCAATGGAGAAGAATAACGAGAAACAACGACAATGAACCGGATTTAGTAACAACGACAACGACAATGAACGCATTTAGTAACGAGTAACAACGACAATGACGAACAACTCAACGAGTATGCCGAACAACTAAACAAATATGACAGAGATGAAGAACACACGAACACAGATGAATAACAATCACCGGAAACAAGAGTTTTTAACTTCGATTACGTTTAGTCGCGACAGGGGAAAGAACAAGGGTTTCAGCATGTGCAAAAGGGTTTGGTAACTGTAGAGTCCCGTACAAATAATAGACGGTTATCACGCGATTCAAAAAAAACAACTTTTTGCCATGTCAGCCCATTAATATTTATCCCTTAAATTAAGGACTCTTAATTATATTAGTATTGTAAATATATATGATGAAATGTCATATTTTTGTAATTATTTTATTAGTGTATGCTTTTTGTAATTACTTTCATAAATGTAGTATAATATATAATTGTTCCCAAGATTAATGTATCTCAAATATAGCACTAATGTTATGGTAAATGCAGATTTTGATAGGTTGTGATGGGGTGAACTCAATGGTGGCTCACTGGCTAGGACTTGGACAGCCAGTGAGTTCGGGTCGATTCGCTGTCCGTGGGCTGGCAGTGTATCCACAGGGCCATGGGTCTAAGCAAGAGTTTCAACAATTTTATGAAGTGGGCACAAGGGGAGGTTTTGTTCCTCTCAATGATAAGGAGCTTTATTGGTTCCTAGTCAGTAGCAAGTTTAACCCTAAAGGTAAAGGCTTCATTGGCCCATTAATCAATTAGATCATATAATTCAAATTAAGATCCCAACCATAACACTTTTCACCCGATCTCTTCAAATATACATTTGTGACACAAATATTATTTTTAGCGGTGGTATCAACGATATAATTATTTGCGGTAAATTTAATTCTCTCTAAATATAATATTATATCACTAAATGTGTATTGGGGGAAAACTAATGAAAAGGGATTGATATTCCTCTATTACATTTATCCTCTAATTTCTCCAAATACACATTTAGCTTTAGTGACAATTGTTTGCGACACATTTTATTGTGATGAATATTCTCACTAAAGTGTATTAGGAGAAATTGAAGAATATATGTAATGGAGGAAATCCTAAACTGAAAGATCCTAATCTATTTAACTCTTAAACAACTTTAGAATCTAAATCAATACCAAATTAAATATGACAAGACAAGTAGCGAGTTGTTTTCATTGATCCCGAGTCAACTCAGTAATTTGAGAAATGATTTTTTATTGCTTTTTTTTCTTTTTGTTGATTCAACAACCTACCCAAAAGTTTTTTTTAATAGACTTCTCAAATTCATAAACCTACAATAACTTCTCAAATTCATATAGTAAATGCACTGTACCCCTTTTTCTTATTCTTATTCCAATTAAAATGACATATTGCAATGAAGTCATTTGAAATTATACAAATTAGCCCTCATATATGTCATATAAATCTTATTCGATAAGTCATTAAGTCATTTTTAAATTTACCCGTACTTTGTAGTACATGTTATTGAGCTTGGACGTACTAACCATCAGATTGCTTAAGAGAGTACCAACCCAAATACAGTTTTAAACATTTCTATAGAATTGTAAAGTTTTAGAACTGATCACTCCTAACACTTTTGTGTCTGTCCAAATTTTGATCCAACTTAAAGAAATTGTTAGTTAACTAGATAAAACTCTACATGATTGTATTATACAATCAGGTAAAGTTTTGTCAAGGTAATTAATCGTCGCTATAAGATCTATAACGAAGCTTTTTATGTTAACATATCAAAAAATCATGTAAAAATATTAATTTCCTTCAACTTCTATCTAAATTTCTAAATTTAAAAATATCTCAAAAGTGGGGCAAATCTAGCCTCTGAAACCATCTAAACGAATTATTTACTTTTTTTTTCCTTCATATATTTTCTACCAACAAATCCACTAACCAAATAAAACTTTACATTTCTAGGTAACATCATGTTACAAAGAAAACCGGAATGGCTACTAAAAGAAGTTATCGACAACTTTGCAAAAAATTTCCCACCAATGTACAAAAACATTTTTCAACACTCCGACCTCTCCACCCTAACGTCGGCCCCACTTACAATGAGGTTTCCATGGGACCTACTATTCAAAAACTTATGCAAAGGCACTGTCACATTAGCCGGTGATGCCATGCACCCTATGACGCCAGACCTAGGCCAAGGTGGTTGTTCTGCCCTAGAAGACGCGGTTGTCCTAGGCCGACATATTGGTTAATCGCTTATAAAACACGGCGGGGTTGTGCATTGGGAGGCCGCGATTGGAATCAGAAAGTATGTGAAGGAGAGGAGGTGGCGGGCCGCGGGCCTAATCACAGGGTCATATATATCAGGATATGTGCAATTGGGCGGGAATGGCTGGTGGATGAAATTTTTAGAGATTTTATATTTTACAGGTATTTTTTTCATAGGTTATTGAATCCTAAATATGATTGTGGGAAGCTGCCTAATGTTTTTTCTGATGAGGAGATTATGGAGGCTTCAAAGAAAGAATGAGTTGAGACTAGATCTCTGATGGTTCTTATAAATCTATGGAGCCATATAATAATTATGTATTATTGTTTGTCCAATTGCTGCTACAATAATTATTGGTTTAATTTGTTTTTCCTTTTTCCATGCCTTTAATTTCTTTTTTAAACTAAATTAAGTCCCATTTGATTTCTTTTACTTAACTTATGAAATCATTGATATGAATTTATTTAAATTTGATTAATGATATAGTTAATATTGTAATGTATTTAAAAGATATTACTAATCATTAAAGTCAATTTTTTTTAAAGAACCGTCATGAGATTGAAATTTATTTACAACTAGTGGAAGAATATAATGAACTTCTTCCAACCAAAAGACAAATTTTGGGTCAATTTAAAAACACCATGTGCAACCGCAACGCTAATGGCTTCAAAATTACATATAACATTTAGACAATCCTATATCAAAATAGACTTACAAGGGGAAAAACATCGATCAATGACTCTCTTGTTATCACTTTCCATAATAATGTGATAACATGGCCTTCAAAATAGCTAAAGCTTCCGCCCAATATAATTGGGGGAGGTGTGTACCGACCGGTACAGTGTTAAATTTTTTTTTTTTTTACCACAATTATGAGAATAATAAATAATAAAAAATAGAGCAAGTTTGAACAAAAAATTATAAAAAAATTTATTTTTTATTGAAAAAATACTGTAAATTACAGTGTTTTTTCAATAAAAAATATACTTTTTTACAGTTTTTGTTCAAACTTGCTCTATTATTTTTTATTTATTATTCTCATAATTGTGGTAAAAAATAAAAATATATTTTTTTTAACATGGTACCGTACTGACGTCCGGTACATTTTGTACCGGATCCCCCGGACCCGTACATGCACTAGTTATGTGGATGAGTATATTCAATTAGAGTTGTGAAATGAGCAGGCCAGGAGTGGTCCAGTACAATTGTTTAACTATGTGAAATTTTCATTTAAGATTTTTTTTTTTAGGTTTGAACAGGCTAATTTTTTTTTTAAAAAAAATATGAAATCTGTAAATTTTGTTCATGCAAAAAGTATAAGTGAAAAATAATAATTACAAACATAATTCCATCATAATTGTTAACAAATCAGTGAAGATGACGATGCAAAAGCTAATGAACAACATAATCTCTCTTAAAATACAGATATCACAAGAATCAACAGAATTGTAAATATGACCAATGACTTGATACAAGAACTCGAGATAACATGACGTTAATAATAATCTCGCATCCAAGTCTGTATATATCTATCATTATTGATCAGTAAAAACACTTATCTTCTAGAAGAATAAAACAATCTCACATAATGGGAAAAACAAGATTCCACAAAATTAGAGAAAGAAATTCCTCATAATGAGAAAGAATACATCAAAAATGAAAAAGAAAAAGAAATAGATCTAGGGGAAGGTGTAAATGAATATAACTTGGTAAATGATGGTCTGAGATTAGATTATGGTTCTTCTAAGAGGAATGGCTAGGATTCAATTTGTTTGACAAATTAAGTCTATGGTTAGGATGTAATGTAGAGTGAATCTTATGTAAGGCTAAGTGTAGCAGGGTGTACAATTTGAATTTTTTTTTTATGTCTATGTTCTCCTTGTGATGCACTAGTTCGTCCAACCAGTCAGCAATCTGTCAATCACATACACACAGTCTATATTATCAAGCTACGCACACAAGTCAACACAGTATTTACAGGACAACTTCCCAACCTTTTATTGCTCACTCAATAACAAGGAATACAATATATGACTAGGGGCTCGCAGACTCACACTTGCTCAGTGATCTCTGCCTTGCCAAGCCCCTTGCTGTACATATAAATACACATCAGGCTGCAGTTGACACCCCCAACTGCTAGGACATTTAGAACCAATAGGAAACCAACATTTTGAATTTGCAACTGCCGACCAACTGCCCACCAAAAGATGTGTGTGCCCCATGATGTGAAACTGGCTGGAGACATGTCAGTCATGTGCATGGAGGTTAACTGCCAGTAACTGCATGTCAATTGAGTCTTGCTCCAGTCATCCAATCCTATCCGCCCATAGTGTCAGCCCACCTTTTTGATGTCCTCACCCACTAGTTTCAGCTCACATTGTTAATGTCTCAGCTCACGAAGTTTCCCAATCATGTTGCCATAAGATGCTCTTTCCAATTAGCCCACAAATTTCCAACTAGCCCATCACTTGCCCAAGGTGCTGTCCAAGTCTGCTGTGCACGTCCAGCCCATGCGTCTGTCCACACGCATTAGCCTTGTTGCATGCTGGGCACTAGCCCATGCCATGCTTTGACATGCCAAGCTCAACGTATGTGCCATGCCCAACTTTCTTGCTCGTTCATGCCCAACCCATGATTCGATCCAAGCCAACAATCTGATGTTTGACATTATTGTAGGGGAGCCCAACAATGTCCCAACGTCCAGCACGCTTCGCCCATGGCACCTGCCCATGGTCCCGGGTGACTTTCACGGAGCACCCCCCTATAATAGCACTTATGAAAATTTCTAAAGTGTCATGACTAGACATCAGATCTATCTGAGGAAGCATAATGCAAACCATGTAGATTTGCTAGTTTTCTGACATAGCCCATTTGTTGCACAATGACCCAAGTTGCTACCTAGTGTCGCCCATCACGCACAACGCCGCTTTCATTCTTTCTCAACCGACTAAGTGTCAACCTGGATTGCCGACTAAGTCGCTTTAACGCCTTGTCACCATCTCTTCCGACGTCATCTTTCACTCATCTGCCACTTTACATACGCCTTGCCCCATAAATAAGTGACAATGTAAGACCCCAACTTTTATAAATAAAGATGAATTTTTTATAAATATTATTTTTAAATATTATGGAGTAAATTTGATATAATGTTATAGTTGTGGGTAATATTTATAAATTTTGCAAAGTAAGCAAGTTGTTATAAAATATTCGTTTGGTCTGGGAATATTCTTTTTTTGGGAATATTAAATGCGACGACACAATCATTGGTGGATCCCATAATGTAATTATTATTTGATTAAGAAAACGACAAAAATACTTTATGAAAATAACGACGAGGTGTTACCGTTAAAGCTGCTGAACTACCCTGTAGTAAAATTACGGTAATAGACGTGGTTACATAGTAGCACACTGTATTGATTATTGATGCTTACGTGAGAAGTCACTCACTATACTCAATTATTGCTACACGAATTATCGTGCATCATATCTCTTATATTATTGATTCAATTATTATCACAAAGATCATCTCAGATAATATGTTATATTATTAAATCAATAATTGAGACGACAAGTTATAAATGATTAATAATTGTTGAAAGATTAAATATGTGTTGATTAAAAATAAAATGATTTGTGATAATATTTATTCAATCCTTGATGTATATAAAGAGTCTATTATGAGACGTTTGTGGTAAGTTTGGTTATTTTATGGGGGGCCCATATGTCATCATCTAAGAGTCTCTTCGTCAATAGTAATTACCTTCGTCAATAGTAACTACCTTTACCAGACGTCAAACCACTTGCCGTTTCATATTACAGGCGTCGAACCAATTGTCGTTTCACATTACAGGCGTCAAACCACCTTTCTTTTCACATCACCAGTCGTCAAGCCACTTGTAGTATTCAATCTACTAATGTAAGGGGTGTTATTCTTTCTTATTCATGAAGAGAACATTGTTATTCCATTGCTTATTATTCATTGGAATAACTCAGATAATGCCGATTTACCCTATACTTGGTGACATTCTTCTATTATTCTCATTTGGAACATCCTATCATGTGTTTTTTACACCCACCGGTTCCGCTCTTTATTGTTATTCTCATTGGAACATCCTGTCTGCATGTGTTTTACACCCACTGGTTCCGCTCTTTATTATTATTACTGTTTGAACATCTTGTCATGTGTTTTTTACGGACCTAGTTCCGTCTTTATTATTACTCGGTGGAACATCCTGTCAATGCAAATTTTGCACGACTTTCGGTTTCGTTATTATTATTATTACATTGAATAACTTTTGTCTATCTAAAATACCGCATGCATGGTGATTTCTTTTGTTATTCCATTCTTTATTATACTCAGTTGGTTAAAGTTTTGACTTCTATACTCTATGAAATTAGTAGAATATCCTTGATATTTGCACTTCATCCAGTATCTTTTCATGAAAATATTCTTCTGATCATTCTTGAATTTTACTCTACAAAGCAATATCATGTTGACAATTTGGACATTATTAGTTCCTGGATAAATTAATTCTTGAACTTGTTTTATTGAATTCTTATATCATTGTCATCATCCTCATGTTTATATTATGTTGAAAGTCATCTGCCCTGTAGTGCATAGATGGACTTGGTATAATTATGACCGAGGATTATTCGATTGTAATCATGACCGTAATGTTACAAATGGTGTGGTAAAAGTTATCATTGGCCCGTAGTGCATTGATGGACAAGAGTTGTTGGCATGATCATGACCATTAATGAATACACGTATGTCCTTGGGTCAGTAGTGCATGAATAATTTGTTGTCGTGATACTAAAGAATATCCTCAGTAGTAGTGTAGGGGTGATTCGATGATGTGGATTATTTATTAAAATCGAGTCCCAAATGATAAAAGTCATGAAAAACCTTTTAAATCATAAAAGATAGTAGATTTTATTCTCTACTTGACGCTTTTAATGGATTGCTTGTTCATACTGCAGCTTAAACTTGATGTTGTTATATTTTATCGCTTTAACATTTGTTGAAGGCTAACGATAATTTATTCTCGCATTATCTTAGTCATAATATTTCTTCTTTGGCTAGTTGAGCTCACCCTTTCTTTCACTTTTTCTTCAGTGAAATGAGAACATAGCAGGACTAGTCGAGGAACCAGGAGTGACGGTCCGAGAGGATAGCATTAGTAGTCCTCACTATTCTATGAAATAGTGTGTTAATAATTGTAATGAGGACTCCTTTTGAGTTTGTATAATCTCTAGTAGACAATAATTGTATTCAAACTCACAGTTATGTTTTGTCGTATTGCATACACGACAGTTGTATTAAGTAAGTTGTATTTGAATTTTGTACCATGTATCGACGACCCAAGATGGGTGATGTATACCTAATTTTGGGGCGTCCACGGTTAGTATCAAAGCTTAGGATATGATCCCCAGCTAAGATGTGAGAATAGTACTAGGAGGGAGAGACAGAAATTACTTCGCTAGTATGACTTACCTAAGTTTATGTGGTATTTAATTGGTCGGTCAGAATTTAGGGATAATATGTTACATGTCAATTAACCTTTGTTTTGTGGTAGTATCAGAAAATGACATCCAAAAATGTTGAGAATAGCAATGGAGCACAGGCGACCGTTGTTTCACCACATATCAATAATCAGGATAATGTGCATCAGGAAGGCGACAATCCTCATGCAAACAACAACACTGACCAAATGATGAATGATCAAATGTTCAGGGGCTTTATGCAATTCATGCAACAGCAGGCGAGAGCGGCTCCTATCCAAAATGCAGGTGGAAACACTGGAAACTCTCGGGCGGTCAACGCTAAATAGTTCAAGGAGCTGGGACCACCGGAGTTTAAGGGAGAGCCAAAACCACTTATAGCGGAAGCATAGATAAAGAAGATCACCAATATATTTGATGTCTTGGGATGCTCTGAGGAGCAAAAGGTTCCCTTTGTCGCCTTTATGTTGCTTGCGAGAGGCGGATTCATCGGTGGGAATCGGTAAAACGTACTCAACTCCGCCAGATCAAGATGTCTTGGGAGAAGTTCCAAGAGCTGTTCAATGACAAATACTTTCCCGAAAGTATTCGTCACATGAAGGAGGTGGAGTTTATCAAGTTGGAACAAAATAATATGACCGTGTCGCAATACGAGGCTAAATTTACGGAGTTATCCCGGTTTGTGTCCCACTTGGTGGATAATGAAGAGAGAATGACATGGATGTTTTTAAGAGGTTTGAAGCCGGAGATACGTAAACATCTTATTTCTCATAAACTGTGTTTATATTTAGATGTTGTAAATAGGGCTCAGTTAGTCGCGATAACGAGTCAACGTAACTAAAAGAGAGCAGCCGACAAAATGATAATACCAGCGAGAGCAGTCATCGAAGCGGTGACAACAAGCGTGGAGGGAATCAACAAGCCAGAAATGGTAACCACTTCGGTGGTAATCGTGGCCAAAACAATAAGAATGAACATTTCAAGAAGAGGAGATTCAACAATGATGGAAAGACGTCAAGACCAAAGACTGTCATAAGTTAAGGAGAAGCGACCACCTATCATATGTTTCAAATGCGGGGGAGGGGCACATCACCAAATCTGCGCGATGCCAGTCAAAGCATGTTATAATTGTGGAAGAGAAGGTCACTTAGCCCGATTTTGTCGTTCACCAAGACAAATTCAATTTAGGATGGAGGCACCAAAGGTCAGTCCCGAAAAGTCAAAACCGGTAGTGCAAGGAGAGCGTTTGTTGTGACCTCCTGTAAAGCAAGGAAACCGAATGAGGTCATCACGGGTAAGCTTATCATAAACTCTAACGAAATCTATACTTTATTTGATCTGGGGTTCTACCCATTCTTTTATTTCTCCTACTTGCGCTCATCGATTAAATTTGACTCCGGAGAAATTAGACTTTAACTTATCTGTGAAAACTCCATTGGGAGAAACCTTCATTACATCCACTGTTTATAAGTCTTGTTTGGTTCAAATCGGTACCCTCACATTACCTGTAGATCTTATTTCATTGAAAGTACTTGCATTTGACGTGATTCTAGGGATTGATTGGTTAACTACTCATCATGCAAAAATTGATTGTTTCTGTAAGGTTGTTAGCTTTCATATTCCTAATCAACCTATTATGCGAATTCAAGCAACCAAACCATTAAAATCAATCATTATTATTTTAAGCCATAAAGCTATTCGTTTATTAAAAAATGGATGTCAAGCTTTCTTAGCTCATGTCACGGATCTAAACAAAAATACGTCAGTTTTGAATGATATTTCTATTGTTAATGAATTTCCTGATGTATTCCCTGAAGAACTTCCTGGCCTACCCCCAGAGCGCAAAATTGAATTTTGTATCGACCTTGAACCCGGTACAAAGCCCATTTCCAAAGCCCCATATCGAATGGCTCCTATTGAACTTACGAAGTTAAAAACCCAACTACAGGAATTGTTAGACATTGGCTTTATTCATCCTAGTACTTCTCCTTGGGGTGCTCCTGTTCTATTTGTGAAAAAGAAAGATGGGAGTATTCGACTTTGTATTGATTATCGGGAGTTGAACCATGTCACCATCAAAAACTCTAGCGAAGTATATACCTTATTTGATACCGGTTCTACACATTCTTTTATTTCTCCTACTTGCGCTTAACGTCTAAATTTAACTCCGGAGAAGTTGGACTTTGACTTATCTGTTGAAACTCCGTTGGGAGAAACCTTCATTACATCCACTGTTTATAAGTCTTGCTTAGTTCAAATCGGCACCCGCACGTTACCTGTCGATCTTATTTCTTTAAAAATACTTGCATTTGATGTGATTCTAGGGATTGATTGGTTAACTACTCATCATGCAAAAATTGATTATTTTTGTAAGGTTGTTAGCTTTCATATTCCTAACCAACCTATTATGCGAATTCAAACAACCAAACCATTAAAATCAATCATTGTTATTTCAAGCCATAAAGCTATTCGTTTATTGAAAAACGGATGTCAAGCTTTCTTAGCTCATGTCACAGATTTAAACAAAAATACGTCAATTTTGAACAATATTTCTATTGTTAATAAATTTCTGACGTATTCCCTCAAGAACTTCTGGCCTACCCCGAAAGCATGAAATTGAATTTTGTATCGACCTTGAACCCTAAGACAAAACCCATTTTCAAAGCCACATATCGAATGACTCTATTGAACTTCAGGAGTTAAAGACCCAACTGCAGGAATTGTTAGACATTGGCTTTATTCGTCCTAGTACTTCTCCTTGGGGTGCTCCTGTTCTATTCGTGAAGAAGAAAGATGGGAGTATGCAACTTTGTATTGACTACCAGGAATTGAACCATATCACCATCAAGAATAGGTATCTGTTAGCTCGCATTGATGACTTGTTTGACCAGTTGCAAGAAGCACAATTCTTTTCAAAGATCGATCTTCGTTCCGGATATCACCAATTGAAGATTAGAACCGATGACATTCCAAAGACGGCTTTCAGAACTCGGTACGGGCATTACGAATTCCTAGTCATATTCTTTGGGTTGACTAATGCTCCTGCTGCCTTCATGGATATGATGAACCGAGTTTTCAAGGAATATTTGGATCACTTTGTGGTCGTCTTTATTGATGACATCCTTATTTATTCCAAAAGCCGTGAAGATCATGAGCAACACTTGAGGCTGACACTCCAAAAGCTTCGTGAATACAAGCTTTATGCCAAGTTGAAGAAATGCGAATTCTGGCTTGAGGAAGTAGCATTCCTTGGGCACGTAGTATCAAGTCATGGAATATCTGTTGACCCAGCAAAGATTGAAGCAATTCAAAGCTGGAAGCAACCTAAATCAGTGACCGAAGTATGTAGCTTTCTCGGTTTAGCTGGTTATTATCGGAGATTCATGGAAGGATTTTCTCGAATCGCTACTCCATTGACTCAGCTTACTTGGAAAGATACAAAGTTCGGTTGGAGCGAAGAATGTGAGAAGAGTTTTTAAGAACTCAAGAGGAGACTCATTTCGGCACCTGTTCTGACAATACCATCTGGCTCGGAGGGATTTGTCATCTATAGTGATGCTTCGGGCAAAAGGTTGGGATGTGTTCTCATGCAACATGGAAAAGTCATAGCCTATGCCTCAAGACAACTCAAAGAATATGAGAGGAATTATCCTACTCATGATCTAGAGTTGGCAGCTATTGTCTTCGCACTAAAGATTTGGAGGCATTACTTGTATGGGGAGAAGGTGAAGATCTTTACGGATCATAAAAGCCTCAAATATTTCTTTACTCAAAAGGAACTCAACATGCGACAATGACGTTGGCTTGAACTGTTGAAATATTATGATTATACCATTCAATACCATCCTAGAAAAGCGAACGTGGTAGTTGACGCATTGAGTAGAAGATCATAAGCAAGTACGAGTGCGATATTGTCAACGCAAAGGCCCATTTTGTGTGACTTGCAAAGGATGGAGATAGAGTTAAAGACTCCAGGACCCATGTGATGATGGCGAATATCTACGAGAGTAGAACCGACTTTAATCGATAAAGTTAAAGTTTGCTCAAGTTCACAGGACAAGTGGAGCCGATCGTATGAGAGAAAGAAAGTGCAAGAAGGTGCTATCTTAGGAAGCAAGAATCGATGAAAAAGGAATACTTGAGTCAACTCCAGACTTTGTGTTCCTAACGACCACGATTTAAAGTATAAAATCATGATGGAGGCGCACAACACACCTTTTTGCAATCCATCTAGGAGTACCAAAATGTATGATGATATTAAATAATACATTTTGGTGGAGCAATATGAAGAGAGAGATAGCGTTGTTTATCTCAAGGTGTCTAACTTGTCAACGAGTTAAAGCGGAGCATCAAGTACCAAAAGGTCCATTGCAACCACTTAAAATTCCGTAATGGAAGTGGGAGCACATTACCATGGATTTCAATTCTGGGTCTTCCTAAGGTTTCTCAAGGCATAGATGCGATTTGGGTCATTGTTGATAGATTGACCAAGTCTCGCTCATTTCTTACCGATCACGAGAAACTTATACACTTGAACGTCTTGCTCGTATGTACATAAACGAGATTGTAAGATCGCATGGTATCTTGCAGATCCATAGTTTACGATCGAGACCCAAGATTCACTTCACGATTTTGGGTTAGTTTGCAAAAAGCTATGAGCACGGACTTACGATTTAGCTCGGCATATCATCCTCGGGGACGGACGGACGATCGAGAGGACTATTCAAACTCTTGAAGATCTATTAAGACTCATGTCCTTGATTTCAAGGGAAGTTGGGACAAGTTCTTACCATTGGTGGAGTTTTCCTACAACAACAGTTATTAAGCAAGTATTGGCATAGCTCCATTCGAAGCGTTGTATGGAAGAAAGTGTCGTTCTCCAGTATGCTGAGATGAGTTGGGTGAAGCAATGTTGTTGGAACTGGAGTTGGTACGTATGACTATGGAAAAGATTCAAACTGTGACACCCCCAAATCCCGGTACTTCATTACCTCAAGATTTGGTGTTCACGTAATCAAAACATTCATTTCTAACTACCCAATCATAATAGAATTGAATAATAGAAGAAAACCTGTCCATACAGGATTAAACTTAAATAAAAATCTCCCAGGTTATCTAACCTTTAACAACAATCATTCAAATGCAGAAAATTAAATAACTTTATTACAATCTTTAAATCAAATTCTGAAAGTAAACTATCAAAACTATTACAAGTCTTCAGTATTTATTCATCTTTCCTTTTCCCTTACTGGTACTAGGTACGTCACCCGTTTCAACTTTAGTTGTAAGAAATTTTACAGGCAAGAGTGAGCAAACAAGGCCCACTTGAAATAACAATAAGTAAATCTTTAAACTTTTACATCAATTGCCAATATTAGGCTCAATAGAACAAAACAATATATTCTATTAACTTTCTGAAAATTATAACATTCACTGAGGGTCTAATGACCACGAATCATGTCCACAGTTATAAGTAATCTTTCAACTTTAACTTTAACAATCATAAGACTATAAGGACTCCACGTACTTGGGGGATTCACCCTTCGTACAATGTATTGTGCACAACCATTTCAACGCTAAGCGTAAACCTCTATTAAAAGAGTTGTTCATCTCAGTATTTAGAATACAAGTCCACACCAAAGTAAGTTTGGTTTGGATAAGCTTTCAAGGAAATTTGGAATTCAACGAACATCAACTAAGGAGTAGTTGAATAAAACCAATAACACTATATACTATAGAATAAATCAAGTGATTGAATCAATCATAGTAAACTAAAGTCATGCTTTAGGAATAATCTAATAAAGATACCATTTGAATAACTATAGGATACCTTGCTTGAACAATACTAAGCCAAGGTTAATTAGAATTGAATACTAAGCATGCATAGTAACTTGAATGCTAGAAATGTTCGACATTAGTATATATATATATATATATATATATATATATATATATATATATATAGTTGTGCATGCTAAACAACAAGTTAAATACAAGAATAACTTGCTCCAGAATAACTTACATTATTATATTACAATCAAATTGTAAACATTACTTGAATTAACAAGATAATATATTAGAAAACTTGCTTAAAGATAGCTACACAATTATAAAAGTAGAGTTAGAGAACTTGCCTCGTGCGTAGGTTAAACAATTACTATTCACGTTCACCCCAAGTCCTACACATATCATATGTATTGACAATACACATTAGTTACACTAACATTACCTTTATGAGTTACTTTATTACTCTTAGTATAGCTACTAACTAAGTTTAAGTTTAAACAACATCACATCTTTTCATGAACATTACTTTTTAGCTTTATTACAACTACTTAAGTGATCATGTCATTGCACCACATGCACATTAACAACTTGATACAACATCCTATTACATGTCCAACATATTATCATTAAGTTATACTAATACACAAAGGGTTGCACTTGCATTCGTGCATCCCGACGCCCTTTGATTGGCTCCAAATACACAACAGTCTTACAGATGGCCATTTTTGACTACATTTACAGACCTCAAATTAACAAACTTAAAGCATGAAAGTTGTAGGTCTATTCATCCTCATTCCGGATCATCTTGAATCAACTCAATCAGAGTTTGTATGAGAAAGTTATGGCCGTTTTACTACAGGTCAAAAGCGCCTTTCAGACAACTTTTTCCCAAGGGGCGCGGATTAGTGGCGCCACGCGAGTACCAAATAACCGGGCGCGAGTTCCATCTTAAGGCGCGAGCTATCTTGTCCCATTTTTTATCGGTTGGTAAAAAAACTCGAAGAACCCAACGACGAAGAACATAACAACTAAATTTTGTACTAAATGATACTGCTAACATCTAAATTTACATGAACAACTAATATAATTTACCCATAATCATAACCAATTATTCAAATACTAATTAACAACGACTAATCCAAGATTTAAAAAACTTAAATTTTGAAAACACGGTTTAAAAAAAAACAAACTAAAACTCCATAGTTGATAACACAGTAAACACTGTGAATTCATTAGTAGACCAACATACTCTATTCAAACTACGTTCCGTTCGTATCTCAATGAAATACCATAAACAAACTTCAATTTACAGTTTCACAACAAAATTGGCCATTAAAATTGGTACTTACATGATTACATATGGAAACATACCAAGAATACATGTACTGACAAATTTTCTTCCTACTATAGACGAAATTTGCATGCGATTATTGTTTAAACACCATATCTAATCACTATAAACATGTATAACCCCCATAACTTAGTTACATAACAACAATTCGGAAGAAAAACTAGAACTCATAGAGCATAGAAGAAATAGAATTCACAGAGTATAACAAAGCTTCACCGAAATACTCATAAATAATATCAAAGTGGTAGAACATACCTTCAATTAGCTTATACAATCTTTGTTAGTTGAAGACCAATCTCCCTCAATCTCTCAAACTCTTTTCTCAATTCTCTCTGCTATTCTCTGAACTCTCTCAAAACCTAGCAACTAGTATGCATAATATAAAAAAAAACAAAACTGATATGGCCTTAATAGCCATCATCAGTTACCCAAAATAACGTATACATTATATTTATTATTTATTTTATTTTATTTATTTTATAAATTAGAAATATCAAAAGCCATAAGGCTTGTTTGGAAAACCATTTAAATTTTAAAGAATTTATATCCTTAAGTATTGTTTGGGTAAAACTAGATTAAAACTACTTTAATTTATTTTTAATAACTCCTTATACTATAGTTATTTGTCACACTTTATTTAATCAAGCTTTCATATTTAATTTAATTAATTCAAATAACCATTAATTAAATAATTCATTTAATCACATAACTCAATACACATAATTAACCATCAACTTGAAATATCAATATAATAATAATTTTCTTAACTCATTAATTATTTATTTACAACATAAATAATTAATCAATTCAAATTAAACAAATATTTATTTAGCAATAAATGCACCAATTAAATATTTATATAATTCAATAAATATTTAAAATTACAATTTAAATTTTCGGATTGTTACATCCTTCCCTCCTTACAAGGATTCTGTCCCCAGAATCACAACTCAAACAAACAAATCGTCACACAAACGATCCGACAACGTATAAAAACCTCACAAGATCGACAAAAGAGTTATGCTGATCTTCATCGAAAGGACGTGGAATTCGATATAGGAGATCATGTGTTGTTGCGTGTTGCTCCATGGAAAGGAGTTACGAGATTTGGAAAGAGAGGAAAACTCAATCCTCGATTCATTGGCCCATTTTTAATCCTCAATCGAGTAGGAACTGTGGCCTATAAACTTACTTTACCGCCAAGTATGTCTCGTGTTCATAACGTTTTTTACATATCCATGTTACGTAAATATGTGAAAGACCCGAACCACATTATTGAGTTAGAACCGGACGAAATAACGGAAGATTTGAATCTTGGATAAGAAGGAACATATTTTACGCTCCAAGGTTATACCTCAAGTTAAAGTTTTGTGGAGAAACCACGATATTGAGGAAATGACTTGGGAGTTAGAATCTGAAATGAAATCAAGGTATCCTTACCTCTTCGACATACCAGGTACGTACCCTAATTTCGAGGGTGAAATTTCATAAGAAGGGGAGGTTGTAAGACCCCAACTTTTATAAATAAAGATGAATTTTCTATAAATATTATTTTTAAATATTATGGAGTAAATTTGATATAATGTTATAGTTGTGGGTAATATTTATAAATTTTGCAAAGTAAGCAAGTTGTTATAAAATATTCGTTTGGGTGGGAATATTCTTTTTGTCGGGGAATATTCGCAATGCGACGGCACAATCATTAGTGGATCCTATTAACGGAATTATTGTCGGATTGAGAAAACGACAAAAATATACTTTTATGAAAATAACGGCGGAGGTGTTACCGTTAAAACTGTTGAACTACACGGTAGTAAAAAATACGATGTCTGGCGTGGTTTGCATAGTAGCACTGCAGATTGATTATTGATGCTTACGTGAGAAGTCACTCATTTATACTCAATTATTGCTACGATAATTCTTGCATCATATCTCTTATATTATTGATTCAATTATTGTCACATTATCATCTCAGATAATATGTTATATTATTAAATCAATAATTGAGACGACAAGTTATAAATGATTAATAATTGTTGAAAGATTAAATATGTGTTGATTAAAAATAAAATGATTTGTGGTAATATTTATTCAATCCTTGATTTATATAAAGAGTTTATTATGAGACGTTTGTGGTAAATTTGGTTATTTTATGGGGGGGCCCATATGTCATCATATAAGAGTCTCTTCGTCAATAGTAATTAGCTTCGTCAATAGTAATTACTTTCGTCAATAATAATTATCTTCATCAATAGTAATTACCTTCGTCAATAGTAATTACCTTCGTCAATAGTAACTACCTTTACCAGACGTCAAACCACTTGCCGTTTCATATTACAATCGTCGAACTAATTATCATTTCACATTCCAGTCGTCAAGCCACTTGCCTTTTCACATTTCAAGTGCTAAGCTAGAAATCTTCTATAAATAGAGGCCTAGTGCTTCATTATTTTTCACGAATTCATTCAAGCTATAGAGAGAGAAAGTATAGAGAGAATAAGAGAGAAAGAAGAAGAGTATTACATTACTACACTCTTTGCGAGATTCAATCTACTAATGTAAGGGGTGTTATTCTTTCTTATTCATGAAGAGAACTATTGTTATTCCATTCCTTATTATTACATTGGAATAACTTTTGTAATGCTGTGATTTACCTATACTTGGTGACATTCTTCTATTATTCTGTTGGAACATCCTGTCTGTGTGTTTTACACCCAACCTGGTTCTGTCTTTATTATTATTACATTAGAACATCCTATCTGTGTGTTTTACACCGGACCTAGTTCCGTCTTTATTATTATTCTGTTGAAACATCTTGTCTCAGTATGTTTTACACCGACTGGTTACATCTTTATTATTACATTGGAACATCCAGCCGGTTGCAAATTTTGCACGACACAGTTCCGTTATTATTATTCTGTTGGAATAACTTTGTCTGTCTGCAATCTTAGCATGCATGGTGATTTCTTTTATTATTCCATTCTTTATTATACTCAGTTGGTTAAAGTTTTGACTTCTATACTCCATGAAATTAGTAGAATATCCTTGATATTTGCACTTCATCCAGTATCTTTTCATGGAAATATTCTTCTGATCATTCTTGAATTTTACTCTACAAAGCAATATCATGTTGACAATTTGGACATTATTAGTTCCTGGATAAATTAATTCTTGAACTTGTTTTATTGGATTCTTATATCATTGTCATCATCCTCATGTTTATATTATGTTGAAAGTCATCTCATGGCTTTTGTAGTGCATAGATGGACTTGGTATGATTATGACCGTGGATTATTTGGTGTAATCATGACCGTAATGTTACAAATGGTGTGGTAAAAGTTATCATTGGCACATAGTGCATTGATGGGCGATTGTTGGCATGATTATGACCATTAATGAATACACGAATGTCCTTGGCTGTAGTGCATGGATAATTTGTGGTCGTGATACTAAAGAATATCCTTGGCCGTAGTGTAGGGGTGATTCGATGATGTGGATTATCTATTAAGCTGAGTCCCAGTGATAAAAGTCATGAAAAACCTTTTAAATCATAAAAGATAGTAGATTTTATTCTCTACTTGACTCTTTTAATGGATTGCTTGTTCCGCTGCAGTTAAACTTGATGTTGTTATATTTTATCAGTTTAACACCATTGAAGGCTAATGATAATTTATTCTGCATTATCTTAGTCATAATATTTCTTACTGGGCTAGTTGAGATCACCCTTTTTTTCACTGTTCTCTTCAGGAAATGAGAACATAGCAGGGACTAGTCGGGGAACGGATTGACGGTCCAGAGGATAGCATTAGTAGTCCTCGCTATTATGTGAAATAGTGTGTTAATAATTGTAATGAGGACTCCTTTTGAGTTTGTATAATCTCTAGTAGACAATAATTGTATTCAAACTCACAGTTATGTTTTGTCGTATTGTACACGACAGTTGTATTAGTAAGTTGTATTTGAATTATGTACCATGTATCTGACGACCTAAGATGGGTGATGTATACCTAATTTTGGGGGCGTCACAGACAAGGCTTGGCTTGGCATGCTATCTAGGCGTCCCGAATGCCACGTCCGTGTCAACCCACTAAAGGGCTAAGAAACCACCCCCACTAGAAGAGCCTGACGTCCTCGTCGGTGGGTGTGGCCAATACTCTGCAATCTATTTCTCAATGCCATAATGCTACATCCCGTTCCAAACTTGCGTCTACCTCGTTTTCACCTTTCCAATGCACCAAGTAGTCTATCCTTCGATTTTTCTTTCTCTGACCTTCAGTCTTATGAGCTAAAATCTTCTCAACACCCTTGTCAAACTGCTTTTTGATCACTGTCGGAGCTCTCTTAACTTGCTTTCTGCTAGCATCAAGAAATTCCTGCTGGAATGGCTTCAGGTAACTCACATGAAATGTTGGATGTACCTTCAATCTGTTTGGAAGCTTCAGTTTGTAAGCCACATCCCCAACTTTCTTCAGTACTTTGAATGGGCCGTAATACTTTGGAACCAATCCTCTATGCACTAACTTACTACTGATCTTCTTCCCCAAATCTGAGGTGTTAGTTTCAACAACACCATATCTCCCACTTTGAATTCCAGCGGCCTTCGATGTGCATCTGCATACTTCTTCATCCTTCTCACTGCCTTGCTCAGGCTGTCTCGTGCTATCTCAAGCAACTCTGTTCTAGCCCTTGCAAACCGATAGGCAGCAGGACAATTACCTCTTGTATGCTACACCGCTACATCATTCAGAGTCCTTGGCTGAAATCCCATGCTCAGTTCAAAGGGACTGTAACGCCCCAAAATCCGGTCTATCTTCACACCCGAATTTCGTACGTCACGAGTACATCACTCATCCAACATACATCATTATATACTGAAATATAACAACATACACTCTCAAATCCCAGGTTCTGGAAACCTTATAACCTATTTCATTACAAATAATGGTAATTACATTATTCATTTCATCTTACAAGAGTGACTTTTATCCGCCACCAAGGATACATAACAGTTCATTAAACTAGTCTATAATTCAATTTCATCTTTTTACATTATAAGTCTTCACTTGATCTTCTCGCTCATTCACCTTCTGATTGGTACTTCATCTGGATATCGTCAGCTTGATCTTTACGGGTTCTTTAAGTTCTTTTAACCTTGTTCGCTGAAAATTGTTTTTCATTTAAAGAAAGTGTGAGCATTCAATTGCCCAGCAAGTCATAACAGTTGAACAAACAACTTCAGAATTAAAATATTTGTTTAGAACTTCTATAACCGAACAAAGGTTATGAAACAGCTTGAATAATAGGAATAGTCTCGATTCCTATCATCTTAAAACATCAATCATTTTTACTTTGAAATACTTTCATTCTTCTACCTTTTTCATACACATCCTATCTGGCTAGAATCATTTGCACAGACTTAACAATAACGGTTCATGTATAAACAGAATATACACGTATTGAACAGCTCAATCACAGAACAATGCATATCATAGAAACACCAAAGTGTTCAAATTGTGGCTCAAGGCCTCATACGTTCTACCACATTGTACAAATATCGCACATTCAAGACATAGACGTAACTTCTCAAGTACAACATCCGAGAAGTTTAAAAACTAACATTCATGTAATATGAATGAAGTTAGGAAACTTTCCTTCGCGCCTACTCATGACTTCTGTTGAAGAATCTCATTTCAATTCCTATATAACACATAATGAGAAAACATAAACACCAATTAGTCATATATTGAACTTACACATTGGTTTACTTAACTTTACTTCTTAGAATTCGCGTTCTTGCAATATACGGAGATGTCTTACTCATACGTTCATCATCTTGGATGATTTATATTCTTATCTTGTTCTTATAACTTCTCTAGGACTCAGCACACATCGCTTCTCTGCTAGTACTCTATATGGTACTCTGAGTGGTTTCCCACAAACAACCAACAAACAAGTTCCCGTCTCATCTACACTGCCATCACAATGAGTTAGATCGGTTGCCAGTTTCGTATTTACCTTCGCTCTCTGAAGCAATTGTTTAGCCCAGCTCCCATATGTTAACCATCAAAGTTACGATTGTACCACAACCTAACTTCTCTTAACTTATACGAACTATTAAACTATAATGTTTGATTAAGTTAATTTCTTATTCCTTACGGCTTTCTGGCAACTAATTGTCATACTTCAGGATTCATTCCTTATCGACTCACATTCGGCTTTTATTAATCTTATTACTGTTCGTTACGGCTTTCTTGATAATTCATATCTTATTAATACTTTCGTTATCCATTACATGAACTCCATGTTCATTACCCTCGTCGCTCAACCTCTAAGGAATCACAACCATAAGAATCCTTCACGTCCATTCATCGCGACTACGGTCCCCGAATATCGGTTATGTAACCCGTGATTATATTCTTTATCATTTAATCTTGTTTAATCTATACGTTAAACCTTTAATAAAGGTTTACATCAATAGAGTAAGTGTTATATTATTTGAATATTATATTCTTTATCTTCCCTTACATTTTCCCCAAGAGCTGAGTAGTTAAAAGCTCATCTCTGGCTTTTTCCCAACACCGCTTGTGATGTGCTTTCCTCCTTTCTTTATCTCTCGCGCGTCACAAGTTTGCGATGCAGGCCCGGTGCATGCATGTTGTCGCGCCACTCTACAAGGCATGACTGGCGGCGCGGCGCCAAGCCCTAACCCTATAAAATTTCTCTAAGTGTTAAATCAATATTGAGATGCTTACTTCGCGATCTCATAACTCCTTCGTTATAACTCGGAACGAGGTCGTTCCAAAGCCAGTCACTTCCTTATCTTACGTACTTTAATACCCCTCGAGCAAAAATTCATTATAAATCCGTTAACGTGCCATTCGATTGGCTTGATCTTTACCCTTTGTTCATTTTACGTTTTTAACGCTCTTCATTCGTTCGTCTGTAATTCGGTCATCCGAACTCAAAACTCGTTCATTCTTGAGTCCACGACTCACATTTTCTATGTTCTCTTACTTTCTTATGAAACCCTACCCACTCAGATTCATTTACTAGCTTTCTAATTCTCGTTTGTCTTTTATGAAATTTTTGCCATAACTTCGTTATAGCTAAGTTTTAATCCGTTCTTCATGAACGTTTCTACCGTTCCTAACCAAGCAATACACATATAACTTATACGCGATGGTTTTAAAATTTTCCATCAACAACAATTATCCTACGATGGTTTTAAATTTGTCCATCAATAACGTTCTTCGTGTGTTCTTCGTGTTCTTCATTCGTTCTTCATTTTAATCAATATTTTGGATTATGATTTCACTTTTTATTGGAATTTGATGTTATAGAACATCATTCCTTACTTATTTCACCTACTCACTCATATAATCCACTCGGATCGTTCTAATTCATTACGAATCTTATACTTCCTTAAGAAATTTATTTACTAAACTTTTAATTCTTATTTCTTCATTTTATCATGATCTCAACCATATGAAATCATTCCAATATTCTTTTACCTCTTAATTCTATTAAGTTATGTTTTTAAACATAAAAACTTAAAGAAAAATTATAAGAGATTAGGTTCCGGATTACCGTTCTCCTTTAATCTTCTCTCGTCTGACAAAGTTTACACATGAGCAAGCTCTTCCTCCTCCTTCTCCTTCCCATCCAACCTCTTTCTCTCTCTCTCTCTCTCTCTTAAGTTGGTGAATTTTCAAAATCCCAAAATAAAGAGCTCAAGCTTCTTATTTATAGAATTTCCAAGCTAGGGGTATTTTAGTCATTTTGCCCCCCAACCTCCTTACTATTCACACCTCCTTACTATTCCCACCTCCTTACTCTTCCTCCTTACTATTCACGAAGCTTCCCTTGGAAGCTTCGTGCTTCTGTCTTTCAGTTTTTTCGTCCGATAGTTCAAAAACTGCGATTCCCGGAATCAAAATATTTTTGGATATTTCGTCTTTCCTTTACCGACCAATTTTTACGTATTCTTCAGATCTTCAAAAAATGGAAAAAACACTTTTCGACGTTGAGCGTTTTCCTTCACGTTTTACCCTAACGTAGCTAAACGAGTGAAACGTACATAACAATATTTTTCATTATTTTAATTTCGTCCGATTTCTGTATGCTTTTCGAGAAAACCTTTTATCGGCTTACTTAACTTTTCACAACATATTATTGTCAAATCTTTCGACGGAATGTCATTTCGACATACCGAACTCTCGGAATGGCCTAGGTTATTCAAACCCTAACCCTTAGGGTTTCGTCGGGTGAATAGTGCCTATTTCATTTTTTTCTCCGAAAAATATTTTGTTCCCGGAAAATTTTTATTCTAGTCTTGAAAATTCTTATTCGTTCAGTCTAGCTCGTAGCCAAAATCCTCCCAATTTATAATTATCATAGGTTATAGAACGATTAAGAAACACATATCACACAATAGTATTAATAAAATTCATTTTATTAATAACTAATTCTTTAAACTTAAATTCTGGACAACCCAAATTTTGGGGTCGTCACAGGGACTCATACCCTTTGCAGAAGATTGATGCAAGTTATAGCAAATTGTGCTGGTTCAAGCAACTCCAACCAATTCTTTTGACTTGCAGTCACATAATGTCACATATACTCCTCAAGCAACTGATTCATTCTCTAAGTTTGACCATTTGTTTGTAGGTGGTTTTCCGTACTGAACTTTAATTTTGACCCAACCAAGCCAAACAGAACTGTCCAAAATCTTCCCGTGAACCATATATCTCGATCACTTTTGATATCTTCAAGTAACCCAAAGTATTTCACAACATTTTTGAAGAATAAACCAGCAGCCACATCTGCTGTGCAAGAATGAGGTGCTAGGATAAATACAACATACTTGGAAAAATGATCAACCACTATAAATATTGATCTCATTCCATCAACTTTCGGCAACCCAGAAATGAAGTCCATCGACACTGACTACCAGGTTTTTTCAGGAATGGGAAAAGGTTGCAACAAGCCTACTTCACTTTTCTTCTCAAGTTTATCTACTTGACATACTAGACAAGACTTGACGTACGCCTCCACATCATTCTCCATCTTGGGCTAGTAGTATGAGCGAGACATCAATTATGACAGCCCCGAATCCGAGGTCCCGAATCACCGCGGATCTGGTTCGACCATTCTATACCACTATTACTATTTGCGGAAGATATAAACATAAATTATTTATACAATACATTACACACTATTTTCCAAGGTCGAGTAACCTTAACTTATACACAATTCATAACTATGTAACACATAACATCATTATCAAACTATACTATTGCAAAACTAATCGCGCACATTAACTTTAACCTGGAACTGTCTTTAACCTTTTCTTGTATCCGACGCATTCGCCTTAATCTGCAATGTTTTATCATGATATAGCAAGGGTGAGTATAAGGATTACCCAACAAGTTTAAGTTCAATAATATAACGATATATCATGATTGAAAGATTCTGAATAATAAGCTGGATATAATTCAACAATATAATTATGAACTAGCAGGAACACATTTATGACTGAACAAGTATTATACATGAACAAATATATCTGAATCAACTGGTAATGAAGGTGATCAGCCTTTCATACCTGACTTATACATACAATATATACAGAGTACAATTCATGGCAACCAACAATGATTAACCATAAGCTTATCCGAATGAAATAACTCTTAGTAGAGTTAAGTAAAAACAAACTTGCCTGAACCGTTGATTACCGCTATGCAATTTATAACGCTTTATCCGAAGACCTAATATTAGTAATATAGATCTCCAATATTAGAATAATATCATCACAATAAAATATTATTTTCTATATATATACATAGAATAACCTAAACACATAGCACATAACCCTATCAGTCTATAACACACATAAGACCCTGTATCAAGTTAAACTTTTGCAGTCTGAGTTGAACTCGACACAAATCTGACATCCCGACGGTCTAGTCGGACTTTTATCGAGTTTAAGTTCAATTAAACTCTACCTAACACTTAACAGTATCTTAGACAATTTTCTAAGCAGCCAAAATAATTTTCATAGAATTATAAAAATTTTCAGATAATTATTACCATTTATCGTGTATTTTCAATCAATAGAATTGTATTTAAATGAATTAAATACCACGTAATTCTTTTATCATTAATATTTATTTATTATCAAATATTAATAAAATACATGTCATAATATTATAATATATTTATAATATCACAAAGTATTTTTAATACCTTAAAATCATATTTATATAATTTTTAAACCGTTAAATTCATTATCCGATAACTACTATTGATATTAAAATATTAATATTTTCATGACAAAATTTCAAAAGTTATAGGTTATAACTTAAAATATTTTCATAACACTTAAAATCATTTTTATATGATTTTTAAAACATTAATTCTATTTTTCCTAAATTTATTTAATATATTTATTAAATAAACTAATTACCATTAATATTAATTAATTAATGAATTTCATCTCAAAATATTAAAAGTCACTAAAAATAACTTCAAATATTTTCTTTTACCATAATATTATTTTTCATGATTTTTCATGTATTAAAACCATTTTAAATAATTTATTTAATATTATAATTAAATAAATAAATACTTTTATATTCCAAAAATATTAAATGTTTATGAAATATACTCTAAATAATTAAAAACTATTTTTCAGACTTTAAAATAATTTTTTGGAATTTATTTAGTATTTTTAATAATTAAAAACTATTTAATTCGATTAATTTAATTAAAATAATTATTTTCTAATAAAACTGTCGCTAAAAGGGCCCTATATCGACAGAACCGTCGCTATAGGTGTTATTGGTGTTCTTGGCCCAAACCTAGATCTTCATAACCAGTTACCGGATGCCTACTTTGACCAACATTAAAGCAGCGTTCTTAATGATTTCTGGGTAGCTTATGGGGTTCAGATTGTAGTACTTATGTAGGACTACAACCACAAACTCATTTCATGACCACACAACAACATATCAGTAAGATCTGGGTTTCCAAAGATTCTGACAAAGCTGTTCTTCGTATTCTAGATTTTCCAGAATCGAAGGTATCTACTTTTGATCCCTATAGTTTGAGTTCTGTGTTTTATTTGTGTGATCTAGTGGTTGGATCTTGTAGTCTAGATGTTAGGCATCATGTATATAACAACTTATCACCATAATAACATAACACATGACATAACAAGGGTGGTCAAAGTAAGGGTCATAGGCTGTTCTTGAGAAATCTGGGTTTCCTAGATTTCGTCAACAACGGGTGGTCAACGGTGGTTTGACCTGTTACAACTTTGATCCAGTGCATGATATGGAAGTTATAAAGGAATGTATGGGTAACCTACATGTCAATCTACAACAACCAAACAACAACGTGGCTAAAATGATAACACAACAAGATTGAAGGCTAGCAAAACGTGTCAGAAGCCATCTGGGCTGCCCAAATACAGATTTTCGTGCTTGGTCAACGACCTTTGACCGATCTTATCTTTCAATATACTAAGGATCTGGCCTTGTTTCTTGTTTTAGATCATATTCCTCATGTTAGAGAACAAATCTAACACATAAAATACACAAAATATTTAATACGTAAAGATCTAAAGGCACTGACATCAGTTGTCAGACAACTTATGAAAGTTCAAGAACAGTTTCTAAAAATGCTATTTTCGTGCATCTAAGTGTTATAGATCTATGATCTATCAACCCAGATCACTAAAAGACACCTTATTACATAACTTTAAACAATCAATTACAACATATAACATCAGATCATATGATTTCTATAATTTAGGGTTCATACCACTTTGAGCCTTGATTTTTGATTCTGACCCTTTTGATCTGTTCTTGGAAAGCTAAATAATGAAATTAGCTTCTCTTCTCACTCATTCTCACTCTCCATCTCGAAAATTATAGAGAGATAAGGTCTTGGATATTTTGCTAAGTAAAGTAAGAAAGTTTTCTTACTTTTAGACTTTTATTTTTGATTCAATGTATGGCTGATGAAATGTTGCTGAGATTGCTGCTTTGTATTAATTTTTGGTCACATGGCTAGGGCTAGGGTTGGTGAACCACTCACTAGGACAACAATTGCAAGCTATGTCCAATTATTCAACAAAGGGCAAAAATGTCATTTTGCACACAAATTTAATAGCATTTTGGACATTGGCCAAACCCTTAGGGTTTAGGGTTTGGGTTAGGGTTTAGGGTTTGGAAAACATTAGGATTTAGGATTTAACCCTTAACTTTGCAATTTAATTTCTAACATTACCGAATTTCGATTTTTTAAAATAGAAAATTAATATTTATAAATTATAATTAGAATTTTCTAATTATATTAAAATTTCTTAATCATAACTCAAATATTGCTAATTAGGATTAGCATTTCCTAATTAAAATCGCTAATTTAGCAATTAGGATCAAAAGTCACGGATTAGGGTTTACAACCCAAAATTAGGATTTTAAATAGAAAAATAATTTTCCTAAACTAGAAATTAGATTTTCTAATTAGATTAGGGTTTTCTAATTACTATAACTTAAAATTAGGATTAATTTTCCCTAATTAACATTAAAATTATTAAATTAACACTTAGGTTTTCCCGAATTACAAATTAGGGTTCCTAAACTAGAAAATAGGGTTTTAATTTTGAAATTAGGGTTTTCTAACCAATTTGTTAAGATTAACCCTAATTAATCTTATAATTATTTATACTTACGCCATTAGATTCCCAATTTAGGGTTTCATGCATCGAATTAGGGTTTCGAATTCCCGGAACTAAAATTAGGGGTTTCAGAACCGGTTTTAGGGTTTCTTGTTAATCGCTAGGGTTTTCTAACCGAACGTTAACGTTCTTAATATTTAATTAGAGTTTATTACAGATATCGTTTATCTGGTCAACCCTTGACCCTTAACCATATTCTGAATACATATACACAGAACATATTCATGTATACACTTAATCATGAATAATTCACCTAAATCCTTCACAGAATTTTGAAATCCTCAAAATTTCATCTTAAAAATATCAAACGCATACACTAATTTTCTTTCTAGGTTTTAATATTGAACCTTAAATTAATTAATAAAATTTTTAAAAATATTCAAAATTCTCGAGTTGTCACATCAATGCCAACATTCTTTCAATGCCTGGGTGACTAGCCCATTTAGTATCATGCGTCTCATGCATGATTTGCCTCCTCAAGTTCCCTCCGTTAGTGTAATAACCCGGGATTTTGAATAATCCGAATTTTACGAATAAATTATTTATTTATTTAATATTAATATTAATTATCAATATTGTGTTGTGTATCTATGATACGAGTCTCGATATTAGTCCATTTGTGTATTGACTGAGAAATAAGAGTAGAGTTGTGCTTAACAGATTTAGAAACCCTAACCTTAGTTACGGATAGGATTCAATAGAAAATATAATTAAAATCATTATATTAATGAGTACGTGTTTGTACTGTTTAGAATTATTGATCAATGATTGATTGGGTAGGGTATAACATTAGTAAACCCTAATATGGGATTAGAAACCCTAATCTCAAGATTAGAAACCCTAGCGTACCGTTAGAAACCCTAATCGTATACCGGGAAACCCTAATTTTAAATTCAGGAATCCTAAACCCTAATTAAAAAACTCTAATCCTAATTAGCAAGCCTAAAGTGATTAGTAAATGTTAATATAATTAGGCAACCCTAATTATACTCTAGAAATATTAATTTCTATTTAAAACCCTAATTTTATTTTAGAAATCTAATTTTTTTTAGAAACCCTAATTAGAAAATTCTAGAATTAGATATTTTAAAACCTAAGGGTTAGAACCTTAGGTGTAAACCCTAAGGGTTTGGACAATTGACCATCATGCCATTAAAATTACAAGAACAATGACCCCTTTATGGATTTTTTTATTAGGTTACTTGTAAAAATGGTCAAGACCTTTAGTTGTTCACCAACTAATTTGACCATTGTGACTTATAATATAAGACCCCAATTTTTCTGAATAAAGATGAATTTTCTATAAATATCATTTTTGAATATTATGGAGTGAATTTAATATAATGTTATAGTTGTGGGTAATATTTATAAATTTAGTAAAATATCATAATATATATAGATTTGAGAGAGAGAAAGTCCACAATTATAAGCCATTTGGTCTCAATCTCTCAGCAACTCTCTCTCTCTCTCCCAAACCTACGAAAATCATAAGTGTATCAATCATAAAACACCTCTCTAAAACACCAATATCAGCTAAGGAGATTTAAGATCAAAGGATTGGACAAGAAGGTATAAAGCCCTAAACCTAATTTGATCTTGTATGTTAAGAAAATTTTTGTGTTTGAGTGTTTAGATTTGTGCTAAAGGATGTTTTATGATGATCAATGATGATCTATCATGGATCCATAGCATCAAAGTGGGTAAAAATGGAGTTTTTTAAAAACTGTCCAAGAACATGATTTGTGGTCTGACAAGCTAATGTCAGGAGCCACAGATTCGTGTCTGTGACACCCACAAATCCGGGTACTTCAATTCCACGGGATTTGGTGTTCACTGTACAAATATCATCTATCTATCTACCCATAATAAATGCAAACCATGCAATAGATAGAAATAAAATCTTCCCCTTAAGGGTTACAACATCCGAATAATAATACAATCCCAGGTTAAACTAACCTTAAACATCTGTGCGGAAATATAAATAACAAGTCTTAAGTAACATCAATTCAAATTACATACATAAATAATCAGTCTTCATTACTTGCTAAGCTTGCCCTTGCCTTTACTAGTGGAAGGTTCGTCTACCCTTTCATTCTTAACTGCAATGTTATTATTACGCAAGAGTGAGCACGATTGCCCACAAGTATAACAATATAACAATGAATAATAACATGCGAGAGAAATAATAACTTCTAAAATAAAAGCTCAACTTTTGAATCAATAATGAATAACAAGAATCAAAAGATTTCTGAGGGTCATAAGACCTTGAACTATGTCCTAGGTTATCAAGGGTTATACTTGAAAACTTTAACAGTCATAAGACTATGGACCTTTCTACTCGTATGCTTAGGGGATCACTTCAGTACCATCATCATGCACAATATCTTAACGCTTAACGCATAAGTAAATCCCTTTACTGGGGTTGTTCATCTCGGTTTGACATTCGAGTCCGCACTAAAGGAAGTTTGGTTTGGATAATTCAATAAGGGTTCTGAAATTTAGAACGTTCATCAACTAAGGACTAGTTGAATCAATAAAGTTCACTAGTCTAATAAGGTTCAACAATAATGATATTCGATTTGAATAATAATCTCAAGAAGTATACAATAGGACATTTATTGTATAACTGAATCATGCTTTGAAAAGATAATCAATCTTTAATATAACATTTGAACTTGAATAATAGTAATAATAATTTACTCGAGGTAACTAATAAACTTGAACAATAATGACAAGTAGGGTTAGGAAACTCGTTCTTTGATTTAAATCCTACATATCATTTACATTCACAACTCTAGTTAATTATAATCTAATTAACCATCATAAATTCATTCTTTTATCTAAACTTTGGTTATGACTATACTTAGTCAAATATCACACTTATTGTCACATAATAACACTTCATGAATAATAAGCTACTTATGTATTTCATAATTCAATCCACATGCAATTATGTTATTTACATGTTAAGTATCTATTTTAATATCTCATTATACTTCTAACATATTTTTATGTTCATTACATTAAGTTACTAACACATTGCTAGGCTTAACATTTAAAAATAATTCATTTCTGGACATTCTGCAGAGTATTTGTTGCATGTATGGGCCTAAAGCGTTGAATGTTGATCTAAAATGTGGCCATGAAACGATTCTGAGAATTGTAGTTCGCGAAAAATCACAGAACATGCCAATTTCTACCAATTTCTTATTTTTTACACGAATTTAGACAAACCCACATGATATAATTCATACATAATCATTACCCAATAATTATAGAATGATTTTAACCCATTAAAACACATAATCACGGAATTAAATTATGCAAATTGTACTGTTCTTGATTTTCTTGAACAAAAACATGGAATTTAATATTACGGATTCGTTATAAGGCCAAATCCAACCATTCAAGTTTCATTTACTTCGTTTTAACATGCATAAATATATACAAGTGTAAAAATTAGGGATAATATACGATCAACGCATTAAATACCACGTATAAGGCCATATAGCCATATGACATACTCTGTAATCATAAACTGTATAATTTCATGAAACTGATGATATGAAATCATGCAATATATATATATATATATATATATATATATATATATATATATATATATAAAACATGCTATACTACTCGAATTATTACATATATCCATATAACAACACAATTTCCCAATTGCAGAGACTTTACAGGATGAATGAAAGCCATTTTTATAAAAACTTTAATACGTAATTTAAAATTTGGGAAGGAGGAGATTACCTTGAGAATAAGTATAGATTAGTAGGCTTAGATGCTTTTCAATTCTTCTCTTTCAATCTCCTTCACAATCTCTAAATATTTTCTCTGATAATTTTATCTCTGTGATTGCTTTGTTCTTAGACTTAAAAAAATAGGAAATAATGAGAAGACGCATATAAGAAAGGAATCGACGCCTTAGCGAGTGGTCGATTAACCCAATAATGGGCAACTGCTTACAACTCCCCATAGGGCCTTGTTTGGCTAGCAAGAATTGATTTCAAAACCATTTATTTTAATAAAACCTTTTATCATATAGTTTAATTAATGTCACACTCCTTCATAAAATAAATCAATATCTTATTTAATTTATTTTAAATATAATAATTTCTCATAAATTCACATAGTCACATAGTCACATAATTAAATTTCTCATTAATAAATAATGTCAAATTATTTTCTCTAATCAATAATTAAATTAATTAAAATAACATTAGGCTTATTAAATATTTCTTTTAATACAATAAGCTCACATAATGACATACTTCGATAATAAAAATTCTCCACATTAATTTAATAAATGTAACACATATAATTAAATTAATCTACCACAACTGCATCAATTAATTATTTAATCTAATAATTAAATCATTGAAAATATTTATTTACTTCAATAAATATTAAAATTAAATTACAAGAATCTCGTTCGTCATATCTTTCCCCCCTTAAAAGGATTCTGTCCCCAGAATCACGACTCAATAAATTCGACCCGTTACAGTGTAGAGAATAAAATCTACTATCTTCAATGATTTAAAAAGGTTTTTCATCACTTTTATCGCTGAGACTCAGCTTAATCAAAAATTCACATCATTAAATCATTCTTGCACTACAGACCAAGGATATTCTTTTAGTATCACGACCACAAATTATCCATGCACTACGGGCCAAAGATAATCGTGTTTTCATCAACGGTCCTGATCATGCCATAAAACAATTCATCTTTGCACCCTTGACCGAAGAGAATCCATAGCCATAATCATACCAAAAATTGTCCATCAATGCACTACGGGCCAATGAGGACTTTTTCCACATCATTTATAACATTACGGTCATGATTATACCGAATAATCCCTGGTCATAATCATACCAAGTCCATCTATGCACTCTGAGCCCCACAGATGACTTTCAACATAATATAAACATGAGGATGATGACAATGACATAATAATTCAATAAAACAAGTTTAAGAATTAATTTATCCATGAACTAATAACGTCCAAATTGTCAACATGATACTTCTTTGTGGAGTAAAAATTCAAGAATGCTCAGAAGAATATTTCTATGAAAAGATACTGGATGAAACGCAAATATCAAGGATATTCCACTAATTTCATGGAGTATAGAAGTAAAAACTTTAACCAACTGAGTATAATAAAGAATGGAATAACAAAAGAAATCACCAAGCATGCGATAGACCGCACAGACAGGTTATTCCAATAGAATAATAAATAACGGAACTAGGTGCGGCGTAAACGCATGCATGTGATATTCCAACAGAATAATAAAAGGCGGAATCGAGTCCTGCGTAAAACGCATGACAAGACAAGATATTCCAATGTAATAATAAATAATGGAACCGGTCATGCGTAAAAGCATGCATGACGGGATGTTCCAACGAATGATAAATAATGGAACCCGGTCAAGGCGAAATAGCGCATGAAGCATGGATGTTCAAGCAAAATAATAAAGAATGGAATAACATAAGAATTTCACCAAGTATAGGGTAGCCCGCGAATACAGGTTATTCCAACAGAATAATAAAGAATGGAATAACAGAGAATTTCACCAAGTATAGGGTAGCCCGCATATATAGGTTATTCCAACAAAATAATAAAGAATGGAATAACAGAAGTTCTCTTCATGGATAAGAAAGAAATAATACTCCCTACCTTAGAAGAAACTGGATATAGAAGTGGTGAAGTAACAGAATACTTTTCTTCTTTCTCTCTATAATTTCTCTCTGTAATAATTACTCTAAAGATTTTGTGAATTGGTGAGAAATGAAGGAAGAATGAGCTTCTATTTATAGGAAAATATAGTTTCGATAATTGCACGTTTTGGGGCTCAAAATATTACAATATAATACCTTCCTCTTTTTCTTCATTTTTAATTTAGTCCTGCAAGTATTATAATTCTTGCACCAACTCCCCTAATAGTAAATCATGTGAATCAATAGTAAATCATGTGACTCAATAGTTCTAATCATGTGATAAAAACAATTACAGTATAATACCTCCATCTATACCTCTATTTTTAACTTAGTCATGCAAGTATTATCAATCTTGCACCACCACCCCTAAAAGTATAAGAATGTGAATCAATAGTACCCCGTGAATAGTAACTCGTGAATAGTAATTCGTGAATAGTACTCCGACACAAAAAGTGCTCCGAATACCCGAGTGAATAATATAACCTCCAGACATCAATTATCATCAAAATAAATGTCAATTTTCACTAACACTAATAATCCCAACACAATGGAACAATCAATTTCATCTTTAATCAACACAAATTATTCATCATTAATATTATAACTCACAATATTTAACAACCAGGTCGTTCCCAGGAAAGAGGGGGCTTTCCGATAAGGATTTCTCTTTATTGGCGCGCAATTAGGAGACTAAACCTCTCCTTGACAGAACTTCTAGACATTGTCAATATTGCAAATAATAATATGAATAACTTTGTCGTCTCAATTATTGATTTAATAATATAACATATTATGCAGATGATACTGTGACAATAATTGAATCAATAATATGAGAGATATGATGTTAAATTCTTCGTAGCAATAATTGAGTATAACCGGTGACTTCTCACGTAAGTATCAATAATCAATACCGTGTGCTACTATGCAACCACGCGTATTACTGTAATTTTAATACCGAGTAGTTCAATAGTTTTAACGGTAACACTTCCGCCGTTATTTTTATAAAAAGATAATTCTGTCGTTTTCTAACTACGACAATACTTCCGTTGTGGGGTCCACCAATGATTGTGTCGTCGTACGAATATTTTCGGACAAAAAAAATATTCCCCGACCAATCGAATATTTTATAACAACTTGCATACTTTGAAAAATTTATAAATACTACCCACAACTATAACATTATATCAAATCCACACCATAATATTTTAAAAATTATTTTGAGAAAATTAAATATTTATTCATAAAATCTGGGGTCTCACAGCACAGTAGCACACGGTATTGATTATTGATGCTTACGTAAGAAGTCACTCAGTTTTGTTCAATTATTGTTACGATAATTCTTTGCAAGAGTATCTCACGTTATTTGATTCAATTATTGTCAATATTTTATAATCAATAATTGAGATGACAAAGTTATTAATATTATTATTTGGAATATTAACGATGTCTAGAAGTTCTGTCAAGGAGAGGTTTGGTCACCTAATTGCGCGCCAATGGAGAGAAATCCTTATTGGAAAGCCCCCTCTTTCCTGGGAACGACCTGGTAGATTAATATTGTGAATTATAATAATGATGATGAGTTTTGTTTTATTAGTATTATTAATGTAATAAAACAGAAAAGCTTTTTATATAAAACAGAATACTTTTATAAAGTTATTCATTTTATTAGACTAATAGTAAAATCTTCTTATATAAAACAGAATACTTTTATAAAGTTATCTGTTTTATTAGACAATAATTAGAATATATTATATTTTATTATGCATAGTGTTTGTATAGTGTTTCAATAGTAAAATCTTTTTATATAAAACAAAATACTTTTATAAAGTTATTCGTTTTATTATATTATAAATAGAATATATTATATTTTATAGTAAACCAATCTGGACCGTCTGTTTAAAGTAAATCAATCTGGATCGTTCATGAATTAGTTACTATGCAGTCCATTCTTCTATAAATAGAAGCTCATTCCTTCATTATTTCTTACGAATTCACTGAAACTCTAGAGAGAGAAACTATAGAGAGAGTTCTTCTTCTATAATCTTGAGCATATTTCTTTAGAGTTTAAGAAAGCTTTGAGCTTAGTGCAAGTTTTCTTTGAGTATATCCTTGCCCTACCAGTCAAAATACTCTTCTTTTACGGTAAGGGATATTATTTGTTGTACTCGTTAGGGGTATTCCTTCTTTTTTATTGGTGAAATTCTTTTGTTATTTCATTCTTTAGTATTCTGTTGGAATACCTGTATACGCGGGATACCTTATACTTGGTGAAATTCTTCTGTTATTCCATTATTTATTATTCATTGGAACATCACACACCAAGCGCTTTCGCATGACCCGATTCCATTATTTATTATTACTGTTGGAATATCCCATCTTGTTAAGGCGTTCACGCGTGACCGAATTCAATTATTTATTATTCTATTGGAATATCCTGTTGGTGCGTTTACGCATGACTTGGTTCCATTATTTATTATTCTGTTGGATTAACCTATCTGTGCGGTCTATCGCATGCTTGGTGATTTCTTTTGTTATTCCATTCTTTATTATACTTAGTTGGTTAAAGTTTTGACTTCTATACTCCATGAAATTAGTGGAATATTCTTGATATTTGCATTTCATCCAATATCTTTTCATTGAAATATTCTTCTGAGCATTCTTGAGTGTTACTCTATAAAGAAGTATTATGTTGACAATTTGGACATTATTAGTTCCTGGATAAATTAATTCTTGAACTTGTTTTATTGAATTCTTATATCATTGTCATCATCCTCATATTTATATTATGTTGAAAGTCATATGTGGCCTGTATTGCATAGATGGACTTGGTGTGATTATGACCAGGGATTATTCGGTGTAATCATGACCGTAATATTACAAATGATGTGGAAAAAGTCCTCATTGACCCATAGTGCATTGATGGACAGTTGTTGGCATGATCATGACCATTGATGAATACACGAATATCCTTGGCTGTGGTGCATGGATAATTTGTGGTTGTGATACTAATGAATATCCTTGGCCGTAGTGCAGAGATGATGTGGATTATGTATTAAGTTGAGTCTCAGCGATAAAAGTCATGAAAAACCTTTTAAATCATAGAAGATAGTAGATTTTATTCTCTACTTGACTCTTCTAATGGATTGCTTGTTCCACTGCAGTTTAACTTGATGTTTGTTATATTTTATCAGTTTAACACTGTTGAAGGCTAATGATAATTTATTCTGCATTATCTTAGTCATAATATTTCTTACTGGGCTAGTTGAGCTCACCCTTTTGCTTTCATTGTTCTCTTCAGGAAATGAGAACGTAGAAGGGACTAGTCGGGGAACAGAGTGATGGACTAGATAACAGCATTAGTAGTCATCACTATTCTATGAAATAGTGTGATAATAAATGTAATGAGGACCCCATTGAGTTTGTATATTGTCTAGATGATAATATTTGTATTAAAATTCACAGCATATGTTTAGTCGTATTTTACACGCATCGTTGTATAATTAAGTTGTATTTGAATTTTGTACCATGTATTTGGTGACTCGAGAATAGGTGATGTATCTGGATTTTGGGGCGTCACACTACCTATCTGTTATACACATGAGAAAAGAATCACCTTCTCAACAGTATATATAAATAAATAGCGCGACACAAACATTCCAATGATTATCAATGTGATAAACTGAGTGCAAGCACAAAACCCTCGCCCATACAAAGGTTTGTACAACTGAGCCATCACATGAGTCCTAAATTGAAATCCCTTCTAACTCTATCTTGCTCGTAACTTGCTCTTTGCTCGATACAAATTCCTCGTATCACATTATCTATAACTCCTCATGAGTTTATCTTGTACTATATCAAAGTACATTATCTTCATAGCATCAAGCTAAAATCATTCAAACATTACAGACCATCTTTCTTTTATAACTTAAACTAATCACGTCATGATCTTATTCTATAATCATATCTCTTAAAATTCTTTTGTTAACTCGTGATCGTTTTGTTTTACGATCCCCTTTATTTCCTTTCATTTACGACATTATTCGTTATCTTGGCTATTGGAGTTAGGAAACTCCCATTTCTTATCTTTATATCTCTTCAAGATTCTTCTTTGAATCTTCTTGTTTATATAACAATTCTTCCTTTAAGAATTTCTAACTTCATTTACATCGCTCAAAATTTCATTCAAGTTCTACACTTTCATCATACGTATCCATTTCTATACTTGGTACACATCGAGTCTCTAACATTTTCAATATGGTACGCTGAGTGGTTTCCCACAAACAACCAACAAACTAGGTTCTGAGTTGGTAGTCCGTATATACCTCCGCTCTATGAAGGAATCGTTTAGCCCATATACCATACATCAACCATTAAAGAGTACAATTATACCATACTTAAATATAACTCTCTATTCTTAACTTCTTTATCACTCTTTTTTTTAGACATTGTCTATTTATTATCACCTTACATCGTTATTATTGGAATTGGGTAACCCCACATTCATATTCCTTATAACTCTGCGAGATTTTTCTTTGAATCCTCTCACGCATGTTTTAATCCCTTATTGTTCAAACTCTATTTGAGCTTATTCGTTCATTATCTTCACCTCTCATCTCTAAGGTTATAGCCTAAGGTACTCTTACCTAAGGTTTCTAACCTATCAGTTTTGATGCCAACTGTAACGACCCCAAAATCCATACAATTTAAATCTCGACTTCGGTCGTTAACCATACATTAAACCTCTAATTTTACATCATTATTCGATATTAAAATCACTAAAAACGCGGAATATTTAAAACTTTTATAAATTTCCTTCTTTATTGCCCTAAATCGCAACCTTTACATTACATCTCTTCGATTCAAATTTATATCATGAATCGTTACAACAAAATGACTATACAAAGTCTTACATCATAAATAGATATCCATATCCACTGGATATCTCAATGTATAACTCAACAACATGATACATTCAAAATTTTAAATATGTTTCCCATGAAACATAAGTAATCTTCGTGAATATAGATCTCTATAACTTACTTAACACATATCCTTACCTTAATTCCTTGACCTGCAAAAGTGGTTATTTGCAAGAGTGAGCTCGACAGCCCAGCAAAATCTAATAATTTTCATGCATCACATAACACATAATAATATGCTAAACATACATATCATAATAATTAAAGTAACATGACATACATGCTTTTAATTCACACAACACATATAAAGATTGAGTTCCTTACTCAATCCTCCTCATTTAACAAAAATAATGCATTCATAATTTGACTTTAACATTTTATGATTTCAATATGTATAACATATCATTCAATTTAAAACAGTTCATCAAGTCCACGTAGAAAATAGGAACCGAAAGACTTGCCTTGATCGTTGTTTACCAATAACAGTTTAACAGCTTACAGATATCTGCACTTCACGTGCCCTACACAATTATATAATCATTCACATTAACCATTAGTCACATAGCAACGCATAATAGTTGTAATGTAAACTTTATTCTACGTCTCATAACCCTTCCTATCATAAATACACAATGTTCAACTTAATTGTGTTAACTTTCAACTTATATCTCACTATACTTCATATTCGCAGTTCATTCAAGTGCTTAAGTCTTGCTAGGAATACTTATTTGTTTTATATTAAATCAATTCCATATCTTATAATATTCATTTCAATTGAATTGAAACACTTTTTAAGTTCATTAACACTTGGCACGGTGTTTCGACGTTCAATCGTCACACGACCGATTTGCATCTCTTGTGTATGCTTACTATGCTTCTATAACTTATCTAATACATTATTTATTAATATTAAGCATCATTATATTTACTAATATTCAAGTTTTATAACTTAGAATAACATCATTTATCGTTAGGAGCACTACACATGCATATGTGCATGCCCGACGCCCTCCTAAAGATGACCATTATTACTACCGTTACAGATCTCAAATTGAACAACTTAAAGAACGAAAGTTGTAGGTCTACTCGTCCTCATTCCGGATCATCTTGAATCACCTAAATCGGAGTTCGTATGAGAAAGTTATGGTCAGTTTACTACAGGAGGTCAAAACTGTCCGACCCAGACTTCTGTTCCGGCGCCGTGACGTGAGAACTAGGCTAACCAGTGGCGCCGAGTTGCGAAATTTGGAACTATGGCGCGAATTTCAGCGTTGGGGCGCGAATTTCTGGCGTTGGGGCGCGAATTTCGGCGATGGGGCGCCGAAATTTGCAGAACCCAACCATCGGAGAACAGAACAACTAATTTTTGTCTATTTAACACTGCTAACATCTAAATTAACATGCTAACTTATATAAATTACACATATACACACTACCCAATATGCATATACTAGTTTAAACCACTAAACAATAATTTTAGAAAACTTAAATCATTGTACGCACTGTTTTAAAAACCAAACTCCATAACCGACGTTTGTTTACACAGTGAACACTGTCATACTACTAATTTGATTCCTTTGAACCATGTTCTGCTTAATATCTTACTCAATTACATATACAAGTTTCAATTTTTTTACAATTAGCATAATCACATACTAATTTTGTTATCTTTAAAAAAAATCATAATCGTGCATATAAGTTTACTGTAAAAATAATTCCTTTCTGTAAATGAATTATTGCTTACATACAAACTCAAACATAATCAACATATATAATCATCATAACCAGTTGTATAACAAGATTTCGAAAACTGAATCCACAGAGTTTGAAGCTTCATGCCGCAAAACTCATATATATATATATATATATATATATATATATATATACACACACACACAAGATATTACAATTTTAGAGAAATACCTTTAATTAGCTTGAACAATCTTTGCTAAAACCACTGAAATTGCTTGGTAATCCTTAGGTTTTCTCTCAATCTCTCTCAATTCTCTTTCAGTTCTCTACAGCTTTTTCTTAGGCCAAATGCCAATTCACGTAAAATTAACCACACTTAAGCATAAAAACCAACTAAAAGCAAACGCACGTCTAAAACGTACGAAACTGCCATATACCTCATTACATGTCAATTACACTATAATAAACGTGTATCCATTATAAATATCCATTATAAATATATTTTATTTATTTATTTTATTATTAATCAATCAAATTTAAAAATCCAAAAGACATAAGGCTCCGTTTGGAAAAACGCTTTAAAATTAAAGACTTAATATATTTAAGCCTTGTTTGGCAAAATAAATTAAAACTACTTTAATTTATTTTAATAACCACTTATAATATAGTTATTTGTCACAATTCTAATTAATTAAGTTTTCATACTTAATTTAATTAATTCTAATAACAATTCATTGCATAATATAATAATTTATTTAATCATTATAAACTCTCTAACTTAATTATTAAATTAAATTAGATTACTATTTCAAAATAATTATTTTTCTTAACTCATTAATTATTTATTAAACAAATAAATAATCAAATCACATCAAATCAAATCAATTAAACAAATACTTATTCAACGATAAACACATCCATTAAATATTTATATAATTTAATAAATATTTAAATATTGAATTAAAAATCTGGATTGTTACAGTTATAAATATACAGAGTTCCCTAACTCTTATAATAAAGTTGAACAGTAGTGATGAATAGATATAGTCTAAAAGACTAAAAGTACAGTTATAAGAGATCGTAAAACAAAACGATCATAGTGTAGAAATGAATCGTAATATATACGATGAGATCACCCCTGTGACGCCCCCAAAATAGGTATACATGACCCATCTTGAGTCGCCAGATACATGGTAAAAAATTCAAATACAACTTAATAATACAATTGTCGTGTACAATACGACAAAACATAAACTATGAGTTTGAATACAAATATTGTGTACTAGATAATATACAAACTCAAAAGGAGTCCTCATTACAATTATTATCACACTATATCACATAATAGTGAGGACTACTAATGCACCATCTAGGACCATCACTCCGTTCCCCGACTCATCCCAGCTATATTCTCATTTCCTGAAGAGAACAGTGAAAGAAAGGGTGAGCTCAACTAGCCCAGTAAGAAATATTATAACTAAGATAATGCCGAATAAATTATCATTAGCCTTAAATAGTGTTAAATTGATACAATATAACAAACATCAAGTTTAACTGCAGCGGAACAAGCAATCGATTAAAAGAGTCAAGTAGAGAATAAAATCTACTATCTTTTATGATTTAAAAGGTTTTTCATCACTTTTATCGCTAGGACTCAGTTTAATAAATAATCCACATCATCGAATCACCCCTTCACTTTGGCCAATGATATTCTTTAGTATCACGACCACAATTATCCATGCACTACGGGCCAAGAATATTTGTGTATTCATTAATGGTCATGATCATGCCAACAACTGTCCATCAATACACTACGGGCCAATGAGGACTTTTACCACATCATTTGTAACATTACGGTCATGATTATCTTTGAATAATCCTCAGTCATAATCATACCAAGTCCATCTATGCACTTCTGAAATACAAATGACTTTCAATAAAATATAAACATGAGGATGATGACAATGATATAAGAATTCAATAAAACAAGTTCAAGAATTAATTTATCCGAGGAACCAATAACGTCCAAACTGTCAACATGATCTTTGCTTTGTAGAGTAAAATTCAAGAATGCTCGGAAAGAATATTTTCATGAAAAGATCTTTGGATGAAGCGCAAAATATCAAGGATATTCCACTAATTTCATGGAGTATAGAAGTCAAAGTTTTAACCAAATGAGTATAATAAAGAATGAAATAACAAAAGAAATTACCATGCATGCGATAGAATCGCATGGCGAGTTATTCCAATGAGAATAATAAATAATGGAACCAGTAGGGATATTCCAACGTAATAATAAAGAATGGAACCGGTCCGGCGTAAAACGCATGCAGACGGATATATTCCAATAGAATAATAAAAAGGCTGGAACCCGAGTCTCAGCGTAAAATGCACGAGACGGGATATTCCAACGAATAATAAAAGACCGGAATAACGGAAGAATTTCACCAAGTATAGGGTAGCTGCGTATCTGAGTTATTCAAACGAATAATAAATAATGGAATAACGAAGTTCTCTTCATGAATACAAAAGAAATAACACCCTTACATTTGTAGGAGATTGAATCTGCAGATGGTGTAGTAACAAAATACTCTTCTTCTTTCTCTCTTATTCTCTCTATACTTTCTCTCTTTATAGCTTGAATGAATTAAGTGAAAAATAATGAAGAACTAGGCCTCTATTTATAGAAGATTTCTAGCTTAGCACTTGCAATGTGAAAAGGCAAGGGGCTTGACAACCGTGTGATGTGAAAAGAAAAAAGTGGTTTGGCCTTTGTAATGTGAAACACCAAGTGGTTTGGCGCTTTTGTAATGTGAAACACCAAGTGGTTTGACGCCTGTAATGTGAAATGACAATTGGTTCGATGCCTGTAATGTGAAACGACAATTGGTTCGACGCCTGTAATATGAAACAACAATTGGTTCGACGCTTGTAATATGAAACGACAAGTGGTTTGACGTCTGGTAAAGGTAATTACTATTGGCGAAAGAGACTCTTAGATGATGACATATGGGCCCCCCATAGAATAACCAAATTTACCACAAACGTCTCATAATAGACTCTTTATATACATCAAGGATTGAATAAATATTACCATAAATCATTTTATTTTTAATCAACACATTTAATCTTTCAACAATTATTAATCATTAATATTATAACTTGTCGTCTCAATTATTGATTTAATAATATAACATATTATCTGATGATAATCTTTGTGACAATAATTGAATCAATAATATAAGAGATATGATGCGACAATTCTTGTAGCAATAATTGAGTATAATGGTGACTTCTCACGTAAGCATCAATAATCAATACCGTATTGCTACTATGCAACCACACGTATTCTTTTTTTTACTACCGGGTAGTTCAACGATCTTAACGATAATTGACTTCATTGTTATTTTTATAGAAAGATAATTTTGTCATTTTCTAACTATGATACTACTACTTCCGCTAGGGGTCCACCAATGATTGTCTTGCCGTCGTTTAATATTCCCACGACAAAAGAATATTCCCTGACAAAAAAGAATATTCCCTGACCAATCAAATATTATATAACCACTTGCTTACTTTGCAAAATTTGTAAATATTACCCTCAACTATAACATTATATCAAATCAACACCATAATATTCAAAAATATAATTCGAAAAAATTATTCTTTATTCATAAAAGTTGGGGTCTTATAACCTCCCCTTCTTATGAAATTTCGTCCTCAAAATTAGGGTACATACTTGGTATGTCGAAGAGATGAGGATACCTTGACTTCATCTCAGATTCTAACTCCCAAGTTATTTCCTCCACATCGTGGTTTCTCCACAAAACTTTGACTTGAGGTATAACCTTGGAGCATAGAACATGATCCTTCCTATCCAAGATTTTAACAGGTAACTCTTCATACGTTAAATCTTCCTCTATCTCGTCTGGTTCTAACTCAATAATGTGGTTCGGGTCTTTCACATATTTACGCAACATAGATATGTGAAAAACATTATGAACACGAGACATACTTGGCGGTAAGGCGAGTCTATAGGCCACAGTTCCTACTCGATCGAGGATTAAAAATGGGCCGATGAATCGAGGATTGAGCTTTCCTCTCTTTCCAAATCTCGTAACTCCTTTCCATGGAGCAACACATAACAACACATGATCTCCTATATCGAATTCCACATCCTTTCGATGAAGATCAGCATAACTCTTTTGTCGATCTTGTGAGGTTTTTATCGTTCTTGGGATCATTTGAATCTTTTAAAAGTAGTCATACGTACCAACTCCGGTCCCAACAATGTTGCTTCACCCACCTCATCCCAAATCTTAATGAGAACGCACAGTTTCTTCCATACAACATTTCGAATGGAGCCATGCCATACTTGCTTGATAAGCTGTTGTTGTAGGAAAACTCCACCAATGGTAAGAACTTGTCTCAACTTCCCTAGAAATCAAGGACACGAGTCTTAATAGATCTTCAAGAGTTATAATAGTCCTCTCCATTGTCAAATTGGTGCGAGGATGATATCTTAGAGCTAAATCGTAAGTTTATGCCCATAGCTTTTTGCAAACTAACCCAAAATCGTGAAGTGAATCTTGGTCTCTCGATCGAAACTATGGATCTTAGGCATACCATGCGATCTTACAATCTCATTTATGTACATACGAGCAAGACATTCAAGTGTATAAGTTTTTCATATCGGTAAGAAATGAGCAGACTTGGTCAATCTATCAACAATGACCCAAATCGCATCTATGCCTTGAGAAACTTTAGGAAGACCGGTAACGAAATCCATGGTAATGTGCTCCCACTTCCATTCTGGAATTTCAAGTGGTTGCAATGGACCATTTGGTACTTGATGCTCCGCTTTAACTCGTTGACAAGTTATACACCTTGAGATAAATAGTGTTATCTCTCTCTTCATATTGCTCCACCAAAATGTATGACGAAGATCATGATACATTTTGGTACTCCCAAGATGGATTGCAAATGGTGTGTTGTGCGCCTCCATCATGATTTGAAACTTTAAATCAGGGTCGTTAGGAACACAAAGTCTGGAGTTGACTCGAAGTATTCCTTCTTCATCGATTCTTGATTCCGGCATATCACCTTTTTGCACTTTCTTCCTCATACGCATCAGCTCCAGGTCTGTAGCTTGAGCAGCTTTAACTTTATCGATTAAAGTTGGTTCTACTCGTATATTCGCCATCATCACATGGGTCCCTGGATTCTTTAACTCCATCTCCATCCTTTGCAAGTCATACAAAATGGGCCTTTGTGTTGACAATATCGCTTTTCGTGCTTGAATATGATCTTCTACTCAATGTGTCAGCTACCATGTTCGCTTTTCCAGGATGGTATTGGATGGTATGATCATAATCTTTCAACAGTTCAAGCCAACATTGTTGTCGTATGTTGAGTTCCTTTTGAGTGAAGAAATATTTGAGGCTTTTATGATCCGTAAAGATCTCCACTTTCTCCCCATACAAGTAATGCCTCCAAATTTTAAGTGCAAAAGACAACAATTTGCTAACTCTAGATCATGAGTAGGATAATTCCACTCATATTCTTTGAGTTGTCGCGAGGCATATCTATGACTTTCCCATGTTGCATGAGAACACATCCCAACCTTTTGCTTCAAGCATCATCAGAGATGACAAATCCCTCCGAGCCGGATGGTATTGTCGAGCGAGCAGTGCGAAATGAGTCTCCTCTTGAGTTCTTGAAAACTCTTCTCACATTCTTCGCTCAAACCGAACTTTGTATCTTTACGAGTTAATGAGTTAATGGTGTAGCGATTCGAGAAAATCCTTCCACGAATCTCCTCGATAATAACCATTTAAACCGAGAAATCGTGCCGTCTTCATCCTTTGATTTAGGTTGCTCCCAACTTTGAATAACTTCAATCTTTGCCGGGTCAACAGATATTCCATGACTTGATACTACGTGCCCAAGGAATGCTACTTCCTCAAGCCAGAACTCGCATTTGTTCAACTTGGCATAAAGCTTGTATTCACAAAGCTTTTGGAGTGTCAGCCTTAAGTGTTGCTCATGATCTTCACGGCCTTTGGAATAAATAAGGATGTCATTAATAAAGACGACCACAAAGTTATCCACATATTCTTTGAATACTTGGTTCATCATATCCATGAAGGCAGCAGGAGCATTAGTCAATCCAAAGGGCATAACTAGGAATTCATAATGCCCGTACCGTGTTCTGAAAGACGTCTTTGGAATGTCATCGGTTCTAATCTTCAATTGGTGATATCCGGAACGAAGATCAATCTTTGAAAAGAATTTGGCTCCTTGCAACTGGTCAAACAGGTCATCAATACGTGGCAATGGGTACCTATTTTTGATGGTGACATGATTCAAATCCCGATAATCAATACAAAGTCGCATACTCCCATCTTTCTTCTTCACGAATAGAACAGGAACACCCCAAGGAGAAGTACTAGGACGAATGAAACTGATGTCTAACAATTCCTGTAGTTGGGTCTTTAACTCCTGAAGTTCAATAGGAGCCATTCGATATGGGGCTTTAGAAATAGGTTTTATACCAGGTTTAAGGTCGATACAAAATTCAATTTCACGCTCTGGGGTAGGCCAGGAAGTTCTTCAGGGAATACGTCAGGAAATTTATTAACAATAGAAATATCGTTCAAAACTGACGTATTTTTGTTTAAATCTATGACATGAGCTAAGAAAGCTTGACATCCATTTTTCAATAAACGAATAGCTTTATGGCTTGAAATGACCGTGATAATTTTAATGGTTTGGTCGCTTGAATTCGCATAATAGGTTGGTTAAGAATATGAAAGCTAACAACCTTATGAAAATAATCAATTTTTGCATGATGAGTAGTTAACCAATCAATCCCTAGAATCACGTCAAATGTAAGTATTTTCAATGAAATAAGATCGACAGGTAATGTGAGGGTACCAATTTGAACTAAACAAGACTTATAAATAGTGGATGTAATGAAGGTTTCTCCCAATGAAGTTTCCACAGATAAGTCAAAGTCTAATTTCTCCGGAGTCAAATTTAATCGTTGAGCGCAAGTAGGAGAAATAAAAGAATGGGTAGAACCGGTATCAAATAAAGTATAGACTTCACTAGAGTTTATGATAAGCTTACCCGTGATGACCTCATTCGGGTTCCTTGCTTTCTAGGAGGTCACAACAAACGCTCTCCCTTGCACTACCGGTTTTGACTTATCTGGGACGGCCTTTGGTGCCTCCATCCTAGCTGAACTTGTCTTCGGTGAAAGACAAAATTGGGCTAAGTGACCTTCTCTTCCACAATTATAACATGCTTTGGGCGACATCATCGCTAGCTTTGGGTGATGTGCCCCTCCCTCGCATTTGAAGCATATGATAGGTGGTCGTTCTCCTTCCTTAATGACAGTCTTTGGTCTTTGGCGTCTTTCCATCATTGTTGAATCTCCTCTTCTTGAAATGCCCATTCTTATTGTTTTGGCCCTAATTACCACCGAAGTGGTTACCACTTCTGGCCTATTGATTTCCTCCACGCTTGTTGTCACCGCTCGATGGCTCGCTCTCTCACCGGTATTATCATTTTGCTTGGTTTGCTCTCTTTTTCGTTCGTTGACTCGTTATCGCGCTCCACTAACTTAGCCCTATTTTCAACATCTGAATACAAACACAGTTTATGAGAAATAAGATGTTGACGTATCACCGGCTTCAAACCTCTTAAAAACATCCGCGTCATTCTTTCTTCATTATCCACTAAGTGGGACGCAAACCGGAACAACTCGGCAAACTTTGCTTCGTACTGCGACACGGTCATATTATTCTGTTCCAACTTGATGAACTCCACCTCCTTCATGTGACGAATACTTTCAGGAAAGTACTTGTCGTTGAATAGTTCTTGGAACTCCTCCCAAGACATTTTCAGTGTGGCAGGTTGAGTACGCTTTACCGATTCCCACCAGTAATCTGCCTCTCCTCGCAACATAAAGGCGGCAAAGGGAACCTTTTGCTCCTTGGAGCATCCCAAGACATCAAATATCTTGGTGATCTACTTTATCCATGCTTCCGCCTTAAGTGGTTTTGGCTCTCCAATAAACTCCGGTGGTCCCAGCTCCTTGAACTGTTTAGCGGGGATCGTCCGAGTGTTTCCAGTGTTTCCACCTACATTTTGGATAGGAGCCGCTCTCGCCTGCTGTTGAATGAATTTCATAAAGCCTCTGAACATTTGATCATTCATCATTTGGTCAGTGTTGTTGTTTGCATGAGGATTGTCACCTTCCTAATGCACATTATCCTGATTATTGATATGTGGTGAATCAACGGTCACATGTGCTCCATTGCTATTCTCAACATTCTCGGATGTCACTTTCAGATACTGCCACAAAACAAAGGTTAATTAACATGTAACATATTATCCCTAAATTCTGACTGACCAATTAAATACCACATAAACTTAGGTAGGTCATACTAGCGAAGGAATTCCCCGTCTCTCCCCTCCTAGTACTATTCTCACATCTTAGCCAGGGATCATATCCCTAAGCTTTGATACCAACTGTGACGCCCCCAAAATAGGTAAACATCACCCATCTTGAGTCGCCTGATACATGGTACAGAATTCAAATACAACTTAATAATACAATTGTCGTGTACAATACGACATAACATACACTGTGAGTTTGACAATTAATAATAAGGGATTAAAACAATTAAGGTAAGGATATGTGCTAAGTGAGTTATAGAGATCTATATTCACGAAGATTACTTATGTTTTATGGGAAACGTAATTAAGATTTTGAATGTATCATGTTGTTGAGTTATACGTTGAGATATCCAGTGTATATGGATATCTATTTATGATGTAAGACTTTGTATAGTCATTTTGTTGTAACGATTCATGATATAAATTTGAATCGAAGAGATGTAATGTAAAGATTGCGATTTAGGGCAATAAAGAAGGAAATTTATATAAGTTTTAAATATTCCGCGTTTTTAGTGATTTTAATATCGAATAATGATGTAAAATTAGAGGTTTAATGTATGGTTAACGACCGAAGTCGAGATTTAAATTGTATGGATTTTGGGGTCGTTACAGTTGGCATCAAAACTGATAGGTTATAAACCTTAGGGAAGAGTACCTTAGGCTATAACCTTAGAGATTAGAGGTGAAGATAATGAACGAATAAGCTCAAATAGAGTTTGAACAATAAGGGATTAAAACATGCGTGAGAGGATTCAAAGAAGAATCTCGCAGATTTATAAGGAATATGAATGTGGGGTTACCCAATTCTAATAATAACGATGTAAGGTGATAATAAATAGACAATGTCTAAAAAAAGAGAGTGATAAAGAAGTTAAGAATAGAGAGTTATATTTAAGTATGGTATAATTGTACTCTTTAATGGTTGATGTATGGTATATGGGCTAAACGATTCCTTCATAGAGCGGAGGTATATACGGACTAGCAACTCAGAACCTAGTTTGTTGGTTGTTTGTGGGAAACCACTCAGCGTACCATATTAAAACTGTTAGAGACTCGATGTGTACCAAGTATAGAAATGGATACGTATGATGAAAGTGTAGAACTTGAATGAAATTTTGAGCGATGTAAATGAAGTTAGAAATTCTTAAAGGAAGAATTGTTATATAAACAAGAAGATTCAAAGAAGAATCTTGAAGAGATATAAAGATAAGAAATGGGAGTTTCCTAACTCCAATAGCCAAGATAACGAATAATGTCGTAAATGAAAGGAAAGAAAGGGGATCGTAAAACAAAACGATCACGAGTTAACAAAAGAATTTTAAGAGATATGATTATAGAATAAGATCACGGCGTGATTAGTTTAAGTTATAAAAGAAAGATGGTCTGTAATGTTTGAATGATTCTAGCTTGATGCTATGAAGATAATGTACTTTGATATAGTACAAGATAAACTCATGAGGAGCTATAGATAATGTGATACGAGGAATTCGTATCGAGCAAAGAGCAAGTTACGAGCAAGATAGAGTTAGAAGGGATTTCAATTGAGGACTCATGTGATGGCTGAGTTGTACAAACCTTTGTATGGGCGAGGGTTTTGTGCTTGTACTCAGTTTATCACATTGATAATCATTGGAATGTTTGTGTCGCGCTATTTGCTATATGCCTGTTGAGAAGGTGATTCTTTTCTCATGTGTATAACAGATAGGTAGTGTGACGCCCCCAAAATCGGTATACATCACCTATTCTGAGTCACCAAATACATGGTACAAAATTCAAATACAACTTAATTATACAACAGTCGTGTAAAATACGACTAAACATATGCTATGAGTTTTAATACAAATATTATCATCTAGACAATATACAAACTCAATGGGGTCCTCATTACATTTATTATCACACTATTTCATAGAATAGTGATGACTACTAATGCTGTTATCTGGTCCATCACTCTGTTCCCCGACTAGTCCCTTCTACGTTCTTATTTCCTGAAGAGAACAATGAAAGCAAAAGGGTGAGCTCAACTAGCCCAGTAAGAAATATTATGACTAAGATAATGCAGAATAAATTATCATTAGCCTTCAACAGTGTTAAACTGATAAAATATAACAAACATCAAGTTAAACTGCAGTGGAACAAGCAATCCATTAGAAGAGTCAAGTAGAGAATAAAATCTACTATCTTCTATGATTTAAAAGGTTTTTCATGACTTTTATCGCTGAGACTCAACTTAATACATAATCCACATCATCTCAACACTACGGCCAATGATATTCATTAGTATCACAACCACAAATTATCCATGCACCACAGCCAAGGATATTCGTGTATTCATCAATGGTCATGATCATGCCAACAACTGTCCCATCAATGCACTCTGGGTCAATGAGGACTTTTTTTCCACATCATTTGTAATATTACGGTCATGATTACAATCAATAATCCACAGTCATAATCATACCAAGTCCATCTATGCACTACAGAATTACATATGACTTTCAACATAATATAAACATGAGGATGATGACAATGATAAAAGAATTCAATAAAACAAGTTCAAGAATTAATTTATTCAGGAACTAATAATGTCCAAATTGTCAACATGATACTTCTTTATAAAGTAACACTCAAGAATGCTCAGAAGAATATTTCCATGAAAAGATACTGGATGAAGTACAAATATCAAAGATATTCCACTAATTTCATGGAGTATAGAAGTCAAAACTTTAACCAACTGAGTATAATAAAGAATGGAATAACAAAAGAAATCACCAAGCATGCGATAGACCGAACAGATAGGTTATTCCAACAGAATAATAAATAATGGAACCAAGTCATGCGTAAACGCACCGACAGGATATTCCAATAGAATAATAAATAATGGAATCAGGTCATGCGTAAACGCACTGACAGGATATTCCAACAGAATAATAAATAATGGAATCAGGTCATGCGTAAACGCACAGACAGGATGTTTCAACAGAATAATAAATAATGGAATAACAGAAGAATTTCACGAAGTATAAGGTATCCCGCGTATACAGGTATCCCAACAAAATAATAAAGAATGAAATAACAAAAGAATTTCACCAATAAAAAAGAAGGAATACCCCTAACGAGTACAACAAATAATATCCCTTACCGTAAAAGAAGAGTATTTTGACTGGTAGGGCGAGGATATACTCAAAGAAAACTTGCACTACGCTCAAAGCTTTCTTAAACTCTAAAGAAATATGCTCAAGATTATAGAAGAAGAACTCTCTCTATAGTTTCTCTCTCTAGAGTTTCAGTGAATTCATAAGAAATAATGAAGGGATGAGCTTCTATTTATAGAAGAATGGACTGCATAGTAACTAATTCATGAACGGTCCAGATTGGTTTACAATAAAATATAATATATTCTATTTATAATCTAATAAAATGAATAACTTTATAAAAGTATTCTGTTTTATATAAAAAGATTTTACTATGCAAATACTATGCATAATAAAATATAATATATTCTAATTATTGTCTAATAAAATGTATAACTTTATAAAAGTATTACATTTTATATAAGAAAGATTTTACTATTAGTCTAATAAAATGAATAACTTTATAAAAGTATTCTATTTTATATAAAAAGCTTTTCTGTTTTATTAAAATAATAATACTAATAAAACAAAACTCATCATCATTATTATAATTCACAATATTAATCGACCAGGTCATTCCCAGAAAAGAGGGGGCTTTCCAATAAGGATTTCTCTCCATTGGCGCGCAATTAGGTGACCAAACCTCTCATTGACAGAACTTCTAGACATCGTTAATATTGCAAATAATAATATTAATAACTTTGTCATCTCAATTATTGATTATAAAATATTGACAATAATTGAATCAAATAACGTGAGATACTATGCAGCAATTACTGTAACAATAATTGAACAAAACTGAGTGACTTCTCACGTAAGCATCAATAATCAATACCGTGTGTTATTGTGCTGTGAGACCCCAGATTTTATGAACAAATATTTAATTTTCTCAAAATAATTTTTAAAATATTATGGTGTAGATTTGATATAATGTTATAGTTGTGGGTAGTATTTATAAATTTTTCAAAGTATGCAAGTTGTTATAAAATATTCGATTGGTCGGGGAATATTCTTTTTGTCGGAGAATATTCGTACGATGGAACAATCATTGGTGGACCCCACAACGGAAGTATTGTCGTAGTTAGAAAATGACAGAATTATATTTTTATAAAAATAACGGCGAAAGTGTTACCGTTAAAACTGTTGAACTACTCGGTAGTAAAATTACAGTAATACGCGTGGTTGCATAGTAGCACACGGTATTGATTATTGATGCTTACGTGAGAAGTCACTTTCAGGTTATACTCAATTATTACTACAAAGAATTCTTTGCATCATATCTCATATATTATTGATTCAATTATTGTCACAAAGATCATCTGCGTAATATGTTATATTATTAAATCAATAATTGAGACGACAAAGTTATTCATATTATTATTTACAATATTGACAATGTCTAGAAGTTCTGTCAAGGAGAGGTTTGGTCACCTAATTGCACGCCAATAAGGAGAAATCCTTATTGGAAAGCCCCCTCTTTCCCCGGAACGACCTGGTTGTTAAATATTGTGAGTTATAATATTATTGATGAATAAGTTGTGTTGATTAAAGATGAAATTGATTGTTCCATTGTGTTGGGATTATTAGTGTTAGTGAAAATTGACATTTATTTCGATGATAATTGATGTCTGGAGGTTATATTGTTCACTCGGGTATTCGGAGCACTTTTTGTGTCGGAGTACTATTCACGAGTTACTATCCATGAGTTACTATTCACGGGGTACTATTGATTCACATTCTTATACTATTAGGGGTGGTGGTGCAAGATTTATAATACTTGCATGACTAAGTTAAAAATGGAGGTATAGATGGAGGTACTATACTGTAATTGTTTTTATCACATGATTAGAACTATTGAGTCACATGATTTACTATTGATTCACATGATTTACTATTAGGAGAGTTGGTGCAAGATTGATAATACTTGTAGGACTAAATTAAAAATGAAGAAAAAGAGGAAGGTATTATATTGTAATATTTCGAGCCCCAAAATGTGCAATTATCGAAACTATATTTTCCTATAAATAGAAGCTCATTCTGCCTTCATTTCTCACCAATTCACAAAAGCTTTAGAGCAATTATTATAGAGAGAAATTATAGAGAGAAAGAAGAAAAGTATTCTACTACTTCACCACTTCTATATCTAGTTTCTTCTAAGGTAGGGAGTATTATTTCTTTCTTATCCATGAAGAGAACTTCTGTTATTCCATTCTTTATTATTTTGTTGGTATAACCTGTATATGCGGGCTACCCTATACTTGGTGAAATTCTCTGTTATTCCATTCTTTATTATTTTGTTAGAATAACTCAGATAATGCTGGCTACCCCTATACTTGGTGAAATTCTTCATTATTCCATTCTTTATTATTTTGTCGAACATCCTGCTCTCTCGCTTACGTTTTGGGACCGGTTCCATTATTTATCATTCATTGGAACATCCTCATCATGGCTTTACGCATGACCTGGTTCCATTATTTATTATTCCGTTGGAATATCCTGTCTATGCATTTTACGCCGGACCTGATTCCATCTTTATTATTCTGTTGGAATATCCTGTCTGTGCGTTTTACGCCGGACCTGGTTCCGTTATTTATTATTCTGTTGGAATAACCTGTCTGTGTGGTCTATCGCATGCTTGGTGATTTCTTTTGTTATTCCATTCTTTATTATACTCAGTTGGTTAAAGTTTTTACTTCTATACTCCATGAAATTAGTGGAATATCTTTGATATTTGCGCTTCATCCAGTATCTTTTCATGGAAATATTCTTCTGAGCGTTCTTGAATTTTTACTCCACAAAGCAGTATCATGTTGACAATTTGGACGTTATTAGTTCCTGGATAAATTAATTCTTGAACTTTTTTTTATTGAATTATTATGTCATTGTCATCATCCTCATGTTTATATTCTCATTGAAAGTCATCTCGCAACAGAGGTGCATAGATGGACTTGGTATGATTATGACCGTGGATTATTCTTATATAATCATGACCGTAATGTTACAAATGATGTGAAAAACGTCCTCATTGGCCCGTAGTGCATTGATGGACAATTTTTGGTATGATTATGGCTATGGATTCTCTTCGGCCAAGGGTGCAAAGATGAATTGTTTTATGGCATGATTAGGACCGTTGATGAAAACACGATTATCTTTGGCCCGTAGTGCATGGATAATTTGTGGTCGTGATACTAAAAGAATATCCTTGGTCTGTAGTGCAGGAATGATTTAATGATGTGGATTTTTGATTAAGCTGAGTCTCAGCGATAAAAGTGATAAAAAACCTTTTTAAATCATAGAAGATAGTAGATTTTATTCTCTACTTGACTCTTCTAATGGATTGCTTGTTCCCAGGAAAGAGGGGGCTTTCCAATAAGGATTTCTCCCTATTGGCGCGCAATTAGGTGACCAAACCTCTCCTTGACAGAACTTCTAGACATTGTAAATATTGTAATTTAATAATATGAATAACTTTGTCGTCTCAATTATTGATTTAATAAAATAACATATTATGCAGATGATACTATGACAATAACCGAATCAATAATATGAGAGCTATGATGCAGCAATTACTGTAGCAATAATTGAGTATAACTGAGTGACTTCTCACGTAATCATCAATAATCAATACCGTGTGCTACTATGTAACCACGCATATTACTGTACTTTTACTACCAGGTAGTTCAACAGTTAACCGTAAAAATTCCGCCGTTATTTTCATAAAGTATTTTTGTCGTTTTCTCAATCCGACAATAATTCCGTTGTGGGGGTCCACCAATGATTGTCTTGTTGTATTTAATATTCCTCGTTAAAATGAATATTCCCCACCAATAGAATATTATATAACAACTTGCGTGACTTTGAAAAATTTGTAAATATTACCCACAACTATAACATTATATCAAATCCACACCATAATATTCAAAATATATTTCAAGAAAATTTAATCTTTATTCAAAAAGTTGGGGTCTTACAATGTATGATATATATATGTATATGTTATATGCCATGCCATATAAGTCATGGTAGATATATATATATATATATATATATATATATATATATATATTATAACTTATTTAAAGTTTTGTGTTATTAGAATATTTTATTGCACAGTAATGTATTGTAAAATTAAAAATTTTAGAAAATTTCGCCAGTTGCAATCTGTGATGGTTTTACTGTGTAGTCCGTGATTTTCAAATTCAAATAGTATCCTTTCCATTCTCCTATAAATAGGATGCTTAGTTAGAATTGAAAATCACACCAAAATCAGAGAATTCTTCTTCTATAATATTGAGCGTATTTTTTTCGAGTTTTAGGAAGCTTTGAGTGTAAAAAATAGTGAAAGTTTTCTTCAAAAATATATCCGCTATACCAGTTGGAATACTCTTCTTTTTGAGGTAAGGGGTATTATTTATTTCATATTCTGAAGATATATTATTTTTTGTATTCGTATGAATATTATTTTCGTTCAATATTCGTAAGGAATATCATTTTTGTTTAATATTCGTAATGTGTATTATTTTCGTTTAATATTCGTAAGGGATATTATTTTTGTTCAATATTCGCTTGAAATAATAATTTCTTCTATACTCTATAGTATGTAAGTAATATTATTTCGTTTCAGATTTCGAATTCAATACTCATTTGGTTAAAGTTTTGGCTTCTATACTCCATGAAATTAGTAGAATATCCTTTATATTTATGCTTCATCAAGTATCTTTTCATGGAAATGTTATTCTAGTCATTCATGATAAGTTTTAACTTTTTCATGCCAGAGTACTATTCATGGGGTACTATTCATCCGGGGCACTATTCATGACAAAAATTAATTTCTTTTCGGTCCAAATCATTTTTGATAAAATATTATACTTGAATTTTACTCCACAAAGCAGTATCATGTTGACAATTTGGGTATTATTGAATTCTGGATAAATTAAATTGTTAGTCTTTAAAATTTATCCTTGATCTCGTTTGATTGAATTATTATATCATTGTCATCATCCTCATTCTTATATTGTTATGAAAGTCATCTTTGGCCCGTAGTGTATAGATGGACTTGGTATGATCATGACCGGAGATTATTCAGTATAATTATGACCGTAATGTTACAAATGATGTGGTAAAAGTCCTTATTGGCCTGTAGTGCATTGATGAACAGTTTTTGATATGATTATGACCATGGGTTCTCTTCAGCCAAGGGTGCTAAGATGAATTTTTTTTATGGCATGATCATGACCGTTGATGAAAACACGAATATCCTTGACCCGTAGTGCATGGATAATTTGTGGTCGTGATACTAAAGAATATCCTTGGCCCGTAGTGCAGGGATGATTCGATGATGTGGATTACTTATTTAACTGAGTCTCAGCGATAAAATTGATGATAAACTTTTTAAATTATAGAAGATATTAGATATTATGCTCTACTTGACTTTTATAATGGATTGCTTATTCCGCTGCAGTTGTTGATCTAAAACTTGTTGTATATTATATTCTATCAGTTGTTATACTAATGAAGGCTAAGGATAATTTATTCTGCATTATCTTAGTCATAATATTTCTTATTGGGCTAGTTGAGCTCACCCTTTCTTTCACTGTTCTCTTTAGGAAATAAGAATATAGCTGGGACTAGTCGGGGAATGGAGTGGCAGTCCAGATGTTTGCATTAGTAGTCCTCACTATTTTGTGAAGTAGTGTGAAAATAATTGTAATAAGATTGAATTTGAGTGTGGATATTGTCTAGATGACAATATTCGTATTAAAACTCTCAGATTATGTTTTCTCGTATTTTACACGATAGTTGTATAATTAAGTTGTATTTAAATTTTATACCATGTATCTGGAAACCCAAGATGGGTGATGTATACCTATTTTGGGGGCGTCACACTATAGACACTGGAACACCATGCCTTGAAACAATTTCCTTTACATACAATTTCGCCAACTGATCCAAAATAAACCTGATCTTGATCGGTAAGAAATGTGCTGACTTCTTTAGGCTGTCTACAATAACCCAAACTGCGTCGAAACCTTTTTGAGTCGTTGGAAGCCCTACCACAAAATCCATCGTGATATGTTCCCACTTCTATTCTGGTATGTCTAACGGTTGTAGCAACCCACTTAGCCTTTGATGTTCTACTTTAACTTTCTGACATGTCAAACACTTGGCCACACAATCGGCAACGTCTTTCTTCATATTCGACCACCAAAAATGCTGTCAAAGATCCTGGTACATCTTCGTACTTCCCGGGTGAATCGAATACAGTGAATTATGAGCCTCGCTCAAAATTTTCTCCTTTTCCTCTAATACTTGCGGAACCCAAATTCTTTTCTCGAATCTCAATATCCCTTCGTTGTCAATTTTGAATTTCATTTCCCCTCCTTCAGATATTCTTTTCCTAATTTTCTCACATCCCTTATCTTTGAGTTGTGCTTCCTTAACCTTATCCACCAAAGTTGAACAAGTTTCTATTTGAAACAATTTTTCGTTCGATTCCTTAGGATATTTCGCCTCTAACTTCAATTTTTTCATTGCTGAAATTAGCTCCTCCGAAGCGGTTAACATGAACAATCTTTCTCGACCCTTTCTGCTTAAGGCATCGACAATGACATTCGCTTTACTTGGATTGTATAAAATCTCACAGTCATAATCCTTTATTAACTCCAACCATCTCCTCTGACGCATGTTCAAATCCTTCTGTGTGAAAAATATTTCAGATTCTTATAGTCGGTGTATATCTCACACTTTTCCCCACAGAGATAGTTCCTCGATATTTTCAAAGAAAACACCACTGCAGCCAGTTCCAAATCATGAATAGGATACCCCTTCTCATAATCCTTCAGTTGGCGTGATGTATACGCAATGACATTGACGTTCTGCATAAGCACACAACCTAGTCCCTTATGCGATGCATCACTATACACCACACAATTTCCTGTGCTATCGGGGAGGGACAACACAGGTGCCGTACTCAACCTCTTCTCCAGTTCTTAGAAACTTTCCTCAAACTTTTTCGTCCAGACGAACTTCATCGATTTCCTAGTGAAATTCATTAGCAGAGTCGCGATTTTGGAAAAATCTTGAATAAATCTTCTGTAATAACCTGCCAGTCCTAGAAAACTCCTTACTTCTGACGGTGTCTTCGGCTGATCCCGGTTCATTATAGCTTCAACTTTCGATGGATCTACCAAAATTTCGTCCTTGTCTATCACATGTTCAAGAAATTTCACCCACGCTATCCAGGATTCACATGTTGAAAACTTGGTGTATAACTTCTCTCTTTTTAATGCCTCCAATGTCACCTTTAAATGTTCCACATGCTCCTCCTTGGTCTTAGAATATACCAGAATATCGTCGATGAACACCACCACGAATTTATCTAAAGATGGTTTAAACACCCTGTTCATTAGGTCTATAAACACTGAAAGAGCATTCGTTAGACCAAATGACATCACCAGGAACTCGTAATGACCATAACGAGTCCTGAATGTTATCTTCAGTACATCCTCCTTCTTCACCTTCAACTGATGGTACCCATTTCTCAAGTATATCTTCGAGAAATATCTAGCTCCTTTTAACTGGTCAAACAAGTTATCAATTCTTGGTAATGGATACTTATTCTTAATTATGACCTTGTTTAATTCTCTATAATCAATGCAAAGTCGCATCGACCCATCCTTCTTCTTAACGAACAACACCAACGCTTGATCCTCTTCATTATTTATATAACTTTTATCTTATTTTGTTAATATTTTGCTAAATATTTGTATTGCAGGGCTTATTAGGTCATTTCCAGCTTTTCAAGGGCAAACAGGTTATTTTATCCATACCAAAGATCGCAGGCATATCTTGCGCCGTGCCTAAAACAAGAGTGCGCAGTATTATCACTTGAACTCTTCGTGATAGCATCTTAGCACTATAGTGCCCCAGTTCCTTTGTAAACCTGGTCTTTGCAGCCATCCATCTCCTGTCTTTTTAGTCTTGACACGCGCATCAGCAGTAGCTGGCCCTAAGGCTTAAACTTGGCAAGCAGACCAGGCTCCTAGTGCCCAGCGAGATTAGGTCTTTATGACCTAAAAAGGAAAAGAAATCATATCTTATCATTAAACAGCAACCTCCAAATTCTCTGGAGCATAGATTAGGGTTATTTTAGAGTTTCTTAGCTTAGAAGAGATAGAAGTTGATCTTCAAGGAAGAAAAGTCCATTGCATCCTTCACATCTCGGCATCTACACGTAGGAGAACACTTGGAGCCAGAAAACTTCATAAAATGAGTTTTCTTTATCCAAATATTTCAATCATTAATGTATTATTAAGCATGTTGAACACTTTGAAAATGTGTGTTATTACCATAGTTATGAACTAATTCCATTTCTAGGATTGCAATGTAACCTATTGTTTAGCTTAATTAACTTTCTCTCCTATTTATATTAATGAATCATTTTGGAATGGGTTGTTGTATTTCATGCTTATTTATTGATTGCTTGACAAAGAAATTGATATAGATATTAATGGATATTGAAAAATGGATATTAATATCTAACCCTAAAATATAAGAACACTTGTTATGCCCATGCCTATGGGAAAATGTGGTGAGATTAATCTTAATGACCCTAGTCTAGTTATTTTCACCATAGAAATATTGTGATTCATCTAGCTAGGGATGTACATTTGACTTTCGAAAGAGGCTTATGTTTAATTATTGTTCTCGGTTGTACATTCCTTTGATTTATTTGTATTGTGGAGAGTTAGGTGATTAGGCGAAGCATTAGGGGAGTTGTGATCCTATCTTGACTTTCTTGTCCCTTTCATTATCTTATTTTTACTATTTTTAAGCATATAGTTTAACACACCATCTTCAATTACTTGTTTAGATAAGACTGTATTGAACCAATTTTAGTATTTGACTAGCACCTAACACTTTGACTTCGTGGGTACGACACTCAACTTATCATTTATTACTTGTTAACCGCGTATATTTGCATGTGTTTTATTGATCGTGAAAATGACCAACAAGTTTTTGACACCATTGCCGGGGACATAATATTATTGTTAGTTCCTAGTAGGTACATAATAGATCTAGAAGTGGGAGTGGGGGGGGGGTTGAATAGATCCTTTTCATTTAAAATACTTTTCTCATTTATTTTGTATTGCTAATGATTTAGCATATGACAAACATACGAATCTTTTCAAGCACAGCGGATTAAGTAATATATTCATAATAATACATACATTTTTCTTAGAATTAGTTCAGTGGTAAGCAGTTAATACATACATAGCAGTTATATCAGTTAAGTACATAATGTAAATGACATAAAGTAAAAGACACAATGGATTTTAAGTGGTTCAGAGACTCAAGCTCCTAATCCACTCTTCTGCTTTTAACTAGCAGGATTTCCACTAAGGAAGGGCAGCACCCTGGATCACTAAGATTCCTTCAAGGCCAGCAGCCTTAGAACTTCAGTTCACTAAGAACTCTTCAAGGCCAACAGCCTTGGAACTTCTCTAGTTCTCTAGGAGCTCTTCAAGCCCATCAGGCTTGGAACTTCATTTAGTCCCTCCGGACAAGGACCCCTCAGGCCCTGGCTTCTTCTTGTTGTTGATGTTGTTATTGTTGGTGCTAAGCTGTTAAGATGTCTTTAAGCTTGAACATCTTATGTACTTAGCAGCTTGGTGTGGTCCTCTTTGCATTCTGCTTCGAGTCTGGACCACATCTTCTTTGGTGCAGCTGATCTTCATTATGTTCTGTTCATCTTCATATGATGCCAGCTGTGCACCATCACCATTTCCTGAACCCTTCTTGACTGGTTAACAGACATGGTTCTGCACTTGTTCTGGTTCATCTTTAGGTCCATGGTGATTCATAGAGTGGCTCTCTAGATATTCTCTTTGCTCTGCCACTCTTCTGAATGCTATCTTCTTGTCCATCTTGGCTCTCAGCTTGACTGCCATCTTCAATGGCATTCTCATCTTTGTAGAGTGAAGCATTAGTCTGTTTAAGTCCTTTTTCTAAGTCTGCTTCACTTCTACCTTCGTAGTCTCACTGTCACTGAGAGTTGTTCATGTAAAGCTCTGGTGGAACTCGTAGAGTAAACAAGATAGCATTCTAACAACTCAACGATTTTACAATGTAGCAATCATCAGCAACTCTTGATCTTTGAAGCTCTGTTGATTTATACTCCTTCCCAATCTTTTCGTTGGTATATATCCATTGAAAGCTATTTGAATTGCTTCGCAGATCTCGAATTATACGGTGTAGACTACAGATGTGACATGATATGACTTTCTGATACTGCAGTCTACTGTTTCACCTACCCCGTCAGAGATGTCACTTTTATGTCTCGGGCAAGTAGTCAACTTTATTTCCTCCTTCTGATTTCTCGATCAGAGGTTGTACTTTTGCATCGATGCTCTTAATAAGCTCTATTCGACCATCAATCTTTAGATTGAACTGTTGCCAATGCTTCAACCTTCAGACGACCGAACTCTACGATTCTGATGCATATCTTCTTGGACCTGATCGTAGTGTCTTGTTGAATGTTTTCTCATTGACAAGTAGAGACAACACTACGATCCTGAAGAGTGTTGATTGGATCTTCAATGTAGAACACCACTTCCTTCTTTTGTGCAGTGCTTCAACACTTCTGTTTGCTTCAATTGCTCTCAGATACTGATGGCTTGACTCCTTGTTCTGGCCCCTTCTGAAGAGCAAGACACTTCAGATTTGTGGCATGTCCATCTCGCTTTCTCCTTGTGATCGCCCGTTCACTTATCATCAATGGACTGACCCAATGCTTAATCACTTTAGCCTTGTTCTTTATAGGCTGACCAGTATCTTTGTGTACACTCCATCAGTTCCTTCTTTGTTTGGAAAACACTCCAATCCTGGTTAATCCTGAGAACGTTATCTTCTGTTCACTTGATAGCTGTTGCACTTGCCGACTTTCCTTAGTCAGTTACTTTGATTGAAGTCTTCTTCTGATCAACTTTGGGAAGACTTCAACTTGAATGGATTCACAACTCAATCTGAATCCTGATTGGGTTGGTGTTTAGATCTTCTGTTAGCTTGCATACCATTCGTTGAGTGCTCTCTAGTTTCCTTCAGGTTGGATATAACTTTGCAGCTTAGACCAGAGGCTTTATACTTTGGATATTCTGGGAGTGCTCATTTGTTGAGAATCATGTTTGATCTATGATTCTAACTTGGCGTTGTGAGTACATCTGTTGAGGCCTTAGTTTTGCACTCTACGATTCAGCTTCGGCTGTGCAGACACTATGACTCCAAGATCAGATCTTAACACTCTATAATTTCTGTCGTTATGCTTGTTGTCTTCATCTTATCTTGCTCGACTACGATCTTTGCCTCTGATATGATCACTAGACTCTACGACTCTGAGTGTAGTCTACGATTCTTGACTTGGCTTCGGCAGATGCTCGGTCGGCTCGTAGACATGTTGTCTCTACGATTTTGAACATGACTTCCTCAGCAGACTACGGCTCCAAGGAAGTTCTCCTCGACACACTACGATCCTTCTTCATCTCTCCTGGCAGTCTACGAACTCCGAGATCTATTATCTTGCAGACTCCGATTCTGCCTTGATAGCTCGTGAGTTTTCCTTGACTCTCCTGGCAGACTACGATTTCTGGTGCAGTGCTCGACGATCAAACAAGCATATCTATTACATTATAAGATCAACCTAACAAGCTTGATCTTTCTACATTTATAGTCCTTGTACATCATTTCTTTTTAAGAAATTTACAAAGCTGTTTTGCTTATGTAGGATCAACCTAACACATTTGATCAATTCATTCCAAGTCCTTGTACATATGTTCCTATTATCTATCAAAGGATTTTACAACTTTTCTTGATGTAAGAATACTTTCATATTCATTAATATATATCATAATCAAATCATATATAAACAGGAATATCATTCACATGCTTATTCCTGACAATCTCCCCTATTTAATTATGGCAAAAATAATAAGTGCATATGGATGTTCTGAATGAATCTTATATACAGTGAGCAGCTGTATTTCTAAAACAGATAATCATGAATGTCATTGATAATAATATGGAATCTCATAAGATATGACACTTTACATCCTGGATCCAGAACATACCTAATAGTTAGAGATGCACCTCTTTGGATCCATATGTGTTTCCAGGATGTCTGTTGATGTCTGTTGATCAGTTATTCATTTGTTTGATCTCTTTTCTCCTGCTCCCCTTGGGACTCATGCTCTTCTTCTTTTTCTGGCTCCCTCTCAACCTCTGCATTCATAGGTTCATCATCATTTGGCTCCCCCTCAGATGATGATTCAGCTTATGCTGCTGCTATCTTCTTCTTTGTCTTCTTTTTAGCCTTCTTATCTTCTTTGCTTCTTTTGTCCTTGCTCCTCCTTGATTGCCTCTCCTATGTCTATTTTTCTCCCCTTTTTTGTCATTAATCACTTGAGAAAGCTGCTCCATGTTGGACATAAGCTGCTCCATTAGATAAGAAGAGTTATCAACCTCAATCTTGAGTTCTTGTTGGCTCAGATCTAGTTACAGGGAGAAAGACTGATTTAGATTGTCAATCTTGTCAGAGAGGGCTTGGATTTGCTCTTCATTAGCCTTCTGTGCTCGTAGAGATTCTGCCTTCTGATCATTCATAGCCTTTAGATAGATTTGATCTCTCTATTTGATATTGAGAGATATATCAGATATAGTGGCTTGAAGTCTGTCAGTGATGACATACATCTTTTTGACCAAATCATCAGAATTCTTTAGTAATTCCTGCTCCATAGAAGTTTGGTCATATTATTGGGTAGCCTCTAGTTGAGCACCGGATTGAACTCTACGATTTTTATTCTTGGATAGATTTTCGAAAGCAGTGAGAATCTGAAAAATCGTTGAGTGCCAATCTTTTTTGGAGGATGAAGACATGTTAGACATCTGTGCTTGAGCAGAGGGAAGCTCTTCAAACTAAACTTGATCATGTTCAGTGATAGAGAGAAGGAACTCTACTATCGTGTCCTTGGTCATGATCCTTCTTCCGTCAGAACCCACTCTACGATTATAGGGAATATAATGGTTGCCAGCATGTCTGTAGACTTTGTAGTGAGGCTGGTCTTTGATCATTAAGGTTGCAAATCTCTTCACCCTTGGGAAGTTCTGTGACACCTGCTCCAAGCTTGGAAACTGAGAGTAACACCAGCTGACATAACTTCCATCCTTCTGAGTATATGTGTAAGGCCCCAACTTTTTATAAATAAAGATTTAATTTTCTGTAATTATTATTTTGAAATAGTAAGGAGTTGATTTAATTAATATGGTTAGTTATGGGTAACATGCGTAAATATTTTAAATAAGTAAGTGCTTATAAAATATTCATTATTGTCGGGGAATATTCGTTTGGTCATGGAATATTCTTGCTGTCGGGGAATATTCGTACGACAACGCAACCTTTTGTGGGCCCCATAACGAAGAGTGATTGGATGAAGAAACTGACAAGTATGAGTTTTTATAAATAATGGCGTAGTTGTTACCGTTAACACTGTTGGATTACCCGGTGGTTAAAACACAGTAATACGCGGTGTTGCACAGTAGCACACGATATTGCACCAATTATTGATTCTTATGTAAGAAGGCACTACTCAATAATTATTACAAAGAATTATTGCTCAATATTTTATTTTATTGTTTCAATAATTGCTACGTTGATATTTTATATATTATTATTATTCAATAATTGTCACTACATAGTATTTTCCATTATCGGATCAATAATTCATATTATTTTAATAATATTATTAGATAGCATTATTGGCAATGTCTAGAAAGTTACACAAAGGAGAGGTTTGGTCACCTAATTGCGCTAAGAAAGGAGAAATCCTTATTGAAAGCCCCTCTTCCAGGGAATAGTTTGGTTATCGATTATTGTGATTCTGTATATTATTTGTGAATAATTAATTATTGATTTATATGATAAGAAAAATATTTATTTATGTGGATATAAATGGAGTAATTTTTAGAAAAGTGACAACTGTTAAAAATTGATATTTTATCTTTTTTGATAAAATAATTTATTTAAATATATTATTATATTATAATAATATAATAATGGTGATATTTTTACAATGAATGTGTGATATATGAATAAATGAGGAGGAAGAGTATTTTTGTTACATTAAATGCTAAAAACATGTTAAACATGTCGTTGGGCCCCATTTTTGACTGAAATTTGATTATAGCCTGTAAAATCGTCCGTATCTGAATTTCGGTCAATTTCTGTTTGGAATTTGGAAAAACATAAACTTACAAAGTTGTAGAGAATTGAATTTCCTATGTAATGGACATAAGATTTGAATTTTTCTGATAAAAGGCTATTTATTATAAATTATTGAAGTTCCAGAATATTGGGTCTGAATTAATTTTGTTACAAAAAATGTGTAAAACATGTTTTGTGTGTTGGTGGGTCCCACATGTTGTTGCAAAATGCTGAATTCAAATTTCTAAGGTGGGCGCATGAATTTTTTTTTTATAATTATTATTATTTTATTAAATTTTCTACTTTGGTGTTTTAAGCATTTTTCCTATAAATAGGGTGTTTAGGTTAGAATTAAAAATTACAGCAGAAATAAAATTTTTCTCTTTATATTATTGAATGTATTTTTGTGAGTATTTTGATACTTTGAGTGTTGCTATATGGTGCAAGTTTCCTTCAGCGTTATATCTGATATTCCAGTTAGAAGTACTGTTCTTTTGAGGTAAGGGATGTTATTTTTTTTATAAATGATATTATTTCTTCTAATATCATTATGCCGAAAATATTGATATAAATATTATTGTGGAATTTCTACCTTTTTGTGTCAGGGTTACTATTCATGTATATGACACTATTCACGAATACATCACTATTCACCAAAAAATGAATTTTTCTCTTCTTTGTCCAAGATGTCTAGTATGGTTACTATCTTTGATTGTATCAATGTTTTGATCTTTAATTTTGAATTCTACTTCACAATTGGTTATTGTGGAGTATTATTGAACTTGGATAAACTGTAATACAAATCCCTAATATTTGTCCTTTTATTTCACTTGATTCATTTTATTTAAGATATTTTTCATCATCATCAGTCCTAAATGATGATATTACTCAATATCTTTGGCCTGTAGTGCAAAGATGAATGATTAATTAATGGATATCTTTGGCCCGTAGTGCAAAGATGAACAAGTGTTGAAATGAACATGACCAACTGGTGATACAAATGAATATCTTTGGCCTGTAGTGCAACGATGAATATTTGATTCAAGATGTATAATGATTGATGTTACACTGATAAAATATTGATGATGGACTTTTAAATCTTAGAAGATAGTAGAATTCATTCTCTACTTGACTCCTCTAATGGATTGCTGTTTCCGCTGTAGTTGTTGATCTAAAACTTATTGTCTTTTATATTCTATCAGATTTTTCCCTGTTGAAGACTAATGATAAATTGTTATATATTATCTTAGTCATAATATTCTTTACTGGGCTAGTTGAGCTCACCCTTTTCCTTTTTGTTCCATTTTTCTTCATAGGAGGTGAGAATTTAGCAGGAACTAGTCGGGGTATGGAGTGATGATTTTAGAAAGTTGTTTTAGCAGTCCTCACTTTTTTTTAAAATAGTGTATCAATAATTGTAATGAGGACTCCTTTTGAGTTTGTATACTGTCTATTAGACAGTATTTGTATTTAAACTCATAGTATATGTGTTGTCATATTTTTCACAACAATTGTATTAATGAAGTTGTATTTATTTCTGTACCATGTATTTGGCGACTCAAAATGGGTGATGTATACCTATTTTGGGGCGCCATGATTGATATCGAGCTTAGGGATATGGTCTCTGGCGAGATCGGGAATACAACTAGGAGGGAGAGACGAGTAAATCCTTCACCGGTGTGTCCTACCTAAGCTTATTTGTTATTTAATTGGTCGGTCAGAATATATGTATATTATGTGGCATGTCAATTAACCATTATTTTGTGACAGTAAAATGGCATCTGAAGATGTTGAGATAAGCAATGGAGCACATGAGACCGTTGAGTCACCACTGATCAATACCCAAGATAAGGTGCATCAAGAAGGCAATAACCCTCCTATAAACAATAACACCGACCAAATAACGAACGATGGTATGTTTAGGAACTTTCTAGAATTCATGCAAAACTAAACGAGAGAGACTACTGTTCAAAATGTAGGTGGAAACACTAGAAACCCACGGATGGTCACCGCTAAGTAGTTTAAGGAGGTGGGACCGTCGAAGTTTTTGGGAAAGCCAGAACCACTTACGGAAGAGACGTGGATAAATTAGATCACTAAGATATTTGATGTCTTGTGATGCATAGATGAGCAAAAGGTTCCTTTCGCCACCTTCATGTTGCGAGGAGAGGAAGATTATTGGTGGGAATCTGTAAAGCATACTCAGCCTATTACACTGAAGATGTCTTGGGAGAAGTTCCAAGAATTGTTCAACAATAAGTACTTTCCCGAAATAATTCGTCACATGAAGGAGGTAGAGTTCATCAAGCTGGAGAAAAACAATATGAACGTGTCACAGTACGAAGCTAAGTTTTCCGAGTTGTCCCGATTTGCATCCCATTTGGTTGATAATGAGGAGAGAATGACGCGAATGTTTCTACGAGGTTTCAAACCCGAAATACGTCAATACCTCATTTCTCACAAACTTTGTTTATATTCAGATGTTGTGAATAGAGCTCATTTATTGTAGCGCGATAATGAGTCGGCTCAACTGAAGAATAACGACCAACAACTCGATGATAATCGTACCAGTGGCAACGGTCATCGGAACAATGATAACCATCGTGGAGAACATTATCATGCCAAAAATGGTAACCACTTCGGTGGTAATCATGGCCAAGATAATATGAAATGTTAGTCAAGTGGAAATTTCAAAAAGATAAGATTCAACAATAACGGGAAGACGTCGATACCAACACCAACAACGAATTTTAGGGGAGGAGAAAGACCGCCAGTTAGATGCTACAGATGCGGAGAGGAGGGACACATAAGTCAAAATTGTTCACAACCTTCCAAGGTATGTTTTAGTTGTGGAAAAGATGGTCATATAGCTTGAGATTGTCCTGCAGTGAAACCAAGTCCAGCGGGGATGGTGACTCCAAAGGCTGTCCCGGACAAGTCAAAGTCAGTGGTTCCTGGAAAGGGCGTTTGTCGTGACTGCCCAAAACGCGAGGAACTCGAACGAAGTTATTACGGGTTAGCTAATCATAAATTCTTGCGAAGTTTATATCTTATTAGATACCGGTTCTACCCATTCTTTTATCTCTCCTACTTGTGCTTAACGTTTGAACTTGACTATTGAGAAATTATACTATGACTTATTTGTTGAAACTTCGTTAGGAGAAACTTTCGTTACATCCACTGTTTATAAATTTTGCTTGATTCAAATTGGTACCCTCACCCTACCTGTTGATCCTATATCTTTGAAAATTCTTTCATTTGATGTTGTAACGCCCGAGAAGTTCAGATATTTAATGAATTAAATTTTTATTTGATTATGTGGATTAAATGAATTTAACTGATTAGTTATGTGAGTAAGATAATTGAAGGTTGTTCTATGACCTAGAATGTGTGGATGTGGTTAGTATTCTGGCTATGTGCTAGGATTAATTGTTTTGAATTATCAAGACAAAAATGAATGTTTTTCGAGAATTTTCTCGTAAAAACACTATTCATCCGATTTCGCTCGTAGATTAGGTTTGAAATTCCAAGAAACGCGTAATGATAGAATATAAATGTATAATGGAATATTCAATAATATTTCAGTTATGGCAAACAAAGTTTTTGCATTCGAACTTAAAACCTAAGGGTTAGTGAAAAGATTTCCAAAAGGGAAATGAAATGCGTATAATCATTTCGGTTATTAAACGTATGATATACAAGTATAGTATTAATAGCGGTACGACGTATAATACGAATATCATATAAATACTAAACGAAGAGAATACGTGAGTTATACGCATAGAATACGAGAAGTTCTAATTGGATTATGAGTTAAGGACTTTGGATAATCTAATTGTACATGGATTAATAGCAAGCCCGATGAAGTATGGATTCAAGCCCAAGTTAAGGCCCAATGTTAAATTAGATAAGCCCAATCCAAGAAACCGAACCGCGAATCGAACCGGCGGGTCACGGGGTGGGTAAAACCCATGGGCAACCTATGGGAAGATCCATGGAGGTGGGCCGACCACTTGGCCACCAAGTAAAGTGATTACTTGGTGGCTAAGTTGTTGTGGAGGTGGGAATAGTAAGGAGGTGGCTCTTTGGATCATTTTGCCGTCCATTTGATTTCCTATAAATAGAAAGCTTGTGTTGGTCATTTAGAGTTTTGTAAACTTTGTCCAACCTATATTGAGAGAGAGAAAGAGCTAGAAACACATAATCAAGCTACTTCCCAAGAAAAACATAAGAAGTTTACCAAGAACGCGAAGAAGGACAAAGGTAATAGTTCGTAAACATTAATCTTCATCTTTTTTAATTTCTTTCTCATAGAGAATCGTAGATTGGTGGAGCATGTTTAGTGAGGAGGAATAAGGATGACTATTAATAATGAAAACATTGATAAGTCATGATCGAATAGAAATCGCGTAAGTTAAAATCGTAGAAAGTGATGAACGTTAACTTAGTTATGATTGGATGTTTCGAAAACCATCATAGCTAGGGTATGTGCATATTTTTTGGTTAGGGTGTAGATGATGAATCAATAGAGTGTTCCATTCGATTTGGCTTATAGAACACGAGTAACGAAGTTATGGCGAATTTTGCAAAAATAGACGTTAAACGTCAAAATTATAGAAATCTCAGATTAAGGGTCAAAAGTTGTCGTGTGACTTGGAAACTTTGGTTTTCAATGTCAACACATGAGATAAGGTATTTAAGAGTCATGGACGCAAGAATCGTCGAATTGTGACTTATAACGAAGAAAACGAGTATTGAACGCTCGAAAACGATAAACGAACGCTCAAAATGAACCAAAAGGTGAATTCTGAGTTAACGAATTCGAAAATGTAAAATTCTTATATGAACACCTAGAGTATGTAATTTGTGAGTTGTGGGCTTTCGAATGAGCCAATTCAGATGTAAAACAAATAAGTTATGAAGCCAGGAAGTTCGTTGGAAAAACCAACTGTCAAAACTAACTGACGCACATGGGCGGCGACGCAGCGCCAACCCAGTATTATTTGTCACGCCGCGGCGCCAAACATGGCCGAGAGAACAAAAATCATTTGGAGACTCACACCGCAGCACGAGAGTTAGTGTAAGGACTCGCGCCGTAACGTCGAGTCCGGGAAAAACTCCAGGAGAGTGACGCCGCATCGCCACTATACTAAAGAGATGTCACGCCGCAGCGCTGACAGTGACAAATAGTTGACCAAGTTAGGTTTTTAATTCTAATTGAAGGTAAACCAATAGTAAGACATGAATGTACTTAATGTACATAATAAGGCTGACTTTAAATCACTTATAAGTGATAACGTTAGAAGATTTAGTATGGTTTAATAAGAATTAAACGAAGAACGCAAAAGTATAAGCAAGTAAACCATGAATGATGTTCAACGTTGGTACTTCCCCAATAATGACCGAGTGTCAGTTAATAACATAAATGAACCGTAATGAAGTATAATGAGTTAAATTGACATTATTAATGGAATAAATTCAAGTAAGACATAGAAGAGAAAGAAGTTGGTTAAAGCAAGAAAGTAAGTTTGTTTGGCAGCTAATTACAGTGTGCTATGTGAATATATCATGTAGATCCTGTAAAGACTGAGAATTGTTGAATAGTATATTCAAAGACGCTTGAAGGCAAGTTTTCTTAACGCTTGCCTAACCTCTGTGTTAGTCAAGTTTTCTATGATTCATTTTCTAAAATGCATGAATGGTTTTAAGAAAAGAGTCGATGCCTGTTTTACACTACTAGAAAATCGACCTATAGCGACAAGCGCCAACCTTCGCTATATGCCAAAAGACCATCACTATAGGCTATAGCGATGATGGTGACGCGACCGCGCTAAAACCTATAATGACATCTTTTTGGCCTATAAGCTAACGATCGGCGACAAATCACTATAGGTCTACCACAACCATGCATTTGCTCTTTACCTACGGTCATTGAAGGCTATTGCTACAGTCGATGACCGTCGCTATATCCTTTTTAAATTTTAAAAAAATTAAAAATTAATAATGCACATTTATTCAACAAACCCAAATACAATATAAAAAAAACATAAAAATATATCATATACATCATTTAAAATCATTCATATTACAACATTACAATATAATAGTTGAATAATTCATCCCCCATAATTTTCTTGGATTGTGCAACAACAACCTCCAAAATAGATCCTGATTCACGTTGCTCTAAAGTCTCCCCAAAATAGATCCTGATGTTTTCAACAAGTCTTTTTCCTTTGCCACCTTTCATTCTGTCACATTTTGTGAACACCACCGTCATTACGATCTGAAAGGTGTGGCAAAAATATAAAACATCATGAGAGTATATCAAACTTGTACCTCAAAGGTCTAGTGATGAATTAATGGGTATTTGAAGAAAACAAAAGCAACAAGTAACATACATTGTTTCAGCCAAGCCAATTAGCACAATCGAGGTCAATCTTTTTAGATGGTACACTAGCATCTACTAGCATAATATAGTGATGCTATGAACTGAAATCATACAATCTATTTCCCTGGTCAGTAAGCTAGTACACACCATTCAATATGCAAGTGGTCAAGTATAAAACAAAATCAGGAGGAACTCAAAAAAATAAAATATAAGATAAAACAATTTAGGTATTTGTCAAGCCAATTATTCTTTTTGGTGCTCCTTTATTGAGCTGAGATTCTAGGCACTAACTGATGAAAATCATTAACTCCAAACATTACATAATGACCAAATGTAATAACCTATTTTTTTATATAATAAAATATTAATTAATTTTATCTTATACAATTGTGTTTAAATGGGAAAAGGTAAATGATTTTGTTTCATTCTTTTCTTCCTTGTTTTGTTTGGAAAATTAAATTCTTTTAGTAGATATTTAAATAACTGATTAAATTAAAATTTGAGGAAGATAATTCCTTTTGTTAAAGTCTTGTGGTAAAATTATTCGAAGCGGAAAGCTACTTGGGAGATAGAGGAGTCTATTCGAGCGGAGTATCTGCATCTTTTTGATAATTAGGTATTTTTCATTCTTTTGATTTCGGGGACGGAATCCTTTTTAAGGGGGAGGTAATGTAATATCCCGAAAAAAATAATAAAATAATATTAAATTTATATTCTTAAAACATATTGTTTGGAACTTGTCATTTATTTGGGTCAAACTAGTTATTTAAATTATGTGGGCTAATAAATATTAATAAGTGATAGATAATATTATGTGGTTAAAATTTGGGCCTTAATATTAATTTAACCCAAATAGAAGTTTATTAGGGCAAACCTAATTAATAAATAGCTAAACCTAATATTACTTCATTATACAAACCTAATAAGAAGAGGTGGCTACTTTGGAGATAAAGGAAATGACTACAAAGGGGCTCGGTGAAGAAAGACTAGAGATTTTGATCACTAGTGGGGAAATTTCATCAAGAATAAGTAAGTATATTATACATTATATAAATAGGATAAATCACGTGGTTTCATATTAAATTATTAAATTTAGTATGTTGTTTTTTCATCATGAGCAAGTACTTTTGTAATTCAAGAACTAAGAGCGATCTTTAAAGATGGGAGAGTTTATTTATTAATGTAATACTTATACGGATGTACTTATTATTATTATCACTTTATTCCAATCGATTGAATCGGAGGGAGTAGTCTATGATTGATTTTGGAGATCCTAAAATAATAAATTGATGATTTTTTAAATAAAAATATATATATAGCAAAGAGTAAATTAAAGTTTACGAAAACTTACATAATTTGCAAAGAGATGTTATACAAATAAATATGTAAGATTATATGGAATGAATTAAATCTTAATATTATAAGTAATTATATTTTATAGTCGTACCAAATAGAAGTGTTCATATTTTTATAAATATACTTACATTTAGTATTATTAATTTGTGTAATTAGTTCGGGCGGAAGGAACTTAAAGAGTTATACTTGGAATATAAATTTTGGAGTATTAATAATTGATATAAAGCGATGGTTAAAGGCATATTAAATAGATTATGAATTATTTTAGAATTATTAGTTTGGATTATTTTTAATTTGAGGTGAATATGTTTAGGTGTGAATAACGTTTCCGTATTTGATATCATTGGCATTTGAGGGTAAGATTTTGTGGAGTGTGCTATAAATGGTTTGGAAGTATCAGGTACGGATTCCGTACTCTTTCAGCGATACCTTTGTTAAATTTGATTTGTTCGTTTGTTTCCTTATTTCAAATTCTATTATGATTTCACATAATTGTTTCTTGTGAAATAAATATATTAGTTTCATTTTAGAGTTGATACGTATGACTCGTATTTGTACTCTTTGAATTAGGTTATCATGTTTAGTATTATTTATTTTGATAATTGTAGAGCGGTACATGTTGCTACCTTCCTTTTGAAACCTCGTGACTATAATTTGATTCTGTTCAATATGTACATATAGAACCCTTTTGTTGGTATTATGTCGCATGTGTTGTGACATGATATTTTTGTTAGAATATACCGTAGAGTATACCTGAGTTTTAACCACCTGTGGGGGTACCACAGGCACGTTGTCTTGGCACGAGAGACGTGACACTTTCCGTGGCGGTGTGATTAGTCCACGGCGTCTCCATTTTAGGCTCCGGAGGAAGTGGGCCATTTGGTATTTTGTTGTGGGAGGCGTATGGGTTAACCCTAGTTTTCTGTTCTGCGGATGTGTGATGTTGTGCCAAACACACCTATCCGATTTGCATACATTTGGATTCGCGGTCCAATGTGTGATTTGCCTGTGTGGCATTATTTTGGTTGCCTGTGGCATTATTTTGACTTGTCTGTGTGGCAATGTGTATTTCTAAGCTCATTCGGTATAAAATAACTCCAGCCATTTGTTTCAGCCTATTATTTTATTGGATTAGTTTTGTTGGTTTCTGTTCAGTTCAAGTCATTGAGTTAGTTACTTCAGTTCGTTATTTCTTTATTCTTTTATTGGTTTCGTCAATTACGTTGATTCAGATATATTCATTACGTTGATTCAGATATATTCCATTCAAATCTTTGGATATTATATTTTCGTCAGATTTGCACTTGAGGCTTTGTTCAAAGGTTTTTGTCTCGATTATTTTCGTATATCGCTTGTATATCTTTTGTATATCTCAGATCCGTCTTTGGGCAATTGGCTCATGCTCTGCTTTTTTCTTCCTAAGTTTGCAGGGGGTGATTCAGGGCTAGTGTGATGAGATTTTTGCCTTTGACCATTTAGGTTGATTCGAATTTTAAGTTTTGATTATTTTGACTCAGTTTGGAGAATTGTACTTATTACTTTATTAATGAATCACCACTATTAATATTTTGAGGTTGTTAGTGCTCTGTTTATTTATTTTGAGGTTGTTGTGCTTTGCACGTGACCTCCCTTTCCTTTTCGGGAAGGGGGTGTTACACCAAATGTAAAATTTAGGACTTACTGCCACCAGATTCCAACACCAATGCAAAAACATTTACAAATTGTCTTAGGGAAAGTATCCAGTATTATGGCACCCTCCAAAGCTTTCTATAGCATTGCAGAAAATTCTTTACAATCTGTCCCCTATCAGCCCAAAATGTTTCAATAATCACAACTCCAAAAAAAAATACAGCAAATATAATATCCAACAGTCAAAAGTGCCAACAAATGATACCGACCTGCAACACTTGTCACAAAAGAATTTGTCCTCCGCATTTAAAGTCTCAGTCGAGCTGAAATTTTTCAGGCAACTTGTGATTAAACTGTTCTGCTTAATATCAAGGCTGAAGCCAATGTCAATTTTTTAAGCTTTGTAGGACAAATTATATGGGTCGGTAAGAGAGTTCGAGTACCTAAAAACGAACCACTAATTCTAACTCCAATATCAGCTTCTTGAATCATGCCAACATCATTTGCTCCATCCCCGATAGCCAATGTAGTCTTGCCAGTATACTCCTTCACTGATCGAGTGATCTGAAAATGTATATAATATTTATTTCAAATCATTATCATATATTATGCTTCTAATCTAGAACAAGCATGATAGTTTACCTACCAAAGCTTTCTATCTAGGTGAAACGCGACAACATATAACAGCAGCACAATTTGCAGCCAACCATAAAAACTGTTCCCTCATGTCACTTCTCAGATCAATTTGAAGAGCTTTTTCCATATATTACCATAGCAAAGGGAGATTCCATATTGTCTTCTTTAATGGTTACTTGATAACAACTCTCAATTTGATGTAAAATGTCTTCTTTCATAGCCTGCAAAACTAGAAAGATGGAAGATCCGTCATCTCCAACTCATTTTTCTTCTTACCATGAATCTAAAGCAAGCCTAGTTTTGACTTCTATCTTCCAATTATTTGTTGTTTTTAGATGAACAAATGAGGCATTGGTCAAAGAAGTTGGTTAACCTTCACTTGATTGCTTGATTCAGCTTCTTTGCTCAAGCTCAAACGAAATTGGTTTATATCATGTCGAAGTAAGCTGCATGAAAATCTGCACTTCGGGACCTGAAATTAATGTTGAGAAACAACATTATGAGAAAATCTTTTACACATTATGCATTTATCATAAGTAAAGCAAAATATATCGAAAGAAATATAGAGTACGTAATAGAGAGATGGTGAGAGAGCTAACCCCACTTTGTAATTTGTCATCAACAGCTACAGCTCCTAGCAAATATAGATCTTTCTCAATGATTTCAGAAGCAGTCTCTAGGAGTTTTTCTCTTTGAGGACCTATTGTCACCTTGGATTTTATAAATTGTGACTTCCAGTTTTCATACTCCCTCACTTCAATTTTTCGATATTCAAATAGCATGGTACGCAAGCCATCTTCTGCATAGTTTGAAAGGTGCAAAGTTGTTGCCTGTTGATATGTCCTACCACTATATGCCAGCCTATCAAAGATAATACTGGCAAGAAAGTAATAGCAAATGAGATCGCAAACAAACTACAAAGCTTGTACATTAATTCTCATCTTAACACACAAACAAAGAAATCAGGCACACCATCAAAAGCAAGACTTATTTGTCAGCTCCTTTACAGAGGAGGAAGATCTGACCATTTTCATCACTTACTATCACAGACATCCTCTTCCTAGAGCTATTGAATTCAAGTAGATTTAAAAGCTTGTATTTCCTGGAATTAGTCACGATATAAAAGTTGGGCAATGCAAAGAAACTGAAAAAAACAAGTGATATCAAAATGAAACTTCACCTCTCCACTTCCAATCCCGAAGGACTGAGCTCTTTAAGAACCATTATTGACTGAGTTCTTCGGCAGAATTTAAATCCAAATTCTTGTGCTGCAACCAGAAAACAAACTTCCTCGGGGGATTCTGCCTCGTATTTTAACCTACCAGTTTGATCATCTTCAACCGGTATGCCTGTATGACATAAGGCCATGACTTTGAAAAACATTATCATGTCTGATACGTTGGATCTAAGGCCATAAGGCCATTGGTTTACATAATATATCCATATCACCATCCTTATGTCTCCTCAGCCCAACCTAAACTCCTCTAGCTATATATCAAACAATAGCAGTCCAAAACATTAACGAAACATGACTATTCAAGATTTTCTTTTGATTATCACATAACTCAATAGCATGTTAATCTGAGCATACTTGACATGCAATGTAACACTATTCTATACAAGTAGTTACACAAAACTCAGTTAATTTACTATCTAATCACAAATTAAAAGAAACCCAATGTTTGACAAGCTATAAAATAAGGTTAACTATTTCGCCAAACACAATAAATTAGAATTTTAAGAAAACTCCTCTTTCCCAGCATGAAACCACAATCATTAATTTATTTTGGTAGCTGTGGAAGGATATGAAAACAATATTGTTTATATGTTATGCTTGCCAGAATATTCCAACTTGTTCACAAGTTTCTCGTAATTATTACACTCTCTAAAATGCCAGGGAAAAAGGAAAAATAAGTAAGTATAAATAAAACCCACCATGCTTAATAAGCAAATAAATTCATTGCAAAAGACATCGGTATAACCAAGTGAATCAATAGCTATATAGAAATTAAAATGAAAAATGTTACAATGTAAACTAGAGCAACACATACCGAGCCATGGCTCCTGACCGAGCCAAGAAGTGAATGCTTTTCCCTATGATGGAGTGAGGGGAAAGACACACAATGATAAGCCGCAGAAGAAACTCGAGGATGATAAGGATACAAAATTTTCTAAAGCCAATGTCAATTTTTTAAGCTTTGTAGGGCAAATTATATAGCTAATTAAGAGGGTTCGAGTACCTGAAAACGAACCAACATTCGACTGCAACAGCGAACAATGTTAATTAATAAGAAACGGAAATGAAAAATTGAAAAATAGAAAAATAGAGAGAGCTCAATTGAGATTTAGGGTTATGGTTACCAAAGTAGAAAATGGAACTACCATTTGATTGAGCTTGCTAACTGTTGATGAACAAGTCTCAATCTTAATTAGCTTGTTACGTGTATATGTATAGCAAACTAGTAGACGAGGAAAAACGATGAAGAAGGTTGAGTGATGGAGGAGATGCCGCTTGGAGTGGAATACTGAAATGATTTGGGGGAAACTGGGAGGATTTTTTCTTTAAAAAACCTCTATACTTACGGTTCCGTGCCGACCGTCGTTATAGATACATTATAGCGACGGTTCCGTGCCGACCGTCGCTATATGTCAAATTTCTAGTAGTGTTAACTCGGCTAGACTAGTCTTAAAGAATTAATTGATTTGTTTACAAGTCTTTCGATATAGAACTGTTAACGCTATTTTACGCCAAGTATTTGGTACAGATGTAAAGGTAAGTTTGTCTATGAACAAACAAAAGTATTTTCATTGATTATTCGATGGGGACGCGAGGTTGCCAAAACTTAAACGAAAATACGTTTAACGAAAGGGTGTTGATCAACATAGAGTACTATAGGCTGATCACCTAGAAGTGCTCATAAGTAATGCCGGATGGATGGCCTTAGTGCTGGATGTCCTTTTCAAGTATGAAAACAAAAAGAGTATGTTCATGGTTTTTTGACCGGTTCAGAATTCCTAAGCTATTATATATACTTTGGAATCATTGTTATGAAATGAGAAGTACTAGTCAATGCTTCATGGTGATTCATAGCTATTTGTTCAGTTATGGAAGATAATCATATAATTCTTGATGTGATATTCATATGATCCTTTGATAAACTTGCTGAGTTATTTATGCTCACTTCTTGCTTGAATTATATGATTGCAGTTAAAGCCGAACGAACTGAGAGTTCTAAGAGAGATAAAGGCAAGGCTAAGATGGATAGTAATTATCCTGTAATAGACTAGAGTATTTGTAGGTAATATACTCATGAATAACAAAGAATATATTCGGTTTATGAACCTGGGAAATGATTTATTACTATTGTAATAAGAATATAGTAAGTACACTCATTTTGTTGTTATCTCAATGGAATGACTGTATGAATTGTAGTATCGTGTATCACCATCTGTTGGGTTAGGAGATACCCGGATTTGGGGGCGTCACAGGTTGGTATCAAAGCATTAGGTTATAACACTTAAGGGGGGAAAGAACCTTAGGCTAATAACCTCGTTAGGAAAGGAATAGTCTGAAGAAAGTTAACTCGAGTCAAATTTGTTAATAAGGTATTGAGGAATTTCAGTACCGAAAGATTTAGAAGATGAAAATTAACCCTAAATGAATTAAATGTGATTGGTGCTTATAATATTGTGTATTATGTACTAATCAACTTGCTATGTGTTATTGTAGATGTCGATCGATAGCTTGATGTATAGAGATATACACGGGGTGAGAAAAGAGTCCGTGAATACAGTAGAGCCAGTACCTATGTCTGTAGCGGAAATACCTTTAATGATTTTAGAAGAATCAAAGCCCGAGGAGTATTTTTCAGATGAGGACTATTCCAAGGACACTATGGGATTAACATCATATCTTAATATGATGATAGATGTGGAGGATCATAAGGAGGTAACATTGGTTAATATGGTGATGACTGCCTTAGAGTCAACACATACATATACAATGAGGGCCATGTATCTCTCGATGCTTGACCGTATGTGCAACTGCACAATATGGTGCAGAACCAGAAGGAGGAGATCAGTGATCTCTATGGGGCCAAGGAGTCTGCAGAATCAGACTTTGAGATAGAGCATGATGAGAAGGTGCTCATGACAGATAAGGCCAGAGACTCTAAGAACGAGGTAGTGGAACTTCATAAGAAACTGGTTGAGAAAGCCCAGAAGATAGAATGAATGTCATATATAAATAACAGTGCGCACGAGGATTTCAAGCTGAAAATAGCTTGTTATTCCATTGAGTCGGGACAGACTCGACATACTATAAGTTGGGACATTGTGTCGATTCTAGCGAATGAAAAGCATGGGAATGCTGTTAGGCAGTATTAAAAGTTAGAACGGTAAATATTTTTGTGTAGTGACGTAAAACCCTCTTTTGTATAATTAAAGGGTAGTCTTTTTGTAAATCCCAATTTTTGTGAAAGTCAATCGCGGGATATAAATGTAATAATTTTGGGCTATGGAAAACAAATTATAAATAGTCTTGAACTATGAAGAAGCATATTAATATAATGAAGTTTTTATTTAATGTGCTTTGTTGTGTATGAGTTATTGTTCAGTTGATTCAGCGACTAATAACTAAGTAAGCAAATAAGTAATAATGGAACTTTATTTATTTAATCAGAAATGCCGCCAAGAAGAAGACAACGTAATCAAGAGGCAGAATCTCATAACGATAACCAAGGGGGTCCAAATAAACCTATGCAAGAGTTCGTTAATTTATTAACGGCTGCATTTAACCAAATCGGGGGTAGAGCACCCACGAGACCTAGGGTAGCCAAAATGACTACCTTTAAGAAATTAAAAAGTGTAGGTCCACCCGAGTTCAAGGGAACGAAGGACCCAATGGAGGCCCAGACATGGGTCAAGGAAATAGAAAAGGTGTTTGTAATTACAAACGTAGCTGAGGCACAAAAGACTTCTTTTGCGACTTATATAATGAAGGGGGAAGCCAACTACTGGTGGGAGGCTCACCAGGGTGGGGCTAGAACGGATGTTATTACATGGGAACAGTTTAAGAAGGTATTCTTCAAGAACTACTTCCCTACTAGCATGGAAGGGTGAATGGAGATTAAGCTCCTAGAACTTAAACAAGGGGACATGAAGGTTCCCCATCATGCGGCCAAATTCACTGAATTGGCAAGGTTTGCTCCACACCAAGTGGACATGGAGGAGAGAAAGGCTCGTAGGTTTGAGCAGGGCCTGAAACCCTGGCTCTATAGTAGGATTTCAGTTTTCTAGAGTGCTTCTTATAGGACCATTTTGGAAAAGGCGATAATAGCAGAGGGTAGTAGTGAAGCGTTGAGCCAATACCACAAAGAACGAAAGAATAAAAGTAAGGGAGAGGGACGACCTAAGGCAGAGGTTGCCAGTGGTTGTGGCAGTATGCCTAAAAGAAAGAATTTTAACTCCGGGAATACGGGAGTGTGACAAGGGGATCCTAAACGTAGGACGGAGGCATGAAAGACATGCGGCAAGACTCATGTGGGAGTCTATCTAAAAGGGAAAATAGGTTGTTATAATTTTGGGCAGGAGGGTCACATATCACCCAACTGTCCTAATCCTAAGAAAAGTTATGGCTATTTTGTTTGTGGGTTGATGGACCACATGGCAAGAAATTGCCCGAAGAAGGGGGCAGAGGGTAGTAAGGGTTCTGGTAGTGGTAATTTAGCCATTACTGGACCAACACTATCATTGCGTAGACCCTCAGCCCGAACTTTGAATATGACTGTCCAAGATGCGGTTGCATCAGCTGATGTAGTAGCAGGTATCATTCCAGTCAATGAAAAAAATGCTTATGTGTTATTTGACTCGGGTGCTACTTGTTCTTTTATAGCATGTGGATTTGCTAAACAACTCAGATTAAGCCCTGAGGAGCTAGAAATACCTTTAGACGTTAAGGTAGAAAACGAAGAGATAATTTATATTGAACACATTTATAGGAATTGTTTCGTAGATATTAGGGGTAACGAATTATCGGTAGATCTTTTACCGATAAGGTTAAGAGAATTCGATGTAATTATAGGTATGGATTGGTTAATTAACCATAAAGCGATAATAGATTTTCATAGAAAGAGTGTAAACCTAAGGCTTTCTAAGAAACCTGAGGTGGTGTTTTATTGTAATAAATCACTGGGATGTTCTTGTTGTCTAACCGTGACACAAGCTAGGAGGATGTTGAAGAAGGGGTGTAAGGGTTATATGTGTCATGTTGTGGATACCCAAAGAGTGGGAGCAACATTGGAACATATACCGGTAGTATAAGATTTTGCAGATGTATTTCCGGAGGAGTTACCCGGTATTCTACCAGATAGGGGTGTAGAATTTGTGAGACATTTGCTTCCAGGTACGACACCAGTTTCAAAGGCACCATATAGAATGGCGCCAGTAGAAATGAAGGAGTTAATGGTTTAATTACAGGATTTATTAGATAGAAAGTACATTCAACCGAGTGTGTCTCTGTGGGGAGCACCAGTATTGTTTGTAAAAAAGAAGGATGGGTCGTTACGACTTTGTATCAACTATCGAGAGTTGAACAAGTTAACGATTAAGAATAAATACCCGTTGCACAGGATCGATGATCTATTTGATCAGTTGAAAGGGGCAAAGTATTTTTCTAAGATAGATTTGGTGTCTGAGGGTATCATCACCGAAAGTAAGAAAGGAGGATGTACCTAAGATGGCATTCGAACTCGTTATGGGCATTATGAGTTTACGGTGATGTCGTTTGGGTTGATTTAATCGCGCCAAAGAGCATTAATGGATATGATGAATGAGTGTTCAAACAAAGATTTGGACAAGTTTGTTGTAGTGTTCATTGATGATATTTTAGTCTATTCTAAGACGCCAGAAGATTATGCTGAACATTTAAGAATAGTGTTGGAAACATTACCTAGAGAGAAGTTATATGCAAAATTCACTAAGTGTGAATTTTGGCTTGAACGAGTGTAGTTTCTAGGATATGTTATAGATAAAGATGACATATCCGTAGATCCAGCGAAGGTGGAAGCGATAAATGAGTGGGAGCAACCGAAAATGCCAATCGAGGTTCGGAGTTTTCTGGGGTTAGCAGGATACTATAGAAGGTTCATTCAGGACTTTTCTAAAATAGCTACTCCATTGATTTAATCGGCGAGAAAAAGCTCAGAAAGTATGAGTGGACAGAAAAGTGTGAAAATAGTTTTCAAGAACTAAAAAGGAGGTTAAGTGAGGCACCTGTATTATCCTTACCAGATGATACAGGGAATTTTGTAGTTTATAGCGATGCTTCACATAGAGGACTAGGTTACATGCTCATATAGCATGATAAGGTCATTGCGTATGCGTCACGCTAGTTAAAGGATTATGAGAAGGTCTATCCTACTCATGACCTAGAATTGGCAGCTGTAGTCTTTGCCTTAAAAATATGGAGACATTATTTATACGGGGAAAAGTGTGAGATATACACGGACCATAAAAGTCTGAAATATATCTTCACATAGAAGGAGTTGAATATGAGGCAGGGAAGGTGGTTAGAGTTGATAAAAGATTATGACTGTGATATTTTATATCATCCAGGGAAGGCGAATGTAGTAGCCGACGCGCTAAGTAGGAAGGGTAGAGAAAAGCTGTCAATGGTAACGACTCAGAATGAGTTAATAACGGAGATGGCAAGAATAGAGTTAGAAGTTAAGTTACCAAGTGAAATGGTGGAGATGTTATTCTCAATGGAGACTCGACCAACGATAGTAGAACGGGTTAAGGAAGTATAAATAAGTACTAAAGAATGCGAGCGAATGAAAACGATAATGAAGGATGATGTGAAGACTAAGTATAACCTTAATAAAGAAGGTTTACTTTGTTTTGAAGGAAGAATTTGGTTTACAAATAATTCCGATTTAAAAGAAGAGATTATGTGTGAGGCTTATAGTTCAAGGTACTCGATACATTAGGGTAGTACTAAGATGTATCAAGACCTTCGTCAGAACTTTTGGTGGCCGAACATGAAGAGAGAAATTGCAAAATACGTTGGTAGGTGCTTAACTTGTCAGAAAGTTAAAGCTGAACACCAACGACTGAGTGGGATGTTACATTCACTAGAAATTTTGGAGTGAAAATGGGAGCATATCACCATGGACTTTGTGGTAGGACTTCCAACAACGAGGAAAGGATACGATGCTATTTGGGTAATAGTGGATCGGTTAACCAAATTGGTTCACTTCCTACCAATAGGAGTTAGGTATAACCTAGAGCAACTGGCTAAACTTTATGTCAAGGAAATTATTTCTAGACATGAAGTACCTATTTTGATTGTGTCCGATCGTGATCCACGATTCACGTTGAACTTTTGGAGGAGTTTGAAAGAGCAAATGGGAACGCATTTGAGATTAAGTACGGCATATCATCCACAGACGGATGGAAAAAGTGACTGGACAATTCAAACGCTAGAAGATATGTTAAGATCTTGCGTTATGGATTTCAAGGGGACTTGGGACGAACATCTACCTTTGGTGGAATTCGCGTACAACAATAGTTTTCACGCTAGTATAGGCATGCCGCCTTACGAAGCATTGTATGGGAGGAAGTGAAGAACACCACTTTGCTGGGATGAAGTAGGTGAATGTCGAATGTTGGGACCAGAGATTGTACAACAAACGGTAGACATGGTTAAGCTGATAAGAACTCGATTGGTAGCGGCTCAAGATAGACAAAGGAAGTATGCAGATCCTCATCGAGAGAAGAGGGAATTTGAAGTAGGATTGTATGTCTTTCTAAAAGTGTCGCCTTGGAAAGGGAAGATACATTTTGGGAAGAAAGGGAAGTTAAGTCCAAGGTTTGTAGGACCTTTTGAAATTTTAAGAAGGGTAGGAGAGGTAGCTTATGAAGTAGCTTTACCTCCAGAGATGAAAAGAATACACAATGTGTTTCACGTGTCAGTATTGCGTCCTTATAAACCGGACTACAAGTGCGTAATAGAGTATGAATCTATTCAAGTAGAAAAAGACTTAACATATGGGGAACTTTCGATTTAGATTGTTGATAGGAAGGAACAAGTCTTGAGAAATAAAATAATACATTTAGTAAAGGTAATATGGAGTAACCACGATGCTGAAGAAGTAATGTGGGAGCTCGAAAGTAAAAATGAAGGAAAAGTTTCCTCATTTGTTTATATAATTATAGAAAGATTCTGGGGACAGAATCCTTATAAGGAAGGAAGAATGTAACGCCCGAGAATTTAGGATTTTTAATGAATTAAATTTTTATTTGATTATGTGGATTAAATGAATTTAATTGATTAATTATGTGAGTAAGATAATTGAAGGTCGTTCTATGACCTAGAATGTGTGGATGTGGTTAGTATTCTGGCTATGTGCTAGGATTAATTATTTTGAATTATCAAGACGAAAATGAATATTTTCTGAGAATTTTCTCGTAAAAACACTATTCATCCTATTTTGCTCGAAGATTAGGTTTGAAATTTCGAGAAACGCGTAATGATAGAATATGAAGGTATAATGGAATATTCAATAATATTTCAGTTATGGCAAACGAAGTTTTCGCCTACGAATTTAAAACCTAAGGGTTAGTGAAAGAGATTTCCAAAAGGGAAATGAAATGCGTATAATCATTTCGGTTATTAAACATATGATATACAAGTATAGTATGAATAGCGGTACGACGTATAATACGAATATCGTATAAATACTAAACGAAGAGAATACGTGAGTTATACGCATAGAATACGAGAAGTTCTAATTGGATTATGAGTTAAGGACTTTGAATAATCCAATTGTACATGGATTAATAGCAAGCCAAATGAAGTATGGAATCAAGCCCAAGTTAAGGCCCAATGTTAAATAAGACAAGCCCAATCCAAGAAACCGAACCGCGAATCGAACCGGCGGGTCACGGGGTGGGAAAAACCCATGGGGAAACCCATGGGAATATCCATGGAGGTGGGTCGACCACTTGGCCACCAAGTAAAGTGATTACTTGGTGGCTAAGTTGTTGTGGAGGTGGAAATAGTAAGGAGGTGGCTCTTTGGACCATTTTGCCCTCCATTTGATTTCCTATACATAGAAAGCTTGTGTTGGTCATTTAGGGTTTTGTAAACTTTGTCCAACCTATATTGAGAGAGAGAAAGAGCTAGAAACACATAATCAAGCTACTTACCAAGCAAAACATAAGAAGTTTACCAAGAACGCGAAGAACGACAAAGATAATAGTTCGTAAACATTAATCTTCACCTTTTTCGATTTCTTTCTCGTAGAGAATTGTAGATTGGTAGAGCATGTTTAGTGAGGAGGAATAAGGATGACTATTAATATGAAAACATTGATAAGTCATGATCGAATAGAAATCGTAAGTGGTTGCATAAGTTAAAATCGTAGAAAGTGATGAACGTTAACTTAGTTGTGATTGGACGATTTGAAAACCATCATAGCTAGGGTATGTGCATATTGTTTGGTTAGGGTGTATGTAACGCCCCCAAATTCAGGTACTTGAGACCTGAACTTGGTGCTTTACGATACCATTTCTATGAGCGAAATAATACTAATAATAATAACAATAATATTAATACCAAACTTAATTTACATAAATATCAGAGTCTAAATCCAAGTACGCAACCTTTACTACATTCATTACATGATAGATAATACATATCAATGTCTTAATAAAGTCATACTATTACATAAAATATACCATTAAACTTATTATATTTGCTTTCCTTTTCTATTGTTCTTGTCCGAACCTTTTGGTTGTTCACACTGAGCTGAAAACATTTAAATTAAGCATTTGGGTGCCCTGCAAGTAATAACAATTATAAATATTAGCTGAAAGGATTAAATATTTTCTTTTTACGACACTTCTACAACTAATCAACAGTTGTGAAGTAAGCTGAACCAATAATAATAACATAACAATTCTATATCAAAATTTTGAAACTATGTACTGACTATAAATGGGTATTAGTCGACAGACTATAAACATTGTTTTCAATTTTTCGATAAGGTTTAGCAGAACTTCATCCGCAAACCGTCATAACTTACGGGCGCAAGGGTGATCATCCCAATGTGCCCTGTATTGATCAATACTGCATGCAATAACGATATTATCGTTCATCTTATCCGCCTTTGGCGCACAAAAGTTTTCCCAGATTAGGGATGTTCATACTTAGTCGGGAATCCAAACCAAATCAATTTGATTGGATACAATAAAGTTCTATCATATTCAACGATATTTCTAAATCTGTGTCTAGCTGGGTAAAATAGCTTAGATGACTTTTAATTAAGGTATACATAATGGAATATATTAAGTATATCTATCAACATGTGATTAAATACAATGATTATCCAAGTTGGGACACTTGTATAACCATATTTAGAAATTAACGAACAGAATGAATATCTGAATTATACAATAATCCTGTACTGATAAATAATGATATGTTACATAATTAATAATAATAGAGTTAATATTCTAGCACAATGATAATATAATTCTAAAACTTTCTTACTTATGTCCATTGCATAAAGGAAATGCAAAGGTAGGATACTTGCCTGGTCTGCTGCTTATAGATACACAACTTAGTTATATCTTTTATACCGCTACCTATCATTAACAAGATCATTCTATCAATTAGAATAACATATCGTAACACATAATACTGTTTATTGCAGTCAGCACATAACCTAATCACATTGTCACACATGTTTAACAGTCATTGGATCACAAATAGACACATATATATACAGACAATTTATCTAAGTCCAGAACAATTTCTGAAATATTTCGATGTACCTACAACTTTATCAGGTAAATATCGAGTCTAAAACTCTATCCTGTAGTTCAATAACTGAAAATTTCAGTCATATTATTTTTAGTTGACTTATAATAATTTTTAAATAATTATTATAATTTATCATGATTTTTCAAACACCATAATCATTATTAAATGATTTAAATATTAAATAATTCTATTATCATTAATATTAAATTATTAATGAAACCATTGCCAAAATCTTACGATTATTTATAATAACTTAAAATACTTTTAAAGTATTAATATTACCCTTAAATGATTTTTAAAACATTTAAAATCATTTTTAAATAATTACCATTAAGATTAAAGTATTAATGTATTATTTATCAAAATATTAAAAGTCTTTATTTATAACTTAAATTATTTTTAATTCATTTATTTCCTTTTTAAATGATTTTTAAATAAATAAAATGATTTTAAATTATTTTTAATAATATTATTAAATAACTCTAATATTATTTCATATTAAATTATTAATGAAATTTACCTTTAAATATCAAAAGTTATATTTTATAAATTAGAATATTTTTAAAACATTTATATTCATTTAAAATGATTTTTCTAATATTAAAATCATTTTTAAACTAATTTATTTAATTTAATTATTAAATAAATCTAATATCATTAATATTAAATTATTAATATTTTTCATAACAAAATATCAAAAGTTATATTTTATAACTTAAAATATTTTTATAACCTTTAAATCATTTTATATGATTTTTAAATCATTAATTTTATTTTTCATAATTTATTTAATACATTTATTAAATAACTTAATTATTATTCATATTAATTTATTAATGAAATTCATCAAAAATATTAAAAGTCATTAAAAATAACTTAAAATATTTTCTTATATCATAATATAATTTTAAATGATTTTTGAAGTATTAAAATTATTTTTAAATAATTTATTTAATATAATATTTAAAAATTTTAATACATTTAATATTTCAAAAATATTAAATATTTATGAAATATATTAAAAATTATTAAACACTAATTTTCGGATTTTAAAATAATTTTTAGTAATTTTTTATGTAATTTTAATAATTAAAAACTATTTTTTGTATTAATAATAAGAATAATTTCCAGAAATTATCCATCGCTAAAAGTGGCTTTAGTGACAAAACTGTCGCTGATTGTGTTCTTCAGCGAACTCAGATCTTCATAGTCGGTTTGCAGGGTTACTAGTTTGACCAAGATTAATTCGTAGACTGTAATGTTTCTGGGCATGTTGGTGGTCAGTTATTGTAGTGCTAGTTCAAGACTACATGAATCAACAACAAACATGAACAAACAACATATAACAAAAGAGATCTGAGCCTCCAAAGTGACTATCATAGCTGTTCTTCATTTTGGGGTACCCAGAAATGAAGAATAGTTCGAGTGACCACTTTTGGGCTTCCACAACTTGCAATCCATGAGTTGTTTTTGCGATCTAAGGATTCCAGGTTGTAGACAACATAACAAGGTACAGATCTATTACAAACATTCACCATAACAACAAAGAAAGGAGATCTTGTTCGGTCAAACCTTGTCAGACGCTGCGTGCTTGATTTTCTGGAAATTCTAGAAATTAGTTTTTATGATCTTTTATACAACTTTGACCTGTCACTACATTAAATATACACGTCATTTAGATGATATAAAAACTTTAAACAGTAGTCCATATACCCTATTACGATTGTATTACAACAACAACAACAAAACAACAAACAACAACATGATCAAGGCTCACAAATATCTTGTCAGGCCCTTTCTGGGCAGTTTCTGGGTTACCCAGAAATGCCTAGTCATGGCTGGTCAACGTGGTTTGACCACATATATCTTTCAATCAGGGCCAGATCTAATGTAACGACTGAGAAATTTGGATCCTTTGTAAAATACTTGAAAGAATTAAATAATGAATAAAATAATATTATTTGTTTTTATTACGTGTTAATAAGATGTATGTCATTTTATAACCTAAAAACGTCGGAACATCGTAGTATTTTAACGACGTGAAGGAATTAAAGTGTTTGAATTTTCAAGACGAAAATAAAAGCTTTCTGAGAATTTTTTTGAAAAATACTATTCATCGTTTTCCGCTCGGAAATTATTTTTGAACTTCCAAGAAATACGTAATGTTATAATATCAAGGTGAGTTGGATTATGTAATACTAATCTAAGTATGGAAAACACAATATTTCCCATGCGGACATAAAATTAAGAACGTTAAGAATTAAAGTCTAATGAAATGAACTTGTGTAATCTTGTAGGATGAGCAAGTCCAATAGCATTAAGGGGCAAGCCCAAGATGTAGCAATGACTAGCCCAAAGGTTGGTTAATATGAAGCCCAAAGCTTAAATTAAACAAACTAAATCCAAGCCCACAAGAATAAGCTTTGACATTTAGGTAAGCCCAAAGTAATGATCCATTAGCTAATTAGGATCCATGAGACTCGCGCCGCATCGCCGAGTCCGAATTTTCTAAAATACTAGTGCGGTAGCCAGAATAGCAAGACAGAGAAGGAATGTCATGCCATAGATGCCAACCTTAGGGTCTAGATAATGAAGAATGTTATATGTTGAGCATAAGTAGTAAATAATTAACAATTAACTAAGGGTCTTAATGTAACATTGTTAAGACATATTTAAGCCTTAAGTATGATCACTTAGGGTTAAAGAAAGTCAATTATAGATGAATATAAGAACGACATAACAGAAATCCTGAACCAATTATAACAAGTCTAATATGTAATTAGATTGAGAAGAAGGGTAAGATTCTTAGGAACCATCTATGTTATTCATGACCTAATGAATTATGTGATGTTATCATCTACTGTAGAGACCTTAAAGACTTAAAGTGCACGTGTTATAACTGTAGCAGATGCTAAAGGCAAGTATTCTAACCCTTGTTCCAGTTCAATCTGGACAAGCTTTGTGATTCATGTATTCTTGCGCATGAGTTAATGTCTGATGAAGTCAAAGCCAATTCTTTCGGCTAGACTTATGCTATGTTGGATTTCTTATAATCTATCAAGTATTGCCAAGGATTTACCAAACTAATATTGTTGTGGTTTTCAAAAGGAGACCGATTATGCTAAATTTTTTTGTTGTTAAACGACAGGCACGTGAGGTTGCCACAACTTAAACGTATACACGTTTAATGAATGTAGTGTTGATCAACATAGAGTGCTATAGGCTGATCACCTAGACGTGCTCGTAAGCTATGCCGGACTTACGGACTTAGTGTCGGGATGTCCTTTTTAAAGTACTTATGAAATGCTTATGGTCTTGGACCGGAATTGGTGTTTTACAAAATATTGTTATTGTAAAACGTTTTGAAAGGAAAAAAGTGCTATTTTGAATTATCGATAGTACTTCATAACTATTGTTCAGTTATTGAAGATATATGGTTCCTATGTCTCCAGCATGCTATTTAACTAGAATTGTTGTACTTGCTGAGCTAGTTAGGCTCACACTTGCTTGAACCATAAAAATGCAGCTAAGATCGAACGGACCGACAGATTCGGAAAGGATAAAGGGAAGGCTAAGGCGAACCCGTAGATTACCTATGTAATAGTATAGGTTTTGTAATGATAATATTTTATATTATGACAAGAACAAACGTAATGATTATAAAGAACCTGGGAGAATGTTAATATTTTTTTTTAATATATATAAGACATATTCGTTCTTTTGAGGAATTTCAATTGAATGATTGTGTGAACTGTAGCACCGTGTAGCACTATCTGTCGGGTTGGAAGAAACCCGAATTTGGGGGCGTCACAGGTTGATATCAAAGCATTAAGTTATAAAACTTAAGGGGTGATTTAATCCTTAAGTCATAACCTTAAGAAAAGTCAAAGAAATAAAAGATGGAAGTTAACCTTATAAAAATGCATTATATATGTTATGTGTTTTTATTATTCTACTGACATGTACTAATCAAACTTATGTGTGTTTTTGTAGATGTCAGGAGAAAATAGAGACGTACAAGTAGTCAGTGAAGGGTCGGTTAATCAAATAGAGATTATACCAAACCCCATAGCAGAAGAGCCCAAAGTTGTAGTGGTTGAGTCTGGAGACTCAAAGAGCCTAGACCTTATATCCGTGTTCGACGACATGCTAGAAGAAGAGGTGGAGGTGGTGTCCTTCAACCCATTAGCTGTGACGCCCCCAAATCCGGGTCCTATGACCCCGGTTCGGTCATCACGATAAAATACTAACATCCACCTCTAAACAACATACGATAAATAAAATGCATAATATAATAAACATACGTCGTTCATTCAAAAGGTGTTACTAGTCCCAAGTTTCGATAACCTTAATAAGTTCATAAAAACATACCCTAAAATAATCATTAGGGTTCATATTACATAATAGTAATTTAAACTAAGCGCAAGGTAAAATCTGCTCCTCGCCACTAGTCTACATCTTTCCTTTACCCTTGTCCTTCCTTGAGGTCTCGGGCTTAGCTGCAATATGTTGATGATATAGCAAGGGTGAGCAACAAGTTTGCTCAACAAGTTTAAATACAACAATAAGGATATATCATGATGAATGGAAAAATATCTGGCAATGGATTCAACAATATGAATATCTGGAGGATTCAACAATATGAGTATCATAAGCAAAGATAATGATTGCTTTTAGAATAACTGCTAGTCGAGTAGACTTTGAACTATAACACTCCAACGGAATCAATGGCTAATTCACCCTTTGGTTACTGGCTACAGAATAAGTACTTGAGGGGATCAGCCTCGCGTACACTATGTATATGCATAACATTTAAATCTGCTCTGTTGTATCTTATATTAGATACCAGGGGTACTCCACTATCATAAGAGGGGTGTTCTTTCAGTCTAAGAATCCTTACCATCAATTGGTTTGGATAACCTTTATAAAACTTCATAGGCTTGTCTGACCGGACAAAGGTTCAGACTCTTTTTACCACAGTTCAAAAAGTTTTGAACTTTAAATGATGTACAAGTGCAAGACTATACGAACTCAAGTGCACTAAGTGCAAATATCAATAATATCGATGTGGAATAATTGTAAGGAAATTAAACCACTTAATAGCATGCTTGGAAATAAGATTCAAGCTTAAATGAATAACTTTCAATTCAACAATATCCTGCTCAATGCAATATGAGAAGGATAGGAAAACTTTCACAAACTCAAAGTTGTGTAAGTTAGGAAACTTGCAACATAATAAATTCGGATACTTGCTGAATAAAAGTAGGGTTCAAAGAAACTTGCACCACATAAAGGATAATTTAGATACTTACTCAAATAAAAGAGTAAGAATTAAGAATTAAGAAACATGTCTGTTTGCTCAGCTACAATATAATTGTAGCTTTAATTACTTGCGTTGAAACGACCTAACGTTATCAAGTCGATCATTTCAATTAGTATGTGTAAACTAGTATGTGTCTACACTAACAACAATCAAGTCGTCACATAGCATGCTACTCAACACATTATATGGCATATTGGTCATATATTACAAGGTAAAGAAATCATATAAGCATGCCTTGAAACTTTAAACCAAAACAGAACCTTGACAAGACTGCAGGATGGCGCAGCTACGCCTGGTTTAGGCTTAGGGACGGCGTAGATGCGCTGTCCCTTGGCCAGACCAAGGTTGGGCTTTGCTCTCCTGACTTCAGTCTAACTCTAACACACTAATTACACATATAGTTTAACACATACATTTTAGAGTTTCACATATACCACATGATCAAACTTGAGTTCATTGCCACAAGTTTAACTTACAGTTTATATGTCATTCAAACATAAGAAGGTCATGTAATCATCATGCATAATACATATGAATCATGTTTAGGAGTATTATAGCCATAACATGACATCTTACAACACTAGTATCTAAGTACTCATCTAATATGCAACTTAAGTTTAAAAACATGTTCCAGGTTGTCCTTGAAATTATTTTAGCAATAATGATGCAACCCAACACATGTAAGATAAGTCTAAAACCTTTATCATAAGTAAATAAGTTATAATAATCTCTTTTCAAATTGAAAAACTATAACTCTTAGAATTCATGATCATTAGCCTTAACTAATCTTTTCTTTTCAAACTAAGTTCGAGCACGAAGCTTATCAAGTTGGTCATGGATACAACATCTATGAATCACATATCATGTTCATTTAGGTTCCAACATCTATGTTCGTGTTTATGTGTCACTAAGTTCAGAACTGGTGAACACAAGTTTTCCACAAGGTTAGTTTTGAAAACTTTAAGTTTTGCTATAACTTCCTTACTAATCTAAGTTGATTACTTCATACCATATATGAAAGCTTACATATCATGTTATACTCCTTTATAGGCATGTATCTAAGTCATGATACCAAGTTAGCAACACATAGCACACAAATGTAAATCATGAATCGATTTTGGTCATGCATTGCAGTTGATTCTTACTGCACCCAAAGACAAATAGGGCATAGGCTTACGCCATTTTACACACGAAGACGATAATGTACTCTGTTTTGCAGAGCATCAACCATCTTTCCTTGATTTTAAACATGCTTCATAAAGTCAGAATGCTCGCATTATGTGTTCGTGACAAAGTCTACTTTCGAAACTATGATTTCATTCCAAAACCACAAGTGTTGTGTCAATCATTGATATACTTGTTCATACTACATGCATGTGCTTACATGTGCGTGTTAATATAGTTTACAAGCTTGCTCTAACAATGTACCAACAAGTTAGTATGAATGTAAATTAAACAAAGAAACATCCTGGCTCTGGTGTGCAAGCTCGCGCAATTGCTACCGCTGCACCCTAAGACAATTAAAGGCGCAACTTCTCCATGCCTGCATCAAAGATAGTAGCTTTCTCTGTTCGACAGTTTAGCAACCCACCATACAAAATCCTTCTAAAAATGATTTCTAAATAACCCAACACATTTATAAGTATGTATAACACCAAGAGACATAACCCAAACCAACTATAAACCAATACATGCTTAATTCAAGAAATCTTAACAAAACTCCACTAAGAACATAAATTGGGATTTTCATACCTTTTGAGGTAATTGAGTTGCAATACTCTCACTCCTTAGCAAATAAATCTCAGAAATTGCAATAAGGAAGATGAAGGTCTTATTTATAGAAGATTGATTATCTAGATAATGGGATTACCTCCCAAATCGAACCAAAGAATTTCAAGAATGCATAAGGGTTAAGAGAGAGTTGGTGATTCAATCATGAATCCCACTCCCCATCCACTTATTGCTCTAGATTGGTGAATTTGAGATGAAGCTAGGCTAGGCTTGCTAGCTTTTCACGTGGGAAGATGAAATGGGACTCTTATTATGGGACAAGAGAATTTTCAGCATTTGCAAAATGAAATGCCACACTTGGCTAATACCTTATATATATAATATATACTTTGGTTATAAATTATGTATGCACAATCCATCTCACATAACATAGTTTATAATGATTTAAAGAGCATACAATGTATTTCTTAATTACAAGTATCAAGTAGTGCACATACATATAATCCATGTACATTTTCTATTACCACCAAATACCATTGTGCATTACTTTCACAATTAATCAAGTAAATAAAATCATATTATATAAATTATTAATTAATTATTATTTATTCATAATAATTATAAATCAACATATTATCAATTAATTACTCATAATTGCAATTAATCAATATAAATAAACTCTTGTCACCATATTCAAATAAATTGAATATTTAAACATTAAGAATCCTAATAATTCTTTGATATTAAATTCTTAGGGTTAGTCCACCAATTTAAATAACTATTAGTGACTCCCTTTAATCCTTTCAAACATTTTCATAACAACCTAAGTTTTAAATAAACTCACGAAACTAACTCGTTAAAATTAAATCACATATTTAATTAATAAGGAGTTTAAAATTCATGGTCGTTACATTCCTCCCCCCTTATAAAAATTCCGTCCTCAGAATTGTAAAAATAAGGTTACTAAAAAAAAATGGATAATTCGCTCTCATTTTCTCTTCTAGCTCCCACGTAGCTTCTTCTACTGCGTGGTTCCTCCAAAGAATCTTAACGAATTGAATAATATGGACAGGAACTTCTTCGTATGATAAGTCTTTCTCGACTTGGATTGGTTCATAGGAGATAACGTGCTTGTATTCGGGTTTATACGACCGCAACACTAACACATGAAACACGTTGTGAATGTGTTCAAGTTCAAGAGGTAAGGCTACCTCGTATGCCACTTCACCGACTCGCCTCAAAATCTCGAACGATCCTATGAATCTAGGGCTTAAATTGCCCTTCTTCCCAAAACGAATCTTCCCTTTCCATGGAGATACTTTCAGAAATGCATAGCTTCCTACTTCAAAATCTCTCTTCTTGCGATGTAAGTCTGCATACTTCTTCTGGTGATCTTGAGCTGCTACTAGTCGAGCTCTTATCACCCTGATGATTTCTACCGTTTGTTGTACCAATTCTGATTCCAACAGTCGACGCTCTCAAAATTCGTTCCAGCATAAGGGCGTTCTATATTTCCTCCCATACAGTGCTTCGTACGATGACATTCTAATACTGGCGTGATAACTATTGTTATACGCGAACTCTACTAATGGAAGGTGATCCTCCCAACTACCCTTGAAGTCCATCACACAAGCTCGGAGCATGTCTTCAAGTGTTTGAATTGTTCTTTCGCTTTGCCCATCGGTTTGCGGATGATACGCGGTACTCATTCGTAATTGTGTCCCCATTCTTTCTTGAAGACTCTTCCAGAAGTTTGAGGTGAATCGCGGATCTCTATCTGATACAATAGATACCGGCACCCCATGTCTCGAGATAATTTCCTTGACATACAATTTGGCTAACTGGTCCAAACTATACTTAATCTTCATCGGCAAAAAGTGAGCTGACTTAGTAAGACGATCTGCAATCACCCATATAGCGTCATGCCCTTTCTGCGTTGCCGGAAGTCCTACCACGAAGTCCATTGTGATGTGCTCCCATTTCCATTATAGAATCTCTAATGGTTGTAATAATCCGCTTGGTCGTTGATGCTCTGCCTTGACTCTCTGACAAGTTAGACATCTACTTACGCATTCTGCAACCTCTCTCTTTATGTTTGGCCAACAGAAGTGGTGACGCAAATCTTGGTACATCTTTGTGCTTCCTGGGTGTATCGATTATCTTGTACTATGTGCTTCTTGCAAAATCTCTTCTCTCAGTTCTGGTACTAACGGTACCCAAATTCTTCCTTCAAATCTTAGCAGTCCAGTGCTATCAATCTTAAATTTTAACTCATCACCTTCAGTCAATCGATTCTTGATGTTAATGCAATCTTCGTCCTTTTTTTGTGCTTCTTTAACTTTATCCAATAAAGTCGGACTCGCTGTCACTGTAAATAATTGTTCGTTGGTCTCCATCGGATACTTAATCTCCAAGTATAATAGTTCAAAATCCTTCACCAATTAATCTTGAATGGTCAATTTCAATAACTTCTCTCTGCTTTTCTTACTCAAGGCATCTGCCACTACATTTGTTTTGCCTAGATGGTACAGAATCTCATAATCATAATCTTTGATCGATTCTAGCCATCAGCGCTACCTCATAATTAACTCTCTCTGCGTGAAGATATACTTCAGAATCTTATGATCTGTATATATCTAACACTTCTCGCTATATAAATAATGCCTCCAAATCTTCAAGGAAAAAACTACCGCTGCTAACTCCAGATCATGAGTCGGATATCCCTTCTCATAATCTTTTAGCTGACGTGAAGCGTACGCAATGACCCTGCCGTGTTGCATCAGTACACAGCCAAGACCCTTATGTGACTCATCACTATACACTATAAATCCTCCTGTGTTGTCTGGTAAAGCCAACACAGGTGCTTGACAAAGCCTCTTCTTTAATTCTAGGAAACTTTCCTCACAGTTCTCCGTCCAAATGAACTTAACTATCTTTCTGGTCAGATTGGTCAACGGTGATGCTAATTTCAAAAAATCTCGAATAAATATTTGATAGTATCCCGCCAATCCTAAGAAACTCCTAATTTCGGTCGACGTTTTCTGCTGCTCCCAATTGATAACCGCTTCTACCTTTGCTAGATCCATTGAAACACCATTCTTGTCTCCCACGTGCCCCAAAAATTGCACTCTTTGCAACCAAAACTCACACTTGGAGAATTTTGCATACATCCTCTCCCTTCTTAATGTCTCCAACACTATCCGAAGATGCTCGGCGTGTTCTTCCTCCGTCTCTGAATACACTAGGATGTCATCTATGAATACGAAAATAAACTTATCCAAATATTGTTTGAACACTCTGTTCATCAAATCTATAAATACTGCTGGCATATTCGTCAATCCAAATGACATTACCAGAAACTCAAAGTGTCCATACCGAGTTCTGAATGCCGTCTTTGGAATGTCTTTCGGCCTCACTTTCAGTTGGTGATAACCAGTTCTCAAGTCAATCTTTGAAAAGTACTTTCCCCCCTTCAACTGATCAAACAAATCATCTATCCTGGGCAACGGGTACTTGTTCTTAATGGTGACCTTGTTCAACTCTCGGTAGTCGATACAAAGTCTTAGCGATGCATCTTTCTTCTTTACGAATAAGACTGGTGCTCCCCACGGTGATACGCTCGGTCGAATGTATCCCTTATCTAATAACTCTTGTAATTGAGCCATCAATTCTTTCATCTCTACTGGTGCCATACAATACGACGCTTTGTATACCAGTGCTGTCCTTGGTGCTAAATCAATGACAAACTCAATCTCTCTATCCGGTGGCAATCCCAGAATCTCATTTGGGAAGACATCAACGAAATCCCTTACTATAGGTATCTGACTCAGTTCACCCTCGACTCGTCGAGTATCAATTATGTGAGCCAAATAACCTATACAACCCTTCCTAAGCAATCTCTGAGCTTGTACCATCGTTAGACAATGAGATTATCTTGGCGATTTACTACCGTAAAATACCACCTTCGACTTATTCAGAGTCTTAAAGTGTACACACTTCTTCTTACAATCTATAACTGTTCTGTGAACCGATAACCAATCCATTCCAAGGATTACATCGAACTCCCCCAAATGAATCGATATCAAATCCACTTTGAGCTTAAATCCTTGTAATTCGGCATAATAATTCTTATGAATGTATTCTACGAGAATAATTTCCTTATTCGCTACTTCTACGTTCATAGGGTGTGCTAATCTCTCACGGGGTAAGTCTAACTGTTTAGCAAATTCTTTGGAAACAAAAGAGCAGGTAGCACACGAATCAAATAACACGTATGCATCTATATCATTGATCAGAATGATACCTGACACCACGTCCTTAGATTCAACCGCATCCTGTACGGTCATGTTGAACATTCGTACAGTTGGTCTGTTGGCTTGACTGGCTGGCCCTCCAATGTTTAGCCCATTATTGTTGTTATTGTGATTGCCGCTAGCTGCATCCCCCTTTTTCTTCGGGCAGTCCTTGATTTGATGGTCTGTGGCTCCACACGAGAAAAATCCTCCCTTCTACTTATTCGGACACTGAGGAGCCATGTGCCCCGGTTGTCCACAACGATAACAAATACTCTTTCCCTTCATACACTCCCACGAGTGACTCCTCCCACAGTTTTTGCACTTCATACTTTTCTTAGCCTCCCCTTTGGACTTATTTCCTCTAGAGGATTGGCTCTCCGTCCATTTACGTTTGTTGGGGTTGCTGCTTCACATGCTTCCCCCTTTCTGACCATCCTGATCGGTCTTCTTCTCTTGTTTGAATCAAGCGATGGCTTCATTGTCTCCTTCAATAATGATAGCCCTTTCTAAAAGATCAGAGTAAGTCTTAATCTTTAATACAGCCACTGCTTTCTGCACCCATGGTTTCAGTCCTAATTTGAACCTCCTTGCCTTTCTGGCCTCCATGTCAACCTAATGTGACGTGAATCGGGCCAACTCGTTAAATCTTGCCGCGTACTCTACGACAGACATATTACCTTGCTTCACTTCCAGAAACTTAACCTCCATATCCTATTGCGTATTCTTCGAGAAGTAATTCTCGAGGAATAGCTCCTTAAATCTGTCCTAAGGAATAATTCCTTCGTCTGCTCGTCCCCTATTGGCTTTCCACCAATAATTAGCTTCGCCCTTCATCATGAAAGTGGCAACACTTGTATTCTGTTCTTCGGCCACTCATGTGACCTCAAACACCTTCTCCATTTCTTCTATCCATGTCTGGGCTTCAATTGGGTCCAAGGTTCCTCGAAACTCCGGTGGTCCTACCAATTTAAAGTCTTTAAAGCTAGCCAAGTGTTGTCCTGGTTGCCCTACTGCTGGCGGGGGTCTATTTTGCATTGCCTCAGTTAACAGGTTAACGAAGTTCTGCATTGGATCAACATTTTCCCCTCTACCATTATTAACGGATCCTTCCTCCCTCTGATTCCGCTGAAGTTTCCTAGGTGGCATGATCTGAGGAAAGGAAGAAACAATTAGGCTTTATGTGATATGCTATCCATGTTAGCATTAAGAAGTTTAAGACGTCTATCAATCATTTTTGATTAAATAAACCACTTCAATATCACAATAAAACTCGATGGATTTCCTCACCCCATAACTTAAATACTCTACTATAGTTTTCTACTAAGGTTATAACCTAGGTTTCACATTCCTAACGTTTATAACCTACTGCTTTTATACCAACCTATGACGCCCCCAAATTCGGGTCCTCTGACCCCGGTTCGGTCATCATGATAAAATACTAATATCCACCGCTAAACAACATACAATAACTAAAATGCGGAATATAATAAACATACGTTGTTCATTCAAAAGGTGTTACTAGTCCCAAGATTCGATAACCTTGAAATTTAAATAGGTACACTTAGAAGGGGTGGTTGAATAAGTGTAGGCACAAACTATGTCCAATTTTTATTTCTTATCAAAAATTCCTTAAGTGTTTAATGCCAATTTGTATTCATCGATATGGATAGAATGCAAAGTTCTTTGGATAAATAATGTAAATACTCAAGTATAGAATGCAATCACACAAACACCCGAATTTTTACGTGGTTCAACTACTACCCTCTAGAATAGTAGCCTAATCCACGTCCAATACCAACTAGTATTGGGCACTCACTTTTATTCAACTTTTCCAATTACAATACAAGTTCTATCAAATTTGAACACCTTTGTTCCTTGTGCACCTATGCACTCTTAAGCACCTATGCTTTCCTTCAACTTGACTGTAATAAGTTATCAATCCAAACAGGATTACCTAATACAATACAGATTTAGATATGACAATTAAAATACAATACTAGAGGTCTAATTATCAAGCAATATATTACTTACCAACTCAAGGCTCTAGTATGAAATGATATTCAAGAAGGATATTACCAGAATGTATTCAAAACTGCAACTCTGTTCTTAAAGCAATCAATATCTATCTCAGTGAAACATAATCTCGCAGTTTGTGTGCTATTATTTTTTGTGTATGTATTTCGTGATTAAAACTGTTAGCGAGTTCTATTTATATACACCTCTTCGAGAGTATTTCCGTTGCACAAATTTGATTCTGTAATCTGCTCGTTTTAAAACCATTTAGCACAAATCGTGATATATTCAGTTTGATTTCCATGAGATCACGCTGTCAATACTTTTAAGACTAATTGATTTTATGGCTTATCCCAATTTCTAGAAGTCCGGAAATCAGTACAATATATATTGACACGCTAGTTTCCATATTTATATATTGGGCCATTAGACCCAACCAATTAGATTTCCCAAATCATGGCTCATGATTCCTGTATTGCGTATGGTAATTAATCAACTATTTACCTTAATTAATTTCCTAGAATTAATACCCTTGATATATGACTCAATCTATGCAGCGTGATTTATGATGCAAATTCTATGATGTCATGATTTATGCTTACCATAATTTTCTGGCCGGTGTCCATATGGATTGGGCCGTTGGAGATAACCAATTAAATACCTTGAATGGTAATGCAAGACTCCTACTATCCCATTGTTGTCTATCCGTGATTTTAGAGATAAAATGCATAATTTATGAGAGTCATTTCATGCTCTACCGTGTGGGTCTCCTTAATAGGATTTGATTCCTTATGTTGAGCAATTTTGTCATGCATATTATTAATCATGCAGTATCAAATATGAATGCAGATATATGTATGTAATGCACATGTCCTAGAGCCTTATTTTGGAAAATAATAACTGTTAAAATCTTACATATATTCCTAAGACTCAATTTGGCTTTTCTTTCTTCAAATGCATCTTGACTCGGAACGAGGTCGTTCCAAAGCCATTTTCTTCCTTATCTTACGTACTTCGATTACCCTCAGACATAACTTTGTTCTGAATCTGTTAACATGCCATTCAGTTGGCTTAATCTTAACCCTTCATTCATTTTAACATTTTTAACGTTCTTCGTTCGTTCGTCCGTAATTCGGTCATCCGAACTCGGAATTCATTCGTTCTTGAGTCCGCGACTCACATTTTATACGTTCTCTTACTTTCTTATGAAACCCTATATATTCGGGTTCATTTACTAACTTTCAAATTTTTGTTCTTCTTTTACGAAATTTTCGCCATAACTTCGTTATAGCTTAGTTTTAATCCGTTCTTCATGAACATTTCTAACGTTCTTAACCAAGTAATAAGCATCTAACTTATATGCGATGGTTTTAAACTTGTCCATCAACAACATTTACACTACGATGGTTTTAAATTTGTCCATCAACAACGTTCTTCGTGTTCTTCGCGTGTTCTTCGCGTTCTTCGTTCGTTCCTCATTTTTAATCGATATTTTGGATTACGATTTCACTTTTTCTTGGAATTTGATGTTATAGAACACCATTCCTTACTTAATTCACCTACTCGTTCATAATATTCATTCAGATCGCTCAAAATCCTCACGAATCTTATACTTGCTTAAGAAATTTATAAACTAAATTTCTTATTTGTTATTTCTTATTTTCTCGTGATTTCAACCATATGAAATCATTACTAACATCTTTTACTCCTTATTCTTATTAAGTTATGTTTTAAACATATTAAACTTAAAGAAAATATTAGAAAAAACTAGGGTTCGGATTACCGTTCTTCTTTAATTCTCTTCCGTTATACAAGCCGGCGATTTGCGAGCTTTTCTATTTCTCGATCACTTTTGATCCGAGCATTCATGCTCATTCTCTTCTTTCTCCTCTCCCAACCGAGCTCTCTCTCTCTCTCTCTCTCTCTCTCTCTCTCAAGTTATAGGATTTTCAAAATCCTAGAAAATGAAAAATTAGCTTTCTATTTATAAAAAACCAAAGCTAGGGGCAAAATAGTCATTTCGCCCCAAAAATCACTATTCCCACCTCCTTAACAACTTATCCACCAAGTTAACTTGGCCACCACCCCTACTTGGTGGCCAAGTGGCTGCCCCTTATGCCCATGGGTCATCCCCATGGGTTGCCCCATGGGTTTTACCCATCCGGTGACTCATCGGTTCGATCCGCTTAAATTTCTTTGGATCGGGCTTAATCCTAATTCTTCTTGGGCCTAACTTGGGCTTAACTTCACAAATCATTGGGCTTGACATAATCCAAGTCCAATTGATTCTACAAAAGTCTATGAACACAAAGTCCATTAAGACTAATCGTATTCTACGCATTCCTTTCTCGTAATCTCGCCTTCTTCTTGATATATTGTTCGTGACGATATTCAGATTATACGTCATACTAATCTTCGTAATATACTCAGTATAATAACTCAGATCATACTCAGATTTCTCACGCATAATAACCCTAGTTATTATATCGCACTCATTACATTCTCGTAACTCACTTTCCCTAACCTTTAGGTTTTGAGTCCGAATCGAAAACTTCCTTTTTGCCATAACTGAAATATTATTGAATATTCCATCACGTCTCAAGATTTCACGCAATCAATAACTTCTCGGAATTTCAAAATAAATCTCCGAGAAGAAACGGGTGAATAGTACCTATTTCGTCTTTTTTCCAGAAAATATTTTTGTTCCCGGAAAATTTTTATCTTCGTCTTGAAAATTCGTACTCGTTCAGTCTAGCTCGTAGCCAAAATCCTCCCGATTAATAATCATTTTAGGTTATAGAACGATTAATAAACACATAGCACAGAATAGTATTAATAAAAATTCATTTTATTAATAACTAATTCTTTAAATCTTAATTTCTAGACAATCCGGATTTCCGGGTTGTCACATCCTTCTCCCCTTATAAAAATTCCGTCTTCGGAATTTCTTAAAACCAACCCTTGCCCGGGTCATCACATTCACCCCTTCTCCACAGAATTTCGTCCTCAAAATTTTTAACTTACTCTTCTTCTCAACTTCTCTTCTAAGAAGTTATTATCTTTCAAACATTCCCTACCCTTCATAACTTATCAAGAATCATGAAGTGAAAGGAATAACGAGGAATATAAAAATTCCTTTAAAATATTTCATACTTTTGCTGAGGGGTCAAATTTACCATGAACTCTTGCTAGGTTAAACAACATTTCGCCGTAAACCCTTCTTTCCACGGTAAGTTTACAATCACAAAGAAAGTAAACCACCTCTTTCCATACATAGGTGATCAACCTATCGTATATCACCATTTCGGGGTATGTTCTCCTCAGACTTAATACCAAAAATTTTGGATATTTCTTGAAACATTCGTCTAGTCAAATCAATTGACATCGACTACTTCTTTAAATTCTTTTACAATACATCAAAACGTTTCATGACGTCATGATACCGTACTCTTCACAGTACGTTGAGGACTTCGTCAGTTTATGACTTCGTCATTATACATCATACCATAGCGGTTTGTTGATCCTAAGATCACATCCAACACTAGGTTTAATTGCATTAATAACTCCATCCTTTTACCATCCTTGCATCAAATGCACTGATGATATAAAATTCATTTTGATATTTTAAACCAATTTCTGTCTAGCCAAAACAATTAGCATCGACATACCAAGAATAGTTCTTTTAAAATCCATTGGTTCCAAAAGTCGAACCAATTCTTTCATTTTCTAAAACGCGCACATTAGCACGATTTCAAGAAATTTCGAAATCTAGCATAGCTAGATGACTTGGAATATCCTATTCTCCATCTTCCTCCATTGTCTTACTTGCGAAAATACTTAATCTTCTCTAGCACCTTCAATGCTAAGTTTACTGAAAATACTTCATTTTCAGTCTAAACATCTCTATACCATAGTACAGTCCATCAACTTACCACACATTATGAGTTCAGGAACTTTCCACAATAATAAGAGTTTAAGAACATCTAGATAGACCTTAGGTTTCCATTCGCTGAAACATTCAAAAACATACCATATTATTATGAGTCACGAACTTACCATAAGTATGAGTTTCAAGAACTCGCACCTATCTTATCATTTTCTACCTATCAAGTATATACATGAGAAAAGATTCAACTTCTCGTCATATATATCTTGATAGTGCGACCAATTTCAATGATTATCACTGTAATAAACTAAGTGGTTGTTACACCAAGCACAAACCTCTGCTCGTACAAAGATTCATACAACTCAGCCATCACATGAGTCCTCAATTGAAATCTTACAACTTCTAACTTTCTCTTTACTTAATACAAATTTTCTTTAATTCATATACTATCCTTTACAACTCAATTTGAGTTCTTCTTCCCGTACTACTTTGTAGTACCATTCATTCATAGCATTAGCTATAAATCATTCATCGTTTAATAGCTCATATGTTACTACGATTTACTATGATCATGTGGTGATCTTCTTATCCTTCTCTTTACGATTATAGTCTTAGGTACTTATACCTAAGGTTTATAACCTATCAGCTCTGATACCAACCTGTAACGCCCCAAAATCCGCTCTATCTTCACACCAGGATTCCGTACGTCACGAGTACATCATTCATTCTACATACATCATTATATACTGAAATATAACAACATACATTCTCAAATCCCAGGTTCTCGAAACCTTATAACCTTTCTCATTACAAATAATGATAATTACATTATTCCTTTTATCTTACAAGAGTGACTTTTATCCGTCACCAAGGATACATATAGTTCATTAAACTAGTCTATAGTTTAATTTTCTTCTTTCTATATTACAAGTCTTCACTTGATCTTCTCGCTCATTCATATTCTGAATGGCACTTCATCTGGATACCGTCAGCTTGATCAATATGGGATCCTTAAGTTCTTCTAACATCGTTCTACCACCTTGCACAAATATCGCACATTCGCACATAAACAGAACTTCTCAAGTTTAACATCTGAGAAGTTTAAGAAACTAGCATTCCTTTAAAATATGAATGAAGTTAGGAAACTTGCCTTACGCACAGCTACAGCTTATGCTGAACTGCTCATTCCAATCCCTATAACACATAAGGAAATAACAAATACACCAATTAGTCATATACTTGACTTACACATTGGTTTACTTAACTTTACTTCTTAAGGTTCGCGTTCTTACAATATAATTTTACGCGACTAACTTTTATTACCGGTTTACGGTTTCATGACATACGAAGATGTCTTACTCAACACGTTCATCATCTTTGATGATTTACATTCTTATCTTCTTCTTATACTTCTCTAGGACACAACACACATCACTTCTCTGCTAGTAGTCCATATGGTACTCTGAGTGGTTTCCCACAAACAACCAACAAACAATTTCCCGTCTCATCTACACTGCCATCACAGTGAGTTAGATTGGTTTCCAGTTTCATATATACCTTCGCTCTCTGAAGGAATTGTTTAGCCCAGCTCCCATATGTCAACCATCAAAGGTTACAATTGTACTACAACCTAACTTATCTTAACTTGTCCGAACTATTAAACTATAATGTTCGTTAAGTCAAATTCATATTCCTTATGGCTTTCTGGCAACCAAATGTCATACCTCAGGATTCATTCATCATCGTCTAAGTCATACAGTCTTTTGTATACTCAGAACGATCATTTCATATTCACTAATTCATACCTTACAACGTCCGGTTCATTCAACTCGGAACGTTGTCCAAGTTATACTTATTAACTCAACTTCTTAACGTTATACGTTATTTATCTTTAACTCAGTTTCTTCACCATTCACGGTTAATCAACATTCTTCATTACCTTACGGTCAAACCATACACGGGGTGTAGGTTCTACCCGTTTAATATTTGCGTACACTCAACCTTCACGTCGGTTAAAGTGTTCAACGCTTACCTTTCATTCTAACATTCTCATCCGACTTATATTCGGCTTTTAGTAATCTTATTACCGTTCGCTACGGCTCTCTTGATACCATTCGTATCTTACTTACTACCTTTGTCAACGTCTAAGTCATACAACCAGGGTATACTTAGCACGTTCGTCAAACGCGAATACGATTCACGAGGATCGTTTACGTATTCAACGTTAACGTTGCTCGTCTCTTAATCTCTCATTCAACCTTTACTCAAGGTTTTAATTGCTTTCAATCGTTATCCATCCCATGAACCCCATGTTCATTATTCTTTCTTAATGTCAAAGCCATACGGTTCGCTGTATGCTAAGACCGATCGTTCATCGCAATAACATTGCGTTCACAGCGTCTATACGCTTTACACTTATCTCTCATTACTATGACATAACATCAGAATGTTATTCATTACCTTCGTCACTCAACGTCTAAGGAATAACAATTACAGTAATCCCTCACGTTCATTTATCGCGACTACGGTCCCCGGACATCAGTTCCGTAACCCGCATCTAAATTCTTTGTCTTTTAATCTTGTTTAATCTTTCCGTTCAACCTTTACGAAAGGTTTAAAACACTTGATTAAGTGTTACATTAGTTGAACATTATGTTCATATTTCTTTCTTGCACATCCTCCAGTAACTGAGAACTAAAAATCTCATTTATGGGCATTACTCTGCACCGTGACTGCCTGCCATTGCGTCCTTCCTTTCTCTCGCATCATGCACAAGAACCTACTTTACCTTCTTCCTTGGTCTGGCACTGTGACGCCAAACCCTTTGTTATCTCTCGTGCTGCGGCGCCAATTAACAAAGACTCGAGGCTCGAGCTCATGCTGCATTTTCACTTCTATGGCTACAAGGCCGAGCCAAAACCCTAGAAAATGTTTCTAACTGTTAAGTCAAGTTTGAGACGCGTACTTTACGATCTCATAACTTCTTTGTTATAACTCAGAACGAGGTCGTTCCAAAGCCATTTTCTTCCTTATCTTACGTACTTCGATTACCCTCGGACATAAATTTGTTCTGAAACCGTTAACATGCCATTCAGTTGATTTAATCTTAACCCTTCATTCATTTTAACATTTTTAACGTTCTTCGTTCGTTCGTCCGTAATTCGGTCATCTGAACTCGGAATTCGTTTGTTCTTGAGTCCACGACTCACATTTTATACGTTATCTTACATTCTTATGAAACCCTATATATTCGGGTTCATTTACTAACTTTCAAATTTTTGTTCTTCTTTTACGAAATTTTCGCCATAACTTCGTTATAGCTTAGTTTTAATCCGTTCTTCATGAACATTTCTAACGTTCCTAACCAAGCAATAAGCATCTAACTTCTACGCGATGGTTTTAAACTTGTCCATCAACAACATTTACACTATGATGGTTTTAAATTTGTCCATCAACAACGTTCTTCGTGTTCTTCGCGTTCTTCGTTCGTTCCTCATTTTTAATCGATATTTTGGATTACGATTTCACTTTTTCTTGGAATTTGATGTTATAGAACACCATTCCTTACTTAATTTACCTACTCATTCATAATATTCATTCGGATCGCTCAAAATCCTCACGAATCTTATACTTGCTTAAGAAATTTATAAACTAAATTTCTTATTTCTTATTTCTTATTTTCTCATGATTTCAACCATATGAAATCATTACTAACATCTTTTACTCCTTATTCTCATTAAGTTATGTTTTAAACATATTAAACTTGAAGAAAATATTAGAAGAAACTAGGGTTCGGATTACCGTTCTTCTTTATTTCTCTTACGTTATATAAAGCCGGCGATTTGCGAGCTTTTCTATTTCTCGATCACTTTTGAACCGAGCATTCATGCTCATTCTCTTCCTTCTCCTCTCCCAACCGACTTCTCTCTCTCTCTCTCTCTCAAGTTATAGGATTTTCAAAATCCTAGAAAATGAAAAATTAGCTTTCTATTTATAAAAAACCAAAGCTAGGGGCAAAATAGTCATTTTGCCCCTAAAATAACTATTCCCACCTCCTTAACAACTTAGCCACCAAGTTAACTTGGCCACCACCCTTACTTGGTGGCCAAGTGTCCTCTATGCCCATGGGTCATCCCCATGGGTTGCCCATGGGTTTTACCCATCCGGTGACTCACCTGGTTCGATCCGCTGATTAATTTCTTTGGATCGGGCTTAATCCTAATTCTTCTTGGGCCTAACTTGGGCTTAACTTCACAAATCATTGGGCTTGACATAATCCAAGTCCAATTGGATTCTACAAAAGTCTATGAACACAAAGTCCATTAAGACTAATCGTATTCTACGCATTCATTTCTCGTAATCTCGTCTTCTCTTCGTATATTGTTCGTACGATATTCGTATTATATGTCGTACTAATCTTCATAATATACTCGTATAATAACTCGTATCATACTCGAATTTCTCACGCATAATAACCCTAGTTATTATACGTACTCATTACATTCTCAGAACTCACTTTCCCTAACCCTTAGGTTTTGAGTCCGCAGACGAAAACTTCGTTTTTGCCATAACTGAAATATTATTGAATATTCCATCACGTCTCAATATTTCACGCAATCAATAACTTCTCGGAATTTCAAAATAAATCTACGAGCAGAAACGGGTGAATAGTACCTATTTCGTCTTTTTTCCCGAAAATATTTTTGTTCCCGGAAAAATTTTATTTTCGTCTTGAAAATTCGTACTCGTTCAGTCTAGCTTGTAGCCCACTATCCTCCCGATTAATAATCATTCTAGGTTATAGAACGATTACTAAACATATAGCACAGAATAGTATTAATAAAAATTCATTTTATTAACAACTAATTCTTTAAATCTTAATTTCTAGACAATCCGGATTTCCGGGTTGTCACATGGTCTGCTTGCAGCTCCTTACTAAGATCATTCATGCGGCGCTCGGTAAAGCGTCCCAGAGTTCCAATTTGGTTGCTGATGAACTTTAGCTTAGTACTCAATTGACAAGCGTTGCGGTTCATCTTTTGTTGCAGGGCTTCAACCATTGCTCGAGTGTGCAACTCGGAACCGGCCTGAAGGTCAATAAACTCATCTTCCACATTACGAAACATACCCTGAAGATTAGAATGACGGATGGGCAGTTTTCCTTTTTCAAGGACGGAGAGATGGAGTTGGATGTCTTTGATATCAGAAGTGATTTGGGCTTGATTAGTGGCGATTGTGTGAAGGATAGTCAGAATTTCAGGGGAAGGGGACAGTGAAGTAGGCGGTATTCGTTTGGGAATTTCTGGAACTAGACGAATGAATTTCCCTTTTAGTAGAGTGATATGAGCCCCTTTGAGATAGTTCGAATCGATAGAATCAGTCAAGTGAATACAACCCTCATCATCGAGTGGAATTTGGAAGTGAGTAAAGAATGTGGTGAGGAAGCAACTGTAGGACAGACACTTTTTGGAATGTTTAGCACAGTGAAGCATGTGTTTTAGCATCATGAGTGGAAAGTTAAAAGGTTGACCGGTCATGATTAACGCTACTAAGACCAAATCCTAATACGTGAACTCAGCGCCACCACCGAGACGAGGGAGAAGATTATATCGTAACAATTTGTGAAGAACAATAGCGAGAGGAGACGCGTCGGTGGTCTTAGGAAGGGTGACAGAGGACACTGTTGGGTCATCCAACACAATGCGAAGCTATACTAGGGGGGACATAGGAGTAGAGATTGGCCCCTTGAGAGTGAAAGGACAGTCACCAGTGTATGGGATGGACATTATACTCCCTAAATCCATGGCTGTGAAGAACAAGGATTACCTTTAACAAAAGAGGTGTAGCAATCGCCATAATTTTCAAGATTGGTATAAAATTGCTGAACTAATTTGGGGTAGGATACCGAGGGAGGAGTTCTTAAGGAAGACAGACCACATGACTCAAAGAGACGATGAAGGGGGGAGTTTTGATAGTAGAACATGTCTATCAATTTTTCATAGACAAAAGATTTTTGACAGATAGAGGTTTTAAAACGCAGTTCGAAATTGTGGCCTCTAAAAAAATCATCAGGCACATCATGCAAGGAGACGGAACCGGTATAGGAGGCGACCCATGTGAGGGGTCGGTGAGCTTTCGGCGTTTGTGACTGGTCGATGTCCCGATTTGAGGTGGGGAAGGTAGACTGGCTGTAGATTCGGCAGGGGAGGAGCCACCAGAGATTATCGTGACAGAGGATGGACTTCACTTCAGTTTTTGAGTGACGGTTGGTTGAGATGGTGGAGAGGGAGGTGAGACTTCGTCTTCCGATTCATCACGAAGCTGTTTGCCTCGTCTTTTTCTCATTGTAGCAGAGATGAATGGAGTCGATTGAGATTATGGAATGGATTGAAGAGTCTGAAACAGAGAGAGAGAGAGAAATAAGGCTGTTGGTCTTTATGTATAAGACACGGTATCTAGATATGGGAAGTGGTGAGGCCGTCCTTGGGAAGGAGAGAATCTGAAAAGATTTTAATGGGCGTAATTATGGCTGAATAGATAGGCCAGTAATGTGGTTGTCTAATCGCTTTAATCAACTCGGTTCATATTTATATTAAACACATGCCGAGTTCTCTCCCTAGAGTACTGAATCTTTCTTCCCCTACAGGTTTTGTAAATATATCTGCTAGTTGATGCTCAGTGGGAATAAATATTAATCTTATTAACCCTTTGGACACATTGTCTCTAAGAAAATGGTGGCGTACTTCTATGTGTTTTGTGCGAGAATGTAGTACTGGATTTTTAGAAATGGCTATGGTGCTTGTATTATCACAGTATATGGGCATATTTTCATATATGATGTCAAAGTTGCACAGTGTTTGATGCATCCATAAAATTTGGGGGCAGCAACTTCCTGCTGCTAAATATTCACCCTCAGTGGTGGATAGAGCGCTGACGTTTGTTTTTTGCTGTGCCATGAGACAAAAATGTACATGCACCGCTTGTGCTTTTTCTATCTATTTGACAACCTGCATACTCAGCATCTGAATAACCCATTAGATCAAAATTGTCACATTTTGGATAGAATAATCCTAAATTAGTAGTACCACTCAAATATTTAAATATTCGTTTAACGGCCTGTAAGTGGGATTCTTTGGGTTTGGCCTGAAACCGACCACATAGACACACACTGTACATTATATCTGGTCTAGAAGTAGTTAAATATAATAGGGATCCAATCATACCTCTATATTTTGTTACCTCTACATCCGCACCTTTTTCATCTGCTGTAAGTTTTATTGATGTACTCATTGGTGTGGTCTTTGAGTTTGAATTATCAAACCCGAATCTCTTAAGTAACTCTTTTGTATACTTGGTTTGATGAATGAATATACCTTCATGATTTTGTTTAATTTGAAGGCCCAGAAAGTAGTTGAGTTCTCCCATCAGGCTCATGTCAAACTCTTTGTGCATGCATTTGGAAAACCACTCACAAAGAAAAGTATTAGTAGCACAAAATATTATATCGTCTACATAGATTTGTGCAATAATAGTATCTTTATTTTGACGTTTAATAAATAGTGTGGAGTCGATTTTACCTCGTTTGAACCCATTTGATAAGAGATACTTACTTAATCTTTCGTACCAAGCCCATGGAGCTTGTTTGAGTCCATAAAGTGCCTTCTTGAGTTTGTATATGTAATGCGGGAACTTGTCATGTTCGAATCCAGGTGGCTGTTTTACATAGACTTCTTCATTTATGTACCCGGTGAGGAAGGCGCTTTTAACATCCATTTGGTGTAGCTTGAACTTTCTGAAGAAAGCGAATGCTAGTAGTATACGAATGGATTCCAAGTGAGCTACTGGGGCAAATGTTTCTTCATAGTTTATTCCTTGTTGTTGGTTATATCCTTGAGCGACTAATCTCGCTTTGTTTCTTGTAATTGTTCCGAACTCGTCAAGTTTGTTTTTGAATACCCATTTAGTTCCAATAATGGATACATCTTTCGGAGGAGGCATCAATTCCCACACTTGACATCTTTCAAATTGTTGTAACTCTTCTTACATTGCTAGTAGCCAATTTTCATCAAGTATGGCTTCTTTGGCGTTCTTTGGTTCAATCTGGGATAGGAATGCTGAGAAAGCACACATGTTTTGTGCTTTTCTTCTTGTAGTAACTCCTTCATTTATGTCTCCAACGATGTTATCCGGAGGATGATTTTTGATGTATCTTGCTGATTTTGGAAGTTGAACATCATGTATTACTTCTTTAGTAGATTCATAATTGTGGTCTTGTTGTTCATCCATTTCAGCTTGCTGAATATGTTCCTGATTTTCGTATTCAGTTTGCTGGATAGAGTCTTGAACTTGATGTTCTTCTAATCCAGCTTGCTAGATTGGTTCCATAGTCTTGCTGTTTTGCTTTATGTGGTATGATGGATTTGCAGCAGTCTCTAAAATTCCTGCATCTTCTTCTCTTTCTTTTGGAATATCATGATTAAGTTCATTAAATTTGATATGTATAGATTCTTCGATACACAGTTTTTGCACATTATAAATGCTATATGCTCTACTATTTTGTGCATAGCCAATGAAAATTCCCTCATAAGATCTAGCATCAAACTTGCTGTCGACGTCGGGATTTTTGGATGTCCCTTTCCGTTACTTGTTCTTTGGTGTTCTCATTTTAGGTGAGATTTGTTTGAAAAAACAAGTGAAAAAGGTCCGACATGTATAATGTCGATGATGTGACTGTTAAGAGTCACCAGTTGGTTTTTTAAATGGTTGTACCAACACAACCGAGAAAAGGTTTGCACATTAACCCAGTGATGTGACACTGATATACGGGTCGGCAAAACCGAGATTCATTTAGGGTCCTGGGACTTGGTTATGCGGGGGGAAGGTGTTAGGCACCCCCCGACATCCGTGTTACCACGGTGACGGCCTCTTTTCAAGAAACTATTATATGAGTGTGTGTGTGTGTGTGTGTGTGGGTCAATGTGATGTTATATGAAAGTTGTGCGAGGCCTCGTTCGAACCTATATACACAGGGTTTGAATTTATGTAAAAATTCAGATTTTAGCAAGATATGGCAATGATGTTTTATAAAAGAGGTTTTTCAAACCCCGATGCTCAATAGGAATTGAGACCTTTTACACTCCCATTTTTATTAAGTGAGCTAATTTGATTGATTTTATTTGATGAATCGCGAGCATCCGTATTTAAAAATAATAAGATATATAAAAAAATAATGCCGACTTCCTCGTTGGTATTGAAACCATCTGAGGAAATACAGACATCGTAGAATAATTTACAAGCTGCTTACAATTGAAAAATGTCCATCACGGGAACCGAATCTAGATCCAATGAAATGAATCTATGATCACATGATTACTAGGCGCACAGAATATTGCAATTTGTATAACAACAATAAGCAGGTATATATATAAAAGTGGTAAATATATATATACGGACATGATCACCAACCATGAAGCACCTCCATGGGGGATCAGAAATATAAATAAAGCTATAGATACGGTCAACCGCCACGAAGGAAACTCCAAGTGGGACAGAATGTAAATAAAGTCAGAATGCGGTCCAATCGCCACTTAAGTAAACTCTGTGCCTATTTAAATGTAAAGAAAAGTCAGAAAAACTATCAACCGCCACAAAGGGAACTCCACGCAGACAAAATAAATATATATATGTATATATATATATATATATATATAAAAGCAATAAACGCATCTGGATGTAAAATCTGTGCTCATCGAACATAGTTCGACCATAGTTCATATATATAAGTATATATATATAAAAAGCGAAAAACGCACTGCATCAAAGTCTAGGCTCATCGAACAAAGTCCGACACACGGTTGATATATATATATATATATATATATATATATATATATATATATATATATAAGCGAATAAACGCACTAGGCCAAGAGACTAGGCTCATCGAACAAAGTCCTACACACAGTTGATATATATATATATATATATATATATATATATATATATATATATATATATATATATATATATATATATATATATATATATATATATATATATATATATAGCAAAAAAACTCTGCATCAAGTTCAGGCTCAATCGAGGCATAACTCGATAATGTTAGTCAATATATATATATATAATATATATATACAGACTGGAAAGAAACAACGGACCGAAGTCCGGGCAAAAGTAAGCAACACGACTCTCAATGTGTAGAAGGGTGTGTGCAAAGATGAAGAGAAAGACTCTAAAGTGTGTGAGAAGGCTTACAGCTGACTGATAAAAAGGGCTTCTATATCTTTAGAGTGGGTAAACACTGGGCTTTTGTGGGTACAAAAGAGGCTATATATGAGCTCACAGGTGTTGAAAGTGGGAAAATACACTGTATAGCGAGTGCAGAGCAAATTATGTAGGATTTCTCCATCTTTTTTCTCTTAAAAATCAGCACCCCAAGCCTCTTATTGATAAGCAAAAGGTGCCGCAGGTCAGCCGCAGGTGTACCAGAGGCGGGTCAGGTCGGCTAGGTTCTATCGGCCTGGTCGTCTCAAGTCGTGCACTCGAGCAATCTTTGAATGTCCACTCAGATTTTGAGAAGTGCAATCCGCATCTGCTTTTGAGGTATTCAGACCTATTTTGGATCGCCGTTGTTGAGAGTTGTGCGATGGCATGGTATTAGAGTTTGTCGAAGTCTTTGAAGATGGGACGATGCCCTCCGGTCTTCAAGATTCAACTTTCATCCGTTACCCCGCACAATAGTCACTCGGGATTGGTTAGCCTTGTGGAACATTGTTGTATAAAGACGAGACGTGGCATCGTGTTGGACGAGATGGCGATGTTGCCCTCACCGAATTATTCTTATCACGGATTGGGACGATAAGCAGACGTTGCTCAGACTTCGCTGAGATTGGACTGCTGCATTTGTTGAAGATCGTCATTATCATCTTTGAGGTGTGCCTGTCTTCCCGATGTGATTGTCGTGTTGGCACAGTGTATTTCATTGTGAGTGCCGAGATTGAAGCTGATGGCATTTGTAACAGGAATTTCCGGGGTTATCTCCGAAACTACATTCCTTGGGGTTATCACCAAGGTTGGTGGCTATTCCCATGTTTGGGACTGAGACTGGATACCTCAGGGTTATCTCTGAGATTAATCGGTCTTCTTCGGTGTGTGTTCCGATATTGTATTTGCAGGTCTAGAGGTTAAATCCGAGGTTGAAATCGTTACTCCCAGATTGCGATCCGAGGTTGATGCTGCACTTCCGGTAGTATCCGGTATGGATTTGGATTGTCTTTCAGGGTTCTCTCTTAAAAGACGAATCTGTCCTCATGTAATGTTAGTATCAGTAGCACAGAAAATTTCGAGTGTCTACACTTTCCCCTTTTTATCATACTTATGCATGGCGATACATGGGTAGGATAAAGAATCCTAGACACTTGAAACGCAACAAGATAAACATGGTGCTAAGGGTAGCAATATGATGCACATGTGTGATGCATATGTACGGGGTTGTGGCCCAACATGCTGGGGATGATTGCTGGTTCCCTGTTGCTTCAACTGGGGATTGGAAATACTGACCAGATCTAATGTGCAAGCCGAATCTGTTAGGATATTGGTGTTGGATTTATCACCAAATTCCTGTGTTCTTGATAACGACTTGATGCTGAAGGGGTATCTCTTATGTGTAAGAGATCTGTGGGGATAAAGTTTGATCTATTTGAGGATGTGTATAACATATTCCATCATCTATCCTCTTGGATAATGTTGACCTCTCCTGGTTAGTATCGCCAGAATATGTCATGATTCTGTTTGATTTACTGCCAACAACAAATGTTGTCAGGGATGCCTAACCTTCGTTGACTTGTGAACCAACGGCTGAAACATCCTGTGGGATATGCTGTCAAGATTGCTTGGCCTTTGTTGATGTGTAAATCAATGGCTGAAACTCTGTGAGGGGATTGTCAAGGTTGCTTGACATTTGCTGACGTGTAGATCAACGAAGCATTGCATTGTGACCCCCTCCGGGGATCCGCTGGGGAATATGAGCATCTGGGTATGAGAACCTCGAACAACTCTATAGCTCTGACAGGTTTAAACGCTATCGGCTGAAATGATGTCAAGGTTGCTTGACCTTCGTTGATACGTGTGTCAATGGATGAACGTGTTGTAATCCCCACCGGGGATATACGTTGTAACCCCCGTCGGGGACTCACGTTGTAACCCCTGTTGGGGATTCACGTAGGGTAACGACTCGGAGTCGGCGGCATCGAACCTATATAAGGTATTACCGAATGTGATTTGCAACAACTGAGGTCATTGGCAGAGTATACCTTGTGTTCAGGCGACTACCAATGAGTGATGTGCAGATTCAAAGTCTTATCTGAGAAGACCAGGATTGTATGCTGTTTTGCTCAATCGCATGGCATTTTTATTCCCGATTTGACCTTTCTAGCCCGTAAGAACTCCATTTCAACTTGAACTGGACCGAGCTGGAGGGGTGGGACCCACATAGAGGAGCCACAGGTGCACCTGCTGCAGTCGCAGGTGGGCCTGCGGCCAGGCGTGGATGATAAATCCCAGCAGACTTCACTTCACAAGTCACTTTCAACTTGTTTCACTTTAGAAAAACAGCGAGCCACTTCCAGATTTGCTGAGTTCGGGCTTCTTTCTGCAAATTCTGTCACCGTACAAGTGTTCTACACTATCCTGGTAACGTATGCATGTATTTTTTCTAGTTTCTGTCCGTTAGATTGTGAGATATTGCACGAAATGCATCTAAACACATAGTAGTGATTATGTATGCACAAATGACTTAATAAAAAATATTCAACATAGTAAATGTTAGTATTAAACCATGCTGAACATAATGATGTGAAAAAATTTGACTTCTGAGACACTCAAATTGACACCTTTTTCTACTATTTTTTGTCCTATTTGAGGTCCAATGAGCAAAAGGTAGAAATGCAAGATACTCCTAGCACTGAGGTTGGCCTTATGCATGATGAGTTTGATTTTTAATGCATATATTATGTATATGACTTTAAAGGCGGTGTGTCTTCTTGAATGGCCACCTAGACATGCTTGTGCGCATGTGGATAGTCCTATTTTCAAAGGGGACTATGGCAAAATTTTTCCAAATGTAGGCATTGGGTAGTCATGCATTCTAACTCTATTATATATTAAAGTAAATGCATGCATGCATATAGTCATATAATGCATTTTAGAAAGCTCCAAGTAAGGCAATACCACACCCTTTCTGAGGTGATTTGGAGACTTCTTGTCAAGATATTAAGGATCCGGATCAGCCTAGCAGTTCTTACAGGACCGCCTCTGGCGTACGGCGGAGGGCTTCTGAAGTGTCTCGTCCTCGTTCTGTCAGACAGCCTCGTCGGTTGGTGGAGGCTGTGATTCGTCCCGTCCAGGTAGAGGTTCTAGACGTTGAGGACTAGGGGGTGGATATTGAAGATCCCGCTCCTGCTGTACATATCCCTCGCAGGGAGCTTCCGAGCATCCAGGTGGTGAACCTAGAGTTGCTAGGTGATTTGGGTAGACACCCATCGATGTACTTGCGTGCTAACGAGGTATGACGTTAGACTTTATCTTCCTTCTTTCCTATTGATGAGGATTAAAAGGGTTCTGATGTTGATCTGCTTTTCATGCAGGTTCTAGGTTTTACACAACCTCGTGGGAACTGGTTTAGCATCCACTCCATGTACCAGGCGCTTCATCCTGATTATAGAGCAGTAGTGCATGAGTGGGGATTTGGGGCATTTTTCTCTATCCTTCCCCGTCGTTGTCTCTGGGGTTACCTCAGGGCATTGTCTGAACGATGGTTTCATCAGACTCAATCACTCCCCCTGCTGGATTGCGAGGTGATGATGATGCCTATGGATTGGCAATTTATCACAGGTATGGAGTTTGGAGGGGAGCCAGTTCCTTGCATGGCGAATATCACCCCTACTACCGTCCAGTCCTTTTTAGGAGTTCCGGAGGGTGCACTCAAAGGTAGGACTGTCCGTTCAGGTCCTTTGAGCGTAGATCTTATGAGCGGGCTATTGAGTGAGCCCATGCCTGATGATGTCGAGGATCGTGGATCGCGTTCGCTGCGCGATTGTTCCTCGATAATCATTCGAGGTCGCTTCATAGCGTATAACTCTTCTACGGTATCTTTTGTTCTGGTCAGCGCCACACGCGATTTGTATTATATAGGAGAGTACGATTGGAGCTCTTAGACCTTTGCCTATTTCCTCCGGGGCATGCATCTGCGCTCACAGGGTTTGACCGGGGCTTAGCTAGGATTTTACCCGTTTCTGCTGGTGAGTATATCTCTTGTCTTTTCCTTTCACAGGTTAAGAGTGTTTACTGATAGCAGATGTTTTGCCATTGTGTTGGCGCTTTTGGGCCTATGAGAGGCTTCCATGTTTGCGTCCGTGAGTGTGTGTGAAGCTAGATACCTATCCACGAGGACGACGATGGCATCATTCTATTTTGTCGAGGTCCCTCAGATTCGAGGGCTTCGCCATCATTCTTGACGTCAACTGGAGTTATCGACAAATAAGCGCCATCACATGGCTTCCATATTCGAGGATCATTTGATCATCGGTTTGAGGATGGACACCCTCTTCGGAGTAGAGTATTTGATTTCCACCCGAAGGTTTCCTCTTTTCACCGATGAAGGCTGGGAGCTCTATTTAGGAGAGCGTGCTATCAGGAGCACCACAGGGGAGATTCATATACCGATCTTGCCCCTTGTCAGGCATCATTGGCCTATATCACAGTCACCCGCCATTGATATTCCATTGTTGGGAGTTGACGGTTTTGATTTATCAGAGGGTTCATGTACTCAGGAGATATTCCAGCACTGGTGGCTCCCTCGCACTATTGGGGCCCAGTCCCGTGCCACACAGTTTATGGGGGAGATGGTTCCTAGATCATTGATGATGATAGATTGGGTAGCTTATGTTCGAGCTCCGACCCATATGACCCAGATTGATAGCTTAACCCGATAGTTGGATCGGGCACAAATATTTATTTGGCATTTGGGCAGAGATCCAGCAGAGGCGGAGACATTTGTTCCTTCCAGCTCAGGTGCTGGCCCCTCAGACGACCCATTTTGTTTTGCTTGGCGTTGATCCCTCCCTTTATAGGCCTGACATCCCTGTTGATAGAGATCCAGTGACTCAGGAGGAATTACATCAGGTGGATAGGATTGAGGATGTGGACATCGAGACCATTGTCTTCTTCTGATGTGTATTCTCGCTATATCTTTTGATAGGCCTCTGTTAGATATTGGGTGGCTGTTCCCCATTCTCGTTATATCTTTAGATAGGTCTCTGTTAGTAGTAGGGCATTTGTGCCCCATTTTCATATATTTGTAGCTGTGTAGATCTGATGTATTAGATGATGATGTATTTAGGAATGTATGCACCATTTTTTTTCATTCCCTATATCATATTACCATCCATTATCTGTTATGCATGTATCATGTTATGCATATGTCTCGTATGTCCGTAGATACTTCGGTATTGACCCACGGATGGTCTTCCGACACTACCGCACCACATGATGTCTTCTTCGACAGTTAGCCGTATAGATCATAGCCCACCGTCAGTGGTGGCATTGGGTATGCGCTCGTGGTACGATAGCATGTCACCACCAGATAGGTTAATTGTAGATCTGTTATTGCAGCATACCATGACCCTTTTGGCATTTCAGGTTCTTGCAGGATTTATAGATGGGATGCTAGAGCATTGGCTAGCTGATAGGCAGGTATTTCGCTTTGGCACCCATGAGTTGACTCCTACTCTAGAGGAGTATACCCGTTTGATGATCGCCTCTGACAGACCAGACCTTGCATACACACATGGCTTTGGGAGACATGAGTAGATTTATTCATGACTCTCACCGGATTGAGGCGCAGAGTGGTGCAGGATGAGCTGACATCTGGTCATGTGATCTCTCAACATTTTTTGTATGACAGATTTGGTGCGAAGGATAGCTACTCACGACATTCAGGGGATTTCACCATGTCGGAGGATCATTGGCGTTCAGCCAGAGTTGATGTACTGATACTATGTGTACTGTCATACATGTACATGCCGCTGTACATGGATGAGATAGATATAGGCATTATCATGGCGGTGAGAGCTCTCAGGGAGGGTCGTACCATTGTACCTATGATCGTGGCAGAGACCTTGCGATCAGCATCCTACTACTGTACTTACCTGTCAGGTGTGTTTACTGGGAGTTCGGTCATGTTGTATGTGTGGTTTATGTCACACTTGCGACCGGTTGGTACCTTTAGACGGCATGGGTATTGTTTCTCCCATAAGGTGGCTATGTTGTATTCCTTTCAGCCATCAGAGTGTGTAGATGCTCAGTCCTGGTCCGAATTTTTAGCAGATATCCAAGATCCATTTAGCATATTCTTTGTGTTTCGGGCTTTGCTCACCATAACACGCCTTCATTACTCATGCTCCGGCATGGATTTCCTCCTTCAATTGGTTTTGAGGGGCGGACTTACTTATCATCCATTGGCCGTGATGTCGCATTCGACTAGTTCTAGGATTTTCATCCCTTCGAGGGGCGTGTCAAGGTTTCGACTTCTCGATACCTCTCAGCCGAGGACCGATCTCGTGTATACGCTTACTGGGATCAGCGTGAACTAGCTGCTTTTCCTGCCAGTCGTCTCGGTTATTCCGCAGAGTATTCCGCATGGATGGAGACGGAGGTTTTATCGGCTGGATCAGTATTTGCAGTACCAAAGATTGAGTTAGGCGATGTAGAGACTATAGAGGACATTGATACCTACATCGAGGAGGAGCCCGCTGCTGTGTTTCCAGCATTTCTTTCGAATTCTCCTAGTACCAGTACTTTTGTGATTCAACACTCGGTACAATATTTAGAGTAGAGTCTTCATCTGATGACCTTTGAGAGAGACCAGATTCGATCTATGATGTCGACTGTTCTTGATGTGACGGACACCACCCTGTTAGAGAGAGACGAGGCATTAGCTCGTATAGATGCCGTTGTTGTTGAGCGGGATGAGGCCAGGTCAGACAGAGACACAGTGATAGTTGAGCGGGATAGTGCTATATCTGCCCGGGATGTGGCTGTCACAGATAGTACTGCAGCGATGTCCCTTACCACTGGTATGATCGCAGAGATGAGTGCTTACATCGATGAGCATATGGTCATCATGCAGATGGCTACAGATCTGTTGGGTCGTGTGGATATTCTTATCCAGGAGACTACAGCTTTACCTCCTTCATCTGAGAGGGATGCCATGTTGGTCTTACTAGCTCGCATGTACCCTGATTCGTAGATGATCTTGTATTTACCTGCACAGACTAGCTTAGCCATTTTGTTATGTACAGTTCACATTGTATATATATCAAACAACATTATATATGACTGGGAAATATATTTTTGGATCACTTCTCTTTTAGATAAGCCTTGCTATTTGCTTGATATTTTACCTTCTGCTTCAGGGCTTGTGATCTGGATGAATTCTGAATTCTTCCTTAGTGGATGGACATTGAGCTGTCTTTGGATAGTTCAGAATGGATCATCGATCTATGTATATCCCTACCATCTTTGGTGTCTTGGGACTTGTTTCTGAATGGAAATATGGAAAGGAATGTGGCTTTCCTCTCTGAGATTGACCGCACCACAGATGGTCGCCAGTACTTCTATTTAGGAGAAGCCTAGTTAATTCCACCTCTTATGGTTTAGTATTGCTCTTCGAGGTATGACCGCAACTTAGATGGTCGTCGAATCTCCTATTTGGGAGGAGTTCAGGTAATTCCATCCCTTTGGTCTGAAGCCGAATGAAATGTAGTGGATTGAAAGAGAATCCCAATACCCGCTGACAATGGTTTGTGTTTTGGTAGGGGGTGAGACCGCACCATGAATGGCTGCCTATGTACTCCTATTGAAGAGGAGATCAGGTCTGCGTAGTTCGAACCTGGTGTAAGAGGTTCAACGTTGTATATGGCTGATATGGTGTAGGAATGTTTTTGGTTGTTTTTGCTTTTGTAAGGAGAAGAGGGTAGAAATGTTTTTGTTATTTTTGTTTTATTGTGATCGGGCCATGTAACATGGTTGCCTATGTACTCCTATTAAAGAGGAGATCAGGTCGACGTAGTTCGCCCCTCAAGGCGAGAAGAAAAGCGTAATCCCATGTGCAGGTCAGAGTGCGGGGAGTAGAAAGTTTAATCCTAGGTTGAGGATAAACTGCAAGCAAGAGAAGTTTGATCCCATGTATGGGTAGCCAAACTATGAACGCAAGAGGTTCATTCTGCGGTGGGATGACCTAAGTTGTATGAGCGCAAAGGAGAAAGCCAGGCTGCTGGCTTGAAGAATATGTTTCCCTGAGGGGCAAAGTGTAGCAAGTTGTAGGTGGTAAAGGGTTAAAGAACCGGAATGACTGGTGACCTGATGATGATGCACCGTGGTGTTTCTTTGGTTACTTGGACATAATACTGTTTCACGGTGTCTGAGTTGATGAGTTGAGGAAATTCATTGCCGTCCATTTCTTGTAATCTGAGAGCGCCTCCTGTCAATACTTCTTTGACAATAAACGGGCCTTCCCAGTTAGGAGCGAATTTTCCTTTGGCCTGATCTTGATTGTCAAGAATCTTCTTCAGAACCAAGTCATGTTGTTTAAATTTCTGTAGCTGGACTTTTTTGTTGTAGGATCTGGAAATCCTTTGCTTTGGTATAGTGACCATGGAAGATAGCCGCGGTTACTTTTCGCCTATCGTAGACAATTGGTGATATCTATCTTGTACCCATTGGTTTTCATCCACCGAAGTCCGATCAACACTCGAGAGATTCCATCTCAACTTCTATGGGGAGCACCTTCCATCCCATAGGTTAAAGCGTGTGGGGTTGCCCAGGTTGAAGTAATGATTGTGGTTCGTGAGGCTAACAAAGTAAGAGGCAATAGGTTAGGCCAATCTTTGTGGTTGGTGACATCTTTGCATAATCTTCTTGATATTTTTGTTAGCCGCTTCAATGAAGACCGCTCATCTTCTATTTATATAGATGACAGAGTTAAGATGTTTGATGTGGAATTTACTGCATAACTCCTCCATCATTTTGTTGTTGAGGTTTTTGGCATTGTCTGACACAATCACTTCTAGTTGTCCATATCGACAAACGACATTGTTTCTGATGAAAGCAATGATGACTTCTTTAGTGACCCTTGGGAAGGAGGCTGCTTCTACCCACTTGGTGAAGTAGTCGATCATGGTGAAGATAAATCGGTGACCATTACTGGTTTTAGGCTCAATGGGCCCAATAACGTCCATTCCCCACATTGAGAAGGGCCAAGGCGAACTCATATTGTGGAGCTCCCATGGTGGGGCGTGTATAGCATTCCCATAAATCTGGCAATGATAGCATCTTTTGACGTGGTCATGGCAATCAGCCTTGAGAGATAGCCAATAATGTCCCATCTTGAGGACTTTCTTGACAAGGAGGGGGCCACTCAGGTGGGGGCCACAGACTCCGCCATAGATTTCATCCATAAGCCTTTGGGCTTGATCTTTGTCTAGACACCTGAGGAGACCTAGTCCTGCATCTCTTTTATAGAGCGCATCTCCACTCAAGTAGAACTTCATAGCAAGTCGATGGATCCGCCTTTTCTCAGTCAGGCTTGCCTCAGCGGGTGTAGATCCATCTCGCAGATATTCCTTGATATGCTGATACCAAGGAGGTTGGATGGGAGGTAGCTCATCCGACACTTCTCCAACGTAATTCCCATAGGCTGGGGCCTTGTGCAGGGAAATTGTGACGCTTGACAAGTGTTCCATGTCTGATATACGAATCAAGGAGGCCAAAGTTAATAATGCGTCCGCGAAATTATTCCTATTACGAGGAATGTGTAGAAAGGAGATTTCTTCGAACTCCAAAGCTATCTTCAAAACCTGCCGATGGTAAGGCAGAAATTGTAGTTCCTTGGTTTGATAGACTCTGGTGGATTGTCTGATTACCAACTCCGAATCTCCAAGGACAGTTAACCGCTTGATGCCCATTGAACGGGTAAGGTTTAGCCCCATGAGACAACCTTCATACTCAGCCGTATTGTTGGTGCTGACAAACTGTAATTTGACGGCAATGGGATACTACTCCCCCGTATCAGATACTAGAATTGTTCCAGCTCCAGAACCTTCCATGTTAACAGCTCCATCAAAATACATCTTCCATGATTAGCGTGTATTGTACAGATGGTGTTGCTGCACTGTCATTACCCCTTCATCGGGGAAATATGATTCCAAGGGTTTGAAATCCCCTGAAGGTGCGGCGGCCAGTAGATCTGCGATTCCTTGACCTTTGATGGACTTTTGAGTCACATATACAATGTCAAATTGTTGTAGGATCAACTGCCATCTGGACAGCCGACAGCTCAACATGGGTTTGTTGAACACGTACTTGAGAGGATTCACGCGGGATATGAGATGAGTTGTGTGACCATAGAGGTAATGCTGTAACCTCATGGAAGCCCATGATAAAGCATAACACGTCTTCTCGATCAGAGTGTACTTGTGTTCACTGCTGTTGAACCTTTTGCTAAGGTAATAGATAGCTCGTTCTTGGCCTCTATCGTCTTTCTGTCCCAGCATACAGCCCATGGCATTATCACTTACGGACAGATACATGAATAGGGGAACATCATCCCTGGGTGGTACCAAGACAGGAGCTTTAACTAGCTATTTCTTGATTGTAAGGAAGGCATTCTGGCACTCATCATTCCATTTCATGGAGGAGTTCTTCCTTAATAGCTTGAAGATTGGCTCACAGGTTGCTGTGAGTTGGGAGATAAACCTGCTGATGAAGTTGATCCTTCCCAAAAATCCCCGTATTTCCTTCTCTGTCTGAGGAATGGGCATTTCCGTGATGGCTTGGATTTTGGCAGGATCCAGCTCAATCCCTTTGTGGGTGACTAGAAATCCTAACAACTTTCCTGACTTGACGCCAAAGGCGCACTTAGCTGGATTCAACTTCAAGTTGTACTTACGCAACCTGTTGAACAACTTTCTGAGATGGTCTAGATGGTCATCCTCCTTCTGGAACTTGACAATGATGTCATCCACGTAGATCTCAATCTCTTTATGCATTAAGTCATAGAAAAGAGCCATTATAGCTCGTTGATAGGTAGCTCCGGCATTGATGAGGCCGAATGAGAACCGTCTATAGCAAAAAGTTCCCCAAGGAGTGATGAAAGCAGTCTTCTAACGATCTTCCTCGGCAACCATGATCTGATGGTACCCATGCAAAGCAATCAAAGAAAGGAGTACATATCGTATTGAAAGCGATGTTGTCGATGAAATGTGGATAAATGGCACGGGAAGGCTATCTTTTAAGCAAGCTTTGTTCAAGTCCTAGTAATCCACGCAAACTCGCAACTTCCCTCCAGGTTTAGGTACGGGAACGATGTTGGATATCCACTCAGGATATGTAGACACCATGATGATGTCGGCTTGAAATTGTTTCACAATCTCTTCTTTCACCTTTAAACTCCACTTCGGTTTCAATCGCCTGAGCTTTTGCTTGACTGGCTTAAATCCCTCTTTAATGGGAAGGCGATGAAGGACAATGTCAGTAGATAAACCCACCATGTCTTCATGAGACCATGCAAACACATCCTGGAATTGTGTTAATAGCGTAACCATGTCATTCCGAGATTGAAAGAAGTGGTTTGATCAAGGTTGGGTTTGGGTTTGTCTTTGACCCATTCTTGAATTTCTGGAGGCACCTCAATGTCATCCTGGGGATCCATCAAGGCTGAATTCATCCCTACATCAAAGGTACAATCCTTGTGTAGGAGAGGCATTGTATCCGCAAATACAGGCACATCTAAATTCAGAGTCCTGAAACAAAATATGCTTTCACTTAGTATATATGAAATGCGTTGATCATACACAATGTTAGCATATCTTGGGTAAAATAAATCGCTAATCTTGTATAAAAAAAAAAGCGCTTATTGTATCTACAGGCGAAAAAGAATTTACGCCCGCTTTACCTATGTCAACCAAAGCAAGGAATGCTGTTCCAATTGGTAAGGGTAAAGTCCAGGTGGACCGTAGTGATGGAGGGATTGTCATCATCCTCCTTGTCCCGAATGATGGCCATTACGTCAGGGCAGTCATCATCTGGGGTGTATCTGTTGGTATATTCATCATGGACGATGATGCGCATGCCCGACATTATTCGGACAACATTTTCCTTGATTCTCCACTCCTCTTCTTCGATTGCGGGATTTGGAATAAAGATTTTCTTTTCCTCCACCGGTTTCAACTTAGGAAATAACATGGCCATGACATTGGCTGGCACCTTTACTGGAGGTAGTGCGGACTCGGAGTTTGAAGGCGAAGCCAAACGCCACATGGTTGAAGCCAAAGGAATCTGCTGATGCTTATGAGGATTCCTATGACTAGAGTTGGCAAAATAGCCTAGTCCAGCTGTTCCAACTTGCTTGGTTAATCGAATGGGGTACTGGATACCCTGGCCATCTTTACCCAACCCTTATCCTGGCTTATAACCCAACGACATCATTTCTTGAGTGGCTGACATCACCTCAGCAGAAATGTGGGGTTCGAGCAATGGTGCTCCAATAACGTGGTATTGGGTGTTGCTTATTTCCAAAGCATGAAAACTGACTGGTTCTACGTCTGCATTGGCATTGATGAACGGAATGTCCCCGTGCGGAGGAATCTCTGGTTCAGCATTGACCGTGACCAGGCTATTGTTGATAATGTACTTCAATTGTTGGTGAAGAGTGGAGGGGACTGCCCCAGCCATATGGATCCATGGTCGTCCCAAGAGCAGGGTGTATCCCGAATATATCTTGAACACATGGAAGGATACGCAGAATGTATGAGGGCCAATTTCGATTGGCAGCTCAATTACTCCAACCGAGTTACGGCGGGCTCCATCAAAAGCTTTGATGATAGTATGGCTACTCTGAATTTGGTTGAGATTGATATTCATCTTCACCAAGGTGTCATATGGGCAGATATTCAGAGAGGAACCTCCATCTATTAAGATTCCAGCCACCATATATCCGGAGGACAAGACCGCAATGTGCAACGGTTTGCAATAACCAGTCCCTACGGGCGGTATGTCATCATCAGTGAAGGATATCACATTAGTGTTGAAAATTTGATCAACCATGTGTTGAAATTTTTCCGTATCCACTGATGTCAGGAGATAGGCTTCTTCCAAAACCTTCAACAAGACCTTCCGGTGATTCTCGAAAATTAGGACCAAGTTCAAAATTGATATTTGTGGTGGAGCTTCCTTCAAGCTTAAAACAACCGAGGCTTCGTTATGACCCACAGCGCGGAGGAAATTTTCAATCTTCTCTATGGGTATTTTCCCTTTTGATTTGGCATGAAGGTTCCCAAATCATCGCAATCTACTAGACGGGAAGTTAATCTGGTCTTTCAACTGGAGCGAATTTGGGTGGTGCCTTTCCTGAGCCTCGGAGAATTAGTCTTCTCACGAGTCCAGTAATCAAACACCGACGGGATAGCCTCCTGGTGGAGGGACCACACAACATACATTCACATACATCGCGTCTCACCGTATGAAATGATGACATGTGCGAAGCACTAATATCATAAGCGATTTATAGTCACGAAGCACTAACATCACACGCAGATATGATGTGAAGCACTAAGCTCAAATAAGACATGCATTCGCATACATTCATCTAATGTAAATGCAACATCCACACACAAGCGGATGACAGCTTTTGAAAAGATTGTAGTAGCGCTTAAGTCCTCTTCTTTGGAGTCCCCAAAGCAGAGTCGCCACCTATCGACGCTCGGGATTTTTGGATATCCTTTCCGCTACTTGTTCTTTGGTGTTCTTATTTTAGGTGAGATTTGTTTAAAAAACAAGTGAAAAAGGTCCGACATGTATAATGTCGACGATGGGACTGCAGAGAGCTCGGCGATTGGTTTTTAAATGGTTGTACCAACACAACCGAGAAAAGGTTTGCACATTGACCCGATGTGATGTGACACGATATACTGGCCAAAGAAACCGAGATTCATTTAGGGTCCCGGGGACTTGGTTATGCTGGGGAAGGTGTTAGGCACCCCAGACATTAAATCATTACCACTTGGCCCGCTCTTTTCAAGAAACTATTATCTGAGTGTGTGTGTGTGTGTGTGTGTGGGGGTCAATGTGTCAAGTTATATGAAAGTTAAAGAGGCCTCGTTCGAACCTATATACACAGGGTTTGAATTTATGTAAAAATTTAGTTTTTAGCAAGATATGGCAATGATGTTTTATAAAAGAGGTTTTTCAAACCCTGATGCTCAATAGGAATTGAGACCTTTTACACTCCCATTTTTATTAAGTGAGCGTCTGGATTAATTATATTTGACGAATGCGAAGCATCCATACAAACATAATAAGATATATAAAAAAATAATGCCGACTTCCTCGTGGGTATGGAAACCATCTGAGTAAATACAGACATCGTAGAATAATTTACAAGCTACTTACAGCTGAAAAATGTCCATCACGGGAACCGAATCTAGATCCAATGAAATGAATCTGTGATCACATGATTCCTAGGTGCACATAATATTGAAATTTGTATAACAGCAATAAGTAGGTATATAGACATGATCACCAACCACGAAGCACCTCCATGGGGGATCAGAAATATAAATAAAGTTGTAGATACGGTCAACCGCCACGAAGGAAACACCAGCGGGATGAGACATGTAATGTAAATAAAGTCAGAAATGCGGTCAATCGCCAATAAGTAAACTCAAAAAGGCAGACGAAAATGTAAAAGAAAAGTCAAAAACTATCAACCGCCATAAAGGGAACTCCAGGCAGGATAAAATAAATATATATGTATATATATATATATATATATATATATAAAAGCAATAAACGCACGATGTAAAATCGGGCTTATCGAACATAGTTCGACCCACAGATTCATATATATAAGTATATATATATATATATATATATATATATATATATATATATATATATATATATATATATATATATAAGCGAGTAAACGCCTCAGGGCCAAGTCTAGGCTCATCGAACAAAGTCCGACACACGGTTGATATATATATATATATATATATATATATATATATATATATATATATATATATATATATAAAAAAGTGAATAAACGCACTGCATCAAGTCTAGGCTCATCGAACAAAGTCCGACACACACGGTTGATATATATAAGTATATATATATATATAAAGCGAATAAACACACCGGCATCAAGTTCAGGCTCATCGAACAAAGTCCGATGACGCATAATATATATAAGTATATATATAAGCAGTAAACGCTCCAGACCGAAGTCTAGGCTCAATCGAGGCATAACTCGATAATGTTAGTCAATATATATATATATAAATATAATATATATATACAAACTGGAAAGAAACCACGGACCGAAGTCTAGGTAAAAGCAAGCAACACGACTCTCAACGTGTAGAAGGGTGTGTGCAATGATGAAGAGAAAGACTGTAAAGTGTGTGAGAAGGCTTACAGCTGACTGATATAAAGGGCTTCTATATCTTTAGAGTGGGTAAACACTGGGCTTTTGTGGGTACAAAAGAGGCTATATATGAGCTCACAGGTGTTTGAAAGTGGGAAAATACAATCAGATATATGAAAGTGCAGAAAATTATCTGAGGTTTCCCGTCTTTTTTCCTTAAAATCAGCACCCCCAAGCCTCTTATTTATAAGCAAAAGGTCTGCAGAGTGTACTCGCAGACTCATCCGCAGTGTACCAGAGGCGGGCTCTGGTCGGGTCATCTCAAATCGTGCACTCAGCAATCGAATGTCCACTCAATTTTGAGAAATGCAATCCGAGCATCCGCTTTGACGTATTCAGACCTATTTCGATCGCCGCCATTTAGAGATTTGTACGATGGCATGGGATTAGAGTTTGTACGAAGCCTTTGAAGATGGGACGATGCCCTCCGGTCTTCAAGCTTCAACTTTCATCCGTTACCTCGCACAATAGTCACTCGGGATTGGTTAGCCTTGTGGGACATTGTTGCATAGAGACGAGACGTGGCATCGTGTTGGACTAGATGGCGATGTTGCCTCTCACCAGTGTTACTACCGGATTGGGCTGATAAGCAGACGTTGCTCAGACTTCGCTGAGATTGGACTGCTGCATTTGTTGAAGATCCTAATTGTCATCTTTGAGGTGTGACTATCTTCCCGATGTGATTGTCGTGTTGGCATAGTGTATTTCTTTGTGAGTGCCGAGATTGAAGCTGATGGCATTTATAACAAGCATTTTTGGGGTTATCTCCGAAACTGCATTCCTTGGGGTTATCACCAAGGTTGGTGGCTATTCCCATGGTTAGGACTGAGACTGGATACCTTTGGGTTATCTCTGAGATTAATCGGTCTTCTCCGGTGTGTGTTCCGGTATTGTATCTGCAGGTCTCAGGGTTAAATCCGAGGTTAAAACTGTTACTCCCAGATTGCGATCCGGGGTTGATGCTGCACTTACGGTAGTATCCAGTATGGATTTGGATTGTCTTTCACGGTTCTCTCTTATAAGACGAATCTGTCATCCTGTAATGTTAGTAACAGTAGCACAGAAAATTTTGAGTGTCTACACTTGCCTAGATTCCACTAGTGTTAAGAATAAAACATTTAGATCCATAGATTTTGAAATAGCTTATATTAGGAAGTCGTTTATTTAATAATTCATATGGTGTTTTTAAAAGAATTGGGCGGATTAACACTCTATTTAGTACATAACATAATGTGTTTACAGCTTCAGCCCAAAATTTCTATGGGAGTTTACTTTCTTGAATTAGTGTTCTAGTTGTTTCTTGTAACGTACGATTTTTTCTTTCTACCACTCCATTTTGTTGAGGGGTTCTAGGTGCTGAGAATTCATGAGTTATTCCTTTTTGATTACAGAATTTAATAAAATCCTTTTGAAATTCAGTACCATGATCACTTCTGATTCTTATAAGATTAAGACTGTATTTGGTTTCCAAATTTTTAATCAGTTTTTCAAATTCTTTAAATGCCTCATCTTTTGTTCTAAGGAATAGTTCCCGTGTATATCTAGAGAAATCATCGACTATCACAAAAGCATAGAATTTACCGTTTAGACTAGCATGCCTTTCAGGTCCAAATAAATCGAGATGAAGCAATTGTAGGGGATAAGAAGTTGATACCATGTTTTTGGCTGTGAACGATGTTCTTACTTGTTTTCCGAGTTGACAAGGTTCGCATATACATTTCTTCTCGAAATTCACTATGGGTAATCCTCTTACTAAGTTCTTCGATGACAACTTCTTGATGAGGTCCATATGAACATGTCCCATCCTTCTATGCCATAAATTCGCTTCATCTTGAACAGTTGCAAGACATAATTCTTCCTCCTATCGCTCAAAATCAAGAGTATATATATTCCCTTCTCTTTGGGCAACTAAATCAGCATTGTTAGTACCATATGAAATTGTACATTTATCTCTTTCAAACTTTACTCGATGCCCATTATCCATTAATTGACTAACATCGATAAGATTGAATTCTAGTCCGTTGACAAGATGAACATTATTAATGTTAACCTTACCATTACCGATTTTACCTTTCCCAATTATTTCGGATGACCGATTATCACCGAATGTGATAGTTCCATGTTTCTTTTTGACATTTAGTTCCACGAACTTAGATTTGTCTCCCGTCATATGACGTGAACATCCGCTGTCAAGGATCCACTTTTGAGAAGATACTTTGGCTTTGAAACATACCTGTATAAGAGAGATACAATTTATATTTTTGGTACCCATATCTTTTTGGGTCCACTTGTGTTAGTTGAAATCACATCACTTTTCTTTATCCATACAGCTTTACTTTGATTTTTCTTTCTCGAGCAATTTATCTCTAGATGTCCTTTAATGCCACAATTTTTGCAAGAAGTAAAAGGCGTGCAATAATTTAATTTAAGCGATGACTTAGATTTTAACATTTTAGCTTTTTTTCTATATATTTGGTTGTAGCCTATGCCTTGTTTATCATAACTGAGTCTTTGTTTTCCTAGCATAACATTTAGGTTTTCTTCCCCATGAATAAATTTAGCTAGAGAGATTTTTAACGATTCTATTTCTTTTTGTAGATCATTAGTTGGAGATGTTTTATTAGTCGATTCATTACCAAATGCATCAATGCACACGTCTCTCATTTTTATCTCATTTTTTAGTTTTTCAACTTCATTATTTAGTTGTTTTACCTTGTTGAACAGTATTTTATTGAAATTATCTAAATATCCATCTTTGCTGCTAGTACCTTTTCCTCATTTGTGTGTGTTGCTTTTTCTAATTCTTTCTTTTCATCTATTAGCTCTTCCACTTCGCCCATTAAAGTGTTTACTAGATCTTTTAAGTACATATTTTTTTCTTTTAGTTTTTCATTCTCTTGTTTCAAAGTAGTACTATTAGAAAGAAGTACCTCACTGGATTCACCTTCAAGTCCCATGAAGCATATTTGAGCCAATTCATCGTTTGCGTCTATTTCCACTTCGGATTCTTCATCATCACTCCATGTTAGGAATGCTTTATGCTTTTTGAACTCCTTATTTCCTTGTTTTCCTTTGTTTTTGAATTGGAAGCAATCCTTTTTAAAATGACCTGGTCATCCACACTCAAAACAGGTGTCTTCGGTTGGCTTTGCTTTGAATTTGTTTATGTTGAATGTATTTTTCCATTGATTCTTTCTTTGAAGTAGGCCTTTAAGTCTTCTTGACATCATGGCTCTTTCATCATCCGAGTTATTCTCAAGCTCTTCTTCAATTCCTGTATTTAAAGCTAGTACCTTCTTTCGAGGAACTTCTTCCGCGTCATCATATCTTTTTAATTGATGTTCATATTCTTCCAGTTCACCAAAGAGAGTTAATGTATCCATAGAAGAAATATTGACGGAATCTTGAAGAGTAGTAATTTTAGATGCAAACCTTTTGGGCATAGCCCGAAGTAACTTACGGTTGATTTCACTTTGTGGAATTGATTTGTCGAACAACTTTAAAGAATTTATATGTACCAAGAATCGTGCTTGAGCCATTTTGATTGTTTCATATCTTTCCAGTTTGAACATTTCGTAATCATGCATGAGCATACTTAGCTTAACTTCTCATACTTTGGAAGTTCCTTCGTGACTTACCACTAGGGTATCCCATATCTCTTTTGATGTGTTGCATGAAGAAACTTTATCTATTTCGAATTGCACCATGCCGCTAAGGAGAGTGTTCACTGCTTTTGAATCGTATGACACCATGTATGTTTTTCATTGAGTCCATCTCGAGTAGAGTTTTGGAGTACCATCATCTTTCCTTGGAATTACCGGTCCATTCTCTACCACCCACCATTCCCATGGGTCTCTCTTGAGATATATCCTCATCCAAAATTTCCGGAAGTTATAGTTCTCAATTCCAAAAAGTAGAGGAGGTTGGTTAGTTGATTGTCCTTCGTGATGAGCGCTTCCAAGTTGTGCCATGTCAGAATCTTTCCCTACAAGTCACCTTTAAGACCAAGATAAGTAGAGCCAAGCTCTGATACCAAATGAAATTTAAATTGGTTCACTTAGAAGGGGGGGTTGAATAAGTGTAGGCACAAACTATATCCAATTTTTATTTCTTATCAAAAATTCCTTAAGTGTTTAATGCAGTGGTGTTTGGATTCTCGATATGGATAGAATACAGGTTCCTGGATAAATAACAGAATACTCGAGTATAGAATGCAATCACACAAACACCCGAATTTTTACGTGGTTCAACTACTACCCTCTAGAATAGTAGCCTAATCCACGTCCAATACCAACTAGTATTGGAGACTCACTTTTATTCAACTTTTCTAATTACAATACAAGTTCTATCAAATTTGAACACCTTTGTTCCTTGTGCACCTATGCACTCTTAAGCACCTATGCTTTCCTTCAACTTGACTGTAATAAGTTATCAATCCAAACAGGATTACCCAATACAATACAGATTTAGATATGATAATTAAAATACAATACTAGAGGTTTAATGTTCAAGAAATATATTACTTACCAACTCAAGGCTCTAGTATGAAATGATATGCAAGAGGGATATTACCAGAATGTATTCGAAACTGCAACTCTGTTCTTAAAGCAATCAAAAACTATCTCAGTGAAACATAATCTCGCAGTTTGTGTGTGCTATTATTTTATGTGTATGTATTTCGTGATTAAAACTGTTAGCGAGTTCTGTTTATATACACCTCTTCGAGAGTATTTCACATTTGCATGATTTGATTCTCATGAATCGCTTTCGTTTTAAAACCATTTAGCACAAATCATGATATATTCGGTTTGATTTCCATGAGATCATCACATACTTTTTTTAAGACTAATTGATTTTATGGCTTGTCCCAATTTCTAGAAGTCCTAAATCAAGATTACCATATATATTGACACGCTAGTTTCCATATTTATATATTGGACTGTTAGACCCAACCAATTAGATTTCCCAAATCATGGCTCATGATTCCTGTATTGCGTATGGTAATTAATCAACTATTTACCTTAATTAATTTCCTAGAATTAAGACCCTTGATATATGACTCAATCTATGCAGCGTGATTTATGATGCAAATTCTATGATGTCATGATTTATGCTTACCATAATTTTCTGGCCGGTGTCCATATGGATTGGGCCGTTGGAGATAACCAATTAAATACCTTGAATGGTAATGCAAGACTCCTGCTATCCCATTGCTGTCTATCCGTGATTTTAGAGATAAAATGCATAATTTATGAGAGTCATTTCATGCTCTACTGTGTGGGTCTCCTTAACAGGATTTGATTCCTTATGTTGAGCAATTTTGTCATGCATATTATTAATCATGCAGTATCAAATATGAATGTAGATATATGTATGTAATACACATGTCCTAGAGCCTTATTTTGGAAAATAATAACTGCTAAAATCTTACATATATTCCTAAGACTCAATTTGGCTTTTCTTTCTTCAAATGCATCTTGACTTTGGACCTTCTTCCTTGATGATCCTGAAATGATATATAACAGAATTAGTTAACTAATATGGTCATCATCAAAACCTAGAGTGTGACATAAGTCAACAAACCTTAATAAGTTCATACAAACATACCCTAAAATAATCATTAGGGTTCATATTACATAATAGTAATTTAAACTAAGCGCAAGGTAAAATCTGCTACTTGCCACTAGTCTACATCTTTCCTTTACCCTTGTCCTTCCCTGAGGTCTCAGGCTTAGTAGCAATAAGTTCATGATATAGAAAGGGTGAGCAACAAGTTTGCTCAACAAGTTTAAATACAACAATAAGGATATATCATGAAGAATGGAAAAATATCTGGCAATGGATTCAACAATATGAATATCATAAGCAAAGATAATGATTGCTTTTAGAATAACTTCTAGTCGAGTATACTTTGAACTATAACACTCCAATGGAATCAATGGCTAATTGACCCTTTGGTTACTGGCTACAGAATAAGTACTTGAGGGGATCAGCCTCGCGTACACTATGTATATGCATAACATTTAAGAGGGGTACTCCCCTATCATAAGGGGGGTGTTCTTTCAGTCTAAGAATCCTTACCATCAATTGGTTTGGATATCTTTTATAAAACTTCATAGGCTTGTCTGATCGGACAAAGGTTCAGACTCTTTTTACCATAGTTCAAAATTTTTTGAACTTTAAATGATGTACAAGTGCAAGACTGTACGAACTCAAGTGCACTAAGTGCGAATATCAATAATATCGATGTGGAATAATTGTAAGGAAATTAAACCACTTAATAGCATGCCTGGAAATAAGATTCAAGCTTAAATAAATAACTTTCAATTCAAAAATATCCCGCTCAATGCAATATGAGAAGGATAGGAAAACTTTCACAAACTCAAAGTTGTGTAAGTTTGGAAACTTGCAACATAATAAATTCGGATACTTGCTCAATAAAAGTAGGGTTCAAAGAAACTTGCACCACGTAAAGGATAATTTAGATACTTACTCAAATAAAAGAGTAAAATTTAAGAAACTTGCCTGTTTGCTCAGCTACAATATAATTCTAGCTTTAATTACTTGCGTTGAAACGACCTAACGTTATCAAGTCGATCATTTCAATTAGTATTTGTAAACTAGTATGTGTCTACACTAACAACAATCAAGTCATCACATAGCATGATACTTAACACATTATATGGCATATTGGTCATATATTACAAGGTAAAGAAATCATATAAGCATGCCTTGAAACTTCAAACCAAAACAGAATCTTGGCAAGATCATAGGATGGCGCGCAATTGCTACCGGGTTTAGGCTTAGGGATGGCGCAATTACAAGCTATCCTTAGCTGAACTCAAGGTTGGGCTTTGCTCTCCTGACTTCAGTTTAACTTTAACACACTAATTACACATATAGTTTAACACACATACATGTCAGAGTTTTAAATATACCACATGATCATATTTGAGTTCATTGCCACAAGTTTAACTTATAGTTTATATGTTATTAAAACATAATAAGGTCATGTAATCATCATGCATAATACATATAAATCATGTTTAGGAGTATTATAGCCATAACATGACATCTTACAACACTAGTATCTAATTACTCATATAATATGCAACTTAAGTTTGAAAACATGTTCAAGGTTGTCCTTGAAATCATTTTAGCACTAATGATGCAACCCAACACATGTAAGAAAAGTCTAAAACCTTAATCATAAGTAAATAAGTTATAATAATCTATTTTCAAAATCAGAAACTATAACTCTTAGCATTCATGATCATTAGCCTTAACTAATCTTTTCTTTTCAAACTAAGTTCTAGCACGAAGCTTATCAAGTTGGTCATGGATACAACATCTATGAATCACATACCCTGTTCATTTAGGTTCCAACTCAGTTATGTTTATGAGTCACTAAGTTCAGAACTGGTGAACACAAGTTTTCCACAAGGTTAGTTTTAAAAACTTTAAGTTTTGCTATAACTTCCTTACTAATCCGAGTTGATTACTTCATACCATATATGAAAGTTTATATATCATGTTATACTCCTTTATAAGCATGTATCTAAGTAATGATACCAAGTTAGCAATATATAGCCCGATAGAAATCAACAATCGATTTTTGAAATGCGGCAGAATTGCTATACTTACTTTTCCGATAAATAGAGTATGATTGTTGCCATGCCCGCACTCGTAGACAATAACGTACTCTGTTTTGCAGAGCATCAACCATCTTTCCTTGATTTTAAACATGCTTCATAAAGTCAGAATGCTCTCATTATGTGTTCGTGATAAATTCTACTTTCGAAACTATGATTTCATTCCAAATCCACAAGTGTTGTGTTAATCATTGATATACTTGTTCATACTACATGCATGTGCTTAATGTGCGTGTTAATATAGTTTACAAGCTTGCTCTAACAATGTACCAACAAATTAGCATGAATAGAAATTAAACAGCAAACATTAGGTCTGGTGCAGGCCTTGCGCAGCTGCGCTGCACCCTAGTACAATTAGGACGCAGCTGCGCCATGCCTGCATCAGAGACAATAGTTTTCTCTATTCGGAAGTTCAGCAACCCACCATACAAAATCCTTCTAAAAATGATTTCTAACATAACCCAACACATTTATAAGTATGTATAACACCAAGAGACATAACCCAAACCAACTATCAACCAATACATGCTTAATTCAAGAACTCTTAACAAAACTCCACTAAGAACATAAATTGGGATTTTCATACCTTTTGAGGTAATTGAGTTGCAAAACTCTCACTCCTTAGCAAATAAATCTTAGCAATTGAAATAAGGAAGATGAAGGTCTTATTTATAGAAGATTTATTATCTAGATAATGGGATTACCTCCCAAATCAAACTAAAGAATTTCAAGAATGCATAAGGGTTAAGAAAGAGTTGGTGAGAGTTGGTGATTCAATCATGAATCCCACTCCCCATCCATTTATTGCTCTAGATTGGTGAATTTAAGATGAAGCTAGGCTAGGCTTGCTAGCTTTTCACGTGAGAAAATGAAATGGTACTCTTATTATGGGACAAGAGAATTCTCAGCATCTGTAAAATGAAATGCCACACTTGGCTAATACCTTATATATATAATATATACTTTGGTTATAAATTATGTATCCGCAATCCATTTCACATAACATAGGATATAATGATTTAAAGAGCATACAATGTAATTCTTAATTACAAGTATCAAGTAGTGCACATACATATAATCCATGTACATTTTCTATTACCACCAAATACCATTGTGCATTACTTGCACAATTAATCAAGTAAATAAAATCATATTATATAAATTATTATTTATTCATAATAATTATAAATCAACATATGATCAATTAATTACTCATAATTGCAATTAATCAATATAAATAAACTCTTTTCACCATATTCAAATAAATTTAATATTTAAACATTAAGAATCTTAACAATTCTTTGATATTAAATTCTTAGGGTTAGCCCACCAATTTAAATAACTATTAGTGACTCCCTTTAATCCTTTCATACATTTTCATAACCACATAAGGTTTAAATAAACTCACGAAACTAACTCGTTAAAATTAAATCACATATTTTATTAATAAGGAGTTTAAAATTCATGTTCGTTACAGTAGCTATAGCAGCGAAGATGACTCCGGGGTAGTCGATGATGTCACTATTTATGTCAGTGTTTGATAGAAATATCCATTACTGTCATGAGGTTAAGGAGCTGAAAGCAGAGCTCCAGGGTGTCATAGAAGATAAGACAGACGTGGAGTCCATGTGGGAGCATGAGCATGATGAGAGGGTTTTGGCCAAGGACAAGGTCCATGAGCTGAAACATGAGGTCTTTGAGCTCAGGGGGGGGGGAGCTAAAGACCAAGAAGCAAAAGATAGGGAGAATGTCCTATATTCATAGGAGTTCTCATACGGACTTCCAGCAGCAAGTAGCGGGTTATCCCGTAGAAACAGGGCAGACGCATCATACTATAAGCCGTGATATTATTGCCGGTCTTGCGAAGGCAAATTTTGAGAATGCCTTGAGGCAGATGTGATCTAGTAGTGGATGGAGTAGATTAGATATGTACATATTGTGTATCTAGTAGTGATGTAAAACCCTCTTTTGTATAACAAAGGGTAGTCTTTCATAAATCCCAATTTATGGAAAGCAATTGCGGGAAAGTAATGTAATCAACTGAGGCTGTGTAATGTAACCGATGTAGTATTATACTACAATGAATCAATATAAGCCTTTTTTGGAACATGTTGAGTAATGAATGTTTAAGTTATTGTTTAAAATTGAATAATAACTAACTAACAGGAAATGAATAATAATAAAATGTGTTGTTTATTGTAACAGCAAAATGCCGCCAAGAAGAGTAACACGTAATCAAGGCGCGAACGTAAATCAACTGGAGGGAGGTCCGGTTAACCCCATGCAGGAGTTTGTAAATCTTTTAACAACAACTTTTAATAGAACTGGGGCTAACATCCCTGTAAATCCTGGTGTAGCACGAGCTACTAAGTTTAAGGATTTTAAAAGCGTGGGTCCGCCAGAGTTCAAAGGAACTACGGACCCTATCGAAGGCCAAACGTGGGTAAAGGAAATCGAGAAGGCATTTGGGATAGCAAATGTCGACGAGGCCCAAAAGCTTGCCTTTGCAACCTACATGATGAAGGGAGAGGCCAATCAAGCTAGGGCCGGAATAGAGGTTCTAACGTGGGTGAGGTTCAAGGAGATATTCTTTGAGAACTACTTTCCCACGAGCATGAAGGGAAGGATGGAGATGCGGTTTCTGGACTTGAAGCAAGGGGACATGACGGTTCCCCAATATGCCGCCAAGTTTAACGAACTGGCGAGGTTCGCTCCACATCAAGTGGACACCGAGGTTAGGAAGGCATGATGGTTTGAGAAGGGCTTGAAAACTTGTCTCTACAACCGTATTTCGGTGTTCCAAGTTACTTCCTTTGGAACCATATTAGAGAAGGCTATAATCACCAAAGGTGGTAGCGAGGCGTTGAGCCAGTACCACAAAGACAAAAAGAATAAGGGGAAAGTTGATGGGGGAGTAAAGATCGAGGGAGCCAGCGGGTGTGGCGAAGGGTATAAACGGAAGGTGATTAGCTCTGGGAATACCGGAGTGAAACAAGGAGACTCGAAGAGGAGGATGGAGGCCTGCAAGACCTGTGGGAAGACTCATTTAGGAGTCTATCTTAAGGAAAAAGCAGTGTGTTACAATTGTTGATAGGAGGGGCACATTGCGCCTAACTGTCCAAGTCTGAAGAAGAACCACAAATGCTTTGTGTGTGGGTCAACTGATCACATGGCAAAGAACTGCCCGAAGAAAGGGACGGACGAGAACAGGGGTGCCAATAACGGTAAGTTAGCTATTGGTGGTCCAACACAGCCGGGTAGGCCGATGGCCCGTACCTTTAACATGTCAGTCCAAGTTGTGATGGCATCAAGGGACGTAGTCGCAGGTATTATTCCGATCAACGACCTAAGTGCTTACGTGCTGTTTGACTCGAGTGCTAGTTGTTCATTTATCGCATGTGATTTTGCTAGACAGTTATGATTACTTCCCAAAAAATTGCCTATACCTTTAAATATTAAGGTACCAAAAGAAGAGATAATTCATGTTGAAGATATTCATAGGAGTTGTTGCGTAGACGTACGCGGTTGTAAATTATCAGTAGATATTATACCTATAAAGTTAGGGGAATTCGACGTAATTCTCGGAATGGATTGGTTGGTTAACCATGGGGAAATTATAGATTGTCCAAAGAAAAGCGTAAATATTAAAATGTTAAAACAACCTCATGTAATATTTTATGGTAACAAATCGCCGAGACGTTCGTGTTATCTTACCATAACACAAACTAGGAAACTATTAAGGAAGGGGTGTGTAGGTTATGTGTGCCATGTTGTTGATACCTAGAGAGTGGGAGCGACCATGGAACAAATATCTATAGTGAGTGAATTCATAGATGTATTTCCAAGTGAATTGTCGGGTCTTCCGCCGGATAGGGAGACCGAGTTCGCTATAGACATTGTGCTAGGAGCGACCCCAATTTCTAGGGCACTGTATCGTATGGCAGACCGAGTTCGTTATAGATATTGTGCTAGGAGCGGCACCTGTTTTTAGGGCACCGTATCGTATGGCGCCAGTGGAAATGAAGGAATTGATGGTGTAGTTGCAGGAACTATTGGACATGAAGTACATTCAACCAAGTGTTTCGTAGTAGGGAGCATCGGTACTTTTTGTCAAGAAGAAGGACAAATCGTTATGACTTTGTATTGACTACCGAGAGTCTAACAAGTTAATAATAAAGAATAAGTACCCATCGCCCAGGATCGATGCTATTTTTCATCAATTGAAAGGGGCAAGGTATTTTTCTAAAAAAGATTTAAGGACGGGGTATCATCAGCTGAAGGTTAGGAATGAAGACGTACCAAAGACAACATTCAAGACTCGTTATGGTCACTACGAGTTTCTGGTGATGTCATTTGGGTTGACTAATGCACTAGCTGCATTTATGGATATGATGAACAGAATGTTCAAATAATATTTGGACAAGTTCGTCGTGGTGTTTATTGATGATATTCTACTCTATTCTAAGACGCCAGAAGATCATGCTAAACACCTAAGAATATTGTTAGAAACACTAAGGGAGGAGAAGTTGTATGCTAAATTCACTAAGTGTGAATTTTGGTTAGTGAAAGTACAATTTTTAGGTCATGTCATTGACCATGAGGGATTTTCAGTAGATCCAGCGAAGGTAGAAGCCGTGATGAATTGAGAACAACCGAAAACGCCGACTAAGGTGCGGAGTTTCCTAGGGTTAGCATGATACTATCAGAGATTCATCCAATATTTTTTGAAGATAGCTACTCCGTTGACTAACTTGACAAGGAAGACGGTAAAGTATGCATGGACTGAGAAATGCGAGGACAATTTTCAAGAACTGAAGAAGAGGTTAAACGAAGCACCTATTTTGTCATTACTAGATGACACATGAAATTTTGTAGTTTATAGCGATGCTTCACATAGAGGACTTGGTTACGTTCTCATGCAGTATGGCAAGGTCATTGCGTATGCATCTAGGAAGTTGAAGGATTATGATAAAGTTTACCCTACTCATGATCTGGAATTGGCCGCGGTAGTGTTTGCCTTAAAGATATGACGACATTATCTTTACGGGGAAAAATGTGAGATATACACGGACCACAAGAGTCTAAAATATATCGTCACACAAAAGGAGTTGAACATGAGGCATAGGAGATGGCTGGAGTTAATAAAGGATTACGACTGTGAAATCCTGTATCACCCTGAAAATGCCAATATAGTGGCCGACGCTTTAAGTAGGAAGGGTCGGGAGAAGTTATCTATGTTAACGACTCAAACTGAGTTAATATCAGAGATGGCTAGGATGGAGATAGATGTGAAGTTGCCAAATGAATCATGACAAAGATTATTTACGACGGAGGTGCAATCTACCATCGTAGAGAGAGTCAAGGAGGTACAACTCAAAACTGATGAGTGTGACCAGGTGAAGAAACGGTTAACCAATGAAAAGAACATACAATTTAGTCTTGATAATGAGGGATTATTAAGATTTGGGGGAAGAATTTGGGTTCCGAATGAGACGGAATTAAAGGAGCAAGTTTTACAAGAGGCTCATAGTTTGAGGTACTCGATTCATCCTGGTAGCACTAAGATGTTTCAAGACCTTCGACAAAGTTTTTGGTGGCCGAACATGAAGAGAGAAATAGCCGAGTATTTGAGTAGGTGATTGACTTGTCAAAGAGTTAAAGCCGAACGTTAACGACCAAGTGGCTTGTTATAGTCATTGGAGATTCTGGAGTGGAAGTGGGAGCATATCACGATGGACTTTGTGGTGGGACTTCCGACGACTCAGAAGGGATATGATGTGATTTGGGTAATAGTGGACCGGTTGACGAAGTCGGCTCACTTTTTGCCATTTCAAATTAAGTACAACTTAGATCAGTTAGCTACACTCTACGTTAAGGAAATTATTTCCAGACATGGAGCACCTGTTTTGATAGTGTCAGATCGTGATCCACGATTCACGTTGAACTTTTGGAGAAGTCTTCAAGAACAGTTGGGCACACAGTTGAAGTTGAGTACGACATATCATCCACAAACCGCTGGACAGAGCGAGAGGACAATTCAGACATTAGAAGATATGTTGAGATCTTGCGTCATGGATTTCAAGGGTAGTTGGGATGATCATCTACCATTAGTAGAATTTGCGTATAACAACAGTTATCATGCAAGTATAGGTATGCCGCCGTGTGAAGCTTTGTATGGAAGGAAATGCAGAACGCCGTTGTATTGGGATGAAGTGGGAGAACGCCGAATGGTAAGACCAAAATTAGTGCAGCAAACAGCGGAAGTGGTAAAGTTGATACGTATGCGTCTCGTCGTAGCTCAAGACAGACAGAAGAAATATGCGGACTTACATCGAGAGAATAGAGAGTTTGAGGTAGGACGTATTTCTAAAGGTATCTCCCTGGAAAAGAAAGATACGCTTTGGAAAGAAGGGAACACTAAGCCCAAGGTTTATAGGACCTTTTGAGGTATTAGAACGGGTAGGTGAGGTAGCTTATAGGGTAGCGTTACCTCCGGACCTAGAGTGAATACATAATGTATTTCACGTTTCAGTGCTACGTCCTTACAAACCAGAATACAAGCACGTGATAGAATTTGAGCCTATTTAAATCGAGAAAGATTTAACTTATGAAGAGATGCCGATTCAAATCATCGATAGAAAAGAGCAAGTTCTTCGAAACAAGGTAATATCATCAGTAAACGTGTTATGGAAGAACCACGACGTCGAGGAAGCAACGTGTGAATTAGAAGAGAAGATAAAGAAGAATTATCCTATTTTGTTTGAGTAATATAGGGCGAGATTTTAGGGACAGAATCTTTATAAGGGGGGAAGAATGTAACGACCGAGAAATTCGGATCCTTTGTAAAAATATTTGAAAGAATTAAATAATGAATAAAATAATATTATTTGTTATTATATGTGTTAATAAGACGTATGTCGTTCTATAACCTAGAAATGTCAGAATATCGTAGTATTCGAACCACGTGAGAGAATTAAAGTGTTTGAATTTCCAAGACGAAAAATAAATGTTTTCCAAGAAAGTGTATGAAAATCACTATTCTTCGTTTATCGCTCGGGAATTATTTTTGAATTTCTGAGAAATACGTAATGTTAAAATATCGAGGTGAGATGGATTATGTAATAATAATCTAAGTATGGAAAATGCAATAATTCGCATGCGGACTTAATTTGGGAATGTAGGTATTAAAACCTAATGAAATGAATCAATGTAACTTTGAATAAAATAAAGTCCATAAGCTTAAAGGTGTAAACCTAAGAGGAATTCATTATGAAACCCAAGTGATTAATAAAGGGAGGCCCAAACTAATTAATTAGCAAGCCCAAAGGATAAGTTAATTGAATTAGCATTAAGCCCAAACTATGATCCATTAGCTAATGAGGATCCATGGGGAAACCCATGGGTAGACTTGATGGGCAAACCTTTTGTGTGGTGACCAAGTGTTGTAATGGCCAAGTAAATAGAAGTGGTTAGCAAGTAGACTTGGTTAATAAGCAATGAATAGTAAGGAGGTTAGTTTAAGGAGGTGGGATGACATAAAGACCATTCTACCCTCACTTTGTCAAGCCTATAAATAGAGAGCTCATAATTCATTTTATTGCTTGATTAAAATCTCTCTCAAACTCTCTCTCAAACAACTTATTTGTTAGATTCAATAAGCACTTTGAGCTTAACCTTTCCTTAGTAGATTTCCAAAGAAAGTGAAGTAATCATCAAAGGTAATTGATCTTGTCTATTCTATCTCTATCGTGATAGGTTGATAAGAGAAGTGTAACTAATGAACTTAGATGTTAAGAACATAAGAGAAGTTGATAAGCAATGGACCTAAGCCGAATAAGTCATAAGGAAATAAAGATTATGTATGAAGAAATCAAATTGGAATATAAGTTATTGTAATACATATGTTGAGATGTCCAGATAATGGAATGAGTGTGTTTAGAATGATAAACAAATCACTAGTAATAACGTTTACTTAAATTTGCATTGATTGATTCGTGAATCGTCGAATTCGTGAAATTCTCGGAATGGAAGTCGTATTTTAGGTTTGACATTGGAAATGTTGTTTTTCAAAATAGAGAAGTCATATTTGGCATTATAGAGTTTCGGACTCGATAATGACCGGATTCTGATTTAGAACGAAGAAACGAGCGTTGAACGTTCACGAACGTTTATCGTTTTTGTTAAAAATGGACTAATAGGTGAAATTTTAGCAAATGAAGTAAAATTGATAAAATTCTTGCATGAACGAATAGAGTACGTGATTTGTGAAGCGTAGGCTCTTGAACGAGCCAATTCGGACTTATAACGAAGAAGTTACGAGTCCGTGAATCTCACAAAATAAAAAGTCTGTGAAAATTTTTCGGTGCATGAGTCAGCCATGTGGCATGCCAAAAATTCAAGGCCATTTAGCTCAAGGCCAGCAACGCCGAAGCTTACGAAACAAAGCCATAACCTTCTGGAGAGTGGCGCCGCAGCGTGACCATTATCACTAAGACTCACGCCGCAGTTCCAAGTCCGGGTTCTAGGCAACAATAGGTGATACCCAGCACGACACTTAAGTGTAAAAGCCGTAATAGCCATGCCAACCTCAAGACCAAGAAAATAATGAATGTTTACATATAGAACATGGTTAGTAATTGATAAGCAATTGGATAAGGATTATACTGAAACATTATTAAGCCTTAAGTATGAACACTTAGGGTTTAGTTAAATCAATTGCAAATGAATGAAAGAATGATCTTACGGAAAGCCGGAACCTATAATAACAAATCTAATACGTATTTAGGTTGAGAAGAAGGGTAAGATTCTTTAGGAACCATGTGTGATCATTCATGGCCTAATGTTCTATGTTATGCTATCATCTAATGTAGAGACCTTAAAGACGTAAAGTACACGTGTTATAAATTGTAGCAGACGCTAAAGGCAAGTACTCCAACCCTTGTTCTAGTTCGATCTGGACAAGTCTTTGTGATTCATGTATTCTTCGCATGAGTTAGTATTTGAGGAATGTCAAAGCCAATCCTTTCGGCTAAACGTATGTTATGTTATTCTATCAAGTGTTGAGAAGGATTTACTGAACTAATATTGTTGTGGTTTTCAAAAGTAGATTGTGTATGCTTAAATTGTTTTGTCGTCAAACGACAGGCACGTGAGGTTGCCACCACTTAAACGTATACGCGTTTAATGAATGTAGTGTTGATCAACATAGAGTACTACAGGATGATCACCTAGACGTGCTCGTAAGCTATACCGGACTTACGGACTTCGTGCCGGGATGTCCTTTTCAAAGTAATTATGAAATGCTTACGGTCTTGAACCGGAATTGATGTTTTACTGAATATTGTTGTTGTAAAACATTTTGAATGAAAAGAAGTGTTATTTTGAATTAACAATAGTACTTCATAACTATTGTTTAGTCATTGAATATATATGATTCCTATGTTTCAAGCATGCTATTTTCCTAGAATTGTTGTAGTTGCTGAGCTAGTTAGGCTCATTCTTGCTTAAACCATATGAATGCAAATTAAAGATGAATCTGATCGATGGATCCGGCAAGGATAAAGGGAAGGCGAAGGTGAACCCGTAGATTAATTTTGGTAATAGTATAGGTTTTGTATGAAATAATATTCATATTATGACAAAGACAATGTATTGGTTGTAAAGAACCTGGGGAATATAAATATTCTCTTGATATATATATATAAGACGTATCCGTTCTTTTGAGGCATTTAAATTGAATGTTTATGTGAGCTGTAGCACCGTGTAGCACCATCTGTCGGGTTGGAAGATACCCGGATTTGGGGGCTTCACATTATCTACCTTCAAGTACTCATAAAACTATTCTTACTTTCTTGTAATTTAACTAAGGCAGATGAGATCAATAAACTATCAAACCAATAACCCAAAGTTGTTAGCTCAAGTGATAGTAAACCCTACTGAAAAGGTCTTTCAAAGCATAGGTCATGTGTTCAATACTCTACAAAAGTAATATATCCTCTGGTCATCCACATATAGTTTACTATGGAATTACCTGCTATTCTTGATTAGTGGGGTATTATGTACACTTAATGGTTAGTGGACATACCCTAAGGGTAGTGGCTGTGTGTTCCACATCGTAAGAAAATTTAAGTATCAAACTAGTTTTTATCATAATATACATAATAAGTAAATGTAGACAGATTTTTGGAGGAACGTTGATAGAACTGGAAAAGAATTGAAATTTGGCATTGAACAATGGACAAGTTGAACATTGTATGAAGGGATTAAATCAGTTAAATAGTCATACTTCCGTGTCTTTGACATATTATATTACTTCCACAAATTAGAGATACATCTCTAAAAGACAACTTCTAAGGAAAATTTAACTTTTCCAAAGACATGGTTAGTATTCTACTAGAAATGTAGTAGTATAATACTCTAGTATATAAGAAATGACATGTTAAAAATTTCAAGCTACTTTATTTTCTATAATATGAATGTATCTTTAATTTTGGGAAATCCTTTTCTTGGAGCAAATCCTTTTCACACTTGCCTTAGGGTAGCAATTTTTGTTTCTTTGATTGTATAGATAAGACTCAACTTATGGTTTATGATTGGTCTTATTATATTGGGAATTTGTATATTTCTCTTGGTTTGTGTCTTGGGTGCCTATAAATGACCATATATGCATGTTGTCGTGCATGTGGCTAGTCCATATTATAGGGGAGACTTCGGTGAAATTTTTTTATTGGTCGGGTAGTTGTGAACATTTTTAATATTAACTAGCTAATCATATGCTTACAAGTATGCTCAAGTTATATGGTTACTAGCTAGTATACTCAAGTTATATGCTTACTAGCTAGTATGCTCAAGTCATATGCTTACAAGTATGCTTAGATGTTAATCATATGCATGCTTACAAGTATGCTCAAGTCATATGTTAACATTTATAATGTTGTCTGTAGTAGGTACCGTGGAATCATGGACCTCTATTCAGACCATAGTTGGATGGAACGACGAAAGTCAAGTGCCCAGATAGGTGCTACAAATTTGAATTTAGAGTCAAGTTGCCAAGTGTTTTTGGAGTATGCGTATAGTCACCCGAAATGTATGAATGGTCAGTCGCAGATACGATGTCCATGTTTGAAGTGTAAGAATGTAAATTATATGGACAAAGACATGGTAAACTATCATTTACTTTTTTATGGGTTCATGAAAAATTATGAAGAATGTTGGTGGGCGCATGGGCAGAGAAGAGATGGTGGCATCACAGAAGTACACAATTCGGGCAGTAGTACTCATCGTATGAATGAAATGGTTCATGATATTGCAGGGCCATATTTTGATTGGGAACATGGCAGAGAGAAACCTATGAATTCTGATGCCAAAGACTTCTTTAAGTTGTTAGACTAGGGTAGCGAGTCATTGTGGTATGGTTGCACCAAACACAGTACATTGTCTGCAGTGGCGACAATACTTAACATCAAGGATGATCACAACATGAGCCATAAGTGTTTTGAGTCGCTCTTGAACGCCATTAAGAGTATGTTGCCTGACGGTGAGAAATTACCTGGTAACTATTACTTTTGTAAGAAAATGGAGAAGAAGTTGGGTCTTGGATACCAAAAGATCGATGCATGTCCCAACGATTGCATGTTGTTTTATAAGGAAAATGAACAGATGACAAGGTGCACATTTTGCAGTCATGGTCGGTTTAGGCCTAATAAAGAGGGTGTGACTACAAAAAAATCAAGTATACCGTTTAAGATTCTAAGGTATTTTCCAATAACACATCGACTAAAAAGATTTACATGTCTTCAAGAACAGCTGAGCATATGAGTTGGCATACGAAATCTCCAACTAAAGATGGAGAACTAAATCATCCCGCAAATGGGCAGGCTTAGAAAGATTTCAACCTAGCACATCCTGGGTTTGCATTGGAACATAGAAATGTTAGGCTTGGATTGTCCACCAATGGTTTCAACCCGTTTGGCCACTCAGCTGTTCCATACTCATGTTGGCCTGTGATTGTTACTCCGTGCAACTTGCCTCCTTGGATGGGTATGAAATAACCATACTTGTTTCTTTCACTCATGGTTCCTGGTCCTAAGAGTCCTGGAAAGAACTTAGATGTTTACTTGAGACCTCTTATAGACGAGTTGAAGGTATTGTGGGACGATGGAGTACAGACTTGGGATGTTGTAATAAAAACAAATTTCAACCTTAGGGCAGCGGTAAACGTGATGACTCAGCTTTGCGACCGAATTTGTCATTTCGGTCGCTCATATCAGTCGCAGATAGGTCGGTCGCTAATAGTGGTCGCTGATGTGCATCCCAACGACCAGATTTTATGCGACGACTATCAGCGACCGCAGTCGGTCGCTATTAGCGACCAACTGCGGTCGCTGATAGAACCTTTTCTTGTAGTGCTCCCACATGGACTCCACGTCCTTCTTATCTTCTATAACTGCCTGGAGCTCAGCTTTCAGCTCCTTAACCTCCTGATAGTAGTGGATGTTTCTATCCAGAACTGACATGAAAAGTGACATCATCGACTCCCCCGGAGCCATCTTTGCTGTTATCGCTACAGGGTTGAAGGACACCACCTCCACCTCTTCTTCTAACATGCCGTCGAACACGGACTTGAGATCTAGACTCTCCGAGTCTCCAGACTCAACCACTACCACTTCGGGATTTGCTACTATGGGGTTCGGTATAATTTCTATCTGATTAACCGACCCTTCGCTGACTACCTGTACGTCTCTATTTTCTCCTGACATCTACAACAACACAAAATGTTTGATTAGTACACGTAAGTAGAATAATAAAAACACATAACATATATAATGCATTTTTATAAGGTTAATTTCCATCTTTTATTCTTTTACTTTTCTTAAGGTTATGACTTAAGGTTTAAATCCCCCCTTATGTTTTATAACCTAATGCTTTCATACCAACCTGTGACGCCCCCAAATCCGGGTATCTTCCAACCCGAAAGATTGTGCTACACGGTGCTACAGTTCACACAATCATTCAATTGAAATGCCTCAAAAGAATGAATATGTCTTCTATATATTCAAAATAATATTAACATTTCCCAGGTTCTGTATAATCGTACATTTGTCCTTGTCATAATATTAAATATTATCATTAAAAAACCTATACAATTACGTAGGTAATCTACGGGTTCACCTTAGCCTTCCCTTTATCCTTGCCGGATCCGTCAGTCCATTCGGTCTTAGCTGCATTCATATGGTTCAAGCAAGAGTGAGTCTAATTAGCTCAGCAAGTACAACAATTATAGGAAAATAGCATGCTTGAGACATTGTAATCATATATCTTTAATAACTGAACAATAGTTACGAAGTACTATCGATAATTCAAAATATCACTTCTTTTCCTTCAAACGTTTTTCAACACAATATTCAATAAAACATCAATTCTTGGTCCAAAACCATGAGCATTTCATAAGTACTTTGAAAAGGACATCCCGACACGAAGTTCGTAAGTCTGGCATAGCTTACGAGCACGTTTAGGTGATCAACCTATAGTACTCTATGTTGATCAACACTATATTTGTTAAACGTATATACGTTTAAGTTGTGGCAACCTCACGTGCCTGTCGTTTGACAACAAAACAATTTAGCATATTCAGTCTCCTTTTGAAAAACACAACAATATTAGTTTGGTAAATCTTTGCACATACTTGAAAGATTAAAAGAGTCCAACATATCGCAAGTCTAGCCGAAGGTATTGGCTTTGACTACATCAGATATTAACTCATGTAAGGAATACATAAATCACAAAGCTTGTCCAGATTAAACTGGAATAAGGGTTAGAGTACTTGCCTTTAACGTCTGCTTACAGATACAACACGTGCACTTTAGGTCTTTAAGGTATCTACAGTAGATGATAATAATATCACATAGCACATTAGGTCATGAATAAACATACACGGTTCCTAAAGAATCTTACCCTTCTTCTCAATCTAATTACGTATTAGATTTTTTATTAATGGTTTCGGATTTTCGTTACGTCGTTCTTACTTTCATATGCAATTGACTTATCTTAACCCTAAATGTTCATTCTTAAGGCTTAATTATGTCTTAACAATGTTACATTAAGACCCTTAGTTAATTGGTAATCATATATTATACATGCTCAACATGTAAAAATTATTTATTGTCTAGGTTTAATTTAAGTCTGGCGATGTGGCGCCGATTATAACTCTGTCAGGCATTGCACAGGGCATCACAAGTTAATGCCTAGAAACCTATATCAATGACTGCGGCGTGAGTTTCCTTTATTACGTTATTGCCATGCCAAATGCCTAGTAGGTTATGGCTTTGCTAGGCCAAGATCGCCACTGCATGTCTTGCTATTGGTCCAATGAGGTGTGCTGGCGCCCACTGACAGCACTAGAAAACTTTGATAGATTTTTCAACTTGTGAGATTCTCAGACTAGTAACTTCTTCGTTATAAGTCCGAATTGGTTCGTTCAAGAGCCTACGGTTCACAAATCACATACTCTACGTGTTCATGCAAGAATTTTATCTATTCGACTTTGTTTGCTAGAAATTCACCTATTAGTTCATTTATAACGAAAACGATAAACGGTTGTGGACGTTCAACGCTCGTTTCTTCGTTCTAAGTCAGAATCCGGTCATTCTCGAGTCCACAACTCTATAATGCCAAATACAACTTGTCTCCATCGGAAACCAATGTGTCGACATCGGGATTTTTGGGTGTCCCTTTCCGTTACTTGTTTTTTGGTGTTCTCATTTTAGGTGAGATTTATTTGAAAAAACAAGTGAAAAAGGTCCGACATGTATGATGTCGACAATGGGACTGTTAAGAGTCGTCAGTTGGTTTTTTAAATGGTTGTACTAACACAACCGATAAAAGGTTTGCACATTAACCCAGTGATGTGACACTGATACATGGGTCGGCAAAATCGAGATTCGTTTAGGGTTCGGGGACTTGGTTATACGTGGGGAAGGTGTTAGGCACCCCCCGACATCCGTGTTACCACGGTGACCGCCTCTTTTCAAGAAACTATTATCTGATTGTGTGTCTGTGTGTGGGTCAATGTGATGTTATATGAAAGTTGTGCGAGGCCTCGTTCGAACCTATATACACCGGATTTAAATTTATGTAAAAATTTAGTTTTTAGCAAGATATGGCAGTGATGTTTTATAAAAGAGGTTTTTCAAACCCTGGTGCTCAATAGGAATTGAGACATTTTACACTCCCATTTTTATTATGTGATTGGCTGGATTGATTTTATTTGATGGATGCGAGTTATCCGTATGAAAATAATATATAAAAATAATGCCGACTTCCTCGTGGGTATGGAAACCATCTGAGGAAATTCAGACATCGCAGAATAATTTACAAGCTGCTTACAACTAAAAATGTCCATCATGGGAACCGAATCTAGATCCAATGGGATGAATCTGTGATCACATGATTCCTAGGCGCACAGAATGTTGCAATTTGTGTAAAAGCAATAAGCAAGTATATATATATAAGCGATAAATATATATATACAGACATGATCACCAACCACGAAGCACCTCCACGGGGGATCAGAAATGTAAATAAAGCTATTATAAGCTGTAAATAAGGTCAACTTCCACGAAGTAAACTCCAGACAGGAAAAAATGTAAAGAAAGTTGTAAAAGCGATCAACTGCCACAAAGGAAACTCCAGGCAGGACAAAAATATATATATATATATATATATATATATATATAATCAATAAACGCATGGGATATAAAATCTGTGCTCATCGAACATAGTTCACCACACTTTCATATATATAAGTATATATATATATATATATATATATATATATATATATATAAAAAGCGAGTAAACGCACTGCATCAAGTTCAGGCTCATCGAACAAAAAGTCCGACACACAATTGATATATATAAGTATATATATATAAAAAGCGAATAAACGCACTGCACCAAAGTTCAGGCTCATCGAACAAAGTCCGACACACAGTTAATATATATAAGTATATATATATATATATATATATATATATATATATACAGACTGGAATGAAACCACGAACCAAAGTCCGGGAAAAAGCAAGCAACACGACTCTCAACATGTAGAAGGGTGTGTGCACAGATGAAGAGAAAGACTCTAAAGTGTGTGAGAAGGCTTACAGCTGACTGATAAAAAAGGCTTCTATATCTATAGAGTGGGTAAACACTGGCTTATGTGGGTACAAAAGAGGCTATATATGAGCTCACATGTGTTTGAAAGTGGGAAAATACACTGTATGGCGAGTGCAGAGCAAATTGTGCAGGGTTTCCCCGTCTTTTTTCTCTTAAAAATCAGCACCCAAGCCCTCTATTTATAGGCAATATGAGCCGCAGGTGTACCAGAGACGGGTTGGGTCGGCCCGATCTTGTCGAGTCGGGTCGTCTTGAAGTACGTGCACTCAGGCACTATAATGTCCATTCGGATTTTGAGAAGTGCAATCCGGGCACCTGTTTTGAGGTATTCAGGACCTATTTCGAATCGCCGTTGTCCAGAGTTGTACGATGACATGGGATTAGAGTTTGTAAGAAGTCATTGAAGATGGGACGATGCCCTCCGGTCTTCAAGCTTCAACTTTCATCCGTTACCCCGCACAATAGTCACTCGGGATTGGTTAGCCTTGTGGGACATCGTTGCGTAGAGATGAGACATGGCATCGTTTTGGATGAGATGACGATGTTGCCCCTCACCGGTGTTATCGCCGGATTGGGCCGATAAAGCCGACGTTGCTCAAACTTCGCTGAGATTGGACTGCTGCATTTATTGAAGGTCCTCATTGTCATCTTTGAGGTGTGACTGTCTTCCCGATGTTATTGTCGGGTTGGTACAGTGTATCTCGTTGTGAGTGCCGAGATTGAAGCTGATGGCATTTGAAACAAGCATTTCCGGGGTTATCTCTGAAACTGCATTCCTTGGGGTTATCATCAAGGTTGGTGGCTATTCCCATGGTTGGGACTGACACTGGATATCTCAGGGTTATTTCTGAGATTAATTGGTCTTCTCCGGTGTGTGTTACGGTATTGTATCTGCAGGTCTCGGGGTTAGATCCGAGGTTTAAATCGTTACTCCTAGATTGCGATCCCGGGTTGATGTTGCACTTCCGGTAGTATCCGGTATGGATTTTGATTGTCTTTCAGGGTTCTCTCTTAAAAGATGAATCTGTCCTCCTGCAATGTTAGTAACAATAGTACAGAAAATTTTGAGTGTCTACAGATTCCCCTCTTTATCATACTCATGCATGGCGATGCATGGGTAGGATAAAGAATCCTAGACACTTGAAACGCAACAAGATAAACATGGTGCTAAGGGTAGCAACATGATGCACATGTGTGATGCATATGTACGGGGTTGTGGCCCAACATGCTGGGGATGATTGCTGGTTCCCTGTTGCTTCAACTGGGGATTGGAAACACTGACCAGATCTGATGTGCAAGCCGAATCTGTTAGGATATTGGTGTTGGATTTATCACCAAATTCCTGTGTTCTTGATAACGACTTGATGCTGAAGGGGTATCTCTTATGTGTAAGAGGTCTGTGGGGATAAAGCTTGATCTGTTTGAGGATGTGTATAACATATTCCATCAACTATCCTCTTTGATAATGTTGACCTTTCCTGGTTAGTATCGCCAGAATATGTCACGATTCTGTTGGATTTACTGCCAACAACAAATGCTGTCAGGGATGCCTGACCTTCATTGACGTGTGAATCAGCGACTGAAACATCCTGTGGGATATACTGTCAAGGTTGCTTGACCTTCGCTGGCGTGTGAATCAACGGCTGAAACTCTGTGAGGAGATCGTCGAGGTTGCTTGACCTTAGCTGACGTGTAGATCAACGGAGCATTGTGTTGTGACCTCCGCCGGGGATCCGCTGGGGAATATGAGCAGCTGGGTATGAGAACCTCAAACAACTCTATAGCTCTGATAGGTTTAAACGCTATCGGATGAAATGACGTCAAGGTTGCTTGACCTTCGTTGATATGTGAGTCAACGGCTGAGCATGCATTGCTACTCCATCCGGAGCTATACATTGTAACCCCCGTCGGGGATCTACTGGGGACGCATGAGTACGTACGTAACTACCGAACGGTTCTCAATGCTTCGATGGGTTTACCTGCCATCGGCTGAAATAATGTCAAGGCTACTTGACCTTCGTTGATAGAATTGTCAACGGATGAACGTGTTGTAACCCCCACACCGGATCTATTGTTATAACCCGTCGGGATTCACGTTAGAATTTCTGGCCGGGGAGCACGTAGGGTAACGACCTGGAGTCGGCGGCATCGGACCTATATAAGGTATTGTCGTATGTGATTTGTGACAACTGAGGTCATCGGCAGAGTATACCTTGTGTTCAGGCGACTACCAATGAGTGATGTACAGATTCAAAGTCTCATCTGAGAAGACCAGGATTGAATGTTGTTTTGTTCAATCGCGTGGCATTTTTATTCTCGATTTGACCTTTCTAGCTCGTAAGAACTCCGTTTCAACTCGAACTGGACCGAGCCAGAGGGGTGGGACCCAACTAGAGGAGCTGCAGGTGCACCTGCTGCAGCCGCAGGTGAGCCTGCGGCCAGGCGTGGATGATAAATCCCAGCAGGCTTCACTTCACAAGTCACTTTTAACTTGTTTCACTTTAAAAAAACCGCGAGCCATCTTCAGATCTGCTAAGTTCGGGATGCTTTCTGCAAATTCTGTCACCGTACAACTGTTCTACACTATCCTGGTAACGTATGCATGTTTTTTTTCCAGTTTTTGTCCGTTAGATTGTGAGATATTGCACGAAATGCATCTAAACACATAGTAGTGATTATGTATGCACAAATGACTTGATAAAAAATATTTGACATCGTAAATGTTAGTATTAAACCATGCTGAACATAATGATGTGAAAAAATTTGACTTTTGAGACAGTCAAATTGGCACATTTTTCTACTATTTTTTGTCCTATTCGAGGTCCAATGAGCAAAAGGTAGAAAGGCAAAATACTCCTAGCATTGAGGTTGGCCTTATGCATGAAAATTTTGATTTTTAATGCATATATGATGTAAGACCCCAACTTGTTATTAATGAAATTTAATTTTCTCTATTTATTATTTTGAAATAGTAAGGGTTGATTTGATTAATGTGGATAGTTATGGGTAAAATACGCAAATATTTCAAAATAAGCAAGTGGTTATAAAATATTCATTGTTGTCGTGGAATATTCGTTTGATCGTGGAATATTCGTCGTTATGGGAATATTTCGTATTTACTGACGGCCAAGCATGACCATGTATGAGACCCATAACTGAAAAGCGATTGGATGAAGAAAATGACAAATATAAGTTGTTTAAAAATAACTACGTAGTTATTCACCATTAATCTCGTTAAAATACTCTAAATTGGTTATCACACGAGAAGATATGGTATTGCACCAATTATTGATTCTTACGTAAGAAGGCACTACTCTCAATAATGGTTACGATGAATTAACGCTCAAAGATTTTATTTTATTGATTTAATAATTGTTTGCGTTGATATTTTATATTGTTGTTGTTTCAATAATTGTCATTACACAGTATTTTTCATTATCGAAGCAATAATTCATATTATCTGAATAATATTATTAGATAACATTATTGGCAATGTCTAGAAAGTTCTGTCTAAGGAGAGGTTTGGGCACCTAATTGCGCGCTAGTAAGGAGAAATTCTTATTAGAAAGCCCCCTCTTTCCTGGGAACTTCCTGGTTGTCAATATTGTGATTCTGTAATATTATTTGTGAAAAATTAATTATTGATTCATATGATGAGGAAAATATTGATTTTATGTGGATATAGATGGAGAAAATTTTTAATGTGACAATTGTTGAAAATTGAAATTTTATCTTTTTCTGATAAAATAATTCATTTAAATATATTATTATATTTTAATAATATAATAATGATGATATTTTTACGATGAATGTGGGATATATGAGTATATGTGGAGGAGGAGTATTTTTGTTACCAAAAATATTTAAAGCATGTTTTATGTGTCATGTGGACCCCATTTCTTGATCGAAATTTGATTATAGCACAGTAAAATCGCCTGCTTGTGAATTTTGGTCAATTTCTGTTTTGGAATTTAGAAAAACTTTATTCTGTAAAGTTGTAGAGAATTGAATTTCCTATAAAAAAATTACGAGTTTTGAATTTTCTGACAAAAGGGCTATTTATTATGAATTATTGAAGTTCCGAAGCTCAGAAATAATTGATTTTTGGAAGTTTAAATTATTTTAAATTAGAAAAACATTTTTTCTTACTTTTTCTAGAAGGTGGCATGTGCTTATTGAGCTAAAATCAGATTTCAAGAGTGGCGTAGGAATTTTGATATATATATTTATATTTTATTAAATTTTCTACTTTGGTGTTCTAAGCATTTTCCTATAAATAGGGTGCTTAGATTAGAATTAAAATTTACATCAGAAACTGAAGTTTTCTCTCTCTATATTATCGAGCGTATTCTTGTGAGTATTTTGAGTATTGCTATACGATGCAAGTTCAAGTCATAGCTTTATATCCCAGGTGTTTCATTTGGAAGTCACGATCTTTCGAGGTAAGGGATATTTTTTTTTTAAAATGATATTATTTCTTCTAATATCATTATGCCGAAGTATTGATCTGAACTTTTTAATCAAATTTAAAACTTTTAGTGTCGGGGTTACTATTCACGTATACGATACTATTCACGTATACGGTACTATTCACGAATACGGCACTATTCATCGAAAAATGAAAAATTTTCCTTTTCGTCTAAAATATCTATTATGGATACTAGCTTTGATTGTATCCATGTTTTGATCATTCTTGAATTTTACACCACTATGATTATTTATGAGATATTTTGGACATGAAATACCTGAAATACGAATCCTTAATATTTATTCTTTTGTTTCATTGGATTCGTTTTCTTTGAAATATTTTTCATCATCCTCAGTCCTAAATGATGATATTACTGAATATCTTTGGCCTGTAGTGCAAAGATGAATGATTTCTTGATGAATTTCTTTGGCTCATAGTGCAAAGATGAACATGACCAACTGATGAATATCTTTGGCCAGTAGTGCAAAGATGAATATTTGATTCAAGATGAATATTGATTGATGTTACAGGGATAAAATAATGATGATGGACTATTAAATTCATAGATATTAGTATATTTCACCCTCTACGTAACTTTTCTATGAATTAATATTTTCCGCTGCATATATTGATCTAAAACTTGTTGTTTAATGTATTCTCTCAGATTTTTCCCTGTTGAAGACTAACGATAATTTGTTGTATATTATCTTAGTCATAATATTCTTTACTGGGCTAGTTGAGCTCACCCTTTTCCTTTTTGTTCCATTTTTCTTCTCAGGGGCGAGAATGTAGCGAGTACTAGTTCGGGGTATGGAATGAAGGTTCTAGAGAGAGTTGTTTAGTAGTCCTCACCATTTTGTAAAATAATGTATCAATAAATGTGATGAGAATTTATTTGAGTATAGATATTGTCTAGAAGATAATATTTGTATTCAAACTCACGATTTCTTGTTGTAATAATAAAGTTGTAGTTGTTTACATACCATGTATTGACAACTCAGAATGGGTGATGTATACCTATTTTGGGGGCGTCAGAGTTGGTATCAGAGCTTAGGGATATGATCTCTGGCGGAGATAGGGGAATAGAACTAGGAGGGGAGAGCCGAGTAAATCCTTCACTAGTGTGTCTTACCTAAGCTTATTTGCTAGTTGGTCAGTATATAGGGATATTATGTGATATATTGATTTTCTTAATTAACTCTTGTTTTATGACAGTATTTGAGAATGTCGACTGAGAATATTAACAGTGGAGTAAATGAGACCGTGGAGACGCATGTACTCACCAACGAGGAGAACGTGCAATAGGCTAGCAATGTTCCTCCTATGAACAACACCAATGAGAAAATGATGAACGAGGGGATGTTTAGAAGCTTTTTGCAGTTCATGCAAAATCAGACAAGGGAGACTCGTGTTCAAAATACAGGAGGAAACGATAGCAATTCACGGGTTGTCACAGCCAAGTAGTTCAAAGAGTTGGGACCACCAGAATTCTTGGGAAAGCCGGATCCGATTAAGGCGGAGACATGGGTCAAACAAATCACCAAGATATTCGATGTCTTGGGATGCACGGAGGAGCAGAAGGTGCCATTCGCCACCTTTATGTTCCGTAATGAGGCAGATTACTGGTGGGAGTCTGTGAAGCGTACCCATCCAGCCGCGCTCAGCATGTCTTGGGAGACATTTCAGAAACTATTTAATGACAAATACTTTCCTGAAAGTGTTCGTCATATGAAGGAAGTGGAGTTTATTAGATTGGAGCAGAATAACATGACAGTGTCCCAGTATGAGGCAAAGTTTGTAGAGTTATCCAGGTTTACACCTCATTTGGTGGAGAATGAGGAACGTATGACGCGGATGTTTCTTAGAGGTTTGAAACCCGACATACGTCAGTATCTCATTTCTCATAAATTTTCTCTCTATTCAAATGTTGTAAACATGGCTCAATTATTAGAGCGAGATAACGAGTACGGTCAACCGAGGGACCACAACCAAGATAATACCGGATATAGCAGTCAATAAAACAACGATAACCAGCGGAGAAAGAAAAAGATGGACAAAAATGGTAACCACTCTTGTGGTAATCATGGCCATGAGAATAGAAGAAGCGAATCGGGAGGAGATTTTAAAAAGAGGAGATTCAACAATGACAATGTGAAAACGACAGCACCAGCAGCAACTGGTTGTAAGGGAGGAGAATGACCACCAATCAGATGCTATAAATGCGGGAAAGAGGGACATATCAGTCCAAACTGCCCACAACAGTTCAAGGTATGCTATAATTATGAAAAGGAAGGACATATCGCTCGAGATTGTACGGTAGCAAAACCTAGTTCAGCGGGGACGGTGACTCAAAAGACTATCCCAGAAAAGTCAAAGTCAACGGTTCCTGGAAGAGCGTTTGTTGTGACTGGTCAAAATGAGAGGAACCCAAACGAGGTGATCACGGGTAAGCTAATCATAAATTCTTGTGAAGTTTATACTTTATTAGATATCGGTGCTACCCATTCATTTATCTCTCCTACTTGTGCTCAACGTTTAAATTTGACTCCGGAAAAATTAGACTTTGACCTATCTGTGGAAACTCCGTTAGGAGAAACTTTCATCACATCCACTGTTTATAAGTCTTGTTTGATCCAAGTTGGCACCATCACCTTACCTGTTGAACTTATCTCTTTAAAGATACTTGCTTTTGATGTGATTTTAGAGATTGATTGGTTAACTACTCATCATGCCACAATTGATTGTTTTCGTAAGGTTGTTAGTTTTCATATTCCTAAACAACCTGTTGTTCGAATTCAAGCAACTAAACCATTAAAATCAATCACTATCATATCTAATCATAAAGTTATTCATTTATTGAAAAACGGATGTCAAGCTTTCATAGCCCATGTTATGGATTTGAATAAAGACACGTCAGATTTGAATAATATTCATGTGGTTATTGAATTTCCTGACGTATTTCCTGAAGAACTTCTCGGTCTACCCCCAGAACGTGAAGTTGAATTCTTTATTGATCTTGAACCTGGTACAAAGCCCATTTCTAAAACCCCATATCGAATGGCTCCTATTGAACTTCATGAGTTAAAGGTCCAACTACAGGAATTGTTGGACATCGATTTCATTCGTCCTAGTACATCTCCTTGGGGTGCTCCTGTTTTATTCGTAAAGAAGAAAGACGAGAGTATGCGACTTTTTATTGACTATCGGGAATTGAACCATGTCACCATCAAGAATAGGTATCCTCTACCTCGTATTGATGACTTGTTTGACTAGTTGCAAGGGGCACAATTTTTTTCAAAGATTGATCTTCGTTCTGGATATCATCAGCTGAAGATTAGAACTGAGGATATTCCAAAGACTGTCTTTAGAACTCGGTACAGGCATTATGAATTCTTAGTCATGTCTTTCAGATTGACTAATGCTCCTACGGCTTTCATGGATATGATGAACTGAGTATTCAAGGAATATTTGGATCAGTTTGTTGTTGTCTTTATTGATGACATCCTTATATATTCCAAAAGTCGTGAAGATCATGAGCACCATTTGAAGCTGGTACTCCAAACGCTTCGTGAAAACAAGTTATATGCCAAGTTGAAGAAATGCGAGTTCTGGCTTGAGGAAGTAGCATTCCTTGGGCACGTGGTGTCAAAACATGGAGTATCTGTTGATCCGGCGAAGATTAAAGCAATACAAAGTTGGGAGCGACTGAAGTCGATGACTGAAGTACGTAGTTTTTTGGGCTTAGTTGGTTATTATCGGAGATTCATGGAAGGATTTTCTCAAATCGCTACTCCATTAACCCAGCTAACTCGGAAGGATACAAAATTCGTTTGGAGCGAAGAATGCGAGAAGAGTTTCCAAGAGCTTAAAGGAGACTTATTTCGGCACCTGTTCTAACAATACCATCTGGTTCGGATGGATTTGTTATCTACAGAGATGCTTCGGGCAAAGGGTTAGGATGTGTTCTCATGCAACGTGGGAAAGTCATAGCCTATGCATCGCGACAACTTAAAGAAAATGAGAGGAATTATCCTACTCATGATCTAGAGTTGGCAGCAGTCGTTTTCGCGCTAAAGATATGGAGGCACTATCTATATGGGGAGAAAGTGGAGATATATTCAGACCATAAAAGCCTTAAATATTTCTTCACTCAAAAAGAACTCAACATGCGGAAGCGACGTTGGCTCGAGCTATTGAAAGACTACGACCACACTATTCAATACCATCCTAGAAAAGCGAATGTGGTAGCTGACGCGTTGAGTAGAAGATCATATGCAGGAATGAGTGCGATGATGTCAAGTATACGCATAAAGCCAACTTTAATAGAAAAAGTTAAGGTTGCTCAAGCCACCGACCCGGAGCTGATGTGTATGAAGAAGAAAGTACAAGAAGGTGCTATTCCAGAAGTGAGAATTGATGAAGAAGGAATACTTCGAGTCCACTCCAGACATTGTGTCCCTAACGACTCTGATTTGAAGTACAAGATTATCATGGAGGCACACAATACACCATTTGCAATCCATCCTGGAAGTACCAAAATGTATCGTGATCTTTAACATACATTTTGGTGGAACAATATGAAGAGAGAGATTGCAAAGTTTATCTCAACGTGTTTAACTTGTCAATGTGTAAAGGCGGAGCATCTAGTACCTAAGGGTCCATTGCAACCACTTGAGATTCCGAAATGGAAGTGGGAACACATTACCATGGATTTCGTTACGGGTCTTCCTACGGTTTGTCAAGGCATCAATTCTATTTGGGTTATTGTTGATAGATTAACCAAGTCTGCTCATTTCTTGCCGATACAGGAGACTTATTCCCTTGAACATCTTGCTAGTATATATGTAAATGAGATTGTGAGGTTGCATGGCATGCCAGTATCCATAGTTTTGGATCGTGACCCAAGATTCACTTCAAGATTTTGGGTTAGCTTGCAAAAAGCTATGGGCACGGATTTATAATTCGATTCGCATACCATCCTCAAGCAGACGGACAATCGAGAGAGGACTATTCAAACTCTTGAAGATTTATTAAGACTCGTGTCCTAGACTTCAAGGCGCTTGGGATAAGTATTTACCATTGGTGGAATTCTCCTACAACAACAGTTATCAGGCAAGTATAGGTGTGGCTCCATTCGAAGCATTATATGGATGAAAATGTCGCTCTCCAGTATGTTGGGACGAGGTGGGTGAAGCAACATTGTTGGGACCCGAGTTAGTACGTATGACTACGAAAAAGATCCTAATGATTCGACAACGTATACAAATGGCACAAGATCGACAAAAGGGTTATGCAGATCTTCATCGAAAAGACGTGGAATTTAGTATTGGGGATCACGTATTATTGCGTGTAGCTCCATGGAATGGAGTTACAAGAATTGGGAAGAGAGGAAAGCTCAATCCACAATTTATTGGTCCATTTCAAATTCTTGACCGAGTAGGAAATGTAGCCTATAGACTCGCGTTACCTCCGAGTATATCTCGTGTTCATAATGTGTTTCACATATCTGTACTTCGTAAATATGTGAAAGACCCGAACCACGTTATAGAGTTAGAACCGGACGAGATAGCCGAAGACTTAACGTATGAGGAGGTACCTGTCAAGATCTTGGATAGGAAGGAGCATGTCCTACGCACAAAGGTCATACCACAAGTTAAAGTTTTGTGGAGGAATCATGCTATAGAGGAAATGACCTGGGAATTGGAAACGGAAATGAAAGCGAGGTATCCTCACCTTTTCAAAACACCAGGTCCGTACGTCAATTTCGAGGACGAAATTTCATAAGGAGGGGAGGTTGTAAGACCCCAACTTGTTATTAATGAAATTTAATTTTCTCTATTTATTATTTTGAAATAGTAAGGGTTGATTTGATTAATGTGGATAGTTATGGGTAAAATATGTATATATTTTAAAATAAGCAAGTGGTTATAAAATATTCATTGTTGTCGGGGAATATTCGTTTGGTCGTGGAATATTAAATCTCGCTCGGGAAATATTCGTATGCGCACAGTAGCGACCATGTATGGGCCCAATAACGAAAAAGCGATTGGATGAAGAAAACGACAAATATAAGTTGTTTAAAAATAACGGCGTAGTTATTACTGCTATTATCTTGCGTTAAAATACTTTGGGTTAACACACAGTAGCACACGACATTGCACCAATTATTGATTCTTACGTAAGAAGGCACTACTCAATAATGGTTACGATAATTCTTTATTGCTCAATATTTTATTTTATTGATTTAATAATTGCTTGCGTTGATATTTTATATTCTTCGTTGTTTCAATAATTGTCATTACACAAGATTTTTCATTATCGAAGCAATAATTCATATTATCCTAATAATATTATTAGATAACATTATTGGCAATGTCTAGAAAGTTCATCTAAGGAGAGGTTTGGGCACCTAATTGCCGCTAGTAAGGAGAAATTCTTATTAAAAGCCCCTCTTTCTCGGGAACTTCACAGTTTGTCAATATTGTGATTCTCGTAATATTATTTGTGAAAAATTAATTATTGATTCATATGATGAGGAAAATATTGATTTTATGTGGATATAGATGGAGAAAATTTTAATGTGACAATTGTTGAAAATTGAAATTTTATCTTTTCCTACGATAAAATAATTCATTTAAATATATTATTATATTTTAATAATATAATAATGATGATATTTTTACGATGAATGTGGGATATATGAGTATATGTGGAGGAGGAGTATTTTTGTTACCAAAAATATTTAAAGCATGTTTTATGTGTCGGTGGACCCCATTTTTTGACTGAAATTTGATTATAGCCTGTAAAATCGCCCGTTTGTGAATTTTGGTCAATTTCTGTTTGGAATTTAGAAAAACTTTCTTCTATAAAGTTGTAGAGAATTGAATTTCCTATAAAAAGTCGCGAGTTTTGAATTTTCTGACAAAAGGGCTATTTATTGTGAATTATTGAAGTTCAAGCTCCGAAATAATTGATTTTTGGAAGTTTAAATTATTTTAAATTAGAAAAACATTTTTTCTTACTTTTTCTAGAAGGTGGCATGTGCTTATTGAGCTAAAATCAGATTTCAAGAGTGGCGTAGGAATTTTGATATATATATTTATATTTTATTAAATTTTCTACTTTGGTGTTCTAAGCATTTTCCTATAAATAGGGTGCTTAGATTAGAATTAAAATTTACATCAGAAACTGAAGTTTTCTCTCTCTATATTATCGAGCGTATTCTTGTGAGTATTTTGAGTATATTTTGAGTATTGCTATACGATGCAAGTTCAAGTCATAGCCTATATCCGGTGTTTCAGCTAGAAGTACTGATCTTTCGAGGTAAGGGATATTTTTTTTTTAAAATGATATTATTTCTTCTAATATCATTATGCCGAAGTATTGATCTGAACTTTTTAATCAAATTTAAAACTTTTAGTGTCGGGGTTACTATTCACGATATCGATACTATTTCACGTGTACTGATCTTATTCACGAATCACGGCCTTATTCATCGAAAAATGAAAATTTTTCTTTTAAGTCAAAATATCTATTATGGATACTAGCTTTGATTGTATCCATGTTTTGATCATTCTTGAATTTTACACCACTATGATTATTTATGAGATATTTTTGGACATGAAATACCTGAAATACGAATCCTTAATATTTATTCTTTTGTTTCAATTGAATTCGTTTTTCTTTGAAATATTTTCATCATCCTCGATCCTAAATGACGATATTCTTGAATATCTTTGGCACAGTGTAGTGCAAAGATGAATGATTTCTTGATGAATATCTTTGGCTCGTAGTGCAAAGATGAGCAGTGTTTAGATGAACATGACCAATCATTTGAATATCTTTGGCACATAGTGCAAAGATAAATATTTGATTCAAGATGAATATTGATTGATGTTACTGGGGATAAAATAATGATGATGGACCGTTAAATTCATAGATATTAGTATATTTCACCCTCTACGTAACTTTTCTATGAATTAATATTTTCACGCAAATATTGATCTAAAACTTGTTGTTTATTGTATTCTCTCAGATTTTTCCCTGTTGAAGACTAACGATAATTTGTTGTATATTATCTTAGTCATAATATTCTTTACTGGGCTAGTTGAGCTCACCCTTTTCCTTTTTGTTCCATTTTTCTTCTCAGGAGGCGAAAATGTAGCGAGTACTAGTTGGAGTATGGAATGAAGGTTCTAGAGAGAGTTGTTTAGTAGTCCTCACCATTTTTGTAAAATAATGTATCAATAAATGTGATGAGGATTTTTTTGAGTATAGATATTATCTAGAAGATAATATTTGTATTCAAACTCACAGTTTTACTGTTGTAATAATAAAGTTGTAGTTGTTTCTGTACCATGTATTGACAACTCAGAATGGGTGATGTATACCTATTTTGGAGGCGTCACATATGAGGTATATGACTTTCGGACAAGTGTGCTACTGAATGGCCACCTAGACATGCCTACGTGCATGTGGATAGTCCTATTTTCAAAGGAGACTATGGCAAAAATTTTCCAAATATAGGCATTGGGTAGTCATGCATTCTAACTCTATTATATGTTGAAGTAAATGCATGCATGCATATAGTCATATAATGCATTTTAGAAAGCTCCAGGTAAGGAAATACCACACCCTTTCTGAGGTGATTTGGAAACTTGTTGTCCAGATATTATGGATTCGGATCACCCGAAGCGGTTCTATAGGACCGCTTACAAGCGTCTGGCGGAGGGCTTCAAGTGCCTCGTCCCTGATTCACATCGAGCGACCTCGTCGGTTGGTGGAGGTCATGATTCGTCCTGTCTGAGGTAGATGTTCCGGACATCGAGGGCGAGGAGGTGGATATTGAGGATCCCGCTCCTGCTGCACATATCCCTCGCAGGGAGCTTCCGAGCATCCAGGTGGTGAACCCAGAGTTGCTAGGTGATTTGGGTAGACACCCATTGATTGATGAGGATTAAAGGGTTCTGATGTTGATCTGCGTTTCATGCAGGTTCCAGGTTTTACACAGCCTCGAGGGAACTAGTTTAGCATCCACTCCATGTACCAGATGCTTCATCCTGATTATAAAGTAGTAGTGCATGAGTGGGGATTTGGGGCATTTTTCTCCATCCTTCCCCGTCGTTGTCCCTGGGGTTACCTCAAGGCATTGTCTGAGCGATGGTTTCATCAGACTCAGTCACTCCACCTGCTGGATTGCGAGGTGATGATGACGCCTATGGATTGGCGATTTATCACAGGTATGAAGTTTGGAGGGGAGCCAGTGCCTTGCATGGAAAATATCACCCCTACTGCCGTTCGATCATTATTAGGAGTTTCGGCAGGGGCACTCAAAGGCAGGACTGTCTGTTCAGGTCCTTTGAGCGTAGATGCTATGAGTGGGCTATTGAGTGAGCCTATGCCCGATGACGTCAGGATCAGGGATCGCGTTCTGCGACGATTGTTCCTGATGATCATTCGAGGCTGCTTCATAGCAGATAACTCTTCTACAGTATCTTTCGCTTTAGTCAGCGCCACACGCGATGTGGACCATATTGGAAAGTACGATTGGGGCTCTTACACCTTTGCCTATTTCCTCCGGGGCATGCGCATGTGCTCACAGGGTTTGACTGAGGCTTGGCTAGGATACCCATTTCTGCTGGTGAGTATTTCTCTTGTCTTTCCCCATTCATAGGTTAAGAGTGTTTACTAATAGCAGATGTTTTGCCATTGTGTTGGCAGTTTTGGGCCTATGAGAGGCTCCCATGTTTGCGTCCCTATATCTGAGGGCTTCACTCACTGCCGTATGCAGCTGGAGTTGCTGACGGCGTGTACCATTACGTGGATTCCCTATTCAGGGGATCATTTGACCATCAACTTTGAGGATGGACATCCGACCGGAGTCGAGTATTTGATCTCTACCAGGAGAGTTCCTCTCTTCACTGATGGAGGCTGGGAGCTCTATTTAGGAGAGCGTGCTATTAGGAGCACTACAGGGGAGATCTGTGTACCGATCTTTCCTCCTGCCAGGCGTCATTGTCCTGTATCACAATCACCTGTCACTGATATCCAATTGTTGGGGGTTGACGACTTTGCATTATCAGAGGGCCCATGTACTCAGGAGACGTTCCAGCGTTGGTGGTTCCCTCGCACTATTGGAACCCAGTCTCGCGCCACCGCGATTTATGGGGATATGGTTCCGTGATCTTTGATGATGATAGGATTGGGTAGCTTGTTATCTCGAGCTCGACTCATCGACCCAGATTGATAGTTTGACCCGGCGGTTGGACCGAGCACATGTATTTATTCGGCATTTGGCGCGTAGATCCAGCAGGTTTTAGTCATTTGTTCCTTCCGCCAGTCTTTGGCCCCTCATATGACCCATTTGGTTTTGCCGACGCAGATCCTCCTCTTTATAGGCCTGACATCCCTGTTGATAGAGATACAATGACTCGGGAGGAGTTACATCGTGTGGGCAGATTGAGGACGTGGACATCGAGACCTCGGTCTTCTTCCTCGATGTATATTCGCGTTATATCTTTTGATAGGCCTCTGTTAGATATTGGGTGGTTGCTCCCCATTCTCGCTATATCTTTTGATAGGCCTCTGTTAGTAGTAGGGCTGTTGTGCCCCATTTCCTGTGATTTGTAGGCAGTCTGGTGATGTATTAGATGATGATATATTTAGGAATGTATGCACCGTTTTTCATTCCCTATATCATATTGCCATCCATTATCTACTATGCATGTATCATGTTATGCATATGTATATATGTCCAGAGATATTCGGCATAGACCCTTGGATGGTCTTATGACACGGCTCACACAAATGACTTCTTCGACGATTAGTCAGATAGATCATATACCCCACCGCTGTGGTGGTATTATGTATGCGATCGTGAATACGATAGCATGTCACCACCGAACATGTGGTGATTGTAGATCTGTTCTTTGCGATACCATGACCCTTTTGGCATTTCAGGTTCCTACAGGATTTATAGACGGGATGCTAGAGCATTGGCTACCTGATAGGTAGGTATTCCATTTTGGCACCCATGAGTTGACTCCTACTCTGGAGGAGTATACACGTTTGACGATGTTGCCCTTAGACAGACCTTGCGTGCACCTAGCTTTGGGAGACATGAGTAGACGATTCATGACTCTCACAGGATTGAGACGCAGAGTAGTGCAGGATGAGCTGACATCTGGCCACGTGATCTCTCAGCGTTTTCTATATGATAGATTTGGCGCGGAGGATGGCTACTCATGACATTCTGGAGTTGATGTACTGATGCTATGTGTACTGTCATACGTGTACATGTCGCGGTATATGGATGAGATAGATATAGGCATTATCATGGTCGTGAGAGCTCTCAGGGAGGGTCGTACCATTGTGCCTATGATCGTAGCAGAGACCCTGCGGTCGGCATCCTATTGTTGCACGTATCCTACAGGAGTGTTCATAGGGAGTTCGGTCATGCTGTATGTGTGGTTCATGTCACACTTGCGACCGATTGGTACCCTTAGACGGCATGGGTATTGTTTTTCCCATGATGTGGCTATGTTATACACCTTTCAGCCATCGGAGTGTACAGATGCTTAGTCCTGGTCCGCATTTTTGGCAGATATCAGAGATCCATTTAGCATATTGCTGTGCTCGGGGCTTTGCTCACCATACAGCTTCATTACTCATGTTCCGGGCATGGATTTCCTCCCTTTGGCTGGTTTGAGGGGCGTGACTACTTATCACCCATTGGCCGTGATGTCGCAGTTCGACCAGTTCCTGGATTTTCATCCTTTTGAGGGGGCGGCAGGTCAGCGTTCACCTTCTCGATACCTCTCAGCCGAGGATCGATCTCGTGTATACGCTTTCTGGGATCAGCGTGAGCTAGCTGCTTTCCGTGCCAGTCATCCCGATTATTCCGCAGAATACTCCGCATGGATGGAGACGGAGGTTTTATCGGCTACAACAGTATTTGCAGTACCGGAGATTGAGTTAGACGATGTAGAGCCTACGGAGGACATTGATATCTACATCGAGTAGGAGCCCGCTGCTGGGTTGCCAGCATTTCTTCCGGATTCTCCTAGTACCAAGATTTCTTTTGTGATTCAAAGACTCAAGACAAGATTTAGAGCAAAGTCTTCATCGGATGACCTTTGAGAGAGACCAGATTTGATTTATGATGTCAACTGCTCTTGATGTGAGGGACGTCGCTCTATTAGAGAGAGACGAGGCATTAGATCGCAGAGATGCCGCTGTTGTTGAGCGGGATGAGGCTATATCAGCCAGAGATGCAGTGATAGCTGAGCGGGATATCACCATATCTGCTCGGGATGTGGCTATCACAGATAGTACTGCACCGAGGTCCCTTACCACAGGTATGATCGCAGAGATGAGCGCTTATATTGATGAGCATATGGTCATCATGCAGATGGCTACAGATTTGTTGGGTCGTGTGGATATTCTTATCCAGGAGACTACAGCTTAACCTCCTTCATCTAAGAGGGATAGCATGTTGGTCTTGCTAGCTCGCATGTACCCTGATCCGTAGATGAGCTTGTATTTACCTGCACAGACTAGCTTAGCCATTTTGTCATGTACAGTTCACATTATATATATATATATCAAATAGCATTATATATGACAGGGAAATATATTTTTGGATCACTTCCCTTTTAGATATGCCTTGCTATTTGCTTGATATTTTGCCTGCTGCTTCAGGGCTTGTGTTCTTGATGTATTCTGAATTCTTCCTTGGTGGATGGACATTGAGCTATCTCTGGATAGTTCAGAATGGATCATCGATCTATGTATCCCTACCATCTTTGGTGTCTTGGGACTTGCTTCTGGATGGAAATGTGGAGAGGAGTGTAGCTTTCCTCTCTAAGATTGACTGCACCACAGATGGTCGCCAATACTTCTATTTAGGAGAAGCCTAGTTAATTCCACCTCTTATGGTTTAGTGTTGCTCTTCGAGGTATGATCGCAGCTTAGATGGTCGCCGAATCTCCTATTTGGGAGGAGTTCAGGTAATTCCATCCCTTTGGTCTGAAGCCGAATGAAATGTAATGGATTGAAAGAGAATCCCAATACCCGTTGACAATGGTTTGTGTTTTGGTAAGGGGTGAGACTGCACCATGAATGGCTGCCTACGTACTCCTATTGAATAGGAGATCAGGTCTGCGTAGTTCGAACCTGGTGTAAGAGGTTCAACGCTATATAGGGCTGACATGGTGTAGGAATGTTTTTTATTGTTTTTGTGAGGAGAAGATGGTAGAAATGTTTTTTATTGTTTTTGTTTTATTACGACCGGGCCATATGAAATGGTTACCTACGTACTCCTATTGAAGAGGAGATCAGGTCGACGTAGTTCGCCCCTCAGGGTGAGAAGAAAAGCGTAATCCCATGTGCAAGTTAGAGTGCGGGGAGGAAAAAGTTTAATCCTAGGTTGAGGATAAACTGTAGGTAGGAGAAGTTTGATCCCAGGTAAGGGTAGCCAAACTGCAAACGCAAGAGGTTCAATCCACGGTGGGATGACCTAAGTTGTATGAGTGCAAAGGAGAGCCAGGCTGCTGGTTTGAAATGGATGTTTCCCTGAGGGGCTAAGTGTAGATAAGTTATATGCGGTAAAGGGTTAAAGAACCGGAATGACTGGTGACCTGATGATTATGCATCAGGGTGTTTATTGGTTACTTCAGACATAATACCGTTTCACGGTGTCTGAGTTGATGAGTTGTGGAAATTCATCGTCGTCCATCTCTTGCAATCTGAGAGCGCCTCCTGTCAATACTTCCTTGACAATAAACGGGCCTTCCCAGTTAGGAGCGAATTTTCCTTTAGCTTGATCTTGGTTGTCAAGAATCTTCTTCAAAACCAAGTCATGTTGTTTAAACTGCCGTAGCTGGACTTTTTTGTTGTAGGATCTGGCAATCCTTTGCTGATATAACTGACCATGGAAGATAGCCGCGGTTCGCCTTTCGTCTATTGGAGACAATTGGTGATACCTGTCTTGCACCCATTGGTCTTCATCCAGCTGAGCATCGATCAACACTCTGAGAGATTTCATCTCAACTTTTATAGGGAACACTACTTCCATCCCATAGGTTAAAGAGTAGGGGGTTGCCCCAGTTGAAGTACGCATTGTGGTTCTGTAGGCTAACAGAGTCAGAGGCAATAGGTCAGGCCAATCTTTGTGGTTGGCGGACATCTTTTGCATAATCTTTTTGATGTTTTTGTTAGCCGCTTCAACAACACTGTTCATCTTCGAACGATAGATGACAGAGTTAAGATGTTTGATGCGGAATTTACTGTATAATTCCTCCATCATTTTGTTGTTGAGTTTTTGGCATTGTCTGACACAATCACTTCTGGTTGTCCATATCGACAAACGACATTGTTTCTGATGAAAGCAATGATGACTTCTTTAGTGACCCTGGGGAAGGAGGCTTCTTCTACCCACTTGGTGAAGTAGTCGATCATGGTGAAGATAAATCGGTGACCATTACTGGCTTTAGGCTCAATGGGCCCGATAACTTTCATTCCCCACATTGAGAAGGGCCAAGGCGAACTCATATTGTGGAGTTCTCGTGAAGGGGCGTGTATAGCATTCCAATGAATCTGGCACTGATAGCATCTTTTGACGTGGTCGTTGCAATCAGCTTTGAGAGATAACCAATAATGTCCTATCCTGAGGACCTTCTTGACAAGGAGGGGGCCACTCATGTGGGGGCCACAAAATCCACCATGGATTTCATCCATAAGCCTTTGAGCTTGATCTTTGTCTAAACATCTGAGGAGACCTAGTCCTGCATCTCTTTTGTAGAGCGCATCTCCACTCAGGTAGAACTTCATAGCAAGTCGATGGATTCGCCTTTTCTCAGTCAGGCTCGCCTCAGCGGGTGTAGATCCATCTCACAAATATTCCTTGATATGCTGATACCAAGGAGGTTGGATGGGAGGTAGCTCATCCAATACTTCTCCAATGTAATTCCTATAGGCTGGGACCTTGTTCAGGGAAATTGTGACGCTTGGCAAGTGTTCCTTGTCTGATATGTGAATCAAGGAGGCCAAAGTTGCTAACGCATCCGCGAAATCATTCCTATTACGAGGAACATGTATAAAGGAAATTTCTTCGAATTCCAAAGCAATCTTCAAAACCTGCCGATGGTAAGGCAGCAAATGTAGTTCCTTGGTTTGATAGATTTCGGTGGATTGTCTGATTATCAACTCTGAATCTCCAAGGATGCTTAACCGTCGATGCCCATTGAACGGACAAGTTTTAGCCCCATGAGAACACCTTCATACTCCACCATATTGTTGGTGCCGACAAAACTGTAATTTGACGGCGACGGATATCGCTCCCCGTGCAGATATATCTACAATCGCTCCGCTCCAGAACCTTCCATATTAATGAACTCCATCAAAATACATCCTCCATGATTGGCGCGATCGTCTCGATGGTGTTATTGTCTTGTCATTACTCCTTCATCGTGGAAATATGTTTCAAGGGTTTGAAATCCATTTGAAGGTCGCGGCTAGTTGATCCGCGATTCCTTGACCTTTGATGGACTTTTGAGTCACATATACGATGTCAAATTGTTGTAGGATCAACCGCCATCCGGACAAACCAAGAATTTAACATGGGTTTTTGAACACGTGCTTGAGAGGATCCACGCGGATATGAGATGGGTTGTGTGACCATGTAGGTAATCTCAGTAACCTCATGGAAGCCCATGCTAAAGCACAACATGTCTTTTCGATCAGAGTGTACTTGTGTTCACTGCTGCTGAACCTTTTAGTGAGGTAATAGATAGCTCGTTCATGGCCTCTATCGTCTTTCTGTCCCAGCATGCATCCCATGGCATTGTCACTTATGGACAAGTACATGAACAGGGGAACATCATCCCTAGGTGGCACCAAGACAGGAGCTTTGAGTAGCTGTTTGTTGATTGTAAGGAAGGCCTTCTGACACTCGTCATTCTATTTCATGGAGGAGTTCTTCCTTAATAGCTTAAAGATTGGCTCGCAGGTTGCTGTGAGTTGGGAGATAAACCTGCTGATGAAGTTGATTCTTCCCAAAAATCCCCGTATTTCCTTCTCCATCTCGAGGAATGGGCATTTCAAAGATGTCTTGGATTTTGGCCGATCCAAATTTTAATCCCTTTGTGGCTGACTAGAAATCCTAGCAACTTACCTGATTTAACGCCAAAGGCGCATTTAGCTGGATTCAACTTCAAGTTGTACTTACGCAACCTGTTGAACAACTTTTTAAGATGGTCTATATGGTCATCCTCCTTCAAGGAGTGATGAAAGCAGTCTTCTCACGATCTTCCTTTGCAACCATGATCTGATGGTACCCTGCAAAGCAATCAGCAAAGGAGTACATGTCGTATTGCGCAATATTGTCAATGAGAATATGGATAAATGGCACGGGAAAGCTGTCTTTTAAGCAAGATTTATTCAAGTCCCGGTAATCCACGTAAACTCGCACTTTCCCTCCAGGTTTAGGTACAGGCACGATGTTGAATATCCACTCAGGATATGTAGACATCATGATGATGCCAGCTTGAAATTGTTTCACAATTTCTTCTTTCACCTTTAAACTCCACTCCGGTTTCAATCGCCTGAGTTTCTGCTTGATTGGCTTAAATCCCTCTTTAATGGGATGGCGATGAAGGACAATGTCAGTGGACAAACCCACCATATCTTCATGAGACCATGCAAACACGTCTTGGAATTGGGTCAATAGCATAACCATGTCATTCCGTTGGTTTGGGGTAAGATCTGAACCAATCTAGATTAACTTAGGGCTTTCTAAGGTTCTGAGATTAAAAGAAGTGGTTTGATCAAGGTTGGGTTTGGGTTTGTCTTTGACCCATTCTTGAATTTCTGGAGGCACCTCAATGTCATCCTGTATATCCACCAAGGCTGAATTCATCTCTACATCAAAGGTACAATCCTTGTGGAGAAGAGGCAAAGTCACGCTAAAGCACAGCACATCTAAATTTAGAGTCCTGAAACAAAATATTCTTTCACTTAGTATATATGAAATGTGTTGATCATACACAGTGTTAGCATATGCTGGCAAAATAAACTGCTAATACTGTATAGAAAAGTAAGCAATTATTATATCTACAGGGCAGAAAGAATTTTTGCCCGCTTTACCCTTGACGACCAATGCAAGGAATTCTGTTCCAATTGGCAAGGGCAAAGTCTAGGTGGACCGCAGTGATGGAGGGATTGTCATCACCCTCCCTGTCCCGAATGATGGCCATTACGTCTGGGATATCATCGTCTGGGGTGTATCTGTTGGTATGTTCATCATGTACGATGATGCGTATACCGGACATCATCCGTATAACGTCTTGCTTGATTCTTCGTTCCTCTTCTTCCACTGCGGGATTGGGAACAAAGATTTCTTTTCCTTTCATCGGTACCAGCTTGGGAAATAACATAGCCATTACATTGGCTGGCACCTTTACTGGAGGTTGTACGGACTCAGAGTTTGAAGGCGAAGCCAAATGCCCCGTGGTTGAAGTCAAGGAATCACGATGCTTATGAGGATTCCTGTGACTAGAGTCATGAGAATAACCTAGTCCAAATTGCTCCAACTTGTTTGGTTAATCGAATGGGGTACTTGATACCCTGGCCATCTTTACCCCACCCTTGTCCCGGTTTATGACCCAACGACATCATTTCTTGAGTAACCAAAATTACCTCGGCAGAAATTTTGGGTTCGGGCAATGGTGCTCCAATAACGTGGTATTAGGTGTTGCTTATTTCCAAAGCATGAAAACTGACTGGTTCCACATCCTCATTGGCATTGATGAACGGTATGTCCCCATGCTAAGGAATCTACGTTCGGCGTTGATCGTGACCGGGTGCTATTGTTGATGATGTATTTCAATTGTTGGTGAAGAGTGGAGGGATCGCCTGACCATATGAATCCATGGTCGCCCCAAGAGCAAAGTTGTATCCCCGAATCTATCTTGAGCACATGGAAAGATATCGCGAAGGTGTGAGGACCAATTTCGATTGGCGGCTCAATTACTCGACCGAAGTTACTGGCGGGGCTCCATCAAAAGCTTTGATGATAGTATGGTCATTCCGAATTCGGTTGAGATTGATGTTCATCTTCACCAAGGTAGCATATGGGCGAGATATTCGAGAGAGGAACCTCCATCTATTAGGACTCCTGCTACCATATATCCGGAGGACAAGACCGCAATGTATAACGGTTTGCAATGACCGGTCCTCCTTCTAAGCGGTATGTCATCATCAGTGAAGGATATCACATTGTTGTTGAAAATGTGATCAACCATATGTTGAAATTTTTCCGTATCCACTAATGTCGGGAGATAGGCTTCTTCCAAAACCTTTAACAAGACCTTCCGGTGATTCTCAGAGGTTATGACCAAGTCCAAAATTGATATTTGTTGTGGAGCTTCTTTTAAGATTAAAACCACCGTAGCTTCATTATGATCCACAGCGCAGAGGAATTTTTCAACCTTCTCCATGGGTATTTTCCCCTTTGATTTGGTGGTGGGGTTCATCACCCGATGGGGAAGATACAGTGGATTTTCCTTCGACACTGCAGCAGTTGTATGTGAGGTGGATCCTTCACCTTCTCCATAGTTCCACGGAACCTTGCGCAAGCTAAAAATAGGATATTGTGCTCTGCATGGCAAGTTGATTGGCTCGGGAGCAGCCACTTTCAAAGGATTATTTCCTCCTTTGAGCTGAATTATCGGTGTTGTGAGTAAAGTATTAATCCCTTCAGCTTCAGTGGATATAACTGCTACCACACTTTTCCACTTAGTAGGGCCTGCATTCTCATTTGCACGTAACACAGTGTCGTTATCTGCCAAGCACAGTACACCACTGTCGATTAGATTTTGAATAAGGTGGCGAAGTGCCCAAAGATTCTTCATCATCTTTATGTATCATGAGGCTGGGGAGTGGTATTGACATACTCCATCAGAGTTGTACCGTCCTGAACGGGGGTTGATTGGAGGTAGAAGGGAACTGATCCTTCCTTCATTGATTAACATGTGAATGATTTCCTCCATGGGTTGGCCCAAATAGGTGAATTCCCTTTTGTTGGCAAAATCCCGATGGGCTTTGGCATTTGCTCTCTTCGTCACTTTGTCTTCCAGCATTTCATTTTCTGAAAGTGACGAGGGAATATTCATGACAATAGGTAGGAGACTGGCATGCTCCTGGCTGATTAACTGGCGAGTCACTTGATGCTGATAAGTCACCAGTTCCGCTAATTGCTCAATTTGTTTGCCGAGAGCTTTGATCTTTCATTCCATTGTGAATTGGAACTTGGCATAATCCCATTTGTCATCACCTTCGTTGATGGTTTGGGAAGAATCACAGCTGAAGTTGGAACTCTGTCCATTGCTCCAATTAATCATGTTGACCTCTTCTTCTTTGTGTTGAGGAAGAGGGTTGTCTTGAACATGAGGCTGATCGGGTTTGGTTACTATGATCTCCCCATTGTCTATTAGGTCCTGGATCTTGTGTTTCAGGGCCCAACAATCCTGAGTATCATGTCTAGGTGCCCCGACATGATAAGAATATTTCCTAGCAGCATTGAAACCCCGTCCATTAGGGTTGGCTGGGGGAAGAAGATGCGTAATTTTCTTCTGTGTTGTCAGAAGATTAAGAATGTTCTCGAGAGTATCCCCTAAGGGTGTAAACACTCGATGGCGTTTGACTTCTCCACCTTTTGGTACTGGAGGGTTTGCAGACTGTGCTGGAAAGGGAGTGTAGTTTCTCCTTTGAATAGGCATGTTTTGATTTCTTTTCTGCCCCTGTAGTATCATGGAAACATCTTCCTCTTTCTTTTTATGGACCTTCTGGGGGTTGTTCCCATAATTTCCAGATTGGATGTGGTCTATAATAACTTTGAGTGCAGCTAGGTCTTGAATCTTTCCTGACTTCAATCCTATCTCAGCCATCTCCCCATGTTTAACCATTTCAGAAAACGGTTTGCCGATGCCGGCTAACACTCTCTCATAGAAGGGAGCTTCTTGTATGTCTATGAATGTCATGACCATTTCTGATTTTGTCATGGCAGGACTAACTTGGGCAGCCAGGCGTCTCCACCTTTGAGCATACTCTCTGAAAGACTCGTTAGATTGTTTCTTGATTTTGGTAATTTGATACTGATCAGGAGCCATCTGAGTTTAAAAACTGTATTGAATGAGGAAGGCATGTGCTAGGTCTTCCCAGCTGTGGATTTTGGAGTTGTCTAATCTTGTGTACCACGAACGGGCTTCTCCAGTTAGACTCTTTTGGAATAATTGCACTCTGAGCTTTTCATCCTCTGCATAGGATCCAAGTTCTCCAATAAATACTTTTATATGTGTATAAGGATACCTTAACCCATCATATTTTTCAAAGTCAGGAGTTTTAAATTCTTCTGGATAATGAACACCAGGAAAAATACATAGATCAGCATATGAAACACTCCCGTGTGTTCCAATTCCTTTGATAGCGCGAAGGGTGTCTTCCATTTGGAGGACTTTCTTTTTGATGTCACCATTGTCTGGATCTCCAGTGTGATGGGCAGCATCATGAGTTTTGTTGGTTGTATCTAACTGTGGTTCCGGTATGGTAATGACCGGGTTTCCCCCTTATGTGGAGGGCTCAGTATGTACGAGTATTTTCTGACCTTGTGTAGACTAGTGTAATTCTTTTAATAGAAACAACCAAATCAGAATCTGCTTTTACTTAATCCGTCAATTCTTTATGGAAATCGGATTAAGTTCACCGCCGGATGACGACATGATTGATTATGGCATGTTGCCTTTTTGGACTTTAATGGGGTGATAGGTCCGATTAATTCCCTAAAGAAAGACTTGGCATAGTTTAGTCCTTTGGGAAGGTGTATAATAACATGCTATGTGATGTGTCCATTTTAGGAATTTTATCCTGCAAAATGGGTGTCAGCTGTTTGTAGCATGTATGTGGACACATTGCTTCATATTTCTCATTACATGGAGATAGATACGAAATGAAATTACAAGTAATTGAAATGAGAGCATGGAGAGACTTTCCTCCATTTTGGGTTTATCAGAGGCTGACCTATCTTAGGTTACTCTCACGGGTTTTTGGCATGAAGGTTCCCAAATCATCGCAATCTACTAGACGGGAAGTTAATCCGGTCTTTCAACTAGAGCGAATTTGGGTGGTGCCTTTCCTGAGCCTCGGAGAATTAGTCTTCTCACGAGTCCAGTAATCAAACACCGACGGGATAGCCTCCTGGTGGAGGGACCACACAACATACATTCACATACATCGCGTCTCACCGTATGAAATAATGACATGTGCGAAGCACTAATATCATAAACAGTTTATAGTGCGAAGCACTAGCATCACACGTAGATATGATGCGAAGCACTAAGTTCAAACAAGACATGCATTCGTACACATTCATCCAATGTAAATGCAACATCCATACACAAGCAAATAACAGTTTGGAAAAGATTGCAATAGCGGCTTAAGTCCTCTTACTGGAGTTCCCCAGCAGAGTCGCCACCTGTCGACTTCGGGATTTTTGGGTGTCCCTTTCCGTTACTTGTTCTTTGGTGTTCTCATTTTAGGTGAGATTTGTTTGAAAAAAACAAGTGCAAAAGGTCTGACATGTATGATGTCGACGATGGGACTGTTAAGAGTCACTAGTTGGTTTTTTAAATTGTTGTACCAACACAACCGATAAAAGGTTTGCACATTATCCCAGTGATGTGACACTGATATACGGGTCGGCGAAACCGAGATTCGTTTAGGGTCCGGGGACTTGGTTATGCGGGGGAAGGTGTTAGGCACCCCCCGACATCCGTGTTACCACGGTGACCGCCTCTTTTCAAGAAACTATTATTTGAGTATGTGTGTGTGTGTGGGTCAATGTACTATTATATGAAAGCTGTGCGAGGCCTCGTTCGAACCTATATACACAAGATTTGAATTTATGTAAAAATTCAGTTTTTAGCAAGATATGGCAGTGATGTTTTATAAAAGAGGTTTTTCAAACCCTGATGCTCAATAGGAATTGAGACCTTTTACACTCCCATTTTTATTAAGTGATCGGATGGATTGATTTTTTTTTACGGATGTGAGGCATCCGTATAAAAATAATATATAAAAATAATGTCGACTTCCTCGTGGGTATGGAAACCATCTGAGGAAATTCAAACATCGCAGAATAATTTACAAGCTGCTTACAGCTGAAAATGTCCATCACGGGAACTGAATCTAGATCCAATGGGATGAATCTGTGATCACATGATTCCTAGGCGCACGGAATGTTGCAATTTCTTTAAAAGCAATAAGCAGGTATATATATATAAGCGGTAAATATATATATATACATACATGATCACCAACCACGAAGCACCTCCACGGGGGATCAGAAATATAAATAAAGCTGTTAAAAGCTATAATATTTATCAATCGCCACGAAGTAAACTCCAGCGCAGATTTAAATGTAAAGAAAGTCAGAAGCGATCAAGCGCCACGAAGGAAACTCCAGCAGATTTAAAATATATATATATATATAAAAGCAATAAACGCACCGGATATAAAATCCAGGTTCATCGAACAGAGTTCGACCACAGTTCATATATATATATAAGCGAGTAAACGCACTGCATCAAAGTCTAGGATCATCGAACAAAATCGACTACACAGCTTAATATATATAAGTATATATATATATATATATATATATATAAAGCGAAGAACGCATAGCATCAAGTTCAGGCTCAATCGAGGCATAACTCGATAATGTTAGTCAATATATATATATATATATATATATATATATATATATATATATATATACTGGACTAGAATGAAACCACTTGATCAAGTCCCGCAAAAGCAAGCAACACGACTCTCAACGTGTAGAAGGGTGTGTGCACAGATGAAGAGAAAGACTCTAAAGTGTGTGAGAAGGCGTACAACTGACTGATAAAAAAGGCTTCTATATCTTTAGAGTGGGTAAACACTAGCTTATGTGGGTACAAAAGAGGCTATATATGAGCTCACAGGTGTTTGAAAGTGAGAAAATACACTGTATGGCAGGTGCAGAGAAAATTGTGCAGGGTTTCCCCGTCTTTTTTCTGTTAAAAATCAGCACCCTAAGCCCTCTATTTATAGGAAATATGAGCCACAGGTGTACCTGCGGCTGAGCCGCAGTTGTACCAGAGGCGGGTCGAGTCAGCCCGGTCTTGTCGGGTCGGGTCATCTCAAAGTACGTGCACTCAGGCATTGTAATGTCCACTCGGATTTTGAGAACTGCAATCCAAACATCCGTTTTGAGGTATTCAGGACCTATTTTGACCACTGTTGTTTAGAGAGTTAGACGATGGCATGGGATTAGAGCTTGTATGCACGGTCATTGAAGATGGGACGATGCCCTCCGATCTTCAAGCTTCAACTTTCATCCATTATCCCGCACAATAGTCACTCGGGATTGGTTAGCCTTGTGGGACATCGTTGCGTAGAGACGAGACGTGGCATCGTTTTGGACGAGATGACGATGTTTCCCCTCACCGGTGTTATCGTCGGATTGGGCCGATAAAGTAGACGTTACTCAGACTTCGCTGAGATTGGACTGCTGCATTTGTTGAAGGTCCTCATTGTCATCTTTGAGGTGTGCCTGTCTTCCCGATGTTATTGTCGGGTTGGTACAGTGTATCTTGTTGTGAGTGCCGAGATTGAAGCTGATAGCATTTGAAACAAACATTTCCAGGGTTATCTATGAAACTGCATTTCTTGGGGTTATCACCAAGGTTGGTGGCTATTCCAATGGTTGGGACTGAGACTGGATACCTCGGGGTTATTTCCGAGATTAATCGGTCTTCTCTGGTGTGTGTTCTGGTATTGTATCTGCAGGTCTCGAGGTTAGATCTGAGGTTGAAATCGTTACTCACAGATTGCGATCCGGGGTTGATGTTGCACTTCCGGTAGTATCTTGTATGGATTTGGATTGTCTTTCAGGGTACTCTCTTAAAAGACGAATCTGTCCTCCTGCAATGTTAGTAACAATAGTACAGAAAATTTTGAGTGTCTACACAATGTTTCTGAGTTCAAACACGAAGTATGACTTCCATTCCGAGAATTTCACGAATTCGACGATTATCGTCCAATCGTGTGAATTTCGGCAAAACTTCATTACTAGTGAATACATTCATTTTATTAACTAGATATCTCAACTTATATGATACAACAACTTACATTCAAATTAGGTTATAGCTTATTTCTTATGAGTTCATAACTTAACAAATTATACACTACAAAACTTTCATTTCCTTATGACTTACTCTTAATTAAGTCATTTAAGCTATATGCTTACATCTTATTATTCATACCAACTTCTTAAGTTAACCATATGACAAGTTCATAGGTGTATTCCATAAATTCATAATTTATTAGGCTCAAGTTCATTGCTTAACCATTCCTCATATGTTCTTAGCATATAAGTTCATTAGGTTACACTTCTCTTATCACCCTACTATGATAGAGATGGAAGATATATATATATATATATATATATATATATATATATATATATATATATATATATATATATATATATATATACGAAAAGAGCCTTGCCTTGATGAATTAGTCCTTCTTCTTCTTGGAAAATCTAATAATGGAAGTTAACTTCAAAGTGCTTATTAGCTCTAACAAATAAGTTGTTTGTGTATTGGATGAAAACTAACAACCAACAAATGAATTCAAGGGCTTGCTATTTATAGAGCTTTCAAAGCTAGGGCATAATGGTCATTAAGACCATCCACCTTCTTACTATTCCTAACTTAAGGCCTAAGTCATCTTGCTCATCACTCATTTTTCTTGCTCATCACATAAAGCACCTGGTTACTAATTCACCCATGGGTTGCCCCATGAATCTTGCTTTACCCATTAGATCATCCTTTGCGCTTAGATTTAACTAATTAGATTATTCTTGTGGGCTTGCTTTGATTTACTTTGGGCTTATCTTAATAAACACTTGGGCTTAACATCAATCCACAAGCTTATGGACTTGTACTACATACACAATCCATAATTTCATTCCATTCGAATTTAATACTTCTCAATTTAAGTCCGCATGCGAAATATTGCGTTTTCCATACTTGGATTATTATTACATAATTTATCTCGCCTTGATATTATAACGTTACGTATTTCTCGGAAATTCAAAATTAATTCCCGAGTGTTAAATGATGAATAGTGTTTTTTCGTAAAATTTCTCGGAAAGCTTTTATTTTCGTCTTGGAAATTCAAACACTTTAATTCTCTTACGGGGTTCAAATACTACGATGTTCCGACGTTTCTAGATTATAGAATGACATTCATCTTACTAACACATAATAATAACAAATAATATTATTTTATTCATTATTTAATTCTTTCAAGTATTTTACAAAGGGTCCAAATTTCTCGGTCGTTACAAATAATGGTACAAGGTACATGGCTGATGAGTTATAGCTGATTGCTATAAATTATTGGGTATGTGGGATAATCTAGAGTTGGTTAAAACTCAAATTTTAGCAAGATTAGCAAGCAACATAATAAAGAATTGCAGAAGGGCTTTTAGGTCATTAGGCTTGCAAATTTAAGGGCAAACTAGTAACTTGTCAAACCCTTAGGGTTTGACCCTTAGGATTTAACCCTAAGGTTTGGCACAAAAATGTTTTAGGATTTCTAATTAGGGTTTGAAATAAAATAAGAGTTTACTAAATATAATTAGTTTTTTAATTCCATTACTTGAACATTTAAGGTTTAAAATCCACTAATTAGCATTAAGGATTACAATTAGCCATTAGGGTTTATAAATTTCAAATTAGGGTTTATAATGTAAATATTAGGGTTTATAATGTAAATATTAGCCATTATGTTATGTGGTATAATGTAAAATTAGCTAATTACTATTTAAGGTTTCTAATTTTAGAAAATAGGGTTTTAAATCATTAATTAGGGTTTTCCACATAATAATTAGGGTTTTCCTAATAAAAATTAAATTCTAATAATACATATCATATACCACATAACATAATCACTAAACAGATTTTAAAGTCTCATGTAACTTCAAAATTAGGGTTTGTCAATAAAATTAGGGTTTTGCATGTTACATTAAAACTGTTTCACACATTAACCTTACACACAGAACATACATATTTATAACACTGAAATATAATTAATATTATCTTATTATCTTTTTTCCTTATTCCAAATCCAGAATTATGGTTTGGATTCCATATCTAATTTATCTCATATATATATATACCATTATTAATTAAGTTATAATAATTAACTTAATTAATCTGAAATAATATAACAAAATAATTATTATAATAATTTATAATCATTTCATATATTATGTATATAATATATAATCATATTTTCATGGATAATAAATAATAAAAAACATATATACTATAAAATTAATTATTATATGAATATACTTTATAATTATCAATAATTCTAAAATAAAATAATTTGTAATATTTAATGTAATAAATAAATTTTATTTATCACCTATATATATATACGCATTACCTGCCACATATCTCCACACTTAAAATAATAATAAATAAAAAAATATTTATATGAAAAATTTCTTATTTATTTATATAGAAAATATCGGGTTATTACATTCACACTCTCTTATAAAGATTTCGTCCCCGGAATCACCGTTTTAAAACTTATACATACAAGGGTACCTAGTATACATAGTCATTGTAAGTAGATCTCGATCATAATTGATTGAACTGATCTTTAACTATTCAACATAAAGATTATCTATCTAATTAAACAGAAATTTGATTTCTAAAAGAACTCAAATTCCTCCTTCAAAATTTCTTTATAAAATAATTTATTATATATAAGAAAATCATATATAAAAAAATAAAATTTATACGAATAATACCTAGAGTTGCATCCCCAGCTGCCACGGTATCTTGAACTGTCATGTTGGAGACTGTTGCGGTTGATTCTGTTGGTTTGTTTGTTGAAGATGGTCCCGTGGTCGCCAGCGTCCTGCTACTTTTCCTTGTATTATTGCTTCCTGCCTCCATTCTCCTTTTCGAACAGTCCTTCACCTTATGCTCTGTCGATCCACTAAATCCTTGCAGTACGACTGCCTTTGAAGTCTTTGAAGTTTTTTGATCGATTATTTAGCTGATTTCCCGTGGTTGGTATTCCATTATGTATAGCATGAGCGACCAATTCGCAAAATTCTGAATCGGGTCTGGTTGTCCTCCAGATTTATTGACATGTTCTTCTGTCCTTTGGTTTCGTTTTTGTCTTGGCCGCATTATCATAAATTATTCTTTATTAACTTTACATTCTAAGCCTTATCGTATACGTTTAATCATGTATTCAAAATATTAGATTTTGAAAATTTGGTTTACTGTATTAACCAGTGTTCCAATAATAATTACTCAACTTATTTCATTAATCCAACATAGATTAATATTCACAACACTTGACATACTATAGTACATACTGCTTTAAACATCCGATATCCCTTTGTGACTCAAAAGTCGGGATTTGCTGCCACAACTTATTCGAAAGTTGAGAATATTACCTTATACAGACATACCTATCATATACACAACATAAAATCATACATAATCAAGTAATACTAATACTACTTATTTCTTACGCCCTCACCAAGGATCAATTACTTAGTATTCAATATATTCCTATTATCCTCAATAATCCTTTCATGCATAACTATACCAAATTCATCAAACTTACCACACATTATGAGTTTAAGAACTCACCACAATCATATGAGTTTACGAACTCGAGTTTGACCATATACTCTCTAACTATACTCTACCTATATGTTATACTACCGTTTCTGAATCCAGTACTACATTTTTCCAGTATAATCACCTCATCAGGGTTGCTTTCAATATTAGCCTCTATTTCAGCTATTGGCTTTGACATTGGCTCAGTCATGGAGGTTGACTCCTTCTTTACGATCTAAGGGTATCCTAATCCTTTTCTATCTGATAGATACACAAAAACTATCTTGATTAGTATGTAGTATATACACACAAAAAATAATAATTTTATACAAGTTATCTTTTATTTTCTTTAACGATGAATTTATTTAATTCATCTCATTTTAAACTAAATGAGTTATTTATATTTTTAACGTTTCCCTCTATTTTAAGGTTATAGCCTAAGGTCTATCCCACCTAAGGTTTCTAACCATAAAGTTCTGATACCAACTTGTAACGCCCCCAAATTCAGGTACTTGAAACCCGAACTCGGTGCTTTACAATACCATTTCTATGAGCGGAATAATACTAATAATAATAATAATAATATAAATACCAAACTTAATTTACATAAATATCAGAGTCTAAACCCAAGTATGCAACCTTTACTACATTCATTACATGATAGATAATACATATCAATGTCTTAATAAAGTTATACTATTACATAGAATATACCATTAATCTTATTCTGTTTGCTATCCTTTTCCATTATTCTTGTCCGAACCTTTTGGTTGTTCACACTAAGCTGAAAACATTTAAATTAAGCAAAGATGAGCATTTGGGTTCCCATCAAGTAATAACAATTATAAATATTAGCTGAAAGGATTAAATGTTTTCTTTGTACGACACTTCTACAACTAATCAACAGTTGTGAAGTAAGTTGAACCAATAATAATAACATAACAATTCTATATCAAAATTTTGAAACTACGTACTGACTATAAATAGGTATTGGTCGACAGATTATGAACATTATTTTCAATTTTTTGATAAGGTTTAGCAGAACTTCATTCGCAAACCGTCATAACTTACGGGCGCGAGGGTGATCATCCCAATGTGCCATGTATTGATCAACACTGCATGCTAGAACGATATTATCGTTCATCTTATCCGCCTTTGGCGCACAAAAGTTTTCCCAGATTAGGAATGTTCATACTTAGTCGAGAATCCGAACCAAATAAATTTTATTGGATACAATAAAGTTCTATCATATTCAACAATATTTCTAAATCTTTGTCTAGCAGGGTAAAATAGCTTAGATGACTTTTAATTAAGGTATACATAATGGAATATAATAAGTATATCTATCAACATGTGATTAAATACAATGATTATCCAAGTGGAGACACTTGTATAACCATATTTAGAAATTAACGAACAGAATAAATATCTGAATTATACAATAATATTGTACTGATAAATAATGATAGGGTACATAATTGATAACAATAGATTTAATATTCTGGCACAATGATAATATAATTCTAAAACTTTCTTACTTATGTCAATTGCATAAAGGAAATGCAAAGGTAGGATACTTGTCTGGGCTTACTTAATAAGATCATTCTATCAATTAGAATAACATATCGTAACACATAATACTGCTTATTGCAGTCAGCACATAACATAATCACATTGTCACACATGTTTAACAATCATTTGATCACAAACAGACACATATATAGACAATTTATCTAAGTCCAAAATAATTTCTGAAACATTTCGATGTACCGACGACTTTATCGGGTAAATATCGAGTCTAAAACTCTATCCTGTAGTTCAATACTTGAAAATATCAGTCATATTATTTTTAATTTACTTATAATAATTTTCAATTAATTATTATAATTTATCATGATTTTTAAAACACCGGAATCATTATTAAATGATTTAAATATTAAATAATTCTATTATCATTAATATTTAATTAATATTAAATTATTAATGAAACCATTGCCAAAATCTTAAAGTTATTTATAATAACTTAAAATACTTTTAAAATATTAATATTACCTTAAATGATTTTTAAAACATTTAAAATCATTTTTAAATAATTACCATTAAGATTAAAGTATTAATGTATTATTTATCAAAATATTAAAAGTCTTTATTTATAACTTCAAATATTTTTAATTCATTTATTTCCTTTTAAATAAATAAAACCATTTTTAAATTATTTGTTTAATATTATTATTAAATAACTCTAATATCATTTCATATTAAATTATTAATGAAATTTACCTTTATATATCAAAAGTTATATTTTATAACTTGGAATATTTTTAAAAAATTATTTTCATTTAATATGATTTTTATAATATTAAAATCATTTTAAAACTAATTTATTTAATATAATTATTAAATAAATCTAATATCATTAATATTAAATTATTAATATTTTTCATGACAAAATATCAAAAGTTATATTTTATAACTTAAAATATTTTTATAACCTTTAAATCATTTTATATGATTTTTAAATCATTAATTTTATTTTTCATAATTTATTTAATACATCTATTAAAAACTTAATTATCATTCATATTAATTTATTAATGAAATTCATCACAAAATATTAAAAGTCATTAAAAATAACTTAAAATATTTTCTTATATCATAATAATTTTAAATGATTTTCAAGTATTAAAATCATTTTTAAATAATTTATTTAATATAATAATTAAATAATTTAAATACCTTTAATATTTCAAAAATATTAAATATTTATGAAATATATTAAAAATTATTAAAAACTAATTTTCAGACTTTAAAATAATTGTTAATAATTTATTATGTATTTTTAATAATTAAAAACTATTTTTTATTTATTAAATATAATATTATTTTCAGAAATTATACGTCGCTAAAAGTGGCTTTAGTGACAAAACTGTCGCTGATTTTGTTCTTCAGCGAACCCAGATCTTCATAGCCGGTTTGCAGGGTTACTAGTTTGACCAAGCTTAATTCGTAAACTGTAATGTTTCTGGGCATGTTGGTGGTCAGTTATTGTAGTGCTAGTTCAAGACTACACGAATCAACAACAAACATGAGTTGATCTGGGCTTTTGATCTGTTAGTGGATTTCTTGAGGCTTGGTTTTGGAACTGAATCACTTGATATTTTCGGAGGTTTGGGTGAGAGAGAAGTGAGTTGAGTGTTTGGAATTAATTGAGCAAGAATGTGGCTTTTTCTCTCTCTTGATCTATATAAATAATTGTACAAGGCACATGGCTGATGAGTTATAGTTGATTGCTATAAATTATTGGGCATGTGGGATAATCTAGAGTTGGTGAACAACTCAGATTTTAGCAAGATTAGCAAGCAACATAATAAAGAATTACAAAAGGGCTTTTAGGTCATTAGGCTTGCAAATTTAAGGGCAAACTAGTAACTTGTCAAACCCTTAGGGTTTGACCCTTAGGATTTAACCCTTAGGGTTTGACCCTTAGGGTTTAACCCTAAGGTTTGGCACGAAGATGTTTTAGGATTTCTAATTATGGTTTTGAAAAAAAATAACAATTTAGTTTCCAAAAATATAAATTAGATTTTACTAAATATAATTAGTTTTGTAATTCCACTACTTGAACATTTAAGTTTTAAAATCCACTAATTAGCATCAAGGATTACAATTAGCCATTAGGGTTTATAAATTAAAAATTAGGGTTTATAGTGTAAATATTAGGGTTTCTAAAAATTAGGATTTCTAAATATTAATGAGGGTTTCACTAATTAATATTAAATTCTATAATACTTAACCTTAATCATAATAACATAGTTACATAACAGTCTCGAACTCATAATTGAGTTTCAAATTAGGGTTTTCACTTAGTAATTAGCTAATTACTATTTAAGGTTTCTAGTTTTAGAAAATAGGGTTTTAAATTACTAATTAGGGTTTTCCACATAATAATTAAATTCTAATAATACATATCTTATACCACATAACATAATCACTTGACAGATTTTAAAGTCTCATTTGACTTCAAAATTAGGGGTTGTCAGTAAAATTAGGGTTTTGCATGTTACATTAAAACTGTTTCACACATTAACCTTACACACATAACATACATATTTATAACACTGAAATATAATTAATATTATATTATTATCTTCTTTCTTTATTCCAAATCCAGAATTAGGGTTTGGATTCCATATCTAATTTATCTGTCATATACATACCATTATTAATTAAGTTATAATAATTAACTTAATTAATCTAAAATAAATTTATATAACAAAATAATTATTATAATAATTCTATAATCATTTCATATATTATGTATATGATATATAATCATATTTTCATCAAAATAAATAATAAAAAACATTTGTACTATAAAATTAATTATTATATGAATATACTTTAAAATGATCAATAATTCTAAAATAAAATTATTTGTAATAATTAATGTAATAAATAATTTTTATTTTTCACCTATATATATAGACGCATTACACCGCCACATATATCCACTATTAAAATAATAATAATAAAAAAAAAATTTATATGAAAAAATTCTTATTTATTTATATAGAAAATATCGGGTTATTACATTCACCATCCCTTATAAAGATTCCGTCCCCCGAATCATCGTTTTAAAACTTATACATACAAGGGTACCTAGCATACACAGTCATTATAAGTAGATCTCGATCATAATTGATCGAACCGATCTTTAACTATTCAGCATAAAGATTGTCTATTTAATTAAACAGAAATTTGATTTCTAAAAGAACTCAAATTCCTCCTTCAAAATTTCTTTATAAAATATTTTATTATATATAAGAAAATCATATATAAGAAAATAAAAGTTATATGAATAATACCAGGAGTTGTATTGTCAGATCCTAAATTTATGCAATTAAAGTATTCAATTTTCTTATAATTATTATTTTATTTCGTAAATGGTTAAATTGATAAAAGGTTAAAGTTAAGGGTGATATGTGAAAATTTTGCAAAGTATGCAAGTTGTTATAAAATATTCGTTAGATCGGAAATATTCTTTTATCGGGAATATCCGTGACGACTTTATAATCATTGGTGGACCCCACAACCAAGTATTGTCATAGTAAGAAAAAATGTAATTATCTTTTTATAGAAATAACTACGAAAAGTGTCACCGTTAAAACTGTTGAACTACCTGGTAGTAAAAGTACAGTAATACGTGTGGTTGCATAGTATCACATGGTATTGATTATTGATGCTTACGTAAGAAGTCACTCAGTTATACTCAATTATTGCTACAATAATTGCTGCATCATATCTCTCATATTATTGATTCAATTATTGTCACAAAGATCATCCAGATAATATTTATTATTATTAAATCAATAATTGAGATGACAAAGTTATTCATATTATTATTTACAAAATTGACAATGTCTAGAAGTTCTGTCAAGGAGAGGTTTGGTCACCTAATTGCGCGCCAATAAGGAGAAATTCTTATCAGAAAGCTCTCTCTTTCCTTGGAATGACCTGGTTGTTAAATATTGATAGTTATAATATTAATGATGAATAAGTTCGTGTTGATTAAAGATGAAATTGATAGTTCCATTGTGTGGGAATTATTAGTGTTAGTGGAAATTGACATTTATTTCGATAATAATTGATGTCTGGAGGTTATATTGATCAATCGGGTAATTAACCGAATAAATGAGCATTTAATTGCTATTAATTCACATGCTTATAACTATGTGTTCACATGTGTGTACTATTGATTTGCATGATTTACTATTAGGGGAGTTGGTGTAAGATTGATAATACTTGCATGACTAAATTAAAAATGGAGGTATAGTTGAAGGTACTATACTGTAATTAGTTTTTTCACATGATTATACTATTGAGTCACATGAATGAACTATTAATTCACATGATTTACTATTAGGGGAGGTGGTGCAAGTTTGATAATACTTGCATGATTAAATTAAAAATGAAGAAAAAGAGGACGGTATTATACTGTAATATTTCGAGCACCAAAACGTGCAATTATCGAAACTATATTTTCCTATAAATAGAAGCTCATTCTTCCTTCATTTCTCACCAATTCACTAAAAGTATAGAGCAATTATTATAGAGAGAAAGAAGAAGAGAAGTCTGCTACCTCACTATTCTAGTATCCAGTTTTCTTCTAAGGTAAGGGGTATTATTTCTTTCGTATTCATGAAGAGAGTTATTTTCTTTCAATACTCGTAAGGGTTGTTATTCCATTCTTTATTATTCTGTTGGAATAACCTGTCTGTCCGGTCTATCGCATGTCTGGTGAATTCTTCTGTTACTCCATTCTATATTATTCCGTTGGAATAACCTGTCTGTGCGATCTATCGCATGCATGGTGAATTGTTCTGTTATTCCATTATTTATTATTCTGTTGGAATAACCTGTCTACGTGGACTACTGCATGCATGGTGAATGACCCTTCGTATTCATTCTTTATTAAATTGTGGAAATGATCTGTCTACTTGGATTACCGCATGTCGGGTGAAAATCCATTTGCAGTTTCGTATATTCTATTATACTCGAATGAGATATCATTTCTTTTGTACTCGTCATGGAATATCATTTTGTTTGGTGTTTTTCTTTTATGAGTTACTACTCATAGGTTACTATTCACTATAGTATTATTCACTCGGGTATTCGGGCTACTTTTTGTGTCGGAGTACTATTCACGAGTTACTATTCACGGGTTACTATTCACCTAATTACTATTCACTCTAGTATCATTCACTCGGGTATTCAGGACACTTTTTGTGTCGAGGTACTATTCCTGAAGTATTATTTACGGGGTACTATTTACCCGAAAAATATATTTCTTTTCTGTCTAAATTATTTTTGGTACATGAATATTATTCTTGAATTTTACTCCACAAAGCAGTATCATGTTGACAATTTGAACGTTATTGAATTCTGGATAAATTAAATTATAAATCTTTAAAATTTATCCTTGAACTTGTTTTATTGAATTGTTATGTCATGGTCAACATCATCATGATTATATTGTGATGAAAGTCATCTTTGTCTTACGTGCATAGATGGACTTGGTATGATTATGGCCAGGGATTATTCAGTAAAATCATGACCGTAATGTAACGAATGATGTGGTAAAAGTCTTCATTGGCCTGTAGTTCATTGATGGACAGTTGTTGGTATGATTATGACTAGGGATTATTCGGTATAATCATGACCATTGATGATTACATGAATATCCTTGGCTGTGGTGCAGGGATGATTCGATTTATTAAGCTGAGTTACAGCGATAAAGTTGATGAAAAACTTTTTAAATCATAGAAGATAGTAGATTTTATGCTCTACTTGACTCTTCTAATGGATTGCTTATTCCGCTGCAGTTGTTGATCTAAAACTTGTTGTCTATTATATTCTATCAGTTGCTATACTATTGAAGGCTAAGGATAATTTATTCTGCATTATCTTAGTCATGATATTCTTACTGGGCTAGTTGAGCTCACCCTTTTGCTTCACTGTTCTCTTCAGGAAATGAGAATATTGTTGGGACGAGTTGGGGAACGGAGTGACGGTCCAGATGATAGTATTAGTAGTCCTCACTATTTTGTTAAATAGTGTGACAATAATTGTAATGAGGACTCCATTGAGTGTGGATATTGTCTAGAAGGCAATATTCTTATTTAAACTCTCAGCTATGTTTTGTCGTATTTTGCACGACAGTTGTATAATTAAGTTTGTATTTGATTTATGTACCGTGTATCTGGCGACTTAGGATAGGTGATGTATACCTGTTTTGGGGGCATAACAGTTTGTATCAAAGCTTCGGGATATGATCCCTGGCTGTGATGTGAGACAAGAACTAGGAGGGGAGAGAAGAACTAGGCTGGCTGTGATGTCGCAGTACGAGGCTAAGTTTGCCGAGTTATCCCGGTTTGCATCCCATTTGGTCGATAATGAGGAGCGAATGACACGAATGTTTTTAAGAGGTTTGAAACCCGAAATACGTCAATACCTTATTTCTCACAAACTTTGTTTATATTCAGATGTTGTGAATATGGCTCAGTTATTGGGGCGCGATAATGAGTCAGCACAACCAAAAGGCAACGACCAACAACACGATAATAATTGTACCGGTGGCAACGGTCATCGGAACAATGATAACCATCGTGGGGGAAATTATCACCCCAAGAATGGTAACCACTTTGGTGGTAATCATGGCCAAGATAATAGAAGTGGAAATTTCAAGAAGAGAAGGTTCAATAATGATGGAAAGACAACAAAGACAAAGACTGTTAAGGAAGGAGAATGACCGCTGGTCGTATGCTTCAAATATGGAGGGGAGGGACATATCAGTCCAAACTGCGTGATGCAGTCCAAAGCATGTTACAATTGTGGAAAAGAAGGTCACCTAGCCCGATTTTGTTGTGCACCAAAGTCAAGTCCAAATTGGGGCGGTGGTATAAAAGCGGATCTGGACAAAACAAAGTCGGTGGTTTTTAGGAAGAGCATTTTTGTGACTTCTCAAAAAAGCGAAATAAGTAAACGAAGTTAGCACCAAGTTAGTTAATTATAAATTCTTGTGAAGTCTATACCTTGTTAGATACCGGTTCTACCCATTCTTTTATCTCTCTTGTTTGCGCTCAACGTTTAAATTTGACTCCGGAGAGATTAGACTTTGACTTATCGGTTGAAACTCAGTTAGGAGAAACCTTCGTTACCTCCACTGTTTATAAGTCTTGTTTGATTCAAATTGACACTTTCACGTTACCTGTCGATCTTATCTCTTTAAAAATACTTGCCTTTGATACGATTTTAGGAATCGATTAGTTAACTACTCATCATGTTTTTCGTAAGGTTGTTAGCTTTTATATTCCTAACCAACCTATTATGTGAATTCAAGCAACCAAACCACTAAAGTCAATCACTGTCATATCAAGCCATAAGTAAAGAGTCTAGAGCCTTTATCTGGTGACTTCCTTGTGTGGAATGCACCAAAGCCAGACTATCCGTAGGGGACATTGTGAATGACGATGACAAGTTGATAAGTATTAATGTGACGTACTGTCCAAGTCTTGGATGAGAGTCACGGTTTTGAATGATATTTCTATTGTTAATAAATTTCCTGACGTATTCTTGAAGACTTCCTAGCCTACCCCTAGAGTGTGAAATCGAATTTTGTATTGACCCCAATACAAAACCGATTTCTAAAACTCTTAAATATTTCTTCAACCAAAATGAACGTATAATGCGCCAAGGACGTTGGCTTGAGCTGTTGAAGATTACGATTATACCATTCAATATCATCGTGGAAGAGCGAACGTAGTAGCTGACGCGTTGAATAGAAGATCGTATGCGTTTACGAGTACGATATTGTTAACACAAAGACCTATTTCGTATAACTTACAAATGATGAAGATAGAGTTAAAGACTCTAGGGACCCACGTGAAGTTACAAATATACGATTATAATCGACTTTAATTGATAAAGTTAAAGCCGCTCAAGCTACATACTCAGAGCTGATGAATGTGAAGAAGAAGGTTCAAGAGGGCGTTATTCTAGAAGCAAGAATCGACGAAGAGAGGAAATCTCAACCCTTGATTTAATTGGCCCATTTGAAATCCTCGATCTAGTAGGAACTATGGCCTATAGACTCGTTCTACCACCAAGTATGTCGCATTTTTCACGTATCGATGTTACGTAATTATGTGGACGACCCGAAGCACATTATGGAATTAGAACTAGATGAGATAGCAGAAGATTTAACGTACGATGAGATACGTGTTAAAATCTTGGATAAGAAGGATCATATTCGACACTCAAAAGTTATACCTCAAGAGTTGGAATATGAAATGAAGTCAAGGTATTCTCACATCTTCGGCATACCAGGTACGTACGTAAATTTCGACGGCGAAATTTCATAAGGAGGGGAGATTGTAAGACCCCAAATTTTATGAAATGAAAGTATTCATTTTTCTTATAATTAATATTTTATTTCGTAAATGGTTAAATTGATAAAAGGTTAAAGTTAAGGGTGATATGTGAAAATTTTGCAAAGTATACAAATTGTTATAAAATATTCGTTTGGTCGGGGAATATTCTTTTTGTCGGGGAATATCCGTACAACGACACAATCATTGGTGGACCCCATAACAGAAGTATTGTCGTAGTAAGAAAATGACAAAATTATCTTTTTATAAAAATAACGACGAAAGTGTTACCGTTAAAAGCTGTTGAACTACCCTTAGTAAAAAAGTACAAAGATGTCTGGCGTGGTTTCATAGTAGCACACCAGTATGATTATTGATGCTTACGTAAGAAGTCACTCGGTTATACTCAATTATTGCTCACGATAATTCTTTGCATCATATCTCTCATATTATTGATTCAATTATTGTCACAAAGATCATCTCGTGATAATATTTATTATTATTAAATCAATAATTGAGACGACAAAGTTATTCATATTATTATTTACAATATTGACAATGTCTAGAAGTTCTGTCAAAGAGAGGTTTGGTCACCTAATTGCGCGCCAATAAGGAGAAATTCTTATCGGAAAGCCCCCTTTTTTTCCTGGGAATGACCTGGTTGTTAAATATTGAGAGTTATAATATTAATGATGAATAAGTTCGTGTTGATTAAAGATGAAATTGATAGTTCCATTGTGTGGGAATTATTAGTGTTAGTGGAAATCGACATTTATTTCTATAATAATTGATGTCTGGAGGTTATATTGACCAATCGGGTAATTAACCGGATAAATGAGGAATTGTGACAACCCGAGAATTTTGAAATTTTTTATTAATTAATTTAAGGTTCAATATTAGAACCTAGAAAGAAAATAAGTGTATGCGTTTGATATTTTTAAGAAGGAGTTTTGAGGATTGCAAAATTCTGTGAAGGATTTAGGTGAATTATTCAGGATTAAGTGTATACATGATTATGTTCTGTGTATATGGTCAATTATGTGTTCAGAATATGGTTAAGGGTTGACCAGATAAACGATATCTGTAACCCTAAACCCTAAACCCTAAGGGTTTGGTCATTTACTAGAATGTCATTAAAATTAATTGCTAAAAATGTCCATTTTTCCATTTGTTGCATAATTGGACTTAACTTGCAAAGGTTGTCCTAGTGGAGTTGGTGAGCCACCCTAGCCTAGCATGTGATTGATATTTTCAGCAATCAACCATCCTTGCCATCCATTACATTGCATACAACATGTATATAGATTAAAGAAAGAGAAAAGTCTCACTTTACTTTTCATTTTTGACAAAGCCATTCTTTCTCTTCATTTTCGAGATTTAGAGTGAGAAAGGGAGATAAGTTAAGCACATATCATCTCTTAGCCTACCAATATTAGAAATCAATGGTCAGATTCCAAGATCCAAACTAGAAAGGTATAAACCTTCAAAATTCGAAATCTTTAGATTTTATGTTAGATGATATGTTTTGTTGTTTATATATGTGTTAGAGGGTGTCACTTGATGATCTGGATTGCAAAAACTTAGATCCATAACATCAAAGTCCTCGAATCTAGCATTTTGTGAAATCTGGAAAAACTAGAAAAAGTCGTTTGACATCCATATGTCAGACCTCATAAATCTGTGTGTATTAGATGTTTAGTGTGGGTTTTGTTTTGGACTTGTTCTCTGCCATGTAGGCTTTCATCTGGAACTTGAATTAAGGTTATAACATGTTTAGATTTCATTTTATAATCAGTCAAACTGAGTTGACCGGCCACGAAACTTGGTTTCTGGGTAAACCTTGAATTTCCAGAACGCCTGACAAGTTTTTGCAGTCGCTAGATCTTGCTATGTTTAAGTTGTTATGTGATTTTGTTGGTTTTATCTTGTAGACTGACTTGCAGGCTATACATATATGCCTTTAGATCACTCAGATCCATAGCCTAATCGTAGAAATTAATGGTCAAACTATCGTTGACCAAACTGCTCAAGAACATTTCTGGAAAACCCAGAAATGTTCAAGAACAGTCTGGACTACTACTTTGACCGGCTCATATGTTTCATGTGTGATGTTGTTGAGTTTATATTATGTGATATAGTGGTACACTGACATACGGACTATAGACCGAAACCATAAAACCACTAAACTAATGACCAAAACCCTTAGATAATTGAGCTCAAAAGGAGACACTCGAACTGCCTTGGGTTTCTGGGTTACCCAGAAAACCCAGGCATGATCTGACAGTATGTTCCGGAGACCAAATCTTCATATCATGATGTTGTATGACTGAGTTGATTTTTAATGGTAGTGTTGCAAACTTACTACAACATAAACGTTTAATCAAGCCTAGATATCGTTAGGAACCTAGATCAAATGCTGGTCAAACCTCCTACCTTAGTGTCTGACTTGAAGGATCAAGAATAAATTGAAGAACACCTATAAGCGACGTTTACGTAAGCTATAGGCCCCTTTTTAATTATTTAATTTCTAAAAATGATTATTTTAATTAAATAAATAGAAAAAAATGATTTTTTAATTATTAAAAATACATAATAAATTCCAAAAAATATTTTAAAATATGAAAAATAGTTTTTAATTATTTAGAGTATATTTCATAAATATTTAATATTTTTGGAATATAAATGGTATTTAATTTATTTAATTATAATATTAAATAAATTATTTAAAATGATTTTAATACATGAAAAATCATAAAAATAATATTATGGTATAAGAAAATATTTAAAGATATTTTCGGTGACTTTTAATATTATGTGATGAATTTCATTGATTAATCAATATTAATGGTAGTTAACTTATTTAATAACTATATTAAATAAATTTTGGAAAAATAGAATAAATGATTTAAAAATTATATAAAAATGATTTAAGTGTTATAAAAATACTTTAAGTTATAAAAAATAACCTTTGATATTTCGTCATGAAAATATTAATATTTTAATATTAAAAGTAATAATCGGATAATAGATTTAAGTGTTTAAAAATCATATAAATATGATTTTAAAGTATTAAAAATACTTTGTGATATTATAAAATATATTATAATTTTATGACATGTATTTCATTAATATTTTATAATAAATAGATATTAATGATAATAGAATTTTGTGGTATTTAATTCAATTAAATATGATATTAATGATTGAAAACTTATGATAAATGATATTAATTATCCGAAAATTATTACGAGCTTGTGAAAATTATTTTGACTAATATTAAAATTATCTGAGATAATTGTTAAGTGTTAGGCAGAGTTTAATTGAACTTAAACTCAAAATTTTGTCCGACTAGACCGTCGGGATGTTAGAATTTTGTCGGATTCAACTCAGACTTAAATAGTCTGACATGAAGTTAAGTTTTATGTGCTGAATAGACTGATAGGGTTATGTGTTATGGTTATTCGATGTATATCTATATATATAATAGTATTATATTGTGATGATATTATTCTAATATTGGAGATCTATATTACTAATATTAGGTCTTCGAATAAAGCGTATAAATTACGTAGCGCTAATCAACGGTTCAGGCAAGTTTGTTTTTACTTAACTCTAATAAGAGTTGTTTCATTCTGATATGCTTATGGATAATCATTGCTGATTGCCATTATAAAATTGTACTTTGTACATATTGCATGTATAAGTCAGGTATGAGAGGCTGATCACCTTCATTACAAGTTGGTCCAGATACATTTGTTCATGTTCAATACTTGTTCAGTCAAAATTTTGTTCCTGCTAGTTCATAATTATATTGTTGAATTATAGCCAGCTTATTATTCACTCATTCAATCATGATATATCGTTATATTATTGAACTTAAACTTGCTGGGCAATTCTTATGCTCACCCTTGCTATATCATGATAAAATATTACAGATTAAGGCGAATGCATCAGATACAAGGAAAGGTTAAAGACAGTTCCAGATTAAAGTTAACGTGTGTAATTAGATTTATATAAGTATTGTATGATGATAATGTTATGTATTAGACAAGTGATGTATTGTGTATAAGTTAAGGTTACTCGACCTTAGGAAATAGTGTGTAAATGTATTGTATAAACAATTTATGTTTATATCTTCCGCAATAATAGTAATAGTGATAGAATGATCGAACCGGATATGCGGTGATTCGGGACCTCAGATTCGGGGCTCTCACAACAATTAATTGCTATTAATTCACATGCTTATAACTACGTACTCACATGTGTGTACTATTGATTCACATGATTTACTATTAGGGGAGTTGGTATAAGATTGATAATACTTGCATGACTAAATTAAAAATGAAGGTATAGTTGAAGGTACTATACTGTAATTAGTTTTTTCACATGATTATACTATTGAGTCATATGAATGAACTATTAATTCACATGATTTACTATTAGGGGAGGTGGTGCAAGTTTGATAATACTTGCAGGACTAAATTAAAAATGAAGAAAAAGAGGAAGGTATTATACTGTAATATTTCGAGCACCAAAACGTGCAATTATCGAAACTATATTTTCCTATAAATAGAAGCTCATTCTTCCTTCATTTCTCACCAATTCACTAAAGGTATAGAGCAATTATTATAGAGAGAAAGAAGAAGAGAAGTCTGCTACCTCACTATTCTAGTATCCAGTTTTCTTCTAAGGTAAGGGGTATTATTTCTTTCGTATTCATGAAGAGAGTAATTTTCTTTCAATACTCGTAAGGGTTGTTATTCCATTCTTTATTATTCTGTTGGAATAACTTGTCTGTGCGGTCTATCGTATGCCTGGTGTATTCTTCTATTATTTCATTCTTTATTATTCTGTTGGAATAACTTGTTTGTGCGGTCTATCGCATGCATGGTGAATTCTTCTGTTATTCCATTATTTATTATTCTGTTGGAATAACTTGTCTACGCGGACTACCGCATGCATGGTGAATGACCATTCATATTCATTCTTTATTAAATTGTGGAAATGATCTGTCTATGTGGATTACCGCATGGCAGGTGAAAATCCATTTGCAGTTTCGTATATTCTATTATACTCGTATGAGATATCATTTCTTTTGTACTCGTCAGGGAATATCATTTTCTTTGGTATTTTTCTTTTACAAGTTAGTATTCATAGGTTACTATTCACCCGATTACTATTCACTCTAGTACTATTCTCGGGTATTCGTGGTACTTTTCACGTCAGAGTACTATTCATGGGTACTATTCACCCGATTACTATTCACCCTAATATCATTCACTCGGGTATTCGAGACACTTTTCGTGTCGAGGTACTATTCACGGGGTACTATTCCCGAAGTACTATTTATGGGGTACTATTTACCCAAAAAATACATATCTTTTTATCCAAATTATTTTTGGTACATGAATATTATTCTTAAATTTTACTCCACAAAGCAGTATCATTTTGACAATTTGAACGTTATTGAATTCTGGATAAATTAAATTATAAATCTTTAAAATTTATCCTTGAACTTGTTTTATTGAATTGTTATGTCATGGTCAACATCCTCATGCTTATATTGTGATCAAAGTCATCATTGGCTAACGTGCATAGATGGACTTGGTATGATTATGACAAGGGATTATTCGGTATAATCATTATCGTAATGTAACGAATGATATTGTAAAAGTCCTCATTGGCCTGTAGTTCATTGATGGACAGTTGTTGGTATGATTATGACCATGGATTATTCGGTATAATCATGACCATTAATGATTACATGAATATCCTTGGCCGTGGTGCATGGATGATTCGATTTATTAAGCTGAGTCTCAGCGATAAAGTTGATGAAAAACTTTTTAAATCATAGAAGATTGTAGATTTTATGCTCTACTTGACTCTTCTAATGGATTGCTTATTCCGTTGCAGTTGTTGATCTAAAACTTGTTGTCTATTGTATTCTATCAGTTGTTATACTATTGAAGGCTAAGGATAATTTATTCTACATTATCTTAGTCATGATATTCTTACTAGGCTAGTTGAGCTCACCCTTTTGCTTCACTATTCTCTTCAGGAAATGAGAATATAGCTAGGACGAGTCGGGAAACGGAGTGACGGTCCAGATGATAGCATTAGTAGTCCTCACTATTCTATTAAATAGTGTGACAATAATTGTAATGAGGACTCCATTGAGTGTGGATATTGTCTAGAAGACAATATTCTTATTTAAACTCTCTGCTATGTTTTATCGTATTTTGCACGACAATTGTATAATTAAGTTTGTATTTGATTTATGTACCGTGTATCTGGTGACTCAGGATGGGTGATGTATACCCGTTTTGGGGGCGTCACATGCATCCCAAGCTGCCACGGTATCTTGAACTGTCATGTTGAAAACTGTTGCGGTTAATTTTGTTGGTTTGTTTGTTGAAGTTGGTCCCGTGGTCGCCAGCATCCCACTACTTTTCCTTGTATTCACGCTTCCTGCCTCCATTCTACTTTTCGAATAGTCCTTCACCTTATGCTATGTTGATCCACTAAATCCTGGAAGTACGACTGCCTTTGAAGTCTTTTAAGTTTATCGATCGATTATTTAGCTGATTTCCCGCGGATGGTATTCCATTCTGCATAGCTTGAGCGAGAAAATTCGCAAAATTCTGAATCGGGTCTGGTTTTCCTCCGTCTTTATTGACATGTTCTTCTGTCCTTTGGTTTCATTTTTGTCTTGGCGGCATTATCATAAATTATTCTTTATTAACTTTACATTCTAAGCCTTATCGTATACGTTTAACATACAACGCGAAATTTTCTATTCAAATAATCATGTATTCAAAATGTTAGATTTTGAAAATTTGGTTTACTGTATTAACCAGTGTTCCAATAAATAATTACTCAACTTATTTCATTAATCCAACATTGATTCATATTCATAGCACTTAACATACCATAGTACATACTGCTTTAAACATCCGCTATCCCTTTGTGACTCAGAAGTCGAGATTCGCTGTAATAACTTACTCGAAAAGTTGAGAATATTACCTTATACAGACATACCTATCATATACACAACATAGAATCATACATAATCAAGTAATACTAATACTTCTTATTTTTTACGCCCTCACCAAGGATCAATTGCTTAGTATTCTATATATTCCTATTATCCTCAATAATCCTTTCACATATAACTATACCAAATTCATCAAACTTACCACACATTATGAGTTTAAGAACTCACCACAATCATATGAGTTTACGAACTCAAGCTTAGCCATATAGTCTCTAACTATACTCTACCTATCTGCTATACTACTATTTCTGAATCTGGTACTACATTTTCCAGTATAATCACCTCATCAGGGTTGCTTTCAATGTGAGCCTCTATTTCAGCTATTGACTTTGACATTGGCTCGGTCATGGAGGTTGACTACTTCTTTACGATCTAAGGGTATACTAATCCTTTTCTATCTGACAGATACACAAAAACTATGAATCAATGGAGTGTTCCATTTGATTTGGCTTATAGATCACGAGTAAAAAAGTTATGGCGAATTTTGCGAAAATAGACTTTAAACGTCGAAACCGTAGAAATCTCAGATTAAGGGTCAAAAGTTGTCGTGTGACTTGGAAACTTTGGTTTTCAATGTCAACACGTGAGATAAGGTATTTAAGAGTTGTGGACGCAAGAATCATCGAATTCCAACTTATAACGAAGAAAACGAGTATTGAACGCTCGAAAACGATAAATGAACGCTCAAAATGAACCAAAAGGTGAATTCCGAGTTAACGGATTTGAAAATGTAAAATTCTTATATGAACACCTAGATATGTAATTTGTGAGTTGTGGGATTTCGAATGAGCCAATTCGGATCTAAAACGAATAAGTTATGAAGCCGGAAAGTTCGTTGGAAAAACCAACTGTCAAAACTAACTGATGCACAGGGGCGGCGCCAACCCAGTGTTATTTGTCACGTCGCGGCACCAAGCATGGCTGAGAGAAACCAAAATCGTCTTGAGACTCACGCCGTAACGCAAGATTTAGTACAAGGACTCGCGCCGCAACGCCGAGTCCGGGCAAAACTCCTGGAGAGTGACGCCGCAACGCTGACAGTGAGAAATAGTTGACCAAGTTAGGTTTTTAATTCTAATTGAAGGTAAACCAATAGTAAGACATGAATGTACTTAAAGTACATAATAAGGCTGACATTAAATCACTTATAAGTGATAACGTTAGAAGATTTAGTATGGTTTAATAAGAATTAAACGAATAATGCAAAAGTCTAAGCAAGTAAACCGTGAATGATGTTCAACGTTGGTACTTCCCCAATAATGACTGAGTGTCGGTTAATAACGTAAGAACGTTAATGAGCCGTAATGAAGTATAGTGAGTCAAAATGACATTATTAATGGAATAAATTCAAGTAAGACATAGAAGAGAAAGATGTTGGTTAAAGCAAGAAAGTGAGTTTGTTTGGTAGTTAATTATAGTGTGCTATGTGAATATATCATGTAGATCCTGTAAAGACTGAGAATTTTTGAATAGTATATTCGAAGACACTTGAAGGTAAGTTTTCTTAACGCTTGTCTGTGACACACCCAAATCCGAGTACTTCATTTCCACCGAATTTGGTGCTCACTATCAAAATAATTACATCTAACTACACATAATAAAGGATAAAACATTAAATAACTTAAAACAATAAACTTTCCCATTAAAGGGTTACATCATCTCATAAACAATCCCATGATCAACGATTGACATGGGGTGCTGGATAGGTTTGGAAGGTTGCCACTGCACTCTAGCTTTATAGCACAAGTCAGTGATTAAGAATCCATGCAGCAAACCTCCCGTAGTGCTCCCGTGTAACAGCCGGTCAATGGACTCTTGAATACACTCCCCCACATCGACATTATAGAACGCAATTGAGTTGTCCACGTTGAAATGGTGATGAACAATACCATACAATAGCCAAGCTCGTGCCTTAGTGACATCGGTCTGATGGCGAGTGGACATTAAACGGGCACACACAAATGCATACCAAGCTTTTCCATATCGACTAAGTGTAGAGTGGGGAAAACTTATCTTTTCATTTGTTCCGGTTTAAATTACCCATTGAGTACCCGGTTTACATAGTCTAACAATTAACTCGTCTAACTCGGGAAATCCATCTTTATATCTGTCATCTTGTGGTGTCTCTAACCCAAAATACTCATTGATAGCATCGGCGTGAAACGCCACCGGTTTCCCCCGGACCATGACTACGTGATTGACATGTTCCATTGTATTAGCGTAAAACTCTTTCACTATGTTGATTCCCGCTGGAAGTGGTTGTTCAACCAACTGAAACCAATTCCGCTCCATAATTTGCAAAGCCATGTCGCCATCCAAATTAGCATTCGGCTTCAACCCACGTTCGAGAACCAATGTTTTCTTGTCAGTGGTTGACTTGAATCAGTCAGCGACCCTCTCACTAACAAACCTTGTGTGATCGTATTGAGGCCGAGTAGTGGAGGAGGATGGGCGTTGTCTTTTGTGGGAAGACATGGTGGTTTGTGGGGTGAGTAGGCTTAAAGTGCGGTTCAGAACTTTTATCGAACAGGTGGCGAACACACTGAGTTTTTCCCCATAATTGGTATATTTGTGTTATCTTGCTACCCAAATTTTGAAAACACACACCCAATAACCTAGTTGTTCTAATAAGAAGTAAGTTGTTCCTCCCTTAAATAGTTGTGTATTCCTCGTTGGATTGGTGTCCTCAATTGAAAGGGTTTATGCACAGAATGAGTTTGATGTAGAATTGGAGTGTAGTGTGTACAATTGATATGAATTTGATTATATATATAGTTGGGGTTCATGTAGGAGATGGACAACCAACATGGGTTGGAAGATGGAATGGGAGTGGGTGTAATTGGAATAGAATTTGAAAATAAGAAGGATTGATGGGGTGTTGTCATTAGTGTTGGAGTTATGGAGTGTTGGAAGTTGAAGTGGTGTGGGAGAAGTGGATGAATTTGATTTGGTGAAGGAGAGGCAAGGTGGGAGTTATGGTTGAGGACACATCGTGTAATACAAGTAGGTGCTTGGAAATTAATCGTAGCGTGGCCCGCGCTGCAACGAAGGTGTAGGTAGTGCGCCCCACGCTAGGAGGTCAGGGAGTTTGTGGGAGAACAGCGCGCCCCGCGCTATGTATAGCTCTTGGAAAATGCACCCCGCACTTGGAGGTAAGTGGGCTGAGGATCCGTAGCGCGCCCGGTGCTGTGAATGGCGCACCCAGCGCTGCGACGTCGGCGAAGTGGCGCGGTCTGCACTACATGGCATGAAGGACTGGGCTTGTAGCGTGCCCCGCGCTAAGCATGTATAATGGACAGTGCGGCCCGCGCCATGAGGTCAGAATTGACTTCCTTCTTCATCCTGCGAATCATTCAGAATTGACGTAAAAATTCTACGAAAGCTAAAACTTAGATTATAAACTATCTTATAAAGAAAAAATTAAAAGAGAAAGAGTGTAGAACATGGGTTGCCTCCCAAGTAACGCTAGTTTTAACGTCAAAAGCCCGACGGTGCCTCTTATGTCACTGAGCATCAGCGAGAGTAATGTTGACGGCATCCCAGTTCGCATCTCTGTACCAGTAATGCTTTATCCGTTGACCATTGACCTTGAATGTCTGCAATGGATTGCGACTGTAGAGTTTGATTGCACCATGTGGGAACACTATTTTGATGGTGAATGGTCCCGACCACCTTGACTTAAGCTTTTTGGGTAATAACCACAATCGTAAGTTGAACAACAGCACTGATTGCCCTGACTCGAAAGTTCGGTGCATGATCTTCTTGTTGTGCCATTTCTTGACGTTCTCCTTGTATAGTTTAGCGTTCTCGTAAGCCTGAAGTCAGAATTCATCGAGCTCGTTTAGTTGTAGTAGCATCTTTTCACCCACAACTGCTTGATCAAAGTTCAGTTTCTGAATGGCCCAGTAGGCCTTGTGTTGTAGTTCGACTGGCAGGTGACAAGCCTTTCTGTACAGTAGTTGATATGGTGACATCCTGATTAATGTCTTATAAGCAGTCCGGTATGCCCATAATGCATCATCTAACCGGAGCGACCAATCTTTTCAATTCGGGTTCACCACTTTTTCCAGAATTTTCTTTACCTCTCTGTTCGACACTTCAGCTTGCCCACTGGTTTGGGGATGATAAGCCGTCGCCACCTTGTAGTTGACCCCATACTTTGCCAAGAGAGCTGTAAATGATTTGTTGCAGAAGTGACTACCTTCGTCACTTATAATGGCTCTCGGCGTGCCAAACCTCGTAAAAATGTTTTTCTGCAAGAATTTTAGCACAACCTTGGCATTGTTAGTCGGTAGTGCTACTACTTCAACCCACTTTGACACATAATCCACTGCAAGCAAAATATACTGATTGGAAAATTAAGAAGGGAATGGCCCCATGAAATCGATGCCCCGTACATCAAAAATCTCAACTTCTAAGATAGTTTGGAGTGGCATCTCATTCCTTTTTGATATGTTGCCCACTCATTGACATCTATCACAAGTTTTAACAAATTGATGGGCGTCTTTAAATAACGTAGGCCAATAAAACCCTGCTTGAAGGACTTTTGCTACTATTCTTTCACTACTATAGTGTCCCCCGTACGCCAACGAATGGCACTCATTCAGTATACTATGTACCTCACTGTAAGGCACACACCTTCTGATCATCTTGTCTGTGCATTATTTAAATAGGTATGGCTTGTCCCACATATACCACTTGACGTCATGAAGGAACTTCTTCTTTTGTTGTCTTGTAAGATCAGGGGGAGCATGTTGCTCACTAAATAGTTCGCGAAGTCCACGTACCATGGAAATTCTGCATTTAACCCAAAAAATTGCTCATCCGAGAATGACTCGTTGATGACGTACTTGTCCTCTTCTTGTGTACTCAGATTTTCTAGCCTAGACAAATGATCAGCGACTTTATTCTTCGTCCCCTTTCTATCCTTTATTTCTAGATCAAACTCTTGAAGAAGGAGAATCCACTGGATAAGGCATGGTTTAGCATCTTTCTTCGCAATTAGATACCGAATAGCCGAATGGTCCGTGTAAACTATCACCTTAGTCCCGATCAAGTATGCCCAAAATTTGTCAAACGCATACACCACTGCAAGCAGTTCCTTCTTTGTAGTTGTATAATTCATTTGAGTCTCCGTGAGTGTTTTGCATTCATAATAAATGGCATGAAATACCTTTTCTCGGCGTTGTCCCAAAACAGCCCCAACTGCATAGTCGCTTGCATCACACATCAACTCGAAAGGTATATTCCAATCTGGTGCGACGATCACGGGGGCTGTAGTTAATTTCTTCTTCAACAACTCAAAATCCGACTTACATTCCTCATCCAAAATAAACATAGAGTCCTTCTCTAAAAGACTGCACAACGGTTTTGCAATTTTAGAGAAGTCCTTTATGAATCTTCTGTAGAACCCAGTTTGTCCCAAAAAACTTCTGATTCCTTTTACTAAGCTCGGTGGAGGCAGTTTCTCGATCGTGTCCAACTTAGCCTTGTCAACTTCCAGTCCTTGAGCTAATACATTGTGGCCCAAAATTATGCCCTCCTCAACTATGAAGTGGCATTTTTACCAGTTAAGTACAAGGTTTGTATCTTCGCATCGCTGTAACACCATTACCAAATTCCCAAGGCATGTATCAAAATTGTCTCCATAGATAAAAAAGTTGTCAATGAAGACTTCCACGTTTCTCTCCACCATATCGGAGAAAATGACCATCATACACCGTTGGAAGGTAGCCGGTGCATTCCATAACCCAAATAACATTCTCCTGAACGCGAATGTGCCGTAAGGGCACGTAAATGTAGTCTTCTCTTGATCCTCAGGATCGATGGCAATCTGGTTATAGCCCAAGTATCCATCCAATAGACAGTAAAATTCATGACCCTCTAATCTATCCAACATTTGGTCGATAAAGGGTAGCGAAAAATGATCTTTTTGGGTTGCCTTATTCAACTTCCTATAATCGATGAACACCCTCCAACCTGTCACTATTCTTGTCGGTATTAACTCGTTATCTTCATTTTGCACCACAGTCATTCCCCCCTTCTTCGGCACACAATAAACCGGACTAACCCACTTACTGTCAAAAATTGGGTAGATGATTCCGGCATCCAATAATTTCAGAATTTCTTTCTTTACTACTTCCTTCATAATTGGGTTAAGTCATCGTTGTTGCTCCACCGTTGGTTTTGCATCATCTTTCATCAGAATCTTGTGTATGCAAAACGAAGGGCCGATTCCCTTGATATCTGCGATTGTCCCACCTATCGCTGATTTATGTTCCTTAAGCACCCTTAACAACTTTTCTTCCTGTAAATCGTTAACTGCAGCAGAAATAATTACATTTAAAGAATTTGAATTGCCTAAATATGCATACCTGAGATGTTTAGGGAGTGGCTTGAGTTACAGAGTTCGTGGCTCCTCCAATAATGGTTTCAATTTTCTCGTGGCTATCTCATCCGTGTGTAGTAGTTCAAATGGTGTTTTGAATCAGTTTACTTGTGGCAATGAATCTAACATCTGTAAGTAGTCCACAAATTTTGGGTCATCAAACTCTTTATCCCCCAATAGTGTTGTCTCTAAAAGATCGTTGACCAAACTCTTTCCCATGTCTTCGTTGACTATTTGATGAATTTTCCATCCGAAAACACTCTTCTTCATCTAAAGGAATTTTCATGGCTTTGAAAACGTTAAACTTAACTTCTTGATCTTAGACCCTCATCGTTAGTTCACCTTTTTGTACATCGATGAGTGTCCTACCCGTTGCCAAGAAAGGTCTGCCTAGGATAATTGGGATGTTCTTATCCTCCTCAAAATCCAGAATAATAAAGTCCGCGGGTAATATAAACTTATCAACTTTGACCAATATGTCTTCCACAATGCCTCTCTTGACATACGTGGTCGACCTATCCGCCAACTGTAATGAGATGTTCGTAGGCTTTGGAGCTGGCAAACCCAATTCTGTGTAAACTGATAATGGAATAAGGTTCACACTCGCACCTAAATCACATAAGCATTTATTGAAAGCCATATTCCATATCGTGCATGGAATGGTGAAACTCCCCGGATCTTTCAACTTGGGTGGTAACTTTCGCTATAATACCGCGCTACACTCCTCTGTTAGTGCCATTGTCTCAAAATCTTCTAACTTCTTCTTTTTGGACAGAATCCCTTTCATGAATTTTGCATAGCTCGACATTTGCTCTAGGGCTTCCGCGAACGGGATGTTAATCTGCAATTTCTTAAATACTTCCAAGAATTTTGCAAATTGCTTGTCTAATTTCTACTTTTGAACTCTTTGCTGAAATGTCGGTGGAGGGTACACAACTGGCTTGTCATCTAACTTTGATTTCACAAATTGCGTATTCTCACCCTATTTTTCTGCATCCACCTTGTTGCCATTACTCTTATCATCAGAGACAGCTGAATTTTCTGCATCTTTCCCATCCAACTATTTTCCACTCCTCCAGGTGACTGCCTGACACTGTTCATGATTTACCTTTGGATTTCTTTCGGTGTCACTCGGTAGGGTCCCTTGTGTTCTGTTGTTCAATGCTAAAGCAATTTGTCCCATCTGGTTTTCTAAATTCTTGATGGCCATTTCTTGTGATTTCATTACCATTTCTTGTGATTTCATTGCCATTGCTTGATTCTTCATAGTTACCTCATTACTCGTTATATACTTTGATATCAATTCCTCTAAATATGTTTTCCTCTCTTGACGTTGAACTGGTTGTTGTTGATTTTGAAACCTTGGGGTATACGATGGTCGTGGAGCTTGCTAATTCTGATTATTATTCCACGACTGATTCAGATTATTCCTATTACCCTGATTATATGCATTCTGATATGTATTCTAAAGAATTCTATTGTAGCTACTCATGAATTGTACTGACTCTGGGTTGATTGCGCATTGATCCGTCGAATGTTCCCCTACGCACAACTCATAAATAATTGCAACTGATTACGTCTGTCCCCCTGACCACACGTTGAACTTCTTAGAGAGTGCTGAAATCTGTGCCGTTATTGCCGTCACTCCATCTACCTCTAACACTCCAGCGATCGTAGGTTGTGTCATTCTTCCCGTGGGCCACTGATAATTGTTAGCAGCCATCGTCTCTATCAGCTGGTATGCCTCCTCATAAGTCTTAGCAATAAACACTCCCCCCGATGCTTCATCAATACTCGTTCAGAGATTCCCTTGTAGTCCATTGTAAAATGTATTCATCTGCAACCACTTGGGCAATCCGTGATGTGGGCATTTTCGGAGCAATTCTTTGTATCTCTCCCACGCATCATACAGTGACTCCCCATGTTGCTGATCAAACATGGTCATCTCGTTCCTTATATTTGCAGTTTTCGCTGGCGGGAAGAATTTTGCTAAGAATTTATGAGCCATGCCCTCCCACTGAACCCGCTGGTAGAGAGTGTAACAAACTCTTCGCCTTGTCCCACTGAGTGAATGGGAACAAGCGAAGTCTAACTGCCTCATCCGATACCCCATTATACTTGAAAGTGTCGCAGATTTCCAGAAAACTGATTAAATGCTCGTTAGGATCTTCATTTGCCATTCCCCCAAACTGCACTAGATTCTGCATCATTTGAATTGTCCCAGGCTTGATTTCAAAAGTATTCGCAGCTATTGCAGGCCCGGTGATACTCGACTGCAGCTCAGTCACCTTAGGTGTTGCAAAATCCCTCAGCGCTTTTTGGTCTTCGGCAGCCATTGCTTCTTCCTTTTCAGAGTTTTCGAATTTGTCCCTTGTTTCCTTGATCCACTTACTTAACCTCTGAAACCTTCTCTCAATGTCGTCCTAGAAAAGGAAGCAAGTCTGGATTTTTAGATCGAGTTTGCATAAACCAATGTCAAAAACCTGAAATACGAAGAACAAAACAAAATAAAAAGTGTAGTAAAACTGGACTAATTAAACTGATATTGCAAAAATAATAAAATCTATACTAGAATCCCCGGCAACGACCCCAAAAACTTGTTGGGTAAAATCTATATACGAATAACACGCAAGTATACGTGGTCAACAAGTAATATAATAGTAAGTAAAGTATCGTTCTCTTAGAGACTTAGCAAGAAATTAACCTCGCAACTACCAATCTTCTATTAATCCTAATTTTATTAAACTAATCAATTTCCAGTTTATAGCGAAAATATTAAAATTATTAAAAATCAACTAAATACCAACAAACCCTAAAACTGAATTTTCAAACAAATATTGGAGAATTAGGCTTGTAACTTCACTCTAAGCATCCCTCTGATTATTATTCCCTTATTTTAGTTTAATCCACTATCTCAGTTTATTAATCAAGAACACATAAATAGTATTAACCACCTCTCGATGCATTAACATCGTATTAACCCAAATCCACAATTAAGATAGAATTAAGTTAAACACCTTAATCAATTAACTCACTATATCTCTGTGTGAATTCTAATTAAATAAGGTTTAAGTTCAAGTTATCTTCATGATTACATGCGATGTCAAACATATCTCTACCCTAACATACATCAAGATTCTGTTCATTCACATAAATCAAGAACACATGCTATATTAATTAAGTCTAGATTCATATTTCATCTCTCGAATTTATACAAATCCACATAAAATTGTTGATTAGGGAATTCATAAATTCAAGCTCAAATTAATATAGATAAACTGCATAATAGCTTTATTAAACTGAAAATCGAGGTTACATAATCATTGTTCCACTTAAAGATCCATTATAAGCCTAATAAGTAATTTAGTTAATAGCTAATAAATTAAATACTGAATAAATAAAAGAAAACATCATCCCAATTACAGAATATTAAAATTAGTGAACAATAGTAATACACCACCCTTCTCACCCTTCAATTTTGAAATCTTCATGAAATTAGTCTTCTTCTTCGTTCCTCCAAGCTCTTGCTCTCCAATCTCGTTCTCGAAGTGTGTCTCGATTGCCCCATTATTACACACTTAGCCTTAAAAGTAGTCTCAACTCAGCTCCATACATCAATCCTAATCCAACTCTAACTCTCCCCATGTGCAAATCTAAATCCTTTTCAAAATCAACCACTCAATAGTCAAAGACTCCCACAAAACAAACTAACAACCATCCCACACTCCTATTATGGTCACATTATATACAGAATTAATAGTTCCCAACATAACCCAACTTACAGCACAAAATCAATTTTCCTCAACTAAAAGTACCGACGTTAGCCTTGCCATCGCACACGCCGCACAACACACGCCAACAAGTCGCCTACAGATTTATCGCCTCTAGGAGATTATTTACGCCAGCAGTATTCCAGCTATGTAGTCAGAAACTCAAGAATTGCTCAAAATCTCCTTCCAATTATAACATTTTGATAGGCCCATGGATTGTCCTGCAACACGCAAACAACCCATCAAAAGTAACATGAAGTTACCAAAAACTAAAAATATATCAAGCTAAACGAACATAAATCGTAGGTTAAAAACCTACTCATCACTCCCCTCCTTTTGCTAGGTCAAACACAAGCCCTCTCTGCCTGGACACCGGAGCTCGCGCTGCGGCGCGAGCAATAGCATTGTAGTTTGGCGCTGTGGTGCCAAATAAGTTGGGAAAATCCGGAGCTCACGCTGTAGCGCGAGCCCAAGAAGGAAACAGTGGCGCTTCCCCTGAATGCTAGAAAACACCTATAAAGCTCTGTAATTCATCGATTAAGCACAATAACACTATAATCATATAAATCCATATAAAATCTATGAGAACATGCAACTATTTAAGTCATAAAATATCCAATTCGCGGGTATAAATCCCACTCATCAGAGTTCCTCATGATTGATGCTCGATGATCCTCTGATGTGAGCTTCCTTGAGGATTCTTCTCATATGAAATGCTTTGCATGATTGAGCACAAAAGACCCTTTTCATCTTAGATTGAATGGCCTGCTTCCATATAAAGATCAACAACCATGTGAGCTTCATTCAGATTAGCTCAACAGGTCTTCAAGGACATGCTTTGACAAATAGGAATTTTATCAGAATCATTTCTGAATAGTTTTAAGCCTTATGCTGGTTGAATCTTCTTGACTGAAGTTTTTCTGCTTCATCATTCCTTAGTGTGGTCAGATAGACCAAGTGCCTGTATGTTAGATATATTTTTTTTTGTTACCCATAGTTGAATGGGTCCTGCTAGGTTAGTCTTCAGAATCCCTATTCCTCATATATTAGAATTATCATCATATTGATCACTGGAAATCATATTCATGCATGTAACTAATTTAGATATTACATTATGAGATGCATCATGGTGAATGTGTGTAAGATTTTCCATATTAATAAAACACTCTTTTTCTTTGATGGTTTCATCATTTGCTTGGTTATGTTCATAGAGTTTAAATGTTCACAGAGTGAGAATCAACTCTATCACTTATTTGCATCTGGTTGATTCATGGAGGTGATCAGTTTTTACGAATCTTCAAGATACTCTTGTAGAACTGATCATTCTCTATGTGTTATTAAAATCATAGAACATATGTTTGAACATGCATACTAACTCATCAGCAAAGATTACTCCATTTAAGATTAGTTAAACCTTGATATGCTTATGACCTATTTCAAACTTCTTTCAAAATGTTATCTTCAACCTAATGCTTGGATGGAAAGAAAGTTTGTTAGCATTTGAGTTTCCAACCTCGTTGTAATTTATCTCTTCCCTTTTTTAGGCAGAGAATGGTCTCTTGATAGAATACTGTAATAGTGCATAAGGTGGTGCAACATGATGTACATATTTATATTGTTGAGGAACCGTACCTGTGACGCCCCCAAATTTTGACCGCCACTTGGTCACTCAAATTCGGTTCATCACGTTCTCATGGTAACACCATAATAACTAAAATCACACATTCACAATGAAAGTTCTAATTTAGAATAATATACAATGTTTTATTATAATTATTGTTCCAAATCTCTCAACATACTTTGCTTAATAGATTACATAATAATATTGAATAAAGACTTATTACATAATCCTACTTAAGCTTAAACATAGTCTGAAAATAGTCTTAATACAACATAATAAATTTAAACATAAAAGGGACAAGATAGTCGGTAGCCTTGCCCTTGCCCTTGTCTTTCCCAGACACACCTCCCTGTTCTGCCTTAACTGAAAGGTTTTAAATAAGCAAGAATGACCACAAATTGCCCAGCAAATAATATACAACAAGGGTAAGGGGTTTTATCACACAAGTTTGAAATATCGAAGTATCATATCGAAGATAATTCAGAGTTTCAGAATAATATCATGAATAATGAATATCAACATTTCTTTGAATAAGAACGATAACTCAATATAAATCGACAGATAAATATGAATTCAAAGACTATCAAGGTATTCGACTGTATAACAATTTATATTGTGCATTCACTAAGGACTATTGAACATCTACTAAAATTACCAATATTAAACTGATAACCTAAAAGAATCAAGTACTATAGATGATCAGTCTAAAATAATTGAAGTTATGCATAACACCACAGTAATAATATACTCATATGTCGGGGTTTCCAACAACATACATTCCCCTTACCTTATGGGTTGTTCAACTCAGCTTTCAAGATTTCCGCACCAATCAATTGGTTTGGACAGTTTTATAAACTTCCATTTAGTCTAGCTGAATCAAATGGCATAGGCACTTTCACAATATTCAAGAACAATACTAAGTTCGACATGAATAATAGTTTTCACAATAGTTTTAGACATACTAGCTCAATTGAATGAATAAATAAGATAACTTGCATTCAATAAGATAAGCTTACAATATTCGTTGAATAAAGTAACGTAAGAGATAGAATACTTGCACAATGTAAGTTATGGTTTTGATACTTGCCTTACGCGTAGTTTATCCACGTTTAAGAAATCAACACTTTCGAATCCTATTTATAGCGTATTATATGTTCAAGATGTTCATTTGCTAACACAGTCATTAATCAAGCTTGACATGATACAAGTATGCACATATGGTACAAAATCAGTTTATACATCATCACAAGTTCAACCCACGTATCTTTGTTTTGATATTATGCAAACATCCTTTTGGACTTATCATTCAAAAGTCAAAATTAACCTTTATTTACATCACATAGCCTGCTTCTTAACACATTACATAGCATATTAGTCATATATTACAAGTTAAAGTAATCATATAGGTATGCTTCAAACATCGCTTTAAAAAGCAAGTCGTTTATGATCATTTGCAAAAGCGAGATCATACTGTTTAAAGCTTAGGGGATGCCAAGATCTCTACCGGCTCCCCCCAACCAAACCAGAGTTGAGCTATTGCCTTTCTGTTTCTGCCCAATCCCTACACATCTATGTATTAGTACTCTATCATATCTACATGTTAGAGGTGCTCACATAATCACATAACCGTTCTTGAGTTCATTTGTATAAGTTTGAACTTACATCTTAATGGCATTCAGGCAAAAACATTATCAAGCAGTTACCATGATTCATTACTTGGCTATATACCCATATAGAAATTTCAAATTCTGTTAATGCATATACTTGTAGCATTCATATTGCTTGTTCATAGCTATTATTGTTTAAAGCTTAACACGTAATACAACCACCACATTTTAAAACTTTGGCCATTCAAGGTCATGAAACCACCAAGTTTATCATGCTTGCTCTCTAAACTTACAAGATAGTTATAAAACTCATATTAGGCATGCTTATGAGTATTCATAACACATATGTGGGATTCGCACCGCCTTGGTTGAAAATATGTTTCGTTTATACTTTTCTTGAAATGTGACACATAAGCATGGTATATCTATGGTTATACTACATGAGTGAGTCTAATAGTATCACCAAACATGTTTATAATGGTCAGAGTCTAACTTTCTAAGTAGTGTGTTAACATTCACTTCAAAAGTCATATTTTCTTTTGTAAAGCTTACTAATACGTCCCATATGATCATGCTCTCTTACGAATCATATAATCATAAGTTAATGGGTTATTCATGCATTTCTAAGTCATACTAACATGCTTGCAAAGTCAGAACATACATGGCATACATACATATCAAGTTCATTCAAAGTTCCTAAATTTGTTTTAAACTCCACACTTTCGTTAATCATGCTAAGCTAGTTTAACCTGCTCACATTAGGTTCATATAGCTATATATATCCCTTACACATGCTTGCATGCTAGTATATGTCATAATGAGTGACTAACGCTTGGCAGATTTCAAAAATAGAACTCAAAACTGAATTCAAGATGGCAAAGCAAAATTAAGCTGGCTTTTAGTGTTAATACTGGCACAATCAAGGCCATGTCTGTTCGAACCAGAACAGGTTAAGCGTCGACAACTATTTAGCCCAAACACAGAAATTACTCACGAATTCGTTTCTAAACACTCTTGTAACAATTTAAACATGCTTATATGGTCATATAACAACTATATGGACATTACCCAACCTCACTAACATCCAATTCCACAAAATCAAAAATTCAAATTTTACTACTCACGAACTCTGTTTAACAGAAACTTAAAATGGAAAGCAAGGAATGGGATTATACCACTGAATTGTGAAATGAACTTGCTCCAATTGAACTCCTAAGCTCTAAGATTTCTTGTATGCTCTCAACTCTTACTTAGCAATTCTTAGCACTTGGAAAATGGAAGGAGAGCTTCTCATTTATAGAAAAAATCAATACATTGATTTTGAAGTTTTCCACTTAATCAAACTCATGGGTTGAAGGATTGCATGAAGGGTAAGGAGAAGTTGTTGGAGGTTAGTTGGATTTCATCATGACCACCACTCTCCCATTATCATTACCTAGGAAGCTTGGAAAAAAAGAAGAGAAATAGGCCTTAGCCTTTTTGCTACACACGTGACTGAGAATTTAGGAGTAAATGGGACACTCATTTTGGGACAACTCCAATATCTTAGCCTTCTTGCCCTCTTAAGTCATACACTTATACGAAACCCTTATTCTTATGTAATAGTGTATATATTACCCATGTGACAACCCCAAAATAGGTCCATTCCATCCAACCCATTCTGAGTCACCAAATACATGGTACAGAAAACAACTACAACTTTATTACAACAATTGTCGTGTAAAATACAACAACACATATGCTGTGAGTTTGGATACAAATATATACCAACTGTAACTCTGGACACCAACTTTGGATAGCACGTCACAATGACACCTTACATAAAGGTATAGTCAAACACTGTTTTAGAAATTAGAATCTTTGGGAAGTGTTCAAGGAAACCATCGTACATGGGAGCCCATGCGTCTAGGTTATGATAGATATCATATGGCCACAGAATTATCCTTGGTTGACCCAATAGACCCCAAAGAAAAATGAGAAGATTACTATCATATTCTTCCCAATGGTGAGTCTTCTATTGACATATCATTATCTTCACTGTCTCTAATTGGGAATTAAACTCCAAACAAACACCAAGATTATATAGGTAGTGCTCGTAAATATACTCAGCAAGCGGATGAGCACAACCCTATCTTATGATGACACGAGGTGGTATGTCATTAGACATCTTGTATGATAGTCGCAAAACACCCTTCTAACGTTGGGTTCGCCTCACCCTAGTTGATTCACCAAATATAACTACTAAATGATGACCACCGTTCTATTCCCTTGTTATCCCCCGCTAGACCAAGCTACACTCTTATTACCTGAAAGTAATTGTGAAGCAAAAGGGTGAGCACAACTAGCTCAGTAAAGAATATCATGACTAAAGATAAATAAATTATCAATAACCTTCAACAGTAATAAATTAGAGATTTAGAACATATGGTAGATGATAAAACTTTTCAACCATAGTTGCAGCGGAACGAGCAATCCATTAGAAGAGTCAAATAGACCATAAAATCTATTATCTTCTCCATGTTAAAAGTCCACCAATAATGTTTTATCCCTGTAACATCAATCAACAATTCTTGTCCACAATCACGTGTATAACTCATAATCGTAATTGTAGTTCTAAATTCCTTTCCTCATCCAGGACAAAGATAATTTTCATCACCTGTCTTTACCTGAAACATCAAAGATCATGGTTATATCAAATCACAGTTCATGTTCATAATCATACTAATAAATTCATCTTTGCACTACGGGACAAAGATATTCATCAACACACCATCTTTGCACTACATGCCAAAGATATTCATCAATAATTCATCTTTGCACTACAGGCCAAAGATATTCATCAATAAGTCATCTTTGTACTATGGGCCAAAGATATTCATATCTCAAAGAAATATATAATCATTTCAGAATTTATATAAACAATAATTATAACCGTGTTGATCAATTCATCTTTGCACTTAAGCTAAAGATATTCAATTATAAATTCAATGGTCATGATCATACCAGTCACAATTCAACTTTTCACTACTGGCCAAAGAGAACCCTAGTCATGATCATACCAATAATCTACCCATCTTTACACTCTAGTGAAAGAGAATTTCAACATCAGGGTTATTAGAATGTTATATATGATAATAAAATCAATATAATCAATACATAGTTTTAATCTCCAGAGTAATATTCATAAATCAACTATAATTTGGTTAGAAAAAGAAACCAATTTTGTAGTGAATAGTATCCGTGAATAGTAACTCATGAATAGTAACCCGTCATGAATAGTAACTCATGAACAGTAAATCATGAATAGTAACTCGTGAATAGTAACTCATGAATAGTAACTCATGAATAGTAACTCATGAATAGTAACCCCGACATGAAAAAAGTTCTAAATTTGATAAAAAGTTCCAACCAATATTTTGGCATAATGATATTGAAGAAATAATATCATTTTTAAAAAATAATATCCCTTACAATCCCTTAAAATCCCCTACTATCCCTTACCTCAAAAGAGCAGTACTTCTGACTGGAATAACGTTGAATGAACTTGCACCGTATAGCAACACTCAAGATGTCAAAATACTCACAAGAATACACTCGATAATATATAGACAAAAATAGAGAAAAAACTTCAGTTTCTGGTGTGATTTTTAATTCTAACCTAAGAACCCTATTTATAGGAAAATGCTTAGAACACCAAAGAAGAAAATTTAATAAAATATTATATTTATATAACAAATTTCCCACACCTCTTTGAATTCAGATTTCAACATGTTTAACAACCCACTAATCATTAAAAAAACATTTTTCTTGAATAAAACAATTAAAACTTCCAAAAATCAATTATTTTGGAATTTCAGAACTTCAATAATTCATAATAAATATCTCTTTTATCAAAAAAATTTGAATCTCGCGTATTTTTATAGGAAATTCAATTCTCTATAACTTTTCAGAAGAAAGTTTTTCCAAATTCCAAACAAAAATTGACCGAAATCCACTTACGGACGATTTTACAGGCTATAATCAAATTTCAGTCAAGAAATAGGGTCCACCGACACACAAAACATGTGTTAATCATTTAATGCAATAAAAATACTCTTCCTCCTCATATACTCATATATCCCACATTCTTTGTAAAAATATCATCATTATTATATTATTAAAATATAATAATAAATTATTTTATCATAAAAGATAAAATATCAATTTTCAACAATTGTCACTTTAAAAAATTTTCTCCATCTATATCCACATAAAATGAATATTTTCCTTATCATATAAATTAATAATTATTTTTCACAAATAATATTATAGTTACACAATAATGACAACTAGACAGTTCCCAGGAAAGAGGGGGCTTTCCAATAAGAATTTCTCCTTACTAGCGCGCAATTAGGTGACCAAACCTCTCCTTGAGATGAACTTTCTAGACATTGCCAATAATGCTATCTAATAATATTATTCAAATAATATGAATTATTACTTCGATAATAGAAAATACTTTGTGCGAAGGACAATTATTAAAACAACAATAATATAAAATATCAACGCAAAGAATTATTGAATCAAAATAAAATATTGAATAGATATCTCAGTAACAATTATTAAGTAATGCCTTCTTACGTAAGAATCAATAATTGGTGCAATACCGTGTGCTACTATGCAACAACGCGAAATACTGTGTTTCAACCACCGGGTATTCCAACAAGATTAATTGTAATAACTTCTGTAGATTATTTATAAAAACTCCTTTTGTCATTTTCTTCATCCGATGATTATTACATTATGGGGCCCACCAATGGTCATACCATCGCATTTAATATTCCACGACCAAACGAATATTCCCCGACAACAATGAATATTTTATAACCACTTGCGTAAAAAAAAAATTCATATATCACCCTTAACTTTAAACTTTTATCAATTTAACCATTTACTGAATAGTAATTATAAGAAAATTGAATACTTTTATTTCATAAAATTCGGGGTCTTACAACCCATGCCTTAGTTATAATTTTAATGTCACAATATAATTCACATAATTAATATTTCAAGGTAGTAGATGTTATACAACATACATATAATCCATGTACATTCTATTTTAATGTCTACCAAATGTATATGGTTACTTACACATTTCATGATATATTTATACTATATAGTTGCAATATGCATAATCACGTTGCTTCATTCATAAAATTTAATATGTAGTCACATAAGTGTCACACTACACTATATATTATAGTTATATTATTGCTCAATGCACATAACTATCAATATAATATTATTATATTAATAACATACTTATTTATGTCAATTAAACGATTTATTCACTTCCTTGATTAATTATCACCACTGTTAATTAAATTAATCATCATCGATTAATGTATTTATGACTCTGCATAATCATTAATTATCGATAAAATTCTTATTATATTTATAGATATATTACAAACAATAATAATCACATATTATTAATTAATTACCAAGTAATCAATATTCTACCATAATTAATTAATATTAATTAATGGTTTAACAATTTCATAACATACTCTATTTCATGGTTTATCAATGTCACACATATCACATAATTGTTCCATTTAATTTCTAGAGTGAAACAAATTAGTTTTCTCCAATCGACCATTTGATGCGCAATTCACGGATTTAGGATTTCTTTTGAGACAGAATCAAGGCGTGCATCGTCTGACAAAGATCTGGTGGTTTAACTTCACCGTCGCTAATTTTCATTGCTAAACTCGTTTTATACGACATGAATTAATTCCCACAAGAGTAATATTACAAGTCTAAGAGCGTACCCATTAACTACATGAAATTACATGATCAACCCAATTTATCTCCCAATTCCTATATTAACTTGCTTAATGAATTTTCTCGTTTTGCATTATGCCACACAAGGCATTTCACACTTCTCATTGTCAAATCACACTTCTTAATATGCTTTGATCTAATATGAATCAATTGCATTAACCAATTCATAAAACAACAACACCTATATTCACATAAATATTATTTCCATTAATATATTCATTTAATAATACGTGGAAATTCTCGGGTATTACAGTACCTTTCTACTGTCAGTTTCTTAATAGTCATTTAACTTAGATACACTGAGGGCATTGATGTGCATAGAGTTCCATTTGCTCCTGACAACTTGTTTATCTAGTTGTCATTTAATCAATCAGTCATGATCTTGAAGATACAGGCTAAGAGAATCTTGGCATCTTTAGTTCTTTGACATCCTTGACTCCACAATGTTTACATCCAGTTGGTGGTTGGCCAAATACTTATTTGAGAAGTTCTTCTTTCTTCTCTGGATACGCCTTTCTTAGCATGTATGGCCTTTTCATCTTTCAGACTGGTAGATGTTTGACTCTTTGCTAAGGTAAAGGATGCTATTTTCTTCATACTCATAAAGGTTGTCATTCCATTTCTTATTAATCTGTGGGAATAACCTGTCTACACGGATTACCACATGCCTGGTGAATAACCCTTCGTATTCAATCTTTATTAAGTTGTGGAAATGATCTGTCTACGCGAATTACAACATTACGAGTGAAAATCCATTTACAGTTTCATATATTCTTTAATACTCGTATGGGATATCATTTTTTTTGTACTCATCAAGGGATATCGTTTTCTTTCATAGTTTTCTCCATTTATGGTACAAATTTATTGTTTGTTTCCATAACCTTATTGTTAAATGGTGAAAATTCCTGAAATTAGTAGAATATCCTTAATAGTTTGCGCTTCATCTAATATCATTTCATTGACATATTGGTCTGAACTTTTATATTAAATTTTAATATTTTCATTCGGGGTACTATTCACGGGGTACTATTCACTACAAAATTGATTTCTTTTCTGTCCAAATTATTTTTGATACATAAATATCATTCTTGAATTTTACTCCACAATTGGTGATCATGTTGGCAATTTGGACATTCTTGAACTCTGGATAAATTAAATTATAAATCTCTAATATTTATCTTTCATCTTACTTGATTCATTCTTTATATCATTGTTATCATCCTCATGCTTATATTTTGGTGAAAGTCATCTTTGGTCCGTAGTGCAAAGATGAACTATTGATTGGTATGATTGTGACCTAGAATTATGTATTGGTATAATCATGACCTTTAATGTTACATATAAAGGTTTGTGGTGAAAATCCTCTTTGGCTCGTAGTGAATAGATGGACAGGTGTTATGCATGATCATGACCACTGGTGATACAAACGAATATCCTTGGCCCGTAGTGCATGGATAATTCGTTCATTTGAAATATTTATTGATTGGTGTTATAGGGATAAAATATTGATAATGGACTTTTAAATCATAGAAGATAGTAGACATCATGTTCTAATTGACTCTTCTAATGGATTGCTTGTTCCACTGCAGTTTTTGATCTAAAACTTATTGTTTATTGTATTCTATCAAATTTTTCACTATTGAGGACTAAGGATAATTTATTCTTCATTATATTAGTCATAATATTCTTTACTGTGATAGTTGAGCTTACCATTTTCTTTTTGGTTCCATTATTTTCTCAGGAGGCGAGAATGTAGCTGGGACTAGTCGGGGAGTGGAGTAATGGTCCAAGATGGTTATTATAGTAGTCCTCACTATTTTGTAAAATATTGTGACAATAATTATAATGAGAACTTTATTTGAGTTTGGATTTTGTCGTATTTGCACGACAGTTTAATATTTGTAAATAGAAATTTGTATTTGGATTCTGTACCATGTATTTGTCGACTCAGAATGGTTTGTGTAGACCTATTTTAGGGGCGTTATAATTGGTATCAAAGCTTAGGGATATGATCTCTGGTGGAGATCTGGGATTAAAATTGGGAAGGGAGAGACGAGTAAAACCTTCGCTAGTGTGTTTTACCTAAGCTTATTTGTTATTTAATTGGTCGGACAGAATAAAGGGATAATATGTGACATGTAAATTTCTTTAATTAACCCTTGTTTTGTGGGAGTATTTGAGAATGGCATCTGGAAATCCTAAGATAAACAATGGAGCACATGAGACCTTTGAGACACTGCCAATCAATAAAAAGGATAATGTGCATCAAGAAGGCAATAATATTTTTGTTAACAACACCACCAACCAAATGATGAATGATGGGGGTGTTTAGGAGCTTTCTACAATTCATGCAACACCAGAAGAGAGAGACTCCTATTCAAAATGCAGGTGAAAACAATGGTAACTAATGGCTGGTCACTGCAAAGCAATTCAAGGAGTTGGGACCGCAAGAGTTTTTGGGAAAGCCAAAGCTACTTAAGGCAAAAGCTTGGATTAAGCAGATCACAAAAATATTTGATTTCCTGGGATGCATAGAGGAGCAAAAGGTTTCCTTCGCCACCTTAATGTTGCGTGGAGAGGCAGATTACTGGTGGGAATCTATGAAATGTACTCAACTTTCCGCACTTAAGATGTCTTGGGAGAAGTTCTAGGAATTGTTCAACGACAAGTATTTTTTAGAAAGTATTCGTCATATGAAGGAGGTGGAATTCATCAAACTAGAACAGAACAATATGACTATATCACAATACGAGGCCAAGTTTGCGGAATTTGCATCCCATTTGGTGGATAATGAGGAACGAATGACACGAATTTTTTTGAGAGGTTTAAAACCTGAAATTCGTTAAGTCCTCATTTCTCATAAATTTTGTTTGTATTTAGATGTTGTGAATAGGGCTCAATTATTGGAGCGAGATAATGAGACTTGTCAACCAAAAGACAACAACTGAGAACACGATAATAGTCGCACTAGTGGCAACAATCATCGGAGCAATGATAACCAACATAGAGGAAATTATCATGCCAGAAATGGTAAACACTTCAGTGGTAATCATGGCCCAGATAATAGGAGAAGTTAACCAAGTGGAAAAAGTTTCAAAAAGAGAAGATTCAACAATGACAACGAAAAGACATCGGCAGCAGCACCAACACCCGCGTCAAGACCCATATCTAGGGGAGGAGAACGACCACCAGTCGTATGTTATAAATGCGGATAAGAGGGGCACATTAGTCCAAACTGTACACAACAACCCAAAGTGTGCTACAGTTCCGAAAAAGAAGGTCACATAGCTCGAGTGTTCCCTATAGCGAAGTCAAGTCAAGCTGAGATGGTGACACCAAAGGCTGTCCCAGACAAGCCAAAGTCGATGGTTCAAGGAAGAGCTTTTGTCGTGACTTCCGAAAAAGCAAGGAACCCAAACGAAGTTATCACGAAAAACTAATCATAAACTCTTGGGATGTCTATGCCTTATTAGATATCGGTTCTACACACTCTTTTATTTCACCTGCTTGTGCTCAACATTTGAACTTGACCCCTAAGAAATTAGACTTGACTTATCTATTGATAATCCATTAGGATAAACCTTCGTTACATCCACCATTTATAAATCTTGTTTCATTCAAATTGTTACCCTCATATTACCTTTTGATCTCATATCTTTGAAAATACTTGCCTTTGATGTGATTTTAGGAATCGACTGGTTAACTACTCATCATGCTAAAATTAAATATTTTCATAAGGTTGTTAGCTTTCATATTTCTAACCAACCTATTATGAGAATTCAAGTAACTAAACCACTAAAATCAATCACTGTGATCTCAAGTCAACAACCCATTCATTTATGGAAAAACGAATGTCAAGCTTTCTTAGCTCATGTCACCGATTTAAATAAAAATACGACAAATTTGAATGAAAATCTTGTTATTAATAAATTCCCTGACATATTTCTTGAAGAACTTCATGGCTTACCCCCAGAACGTGAAATAGAATTTTGTATTGACCTTGAACCCGGTACAAAAACCATTTCCAAAACCCCATATCGAATGGCTCCTATTGAACTTCAGGAGTTAAAAACCCAACTACACGAGTTGTTAGACATTGGTTTCATTGGTCCTAGTACATCGCCTTGGGGTGTTTCTATTTTATTAGTAAAGAAGAAAGATGGGAGTATGCGACTTTACATTGACTATCTCGGGAGTTGATTCATGTCACCATAAAAAATAGGTACCCATTACATCGTATTGATGACCTATTTGACCAGTTGCAAGATGCTCAATTCTTCTCAAAGATCGATCTTCGTTCGGGATATCATCAGTTAAAGATTAAAATCGATGACATTCGAAAGACTATTTTCAAAAATCGATACGGGCATTATGAATTCCTAGTCATGTCTTTTGGATTGACTAATGCTCCTACTATCGTCATGGATATAATGAACCGAGTATTCAAGGAATATTTGGATCATTTTGTGGTTGTCTTTATTGATGACATCCTCATTTACTCCAAAAGCCATGAAGATCATGAGCAACACTTGAGACTGATACTCTAAAAGCTTCGGGAAAATAAGCTATATGCCAAGTTAAAGAAATGCGAGTTCTGGCTTAAGGAAATATCATTCCTTGGGCACGTGATATCGAATCATGGAATATCAGTTTACCCGGCGAAGATTGAAGCAATACAAAGATAGGAGCAACCTAAGTCAATAACCAAAATACGTAGCTTTCTAGGCTTAGCTGAGTATTATCGGAGATTTGTGGAAGGATTTTCTCGAATCGTCACTCCATTAACTCAGCTGACTCAAAAATATACAAAATTTGGATGGAGCAAGGAATGTAAGAAGAGCTTCCAAGAGCTCAAGAGGAGACTCATTTCACTACATGTTCTTACAATACCATAAGGTTCGGAGGGATTTGTCATCTACATCGATGCATCAGGAAGAGGTTTAGGATGTGTTCTCATGCAACATGGGAAATTCATAGCCTATGCCTCACGACAACTCAAAGAATATGAAAGGAATTATCTAACTCATGATCTGGAGTTGGCAGCAGTTGTTTTCATGCTAAATATCTGGAGACACTACCTGTATGGGGAGATAGTGGAGATCTATACAGATCATAAGAGCCTTAAATATTTCTTCACTCAAAAAGAACTCAACATGTAGTAATGACATTGGCTTGAGCTAATTAATGATTTTGAGCATACCATCCAATACCATCCTAGAAAAGCGAATGTGGTAGCTGACGCGTTGAGTAGAAGATTGTATGCGAGTAGAAGTGAGATATTGTCAACACAAAGGCTCATTTTGTATGACTTATAAAGGATGGAGATAGAGCTAAAGACTCCAGGGACCCACGTGAAATTGGAAAATATATGCGTAGAACCAACTTTAATCAAAAAATTTAAAACTTCTCAAGCTATAGACTCGAAGCTGATGAATATGAAGAAGAAGGTGCAAGAAGGTTGTAACGCCCGAGAAAATCGGATTTTTGAGAATTAAATTTTTATTTTTATTAAATGAATTTAATTGATTATTTATGGAGCAAGCTAATCGAAGATCGTTCTATGACCTAGAAATGTCAGAACATTGTAGGATTTTGGCTACGTGGTAGAATTAAAGTGTTTGAATTTCTAAGATGAAAATAAAAGATTTCTGAGAAAGTTTTTGAAAAACACTATTCACGCATTTCTGCTCGGGAATTAATTTTGAACTTCCGAGAAATACGTAACGATAGAATATTGAGGTGAGATGGAATATCTAATAATATTTCAGTTATGGAAAACATAATATTTCGCCTGCGGACTTAAAACCTAAGGTTTAGGGAAGTGGCTATTGAGAAGAAAATGTAATGCGATTAATGAATTAAACGAGGTAATGAATATGAGTATGATACGAGGTATTATACGAGTACGTACGAAAGATAGTATGACGTATATGTTGAATTAGTAGACGAGTTAGGTTATGAGAATTATACGTATAGTATACGTTATAAGGCTTTAAGCCAAATATATGGAATTAGTAGGATTGTGTAGGAAATGGTTAAGTCCAATAGAATTAATGTGCAAGCCTAAGTGTTTGTAATGTGAAGCCCAAAGTAAGTTAATGATCAAGCCCAAGTGTTTGTTTAATTGCAAGCCCAACATATAAGTTAAGATAGTTAAGTAAAATTATGCTAGAAGCCCAAATGATTAAGTAAGTTAATTAAGCTAAGGCCCAAAGTAATTATCCAATGGGTAAGAACCATGGAGCAACCCATGGATGATCCAATGTGATGAACAAGTAAATCTAGAGGCTAAGTAGTGTGGTGATCACACAAAGTGCTTATAAATGATGATCAAGTTTACTTAGTGGCTAAGTGTTGTGATGGCCAAGTAATTTATTTGGAGAGCAAGTAAGCTTAATGGCTAAGTTAAGTAGCAACCAAGAAATAAGAGTGGTGAGCAAGTGTTGTGGGGAACAAGTTTACTTAATCCTTAAGCTATGAATAGTAAGGAGGTGGAAGGTCCTAATAACCCTTATGACCTCACTTTGTGATGCCTATAAATACCATGCTCCATTTCAATTTTTGGTTGTTCAAATTTCATCCAACTTCTCTCAAGCTAAACAACTTATTTGGTTGAGAGAATAAACTAGAAAAGTAAGAAAGCTAGTCTTTCATATTTCAAGGATCAAGAAGGAGATTAAAGATTGAGCAAGGCATAGTCAAGTGAATATCAAAGAGTAAGTGATACTAAGCCATGATTTTCTTTCTCTTCCATTAGTAGAGAAGGGGGTATTGGTAGAATAAACATGCTAAGAAGAGGTTGGAATAATGAATCAAAGGGCTTAAGTCTTAATAAGCCGAATATGTCATGAATAAGAAATTCAATTGTAAATAAGTTAAGAACTTATAATGAAAGTATAAGAACTTGTTAGAACTTGTAACATGTTTATCTTAATAAAATTGGTATGATTAATAAGATATAAGAATAATGAATAAATGACTTAACTCATTAATAAGTCATATAAAAATAAGACATAAGTCATGAAATGGAAATATAAGTATTTATACTTTAATAAGTTGCAAAATCATCAAGAATAGGTAATAACTTATCATGAATATAAGTTAATGAAGTATGTATGTCAAGAGGTTAGTATATCGGAATGAATCCATTTGAAACGGTTTAAAAATCTTAAGTAATGAAGTTTTGCCGGAATTCAAACAATTAGACGATAATCATCGAATTCGTGAAATTCTCGGAATGGAAGTCGAATTTTGTGTTTGAACTCGAAAAAGTTGGTTTTAAATGGAGACAAGTCATATTTGACATTATAGAGTTGCGGACTCAAAAATGGCCAGATTCTGACTTAGAACGACGAAACGAGCATTGAACATTCACAAACGTTTATCGTTTTCATTAAAAATGGACTAATAGGTGGAATTTTAGTAAATGAAGTCGAATATATAAAATCCTTTAATGAACGCATAGAGTACATAATTTATGAACCGTAGGCTCTTGAACGAGCCAATTCGGACTTATAACGAAGAAGTTACGAAGCCGGGGATCTCACTAAAATAAAAGTCTGTAAAAATTTTACAGTCTTGAAAGTAATCGGCGCCATGACACAAATCAAGGAAAAATAAGTCACGCCAATAACGCATAAAAGTGGCTGTGTCCCTATGAAACTCATGTACAGTAAGCGATAATTAACAAAGGGACTTCATACTGCGATGCAAGTCTGGTCTCCAAGCCCTAATAGGCGATTGCATGAATGCACTGAGTGTAATAATTAATCGTGCCAATGCCGGACTTAAAGCTTAGACAATGAAAAATGTTTCCAAGTGGAACATCAAGGGAAATTGTTTAGCAATGAACTAAGGAATTTAATCAAACATTGTTAAGTTATAATTAAACCCCAAGTATGATATCTTAGGGTTAAAGAAAGTCAATTAAAGATGAACGTGAACGATAGGCAATAAGTGTACTTAACCAATGACGATCGAGTTTTGATTAATAGCGTAAAGACGTAAGTAAGCCGTGAGGAAGGATAATTAACTCGAACCGAGTTGTATTAATGAAATAATTTCACTTAAGTGTTAGAAGAGAATGAAGTTAGTAAGAACGATGTAAAAGAATGACGGAAAGTCGGAACCCATAAATAACAAATCTAATACAGGATTAGATTGAGAAGAAGGGTAAGATTCTTTAAGAACTATGTATGTTCAATCATGATCTAATATGGTATGTTATGTGGTTATATGTTGTAGAGACCGTAAGGACTCAAAGGAAATGCAATTATACTGTAGCAGACGCTGAAGGAAAGTTTTTTTTAAACGCTTGTCTAACCTTCGTATTAGCCAGGTTTTCAAATGATTCAAGTTATGAAATGCATGTATGGTTTTAAATAAAGAGTCGAGACCGTTTTAACTCGGCAAGACTAATCTTGATAGCTTGATTGAACTGTTTACAAGTCTTTGAATATAGAATTGCTAACGCTATCCTACGCCAACTATTTGGTACGGATTCAAGGTAAGCCTGAATATAAATAAACAAATGTATTTTCATCGAGTATTTGATGGGCACGTGAGGTTGCCACAACTTAAACGTACACACGTTTAATGGATGTAGTGTTGATCAACATAGAGTACTATAGGCTGATCACCTAGAAGTGCTCGTAAGATATGCCAGACATACGGACTTTGTGCCGAGTTGTCCTTTTCAAAGAGACTATAAGACGTCCACGTCTTGAACCAGAATTGATGAATTACAGATTATTGTTATTGCAAAATGTTTTGAAGGAAAAGAAACGCTATTTTAAGTTATTGATAGTACTTCGTAACTATCATCCAGTTATTGAAGATATACGATTTCCTATGTTTCAAGCATGCTTTTAAAAATGAAATTGTTGTACTTGTTGAGCTTGTTATGCTCACTCTTGCTTGAACCATATGAATGCAGCTTAGACCAAATGGACCGAAGGATTCTACAATGATAAAGAGAAGGCTAAAGTGAACGTGTATATTACCTATGTAATAGTATAGGTTTGTAATGATAATATTTGATATTATGACAAGAAAAAATGTAATGGTTATAAAGAACCTGGGGTATGGTAGTATTGTTTTGGAATATATATAAGACATATTCGTTATTTTGAGGCATTTCAATTGAATGTTTGTGTGAATTGTAGCACCGTAGAGCACCATATGTCGGGTTGAAAGAGACCCGGATTTGGGGGCGTCACTACTCATGATCTGGAGTTAGCAGCAGTCGTTTTCACGCTAAATATCTGGAGACACTACCTGTATGGGGAGACAGTGGAGATCTATACAGATCATAAGAGCCTTAAATATTTCTTCACTCAAAAAGAACTCAACATGCAATAATGACATTTGCTTGAGCTAATTAAAGATTTTGAGCATACCATCCAATACCATCCTAGAAAAGCGAATGTGGTAGCTGATGCGTTGCATAGAAGATTGTATGCGAGTACAAGTGCGATATTGTCAACACAAAGGCTCATTTTGTATGACTTATAAAGGATGGAGATAGAGCTAGAGACTCTAGGGACCAACATGAAGATGGAAAATATACGCGTAGAACCAACTTTAATCAAAAAATTTAAAACTGCTCAAGCTATAGACCCGAAGCTGATGAATATGAAGAAGAAGGTGCAAGAAGGTATTATTCCAGAAGCAAGAATCGACGAAGAAGGAATACTTCAAGTAAACTCTAGACTTTGTGTTCCGAACGACTCTGATTTGAAGTATAAAATCATGATGGAAGCACACATCACATTATTTGCAATCCATCCTGGGAGTACAAAAATGTATTGTGATCTTTGACATACATTTTGGTGGAGCAATATAAAGAGAGAGATCGCAAAGTTTATCTCAAGGTGTCTAACTTGTTGAAATGTCAAGGAGGAGCATCAAGTACCAAAAGGTCCATTGAAACCACTTGTAATTCCAGAATGGAAGTGAGAGCACATCAACATGGATTTCATTACTGGTCTTCACAAGGTTTCTCAAGGCATAGATGCAATTTGGGTCATTGTCAATAGATTAACAAAGTCTGCTCATTTCTTGCATATACGAGAAACTTATTCACTTGAACGTCTTGTTCGTATGTACATAAATGAGATTTTAAGACTGCATGGTATGCCAATATCCATAGTTTCTAATTGAGACCCTAGATTCACTTCATGATTTTGGGTCAGTTTGCAGAAAGTTATGGGCATAGATTTACGTCGGGATTACTCCTGTTCGGTCAAAATTACATTATTCCCGACGGAAATATTTGTCAGATATTCGGTCATAAATATTCATGTCGAAAATAAGATCCGTCAAAAGTTCTGTCGAAAATTACATATCTTCGACGAACGTATCTCCGACGGATGTACGTCGAACATTAACTATCTTCGACCGAATATATAGGACGAAAATTTTCGTCGAATATAAGAACACATAAGTTCGACGGATACATTCCCTCGGAATTAACTTATATCTTACTGAAAAATAGAATAACCCATCATTCATTAAAATTGGCAAATTATTAAATTCGACGGAATTTGCGTCGGAGATAGAGTGTTTACGATGGATAAGTTGCGTCGAAGATAACGTGATGTTCGATTGAAATTAGGATATTTCATTTTATTAAAATTACTTATTTGTTACTTCCGAGGGAAATTCCGTCTCAACTACCTTATTTCGTCGGAATTAACTATCCTTTTTTTTAAATATAGATTTTAAAAGTTCAGTTTCTAGGTGTTTAAACCCATTAATGTACCTATAACCTGTCACAACCCAATACACAGTAATATAAACCTGTATCTCACATTCAAATATGCAACGTAGCACTAAAACTTAGTCTTCAACTCATTATCATTCACATTCACATTCAAATATCCACCAAAATGTATTATAAGCTAACGAATTACAAATATTCAATGCGTATGTTCCATAAATGTTAAACAATATTATTTACAATAGTAATACAGACGCAATTAGACAATATAAAATATACAAAAGGGTCTACAATAACATGAATATATACAAATGAACTATAAACTAGTAAAAGTATGATCATCATCTCAAGAGGTGAAGGTGAGACGTTGCTCGTGTATGGATGTCGGACTCTTTGCTCCTCGCTCATCATCGCCACCGGTCGCCATCGCCACCATTCGCTGATAGAATCAAAAATATAAATCATTAGTCCATATATATATGTGTGTGAGAATTAACAAACTAGCCTTAATTGAAAAACATAAACAATAAGAATACCTGAGTAGGTGGGGGCGGACGAAAAGCCTCCTCCAAGAGGGTAATCACCATCCGGAGCATCTCAGTGCTCCAAGCGTCGAACTGCTCCCGTGGTAATCCCGTACTCTCTGCAGAGGCCCCCGCTATAATATCCTGAGCAATCTGGTAAAGACGAGAATTGGAAGGCAACTGCTGACGCCGAAAGACCGGATCGGTATGGAACCTATCCGACACGACCCCTATCAGCCGCCGGAAGATATCGTCATCCAAGCCAGCGCCCGTATGAGATGGTCCGACATGTGCTCTCGGACGCTGGCACTGGCTGGAGCCTATACAGAGATACAAATTCGATTACTAATAATAATTTATATAATGTGATAAATTCGAATAATTTTGTGAAATATTAAAAAATATTACCTACAGGAAGTGTATATGCGGGTATCCTCGGGCAGACCCAACACTCAATATCTGTCGGTACTGCTAGTAGGGGGATCCTAAGATGCGACCCATAGTCTCAGCTCCTCATCTCGATCTAATACAATATCAGGAAGAGGGGTGGCGGAATCTAACGGCCCAGAACCCCTCCTAATAGTCTCCAGCTCAGCTATACGCTCGTCCCGAAACCTCTGAAATTGGTCCTGTAATGTATTCCGTATACGTATGTTAATTATATCATTTTAGTTACGATTGAATATTATTAAAAGCTAAATAGTAAGATGAGTTTTACCTGTATAGATAAAGCTGCCTGAGACAAAGCACGCTCATCCTGAGGCGTGTGGGCTCGATCCCAAAACTCTAGAATGGTAGGATCACAGCCCAAGGTCCTCCCCAATGCCTAATACAAACAATCATAAAATAGGTCTTAAGTATTTGTGTGAGAACTTGACACATAAATAACTAAATACAACGCACTTACCGTCTTCGCCTCCTCGAATGACTGAGAACCAGCAGTGTACTATCCCGAGTCGACCACGGTTCTTCTTTGCTCGCTTCGGACTTTTTCTTGAAGTCATCGCCTCCTAGTGCGCACACATAACCTCCCAGGCTAAATCAGAGACTATGCGGGGTTGATGATCTCTGATGGTGGTCCCGGGCTAGTCCACAACTGCCCGGACTGCCTTCTATCGCATCTCATACAGCCATCCAGAGTAATTCGCAGTGACGTGATGCTCAATCACAGTATCGCCAACTGACTGAGAGATGCTCAGGTCAAATCGATAATAAACCTTTAACAAAAGATTATTTAAAATTAAGAACATTTGACAAATTGACCAATACAACTATGTGGTAATAATATGCTTAACTTACGTGGAACTCCCGCAAGACGGTCTACATAAAAGCGGCATCGTACCGCGCATACTGACTGAACCGCATGCACCCTCTTGGGAGATGCGTCAAACAAATCGCATGTAGGGTGTGCTTAGCCACCGGGTCTAGTATACTACTAAAAAATTATAACAATATGTGTTATGTGAATTGTGTTTTGCAATCACTGATAGAAATAATACCGAAAATATTAACACTTATTACTGGGAACCGACATCCACCGGTACTGTAAGTGGCACTTCCGGCGAATGACCAAAGATACCGAGGTTCGTCCCTCGGTGTCGTCGATGAGATGTATCTAAAATAATTGTATTTAACATAGTACTTCAATAGTCATTATAATTAATGCAGCTTGAGATATATTTAAATCCTAGTTAAGATAACTTACACGCGCCTGAAGAAGAGCCTCAATCATGGCTACCGTCTCCAGTACCGGATCTCCCACCACCTCGGCCACCTCCACCGCTATGTCTAGCCATGAATATCCTACTACAATAACAAAATTGGTAGATTACAAATATGTAAGGTTTAACAATATGTGGTAAAGACTAATATGAAAGCTCATTTTCAATTACGCACGTCATCAAACCCATCAGAATCAACGTATATATCATTCTCGGATTCGTTATCTTCCTCATCCTCGCCAGAGATCGGTTTACATCATCGTTATCATCCTCAACGACTACATAATCATTCATATGTACGGTGGCCTCGACATCCTCATCGTTAGGTGCGTCAATGACATCAGTACTCACCACATCTTCAGCATGGAACACTACGGCCAATGGGTTGCTCACATCTTCTTGCAACGCCTCATCCATACAAAACATGTTATCAACATTAAATGAGCATGTTTTAGTAGTGACTACTGTGTACCAGGGGCTTCGAGTATTTACGACATTAGGAGCATAATACACTTGAGTCACTTGACTTGCTAACATGTACACGTCATCAAAATTTAACACCGACTTGATATCCACGGTTGTGATTCTATTACGATCAACTTTAACCCCCTTTTCAGTATCAAACCAGCTACACTTAAATGTAACTACCTTTTTGCCACTGTGATAATTGAGCACAACTACATCATGTAAATGACCATAGTAATTGGACTCAGAATCTTGATAGCAGCTTCCTAACACCACAACCCCAGAATTGACTGATGTGAGTTCATGCAAGTCATCGACTCTAAATCTATACCCATTCACAATGCAACCAGGAAAAGAACTAACAACTTTGTAAGGTTCTTGGATGACATCTATAAAACGCTCAGAAATACTCTCCACTTCAACCCTTTTCTTAAACCATTGTTGGAAATTAGCATTAGTGAATGTTTCCAAGTCATTGCGATAAAAGTTGTTAAGAAAGCATACGCTTCCTCTTGAATGAACTGTGATATTAGTAAAATGTCTTTAACATATATAGAGATGACTACACTTGTAAATTGTACTAACTGGAGCAAATAAGCTTAGACTTACGTGATGTATGATGATACTTCGGGCATATTTAGAAGCACGTATGTAGATACAATCTTCAACTCTTTGCCGCTTAAGTAAGTCAGAGTCTCAGGACCAAATGGTTTAGCCGGATATGTGAATACAACTAACTCATCATTAGCATGAGTCATTGGACCAACAACCTCATTCCTTCCTAAACGGTTGTGCTTCGTTGAGACAACATCGTCAAAATACAACGAGCAGAAGTTGACAAGCTCTTCCTCTGTATATTGTTCAGCAATAGAATCCTCTACACGAGCTTTGTTCTTGACCTTTTGTTTTAATCGGTGCATATACCTACGATAAATAATATGTAGACTTAGTGACGTATTATTAATATGAGCAGGATAGAGCAATATATAGTAGTTTATATATTACCTCTCAAAAGGATACATCCACCGATATTGCACTGGTCCTCCCAGTTTGAGTTCATACGGAAGATGAATAGGCAGATGTTCCATCGAGTCAAAAAATCCTGGAGGGAAGATCATTTCAAGCTTGCACATGGTAAGCAGAATATTCTTCTCCATCTACTCGACATCAGTGTGCTTAATTATAGTTGAGCAAATATCTCAAAAGAAATTTGACAGTTCGGTCAATGCATCCATATCTTTTCTGGGTAACATCTCATGAAATGTAATTGGAATCAACTTCTGCATAAATACATGAAAATCGTGACTCTTGAATCCAGAAATTTTCAATTGCTCAACCTTACAACAACGTGTTATGTTCGACGCATATCCATCTGGGAGCTTCAACCCACTAACCCACTTACAGACGTCTTCAACTTGTTACTTAGTAAGACTAAATGGAGCTTTAGGTTTCGTAGTGTTAGGGCGAAGCCACATTCTGGCCTAATGTTCAATGACTCCAAATCTTTTCGAGCATTGTCATTGTCTTTAGTTTTACCACTCGCATCTAACACGGTGAAAACAAGTTCTCAAAAAAATTCTTTTCGGTATACATGACATCTATACAGTGACGAACTGAAAGTGTGCCCCAATACGGCAACTCAAACCATATAGGCAAATGTGTCCAATTATGAGTCTTCTCGTACCTGGCTGCTCTCAATTTACTGTGTTCCTTCCCTGGCAAAGGAAAATCAAGTTGATTCAACCACTCCAAGACCTCACTGCCCAATAGCCGACCAACAACCCCCTTCTTCTCTATTTTTCTGTTGAACTGTGTAGACATCTTACTGTAATTGTGATCAAGAGGTAAGAATCTATGAGCAGTACCAAAGAAACTACATTTCTGCCCATGCTGCAACTGGTTGCCTTGCACATCCCCTATACACACTGGACAGGACAACTTCTCGTGAGTTGACCAACCACTAACCATCCCAAGAGCCGGAAAGTCAGTGATAGTCCATAACAGGGATGCTTTCATCACAAAATTCTCGCATATCGATTTATCATACGTCCAAACCCCTCGCCTCCCACAACATCTTTAGTTCATCCACTAACTATCAAGGTACACATTGAGATCTTTTGTAGGACTTTTATCCCTCGGAATGAGTAAAGTCAAAAACAAATACGGATCCCTCATGCACATTGCCGGTGGAAGATTATAAGCGACCATAATGACTGGCCAAACTGAGTACGGCTAGCTAAAATTATTAAAAGGGCAAAAGCCATCAGTAGCCATGCCAAGCCTAACATTCCTAACTTCTTCCGCAAACTCAAGATAATTTACATCAAATCTCTTCCATTCATCTCCATCCGCTGGGTGAGTCAGCTGACCAGGCACGACATCCCTTGTTCGATGCCAACTTATATGTTGAGCCGTATAAGACAACATGAATAGCCGCTGAAGTCTCGACGCAAGTGGAAAGTATCATAAGATTTTCATGGGAACATGTTTCTCCTTCCCCCCACGTTTTGTAACCTTGTAGCACGATAAACTACATATATCACACTGTCCCTTATCTCTGTCCTCCCCATAGTATAACATGCAATCCTGCTCACAAGCATCGATTTTCTGATATCTCGTATTTAACCCCTTGACCATCTTCTTCACTTCATAATAATTCGTAGGAAGAGTATAATCCTTGGGTAAGAACTGTCCAATTATAGCGAGCAAATCGTTGAAACCTCTCTCACTACAGTCGTGCTCATTCTTGAAGTGTAAGAGCTTCACATCGCTGAGAAAGCTTGGTGTTCAGATCATTTCTGGATACAACGCGACCCCTGATTCAGATAACAAACTTGTAAAAGGCAACAATCAGATCATTTGGCACTTTCTTCAGCACTTCTTGAAGAAGGATCATATTCAGCCCAGTCAATAGTAGTAGGGCCATAAGCATCAACCAACATCTCAACTGGATCATAGTTTTCTACGTATGAATCCCGTGGAATTGGTTGTTCCACAATATTTTCAATCACTTCTGATTCCCCGTGATGAGTCCATATGAATTACCCATATACAAATCCACGAGAAAATAAGTCGAATTTAATCTCGTCGACTTTCTTCCAAATCAAATTTTTACACTTGACACACGGGCATCACATCTTCCCGTGCGGATCATCCGTATGTTCTAGTGCTTTGTTCAAGAAATCTAAAACCCTAATACGATAAGCTGAGACTAATCCCCTCCCATCAATGGGTATCCTATGGTACATCCAACTCCGGTCGGCTGACATTTTTAACTACACAGAAGTACGCATTAAGTTAATTTGGATATTCATGCATGAATTAGATTTACCTAGTATCTCTACAGGACAGGGGTAAGGCTTCTATCCCGTTATTGGATGTGTCTCGTCACTAGTGCAAACACGTTGAGTACGTTTCATGAGTTTCAAGAAAATTTCGGTAGCACCTCCCCATGGTCTCCAAGCACACGAAATAGACTAAGATAACTTAATCTAAGTATGCACTCGGAGAACATATAGAGATAACAGTCGATTAATCCTCAAAATAACAAAAAATGTACCGTTTCGTATTTGTACTGGCCTAAGTGAGAGACATAACATCCAATAATAGTCCCAAACTGGGGACTATTCGACATTCACCCCTATTGAGTGTATGTCAAACGGGTTTCTAAGTTTCAAAGTATAGTGCATAGTTTAAGAGAATTTATGTGGAATCTCTACTTGAGTCTAAGAATCGGCAAAAAAAAGGGGTGTCGTAATTCTGTTGTGTTATATCAATAATAATAAAGTTAATTCAATTATCGCAATATTCATCGTTTCCATCATAATAGATGACAACATCCCGAAGGAGTTCCATTACGCTATTGAACAAAGTTCAACAACTTACTGGCACTCCTTCCGGATGTTGCTATCTGTTATGATGGAACAGTGAGGAATGTCTGCAGTAATTCAATTACCTTTATTATTCGAGTATAGAACACAAACAGGAACTACGACCCTTTTTTTTTTGTTGAGCCGAGGAACCTATTGAGTACTATTTAGTCAAGAATCGCTATGTCAAAACCTGCATACAAGAAAGTGTACATATATGTAGGGAGAGTATTATTGCATTTATATATTGAAAATTGTGGCAAAGTAAGCAAATGCTACTTAGTTTATTGTTCCAATGATAATAAACAAAGTAAGTGGTACTTAGTTTATGAGAATTGTTAATTATTTGGAATCTATAGAGACTACTGTTCGACATTCACTTCTGGCTATACGTAGTTTATTTTGCCAATGATGATAAACTAAGTAAGTGGTACTTAGTTTATGAGAATTGTTATTTGGAATCTATAGAGACTACTGTTCGACATTCACTTCTAGCTATAAACTGCTATTTTGCCAATGATGATAAACTAAGTAAGTGGTACTTAGTTTATGAAAATTGTTATTTGGAATCTATAGAGACTACTTATATATATTTTTTTATTTTAATTTGTAGTATATTATATAATTGGCTTATTTATTTATTAAATTTACTTTATTAAATTAAATTTAATTAAATCATTTTATTTTATTTTATTTATTAAAAATAAATTAAATTAAATTTTTATTACTTTTTATTTTATTTTGTATTATATATATATATATATAATTTTTAATGTTTTTATTAAATTAAATTAAATTAAATTAATTTATTTTTAATTTATTTTAAATTTAATTTAATTAATTTTATTTTATTATTTTTATTTAATTTTATTTTTTATTGAATTGTATTTTATTTATTAGATTAAATCAAAGTTTTTTCATTTTATTCAAATTAATTTAATTTATTTTTTATTTTATTTTACTTTATTTTGAATTATATTACGTTATTTATTTTATTTTTAAAATTAATTTTATTTAATAAACTAAATTAAATTATATTTACTTTTTTTTATTTTAGTAGTAAGCAATTAAGTAATGGTACTTAGTTTATGATTTATTAATATTGAGAAACTAATTACTAATACAATACATGCAAGTCTGCAATTTCATAATTTTGGCAGAATTTCTGTCATAAATTCAGTCGTAAATAACAAATATATCAAGATTAAAAACAGTCAAAAAATCAGTTACATTATGATAAGGAACCCAAATTTGATATCAATATTCTGCAATTTTCAAATTCCAAATAATATGCACTTAAATAATAGGCAGTCCACAAACCCAAAATCAAAATTCCAATTTCAAAGAATATACAATCCACAAATTCACAAAGAACAAATTCACAAAGAAGAACATATTATCCAAATTTGGTTAATCTCATATTCAAACTCAAATTAAACTAAACCTAAAACAAATTAAGCCACAAATTTCACAATTTGCAACAAATTAACCTTAAAAATCTAATACTTAGCAGAAAACTAACCTTGAAATTGAATTAATGTGCAACTAACCGACGGTGGTGCCTGGTGGTGGCTGCTGGTGGTGACAGTGATGGTGGTTCAACTGATGGTGTTGGTGGCGTCTACTGGTGGTGGAACCGATCGACATTGATGGTGGTGGTGGTGTTGGTGGTGGTGGCAGTACGTGGTGGTGGTGGAATTGAAGGTGGTGGTGGCAGTATGTGGTGGAACCGGTGGTGTATGTGGTGGAATCGGTGGTGGTGGTGGTGGTGGCAGTACGTGGTGGTGGCGGCGATGGTGGTGGCGTGAGAGCAGTGAAGTGAGAGAAGTGGTGGTTGAGAGCTAGATCTAGAGAAATGAGAGAGAGAGAGAGAAAGAAAGAGAGAAATGAGATTATAATTAAGGTCTAGAGAAACGAGGCGTCCGGGAAGACGTACCGATTAATTAGATTTTAGGATTATCTTCGACGGAAAGTCCGTCGTACATACATTCGTCGTACTTAAGGTATCTTCGACTGACTCTTCCATCGGAATACATCATATTCAGTCAAAAATAATATTCCTGCTGGCGGGAACATTGGCGCCAATGGGATACATAAATGTTCGACGAACATCTGTCGAAATTAAAGTATTTTCGACTGAAGTATCTTCGACTGAATACTCCGTCAGCATAAATGTTATCTTTGAGGGACTGTGTCCGTCGAACATATATCCGTCGGATTTAGACGGCTTTCTTGTAGTGTAGGTTACATGAGCTTATTCAATCATTCATAAGAATAGAATCAATAGTCTTGCTCAATGACAACGATAAGGTTTAGAAACTTGCACAATTATTATAAGAGTAGGGTTAAAGAACTTGCCTTGTTTGTAAGCTACACAAGTGTAAAATAATCTCTAATTATCCTACACACATCATTAAAACCGTAACAACAATTAGTTGTATGAATATTAACTTTAAGGATTTAAACCATCATTTAGGTCCTAACCTTAACTTAGCATCTAACCATAAAGGTTAACACACTTAACGAATCTGAAATCTCACTACAAGCCAACATAACTTAATCGTTCACCTCTAACTTTGACAACAACACATTTGGTTTCATTTTATAACTTATTTAAAAATCTTTTACACTTTGTATTATAACGCATGACAACCTGTTATTGTAGTCTATATTGTGTCTTAACATTATTAACATGCATGCTAAACCAATACAAGTCTGTTACACATGATCTCAGAATTAAGCATCAGACCGCCACAGCTTCGATGTATGGTATGCAATGGCGTCATACTTAAGCTTGGACAAGTGCAATGCATGCAGCTTTCTTTCTTGCCTTGCACTGCCAAGTAAACTGCTACTTTAAATTACGACAGAGGCGTAAACTATGAAGCGAATGTGAAAATTTCACTTTTAGCCCAACAAACACGAATTTCACCCATCAAACAGTGAAATTAACATCTACAATTGGTACAGACTATTACAAACATGTTTGCTAACATTTAAAACTAGTTTAATTTCTCAAAATTCCATGTTCTCATATAAAACTCCATTTTTGAACTTCTTACACAAAAATCATCAATGTGACTTTGATTCTTGTCCGAATTACTTCGTTCAAATTACGTTATATGCATTTCTTAATAAACTAGCATAATCAAGACTCAATTTACAGTTTAACATACGAATTGGCCACTAGAATTGGTACTATTCAAAAGCCATATGGAAAAATATACACTGTCATACTTTTCTTCCTTTTTAAACTGTAATTTGCATACGAATTCTTCCTTACATACAAACTCAACATCATAACTATATATAATCATCATACACAGGTAACATAACAACAATTTACAGAAACTAAAATTCACAGAGTTTACAAATTAAGCTGTAAAACTCATATATGCATATATATATATATATATAATATCATGATGTTAAGAAATACCTTCAAATAGCTTATAATCCTTGCTCACCCACTGAATTTACCTTGGAAAAACTCAAGAATTTCTTCACAATTCTCTAAATCTTCTCTCTGAATTCTCAGACTTAGCAAGCATAAACTAACTAATGCGTAAAGGAAAACTGGTATAACCTTTATACTAATACTAAATATAATATCAGTTAAAACAGATTATACGTCTTCATCAGTTACATAATACCAAAGGCCACAAGGCCTTTTTTGGCTACCACACAATTCCCATACCAGATTATTTTTATATTATTATATTATATAGTTTCATGTCACACCACTAACTTAATTTAATTAACTTATAATAAAAATTTTATTATCATTAATTAATAAATAAATAATTATATATCTAATTTAATTAATAAATTAGAAACAACACTTTATTTAATTTATTTATTTCCATTAAATTAAATAGTTCATTTAGTTTAATTATTCTCTTACATATTAAACAATTGATTTAATTTAATTTTTTCCTTAAATTAAATCCTTCAATAAAATTATCATTATTCAATTTAATTACTAAATTAATTCACCACAATTATCAATTATTTATTTTCCTTAATAAATAAATTATTTAAAATATTTATTTAATTTAATAAATATTTAAATTAAATTACAAATTTCTCGATCATTACATCATTCCCTCCTTAAAAGGATTCTGTCCCCATAATCACAACTCGAAAAATTTATTCATTACATTCTTCCCTCATTAACAAGATTATGTCCCCAGAATCGATATACAAAATCAAACAAACAATTGAGAATAATTCTTCATCATAACATCTTCAAGTTCCCACGTAGCTTCCTCAGCATTGTGGTTCCTCCAGATTACCTTAACAGAAGGTACCACCTTATTCCTCAGTACTTGCTCTTTTCTGTCAATAATTTGAAAATGGACTTCTTCATATGTTAAGTCTTTTTCAAACTGCAACGGCTCATATTCTATAACATGTTTATAATCAGGTTTATACGGTCTCAATAGCGAGATATGAAAAATATTATGGATATGCACCAATTTTGGAGGTAAAGCTACCTCGTATGCTACTTCGCTAACTCGTCGAAGAACTTCAAAAGGTCCTATAAATCTAGGGCTAAATTTCCCCTTCTTGCCAAATCAAATTTTCCCCTTCCAGGGAGACACTTTCAGGAAAACATAACTACCGACATCGAATTCTCTATTTTGTCGATGCTGATCGGCATATTTCTTCTGTCTATCTTGTGCAGCTATCAACCTTGCTCGAATAACCATGATGATCTCGACAGTTTGGTGTACCAATTCTGGACCCAATAGCTGACGTTCACCTACCTCATCCCAGCACAACGGAGTTCTGCATTTTTTGTCGTATAACGCTTCGTAAGCCATCTTGGTGTCAAGCATGAGAAAGCTTCTAAGTACCTAACAGAAGAGCTTACAGTCATCTTAGAAGCCTATCATGTGCAGCCATCAAGTACCAAGGAGAAGGATCTTCAAGGCAGTTCATAAAGGGGTCATCCAAAGTGGTTGAGTAACCGAAGAAGCGGAGCATCATGCAACACTCAGCTGCACTTCAAGGATGATCAAGCCAAGCTGATAAAGATAGAAGATGTTCAGAGCATGAAGACATATTAGCAACTCAGCACCGACTCCAACAACAACAAACAAACAACTCAACAAAGCCAGGGCCTGAGGGGTCCTTGTCCGAAGGGACTAAATAAAGTAGGGCAAGAAGGGTCCTTGTCTGGAGGGACTAAACGAAGTTCCAAGCCTGTTGGGCTTGAAGAGTTCATAGGGAACTAGAGGAGTCCCAAGGCTGTTGGCCTTAAAGAGTTCTTAGTGAACTGAAGTCCCAAGGCTGCTGGCCTTAAAGGAATCATAGAGATTCAGGGTGCTGCCCTTCCTTAGTGGAAATCCTGCTAGTTGAAAGCAGAAGAGTGGATTAGGAGCTTGAGTCTCTGAACCACTTAAAATCCCTTGTGTCTTTTATATTATGTCATTTACATTATGCACTATAACTGCTATAACTGCGATGTATGTTTTAACTGCTTACAACTAAACTAACTCTACGAACAATGTATGTATTATTATGAATATATCAATAAAGGGATCTTTTACTTATTCCGTTGTGCTTGAAAAGATTCTTATGTTTTTCATATGCTAATTTAATAGCAATACAAAATAAACCTGAAAAGTATTTGAATTAAAAAAGATCTATTCAACCCCCCCCCCTTCTAGATCTATTGTGCCATCTGGGAACTAACAATTGGTATCAGAGCAAGTTCTCATGCTATATTCAAAAGCTAATCACTTTGAGTCTGATCCCAGGCACTAACATTGTTCTAAACTTAGTTTAGTAGTAAGTAACTTGTTATATGTAAATGAGCTCACATGTTGGAAATATTGTGTATAGGTTAAATGTGTATATACACCTGAAACTGCTCAGATTAGTCCATGGTCTCGATTGTTACATCAACAAGACCAATCCTTGCCTACAGTCAATCTTGTATTCTGAAGACCAGACGAGAGAGCTCAAGAGACATCAATGACAAAGAGTCAAGCATCCACCAGTCTGACAAATGAAAAGACCATACATGCAAAGAAATGCTCATTCAAAGAAGAAAGAATCTCTCCTCAGATATATGTCTGGTCAACCATCGGATGGATGCAAACTTCATGAACTGAAAGATGTCAAAAGAACTAAAGATGCTGAGATTCTCAGGCTGCATCTTCAAGACCTCGATTGATTGAATAAAGGCCAACAATAGCAATAAGCTGTCAGGAGCAAAAGTAAAGCTATGCACATCAATACCTAAACTCAGTATATCCAAGATAAATGACTGTCTAGTAACTGACAATAAAAAGGTACGGTTCCTCACTATTATAAATGTATAAATCATATTTGCATCTGCTTATGAACTATAATAATATTCTGTCAAGGAGTCATAATCTACCTAAAACGGTGAAGAGAGAAAAAAACCTGAGGATGGAAACTCAAATGACTATAAACCTTCTCTCCATCCAAGTTTTAGGTCGAAGATGACATCTTGAAGGAAATCTGAAATGGGTCATAAGAGCATCACAGGCCTAATAAACATTATGTGAAGTAATCTTTGCTGGTGGGTTAGTATGTATGTACAAGCCTATGTTCTAAGTGTTTGACAACACACGGAGCATGATCAGTTCTGCAAAAGGATCTTGCTGATTCGTAGAAACTGATCACCTCCATGAATCAACTAGATACTCATAAATCGTAGAGTTGATTCCTACTCTATGAACACTTAAACATTATGAACATAATTCAGTAAATGATGAAACCATCATAGATAGAGAGTGTGTTATTAAATGCCAAATCCTACACACACTCACCATCATGCATCTCAAAATGTATTATCTTAAGATAGTTGCATGCATGAATATGTCTGTTGGTGATAAATATGATGATTATCCAAGTAAGAGGAACAGGGGTTTAGAAAACTAACCTAGCAGGACCCAGTTAAGTATGGGTACAAAAAATAGAAATATATTTAAACCTGTAGGTACTTGGTCAATCTGACCACACTAAGGAATCCTGAAGCAAAAGACTTCAGTCAAGAAGACTCAACCAGTAGAAGGCTAAGGACTGTTCAGAGATGAGTCTGATAAAGTTCCTATATGGCCAAGCCTGTCCTTGAAGACCCTCTGAGCTAACCAGAATGGAGCTCACATGGCTGCTAATTTGTATGTGGGAGCAGGCCATGCAATTGAAGATGAAAAGGGTCTTATGTGCTCAAAAGCTAGCAAAGAGTGCTATATAAGAAGAATCCTCATGGAAGCTCACATCAGAGGATCATCGAGCATCAAACAAGAGGATTTCATTAAAAAGCAGAACTTCTCAACCTCAAGACTGTCCAAGAAGACTACGTTCGTAGTGTTGTCAAAAGATCGTAGAGTGATAAGTCCTGAAAATACTCATCTCTACGATACAAGGAGATCTAAGTGATGATGATGATTCCAGTCAGAAGGAGATATGCTGGGCCGCCTTAAAATGAACCTGAAGAAGAGGGAACCACATCCATTTGGGAAGACATCGTCAACAATGAGGGAGCAGTGATCCGTTAAGGAAAAATAGCACTGAGATAAACTATGAGGAGATGTACCAGCTGTAGAGTCCCAAAACTTTATGGCTGATGAACCAAATGAAGATCCATAGTCAGTAGGAATGTCTCAAAATGTACTACTGATAACCTCTCAGCCACCAACCCAATATCGTGAAGTGCCTACGATCAAACATATGATCATAGTGTAGGAGCAGGAAGACACCACGACTTCAGCAATTCAATTGTCTAAAGCTGGTAGAAGATCTCCCCACCAGAAAAGGTAAAATGGGATGTTAGTACAAATCACTTCTATAGCATTTCATCTGGAAAGAGCCTCAGGAACAAACCTAACCCTTAGCTCACTCTAAGAGGTTGGCCGTTCCTGAGCTACCTTGTCCCAGAAGAATTGTTTGATCAAGTTATCTCAAGGACCAAGATAGCCAACGATCGTAGAGTCGAGTTGAAGAGAATTAAAACGATCGTAGTGCTACCTCAACGATCGTAGAAGATAACTCAACGATCGTAGTTCTACCAAAGGGTACTCCAGTTTACAAGGAGATTGAAAAATGAGACAATTGCTCAGCCATTCAAAATGAGGAGATAAGTTCGAATATCAGTGACTGAGCTATGCTGCATAAATGTAAGGATAGAAGTCAAAGCCATCCACTGCAGCATCTCTCAGAAGTTGATCATTGAGTCAACAAAGGAAATCGTAAAGTCTATAGCTGCCTTATCATACTACTCTACGAATCAAAAGGTCAACGGTCAAAGCCACGTCAATTAAACGTCTACTCTTCTAAAAGGAAATATCTAACTAAAACGTTATGGGGAGTTACAGCTCATTACTGGGAAACATGTAACCAATGGACAGTTGACACATCACTGAGTATGCAGAGTTAGAAGGAACTGCCATAAAGACACTTTCAAATCTGCAGACAGTTACTAAAAAGCTATTGAACCTTTTTCCCTCCCATTTTCAAAACCCTAGAATCCTCTCAAGAGCCAAAAACAGTTAACCCTCCAAAGCCTTACCAAATCACAATCAGCCATCTCTTATAAACTTCTCTAAATAAAATACCCACATTCTTCGAACCACTCAAATGGAAAACTGGCAAGTAATCACTTGCATTCAGCTCGGAACCAAATCGTTTGAGAAATCTGAAAGGAAGTTCAAGGACATTCTTGAGCTTGTGAAGAAGGCTGGATTCTCAAAATGCCTTGAGGTAAGTACTCGAGTATGCATCGACCTGGTTAAAGAGTTCTACTCAAACGCCTCCATAAACTCCGGAACCCTGTCTACCAAGGTTAAAGGTCAGTCTCTGAAGTTGAAGTCTTCTGACCTCAATCAATGCCTAGGTTTTCCTAACCAAGGGCTGAAGAACCTGGATGATGTTAATACTGAACAAGCAAAGGAGTTCATGGGGTACCAAAGAAACCCTAGCCTGAAAGACATGAAGAAGAAGGAGTTTCCAGAAGAGTATAAGTTCCTTGCTGAAATAGTTGGAAAATGCATACTGTGCAAGAACACTGCACATGACACAGTGATCGACCAACAGTTAAAGATAATGTCAGCAATAATTCTGAAGAAACAATTTGACTTTGGAGCTATCTTGTTCGATCAAATCTCCAAGTGGATAGAGAAAGCTGAGAAGAAGAAGTCCACTGAAAAACCCCTGACTAAGGTGTTTCATGGGTAGATCACGAGTATTGTCAAGAAGAAGCTAGGAGGAAAAATCAAGGATGATGAGGGAGAAACTTTGAATGTTCACAAAGTGATGTCTCCACAACTATTTGTGAACTGGAAGAAAAACCTTAAGGAGAACCGAAGGCTGAGAACTGGGAGCAGCAGTAGGGCCTCTGCAAAGAAGAGGAAGATAGATGAAGAAATCTAGAGGTGTGAAGAAAACAAAAGCCCCATCAAGAAGTCTCTCCTCAAAGGACAAGGATAAAGAAGAAAAATTCATAACTGCTGGAACAACAAAGAGGAGAAGCAACAGGTAGCTTCAAGGGCCAGTCAGCAAGAAAGCTAAGGTGGAAGACAAACCAGCCTTAGCTTCCCAAAATAGTACATCTGCTGAAGAAATGGACGTAGAGTCAGCAAAAGGAAAAGAGATAGATGTCAAAGCAGAGTCCAGCAATGAAGGTGAAGCTAATGTGATGAGAGAAATTGCAGCATCTGCTGATGAAGAGGAATGCTCAAGCCCTATGGTTAATTCTCAGAGCAGTCACTCTGATGATGAAGAAGAAGTTTGAAATGATCCAATTGCATTCCCAACTGCAACTGTCCCAACAAGCCCAGATAATGGGTCAGATAATGATGATTCAAGAGAAGAAGAAAATGCCCCCTCAAATCTAGAAAGCCCCCATGATGACTCAGAAGGTGATGAGTCCAAAGAAGAAGGATCTGCCCCTGCCAGTGCTGAATCACAAAGAAGTCTGTCTGTTGAACCAGAGGAGTCATAGTCTGAAGAGTCTAACCCTCCCAAACCTGAATCTCCAAGAAGAAGGAAAAGCTACAGACTGCAAGCTAAGTTTGCCTCCAAAAGGAGCAGTGGTCAATCAAATGCCATCATTGAATTGAGTGATGATGAGTCTGTATCCCAGGGAGAAAGTGCTAAAGATGGAACAAGCAATGAAGAAGATGAATCTAAAGAAAACCTTGCTGAAGAAGGATCTGGGAATGAAATACAGCAAGAAGGATTCTGTAGTGAAAATGATCAAAACAGTTTTGGCTCCAAGAAAGAAGAAATGGAGAATGATTCTAATTCTGGAGATCAGGAATCAGAAGAACCAGAACTCTATCCTACTCTATCTCCATCAAGATTCACCATGAGAATAGTGGTAGAGGTCCCTAATGAACCACCAGAGACTCCACCTGAAAGATGGGTAAACTATGGAGAAGAGCAGCTCAAAGTAGTAAGAATGACTACTTTTGACTTAGCTAAGAATTGGAACAACATGGAGCTAGACTGCTCAACCATTCTCTATAATTCGAATGATCTCCTAATAAGATGGTTCTTCTAGTGGATGCCATGGCTAAAGGCTCATACTGAAGGATATGGAAGCTACCTCAGCTGGTGCTACTCTCACTTTCCAAGCATGGAACTGGTGGCTCAGAACTTTCCAAGAGTAAAGAAGTTTGCCACCAAACTAATCAAAGACCAGCCCTACTTCAAAGTCTATCGCCATGCTAAAAATCTCTATATCCCCTATGTTCGTAGAGTGGGTTCTTAAGGACGAAGAGTCATGACCAATGAGCTGATCGTAGAGTCTGTTCACTCTACTGCTGATGATATTCAAGCCCAAAACCAAAAGCCTCATTATGCTCCAGCACTACTATCAGACATTCCCTCATCCTCAATGTGACACCCCCAAATCCTGGTACTTCATTTCCTCAAGATTTGGTGTTCACTTAATCAAAACATTCATTTATAACTACCCAATTATAATAAAATTGAATAATAAAAACACGCCTTGTACACTGATTAAACTCAAATAAAAATCTTTCAACTTTAACTTTAACAGTCATAAGACTATAAGGACTCCACGTACTTAGGGGGATCAACCCTTCGTACAATGTATTGTGCACAACCATTTTAACGCTAAGCATAAACCTCTATTAAAAGAGTTATTCATCTCAGTATTTAGAATACAAGTCCGCACCAAAGTAAGTTTGGTTTGGATACATTACATGGTAATTTAGAATTCAACGGTAATCAACTAAGGATTAGTTGATTACAAAAGAAATAACTGTATGCTATGGAATAATCATAACTGAATTGATATTTGTAAATTAACATCATGCTTTAGGAGAAATCTAATAGCATAAGCACGGAATAATCATAACATTTAAGGTTATTGAGGATTAGGTACTAAACACGCATTATGAATAGTAAATTGAATGACAAAGTTGCTCATCACTAGAATACAGTGACTCGCTTGCTAACTAACGAGTTACATATTAAAGAACTTGTTCGATAATAAGATGAAAAATGTAGAATACTTGCATCCTCATGAACCACTAGATACAAGAGCTTTATCAATAATAAACAATCTAACTCCACGAAAATGTAGAAGTAGCAACTTGTATAATTGAAATGGAATTAAAAACAATAATGTGCTCAACGAAATTAAACTTGTCCAACAAAGTTTTAGAGTTAGAAAACTTTCCTTTAGCATAAGCTAAACCTTACAACTTGAATCAATACCCTATACATATGTCGTCATGACATAATTAGTCATTACCAACATTTTATATCTATATAAACAAAATGTATACATCATGTAGGTTAAATGACCAATTCACATAATCAACTACGTTAATACTAATTAACTCTTGATAATATGCTCATCATAGTTTAATACTACTGAAATCATCTTTTAACATTCATATTATTAACACATAACATTTATTTTCAAAATTTGTATACTTAAACAAAATCGTTAGAACTCATCGCTAACTCAACATGCTTCATTTCCACGATTTATAATGTGGTTCATATTTACTGCACACTGAGTTACTTATGTTCTCAGTCACAAGCCATTGGTTGGCGCTTTCTGGTGTGTGTCTTGCAAGCCACTGGCGCTAGATTTGTCTCTTTTGATCAAGGCTACTGGCGCAGACTCCAGAATCTGGCGACCAAGCTCGGCAACAGTATGAACAAAAGCCAAATTGGCCTAAAAGCTCGAATCTAATAGACTGATTAAAACATAATACACATATAGACTTCATATAAACATATTGTGAGGACTTCTAACATGTTTCTACTCATAAAATAACATAAACATCAAAGTTACAATACCCAAATTCAATGTTTTTGGCAAAAACTCTATTGCTGACATTTTTACTGAAAATCAACACTATGATTTTGTTTTTCAATCAAAACAAAAATTTCAAAACATCATAGTTATGATTATACATACTCTATCAATTTCCATAATCAATTTATCAATCTAACAACTAATTAAACCTTAATTTCTATTTTAAATTAAGCCATACTCATTTAAACACATCTTCAAATTCCCTCACTACTGGTATTTCTTCTAGTTTTACACCCTTCTTCTAAGTATCTACTATGTAAGCTAAATAGCCCACACAACCTTGACTCAATAATTTCTTGGCCTGCATAGTCGTGAGACATTTCATTTGTCTAGGCGACTTGCTACCATAAAATACTACCTTTGACAGAGTCATAAGGTTTACACACTTCTTGTGATAATTGATTACTGCTCCATATTTGAACAGCCAATCCATCCCCAAAATTACATCAAATTCCCCGAGTCTAATCAGAATCAAATCTACCAACAAGATATTTTCCTTAATGTTCACCCTTACATTCTTGTATACGAACATAACAGGGATTACTTCCTTATTCGCAATTTGTATGTTCAAAGGAAAATTCAGTTCTTCTCTAGGCAATTCTAACCTCTTAGTAAATTCATCAGATATAAACGAACAAGTAGCACCCGAATCGAATAATACATAATCATTTATATCATTGATTGGGATAATACCTGCAACACATCTTTTTGATTGCACAGCATCTTGCACAGTCATGTTGAAGGTTCTGGCTGTGGGTTTTTTTGATGCTGCAGGTCCTGCAATAGCCCATGTGCCTCCATTGCTTCTGGTTGTCACTCCGTCCTTCTCTTAGGACATTCACGATCAAAGTGATCCTTGGATCCGCACGTGAAGCACACATTCTTCTTTGGTTGAGTGCAACTTGGGGCGATGTGACCCTCCTGGCCACAATTGAAGCATACCCGTTTCCCCATTAAGCACACATCCTTGTGAAATTTCCCGCATGTCGCACATGCTTCAAACTTTTGTTCTGTTGGTTACCTATTTGGTGTCCAAAGACCCACGCCTCCCATTCCACTTCCTTTTCAAGCCGTTGTTGTTGTTGTTGTTGTTGTTATTGTTGTTTCCACCGTTACCACTCCCATTCTTAGTCTCATTATCATTCTTCTTCTTCTTCTTTTGTTCCTGATTGAACTTTGTCACTACCTCGCCTCCACCTTCAGCGAGTACTGCTTTTTCCATCACCGCTGTAAATGTCTTCAACTAGAACAGGGATACCCTACTGTACAACCAGGGCTTCAGTCCCTGTTCAAATCTCTTCGCCTTATGCTCGTCTGTGCTGACCTGATATGGTGCAAACCTCGCCAATTCATTGAACTTCGCGGCATACTCAGATACCGTCATCGTGCCTCGCTTTAGTTCCAAAAACTGTACTTCTAGCTGACTCTTCGAACTCTCCACAAAATAAGTCTCGAAGAGCAACTCCTTGAACCTATCCCAGGTCATCACTCCTGACCCTTCACGAGTTTTATTGGCCTGCCACCAATAACTAGCTTCTACTTTAAACATGAATGTTGCGAAAGCAGTCTTCTGATCATCCCCTACCCTAGCGACATCGAATACCTTTTCTATCTCCATAATCCAAGTTTGTGCTTCGACTGGATTCATGGACCCACAGAATTCAGGTGGTCCAACTGCCATGAAATCCTTAAACGTTGTACCATGGTTTTGTGGTTGATTCTGCAACGCTCCTGTCAGTAGTGTCACTAGTTGTTGAACGGGGTTACCGTCAACATTGTCGTTATTGGTAGTTCTCTAATTGTTTCTCTGTCGAGGTGGTTCACGTCTGGGAGGCATTTTCTGTTAAAACAAAAAATCTATTAGACTATTACTCAACTTCTTTAAGTATTTCTAATTAACTTACCTCCATAAAAGAAATAACCACATAACACATAACACTTTGAATAAAATAATAACTTTTATTTATTCATTATTACTTCGAAAAACATAACAACAATAGCATCACTACTATTTATATTCCTTTCCTGAACTACAAAAGTTACAGGACAACATCATTATTATCATATCCCATGGTTGCTTAACACTAGGGATTTAAACATTCTTTAATACTTATTACATGCATTACAGGCACATTTTCTACGATGATCTATTAAGATACTTCTTAGCCCTATCACGTTCTTCCTCCATGACTCGAAACATTGTCCTGCGATCTAATACATATGATCTTGAGCTCGATTAATTGTGGTGTCAAATACTTTATCCATCTCTTCCATCTTCATCCTTTTCGCCTGTGAGTTCCTTACTGCTCTTCCAGTTCGTTGATAAGCTTCCTCGTATGCATCTTCAGCTCTTGCCCTCTTAGCAGCTTCTTCTCTCAGCTTGTTCTTCAGTTCAGCAACCATCTCGATCAATGTTCTTTCTCTCCTTCAGTCTGTATTAGTTTCTCCACGGAATTTGTCAGTCATTCCTCACGATCCTGGATCTCACCATCTTTTTGTGTCATTGCAGTTTGTTGTTCAGCTACTATCTCCTGCAACTCCTCAACTGTATCCTGAAGTTCTACGTTACGGTCATGCACCTCATCGTATATACGGCATGCTATCGAGTTAAGTGGAATCCTTTCCTCCTCATCCTCTTCATCCTCATCCTCCTGTAGTAACTCAACGGGATCCTCCTCGTTTGTCTCCACATCATCATCCTCATCTTCCGCTACTGTGACCAATAGGGCTGACTCCCATGGCAGTAGTTTCTCCCAAACTACCTGAATGTCGCGAGGTTCCTCCTCAATAGGCATTTAAGGTCCCTCCTCCCTAGCCTGGCTGGATTCTCTGACATTAGTCATCCTGACAACAAAGTTTTTAAAGTTTTAATTATTAATCATTACTACTCGACACTCATGAGTACAAAAACTATAAACACATAAGCACGTAAGTGTTTTATTACTTTTTTCTTAAAACTCGATAATAGTTATCTCCCATATCTTTTCAAAGGTTACTTCCTAAGGCTTTTCCCCCACCTAAGGTTCATAACCTAAAGCTTTGATACCAACTTGTGACACCCCCAAATCCTGGTACTTTATTTCCTAAAGATTTGTGTTCACTTAATCAAAACATTCATTTATAACTACCCAATTATAATAAAATATAATAATAAAAACCTGCCCATACAGGATTAAACTCAAATAAAAATCTCCCAGGTTATCTAACCTTTAACAACAATCATTCAAATGCGGAAATTAAATAAACTTCATTACAATCTTTAAACCAAAGTCTGATAATAAAACTATCAAATCTATTACAAGTCTTTCATACTTGTTCATCTTTCCTTTTCCCTTACTGGTCCTAGGTACGTCACCAGTTTCAACTTTAGCTGTAAGAAATTTTACAGGAAAGAGTGAGCAAACAAGGCCCACTTGAAATAACAATAAATAAATTTTTAAACTTTTACATCAATTGCCAATATTAGGCTCAATAGAACTGAACAATGTATTCTATTAACTTTCTAAAAATTATAACATTCACTGAGGGTCTAATGACCACGAATCATGTTCACAGTTATAAGTAATCTTTCAACTTTAACTTTAACAGTAATAAGACTATAAGGACTCCACGTACTTAGGGGGATCAACCCTTCGTACAATGTATTGTGCATAACCATTTTAACGCTAAGCGTAAACCTCTATTAAAAGAGTTGTTCATCTCAGTATTTAGAATACAAGTCCGCACCAAAGTGAGTTTGGTTTGGATAAATTACAGGGTAATTTAGAATTCAACGGTAATCAACTAATGATTCGTTGATTACAAAAGAAATAACTGTATGCTATGGAATAATCATAACTGAATTGATATTTGTAAATTAACATCATGCTTTAGGAGAAATCTAATAGCATAAGCATGGAATAATCATAACATTCAAGGTTATTGAGGATTGGGTACTAAACACGCATCATGAATAGTAAATTGAATGACAAAGTTGCTCATCACTAGAATACAGTGACTCGCTTGCTAACTAACGAGTTACATATTAAAGAACTTGTTCAATAATAAGATGAAAAATGTAGAATACTTGCATCCTCATGAACCACTAGATACAAGAGCTTTATCAATAATAAACAATCTAACTCCACGAAAGTGTAGAAGTAGCAACTTGTATAATTCAAATGGAATTAAAAACAATAATGTGCTCAACGAAATTAAACTTGTCCAACAAAGTTTTAGAGTTAGGAAACTTGCCTTTAGCACAAGCTAAACCTTACAACTTGAATCAATACCCTATACATATGTCATCATGACATAATTAGTCATTACCAACATTTTATATCTACATAAACAAAATGTATACATCATGTAGGTTAAATTATCAATTCACATAATCAACTACGTTAATACTAATTAACTCTTGATAACATGATCATTCATAGTTTAATACTACTGAAATCATCATTTAACATTCATATTATTAACACATAACATTTATTTTCAAAATTTGTATACTTAAACAAAACTGCCGAACCTCATCGCTAACTTTCATGATGCTTGCCATACGCTTTTACACTGTGTTCGTGTTCATATGATCTTGAGTTAAAGTTATGCAAGGCGTAAGGCATGCCGGCGCCAATGACTGTGAAGTGAGATTTATCTTCATAGGTAGTCTTTGCATGGAGCACTCGAATCCGTGCGTGACCAAGCTCTAAACAGCAGTATGAACAAAAGCCAAATTGGCCTAAAAGCTCGAATCTAATAGACTGATTAACATGTAATACACATATAGACTTCATATAAACATATTGTGAAGACTTCTAACATGTTTCTACTCATAAAATAACATAAACATCAAAGTTACAACACCCAAATTCAATGTTTTTGGCAAAAACTCCATTATTGACATTTTTACTGAAAATCAACACTGTGATTTTGTTTTTCAATCAAAACAAAAATTTCAAAACATTATAGTTATGATTATACATACTCTATCAATTTCCATAATCAATTTATCAATCTAACAACTAATTAAACCTTAATTTCTATTTTAAATTAAGCCATACTCATAAATTTTTCATATGAACACTCTGTAATATATTTTCTTCACAAAACACATATATACATGAATTAATTTTTCTATAATCATGCATAAACTTATGAAATAACCTTATAATCAATAATCATATAAAACTATATACATAACAACAATTTATCTTTTATAAAATTTTCAAAGAGAACTTTTTGGAAGAAGAAGAAAACTAACTTTTTAAAGAAAAGATTAAGCTCCTACCTTTGATTAAGAAGATGATGGTTATTCTCAAGCTTCTTCTCTCCAATTCTCTCAAAAACCTGTTAGAATCACTCACTTTCTCTCTAGAGTTTTCTCAAAATTTTCTCTGTGTTCTTCTTCTTCTTCTTCTCTCTTCTCCCAACTCTAGTTTACGTACTAAAAATATAACGTATATGGATATAATGTATATATTTAATATATAATATAACTCTAACTTAACTGACACCAGTTATATTATTTTGAAAATCAAAAGCCATAAGGCTTGTTTGGCTAAGCTTAATAAAATAACCCTTTAATCCTTACACCTTGTTTGGTAAACCTAATTAAAACAAATGGATTAAATCCTTATACCTTGTTTGCTAAAACATCATTAGATTAAAGACTTATTATGCAATAAGACATGTTTGGCAAAAACTAAATTAAACTCTTTTAATTTATTTTCATAACTCCTTTATAGCAAAGTTATTTGTCACACTTCTATTAAATTAAATAATCAATTTAATCAATTCAAATACTAATCAATTAAATTACTTTAGCACATAATTTAATATCACATAACTATAATTTCTTTTATAATTATAATTTTATTAAATTAACTAATATTTTAAATTACAATTCCCATTTAAAATATTATAATTTATTTAAGTCACTATAAGCTCTCTAGCTTACTTATTAAATTAAATTGGTATATAATCCCATAACAATTAATTTTCAGTAGTTCCTTAATTATTTATTCAATAAATAATTTTCTAAATCACATCAACTCAAATTGCCATTAAATACTTATATAATTCAATAAATATTTAATATTTAATATTTAATATTTAATTATTTATTCAACAAATAATTAACTAAACCACATCAACTCAAATTGAACAATTATTTATTCAACAAATAAACATATCCATTAAATACTTATATAAATTAATAAATATTTAACATTACACTTTAAAATTCTGGAATGTTACATCATTCCCTCTTTACAAGGATTCTGTCCTCAGAATCACAACTCAAACAAATCATTCGTTACATTCTTCCCTACTTACAAAGATTCTGTCCGCAGAATTGAAGACACAGATTAAACAAATAACTTAGGGTATTCTTTCAATATTTTCTCTTCGAGTTCCCACGTAAGCTTCTTCAGCGTTGTGGTTCCTCCATATCACCTTCACAGAAAGTATAACTTTATTCCTGAGCACTTGTTCTTTCCTGTCGACTATCTGGATAGGAACCTCTTCATAAGACAAATCTTTCTCGAACTGCAACGGTTCATACTCGATCACATGTTTGTAGTCGGGTTTATATGATCGTAACACCGAAATGTGAAAAAAATATTATGAATGTTTTCCAACTCTGGAGGTAGAGCTACCTCGTAAGCCACTTCTCCCACTCTTCGCAGCAAAGGGTCCAATAAACCTCGGGCTTAGCTTTCCCTTTTTACCGAAACGAATTTTCCCCTTCTAGGGAGAAACTTTTAGGAATACAAAAGTTCCTACGTCGAATGCACGATCTTGTCTGTGTTGATCAGCATACTTTTTCTGTCTATCTTGGGTTGCTACTAATCTTGTCATGATGAGTTTGACAACGTTGACAATGTCAGCAGTTTATTGCACCGATTACGGTCCTAACGATTTGCCGTTCGACTTCATCCCAAAGACAAATGGAGTTCTGCACTTTCTGCCATACAATGCCTCGTAAGGTGGCATGCCGATGCTCACGTGATAATTGTTGTTGTAAGCAAATTCCACCTACGGTAATTGTTCTTCCCAGCTACCTTTAAAATCCATGACTCATGCTCTCAACATATCTTCCAATGTCTGAATTGTTCGTTTGCGTTGGCCATCTGTTTGTGGATGATAAGCCATACTCATTCGCAACTGTGTCCCCATGCATTCTTGTAGTCTCTTCCAAAAATTCGACGTGAATCGCGGATCTCTATCGGAAATAATTGATACTGGCACTCTATGCCTCGAAATGATCTCTTTAATGTACAATCTTGCCAACTGATCAAGATTGAATCTAATCTTTATTGGTAGAAAGTGCGCTGATTTCGTCAGTCTGTCCACTATCACCCATATTTCATTGTATCCTCTCTGCGTAGTTGGAAGACCCACCACAAAATCCATCATGATGTGTTCCCACTTCCATTCCGGTATTTCCAACGGTTGAAGTAACCCGCTGGGTCTTTGATGTTTGGCTTTTACTCTTTGACATGTCAAGCATTTCGCTACGCATTCAACAACATCCCTCTTCATGTTTGGCCACCAAAAATGTTGGCGCAAATCTTAATACATTTTCGTGCTTCCTAGATGAATCAAATATCTTGTGTTGTGTGCTTCGGTCAAGATTTCGTCTTTCAGTTCTAGCACTGCTGGAACCCAAATTCTTCCCTCGAACCGTAGTAATCCTTCGGTATCGACCTTGTATTTTACATCACCGCCTTCAATCAGATTCTCTTTGATTTTCCCACACTCTTCATCTTGTAGTTGAGCATTCTTCACTTTGTCCACTAAAGTTGGACCAGCTTCTATCTGAAATAGTTGTTCGTCAGATTCTTTTGGAAATTTGATTTCCAACTCCAGTTTTGTCATTGCTGACATGAGCTCCTCCTGAGTTGTTATCAGCATTAACTTTTCCCGACCTTTCCTGCTTAAAGCATCTGCAACCACATTCGCTTTGCCCGGATGATAAAAGATCTCACAATCGTAATCTTTTATCAATTCCATCCACCTTCTTTGACGCATGTTCAAATCCTTCTGAGTGAAAATATACTTCAGACTTTTGTGGTCTGTGTAAATTTCACATTTCTCTCCATAAAGATAGTGTGTCCATATCTTCAGAGCAAATATAACTGCAGCCAATTCCAAATTATGAGTCGGATACCCTTGCTCATAATCCTTCAGTTGTCTTGATGCATACGCAATAACTTTGTCGTTCTGCATAAGAACACAACCCAACCCTTTTTGTGAGGCATCACTATACACCACAAAATTTCATGTATTATCTGGTAATGTCAACATAGGTGCCATACTTAAATTCTTCTTCAAATCTTGGAAACTCTCTTCACATTTCTCCGTCCAAACAAATTTTACAGCTTTCCTTGTCAAATTTGTTAGCGGAGTGGCTATCTTAGAAAAATCTTGAATGAATCTTCTATAATAACCGGCCAGTCCTAAGAAACTCCTCACTTCTGATGGTGTTCTTGGTTATTCCCAATTGATCACAGCTTCCACTTTTGACGGATCCACTGAAATCCCATATTTGTTAATAACATGACCCAAAAATTGTACACGGTTGAGCCAAAATTCGCACTTAGAGAATTTTGCGTATAGCTTTTCCTTCCTTAGTGTTTCCAATATCAAACGTAAATTTTCCACGTGTTCTTCTTGAGTTTTGGAATACACCAGAATGTCATTAATAAATACCACTACAAACTTGTCTAAGAATGGTTTGAACACCACATTCATCAAATCCATGAATGCACGTGAGGGCATTAGTTAAACCAAAGACATCACCAGAAACTTCGTAATGTCCGCATCGAGTTAAGAATGTCGTTCTAGGTATATATTCCTTTCTTTACCTTCAATTGGTGATACCCACTTCTCAAATCAATTTTCGAAAATATTTAGCACCCTTTCAATTTGATCAAACAAGTCATCTATTCTAGGCAACGGATACCTATTCTTAATAGTGACCTTGTTTAACTCCCTATAATCAATGCAAAGATGCATTGATCCATCCTTCTTCTTCATGAATAATACTGGCGCTCCCCACGGCGATACGCTAGGTTGAATATATTTCTTGTCCAGCAGCTCTTGCAATTGTACCATCAGTTCCTTCATTTCTACCAGAGCCATTCTGTACGGGGCCTTCGATATCGGTATTGTTCCCGGCGCCAAGTCGATCACGAACTCTATTTCTCTATCAGGCGCAATTCCTGGCAAATCTTCTGGAAACACATCTTCGAATTCCCTCACTACTGGTATTTCTTCTAGTTATGCACCCTTCTTTTAAGTATCGACTATGTAAGCTAAATAGCCACACAACCTTGACTCAACAATTTTTTGGCCTGCATAGTCGTCAGAAATTTCATTTGTCTAGGCAACTTGCTACCATAAAATACTACCTTTGACGGAGTCATAAGGTTTACACACTTCTTGTGACAATTGATTACTGCTCCATATTTGAACAGCCAATCCATCCCCAAAATTACATCAAATTCCCCGAGTCTAATCGGAATCAAATCTACCAACAAGATATTTTCCTTAATGTTCACCCTTACATTCTTGTATACGAATATAACAGGGATTACTTCCTTATTCGTAATTTGTATGTTCAAAGGAAAATTTAGTTCTTCAATAGGCAATTCTAACCTCTTAGAAAATTCATCAGATATAAACGAACAAGTAGCACCCGAATCGAATAATACATAAGCATTTATATCATTGATTGGGATAATACCTGACACCACATCTTTTGATTGCACAACAACTTGCACAGTCATGTTGAAGGTTCTGGCTGTGGGTTTTTTTGATGCTGCAGGTCCTGTAATAGCCCATGTGCCTCCATTGTTACCTCCATTGCTTCTGGTTGTCACTCCGTCCTTCTTCTTAGGACATTCACGATCAAAGTGATCCTTGGATCCGCACGTGAAGCACGCATTCTTCTTTGGTTGAGTGCAACTTGGGGCGATGTGACCCTCCTGGCCACAATTGAAGCATACCCATTTCCCCATTAAGCACACACCCTTGTGAAATTACCCGTAAGTCGCACATGCTTCAAACTTTTTGTTTTGCTGGTTACCCTGCTGGTGTCCAGCACCCACGCTCCCATTCCACTTCCTTTTCAAGCCGTTGTTGTTGTTGTTGTTGTTATTGTTGTTTCCACCGTTACCACTCCCATTCTTAGTCTCATTATCATTCTTCTTCTTCTTTTGTTCCTGATTGAACTTTGTGACTACCTCGCCTCCACCTTCAGCGAGTACTGTTTTTTCCATCACCGCTACAAATGTCTTCAACTGGAACAGGGATACCCTACTATACGGCCAGGGCTTCAGTCCCTGTTCAAATCTCTTTTCCTTACGCTCGTCTGTGCTGACCTGATATGGTGCAAACCTCGCCAATTCGTTGAACTTCGCGGCATACTCAGATACCGTCATCGTTCCTTGCTTTAGTTCAAGAAACTGTACTTCCAGCTGACTCTTCGAACTCTCCAGAAAATAGGTCTCGAAGAACAACTCCTTAAACCTATCCCAGGTCATCACTCCTGACCCTTCACGAGTTTTATTGGCCTGCCACCAATAACTAGCTTCTACTTTCAACATGAATGTTGCGAAAGAAGTCTTCTGATCATCCCCTACCCTAGCGACATCGAATACCTTTTCTATCTCCATAATCCAAGTTTGTTCTTCGACTGGATTCATGGACCCACGGAATTCAGGTGGTCCAATTGCCATGAAATCCTTAAACGTTGTACCATGGTTTTGTGGTTGATTCTGTAACGCTCCTGTCAGTAGTGTCACTAGTTGTTGAACGGGGTTACCATCAACATTGTCGTTATTGGTAGTTCTCTCATTGTTTCTCTGTCGAGGTGGTTCACGTTTGGGAGGCATTTTCTGTTAAAACAAAAAATCTATTAGACTATTACTCAACTTCTTTAAGTATTTCTAATTAACTTGCCTCCATAAAAGAAATAACCACATAACACATAACACTTTGAGTAAAATAATAACTTTTATTTATTCATTATTACTTCGAAAAACATAAAAACAATAGCATCACTACTATTTACATTCCTTTCCTGAACTACAAAAGTTACAGGACAACATCATTATTATCATATCCCATGGTTACTTAACACTAGGGATTTAAACATTATTTAATACTTATTACATGCATTACAGGCACATTTTCTACGATGATCTATTAAGATACTTCTTAGCCCTATCACGTTCTTCCTCCATGACTCGAAACATTGTCCTGCGATCTAATACATATGATCTTGAGCTCGATTAATTGCGGTGTCAAATACTTTATCCATTTCTTCCATCTTCATCCTTTTCGCCTGTGAGTTCCTTACTGCTCTTCCAGTTCGTTGATAAGCTTCCTCGTATGCATCTTCAGCTCTTGCCCTCTTAGCAGCTTCTTCTCTCAGCTTGTTCTTCAGTTCAGCAACCATCTCGATCAATTGTTCTTTCTCTCCTTCAGTCTGTATTAGTTTCTCCTCGGCATTTGTCAGTCGTTCCTCATGATCCTGGATCTCGTCGTCTTTTTGTGTAATTACAGTTTGTTGTTCAACTACTATCTCCTGCAACTCCTCAACTGTATCCTGAAGTTCTATGTTACGGTCATGCACCTCATCGTATATACGGCCTGCTATCGAGTTAAGTGGAATCCTTTCCTCCTCATCCTCGTCATCCTCATCCTCCTGTAGTAACTCAACGGGATCCTCCTTGTCTGTCTCCACATCATCATCCTCATCTTCCCTCCATCGTGACCAATCTGGTGACTCCGTGGTAGTAGTTGCTCCCAAACTACTCAATTTCATGAGGCTCCTCCTCAATAGGCATTTGAGGTCCCTCCTCCTAACTTTCGGGCTGGATTCTCCGACATTAGTCATCCTGACAACAAAGTTTTAAAGTTTTAATTATTAATCATTACTACTCGACACTCAGGAGTACATAATCTATAAACACATAAGCACATAAGTGTTTTATTACTTCTTTCTTAAAACTCGATAAGAGTTATCTCCACTATCTTTTCAAAGGTTACTTCCTAAGGCTTTTCCCCCACCTAAGGTTCATAACCTAAAGCTTTGATACCAACTTGTGACACCCCCAAATCCTGGTACTTTATTTCCTAAAGATTTGGTGTTCACTTAATCAAAACATTCATTTATAACTACCCAATTATAATAAAATTGAATAATAAAAACCTGCCTATACAGGATTAAACTCAAATAAAAATCTCCCAGGTTATCTAACCTTTAACAACATCATTCAAATGCGAAAATTAAATAAACTTCATTACAATCTTTAAACCAAAGTCTGATAATAAAACTATCAAATCTATTACAAGTCTTTCGTACTTGTTCATCTTTCCTTTTCCCTTACTGGTTCTAGGTACGTCACCAGTTTCAACTTTAGCTGTAAGAAATTTTACAGGCAAGAGTGAGCAAATAAGGCCCACTTGAAATAACAATAAATAAATCTTTAAACTTTTACATCAATTGCCAATATTAGGCTCAATAGAACTGAACAATGTATTCTATTAACTTTCTAAAAATTATAACATTCACTGAGGGTCTATTGACCACGAATCATGTTCACAGTTATAAGTAATCTTTCAACTTTAACTTTAACAGTAATAAGACTATAAGGACTCCACGTACTTAGGGGGATCAACCCTTCGTACAATGTATTGTGCACAACCATTTTAACGCTAAGCGTAAACCTCTATTAAATGAGTTGTTCATCTCAGTATTTAGAATACAAGTTCGCACCAAAGTGAGTTTGGTTTGGATACATTACAGGGTAATTTCGAATTCAACGGTAATCAACTAAGGATTCGTTGATTACAAAAGAAATAACTGTATGCTATGGAATAATCATAACTGAATTGATATTTGTAAATTAACATCATGCTTTAGGAGAAATCTAATAGCATAAGCATGGAATAATCATAACATTCGAGGTTATTGAGGATTGGGTACTAAACACGCATCATGAATAGTAAATTGAATGACAAAGTTGCTCATCACTAGAATACAGTGACTCGCTTGCTAACTAACGAGTTACATATTAAAGAACTTGTTCAATAATAAGATGAAAAATGTAGAATACTTGCATCCTCATGAACCACTAGATACAAGAGCTTTATCAATAATAAACAATCTAACTCCACGAAAGTGTAGAGGTAGAAACTTGTATAATTGAAATGGAATTAAAAACAATAATGTGCTCAACGAAATTAAACTTGTTCAACAAAGTTTTAGAGTTAGGAAACTTGCCTTTAGCACAAGCTAAACCTTACAACTTGAATCAATACCCTATACATATGTCATCATGACATAATTAGTCATTACCAACATTTTATATCTATATAAACAAAATGTATACATCATGTAGGTTAAATTACCAATTCACATAATCAACTACGTTAATACTAATTAACTCTTGATAACATGATCATTCATAGTTTAATACTACTGAAATCATCATTTAACATTCATATTATTAACACATAACATTTATTTTCAAAATTTGTATACTTAAACAAAACTGTCAAAACTTCTCGCTAACTTTCATGATGATGCGGCGCCACGATTTACATGGTTTTGCCTTTAATTATTGAGTTAAGCGTTATGACTTCGAGTCACGAGGCCATTGGTTGGCCATACTGGTATGGTGCCGTGACTTGTGGCGTGAATTTGAGATCTTTGAGCATGACTGCCAGCCTTGGACTCAATCCGGCGACCAAGCTCTAAGAACAAGATGAACAAAAAGCCAAATTGGCCTAAAAGCTCTCGAATCTAATAGGTGATTAACATGTAATACACATATAGACTTCATATAAACATATTGTGAAGACTTTTAACATGTTTCTACTCATAAAATAACATAATCATCACAGTTACAACACCCAAATTCAATGTTTTTGGCAAAAACTCCATTGTTTACATTTTTACTGAAAATCAACACTGTGATTTTGTTTTTCAATCAAAACAAAAATTTCAAAACATCATAGTTATGATTATACATACTCTATCAATTTCCATAATCAATTTATCAATCTAACAACTAATTAAACCTTAATTTCTATTTTAAATTAAGCCATACTCATATATTTTTCATATGAACACTCTGTAATATATTTTCTTCACAAAACACATACATACATGAATTAATTTTTCTATAATCATGCATAAACTCATGAAATAACCTTATAATCAATAATCATACAAAACTATATACATAACAACAATTTATCTTTTATAAAATTTTCAAAGAGAACTTTTTGGAAGAAGAAGAAAACTAACTTTTTAAAGAAAAGATTAAGCTCCTACCTTTGATTAAGAAGATGATGGTTATATAATCTCATAACAATTAATTTTCTCGAGTTCCTTAATTATTTATTCAACAAAAAATTAACTAAATCACATCAACTCAAATTGCCATTAAATACTTATATAATTCAATAAATATTTAATATTACAAATAAATATTTAATATTTAATAATTAATTATTTATTCAACAAATAATTAACTAAACCACATCAACTCAAATTGAACAATTATTTATTCAACAAATAAACATATCCATTAAATACTTATATAAATTAATAAATATTTAACATTACACTTTAAAATTCTGGAATGTTACACTAAACCAGTGATTGGAACTCAACGATTATTCAGATTCTCAAGACTTTTGAAAATCTGTCTAAGGATGAAAATCATAGAGTCCAAACTGATGGTCAACCAGCTGCTGCCCAACAAAAGGGTTAAACTACTTTGGAGCAGGAACTACAGAAGAGTTCTGATGATCTAAGCGAGAAAATATCTCTCGCTTCACCGGAGAATCACGGTTTATGTAGTAGAGAGATAATTCCTTCCAGCACAAGCTTTAAGCTACTATGGCTGATGTATCTCTCAAACTCCAAGAGAGAGATAACATTTATCAGAAGGCCATACAAGATCAAAAGGCTGAAGCTCTACGAGTTCAGAAGGCAAATGAAGAGCAGATTCAAGCCCTATCTGACAAGATTGACGACCTAAAGCAGTCTTTCTCAGTGCAACTTGAGCTAAGTCAGCAGGAACTCAAGTTTGAAGTTGCCAACTCCTCCTACCTGATGGAGCAGCTTATGTCCAACATGGAGCAGTTCTCTCAAATGATTAGTGACAAAAAGAGGGAGACAAAGAGGCATAGAAAGAGGAAGAGCAAGAGGCACTCAAAGAAGAGCAGAGGGATAGAAGAAAAGAAATTAAAGAAGAAGACATCAGCTGCAGAAAGAGTATCATCATCTGAGGGGGAGCCAAAAGATGATGATCCCATGATCGCAGAGTCTGAGGGGGAGCATGATCAGAAAGAAGCTGAAGGGGAGCCAAACAAAGACAGAAGGTCATCATCTCATGGGGAGCGAGGGCAAGAAGAACAATCAGATGAGTAGCTGATCAACAAACATCCTGGAAACATACAAGGAGCCAAAGAGGTACATCTCTAACTAGTTAGGTATGTTCTGGATCCTGGATGTAGAATGTCTTAATATATAAATTGTCATATCAATATAAATGACATTCATAATTATCTGTTTTAGAAATAGAGCTACTCACTGTATATAAGATTCATTCATAACATGCATATGCACTTATTGTTTTTGTCATAATCAAATAGGGGGAGATTGTCAGGAATAAACATGTGAATGATATTCATATTTAATATATGATTTGATTATGATATATATGAATGAATATGCAAGTATGCTTGCATTAAGAAAAGTTGTAAAGTCCTTTGATAGATAATAGAAATATATGTACAAGGACTTAGGATGAACTGATCAAATATGGTAGGTTGATCCTACATAAGCAAAACATCTTTGTAAAGTCCTTAAAAAGAAATGATGTACAAGGACTATAAATATAGAAAGATCAAGCTTGTTAGGTTAATCTTATGATGTAATAGATAGGCTTGTCTGATCGTCGAGCACTACACCAGAAGTTATAGTCTGCCAGGAGAGTCAAGGTTGACTCGAGAGTTATCGAGGCAGAATAGGAGTATGCAAGATAGTAGATCTCAGAGTTCGTAGACTTCTTGGGGAAACGAAGAAGGATCGTAGTGTGTCGAGTAGAGCTTCCTCAGGATCGTATTGTGCTAAGGAAGTTATGTTCAGAATCGTAGACACAACCTGCCTACGAGTCGACTGGTCATCTGCCGAAGTCAAGTCAGAAATGTACACTACACTCAGAGTCGTAGAGTCTACTAATGCCGAAGCTATTTCAAGGATCGTAGACTACACTTTGTGTTAGTAGAGTCCATTGATTACATGCAGAGATCGTAGTCGAGCAAGATCAGATGAAGACAACAAGCATAAGGCAGAAATCGTAGAGTGTCAAGATCTGATCTCGGGATCGTAGTGTCTGCACAGCCGAAGCTGAATTGTATAATAACATATTTTCTCAAATCCCAGGTTCTCGAAACCTTAGAACCTCTTTCATTACAAATAATTATAATTACATTATTCTTTACATCTTACACGAGTGACTTTCATCCGCCACCAAGGATTCATAACTGTTCATTAAAGTAGTCTATAGTTTAATTTTATCATTCTATTTCACAAGTCTTCACTTGCTCTTCACGCACATTCATATACTGGATGACATTTCATCTGGATAGCGATCAGCTTGATCTTTACGGGATCCTTAAGTTCTTTCTAGCATCGTACGCTAAAAATGTTTTTCATTTAAAACAAGTGTGAGCATTCAATTGCCCAGCAAGTTATAACAGTTGAACAAACAACTTCAAGAGTTTAAACATTCTTCAGAACTTCAATAACCGAACAAAAGTTATGAAGCAGCTTGAATAATAGGAATAGTCTAGATTCCTATCATCTTAAAACATTAGTCATATTCACTTTGAAATACTTTCATTCCTCTACCTTTTTCATACACATCCTATCTGGCTAGAATCATTAGCACAGACTTCACAATAACGGTTCATGTTTAAACCGAACATACTTATATTGAACAGTTCAATCACAGAATAGTTCATCTCATAGAAACACCGAAGTTTTCAAATTATGGCACAAGGCCTCATACATACTACCACCTTGTATATATATCGCACATATGCACTTAGACAAAACTTCTCAAGTTCAACATCTGAGAAGTTTAAGAAACTTGCATTCATATAATATAAATGAAGTTAGGAAACTTGCCTTTTGCACAGCTACAGCTTACGCTGAACTGCTCATTCCCCATCCCTATATAATACATAAGGAAATAAAACGTACACCAATTAGTCATATACTTGACTTACACATTGGTTTACTTAACTTTACTTCTTAGGGTTCACGTTCTTGCAATTTAAGCTTACGCAACTAACTTTTATTACAGGTTTACGGCTTCATGACATACGGAGATGTCTTATTCAAGACGTTCATCATCTTTGATGATTTGCATTCTTATCTTCTTCTTATAACTTCTATACGACTCAACGTACATCGCTTCTCTGCTAACAGTCCATATGGTACTCTGAGTGGTTTCCCACAAACAACAAACAAACAAGTTCCCTCTTCTTATCTACACCCTACACAAAGTTAGATCGGTTTCAGCTTTTGTATATACCTTCGCTCTCTGAAGGAATTGTTTAGCCCAGCTCCCATATGTCAACTATCAAAGTTACGATTGTACCACAACCTAACTTATCTTAACTTATACGAACCATTAAACTATAATGTTTGTTAAGTCAACTTCTTATTCCTTACGGCTTTCTGGCAACTAAATGCCATACCTCATTATTCTTTCTTTATCGTCTAAGTCATACAGTCTTTTGTATACTCAGAACGATTGTTCAATGTCAATACTATGAGGACATAGCGTTAAACATTTCATAATAACTTATTCATACCTTACAACGTCCGGTTTATTCGATTCGGAATGTTGTCCAAGTTATACTTATTAACTCGGCTTCTTAACGTTATACATTATTATATTCAACTCAATTTCTCCACCGTTCACGGTTAAATCTTAGTCTTCATTACCTTACGGTCAAACCATACACGGAGTGTAGGTTCTGCCCATTTAATATTCACGTATACTCAACTCTTACGTTGGTTAAAGTGTTTAACACTTACCTTTCATTCTAACATTCTCTATCCAACTCACATCGGACTTTCATTACTCTTATTACCGTTTGCTACGGCTTTTCACAATAATTCATATCTTACTTACTACTTTCATCAACGTCCAAGTTATACAACCATTGTACACTTAGAACATTCATCCAACGAGAATACGATTCACAAGGATCGTTTACGTATTCGACGTTTACGTTGCTCGTCTCTTGATCTCTCACTCAACCTTTATTCAAGGTTTTAATTGCATTCAATCATTATCCAACCCATGAACCCAATGTTCATTATCCTTTCTTAATGTCGAAGCCATACGGTTCATTATATGCTAAGGCCGATCGTTCATCGCAACTGCGTTGCGTTCACAACGTCTATACGCTTTACACTTATCTCTCATTACCACAACATAACATCGAAATGTTACTCATTACCTTCATCACTCAACATCTTAGGAATCACAATCATAGCAATCCCTCATATTTGTTCATTACGACTATGGTCCCCGGATATCGGTTACGTAATCTAGTACTTACATTCTCTATCTTTTAATCTCGTTTAATATTTCCGTTCAACCTTTACTAAAGGTTTAAAACACTTGACTAAGTGTTACATTAGATGAACTACATGTTTATATTCCTTTCTTGCACATCCCCCAGTAACTGAGAAATAAAAATCTCATTTCTGGGCATTGCCCTGCACCGGCGCTGCTGCGTCGTGCCCCTTCCTCTCTCTCGCGCTGCGGCGCGACCTTCGTCACCCTCTTCCCTTGGTCTGGCGCTGCGGTGCAAAACTCTTTGTTACTTCTCGTATACTCTGACGCAACTCGCCAAGAGTGATGGTAGAAGCTCGCCTCATGCGATTACCACTTCTCAAAGCTCAATAGTATTTGCTGACCTGAGCCTAAACCCTATAAAAATTTCTAAGTCTTGTATTAAGTTTGAGATACGTACTTTTCGATCTCATAACTTCTTCGTTATAACTCTGAATAAGGTCGTTCCAAAGCCATTCTCTTCCTTATCTTACGTACTTGCATACCCTTCGTTCTGAATCTGTTAACGTGCCATTCGATTGGCTTGATCTTAACCCTTCGTTCATTTTTATGCTTTTAACGTTCTTCACTCGTTCGTCCGTAATTCGGTCATCCGTACTCGGAACTCGTTCGTTCTTGAGTCCAAGACTCACGTTTTCTATGTTCTCTTACATTCTTATGAAACCCTACACGTACGGGTTCATTTACTAACTTTCTAATTCTCGTTCGTCTTTTATGAAAATTTTGCCATAAATTCGTTATAGCTAAGCTTTAATCCGTTCTTCATAAACGTTTCTACCGTTCCTAACCAAGCAATAAGCAACTAACTTATACGTGATGGTTTTAAACTTGTCCATCAACAACAATTATCCTACGATGGTTTTAAATTTGTCCATCAATAACAATTATCCTACAATGATTTTAAATGTGTCCATCAACAACATTCTTCGTGTTCCTCGCGTTCTTCGTTCGTTCTTCATTTTTAATCGATATTTTGGATTACGATTCCACTTTTTATTGGAATTTGATGTTATGGAACATCATTCCTTACTTATTTCACCTACTCATTTATAAGATTCATTCGGATCGCTCAAAATCCTTACGAATCTTATACTTCCTTAAGAAATTTATAAACTAAATTTCTAATTCTTAATTCTTTATTTTCTCATGATTTCAACCATATGAAATCATTTCTAACATTATATACTTCTTATCTTCATTAAGCTATGTTTTATGCATAGAAACTTAAAGAAAATATTAGAAGAAACTAGGGTTCGGATTACCATTCTTCTTTAATCCTCTCCCATTATACAAAGACGGCGATTTACAGGCTTTCTATTTCATGATCACTTTTGATCCAAGCATTCATGCTCAAACTCTTCATTCTCCCTCTTCATCCGAGCTCTCTTTCAAGTTATAGGATTTTCAAAATCCTTAAAAAATGAAATCTTGCTTCCTATTTATAGAAAATCAAAGCTTAGGGCAATTTGGTCATTTCTCCCCCACCTCCCACTAAGTAAAATTGGCCTCCACCCTTACTTGGTGGCCAAGTGGCCGGCCCACATGCCCATAGCTCACCCAATGGGTTGCCCCGTTGGTTCTTACCCATTCGTTTACCCATTGCTTCGATCTGCGGTTTCTTTTCTTGGTTTGGGCATTAACCTTAATTCTTATTGGGCCTATCTTGGGCTTGATTTCACAAAGCGTTGGGCTTTACATAATTCAAGTCCAATTGGATTCTACAAAGTCCATGAACTCAAAGTCCATTAAGACTAATCGTATTCTACGCATTCCATTCTCGTATTCTCTTCGAATATCGTTAGTACGATATTCGTATTGTACGTCGTACAAATCTTCGTACTATACTCGTATAATAACTAGTATTATACGAAATCATAAAATTCTCGGAACTCATTTTTCCTAACCCTTAGGTTTTAAGTCCGCAGACGAAAACTTCGTTTTTTCCATAACTGAAATATTATTGAATATTCCATCACGTCTCAAAATTTTACGTAATCATTAACTTCTCGGAATTTCAAAATAAATCTCTGAGCAGAAATGGATGAATAGTGCCTATTTCGTCTTTTTCCCTGAAAAATATTTTGTTCTCGGAAAACTTTCATTTTCATCTTGAAAATTCTTACTTGTTCAATCTAGCTCGCAGCCAGAATCGTCCCGACTTATAATCATCCTAGGTCATATAACGATTAATAAACACATAGCACATAATAGTATTAATAAAAATTCATTTTATTAATAACTAATTCTTTAAACCTAAATCCTAGATAATCCAAAATTTCGGGTTGTTACAGTATCAACATATCAAGGAGTACTTACAAGATGGATCTACACCCGCTGAGGCAAGCTCGACTGAGAAAAGGTGGATCCATCTACTTGCTATGAAGTTCTACCTGAGCAGAGATGCACTCTACAAAAGAGATGCAGGACTAGGTCTCCTCAGATGTCTGGACAAGGACCAAGCTCAAAGGCTCATGGATGAGGTCACTGGTGGAGTATGTGGTCCACACATGAGCAGCCCCCTACTTGTTAAGAAGATCCTAAGAACAGGACATTACTGGCTTACCCTCAAAGCTGATTGTGATGATCACGTCAAGAGGTGCTATCAATTCCAAATTCATGGAAATGCCATCCACTCCCCTCCAAGGGAACTCCACAATATGAGTTCACCCTGGCCCTTCTCAATGTGGGGAATGGACATGATCGGGCCCATCGAGCCTAAAGCTAGTAATGGGCATCGCTTTATATTCACTATGATCGACTACTTCACCAAATGGGTAGAAGCAGCCTCTTTCCCCAAGGTTACCAAAGAAGTCATCATTGTTTTCATCAGAAACAATGTCATATGTCGATATAGACAACCAAAGGTAATTGTATCAGACAATGCTAAGAACCTCAACAACAGAATGATGCAGGAGTTGTACAACAAATTCTATATCAAACACCTTAACTCCGTCATCTACCATCCAAAGATGAATGGTGTTGTTGAAGCGGCTAACAAAAACATCAAGAAGATCATGCAAAAGATGTCCGCCAACCACAAAGAATGGCCTGACTTATTGCCTCTTACTATGTTAGCCTACAAAACATCAATGTGCACTTCCACTGGGGCAACCCCCTACACATTAACATATGGGATGGAAGCAGTGCTACTCGTAGAAGTGGAAATGGAATCCCTCAGAGTGTTGATAGACGCTCAGATGTATAAAGACCAATGAGTATGAGACATGTATCACCAATTGTCTCTAATAGACGAAAGGCGAACCGCGACTATCTTCCATGGTCAGTTATATCAACAAAGGATCTCCAGATCCTACAATAAGAAAGTCTGATTATGGCAGTTTAAACAACATGACTTGGTTTTAAAGTAGATCATTGACATCCAATATTAGTCCAAGGGAAAATTCGCTCCAAACTGGGAAGGCCCATTTGTTGTTAAGGAGGTATTGACAGGAGGCGCTCTCAAATTACAGGAAATGGATGGCGATGAATTTCCACAACTCATCAACTCAAACACCGTGAAATGGTACTATGTCTGAGGCTACCATCAAGAAAACATCATGGTGTTGGATCATTAGATCACCAGTCATTCTGGTTCTTTAACCCTTCACTACATACAACTCTTTTTCACACTTTGCCCCTCAGGGAAACAAACTCTTCAAGCTAACAGCCTGGCTTCACTCCATTCATACAACTTTGGTTATCCCACTAGGGATTGAACCTTTCACACTTGCAGTTTGTCCCAAACATCGGATCAAACTTTTTCACACCTGCAGTTTATCCTGAACTTAGGATTAAACTTTCTTTTCCCCGTAGCTCATCCTGCACATGGGATCAAAACTTTCGTCGACTACAAATCGTCTTGAGGGGCGAACTACGCCGACCTGATCTCCCAAATACACAGGAGTACATAGGCAACCATTTTATATGGCCCGGTCACAATAAAACAAAAAACAACAAAAACATTTCTACACCCTTCTCACTATAAAAAAAACAACCAAAACATTTCTACACCATTTCTGCCACATACATCGTTGAACCTCTTATACCAGGTTCGAACTACGCAGACCTGATCTCCTCTTCAATAGGAGTACGTAGGCAGCCATTCATTGTTCGGTCTCACCCCCTACCAAAACACAAAGACTTGTCATCTGGTACTAGGATAAAACATCAATCCACTACATTTCATCGGCTTCAGACCAAAGGGATGGAATTACCTGAACTCCTCCTCAATAGGAGATTCGGCGACCATCTAAGCTGCGGTTGTGCGGTCAATCTTAGAGAGGAAAAGCCACACTCCTCTCCACATTTCTATATAGAAACCAGTCCCAAGACACCAAAAAGATGGCAGGGGATACACACAGATCAACGATCCATTCTTAATTGTCCATTGAAAACTCAATGTCCATCCATCAAGGAGGAAATCATAATCCATCAAGATCACAAGCCCTGAAGAAGCATGCAAAATATCAAACAAGTCTCTAGGCATAACTAAAAGGGAAGTGATCAAAAATATATTCCCCTGCTATATATAATGTTGTTTGATATATACAAAATGAATTGTACATGACAAAATGGCTAAGCTAGTCTGTGCATGAAAATTCAAGCCCATCTATAAATCAGTGTATATGCGAGCTATCAAGCCCAATATGGCATCCCTCTTAGCAGAAGGAGATAACGTTGTGGTCTCTTGTACAAGGATATCCACATGAGCTAGAAGATCTATACCCATCTGTATGGTGACTCTATTCTCATTAATGTACGTGACCATCTCTGCAATCGTGTCAGTGGTAAGGGACCTCACTGTAGTACTATCTGTGATGGCTATATCCCGGGCAGATATGGCGCTATCCCTCTCAACTGTTGCGGCATCTCTAGCTGATCTAGCCTTATCCCGCTCAACAACAGTGACATCTCTACGAGCTAATGCCTCATCTTTCTCTAAAGAGATGCGTCTCTCCCATCCAGTGTTGTCAACATCAAGTGATCTCTCTCGAAGGTATTCAGATGAAGACTCTGTTTGAAGTACTGTGCTGAATGCTGGATCACAAAAGTGCTAGTACTAGGAGAATCTAATAGAGTTACTGGAAACCCAGTAGATGGCTCCTCCTCGATGTGGGAATCAGTGTCCTACCTGGACTCTCCACCATCTGAATCAATCTCCGGCACTGTGGATACTACCACAACCGATGAAGTCTCTATCTCCATTCACGCAGAATACTCTAGCGAACAGCTCGAACGGCTAACAGAAAAATCAACTATCTCACAATGATCCCAACTTGCATACACCCGGGATCAATCCTCTGCTGATATATGGCGGGATGTTAAACGCTGACCTAACGCCCCCTCAAAAGGATGGAAGTCCTAGAATTGGTCAAACTGCGACATCACGACCAGTGGGTGATAGGTAGTCATGCCCCTCAAACCAGCCAGAGGGAAATAATCCATGCCCGGAACATGAGTAATAAAGTTGTAGGGTGAGCAGAGCCCTGTGCATGGCAGAATGACAAACGGATCACTGATCTCTACCAAAAATATCGACCAAGACATAGCGTCTGTACACTCCGATGGCTGAAAGGAGTAAGACATAGCTATATCATGGGTAAAGTAGTACCTATGTCGGTGGAAAGTACCAATCAGTCTCAAGTGTGACATAAACAACACGTACAACATGATCGAACTGTCTGTGAATACCCCTGCATGGTAGGTGCTTCAAAACGTGGCCGACCTCAACGTCTCCACCACAATCATCGGAATGATGGTATGACCCTCCCTAAGAGCTCTCACTACCATGATAACACAGATATCCAGCTCATCCATATACTGTGGCATGTACATATACGCCACTATGCACACATACGCCACTATGCACATTAAGAATGCATCCACTCTGGCCAAATGCCACTGATCCTCTGGTGTGGTGAAATCCCTAGAATGACGTGTATAAATGTCCAATGAGCCAAACATGTCTATCAAAAAATGCTGGGATAGTACATGACCAAATGTAATCTCATCCTCTACCACTCTACGCTGTAACCCGGTGAGGGTCATGAAATGTCGGCACATATCTCTCACAGCCATATGAGCGCAAGGTATGTCTAAGGGCAAAGCTGTCAACCACTCATACTCCTCCAATGTAGGAGTCAGCTTCTGGGTAGCAATCTAGAAGACCTGTCTCTCTGGTATCCAACGCTCCAGCATACCCTCCACAAAACCTGCGAGAACCTGAAACATCAAGAGGGTCATGGAATGCTATAGTAGTAGATCTACGGTCACCCTATCTGAAGGTGACATACAATCATACCACAACCTCTGACGGGAAGCTACCAAGTCTGGTAGGGTGTGATCTATGCGGCTGACTGACGAAGAAGACATCGGTGTAGGCCATATCATAAGACCATCCAGGGGTCAATGCTGAATATCTCTGGATATACATACATATGCATAACATAATACATTCATTACAGATAATAGATGGCAATATGATATAGGGAATGAAAAATTGTACATACATTCCTAAGTATATCATTATCTAATACATCATCTCTGTACATCTAAAAATACAGGGAAATGGGGAACAGACACCTTACTACTAATAGAGGCCTATACAAAGATATAGGGAGAATGGGGCACAACCACCCAATATCTAACAGAGGCCTATCAAAAGAGATAATGAGAATACACATCAGAAGAAGACAATGGTGTCAATATCTACATCATCAATCATGTCCACCTGATGTAACTCACCTCTTGAGTTACTGGATCTCTATCATCAGGGATATCAGACCTATACAAGGGAGGATCTGTACCAGTAAAACCAAATGGGTCATCTGAGGGGCCAACACCTAAGCTGGAAGGATCAAAAGTATCTTCCTCTACCGGATCTCTGCCCAAATGTCTGATAAAGAAATGTGTCTGGTCCAGTCGTTGGGTCAAACTGTCAATCTGTGTCAAATGAGTCGTATCTCAGATATAAGCTAGCCAATCCATCATCATCACGGATCCTGGAACCGTATCCCCCATGAACTGAGTGGAGCGGGTCTGGGCTCCAATGGTACGAGGGGACCACCAATGCTAGAATATCTCCTTAGTGCATGGACCGTCTGACAGTGCAAAACCGTCAACACCCAACAATGGGATATCAATGACGAGTGACTGCAACACAGGCCAATATCGCCTGGAAGGAGGTAAGATCGGTATACGTTTCTCTCATGTGGTGCTCCTAATAGCATGTTCTCCTAAATAGAGCTCCCATCCTCCATCTGTGAAAATAGGAACCCTACGGGTAGATATCACATGCTCAACGCCAGTCGGGTACCAATCCTCAAATCCAATAGCCAAGTGCTCCCCAGAATTTGGAATCCATGTGATGACGTCAACTGTCAATAACTCCAGTTGTAGGCGGCAATGAGTAAAACCCTCAGCTATAGGGACCTCTGCTAGTATAGAATGATGCCATCGCCGTCCTCGTGGGTAGGTATCTAAACCTAACACACTTACATGACGTAAACATGGAAGCCTCTCATAGGCCCAGAACTTTTAACACAAAGGCAAAACATCTGCTGTCAGTGAACACTCTTAAACCTATACATGGGAAATCAAAAGAGAAATACTCACCAGCAGAAATAGGTAAAATCCTAACCAAGCCTCGACCAAGCCCTGCGAACCCATACACATGCCCTAAGGAAATAGGTGAAGGTGTAGGAACCCCAGTCATACTCTCCAATACGGTCCACATGTCGTCTGGCGCTGATCAAAGCGAATGACACCGTAGAAGAGTTATCAGCTATGAATCAAACCCCTAATGATCATCAGGAACAGTCACCGAAGAATGCGATCCCTGACTCTGACATCAGCTAGTATGGGCTCACTCAATAGCCCACTCATAGCATCTACGCTTAACGGACCCGTACGGACGGTCCTGCCTTTGAGCGCCTTAGCCGGAACTTCTAGCAAGGATCTGACGGCAGTGGGGGTAATATCTACCATACAAGGCACTAATGCCCCTCTAAACACCATACATGTGATAAACTGCCAATCCATTGGCGTCATCATCACCTCGCAGTCCAACAAATGGAGTGACTGAGTCTTGTGAAACCAGCGCTTAGACAATGCCCTGAGGTAACCCCTAAGGCAGCGACGGGGAAGAATAAAAAAAAAGCCCCAAATCCCTAGTCATGCACAATCGCTCTATAGTCAGAATGCAGAGCCTGGTACATGGAGTGAATGTTGAACCAGTTCCCTCGAGGCTGGGTAAAGCCAGGAACCTACATGAAATGTAGATTGACATCAAAATCATTTACTCCTCATCAATAGGAAAGAAAGAAGATTAAAGATCTAAATTGATACCTTGTTAGCGTGTAAGTATATCGAGGGATGTCGACTCAATCACCCAGAAGTTCTGGGTTTGCCACCTGAATACTCGGGAGGTCCCTACGGGGAACATGTGCAGCAAAAGTAGAATTCGCAACCGGAACATCCTCCTCTTCGTCCTCGACGTCCGATACATCAACCTGGACTGAACGTATCATCGCCTCCACCAACGGACGAGTCTGTCTAACATAACGGGGTCGAGGCACTTTAGAAGGCCTCCCCTATACACCAGAAGTGGTCCTGCGGGAACTACTCGGCTGATCCGGATCCATGATATCTGGATAAAAGTCTCCAAATCACCTCAGAAAGGGTGTGGTAATTTTTAACCTGGAGCTTTCTTTTTAAAATGCATTTTATGACTATATACATGCATGTATTACTTTAATATACGTCTATAGTAGAGTTAAAAATGCATGAGTATTCAATGGCGACATTTTGAAATTTTTTTCCATAGTCCCCTTTGTAAATAGGACTATCCATATGCACATAGGCATGACTAGGTGGCCATTCAGTAACACACCTGCCCACAGTCATATACATACTATATGCATTAAAAGTCAAAGTCATCAATCTAGAAGGGTAGTTTAATTACCATGATTACTTTGAATTTTTATCTTTTGCTCATTTGTCCTCAAATAAGATAAGAAATAGCAGGAAAAGGTGCTAATTTAACTGTCTCAAAAGTCAAATTTTTTCACATTATTATGTTCAGCATGGTTTAATACTGACATTTACTATGTTGAATATTTTTTATCAAGTTATTTTAGCATGCATATTCACTACTATGTGTTTATATGCATTTCATGTAATAAGTCATTTTCCAATGGATAAAAACTGGAAAAGAAGACATGCATACGTTACCAGGACAGTGCAGAACACTTGTACGGTGGTAGAATTTGCAGAAAGACGTCCAAACTCAGCAGATCTGAGGAAGAGCTCTCAGATTTCCTTCGCGGCGCAACATGAAATGACTTGAGAAAGAAACATGCATCATTAATAGCCACTCACAACTGGCCGCAGGTCAAGCTACGTCTACTACAGGTGTACCTATGGCTCCCCTACGTGGGTCCCACCCCTTCATCTCGGTCCAGTTCAAGTTACAATGGAGTTCTCACCACCTGAAAAGGCCAAATTAGGAATAAAAACACTACGCGATTGAGCAAAATAGCTTGGAATCCTGGTTTTCTCACACCGAAACGTTGCTCTGTGCATCAGTCATTTGTGTTCGCCCGAGCATAGGGTATACTATGCTGATGATTTTAGCTGTTACAAGTCATACTCAGAGATACCTTACGCAGGTCCAATGCTGCCAATTCAGGGTCGTCACCCTAATCCTCTGAAGAGTCCCCAGCGGGGGCATCACGCATCTACATCTGTCCAAATACAGAGACCTCGGTGGGGGTATCACGCATTTTCATATGTCAAAGTATATATCCCTGGCGGGGGTGTCACACATTTTCCGTTGATGCACACGTCAACGAAGATCAAGCAAATCCACGGCGGGGATGTCACACATTTTCCGTTGATGCATAAGTCAATGAAGGTCAAGCAACCTTGACAGGTTGCCCGACAGGGATGTTATTCGGTGACGTAAATGTCAGCGAAGGTCAGGCAACCCTGACAACACAAACTATTGGCAGTAACTCTACCAGAACAGTGATATGTCCTGGAGATACAAACCAGGAAGGATCAACCTCATCGGGGAGGATCGATGATGGAATAGGTTATACACATCCTCAAACAGACAAGACACATCCACACAGAGTCTCTTATACATGAGAGGTACATCTTCAGTATGAAGTTTGTGTCAAGGATTCAATACTTTGGTGATAACCCCAATGTCAACAAATCCCAAAGATTCTTGGTATCTATGGATCGCACGTCAATGACAGTTCATCAGGCTGCTTATCTATTGTTGTCCCTACTCGAAGCCACAGGGAGTCGACAATCTTCCCACCATGTTGGAGAACAATCCAACAATCCATATGCATCATACACTTGCATCATGTTGTTGCACATGTCATCATGTTTATCTTGTTGCATTTCAAGTGTCTATGATTCTTTATCCTATACATGCCATTGCATTGCATGAATATGATAAAGAGGGGCATCTGTAGACACTCAAAATTTTTTGCACACCTATCACTAACATTGCAGGAGGGCAGATTCGTCTTTTAAAGATAACCCTAAGAGATGATACAGTTCAAATACCGGAAATTCCACCGGAGAAGATAGTTCTATCTTGGATATAACCCCGAGATGCTCAGTTCTAGTCCCAGAAACAACATCGGGAATAACAGTGCTAGCCTTGGAGATAACCCCAAGGAATGAAGTTGCAGTTCCGGAGATAACCCCATAAATGCTTGTTTCAAATATATGCAGTCAGCTTCAACCTTGGCACTCACACCGAGGCACTCAGTACAAGACCAAGAGATAACGCCGGGAAGATAGGCACACCTCTGAGATGACACTGAAGACCTTCAACACTTGCATCAGTCCAATCTCAAAGATAACCCCGAGCAACATCTGCTTTATCAGCCCAAACCGGAGATGACCCCGGTGAGGGGCAAAGTCATCATTTTTCCACCTCGACCCCACATCGCGCTGTCTCAATATTTCATACATACATTTCTACACAGTATTGTCCCACAAGAACCAAGGAGGTCCAACACCGAGTGACTATTACGCAGGGCAACTGATAGAATTTAAAGCTTGAAGACTAGAGGGCATGGTCCCATCTTCTTTACTTTTTACAACCTCTAATCCCATGTCATTGCGTAACTCTCGACAACGGCGGTCTGAAATAGGTCTTATATACCTCAGTCGGATGCCCAGATTGCAATTCTGAAAGTTCGAACGGACATCACAGTGCATGCATGCACGTACTTCGAGACGGCGGGACCCGCAGAGCCTGGGCAACTGCAAGTACACCTGCGGCTCCCCCCTCTATAAATAGAGGGCTTAGGGTGGCCATTTTGTAAAAGAAAAAGGCAAGGAACCTTGTCCAATTAGCTCTATACACACCCTAAATTGAGTGTTTTCTCATTTTAAACACTTGTGAGCTCACATATAGCTACTATTTTTACCCGCGGGAGCCGAGTGTTCATCAATTTAAAGTTATAAAAGTCTTCTTTGGCAGTCCACTTTAAGCCTTCTTACACACTTTAAAGCCTTTCTCTTCATCTTTGCACACATCATTCTTCACGTTAAGAGTCATGTTGCGTGTGTATGCTCAGACTTCTGTCCGTGATTTCATTTCAGTTTGTATATATATATATATATATATGGACTAACATTATCAAGTTATGCCTCGATTGAGCCTAGACTTACGTCTGGAGCGTTTATTTGCTTTCGTATATATATATATATACACTTATATATATGAACTGTGTGTCAAACTCTGTTCGATGAGCCTAGACTTATGTCTAGAGCATTTATTTTCTTTTCGTATATATATATATATATATATATATATATATATATATATATGAACTGTGTGTCGAACTCTGTTCGATGAGCTTGGATTTTACATCCGATGCATTTACTGCTTTAATATATATATATATATATATATATAAGAATCGTGGTCGAACTTTGTTCGATGAGCCTCATATTTTATATCTAAATACGTTTCTTTGCTTTTATATATATATATATATATATATATATATATATATATATATATATATATATATACTTTCCGTCTCCGCATGGAGTTTACTTACGTGGCGGTTGATTGCTTTTACAACTTTATTTACATTTCGATCCCCATGGAGGTGCTTTCGTGGTGACTGATCATGTCTATATATATATATATATATATATATATAATCGCTTCTCGCTTTCAAATTAATTTCAAAGATCATGTGAGCCTAGGAATCATGTGATCACAGATTGATTCATCGATCTAGATTCGATTCCGTGATAGACATTTTCAAATTGTGGCGACTTGTAAATTTATTTACGGTGTTTGGATTTTCTTAGATGGTTTTCATGCCCACGAGGAGTTCGGCACTACTTTGTACATTATTTTCCTCGAAAATGCTTCGCATCTCGAAAATTAAAAGTAATTAAGCCGAACACTGAATAAAAAATGGAAGTGTAAAAGGTCTCGATTACTATTGAGCATAAGGGTTTGAAAAACCTTTTTTACAAAACATCACTGCCATATCTTGTTTAAAACTTAATTTTTACACAAATTCAAACCTTGTGTATATAGGTGAGAACAAGGCCTCGCACTACTTTCATATAACTGCACATTGACCCACACACACCCACACATATTCATATAACAGTTTCTTAAAAAGTGGCGGTCACCGTGATAACACAGATGTCGGGGGGTGCCTAACACCTTCCCTCCGCATAATCAAGCCACCAAACCCTAATGAATCTCAGTTTCAAATACCCGTTTAGCAGTGTCACATCACTAGGTTAATGTACAAACCTTTTCTCGGTTGTGTTGGTACAACCATTTAAAAAACCAACTGGCTCGGACCTTTTTACAACTTTTTTTTTCAAACAAATCTCACCTAACATGAGAACACCAAAGAACAAGAACAGAAGAGGGACAAATAAAAATCCCAACGTCGACATCATCTAATATCATTTCATTGGAATATTGGTTTGAACTTTCTTATTACATTTTAATATTTTCATTTGGGGTACTGATCACGGGGTACTATTCATATGGGTACTATTCACGGGGTACTATTCACGACAAAATTGCTTTCTTTTTTGTCCAAATTATTTTTGATATGCAAATATCATTCTTGAATTTTACTCCACAATTGGTGACCATGATGACAATTTGGACGTTCATGAACTCTAGATAAATTAAATAATAAATCTCTAATATTTATCATTGATCTTACTTGATTCATTTTTTATATCATTGTCATCATTCTCATACTTATATTGTGGTGAAAGTCATCTTTGGCCCGTAGTGCAAAGATGAACTGTTGATTGGTATGATTATGAACATGAATTGTGTATTGGTATAATCATGACCTTTAATGTACACATAAAAGTTTGTAGAGAAAGTCCACTTTGTCCCGTACTGCGTAGATGGACATGTGTTTGGAATGATCATGACCACTGGTGATACAAACGAATATCCTTGGGTCGTAGTGCATGGATAATTCGTTGATTTGAAATACTTATTGATTGGTGTTATATGGATAAACTATTGATTATGGACTTTTAAATCATAGAAGATAGTAGATGTAATACCCAAATAAAAGAAATAATAAATAATAAATAAATAATATTTAAATTTACATTTTTTTAATATAATAATTGGACTTTGTCTCTTATTTGGGTTAGTCTTTTCATTTTAGTTATGTGGGCCAATAAATATTAATAAGTGATGGATATAAAGTACAAAATAAAGAACTGAAATAACTATCTCCATTTAATGAACTGAACTGTAACAAACAAAACTAAAATACCGAAATAATAGGCTGAATCAAAATGGTTGGGTGTTATTTCATACCGAGCTCAAAACAAAATAGAAATATACCTTGCCACACATGCAAGTTAAAATAATTCCACACATACAATCAAAATAATGCCACAAAGGCATAACATACATTGGACCAGGAGGATCCTGATGCATACAAATCGGAAGGCTTATTTGGCACAAACATCACCAATCCGCAGAACAGAACAGAAAACTAGGGTCGACCCATACGCCTCCCACAATAAAACACCAAATTTCCAACTCCCACTGAAGCACAAAACAAAGACGCCGCATACTTATCACACCACCACGGAAGGTGTCATGCCTCAATGCCAAGAGGACATGCCTATGGAACCCTACGCGTGGTTATAGCCACTAGTACAAAATCATAAAAAGACAACACTTAAAAGATGACGTTTTTATAAAAAAACGTTGTGGTGTTTTTATGACAACGTTTTTTAACAAAACGTTGTAGATACATATGAAAAAATGTTATGTATTGTTGGGTAAAATCTAATTACGCACAACACGCAAGTATACGTGGTCAACAAGTAATAAAGTGAAAGTAGAGTGTCATTTCCACGAGGAATTGTTTAATAAAAATCACCAAGTACTAACCCGTAACCAACTCAATCTTATTTAAATGAATGAATTTTAATTTATAAGTAAACTAATTCTAATTACCACTAGTTAAATTAAGATTACGGAGATTTAAGATCACAACATCACTTATTGCTTCATTTAAGTAAACACACTTCTCATCAATTATTATTTATCCTGAATTGTTAATCAAGAACACTAAAACAGATAAAACCACCTCTCGATGCATAATACTCATACTCACTTAAATCCACAAATGATAGAATTAAGCAAGACACCCTAATTAACTAATCCACTATATCTCTATGTGAATTACAATTAAAAAGGATTTAAAGCACAAGTTCTCTATAAGATTACATATGGCGTAAAGGCATATCTCTATCCTAAACACGAATCATGAATTCCATCTATTCAGAAATCACAAACACATGATATCATGATCAAATCTAAATCTATATTTCATCTCTCGAGTTCATATAGATTATCACGGTAATTGATAGCAAGGCAATTAAGTAATTAAGTCCAAATCACAATAGACAATCCTCATGATATAACATAATAATTGATAGCGAAACATATTAAAATAAACTACACAATAAGATCCATTGTAATCTCAAACAAAGAATTAGTTCATGATTATTGAATTAAAATTAAGAATCCACAATTGAATACACATTAAAAGATAAAAATAGAAGAAGATTAGAAGATAGAATCTATTTTCTGTCGATTTGATGCTCCCTCCTTGCTCCTACATTGAATCTTCAATGGTCTCCAAGTTGCTTCAATCTCCAAAACTCATTAGAACTAGTGTTTTCTCATATTATACTCTACTCTAATCTATTGGAATCCTTTCTCTCTCTCTAATCTCCCTCTAATATTTGTGATTCTCCTCCTTTTATAAGTCTCTTCATATGTCTTTAAGTTCTCTTGGAAGTCCTTGAGTCAATCGGATCGAAACAATCCTTCCCGGACTCAAATTTGACCAAAATTCGTATTTTCTGGGCATACCCCTGCCCCGACGTGGGCCTAAGCTTGTAAAGGGCCCAACTCGGCGGGTTAGGGTCCTGTTTTGTAGAATGTATGCCCACGCCGACGGGGGTTTTGTGAAGGAACCTTTTCTGCTATGGCATCCTTTGGGAAATCGGCCATAACATTTAATCTGAGAAGAGTTACGAGGCCTGCCACCTATCAAATCGAAGATATCGACGAGCTCTACAACTTTCATGTTTTGAGAATTGAGAAATAAAGGACGGATGAAGGTCGAAATTGGGCTAGAAGTGACTGATATGCAAATGGCCACCCAAAATAGTGACGTTCGACGTCCGTTGGTACAAATGTCGTAACTCTTGCATCCGAACTCCGATTGGAATGATTCAAGATGTTCTGAAAAGCTAAGAAGAAACTCTATAATTTAATCCAAGTTCCAAACCAAGAACATGAAATGAACATGAAAGCCCAAACGATGTCTGAAGTGCCTTTCTTTGCGATTTCATACCAATTCTTTGCGATTTCAGCTCCCAAGCATATAATCTACAAAATGAACACAAAATGCATGAAAAATAACTAAGAAACATGAGATTAAGAAACTAATTCAAGTAACAGATACCGGATAAGTATGTATAAAACCTACTTATCATGTATTTATAAGGGCAATTTTTGGTTTTAAATAGATAATGTTTTTTTTTTAAAAATGTTCTCTATGTAAAAAACACGGAGCAAAAAATAAAAATGCGGAAGTGAAAATTTGAAATTAAAATAAGGACCATAGTTCTTTATATCTACTTTCTCCTCTCTCTCTTATCTCTGTATTTTTTCTCTCTACGATGGAGGTAGCAAAGGAAGTGGGTGCCCTGCTCTCCTACGATCCAAACCTTCGGCTACCACTGTGGCCATCAGCTGAGGAGGCACGTACTGGAGAAGATCTTGAGCATTTGGGACAAGGCTGATTTGATTAAGGTAAGTGACAATGAGTTGGAGTTCCTCACTGGCAAAGAGTTAAGTGACGAGGCAGTGATGTCCATGTGGCACCCTAATTTGAAGCTTCTTCTGGTGACCCTTGGAGAGAAAGGTTGTAGCTATTACACCAAGGTATTAATTATTCCAGCACATTTTAAATACTTTTCTGGTGACCGTATCATGTTTCTTTGTTGGTCTCCAATTTTTTGTTCCATCCCATCCCTTTTAAAATAATTTCCCAAATTATATTTCCGTAGGAAAATTCTCTTGAGCTTAGATTGAAAATAAGGAAGGAAGATAAGAGATGAATTTTTAATTTGGGCTGGGGATCGAAATCCAACGAGCAGCAGCAGAAAGGAGGTTATAGAATTTGATTGTTAAGCTTTAACTTCATCAAATTTAGTTTGTACACAATAAGTTTATAGTCTTTTATTTATTTTTTTAAATGAACTTTATAATAGGTGTTGTAATTGATAACTGTGGCTATAATTGAACTGTGATAACTATGAATTAGCAAAGGAGATAGGTTGGTTATGTGGAGATATAAGGGAGCTAAAATGGGATTGTAACATAAACAAATAGCTATGACACAAGTGTTACAAAACAGTGCACGTAAAGTGTTTGTCAAAAGTCCCCTATGAACTGTTTCGGCTGAAAATAAAGTATTAAGCAAAACTAAAGCTTGGGCTAGATATGTACACCATATATGATTATAAGTAAAGTGTTTTAACATATTAAATGGAAACGAAAAGCAATTTTTAAGCGAAAACTAAAAGTTAGAATTTAGTATGTCAAGCTACTTTACATTGTTTTGGGCAGCTTGAAGAACCCAAAGTAATGGCCTAATATTTTCTTAAATAGGCTGCTATAATATCTTCATCATACTATAAACTTGGTACAAATTAAATGATGTATCAAAGGTTACAAAATTGCTAAAAGGAAGGGCTGAGTAGGGTGCAGGGCTACTATCCTTGACAGCAGCAGTTGGAGAGGGCAGGGCTGGGGGCTCTATTTTGAGCTCTCAGTCGACGTGGTGAAGTTTCTTATATAACTTGGTTAGTGTAGACACTCAAAATTTTCCTTTCCTGTTACTAATTATGCAGGAGGGAAAAAGTGTCTTTTTTACACTCCAGAGATAACCTTGGAGGACCATAACATCAATTCTTACCCCAGAGGTAGCCCTGAGATATCCTGTTTCCAACCCTGGAGATAACCCAGGAAGAGTCGGTCCCAATCCCAGAGATAACCCCAAAAGATCAAGTCGAATGCCTGGAGTCAACCCCGGGAGGTCAAGCCAACCTCAGAGATAACCCTGAGGACATTTAGAGTCAATAGCATGACAACCTCAGAGATAACCCTGAGAAAAGACTGCTACAATTGTGCGAACACCGGAGATAACCCCGAGAGGGAAAAATGGTCATTTTTGCCAACTCAACTTCACTTCAAATCAAATATACTCATTTCAACTCAAATTGGTTCAAAAGAAGTCCTACAAGAACCATATCTTAACTTCGGAGCGCAAACTACGCAAAACGGCTCACATAATTGTCTGACGAAAACCCGGAAATACTATTTAGGTCATGGACCCATCTTCCCGGAATCAAAAAAGGGAAAATCCTATGTCATTGTGTAGCTCTCGAATAGAGCTTTCTGGAATAGTATGGCACGCTTCCATCGGAATCCCGGATTGAAACGCGTTGTCCGAATGTACGTACTTCAACACGTCGGGACCCACATTGCCCTGGGCAGCCGCAGGTAGACCTACGGAACCTCCCTCTATATATAGAGGGCTTAGGGTGGCCTTATTTGCAAGAGAAAAAGGCGAGAAAGCCATGTCATATTTGCTATGTACTCACCCTACACTAAGTGTTTTCTCATTTTAAACACTTGTGAGATCACATATAGAAACTTTTTGTACCGGCGGGAGCCGAGTGTTTATCCCTTTAAAGATATAGAAGTCTTCTTTGGCAGCCCACTGTAAGCCTTTTCACACACATTAAAGCCTTTCTCTTCATCTTTGCACACACTATTATTCACGTTGAGAGTCGTGTTGCGTGTGTTTGCTCGGACTTCGGTCCGTGGTTTTATATATATATATATATATATATATATATATAAAGAGAGAGAGAGAGAGAGAAATGATCCATAGAATACGTTAGCCAAATGGACTGTTTTAACTGACGCTCATCTAGCCGTCCAAAATTAGAGTGAGTAGCTGAGATGAGGGCCCAACCGCTACTCCCTCTAGCAGCCAGCCAAATTTTTTTTGTTGCCCGTAACTCCCTCTTGCGGCCAGTCAATGTTAGAGTTTATGCCCTAGAGGCCAATTATTTGATATAATTGCTTAACGTTTTGATATTATATTTGATTGAATAAGTATATGATTTTATTATGGTTTTATTTACTGTGTAATATAATTGTTAACATAATAAAATTCCTTAGAATAGTGATACAAATTATATAGTTTCAAGTATGTGACTTGAACATGAGATTATATATTACCATTAGTATCAGTGTTCTTAAATGTCCCTAGTCGAGTATCATTGTTGATGGGACAACAATGATGCATGGAGACTAGTATTTGGATTGACTGATGACCAAATCTCATTGGTCATAAATATATGAGATATTAAGTCAATGCATAGGTACATGTTAGAGAACGATGTACTGGACAGACCCACCATGAGAATTCTATATGGAGCATTATGCGAAGTGTCATTAGCAATTCTCACAGTGACAATGATGTAATGGTCCTCCGACTTGAAATCGCTATATTACTACACGAGAATTTATGTACTTTGATATCATCAAATGTCACCTTTAATAGGGTGGACTATAAAGGTGATTATTGGGTTCATCATTAATCGTGTGAGAAATATGAGTGATCTAGATGGAATTTAACCATCCTATATATTATGGGTGATATCCATAGGCCTCTTGATTGAGTAGGACTATGAAATGCATGGCCATGCTCAAATAGTGATTTGTTTCATATAGTCTACTCATTGATCAAGAAAACTCAGATTAAATTATGAAGAGTATGACACATTCCATGACTCGAGTTTAATCTAGGATATTAAGGTTAAAAGGATTAAATTACATTGAAACATTGGTCACAAAAAGGTTGCATCGAATCATCGATCTTATTATTACTTGGGTAGCAGTGATGCATTACTAGATGCCGCTCACTGTTTATAATTTTATAATATGATTTTAAAATTATTGCCAACGTAATAATAACCTATAGGGTCACACACATAGAACGTTATTTAAAAGGGAATTAATTTAAATTTTAAGGATTTAAATATATTAATATGATTAATAGTATTTAAATCACGAATTTAAATTAAAAGGATAATTTGTATATATGTATATTAATTAAGTAAGACTTAATTAAGAGATATATATATATATATAAATTCGAATTTTATAAAATTAGGTTTTGATTTGATTAATTCCTTTTAACTACTATATATATGATATATAAGCAGCTACTTAGGGTAAGATATCATAATTGAAAAACCTAGCCGCTTCTTAGAGAGAGACTAGAGAAAAAACAGCTTTCAAAATCCATTCCTTTTGGTGGCTAATACCGCAAAGTCCTTCTTATTGCGAGAATCGTTAAACGGTTAGATGCGGCGTCGTGTGTGATATCTGTAGAGCGCAATCGGTTTGTATTGCGTTGGAGATTTGAGGCACAATCGGTTTTAGATTCTCGTTTTTTATATCTGGTATAATCTCTAAACCTCTGAATTAATTGATTTTCGCATGGATCCTATTTTAGGGTTTCGAAAATTACTTACAAATTTTAATTTTCGTTGTGCGTTTCTGTGCCGAAGCCCAACAGTGGTATCAGCGCTACTTGCGAAGAGATTAATTCAGATTACGTGTTTTAATTGTATTCGATATATATGATATATGATGATGCATGTTTACCGATATAAAATTGAATATATGATATTCCGTTGTATGTGTATTCTGGTAATATATATGATGATACTGTTAATCGTATCTTTAATCGGTGGAATAACAATATAACTATTCTAATCGGATTAGAAGCATGAAGAATCGTTTTAATTTGATTAATCAAAATTGGAAATATATGATAAATTAAGGTGTCTTGTTATTCGTTTTAATATGATTAAATCGGCCCGACATATATGATTTGTTATTATGGGTGTTTTGGTGGATTAAAATGTATGATTAAAAAACTGCTTTGAGATTCAGTATGGAAAAAATCTGCAATACGTAATGTAGTTCGAATTTTTTTTTTTTTACCGCTTCAAAACCATCACATTAACCCAGGTCAATAGGATCACTGCTGAGGGAGACCCCCTTGGACCCCCCGTCGTGGCGCCACGATGGTCGTGTCCCTATATTTTATATATAGTTTTCTTTAATTATATATAAATTGTTATGTGCTTATTGTGATATGCATGGTGCATGATTATGGCCTTTTGACCTATAGGTTAGTGGTTTTTGGTTTTGAAATACGGCTTGCATGTCGTGCCTTTCTATAAATTCTAATGTAATATTCTCTTCTCATCTAAATCCCCTCGAATGTAACTCGAGGTTTCTTTATGTTATGTAATAATCTGTAATTGATGAAGATGTCAAGATGGAGAACACAATGGAAAGATGATGATGGAGAGGAGGCGCATGCTAGAGGAAGATCCAAGGAAGCTATTTATTTTAAGATCTTTTACCACCTTAGATTGACCTTCAATCTTTCATTAGCTTGAAAAGATTGACGATGGATTGGGCCATAATCGTGACACATTTAATTTTGCACTTTATTTATACTTGTATGCGATATGATATGATTAATAATGTGCATGCTTAACAAGATTAAAATTGGTGAGATCTAAATTAATAAAATCCTCATTAAATTATTAAGTCTAAATCGGATGCCTTCCGATGAATAACACTCATCAAGACCTTGATCAATAGATGTAGGTTTGCCAAAAGCAAAGTACCCTATTTATCTAGGTAAGATGCGATAGGATAATTGTGATATCCAAACTATTAAAATCATTGGGCTGACTTAACTAAGTTATCTCAATAAGATTATGGACTTAGAGGGATAGAGTTTGGTTGGTACCATTAGATGGACTAGAAACAAATGTTGTTTACCAAACTATCCGTGAGTTATATATGATATAATTGACAAAAGGGTTGTCTACCCTAAATAATTATGTTTTGAGAGAATAGCCAAAGCTAACTTAAGGCATAATGAAATATGGATCTTGGCTCACTAGAAAGATTTAATAGAAAATGCTTTCCTAATTAATTGTGAGGGCTATTAATTTGAATAAAATAGTGGGAGGTATATTTTGAATGTACTATTATCAATTATATAATATCAACTCTCAGAATTTGACTTATTATTGTTGCACTTATAAATTGTAGATATCAAATGGCAAACAACAACAACACAAATAGTCTTTCATTACGATCGATCCTTGAAAAGGACAAGCTAAGTGGAATTAATTTCCTTGATCGGCATAGGAACTTGAGGATTGTCCTCAAACAAGAGCGTAAGCTATATGTCCTGATGGGCCCATTCCTCGCAAAGACCAAATATCCATCGCACCACGTCTTTGAGCATAATGCTTACAAGAAGCATCAAGATGATGCTCTGGATGTGAGTTGTGTCATGCTAGCAACCATGAACGCCGAGCTTGAAGCATGCCATGAGTTGATGGATGCTTATGAGATGATCGAGCATCTCAAGAAATTATTCAAGGGCATGCTCGACAGAGAGGTAGTATGATACAAGCAAGGCGTTGTATCACTGCAAAATGGGTGAACGTGATTTAGTTGGTCCACATGTGCTAAAAATGATTGGGTATATTGAGTACCTTGATAGGTTGGGTTTTCCAATCACTTCGGAAGCCCAAACTGACCTTGTTTTGCAATCTTTGAACAGCAGCTACTCTCAATTTGTTATGAACTATCTTATGAATGAAATTGAGAAACTCCTTATTGAGTTGTTAAGCATGTTAAGAAGCTGCGAGAACAACATGAAAAAGCGGGACCCGCTCCCATAATGATGGTCAAAAGGGGAATGCTAAGGGAAATTGGAAAGGCAAGAAGAAGATAGGATCTAAATCTTTTGCCAAACCCAATTCCAAAACCAAACAGAGCTTTAAAACCTAAAGGTGGGGTGGCTAAGGAAGGTGAATGTCACTACATGGAAAACACGGACAATCGGAAAAGGAACCGCATGCTTATCTCGGAGAAGTGAAGAAAAGAAATGGAAGTACGACTTGATTCGATTGGTATATATGTTATAGAAGTTAACTTGTCTACTTCTACATCATGGGTATTGGATCTTTGGATGTGGTTCTAACATTTGTGTTAATGTGCGGGGACTCAGAAGGAGTAGAACTTTAAGCGAAAGGAGAGGTTGACCTACGAGTTGGAAATAGAGCAAAAGTTCTTTGACCGCTTTGGCCAGTAGAACTTATCATTTATCTTTGCCCACCGGGCTAGTTTTAGAATTAGAAGATTGTTATTTTGTGCCCGCTATAAGCAAAAACATTATTTCATTTCTTGTTTGACAAGAAAGGTTTTTCATTTATAATAAAGAACAATCGTTGTTTGTTTTACTTAAATGATATTTGTTATGGTGTTGCACAATTATTTAATCTGGTCTCTATATTCTTGATCTAAAAATGCCTATCTATAACATAAATACAAAACGATTTAAATCAAATGATTCAAATCAAACATATCTCTCAATCGCTGTCGTTTAGGCCATATAAATGAGAAACGCATATCCAAACTCCATAAAGATGGGTTCTTGGATTCATTTGATTTTTAATCATATGAAAAATGTGAGTCTTATTTATTAGGCAAGATAACTAAAGCCCCTTTCACTGGACACAGTGAACAGGCTAGCGATGTATTGGGACTTATACATAGTGATGTATGTGGACCCATGAGTTCGTTAGCAAGAGGTAGGTTTTATTACTTCATTACATTTACTGATGACTTTAGTAGATATGGATATGTGTATCTTATGAGACACAAATTCGAATCCTTTGAAAAGTTCAAGGAATTCAAGAATGAAGTTCAAAACCAATTTGGCAAAAGCATAAAAGCCCTTCGATCCGATCGAGGAGGTGAATACTTAAGCCAAGACTTTGATGACCTTCTAAAGGAGTGTGGTATTATATCACAGCTCACTCCACCGGAACACCGCAATGGAATGGTGTATATCGAGAGGAGGAATCGAACCTTGTTGGACATAGTACGATTAATGATGAGTCATGCAGATCTTCCAATAAGCTTCGGGGTCATGCCTAGAGATAACCGCATTCACACTTAACCGTGTTCCTACAAAGACGGTTCGGAAAGATACCATATGAAATGTGGACTGGAAACGTCCTAGTATATCGTTCATGAAGATTTGGGGTTGCGAGGCGTTAAGTAAAACGTCTCAATTCGACAAGCTCGGACCCAAATCTGACAAATGTAATTTTGTGGGATACCCAAAGGAAACAAAAGGGTATTATTTCTATAAACCTTCTGAGAACAAAGTGGTTGTTGCTTGAACTGGTATTTTTCTAGAAAGAGAATTTGTCTCTAAAGGAAACAATGGGAGGAAAGTAGAACTCAAGAAATTCGAGAACCACAAAATATCATTGAACTGAGTTGGAACATGAGCAGAACCACAAGAAATTGTGGAAAGTGAACTCGCTTCAAATTACACAAGTCATTCGTAGATCTGGTAGGACACGCCAAGAGCCCGAGAGATATTATGGATATCTTATGACTCAAAACAGCGATGTGATGCTCATAGATCAAGATGAGCCCGCTTCTACCAAGAAGCTATGAATGGACCAGATTCGAGAAATGGCTTGAAGCCATGAAATGCGAGATGGACTCCATGTATACTAACCAAGTATGGACTCGGTTGATCCACCAAGGGTAAAAACCAATTAGGTGCAAGTGGGTTTTCAAGAAGAAAACCGATATGGATGGTAATGTACAAAACCTATAAAGGCCAATCGGTAGCAAAAGGTTTCAAACAAATTCAAGGTGTTGACTATGATGAAACCTTCTCTCCGATGGCAATGGTTAAATCCATCAGATCTTACTTGCTATTGCGCCTTTTTATGATTACGAAATCAAGCGGATGGATCGCCAAAACCGCTTTCCTTAACGGAAATCTCCTTGAGGATGTGTATATGACACAACTCGGGGTTTTGTCACTCCAAAGGATGCCGGAAAGGTATGTAAGTCGCAATGATCCATTTATGGATTGAAGCAAGCCTCTCGGAGTTGGAATCTTCGATTTGATGAAGCAGTCAAAGAATTTGGCTTTATTAAAAATGAAGATGAACCTTGTGTATATAAGAAGGTTAGTGGGAGTCACATTGTATTCCTAGTATTATATGTTGATGACATATTAATTATTGGGAATGACATTCCTTCCTTACAGTTTGTAAAAAAACATGGTTAGGAAAATGTTTCTCCATGAAAGATTTAGGCGATCTTTTTACATTTTAGGTATCAAGATCTATAGAGATAGATCAAGAAAATGCTCGGCTTAAGTCAAAGTACATATATTGATAAAGTGTTGAAACAGTTCAAAGATGCAAGAGGCGAAAAGAAGAAACTTACCCAGACTCATGGTGTAAAGATCTCTAAGGCCCAATGTCCTAAATCACAAGATGATGAGGAGCGTATGAGAAAGATCCCTTATGCTTCGGCAATTGGATCTATCATGTATGCAATGATATGTACTCGTCCGGATGTCTCGTATGCTTTGAGCATGATGAGCAGATACCAGTCGAATCCAGGTGAAGGTCACTGGACAGCAGTCAAGAATATCCTCAAGTACTTGAAAAGGACTAATGATTCATTCTTGGTATATGGAGGTGAAGACGAACTAGCGATAAAGGGTTACACGATGTTAGTTTCAAAATCGACAATGATGACTATAAGTCTCGATCGGTTTTGTGTTTTGCCTTAATGGTGGTGTCATTAAATTGGAAAAGTTCAAGAAAGAGGCGATGAGTGATTCTACAACGGAGGTGAGCATATTGTTGCTTCTAAAAAAACGAAGGAGGTCAGTATGGATTAAAAAGTTCATCATCGAACTTGGTGTTGTTCCAACCATTGTTGATCCGGTTGCTTTCTATCTTTGTGATAATAATGGAGCCATTGCACAAAGCTAAGGAACCCGATCTCACCAACGATCCAAGCATATACTTAGGCGGTACCATCTCATCCGTGAAATCATTGATAGAGGAGATGTACATATAGGAAGAGTGCCAACAGATGATAATGTTGCGATCCACTAACCAAGGCTTTGTCGCAAGCAAGAAACCACAATGACGGTCACACTAGTTCCATGGGTATTAGATACATGAGTGATTGGCTCTAGTGCAAGTGGGAGGCTGTTAGAGTTTATGCCTCAGAGGCCAATTATTTGATATAATTGCTTAACGTTTTGATATTATATTTGATTGAATAAATATATGATTTTATTATGGTTTTATTTATCGTAATATAATTGTTAACATAATAAAATTTCTTAGAATAGTGATACAAATTATATAGTTTCAAGTATGTGACTTGAACATGAGATTATATATTACCATTAGTATCGGTGTTCTTAAATGTCCTGATCGAGTATCATTGTTGATGGGACAACAATGATGCATGGAGACTAAATATGTGGATCGACCGATGACCAAATCTCATTGGTCATAAATATATAAGATATTAAGTCAATGCATAGGTACATGTTGAGAAACGATGTCTTGGGATGGACCCACCATGAGAATTCTATATGGAGCATTATGCGAAGTGTCATTAGCAATTCTCACGGTGGACAATGATGTAATGGTCCTCCGACCTGAAATCGCTATATTACTACACGAGAATTTATGTACTTTGATATCATCAAATGTCACCTTTAATAGGGTGGACTATAAAGGTGATTATTGGGTTCATCATTAATCGTGTGAGAAATATGAGTGATCTAGATGGAATTTAACCATCCTATATATTATGGGTGATATCCATAGGCCTCTTGATTGAGTAGGACTATGAAATGCATGACCATGCTCAAATAGTGATTTGTTTCATATAGTCTACTCATTGATCAAGAAAACTTCGAGATTAAATTATGAAGAGTATGACACATTCCATGACTCGAGTTTAATCTAGGATATTAAGGTTAAAAGGATTAAATTACATTGAAACATTGGTCACAAAAAGGTTGCATCGAATCATCGATCTTATTATTACTTGGGTAGCAGTGATGCATTACTAGATGTCGCTCACTGTTTATAATTTTATAATATGATTTTAAAATTATTGCCAACGTAATAATAACCTATAAGTCACACACATAGAACGTTATTTAAAGGGAATTAATTTAAATTTTAAGGATTTAAATATATTAATATGATTAATAATATTTAAATCACGAATTTAAATTAAAAGGATAATTTGTATATATGTATATTAATTAAGTAAGACTTAATTAAGAGATATATATATATATATATTCGGATTTTATAAAATTAGGTTTTGATTTGATTAATTCCTTTTAACTACTATATTTATGATATATAGCAACTACTTTTAGGGTAAGATATCATAATTGAAAACCCTAGCCATCTTAGAGAGAGACTAGAGAGAAAACAGCTTTCAAAATCCATTCCTTTTGGTGGCTAATCATGTGAAGTCCTTCTTATTGCGAGAATCGTTCGACGGTTAGTATGCGGCGTTCGTGTGGATACTGGTAGAGGCGCTAATCGGTTTGTATTATGTTGGAGATTCGAGGCACAATCGATTTGATTCTCGTTTTTGTTTATATCTGGTATAATCTCTAAACCTCTGAATTAATTGATTTTCGCATGGATCCTGTTTTTAGGGTTTCGAAATTGCTTTAAAATTTTAATTTCCATTTGTGCATTTACGTAAAAAAGCCCAATCAACAAAAAATGATTGTTTTTGTAACCACTAGAGGGAGTAGCGGCCAACAACAAAATGTTGGCTTAATTACATTATCCTGATTATATATATATATATATATTATATATGGACTAACATTATCGAGTTATGCCTCGATTGAGCCTAGACTTCGGTCTGGAGCGTTTATTTGCTTTCGTATATATATATAAATACATTTATATATATGAACTGTGTGTCAAACTTTGTTCGATGAGCCTGGATTTTACATCGAGAGCATTTACTGCTTATATATATATATATTTATGTTTAGTCCCGCCTGGAGTTTACTTCGTGGCGGTTGATCGTCTTTACAACTTTCTTTACTTTTTGTCCCGCCTGGAATTTACTTCATGGTGGTTAATTGCTTTTACAGATTTATTTACATTTCTGTTCCCTATGGGGGTGTTTCGTGGTGGTTCATCATGTTTGTATATATATATTTACAACTTTTATATATATACATGCTTATTGCTTTATTATCAATTGCGGCATCATGTGAGCCTAGGAATCATGTGATCACAGATTCAATTTACTAGATCTAGATTCGGTTCCCGTGATGGACATTTCTAGCTGTAAGCAGCTTGTAAATTTATTCACGGTGTTTGAATTTCCTCAGATGGTTTTCATACCCACGAGGAGTTTGGAACTATTTTGTACATTATTTTATCGAAGATGCTTCGCATCTCGAAAAATTAAAACAACCAAGCCGAACACTTAATAAAATGGGAGTGTAAAAGGTCTCAATTACTATTGAGCACAAGGGTTAGAAAAACCTCTCTTATAAAACATCACTGACATATCTTGTTTAAAACTGAATTTTTACACAAATTCAAACCTTGTGTATATAGGTGCGAACGAGGCCTCACACTACCTCCAAATAACATCACATTAACCCACACACACACACATTCATATAACAATTTCTTAAAAAGTGGCGGTCACCGTGGTAACACAGATGTCGGGGGCTGCCTAACAACTTCCCTTCGCATAATCAAGTCCTCGGACCCTAATGTATCTCGGTTTCACCGACCCGTTTAGCAGTGCCATATCATTGGGTCAATGTGCAAACCTTTTCTCGGTTGTGTTTGTAAGACCCCAACTTTTATAAATAAAGATAAATTTTCTATAAATATTATTTTTGAATATTATGGAGTAAATTTGATATAATGTTATAGTTGTGGGTAATATTTATAAATTTTGCAAAGTAAGCAAGTTGTTATAAAATATTCGTTTGGTCGGGAAATATTCGTACGACGGCACAATCATTAGTGGACCCCACAACGGAATTATTATCGGATTTGAGAAAATGAAAAAATACTTTATGAAAATAACTAGCGAGGTGTTATTCTGTTAAAACTGCTTAACTACCCCAGTAGTAAAAGTACAATGAATACGCGTGGTTGCATAGTAGCACAGTATTGATTATTGATGCTTACGTGAGAAGTCACTCAGCTATAATTATTGCTCACATTAATTCTTTGCATCATATCTCTTATATTATTGATTCAATTATTGTCACAGTATCATCTGTATAATATGTTATATTATTAAATCAATAATTGAGACGACAAGTTATAAATGATTAATAATTGTTGAAAGATTAAATATGTGTTGATTAAAAATAAAATGATTTGTGGTAACATTTATTCAATCCTTGATGTAGTATAAAGAGCCTATTATGAGACGTTTATGGTAAGTTTGGTTGTTTTATGGGGGGGCCATATGTCATCATCTAAGAGTCTCTTCGTCAATAGTAATTACCTTCGTCAATAGTAATTACCTTCGTCAATAGTAAGTACCTTTACCAGACGTCAAACCACTTGCCGTTTCATATTACGAGCGTCCGAACCAATTGTCGTTTCACATTACTGAGCGCCAAACCACTTTTCTTTTCACATCAGCAGTCGTCAAGCCACTTGCCTTTTCACATTTCAAGTGCTAAGCTAGAAATCTTCTATAAATAGAGGCCTAATGCTTCATTATTTTTCACGAATTCATTCAAGCTATAGAGAGAGAAAGTATAGAGAGAATAAGAGAGAAAGAAGAAGAGTATTCTGTTACTACACTACTACAGTATTCAATCTACTACTAATGTAAGGGGTGTTATTCTTTCTTATTCATAAAGAGAACTGTTGTTATTCCATTGCTTATTATTCTGTTGGAATAACCTGTATACGCGGTTTACCCTATACTTGGTGACATTCTTCTATTATTCTGTTGGCACATCCTGTCTGTGTGTTTTACACTGGACCTGGTTCCGTCTTTATTATTATTCTATTGGAACATCATGTCTGTGTGTTTTACACCTTTTACTGGTTTCGCTTTATTATTATTCGTTGGAACATCCTGTGTGTGTGTTTTTTACGGACTGGTTCTGTCTTTATTATTATTATTCGTTGGAACATCACATGCATGTGTTTTACACCGGACTTCGTTCCGCCTTTATTATTCTGTTGGAACATCCTGTCGGTGCAAATTTTGCCTGACCTGGTTCCGTTATTATTATTCTATTGGAATAACATGTCTATGCGAAGTATTGCATGCATGGTGATTTCTTTTGTTATTCCATTCTTTATTATACTCAGTTGGTTAAAGTTTTGACTTCTATACTCCATGAAATTAGTAGAATATCCTTGATATTTGCGCTTCATCCAGTATCTTTTCATGGAAATATTCTTCTGATCATTTTTGAATTTAACTCTACAAAGCAGTATCATATTGACAATTTGGACATTACTAGTTCCTGGATAAATTAATTCTTGAACTTGTTTTATTGAATTCTTATACCATTGTCATCATCCTCATGTTTATATTATCTTTGAAAGTCATTTGTAGGCTTTATAGTATAGATGGACTTGGTATGATTATGACCAGGGATTATTCGGTGTAATCATGATAGTAATGTTACAAATGATGTGGTAAAAGTTATCATTGGCCCGTAGTGTATTGATGGATGATTGTTGGCATGATCATGACCATTAATAATTACACGAATGTCCTTGGTCATAGTGCATAGATAATTTGTGGTCGTGATACTAAAGAATATCCTTAGTAGTAGTGCATGGGTGATTCGATGATGTGGATTATTTATTAAAATTGAGTCCCATGATAAAAGTCATGAAAAACCTTTTAAATCATAAAAGATAGTAGATTTTATTCTCTACTTGACTCTTTTAATGGATTACTTGTTCACCGCAGATTAAACTTGATGTTGTTATATTTTATCGGTTTAACATCATTGTTGAAGGCTAACGATAATTTATTCTGCATTATCTTAGTCATAATATTTCTTACTGGGCTAGGTGAGCTCACCCTTTCTTTCACTATTCTCTTCAGGAAATAAGAACATAGCAGGGACTAGTCGGGGAATGGAGTGATGGTCCAGAGGATAGCATTGGTAGTCCTCACTATTCTGTGAAACAGTGTGTTAATAATTGTAATGAGGACTCCTTTTGGGTTTGTATAATCTCTAGTAGACAATAATTGTATTCAAACTCACAGTTATGTTTTGTTGTATTGTACACGACAGTTGTATTAGTAAGTTATATTTGAATTTTGTACCATGTATCTGACGGCCCAAGATGGGTGATGTATACCTAATTTTGGGGGCATCACAGTGTTGGTACAACCATATAAAAAACCAACTGGCGACTCTTAACAGTCCATCGTCAACATGATACAGGTCGGACAATTTTCACTTGTTTTTTCAAATAAATCTCACCTAACATGAGAACACCAAAGAACAAGTAACGAAAAGGGACAAATAAAAATCCCGACATCGACTTGTAGTTTCATTTCCATGTAAATCTCAATGTAATGGAAAATATAAAGGAATATGTGTACATGCCTTCCCTTTATATCAAAATCTGAAATGCTATCTTGTCAAACTGACACCCGTTTCGCAGGACGATACTCCTAAACGGAAACATTACGTAATATTACTACATTCACTAAGATTAAACTATATAAGTCTTTTTTGTAGGGATATAATTGGTCCAGTAACCCGGTCAAAATCCAAAAAGGCCACGAGCCTACAGCCAATTATGTCTTCATCTGACCAAACTGATCTTCATCCAGTTTCTCGCGAAGAATTCAATGAATTAAGTAAACAAATCATAGATTTGGTTGTTCTGCTTAAGAACTACACCAATCTACTAAGGGTACAAGGATACCCGTACATGTTGAATCCTCCGTACAAGGAGGAACCCAAGGTCCGGATACTGCTAGTTCAAGTCGTAGGACTCCTCATAAGCACATACATATTTCTTGACTTGACCATACGTGATCATCTCCACCTTTCAGGTCCCCGAGCACATACGGTCTCCGATAAAGGTGTCCGCCCATGTAATGGCCCTGTTATTTCCTAAACCGATATCGGTAAAGGAGAAAGAAGTCTTTGTTCCAGATCCCGAAGTGGAAGAAGAAGAACGAAGAATTAAGCAAGACATTGTCAGAATGATGTCAGGCATACGCATCATTGTCCATGATGAACATACAAACAGATACACCCTAGACGATGATTGCCTAGACGTAATGGTCATCATTCGGGAGAAGGAGGACGATGACAGCCCCTCCATCACTGCAGTCCATCAGGACTTTGCCCTCGACAATCGGAGCAGCACTCCTTACATTGGTTGACAAGGGTAAAATGGGCACAAAATTCTTCTGCCCTATAGATAATCATAACTGCTTACTTTTTCTGTACACTATTAACAGTTACTTTTATCATTACATGCTAACACTTTGTGTGATTAAACAGTTTCATATATTAAATGAAAGCATATTTTGTTTCAGGACCCTGAATTTAGATGTGCATGTGCTTGCTGATAAGATGCCTCTTCTCCACAAGGATTGTAACTTTGATGTAAAGTTGGATTCAGCCTTGATGGAAATACACGAGGACATTGAGGTGCCTCCGGAGATTAAAGAATGGGTCAAAGATAAACCTAAACCCAACCTTGATCAAACCACTTCTTTTAATCTCGGAACCTTAGAAAGCCCTAAGTTAATCCAGATTGGTTCAGACCTTACCCCAAACCAAAGGAATGACATGGTTACTCTATTGACCCTATTCTGGTATGTGTTTGCATGGTCTCACGAAGACATGGTCAGTTTATCCATTGACATTGTCATTCATTGCCTTCCCATCAAAGGGGGATTTAAGCCCGTCAGGCAGAAGCTTAGGCGATTAAAAACCTGAGTGGAGGTTAAAAGTTAAAGAAGAAATTGTGAAACAATTTCAAGTCGGCACCATCATGGTGTCAACATACCCTGGATGGCTATCCAACATAGTCCCTGTGTCGAAACCCGTAGGAGAGGTGCGAGTTTGCGTGGAATACAGTGATCTGAACAAAGCTTGTCTCAAAGATAGCTTTCCAGTCCCATTCATCCACATACTCATTGACAATACGACTCAGTATGACATATACTCCTTTATAGATTGATTTTCAGGGTACCATCAAATCATGGTTACTGAAAAGGATCGTGAGAAACGACATTCATCACTCCTTGGGGAACCTTTTGCTATAGATGATTGTCATTCGGCCTCGTCAATGCCGAAACTACCTATCAATGAGCCATATGGCTATTTTCCCACGATCTAATGCATAAAAATAAAAAATAATAATAAAAAGAAAAAAGAAAGAAGAAAGAAGAAAGAGTAAAAAAGAAAAAAAGAAATAAAATAAAAAGAAAAAAGAAAAAAGAAGAAGAAAAAAACTCTTCAACAGGTTCTATAGTTGCTACCTTACCCTCGACAGGTTCTACAGATGGCTTCGGAGTTTGAAGAAAAATCCTTCCTCTATATTCCTTGGAATAGGAATGATTTTGCGGATGCGCTAGCAACCTTGGCCTCCTTGATCAACATACATGACAAGGAAGACATGTCAACCCTCAGATTTACCCAACAAAAGGCTCCAGCCTATGGGAATTAAATTGGAGAAGTATCAGATGAACTACCTCCCATCTAGCACACTTAATATCAACATATCAATGAGCACTTACAAGATAGATCTACACTTACTGAGGCGAGCCCGACTAAAAGAAGGCGGATCCGTCGAGTTGATATGAAATTCTACCTGAGCGGAGATGCACTCTACAAAAGATATGCAAGACGAGGTCTCCTCAGATGTCTGGACGAGGACCAAGCTCAAAGGCTAATGGATGAAATCAATGGGGGATTATGTGGCCCACACATGAGCGGCCTTCTAGTTGTAAAGATGATCCTACAACAGAAAAGTCTGACTACGGCATTTTAAACAACACGACTTGGTTTTGAAGAAGATCATTGACAACCAAGCTCAGTCTAAAGGAAAATTCGCTCCAAACTAGGAAGACCCATTTATTGTCAAGGAGGTATTGACAGGAGGCGCTTTCAGATTACAGGAAATGGACGGCGATGAATTTTTGCAACTCGTCAATTCGGACACCGTGAAATGGTACTATGTCTGAGGTTACCATCAAGCGAACATCCTGGTTTTGGATCATCAGATCACTAGTCATTCCGGTTCTTTAACCCTTCATTATATACAACTTCGCTTCACACTCATCTGCCCCATTAGGGAAAAACACTTTTCTAACCAGTAGCCTAGTTTCGGATCACCAGATCCTTCATTCCTCGCAGGTTTTCAAAACCTTTCACATTATCCCACAAGGGATTAAACCTTTCACACCTTCAATTTATCCTGTACATAGGATTAAACTTTTCACCTGCAATACGCCTTATACATGGGGTGAACTACGCCGACCTGATCTCCCCAATAGACGGGAGTACGTAGGCAGCCATGTTATATGGCCCCGTCTCACCACACAAAAAATAAAAATAAGCACACTCCTATCCATAACCACATATAGAAACCAGTCCTAAGACACCAAAGATGGTAGGGAATACACAAAGATCGATAATCTATTCTGAAAATCCTAAGACATCTCATTGTCCATCCATCAAGGAGGAGTTCAGAATACATCCAGATCACAAAGCCCTGGAGACACAAGCAAATATCAAGAAAGTAATAAGGCACAACTAAAAGGGAAATAATTCAACATATATTTCCCTACCATATATAAGTTGTTTAATATATACAGTGTGTACTGTACATGACAAAATGGCTAAGCTAGTCTGTGCAGGGAAATACAAGCACATTTACAAGTCATTGTATATGCAGGCTATCAAGTCCAACATGGATTCCCTCTCAGAAGAAGGAGGTAATGATGTGATCTCCTGCCCAAGGATTTCTACACGAGCCAACAGATCCACCGCCAACTACATGTGATATCTAGGGCAGATATAGTGTTATCCCACTCAATAATCACTGCATCTCTAGATGATCTAGCGTCATCCTGCTCAGCAACAGCGGTATCCATATGACTTAGAGCATCATCTCTCTAACAGAGAGACATCTCTACCAGAAAGAGCTGTCAACATTAAATACCAAATCCACTTTATGGTACAGAGGTAAAAGCCTCTCGCGATCTCGGCATCTTATCAGCCCACTTGTCAAATCAACTACCCCAGACAACCAGCAAGGCTGGGGAAATTTCAAAATAGGTGACAACCGGATATTGGGTCTGTTACAACAAGATTGGGGAAATCTCGGAAGCAGCGATAACTCAACACTGGGGCATTTATCAACCATCCTAAAGTGGAAAATGCACGAGTCAGCGCCATCAGCATGGTCCATCATCATCTCAATGGCAATTCAGATATTATTCACTCGTGATTTGGTCAACAAAAAGAGTCTCTCGTATGAATCCCTGGCAACAACTTGTGGAATGACTGGGGCATTTTGCGATTCCAAGAAATGGAAGGAGCTTAAGACGAGATCAAGCCTCTCATCTAAAAGAAAGGGGAGAACTCCTAAAAGAAATCATGGCGACATAAGCGTGACCCTACAAAAGAAGGGGAAAATTCTCAAGAAAGTCCTAAACTCAAAAACAGAAGCCCAATGTCAAAAGGTCTAGCGAATGAAATCATCATCATCAAATGTGCCAACCGGCGTCAAATTCTCACAAGTCGAGACCTCTACACCGAAGTTCAAATCTGGGCAACGAAAGAACAAGCTGCACCCTCTAGGGATATTAGCGAGATTCAGGTCATCAATTCAGCTAGGTTGTGAATCAAATGAACAAGGAAATGGGGCACAAGTACCCAACAGCGAAAGAAGACTACAAGTCACCTCAAAAAAGGGTGAGGTAAAATCCTACTCCGTACAATTTACAATCTGCATCAACTTATGATATTAGACTCCTAAGGAAATCTAGAGCATCATGCATGATCTACACATGTGCAAAGGTGCTACATCAACGTATATCTCTATCCAGTGTAACATCATGCAAAGTCTGGTGAAGTAAACCTTTGAATATTAATTTAGCGAAGGTATCGGAGGATCCGGTATTCTAAACCATTGGCATCAATTCAGCGCAACATCAAAACTGTTTAGCGATGAAAGCTTCGTATACCACCGTTCGAGTGGGAACCAAAATTTTTTTGGCAATCAGAAGGGTAGGCACCGTTTCAAAATACCAGTGTATACATCGGGAAGGTTCGATAATTTCAGAACGTCATCCCCAGTAGAGATGTAGAAAACATCTCAACATATCTTCATCAAACAAGCATCAGCGACACCGACAAAAAACCAAACTGTTGGAGTCAACACCAGCATAGGCATCAGCAATGATTAGTAAAGGTAAAGCGATTAGCAAAAACATTTTAACATTCATCATAACATTCATTACATTGCGAAGTGCAAAATGCAAAAAGAGAAGTGTGAAGTACGAAATGCGATGTGCGAGTTATGAAGTGCGATTGGCCAAATACGAAATGCGAAGTGCGAAATGCGATGTTCGATTTGTGAAAACATTTTAAACATTCATCATCACATTCATTACATTACGATTTCCGTCATTAAAAATGCCTTGTCATATTTCAAGTGTCTACTAATCTTTATCATGTTCATTCCATTTCATTGCATGAACATGATAAAGAGGGGCATCTGTAGACACTCAAAATTTTCCTTTCCTGTTACTAACTATACAGGAGGGCAATAGTGTCTTTTTCACACTCTAGAGATAACCCCGGAGGACCATAACATCAATTCCAACCCCGGAGGTAGTCCCGAGATATCCAGTTTCCAACCCCGGATGATCAAGTCTAATGCCCACAGTCAACCTCGGGAGGTAAAGCCAACCTCAGAGATAACCCTGATTATATTCAAAGAAAAAAACATGACAACCTCAGAGATAACCCTGAGAAAAGACTGATACAACTGCGCGAACACCGGAGATAACCCTGGGAGGGGCAAAATAGTCATTTTTGCAAACTCAACTTCACTTCAAATCAAATACAATCATTTCAACTCAAATTTCTTCAAAAGAAGTCCCACAAGAACCATATCTTAACTTCGGAGCGCAAACTACGCAAAACGGCTCACCGAATTGCCTAACGAAAACTCGTAAATGCTATTTTTGTCATGGACCCATCTTTTCTGGAATAAAAAAAGGGAAAATCTGATGTCATTGTGTAACTTTGGAAAGAGCTGTCCGAAATGGTATGGCACGCTTCCATCAGACTCATGGATTGAAAGTTATGAAGGTCCGAGCGAACAGCGCGTTGTTCGAGTGTACGTACTTCGACATAGCGGGACCCACATTGCCCTGGGCATCCCGGGAAGCCGCAGGTAGACCTACAACACCCCCTCAATATATACAGGGCTTGGGGTGGCCTTATTTGCAAGAGAAAAAAGCGAGGAAGCCTTGTCAAATTTGCTCTATACTCACCGTACACTTAGTGCTTTCTCATTTTAAAAACTTGTGAGCTCACATATAACTACTTTTTGTACCGGCGGGAGCCGAGTGTTCATCCCTTTAAAGATATAGAAGTCTTCTTTGGCAGCCCACTGTAAGCCCTCTCACACACTTGAAAGTCTTTCTCTTCATCTTTGCACACACTATTATTCACGTTGAGAGTCGTGTTGCGTGTGTTTGCCCGAACTTCGGTCCGTGATTTTATTTCATTTGTATATATATATATATATATATATATATATATATATATATATATATATATATTTATGTGACTAACATTATTGAGTTATGCCTCGATTTAGCCTAGACTTCAGTTTAGAGCATTTATTTCCTTTCGTATATATGTATATAAATACATTTATATATATGAACTGTGTGTCGAACTTTGTTCGATGAGCCTGGATTTTACATCCAGAGCGTTTACTACTTTAATATATATATATATATATCAACTGTTGTCGGACTTTGTTCGATGAGCCTGGATTTTACATGCAGTGTGTTTACCTCTTATATATATATATATATATATACGTTTAGTCCCTACTGGAGTTTACTTCGTGGCGGTTGATCGTCTTTACAGCTTTCTTTACTTTTCGTCCCGCATGGAGTTTATTCGTGGAGATTGATTGATTTTAAAGCTTTATTTACATTTCTTATTCCCCATGGAGGTGTTTCGTGGTGGTTGATCATGTCTGTATATATATTTACAGCTTTTATATATATACATGCTTACTACTTTATTATCAATTGCGGCATCATGTGAGCCTAGGAATCATGTGATCACAGATTGATTTCATCGATCTAGATTCTTGTTCAAGTTATGGACATTTCCGGTTATGGCGACTTGTAAATTTATTCACGGTGTTTGAATTTTCTTAGATGGTTTTCATACCCACGAGGAGTTCTGCACTATTTTGTACATTATTTTATCGAAGATGCTTCGCATCTTGAAAAATTAAAACAATCAAGCCGAACACTTAATAAAATGGGAGTGTAAAAGGTCTCAATTACTATTGAGCACAATGGTTTGAAAAACCTCTTTTATAAAATATCATTTCCATATCTTGTTTAAAACTAAATTTTTACACAAATTCAAACCCTATGTATATAGGTGCGAACGAGGCCTCGCATTACTGCCAAATAACAGCACATTGACCCACACACACACATTCATATAATAGTTTCTTAAAAAGTGGCGGTCACCGTGGTAACACGGATGTCACTCCGCATAATCAAGTCCTCGGACCCTAATGAATCTCAGTTTCACCGACCCGTCTAGTAGTGCCATATCACTTGGTCAATGTGCAAACCTTTTCTCGGTTGTGTTGGTACAACCATATAAAAACCAATTGGCGACTCTTAACAGTCCATCGTAGACATGATACGTGTCGGACCTTTTTCACTTGTTTTTTCAAACAAATCTCACCTAACTTAAGAACACCAAAGAACAAGTAACGAAAAGGGACAAATAAAAATCCCGACGTCGACAGTTAGTATTTTTTTTTATAAATAGGGGAGTATGTTAACTACCTTGTCTCCAAAATGTAGCATATTAGAATACATGGATAGAAGTTTAAAAACTAAAGAAGGAGGGAGCAGCTTTGCTGCCGGATGGCATTGGTTGGGAGCTCTTCATGTGCTTTCAATCAGTACACTTGTGTTGCTATATATTCCCAGCTGTTGGTGTTCAATTATAAATGAATGTAACTTCTTTAAATTAGTAAAAGGCCATTATAGGGGATATAATGACATGAAGTAATGTGCAAGGAAAAAGGGAATGCTGCCTATGGGCAGCAGCAGTGTCTATATTTGGTATTGGCTGGGGGGCTTCCTTTGAGCTCTCGGTTAGTACCTCTAAATTTCTAGGATTGCCTACGTAATGTGCTTTGGTAATAGATGAATGTACCACTTGTATGATATCCAAAACTTAAAATAAATGAATCAAAGATGTGGGGAATCAAAGTTACGCGAAGTGAGGGACAAGGGAAGCAGTTGCTGCCTATTGGTAGCACCAAATAGCTACCATAGCAGTTTTAGGTGGGCTATTTTAACTCTAAGATGTAGTTTGAAGATCTAAATATAGGGTTGGGTTTAAAACTTCCTAAATAAACAAATGTATAGAATTTACATCAAATTCACAATTCAATATAAGTGAATCTACAATATAATGGCTAGCAAGGTAAATGTTTAAAATTTGAGGCTATAAAATCAAGCAAGGCCATGATAGAGGGATGTTTTGGTATTATGAAGAAAAAAAAGAATATTTAATTCATTAGTGTGTTAAAATGAAACTATAAATCATTGAGAAGAATAAAATTTTATCATACAAGTTGAAAATACCTTCAAAGCATGAAATGAGTTAAGAGATCACCTTGTATGCTAAAAGTTATGTAAAAGGAACATGGAATGCTCTTGTATTAAGTTCTTGGTAGGGTATATATTATAATTGTAATGTGTTTGCATACTACAAGCACATCAAAGCTTATTGAAGAGAAAAATGGTTAATGTAAGAAAATGAATGAGGTATTTGAAAAATGTATAAAAGCTTCTCAAAAGCTAAAACCAAAACTAATAAACATGGCCAATGCAAATGTTTATAAATATACAGGTTATAAATTATGGACATGTGGCTAATATAGAAAAATTAGTAGATTGGGCTTCAAATGCTATTATAGAGAAATTTTGATTGACCAATCGGAATGAATCATGCTAGGGACATTGAAGTGCTTAACTAAATGCAGTGCATGCCTAAATTACCCCTTTCTTTTAAAATGATAGATGCAAACCTGTTCCGCAATATGGAAAACAATGACCAGTGATAGGTTGGTTATTGGTAATTATATCAGATATAGAAAAGTGGAACTAAATAGAGAGCACTCATGATGATGCAATTCTTGAACAGTTGAACTGGAAACAATTTTAGGGAAAAATGCTAGTTGTAGATTCTATTCTTTTGTGATTACTAAATTCATCAAGAGGAGCATCATAATCATAACTAGTAGCAATAAAAGGACCACCAGCAGTCCTGCCAAAGTTAGTTCCTCCATGATACTGAAACCACATCAGCAAAGAACCAAATATTAGTTTGATTTATTACGAGAGTGGATCATTTGGGAAATGAAACAAACATTTACATACCATATAATAATTAACGAAAGATCCACCCTTCTGTATAAACCTAGCAACTGAAAATGCCAAATCTTCAGCAGGACGATACGGAACTGCACCTCCAAAACTAGTAAACTTGGAACAAACTTTTATATAATAATTTGTGAGGAAATGAATTGCAGCACTGTATAAACTTGTTATTCTGTTAGACAAAATAACATTAATGTCCAGTTAAATAAAGTATATGACTTTATATTGCATGCTTCCTACAGGTGTCCAAAAAGATATGAGAAGAAGATCCTTTAGCATTATGTAATCTTTTCGAGCATAATGAGAAGCAGTATGTTTTGAATGATAAGAGGTAACCAACATATCAGTTCTATGCTTTAATCATTCTATATTTTTGATGAAGTTCCTTAATTCTTGCTAAAAGCCATAATGTGCTAGCGGGAACTCATCTAATCAAAGTGGTTGCGAATGGTTATTTCTTTTCTCCAGTGAGATTATTTATACTTGCATATTTTCTGTTGATACAATTTTTAGTTGACTATAAATCAACCTTTTCAAATTTATGCGCCACTTTCTTATGTGCATGTAAATATAACAAGATAATTGTTATTCCTACCGAGATTTTGCATCTCCTGATGAAATTTCATTTGCATTAACTGCATACCAGCTCTTGTAGTAGAAAATATCTTCATCACAATTATCTTGTTATAACCCTTTTTGTCCTTGAAAATAATCTAACAGTTGAATTAGAAAATGCACAAGTTACTTTGGATGCTAGTCAAACTGGGAAATGAGGGATTTGTTACATGAGTCTAAATCAAGTTCAAGCAGATACATGTTTGTATTTAATGATAATTCATTAAATTGCTAACTTTTCTATTTTGTCCAGTATAATGTTCTTAATCTCTCCTGTTCTTCTTTGTAGGCGCAAGCAGAATACAAAACATATTTTACGGATAGTTTGGTATATTTTGTGGATGTAGTCAAATTTTTAAATTCAATATAGTAGTCATTAAATTGAAAAGTGAATTTGAGATGTATGGATAGTTTGGTATTATTGGGATGCAAACGTATTGTATGGTATTAATATTCTTTGTAATTTGTATATTTTGAATTTGAGATGTATGGATAATAATATTCTTTGTAATTGGTATATTTTGAATGTTTGATACATTTTGGCTCTAAATAGATGACACCTTCTAAACGTCGTATAAATGTGTTTAAACGTTGTTTGTTGTTGCTTGCTAAGGTAGAGATCCAAAAACAGTTGTTATATGCATGTATTACAACATTTTTAAGTCAAACTACAACGTTTTAAAAACGTTGTATAAAGGGTGTCAAATATATGACACCTTCTAAACGTTGTATAAATGTGTCTAAACGTTGTCTGATGTATCAAATTACAACATTTTAAGCCAGAAAATGTTGTGGAATCATACCATCAACAAAGTTTTCAAGCATCCAATGATTTTTGAAAAATAAATATACAACGTTTTTTAAGAAAAAAACGTTGTACCACAACGTTTTAAAAATGTTGTCTAAAGGGTGTCAAATAGATGACACCCTTAACCACAACGTTTCTGCGATACAAACCACAACATTTTTTGCGTATTATCTATTTACTATTTTGTAGTAGTGAGCTTAGGTATACCCTATTGTATATTCTAAAAAAATATCATGTCTCAACATATGCGACACAATATCAACACAAAGGGGTTCTAATGTGTACATGTTAAATCGAACGAATCATCAACACAAGTCTCCAAAAATATATTAACATGTAACTTTCTACAAAGATTGAAATAAATACTAAACATGATAACTAGTTTAAATAGTACAAATACTAGTTTTAAATATCAATGCCAAAATGAAACATTTTCACGAATTTAAGAAGGAACAATCATGTGAAACAATAACAAATTTCAAAACGAAAAGCGAAACGAACAAATCAAAATTAAAGGATTATCGCAGAAGGAGTACGGAATCCGTACCTGGAGTAAACAATGCAATATCCAAAATTTATATTCCAAATAGGACTTGTTAAATTCCTTCCGTCCAAACTAATTAAAAAGATTAAATAATTTATAAATTTAAAGAGTTATATAATATTAAATTTAACAACAATTAACTTTTATAATTTTGTTAAATTTCTAAATTCATGTATAAACATCTCATTATTATTACTGTTATATTTTAATTAGTCAGTTCAAGTGTCTCATTATTATAAATTATTATTTAACAATGTTTCTGAAGGTCATTTATTGTCGAACAAAATCATATGCCCAAGTTAATATTAATTAACCAATTAATTTTCTATACTTAAAATCCACTGCCTATGACATCAACTTCCAAAAAAATATATATTATACAATAATTTTAAATTCCCAGAATAATATTTATCTATTCATTAAAATACATATATTATTTACATAACTTTAGATCATTCTTTTATTGGTTCTATGATCTCATATATGCATAGGTGAAATCAAAAATCCTTATCTGTGTGTGCATATGAGCTCAAGCTTCTGTTGTTGTTATATATATACTCCCTCTTTTACCAAATTATGAAGTACACTAAATGATACTAAAATATATATCTTTCATTAACATCCCGCATCAGTTTACATATATAACATCCCCACATCAATTTATATATATATATATATATATATATAAAGACAAATTTTTTAAACATATATACATACATAATCTATAGAATTGATTTTGATGGTTATATGATTTTATCTTACCTTTTTTAAATGAACTCTCTTTCTCTGTGTATTGAAAGCTTGCGGCCTTCTCCCTTCCCAAATTATATTGCGTCGTTCTCCTTTCCTCAATTATGTATTAGGTTTATTTATTTAATAATATATCTTATTAATTCTTGTAATTATAATAGGATTTAATATTACCCACAAATATAAATTAGACCCAATTAATTTAAAGCCCAACATTACCAAACCAATATCAATCACTTATTAATATTTATTAGCCCACATAACTAAAATGATAAGACTGGCCCAAATAAGAGACAAAGTCCAATTAATATATTTAAAAAATCTAAATTGAAACGTTATTTTTTTATTATTTAATATTTCTTTTCTTTGGGTATTACATTACCTCCCCCTTAAAAAGGATTCCGTCCCTGGAATCAAAAGAATGGAATTTACCTAATTTTCAAAGAAATGCAGATACTTTGCTCGAATAGACTCCTCTATCTCCCAAGTAGCTTTCCGCTCTGAATGGTTAATCGACAAAACCTTAACAAACAGAATAGTCTTCCTCTTCATAATCCGCTCTTGACAATCCAAAATCGCCTCGACTTGCTCCTCACAAGTAAGATCCTCTTGAATCTTATCAAACAGATATTGCACCACATGCAACGGATGATAATGATAACTCCTCAACATTGTCACATGAAACACATTATGCACATGAGCTAGCTGTGCAGGCAAAGCTAACTGATATGCAACCTCACTAACTCTATCCAAAATCTCAAATGGCCTGATATAACGTGGACTAAGCTTCCCTTTCACCCAAATCATCTGATGCCCTTCCAAGGAGAAACTTTTTATAAACACATGTTCATCAGGTTCAAACTCTAAAATCCTCCTATGCTTATCAACATAACTCTTTTGCCATGATTGATCCGATCTCAATTTTTCCTTAGCTATCATTACCTTCTCCGTAGTGATTTGAACTACCTTAGGCCTTTTTATGGCCTTCTCACCAACCTCATCCCAACAAGTTAGTGTCCGACACTTTCTACCATACAATGCCTCAAACGGAGTCATCCCAATAATTGTATGCCAACTGTTGTTATAAGAAAACTCAACTAGACATAAGTAATCATCCTAATTATCTGACCATTCAAGTGCACAAGACCTCAACATGTCTTCTAATGTTTGAATAGTTTGCTCAGATTGTCCATCGATTTGTGGATGGAAAGAAGTACTAAAGTTAAGCCGAGTGCCCCAAGCTCGTTGAAACCCTTTCCGAAATAGTGAAGTGTACCGCCGATTTAAAATAATAAACACTGGAGTACCATAAAGTCTAACAATCTCTTGCTGAAAGATCTGTGCCAACCTATCCATCGAGTAACCCTTATAGATAGCCAAAAAGTGTGTCAATTTCGTAAACCGGTCACCACTACCCAAATGGCATCATTCTTCTTGAAAGTCTTCGACAAACCAGTCACAAAATCCATCGTGATATCCTCTTATTTCCAAACTGGAATGTCTAATTGTTACAACAAACTACTAGCTCGTTGATTTTCTATCTTCACTTGTATTCAAGTGAGGCACTTCCTAACATATTCAACCACATCTCACTTCATCCCACTCCACTAAAAAAATTTCTTCAAATCCCTATACATCTTTGTAGAACCTGAATGAATAGAAAATGGCGAACTATGAGCCTTAGCCAACAAAACTTTTAGAAAGATTGGATCCGATAGTACACACAACCGTTCGCCTAACCAAATCATACCATGATCATCAATACAAAATTTAGGCTGATTTCCCTCCTCCAGATTCTGTGCCAAACACCATAACTCCCCATCTTTCTTTTAAACTTCTTTAACTCACAAGATAAGAGAGGGCTCGACTCTCTTACCTGCCAAATGCCCATCTGAACCTTGAACATATAACTCTAACTCTAATCGTTCCATATCCATGGTAATGAGAAGATTTGGTCAATCTATCAACAATGACCCAAATTGCATCTATGCCTTCAGAAACCTGGGGAAGACCAGTAACGCAATCCATGGTAATGTGCTCCACGATCTCTCTCTTCATATTGCTCCACCAAAATGTATGTCGAAGATCACGATACATTTTTGTACTCCCAGGATGGATTGCAAACAGTGTGTTGTGTGCCTCAATCATGATTTTATACTTTAAATCAGGGTCGTTAGGAACACAAAATCTGGAGTTGACTCTAAGTATTCCTTCTTCATCGATTCTTGCTTCCGGGATAGCACCTTCTTGCACTTTTTTCTTCATATAAATCAGCTCCAAGTCTGTATCTTGAGCAACTTTAACTTTATCGATTAAAGTCGGCTAAACTCGTATATTTGCCATCATCACGTTGGTCCATGGAGTCTTTAACTCTCTCTCCATCCTTTGCAAGTTATATAAAATGAGCCTTTATGTTGACAATATCGCACTCATACCCGCATATGATCTTCTACTCAATGCATCTGCTACCACATTCTCTTTTCCAAGATGGTATTGAATGGTATGATCATAATCTTTCAACAGTTTAAGCCAACGTCGTTGTCGCATGTTGAGTTCCTTTTGGGTGAAGAAATATATGAGGCTTTTATGATCCGTATATATCTTCACTTTCTCCTCATACAGGTAATGCCTCCAAATTTTAAGTGTGAAGACAACAGCTGCCAACTCTACATCATGAGTAGGATAATTCTTCTCATATTCTTTGAGTTGTCGAGAGGCATAGGCTATGACTTTCCCATGTTTCATGAGAACACATCCTAACCCTTTGCCTGAAGCATCACTGTAGATGACAAATCCCTCCGAGCTAGATTGTATTGCCAGAATATGTGCTGAAATGAGTCTCCTCTTGAGTTCTTGAAAACTCTTCTCACATTCCTCGCTCCAACTGAATTTTGTATCTTTTCGAGTCAGCTGAGTTAATGGAGTAGCGATTCGAGAAAACACTTCCATGAATCTCCGATAATAACCAGCTAAGTCGAGAAAGCTACGTACTTCGGTCACTGACTTAGGTTGCTCCCAGCTTTGAATTGCTTTAATCTTCGTCGGGTCAACAGATATTCCATGATTTGATATTACGTGCCCAAGGAATGCAACTTCCTCAAGCCAGAACTTGCATTTCTTCAACTTGGCATAAAGCTTATTTTGACGAAGCTTTTGGAGTATCAGCCTCAAGTGTTGCTCATGATCTTCACGACTTTTGGAGTATATGAGAATGTCATTAATAAAGACGACCACAAAATGATCCAAATATCCCTTGAATACTAGGTTCATCATGTCCATGAAGGTAGTAGGAGCATTAGTAAATCCAAATGACATGACTAGGAATTCATAATGCCCGTACCGAGTTCTAAAAGTTATCTTTGGAATGTCATCGGTTTTAATCTTTAACTGATGATATCCGGGACGAAGATCGATCTTTGTAAAGAATTTGGCTCCTTACAACTAGTCAAACAGGTCATCAATACAGTGCAATGGGTACCTATTTTTGATGGTGACATGATTCAACTCCCGATAATCAATACAAAGTCGCATACTCCCATCTTTCTTCTTTACAAATAGAACAGGAGCACCCCAAGGAGACGTACTAGAACAAATGAAATCGATGTCTAATAATTCCTGCAGTTGGGTCTTTAACTCCTGAAGTTCAATAGGAGCCATTCGATATGGGGCTTTGGAAATGGGTTTTGTACTGGGTTCAAGGTCGATACAAAATTTAATTTCACGCTCTGGGGTAGACCAGGAAGTTCTTCAAGGAATAAGTCAGGAAATTTATTAACAATAGAAATATCATTCAAAACTAACGTATTTTTGTTTAAATTTGTGACATGAGCTAAGAAAGCTTGACATCCATTTTTCAATAAACAAATAGCTTTATGGCTTGAGATGACAGTGATTGATTTTAATGGTTTGGTTGCTTGAATTCGTATAATATGTTGGTTAGGAATATGAAAGCTAACAATCTTACGAAAATAATCAATTTTTGCATGATGAGTAGTTAACCAATCAATCCCTAGAATTACGTCAAATGCAAGTATTTTCAATGAAATAAGATCGACAAGTAATGTGGGGGTACCGATTTGAACCAAACAAGACTTATAAATAGTGGATGTAATGAAGGTTTCTCCCAACGGAGTTTCAACAGATAAGTCAAAGTCTAATTTCTCCAGAGTTAAATTTAAACGTTGAGCGTAAGTAAGAGAAATAAAAGAATGGGTAGAACCGATAAAAAATAAGGTATATACTTTGTTAGAGTTTATGATAAGCTTACCCGTGATGACCTCGTTTGGGTTCCTTGCTTTCTGGGAGGTCACAACAAACGCTCTCCCTTGAACTACTGGTTTTAACTTGTCTCGGATGGCATTTAGTGTCACCGTTCCAACTGGACTTGGCTTCCCAGTACGACAAAATCTAGCTAGGTGACCTTCTCTTCCACAATTGTAACACGTTTTGGACTGCTGCGCACAGTTTGGACTAATGTGTCCCTCCCCTCCGCATTTGAAGCATATGATAAGTGGTCGTTCTCCTTCCTTAACAACGGGTGCTGGTGATGATGTCTTTCCATCATTGTTGAATCTCCTCTTCTTGAAATGTCAACTTTTATTGTCTTGGCCATGATTACCATCGAAGTGGTTACCATTTCTGGCATGTCGATTCCCTCCACGTTTGTTGTCACCGCTTCGATGACTGTTACCATTGGTATTATCATTTTATCGGCTGCTTTTCTCTTGGATGGGTTGACTCATTATCGCGCTCCAATAACTGAGCCCTATTTACAATATCTGAATACAAACACAGTTTATGAGAAATTATATATTGACGTATCTCGGGTTTCAACCCTCTTAGAAACATCTGCGTCATTCTCTCCTCATTATCAACCAAGTAGGACGCAAACCGGGACAACTCGGAAAACTTAGCTTCGTACTGTGACACGGTTATATTGTTCTACTCTAGCTTGATGAACTCTACCTCCTTCATGTGACGAATACTTTCGGGAAACTACTTGTCGTTGAACAGTTCTTGGAACTTCTCCCAAGACATTTTGAGTGCGGCAGGTTGAGTAAGCTTTATCGATTCCCACCAGTAATCTGCCTCTCCTCGCAACATAAAGGTGGCAAAGGGAACCTTTTGCTCCTCGGAGCATCCCAAGACATCAAATATTTTGGTGATCTGTTTTATCAACGTCTCCGCCTTAAGTGGTTTTGGCTCTCCAATAAACTCCGGTGGTCGCAGCTCCTTGAACTGCTTAGCGGTGACCGTCCCCATGAATTCTCCCCTGCCAACTTTTCAAACCATTATATATATATATATATATATAACGTACTTCCCTCCTTCCCACGCCACTTTTGTGACGCCCCCAAAGTAGGTATACATCACCCATTCTAAGTCACCAAATACATGGTACAGAAACAAATACAACTTCAGTAATATAATTGTCGTGCAAAATACGACAACACATATACTGTGAGTTTGAATACAAATATTGTCTAATAGACAGTATACAAACTTAAAAGGAGTCCTCATTACGATTATTGATACACTATTTTATAAAATAGTGAGGACTACTAAAACAACTATCTTGAATCATCACTCCATACCCCAGCTAGTTCCTGCTAAATTCTCTCCTCCTTAGAAGAACAATGGAACAAAAAGGAAAAGGATAAGCTCAACTAGCCCAGTAAAGAATATTATGACTAAGATAATATACAACAAATTATCATTAGTCTTCAACATGGAAAAATATGATAAAATATAATAGACAACAAGTTTTAGATCAACAACTGCAGCGGAAACAACAATCCATTAGAAGAGTCAAGTAGAGAAAGAATTCTACTATCTTCTAAGATTTAAAAGTCCATCATCAATATTTTATCTCTGTAACATCAATTCAATATACATCTTGAATCAAATATCCATCTTTGCACTACAGGTCAAAGATATTCATTTGTATCACCAGTTGGTCATGTTCATCTCAACACCTGTTCATCTTTGCACTACGGGCCAAAAATATTCATTAGGTAATCATTCATCTTTGCACTACAGGCCAAAGATATTCATTAGGTAATCATTCATCTTTGTACTACAGGCCAAAGATATTCAGTAATATCATTATTTAGGACTGAGGATGATGAAAAATATCTTAAAGAAAACGAATCCAGTGAGAAAAAAGGACAAATCTTAGGGATTCGTATTACAGTTTATCCAAGTTCAATAATACTCCAAAATAACCAATTGTGAAGCAGAATTTAAAAATAAAGATCAAAACATGGATACAATCAAATATAGTAACCATAATAGACATCTTGGACAAAAAGGAGAAAATTTCATTTTTTGGTGAATAGTATCGTATTCGTAAATAGTGTCGTATATGTGAATAGTGACTTATACGTGAATAGTAACTGTGACGTCCCCAAAATAGGTATACATCACCTATTTTGAGTCGCCAAATACATGGTACAAATTTCAAATACAATTTAATTATACAACAATCGTGTAAAATACGACAAAACATAATCTAAGAGTTTTAATAATAATATTGTCATCTAGACAATATCCATACTCAATGGAGTCCTCATTACATTTATTGTCACGCTATTTTATAGAATAGTGAAGACTACTAAAACAACCATCTGGACCGTCAATCCGTTCTCACAGGCTGTCTCAATATATTCTCATTTCTCAAGAAAACAAAGAAAAGAAAGGGTGAGCTCAACTAGACCAAGAAGAAATATTATGACTAAGATAATGCAGAATAAATTATCATTAGCCTTCAACAGTATAACAACTGATAAAATATAATAGACAACAAGTTTTAGATCAACAACTGCAGCGGAATAAGCAATCCATTATAAGAGTCAAGTAGGGCATAAAATCTACTATCTTCTATGATTTAAAAAGTTTTTCATTAACTTTATCGCTGAATAAATAAAATCGAATCATCCCTGCATCACGACCAAGGATATTCATGTAATCATCAATGGTCATGATTATACCGAATAATCCCTGATCATAATCATACCAACAACTGTCCATCAATGAACTACAGGCCAATGAGGACTTTCACCACATCATTCGTCACATTACTACCATGATTATACCGAATAATCCTCGGTCATAATCATACCAAGTCCATCTATGCACGTAAGCTTTAGATGACTTTCATCACAATATAAGCATGAGGATAACGACAATGACATAATAATTCAATAAAACAAGTTTAAGATAAATTTTAAAGATTTATAATTTAATTTATCCAGAAATCAATAACGTCTAAATTGTCAACATGATACTACTTTGTGGAGTAAAATTCAAGAATGCTCAGAATAATATTTCCATGAAAAGATACTGGATGAAGCGCAAATATCCAGGATATTCTACTAATTTCATGGAGTATAGAAGCCAAAACTTTAACCAAATGAGTATAATAGAATATATAAAACTGCAAATGGATTTTTTTGCCCGCCATGCGGTAATCCACGTAGACAGATCATTTCCACAATTTAATAAGGAATGAATACAAAGGATCATTTAACATGCATGCGGTAGTCCACATAGACAGGTTATTCCAACAAATAATAAAGAATGGAATAACATAAGAATTCACCATGCATGTGGTAGCCCGCGTAGACAGGTTATTCCAACATAATAATAAAGAATGGAATAACAAAAGAATTCACCAAGCATGCGATAGACCGCACAGACAGGTTATTCCAACAAAATAATAAAGAATGGAATAACAACCCTTACGAGTATTGAAAGAAAATAACTCTCTTCATGAATACGAAAGAAATAATACCCCTTACCTTAGAAGAAACTGGATCTTTGGAATAAAGTGAGGTAATAAATGTTCTCTTCTTCTTTCTCTCTATAATTTCTCTCTATAATAATTGCTCTTGTGAGACTTAGTGAATTGGTGAGAATGAAAGAAGAATGAGCTTCTATTTATAGGAAAATATAGTTTCGATAATTGCACGTTTTGGGGCTCGAAATATTACAATATAATACATTCCTCTTTTTCTTCATTTTTAATTTAGTCCTGAAAGTATTATCAAACTTGCACCACCTCCCCTAATAGTAAATAATGTGAATTAATAATTCATTCATGTTACTTAATAGTATAATCATGTGAAAAAACTAATTACAGTATAGTACTTTCATCTATACCTCTATTTTTAATTTAGTCATGCCAGTATTATCAATCTTGCACTAACTCCCTAATAGTAAATCATGTGAATCAATAGTACACACATGTGAACACATAGTTATAAGCATGTGAATTAATAGCAATTAATTGCTCATTTATCGGGTGAATTACCCGATTGGTCAATATAACCTCCAAACATTAATTATTATCAAAATAATTGTCGATTCCACTAACACTAATAATTCCCACATAGTGGAACTATCAATTTCATCTTTAATCAACACGAACTTATTCATCATTAATATTATAACTCACAATATTTAACAACCAGGTCGTTCCCAGGAAAGAAGGGGCTTTCCGATAAGGATTTCTCCTTATTAAGCGCTTGATTAGGTGACCAAACGCCTCCTTGATGTAACTTCTAGACATTGTCAATATTGTTAATAATAATATGAATAACTTTGTCGCCTTAATTATTGATTTAATAATATAAAATATTATGCAGATGATACAGTGACAATAATTGAATCAATAATATGAGAGATATTATCAAGAATTATCGTAGTAATAATTGAGTATAACCGAGTGACTTCTCACGTAAGCATCAATAATCAATACCGGTGTGCTACTACTTATGCACCACGCCGTATTAATGTACTTTTACCACCAGGTAGTTCAACAGTTTAATGATAAAACTTTCGCCGTTATTTTTATAAAAAGATAATTACATGCTTTTCTAACTATGACAATACTTTTCGTTGTGGGGTCCACCAATGATTGTGGTCATAAATCGTCTTTAATATTCCCTGCTCAAACGAATATTCCCGATCAATCGAATATTATATAACCACTTGCTTACTTTGTAAAATTTGTAAATAATACCCACAACTATAACATTATATCAAATCCACATCATAATATTCAAAAATAAATTTCGAGAAAAATTAATCTTTATTCATAAAAGTTAGGGTCTTATAGTAACCCTGACACAAAAAGGTAGAAATTCCACAAAAACATCCATACCGGTATTTCGGTATAATGATATTGAAAGAATAACATCATTAGGAAGAAAATAACATCCCTTACCTCAAATATAACAGTATTTCTGATCGAAATATCGGGTGTAAAGCCGAAGGAAACTTGCACTGATGAATAGCAACTCACAAAGTATCTAAATACTCATAAAATATGCTCGATAATATAGAGAGAGAAAGAGAGAAAACTTGTTTCTGGTGTGATTTTCAATTCTAACTAAGCACCCTATTTATAGGAAAATGCTTAGAACGCCATAGTAGACTAACCTGCTACATGGTGGCATTACCTGCTACTATTTAAGCCCACCACTTTTGAAAATAAATTCTAGCACATTTCATTACTCACCAACAAAAAGTGGGGCCCACCATATTTTTAATAAAAATATTTTATTTTCCAAAACTTTAACAATTCATAATAAATAGCCCTTTTATCAGAAAATTCGAATCTCATGTGCTTTCCATAGGAAATTTAATTCTCTACAACTTTGTAAGTTTATATTTTTTTCAAATTCCAAACGAATAATGACCGAAATTCACATACGGACGATTTTCAAAACCTCCATTCCGACAAAATACTGATAAAACACCTCAGCATTAATTCTTTCATTTATAACCACATAAAATAAATATATCCATCATTTATATCCACATAAAATAAATATTTCCTTATCATATAAATCAATAACTAATTATTCTCAAATAATATTACAGAATCACAATTATGACAACCAGGTCGTACCTAGGAAAGAGGGGGCTTTCCAATAAGGATTTCTCCTTATTGGCGTGCAATTAGGTGACCAAACCCTTCTTAGACATAACTTCCTTAGACATTGCCAATAATGCTATCTAATAATATTATTCAAATAATATGAATTATTGATCTGATAATGGAGATACTGTACAGAGACAATTATTGAAACAACAATAATATAAAATATCAACGCAGTAATTATTGAACCAATAAAATAAAATATTGAACAGTAATTACTGTAATAATTATTGAGTAGTGACTTCTTACGTAAGAATCAATAATTCAAAAATATCAGGCAATATCGTGTGCTTCTTTGTGTAACCACGCCAGACATCGTATTTTTTTAACCACCGGTATTCTAACAAAGGTTAACGATAACCATTACGCCTAGTTATTTATAAAAACTCAAACTTGTCGTTTTCTTCATCCGATAGTTATCCGTTATGGGGCCCACAAATGGTTGCGCCATCGTACGAATATTCCCCGACAGAGAGAATATTCCACAACCAAATGAATATTCCCCGACAAAATGAATACTTTATAACCACATCCTTATTTTGCAAAATTTGCACATTTCACCCATAACCAAAGTATTATATCAAATTAAAACTTTATTATTAAAAATAATAAAATACAGGAAATTTGATTTTATTTATAATAAGTTCGGGTCTTACAACCTCCCCTCCTTATGAAATTTCGTCCTCGAAATTGACGTACGTACTTGGTGTTTTGAAAAGGTGAGGATACCTTGCTTTCATTTCTGATTCTAACTCCTAGGTCATTTCTTCAATAGCATGGTTTCTCCACAAAACCTTAACTTGTGGTATAACCTTTGTGCGTAGGACATGCTCTTTCCTATCCAAGATCTTAACAGGTACCCCCTCATACGTTAAATCTTCGGCTATCTCGTCTGGTTCTAACTCAATAATGTGGTTCAGGTATTTAACATATTTACGAAGCATAGATATATGAAAAACATTATGAACACGAGATTTGTTTGGAGGTAATGCGAGTCTATAGGCCACATTTCCTATTCGGTCTAGAATCTCAAATGGACAAACAAATCTTGGATTGAGCTGTCCTCTCTTCCCAAATCTTGTAACTCCCTTCCATGGAGAAATACGTAACAATACATGTTCCCCAATATTAAATTCTACGTCCTTTCGATGAAGATCCGCATAACTCTTTTGTCGATCATGTGTCATTTGTATACGTTGTCAAATCGTATGGATCTTTTCTATAGTAATGCGTTCCAATTCTGTTCCCCATAACGTTGCTTCTCCCACCACATCCTAGCATACTGGAGAGCGACACTTTCGTCCATACAATGCTTCAAATGGAGCCACACCTATACTTGCCTGATAACTGTTGTTGTAGGAGAATTCCACCAATGGTAGGTACTTATCCCAACTCCCTTTGAAATCTAGGACACAAAGTCTTAATAGATGTTCAAGAGTTTGAATAGTCATCTCTGATTGCCCGTCTGCTTTGAGGATGGTATCTTTGAATCAATTGTAAATCTGCGCTCATAGCTTTTTTTTGAGCTAACCCAAAATTGTGAAGTGAATCTTGGGTCACGATCCGAAACTATGGATACTGGCATGCCATGCAATCTCACAATCTCATTCACGTAAATACTAGCAAGACGTTTAAGGGAATAAGTCTCCCGTATAGTCAAGAAATGGGCAAACTTGGTAAATCTATCAACAATAACCCAAATCATCTATGCCTTGAGAAACCTTGGGAAAACCCGTAACAAAATCCATAGTAATGTGTTCCCACTTCCATTTTAGAAATCTCAAGTGGTTGCAATGGACCCTTTGGCACTTGATGCTCTGCCTTTACACGTTGACAAGTTAAACACCTCGAGATAAACTCCGCGATCTCTCTCTTCATATTATTCCACCAAAATGTATGTCAAAGATCATGATACATTTTGGTACTCCCAGTATGGATTGCAAACGGTGTCTTGTGTGCCTCCATCATGATTCTATGCTTCAAGTCAGTATCGTTATGAACACAAAGTCTGGAGTTGACTCGAAGTATTCCTTCTTCATCAATTCTTGCTTCTGGAATAGCACCTTCTTGCACTTTCTTCTTCATACGCATCGGCTCCATATCTGTAGTTTGAGCATCTTTAACTTTATCGATTAAAGTCGGTTCTACTCGTATATTTTATATCATCACGTGGGTACTTGGAGCCTTTACCTCTATCTCCATCCTTTGCAAGTCATACAAAATGGACCTTTGTGTTAACAACATTGCACGCCAGATTCGCGATATGATCTTCTACTCAATGCGTCAGGTACCACATTTGCTTTTCCAGGATGATATTAGATGGTGTGATCGTAATCTTTCAACAGCTCGAGCCAACGTCATTGCCGCATGTTGAGTTCCTTTTGGGTGAAGAAATATTTGAAGCTTTTATGATCTGTATAGATCTCCACTTTTTCCCCCATACAGGTAGTGTCTCCAGATCTTTAATGCGAAAACGACTGCTGCCAACTCCAAATCATGAGTAGGATAATTCCTCTCATATTTTTTGAGTTGTCGCGAGGCATAGGCTATGACTTTCCCATGTTGCATGAGAACACATCCTAACCCTTTGCCTAAAGCATCACTGTAGATAACAAATCCATCCAAACCAGATGGTATTATCAGAACAGGTGCCGAAATGAGTCTCCTCTTGAGCTCTTGAAAACTCTTCTCACAATCCTCGCTCCAACCGAATTTTGTATCATTACGAGTCAGCTAAGTTAACGGAGTAGCAATTCGAGAAAATCCTTCCATGAATCTCCGATAATAACCAGCTAAGCCCAAAAAGCTACGTACTTCGGTCATCGACTTTGGTTGCTCCCAACTTTATATTGCTTCAATTTTTGCCCGGGTCGACGGATACTCCATGTTTTGACACCACGCGCCCAAGGAATACTACTTCCTCAAGACAGAACTCGCATTTCTTCAACTTGGCATATAGCTTGTTATCACGAAGCCTTTGCAGTACCATCTTCAAATGGTGCTCATGATCTTCACGACTTTTTGAATAGATGAGGATGTCATCAATAAAGATAACAACAAACTGATCCAAATATTCTTTGAACACACGGTTCATCATATCAATGAAAGCAGCATGAGCATTAGTCAATCCAAAAGACATGACTAAGAATTCATAATGCCCGTACTGAGTTCTGAAGGCAGTCTTTGGAATATCCTCAGTTTTAATCTTCAACTGATGATATCCAGAACAAAGATCGATATTTGAAAAGAATTGTGCTCCTTGCAACTGGACGAACAAGTCATCAATGCGAGGTAGCGGATACCTATTCTTAATGGTGACATGGTTCAATTCTCGGTAGTCAATACAAAGTCGCATACTCCCGTCTTTCTTCTTTAACAATAACACAGGAGCACCCCAAGGAGATGTACTAGGATGAATAAAACCGATGTTCAACAACTCCTGTAGTTGGACCTGTAACTCCTGAAGTTCAATAGGAGCCATTCGATATGGGGTTTTAGAAATGGGCTTTGTACCAGGTTCAAGATCAATAAAGAATTCAACTTCACGTTCTAGGGGTTGACCGGGAAGTTATTCAGGAAATACGTCAAGAAATTCACTAACAACAGAAATATTATTCAAATCTGTTGTGTTTTTGTTCAAGTCCGTGACATTGGCTAAGAAAGCTTGACATCTGTTTTCAATAAATGAATAGTTTTATGGCTTGATATGACAGTGATTGACTTTAATGGTTTGGTTGTTTGAATTCTCATAATAGGTTGGTTAGGAATATGAAAACTAACAACCTTACAAAAATAATCAATTTTAGCATGATGCGTGATTAACTAATCAATCCCTAAAATCACATCAAATGCAAGAATTTTCAACGAAATAAGATCGGCGGGTAATGCTATGTTTCCAACTTGAATCAAGCAAGATTTATAAATAGTAGATGTAATGAAAGTTTCTCCTAACGGAGTCTCAACAGATAAGTCAAGGTCTAATTTCTCCCGAGTCAAGTTTAAACGTTGAGCACAAGCAGGAGAGATAAAAGAATGGGTAGAACCGGTATCTAATAAGGTATAAACTTCGCAAGAGTTTATGATTAGCTTACCCGTGATCACCTCGTTCGGGTTTCTCGTGTTTTGGCCAGTCACGACAAACGCCCTTCTAGGAACCACCGACTTTGACTTGTATGGGATAGCCTTTGGAGTCACCATCCCCGTTGAACTTGGTTTTGCAACTAGATAATCTCTAACTATATGACCTTCCTTTCCACAGTTATAACACACCTTGGATTGTTGTGGGCAGTTCGGGCTGATGTGTCCCTCTTTCCCGTATTTGTAACAAACGACTGGTGCTCGTTCTCCTCCCCTAAAAACAGTTGATGTTTTTACTGACGTCTTCACATTATCATTGTTGTACCTTCTCTTCTTGAAATCTCCTCCCGACTCGCTTCTTCTATTTTCATGACCACGATTACCACCAGAGTGGTTACCACTTTCATCCGAATGTTTTTCTCCTTGCTGGTTTTTATTGCTCCGATGACTGCCACCACCGGTATGACCCTGGTTGTGGTCCCTTGGTTGAATGTACTCATTATCTCGCTCTATTAATTGAGCCCTGTTTACAACATCTGAATATAAATAAAATTTATGAGAGATAAGATATTGCCGAATCTCGGGTTTTAGACCTCTCAGAAACATCCTCGTCATTTGTTCCTCATTCTCGACCAAATGAGGTGCAAATCCGGATAACTCTGCAAACTTCGCCTCGTACTAGGACACCGTTATGTTGTTTTGTTCCAGTCTGATAAACTCCACCTCCTTCATATGACGAATACTTTCAGGAAAGTACTTGTCATTAAATAGTTTCTGAAATGTTTCCCAAGACATGATGAGTGTGGCAGGCTGGGTACGCTTCACAAATTCCCACCAGTAATCTGCCTCACCGCGGAATATAAAGGTGGTGAATGGAACCTTCTGTTCCTCCGTGCATCCCAAGACATCGAATATCTTGGTAATTTGTTTGACCCACGTTTCCACCTTGATCAGATCTGGCTTTCCCAAAAATTCTGGTAGTCCCAACTATTTGAACTGCTTGGCTGTGACAAGGCGTGCATTGCTATCAATTCCACCCGTCCTAGTACATCTCCTTGGGGTGCTCCTGTTTTATTTGTAAAGAAGAAAGACGGGAGTATGCGACTTTGTATTGACTATCAGGAATTAAACCATGTCACTATCAAGAATAGGTATCCGCTACCTCGTACTGATGACATGTTTGACCAGTTGCAAGGAGCACAATTCTTTTCAAAGATCGATCTTCGTTCTGGATATCATCAGCTGAAGGTTATAACTTAGGATATTCTAAAGATCGCTTTAAACTCTAAGACGGGCATTATGAATTCCTAGTCATGTCTTTTGGATTGACTAATGCTCCTGCTGCTTTCATGGATATGATGAACTGAGTATTCAAGAAATATTTGGATCAGTTCATTGTTGTCTTTATTGATAACATCCTCATCTATTCCAAAAGCTGTGAAGATCATGAGCGCCATTTGAAGCTGATACTGCAAAGGCTTCGTGATAACAAGCTATATGCCAAGCTAAAGAAATGCGAGTTCTGGCTTGAGGAAGTAGCATTCCTTGGGCACATGGTGTCAAAACATGGAGTGTCTGTTGACCCGGCGAAGATTGAAGCAATACAAAGTTGGGAGCAACCAAAGACGGTGACCGAAGTACGTAGCTTTTTGGGCTTAGCTGGTTATTATCGAAGATTTGTGGAAGGATTTTCTAGAATCGCTACTCCGTTAACTCAGCTAACTCGTAAAGATACAAAATTCGTATGGAGTGAGGAATGCGAGAAGAGTTTCCAAGATCTCAAGAGGAGACTCATTTCGGCACCTGTTTTGACAATATCATCTGGTTCGAATGGATTTGTTATCTACAGTGATGCTTCAGGAAAAGGGTTAGGATGTGTTCTCATGCAATGTGGGAAAGTCATAGCCTATGCCTCGCGACAACTTAAAGAATATTAGAGGAATTATCCTACTCATGATCTAGAGTTGGCAGCAGTCATTTTTGCGCTAAAGTTCTGGAGGCACTATCTATATGGGGAGAAAGTAGAAATATATTCAGACCATAAAAGCCTCAAATATTTCTTCACTCAAAAAGAACTCAATATGCGGCAACGACGTTGCCTCGAGTTGTTGAAAGACTACGACCATACTATTCAATACCATCCTGGAAAAGCAAACGTAGTAGCTGACGCGTTGAGTAGAAGATCATATGCAGGAATGAGTGCGATGATGTCAAGTATAAGCATAGAACCAACTTTAATAGATAAAGTTAAAGTTGCTCAAGCCACAGACCCGTAGCTGATGCGTATGAAGAAGAAAGTAAAAGAAGGTGTTATTCCAGAAGCAAGAATCGATGAAGAAGGAATACTTCGAGTCCACTCCAGACTTTGTGTTCCTAACGATTCTGATTTAAAGTAAAATATCATGATGGAGGCACACAATACACCATTTGCTATCCATCCTAGAAGTACCAAAATGTATTGTGATCTTCGACATACATTTTGGTGGAACAATATGAAGAGAGAGATTGCAAAGTTTATCTCTATGTGTTTAACTTGTCAGCGTGTAAAGGCGGAGCATTAAGTGCCAAAAGGTCCATTGCAACCACTAGAGATTCCGAAATGGAAGTGGGAACACATTACCATGGATTTCGTTACGGGTCTTCCCACGGTTTCTCAAGGCATAAATGCTATTTAGGTTATTATTGATAGATTAACCAAGTCTGCTCATTTCTTGCCGATACGGGAGACTTATTCCCTTGAACGTCTTGCTCGTATGTACATAGATGAGATTGTGAGATTGCATGGCATGCCAGTATCCATAGTTTTGGATCATGACCCAAGATTCACTTCAAGATTTTGGGTTAGCTTGCAAAAAGCTATGGGCACGAATTTACTGCTTCATTCGGCATACCCATCCTCAAATGGATTCGGCAATCGAGAGGACTATTCAAACTCTTGAAGATCTATTAAGACTTTGTGTCCTAGATTTCAAAGGAATTTGGGATAAGTACCTACCATTGGTGGAATTCTCCTACAACAACAGTTATCAGGCAAGTATAGGTGTGGCTCCATTTGAAGCATTGTATGGACGAAAGTGTCGCTCTCCAATATGTTGGGATGAGGTGGGTGAAGCAACATTGTTGGGACCCGAGTTGAATACGTATATGACTACGGAAAAGATCCAAATGATTCGACAACGTATACAAACGGCACAGGATCGATAAAAGAGTTATGCGAATCTTCATCGAAAGGACGTGGAATTTAGTATTGGAGATCATGTATTGTTGTGTGTGGCTCCATAGAAGGGAGTTACAAGATTCAAAAAAAGAGGAAAGCTCAATCCATAATTTATTGGTCCATTTCAGATTCTTGAATAAGTAGGAAATGTGGCCTATAGACTCGCGTTACCTCTAAGTATGTCTCGTGTTCATAATGTTTTTCACGTATCTGTGCTTCGTAAATATGTGAAAGACCCGAACCACATTATTGAGTTAGAACCAGACGAGATAGCCGAAGATTTAACGTACGAGGAGGTACCTCTCAAGATCTTGGATAGGAAAGAGCATGTCTTACGCACAAAGGTTATACCACAAGTTAAGGTTTTGTGGAGGAACCATGCTATTGAGGAAATGACCTGGGAGTTGGAAACGGAAATGAAAGCGAGGTATCCTCATCTTTTCGAAACACCAGGTACGTACGTCAATTTTGAGGACGAAATTTCATAAGGAGGGGAGGTTGTAAGACCCCAACTTATTATAAATGAAATTTAATTTCCTCTATTTATTATTTTGAAATAATAAGGGTTGAATTGATTAATGTGGTTAGTTATGGGTAAAATGCGCGAATATTTTAAAAATAAGCAGGTGGTTATAAAATATTCATTATTGTCGAGGAATATTCGTACGACGGCGCAGTCTTTTGTGGGCCCCATAACGGAAAGAGATTGGATGAAGAAAACGACAAGTATAAGTTGTTTATAAATAACGGTACATAGATTTATTCACAAGTATCTTTGTTGGAATACCCGGTGGTTATAACACGATGTACGCGTTGTTGCACAATGAGCACGATATTGCACCAATTATTGATTCTTACGTAAGAAGGCACTACTCAATAATTGTTACTGTAGTTACTGTTCAGTATTTTATTTTATTGATTCAATAATTGCTGCGTTAATATTTTATATTACTGTTGTTTTAATAATTGTCACTACACAGTATTTTCTATTATTGAAGCAATAATTCATATTATCTGAATAATATTATTAGAAAACATTATTGGCAATGTCTAGAAAGTTCTGTCTAAGGAGAGGTTTGGTCACCTAATTGCGCGCTAGTAAGGAAAAATTCTTATTGGAAAGCCCTCTCTTTCCTGGGAACGGCCTAGTTGCCAGTACTGTGATTCTATAATATTATTTGTGAATAATTAATTATTGATTTATATGATGAGAAAAATATTAATTTTATGTGGATATAGATGGAGAAAATTTTTAAAGTGACAATTGTTGAAAAATGATATTTTATCTTTTCTGATAAAATAATTTATTATTATATTTTAATAATATAATAATGGTGATAGTTTTACAATGAATGTGGGATATATGAGTATATGAGGAGGAAGAGTATTTTTGTTGCATTAAATGATTAACACATGTTTTGTGTGTCAGTGGACCCCATTTCTTGACTGAAATTTGATTATAGCTTGTAAAATCGTCCGTTTATGGATTTCGGTCAATTTTTGTTTGGAATTTGGAAAAACTTTCTTCTGTAAAGTTGTAGAGAATTGAATTTTCTATAAAAACTCGCGAGATTCGAATTTTCTAATAAAAGGGCTATTTATTATGAATTATTGATGTTCCAAAGTTCCTAAATAATTGATTTTTGGAAGTTTTAATTATTTTTATTAAGAAAAACGTTTTTATTGTTATGGTTGGCCCCCCATGTGTTGTAAACATGCTGAATTCAGGAGTCTTAGTGGGCGTAGGAAAATTTTTATAATATATTAATATTATATTAAATTTTCTGCTTTGGTGTTCTAAGCATTTTCCTATAAATAGGGTGCGTAGGTTAGAATTGAAAATCACACCAGAAACTGAAATCTTCTCTCTTTCTCTCTCGATATATTGAGCGTATTCTTGTGAATATTTTGATACTTTGAGTGTTGTTATACGGTGCAAGTTTCCTTCACCACTATATTCAGTATTCCAATCAGAAGTACTATTCTTTCTGAGGTAAGGGATGTTATTTTATTCGAAAATGATATTATTTATTCAATATCATTATGCCGAAATATTGGTGGGAACTTTTTATCAAATTTGGAACTTTTTTATGTCGGGATTACTATTCATGAGTTACTATTCACGAGTACTATTCACGAAGCATGATGATCTTTTTTGTGAAATTTCTATCTTTTAGTGTCGGAGTTACTATTCACGTATACGACACTATTCACGTATACGACACTATTCACAAATATGGCACTATTCACCGAAAAATAAAATTTTCTCCTTTTTGTCCAAAATATCTATTCTGGATACTAGCTTTGATTGTATCCATGTTTTGATCATTCTTGAATTTTACTCCACTCTGGTTATTTATGAAGTATTTTTGAACTTGGATTATTTAAAGTACGAATCCTTAATATTTGTTCTTTTGTTTCACTGGATTCATTTTCGTTAAAATATTTTTCATCATCCTCAGTCCTAAATGATGATATAACTGAATATCTTTGGCCTGTAGTGCAAAGATGAATGATTTTATGATGAATATCTTTGGCTTGTAGTGCAAAGATGAACAGGTGATTAGATGAACATGACCAACTGTTGAATATCTTTGGCATGTAGTGCAAAAATGAATATTTGATTCCAGATATATATTGATTGATGTTACAGGGATAAAAGATAGACGATGAACTTTTAAATTCATATATAGAAGATAGTAGTTTGCATTCTCTACTTAACTCTTCTAATGAATTATTATTTCCGCTGAGAAGATTGATTTAAAACTTGTTGTCTATTGTATTCTATTAGATTTTTCCCTGTTGAAGACTAACGATAATTTGTTTTATATTATCTTAGTCATAATATTCATTACTGGGCTAGTTGAGCTCACCCTTTTTTCTTGTTGTTCCATTTTTCTTCTCAGGAGGCGATAATGTAGCGAGTACTAGTCGGGGTGTGGAATGATGGTTCTAGAAGTCGTTTTAGTAGTCCTCACCATTTTTATAAAATAATATATCAATAATTGTAATGATGACTTATTTGAGTGTGGATATTGTCTATATAACAATATTTGTATTTAAACTCACAGTTTTTATGTTGTATTAATAAAGTTGTAGTTGTTTCTGTACCATGTATTTTGACGACTCAGAATGGGTGTTGTATACCTATTTTGGGGGCGTCACAATATATATAAAATAAAAGTACTTCCCTCCTTCCCACGCCACTCCCCCCCCCCCCCATTTTTCATATAACAACTTGCGTACTTTGTAAAATTTATAAATATTACCCACAACAATAAAATTATATTAAATTCACTCCATAATATTCAAAAATAATATTTATAAAAAATTCATCTTTTTTTCATAAAAGTTGGGGTCTTACAACCTCCCATTTTTATGAAATTTCACCCTCAAAATTAGGGTACATACCTGGTATGATTAATAGGTGATTATACCTTGATTTCATTTCAGATTCCAACTCCCAGGTCATTTTCTCAACATCATGGTTTCTCCACAAAACTTTGACTTGAGGTATAACCTTGGAGCGTAAAATATGTTCCTTCTTATCCAAGATTTTAACAAGTACCTCTTCATACGTTAAATCATTTGTTATCTCGTCTGGTTCTAATTCAATAATGTGGTTTAGGTCTTTCAAATATTTACGTAACATATATATGTGAAAAACGTTATGGACACGAGACGTACTTGGCAGTAAGGCAAGTCTATAGGCCACAGTTGTGACGCCCCCAAAATAGGTCTATTCCATCCAACCCATTCTGAGTCGCCAAATACATGGTACAGAAAATAACTACAACTTTATTACTACAATTGTCGTGCAAAATACAACAACACATATGTTATGAGTTTTGATGCAAATATATACCAATTGTGACTCTGGACACCAACTTGGATAGCACGTCACAAGGGCACCTTACATAAAGGTAAAGTCAATAACTATTTAGGGAGAACCTCCACAGCTAGAGACCACCGTTCTATTCTCCTGTTACCCTCGCTCGACCTAGCTACACTCTTAATACCTGAAAGGAATTGTGAAACAGACGGGTGAGCACAACTAGCTCAGTAAAGAATATTATGACTAAAGATAAATAAATTATCAATAGTCTTCATCAGTAATAAATCAGAGATTTAGAACATATGGTAGATGATAAAACTTTTCAACCATAGTTGCAGCGGAATGAGCAATCCATTAGAAGAGTCAAATAGACTATAAAGTCTATTATCTTCTCTATGTTAAAAGTCCACCAACAATGTTTTATCCCTGTAACATCAATCAATAATTCCTGTCCACAATCACATGTATAACTCATAATCGTAATTGTTGTTCTAAATTTCTTTTCTCATCCAGGACAAAGATAATTTTCATCACCTGAAACATCAAAGATCATTGTTATACCAAATCACAGTTCATGTTCATACTCATACTAATAAATTCATCTTTGCACTACGGGCCAAAGATATTCATCAACAGACCATCTTTTCACTACATGCCAAAGATATTCATCAGAAATCATTCATCTTTTCACTACGGGCCAAAGATATTCATCAATAAGTCATCTTTGCCAAAGATATTCATATCTCAAAGAAATATATAATCATTTCAGAATTTATATAAACAATAATTATAACCATGTTGATCAATTCACCTTTGTACTTAAGTTAAAGATATTCAATTATAAATTCAATGGTCATGATCATACCAGTCACAATTCAACTTTTCACTACTGGCCAAAGGGAACCCTAGTCTTGATCATACCAATAATCTACCCATCTTTACACTCCAGTAAAAGAGAATTTCAACATCAGGGTTATAAAAATGTTATATATGATAATAAAGTCAATATAATCAATACATAGTTTTAATCTCCAGAGTAATATTTATAAATCAACTATAATTTGGTTAGAAAAGAAACCAATTTTGTAGTGAATAGTACTCGTGAATAGTAATTCATGAATAGTAACTCGTGAATATTAACTCGTGAATAGTAACACATGAATAGTAATTCATGAATAGTAACTCGTGAATAGTAACTCATGAATAGTAAATCGTGAATAGTAACTCATGCATAGTAACTCGTGAATAGTAACTCGTGAATAGTAACCCCGACATGAAAAGGTTCCAAATTTGATAAAAAGTTCAAACCAATATTTCGGCATAATGATATTAAAAAAAATATCATTTTAAGAAGAATATAACACCCCTTACTATCCTTTACAATCCCTTACCTCGAAAAGAAGCGATCGAATGTTTGATATAACGAATCTAACTTGAACTTGCAGTATAGCAATACTCAAAGTATTAAAATACTCACAAAAATACGCTCGATATTATAGAGAGAGAAATCTTTAGTTTCTGGTGTGATTTTCAATTCTAACCTAAGCACTCTATTTATAGAAAATTGCTTAGAACACCAAAGCAGAAAATTTAATAAAATATTATTATATTTATATAAATTTCCTCGTACACCAAGAATCTAAATTCAGCATGCATTCAACACCAGTGGGGCCCACCAACAATATAAAAAACTTTTTTCATAATAAAAATTATTAAAACTTCAAAATCAATTATTCTGGAACTTCAATAATTCATAATAAATAGCCCTTTTATCAGAAAATTCGAATCTCGCGAATTTTTATAGGAAATTCAATTCTCTACAACTTTTTAGAAGAAAGGTTTTCCAAATTCCAAACAGAAATTGACCGAAATCCACATACGGACGATTTTACAGGCTATAATCAAATTTCAGTCAAGAAATGAGGTCCACCGACACACAAAACATGTGTTAAGCATTTAATGCAACAAAAATACTCTTCCTCCTCATATACTCATATATCCCACATTCATTTTAAAAATATCATCATTATAATATTATAATAATATAATAAAATTTTATCAGAAAAGATAAAATATCAATTTTCAACAATTGTCACTTTAAAAATTTTCTCCATCTATATCCACATAAAATAAATATTTTCCTCATCATATAAATTAATAATTAATTATTCACAAATAATATTACAGAATCACAATACTGACAACCAGGCAGTTCCTAGGAAAAGAGGGGGCTTTCCAATAAGGATTTCTCCTTACTAGCGCGTAATTAGGTGATCAAACTTCTCCTTAGACAGAACTTTCTAGACATTGCCAATAATGTTATCTAATAATATTATTCAGATAATATGAGTTATTGCTTCGATAATGAAAAATATTTTTTAGTGACAATTATTAAAACAACAGTAATATAAAATATCAACGCATCAATTATTGAATCAATAAAATACTGAACAGTAATTACTGTAACAATTATTGAGTAGTGCCTTCTTATGTAAGAATCAATAATTGGTGCAATACTGTGTGATACTATGCAACAACGCGTATTACTGTATTTTAACCACCGGGTATTCCAACAAAGGTTAATTAGCAATAACTACACAATTATTTATAAAAATTCCCTTTTGTCGTTTTCTTCATCCGACAGTTATTCTGTTATGGGGCCCACAAAAGGCTACGCCGTCGTATGAATATTCCCTGACAGAAAGAATATTCCACGACCAAACAAATATTCTCTGACAATAATGAATATTTTATAACCACTTGCGTATTTTGAAAAAAATTCATATATCACCCTTAACTTTAAACTTTTATCAATTTAACCATTTACTGAATAGTAATTATAAGAAAATTGAATACTTTTATTTCATAAAATTCGGGGTCTTACAATCTCCCCTCCTTATGAAATTTCGTCCTCGAAATTTACGTACCTGGTAGTTCGAAAAGTTGAGAATACCTTGCATCAATTTTAGATTCTATCTCCCCTGTCATCATGATTTCTCCATTGTTCATCTCCTATATTTCAGATATCATTCTAGAATACAGCTTCAAAAACAACGGTTAATTTAACAAATTAACATATCACATAATATCCCGATATTATGACTGACCAACAAATAAGCTTAGGTAGGACACACTAGCGAATGATTTACTCATTTCTCCCATCCTAGTTCTATTCCCTTTCTCCGCCAGAGATCATATCCCTAAGCTCTGATACCAACCGTGACTCATGTCCCAACCGTGGACAGCACCTCACAGTGGTACCTATCAGTTTGTCACCGCAGAATGGCGTCCCCTACAGAGAGTCTGGCTTCGGTGCATCTCCCATCAACAGGAAGTCACCAGCAAGAGGCTCGGGGCTCTTTACTTATAGCTCTAATACCAACTGTGACGCCCCCAAAATAGGTCCATTCCATCCAACCCATTCTGAGTCGCCAAATACATGGTACAGAAAACAACTACAACTTTATTACTACAATTGTCGTGCAAAATACAACAACACATATGTTGTGAGTTTTGATGCAAATATATACCAACTGTGACTCTGGACACCAACTTGGATAACACGTCACAATGGCACCTTACATAAAGGTAAAGTCAATAACTGTTTAGGGAGAACCTCCACAGCTAGAGACCACCGTTCTATTCTCCTGTTACCCTCGCTTGACCCAGCTACACTCTTATCACCTGAAAGGAATTATGAAACAGACGGGTGAGCACAACTAGCTCAGTAAAGAATATTATGACTAAAGATAAATAAATTATCAATAGTCTTCATCAGTAATAAATCAGAGATTTAGAACATATGGTAGATGATAAAACTTTTCAACCATAGTTGCAGCGGAATGAGCAATCCATTAGAAGAGTCAAATAAACTATAAAGTCTATTATCTTCTCCATGTTAAAAGTCCACCAACAATGTTTTATCCCTGTAACAACAATAAACAATTCCTATCCACAATCACATGTATAACTCATAATCGTAATTGTTGTTCTAAATTCCTTTTCTCATCCAGGACAAAGATAATTTTCATCACCTGAAACATCAAAGATCATGGTTATACCAAATCACAGTTCATGTTCATAATCATACTAATAAATTTATCTTTGCACTACGGGCCAAAGATATTCATCAACAGACCATCTTTGCACTACATGCCAAAGATATTCATCAGAAATCATTCATCTTTGCACTACGGGCCAAAGATATTCATCAATAAGTCATTGTAAAAATATCATCATTATAATATTATAATAATATAATAAAATATTATTTTATCAGAAAAGATAAAATATCAATTTTCAACAATTGTCACTTTAAAAATTTTCTCTATCTATATCCACATAAAATAAATATTTTCCTCATCATATAAATTAATAATTAATTATTCACAAATAATATTACGGAATCACAATACTGACAACCTGGCAGTTCCTAGGAAAAGAGGGGGCTTTTCAATAAGGATTTCTCCTTACGGACGCACAATTAGGTGACCAAACCTCTCCTTAGACAGAACTTTCTAGACATTGCCAATAATGTTATCTAATAATATTATTCAGATAATATGAGTTATTGCTTCGATAATGGAATACTGTGTAGTGACAATTATTAAAACAACAGTAATATAAAATATCAACGCAGCAATTATTGAATCAATGAAATCTTTGAGCGAGAATTATCGTAATAATTATTGAGTAGTGCCTTCTTACGTAAGAATCAATAATTGGCAATAATACCGCGGTAATAACTTGTGCAACAACGCGTACATCGTATTTTAACCACCGGGTATTCCAACAATGTTAATTCAGTGAACAACTACGTCGTTATTTATAAAAATTCCCTTTTGTCATTTTCTTCATCCGCGGCTTATTCTCGTATGGGGCCCTACAAAGGTCACAACTACCATCATCACGAATATTCCCCAAGCGGAAAGAATATTCCACGACCAAACGAATATTCCCCTATAATAATGAATATTTTATAACCACTTGGGTATTTTGAAAAAATTCATATATCACCCTTAACTTTAAACTTTTATCAATTTAACCATTTACTGAATAGTAATTATAAGAAAATTGAATACTTTTATTTCATAAAATTCGGGGTCTTACAACAATTCCTACTCGATCGAGGAATAAAAATGGGTCAATGAATCGAGGATTGAGCTTTCCTCTCTTTCCAAATCTCGTAACTCCTTTCCATGGAGCAACACGTAACAACACATGATCTCCAATATTAAATTCCACGTCCTTTCGATGAAGATCAGCATAACTCTTTTGTCAATCTTGTGAGTTTTTTATACGTTGCCGGATCGTTTGAATCTTTTCCGTAGTCATACATACCAACTCTGGTCCCAACAACGTTGCTTCACCCACCTCATCCCAGCATACTAGAGAATGACACTTTCTTCCATACAATGCCTCAAATGGAGCCATGTCGATACTTGCTTGATAACTGTTGTTATAGGAGAATTCCACTAATGGAAAAAACTTGTCCCAACTTCCCTTGAAGTCAAGGACATAGAGTCTTAATAGATCTTCAAGAGTTTGAATAGTCCTCTTCGACTGCCTGTCCGTTTGAGGATGATATGCCGAACTAAATCGTAAATCTGTGCCAATAGCTTTTTGCAAACTAACCCAAAATCGTGAAGTGAATCTTGGGTCTCGATCCGAAACTATGGATAATGGCATACAATGCAGTCTTATAATCTCATTTATGTACATACGAGCAAGACGTTCAAGTGTATAAGTTTCTCGTATAGGTAAGAAATGAGTAGATTTGGTCAATCTATCAACAATGACCCAAATTGCATCTATGCCTTGAGAAACCTTGAGAAGACCAGTAACAAAATCCATGGTAATGTGCTGCCACTTCCATTCTGGAATTTTAAGTGGTTACAATGACATAAACTCCGCGATCTCTCTCTTCATATTTGTGACGCCCCCAAATTTGGGTATCTTCCAACCCGATAGATGGTGCTACATGGTGCTACAATTCACATAAAGATTCAATTGAAATACCTCAAAAGAACGGATATGTCTTATATATAAAAAAAGAATATTTACATTCCCCTAGTTCTTTACAACCAATACATTTGTCTTTGTCATAATATAACATATTATCATTACAAAACCTATACTATTACATAGATAGATTACGGTTTTGCCTTAGACTTTCCTTTATCTTTGCCAGATCCATCGGTCCATTCGGTCTTAGCTACATTCATATGGTTCAAGTAAGAATGAGCATAACTAGCTCAGCAAGTACAACAATTCTAGTAACAATAGCATGCTAGAAACATAAGAATCGTATATCTTCAATAACTGAATAATAGTTGCGAAGTACTATCGATAATTCAAAATAGCACTTCTTTTCATTCAAAATGTTTTACAACAACAATATTCAGTAAAACATCAATTCCGGTTCAAGACTGTAAGCATTTCATAAGTACTTTGAAAAGGACGTCCGGACACTAAGTCCGTAAGTCCGGCATATCTTACGAGCATGTTTAGGTGATCAACCTATAGTATTCTATGTTGATCAACACTACATTCATTAAACGTGTATACATTTAATTTGTGGCAACCTCAAGTGCCTGTCGTTTGACAACAAAACAATTTAGCATACTCAGTCTACTTTTGAAAATCACAACATTATTAGTTTGTTAAATATTTATCAACACTTGATAGAATAACATAGCATACGTCTAGCCGAAAGAATTGGCTTTGACTTCCTTAGACATTAACTAATGTGAAGAATACATGAATCACAAAGACTTGTCCAGATCGAACAAGAACAAGGGTTAGAGTACTTGCTTTTAGCGTCTGCTACAGTTTATAATACGTGCACTTTACGTCTTTAAGGTCTCTACAGTAAATGATAACATCACATAGCACATTAGGTCATGAATGATCATACATTGTTCCTAAAGAATCTTACCCTTCTTCTCAATCTAATTACGTATTAGATTTGTTATTATTGGTTCCGGCTTTCCGTTACATCATTCTTATGTTCACATGCAATTGACTTTCTTTAACCCTAAGTGATCATACTTAAGGCTTAATTATGTCTTAACAATGTTTCGTTAATTATACATGAAACAATCCAAGATTTTATTTGTAATTTAAAATATTTATTAAATTAAATAAATGTTTTATTGATGAAGTTGTTGTTTTGTAATTTAAAATGTTTCTTAAATTAAATGAATATGTGATTTTGTTAGTAAATATTTATAAATTATATTTATTAGATAATATTCTAAATTAATTTGATTTATAGTTATTATGTTGTGAGATAACATGAGATGTTATATTGTTGTTGTGATGTGATAAATTAAGATGGTATATTAAATTATTAAATAAAATTATAATAAAGTTATAATTTTGTGATGTTTGTTTAAGTGGAGTATTTATTTAAATATAGTATGTATAATTATTTTATTTAATTAATGCTGGATATGGAAATCCAAATAAGTCATACGTGGTTATAAATTATAAACTAAGTTGTTTATTAAAATAAATTAAAGGAGTTTAATTAGTTTTTACTAAACAAGACTTAAATATATAAGTCTTTATTTTAAAGACTTTTTGCCAAACAAAGCCTCATGGCTTTTGGATTTCTTTTAATATTCGAATTATAAATAAAATAAATAAAATATATTATAACTGATAACTTATTATTCTAATTATTATAACGTCGGTTTCAGACGTTTGGGTGTGTGCGTTGGGTTAAGTTTTATTATACGTAAAAGAAAATTGGCTTAAGCCTAAAAAGAGAAGAACGAAGAAAATACAGAGAAGCTAGGGAGAGAATTGAGAGAAAGTCTGTGATTCACAGCAATTTCAGTGGTTACCAAGAAAATTGAAGGTATTATTCGTAACCCTAATGTTATATGTTTATATATATGTACATATATGAATTCACGGCATGGTGTATTTGTGTTCTGTGAAATCAATTGGTGAATTGTGGATATATAATTGGTAAATTCTAATGATATATGCTTATGATGCTAGAGTTATGTTTAAAACAAGAAATTTGTATGCTAATTTCATTTTGACAGTAGAAAATTTTGACAGTATATGTATTCTTTGTATAGCTTAGGTAAGTACCAATTCTGATGGTCAATTCTTATATTAAACTGTAAATTGAAGCTTGATTATGTTAGTTCATTAAGAAACGAGCATAACGTAATTGGAATGAAGTGATTTAGTCAAGTATAGAGATTAAAGTGATGATAGTTGTATATTTATTTTACATGTTAATTTCACTTTTTGGTGGGTGAAATTCATGTTAGTTGGGCTAAAGTCGGCTACTGTTCATGTCGCTTTAAAGGTTCTGTAATACTTACCTTGCCAATTGCTGCTTTGATCTCGAGCTTTGTGTATGGGCGCAATTGCACCATACCTCGTCCCCGAGACAATGAGGTCTCACAAACTTTGTAATCTATGGACGCCCCAAATCCGGGTTACCTGACTCCCGAGTTTGGTGTTCACGATCCACAATATAAATAACATTTAACTACCCATAATCTATATAGATAGTATCTTACATAAGTTTTTATCAGAGTTTTATAATACATCACCCAGGTTTTCTAACCTTAACTTTACAAACATACCCTTTAGATATACAAAAAGGGTTTACAAATATAACATAATAAATATGTTAATCATAACTAGTTTATTACAACGCTTTGCCTTTATTCTTCGCAGACACCTCCCACCACTTCGTCCCCTAATGAAATGTTTTATTTAGCAAGGGTGAGCAACAAATTTGCCCATGAGTTAATACATACAATAAATGTATAAGTATTCAAATCACCGACTATCTATTTTGATAGAATGAAACCAAAGTTCTAGGGGAACTTTGAAATAAGCTGAACAAATTGTTATTCAATAACAAGTCTTCTCATATTCTATACAACATAATAACTCAATAATGAAAGAGTACAACACTTTCAAAGTTTCTATGATATTCAAATGAATAATCAAGAATCAATTCTATGAATGAAATATTTCTCGATTTATAATTGAGTGATCACACAAGATCTTTGAACTTAATTTCTGGTATCTATCAAAGATACTCAAACTTCTCGGTATCTATCAAAGATTTACTTTGATATAAGAATGAATTCTACTGAAATATCAAAGTGGAATGTTTTCCGATTTATCTTGAAGCGATCCATTGGATCTTGAACTTCTCTTCTCGAGTAACTATCAAAGTTATACTTTGATATACCCAGTGTATCGATAACCATAAAGATTAAATCATACCCTCTGCAAGTACTCGTGAGCCTACCAACTCTTTGTACCCTATATTATGCATAATACTTAAAAGCAAGAATTGACGGTTTAATTCACGACCAATAAAATGTTCCTTTATATAAAAGGTTGTTCTTCTCGGTCTTGGAATCAAAAGTTTGATTTTTACAACGAAATCTTTGGGATTTCAAATTCTATTTACTTCTCGATCATAGTGAAAATAATTGGCATCGATCTATCGATAATAATTGAATTCTCTCTCTCGAACCTATCAAGTTCTAACCAATATTCGCCTAGCAGCGAATAGTTAGCTAAGACATTTCTCAAAGATAATTTGACAATAAATGAGAATTATCTCATTGTCAATTCTAACTTCTACGATATGAATATCCAACAATAGTTATTCTACAAATATATATTTACGAATCAATAATTCAATTTGAATTATTAAGCATGCACTAACTGCGAATAATCAACAATAAATTCCCTGGATGTGGTGTAATTAGCAATAATTAACCACTACAATAATTGAATAAATTTAACTCAAGGTTGAGTTAGGAAACTTGCCTCTTCCGCTGATTACAGCTATACAATAAACTTATCTGCTTTGAAAGACCTATAACCAATGATATCGGTCCTAACCATTAGCACAATATTTCATAACAAGCAACACTTTGTATTCTACAACAAACTTCTCATAAACACATTAGCATTATTAATCACATCGGTGTTTATAACCTATATAAACACTTAACCAAATTAACTATATCAGTTAGGTTGGACTTTGGTCCATTCTCGGTGTTCTGGTCACCCTATTCGACAATTAAAACATTGATTATCAATTAAACTTGGTCTCTAAGCTTCAATATTAATTTAGATAAGTCAATTATCAATTATAATAATTTTCTAAGCTTTTAATAATTATCGAAACAATTATTATAATTTATAATAATTTTTCAAACATCTAATCATTTTAAATGAGTTAATTATCAAAAATCTTACCATTATTAATATTTAATAATATTAAATATTAATAACATACTTGTCAAAATATTAAAGTTATTATCAATAACTTAAAATATTTTTAAATCAACAATATTCCACTTAAATGATTTTTAAAGTAATTAAAATCATTTTAAATCACCACCATTAATATATAAATATTAATGAAATTATCATCTAAATATTAAAAGTCATTAATTATAACTTAAAATATTTTTAAACTATTTTTCTCATTGTTAAATGATTTTTAAATCAATAAAAATCATTTTTAATTCATTTATTTAATATCATAATTAAATAAATCAAATATCATTAATATTAATTTATTAATAAAATTCTCCAAAAATATTGAAAATTATATTTTATAATTTAAAATATTTTCTAACACTTTATTCTCAATTAAAATGATTTTTAAATCATTTTTATCTTATTTATTTAATTTAATAATCAAATAAATCTAATATCATTAATATTAAATTATTAATGAAAATTCTCCAAAAATATTAAAAGTTACATTTTATAACTCAAAATATTTTTAAATACAATAATCTTATTTAAAATGATTTTTCATAATATTAAATCATTTTTCTCTAATTTATTTAATACACTAATTAAATAAATTAAATACCTTTAATATTTAAATAATTATAAATATTAAAGAAAAATATTCCAATTGGTTAGAAATTATTTTCATAATTTAAAATAATTTTTAAAACCATTTTTGGTAATTTTTAGAATTTATTTCTAATTTTTATTAATTTCCTAAATTACGAAAAAAAAATTAAATAAACCGTCATTAAATCCCTTTAGCGACATGGCTTGTCATTGTTGGTGTTCTTGAGCTCAAGAACAACGGCAAATAAGCAACTTTCAAGGTGCTACTTTGACTGCCTTTAATTCTCAGACAAAATGGTTTCTGGACTTGTTTAAAGTTTGATCGTGTAGCCAAAATACAACACAACAAGATGATCTGGGCTGTTAAACATCTTGTCAGACGGTTTCTGGGTTTTCCGTAAACCCTGAGCGATCTTGAGTAGCACTTTTCGTGCTCAATTATCTATGAGTTCTGGTAATTATTTATGCTAGTTTATGGTTTAAATCCATGGTCCATGCGTCAAGGAACAATACCATACCAACAAATCAACTAAAACATATTAACCTCGTCAGATCCAGCTCGGTCAAACCATGACAGAATCCTTGTTCATACCGATTCTAGGTTTCCCAGAAACAGAAAATCAGTTCGGGTGGTCTAGTTTGACCATCCATTATGTTCGGTCTGTTGATGTTTTAAAATACCTAAAGATCCAGATCTATAGTCCAGTGTACATTCTACAACATGGTTATAATAACACTAACATATCATGTAAATTCTGTCAGATAAAGGCCTTCAAAATACTTGTCGAGTTGGTTTTTCACTTTACGGGTAACCTGATTTTTACTTCGGTCGGCTTTGGTCAACGGGTTTTGGCCAATTAATAACTCCCCGATCTTGACATAAAATAGCTCTGATTTCTTTTGCAGACTAAAGACCATATACCAGGCTATAACTTAAAGCTTTTAAATAACAAAAAACAACAAACGAGTAACGATCTGTGGCGCCTGACATTAGGTTGTCAGTCCACAGATTTTGTTCTTGAACAGTTTTAGAAAACGTACTTTTACTCACTTTGGTGCTATGGATCCATCATGGATCATCATATAACCACTAAAAACATCCTCTAGCAATATCTTAAACACATAAACACAAAAATTTCTCAAGCAACAAAGATCAAAAATAAAAACTTGGTTATACCTTTTTTAGCTATAAATCTTGATCTAATCCTTCCAATATGTTTATGATTGATCTAAGGCTGGTAATATGACTGATTCTACTAGTTATTTTCGGACACCAAGAGAGAAGGAGAGTTGGTAGGAGCAAAGTTGCAAAATAATCAAGTTTTATGATTTTTTCTCTCTCTAAACCTATATATAATGCTTGATGTTGCTTTGGCTGATCATTTGGACGATTTTGGCTGCTGATATTGCTGAGATTTTATGTTGCAAAGTCAAGAGAGTTGGTGACCTAATAAAGTTGTTGGACAATTTTTGCAAGTTAACATAAAAATCCCATAAAGGGCATTTAGGTCATTTCCATTTTTTTCTAGAATTTGAACTTTATGAAACCCTTAGGGTTTAGGGTTTGGACAATCTAGGGTTTAGGTTTTGTACCCTTTAGGTATCAAAAATTTCTAGTTCCCACAATTTTCAAATTTAGGGTTTTGGAATTAAAAAATAAAATTCCTAAAATGCAATTGGGTTTTCTAAATAGAAAATTAATATACAAAAATATAATTAGAGCTTTCTAATTATATTTAAGTTTAACAAACACTTTAAGCATGCTAATAAAAATTAGGGTTGCCTAATTAGGGTTTACAATTCCCGGTTTTGAAATTAGGGTTCCTTAACGTACAATTATGGTTTTTAACTGTACATTTTATTTTCTAAATTTAAGATTAGGGTTTTAAATCCCTTATTAAGGTTTATTAATATTAAACCTTATCCAGTCAACCATTGATCAACATTTCTATACAGTCCAAACACATAATCAACAATACAATTATTTTAATTGTATTTTCTACCGAATCCCTATCCGAAAATTAGGGTTAGTGTTTTCTAAAGTTGTTAAGCACAACTCTACTCTATTTTCTCACTCAAAACATATATTGACTAATTCTCGAGACTCGTCTCACTAATTCTCAAAGACACTATTAATAAATAACGCCAATATTAAAAAAAAAAATTATTCAGAAAATTTTGATTATTCAAATCCCAAGTTATCACATACACCCTCCTTAAAAGGATTCCGTCCTCGGAATCACCGCTTTCTTATTCTCTACAATCTTTTAAAGTTGTATCATCAATTTATTTTTATCAACACAATATTCATTTGAGTCATAAATTCTAACTTTTAGTAGATTCTATATAAGAAAACAATTCACAACATATTTATCCAATATCAATCAGCGTAATTTAAATATTGCTTAAATCGTTACCATTTGCAACCTCCTGAGTAGCTATCAGATCTAAGCGCTCGTCCATGTTGAATGTACGGGTGTTGGTCTTCCTGATGCGCAGGTCCTCGGATTGCCAAGGTTCCCTCACCGTCCCTTTATTGGCGCTTTCCTTCTCAAAGATTTATCTTCTGGACAATTCCTTACTAAATGATCAACATCCACAGCATAACAACCTTGTATCTTCTTTGGGTTGGACAATTGGGTGACATGTGGCCCTCTTGTCCGTAGTTGTAACAAACTCCCTCCTCTTCGTATAAACACCAAATAGTGGTTCTTTCCACAATTCGAGCATGGTTCTCCCCTTCCTATTCCTTCAGGTTTTACTACCCGATTGGGTATTCTCGCCCACTTCCTCTTGTTTGGATTACTACCACCACCGCTTCCACCTTCATTGGTCTTCTTCTTCTTTTCCCCGATGAAAACGAGATGCAACCTTCGCTTCCTCCTTCAAAGAATTAATGCTTTCTCCAATAGAGAGCCGCAAAAGTGTTGATTTGTAGCACAAACTACTTTGTTATAAATCCCTGGCTTCAACCCATTCTCAAACCTTCCGCTTTTTTCGCTTCACGCACTCCACCGATGAGGTGCAAATCACGCCAATTCATTGAATTTAGCAAAGATACTCAAATGCATAAATTCTCCTGCTTAAGTTCCAAGAACTTAACTTCCATCCGAAACTTGCATACTGCCGAGAAGTAGTTCTCAAAGAACAATTCTTTAAATCTGGTCCATGTTACTACCGCCGTACCCGCTCTTGCTTGATTGGTTTCCCACCAATAATTGGCTTCTCCCTTCATTAGATAAGTCGCAAAAGCCGTCTTTTGCTCTTCTGCCACACGCGCAATCACAAACGCTTTCTCTGTCTCTTTCACCCAAGTTTGGGCTTCGATTGGATCCGTAGTCCCCTTGAATTCTGGCGGTCCCACCGCTTTAAAATCCTTAAAATTAGCCAATCTGTCGGCTGGCTGATTCCTTGGTCTTCCCCTAGCTGGAGCCCTATTTTCCATAGCTTGGGCTAGCATATCCACGAAATTTTGCATCGGGTCCGCTTGACCTCCTTCGTTATTCACTGATTGCTCTTCTCTTTGATTGCGATTACATGCTTTTAAAGCGGCATGATCTGATTTAAATAAAAATCTTATATTAATTCTCTTTCTATACACAAATTCTTAACACAATAAGAATTCAACACATAGTTCTCATTTAATCGCATATTTATTCAAATATCACATAGTACTTATAGTACCTAACACATTTTACTATCCTGTTAAAATATTTTAGGATTAACGTTCACAACTTTACAAAAGTTGCCATTCTCCAACTTTACACAAAAAGTTGACATTCTTCATTTTCAAATTACCATTTCCAGTTCATCAAACTTACCACACTTATGAGTTCATTAACTTGCCACAATTATATTAGTGTATGAACTTATCTTAGTCAGACCTTTGGCGTCCATTCGCTGAGGGGTTCAAAACATTTCATATAATTATGAGTCATTAATTTATCATAAGTATGAGTTTTAAGAACTCACAAATTTATCTTAATCTTATATTCATATAGAAAATAAAAATTGTATTCATTACAAACATATATTTACATATGTTTACACATTGTTGTCGATATTACAACGCTTAATATCAAAAGCTTCTACCAAAAGATATTATAACTTATATCTAAGTTATCTAAAGTCCACTGCCTTCTCCCGTCTTCTTCTTGCTAGGACACTTATTGAATCCGTGCCCCGTTTGCCCACAGGAAAAACACTTCCTCATAGGACAATGTAAAGAGATATGTCCTTCCTGCTTACAGTTGAAGCAAACATTCTTCCACATCATGCATTCCCCAGCGTGAGTCTTTCCACAATTGATACAAGCTTGCTTCTTCTTCGGGTTTGAATTTCTAGAGTTGTCGCTGTCTTTGTTCCTCTTTCTTTTCTTCTTGTCCTTCTTGCTGGTTCCTTCAGACGATCCTCCACCTTCAGTCTTCATCCTTTCAACCTGCGCCCTGAGCTCATTCCGTTCTTCAGTCATTTCACGTAATGCCCGCTCCGTCTTCCACAACTCCTCCAAAAGAAATACTTTGCTTCGGAGTTCTTGGACTTCCACAGATAGCTGATCTTGTTCACCAACCTTGATCTTATTCTTTAGTTCCACCTTAGCTTCTTCAGACTCCGCCTCCTCATCACCACTTAGATACATCTCAGGATAATCGTCATGATCACTCCCAAGATTGATCATTGGTTCATCTTTCCCCCACTTCTTCAACAGACTCGCTATGTGCTGGCACCTCGGCTACTGGCACTGGTGTAACAGCCGCTGGCATCTCCGTACCCATTTCGTCTTTTCCAGACATCCTACAATCAGTTTAAACAACTTGATTAGTACTTCACCAGTACAAACTTCTCACACTATGTGTCCACTTTTCTAACTATCGTTGCACTTTGGCAATCTCTCACTTAATACTCTATTTGAGTATTCTCTATCTCGCTTTTGGTTATAATCCTAGGGTTTTTCCCCACCCCACTTAAGGTTTATAACCTACAGCTCTGATACCAACCTGTGACGCCCCCAAATCTGGGTTACCTGACTCTCGAGTTTTGTGTTCACGATCCACAATATAAATAACATTTAACTACCCATAATCTATATAGATAGTATCTTACATAATTTTTTATCAGAGTTTTATAATACATCACCCAGGTTTTCTAACCTTAACTTTACAAACATACCCTTTAGATATACAAAAGGGTTTACAAATACAACATAATAAATATGTTAATCATAACTAGTTTATTACAACGCTTTGCCTTTTATTCTTCGCAAAGACCTCCCTCGCACTTCGTCCCTAGCTGAAATGTTTTATTTAGCAAGGGTGAGCAACAAATTTGCCCCGCAAGTTAATACATACAATAAATGTATAAGTATTCAAATCACCAGACTATCTATTTTGATAGAATGAAACCAAAGTTCGGGGAACTTTGAAATAACTGAACAAATTGTTATTCAATAACAAGTCTTCTCATATTCTATACAACATAATAACTCAATAATGAAAGAGTACAACGCTTTCAAAGTTTCTACGATATTCAAATGAATAATCAAGAATCAATTCTATGAATGAAATATTTCTCCAGATTTATACTGAGTGATCACACAAGATCTTTGAACTTAATTTCTCGGGTATCTATCAAAGATACTCAAACTTCTCGGGTATCTATCAAAGATTTACTTTGATATAAGAATGAATTCTACGAAATATCAAAGTGGAATGTTTTCCAGATTTATACTGAGCGATCCATTGGATCTTGAACTTCTCTTCTCGAGTAACTATCAAAGTTATACTTTGATATACCCAGTGTATCGATAACCATAAAGATTAAATCATACCCTCCGCAAGTACTCGTGAGCCTACCAACTCTTTGTACCCTATATTATGCATAATACTTAAAATCGCAAGAATTCATTTAATTCACGACCAATAAAATGTTCCCTTTATATAAAAGGTTGTTCTTCTCGGTCTTGAATCAAAAGTTTGATTTTTACAATGAAATACCGATTTCAAATTCTATTTACTTCTCGATCATAGTCAAATAATTGGCATCGATCTATCGATAATAATTGAATTCTCTTCTCGAACCTATCAAGTTCTAACCAATATTCGCTCAGCCGTAATAGTTAGCTAAGACATTTCTCAAAGATAATTTGACAATAAATGTGAATTATCTCAGATTGTCAATTCTAACTTCTACGAGATATGAATATCCAACAACAGCTATTCTACAAATATATATTTCTCGAATCAATAATTCAATTTGAATTATTAAGCATGCACTAACCGCGAATAATCAACAATAAATTCCACGGATGTGGTAATTAGCAATAATTAACCACTACAATAATTGAATAAATTTAACTCAAGGTCGAGTTAGGAAACTTGCCTCTTCCACTGATTACAACTATACACAATAAACTTATCTCGCTTTGAAAGACCTATAACCAATGATATCGGCCTAACCATTAAAGCACAATATTTCATAACAAGCAACACCGTATTCTACAAATAAACTTCTCATAAACACATTAAATATATAATCACATCGTTGTTTATAACCTATATAAACACTTAACCAAATCAAACTATATCGCTTAGGTTGGACTTTGGTCCATTCTCTGTGTTCTGGTCACCCTATTCGACAATTAAAACATTGATTATCAATTAAACTTGGTCTCTAAGCTTCAATATTAATTTAGATAAGTCAATTATCAATTATAATAATTTTCTAAGCTTTTAATAATTATCAAGCAATTATTATAATTTATAATAATTTTCAAACATCTAATCATTTTTAAATGAGTTAATTATCAAATATCTTACCATTATTAATATTTAATAATATTAAATATTAATAACATATTTGTCAAAATATTAAAGTTATTATCAATAACTTCAAATATTTTTAAATCAACAATATTCCACTTAAATGATTTTTAAAGTAATTAAAATCATTTTTAAATCACCACCATTAATATATAAATATTAATGAAATTATCATCTAAATATTAAAAGTCATTAATTATAACTTAAAATATTTTTAAACTATTTTTCTCATTGTTAAATGATTTTTAAATCAATAAAATCATTTTTAATTCATTTATTTAATATCATAATTAAATAAATCAAATATCATTAATATTAATTTATTAATAAAATTCTCCAAAATATTGAAAATTATATTTTATAATTTAAAATATTTTCTAACACTTTATTCTCAATTAAAATGATTTTTAAATCATTTAAATCATTTTATCTTATTTATTTAATTTAATAATACAATAAATCTAATATCATTAATATTAAATTATTAATGAAAATTCTCCAAAAATATTAAAAGTTACATTTTATAACTCAAAATATTTTTAAATACAATAATCTTATTTAAAATGATTTTTCATAATATTAAATCATTTTTCTCTAATTTATTTAATACACTAATTAAATAAATTAAATACCTTTAATATTTAAATAATTATAAATATTAAAGAAAAATATTCCAATTGGTTAGAAATTATTTTTCATAATTTAAAATAATTTTTAAAACCATTTTTGGTAATTTTAGAATTTATTTCTAATTTTTATTAATTTCCTAAATTAAAAAATAAAAATTAAATAAACCGTCATTAAATCCCTTTAGCGACACAAAAGCGTCATTGCTGGTGTTCTTGAGCTCAAGAACACCGACAAATTTCGCAGACTTTCAAGGTGCTACTTTGATTGCCTTTTAATTCTCGTATACAAAATGGTTTCGGACTTGTTTAAAGTTTGATCGTGTAGCAACAAAATCACAACACAACAAGATGATCTCGGGTCATTAAACATCTTGTCGATTTGGTTCTGGGTTTTCCGAAACCCAGATAAATCTTGATAGGCACTTTCGTGTGCTCAATTATCTATGAAGTTCGTAATTATTTATGCTAGTTTATGGTTTAAATCTCGGTCCATGCGTCAAGGAACAATACCATACCAACAAATCAATCAAACATATTAACCTCGCTCAGATCCAAATTTCTGTCCAAACCATGACAGTAATCCTTGTTCATACTGATTCTAGGTTTCCCGTAAATGTCGAATCGGTGGTCTAGTTTGACCATCCATTATGTTCTATTCTGTTCATGTTTTAAAATACCTAAAGATCCAGATCTATAGTCCAGTGTACATTCTACAACATGGTTATAATAACACTAACATATCATGTAAATTCTATCAGATAAAGGCCTTCAAAATACTTGTCAGGTTCGGTTTTTCACTTTCTGGGTAACCCAAATTTTTACTTTCATTATTAAGCCTTATTAACGGGTTTTGGCCGCTAATAACTCCCCGATCCCGACATAAAATAGCTCGATTTCTTTTGCGTACTAAAGACCATATACCAAAGCTATAACTTAAAGCTTTTAAATAACAAAAAACAACGAACGAGTAACGATCTGTGGCGCCTGACATTAGGTTGTCAGACCACAGATTTTGTTCTTGAACAGTTTTAGAAAAATGTACTTTTACTCACTTTGGTGCTATGGATCCATCATGGATCATCATATAACCACTAAAAACATCCTCTAGCAATATCTTAAACACATAAACACAAAAATTTCTCAAGCAACAAAGATCAAAAATAAAAACTTGGTTATACCTTTTTTAGCTATAAATCTTGATCTAATCCTTCCAATATGTTTATGATTGATCTAAGGTCGTAATATGACCGATTCTACTAGTTATTTTCTATTACCAAGAGAGAAGGAGAGTTGGTAGGAGCAAAGTTGCAAAATAATCAAGTTTTATGATTTTTTCTCTCTAAACCTATATATAATGCTTGATGTTGCTTTGGCTGATCATTTGGACGATTTTGGCTGCTGATATTGCTGAGATTTTATGTTGCAAAGTCAAGAGAGTTGGTGACCTAATAAAGTTGTTGGACAATTTTTGCAAGTTAACATATAAAAATCCCATAAAGGGCATTTAGGTCATTTCCATTTTTTCTAGAATTTGAACTTTATGAAACCCTTAGGTTTTAGGGTTTGACAATCTAGGGTTTAGGTTTTGTACCCTTTAGGTATCAAAATTTCTAGTTCCCACAATTTTCAAATTTAGGGTTTTGGAATTAAAAATAAAATTCCTAAAATGCAATTAGGTTTTCTAAATAGAAAATTATTATACAAAAATATAATTAGAGCTTTCTAATTATATTTAAGTTTAACAAACACTTTAAGCATGCTAATAAAAATTAGGGTTGCCTAATTAGGGTTTACAATTCCCGGTTTTGAAATTAGGGTTCCTTAACGTACAATTAGGGTTTTTAATCTGTACATTTTATTTTCTAAATTTAAGATTAGGTTTTAAATCCCTTATTAAGGTTTATTAATATTAAACCTTATCCAATCCAACCATCGATCAACATTTCTATACAAATTCAAACACATAATCAACAATACAATTATTTTAATTGTATTTTCTACCGAATCCCTATCCGAAAATTAGGGTTAGGGTTTTCTAAAGTTGTTAAGCACAACTCTACTCTATTTTCTCACTCAAAACATATATTGACTAATTCTCTAGACTCGCCTCACTAATTCTCAAAGACACTATTAACAAATAACGCTAATATTAAAAAAAAAAAATTATTCGTAAAATTTTGATTATTCGAAATCCCGAGTTATCATAGTAACACCACTATAACTTGGTCTAAGGTTATGTTTATGTGTCAAATGTGTAACAACAAGGTAAAAACAACATAGTGTTATGTGGTTAGTGATTTTAAAGTTATAAGAAGTTAGTAAATTATGAAAATGACATGTTGTTAGTTATTGAGAATTAGGATTAGTAAATAAGTATTATGAAGGTTAACACTTGAAATTGTATAGCTTACGCAAGAGGCAAGTTCCCTAACCTTTGCTACTTTATTATTCAGCAAGGTTACTTTTCACTATTACGTTATACTTATGCAAATTCTCTAACCCTAACCTCTTGTTTAACGATTTATTGTCATGTGAATTCTTTAACTCTCATTTAATTGTTGAACAAGTTAGTTAATCTTTATTTCAAATGAGATTACCTTGTTTATTCAAAGTCAGTAATGTTGTTTATTAAGTTACTAATAACTGTTGTTTGATCTTCGTTCTCCAATATCATTGTACTATCTTACATTGTTGTACTGAACTCTAAGTTGTGTAGCGATTTTTACCAATTCAACTAATCTTTAGTTGATGAATGTTCTAAACTCTAAATTTTCCTTGAAGTCAACCCAAACCAAACTTCCTTTGGTTTGTATATGTACTCACAAAAATTTTGAAAGCATGTTGTCGATGAAAACATTTGTTCAATTTAGAAATTGTTAATACTCTAGTTCTTATTGATTCATCGATATACCTTGTTCATAAAGATATTATAATCAAACTATTGAATAGTTATTTGTTTCTATCTGATTCAACCAGTACTTGGTTGATGAGCATTCTAAAGATCTAGAATTCTTTGAAAGCTAATTCCCAACCAAACTTCATTTGGTTCGGAACCTGATGATCTAAGCTGAGATGAACAACCCTATTGTTAGGGGATTATTTTAGAAATACGCAATAGAGTTAAAATGTTTGCGCAATACATAGTACAAAGGGTTGATCACTTGGAGTACGAAATGATGGTCCATATAGCCGTTTAGACTGTTAAAGGTTATAGTAGAAACACCTGTTAACCTAGGACAAAGATGATGATTATAGTCTTTTAGACTGTTAAAGGTTAAAGTAGATATACTTGAAAACCTATAGTATAGTTCGTAGTCTTGTGACCCTCAATGTATTCTTTGATGTTGATATCTATTGTTAACTTAAACGTTCATTATTCCTTTGAACTCATAGCATTTGAATTAAAGTTTATTGTTCTGGTAAGAGAATTTTACCATTGAAAGTTCAGTTATTGTCATTCATAAAATGTTATTGTATATTATTCTTCTTGTGAGCAATTGTTTGCTCACTCTTGCACCAAATAATGCAGATGAAGTTAAGAAGTTTGAAGAGCTTTCTTCAAGCAAGGGAAAAGACAAAGTGTTCGATTAGATGACGATGTTTAATTTACCTTTTATTTATGAAGTTTATGTAATAGATTTGATTATGGCTATGTTGTAATTTTCCACTGATGATTGTAATAAAGGTTAGATGACCTGGGATTTATCTTGAGATTATGTAACCCTTGATGGGAGATTTATTATTTAAGCTTTTGAGTTTAATTATATCTTTTGTTTATGGGTAGTTAGTTATAATTATTTGGACAGTGAACACCAAATCAGTGGAATTGAAGTACTTGGATTTGGGGGTGTCACAAGTTGGTATCAAAGCTTAAGGTTATGAACCTTAGGTGGGGAAACCTTAGGCTATAACCTTCTAGGAGATCGAAAACATAAAGGTGATAAACTCTTATCGAGTTCTAAGGAATGAATTAAGGAAATTCATTGAAGATAAAAAAAAACTCTATGTGCTTGTGTGTTAATGACTTATATGCTCGTGAGTACTTAGGAGTAGCATGTGTTATACATATCAAGTGTTGGGGTTGTTAAAACTTCGTTGTTAGAATGATTGACGAAGGATGATAAGGATTAGGAGCCTTAGAAGTTGTATAGTCTGTGTATGGTTGGTATTGGGAAAGCCATACCCGTTGATTTCTGTTGTAGACCTTGGGTATAGGCTTGAGTTTGAACGAGAGGATAAAGTTGGGGTGATAAAGTTGAAGGATGAGAACGAGGAGGGGGAATTCCTCCAATGAGGTGTGTGGTCATAACATTGAGTTATAAAATAAGGTCGATAAATTAGAAGGTGTAGCCGTAAAGCACCAAGTCACGTTAGCACAAGAAGATGTCGCGACTCAAGACCTTATTGCACCATTTGTAGATGTAGAGCGGATATTAGCTCAGTCAGAATAGTCAGAATATTAAAGAGGATAGTTATTAGCTGGGAATGAGATTGCGTAGGAATGACTGGGGAAAGAAATCAGCAAAGCGTGCGAGAGCTGAAGACGCATGGGTGAAGGCTTCTAAATGCATAGATCATGTTGAAGACAAGTCAAAGAGCGTGAAGCGAATGATGAAACTTATAATTCAATCTTCCAATCTCCTGATAATTCGTATCGTGGAACAAGAGAGCAATGAAGTTGTACAACATGGAATGTTCTTGTAGATTGCAAGAAAAATAATAAGATGATATATAAATTATAATGAAAATTAATAGACGTGGATCCTAACTTTTGAATTAAATAGTGGGATGTGATAAAGTAATCCTAGAATTTTATTATTTCGGGATAAATAATATAAATAACAGTGTGGCTATTTTGTGATGTGGTGATGTAATAAATGAATAAAGTATTATCATTGTTTGTTAAGATATATTATGTGTTATCTATAAGTGGTTAAGATAAGTTTGAAAATGTTAATGTATGGATGAACAATGATCTAATAATTCAAGTTTTAAACAATAAGATGCCACCTAGAAGAAGACAACAACGTCAACAGAGCCCCAAGGAATATGCATCCAATAGGGAAGTTAACGCAAATTCGGTGCCATAATTGGTGAATTTGCCGGTGGGAGCATTGGCAAATCAACTGAATTTTTGGTTGTATAATCAAATCTCGATGTTTCAACCAAATTTGTTTACAACAAGGTTGGAGAGAATGATTGATGTAGACGGGGAAGGTAATATGCTGACATACAATCAAGAGCAGAAGGAAAGAAGAGTGAAGATGATAAGGTGGGTGATAGTCATACCGGTAACGCTCGGAAAATAAAGTGGGACAATAATATTAACGCTGAAAATCAGCAAGGGAGGGAAAAGAAGAAGGTGGAGGCGTGTAGCAAATGCGGAAAGAAACATAAAGGTGTTTATTTGAGGGGAAAAAGGGTGTGCTTTAATTGTGGATCGAAGGATCACATTGCACCAAAATGTTCAAGACCGAGGAAGAGAGCCTGCTTTACGTGTGGATCGAAGGAGCACTTGGCTCGAGGTTGCCCAAAGAAAGCGGTAGGAAAAACAAGTGGAAGCAAAGGGGGCATTGGTAAACTGATTATTGTAGAGTCAATTCCGTCGTGTTGACCAACTGAACAATCATCCAACATGAAGATCCAGAACGCAATGCAAGGTATGGTTCCGATTAGTTATCTATACGGTTGCGTGTTATTTAATTTAATCGCCACTTGTTAATTTATGCCTGATGAATTTATTTAGAAACTAGATTCTCTTCGGGAATAATTAAACTATTACCTAAAAAAAAATTAATTTGAAAGTGTGTATAGTGATTCCTTTTAAGTTGATGTGTAGAATTGACGTGTTGGTATTAAAGGCCACGTAATGGATTTATTTCCGATTTGATTTATGAAACTCTAAAGTGGTTAAACCAGGTGGTGATAAGTTATTGCCAAAGAAAGTGCATAAACCTTAAGACTCTGAGGAAGTCAAAGGTAGTATTTTGTTCTTTCAATTGCAAGACGCCCCATGCAGTAGAGTTATTTATCGATGTTTCAAAACAAGAAGTTATTAAGAAAATAAATCTGTGGGTTGTGTGAAGATCAAGATAGTTACTTAGTTAGCTAAGTGACGAGGAAATCGGTGGAATTTATATGGGCAGGAAATTATAGAGTGAATTTTCAAGAATTAAAAAGAATTTAGTTAACACCTATGTTGTCTCTACTAGATAGTAAAAAAAAAAAAAAAAAACTTTGTGTTGTTTGGCGACGTATCATACAATGTATTAGGCGTTAAGTGTTTAGGCGAGCATCGATTGTCATCATTTTTTACATCGCGTCGATTTAAAATTTTTATGATAAAGGATGTCCGACTCACGATTCGGAGTTAGAGGTATTAGTGGTTGCTTTGAGGATTTAGAGGTGTTATTTTGGGGAAATAGTGTGAGATAGAAATATATAAAAAAATAAAATAAAATAAATTCAGAGGAGAAGCTTTTCAGATGGAAAACCTTATAACTTTGTTGGATAGGGTAAAGGAAGAATAACTCCAAGATGAGGCTGTCAAATTCAAAATCGATACTGAAGGATAGTTTAAAGTAGAAGAAGAAACTAAGTTTCGCTAATACCTGGAATTGAAAATGAAGTTTTGCATAAAATTTATATATTAAATCAACTAGGAAGCACGAAATGAATATATTGCCTTCGATATTAATATTGGTGGCAAGATATGGCGATAGCTTTTTGGTATGTTAAAGTTAGCATATTACATATCGAGTAGTGAGTGAAGTTATGTCTTAATGAAATTGTTTCAAAGCACGATGATTCTGTGTCAATTGTGTCGAACCGAGAATTACGATTTACATCGAATTTTCAAAAGGGTTTATAAGAATGTGTGGAACGTAATTAGAAATAAGTATGTCACATCGTTTGCAAATTGATTGCCAAACTAAAAAGAAATCCAGACATCGGAAGGCGTGCTAAGCGCACGAGAAGTTTCGATAATGTCATATGAGGAATTCGCATTGTGCAAGTTATGGATAAATTAGAAATAATTTTGGAGTAAGGTAATGTTAGGTGTATTTTTTTAATTGAGGACTCATATGGTGACTAAGTCGTACAAACCTTTGTATAGGTAGAGGTTTTGTGCATATACTTGGTTTATCACATTGATAATCATTGGAATATCGGTATCGCGCTATCAAGGTATATGTGGTGGAAAGGTGATTCTTTTCTCATGTATATATTTGATATTTAGAGGTTTTTAAGACTAATTTGGATGGTTTTGAGGTAGCCTTATCTCTATAGTTAGAGCGCATTCGTAATGTTTTTTTTTCATTTTGCGGAGAGATGATCGAACAAGCTCGACTGTAATCATGTGACAAAGTACGAACCATTATGGTTGTTCTACTAGGAAATTTTTATCCAGATAGTCGACTGGAAAGATCATGTGTACAGGAATGACTTAAAACTTTTGTGAAGGTGATATAGAGGAACCACAGCGTCGAAGATGTTACGTGGGAACTTGAAACTGAAATGATAAAGAAGTACCATGAGTTATTTGTTTTGTCTGTGTCTTCGATTCTAGGGACATAATCTTTTTAAGGAGTAAAGAATGTGACGATTTGATTGTTTGAGTTATAATTCTGGGGACAAAATCCTTGTAAGGAGGGAATAATGTAACAATTCAAGATTTTATTTGTAATTTAAAACATTTATTAAATTAAATAAATGTTTTATTAATGAAGTTGTTGTTTTGTAATTTAAAAGGTTTCTTAAATTAAATGAATATGTGATTTTGTTAGTAAATATTTATAAATTATATTTATTAGATAATATTCTAAATTAATTTGATTTATAGTTATTATGTTGTGAGATAACATGAGATGTTATATTGTTGTTGTGATGTGATAAATTAAGATGGTATATTAAATTATTAAATAAAATTATAATAAAGTTATAATTTTGTGATGTTTGTTTAAGGAGTATTTATTTAAAATATAGTATGTATAATTATTTTATTTAATTAATGTTGGATATAGAAATCCAAATAAGTCATATGTCGTTATAAATTATAAATTAAGTTGTTTATTAAAATAAATTAAAGGAGTTTAATTAGTTTTTACCAAACAAGACTAAAATATATAAGTCTTTATTTTAAAGACTTTTTGCAAACAAAGCCTTATGGCTTTTGAATTTCTTTTAATATTCGAATTATAAATAAAATATATTAAATAATAAATAATATATATTATAACCGATAACTTATTATTCTAATTATTATAACGTCGGTTTCAGACGTTTGGGTGTGTGCGTTGGGTTAAGTTTTATTGTACGTAAAAGAAAATTGGCTTAAGCCTAAAAAGAGAAGAAGGAAGAAAATACAGAGAAGTTAGGGAGAGAATTGAGAGAAAGTCTGTGATTTATAGCAATTTCAGTGGTTACCAAGCAAATTGAAGGTATTATTCGTAACCCTAATGTTATATGTTTATATATATGTACATATATGAATTCACGGCATGGTGTGTTTGTGTTCTGTGAAATCAATTGGTGAATTGTGGATATATAATTTGTAAATTCTGATGATACATGCTTATGATGCTAGAGTTATGTTTAAAATAAGAAATTTGTATGCTAATTTCGTTTTGACAGTAGAAAATTTTGACAGTATACGTATTCTTTGTATGGCTTAGGTAAGTACCAATTTTGATGGTCAATTCTTATGTTAAATTGCAAATTGAAGCTTGATTATGTTAGTTCATTAAGAAATGAGCATAACGTAATTGGAATGAAGTGATTTGGCCAAGTATAGAGATTACTGTGATGATTTTTCCAAGAGATATCAAAAATGGAGTTTTATATGAAAAATATGAATTTTGAGAAATTAAAATAGTTTTAGTTGTTGTTAAATTGTGCCAAGTGATTGAATATGTTAGCAATCATGTTTATGATAGTTGTATATTTATTTTACGTGTTAATTTCACTATTTAGTGGGTGAAATTCGTGTTAGTTGGGCTAAAGTCGGCTACTGTTCATGTCGTTTTTCGTTCATACGTACATGCCATGGCAATTGCTGCTACGATGCCAAGGAAAAATCCACAGAAGTTGCTGCTGGTAATGGCCCATGTGCTTGTGTATGGCTGCAATGTTACAGCGTTACATACCGACCTCGAGAGACAAAGGAGGTCTCACTTCAGACTTTGTAACACCACTATAACTTGGTCTAAGGTTATGTCTCTATGTGTCAAATGTGTAACGACAAGGTTAAAACAACATAGTGTTATGTGGTTAGTGATTCTAAAGTTATAAGAAGTTAGTAAATTATGAAAATGACATGTTGTGAGTTATTGAGAATAAGGTTTAGTAAATAAGTATTATGAAGGTTAACACTTGAACTTTCTGATATTTATCTAGTAGCATAAGACTTGTACTAAATTAACAAGTTTAGCTATAATGGGTGTTATTTTGGAAGTAGATGTTAACATGTCTAATAGATATTGTGATTGCACAAAAATGTGTAGGATATTGGAGTACGTGAATGGTAATTATATAGCTTACGCAAGAGGCAAGTCCCCTAACCTTTGCTACTTTATTATTCAGCAAGGTTACTTTTCACTATTACGTTATACTTATGCAAATTCTCTAACCCTAACCTCTTGTTTAACGATTTATTGTCATGCGAATTCTTTAACTCTCATTTAATTGTTGAACAAGTTAGTTAATCTTTATTTCAAACGAGATTACCTTGTTTATTCAAAGTCAGTAATGTTGTTTATTCAGTTACTATTAACTATTGTTTGATCTTCGTTCTCCAATATCATTGTACTATCTTACATTGTTATACCGAACTCTAAGTTGTCTAACGATTTTTACCAATTCAACTAATCCTTAGTTGATGAATGTTCTAAACTCTAAATTTCCCTTAAAGTCAACCCAAACCAAACTTCCTTTGGTTTGCATTTGTACTCACACAAATTTTGAAAGCATGTTGTCGATGAAAACATTTGTTCAATTTAGAAATTGTTAATACTCTAGTTCTTATTGATTCATCGATATACCTTGTTCATAAAGATATTATAATCATACTCTTGAATTGTTATTTGTTTCTATCTGATTCAACCAGTACTTGGTTGATGAGCATTCTAAAGATCTAGAATTCCTTGAAAGCTAATTCCTAACCAAACTTCATTTGGTTCTGAACCTGATGATCTAAGCTGAGATGAACAACCCTATTGTTAGGGGATTATTTTAGAAATATGCAATAGCGTTAAAATGTTTGCGCAATACATAGTACAAAGGGCTGATCACCTGGAGTACGGAATGATGGTCCATATAGTCGTTTAGACTGTTAAAGGTTACAGTAGAAACACCTATTAACCTAGGACAAAGATGATGATTATAGTCTTTTAAACTATTAAAGGTTAAAGTAGAAATACTTGAAAACCTAGAGTATAGTTCGTGGTCTTGTGACCCTTAGTGTATTCTTTGATGTTGATATCTATTGTTAACTTAAACTTTCATTATTCCTTTGAACTCATAGCTTTTGAATTAAAGTTTATTGTTCCGGTAAGAGAATTTTACCATTGAAAGTTCAGTTATTGTCATTCATAAAATGTTATTATATATTATTCTTCTTGTGAGCAATTGTTTGCTCACTATTGCACCAAACAATGCAGATGAAGTTAAGAAGTTTGAAGAACTTTCTTCAAGCAAGGGCAAAGACAAAGTGCTCGATTAGACGACGATGTTTAATTTACCTTTTATTTATGAAGTTTATGTAATAAATTTGATTATGGATATGTTTTCATTTTCTGCTGATGATTGTAATAAAGGTTAGATGACCTGGGATTTATCTTGAGATTATGTAACCCTTGATGGGAGATTTATTATTTAAGCTTTTGAGTTTAATTATATTTTTTGTTTATGGGTAGTTAGTTATAATTATTTGGACAGTAAACACCAAATCTGTGGAATTGAAGTACCCGGATTTGAGGGTGTCACAATACATCATGCTCAACATGCAAACAATTTTCAGTATCTAGGTCATGAGGTCATACCAAGACACGCGGCTATTATTACATTACGGTGTCGCTACATGGCATCACCCCCATTATTGCCTAGAAACTGGACTCTAAGATCATGGCGCGAGTCCCTTTGTTATCTCTCATCATACCATGCGCTAGTTTGCGTGGGCTAAGGCTCACTTTACGCCTGCACACCGGCTAATTATCTTGATAGCGTGCATGCCATGACTCTGAGCCTCAAAATTTTTTTGACAGATTTTTCAAATGGTGAGATTCCCGAACTCGTAACTTCTTCGTTATAAGTCCGAATTGGCTCGTTCAAGAGCCTACGGTTCACAAATCACATACTCTACGTGTTCATGCAAGAATTTTATCTATCCGACTTCGTTTGCTAAAATTTCACCTATTAGTTTATTTTTAACGAAAACGATAAACGTTCGTGTACATTCATCGCTCGTTTCTTCGTTCTAAGTCGTAATCCGGCCATTTTTGAGTCTGCAACTCTATAATGCCAAATATGACTTATCTCCAGCGAAAACCAACGTTTCCGAGTTCAAACACAAAACACGACTTCCATTCCGAGAATTTCACAAATTCGACGATTATCGTCCAATCGTGTGAATTCCGGCGAAACCTCATTATTAATCATTCTAAATGGATTTTAATCAACATATAAACATTTCAAGTTACTTATTACCCCAACTTATTATCAAAGTAGGCTTTGACTTATTCTCATAAGTCAATGACTTATTTAACTTATGAACTCCAATTCTCATGCTTATGACTTATTATGAACTTAAGTCCATCTATCAATGGTCCCATAATATATTGAACATACTACCATCATATGACAAACATATTATAAGTTTTGTACAAGTTTATCAACTTATTTAGGTTTAAGTTGCTTATTCATCTTATTCGGTTTAAGTTTATTCATCAATATCTTCTTATATGTTCTTAGCATACAATCATACTTCCCTTATCACCCTATAATGATAGAGATGAATATATATTAGACAAGAGTCTTACCCTAGAAGTACTTGTACTTCTCTTCTCTTTGGAAACTAGCAAAGAAATTTTAACTTATTCTTTACTTATGTGGCTTATTCTCTTTAACCAATAAGTTACTTAACTTGAGAGGACTTGAGAGGAATTTTAATCAAGAAATCAAATGAATTGAGAGCTCTTTAATTATAGGCAACCCAAAGTTAGGGTATAATGGTCAATTAGAGATTGTACCTCCTCAATTAACCTCCTTAATTCCACATCCTTACTATTCATTACTTAACAACCAAGTCTACTTGCTAGCTACTTCTAATACTTGGTCATCACAACACTTGCTTACCACTTAAAATGTTTGCCCATCAAGACTACCCGCACTAACATGGTTTTCTCCATGGATCATAGCTAATTCATTGGGCTTGCATTACAATAGTTTGGACTCATGACATATCAAACACATGGGCTTGAGTATCACTTACTAATTGGACTTCTACCATTAAGCTAATAATCCTACAAGTCCATTACCTTTAATTAAACAACTTAACATACATACATCACATATAATTTTCATATGCTAGCTCGTATATTTATTCGTAATATACATTATTTCATTCTCCATACACTACGTCGTATTATACTTACGTTCATTACTTCGTATAATGCATACGCATCATATAATTGTAACTTTCTTTCTTTAACGCTTAATAAACCTAACGTTCCCAATTTAGGTCCGCATGCAAAATATTACATTTTCCATACTTAGATTATTAGTACATAATCCATCTCACCTTGATATTATAACGTTACGTATTTCTCGAAACTTCAAAAATAATTCTCGAGCAATAAATGGTGAATAGTGTTTTTCGTAAACTTTCTCGAAAAATTTTTATTTTTGTCTTGGAAATTCGAACACTTTAATTCATTCACGTGGTTCAAATACTACGATGTTCCGACGTTTCTAGGTTATAGAACGACAAACATCTTATTAACACATAATAATAACAAACAATATTATTTTATTCATTATTTAATTCTTTCAAGTATTTTACAAAGGATCCGAATTCCTCAGTTGTTACATTCTTCCCCCCTTATAAAGATTTTGTCCCCAGAATCTCGCCCTACATTACCCAGACAAATGAGGTTAATCCTTCTTTATCTTCTCTTCCAATTCCCACGTTACTTCTTCGGCATTGTGGTTCTTCCATAATACCTTTACCGACCATATTACCTTGTTTCGCAGAACTTGCTCTTTTCTATCGATGATTTGAATCGGCATCTCTTCGTATGTTAAATCCTTCTTGATTTGAATAGGCTCAAATTTTATCACGTGCTTATAATCCGGTTTGTAAGGACGTAGCACCGAAATATGAAATACGTTATGTATCCGCTCTAGGTCTGGAGGTAATGCTACCTTATAAGCTACCTCACCTACCCGTTCTAATACCTCAAAAGGTCCTATAAACCTTGGGCTTAGTTTTCCATTCTTTCTAAAGCGTATCTTTCCTTTCCAGGGAGATACCTTTAGAAATACGTACGAGCCTACTTCAAACTACCTATTCTCTCGATGTAAGTCTGTGTATTTCTTTTGTCTGTCTTGAGCTGCTACGAGACGCATACGTATCAACATCACCACTTCCGCTGTTTGCTGCACCAATTCTAGTCCTAGCATTCGGCGTTCTCCCACTTCATCCCAATACAATGGTGTTCGACATTTCCTTCCATACAACGCTTCGTACGACAGCATACCTATGCTTGCATTATAACTATTGTTATATGCAAACTCTACTAATCGTAGATGATCATCCCAACTACCCTTGAAATCCATGACGCAAGATCTTAACATATCTTCTAACGTCTGAATTGTCCTCTCGCTCTGTCAATCGGTTTGTGGATGATATGTCATACTCAACTTCAACTTCGTACCCAACTGCTCTTGAAGACTTCTCCAAAAGTTCAATGTGAATCGTGGGTCACTATCTGACACAATCGACACTGGTGCTCCATGTTTGGAAATAATTTCTTTAACATAAAGTGTAGCTAACTGATCTAAGTTATACTTAACTCAAATTGAAAAAAAGTGAGCTAACTTTGTCAACCGGTCCACTATTACCCAAATTGCATCATATCCCTTCTGAGTAGTAGGAAGTCCCACCACAAAGTCCATCGTGATATGCTCCCACATCCACTCCGGAATCTCCAATGACTGTAACAAGCCACTTGGTCGTTGATGTTCGGCCTTAACTTTCTGACAAATCAAGCACCTACTCACATACTCGGCTATTTCTCTCTTCATGTTCGGCCACCAAAAACTCTGTCGAAGGTCTTGATACATCTTAGTGCTACCAGGATGAATCGAGTACCTCAAACTGTGAGCCTCTTATAATACTTGCTCCTTTAATTCCGTCTCATTCGGAATCCAAATTCTTCCTTCAAATCTTAATAATCCCTCATTATTAAGACTAAACTTATTATCTTTTTCATTGGTCAACCGCTTCTGTATCTGGTCACACTCATCAGTTTTGAGTTGCACCTCCTTGACTCTCTGTACAATGGTAGATTGAATCTCCGTCGCAAACAATCTCTGATCTGTCTCACTTGGAAACTTCACCTCTATCTCCATCCTAGCCATTTGTTATTAACTCAGTTTCAGCTGTTAACATAGACAACTTCTCCCGACCCTTTTTACTTAAGGCGTTGGCCACAACATTGGCTTTTCCAGGGTGATACAGGATTTCACACTCGTAATCCTTTATCAACTCCAGCCATCTCCTTTGTCTCATATTCAACTCCTTCTGCGTGAAGATATATTTTAGACTCTTATGGTCCGTGTATATCTCACACTTTTCCCCGTAAAGATAATGTCGCCATATCTTTAAGGCAAACACTACCGTGCCCAGTTCTAGATCATGAGTAGGGTAAACTTTCTCATAATCCTTTAACTGCCTAGATGCATACGCAATGACCTTGCCATGCTGCATAAGCACGCAACCCAGTCCTTTATGTGAAGTATCGCTATAAACTACAAAATTTCCTGTGTCATCAGGTAATGACAAAACAGGCGCTTCACTCAACCTCTTCTTTAGTTCTTGAAAACTGTCTTCGCATTTCTCAGTCCATACGTACTTCATCGTCTTCCTTGTCAAGTTAGTCAACAGAGTAGCTATCTTTGAAAAATCCTGAATAAATCTCCGATAGTAACTCAATAACCCTAGGAAACTCCGCACCTCCATCGACATTTTTGGTTGTTCCCAATTCATCACGGTTTCCACCTTCGCCGGATCTACTGAAATACCCTCTTGGTCAATGACATGACCTAAAAATTGTACCCTCTCTAACCAAAATTCACACTTAGTGAACTTCGCATATAACTTCTCCTTTCTTAGTGTCTCCAACACTATTCTTAGGTGTTCAGCATGATCTTCTGGCGTCTTAGAATAGACTAGAATATCATCGATAAATACAACGACGAACATTCCAAATATTGTTTGAACACTCTGTTCATCATATCCATAAATGCAGCTGGTGCATTAGTCAACCCAAATGACATCACCAGAAACTCGTAATGCCCATAACGAGTTCTGAATGCCGTCTTTGGTATGTCTTCATTTCTAACCTTCAATTGATGATACCCCATCCTTAAATCTATTTTAGAAAAGTACTTTGCCCCTTTCAACTGATCAAAAAGATCATCGATCCTGGGTAATGGATACTTATTCTTTATTGTCAACTTGTTCATCTCTCGGTAGTCGATACAAAGCCTTAACGATCCGTCTTTCTTCTTGATAAATAGTACCGGTGCTCCCTACGGCGAAACACTTGGTTGTATGTACTTCCTGTCCAACAGTGCTTGCAACTGCACTATCAACTCCTTCATCTCCACTGGCGCCATACGATACGATGCCCTGGAAACTGGTGCCACTCTTGGCACAATATCTATTACGAACTCGGTCTCCTTATCCGATGAAAGACCCGACAATTCACTCAAAAATACATCCAGGAATTCACTCACTATAGGTATTTGTTCCATGGTTGCTCCCACTCTCTGGGTATCAACCACATGACACAAATAGCCCACACACCCCTTCCTCAATAATTTCCTAGTTTGTGTCATGGTAAGACAACACGAACGTCCCAACGATTTATTTTTCGTAAAATATTACACGGGGTTGTCTTAATGTTTTAATATTTACACATTTCTTTTGACAATCTATAATTGCCCCATGATTAATCAACCAATCTATTCTGAGAATTACGTCGAATTCTCCTAACTTTATCGGTATCAGATCTACCGATAATTTACAACCTCGAATGTCTACGCAATAACTCCTATGATTATCTTCAACATGAATTATCTCTTCGTTTGCTACCTTAATATTTAAAGGTATAGGAAATTTTTTCAGGAAGTAATCCTAATTGTCTATCAAAATCACATGCGATAAACGATCAAGTAGCACCCAAATCAAACAGCATGTATGCATTTAAGTCGTTGATCAAAATAATACCTACGACTACGTCCCTAGAGGCCATCGCATGTTGGACGGTCATTTTAAAGGTACGGGACATCGGCCTACCCGGCTGCGCTGGACCCCCAATAGTTAACTTACCACTATTGGCACCCTTATTCCCGTCCGTCCCCTTCTTTAGGCAGTTCTTTGCCATGTGGTTAGTTGACCCACACACAAAGAATCCATGGTTTTTCTTCGGACTCGGACAGGAGGGGCCGGACAGTTAGGCACAATGTGCCCCTCCTGTCCGCAGTTATAACACACGACCTTACCTTTGAGACAGACTCCTAAGTGAGTCTTCCCACAGGTTTTGCAGGCCTCCATCCTCCTCTTCGGGTCTCCTTGTTTCACTCTGATATTCCCAGAGCTAACTACCTTCCTCTTATAACCTTCGCCACTCCCGCTGGCACCCTCGTTCTTTACTCCCCCATCCACATTCCCCTTGTTTTTCTTGTCCTTGTTGTATTGGCTCAACGCCTCACTACCACCTTCGACAATTATTTCCTTCTATAAAATGATTCCAAAGGAAGTACTTTGGAACACATAAATGCAGTTATAGAGCCAAGGTTTTAAGCCCTGCTCAAACTGTAGTGCCTTCCTAACCTTGGTGTCCAATTGGTGTGGAGTAAACCTTTCCAGTTCATTAAACTTGGCAGCGTATTGGGGAACCAACATGTCCCCTTATTCCAAATCTAGAAACCGCATCTCCATCCTTCCCCGCATGCTCGTGGGAAAGTAGTTCTCGTAGAATATTTCCTTGAACCTCACCCACGTTAAAGTTTCTATTCTGGCCCTAGCCTGATTGGCCTCCCACCAAAAGTTGGCCTCTCCCTTCATCATGTAGGTTGCAAAGGCAACCTTCTGGGCCTCATCAACATTTTCTATCAAAAATGCTTTCTTGATTTTCCTTACCCATGTTTGGGCTTCGATAGGGCACGTAGTTCCTTTGAACTCCAGCGGACCCACACTCTTAAAGTCCTTAAACATAGTAGCTCGTACTACACCAGGATTTACGGGGATGTTAGCCCCAATTCTATTAAATGCTGCGTTTAATAGATTTACGAACTCCTGCATGGGATTAACCGGACCTCCCTCCGGTTGGTTTGTGTTTTTACCCTGATTACGTGGTATTCTTCTTGGCGGCATTTTGTTGTTACAATAAACACATATTTTGTTATTATCCATTTCTTGTCAGTTAGTTATTATTTAATTTTAAACAATAACTTAAACATTTCTTACTCAACATTTTGCGAAAAGACTTATATTGATTCATTATAGTATAATACTACATCGGTTACATTACATAGCTTAAGCTGAATACATTACTTTCCCGTAATTACTTTCCAAAAATTGGGATTTACAAAAGACTACCCTTGATTATACAAAAGAGGGTTTTACGTCACTACTAGATACAAAAATATGTACATATCTAACTACTCTAACCACTATTAGATCACATTTTCCTTAAGGCATTTTCAAAATCCACCTTGACAAGACCGACGATAATATCACGGCTGATAGTATGTCGCGCCTACCCTGTCTCTACGGGATAACTAGCTACTTGCAGTTGGAAATCCTCATGAGAACTCCTATGGATATAGGACATTCTCCCTATCTTCTGTTTCTTGGTCTTTAGCTCCCCCCTGAGCTCAAAGACCTCCTGTTTCAGCTCATGGACCTTGTCCTTAGCCAAAACTCTTTCATCATGCTCATGTTCCCACATGGACTCCACGTCCGTCTTGTCTTCTATAACCACTTGGAGCTCTGCCTTCAGCTCCTTAACCTCCTGACAGTAGTGGATGTTCCTATCTAGTACTTGTAGACACTTGAAATTTTCTGTACTACTGTCACTAACATTGCAGGAGGACAAATTCGTCTTTTAAGAGGGAACCCTGAAAGACAATCCATATATATACCGGATACTACCGGAAGTTCAGCATCAACCCCAGATCACACTCTGGGAGTAACAATTCCAACCTCGGATATAACCCCGAGGCATGCAGATCCAATACCGGACACACAACGGAGAAGACCGATTAATCTCGGAGATAACCCCGAGGTATCCAGTCTCTGTCCCAACCAAGGGAATAGCCACCAACCTTGGTGATAACCCCAAGGAATGCAGTTTCGACGATAACCCCAGAAATACTTGTTTCAAATGCGACCAGATTCAATCTCAGCGCTCACAACGAGATATATTGTACCAACCCGACGATAACATCGGGAAGACAGACACACCTCAAAGATGACAATGAGGACCTTCCACAAATTACAGCAGTCCAATCTCAGTGAAGCCTGAGCAACGTCTGCTTTATCAGCCCAGTCCGGCGATAACACCGGTGAGGGACAACATAGTCATCTCGCCAACACAATGCCATGCCACGTCGTCTCAACATCTCTACGCAACGATGTCCCACAAGACTAACCAATCTCGAGTGACTATTGTGCGGGGTAACGGATGAAAGTTGAAGCTTGAAGACCAGAGGGCATCGTCCCATCTTCAATGACTTCGTACAAACTCTAATCCCAATCCATCGTACAACTCTCGATAACGGCGGTCCAAAATAGTTCCTGTATACCTTAAACGGATGCCCGGATTGCACTTCTTAAAGTTCGAGTGGACATTACAGTGCCCGAGTGCACGTACTTTGAGATGACCCGACCCGAAAAACTCGGGCCCACCCAGGTTGCCTCTGGTACACCTGCGGCCCAGCTGCAGGTACACCTACGGCTAAATCGTCTATAAATAGAGGGCTTGGGCTGCCCATTTTGCAAGAGAAAATTGCTAGGAAGCCCTGCCCAATTTGCTCTGCACTCACCCCATGTAGTGTACTTTCTCATTTTAAACACATGTGAGCTCATATATAGCCTCTTTTGTACCTACAAAAGCCAGTGTTTACCCACTCTAAAGATATAGAAGTCTTCTTTGGCAGTCAACTGTAAGCCTTCTCACACACTTTAGAGTCTTTCTCTTCATCTCTGCACACACCCTTCTTCACGTTGAGAGTCATGTTACGCTAATTTGCCCGGACTTTGGTCCGCGGTTTTGTTTCAGCTTGTATATATATATATATATATTGACTAACATTATCGAGTTATGCCTCGATTGAGCCTGACTTTGATGCAGTGCGTTTTGCTTTTTCTATATATATATTTATATATATGAATCGTAATGTCGAACTTTGTTCGATGAGCCTGAGACTTCATGATGCGTATGCGTTCGCTTTAATATATATATACTTATATATATTAACGTGTGTGACGGACTCTTCGATGAGCCCGGATTTTACATTCTATGCGTTTATTAAACTTATATATATATATATATATATATATATATATATATATATATATTCGCCATGCCTAGAGTTTCCTTCGTGGCAGTTGATCGCTTTTACAGCTTTATTTACATTTCGTCCCGCCTTGAGTTTCCTTTGTGGTGGTTGTCAGTATTTGACTTTATTTACGCTTTAATTCTCTTTGAAGTTTCCACTGTGGCGGTTGATAGCTTTTAATGACTTTTATTTACATTTATGATCCCCATGGAGGTGCTTCTTGTTTGGTGATCATGTCTCAGATATATATATTTATTGCTTTTATATATATACCGCCATCGCTTTCATACAAATTGCAGTATCATGTGCACCTAGGAATCATGTGATCACAGATTCAGCCCATTGGATCTAGATTCAGTTCCCGTGATGGACATTTTCACCTTTAAGCAGCTTGTAAATTATTCTGCGGTGTATGAATTTCCTTAGATGGTTTCCCCACCCATGAGGAAGTCAAAGATTATTTTGTACATTATTTTCGCATTTGGATGCCTCAGATCTCAGAAAATAAAATCAATCAATTCAACACTTAATAAAATGGGATTGTAAAAGGTCTCAATTACTATTGAGCATCAGGGTTTGAAAAACCTCTTTTATAAAACATCACTGCCATATCTTGCTTAAAATTGAATTTTTACATAAATTCAAACTAGGTGCGAACGAGGCCTCGCACTACTTCCAAATAACAGCACATTGACCCACACACACACACACACATTTAGATAATAGTTTCTTGAAAAGAGGCGGTCACCGTGGTAACACGAATGTCGGGGGGTGCCTAACACCTTCCCTCCGCATAACCAAGTCCCCAGACCCTAATGAATCTCGATTTCACCGACCCATATAGCAGTGTCACATCACCGGGTCAATGTGCAAATCTTTTCTCGGTTGTGTTGGTACAACCATTTAAAAAACCAACCGGTGACTCTTAACAGTCCATCGTCGACATTATACATGTCGGACCTTTTTCACTTGTTTTTTCAAACAAATCTCACCTAAAATGAGAACACTAAAGAACAAGTAACGGAAAGGGACATCTAAAAATCCCGACGTCGACAGGTGGCGACTCTGCTGGGGATGCTAGTAAGAGTACTTAAGCCGCTATTACAATCTTTTCAAAACTATTATATGCTTGTGTGTGGATGTTGCATTTATATTTTGATAAATGTGTACGAATGCATTTCTTTATTGCACTTAGTGCTTCGCACCATAACTGTTTGTGATATTAGTGCTTCGCACCATAACTGTTTGTGATATTAGTGCTTCGCACCATATCTGCTTGTGATATTAGTGCTTCGCACATGTCAACATTTTCATACGGTGAGACGCGATGTATATGAATGTATGTTGTGTGGTCCCTCCACCGTGAGAGGCTATTCCGCTCGGTGTTTGATTACTTTGGACTCGTGAGAAGACTAATTCTCCGAGGCTCGGAAAGGCACCACCCAAATTCGCTCCAGCTTGAAAGACCCTGATTAACTACCCGTTAAGTAGATTGCGATGACTTGGGAACCTTCATGCCAAAAAGCCACGAGAGTAACCTAAGATAGGTCAGCCTCTGATAAACCCAAAATGGAGGAAAGTCTCTTCATGCTCTCATTTCAATTACTTGTAAACATAATTACTTGTAATTACATTCCATATATATCTCCATGTAATGAGAAATATGAAGAAATTTGTACACATACATATTTTTAATGCTACAAACAGCTAACATCTATTTTGCAGGATAAAATTCCTAAAATGGAGACATCACATAGCATGTTATTATACACATTCCCTAAAGACTAAACTATGCAAGTCTTTCACAGGGAACCAATCGGACCTACTACCCGTTCAAAGTCCAAATAGGCAACAGGCCTACAGTCAATCATGTCGTCATCCGACCAGACTGAACTTAATCCAATTTCTTGCAAGGAATTCGACGGATTAAGCAAATAAATTACAGATTTGGCTGTTCTACTTAAAGAATTACACCAGTCTAATCAGGGTCCCAAAATACCCATACATGTTGAATCCTCCACACAAGGAGGAACCCAGGTCATTACAATACCTGAACTGTAGTTGGATACGACCAACAAAACTCATGATGTCATTTATCCCACCGGGAGATCCGGACAATCGGTGATATCAAAAAGAAAGTCCTCCAAATGGAAGAGACCCTTCGTGCTATTAAAGGAATTGGAACACACGGGAGTGTTTCATATGCTTCTCTTTGCATTTTTCCTGGTGTTCATTATTCAGAAAAATTTATAACTCCCGACTTTGAAAAATATGACGGGTTAGGAGATCCTTACACACATTTAAAGGTGTTTATTGGAGAACTTGAATCTTATACAGAGGACGAAAATCTTAGAATGCAATTGTTCCAAAAGAGTCTAACTAGAGAAGCCCGTTTATGGAACACAAGATTAGACAATTCGAAGATCCATAGCTGGGAAGAACTGGCACACGTTTTCCTCACTCAATACAGCTTTCAAACTCAGATGGATCCTGATCGGTATCAACTTACCAAGATCAAGAAACAGTCTAACGAGTCTTTCAGAGAGTATGCTCAGAGGTTGAGATGCCTGGCTGCCCAAGTTAGTCCTTCCATGACAGAATCAGAGATGGTCATAAATTTTATAGATATATAAGAAGCTCCGTTCTATGAAAGAGTTTTAGCCGGCATTGGCAAACCATTTTCTGAAATGGTCAAACATGGGGAGATGGTTTGAGATGGGATTGAAGTCCAAAAAATTCAAGACCTAGTCGCACTCAAAGTCATTATTTATCATATCCAAATCCGTAAATTATGGAAACAACCCCCGTATGGTCCATAAAAAGATAGAGGAAGATGTTTTCCTGATTCTACATGGTCAAAAAGGTAATCAAAACATGCCTATTCAAAGGAGAAACTACACTCCCTTTCCAGCACAGTCTACGAACCCTCCAATACCAAAAGGTGGAGAAGTCAAACGCCCTCGAGTGTTTACACCCTTAGGGGATACCCTTGAGAACATTCTCACTCTTCTGACAACACATAAGAAAATTACACATCTTTTTCCACCAACCAAATTTCTAATGGATGTGGTTTCAATGTCGCTTTGAAATGTGCTTATCATGTCGGGGCACCTGGACATGATACTCAGGATTGTTGGGCCTTGAAACACAAGATCCAGGACCTGATAGACAATGGGGAAATTGTGGTCACCAAACCAGATCAGCCTCACGTTCAAGATAACCCTCTTCCTCAACACAAAGATGAAGAGGTTAACATGATAAATTAGAGTAATGGACAGAATTCCAATTTCAACTGTGAATCCTCCCAGACCCTCAAAGACGGTGATGACAAATGGGATTATGCCAAGTTTCAGTTCACAATGGAATGAAAGATAAAATCTTTAGGCAAACAAATTGAACAATTGGTAGAATTGGTGACTTATCAGCATCAAATTACACGTCAATTAATCAGCCAGGAGCATGCCAGTCTCCTACCTCTTGTCATGAATATTCCCTCGTCACTTTTAGAAAATTAAATGCTGGAAGACAAAGTGACAAAGAGAGCAAGTGCCAAAGCCCGTCGGGATTTTTCCAACAAAAGGGAATTCACCTATTTGGGCCAACCTATGGAGGAAATCCTTCATATGTTAATCAATGAAGGAAGGATTAGTTCCTTTCTACCTCAAATTAACCCCCATTCAGGATGGTATAACTCTGATGGAGCATGTCAATATCACTCCCAATCTCGCAGTCACAGTACAGAAGAATGCTTGGCACTCCGCCACTTTATCCAAAATCTAATTGACAGTGGTGTCATGCACTTAGCGAATTTACGATACGTGTGTACGCGTGTAAGTGAGAATACAGGTCCTACTAAGTGGAAGAGTGTGGTAGTAGTCATATCCACTGAAGCTAATGGGATTAATCAATCACTCACAACACCAACAATTCAACTCAAGGGAAGCAATAATCATTTGAAAGTGGTCACTCCCGAGCCAATCAACTTGTCGTACAGAGCACAATATCCTATTGTTAGCTTGCGCAAAGTTCCATGGAATTATGGAGAAGGTGAAGGATCCACCTCACATACAACTGCTACAGTGTCGAAAGAAAATCCACTATATCTTCCCCCACGGGTGATGAGGTCCACCACCAAATCAAAGGGGAAAATACTCATGGAGAAAATTGAAAAATTCCTCCGCACTTTGGGTCATAACGAAGTCACAGTGGTTTTAAGATTAAAAGAAGCTCCATAATAAATATCAATTTTGGACTTGGTCCTAACTTTCAAGAATCACCGGAAGGTCTTGTTGAAGGTTTTAGAAGAAGCCTATCTGCCGACATCAGTTGATACGGAAAAATTTCAACATATGATTGATCTTATTTTCAACAACAATGTGATATCCCTCACTGATGATGACATACTACCCAAAGGGACCGGTCATTGCAAGCCGTTGCATATTGCAGTCTTGTCCTCCGGATACATGTTAGCTGGAGTCTTGATAGATGGAGGTTACTCACTAAATATTTGTCCATACGCTACCTTGGTGAAGATGAATATCAATCTCAACAGAATTCGGAGTAGACATACTATCATCAAAGCTTTTGATGGAGCCCGCCGTAATTCGGTCGGAGTAATTGAGCTGCCAATCAAAATTGGCCCTCATACATTCTACGTATCCTTCCATGTGCTCAAGATAGATTCAGGATACAACCTGCTCTTGGCACGACCATGGATTCATATGGCTAGGGCAGTCCCCTCCACTCTTCACCAACAGTTGAAATACATTATCAATAATAGCCTGGTCATGGTCAATGCTGAACCAGAGATTCCTCAGCACGGAGACATACCATTCATCAATGCCAATGCAGATGTGGAACTGGTCAGTTTCATGGTTTGGAAATAAGCAATACCCAATACCATGCTATTGGAACACCATTGCCCGAACCCAAGATTTCTGTCGAGGTAATGTCGGCTACTCAAGAAATGATGTCATTGAGTCATAAACTGGGACAAGAGCTGGGTAAAGATTTCCAGGGTATCAAGTACCCAATTCGATTAACCAAGCAAACTGAAATAGTTAGGCTAGGATATTCTGCCATTTCTAGTCACAGGAATCCTCATAAGCATTAGCAAATTCCTTCAGCTTCAACCATGCGGCGTTTATCTTCGCCTTCAAACTTTGAGTCCGCACAACCTCCTGTAAAGGTGCCAGCCAATGTAATGTCTATGTTATTTCCCAAGCCGGTACCGGTGAAGGAGAAATAAGTCTTTGTTCTAAATCCCGCAGTGGAAGAAGAGGAACAAAGAATCAAGCAAGACGTCATCCGAATGATGTCAGGCATACGCATCATCGTTCATGATGAACATACCAATATATACACCCCAGACAATGATTTCCCGGACATAATGGCCATCATTCAGGACACGGAGGATGATGGCAATCCCTCCATCACTGCAGTCCACCTGGACTTTGCCCTTGCCAATTGGAACAACATTCCTTGCATTGGTCGACAAGGGTAAAATGGGTAGAACTCTTTCTGCCCTGTAGATATAATAACTGCTTACTTTACTGTACAGTACTAGAAGTTTATTTTGCCAGTATATGCTAACACTGTGTATGATCAATACATTTCATATATACTAAATGAAAGCATATTTTGTTTCAGGACTCTGAATTTAGATGTGCTCAGATTACGACATTTGCGCTCTCTTCTCCACAAGGATTATACCTTTGATGTAGAGATGAATTCAGCCTTGATGGATATACAGGATGACATTGAGGTGTCTTAGGAAATTCAAGAATGGGTCAAAGATAAACCTAAATCCGACCTTGATCAAACCACTTCTTTCAATCTCGAAACCTTATAAGGCCCTAAGTTAATCTAGATTAGTTCAGACCTTACCCCGGACCAACAGAATGACATGGTTACGCTACTAACCCAATTCTAGGATGTGTTTGCATGGTCTCATGAAGACATGGTGGGTTTGTCCACTAACATTGTCCTTTATCTCCTTTCCATTAAAGAGGGATTTAAGCCAGTCAAGCAAAAGTTCAGGCGATTGAAACCTGAGTGGAGTTTAAAGGTGAAAGAAGAAATTGTGAAACAATTTCAAGCTGGAATCATCATGATGTCTACATATCCTAAGTGGATATCCAACATTGTGCCCATGCCTAAACCTGGAGGGAAGGTGCGAGTTTGCGTGGATTATCGGGACTTGAACAAAGCTTACTTAAAAGATAGCTTTCCCGTGCTATTTATCCACATTCTTATTGACAATATTGCGCAATACGACATGTACTCCCTCGCTGATTGCTTTGCGGGGTATCATTAGATCATGGTTGCTGAGGAAGATCGTGAGAAAACTGCTTTCATCACGCCTTGAGGAACATTTTGCTATAGATGGTTGTCATTCGGCCTCATCAATGCCGAAGCCACCTATCAGCGAGTTATGATGGCTCTTTTCCATGACTTAATGCACAAAGAGATCGAGATCTACGTGGATGACATCATTGTCAAATCCCGGAAGGAGGATGACCATATAGACCATCTCAAGAAGTTGTTCAACAGGTTGTGTAAGTACAACTTGAAGTTGAATCCAGCTAAATGTGCCTTTGGTGTTAAATCAGGCAAATTGCTAGGATTTCTTGTCAGCCACAAAGGGATTGAGCTGGATCCTGCCAAAATCCAAGCCATCACGGAAATTCCTATTCCTCAGACAGAGAAGGAAATACGGGGATTTTTGGGAAGAATCAACTTCATTAGCAGGTTTATCTCCCAACTCACAGCAACCTGTGAGCCAATCTTCAAGCTATTAAGGAAGAACTCCTCCATGAAATGGAATGATGAGTTTCAAAATGCCTTCCTCACAATCAAGAAACAGCTAGTCAAAGCTCCCGTTTTGGTACCACCCAGGGATGATGTTCCCCTGTTCATATACTTGTCCATAAGTGACAATGCCATGGGCTGCATGCTGGGACAGAAGGATGATAGAGGCTAAGAACGAGCTATCTATTACCTCAGCAAAAGATTCAGCAGCAGTGAACACAAGTACACTCTGATCGAAAATACGTGTTGTGCTTTAGCATGGGCTTCCATGAGGTTACAACATTACCTCCATGGTCACACAACCCATCTCTTATCCCGCGTGGATCCTCTCAAGTACGTGTTCAACAAACCCATGTTAAATTGCCGGCTGTCCAGATGGCAGTTGATCCTATAATAATTTGACATCGTATATGTGACTCAAAAGTCCATCAAAGGTCAAGGAATTGCGGATCAACTGGCCGCCGCACCTTCAGGGGATTTCAAACCCTTGGAAACATATTTCACCTATGAAGGAGTAATGACAGTGCAGCAACACCATCAGTACGATACGCGCCAATCATTGAAGATGTATTTTGATGGAGCTGTTAATATGGAAGGTTCTGGAGCTGGAGAAATTCTAGTATCTGGTACGGGGGAGCAGTATCCCGTCGCCATCAAATTGCAGTTTATCAACACCAACAATACGACCGAGTATGAAGGTCGTGTCATGGGGCTAAAACTTGCTCTTCCATTAGCATCGAAGTGTTAATCGCTTTGAGATTCGAGTTGGTAATCGCACAATCCACCTAATCTATCAAACCAAGGAACTACATTTGCTGCCTTACCATCGGCAGGTTTTGAAGATGGCTTTGGAGTTAGAAGAAATCTCCTTTCTACACATTCCTTGTAATAGGAATGACTTCGCGGACGCGTTAGCAACTTTGGCCTCCTTGATTCGCATATCAGACAAGGAACATTTGCCAAGCATCACAATTTCCCTGCACAAGGCCCCAGCCTATGGGAATTACGTTGGAGAAGTATCGGATGAGCTACCTCCAATCCAACATCCTTGGTATCAGCATATCAAGTTATATATACGAGATGGATCTACACCCGCGGAAGCGATCCTGACTGAGAAAAGGCGGATCCATCGACTTGCTATGAAATTCTACCTGAGTGGAGATGCGCTCTACAAAAGAGATACAGGAATAGGTCTCCTCAGATGTTTAGACAAAGATCAAGTCCAAAGGCTTATGGATGAAATCCATGGCGGAGTATGTGGCCCCCAATGAGTGGCCCCCTCCTTGTCAAGAAGGTCCTCTGGACAGGACATTATTGGCTATCTCTTAAATCTGATTGCAATGACCACGTCAGGAGATTCTATCAGTGCCAAATTCATGGGAATGCTATACATGCCCCTCCACGGGAACTCCACAATATGAGTTCACCTTAGCCCTTCTCAATGTGGGGAATGGACGTTATTAGGCCCATTGAGCCTAAAGCCAGTAATGGTCATCGGTTTATCTTCACCATGATCGACTACTTTACTAAGTGGGTAGAAGCAGCCTCTTTCCCCAGGGTTACTAAAGATATTATCATTGCTTTCATCAGAAACAATGTCGTTTGTCGATATGGACAACCAGACGTGATTGTGTAAGACAATGCCAAGAACTTCAACAACAAAATGATGGAGGAATTATGCATTAAATTCCACATCAAACATCTTAACTCTGTAATCTATCGTTCGAAGATGAACGGTGCTGTTGAAGCGGCTAACAAGAACATCAAGAAGATTATGCAAAAAATGTCCGCTAACCACAAATATTGGTCTGACCTATTGCCTCTTACCCTGTTAGCCTACAGAACCTCAATGCGTACTTCCACTGGGGCAACCCCCTAACGCATTAACCTATGGGATGGAATCAGTACTCCCCATAGAAGTTAAAATGGAAACCCTCAGAGTGTTGATAGATGCTCAGCTGGATGAAGACCAATGGGTACAAGACAGGTATCACCAATTGTCTATAATAGACAAAAGTCTAACCGCGACTATCTTTCATGGTCAGTTATATCAACAAAGGATCGCCAGATCCTACAACAAAAAAGTCCGGCTACGGTAGTTTAAACAACATGACTTGGTTTTGAAGAAGATCCTTGACAACCAAGATCAATCTAAGGGAAACTTCGCTCCTAACTGGGAAGGCCCGTTTGTTGTCAAAGAGGTATTGACAGGAGGCGCTCTCAGATTACAAGAAATGGACGGCGATGAATTTCTACAACTCATCAACTCAGACACCATGAAATGGTACTATGTCTGATGTTGCCATCAAACAAACACCCTGGTGTTGGACCATTAGATCACCAGTCATTCAGGTTCTTTAACCCTTTACCACCTACAACTTTTCTACACTTTTTCGCTCAGGGAAACATACTTTTCAAGCCAGCAGCCTGGCTCTCCTTTGCGTTTCTACGACTTAGGTCATCCCACCGCTGATTGAACCTCTCGCACTTGCAGTTTGGCTACCCATACATGGGATCAAACTTCTCATACCTGCAGTTTATCCTCAACCTAGGATTAAACTTTTTCCTCCCTGCACTCTGACCTACACATGGGACTACGTTTTTCATCTCGCCCTGAGGGGCGAACTACGTCGACCTGATCTCCTCTTCAATAGGAGTACGTAGGCAACCATTTCATATGGCCCGGTCGCAATAAAACAAAAAAAACAAAAACATTTCTACCCTTACAAAAACAAAAACAACAAAAACATTACTACACCATTTCTACCATATACAGCATTGAACCTCTTACACCAGGTTCGAACTATGCAGACCTGATCTCCTCTTCAATAGGAGTACGTAGGCAGCTATTCATGGTTCGGTCTCACCCTCTACCAAAACACAAACCCTTGTCAGTTGGTACTAGGATCATCCTTCAATCCACTACATTTCATTGGCTTCAGACCAAAGGGATGGAATTACCTGAACTCCTCCCAAATAGGAGATTCGGCGACCATCTAAGCTGCGGTCATACCTTGAAGAGCAACACCAATCCATAAGAGATGGAATTAACAAGGCTTCTCCTAAATAGAAGTACTGGCGAACATCTGTGGTGCGGTCAATCTCAGAGAGGAAAGCCACACTCCTCTCCACATTTCCATACAGAAACCAGTCCCAAGACACCAAAGATGGTAGGGATACATAAAGATCAATGATCCATTCTAAACTATCTAGAGACAACTCAATGTCCATCCACCCAGGAGGAATTCAGAATACATCAAGATCACAAGCCCTGAAGCAGCAAGCAAAATATCAAACAAGTATTCAAGCATATCTAAAAGGGAAGTGATCAAAAATATATTTCCCTGCCATATATATAATGTTGTTTGATATACACAATGTAAATTGTACATGACAAAATGGTTAAGCTAGTCTGTGTAGGTAAATACAAGTCCATCTACAAGTCAGGATATATGCGAGCTAACAAGCCTAACATGACATCCCTCTCATAAGATGGAGGTGAAGCTGTGGTCTCCTGTACGAGAATATCCACACGACCCAACAGATCTGCAGCCATCTGCATGGTGACCATATGATCATCAATGTAAGCGCTTATCTCTGCGATCATGTCAGTGGTAAGGGACCTCACTGCAGTACTATCTATGATGGCTACATCCCGGGCAGATATGGCACTATCCCGCTCAACTATCATTGCATCTCTGGCTGATCTAGCCTCATCCCGCTCAACAACAACAATATCTCTGCGAGCTAATTCCTCGTCTCTCTCTGATAGAGCTGCGTCTCTCCCATCAAGGGAAGTCAACATCATACATCGAGCCTGATCACTCTCAACGGTCATCAGATGAAGACTTTGCTCTAAGTATTGTGCTGAGTGCTGAATCACAACAGTACTGGTACTAGGAGAATCCAGAAGAAATGTTGGCAACCTAGCACCTGGCTCCTCTTCGATGTAGGAATCGATGTCCTCCATGGGCTCTACATCATCGGACTAGCTATCCGGTACTGTAGATACTGCTGCAGCCGATAAAATCTATGTCTCCATTCATGCAGAATACTCTGCAGAACAACCCGGATGGCTCACGGAAAAAGCAGCTATCTCACGCTGATCCCAACAAGCATATACACAGGATCGGTCCTCTGCTAAAAGATATCGAGAAGCTGAACGCTGACCTATCGCCCCCTCGAAAGGATAAAAATCCTGAAACTGGTCAAACTTCGACATCACGGCCAGTGGGTGGTAAGTAGTCACGCCCCTCAAACCAGCCAGAGGGAGGTAATCCATGCCCGGAGCATGAGGAATGAGGCTGTATGGTGAGCTAAGCCCCGAACACGGCAATATACTAAAAGGATCTCTCATATCTGCCAAAAATATGGACCAGGACAGAGCATCTATACACTCTGATGGTTGAAAGGAGTATGACATAGCTACATCATGGGTGAACCAATACCCATGCCGTCTAAGAGTGCCGATCGGTCTCAAATGTGACATAAACCACACATACAGCATGACCGAACTACCCGTGAACACTCATGTCGGATAAGTGCAGCAGTAGGATGCTGACCGCAGGGTCTCTACTACAATCATAGGTACAATGGTACAACCCTCCCTAACAGCTCTACTGCTATGATGACTCCGATGTCTATCTCATCCATATACCTTGGCATATAGACATACGACAGTACGCACAACAACAGTACATCAACCCTAGCCAAATGCCAATGATCCTCCGGTGCGGTGAAATCCCCAGAATGTCGTGAATAGCTATCCTCCGAGCCAAATATGTCATACAGAAAACGCTGGGATATCACGTGGCTAGATGTCAGCTCATCTTGTACTACTCTGCGCCGCAATCCAGTGAGAGTCATGAATCGTCTACTCATGTCTCCCAAAGCCAGGTGCACGCAAGGTCTGTCTAAAGGCAACATCGTCAATCGTGCATACTCCTGTCTGGTGGTGACATGCTATCATACCACGATCGCATACCCAATACCACCACTGACGGTGGGGTATGATCTATACTGACTAATCGTCAAGAAGACATCTGCGTGGTGTGTCATAAGACCATCATCCAGGTCAATGCCAATATCTCTGACAATAATACATACATATGCATAACATGATACATGCATAGCAAATAATGGATGGCAATATGATATAGGGAATGGAAAAAACTGTATATACATTCATAAGTATATCATCATCTAATACATCATCTCTGTACAGCTACAAATACAGGGAAATGGGGCACAGACGCCCTACTACTAACAGAGGCCTATCAAAAGATATAGCGAGAATGGGGCACAGCCACCCAATATCTAACAGAGGCCTATCAAAAGATATAACCAGAATACACATCAGAAGAAGACCAAGGTGTCGATGTCCACATCATCAATCTTATCCACCTGATGTAACTCCTCCTGAGTCACTGGATCTCTATCAACAGGGATGTCAGACCTATAAAGAGGAAGATGCGCCGGCAAAACTGAATGGGTCATCTGAGGGGCCAGCGCCTGAGCCGAAAGGAACAAATGAAGCCGCCTCTGCCGGATCTCTGCCCAAATGCTGGATAAATATATGTGCATGGTCCAACTGCCGAGTCAGACTATCAATCTGTGTCATATGAGTCGGATCTTGGACACAAGCTATCCAATTCGTCATCATCACGGATCCTGGAACCATATCCCCCATAAACTGTATGGAGCGGGACTGGGCTCCAATAGTGCGAGGAGACCACCACCGCTGGAACATCTCCTGGGTACATGGACCCCCTGACAATGCAAAACTGTCAACCCCTAACAATGGGATGTTAGTGACGGGTGACTGTAATACAGGCCAATGACGCCTGACAAGAGGCAAGATCGGCATGTGAATCTCCCCTGTGGTGCTCCTAAATACATGCACACCTAAATAGAGCCCCACCCCTTCGGCTCGGTCCAGTTCAAATTGTAAAGGAGTTCTTGCAGACTAGAAAGGTCAAATCAAGAATAAAAACGCCACGCGATTGAGCAAAATAGCATATAATCCTAGTCTTCTCAGATGAAACTTTGAGTCTGTACATCACTCATTGGTAGTCACCTGAACACGAGGTATACCCTATCAATGATCTAATTTGTCACAAATCACATCCGACAATACCTTGTACAGGTCTGATGCCGCCAACTCTGGTTTATTACCCTAAATAGGTCCCCGACGAGGGTTACAACGTAGATCCCTGGTGGGGGTTACAACGCATGCTCATCCATTGACACACAAATTAGCGAAGGTCAAGCAACCTTGACATCATGATAACCGTTGGAAGCAAACCCAACAGAGCATCGGAAACCATCCGATGACCAGCCGCTGCTACACACATCAGCGATGGTTACAACGTGAAGCCCCGGCAGGGGATTATAATGTACATTCAAGCCGTTGACACACATATCAATGAAGGTCAAGTAGCCTTGACGTTATCTCAGCCAATAGCGATTAAACCTATCAGAGCTCTAGAGCTATTCGAGGATTGCATGCTCGATTACTCATATTCCCCAGTGGATCCCCGGTGGGGGTCACAACGCAATGTTCCATTGATTCACACGTCAACGGAGGTCAAGCAACCTTGACAATCTACCCACAGAGTATCAGCCGTTGATTCACACGTCAATGAAGGTCAAGCAACCTTGACAGTATATCCCACAAGATTTTTCAGCCGTTGATTCACATGTCGGTGAAGTACACATCAACGAAGGTCAGGCATCCCTGACAACATTTGATGTTGGAAGTAAATCCGATAGAATCTTTACATGTCCTGGTGATACCAACCAGGAAAAGTCAATGTTATCAAGGAGGATTGAAGATGGAATATGTTATACACATCCTCAAACAGACCAAGCTTTATTCCCACAGATCTCTTACACTTAAGAGGTACATATCCGGGATCAAGTCATTACCAAGAACACATAAATTTGGTGATAACTCCAACATCAACATCCTAACAGATTCGGATTACACATCAAATTTGGTCATCATTGCGAATCCCGAGTTGAAGAAACAGGGATCCAGTAATTATCCCCAGCATGTTGGGCTAGAACCCCGTACACATTCATCATACATTGGCATCATGTTGCTATATATAGTACCATGTTTGTCTTGTTGTGTTTCAAGTGTCTAGGATTCTTTATCCTACCCATGCATCGCCATGCATGAGTATGAAAAAGAGGGGCATCTGTAGACACTCGAAATTTTCTGTACTACTGTCACTAACATTGTAGGAGGACAAATTCGTCTTTTAAGAGGGAACCCTGAAATATAATCCATATATATACCAGATACTACCGGAAGTTCAGCATCAACCTCGGACCACGCTCTGGGAGTAACGATTCCAACCTCGGATATAACCCCGAGGCGTGCAGATCCAATACCGGAATACACACCGAAGAAAACTAATTAATCTCGGAGATAACCCCGAGGTATCCAGTCTCAGTCCCAACCATGGGAATAGCCACCAACCTTGGTGATAACCCCAAGGAATGCAGTTTCGGCGAAAACCCCAGAAATGCTTGTTTCAAATGCAACTAGCTTTAATCTCGGCGCTCACAACGAGATACACTGTACCAACTCGACGATAACATTGGGAAGACAGGCACACCTCAAATATGACAATGAGGACCTTCAACAAATTGCAGCAGTCCAATCTCAGCGAAGCCTGAGCAACGTCTGCTTTATCAGCAAAATTCAGCGATAACACCGGTGAGGGGCAACATAGTCATCTCGCCAACACAATACCATGCCACGTCATCTCAACATCTCTACGCAACGATGTCCTACAAGACTAACCAATCCCGAGTGACTATTGTGCGGGGTACCGAATGAAAGTTGAAGCTTGAAGACCGGAGGGCATCGTCCCATCTTCAATGACTTCGTACAAACTCTAATCCCATGCCATCGCACAACTCTCGACAATGGCGGTCCGAAATAGGTCCTGTATACCTCAAACGGATGCCTGGATTGCACTTCTTAAAGTTCGAGTGGACATTACAGTGCCTGAGTTCACGTACTTCGAGACAACCCGACCCAAAAAATCCCGGTCCACCCGGGTTTCCTCTGGTACACTTGTGTCCCAGCCGTAGGTACACCTGCGACTAAATCGTCTATAAATAGAGGGCTTGGGCTGCCCATTTTGCAAGAGAAAACGGCGAGGAAGCCCTGCCTACACTCACCCCATGCAGTGTACTTTCTCATTTTAAACACCTGTGAGCTCATATATAGCCTCTTTTTTACCTACGAAAGCCAGTGTTTACCCACTCTAAAGATATAGAAGTCTTCTTTGGCAGTCAACTGTAAGCCTTCTCACACACTTTAGAGTCTTTCTCTTCATCTCTGCACACACCCTTCTTCACGTTGAGAGTCATGTTGCGCGAATTTGCCCGGACTTTGGTCCGTAGTTTTGTTTCAGCTTGTATATATATATATATATATATATATATATATATATTGACTAACATTATCGAGTTATGCCTCGATTGAGCCTGAACTTTTTGCAGTGCGTTTACTTGCTTTTTATATATATATATATATATATATATATATATATATATATATTATATATATATGAACTTTGTGTCGAACTTTGTTCGATGAGCCTAGACTTTGGTCTAGTCGCTTTCTCGCTTTAATATATATATATACTTATATATATTAACGTGCAATTTGACTGCTTCGATGAGCCCGGATTTTACATCCTATGCGTTTATTCGCTTATATATATATATATATATATATATATATATATATATGAACTATGGTCTGACTGCATTCGATGAGCCCGGATTTTATATCCTAAGTGCGTTTACTCGCTTTTATATATATATATATATATATATATAAACCATTGTCAAATCATTCGATGAGCCCTAATTTTACATCCGGTGTGTTTATTGCTTATATTTATATATATATATATATATATATATATATATATATATATATATATATATATATTCGTCTCCTGGAGTTTCCTTCAATGGCGGTTGATCGCTTTTACGCCTTTATTTACATTTCATTCCCTTTGGAGTTTCCTTCGTGGTGGTTGAATCAGTATTCTTCGCTTTATTTATGTTTCGTCTATCTGGAGTTTCCTCCGTATGGTTGATAGCTTTTAAATGACTTTATTTACATTTCGATCCCCATGGAGGTGCTTCGTGGTTGGTGATCATGTCTCAGATATATATATATATACCGCTTTCATAGAAATTGTTTGTATCATGTGCTTTAGGAATCATGTGATCACAAATTCAAATTTATTGATCTAGATTCGGTTCCGTGATGGACATTTTCAAATTGTAAGCAACTTGTAAATTATTTTGCAGGTGTCCGAATTTCCTCGATGGTTTCCATGCCCATGAAGAAGTCGGCATTATTTTGTACATTATTTTCGTATTTGGATGCCTCATGATCTATAAAATAAAATCAATCAAGCCAACACTTAATAAAATGGGAGTGTAAAAGGTTTCAATTACTATTGAGCATCGTGGTTTGAAAAACCTCTTTTATAAAACATCAACGCCATATCTTGCTTAAAATTAAATTTTTACATAAATTCAAACCTTGTGTATATAGTTGCTGAATCGAGGCCTCACACTACTTCCAAATAACAAAGACATCACCCACACACACACACACACATTCGGATAATAGTTTCTAGAAAAGAGGCGATCCACCGTGGTAACACGAATGTCGAGGGGGTGCCTAACACCTTTCCTCCGCATAACCAAGTCCCTGACCTAATGAATCTCGGTTTCAGACCAATTCAGATATAGCAGTGTCACATCACCGTCAATGTGCAAACCTTTTCTCGGTTGTGTTGGTACAGCCATTTAAAAAATCAACTGGTGACTCTTAACAGTCCATCGTCGACATTATAAATGTCAGACCTTTTTCACTTGTTTTTTCAAACAAATCTTACCTAAAATGAGAACACCAAAGAACAAGTAACGGAAAGGGACATTTAAAAATCCCGACGTCGACAGTACTGACATGAATAACGTCATCATTGACTCCCCTGGAGCTATCTCTGCTGCTATTGCTACGGGGTTGAAGGACACTACCTCCATTTCTTCTCCTATCATGTCGTCAAACACTGACATGATATCTAAACTTTCTGAGTCTCCTGACTCAACCACCACTATCTCGGGATCTGCCGCTATGGGGCTCGGTATAATCTCTACCTGATTAATCGATTCTTCACTGACTACCTGTATGTCTCTATTTTCTCCAGACATCTACAATAACACAAAAGTTTGATTAGTACACGTTAGTAGAATAATAAAAAAACACATAACATATATAATGCATTTTTATATGGTTAATTTCCATATTTTATTCTTTGACTTTTCTTAAGGTTATGACTTAAGGTTTTATTTCCCCCCTTAAGTTTTATAACCTAATGCTCTGATACCAACCTGTGATGCCCTCAAATCCGGGTATCTTCCAACTCGACAAATGGTGCTACACGGTGCTACAGTTCATATAAACATTCAATTGAAATACCTTAAAAGAACAGATATGTCTTATATATATAAAAAGAATATTTACATTCCCCAGGTTCTTTACAACCAATACATTTGTATTTGTCATAATATAACATTATCATTACAAAACCTATACTATTACATAGATAGATTACGGGTTCGCCTTAACCTTTCCTTTATCTTTGCCAAATCCATCGGTCCGTTCGGTCTTAGCTGCATTCATATGGTTCAAGCAAGAATGAGCCTAACTAGCTCAACAAGTACAACAATTCTAGTAACAATAGCATGCTTGAAACATAAGAATCGTATATCTTCAATAATTGAACAATAGTTACGAAGTACTATCGATAATTCAAAATAGCACTTCTTTTCATTCAAAACGTTTTACAACAACAATATTCAGTAAAACATCAATTCTGGTTCAAGACCGTAAGCATTTCATAAGTACTTTGAAAAGGACGTCCCAAAGACTAAGTCCGTAAGTCCCAGATAGCTTATGAGCACGTCTAGGTGATCAGTCTATAGTACTCTATGTTGATCAACACTACATTCATTAAATGTGTATACGTTTAATTTGTGGCAACCTCACATGCCTGTCGTTTGACGATAAAACAATTTAGCATACTCAGTCTACTTTTGAAAACCACAAAAATATTAGTTTGGTAAATCTTTATCAACACTTGATAGAGTAACATAGCATACGTCTAGCCGAAAGAATTGGATTTAACTTCCTCAGACATTAACTCATGCGAAGAATACATGAATCACAAAGACTTGTCCATATCGAACTGGAACAAGGGTTAGAGTACTTGCCTTTAGCGTCTGCTACAGTTTATAATACGTGCACTTTACGTCTTTAAGGTCTCTATAGTAAATGATAACATCACATAGCACATTAGGTCATGAATGATCATACATGGTTCCTAAATAATCTTACCCTTATTCTCAATCTAATTACGTATTAGATTTGTTATTATTGGTTCCAGATTTCCGTTACATCATTCTTATGTTCACATGCAATTGACTTTCTTTAACCCTAAGTGATCATACTTAAGGCTTAATTATGTCTTAACAATGTTTCATTAATTATACATTGTCAGGAATAAGCATGAGAATGTTATTCCTATTTATATATGATTTGATTATGATATATATGTATATGAATGAATAATATGCAAGTATGCTTGCATGAAGAAAAGTTGTAAAGTCCTCTAATAGATAATAGAAATATGTGTACAAGGACTTAGAATGAATTGATCAAATATGTTAGGTTGATCCTACATAAGAAAGACAGCTTTGTAAAGTCCTTAAAAAGAAATGATGTACAAGGACTATAGAGATAGAAAGATCAAGCATGTTAGGTTGATCTTATGATGTAATAGATAGGCTTGTCTGATCGTCGAGTATTGCACCAGAAGTCGTAGTCTGCCAGGAGAGTCAAAGTTAACTCGGGAGCTATCGAGGCAGAATAGGAGTATGCAAGATAGTGAGATCTCTGAGTTCGTAGACTTCCAGGGGAAATGAAGAAGGATCGTAGTGTGTCGAGAAGAGCTTCCTCGGGATTGTAGTGTGCTGAGGAAGTCATGTTCAAAATCGTAGAGACAGCCTGCCTATGAGCCGAACGATCGGCTGCCGGAACAAAGTCTGAAACATAGACTACACTCGGAGTCGTAGAGTCTAGTGATGCCGGAGCTAAGCCAAGGATCGTAGACTACACTCTGAGTTCGTAGAGTTCATTAAATGAAGGCAGAGATCATAGTCGGGCAAGATCAGATGAAGACAACAAGTACAAGGCAGAAATCGTAGAGTGTCAAGATCTGATCTCGGGATCGTAGTGTCTGCACAGCCGAAGCTGAATCATAGAATGCAGAACTATGACTCTAATAAAAGTGCTCACAATGCTAAGTCAGAATCGTAGAGTAGATACGGTTCTCAATGAATGAGCACTCCTAGAATATCCAAAGATACGAAGCCTCTGGTTGGCACTGCAAGGATGCATTCCGCAGTAAGGGAACCAAAGCGCACTCAACGAATGGCATGCAGGCTAATAGAAGATCTCAGCACAAACCCAATCAGCTTTAAGATTGAGGTGTAAGGCCATTCGTGATGAAGTCTTCCACAAGGAGATCCAAAGAAGACTTCAGAAGATGACTAAGGAAAGTCAGCTTATGCATTAGCTATCAAGTGTACAGAAGACAACGATCTTGGAAACAACTAAGATCGTAGTATTTGCCAAACAAAGAAGGAACTAATGGAAGGTGAACCGAGATATTGGTCAGCTTCTGAAGAGCAAGGCTAAAGTGATTAAGTGCAGGGTCAGTTCATTGATGATAAGTGAGCGGAAGATCACCAAGAGAAAGCAAGCTGGACGCACCATAAATCTGAAGTGTCTTGATATTCAGAAGGGGACCAGAGCAAGGAATTAGGCCATCGATGATCGAGAACAAATAAAGCAAAAAAAGTATTGAAGCACTGCACAATACAGTGAAGAGATGTTCTCCAGTGAAGATCCAAGCAACACTCTTCAAGATCGTAGTGTTAACTCTACTAGTCAACGAGCAACACTCAACAAGACACTATGATCAGGTCCTTGAAGACGTGCATAAGAATCGTAGAGTCCGAATAACTAAAGACTAAAGCATTGGCAAAGGTTCAATCTGAAGGGTAATATTCGGACAAGTGCCTATTGAGAGCATCGATGTAATAGGACAACCTCTGATCGAGGAATCAGAAAGAGGTGATAAAGTCTTCGACCTGCCTAAGACATTAAAGTGATACATCTGACAGGGTAGGTGAAACAAGTAGATCGCAAAGATCGTAAAAAGTATGACAAGTCACATCAAGCAGTCTACCTCAATCAACTTGAGATCTGTGAAGATATTTGAATAGCCTTCAACGGTTATTTTCCAACGGAAGGATTGGGAAGAAGTATAAATGAGAAAGAACTTCAAAGATCAAAGGTTGCTGGAGTTGTCGAGTTTGGAGAGAAGGTGGACTGATCTAAACCATGTGATAGTGAGTCCGAAGGCTCACTCTACGATCCACCAAGAATGCTCAGAAGTTAGATCAAGAAAGAAGTAGAAGTGTGAGTTCTACTATGTAGAATTGAGAGTTCTACTACATGAAGAGTGTTCTGAACTGCCGAGAGAAAGGAGTGCATCATACCATCTGGATGTCCATCATGGGAAGACTCTAAGTACAATAGAGAAGAGCTTACAGTCATCTTAATAAGTCCATCATGAGAAGCATCAAGTAGCAAGTAGGGAGATCACAAAAGCCATCTTGGTGTCAAGCATGAGAAAGCTTCTAAGTACCTAACAGAAGTGCTTACAGTCATCCTAGAAGCCTCTCATGTGCGTACCATCAAGTACCAAGGAGAATGATCTTCAAGGCGCTTCATCAAGGGGTCATCCGGCAGTAGTTGAGCAACCTAAGAAGCTAAGCATCATGCAACACTCAACCAGTACTTCAAGGATGATCAAGCCAAGTCAAGTAAGCATAGAAGATGTTCAGAGCATGAAGACATCTTAGCAGCTCAGCACCGACTCCAACAATAACAAACAAACAACTCAACAAAGCCACAGCCTAAGGGTCCTTATCCAAAGGGACTAAATGAAGTTCCAAGCCTGCTGGGCTTGAAGAGTTCCTAGGGAACTAGAGGAGTCCCAAGGCTGCTGGCCCTGAAGAGTTCTTAGTGAACTAAAGTCCTAAGGCTACTGGAGAGATTCAGGGTGCTACCCTTCCTTAGTGGAAATCCTGCTAGTTGAAAGTAGAAGAGTGGATTAGGAGCTTGAGTCTCTGAACCACTTAAAACCCGTTGTGTCTTTTACATTATGGCATTTACATTATGTCTATAACTGCTATAACTGCTATGTATGTTCTAACTGCTTACAACTAAACTAACCCAACGAACAATGTATGTATGATTATGAATATATCAATGAAGGGGAATCTTTTACTTATTCCATTGTTTTGAAAAGATTCTTATGTTTGTCATATACTTTAATATGAATAATACAACATAAACCGTAAAAAGTATTTGAAATAAAAGGATCTATTCAAACCCCCCTCTTCTAGATCTATTGTGTTCTCTGGGAACTAACAATTGGTATCAGAGCAGGTTCTCATGCTATATTCAAAAGCTAATCGCTTTGAGTCTGATACCAGGCACGAACATTTTTCTAAACTTAGTTTAGTAGTAAGTAACTTGTTATATGCAGAAGAGCTCACACGTTGGAAATATTGTGTATAGGTAAAAATGTGTATACACCAGAAGCTGCTCATATTGGTCCATATGCTCAATTGCTATATCAACAAGACCAAACCTAGCCTGCAGTCAATCTTGTTGTCTGAAGACCAGATGAGAGAAAGAGAGCAAGAGACATCAGTGACAAAGAGTAAAGCATTCATCAGTCTGAAAGATGAAGAGGTCACGCGTACTAAGAAATACTGATCAAGAGGAGAAAGAAGATCTTCTCAAACTTATGAGTGACCAACCAACAACTGGGTGCTATCTTTGTAAACTCAAAGATGTCAAAGATCTTAATGCTACGATTCTTATGATATACATCTTCAAGACCACGACTGATTGATGAAAGGCCAACAAGAGCATTAAGTCGAAAGGAGCAAAAGTAAAAGCTATGCACATCAATACCTCGAACTCAAAGATATCTAAGGTAAATGATCATTAAGAAACCGACAAGAAAAGGTACACTTCCTCACCATTATTAATGTATACATCAGATTTGCACCATCCTATGTACTATGACAAGATTCTCAAGTCAAGAAGTCATAATCTACCTAAAAAGGTGAAGAGAAAGTAGTCCAAGATGGAAAATTCAAATGTCTACAAACTTTCTCTTTAACCAAGTTTTAGGTCAAGATGACATCTTGAAAAAAATCTGAAATAGATCATAAGAGTATTACAGACCAAATGAACTTTATGTTAAGTAATCATTGCTGGTGTGCTAGCATTTATGTACAAGCCTATGTTCTAAGTGTTTGATAACACACAGAGAATGAACAGTTCTACGAGAGGATCTTACTGATTTGTAGAAACTGATCACATCCATGAATCAACTAGATACTCATAAATCGTAGAGTTGATTCACACTATGTGAACACTTAAACATTGTGAACATAACCCAGTAAATGATGAAACCATCATAGATAAAGAGTGTGTCACTAATTGTCAAATCCTACACATACTCACCATCATGCATCTCAAAAATGTATTATCTCAAGATAGTTGCATGCATGAATATGTCTCATTGGTGATAAACATGATGATTATCCAGCTAAAGAGGAATAGGGTTTTAGAAAACTAACTCCTAGCAGACCCATTCAACAATGGGGACCAAAAGTAGAAATATAATTAAACTCCGCAGTACTTCGTCACCGACCACACTAAGGAATGTCAAGGTAAGACTTCATTCAATAGACTCAACCAAAGGAAGGCTAAGGACCTGCTCAGAGATGAGTCCGATAAGGTTCCTATATGTCCAAGCCTCGTCCTTGAAGACCCTCCGAGCTAATCTGAAATGGAGCTCACATGGTCAGAAATCAGATATGGGAGCATGCCATGCAATGTAAGATAAAGAGGATTCTATGTGCCCATATCAAGAAGGACATGCTTTATGGAAAGGATCCTCAAGGGAAGCTCACAATGTAAGATCATTGAGCTTAAGACAAAAGGAGTTCTTTACGGCGTAACTTCTCAAAACAAAGGATCACAAAGAAGACTACGTCAGAAGTCTTGTCAAAATGATCATAGAGTGATCAATTCTCAAATACTCAACTCTACGATACAAGGAAAACTAAGCAACGATGATGATTCCAAATGAAGGAGAAATGTTGGCAAACCTTCAAATGAACATGAAGGAATTACATCTATCCGAGAAGACAACATCAACAATGGGGAGCAAAGTGATCTCATTAAGGAATAACAAACTATTAAACTCGGAAGAGATGTACCACCACTAGAGTCCCAAAACTTTGTGGGTCGATGAACCAACTGAAGATCCATAGTCATAGGAACGCCTCAAACGCATTTCACCGATAACCCTTCAGCCACCCAATCCATAATCGTGAAGTTCCTACGATCAAACACATCATCATAGTGTAAGAGCAGAATGACACCACGATGTTAGAAAAGCAGATATCTAGAGCTGGTAGAAAGACCTCCCCATCAGAAAAGGTCTAATGAGATGTCATTGAAAATCACTGCTTTAGTATTTCATTTGGAAAGCGCCTCAGGGACAAACCTGACCCTTAGATCACTCTAAGAGGTTGGCCCTTCCTGAGCTACCTCATCTCAAAAGGAATGCTTGATCTAGTTCAGTTCAAAAGAACCAAGTCAGTTAACAATCGTAGAGTTGAACTTGAAGAGGACTAAATGATTGTGGTACAAACTCAATGATCGTAATGCTATCTAAACGATCGTAGTGCAACCTCAACGTCAGAAGAAGTCAACTCAACGATCGTAGTCCTACCAAAGGGTATTCCAGTTCTCAAGGAGCATGAAGAATGAGACATCTGCTAAGCCATTCAAGTTGAGGAGATAAGTTCGAATACATCAGTGATTGAGCTATGCTACATCAAAGTAAGGAGGAAAGACAAAGCCATCCACTGCAGCATCTCTTAGAAGTTGATCGTTGAGTCAACAAAGGAAATTATAGAGTCTATAGCGGCCTCATCATGTCACTCTATGAATAACTGAAAAGTTGTGGGGAGTTCAGCTCATTACTGGGCAACGTGTAACCAATGGACAGTTGACACATCACTGAGTATGCAGAGTTAGAAGGAACTGCCATAAAGAAGATTTCAAATCTGCAGACAGTTACCAAAAGATATCGAACCTTTCTCCCTCCCATTTTCAAAACCCTAGAAAGCTTTTCAAGAGCAAAATCAGTTAACCCTCCAGAGCCTTACCAATCTCAGTCAGTCATCTCGCATTAATCTCTCTAAATCAAACACCCACAGTCTTCGAATGATTCAAATGGAGAACTGGTAAGTTATCACCGGCATTCAGCTTGGAACCAAATCGTTTGAGAAATCTGAGGAGAAGTTCAGGGACATACTTAGACTCGTAAAGGAAGCTGGGTTTTCAGAATGTCTCGAGGCGAGTACTCGTGTATACACTAACCTGGTTAAGGAGTTCTACTCAAACGTCTCCATAAACTCGAACTCTATCTACCAAGGTTAAAGGTCGATTCGTCAAATCTTCTGACCTTAATCAATGCCTAGGTTTCCCTAGCCAAGGGCTGAAGAACCTTGAAGATGTCAACATTGAGCAAGCAAAGGAGTTGATGGGATACCAAAGAAACCCTAGCTTCAAAGACATGAAGAAGAAACTAGGAGGGAAAATCAAGGATGATGAGGGTGAAGCCTTGAATGTGCACAAGGTGATGTCTCCACAGTTATTTGAGAACTGGAAGAAGAACCCCAAGGAAAACAAAAGGCTGACAGCTGGGAGCAGTAGTAAAGCCTTTGCAAAGAAGAGAAAGATAGTTGAGGAAGAAAGCTCAGAGTCTGATGGCTCTGTAGAAACAGAAATCACACCAGTCAAAAAGAAATCAAAAGCTGTGAAGAAAGCTGGTGATGAGAAGAAAGACCAGGCCCCACCAAGGAGAGTCTCCTCAAAGGACAAGGATAAAGAAGAAAAAGTCCTATCTGCTGAAACAACAAAAAGAAGAAGCATCAGGTTGCTTCAAGGTCCAGTTAGAAAGAAAGCTAAGGTGGAAGACATACCAACCTTAGCCTCCCAAATCAGTACATCAGATAAAGAAAGGGACGTAGAGTCAGCAGGAGAAAAAGAAATAGATGTCAAGGTCCAATCCCCAACAACAAGATCCAAAATGAAAATGAAGCTGATGAGATGAAAGAAAGTGCAGCAACTGCTGATGAAGAAGAATATGCAAGCCCAGTGGCTAATTCTCAGAGTAGTCACTCTGATGATAAAGAAGAAACCCAAAATGATAGGACAAGTAATGATGTGTCTGAAGAAGAAGAATTTGCCCCCACCAATCCAGATAGCCACCTTGCTGAATCAAGAGTTGATGAAATGACAGAAGAAGAGTCTGTTCCTGCAAGTGCTGAAATCCAAAGAAGTATGTTTATTGAGCAAGAGAAGTCAGAGCCTGAAGAAGAATAAGAGTTAGTGTTTCCAATAATTGAACCTCCACGAAGAAGGAGAAGCTACAGGCTGCAAGCCCAGTTTGCCTCCAAAAGGAATAGTGGCCAATTAAATGCCATCATCAAATTAAGTGATGATGAGTCTCAGATCCCTGGTGAGAAAGTGTCAAGATGAAGCCAGCAGTGAAGAAGAAAAATCTGAGAAAATACTTGCTGAAGAAGGTTCTGATAATGAAACTCAACAAGAAGGATTTTCTATTGAAGATGATCAAGAAGGTTCTGAACATGAAATACAAAGAAGAAGACTCTCTGAAGTCGATCTAAATGATTCTGGTTCTGAGAAGGAAGAAGCAGGAAATGATTCCAACTCTGAAGATCAGGAGTTAGAAAACTCAGAACTTCACCATGTTCTCTCACCTGCAAGATTTACCAAGAGAATTGTGGTAGAAGCTCCCAATGAATCATCAGAAACTCCTCCTGATAGATGGGTAAACCATGGAGGTGAACAGCTCAGAGTAACAAGAATGACTTCCTCTGACTTAGTCAAGAACTGGAACAACATGGAGCTAGACTGCTCAACCATTCTCTACAACCCTGATGATTTGCTGATGAGATGGTTCTTCCAATCAATGCCTTGGCTGAAGGCCTTTACTGACGGGGATGGAAGTTACTTCAACTGGTGTTACAAGACTTTTCCAAGCATGGAACTGGTAGCCCAAAACTTTCCAAGGGTGAAAACTTATGCTACCAAGATGATAACAAACCAGCCTCACTTCAAGGTCTATCGACAGGCTGAGAATCTCTACATCCCCTACGATCGTAGAGTGGATTCTGAAGGAAAAAGAGTCATGATCAAGGAGCAAATCGTAGAGTCTGATCAGTCTACTATTGATGATGTTCAAGTCTAAAACCAGAAGCCTCCTTTTGATCAACCACTGCTATCAGACACTCCATCATCCTCCACAAGCAATTGGTACTCCACGATTGTTCAGATTATCCAAACATTTGAAAATCTGTCCAAAGATGAAAATTGTAGAGTCCAATCTACTGTTCAACCTAAAGCTGCCAACCAAAAGGATCAAACTACTTTGGAGCAGGAACTAATGAAGAGCTCTGATGATCTAAGAAAGAAGATATCTATGCTCATCAAGAATCACGTAGCATAAAGAAAGACGAGATGACTCTTTCCAAAGACAAGCTTCAAGTTATCTTGGGCCGATGTATCTCTCAAACTCCAAGAGAGAGATAACATCTATCGAAGGCCATCCAAGATCGTAAGGCGTAAGCTCTACAAATTCGTAAGGCAATACAGAGCGATCGAAGCCCTCTCTGACAAGATTGATGATATGAGGCAGACCTTCTCAGTACAACTTGAGCTCGGCCAACAAGAACTAAAGTTTGAAGTTGCCAACTCCTCCTACCTGATGGAGCAGCTTATGTCCAACATAGAGGTGCTCTCTCAAATGATTGATGACAAAAAGGCGGAGAAAAAGAGGCATAGAAAGAAGAGGAGCAAGAGGCACCAAAAGAAGAGCAGAGGGTTAAGGGAGAAGAAGTCAAAGAAGAAGAAAGTAGCAGCAGATAAAGAATCATCATTTGAGGGGGAGCCTGAAGATGATGATACCAAAATCGCAGAAGCGGAAGGGGAACCAGAACAGAAAGGTGATGAAGGGGAGCCAAGCAAAGATAGAAGATCATCATCTGAGGGGGAGCAAGAGCAAGAAGCAGAATCAGATGAGTAGCTGATCAACAAACATCCTGGAAACACACATGGAGCCAAGGAGGTACATCTCTAATTTGTTAGGAATGTTCTGGATCCAGGATGTAGAATGTCTTAATGTATAAATTGCCATATCAATATAAATGACATTCATGATTAAATGTTTTAGAAATACAGTTGCTCACTGTATATAAGTTTCATTCATAACATGCATATGCACTTATTGTTTTTGTCATAATAAAATAGGGGGAGATTGTCAGGAATAAGCATGAGAATGCTATTCCTATTTATATATAATTTGATTATGATATATATGTATATGAATGAATAATATGCAAGTATGCTTGCATAAAGAAAAGTTGTAAAGTCCTCTAATAGATAATAGAAATATGTGTACAAGGACTTAGAATGAATTGATCAAATATGTTAGGTTGATCCTACATAAGAAAGACAGCTTTGTAAAGTCCTTAAAAAGAAAAGATGTACAAGGACTATAGAGATAGAAAGATTAAACATGTTAGGTTGATCTTATGATGTAATAGATAGGCTTCGTCGATCGCGATTAAAACCTTTGCACTAAAAGTCGAGTCCGCCGGGAGAGTCAAAGTTAACTCTGGAGCTATCGAGGCGTAATAGGAGTATGCAAGATAGTGAGATCTCTGAGTTCGTGAGACTTCGTGTGAAACGAAGAAGGATCGTTGTGTGTCGAGAAGAGCTTCCTGGATCGTAGTGTGCTTTGAGGAAGTCATGTTCGTAATCATAGAGATAGCTCATTTATGAGCCGAATGATCGATCACCGGAACAAAGTCTGAAACATAGACTACACTCGGAGTCGTAGAGTCTAGTGATGCCAGAGCCAAGCCAAGGATCATAGACTACACTCTGACTTCGAAGAGTTCATTAAGTGAAGGCAGAGATCGTAGTCGGGAAAGATTAGATGAAGACAACAAGTACAAGGCAAAAATCGTAGAGTGTCAAGATCTGATCTCGGGATCATAGTGTCTGCACAGCCGAAGCTGAATCATAGAATGCAGAACTACGACTCTAACAAAAGTACTCACAATGCTAAGTCAGAATCGTAGAGTAGATACGGTTCTCAATGAATGAGCACTCCCAAAATATCCAAAGATACGAAGCCTCTAGTTGGCACTGCAAAGATGTATTCCAAAGTAAGGGAACTAGAGAGCACTCAACGAATGGCATGCAGGCTAACAGAAGATCTCAGCACAAACACAATCAACATTTAAATTGAGGTGTAAGGCGATTCGTGATGAAGTCTTCCACAAGGAGATCCAAAGAAGACTTCAGAAGCTGACTAAGGAAAGTCAGCTTATGCAGTAGCTATCAAGTGTACAGAAGACAACGATCTTGGAAATAACCAAGATCGTAGTGTTTGCCAAACAAAGAAGGAACTAATGGAAGGTGAACCGAGATACTGGTCAGCTTCTGAAGAGCAAGGCTAAAGTGATTAAGAGCAGGTTTAGTTCATTGATGATAAGTGAGCGGAAGATCACCATGAGAAAGCAAGCTGGACGCACCATAAATCTGAAGTGTCTTGATATTCAGAAGGGGACCAGAGCAAGGAATTAGGCCATCAAGATTCGATAACAACAAGCAAAAAAAAGTATCAAGCACCGCATAATGCAAAGTGAAGAGATGTTCTTCAGTGAAGATCCAAGCAACACTCTTCAGGATCGTAGTGTTAACTCTACTAGTCAACGAGCAACACTCAACAAGACACTATGATCAGGTCCTTGAAGACGCAGCATCGAATCGTGAGAGTCCGAATAATCAAGACCAAGCATTGGCAAAGGTTCAATCTGAAGGGTAATATTCGGACAAGTGCCTATTGAGAGCATCGATGCAATAGGACAACCTCTGATCGAGGAATCAGAAAGAGGTGATAAAGTCTTCGACCTGCCCAAGACATTAAAGTGATACATCTGACAGGGTAGGTGAAATAGTAGACTGCAACGTCAGAAAAAGTATGACAAGTCACATCAAGCAGTCTACCTCAAGCAACTTGAGATCTGTGAAGATATTTGAATAGCCATCAACGGTTACTTTCCAACGGAAGGATTGGGAAAAAGTATAAATGGGAAAGAACTTCAAAGATCAAAGGTTGTTGGAGTTATCGAGTTTGGAGAGAAGGTGGACAATAGAAAAGAGCTTATGGTCATCTTAGTAAGTCCATCATGAGAAGGCATCGAGTAGCAAGAAGGGAGATCACAAAAGCCATCTTGGTGTCAAGCATGAGAAAGCTTCTAAGTACCTAACAGAAGTACTTACAGTCATCTTAGAAGCCTCTCATGTGCAGTCATCAAGTACCAAGGAGAATGATCTTAAAGGCAGTTCATCAAGGGGTCATCCGGTGTAGTTGAGCAACCTAAGAAGCTGAGCATCATGCAACACTCAGCTGCACTTCAAGGATGATCAAGCCAAGCTACTAAGCATAGAAGATGTTCAGAACATAAAGACATCTTAGCAGCTCAACACCGACTCCAACAATAACAAACAAATAACTCAACAAAGCCAGGGCCTAAGGGGTCCTTGTCCGGAGGGACTAAACAAAGCAGGGCCAAAGGGTCCTTGTCCAAAGGGACTAAATGAAGTTCCAAGCCTGCTGGGCTTGAAGAGTTCCTAGGGAACTAGAGGAGTCCTAAGGCTGATGGCCTTGAAGAGTTCTTAGTGAATGAAGTCCCAAGGCTGCTGGCCTTGAAGGAATCGTCTGATTCGTGTGCTTGCCTTCCTTGGTGGAAATCCTCGCTAGTTGAAAGCGGAAGAGTGGATTAGGAGCTTGAGTCTCCAACCACTTAAAACCCCTTGTGTCTTTTACATTATGTCATTTACATTATGTCTATAACTGCTATAACTGTTGTGTATGTTCTAACTTCTTACAACTAAACTAACCCAATGAACAATGTATGTATGATTATGAATATATCAATGAAGGGGAATCTTTTACTTATTCCGCTGTGCTTGAAAAGATTCTTATGTTTATCATATACTTTAATATGAACAATACAACATTAACCAGAAAAGTATTTAAAATAAAAAGGATCTATTCAACCCCCCCCCCCCCCCCCCCCCCCGTTCTAAATCTATTATGCCCTCTGGGAACTAACATACATCATGCTCAACATGCAAACAATTTTCAGTATCTAGGTCATGAGGCTAGCGCTGCGGCGACGGCTATTACACTTGGTGTCACGCTGCGGCGTCACCCATTATTGCCTAAAAACTAGACTCGGTGCTGCGATGCGATTCCCTTTGTTATTTGTCGCGCTGCGGCGCGAGTTTGCAGGGGCTGAGGCTCACTTTGGCGCTGCGGCACCGGATAATTAGCTTGGAGTCGCGCCGCGGCACGGACTCTGAGCCTCAGAAATTTTTTGACAGATTTTTCAAATTATGAGATTCCCGGACTCGTAACTTCTTTGTTATAAGTCCGAATTGGCTCGTTCAAGAGCCTACGGTTCACAAATCACATACTCTACGTGTTCATGCAAGAATTTTACACTTTGTTTTCTAAAATTTCACCTATTAGTTCATTTTTAACGAAAATGATAAACGTTCATGAACATTCATCGCTCGTTTCTTCGTTCTAAGTCAGAATCTGGCCATTTTTGAGTCCGCAACTCTATAATGCCAAATATGACTTGTCTACATCGAAAGCCAATGTTTCCGAGTTCAAACACAAAACACGACTTCCATTTTGAGAATTTCACGAATTCGACGATTATCGTCCAATCGTATGAATTTTGACGAAACCTCATTACTAATCATTCTAAATTTATTTCAATCAACATATAAACATTTCAAGTTACTTATTACACCAACTTATTATCAAAGTAGGTATTGACTTATTCTCATAAGTCAATGACTTATTTAATTTATGAACTCTAATTCTCATGCTTATGACTTATTATGAACTTAAGTCCATCTATCAATGTTCTCATACTATATTGAACATACTACCATCATATGACAAACATATGACAAGTTTTGTACAAGTTTATCAACTTATTTAGGTTCAAGTTGCTTATTCATCTTATTCGGTTTAAGTTCATTCATCAATGTCTTCTTATATGTTCTTAGCATACAATCATATTTCCCTTATCACCCTATAATGATAGAGATGAATATATATTAGACAAGAGTCTTACCCTAGAAGCACTTGTACTTCTCTTATCTTTGGAAACTAGTAAAGAACTTTTGACTTATTCTTGACTTATGTGGCTTATTCTCTCTAACCAATAAGTTACTTAACTTGAGAGGAGTTGAGAGGAATTTTAACCAAGCAATCAAATGAATTGAGAGCTCTCTATTTATAGGCAACCCAAAGTTAGGGTAGAATGGTCAATTAGGCATTGCACCTCCTCAATTAACGTGATGCCCCTAAAATTAGGAATACATCACCCATCTTGGGTCGTCAGAAACATGGTACAAAATTCAAATACAACTTACTCATACAACTGTCGTGTACAATACGACAAAACATAACTGTGAGTTTGAATACAATTATTGTCTACTAGAGATTATACAAACTCAAAAGGAGTCCTCATTACAATTATTAACACATTATTTCACAGAATAGTGAGGACTACTAATGCTATCCTCGGGACCGCCACTCTGTTCCCCGACTAGTCCACTCGCTATGTTCTCATTTCAAGAGAACAAAGGTGAAAAAAAGGGTGAGCTCAACTAGCCCAAAGAAGAAATATTATGACTAAAGACAATGCGTAATAAATTATCGTTAGCCTTGAACATTGTTAAACCGATAAAATATAACAACTTCAAGTTTAATCTGCAGCTGAACAAGCAATCCATTAAAAGAGTCAAGTAGAGAATAAAATCTACTATCTTTTATGATTTAAAAGGTTTTTCATGACTTTTCATTGGACTCACTTTAATAAATAATCCACATCATCGAATCACCCCGCACTTACTTCTAAGGATATTCTTTAGTATCACGACCACAAATTATCCATGCACTTTCGTGACCAAGGACATTCGTGTATTCATTAATGGTCATGATCATGCCAACAACCTGTCCCATCAATGCACTACGGAGCCAATGATAACTTTTACCACATTATTTGTAACATTACGGTACATGATTACAATCGATAATCCCCTGGTCATAATTATACCAAGTCCATCTATGCACTACAGCCACAGATGAATTTCAACATAATATAAACATGAGGATGATGACAATGATATAAGAATTCAATAAAACAAGTTCAAGAATTAATTTATCCAGAACTAATAATGTCCAAATTGTCAACATGATCTCGCTTTGTAGAGTAAAATTCAAGAATGATCGGAAGAATATTTCCATGAAAAGATCTCGGATGAAGCGCAAATATCAAGGATATTCTACTAATTTCATGGAGTATAGAAGTCAAAACTTTAACCAACCGATTATAATAAAGAATGGAATAACAAAAGAAATCACCATGCATGCGGATTTGGCATATACAAGTTATTCAACAGAATAATAATAATAAGGAACCGAGTCGGATAAAATTTTCACCGATGGGATGTTCCAATGTAATAATAAAGATTTTAACCAGTCCGTGTAAAACACCTGCGAATGTGATGTTCCAATGTAATAATAATAAAGATTTTAACCCGGAGTTCATTAGTAAAACACATGCATGTGATGTTCCAATAGAATAATAGAAGAATGTCACCAAGTATAGGTAAACCGCATATATAAGTGTTATTTCAATGTAATAATAAGCAATGTAATAACAACAGCTTCTCTTCATGAATAAGAAAGAATAACACCCTTTACATTAGTAGTAGATTGAATATTGCAGTAGTGTAGTAATAGAATACTCTTCTTCTTTCTCTCTTATTCTCTCTATACTTTCTCTCTCTATAGCTTGAATGAATTCGTGAAAAATAATGAAGCACTAGGCCTCTATTTATAGAAGATTTCTAGCTTAGCAGTTGAAATGTGAAAAGGAAAGTGGCTTGACAACTAGTGATGTAAAAAGAAAAGTGGTTTGACGCCTGTAATGTGAAACGACAATTGGTTCGACGCCTGTAATATGAAACGGCAAGTGGTTTGACGTCTGGTAAAGGTAGTTACTATTGACGCGAAGGTAATTTCTATTGATTTAAGGTAATTACTATTAACGGTTAATTACTATCGATTTAAGAGACTCTTAGATGATGACATATGGGCCCCATAAAATAACCAAACTTACCACAAACGTCTCATAATAGACTCTTTATATACATCAAGGATTGAATAAATATTACCACAAATCATTTTATTTTTAATCAACACATATTTAATCTTTCAACAATTATTAATAATTTATAACTTGTCGCCTCAATTATTGATTTAATAATATAACATATTATACGATGATAATCTTGTGACAATAATTGAATCAATAATATAAGAGATATGATGCGCCAATTCATCGTAGTAATAATTGAGTATAACTGAGTGACTTTTCACGTAAGCATCAATAATCAATACCGTGTGCTACTATGCAACCACGCGTATTACTGTACTTTTACTACCGGGTAGTTCAACAGTTTTAACGGTAACACCTCCGCCGTTATTTTCATAAAGTATTTTTGTCGTTTTCTCAATCCGACAATAATTCCATTGTGGGGTCCACCAATGATTGTGCCATTGTACGAATATTCCCCGACCAAACGAATATTTTATAACAACTTGCTTACTTTGCAACATTTATAAATATTACCCACAACTATAACATTATATCAAATTTACTCCATAATATTCAAAAATAATATTTATAGAAAATTCATCTTTATTTATAAATGTTGGGGTCTTACAACCTCCCCTTCTTATGAAATTTTGCCCTCGAAATTAGGTACGTACCTGGTATGTCGAAGAGGTAAGGATACCATGACTTCATTTCAGATTCTAACTCCCAAGTCATTTCCTCAACATCGTGGTTTCTCCACAAAACTTTGACTTGAGGAATAACCTTGGAGCGTAGAATATGTTCCTTCTTATCCAAGATTTGAACAGGAACCTCTTCATACGTCAAATCTTCCACTATTTCGTCCGGTTCTAACTCAATAATGTGGTTCGGGTCTTTCACATATTTACGTAACATAGATATGTGAAAAACGTTATAAACACGAGACATACTTGGCGGTAAAGCGAGTCTATAGGCCATAGTTCCTACTCGATCAAGGATTAAAAATGGGCCGATGAATTGAGGATTGAGTTTTCCTCTCTTTCCAAATCCCGTAACTCCTTTCCATGGAGCAACACGCAACAACACATGATCTCCTATATCGAATTCCACGTCCTTTCGATGAAGATCATCATAACTCTTTTGTCGATCTTGTGAGGTTTTTATACGTTGTCGGATCATTTGAATCTTTTTCGTAGTCATATGTACCAACTCAGGTCCCAACAACGTTGCTTCACCCACCTCATCTCAGCATACTGTAGAACGACACTTTCTTCCATATAACGCTTCGAATGGAGCCATGTCAATACTTGCTTGATAACTGTTGTTGTAGGAAAACTCCATCAATGGTAAGAACTTGTCCCAACTTTCCTTGAAATCAAGGACACAGAGTCTTAATAGATCTTCAAGAGTTTAAATAGTCCTCTCCGACTATCCGTCCGTTTGAGGATGATATGCCGAGCTAAATCGTAAGTCTGTGCCCATAGCTTTTTGCAAACTAACCCAAAATCGTGAAGTGAATCTTGGGTCTCGATCAGAAACTATGGATACCGGCATACCATGCAGTCTTATAATCTCGTTTATGTACATACGAGTAAGACGTTCAAGTGTATAAGTTTCTCGTATCGGTAAGAAATGAGCAGACTTGGTCAATCTATCAACAATGACCCAAATCGCATCTATGCCTTGAGAAACTTTAGGAAGACCGGTAATGAAATCCATGGTAATGTGCTCCCACTTCCATTCTAGAATTTCAAGTGGTTGCAACGGACCTTTGGGTACTTGATGTTCCGCTTTAACTCATTGACAAGTTAGACACCTTGAGATAAACAACGTTATCTCTCTCTTCATATTGCTCCCCCAAAATGTATGACGAATATCATGATACATTTTGGTACTCCCAAGATGGATTACAAACGGTGTGTTGTGCGCCTCCATCATCATTTTATACTTTAAATCAGGGTTGATAGGAACACAAAGTCTGGAGTTGACTCGAATTATTCCTTCTTCATCGATTCTTGCTTCCGGCATAGCACCTTCTTGCACTTTCTTCCTCATACGCATCAGCTCCAGGTCTGTAACTTGAGCAGCTTTAACTTTATCGATTAAAGTCGGTTCTACTCGTATATTCGCCATCATCACATGGGTCCCTGGAGTCTTAAACTTTATCTCCATCCTTTTCAAGTCACACAAAATGGGCCTTTGCGTTGACAATATCGCACTTGTACTTGCATATGATCTTCTACTCAATGTGTCAGCTATCACGTTCGCTCTTCTAGGATGGTATTGGATGGTATGATCATAATCTTTTAACAATTCAAGCCAACGTCATTGTCGCATGTTGAGTTCCTTTTGAGTAAAGAAATATTTGAGGCTTTTATGATCCGTAAAGATCGCCACCTTCTCCCCATACAAGTAATGCCTCCAAATCTTTAGTGCGAAGACAACAGCTGCCAACTCTAGATCATGAGTAGGATAATTCCTCTCATATTCTTTGAGTTGTCTTGAGGCATAAGCTATGACTTTTCCATGTTGCATGAGAACACATCCCAACCCTTTGCCCGAAGCATCACTGTAGATGACAAATCCCTCCGAGCCAGATGGTATTGTCAGAACAGGTGCCAAAATGAGTCTCCTCTTGAGTTCTTGAAAACTCTTCTCACATTCTTCGCTCCAACCGAACTTTGTATCTTTTCGAGTCAGCTGAGTCAATGGAGTAGTGATTCGAGAAAATCCTTCCGCGAATCTCCGATAATAACCAGCTAAACCGAGAAAGCTACGTACTTCGGTCATTGATTTAGGTTGCTCCCAACTTTGAATTGCTTCAATCTTTGCTGGGTCAACAGATATTCCATGACTTGATACTACGTGCCCAAGGAATGCTACTTCCTCCATCCAGAATTCGCATTTCTTCAACTTGGCATAAAGCTTGTATTCACGAAGCTTTTGGAGTGTCAGCCTCAAGTGTTGCTCATGATCTTCATGACTTTTGGAATAAATAAGGATGTCATCAATAAAGACGACCAGAAAGTGATCCAAATATTCCTTGAATACTCGGTTCATCATATCCATGAAGGCAGCAGGAGCATTAGTCAATCCAAAGGACATAACTAGGAATTCATAATGCCCGCATCTGAGTTCTCGAAGCCGTCTTTGGAATGTTATCGGTTCTAATCTTCAATTGGTGATATCCTAATGAAGATCAATCTTTGAAAAGAATTTGGCTCCTTGCAATCGGGTCAAACAAAGTCATCAATACGTGGCAATGGATACCTATTTTGATGGTGACATGATTCAACTCCCGATAATCAATACAAAGTCCCATACTCCCATCTTTCTTCTTCACGAATAGAACAGGAGCACCCCAAGGAGAAGTACTAGGATGAATAAAGCCAATGTCTAACAATTCCTGTAGTTGGGTCTTTAACTCCTGAAGTTCAATAGGAGCCATTCGATATGGGGCTTTGGAAATGGGTTTTGTATTGGGTTCAAGGTCGATACAAAATTCAATTTCATGCTTAGGGGGTAGGCCAGGAAGTTCTTCGGGGAATACGTCAGGAAGATTATTAACAATAGAAATATCGCTCAAAACTGACGTATTTTTGTTTAAATCTGTGACATGAACTAAGAAAACTTGACATCCGTTTTTCAATAAACGAATAGCTTTATAGCTTGGGATGACCGTGATTGATTTTAATGGTTTGGTCACTTGAATTCGTATAATATGTTGATTAGGAATATGAAAGCTAACAACCTTACAGAAATAATGAATTTTTGCATCATGAGTAGTTAACCAATCAATCCCTAGAATCACGTCAAATGCAAGTATTTTCAATGAAATAAGATCTACAGGTAATGTGAGGGTACCGATTTGAACCAAACAAGACTTATAAACAGTGGATGTAATGAAGGTTTCTAGCAACGGAGTTTCCACAGATAAGTCAAAGTCTAATTTCTCCGGAGTTAAATTTAATCGATGAGCGCAAGTAGGAGAAATAAAAGAATGGGTAGAACTGGTATCAAATAAAGTATAGATTTCGTCAGAGTTTATTGTAAGCTTACCCGTGATGACCTCATTCGGGTTCCTTGCTTTCTGGGAGGTCACAACAAACGCTATCCCTTGCACTACCGATTTTGACTTTTCTGGAATGGCCTTTGGTGCCTCCATCCTAGCTGAATTTGTCTTCAGTGAATGACAAAATCGGGCTAAGTGACCTTCTCTTCCATAATTATAACATGCTTTGGATGGCATCGCGCAGTTTGGACTGATGTGCCCCTCCCCTCCGCATTTGAAACATATGATAGGTGGTCATTCTCCTTCCTTAACGACATGTGCTGGTGCTGACGTCTTTCCATCATTGTTGAATCTCCTCTTATTGAAATGTCCATTCTTATTGTTTTGGCCCTGATTACCACCGAAGTGGTTACCATTTCTGGCCTGTTGATTCCCTCTACACTTGTTATCACCGCTTCGATGACTGCTCTCACTAGTATTATCATTTTGCCGGCTGCTCTCTTTTAGTTCCGTTGACTCATTATCGCGCTCCACTAACTGAGCCCTATTTACAACATCTGAATATAAACACAGTTTATGAGAAATAAGATGTTGACGTATCTCTGGCTTCAAACCACTTAAAAACATCCATGTCATTCTTTCTTCATTATCCACGAAGTGGGACGCAAACCGGGATAACTCCATAAATTTAGCCTCGTATTGCGACACGGTCATATTGTTTTGTTCCAACTTGATAAACTCCACCTCCTTAATGTGACGAATACTTTTGGAAAAGTATTTGTCATTGAACAGCTCTTGGAACTTCTCCCAAGACATCTTCAGTACGGCAGGTTGAGTACGTTTTACCGATTCCCACCAGAAATCTGCCTCTCTGGGCAACATAAAGGCGGCAAAGGGAACATTTTTCTCCTCGGAGCATCCCAAGACATCAAATATCTTGGTTATTTACTTTATCCATGCTTCTGCCATAAGTGGTTTTGGCTCTCCCTTAAACTCCGGTGGTCCCAGCTCCTTGAACTGTTTAACGGTGACCGCCCGAGAGTTTCCAGTATTTCCACCTGCATTTTGGACAGGAGCCGCTCTCACCTGCTGTTGCATGAATTGCATAAAGCCCCTGAACATTTGATCATTCATCATTTGGTTAGTGTTTTTATTTGCATGAGGATTGTCGCTTTCCTGATGCACATTATCCGGATTATTGATATGTGGTGAACCAACGGTTGCCTGTGCTCCATTGCTATTCTCAACATTCTCGGATGTCATTTTCAGATACTGCCACAAAACAAAGGTTAATTGAGATGTAACATATTATCCCTAAATTCTGACCGACCAATTAAATACCACATAAACTTAGGTAGGTCATACTAGCGAAGGAATTCCCCGTCTCTCCTCTCCTAGTACTATTCTCACATCTTAGATAGGGATCATATCCCTAAGCTCTAATACCAACTGTGACGCCCCCAAAATTAGGTATACATCACCCATCTTGGGTCGTCAGATACATGGTACAAAATTTAAATACAACTTACTAATACAACTGTCGTGTACAATACGACAAAACATAACTGTGAGTTTGAATATAATTATTGTCTACTAGAGATTATACAAACTCAAAAGGAGTCCTCATTACAATTATTAACACAATATTTCACAGAATAGTGAGGACTACTAATGCTATCCTCTGGACCGTCATTCCGTTCCTCGACTAGTCCCCTCGCTATGTTCTCATTTCAAGAGAACATTGATGAAAGAAAGTGAGCTCAACTAGCCCAAAGAAGAAATATTATGACTAAGATAATGCGAGAATAAATTATCATTAGCCTTCAACAAAGAAGTTAAACCGATAAAATATAACAACATCAAGTTTAATCTGCAGAATGGAACAAGCAATCCATTAAAAGAGTCAAGTAGAGAATACAATCTCATCGCCTTTTATGATTTAAAAGGTTTTTCATGACTTTTATCGCTAGGACTCGACTTTAATAAATAATCCACATCATCGAATCACCCCTCGCACTACTACCAAGGATATTCTTTAGTATCACGACCACAAATTATCCATGCACTACTGACCCAAGGACATTCGTGTATTCATTAATGGTCATAATCATGCCAACAACTGTCCATAAATGCACTACGGGCTAATGATAACTTTTATCACATCATTTGTAACATTACGGTCATGATTACACCGAATAATCCCTGGTCATAATCATACCAAGTCCATCTATGCACTACAGGCCACATATGACTTTCAACATAATATAAACATGAGGATGATGACAATGATATAAGAATTTAATAAAATAAGTTCAAGAATTAATTTATCCAGGAACTAATAATGTCCAAATTGTCAACATGATACTGCTTTGTAGAGTAAAATTCAAGAATGATCAGAAGAATATTTCTATGAAAAGATACTAGATGAAGCGCAAATATCAAGGATATTCTACTAATTTCATGGAGTATAGAAGTCAAAACTTTAACCAACTAAGTATAATAAAGAATGGAATAACAAAAGAAATCACCATGCATGTGGTACTTCGCATAGACAGTTTATTCCAACAGAATAATAATAACGGAACTAGGTCGTGCAAAATTTGTATGCAAACATGATGTTCCAACAGAATAATAAAGATTTTAACCAGTCCTTGTAAAACACACGCATGTGATGTTCCAATGTAATAATAATAAAGATGTAACCAAGTCCGGTGTAAAACACACGAGATAGGATGTTCCAACGAGAATATAATAAAGATTTTAACCAAGTCCGTGTTAAACACACGCATGAGGATGTTCCAATGTAATAATAGAAGAATATCACCAAGTATATGGTAAATCATAGATACAAGTTATTCCAATGTAATAATAAGCAATGGAATAACAACAGTTCTCTTCATGAATAAGAAAGAATAATACCCCTTAGATTAGTAGTAGATTGAATACTGCAGTAGAGTAGTAACATAATACTCTTCTTCTTTCTCTCTTATTCTCTCTATACTTTCTCTCTCTATAGCTTGAATGAATTCGTGAAAAATAATGAAGCACTCGGCCTCTATTTATAGAAGATTTCTAGCTTAGCACTTGAAATGTGAAAAGGCAAGTGGCTTGACAACTGATGATGTGAAAAGAAAAGTGGTTTGACGCCTGTAATGTGAAACGACAATTGGTTCGACGCCTGTAATATGAAACGGCAAGTGGTTTGACGTCTGGTAAAGGTAGTTACTATTGACGAAGGTAATTACTATTGATGAAGAGACTCTTAGATGATGACATATGGGCCCCCCATAAAATAACCAAACTTACCACAAACGTCTCATAATAGACTCTTTATATACATCAAGGATTGAATAAATATTACCACAAATTATTTTATTTTTAATCAACACATATTTAATCTTTCAACAATTATTAATCATTTATAACTTGTCGTCTCAATTATTGATTTAATAATATAACATATTATACAGATGATACTGTGACAATAATTGAATCAATAATATAAGAGATATGATGCAAAGAATTCTTGTAGCAATAATTGAGTATAGCTGAGTGACTTTTCACGTAAGCATCAATAATCAATACCGTGTGCTACTATGCAACCACGTGTATTATTGTACTTTTACTACCGGGTAGTTCAACAGTTTTAACGGTAACACCTCCGCTGTTATTTTCACAAAGTATTTTTGTCATTTTCTCAATCGGACAATAATTCCGTTGTGGGGTCCACCAATGATTGTGCCGTCGTACGAATATTCCCCGACCAAACGAATATTTTATAACAACTTGTTTACTTTGCAAAATTTATAAATATTACCCATAACTATAACATTATATCAAATTTACTCCATAATATTGAAAAATAATATTTATAGAAAATTCATCTTTATTTATAAAAGTTGGGGTCTTACAATTAACCTCCTTATTTCCACCTCCTTACTATTCATTACTTAACAACCAAGTCTACTTGCTAGCTACTTCTAATACTTGGTCATCACAACACTTTCTTACCACTTAAAATGTCTTCCCATCAAGACTACCCACATTAACATGGTTTGTTCCATGGATCATAGCTCACTACAAAAAAAATGGACCTTTAGCAACGATTTTTTGGGCATCAACTTTATAAGTCGTTGATAAAAGTAAATGTTTAGCAACGAAAATTTTCCCTCGTTGCATATTGTGTCAGACTTTTACATTTTGCAATGAAATTCATAAGTCGTTGCAAAATTTCGCTGCGAATTCATTGCTGGGAAAAAATTTCGTTAGAAATTCGTTTCAAAATTTTTGGCCAATTGATTTCCCCTCATCGTGGGCAACGAAAGTTTTTTTGTTGCTAAAAATGGGGTTTTAGCAACGATTTTTCAGGCAACGACTTTATAAGTCGTTGCTAAAAGTGTATGTTTAGCAACAAAACTTGTCATTCGTTGCAGATTGTGTCAGGCTTTCCCTTTTTGCAACGAAATTCATAAGTAGTTGCAAAATTTGGAAACAAAAATAATTACAAATTCGTTGCAAAATTTCTAACCACTTGATTTCTCCTCATCGCGGGCAACAAAAGTTTTTTTGTTGCTATATTTCGTTGCCTAATATGGACCACATTCATTGGCAATAATTTTTATTTTCGTTGCATATTTTATACAACTTTTTGCAATGATTATTAAAATGTTGCCTTAAATTAAGATAATAATAACAATAATAGTAATAATATTAATAATAATAATAATAGTAATAATATTAATAATAATAATAATAATAATAATAATAATAATAATAATAATAATAATAATAATAATAATAATAATAATAATAATACACATAGTACTCTTTCCCGTGACTACTTCCTCCACCAAAATCAATTATCGTCATCATCATCATCATCATCATATATATATATATATATATATATATATATAACAAAAGTACTTCCCTCCTTCCCACGCCACTTTCCCCCCCCAATTTTTCATATATATATATATATATATATATATAATAACGAAAACTGAGATAACTTTCTCCTGACTATTTTGAAAAATGGGTAAGTGGGGATCCAAATAATATGCAAAAATTACATCAAATACTTCATAAAAATTATCTCAATATTTTTAACAATATTTTTCATCTTTATTATGATTCGCAATATTTAACAATCAGGTCGTTCTTAGGAAAGATGGGGCTTTCCAATAGGGATTTCTCCCTATTGGCGCGCAATTAAGTGACCAAACCTCTCCTTGACAGAACTTTTAGACATCGTCAATATTGCAAATAATAATATTAATAACTTTATCATCTCAAATATCGAATTAATAATATATAAAAATATCGACAATAATTGAATCAAATAACGTGAGATACTATGCAACAATTACTGTAGCAATAATTGAACAAAACTAAGTGACTTCTCACGTAAGCATTAATAATCAATAATGTGTGCTACTATGCAACCACGCGTATTATTGTACTTTTAACATTGGGAATTTCAACAGTTAACGTTAAAACTTTCGTCGTTATTTTTATAAAAAGATATTTTTGTCGTTTTCTCAATCCGACAATAATTCTGTTGTGGGGTCCACCAATGATTGTGTTATCGTACGAATAATCCCTATTAAAATGAATATTCCCTGACCAATCGAATAAAATATAACAACTTGCGTACTTTGCAAAATTTATTAATATTACCCACAACTATAACATTATATTAAATTCACTCCATAATATTCAAAAATGATATTTATAGAAAATTCATCTTTATTCATAAAAGTTGGGGTCTTACAAAAATATTGATTTAAGGTTAAATAATAAACCTAGACAGAAAATAAATGAATGGATTTGAGATTTCCAAGAAGAAATTCTATGGATTTAAAAATCTTTTGGTGAATTATTCAGGATTAAGTATATAAGTGATTATGTTATGTGTATATGGTATTATATGGGTACAGTATGTGGTTAAGGGTCAAGGGTTGACCAGATAAGCTGTATCAGTGGAAAACCTTAATATTTTATTAAGAACATCAACGTTCAGCTACAAAATTCTTACGATTTCTAAGAAACCCTAAAATCGGTTCTAGAAACCCTAATTTCAGTTCTGGGAATTTAAAACCCTAATTCGGAAGTTGAAAACCCTAATTTGGGAATTAAAATACTGGTATAAGGTTTAACGTTATTAATTATAACTAAATTAGGGAAAACCCTAATTATTTACTTGAATCCCTAATTTTAATTGGAAACCCTAATTCTTGGGTTATAAACCATAATTCTTGGGTTATAAACCCTAATTCATAATTATAAAACTTAATTGCTAAATTAGTAATTTTAATTAGGAATTGTTAATCCTAATTATCAAGCTTTATTTATGATCAGTAAATTTTAATATAATTAGAGAATTCTAATTATAATTAAGAAATATTAATTTTCTATTTTGGAAACCGAAATTTGGAAATTTTAAAAATTAAATTACCAGATCTTAGGGTTAAACCCTAAACCCTAAGGGTTAGGGCAAAAGACTAGTATGTCATTAAAATAAAAACAAAAATGACTAAAGTACCCTTTGTGCATTATTTAGTATGTTGCTTGCAAATCTTACCAAAATAAGAGTTGGTGACCAACTAAAGGCAGCCATCTCAGCCATAATTGATCCAACAATGACACCTAGTAATTAGATACAATGAATCAAATGGATTAAAAGAGAAAAGTAAGAAAAATCACTTACTTTATTTCTCAAACCAAGCAAACCCATTCTCTCTCTAAAAATTAGAGAGTTGGAGTTAAAGCCAGAGGTATAAACCCTAAAATTTTGAAATCATGTGATCTTATGTTATATGTTGTAATTGATTGTTTAAAGTTATGTAATAAGATTCCATTTAGTGATCTGGGTTGTTAGATCCCAAATCCATAATATCAAAGTACTCGAAATTGATGATTTCATAAATCTAGAAAATTTTGTAAATGTTTTCTAACAGTCACATGTCAGGGCTTCTAGATCTCTGTGTGTTAATTGTTTGTTGTGTTTTAAGTTATAAACTTGTAGTATGTTGTAAGGGCTTTGATCTGGAACTTGAATCAAGCCCAGATCATGTGTAGATTGAAAGATATGCTTGGTGAAAGTACGTTGACCGATCAGGAAATTTGAGTTTCTGGGCAACCCAGAAACCCATATTTCGTCTGACAAGTTTTTGCAGGCTCTAAATCTTGTCGTGTTTTATGTTTCTGGTCATGATGTTGGTTGGATGTTGTAGACTGGTGTATGACCTACTAATCCATGTTATTAGATCACCTAGATTAACAACAGAATCGATAATATCAGTGGTCAAACAAGCGTTGACCAACTGTCTAGATGAATTTCTGGAAACCCTAGAATTCACCAAGAACAATTTTTGTCATGCACTTTGACCGGCTTAGATTTTGACTTGGTGATATTGTTGGACTGAAATAAGTATATGTTGTTGTACCCTGACATCAAGACTATAGGATTGAACTTTTATAACACACAAACATAACTTGGAAAGCAAGGATTCAAGCCGGCTAAGTAGGTACCTTGGTTGTTCTTCATTTTTGGGTAACCCAGAAAATGAAAAACAAGCCTGACAAGATTTTTGTTACCTTATAACTCACGGATCTGATGTGTTATGGCCATGAACCAGGTATGCTATTGTAGTATTACATAAGTACTACAACTTTAACACAAAATCGAACCCAAAAAGAAACAGGAACATAACATTAAAACTGGTCAAAGTGAGCACCTTGGTGTCTGGCATGAACGTTCTGGGCAGCTCAAGAACACCTATAGCGACGGTTCTGTCGCTATAAGGCCATTTATTAATAATTAAATTCCTAAAATTAATTATTTTAATTAATAAATTAAAATAAATAATTTTTAATTATGAAAATTCAAAATAAATTCCTAAAAATTATTTAAAAGTCCGAAAATTAGTTTTTAATTATTCTCAATATATTTCATAAATAATTCATATTTTGGAATAATAATGGTAATTAATTTATTTAATTATAATATTAAATAATTTATTTAAAATGATATTAATACATGAAAAATCATGAAAAATTATATTATGGTATAAAAAATATTTGAAGTTATTTTTAATGACTTTTAATACTCTATGATGAATTTCATTAATTAATTAATATTAAATATATTAAATAAATTATGGAAAAATATAATTAATGATTTAAAAATCATGTAAAAATGATTTAAGTGTTATAAAATATTTTTAAGTTATAAAATATAACTTTTGATATTTTGTCATGAAAATATTAATATTTTATTATTAAAAGAAATTATCGGATAATGGATTTAAAGGTTTAAAAATTATATAAATATGATTTGAAGGTATTAAAAATACTTTGATATATTATAATATTATGTTATGATTTTCATTAATATTTAGTATTAAATAAATATTAATGATAAAGGAATTAAGTGATATTTAATTCATATAAATACAATATTAATGATTGAAAAATTATGATAAATAGTAATAATTATTTACAAATTATTACAAGCTTACGAAAAAATATTTTTACTATTATTAAATTATCTTAGATAATGATTAAGTGTTTAGACAGAGTTTAATCGAACTTAAACTCGATATTTATCCGACTAGACTATCGGGATGTCATAGTTGTACCGAACTCGACTCAGACTGTCGAAGTTTAAATTGAGGATATGTTTTATGTGTATTATAAACGGATATGATTATGTGATAATGTGTTTAGGTTATTTTAAATACTGTGATGATATTATTCTAACTTAGAAATAAATATTATTAATATTTGGTCTTCAGACAAAGCTTATTAAATTGCATAGCGGTAATCAATGATTCATGCAAGTTTTTATTAACTTGACATCGAGTTGTTTATTTATATATATGTGTGGTTAATCATTTCTAATTGTCATGTCTAAGAATTATTAAATTGCACTTTGTGCGTACTTCACGTATTCATCAAGTATGAAAGGCTGATCACCTTCATTACCATTCGGTCCAGATATATATATATATATATATATGTTCATGTTTAATGTTGTTCAGCTATATAAAATTTGTTCCTGCTAATTCACAACTATATTGTTGAATTATAGCCAGCTTATTATTCAAATTCTTTCAATCATGATATATCCTTAAATAAACTTATACTTGATGGACAAACATATTGCCCACCCTTGCTATATCATGATAAACATTGCAGATTTAGACGAATACATCGGATACAAGGAAAGGTCTAAGACAGTTCCAGCTTTAGTATACATGTGCAGTTAGATTTGAAACAGTATTATATATTAATGTTATTATAAGTCAAAGAAGTTATGAATTGTGTATTAAGTGAAGGTTGCTCGACCTTGGAGAAAAGTGTGTAAAGTTTATTGTATACACAATTTATGTTTATATCTTCCACAATAGTTATAGAATGATTGTACCAGATCCGTGGTGATTTGGGACCCAGATTTGGGGCTCTCACACGAACTACGTCGACCTGATCTCCCCAATACCTGGGAGTACGTAGGCAACCATATTTTATATGGCCCCGGTCGTAATTAAAAAAAAACAAAAACAATACAAAATAAAAACAACAAATATATTTCTGTACCATTCTTCACCAATAAAGCTTTTACACCCATTTATATATTTCACATTTAGCGTTGAACCTCTTACACCAGGTTCAAACTACGCAGACCTGATCTCCTCTTCAATAGGAGTACGTAGGTAGCCATTCATGTTTCGGTCTCACCCCCTACCAAAACACAAAGACTTGTCATCTGGTACTGGGATCAAACTTCAATCCACTACATTTCATCGGCTTCAAACCAAAGGGATGGAACTACCTGACCTCCTTCTAAATAGGAGATTTGGCGACCATCTAAGTTGCAGTTGTGCCTCAAAGAGCAATACCAATCAATAAGAGATGGAATTAACTAGGCTCCTACTAAATAAGAGTACTGGCGACCATCTGTGGTGCGGTCAATCTCATAGAGGAAAAGCCACACTCCTCTCCACATTTCCATACAGAAACCAGTCCCAAGACACCAAAAAGATGGTAGGGAATACACACAGATCAGTGATCCATTCTGACAGATCCTGAGACATTTTAATGTCCACCTATCAAGGATGAATTCAGAATACATCAAGATCACAAGTCCTGAAGAAGCAGGCAAAATATCAAGCAAGCAATAAGGCTTAACTAAAAGGGAAGTGATCAAAAATATATTTCCCTGCTATATATAATGTTGTTTGATATATACAATATGAAATGTACATGAAAAAATGGCTAAGCTAGTGTGTGCAGGAAAATACAGGTACATCTACAAATCAGTGTATATTCGAGCTATCAAGCCCAACATGGCATCCCTCTCAAAACAAGGAGGTAATGTTGTGGTCTCCTATATAAGGGTACCCACACGAGCTAATAGATCTACATCCATCTGCATGGTGACTCTATGCTCATCAATGTACGTGCTCATCTCTGCAATCATGCCAGTAGTCATAGACCATATTGTGGTGTTATCTGTGACGGTTACATCCCGGGCAGATATGGCGCTATCCCTCTCAACTGTCACAGTATCTCTAGCTGATCTGGCCTCATCCCGCTCAACAACAGCGGCATCTCTACGAGTTAATGCCTCGTCTCTCTCTAATAGAGTGGCGTCTCTCCCATCAAGAGCTGTCAACATCTAGGCTCTGGCCTTATCTCTCGTGAAGGTCATCAAATGGAGACTCTACTCGAAGTAATGTGTTGAATGCTGGATCACAACAGTACTAGTACTGGGAGAATCTAATAGAGTTGTTGGCAACTCGATAAATGACTCATCCTCGATGTATGAATCAATGTCTTACATGGACTCTCCATCATCTGAATCAGTACCCGGCCCTATGGATACTGCCGCAGCCGATGAAGTCTCTGTCTCCATCCACGCAGAATACTCTGGCGAACAGCTCGGATGGCTCATCCTCGGTGTGTTAATCAATGTCCTCCATGGACTCTCCACCATCTAAATTTATACCAGGCCCTGTGGATACTGCCGTAGCCAATGAAGTCTCTGTCTCCATCCACGCAAAATACTCTGGCGAACAGCCTGGATGGCTAACAGAAAAATCAGCTATCTCACGCTGATCCCAACATGCATACACCCGGGATCGGTCCTCCGCTGATAGATGGTAGGAAGTAAAATGCTGACCAAACGACCCCTCAAAAGGATGGAAGTCCTGGAACATGTCAAACTGTGACATCACGACCAGTGGGTGGTAGGTAGTTATGCCCCTCAAACTAGCCAGAGGGAGATAATCCATGCCCGGAGCATGAGTAATAAAGTTATAGGGTGAGCTGAGCCTTGTGCACGATAGAATGCCAAACGGATCTCTGATCTCCACCAGGAATATCGACCAAGACATAACGTCTGTACACTCTGATGGCTGAAAGGAGTAAGACATAGATATATCATGGGTAAATCAGTACCCGTGTCGACGGAAAGTGCCAATCGGTCTCAAGTGTGACATAAACCACACGTACAATATGATCGAACTGCCTGTGAATACCCATGTAGGGTAGGTGCTAAAAAATATGGTCGACCTCAACGTCTCCGCCACAATCATCGGAATGATGGTACGACCCTCCCTGAGAGCTCTCGCTGCCATGATAACACTGATGTCTAGTTCATCCATATATCATGGCATATACACATACGCCACTATGCACATCACGAATACATCCACTCTGGCCAAACGCCACTGATCCTCTGGTGTGGTGAAATCCCCAGAATGTCGTTTATAGCTGTCCAATGAGCCAAACATATCTATCAGGAAAACACTGGGATAGTACATGACTGGATGTAATCTCATCCTCTACTACTCTACGCCGTAACCCGGTGATGGTCATGAACTATCAGCGCATATCTCCGACAGAGGTATGAGCGCAAGGTCTGTCTAAGGGCAAAGCCATCAACCGATCATACTCCTCCAATGTAGGAGTCAACTCCTGGGTACTAAACCATAAAACCTGTCTCTCTGATATCCAATGCTCCAGCATAACCTCCATAGAGATGGTGGCACCCCTACGTGGGTCCCACCCCTCTGGCTCGATCCAGTTTGAGTTGAAAAGGAGATCTCACAAGCTGAAAAGGTCAAATCAGGGAAAAAAATGCTACGCGATTGAGCAGAATAGCCTGAAATCCTTGTTTTCCTGGGCCAAATTATGGCTTTCATATCATTCATTGGTATTAGCCCAAATATAGGGTATACTATACTGATGATCTCAGCGGTTGAAAATCACACTCGGCAATACCTTACGCAGGTCCAATGCCATTAGTTTGGGGTCATAATTCCAAACACAGATCCTCGGCGGGGGCATCACACATTTTCATCTGTCCAAATACAGAGTCCCCGGTGGGGGTATCACGCATCTTCATCCGTTGATGTACGTGTCAATGAAGGTCAAAAAACCTTAACGTTATTTCAGCCGATGGCAGGTAAATCCATTAAAGCATCGAAAACCATCCGATGATTTAATCCATTGGTGGATGTATTCACAAAAAAAGTCCCCGGCGGGGGTTTCACACATTTTTCGTTGATGCACAAGTCAATGAAGGTCAAGAAACCTTGACAGTTTTCCCAACAGGGATATTACCCGGTGATGTACATGTCAGCGAAGGTCAGGCAACCCTGACAACACAAACTATTGGGAGTAACTCTAACAGAACATTGATATGTCCTGGCAATACAAACCAGGAAGGATCATCCTCATCGGGGAGGACCGATGATGGAATATGTTATACACATCCTCAAATAGACAGAGTTACATCCCCACAGAGTCTCTTGTACATGCGAGATACATCTTCAGTATAAAGTCTGTATCAAGGATTCAAGACTTTGGTGATAACCCCAATGTCAAAAATCCTAAAGATTCCTGGTAGCTGTGGATCGCACGTCCATAACAATTCATCAGGCTGCTTATCTATTGCCATCCCCAGTAGACACAATAGGGAACCGGCAATCTTCCCACCTTGTTGGAGAATAATTCGGTAAAACATATGCATCATACATTTGCATCATATCACTGCACATGGCATCATGTTTATCTTGTTGCATTTTAAGTGTCTATGATTCTTTATCCTACCCATGCCATTGCATTGCATGAATATGATAAAGAGGGGCATCTGTAAACACTCGAAATTTTCTACACACATGTCACTAACATTGCAGGAGGGCAGATTCGTCTTTCAGAAATAACCCTAGAAGATAATGTATTCAAATACCAGAAATTCCACCGGAGAGGACAGTTCTTTCTCGGAGATAACCCCGAGATGCTCAGTTCCAATCCCGGAAACAACACCGAGAATAGCAGTGTTATCCTTGGAGATAACCCCAAGGAGTGCAATTGATGTTCCGGAGATAACCCCGGAAATGCTTGTTTCAAATACATGCAATTAGCTTCAACCTCGGAACTCACACCGAGGCACTTAGTGCAAGACCCGGAGATAACACTGGGAAGACAGGCACACCTCAAAGATAACCTTGAGGACCTTCAGTACTTGCAGCAGTCCAATCTCAGAGATAACCCTGAGCAACGTCTGCTTTATCAGCCCAAACCGGAGATAGCCCTGGTGAGGGGTAAAATTGCCATTTTGCCACCTTGACCCTACATCGCGTTGTCTCAACATCTCATATAGACATTTCTATAAAGCAATGTCCCACAAGAACCAAGGAGGTCCAATCTCGAGTGACTACTACGCAAGACAGCACACCAGATAGAATTTGAAGCTTGAAGACCAAGGGCATGGTCCCATCTTCCTAACTTCGTACAACCTCTAATCCCATGTCATGGCGTAGCTCTCGACAACGCTGGTCTGAAATAGGTCTTATACACCTCAATTAGATGCCCGAATTGCAGTTCTAAAAGTTTGAGCGGACATCATACTACATGCATGCATGTACTTTGAGACAGCGCGACTCGCGGAGACCGAAGCACCCCGGGCAGCTGCAGGTACATCTGTGGTTAGCCCCAGGTACCTACGGCCCCTCATCTATAAATAGAGGGCTTGGGGTGGACATTTTAAAAAAAGAGAAAAGGCGAGGAAGCCCTGTCCAATTTTCTCTGTACACACCTTAAATTAAGTGTTTTCTCATTTTAAACACTTGTGAGCTCATACATAGCTACTATTTGTACCGGCGGGAGCCGAGTGTTCCTCCACTTAAAGTTATAGAAGTCTTCTTTGGCAGTCCACTGTAGGCCTTCTTACACACTTTAAAGCCTTTCTCTTCATCTTTGCACACACTATTCTTCACGTTGAGAGTCGTGTTGCGTGTGTTGGCCCGAACTTCGGTCTGGTTTCATTTCAATGTTTATATACACACATATATATATATATATATATATATATATATATATATATATATTTGTATATGGACTAATATTATCGAGTTATGTCTCGATTGAGCCTAGGCTTACGTCTGGAGCGTTTATTTGCTTTCGTATATATATATATACACTTATATATATGAATTGTGTATCGAACTCTGTTCGATGAGCCTGGATTTTATATCCGGAGCGTTTACTTGCTTTATATATATATATGTACTTATATATATGAACTGTTGTCGGACTATGTTCGATGAGCCTGGATTTTATATCCGGAGGGTTTATTGCTTATATATATATATACTTATATATATAAACTGTGGTCGAACTATGTTTGATGAGCCTGGATTTTGTATCCAGAAATGCGTTCTTGCTTTTATATATATATATATATATATATATATATATATATATATATATATGTATTTACTTTTTGTCCCGCATGGAGTTTACTTCGTGGCGGTTGATTGCTTTTTACAACTTTATTTACATTTTCGATCCCCCATGGAGGTGCTTCGTGGTGGTTGATCATGTCTGTATATATATATATATATATTTACAACTTTTATATATATAACTGCTTACTGCTTTCATATAAATTACAGCATCATGTGAGCCTAGGAATCATGTGATCACAGATTCATCTCATCGGATCTAGATTACATTCTCGTGAAAGACATTTTCAATTTATGTTGACTTGTAAATTTATTCACAGTGTTTGGATTTCCTCAGATAGTTTTCATGCCCACGAGGAGTTCGGCACTGCTTTGTACATTATTTTCTTGGAGATGCTTCGCATCTCGAAAATAAAATCAATCAAGCCGAACACTTAATTAAAAATGGAAGTGTCAAAGGTCTCAATTACTATTAAGCATAAGGGTTTGAAAAACATCTTTTATAAAACATCACTGCCATATCTTGTTTAAAACTGAATTTTTATATAAAATTCAAACCCTTTGTCTATAGGTGCGAACGAGGCCTCGCACTACTTCTAAATAACAGCACATTGACCCACACACATACACACATTTATATAATAGTTTCTTGAAAAGTGGCGGGCACCGTGGTAACACGGATGTCGGGGGGTGCCTAACACCTTCCCTCCGCATAATCAAGCCCCCAGACCCTAATGAATCTCAGTTTCACAGACCCGTTTAGCAGTGTCACATCATTGGGTCAATGTACAAACCTTTTCTCGGTTGTGTTGGTACAACCATATAAAAATCCAACTAGCGACTCTTATAGTCCATTCGTCGACATATATATGTCGGACCTTTTCACAACTTGTTTTTTCAAACAAATCTCACCTAACATGTGAACACCAAAGAACAAGAATAGAAAAGGGACAACTAAAATCCTGACATCGACAGTGGACTAGGAGATTTAAGTGCTCTGAACCACTTAAAAACATTGTGTCTTTTACATTGCTGCTATAACTGCTATAAATGTTTAATACTCATTAACTCGTTATATCTTAAAGGGAAACAAACAACTCACAATTCTGCTGTGTTTAAGTTATTATCAAAACCAACAAGTAGTTCGGAAAAGATTTTAAAATATCTATTCAACCACCCTTCTAGATAACTATTGTGCCTCTTGGAACTAACATATACTAATACACAATTATTGGTCATAATCATACCAATCAACAGTCCATCTATGCACTACGTGCCAAAGATGACTTTCACCACAATATAAGCATTAGAATGATGACAATGATATAAGGAATCAATCAAGTAAGATCAAGGATAAATATTGGAGATTTATAATTCAGTTTATCCAGAGTTCAATAATGTCCAAATTGTCAGCATTATAACTAATTGTGGAGTAAAATTCAAGAATGATATTCATGTATCAAAAATAATTTGGACAAAAAAGAAACCAATTTTGTCGTGAATAGTACCATATGAATAGTACTCCGTGAATAGTACCCCATGAATAGTACCCTGAATGAAAATATTAAAATTTTATAAGAAAGTTCAGACCAATATTTCAATGAAACGATACTAGATGAAGTGCAAAACTCAAGGATATTCTACTAATTTCAGGGATTATAGAAGCAATACTTATCAAAATAAGTGTAGATTTAGGAATATGAAATCAAATAATAATACTTACATACTATAGAGTATGAAAGAAAGATAATATTTCTTACGAATATTGAACGAAAATAATATCCCTTACGAATATTGAATGAAAATAATATTCCTTACGAATATTGAACGAAGATAATATCCCTTACGAATATTGAACGAAAATAATATTCCTTACGAATATTGTACGAAAATAAAAGTCCTTACGAATACGAAAAATAATATCTCTTACGAATATGAAATAAATAATACCCCTTACCTTAGTAGGAGACTAATTCTTACTGGTATAGCGGATATATTCTTGAGGAAATCTTTCACTATTAGCAACACTCAAAGTATTCTTATACTAGAAAGAAATACGCACAATATTATACAAGAAGAATTCTCCGATTCTGGTGTGATTTTTATTTCTTAATTGAGCATCCTATTTATAGGAGAATGGTAGGGCACTATTTAAGAAAAATAATCACAGGCGCACAGTAAAATTCAGACGATTTCTTGGGCGAAAATTTTGATTTTTACTATTCATTACTGTGTAATAAAATATTCTAATAAAACAAAAACATTATATAAAATATAATATATTCTATTTATAATCTAATAAAATGAATAACTTTATATATAATATAAAAAGTATTCTGTTTTATATAAAAAGTTATCTGTTTTATTACTATTATAATAATAATAAAATAAAACGGAGATAACTTTCTACCGGCGATTTTGAAAAATGTGTAAGTGGGGGTCCATGTAATAAGCCAAACTTACAACAAATACTTCATGATAAACCCCTCTATTTCTATCAAAAATTGAATAAATATTTACCATAAATCGTTTATCTTTGATAAACACATTTTTAATCTTTCAACAATTATTCATCATTAATATTATAACTCACAATATTGACAACCAGATCATTCACAGGAAAGAGGGGGGTTTCCAATAAGGACTTCTTCTTGTTGGCGCACAATTAAATAACCTAACCCCTTTTCTCGACAGAACTTTCAACAATGTCAATAATGAAAATAATAATATGAATAATTGTGCCGTCTCAATTATTGATGTAATAATATAAAATATTGTGCAGATGATATTGTGAGAATAATTGAATCAATAATATGAGATACTATGCAGCAACCACTGTAGCAATTATTGAATAAAACTGAGTGACTTCTTACGTAAGCATCAATAATCAGAGATATTGTGCAATACCATGTGTTACTGTGCAACAACGCGTATTACTATACTTTTATCATCGGGTATTTCAACAGTCAACGGTAAAAGTTTTGCCGTTATTTTTATAAAAAGATTATTTATGTCCCTTTCTATATCCGACTGTCATTTTGTTGTGTGGTCCACCAATGATTGCATCGTCGTACAGATATTCCCCGATAAAAGAATATTCCCCGACCAAACGAATATTTAATGACCACTTGCTTACTTTCTAAAATTTTCACATATCACCCTTAACTTTAACCTTTTATTAATTTAACCATTTACTGAATAGAATAATAATTATAAGAAAATTGAATATTTATTTCATAAAATTTGGGGTCTTACAATATCCCCTCCTTGTGAAATTTTGTCCCCGAAATTTACGTACCTTGTAGTTCAAAGAGATGCGAATACCTTGCTTTCTTTTCAGATTGTATCTTCCCGGTCATTTCCTCTGGGTCATGATTTCCCCATTGCACATCCCTTGGATTTCAGATATCATTCCAGAATACAGCTTCAAAACAAAGGTTAATTGACATATCACAATTTGTCAATTTATTAAGTAAGAAAATTTAGTTTAGGTAGGACATATACTAGTGAAGGATATTACTCGTTTATCCCCTCCTAGTTCTAGTCTCAGATCTCCACCAGAGACCATATCCCTAAGCTTTGATACCAAATGTGATGCCCCCAAAATATGTCCACACAACCCATTTTGATTCGCCAAAAATATGGTACAGAATCCAAATACAAACTTCATTAGTACAACTATCATGCAAAATACGACAACACATAAGCTATGAGTTTCGATACAAATAACAGTACTCACACTCCAAACCAATGATACTTTACATAAAGGTACAGTCGATAACTATTTTAGGAATTAAAATCTTTGGAAAATGCTCAAGGAAGCCTTCATATATGGGAGGCCATGCATCTAATTTATAATAGATATCATAGGACTTGAGCATTAACCTTGGTTGACCCAATAGACCCCAAAGAATAATGAGAAGATTACTATCTTGTTCATTCCAATGGTGTGTATGTTCTTTCCATATAATTATCTTTATTATCTCAAACTGAGAATTATATTCCAATCATACTCCAAGATTATATAGATAATGCTAATAGATATTGTCAGTAAGTGGATGTTCAAAACCATATCTTATGATAACATGAGTTTGTATGTGGTCAGACATCATGTATGATAGTGCAAACACACCCTTTAAGTTCTTATTCCAATTATGTCCTCCTCATTTTAATGGGGTGCATTTTTGACGCTTTCAAAGTCAGGTTCTCATCACCCTATTGTTGTTCACCAAAACAAATTATTAAGTGACGTATAAAATACGACACACACATCTTAAGCCCTCAATACAATTATATATTATCATGTAGTTTTATAATGTATTGAGAAACTTCCACAGTCTTGGACCATCACACTATTCTCATGTTATCCCTGCTCGACCCAGCTACACTCTTACTACCTAAAAGGAATTGTGAAGTAAAAGGGTGAGCAAAAATAGCCCAGTAAAGATTATTATGACTAAAAATAATTAAATTATCAATAGCCTTCATCAGTAATAAATCATATATTTAGAACATATGGTAGATGAGTACGTTATGTCATCTACAAATTGATTGGAAAACTAAAAGAACAATCTAGACATCAGAAGGTATGCTAAGCGCTTGTGTTCTGGATTCTAAGAAGAATTACAACGACCATTTACTTTTAGTTGTGTTCATCACGAAAAACATTGGTGTACTGTATAACAGATTCCAGAGATCGTCAAGTAATAAAAGCAAGATTGTTAGCTGCTTAAGATAAATAGAGGAAATATGTGGACCAACATTGTCAGAAGTGAGAATTTATAGTAGATAGCTTCGTTTTTTTAGAACATCTCACTTGAAGAAAAATATAAAATTTAGTAAAATGGGAAAGCTGAAACTGAGGTTCTTAGTTTTTATGAGGTAGCATTACCTCTACAGTTAGTATTCGCAATGTTTTCATGTTTCATGGCTAAAACTGTACAGACCTTGTTATAAGCATGTCATAAAGTATGAATCATTAAAATTTGAGAAAGATTTATCTTACGAAGAAGTTCATGTCTAAATGGTTGATAGGAAAGAGCAAGTACTCAGAAACAAAGTAATATCTTCTATTAAGTTAGTCTGGAGGAACCACAACGATGTACAAGCTGTGTGGGAAATCGAAGATAAAATGGTGGAAGAATATCCTCAGTTATTTGCTTAGTATATGTATAGCGATTCTGGGGACATAATCTTTTTAAGGGGGAGGGGGAGAATGTAATGAATGAATTTATTGAGTTGTGATTCTGGGGACAAAATCCTTTTAAGGAGGGAAGGATGTAACGAACGAGAATTTTGTGTTTAATTTTAAATATTTATTGAATTAAATAAATATTTGAGTTGATTTATTTATTGAGATAAATAAATATTCAATGAAATTGTTGTGTACTAATTTAGTTAAGTGTGTATATTAACTTAATTAATGTATGGTAATTTTATGAATTGAAGATTTAGTAATAAAATAATTAAATTAAATAAATTATTTGATAATAGTAACGTTGTGTAGTGGTGATGTTCTAGTTTAATTTAATAATTAAATTAGATATGTAATAATGTGTGAAGCATAAATATAATTATAATGAAAATTATAATTGTAATTGTAAGTTAAGTGTAAAAATTTAACTTAATTAAATTAACAAAATAATGGTGTGACAAGGAAACTATAATATAAGGAAAATATATTAATAAATCAAAAGGAGATTTTGCATAGGATTGCCAAACATGGCCTTGTGGCCTTTGGCATATTATAACTGATAAAGCATTTTTGGTTCTTAACCTGAAAACTTAGGCTGCATATTATATTAGTTAGTGTATATGTATAATCCTAAGGCTAAAGTTATAAACGAAAAAAAACAAAGGAAGAACAAGAGAGAATTACAAAGAAATTGAGAATTCTCTAAGAATTGGGAATCAAATGGAAGAAGAAAGTTTGCCAAAACCTTGGAACCATCTTCTAAATTTTTAGTTTTAGTTTATGTGTTCTTAGTTTCTTTGAAAATTGGATTTTTATGGATGAATTGGTTTAGAAACCTGTTTAGTATGTTTTTGAGTATATATGAATCATGTTATGTTGTTATAATTAAGTTGTAGGGATTAAATTCATGTATACATGATTTAGTTTAAAGAAATTGTGTTTTGATGGAATATATATGTTTTGGTCTATTTTAAGTCAAACATTGAAGTTTAATTCATGTAAAAACTTGTTATTTGATCAATGTTATTGTTAATATATAGAAAAACAAAAATAACTCAAGTTGAATGAATCAATTTGGTTAAGAAACGATTTCGTATTGAATGAATTCGTTAAACATGTTAAAATATGAAAATTTAGTATAAACATGAGTTTTGGGTCAAGATTTGGGTTAGTTAATGTTTTTGTAAATTGTTACTTCTTTGGTATGTTAGTTCTATGAATTACGAATCTATAGAATCAAAAATGAACTAATTTGGATGTGTATAGCTTGAGTTATGAGGATTAATAGGAGAAAAAGGGTAAAAAATCACAAGAACAATAAACTACTACTCCTCGTTCTACTATTAGGCGCACTTGCGCTGTGCCCTAAGTCTATTGGGGTGCATCTGCTCTCTAGGGCGCAGCTGCACTGTTCCCAAGGCTTATTTGGGTGCAGTTGTGCACATGGAGTGTCAGATGCGACTATTTTGACATCTTTTGGTAAAATAGTCATAACATTTTCATACGTACTCTGATATAGGCGATTCAGGATGATTCAGAAAGATAACGAGTAGACCTATAACTTTCATTCTTTAAATGTTTCTATTTGAGGTCGGAAATAGGGGTAAAAATGAGTATCTTTAGGACTGATATGTATTCGGAGGCAAGGGCATGCACGTATACAAGTGTAGTGCTTCTGACGATAAAAAAATGTTGTTCTAAGTTATAAAACATAAATATTAGTAAATATAATGATGTTTAACATTAATACATGATGTTTTAGATAAGTTGTATACGCATTCTAAGCGTATGCAAGCGAGACGAATCGGGCGTGCGATGAATGAACGTCGAAACGTCGTGACAAGTGTTAATGAACTTAAAAAGTGTTTTAATTAAAATGAAATGAACATTACAAGATATGGAATGTGATTAATATAAAACTAAAAAGGAGTCCTAGGAACACTTACAAAAACTTGAATGAACTTCTTGTTTGACTAAGAAAAAATATAGTATTGATTAATAAGTTAAATTAGATTGAAACTCAACGTTGTAAGAGTTGAGAATGTGATTTAGATGCTAAAAGTATTATGTTATATTTTAGTGAGTTTTCAGATTCGTGTTATGTGGTTGATTAATATGGTTAAAACTTAAGCTAAAGGTTATAAGTTAACTAAGATAAGAATTGAATCTATGTGGATAATGTGCATTTAGCTAATTAATGTGATAATTCTAATGGTATGTGTAGGATATTGGAGTACGTGAGTGGTAATTATATAGCTTATGTAAGAGGCAAGTTCCCTAACCTTTGCTACTTTATTATTCAGCAATGTTTACTTTTCGCTGTCATGTTATACTTATGCAAGTTCTCTATCTCTAATCTCTTATTGAGAAGTTAAGTTATTATTGTTATACAAGTCTCCTAACCTTACTTTACTTTACGCAAGTTTCTTGAAGTTATTATTCAATTGAGCAAGTTCTCTAACTTTAATCTTTCATTATGCAAGTTCTTGTTCCTAACTTGTTATTATTATGCATAGTCTTTAACTCTGAATTATTGTTGAGTAAGTTTCTAAACTACGCTTTTCATTGAGCTAGTTAATTAATATTTGTTTCTTCATCTCAAACGAGATTACTTTAGTTATTGAAAGTCTGTAATATTGTTGAAAGCTTGTTCTTGTTGAAAAACATTTGTTCAGCTAGAATTAATTGTTGTTTGATCTCTGATCACCAATGTCATTGTACAATCTTACATTATTGTACCGAACTCTTAGTTGACTATCGATTCTTTATTGATTCAACTAATTCTTAGTTGATGAATGTTCTAAACTCTAAACTACCCTTAAAGTCAGTCCTAACCAAACTTCATTTGGTTTGCTTATGAATCTGTACAGTTTTAAGAGTGTATAGTCGATGACTAATACTTGTTCAGTAGATAAACCAATGATATCCTATCTCTTATTGATACATTGGCATAATTCGATTGTAACCAAACTCTTGAATAGTTATTGATCCCTACTTGATTCAACCAGTACTTGGTTGATGAGCGTTCTAAAGATCTAGAATTCCTTTGAAGTTAATTCCAAATCAAATTTCCTTTGGTAGCGAACCTAATGATCTAAGCTGAGATGAACAACCCTATATCAGGGGATTATTTTAGAGCTACGCAATGGCGTTAAAATATTTATGTGGTACATAGTACAACTGGCTGATCACCTGGAGACGAGATGATGGTTCATATAGTCGTTTAGACTGTTAAAGGTTATAGTAGAAACTTGACAACCTATAACATAGTTCGTGGTCTTGTGACCCTCAGTGTTTTCTTTTGATGTTGATATATGTTGTTAACTTAAAATTCATTATTCCTTTGAACTCATAGCTTTTGAATTAGAGTTTATTGTTCCGATAAGAGTACTTTACCATTGAAAGCTCAGTTAATTATCATTCATAGAATGTTATTGTATACTATCCTTCTTGTGGGCAATTGTTTGCTCACTCTTGAATAAACCAATGCAGATGAAGTTAAGAAGTTTGAAGAGCTTTCTACAAGCAAGGGAAAGGGCAAAGTGCTTGATTATAAGACGTTTAATTTACAATTTATTTATGAATCTTATGTAATAAATTTGATTATGATGATGTTTTAATATTTCGTTGATGATTGTAATAATAAAGGTTAGATGACCTGGGATTTATTTGAGATTATATAACCCTATAATGGGAAATTTATTGTTTAAACTTTTGAGTTTAATTATATCCTTTATTTATGGGTAGTTAGTTATGATTTAATTGAATAGTGAACACCAAATCTGTGGGATTGAAGTACCCAAATTTGGGGGTGTGACAAGTTGGTATCAAATCTTTAGGTTATGAACCTTGGGTGGGGAAACCTTAGGCTATAACCTTGTAGGAGATCGAAAACATAAAAGTGATAAACTCTCATTGAGTTCTAAGGAATGTGTCGACGTCGGGATTTTTATTTGTCCGTTTTCTGTTCTTGTTCTTTGGCGTTCTCATGTTAGGTGAGATTTGTTTGAAAAAACAAGTTGTGAAAAGGTCCGACATGTATATGTCGACGAATGGACTGTAAGAGTTGCCAGTTGGTTTTTTATATGGTTGTACCAACACAATCGAGAAAAGGTTTGCACGATGACCCAGTGATGTGACACTGATAAACGGGTCTATGAAACTGAGATTCATTAGGGTCCAGGGGCTTGATTATGCGGAGGGAAGGTGTTAGGCACCCTCGACATCCGTGTTACCACGGTGACCACCACTTTTCAAGAAACTGTTATATGAATGTGTGTGTGTGTGTGTGGGTTAATGTCCAGTTATATGGAAGTAGTGTGAGGCCTCGTTCGCACCTATCTACAAAGGGTCTGAATTTGTGTAAAAAATCAGTTTTAAACAAGATATGGCAATGATGTTTTGTAAAAGAGGTTTTTCAAACCCTTATGCTCAATAGTATTTGAGATCTTTTGATACTTCCATTTTATTAAATGTTCGGCTGGATTCCTTTTATTTTTGAGATGCGATGCATCTTCGAGAAATATAATGTACAAAGTAGTGCCGAATTCCTCATGGGCATGGGAGCCATCTAAGGAAATCCAAACACCGTGAATAAATTTACAAGCTACTTACAACTAAAAATGTCCATCACGGGAACCGAATCTAGATTCAGTAGACTGAATCTGTGATCACATGATTCCTAGGCTCAAATGATGCCGCAATTTATATGAAAAGCCGTAATCAGTTATATATATAATCTGTATGTATATATATATATACATACATGATCAACCACCACGAAACACCTCCATGGGGGATCGGAAATGTAAATATATAAAAGAGATAAATATATTTATAGAGACATGATCAACCACCACGAAGCACCTCTATGGGGAATCAGAAATGTAAGAAAAGCTGTAAAAACAAGATCAACCACCATGAAGCACCTCCATGGGGGATCGAAAATGTAAATAAAGCTGTAAAGACGATCAACCACCACGAAGTAAACTCTAGGCGGGACGAAAAGTAAATATATATATATATATATAAAAAAGTATTAAACGCACCGGATATAAAATCCAGGCTCATCGAACATAGTTCGGCCATAGTTTATATATATAAGTATATACATATATATATAAGCATTTATTTCTTATATCCGGAGCATTTATTGCTTTTATATATATATATATATATATATGTATATACAAACTAAAATGAAACCACGGACCAAAGTCCGGGCATACACACACAACATGACTCTCAATGCGAAGAACAATGTGTGCAAAGATGAAGAGAATGACTTTAAAGTGTGTAAGAAGGCTTACAGTGGACTGCCAAGAAGACTTCTATAACTTTAAGTGGATGAACACTCGGCTCCCGCCGGTAAAAATAGTAGCTATATATGAGCACACAAGTGTTTAAAATGAGAAAGCACTCAGTTTAGGATGTGTACAGAGAAAATCGGATAGGGCTTCCTCACCTCCTCTCTTTCTTAAAATGGCCACCCCATGCCCTCTATTTATAGAGGGGGATCCGTAGGTGTACCTGAGAATGACCGGGGTTCCCCGGGCTCTGCGGGTCCAACTATCTCGAAGTACGTGCATGTGTGCACTGTGATGTCCGCTCAAACTATCAAAACTGCAATTCGGGCATCCGATTGAGGTGTATAAGACCTGTTTTGGACCGCCGTAGTCAAGAGCTGCGCCATGACATTGGATTAGAGGTTGTACAAAGTCAGGAAGATGGGACCATGCCCTTGGTCTTCAAGTTTCAAATTCTATTCGGTGTGCTGCCATGCATAGTAGTCACTCGGGATTAGACCTCCTTGGTTCTTTTGGGACATTGCTGTGTAGAAATGTCTGTATGAGATGTTGAGATGACGCAATATAGTGTCGAGGTGGCAAAATGATGATTTTACCCCTCACCGGGGTTATCTCCGATTTGGGCTGATAAAGCGAGCGTTGCTCGTGGTTATCTCTCGAGATTGGATCTGCAAATCTTGAATGTCCTCAGGGTTATCTCTGAGGTGTGCCTGTCTTCCCGGTGTTCTCTCTGGGTCTTGTACTAAGCACCTCAGTTTGAGTTTCGAGGTTGAAGTTGACTGTAGGCATTTGAAACAAGCATTTTCGGGGTTATCTCCGGAACTGCAACTGCACTCCTTGGGGTTATCTCCAAGGTTAGCACTGTTATTCTCGGTGTTGTTTCCGGGACTAGAACTGAGCATCTCGAAGTTATCTCTAAGACAAAACTGTCCTCTCTGGTGGAATTTTCGGTATTTAAACTGCATTATCTTCCAGGGTTATTTTTGAAAGACGAATCTGCCCTCCAGCAATGTTAGTGACAGGTGTACAGAAAATTTTGAGTGTTTACAGATGCCCCTCTTTATTATATTCATGCAATGTAATGGCATGGATAAGATAAAGAATCCTAGACACTTGAAATGCAACAAGATAAACATGATGCCATGTATAGCAACACGATGCAAATGTGTGATGCATATGTTTTGTTGGATTATTCTCCAACATGGTGGGAAGATTGCCGACTCCCTGTTGCTTCTACCGGGGATGGCAATAGATAAGTAGCCTGATGAACTGTCATGGATGTGCGATCCACAGCTACCAGGAATCTTTAGGATTGTTGACATTGGGGTTATCACCAAAGTCTTAAATCCTTGATAAAGACTTTATACTGAAGATGTATCTATCATGTACAAGAGACTCTGTGGGGATGTCTCCTTGTCTGTTTGAGGATGTGTATAACATATTCCATCATCGATCCTCCCCGATGAGGATGATCCTTCCTGGTTTGTATCGCTAGGACATATCAATGTTCTGTCGGAGTTACTGCCAACAGTTTGTTTTGTCAAGGTTGCCTGACCTTCGTTGACATGCACGTCACTAGATAATATCCCTATTGGGAAAACTATCAATGTTTCTTGACCTTCGTTCACTTGTGCATCAACAGAAAATGTGTGACACTCCCGCCGGGGTCTTCTTTTGTGGATACATACACCAATTGATGAAATGATTGGATGGCTTCCGATGCTTTGATGGATTTACCTGCCATCGGCTGAAATAACGTCAAGGTTTCTTGACCTTCATTGTCATGTACATCAACGGATGAAAATTCGTGATACCCCCGCGGGGGATTCGTAAATCAATGGATGAAAAAATGTGTGAAACCCCCGCCGGGGATTTCGAAAGGATTAGGGTGACGACCCTGAATTGGCGGCATTGGACCTGCGTCAGGTATTGTAGAGTGTGACTTGCAATAGCTGAGATCATCGGCATAGTGTACCCTGTGTTCGGGAGAACACCAATGAGTGATGTGTAGACCCATGGTTCGGTCTGAGAAAACCAGGATTTCAAGCTATTCTGCTCAATCGCGTAGCGTTTTTATTCCTGAATTGGCCTTTTCAGCTTGTGAGATCTCCTTTGCAACTCGAACTGGACTGAGCCGGAGGGGTGGGACTCATGTAGGGGTGTCGTAGGTACACATGCAGCAGTCGCAGGTGGACCTACAGTCAGCCGTGGATGGCTTTAAAGGCTGCAGGTTACTTTCTCAAGTCATTTTACATTCTGTTGCCTGCGAAATCCGAGATCTCTTCTTGAGATCTCATTGAAGTTCGAGCATCTTTCGCAAATTCATCCACCCGTACAAGGGTTCTACACTGCCCTGGAAACGTATGCATTTCTTTTTTCTAGTTTTTGTCCGTTGGAAAATGACTTTTAATATGAAATGTGTTTAAACACATAGTAGTGAATATGCATGCTAATATGACTTGATAAAAAATGCTTAACATAGTAAATGTTAGTATAAAACTATGTTGAACATAATGATGTTAAAAAAATTTGACTTTTGAAACAATCAAATTGGCACATTTTTCTACTATTTCTTATCATATTTGAGGACAAATGAACAAATGTGGTAACGCAAAGTAATCCTGGTAATTAGGCTACCCTTATGGATTGATGACTTTAACTTTTTAATGCATATAGTATGTATATGACTGTGGGAAGGTGTGCTACGGAATGGCCACCTAGTCATGCCTATGTGCATATGGATAGTGATATTTATAGAGGAAACTATGGCAAAATTTTTCCAAAATGTAGACATTGGGTAGTCATGCATTTTTAACTCTGCTGTAGACGTATGTTAAAATAATGCATGCATGTAGTCATAAAATGCATTTTGAAAAGCTCCAGGTTAGAAAATATCACACCCTTTCTGAGGTGATTTGTAGACTTGTTGTCCAGATATTATTGATCCGGATCAGCCGAGTAGTTCCCGCAGGACAACTTCAAGTGTGCGGAGGAGAGCTTCCGAAGTGCCTCGACCCTGTTCAATTAGACAACCTCGTCGTCTGGTGAAGGCGGTGATACGTCATGTCCGGGTTGATGTGTCGGATGTTGAGGACGAGGAGGAGGATGTACCGGTAGCGGCTCCAGCTCCTGCTACTCATATTCCTCGTAGGGATTTCCCAGGAATTCAAGTGGCTATTCCAGATCTTCTGGGTGATTTGAGTCGCCACCCCTCAGTTTACTTTCATGCAAATGAGGTAAAAGCTGGATTTGATCTTCCTTTTTCCTATTGAGGAGGAGAAAGGATTTTGACATTGATTTGCAAGTGATGCAGGTTCCTGGCTTTACACAGCCTCGAGGGAACTGGTTCAACATACACTCTATGTATTAGGCTCTACATCCAGATTATAGAGCGATTGTATATGACTGGGGATTTGGGGCATTCCTTTCCATCCTTCCCCGCTGTTGTCCCTGGGGTTATCTCAGGGCATTGTCTGAACGCTGGTTTCACCAGACTCAGTCACTCCATTTGATGGACTGTGAGGAGATGATGACACCGATGGATTGACGGTTTATCACAGGTATGGAGTTTGGAGGGGAACCAGTGCCTTGTACAACAGACATTACTTCGATTGCCGTTAGATCCTTACTAGGAGTTCCGGACGGGGCGCTCAAGGGCAGAATTTTGTGTATAGGTCCATTAAGCGTAGATGTTATGAGTGGTATGTTGAGTGAGCCCATACCAACTGATGTCAGAGTAAGGGATCGCATTCTTCGGCGATTTTTCCTGATGATCATTAGGGGTTTCTTCATAGCTGATAACTCTTCTACGGTGTCATTCATTTTAATCAACGCCACTCGGGAGGTGGACCGTATTGGAGAGTATGATTGGGGTTCCTACACCTTTGCATATTTCCTCAAGGGCATGCGTATGCGTTCGTAGGGCTTGACCGAGTCTTGGTTAGGATTCTACCCATTTCTACTAGTGAGTGTTTCTCTTATAATTTCCCATGTACAGGGTTAAGAGTGTTAACTAACAGCAGATGTCTGCCTTTATATTAACAGTTCTGGGCCTATGAAAGGCTCTCACGCTTACGTCACGTGAGTGTGTTAGGATTGGATACATATCCACGAGGATGGCGATGGCATCATTCCATACTGGCGGAGGTCCCTATAGCTGAGGGTTTTACTCATTGCCTCCTACAGCTGGAGTTATTGACAGCTAATGTAATCAAATGGATTCCCTATTCTAGGGAGCACTTGTCCATTGGATTTGAGGATGGATACCCGACTAGTGTCGAGTACGTGATTTACACCCGTAGGGTTCCTCTCTTTACTAATGGAGGATGGGAGCTCTATTTAGGAGAGCGTGTTATCAGGAGAACCACAAGAGAGATCCGTGTACCGATCTTGCTTCCTACCAGGCATTATTGTCCTATATTGCAGTCACCCGTAATTAATATCCCATTGTTGGGTGTTGACAATTTTGCATTGTAAGAGGGTCTCTGTACTCAGGAGATATTCCAGCATTGGTGGTCCCCTCGAACCATTGGAGCCCAGACCCGTGCTACTTAGTTCATGGGGGATATGGTTCCAGGATCCGTGATGATGACGGATTGGCTAACCTATGTCCGAGATCCAACTCATTTGACATAGATTGACAGTTTGACCCAGCGACTGGATCGGACACATTTCTTTATCCGGTATTTTTCCAGAGATCCGGCAGAGGCAGATACTTTTGATCCTTCCAGCTCAGCTGTTGTCCCCTCAGATGACTTATTTTACTTTGCTGGCGCAAATCCTCCATTATATAGGCCTAATATCCCCGTTGATAGAGATCCAGTGACTCAGGAAGAGTTACATCAGGTGGACAGGATTGATGATGTAGATATTGACACCATTGTGTTCTTCTGATGTGTATTCTCGTTATCTCTTTTGATAGGCCTTTGTTAGATATTGGGTGGTCGTGCCCCATTCTCGCTATATATTTTTGATAGGCCTCGCTTAGTAGTAGGCGTCTGCCCCCATTTCCACATGTATTTTTAGTCAGCAGAGATGATGTATTAGATGATGATATAATTAGGAATGTATGTACTATTTTCCATTCCCTACATTATATTGCCATCTATTATATGTAATGTATGTATCATGTTATTCATATGTATATATGTACAAAGATATTCATCATTGACCCCTAGATGGTCTTATGATATGGCCTACACAGATGTCTTCTTCGACAGTCAGCCGCATAGATCACACCCTATCAGTGTTGATAGCCTCTCGTCTGAGGTCGTGGTATGATAGTGTCACCTACAGATAGGGTGATTGTAGATCAGCTATTACAATATTCTATGACCCTCTTGATGTTTCAGGTTCCTACAATATTTGTAGAGGGCATACTGGAACATTGGATACCGGAGAGACAGGTTTTTCAGTTTAGTACCCAGGAGTTGACTCCTACATTGGAAGAGTACGAGCGGTTGATGGCTTTGCCCTTAGACAGACCTTGCGCTCATATGGCTGTCGGAGATATGCACCGACAGCTCATTACCCTCACCGGGTTACGGCGTAGATTAGTAGAGGATGAGATTACATCCAGTCATTATTATCCCAGTGTTTCTTGATAGATAGGTTTGGCTCATTGAACAGCTATGCACGACATTTTAGGGATTTCACCATACCAAAGGATCAGTGGCATTTGGCTAGAAAGGATGTATTCGTGATGTGCATAGTGGCGTATGTGTACATGCCATGGTATATGGATGAGCTGGACATCGGTGTTATCATAGCAATGAGAGCTCTCAGGGAGGGTCATACCATCATTTCGATGATTGTAGCGGAGACGTTGAGGTCGTCCACATTTTACAGCACCTACCCTGCATGGGTATTCGCAGGCAGTTCGGTCATGTTGTACGTGTAGTTTATGTCACACTTGAGACCAATTGGCACTTTCCGCCGACATGAGTACTGCTTTACCCATGATATAGCTATGTCTTACTCTTTTCAGCCATCGGAGTGTACATACGCTATGTCTTGGTCGATATTCCTGGCGGAGATCTAAGATCCGTTTGGCATCCTATCGTGTATAGGGCTCAGCTCACCCTATAGCTTTATTACTCATGCTCTGGGCATGGATTATCTCCCTCTAGCTGGTTTGAGGGGCATGACTACCTACCACCCACTAGCCGTGATGTCACAGTTTGATCAGTTTCAGGACTTCCATCCTTTTGAGGGGGCGTTAGGTCAGCGTTTAGCTTCCCGCCATTTATCCGCAGAAGACTGATCCTGGGTATATGCATGTTGGGATCAGCGTGAGATAGCTGATTTTTTTGTTAGCCATCTGGGCTATTCGTTAGAGTATTCTGCGTGGATGGAGATAGAGACTTCATCGGCTAAGACAGTATCCACAGTACCGGGTATTGATTTAGATGATGGAGAGCCCATGGAGGACATTGATTCATACACTGATGAGGAGCCATTTACTGTGTTACCAGCAGCTCTTTTAGATTCTCCCAGTACTAGCACTGTTGTGATCCAACATTCAGCACTGTATTTTGAGCAGAGTCTCCATCTGATGACATTCGAGAGAGATCAGGCTAGAGCCTTGATGTTGACAGCTCTTGATGGGAGAGACACCACTCTATTAGAGAGAGACGATGCATTAGCTCATAGAGATGCCGTTGTTGTTGAGCGGGATGAGGCCAAACCGGCCAGAGATGTTGTGACAATCGAGAGGGATAGCGCCATATCTGCCCAGGATGTAGCCGTCACAGATAGCATAATAGTGAGGTCCCTTACTACTGGCATGATTATAGAGATGATCACGTACATTGGTGAGTACAGAGTCACCATGTAGATGGATGTAGATCTATTAGCTCGTGTGGATACCCTTGTACAGGAGACCACATCGTTACCTCCTTCTTCTGAGAGGGATTCCATGTTGGGCTTGATATTTTCCTGCATAGACTAGCTTAGCCATTTATTCATGTACAGTTTATATTGTATATATCAAACAACATTATATATAGCAGGAAAATATATTTTTTATCACTTCCCTTTTAGTTATGCCTTATTGCTAGCTTGATATTTTGCCTGCTTCTTCAGGGCTTGTGATCTTGATGTATTCTAAATTCATCCTTGAAAGGTGGACATTAAAATATCTCAGAATCTGTCAGAATGGATCACTGATATGTGTGTATCCTTACCTTCCCAACTCTTTAATCGACTTCGTTTTACCGGGCACCTCATTCTTGCATCGCATCGTGCAACAAATGTAGCCAGCATCTCCGCACTCATTTCATCTTCTCCAGACATCCTACAATCAGTCTAAATAACTTGATTAATACTTCTCCAGTACGAATTTCTCACACTATGTGTCCACATATCTCACTATCGATATATTTCGGCAATCCCTCACTTATTACTCTAAATGAGTATTCTCTATCTCGCTTATAGTTATAATCCTAGGCTTTCCCCACCCCACTTAAGGTTTATAACCTACGACTTTTATACCAACCTGTGACACCCCCAAATCCAGGTTACCTGACCCCCGAGTTTGGTGCTCATAATCCACATTATAATTAACATCTAACTACCCATTCATTGATGAATAGAATACTACACCACATTAATTGATATAGTTAATATATTCGTCCTAGGTTATCTAACCTTCATATTACAAACATACCCTTTAGATTTACAAAAAGGGTTAACAAACATAACATAATAATAATGTTATTAATAACTAATTAATCACTATGCCCCTGCCTTTGTTCTTCACAGCACCTCCTGCCACTTCGTCCCTAGTTAAAAAGTTTTATTTAGCAAGGGTGAGCAAAAAATTTGCCCCGCAAGTTAAGATATACAATGAATATATAAACATCCGAATATTTTGATAGAATGACACCAAAGTTCGGGGAACTTTGAAATAGCTGAACAATTCATTAATCAATAACAAGTATTCTCGCATTCTAGGAAACACAATAATTTTATAATGAAAGAGTGCAATGCTTTCAAAGTTTCTACGATATTCTAATGAATAATCAAGAATCAATTCTACGCAATAACAAAGTGGAATGTTTTCCAGATTTATGCTGAGCGATACGTTGGATCTTGAACTTCTCTTCTCGAGTAACTATCAAAGATTGGACTTTGATATACCTAGGTGTAACAGATAACCATAAAGATTAAATCATACCCCTCTACAAGTATATTAAGTGATCAGCTTCATTATACCATATATTATGCATAATACTTAAAAGTGCGCAATGGCCGAATATACGACCTAAAATGTTCCCTTTATATAAAATGTTGTTCTTCTCAGTCTCCGAATCAAGATTTGATTTAACAACGAAGTACTATTATTTCAATATTGAGTAACTTTTTTGATCTAACCGAAATAATTGGCATCAATTTGTCAATATTAATTGAATTCTCTTCTCGAACCTATCCAGTTGTAACAAATGTTCGTCTAGCCAGAATAATTAGCTAAGACATTTCTCAACATAATTCGACAATAAACATGAATTATCTGTACTGTCAATAATAGCTTCTACGAAATTTAAATATCCAACAACAGTTATTCTATGAATATATATATTTAGAATCATTGATTCAATTTTGAATTAATAAACATGCACTAACTACAAATAATCAACAATAAATTCTTGGACGTGGTCTAATTAACCACCATAATAATTGAATGAATATAACTCAAGGTTGAGTTAAGGAAACTTGCCTTTCGCGTTGATTACTGCTACACAATAAACTTATATGCGTTCACAAGACCTATAATCACAATATCGGTCTCACAATTAGAACAATTAAATCACAACACGTATCACTGTAGTTTACAGTCAATTCTTCTCCTAAGCACATTACCACATAGCCACATTAGTGTTTATAACCTATATAAACACTTATCAAGTCTAACTAGGTTGGTCTGGTTGGACTTCGGTCGCATCTCGGTACCTTGGTCACCTTATCCGACAATTTACACATTTATTGTCAATTAAACTTGGTCTCTAAGCTTCAATATTATATTAGTTAAGTTATATATCATTTATAATATATTTCATAAACAAATATTATAATTTATAATAATTTTTCAAACACTGAAATCATTTTTAAATGATTTAATTATCAAATAATCTTATCATCATTAATATTTAATAATATAAAAATACTAATGACATACTTCTCAAAATATTAAAGTTATTGTTAATAACCTCAAATATTTTCAAATCATCAATATTCTACTTAAATGATTTTTAAAATAATTAAAATCATTTTTAAACTATAACCATTAATATTTAAATATTAATGAATTTATCATAAAAATATTAAAAGTCATTAATTATAGCTTACAATATTTTTAAAATCATTTTTCTCATTTTTAAATGATTTTGTAATTAATAAAATCATTTTTAATTCATTTATTTAATATAATAATTAAATAAATCTAATATCATTAATATTAATTTATTAATAAGAATTCTCCAAAAATATTGAAAATTATATTTTTTTTATAATTCAAAATATTTTAAAACACTTTATTCTTCTTTAAAATGATTTTTATAATATTAAAATCATTTTAATTCATTTATTTAATATAATAATTAAATAAATCTATTATCAATATTATTAAATTATTAATGAAAATTCTCTAAAAATAATAAAAGTTACATTTTATAACTCAACATATTTTTAAACACTTTATTTTTATTTAAAATGATTTTTATAATATTAAAATCATTTTTTCATATTTATTTAATACACTAATTAAATAAATTAAATATCATTAATATTCAAATAATTTTAAATATTAATGAAAAATATCTGAAATTATTAAAAGGTATTTTTCATAATTTAAAATAATTTTTAAAACTATTTTTGTAATTTTTAGAATTTATTTTATATTTTTAATTAATTTCTGGAAAATCAAAAAATAAAAATTAATTAAACCGTCGCTAATGGCCTATAGTGACACTTAGCGTCGTTGTTGGTGTTCTTGAGCCTCAAGAACACTGAAAGTCAGTGCTCAAGGGTCAACGTTTGATCGCCTTAGATTCTCAATCCATTGTGTTTCTGGGATATCTCAAGCATAGATCTTGTAGTGGTTATGTAACTCTACCAGAAACAAGAACAATCTAAGTCATATCACACATCACCCTGAAGATCCAAGCCCTCAAAGTCCCTGTCATAGATCATCTGGGTTTTCTGGGTTACCTAGAAACCCTGACAGTCTCGAGGTACCACTTTCAAGCCCCAATAATTTGGTGTTCTGGTCATCCTTTCGTTGTTCTCATGGTCAACATTGGTAGTACGCATGACAAAGAACAATAACATATCCTTATATCAGTCCAAAGCTAACACATTAATCAAATGCAGCTCGGTCAAACATTGTCAGAAAGTTCATGCAAACAGTTTCTGGAAATTCCAGAAATTCAAGTCATGGTCGAATGGCCTACTTTTAACCAACTGCTACAAGCGATCTGATGATTATTTACACGATTTAAAGACACAAATATAACGTACACATGACAGACTATAAACTGGTTACAATAACCTCATCATAACACTAAACAACTGACAGATCAAGGCATTTGAAAAACATGTCAGACGCTGTTCATGACTTTCTGGGTTACCCAGTATTTACCCGGTCAACAGGTTTTGACCATTAATAACTCACAATCTAGACATCAAATGACTGTGATTTCACTTCCAGATCACAGACCACATGACAAGCTACATATTACAACTTTAAAACAACAAAAATCATAATCACAGAAAGATCTAGAGCGACTGACATATGCTTGTCAGACGACTTTAGGGTTCTTGGACAGTTTTTGAAAACTTCACTTTTTAAGGCCTTTGATGCTATGGATCTATGATAGATCATCATAAACACAAAAGTTTTCTTAGCATACAAGATCAAATGGTAAGTTAGGGTTTATACCTCTCTTGTCCAATCCTTGATCTTAGTTCTCCAAATCTGATCTTAGTGATCTAAGGACTATGTTAGGGACTGATATACTTGATATTTTTGGAGGGCTAGAGAGAAAAAGAGTTGGTGAGAGCTTGGGAGAAAAATGATTAACTTTTGTGAACTTTCTCTCTCTAATTCTCTTATAACACTTAGATACAATGTATCTTGCTGATGTTCCAGCTGATTTGCTGAGATTTTAGTCCCTTAGAAAGTCAAAGTTGGTGAACAACTAAAGTTGTTGGTGAATTTTACAAGTTACCAATTAAAGAAAATTTTAAGGGCATTTTGGTCATTTACAATATAATTTTAATGGTGTATATAAATTTTATCCAAACCCTTAGGTTTTACAACTTCCAATTCTAGAATTTTCTAATTAGGGTTTTTAAATAGAAAATTAAGATTTCTAAAACTATAGTTAAGGTTTCCTAATTAAATTAGGGTTTTTTAATCATATTAATGTTTAATAATCCCGTTAGGCTAGCTAATTAGGATTAGAGTTTCCTAATTAGGGTTTAGGATTCCGAATTTAAAGTTAGGGTTTCTCGGCATACGATTAGGGTTTCTAATGGTACGTTAGGGTTTCTAATCCCATATTAGGGTTTACTAATTTTAAACCCTATCCGATCAATCATTGATCAAGATTCTATACAGTATAAACACGTACTCATCAATATAATTATTTTAATTATATTTTCCATCAAATCCCTATCCATAACTAGGGTTAGGGTTTCTAAATCTGTTAAGCACAACTCTACTCTTATTTTCTCAGTCAATACACAAATTGACCACATCTCGAGGCTCGTATCTCAGATATTGGGCACAAAATGGATAATCAATATTAATATTAAAAAAAATTATTCAAAAAGTTCGGATTATTCGAAATCTCGGGTTATTACATTCACCCCTCCTTAAAAGGATTCTGTCCTCGGAATCACCGCTTTCTTATTCTCTACAATCTTTCAAAGTTGTATCACTAATTCATTCTTATCAACACAATATTAATTTGTGTCTCAAATTCTAACCTGTGACTTGGATCTATAAAAGAAAACAATTCACAGCAATATCTAACTCGTATTTCGCGCGTAATTTAATGTTTAACCGAACTTGGAACTTCTCCCAAAACATTTTCAGTGCGGCAGGTTGAGTACGCTTTACAGATTCCCACCCGTAATCTACCTCTCCTCGCAACATGAAGGTGGCAAAGGGAACCTTTTGCTCCTCGAAGCATCCCAAGACATCAAATATCTTGGTGATATGCTTTATCCACGTCTCCGCTTTTAAGTGGTTTTGCTCTCCAATAAACTCGTGGTCCCAGCTCCTTGAATCGCTTATGCGGTGACCATCCGAGAGTTGCCGGTGTTTCCACACCGCATTTTGGACGAGCCGCCTCTACTTTGATGTTGCATGAATTGCATAAAGCTTCTGAACATCCCATCGTTCATCATTTGATCAGTGTTGTTGTTTACCTGAGGATTATTATATTCATGTTGCACACTATCATGGGTATTGATCGTTGGTGACTCAATGGTCTCATGTGCTTCATTGTTGATATCAACATTTTCAGATGCCATTTTCAAATACTGCCACAAAACAAGGGTTAATTGACATATCACATATTATCCCTATACTCTGACCGACCAATTAAATACTAAATAAACTTAGGTAGGTCATACTAGCGTAGGAATTCCTCGTCTCTCCCCTCCTAGTTCTTGTCTCACATCTCAGCTGTGACACCCCCAAATCCTGGAACCTCAATCCCACAGATTTGGTGTTCACTATCCAAAAAATCATAACTAACTACCTATAAACAAATGATATAATTAAACTCAAAAGTTTAAACAATCAACCTCCCATTAAAGGGTTACATAATCTAAAATAAATCCCAGGTAATCTAATCTTTAGTACAATCATCAGCGGAAAATTAAAACATGATCATAATTAAATCTATTACATAAGCTTCATAAATAAAAGATAAATTAAACGATGCCGTCTAATCAAGCACTTTGTCCTTGCCCTTGCTTGTAGAAAGCTCTTCAAACTTCTTAACTTCATCTGCATTGTTTTGTCCAAGAGTGAGCAAACAATTTCCCACAAGAAGGATAATATACAATAACGTTTAATGAATGAAAATTAAATGAGCTTTCAATGGTAAAATATTCTTACCGGAACAATAAACTTTAATTCAAAAGCTACGAGTTCAAAGGAATAATGAACGTTTAAGTTAACAATAGATATCAACACCAAAGAATACACTATGGGTCACAAGACCACGAACTATACTCTAGGTTTTCAAGTATTTCTACTTTAACCTTTAACAGTCTAAAAAACTATAATCATCATCTATGTCCTAGGTTAACAGGTGTATCTACTGTAACCTTTAACAGTCTAAACGACTATATAGACCATCATCCCGTACTCTAGGTGATCAGCCCTTTGTACTATGTATTGCGCAAATATTTTAATGCTATTGCGTAGTTCTAAAATAATCCCCTAATATACGGTTGTTCATCTCAGCTTAGATTATCAGGTTCCGAACCAAATGAAGTTTGGTTGGGAATTAGCTTCAAAGGAATTCTAGATCTTTGGAATGCTCATCAACCAAGTACTGGTTGAATCAGATAGAGTCCAATAACTATTCAAGAGTTTGATTATAATATTTTCATGAACAAGGTATATTGATGAATCAATAAGAGCTAGAGTATTAACAATTTCTAAATTGAACAAATGTTATCATCGACAACATGCTTTCAAAATTTGTGTGAGTACATATACAAACCAAAGGAAGTTTGGTTTGGGTTGACTTCAAGGGTAATTTAGAGTTTAGAACATTCATCAACTAAGGATTAGTTGAATTGGTAAAGAATCTCTAGGGAACTTAGAGTTCGGTAAAATATTGTAAGATAGTACAATGACATTGGAGAACGAAGGTCAAACAACAGTTATTAGTAGCTAAATAAACACATTTCTTATAACAAAATTACAGACTTTGAATGACCAAAGTAATCTCATTTGGAATAAAGAAATAGAGATTAATTAATTTGCTCAACAGTAAATGAGAGTTAAAGAACTTGGATAACAATAAATTGCTCAACAAGAGATTAGAAATAGAGAACTTGCAAAAGTATATCATGACAGTGAAAAGTAACCTTGCTGAATAATAAAGTAGCAAAGGTTAGGGAGCTTTCCTCGTACGTAGGTTAAACAATCACTACTCACGTTCACCACAAGTCCTACACATACCATATGTATTGAAAATACACATTAGTTACACTAATATTAGTTTCATATAGCTCACTAACAACATCACATCTTTTCATGAACATCACTATTTAGCTTTATTACAACTACTTAAGTGATCATGTCATTGCATCACATACACATTAAAAACTTGATACAACATCCTATTACATGTCCAACATGTTATCATAAGGTTATACTAACGCACAAAGAATTGCACTTGTATTCGTGCATCCCGACGCCCTCCTATTGCCTCCATATACACAACAGTCCTAAATATGGCAATTTTGACCCTTCATAACGATTTCAAATTGAAATACTTAAATCATAAAAGTTATAGGTCTACTCGTCCTCGTTCCGGATCATCTTGAATCGCATCAATCGGAGTTCGTATGAAAACGTTATGCCCATTTTAGTAAACTATGTTCTGTCAGTTTTTTTTTCTTCCAAAATTGGCTTAGCAGACTACCCCCCCCCCCAGCGGGGGCGGGGGTTTTTGCACTAGGGGGGCCCGCCGGGGCGGGTGTCACTTCAGCGTTTTGCGATTTTATGCTCTGTAACACTACGAAAAGTCAAATTAGGCCTCCAAACTCCTTTCTAACAACCATACCAACCTATCTAAGGTATAATAGGTTTACAGAAATATAATCTAATGTTTTCTAACACGTTTCTAGCCATCTAAACAACATAAACATCCAAATTACAACTATTAATTTTCACTATTTTTTTAAAACTTCACTTTTTGAAAGTTTCAGTGAAAATCATCACTGTGCTTTTGTTTTTCAACCAAAACAGTTAATTCAACATACTATGCTTATGTTTATTCATCCTCTTTCTAATTCAATAGTCAATTTATATATTATACAACTAATTAAACCTTAATTTTACTTTAAACTAAGCCATATTCATATATGTTCATACCAATTCACTATAATATAAAGCTGTATACAACAAAAAATTCAACCTTCACAAAGTTTTTACAGAGAATTTTAGAAGAGAATATAACTACAATTTGTTGAAAAATACAAGCAAGAGGATACATTAATTTTAGACTTCTCCCAATTCTCTCTTACTTTTCTCTGTAATTTTCTTCTTCTCTTCTTCTTTCTTCTTCTGAGTCTTTCGCCCTATTCTAAACTCTAACTTAAGTATTAAACCCAATATAACGTATAGGTAATAATATATGTATTAAGTATATAATATAATTATAACTTTAACTGACATCAGTTTTTTTTCTTCTTAAACTCAAAAGCCATAATGCTTGTTTGGCTAACTAACTAAAAATTAACCCATAAAATCTTACACCTTGTTTGGTAAAACAGATTTAAATTAAAGACTTAACATTCATTAAGCCTTGTTTGGCAAAAACTGAATTAACCTCCCTTAACTTATTTTAATAACTCCTTTATAATATAGTTTATGGTCACACTTTAATTAATTAAATTTTAATATTCAATTTAATTAATTTTAATAACAATTTATTTAATTAATTCACCACATAAATCAATACGACATAATTATAATTTTCTTTATAATTATAATTTTATTTAATCAACCAAATATTAAAATATTATCTCATGATGATCAATTTCTTTAACTCGTTAATTATTTATTCAACAAATAAATAATCAAATCAAATCAAATTAAGCAAATATTTATTCTACAATAAACACATTAATTAAATATTTATATAATTCCATAAATATTTAAAATTACAATTTAAATTTTTGGATTGTTAAATCAGCCAGGGATCATATCCCTAAGCTTTGATACCAACTGTGACACCCCCCAAATAGGTATACGTCACCCATCTTGGGTCGCCAAATATATGGTACAGAATACAAATACAAACTTAATTATACAACAAGAGCTGAGAGTTTTTACACGAATATTGTCTCATAGACAGTATCCAAACTCAAATTCAATCCTCATTACATTTATTATCACACTAAATAGTGAGGATTACTAAAACAACCATCTTGGACCATCACTCCGTTCCCTGACTAGTCCCAGCTATGTTATCATTTCCTGAAGAGAATAATGAAAGCAAAAGGGTGAGCTCAACTAGCCCAGTAAGAAATATTATGACTAAAATAATGCAGAATAAGTTATCCTTGGCCTTTAAAAATGTTAAACTGATAGAATATAATAGACAACAAGTTTAACTGTTGCGGAACAAACAATCTATTAGAAGAGTCAAGTAGAGCATGATATCTACTATCTTCTATGATTTTAAAAGGTTTTCATCAACTTTATTGCTGAGACTCAGCTTAATAAATAAAGCACATCATCGAATCATCCCTGCACTACGGGCCAAGGATATTCATGTAATCATCAATGATCATGATTATACTGAATAATCCCCGGTCATAATCATATCAATCAATAGTCCATCTATGCACGTAAGCCAAAGATGATTTTCATCACAATATAAACATAAGGATTTAATTAAATGAAAACAAAGGATAAATTTAAAGATTTATAATTTAATTTATCCAGAATTCAATAATGTCCAAATTGTCAACATGATACTGCTTTGTGCAGTAAAATTCAAGAATAATATCCATGTATCAAAAATATTTTAGATAGAAAAGAAATAAATTTTTTGGGTGAATAGTAACCGGGTGAATAGTACCCCGTGAATAGTACTTCGTGAATAGTAACCCGATATAAAAAGTACCCGAAATACCCGAATGAATAATATTATAGTGAATAGTAACAGGGTAAATAGTACCCCGTGAATAGTACTTCGTGAATAGTACCCCGACATGAAAAGTGTTCCGAATACCCGAGTGAATAATATTATTGTGAATAGTAATCGGGTGAATAGTAACCCGTGAATAGTACACCGAGTAAAAATATTGATATTTAATAAGAAATTTCAGATCAATATTCCAATAAAACGATACTGGATGAAGCACAAAACTCAAAGATATTCCACTAATTTCAAGGATTATAGAAGTAATACTTACCATAGTAAGTTTAGATTTAAGAATATGAAAAGAAATAACATATGAAAGTGCAAATGGATTTTCACCTATCATACGGTACGTAATCCGCGTAGACAGGTTATTTTGACATATTAAAGGATGAATACCAAAATAATAGTATTCCTTATGAATATGAAAGAAATAATACCTCTTACCTTAGTAGAAGGGTGGATACTGCAATAATGAAGTAGCAGAATACTCTTCTTCTTGCTCTCTATAGTTTCTCTCTCTATATTGTCTCTTATGAATCTCAGTGAATTAGTGAGAATGAAAGAAGAATTAAGGTTCTATTTATAGGTGAATGGACTAAATAGTAACTTATTCACGAACGGTCCAGATTGATTTACTATTAGAACGGACGGTCCATATTGATTACTATTAGAACCACAACCAATGGTCCAGATTGATTTAATTTTAAAACCACCACCGACGGTCTAGATTGATTACTTTTAAAACCACCATCAACGGTCCAGATTGATTTACTATTAAAACCACCACCGATGGTCCAGATTGATTTACTATTAAAACCACCATCAATGGTCCAGATTGATTTACTATTAAAACCACCATTAATGGTTCAGATTGATTTACTATTAAAACCACCATCAATGGTCTAGATTGATTTAAATTATTACACTTTGATACCCCTAAAGTTTTCCAAGTTTGCATTATTCCCCTCTAACTTTTGTAATTCACATATCTTCAATAAACACATTATTAATACTTCAACAATTATTCATCATTAATATTATAACTCACAATATTTAACAACCAGATCATTCCCAGGAAAGAGGGGGCTCTCCGATAAGGATTTCTCCCTATTGGCGCGCAATTAGGTGACCAAACCTCTCCTCGACAGAACTTTCTAGACATTGTCAATATTGCGAATAATAATATGATTAACTTTGTTTTCTCAATTATTGATTTAATAATATAAATATTATGCAGATGATAGTGTGACAATAATTGAATCAAAAATATGAGAGATATTATGCAGCAATTACTGTAGCAATAATTGAGTATAACTAAGTGACTTCTCACATAAGCATCAATAATCAATACCGTGTGCTACTGTGCAACCACACGTATTACTGTACTTTTACCACCGGGTAGTTCAACAGTTAATGGTAAAACTTTTGCCGTTATTTTTATAAAAAGATATTTTTGTCGTTTCTAATTACGACAATACTTCCATTGTGGGGTCAACCAATGATTGTGCCGTCGTACGAATATTCCTGGTTAGAACGAATATTCCCCGACCAATCGAATATTCCCTGACACAACGAATATTTTATATCAACTTGTTTACTTTGCAAAATTTTCAAATATCACCCTTAACTTTAACCTTTTATCAATTTAACCATTTATTAAATAGAATAATAATTATAAGAAAATTAGATACTTTAATTTCATATAATTCGGGGTCTTACAACTATCCCTTTTTAAATAATATCAGGATTAACAACACAACTTTAAACAAAAGTTATAATTCTCCATTCACACATAACTATTCCTCCAGTTCATCAAACTTACCACACCTAGGGGTTCAGGAACTTGCCATAATTATATGAGTGTATGAACTTATCCTAGTCAGACCTTTGGCGTCCATTCGCTGAGGGGTTCAAAACATTTCATATAATTATGAGTCGTGAACTTACCATAAGTATGAGTTTTAAGAACTCAAAAATTAATCTTAATCTTATATTTATATAGAAAATAAAGATTTCATTCATACAAACATATATATTTTCATATGTTCACACGTGATTCTTGATATTACAACCGTTAATATCACACACTATCAAAAGATATTATTGCTTATACTTAAGCTGTCTACCTTCCACTTCCTTCACCAGTCTTCTTCTTACTGGGACACTTGCTAAATCCGTGACCCGTTCTCCCTCTTTCTCTTATTCTTGCTCTTCTTCTACTTGATTGTTCCTTCAGACGATCCACCACCTTTAGTCTTCATCCTTTCCACCTGCGCCTTCAACTCAATATGTTCTTCGGTCATTTCGCGTAACGCTCGCTCCGTCTTCCACAACTCCTCTAAGAGAAACACTTTACTCCGAAGTTCATGGACTTCTGGAGATACTTGATCTTGTTCTCCAACTTTGATCTTATTCTCTTTATCCATCTTAGCTACTTTGGACTCTGTCTCCTCATCTCCACTCAGATACATCTCGGGATAATCATCGTGATCGCTCCATAGATTGACCATAGGTTCATCTTTTCCCACCTCTTCAACTGACTCACTTTGCGCTGGCACCTCGGCTACTGGCACTGGTGAAACAACCGCTATCATCTTCGCACTCATTTCATCTTCTCCAGACATCCTACAATCAGTCTAAATAACTTAATTAATACTTCTCCAGTATGAATTTCTCACACTATGTGTCCATATATCTCACTATCGATATATTTCGGCAATCCCTCACTTAGTACTCTAAATGAGTATTCTATATCTCGCTTATATTTATAATCCTAGGGTTTCCCCACCCCACTTAAGGTTTATAACCTACAACTTTGATACCAACCTGTGACACCCCCAAATCCAGGTTACCTGACCCCCAAGTATGGTGCTCACGATCCACAATATAATTAACATCTAACTACCCATTCATTGATGAATATTACACCACATTAACTAATATAGTTAATACATTCGTCCCAGGTTATCTAACCTTCATATTAAAAGCATACCCTTTAGATATACAAAAAGGGTTAACAAACATAACATAATAATAATGTTATTCATAACTAATTAATCATTATGTCCTTGCCTTTGTTCTTCACAGCACCTCCTGCCACTTCGTCCCTAGCTGAAAAGTTTTATTTAGCAAGGGTAAGAAACAAATTTGCCCCGCAAGTTAAGATATACAATGAATGTATAAACATCAGAATAACAGACTATTTATTTTGATAGAATGACACCAAAGTTCGGGGAACTTTGAAATAGCTAAACAATTCGTTAATCAATAACAAGTCTTCTCGCATTCTAGGCAACACAATAATCTGATAATGAAAGAGTGCAACGCTTTCAAAGTTTCTAGGATATTCTAATGAATAATCAAGAATCAATTCTACGCAATAACAAAGTTGAATGTTTTCCAGATTTATGCTGAGCGGTCCGTTGGATCTTGAACTTCTCCTCTCGAGTAAATATCAAAGATTGGACTTTGATATACCTAGGTGTATCAGATAACCATAAAGATTAAATTATACCCCTCTGCAAGTATATAAAGTGATCAGCTTCATTATACCCTATATTATGCATAATACTTAAAAGTGCGCAATAGCTGAATATACGACCTAAAATGTTCCCTTTATATAAAAGGTTGTTCTTCTCAGTCTCCGAATCAAGATTTGATTTAACAATGAAATACTATGATTTCAATATTTAGTAACTTTCTCGATCTAGCCGAAATAATTGGCATCGATTTGTTAATATTAATTGAATTCTCTTCTCGAATCTATCCAGTTCTAACAAATGTTCGTCTAGCCAAAATAATTAGCTAAGACATTTCTCAACATAATTCGATAATAAACAGGAATTATCTGTACTGTCAATAATAGCTTCTACGAAATTTAAATATCCAATAACAGTTATTCTACGAACATATATTTTCAGAATCATTGATTCAATTTTGAATTAATAAACATTCACTAACTGCAAATAATCAACAACAAATTCTTGGACGTGGTCTAATTAACAATAATTAACCATCATAATAATTGAATGAATATAACTCAAGGTTGAGTTAAGGAAACTTGCCTTTCGCGTTGATTACTGCTACACAATAAACTTATATACGTTCACAAGACCTAAAATCACAATATCGGTCTCACAATTAGAACAAGTAAATCACAACACGTATCACTGCAGTTTACAGTCAATTCTTCTCCTAAGCACATTACCACATAGCCACATTAGTGTTTATAACATATATAAACACTTATCTAGTCTAACTAGTTTGGTCTGGTTAGACTTCGGTCTCATCTCGGTGCCTTGGTCACCTTATTCGATAATTTACACATTTATTATCAATTAAACTTGGTCTCTAAGCTTCAATATTATATTAGTTAAGTTATATATCATTTATAATATATTTCATAAACAAATATTATAATTTATAATAATTTTTCAAACACTGAATCATTTTTAAATGATTTAATTATCAAATAATCTTATCATCGTTAATATTTAATAATATAAAAATACTAATGACATACTTGTCAAAATATTAAAGTTATTGTTAATAACTTAAATTATTTTAAAATCATCAATATTCTACTTAAATGATTTTAAAAATAATTAAAATCATTTTAAACTATCACCATTAATATTTAAATATTAATGAATTTATCATAAAAATATTAAAAGTCATTAATTATAGCTTACAATATTTTTAAAATCATTTTTCTCATTTTTAAACGATTTTGTAATTAATAAAATAATTTTTAATTCATTTATTTAGTATAATAATTAAATAAATCTAATATCATTAATATTAATTTATTAATAAGAATTCTCCAAAATATTGAAAATTATATTTTATAATTCAAAATATTTTTAAACACTTTATTCTTCTTTAAAATAATTTTTTATAATATTAAAATCATTTTTAATTCATTTATTTAATATAATAATTAAATAAATCTATTATTAATAATATTAAATTATTAATGAAAATTCTCTAAAAATATTAAAAGTTACATTTTATAACTCAAAATATTTTTAAACACTTTATTTTTATTTAAAATAATTTTATAATATTAAAATCATTTTTCTCTAATTTATTTAATACACTAATTAAATAAATTAAATATCATTAATATTCAAATAATTATAAATATTAATAAAAAATATCTTAAATTATTAAAAGTTATTTTTCATAATTTCAAATAATTTTTAAAACCATGTTTGTAATTTTTAGAATTTATTTTCTATTTTTCATTAATTTCTAGAAATGCAGAAAATAGAAATTAATTAAACTGTCGCTAATGGCCTATAGCGACACTTAGCATCGTTGTTGGTGTTCTTGAGCCTCAAGAACACTGACAGTCAGTGCTCAAGGGTCAACGTTTGACCGCCTTAGATTCTCAATCCATTGTGTTTCTGGGATATCTCAAGCATAGATCTTGTAGTGGTTATGTAACTCTACCAGAAACAAGAACAATCTAAGTCATATCACACATCACCATGAAGATCCAAGCCCTCAAAGTCCCTGTCAGACATCATCTGGGTTTTCTGGGTTACCTAGAAACCCAGACAGTCTCGAGGTACCACTTTCAAGCCCCAATAATTTGGTGTTCTGGTCATTCTTTCGTTGTTCTCATGGTCAACATTGGTAGTATGCATGACAAGGAACATTAACATATCCTTATATCAGTCCAAAGCTAACACATCAATCAAATGCAGCTCGGTCAAACATTGTCAGAAAGTTCATGCAAACACTTTCTAGAAATTCTAGAAATTCAAGTCATGGCCGAATGGCCTACTTTGACCAACTGCTACAAGCGATCTGATGATTATTTACACGATCTAAAGACACAAATATAACATATACATGACAGACTACAAACTGGTTACAATAACGTCATCATAACACTAAACAACTGACAGATCAAGGCATTTAAAAAACATGTCAGACGTTGTACATGACTTTCTGGGTTATCCAGAATTTACCCGGTCAACGGGTTTTAACCGTTAATAACTCACGATCTAGACATCAAATGACTGTGATTTCACTTCCAGATCAAAGACCACATGACAAGCTACAAATTACAACTTTAAAACAACAAAAATCATAATCACAGAAAGATCTAGAGCGACTGACATATGCTTGTCAGATGACTTTAGAGTTCTTGGACAGTTTTTGAAAATTTCACTTTTTAAGGCCTTTGATGCTATGGATCTATGATAGATCATCATAAAACATCCTCTAGCATGAATCTAAACACAAAAGTTTTCTTAGCATACAAGATCAAATGGTGAGTTAGGGTTTATACCTCTCTTGCCTAATTCTTGATTTGAGCTCTCAAAATCTGATCGTAGTGATCTAAGGACTGTGTTAGGGACTAATATACTTGAAATTTTTGGAGGGCTAGAGAGAAAAAGAGTTGGTGAGAGCTTGGGAGAAAAATGACCAAGTTTTGTGAACTTTCTCTCTTTAATTCTCTTATAACACTTAGATACAATGAATCTTGTTGATGTTCCAGTTGATTTGCTGAGATTTTAGTCCCTTAGAAAGTCAAAGTTGGTGAACAACTAAAGTTGTTGGTGAATTTTACAAGTTACCAATTAAAGAAAATGAAAAGGGTATTTTGGTCATTTGTAATATAATTTTAATGGCATATAAGACTTGTATCCAAACCCTTAGGTTTTACAACCTCCAATTCTAGAATTTTCTAATTAGGGTTTTTAAATAGAAAATTAAGATTTCTAAAACTTTATATAGTTAGGGTTTCCTAATTAAGTTAGGGTTTTCTAACCATATTAAAGTTTAATAATCTCGTAAGGCTAGCTAATTAGGATTAGGGTTTCCTAATTAGGGTTTAGGATTTCTGGATTTAAAATTAGGGTTTCTCAGCATACGATTAGGGTTTCTAATGGTATGTTAGGGTTTCTAATCTTGAAATTAGGGTTTAAAATACCATATTAGGGTTTACTAATTTTATACCCTATCCGATCAATCATTGATCAAGATTCTATACAGTATAAACATGTACTCATCAATATAATTATTTTAATTATATTTTCCATCAAATCCCTATCCGTAACTAGGGTTAGGGTTTCTAAATTTGTTAAGCACAACTCTACTCGTATTTTCTCAGTCAATACACAAATTGATCACATCTCGAGACTCGTATCTCATATACTCAGCACAAAATGGATAATCAATATTAATATTTTAAAAAAAATGTATTCGAAAAGTTTGGATTATTTGAAATCCCTGGATATTACAAGTTCGAACCTGGTGTAAGAGGTTCAACGCTGTATGTGGCAGAAAGGGTGTAGGAATGTTTTTGTTGTTTTTGGTTTTGTAATGAGAAGTGTGTAGAAATGTTTTTGTTGTTTTTGTTTGTTGCGACCAGGCCATATAAAATATGGTTGCCTACGTACTCTCTGGTATCGAGGAGATCAGGTCGATGTAGTTCACCCCATGTTAAGGACGATTTGCAACCTAAAAAGTTTGATCCCATGTTCAGGACAAACTGCGGGGGAGAAAGTTTGATCCCATGTTCAGGACAAACTGCGGGTGTAGAAAAGTTTGATCCCATGTTCAGGACAAACTGCAGGTGTGAAAGGTTCAATCCCTGGTGAGATAACCAAAATTTTGTAAGATGTGTAATGAAGTGAAATCAGGTTGCTGGCTTGAAAAGTGTATTTTTCCCTGATGGGGCAGATGGATAAAAAGGAAAGGTTGTGTGTAGTAAGGGTTAAAGAACCGGAATGACTGGTGATCTGATGATCCAAAACCATGATGTTTGCTTGATGGTAACCTCGGACCTAATACCGTTTCACGGTATCCGAATTAATGAATTAAGGAAATTCATCGTCGTCCATTTCTTATAATCTGAAAGCGCCTCCTGTCAATACCTCCTTGACAACAAACGAGCCTTCCCAGTTTGGAGCGAATTTTCCCTTGAACTGATCTTGGTTGTCAATGATCTTTTTCAAAACTAAGTCATTTGTTTAAACTGTCGTAGCCGGACTTTTCTGTAGTAGGATCTGGCGATCCTTTATTGATATAACTGATCATAGAAGATAGCCGTGGTTCGCCTTTTGTCTATTAGAGATAATTGGTGATACTTGTCTTGTACCCATTGGTCTTCATCCAGTTGAACGTCTATCAACACTCTGAGAGATTCCATTTCCACCTCTATGGGTAGGACTACTTTCATCCCATATATTAATGAGTAGGGGGTTGCCCTAGTGGAAGTGCGCATTGATGTTCTGTAGGCTAATAAAGTCAAAGGAAACAAGTCAGGCAATCCTTTATGATTGACGGATATCTTTTGCATGATCTTCTTGATGTTTATTAGCCGCTTCAACAACACCATTCATCTTTGGACGGTAGATGACATGATTGAGGTGTTTGATGTGGAATTTGCTGCATAAATCCTCCATTATTCTGTTGTTAAGGTTCTTAGCATTGTCTGACACAATGACCTCTGGCTATCCATATGACAGATGACATTGTTTCTTATGAAAGCAATGATGACTTCTTTGGTAACCCTTGGGAAGGAGGCTGCTTCTACCCATTTGGTGAAGTAGTCGATCATGGTGAATATAAAGTGATGCCAATTACTGGCTTTGGGCTCGATGGGCCCGATCACGTCCATTCCCCACATTGAGAAGGGCCAAGGCGAACTCATATTGTGGAGTTCCCTCGGAGGGGCGTAGATGGCATTTCCATGAATTTGGCATTGGTAGCACCTCTTGACGTGATCATCACAGTCAGCCTTGATGGTAAGCGAGTAATGTCATATTCTGAGGATTTTCTTAACAAGTATGGGGCCACTCATGTGTGGGCCATATACTCCACCATGGATCTCATCCATGAGCCTCTGAGCTTGGTCCTTGTCCAGACATTTGGGGAGACCTAATCTTGTATCTCTTTTATAGAGTGCATCTACGCTCAGGTAGAATTTTATAGCCAGTCGATGGATCCTCCTTTTCTCAGTCGGGCTCGCCTCAGTGGGTGTAGATCCATCTCGTAAGTACTCCTTGATGTGCTGATACCAAGGATACTAGATGGGAGGTAGCTCATTCGATACTTCTCCAACATAGTTCCCATAGGCTGGTGCCTTTTGCAGGGCAAATGTGATGCTTGACATGTGTTCCTTTTCAGGTATGTGAATCAAGGAGGCCAAAGTTGCTAGCACATCTGCAAAGTCATTCCTATTACGAGGAATTTGTAGAACAAAAATCTCTTCGAACTCCGAAGCCATCTATAAAACTTTTCCATGGTAAGCCAGCAAAGTTAGCTCATTGGTTTGATAGATTCTCGTGGATTGTTTGACTACCAACTCTGAATCCTCAAAGACAGTTAACCGCCTGATGCCCATTGAATGGGCAAGTTTTAGCCTCATGATATAGCCTTCATACTCAGATGTGTTGTTGGTGCTGAAAAACTATAATTTGACGGTGACGGGATACTGCTCCCCCCCGTACTGGATACTAGAACTTCTCAAGCTCCAGTGCCTTCCATATTAACAGCTCCATCAAAATACATTTTCCATGTATGACATGTATCGTACTGATGGTGTTGCTAACTGCCATTACCCCTTCATCGGGGAAGTACGTTTCTAAGGGTTTAAAGTCCCCTGAAGGTGCGACGACCAGTTGATCTGCAATTCCTTGACCTTTGATGGACTTTTGTGTCACGTAGACGATGTCAAATTGTTGTAGGATCAACTGCCATCTGGACAGCCGATAATTTAACATGGGTTTACTGAACACGTACTTGAGAGGATCCAATTGGGATATGAGATGGGTTGTGTGACCATGGAGGTAATGTTATAACCTCATGGAAGCCTACGCTAAAGCATAACAAGTCTTCTCAATCAGAGTGTAATTTTTTTCACTGTTGTTGAATCTTTTGCTGAGGTAGTAGATAGCTCGCTCTCGGCCTCTATCGTCTTTCTGTCCCAGCATGCATCCCATGGAATTGTCGTTGATTGAAAGGTATATAAATAGGGAACATCATCCATGGGAGGTATGAAAATGGGAGCTTTGACCAGCTGCTCTTTGATTGTAAGGAAAGCTTTTTGACACTCATTGTTTTATTTCATGGAGGAGTTCTTCATTAACAACTTGAAGATGGGCTCACAAGTTGCTGTGAGTTGAGAAATAAACCTGCTAATGAAGTTGATTCTTCCCAAAAATCCCCGTATTTCCTTCTCTGTCTGAGGAATGGGCATTTCAATAATGGCATGGATTTTGGTGGGATCCAGCTCAATCCCTTTATGGCTGACTAGGAGTCCTAGCAACTTGCCTGATTTAATGCCAAAGGCGCACTTGAATGGATTCAACTTCAAGTTGTATTTACGCAACCTGTTGAAGAGCTTTTTGAGATGGTCTAAGTGGTCTTCCTCCCTTGGGGACTTGACAATGATGTCATCCACGTAGATCTCTATCTCTTTGTGCATTAAGTCATGGAAAAGAGCTATCATAGCTCGCTGATAGGTGGCTCCAGCATTGATGAGGCCAAAAAACAACCGTCTATAACAAAAGGTTCCCCAAGGCGTGATAAAAGCAGTTTTCTCATGATCCTCCTCAGCAACCATGATCTGCTAATACCCCGTGAAGCAATCCGTAAAGGAGTTCATGCCGTATTGAGCAGTATTGTCAATGATAATATGGATAAATTGCACGGGAAAGCTATCTTTAAGGCAAGCTTTATTCAGATCCCGGTAATCCATGCAAACTCGCTCCTTTCCTCCAAGTTTAGGTACGAGAACTATGTTGGATATCCATTCAGGATATGTGGATACCATGATAATGCCAGCTTGAAATTGTTTCACAATTTCTTCTTTAACCTTTAAACTCCACTAAGGTTTCAATCGCCTGAGCTTTTGCTTGACTGGCTTGAATCCCTCTTTAATGGGAAGGCAATGAAGGACAATGTCAGCGAACAAACCCAACATGTCTTTATGAGACCATGTAAACACATCCTGGAATTGGGTTAGTAGTGTAACCATGGCATTCCTCTAGTTTGGAGTGAGGTCTGAACAAATCTAGATTAACTTAGGGCTTTCTAAGGTTCCGAGATTGAAGCATATGGTTTGATCAAGGTTGGGTTTAGGTTTGTCTTCGACCCATTCTTTGATCTTCTGATGTATCTCAATGTCCTCTTGTATTTCCATCAAGTCTGAGTCCAACTTTTCATCAAAGTTATAATCCTTATGGAGAAGAGGCACCTTATCAGCAAGTACAGGCACATCTAAATTCAGAGTCCTAAAACAAAATATGCTTTCACTTAATATATGAAACTGTTTAATCATACAAAGTTTTAGCATGTACTGACAAAATAACATCTAATATTGTACAGAAAAGTAAGCAGTTAATGATATCTACAGGGAAAAATGAGTTTCTACGCATTTTACCCTTGTCGACCAATGCAAGGAGTGTTGCTCCAATTGTCGAGGGAAAAGTCCGTATGGACTGCAGTGATGGAGGGGATGTCATCATCCTCCTTTTTCCGAATGATGACCATTATGTCTTGATAATCATCGCCAGGGGTGTATCTATTTGTATGCTCATCATGGAAAATTATGCGTATGTTGGACATCATCCTGGCGAGGTCTTACTTAAATCTTCGTTCCTCTTCTTCCACTTTGGGATCAGGAACTAGGACCTCTTTCTCCTTGACCGGTATCGGCTTGGGAAATAACATAGCCATTACGTTGGCTGGCACCTTTACCGGAGATTGTGCGGGCTAAGAATTTGCAGGTGGAGATAATCGCCGTGTGGCTGAAGCTGGAGGAATTTTCTTGTGTTTATGAGGATTCCTGTGACTGAAACTAGCAAAATAGCCTAGTCTGGCTATCCCAATTTGACTGGACATTTGAATCGGGTGCTTAATTCCCTGATGATTTTTAACCATCCCTTGTCCAGGCTGATGACCTAATGACATCATTTCTTGAGTAGCTGCTATTACTTCGGCAGAAATCTTGGGTACGGGAAATGGCATCCCAATGGAATGGTAGTGAGTGTTGCTCACTTCCAAGGTATGAAAACTGATCGGTTCAGCTTCTGAATTAAAGCTAATGAGTGGTATGTCACCCTGTTCAAGACATTCCTGTTCACATTAACCGTGACTAGGCTGTCGTTAATGATATATTTAAGTTGTTGATGAAGATTGGAGGGGATGGCCCCAGCCATATGAATCAACTGTCTTCCCAATAGTAGGTTGTATCGTAAATCTATCTTGAGCACGTGAAAAGATATGCAGAATGTATGGGGACTAATCTCACTTAGCAGTTGAATCTCTCCGGCTGAATTCTGGCGGGATTTGTTAAAAGCTTTAATAACAGTATGGCTGCTTCGGATCTGTTTAAAGTTGACGTTCATCTTCACCAAAGTATCATAAGGACAAATATTCAGAGACGAACCTCCATCTATCAAGACTCCAACTAGCATGTATCTGGAGGATAAAACCACAATGTACAACGGCTTGTAATGACCGGTCCTTTTGGGCGGTATGTCATCATCAGTGAAAGATATCACATTGTTGTTAAAAATGTGATCAACCAAATGTTGAAATTTTTCCACATCCATTGATTTCGGAAAGTAGGCTTCTTCCAAAACCTTCAGTAATATCTTCATGTGATCCCTGAAAGAGAAAATCAAGTCCAGTATTGAAATTAGATGTGGAGCTTCTCTTAAGCTTAAAACCACCTTGGCTTCATTATGGCCCATAGTATGGAGGAATTTTTCAATTTTCTCCATAGGAATTTTCCCCTTTGATTTGATGGTAGGCTTCATCACCCGTTGGGGAAGATACAATGGATTCTCCTTCAACACTGCAGCAGTTGTATGAGAGGTGAATCCTTAAACTTCTCCATAATTCCATGGGACTTTTTGTAAGTTGATAACAGGATATTGTGGTCGAAATGGTAAGCTAATTGGCTATGGAGCAGCCACTTTCAAAGGATTATCAACTCCTTTAAGTTGAATTTCTTGTATTGTGAATGGTTTGACAGTCCCATCAGCCTCGGTGGATATAACTGCTACCAATCTCTTCCATTTAGTAGGACAAGTATTCTCACTCTCAAATAGCACAATAGCATCATCTGCCAGTTGCAGAACACCGCGCTCAATTAGATTCTGAATAAGGTGGCAGAGTGCCCAACATTCTTCCGTGCTATGACCGCGAGAATGGGAGTGATACTGACATACTCCATCAGAATTGAACTGTCTTGAACGGGGATTAATTGGAGGTAGAAGGGAGGTGATCCTTCCTTCATTGATCAGCATCTGAAATATCTCCTCCATAGGTTGGCCCAGGTATTTAATTCCCTTCTATTGGCAAAATCCCGACGGGCTTTGGCATTTGCTCTCTTCGCAACTTTGTCCTCAAGTGTTTCATTTTCTAAAGGCGACGATGGAGTATTCATAACAAAATGGAGGAGACTAGCATGTTCATGGCTGACTAATTGGCGTGTGATTTGATGCTGATGGATCACAAGTTCTGTCAATTGCTCAATTTGCTTACACAGAGCTTTCATCTGTCGTTCCATCATAAACTGGAACTTTGTATAATCTCATTTGTCAACACCGTCTTTGATGGTCTGGGATGATTCACCATTAAAATTGGAACTCTGTCCACTGCTCCAATTAATTATTGACATCTTCCTCTTTGTGTTGAGGAAGAGGGTTGTCTTGCACGTGAGGTTGATCTGGCTTGGTGACTACGATCTCGCCGTTGTCTATTAAATCTTGGATCTTGTGTTCAAGGCCCAACAATCCTGAGTATCATGTCCAGGTACCCCGGCATGATAAGCACACTTCTGAGTAGCATTGAAACCATTCTCATTTGGGTTGGCTAGTGGAAGAAGATGTGTAATTTTCTTTTGAGTCGTCAGAAGAGTAAGAATATTCTCGAGTGAATCCCCTAAAGGTGTGAAATTTCGAGTGCGTTTTACTTCTCCACCTTTAGGCGATGGAGGGTTTGAAGGTTGTGCTTGAAAAGGGGAGTAGTTTCTCCTCTGGATAGGCATATTCTGATTATCTTTTTGACCTTGTAGTATCAAGGAAACATTCTCCTCTTTCTTTTGTGGACCCTCCAGGGGATGTTTCCATAATTTCTGGACTGGATGTGCTCAACAACAACTTTAAGGGCAACTAAGTCTTGAATCTTTCCTGACTTCAATCCCATCTTAGCCATCTCCCCATGTTTAATCATTTCAGAGAATGGTTTACCAATGCCAACTAAGACTCTCTCATAGAAAGGAGCATATTGTATGTCTATAAAGGTCATAACCATTTCAGACTCTGTCATAGAAGGAATAACTTGAGCACAAGGTGCCTCCACCTTTGAGTATACTCTTTGAAAGACTCATTGGACTATTTCTTGACCTTGGTAATCTGGTACCGGTCATGAGACTGGAAGCTGTATTGAGTGAGCAAAGCATGAGCTAGCTCTTCCCATCTATGGATCTTTGAGTTGTCTAACCTGGTATACCACGAATGGGCTTCTCCAATTAGACTCTTTTGGAACAGCTGCATTCTGAGCTTCTCGTCCTCTGCATAAGATCCAAGTTCTCCAATGAACACCTTCAAATGTGTGTAAGGATCTCCTAACTCGTCATACTTTTTGAAGTCAGGAGTTTTGAACTTCTCTGGATAATGAACACCATGGAATATACAAAGGTCAGCATATGGGACACTCTTGTGTGCTCCATTTCCTTTGATATAACGAAGGGTTTCTTCCATTTGAAGGACCTTTTTCCTGATGTCATCGGTGTCTAGATCTCCTTTGAGATGGGTGTTTTTAGGGTTTTTGTCTGTTGTAATCATCTGAAATTCCGGATTTGTTTTATCTGAACCTTGGGTTCCTCCCTATACAGAGGATTCTGTATGTGTGGGCATTTTTGAGCCTAGAGTAGACTGATGTAGTTCTTTAAGTAGAACAACCAAATTCGTAATTTGTTTACTTAATCCGTAGAATTCTTCGTGGGAGACAGGATTAAGATTAGCCTGGTCAGATGAAGACATCATAGGTTGTAGGCTCATGGCCTTTTTGTATTTTGCGCGGGTAACAGGCCCAATTGTTTCCCTGCGAAAAACTTGCGTAGTTTAGTCTTAGGGAATGTATAAATGTTTACATGCTATGTTATGTATCCGTTTTAGGAATATTATCCTGCAAAGCGGATGTTAGTTGTTTGTAATACAGGATAGCATGTTAATTTAAATATGCATGTACACATATTTCTTCATATTTCCCATTAGAATGAGATTGACATGGAATGACATTACAAGTAAATGTTTTTACAAGTAATTAAAAAAAATGGAAAGTATGAAGAGACTTTCCTCTGCATTTGGTTTATCAGAGGCTGGCCTATCTTAGGTTTACTCTCGCGGCTTTTTGGCATGAAGGTTCCTAGATCATCGCAATCTACTTGACGGGAAGTTAATCCGGTCTTTCAACTAGAGCGAATCTGGGTGGTGCCTTTCCTGAGCCTCGTTGGAATTAGTCTCCCTACGAGTCCAATAATCAAACACCGACAGGATAGCCTCCTGGTGGAGGAACCATACAACATACATTCACATACAACGTGTCTCACCATTTATGAAAATGATGACATGTGCGAAGCTTTAATATCACAAGCAGATTAGTGTAAAGCATTAAGTGCAGTAAATATATGCATTCATACACATTCATCATAAATATAAATGTAACATACACACACAAGCATATAACAGTTTTGAAAAGATTGTAATAGCGGCTTAAGCCCTCTTACTGTGTCCCTAACAGAGTCGCCACCTGTCGACGTCGAGATTTTTATTTGTCCATTTTCTGTTCTTGTTCTTTGGTGTTCTCATGTTAGGTGAGATTTGTTTGAAAAAACAAGTTGTGAAAAGGTCCGACATGTATATGTCAACGAATGGACTGTAAGAGTCGCCAAGAGGTTTTTTATATAGTTGTACCAACACAACCGAGAAAAGGTTTGCACATTGACCCAGTGATGTGACACTAATAAACGGGTCTGTGAAACCGAGATTCATTAGAGTCCGGGGGCTTTATTATGCGGAGGGAAGGTGTTAGGCACCCCCGACATCCGTGTTACCACAGTGACTGGCACTTTTAAAGAACCTGTTCTATGATGTGTGTGTGTGTCTGGGTCAATGTGCAGTTATATGGAAGTAGTGTGAGGCCTCGTTCACACCTGTATACAAAGGGTCTGAATTTTTGTAAAAAATCAGTTTTAAACAAGAAATGGCAGTGATGTTTTGTAAAAGAGGTTTTTCAAACCCTTATGCTCAATAGTAATTAGACCTTTTGAAACTTCCAGTTTATTAAATGTTTGGCTGGATTGCTTTTATTTTCAAGATGCGAAGCATCTTCGACAAAATAATGTACAAAGCAGTGCCAAATTCCTCATGGGCATGGGAGCCTCTAAGAAAATCCAAACACCGTGAATAAATTTACAAGCTGCTTATAGCTGAAAATATCCATCACGGGAACCAAATCTAGATTCAGTACACTGAATCTGTGATCACAGGATTCCTAGGCTCACATGATGATGCAATTTATATGAAAAGCAGTAAGAAGTTATATATAAAAAAAATGTAAATATATATATACAAACATGATCAACCACCACGAAGCATCTCCATGGGGGATCGAAAATGTAAATATATATAAGCGATAAATATATATATAGAGACATTATCAACCACCGCGAAGCACCTCCATGGGGGATCAAAAATGTAAATAAAGCTGTAAAAACAAGATCAACCACCACAAAGCACCTCCATGGATGATCAAAAATGTAAATAAAGCTGTAAAGACAATCAACCGCCACGAAGTAAACTCCAGGCGGAACGAAAAGTATATATATATATATATATATATATATATATATATATATATATATAAGCAATAAACGCTCTGAATATAAAATCTAGGCTCATCGAACATAGTCCGACAACATGTTATATATATATAAGCTAGTAAATGCTCCAGACGTGAGTCCAGGCTCAATCGAGGCATAACTCGATAATGTTAATGCATATATATATATATATATATATATATATGTGTGTGTGTGTGTGTGTGTGTATGCAAACTGAAATAAAACCACGGACCGAAGTCTGGGCATACACACACAACACGACTCTCAATGCGAAGAACAGTGTGTGCAAAGATGAAGAGAAAGGCTTTAAAGTGTGTAAAAAGGCTTACAGTGGACTGCCAAAGAAGACTTCTATAACATTAAGTGGATGAACACTTGGCTCCCACCGGTAAAAATAGTTGCTATATATGAGATCACAAGTGTTTAAAATGAGAAAGCACTCAGTTTAGGGTGTGTACAGAACAAATTGGACAGGGCTTCCTCGCCTCCTCTATTTCTTAAAATGGTCACCCCAAGCCCTCTATTTATAAAGGGGGGAACCGCAGGTATACCTGCGGCTGCCCAGGGTGCCCCAGGCTCTGCGGGTCCTGTCGTCTCGAAGTACATGCACGCGTGCACTATGATGTCCGCTCGAACTTTTAAAACTTCAATCCGAGCATCCGATTGAGGTGTATAAGACCTATTTTGGACCGCTATTGTTGAAAGCTACGCCATGACATGGGATTAGAGGTTTTACGAAGTAAGGAAGATGGGACCATGCCCTTGGTCTTCAAGCTTCAAATTTTATCTGGTGTGCTGCCCTGCGTAGTAGTCACTTGGGATTGAACCTCCTTGGTTCTTGTGGGACATTGATGTGTAGAAATGTCTGTATAAGATGTTGAGACAGCGCAATATAGGGTCGAGGTGGCAAAATGATGATTTTACCCCTCACCGGGGTTATCTCTGGTTTGGGTTGATAAAGCGACGTTGCTTTCGTGTTATCTACGAGATTGAATGCTTTGCAAATCTTGAAGGTCCTCAGAGTTATCTCTAAGGTGTGCATGTCTTTCCGGTGTTATCTCTGGGTCTTGTACTGAGTGCCTCGGTGTGAGTTCCGAGGTTGAAGCTGACTGCATGTATTTGAAACAAGCATTTCCGGGGTTATCTCCAGAACTGCAACTGCACTCGTTGGGGTTATCTCTAAGGTTAGCACTACTATTCTCGATGTTGTTTCTAGGACTAGAACTGAGAATCTCGGGGTTATCTCGGAGACAGAACTGTCCTCTCCGGTGGAATTTTCGGTATTTGAACTACATTATCTTCTAGGGTTTTTTCTAAAAGATAAATCGCCTCTCCCCGATGTTAGTAGTGACAAAAAGCGAGAAAATTTCGAAAGTCTCTGAGAATGAATTAAGGAAATTCATTGAAGATAAAATGATAACAGACTTTATGTGTTTATGTGATAACAAACCTATATGTAGACACTCGAAATTTTCTGTACTACTGTCACTAACACTGTAGGAAGACAGTTTCATCTTTTAAGAGGGAACCCTGAAAGACAATCCATATCCATTTCGGATACTACCGGAAGTTCATCATCAACCCCAGAGCACACACTGGACAAGATCGATTAATCTCGGAGATAACCCCGAGGTATCCAGTCTCAGTCCCAATCATGGGAATAACCACCAACCATGGTGATCACCCCCAAGGAATACAGTTTTGGCGATAACCCCGGAAATGCTTATTTCAAATACAACCAGTTTCAATCTCGGCTCTCACAATGAGATACTCTGTACCAACCCGGAGATAACACCGGGAGGACAGGCACACCTCAGAGATGACACTGAGGACCTTCAACAATTGTAGCAGTCCAATCTCAGCGAAGCCCTGAGCAACGTCTACTTTATCAGCCCAATCCGGCGATAACACCGGTGAAGGGCAACATCGTCATCTTGCCAACGCGATGCCACGCCGCATCGTCTTAACATTTCATACACATCTCTACACAACGATGTCCCACAAGAATCAAGGAAAACCAATCATGAGTGAATATTGTTCTGGTTAACAGATAGAATTTAAAGCTTGAAGACCGGAGGGCATCGTCCCATCTTCAATGACTTCGTACAAACTCTAATTCTATGCCATTGTACAACTCTCGACAAAGGCGGTCCAAAATAGGTCATGTATACCTCAATCGGATGCCCGGATTGCACTTCTGAAAGTTCGAGCGGACATTACATTGCCCAAGTTCATGTACTACGAGACGACCCGACCCGAGAAACCTGGGCCAACCCGGGTTGCCTCTAGTACACTTGCGGCTCAGCCGCAGGTACACCTACGGCTCCACCCTCTATAAATAGAGGGCTTGGGGTGGCCATTTTGTAAGAGGAAACAGCAAGGAAGCCCTGCCCAATTTGCTATGCACTCACCCCATACAGTTTACTTTCTCATTTTAAACACATGTGAGCTCATATATAGCTTCTTTTGTACCTATAAAAGCCAGTGTTTACCCACTTTAAAGATATAAAAGTCTTCTTTAGCAGCCAACTGTAAGCCTTCTCACACACTTTAAAGCCTTTCTCTTCATCTTTGCACACACCCTTCTTCACGTTGAGAGTCGTCTTTGCGTCGTTTGCAGGACTTGAGATAGTGGTTTTATTTCAATTTGTGTATACATATATATATATATATATATATATATATATATATATATATATATATATATATATATATATATATATATATATATATTGACTAACATTATCGAGTTATGCCTCGATTGAGCCTGAACTTCGGTTTGGGCGTTTATTTGCTTATATATATATATATATATATATATATATATATATATATATATTATATATATTAATTGTGTGTACACTTTGCTAGATGAGCACAGGATTTTACATCCTAGACATTTACTTGCTTTTATATATATATATATATATATATATATATATATATATATGAACTATTGTCGAACTCTGTTAGATGAGCCTAGATTTTACATCTGGTGCGTTTATTTACTTTTTTATATATATATTTATATATATATATGAACTGTTGTCGAACTTTGTTCGATGAGCCTGGATTTTATATACGGTGCGTTTATTCGTTTATATATATATATATATATATATATATATATATATATATGAACTATTGTCGAACTCATTAGATGAGCACAGATTTTACATCTGCAAGTGCGTTTATTCACTTTTTTATATATATATTTATATATATATATGAACTGCTATCGAACTTTGTTCGATGAGCACAGATTTTATATACGGTGCGTTTATTCATTTATATATATATATATATATATATATATATATATATATATATATATATATATATATATATATTATATATATATAAATGAATAATTGTCGAACTCTGCTTCGATGAGCACGAATTTTACATTCTAATGCGTTTATTGCTTTTATATATATATATATATATATATATATATATATATATATATATATATATATATATAATCGTCCCACCTGGAGTTCACTTCGTGGTGGTTGATCTCTTTTACAACTTTCTTTACGTTTAATCCTGCCTGGAGTTTACTTTATGGCAGTTGATCGCTTTGTACAACTTTCTTTACATTTTGTCCCGCCTGGAGTTCCCTCCGTGGCGGTTGATAGCTTTACAACTTTCTTTATATTTTGTCCCGCCTGGAGTTCCCTCCGTGTCGGTTGATAGCTTTACAACTTTATTTATGTTTTGTCCCGCCTGAAGTTTCCTCCGTGGCGGTTGATGGCTTTTACAGCTTTATTTACATTTCGGATCCCCCATGGAGGTGCTTCGTGGTTGGTGATCATGTCTGTATATATATATTTACAGCTTTTATATATATACCTGCTTACTGCTTTCATACAAATTGCGGTATCATGTGCGCCTAAGTATCATGTGATCATAGATTCAACCTATTAGATCTAGATTCGATTCCCGTGATGGACGTTTTCAGCTATAACAGCTTGTAAATTATTCTACGGTGTCTGAATTTCCTCAGATGGTTCTCATACCCAAGAGGAAGTCGGCATTATTTTCTACATTATTTGCATACGGATGCCTCGCATCTGTAAAATAAAATCAATTAAGCCGAACACTTAATAAAATGGGAGTGTAAAAGGTCTCAATTACTATTGAGCATTAGGGTCTGAAAAACCTTTTTTATAAAACCTCACTGCTATATCTTGTTAAAATTGAATCTTTACATAAATTCAAACCATGTGTATATAGGTGCGAACGAGGCCTCGCACTACTTCCAAATAAAAGCACATTGACCCACACACACACACACATTCAGATAATAGTTTCTTGAAAAGAGGCGGTCACCATGGTAACACGGATGTCGGGGGGTGCCTAACACCTTCCCTCTGCATAACCAAGTCCCCAGACCCTAATGAATCTCGGGTTCACCAACCCGTTTAGCAGTGTCACATCACTGGGTCAATGTGCAAACCTTTTCTCGGTTGTGTTGGTACAACCATTTAAAAAACCAACTGGCGACTCTTAACAGTCCATCATCGACATTATACATGTCGGACCTGTTTCACTTATTTTTTCAAACAAATCTCACCTAAAATGAGAACACCAAAGAACAAGTAACGGAAAGGGATAATTAAAAATCTCGACCTCGACAGGTGGCGACTCTACTGGGGACTCCAATAAGAGGACTTAAGCCGCTATTACAATCTTATCAAAACTGTTATCTGCTTGTGTGTGGATGTTTCATTTACATTTATGATGAATGTGTATGAATGCATTTTTCTGGTTGCACTTAGTGCTTCGCACCATATCTGCTTGTGATATTAGTGCTTCGCACATATCATCATTTTCATACGGTGAGACGCGATGTATGTGAATGTATGTTGCGTGGTCTCTCCACCAGGAGGCTATCCCGTCGGTGTTTGATTACAAGCCTCGTGGGAAAACTAATTCCCCGAGGCTCAGGAAAGGCACCACCCAAATTCGCTCCAATTGAAAGACCGGATTAATTTCCTATCAAGTAGATTGCGATGATTTGGGAACCTTCATGCCAAAAAGCCGCGAGAGTAACCTAAGATAGGTCAGCCTCTGATAAACCCAAAAAACGGACACAAGTCTCTTCATGCTCTCATTTCAATTACTTATAAACACAATTACTTGTAATTTCATTCCATTTCTATCTCCATGTAATGAGAAATATGAAGAAATGTGTACACATACATATTTTAATTAACATGCTACAAACAGCTGACATCCATTCTTGCAGGATAAAATTCCTAAAATGGGCACATCACATAGCATGTTATTATACACATTCCCTAAAGACTAAACTATGCAAGTCTTTCGCAGGGAACCAATCGGACCTACTACCCGGTCAAAATCCAAAAAGGCTACAGGCATACAGTCAATTATGTCGTCATCGGACTAGACTGAATATAATCCAATTTCTCACAAAGAATTCGACGGATTAAGCAAACAAATTACAGATTTGGTTCTTCTACTCAAAGAACTACACCATTCCAATCAGGGTCCAAAAGTACCAGTGCATACTGAATCCTCCACACAAGGGGGAACCCAGGTCATTACAATACCTGTACTGCAGTTGGATACGACCAATAAAACTCATGATGTTGCCCATCCCACTGGAGATCCAGACACTGGTGACATCAAAAAGAAAGTCCTCCAAATGGAAGAGACCCTTTGTGCTATCAAAGGAATTGGAACACACGGGAGTGTTTCATATGTTGATCTTTGTAGTTTCCCTGGTGTTCATTATCAAGAAAAGTTTAAAACTCCTGACTTCGAAAAATATGACGGGTTAGGAGATCCTTATATACATTTAAAGGTGTTTATTGGAGAACTTAGATCTTATGCAGAGGACGAAAAACTCAGAATGCAATTGTTCCAGAAAAGTCTAACTGGAGAAGCCCGTTCGTGGTACACAAGATTAGACAACTAAAAGATCCATAGCTGGGAAGAGCTAGCACACGCATTCCTCACTCAATACAACTTTTAATCTCAGATGGCTCCTGATCGGTATCAAATTACCAAGATCAAGAAACAGTCTAACGAGTCTTTCATAGAGTATGCTCAAAGGTAGAGATGCCTGGCTGCCCAAGTTAGTCCTTCCATGACTGAATCAGAGATGGTCATGACTTTCATAGACATACAAGAAGCTCCTTTCTATGAAATAGTTTTAGCCGGCATCGGAAAACCATTTTCTGAAATGGTCAAACACGGGGAGATGGCTGAGATGGGATTGAAGTTCAGAAAGATTCAAGACCTAGTTGCACTCAAAGCTGTTGTTGATCACATCCAATCCGAAAATTATAGAAACAACCCCCGTAGGGTCCATAAAAAAAAGAAGAAGATGTTTCCCTGATACTACAAGGTTAAAAAGGCAGGCAAAACATGTCTGTTCAAAGGAGAAACTACACTCCCTTTCAAGCACCGTCTGCGAAACCTCCAATACCAAAAGGTGGAGAAGTCAAACGCCCTCGAGTGTTTACACCCTTAAGGGATACCCTCGAGAACATTCTCAATCTTCTGAAAACACAAAAGAAAATTATGCATCTTCTTCCACCAGCTAGCCCTAATGGACGAGGTTTCAATGCTGCTCGGAAATGTGCTTATCAGGCCGGGGCACCAGGACATGATACTCAGGATTGTTGGAACTTGAAACACAAGATCCAAGACCTGATAGACAACGGTGAGATCGTGGTCACCAAACCAGATCAACCTCACGTTCAAGACAACCCTCTTCCTCAACACAAAGAAGAAGAGGTTAACATGATCAACTGAAGCAATGGACAGAGTTCCAATTTCAGCTGTGAATCCTCCCAGATCCTCAAAGACGGTGTTGACAAAGGGGATTATGCCAAGTTCCAATTCACAATGGAACGAAAGATGAAAGCTCTCTGCTAGAAAATTGAACAATTGGCAGAACTGGTGACTTATCAGCATCAAGTGACACGTCAATTAATCAGCCAGGAGCATGCCAGTCTCCTACCTCTTGTCATGAATATTCCCTCGTAACTTTCAGAAAATGAAATACAAGAAGACAAAGTGATAAAGAGAGCAAATGCCAAAGCCCATTGGGATTTTACCAACAAAAGGGAATTCACCTATTTGGGCCAACCTATGGAGGAAATCCTTCAGATGTTAATCAATGAAGGAAGTATCAGTTCCCTTCTACCTCCAATCAACCCCTGTTCAGGACGGTACAACTCTGATGGAGTATGTCAATATCACTCCCAGTCTCGTGGTCACAGCATAGAAGAATGTTGGGCACTTTTCCACCTCATCCAAAATTTAATTGACAGTGGTGTCCTGCACTTAGCAGACGACGATACTGTGTTACGTGCAAGTGAGAATACATGTCCTACTAAGTGGAAGAGTGTGGTAGCTGTCATATCCACTGAAACTGATGGGGCTAACACATTACTCACAATCCCAACAATTCAACTCAAGGGAAGTAACAATCCTTTGAAAGTGGCCGTTCTCGAGCCAATCAACTTGTTGTACAGAGCACAATATCCTATTGTTAGCTTGCGCAAGGTTCTGTGGAATTATGGAGAAGGTGAAGGATCTACCTCACATACAACTGCTGCAGTGTCGAAGGAAAATCCACTGTATCTTCCCCAACGGGTGATGAAGTCTACCACCAAATCAAAGGGGAAAATACTAATGGAGAAGATTGAAAAATTCCTCCGCACTATGGGTCATCACGAAGCTAAGGTGGTTTTAAGCTTAAGAGAAGTTCCACAACAGATATCAATTTTGGACTTGGACCTAACTTCCGAGAATCACCGGAAGGTCTTGTTGAAGGTTTTAGAAGAAGCATATCTACCAACATCAGTTGATACGGAAAAATTTCAACATCTGGTTGATCACATTTTCAACAACAATGTGATATCTTTTACTGATGATGACATACCACCTGAAGGGACCGGTCATTGCAAGTCATTGCACATTGCGGTTTTGTCCTCTGGATACATGCTAGCTGGAGTCTTGATAGATGGAGGTTCATCTCTAAATATCTGTCCATACGCTACCTTGGTGAAGATTAATATCAATCTCAACCGAATTCGGAGTAGCCATACTATCATCAAAGATTTTGATGGAGCCCATCAGAATTCGGTCGGAGTAATTGAATTGCCATTCGAAATTGGTCCCCATACATTCTGTGTATCTTTCCACGTACTCAAGATAGATTCGGGATACAACATGCTCTTCGGATGACCTTGGATTCATATGGCAGGGGCAGTCCCCTCCACTCTTCATCAACAGTGGAAATACATTATCAACAATAGCTTGGTCACAGTCAACGCTGAACCAGAGTGTCCTCAACACGGGGACATGCCATTCATCAATGCCAACGCAGATGTTGAGCCGGTCAGTTTTCATGCTTTGGAAGTAAGCAATACCCAATACCATGCTATTGGAATGCCATTACCCGATCCCAAGATTTCTGCCGAGGTAATGTCGGCTACTCAAGAAATGATGTCATTGGGTCATAAACCGGGACAAGGACTGGGTAAAGATTGTCAGGGTATCAAGTACCCAATTCGATTAACCAAGTAAACTAGAACAGCTGGGCTAGGCTATTCTGCCAGTTTTAGTCACTAGAATCCTCATAAGCATCAGCAAATTCCTTCAGCTTCAACCATGCAGCGTTTATCTTCGCCTTCAAACTCTGAGTCCTCACAACCTCCTTTAAAGGTGCCAGCCAATGTAATGGCTATGTTATTTCCCAAGCTGGTAACGGTGAAGGAGAAAGAAGTCTTTGTTCTAAATCCCGCAGTGGAAGAGGAGGAACGAAAAATGAAGCAAGACGTCATCCGAATGATGTCAGGCATACGCATCATCATTCATGATGAACATGCCAATAGATACACCTAAGACGATGATTGCCCAGACAGAATGGCCATCATCTGGGACAGGGAGGATGATGACAATCCCTCCATCACTACGGTCCACCCGGACTTTGCCCTTGCCAATTGGAACATCACTCCTTGCATTGGTCGTCAAGGGTAAAGCGGGCAAAAACTTTGTCTTCCCTGTAGATATAATAACTGCTTACTTTTCTGTACAGTATTAGCAGTTTATTTTGCCAGTATATGCTAACACTATGTATGATCAACACATTTCATATATACTAAGTAAAAGAATATTTTGTTTCAGGACTCTGAATTTAGATGTGCATGTACTTGTTAATACGGTGCCTCTTCTCCACAAGGATTGTACCTTTGATGTAGAGATGAATTCAGCCTTGATGAAAATACAGGATGACATTGAGGTGCCTCCAGAAATTCAGGAATGAGTCAAAGACAAACCTAAACCCAACCTTGATCAAACCACTTCTTTCAATCTCGGAACCTTAGAAAGCCCAAATTTAATCCAGATTGGTTCAGACCTTACCCCACACAAAAGGAATGACATGGTTATGTTATTAACCCAATTCCATGATGTCTTTGCATGGTCTCATGAAGAAATGGTGGGTTTATCCACTAACATTGTCCTTCATCGCCTTCCCATTAAAGAGAGATTTAAGTCAGTCAAGCAAAAGCTCAGGCGATTGAAACCTGAATGGAGTTTAAAGGTGAAAGAAGAAATTGTGAAACAATTTCAAGCTGGCATCATCATGGTGTCCACATATCCTGAGTGGATATCCAACATTGTTCCCATGCCTAAACCTGGAGGGAAGGTGCGAGTTTGCGTGGATTACCGGGATTTGAACAAAGATTGCTTAAAAGAGAGCTTTCTCGTGCCATTTATCCACATTCTTATTGACAATAATGCGCAATACGACATGTACTCCTTTGCTGATTGCTTTACAGGTTATCATCAAATCATTGTTGATGAGGAAGATCGTGAAAAAACTACTTTCATCACGCCTTGGGGATCCTTTTGCTATAGACGATTGTCATTCGGCCTCATCAATGCCGGAGCACCCTATCAACGAGCTATGATGGCTCTGTTCCACGACTTAATGCACAAAGAGATCGAGATCTACATGGATGACATCATTGTCAAATCCCGAAAAGAGGAAGACTACTTAGACCATCTCAGAAAGTTATTCAACAGGTTGCGTAAGTACAACTTGAAGTTGAATCCAGCTAAATGTGCCTTTGGCGTTAAATTAGGAAAGTTGCTAGGATTTCTAATCAGCCACAAAGGAATTGAGCTGGATCCTGCCAAAATCCAAGCCATCACGAAAATGCCCATTCCTCAGGCAGAAAAGGAAATACGGGGATTTTTGGGAAAAATCAACTTCATTAGTAGGTTTATCTCTCAACTCACAGCAACCTGTGAACCAATCTTCAAGCTATTAAGGAAGAACTCCTCCATGAAATGGAATGATGAGTGTCAAAATGCCTTCCTCACAATAAAGAAATAGCTAGTCAAAGCTCCCGTATTGGTACCACCCAGGGATGATTTTCCCCTGTTCATGTACCTGTCCATAAATGACAATGCCATGGGCTGCATGCTGGGACAAAAAGACGATAGAGGCCAAGAACGAGCTATCTATTACCTCAACAAAAGGTTCAGCAGCAGTGAACACAAGTACGCTCTGATTGAGAAGACTTGTTGTGCTTTAACATGGGCTTCCATGAGGTTGCAACATTACCTCCATGGTCACACAACCCATCTCATTTCCCGCGTGGACCCTCTCAAATATGTGTTCAATAAACACATGTAAAATTGTCGGATGTCCAGATGACAGTTGATCCTACAACAATTTGACATCGTATATGTGACTCAAAAGTCCATCAAAGGTCAAGGAATTGCGAGATCAACTGGCCGCCGCACCTTCAGGGGATTTCAAACCCTTGGAAACATATTTCCCCGATGAAGGAGTAATGACAGTTCAGCAACACCATCAGTACGATACGCGCCAATCATGGAAGATGTATTTTGATGGAGCTGTTAATCTGGAAGGTTCTGGAGCTGGAGCAGTTCTAGTATCTGGTATGGGGAGCAGTATCCCGTCGCCGTCAAATTGCAGTTTGTCAGCACCAACAACACAGCTGAGTATAAAAGCTGTCTCATGGGGGTAAAACTTGCCCGTTCAATGGGCATCAGGCGGTTAACTGTCTTTGGAGATTCAGAGTTGGTAATCAGACAATCTACATGAATCTATCAAACCAAGGAACTACATTTGCTACCTTACCATCAGCAAGTTTTACAGATGTTTGTGGAGTTCGAAGAAATCTCCTTTCTACACATTCCTCGTAATAGGAATGACTTTGCGGATACATTAGCAACTTTGGCCTCCTTGATTCGCATATCAGATAAGGAACACTTGCTAAGCGTCACAATTTCCTGGCACAAGGCCCCAACCTATGGGAATTACGTTGGAGAAGTATCGAATGAGCTACCTCCCATCCAACATCCTTGGTATCAGCATATCAAGGAATATCTACGAGATGGATCTACACCCGCGGAAGCGAGCCCGACTGAGAAAAGGCGGATCCATCGACTTGCTATAAAATTCTACCTGAGTGGAGATGCACTCTACAAAAGAGATGCATGACTAGGTCTCCTCATATGTTTAGACAAAGATCAAGCCCAAAGGCTTATGGATAAAATCCATGGTGGAGTCTGTGGCCCCCATATGAGTGGCCCCCTTCTTGTCAAGAAGGTCCTCGGGACAAGACATTATTGGCTATCTCTCAAAGCTGATTGCAATGACCACGTTAGGAGATGCTATCAGTGTCAAATTCATGGGAATTCTATACACGCCCCTCCAAGGGAACTCCACAACATGAGTTCACCTTGGCCCTTCTCAATGTGGGGAATGGACGTTATCGGGCCCATTGAGCCTAAAGCCAGTAATGGTCACCGATTTATCTTCACCATGATCGACTACTTCACCAAGTGGGTAGAGGCAGCCTCCTTCCCCATGGTTACCAAAGAAGTCATCATTGTTTTCAGCAGAAACAATGTCGTTTGTCGATATGGACAACCAGAGGTGATTGTGTCAGACAATGCTAAGAACCTCAACAACAAAATGATGGAGCAATTATCCAGTAAATTCCACATTAAACATCTTAACTCTGTCATCTATCATCCAAAGATGAATGGTGTTGTTGAAGCGGCTAACAAAAACATTAAGAAGATCATGTAAAAGATATCCGCCAACCATAAAGATTGGCCTGACCTATTGCCTCTTACTCTGTTAGCCTACAAAACCTCAATGCGTACCTCCACTGGGGCAACCCCCTACGCATTAACCTATGGGATAGAAGCAGTACTCCCCATAGAAGTTGAAATGGAATCCCTCAGAGTGTTGATAGACACTCAGCTGGATGAAGACCAATGGGTACAAGATAGGTATCACCAATTGTCTCTAATAGACGAAAGGCGAACCGTGACTATCTTCCATGGTCAATTATACCAACAAAGGATCGCCAGATCCTATAACAAAAAAGTCCGGCTACGGCAGTTTAAACAGCATGACTTTATTTTGAAAAAGATCCTTGGCAACTAAGATCAGTCTAAGGGAAAATTCGCTCCTAACTGGGAAGGCCCGTTTGTTGTCAAGGAAATATTGACAGGGAGCGCTTTCAGATTGCAAGAAATGGACGGCGATGAATTTCCATAACTCATCAATTCGAATGCCGCAAAATAGTACTATGTCTGAATTTGCCATCAAGCAAACATCCTGGTGTTGGACCATCAGGTCACTAGTTTTTTCGGTTCTTTAACCCTTTATCACATACAAACTCTTCCACACTTTGCCCCTCAGGGAAACATACTTTTCAAGCCAGCAGCCTGGCTCCTTTACGTTCCTACGACTTAGGTCATCCCACTACAGATTGAACCTTTTGCGTTTGCAGTTTGGCTACCCATACATGGGATCAAACTTCTCATACCTACAGTTTATCCTCAACCTAGGATTAAACTTTCTCCTCCCCACAATCTGACCTGCAAATGGGATCACGCTTTTCATCTCGCCTTGAGGGGCAAACCACGTCGACCTGATCTCCTCTTCAATAGGAGTACGTAGGCAACCATTTCGTATGGCCCGGTCGCAATAAAATAAAAACAACAAAAACATTTCTACCCTCTTCTCCATACAAAAACAAAAACAACAAAAACATTCCGACACCATTTATGCCATATATAGCATTGAACCTCTTACACCAGGTTCGAATTACGCAGACCTGATCTCCTCTTCAATAGGAGTTCGTAGGCAGCCATTCATGGTTCGGTCTCACCCCCTACCAAAATATAAACCATTGTCAACTGGTTTTGGGATCATCCTTCAAACCACTACATTTCATTAGCTTCAGACAAAAGGGATGGAATTACCTGAACTCCTCCCAAAAAGGAGATTTGACGACCATCTAAGCTGCGGTCATACATTGAAGAGCAACACCAATCCATAAGAGATGGAATTAACTAGGCTTCTCTTAAATAGAAGTACTGGCAACCATCTGTGGTGCGGTCAATCTCAGAGAGGAAAGCCACACTCCTCTCCACATTGTCATGCATAAACCAATCGCAAGACACCAAAGATGGTAGGGATACATACAGATCGATGATCCATTCTAAAATATCCATAGACAACTCAATGTCTATCCACCCAGGAGGAATTCAGAATACATCAAGATCGGAAGCCCTGAAGCAGCATGCAAAATATCAAGCAAGTAGCAAAGCATATCTAAAAGGGAAGTGATCCAAAAATATATTTCCCTGTCATATATATAATGTTGTTTGATATATATACAATGTAAACTGTACATGACAAAATGGCTAAGCTAGTCTGTGCAGGTAAATACAAGCTCATCTACAAGTCAGGGTATATGCGAGCTAACAAGCCCAACATGGCATCCCTCTCAGAAGAAGGAGGTGAAGTTGTGGTCTCCTGTACGAGAATATCCACACGACCCAAAAGATCTGCAGCCATCTGCATGGTGACCATATGCTCATCAATGTAAGCGCTCATCTCTTTGATCATGCCAGTGGTAAGGGACCTCAATACAGTACTATCTATGACGGCTACATCCCGGGCAGATATAGCACTATCGCGCTCAACTATCACTGCATCTCTGGCTGATTTGGCCTCATCCCGCTCAATAATAGCGACATCTCTGCGAGCTAATGCCTTGTCTCTCTCTAATAGAGCTGCATCTCTCCCATCAAGGGAAGTCAACATCAAGGATCGAGCATGATCTCTCTCGAAGGTCATCAGATGAAGACTTTGCTCAAGGTACTATGCCGAGTGTTGAATCACAACAGTACTAGTACTAGGAAAATCTAGAGGAAATGTTGGCAACCCAGTAGCGGGCTCCTCCTCGATGTGGGAATCGATGTCCTCCATGAGCTCTAAATCATCTGACTCGCTATCCGATACTGTGGATACTGCTGCAGCCAATAAAATCTCTGCCTCCATCCATACGGAGTACTCTGCAGAACAACCTGGTTGACTGACAGAAAAATCAGCTATCTCACGCTGATCCCAACAAGCATACACACGGGATCGGTCCTCTGCTGAAAGATATCGAGAAGCTGAACGCTGACCTATCGCCCCCTCGAAAGGATGAAAATCCTAAAACTGGTCAAACTATGACATCACGGCTAGCGGGTGATAAGTAGTCACGCCCCTCAAACTAGCCAGAGGGAGGTAGTCCATGCCCGAAGGTAGTCCATGCCCGTAGCATGAGTAATAAAGTTGTATGGTGAGCTAAGCTCCGAACACGACAATATGACAAATGGATCTCTGATATCCGCCAAAAATGTGGACCAAGACATAGCATCTATACACTCCGATGACTGAAATGAGTATGACATGGATATATCATGGGTAAACCAATACCCATGCCGTCTAAGAGTGCCAATCGGTCTCAAGTGGGACATAAACTACACATATAGCATGACCGAGCTAACCATGAACACTCCTATCGGATAAGTACAGCAATAAGATGCTGACCACAGGGTCTCTGCTACAATCATAGGTATAATGGTACGACCCTCCCTGAGAGCTCTCACCGCCATGATGACTCCGATGTCTATCTCATCCATGTACCATGGCATATAGACATACGACAGTACGCATAACAGTAGTACATCAACCCTGGCTAAACGCCAATGATCCTCCGGTGCGGTGAAATCCCCGGAATGTCATGAATAGCTATCCTCAAATCCAAATCTGTCAAATAGAAAACGCTGGGATATCACGTGGCCAGATGTCAGCTCATCCTGCACCACTCTGCGTTGCAATCCAGTGAGAGTCATGAACCGTCGACTCATGTCCCCTAGAGCCATATGCACGCAAGGTCTGTCTAATGGCAGCATCGTCAATCGTGCATACTCCTCCAGAGTAGGAGTCAACTCATGGGTCCCGAATCGGAAAACCTGCCTATCCGATACCCAATGCTCTAGCATCCCGTCCACAAACCCTGCGGGAACCTGAAACATCAATAAGGTCATGGTATGTTGCGAAAGAATGATCTACTGTCACCACAATCGATGGTGACATACTATCATACCACGATCGCATACCCGATGCCACCAATGATGGTGGGGTATGATCAATACGACTAACTGTCGAAGAAGACATTTGTTCGGGCTGTGTCATAAGACCATCCAGGGGTCAATGCTGAATATCTCTGGACATACATACATATCCATAACATGATACATGTATAGCAGATAATATATGGCAATATGATATAGGGAATAAAAAACTGTGCATACATTCCTAAGTATATCAACATCTAAAACATCATCTCTGTACAGCTACAAATACAGAGAAATGGGGCACAGACACCCTACTACTAACAGAGGCCTATCAAAAGATATAGATAGAATGGGGTATAGCCACCCAATATCTAACAGAGGCCTATCAAAAGATATAACGAGAATACACATCAGAAGAAGACAATGGTGTCGATATCTACATCATCAATCCTGTCCACCTGATGTAACTCCTCCTGAGTCACTGGATCTCTATCAACAGGGATGTCAGGCCTATATAGAGGAGGATCTGCACCGGGAAAAGCGAATGGGTCATCTGAGGGGCCAGCGCCTGAGCTGGAAGGATCAAATGAAGCTACCTCACATTGGATCTACCCCCAAATCTTGGGATAAATATATGTGTCTGGTCCAACTACCGGGTCAAACTATCAATCTGTGTCATATGAGTCGGATCTCGGAATACAAGCTATCCAATCTGTCATCATCACGGATCCTAGAACTATATCCCCCATAAACTGTGTGGCGCGGGACTGGTCTCCGATAGTACGAGGGAACCACCAACGCTGAAATGTCTCCTGAGTGCAAGGACCCTCTGATAATGTAAAGCCGTCGAACCCCAACAAAGGGATATCAGTGATGGATGACTATGATACAGGCCAATGACGCCTGACAGGAGGCAAGATCGGCATACGAATCTCCCCTGTGGTGCTCCTAATAGCACGCTCTCCTAAATAGAGCTCCCAGCCTCCATCTGTGAAGAGAGGAACTCTCCTGGTGGAAATCACGTACTCGACTCCAGTCGGGTATCCATCCTTAAAGTCGATGGTCAAGTGTTCCCCTGGATAGGGAATCCATGTGATGGTATCAGTTGTCAACAACTCCAGCTACATACGATAGTGAGTGAAACCCTCGGCTACAGGGACCTCCGGCAAAATGGAATGATGCCATCGTCGTCCTCGTCGATAGGTATCTAAACCTAACACACTCACAGGACTAATCATCATGATATAATTAGTCCCTACCAACAATTTATATATATATATAAACAAGTATATACAACATGTAGGTTTGATTTTCAATTTACATAATCGAATTACGTTAATACTAATACTAGTTAATCCCTTGATAACATGCTCATTCTTAGTTTAGTTCTACTAAAATCATAAATTAACAGTCCTATTATTAACACATAACATTTATTTTCAGACTTTATATAATTAAATAAAACTGTCAGACCATTACGCTTAACTTTCATGGCGCCTTACACGATTTACCTTGTGGTTTGGTATTTCTTATTAAAGTCAGTTAATGACTAGACTCTGTTAGTTAGGGTTATGCAAGGTATAACGACCATGGCGCGACTATGAAAGTATAATATTATTGGGCATACGCGCCAAACTCCAGACTTTGGCGCCCAGCCTCGGCAACAGCAAGAACAAAAAGCCAAATTAGCCTACAATCTCCAATCTAACAAACTAATTAGCATGTAATACACATATAGACTTTTTATAATCATAATTTCAATACTCTTAACATGTTTTTACACATATAATAACGTAAACATCAACTTTATAATAGCCAATTTCAATGTTTTTGGCAAAAACTCCATTTTTGACATTTTTAACGAAACTTAACACTGTAACTTTGTTTTTCAACCAAAATCATTAATTCAAACCATCAAATTTATGTTTATTCATCTACTTTCAAAATCAATAGTCAATATATATATATATTAACAATTAATCCAACCTTAATTTTATTTTAAACTAAGCCATATCCATATATTTTCATATAAACACTATGTAATATAGTTTCTTCATAAAACACATACATACATGAACTAGTTTCTCTATAATCATATATAAACTCATGAAACAATCTTATAACCAATAATTTATCATATAAAACCATATACTACATACAATTTATCCTTCATGAAGATTTTTACAAAGAATTTTAGAAGAGGAAAAATTAAACTCTAAAAATAAAAGGATTAAGATCCTACCTTCGTTTAAAAAGATGATATCCTTCCCTTTTGATCAAGAACCTTCTTTTCCCCAATCTTCTCTCCAAACCTCTCAAGAATTCTCTCTAATTCTCTCTTAGTTTCTTCTTTTCATCTTTTTCTTTCTTCCGAGTCTTTCTTCTCCTACTCTATCTTACGTACTAACATATAACGTATAATAGTAATAATATATATTAATTATATAATGTAAATATAGATATAACTGATATAAGTTATGTAAGTTTTGAAAACCAAAAGCCATAAGGCTTTTTTGGCTAACATAATAAAATAACCGATTAACTCATATACCTTGTTTGGTAAACCTAATTAAAATAAATCAATTAATCCCTATACCTTGTTTGGAAAAATATTATTAGATTAAAGACTTAATATGCATTAAGACTTGTTTGGCAAAACTAATTAAACTCCTTTAATTTATTTTAATAACTCCTTTATAGCAAAGTTCTTTGTCACACTTCTATTTAATTAACAAATCAATTTAATCAATTCAAATACTAATCCATTAAATTACTTTAACACATAAATCACTACCACATAATTATAATTTTTTTATAATTATAATTTTATTTAACCAACTAACACCTTATTTTAATTACAAATTCCAATTAAAATTTTATAATTCATTTAATCATTATAAGCTCTCTAGCTTAATTATTAAATTAAATTAGTATATAATCTCATAGCAATTAATTTTCTTAACTCCTTAATTATTTACTTAACAAATAATTAACTAGATCAAATCAAATCAAATTGAACAATTATTTATTCAACACTAAACATTTCCATTAAATACTTATAAACATATCCATTAAATACTTATATAATTCAATAAATATTTAATATTACAATTAAAAATTCTGGAATGTTACAACAGGCACACCTCAAAGATGACACTAAGGACCTTCAACAATTGCGTAGAGTCAATCTCAAATGAAGCCTCGAGCAACGCCTCCTTGACACATTGATCTAATCTAGGATAATACCAAGAAGGTCAACATCGTCATCTCGTCAACGCGATGCCACGCCGCGTCGTCTCAACATTTCATACACATCTGTACACAACGATGTCCCACAAGAATCAAGGAAAACCAATCCCGAGTGACTATTGTGCGGGGTAATGGATAGAATTTGAAGCTTGAAGACCGGAGGGCATCATCCCATCCTCAATGACTTCGTACAAACTCTAATCCTATGACATTGTACAACTCTCAACAAAGGCGGTCTGAAATAGGTCCTGTATACCTCAATCGGATGCCCGGATTGCACTTCTAAAAGTTCGAGCGGACATTACATTGCCCGAGTGCACGTACTACGAGATGACTCGACCCGAGAAACCCGGGCTAGCCCGGGTTGCCTCTGGTACACCTGCGGCTCCACCCTCTATAAATAGAGGGCTTGGGGTGGCCATTTTGCAAGAGGAAACGGCGACTAAGTCCTGCCCAATTTGCTCTGCACTCACCCCATATAGTGTACTTTCTCATTTTAAACACCTGTGAGCTCATATATAGCTTTTTTTGTGCCTACAAAAGCCAGTGTTTACCCACTTTAAAGATATAGAAGTCTTCTTTGCAAGCCTTCTCACACACTTTAAAGCCTTTCTCTTCATCTTTGCACACACCTTTCTTCACGATGAGAGTCGTGCTGCGTTCTATCCGGACTTCGGTCCGTGGTTTTATTTCAGTTTGTATATACATATTATATATATATATATATATATATATATATATATATATTTATATATATTAACTAACATTATCGAGTTATGCCTCGATTGAGCCTGAACTTGATGCAGAGCGTTTATTTGCTTATATATATATATATATATATATATATATATGAATTGTGTGTCGAACTTTGTTTGATGAGCCTAGACTTGATGCAGAGCGTTCTTCGCTTTAATATATATATACTTATATATATAAATTGTGTGTCAGACTCTGTTCGATGAGCCTGGATTTTACATCTGGAGCGTTTACTTGCTTTTATATATATATATATATATATATGAACTGTTGTCGAACTCTGTTCGATGAGCCTAGATTTTACATTCGGTGCGTTTATTCGCTTTTATATATATATGAACTGTTGTCGAACTCGCATTACGATGAGCCTCGATTTTACATCCATGCATTTATTCGGTTATATATATATATATATATATATATATATATATATATATATATATATATATATATATATATATATATTCATCCCACCTGGAGTTTACTTCCTAGCAGTTGATAGCTTTGTACAGCTTTCTTTACATTTTGTCCCGCCTGGAGTTCCCTCCATGGCGGTTGATAGCTTTACAGCTTTCCTTACATTTTGTCCCACCTGGAGTTCCTTCCGCGGCGGTTGATAGCTTTACATCTTTATTTATGTTTTGTCCCGCCTGGAGTTTCCTCCGTGGCGGTTGATGGCTTTTACAGCTTTATTTATATTTTGGATCCCCCATAGACGTGCTTCGTGGTTGGTGATCATGTCTGTATATATATATTTACATCTTTTATATATATACCTGCTTACTGCTTTCATACAAATTGTGGTATCATGTGCGCCTAGGAATCATGTGATCACAGATTCAACCTATTGGATCTAGATTCAGTTCCCGTGATGGACGCGTTTTCACCGTAGCGACTTGTAAATTATTATCAAGGTGTCCGAATTTCCTCGAGATGGTTCTCATACCCACGAGGAAGTCGGCATTATTTTGTACATTATTTTCATACGGATGCCTCACATCTGTAAAATAAAATCAATCAAGTCGAACACTTAATAAAATGGGAGTGTAAAAGGTCTCAATTACTATTGAGCATCAAGGTTTGAAAAACCTTTTTTATAAAACCTCACCGCTATATCTTGTTAAAAGCGAATTTTACATAAATTCAAACCACAGTATATAGGTGCTTGAACGAGGCCTCAGACTACTTCCAAATAAAAGCACATTGACCCACACACACACACATTCAGATAATAGTTTCTTGAAAAGAGGTGGTCACCGTGGTAACACGGATGTCGGGGGGTGCCTAACACCTTCCCTCCGCATAACCAAGTCCCCGGACCCTAATGAATCTCGGTTTCACCGATCCGCTTAGCAGATGTCACATCACCGGGTCAACGTCAAAACCTTTTCTCGGTTGTGTTGGTACAACCATTTAAAAACCAACTGCGACTCTTAATACCCATCGTCGACATTATACATGTCGGACATTTTTCACTTGTTTTTTCAAACAAATCTCACCTAAAATGAGAACACCAAAGAACAAGTAACGAAAAGGAACAATTAAAAATCCCGACGTCGACACTATGTGCTCGTGTGCATTATGTATAATGAGTGGTATGAGTAGTAAATAAAACTTAAAAACCTTGTTGTAGGGATCACTGATGTAGGAGGGAGTAGGGAGTAGGAGCCTTGTGTCATTCATACAATCTGGGCACAGATAGTATCGGGGAAGCTGTGATATTATGTCAGTTGTAGGAGTTGGGCATGAGCTTCAGTTTAATCGTGGGGATGAATTTGAGGAGGTAAAGATAAAAGATGAGAAAGACGGGGAGGATCCTGAGTGGTAATTTCTTAATTTTATCGAAGCTAAAGTGATCGATGAAGTTTATGCTCATAACAAAGAGTTATAAGTTAAGGACTAGAAGTTCAAAGGTCAAGCTATAGAGCACCAAACCACGATGGCGCAAGAGAATGTTATGATTCAAGACCTTACCGCACGACTGGGAGGTGTAAAGCAGGTATTAGCTCAAACAGGATGTTAAGAGGATAGTTATTAGCTAGAAACGAGATTGTGCAAGATGATTTGAGATAAGAGTTAGAAGAGCGAGAGAGAGCTAAAGACGCATGGGTGAAGGCTTTTAAATATATAGATCACGTTGTAGATAAGCCAAAAAAAGGCCAAGAAATGGATAGGGCTTAGGATTTAGACTTCCATTATCTTTTGTAGGTTGAGGATTACTTTTGGTACGCAATGGATTCTAGGATGATGACTTGTTAGTAAGAGCACTATGAAGCGGTGCAACGTGGAATGTTCGTGTAGATTGCAAAAAAAAAAACCATTAAGATGATATATAAATCATGATGAAAATTTAAAAGATGTAAATCTTAACTTTTGAACTAAATAGTGGGATATGATGAAGTAATCCTGGAATTTTATTATTACAGGATAAATGATATAAATAGCAGTGAGGCTATTTTGTTATATGGTGAAGTAATAAATGAATAAAAATACCATTATTTATTAAGATATATCATGTGTTGTTTAAAAGTGGTTGAGATAAGCTTAAAAGTTTTAATATGTGAATGACTAATGATCTAATAGTGCAAATTTTAAATAGTAAGATGCCGCCTAGAAGAAGACAGCAGCGTCAACAGACCCCCAAGGAATATACATACAATAATGAAACTAACGACAACCTGGTACCGTAGTTGGTGAATTTATTGGTCGGAGCACTTGTAAATCAACTGAATTCATGGTTGTATAGTCAAATCTAAATGTTTTAACCAAATTCGTTCACAACAGGGTTGGAAAGGACGATTATTGTGGACGGGGAAGGTAATACGCTGACATACAATCAAGAGTATAGGGAAAAGAAAGGTGAAAATATAGATAAGGCAGGAGGTAGCCGTAGGGGTAATGTTCAGAAAAGAAAGTGGAACGAAAATGTCACCGCTAGAAATTAGCAAGGAAGTGAGAAGAAGAAAATGGTGGCGTGTAGCAACTGCGGAAAGAAACATGTATGTGTTTGTTTGAAGGGAAAGAGGGTGTGCTTCAATTGTGGCTTGGGGGGCCACATTGCACCAAATTTTCCAAGCCTGAGGAAGGAAGCATGTTTCACGTGTGGGTCGAACGAGCACCTGACTCGAGATTGTCCAAAGAAAGTGTCTAGAAAAGCAAGCGAAAGCAAGGTGCAACAGTAATGGCAAGCTGGTTATTGTAGAATCAGCTCCGTCGAGTTGACCAACCGAACATTCATCCAACATGACGATGTAAGATGCAATGCAAGGTATGGTTCCGATCAGTTATCTAAACGCTTGCGTGTTATTGAATTCAAGTGTCACTTGTTAATTTATGTCCGACGAATTTTCTATGAAACTTTATTTGCTTCAAGAGGAGTTAGACCATTCCCTAAATATAGAAGTTATGAATAGTGTATCCTATTAGGTATATGCATAGAAATTATCGGGTAGATATTAAATGTCACGTGATGTCGGTGGATTTAATTTCAATTTGACTTGGAAAAAATCTAAGATTATCCTAAGATTGGATTGGTTGTTGTACCATGGGGAAAGAATTGATTGTCAATTGAAGTGTGTAAACCTTTTGACTTCAAGGAAGTTAAAGGTAGTATTTTATTTTTCGGTGGCAGGTCATTTAGCCGATTGAGTTATCTGATGATGATGCAAGCTAAGAAGTTGTTAAGAAATATGGGTGTGAAATGCAAAGTTTTCAAAATAGGAATTTGGATAAAACGTGAGAAATTTCTAAGTTACGTAATTGATTAAAAAAATTACTACAAGGATGGATATCAAATTCAAGATTGATATCAAAGGGTTGTTGAAATTTGAAGAAGGAAACTAGGTTCCACCAGTATCGAGAGTTGAAGATGTAGTTTTTAATAAAACTCAGAGTTTGAGATATTCGATTAAAGTAGGGAGCACGAAAATGAATCAAGACCTTTGACGATTCTTTTGATGGAAAAATATAAAGTGAGAGGTTGCTAAGTGGGCTACAAAGAGCTTAACATGTCAAATGTCAAAGCAAAATATCAGAAGCCAATTGGTTTGTTACAACTATTGAGATGGACATGACGATAGATTTCGTGGTAGTTCAAAGTCAACATATTATTTTTGATCAAAATTAGATTTTTTTGGGTTAGTTGGCAGAGTTATATGCCAAAGGAATTGTTTCAAGTCACGGTGTTTCAATATCAATTGTGTCGAACCGAGATTCACAATTCATATCAAATTTTTAGAAAAGTTTGCAAGAGCGAGTGGAACCGCAGTTAGAAATGAGAATGTTATGTCATCTGCAAATCGATTTGCAAACTAAAACGACAATCTAGACATCAGAAGGCATGTTAAGCGCTTGTGTTATGGATTTCAAGAAGAATTAGAACGACCATTTACTTTTAGTTGAGTTCATCATGAAAAATATTGGTGTACCGTATAATAGATTGTAGATATCGTCAAGTAATAAAAGCAAGATTGTTAGATACTCAAGACAAACAGAGGAAATATGTGGACCAACATTGTCAGAAGTGAGAATTTATAGTAGATTGCTTCGTTTTTTTAGAACATCTCACTTGAAAAGAAATATAAAATTTAGTAAAAAGGAAAAGCTGAAACCGAGGTTCTTAGTTTTTATGAGGTAGCCTTACCTCTACAGTTAGTATTCGTAATGCTTTCATGTTTCATAGCTATAACCGTACATACCTAATTATAAGCATGTCATAAAGTATGAACCATTACAATTTGAGAAAGATTTATCTTATGAAGAAGTTCATGTCTAAATGGTTGATAGGAAAGAGCAAGTACTCAGAAACAAAGTAATACCTTCTGTTAAGGTAGTCTGGAGGAACCACAATGATGTACAAGCTGTGTGGGAAATCGAAGATAAAATGGTGGAAGATTATCCTCAGTTCTTTACTTAGTATGTGTATAGCGATTCTGGGGACAGAATCCTTTGGGGGGGGGGAGAATGTAACGAATGAATTTATTGAGTTGTGATTCTGGGGACAGAATCCTTTTAAGGAGGGAAGGATGTAACGAACGAGAATTTTGTGTTTAATTTTAAATATTTTTTGAATTAAATAAATATTTTAGTTGATTTATTTATTGAGATAAATAAATATTCAATGAAATTGTTGTGTAATAATTTAGTTACGTGTGTATATTAACTAAATTAATGTATGGTAATTTTATGGATTGAAGATTTAGTTTAATGAAATAATTAAATTAAATAAATTATTTGATAATAGTAATGTTGTGTAGTGGTGATTTTCTAGTTTAATTTAATAATTAAATTAGATATGTAATAATTTGTTAAGCATAAATATAATTATAATGAAAATTATAATTGTAATTGTAAGTGAAGTGTAAAAATTTAACTTAATTAAATTAACTAAATAATGGTGTGACAAGGAAAATATAAAAATAAATTAAAAGGGGATTTTGGAGAGGATTGCCAAACATGGCCTTGTGGCCTTTGGCATATTATAACGGATAAAGCATTTTTGGTTTTTAACCTAAAAATTTAGGTTGTGTATTATATCAATTAGTGTATACGTATAATCCTAATGCTAAAGCTATAAGAGCAAAAAAAAATAGAGGAAAAACAAGAGAGAATTACAAAGAAATTGAGAATTCTTTGAGAATTGGGATACAAGGGGAAGAAGAAGGTTTGTCAAAGCCTTGGAACCATCATCTTTGCTAGTCTAAACAAGAATCAAGAGGTAAACCATCTAAATATTTAGTTTTAGTTTATGTGTTCTTAGTTTCTTTGAAAACTGGATTTTTATGGTTGAATTGGTTTAGAAATCTATTTAGTATGTTTTTTGAGTATGTATGAATCATTCTATGTTGTTATAATTAAGTGGTAGGAATTAAATTCATGTATACATGATTTAGTTTAAAGAAATTATGTTTTGATGGAATATATATGTGTTGGTCTATTTTGAGTCAAACATTGAAGTTTAATTCATGTAAAAAGCTGTTATTTGATAAATGTTATTGCAAATATATTGAAAAACGAAAATAACGCAAGTTAAATGAATCAATTTGGTTAAGAAACAAATTTGTAGTGAATGAATTCGCTAAACATGTTAAAATATGAAAATTTAGTATAAACATGAGTTTTGGGTTAGTTAATATTTTTGTAAATTGTTGATTCTTTGGTATGTTGTAGTTCTATGAATTATGAATCTATAGAATCAAAAACGGACTAATTTGGATGTGTATAGCTTGAGTTATGAAGATTAGTAGGAGAAAAATGGTCAAAAATCGCAAGAATAGTAAACTACTAATCTCGGTTCTCGCTTATTAGCGCAAATTGCGTTGCTCCTAAGTCATTTGGCATGCATTTGCTCTCTCAGGTGCGTGAATGCGCTATTCCCAAGGCTTATTTGGATGCAGCTGCGCTCATGTAGTGCCAAATGTGACTGTTTTGACATCTTTTGGTAAAACGGCTATAACGTTTTCATACAAACTCCGATTAAAGATATTCAGGATGATTCGGAAAATAACGAGTATACCTACAACTTTCATTCTTTAAGTTTTTCGATTTGAGGTCAAGAACTTGGGTGAAAATGACCATCTTTAGAACTGATGTGTATTCAGATGCAATCAGAGGGCGTCGGGCATGCAAGTATGCAAGTGTAATGCTTCTGACGATAAAAGATGTTGTTCTAAGTTATAAAACATGAATATTATTAAATATAATGATGCTTAACATTAATACATGATGTTTTAGATAAGTTGTATAAGCAAACGAAGCGTACGCAAGCGAGACGACTCGGGCGTGCGACGAATGAACGTCGAAACGACGTGACAAGTGTTAATGAACTTAAAAAGTGTTTTAATTAAAATGAAATGAACATTACAAGATATGTAATGTGATTAATATAAAACCAATAAGGATTCCTAGGAAGACTTGAATGAACTTCTTGTTTGACTAAGAAGAAATATAGTATTGATTAATAAGTTATATTAGATTGAAACCCAATGTTGTAAGAGTTGAGAATGTGATTTAGATGCTAAAAGTACTATGTTATATTTTAGTGAGTTTTCATATTCATGTTGTGTGGTTGATTAATATGGTTAAACCTTAAGTTAAAGGTTATAACTTAACTAAGATAAAAATAGAATTTTTGAGGATAATGTGTATGTAGCTAATTGATGTGATAATCCTAATGGTATGTGTAGGATATTTGAGTACATGAGTTATAATTATATAGCTTACGCATAAGGCAAGTTCCCTAACCTTTCCCACTTTATTATTCGGCAAGGTTTACTTTTCGCTGTCATGTTATACTTATGCAAGTTCTTTATCTCTAATCTCTTATTGAGCAGTTAAGTTATTATTGTTATGCAAGTCTCCTAACCTTACTTTACGTTATGCAAGTTTCTTGAAGTTATTATTCAATTGAACAAGTTCTCTAACTTTAATCTTTCATTATGCAAGTTCATGTTCGTAACTTGTTATTGTTATGCATATTCTTTAACTCTGAATTATTGTTGAGTAAGTTTCTAAACTACGCTTTTCATTGAGCTAGTTAATTAATCTTTGTTTCTTCATCCCAAACGAGATTTCTTAGGTTATTCAAAGTCTGTACTATTTTTGAAAGCTTGTTCTTGTTGAAAAACATTTGTTTAGCTAGAATTAATTGTTGGTTGATCTCTGATCACCAATGTCATTGTACAATCTTACATTATTGTACCAAACTCTTAGTTGACTAGCGATTCTTTATTGATTCAACTAATCCTTAGTTGATGAATGTTCTAAATTCTAAATTACCCTTAAAGTCAGTCCAAACCAAACTTCATTTGGTTTGCTTATGAATCTGTACAATTTTAAGAGTGTATGGTCGATGACTAATACTTGTTCAGCTGATAAACCATTTATATCCTATCTCTTATTGATACATTGGCATAATTTGATTGTAACCAAACTCTTGAATAGGTATTGATCCCTACTTGATTCTACTAGTACTTGGTTGATGAGCGTTCTAAAGATCTAGAATTCCTTTGAAGTTAATTCCAAACCAAACTTCCTTTGGTACGGAACCTAATGATCTAAGCTGAGATGAACAACCCTATATTAGGGGATTATTTTAGAGCTGCGTAATGTCGTTAAAATGTTTATGCAATACATAGTACAAAGGGTTGATCACCTAGAGTACGAGATGATGGTCCATATAGTCGTTTAGACTGTTAAAGGTTACAGTAGAAACACCTGTTAACCTAGGACATAGAAGATGATTATGGTCTTTTAGACTGTTAAAGGTTAAAGTAGAAACTTGACAACCTAGAACATAGTTCGTGGTCTTGTGACCCTCAGTGTATTCTTTTGATGTTGATATTTGTTGTTAACTTAAAATTCATTATTCCTTTGAACTCATAGCTTTTGAATTAGAGTTTATTGTTCCGATAAGAGTACTTTACCATTGAAAGCTCAGTTAATTATCATTTATAGATTGTTATTGTATATTATCCTTCTTGTTGGCAATTGTTTTCTCACTCTTGTACAAACCAATGCAGATGAAGTTAAGAAGTTTGAAGAGCTTTCTACAAGCAAAAGCAAGGGCAAGGGCAAAGTTCTTGATTATAAGACGTTTAATTTACCATGTATTTATGAATCTTATGTAATAGCTTTGATTATGATGATGTTTTAATATTTCGTTGATGATTGTAATAATAAAGGTTAGATGACCTGGGATTTAATTAAGTTTTTGTCGAACAAGGCTTAATAAATGTCAAGTCTTTATTTTAAAAGTGTTTTGCCAAACAAGGCCTTAGGGCTTTTGAAAAATAATAATAATAATAAAAATAAAACATAATTGATATATATTTAAAGAGGGGAGTTATGTATTATCAGTTATATACGTTAATATTATATACGTATATCAGTTTTGTATTTTGTTTACACTAAGTTAGAAAGAGAGCCTAAGAAAGAACAGAAGAAAACAAAGAAAAAAGAAGAGAAAGAAAAGAGAGAGCTTGAGAAAGAAATTATGAAGAGAAGTTCTGCAAGAACAAGAAGGGTAGTTGTACTCATCTTCTAGTTAACCTAAACAAGAAAGCAAAGGTATAATCCTATCTTCTAAGGTTTTGTTTTTAATTTGTGAAAAGTTCTCTGTGATTGATGTTTTAAGAATAATTGTGGAAATTGTGAGTTTTTATGTGTTAGTAGATGATTATAAACTGCTTTATATCATTCATTCATGTGTTAGAGTAATCAGTTTCATGAAATTATGTTTAGTAGTGAAGAAATTGAATTATAGTGATATATATATATGTAATATGGCTTATTTTACAATTAAAATTGATGTTCAATTCATGTAATAAACTAATAATAGTTGGTTAATTGTGAAAAGACATGAAGAAATGAAAACAGTATGGGTTAAATTAGTTGTTTTGATTGTAAAACGAATTCACATTGATGAATTTTGCTATGAATGTCAAAAGGTGAAGAAATAATAAAAAATAGTGGAATTAAAGGTTATGATATTGATGTTTATGTTGTTTATATAGTTAAAAACATGTTAAAAACCTTAAGTTATGTTTCTGTGAGGTTTATGTAATTTATATGTGTTAAATTGGTTGTTAGAAAGTAGCTTGTAGACTAATTTAGCTTTGTTTTGTGTTCTTCGTGAACACTGTTTGCTCGAATCAGATTTCCGCTACAATGCAACGCCGCCTCATAATACAATTCTAGCTACCGCAATTTCATTTAAGCACATGTTGGCATGTCTGCATTATAAGCAGCAGCCAGCTAGCGATTTGGCCCATAAAATTAATTTTAATTATACAATTCCGTAATTGTCGATAAAGGGTAGTGTTATGACTATTAAAATGAGAAATATCATATTATGGTGTAGTTATATTACCAAATATGAAATTTTATTAAGTAATTAGTGAATTATGTAATAACTAAAGAGTTATGTTATTGCATTAAAAATGTGGCTTAACTATATGATTAAACTAAGTAGTAGTTCATGAAATAGATACTTAATTATGAACTGAGAACATGTAGTAACTAATTATGTCATGATGACATGTGTATAAACGTGAGTTATAACTGTTTAGCTTACATGTAAGGCAAGTTTCCAAACTCTAATCTCTATTTGAGTTTGTTATATCTTACCTACATTACGTAAGTTACTTATTCTCTTATTAAGCTCTTGAATCCCATTTATGTTGTATGATGCAAACCTTATCGACGCATTGAGCACGTTCCTTACCTTATTTCAATTATGATTGCTCAAGTTGTATCCTATTGAACAAGTTCCATATTTCTATATTGAATAAAGTTCCTAAATTGTTTCCTTAATTACAACGAATGCAACCTTAGTTTATTATCATTGTTCAAGCAAGGTTTATTTCACTTTTCAATGTTTTCCAGTTTATTCCTAAAGTATAATTTTTATGCGTGATGTGTAATCACTTATAACCCATGGTTATTTCATACTACGTTGTTATCAAATCCTTGAATTGTTATTACACCTTTGATTCAACTAATCCTTAGTTGATGTTCATAGAACTCTAAATTACCCTTGAAGATTATCCAAACCAAACTTACTTTGGTGCGGACTTGTATTCTAAAAACTGCGATGAACAACCCTAGTATAGGGGATTATTTACGCGAAGCGTTTAGATGGTTGTGCACAATACATGGTATGAAGGGTTGACCACCCTAAGTACGGGGAGTTCCTATAGTCTTATCACTGTTTAGGTTTAAGTTAAAAGAATACTTATAACCTTGAATATAGTTCATAGTCTTGTGACCCTCAGACATATTTCAAATTCTGATTTCAGTTATTGATTATCAACGATAGAAAACATTATTCAATTCTATTGAGCCTATTCATTGGCATATATTATGTAATTCTTATTCATTGTCATTCAAGTGAGCATTTAATTTGCTCACTCTTGCATATATAATCATTGCAGTTAAAATTGAGAAGGTTGATGAGCCAACAGGTTGATGAGCCAACCACTAGCAAAGGAAAAGGGAAGATGAATAAGTGTTCAAGATTTGTAAATCTATTGATTTTTATTGTCAGACTTTATTTAATTATTGTAATGTAATTATTTACTTTTCCGCATTTGATGAATGTTTAAGGTTAGATAACCTGGGAGATTTATTGATTAAGTTATGTAACCCTTTAATGGGAAGATTTATTGTTTAAATTTTATTATGTTTGAGTAGTTAGATTATGAATGAATGGAAAGTGAACACCAAATCTTGTGAAAATGAAGTACCCAGATTTGGGGGTGTCATAGTTTGGTATCAAAGCTTTAGGTTATAAACCTTAGGCGGGGAAAAAACATTAGGAAGTAACCTTATAGGAGATTGAAAAGATAGTGGTGATAAACTCTTATTGAGTTTTAAGAAAGAAATAATAAAACACTTTATGTGCTTATATGGTTGCAACCTATGTGCTCGTGAGTGTCGAGTAATGATGATTAGTAATTAAAAACGTAAAATTTCTGTTGTCAAGATGGCTAAGGTGGGAGAATCCAGTCAGGCTAGGAAGGAGGGACCTCAGATGCCTAGAAAGGAGGAGGCTCGAGATATTCATGTAGTACGGGAACAACTGGTGCCAAGGGAGTCATCTCTGTTGGTCACAGTGGTTGAGCAGGAGAAGGGTATACCGGATGAGGATGATGTGGTAGAGACGGATGAGGAAGATCCCGTGGAGCAGCCCCAGACAGATGAGGATGAGGAGGAGGAAGAGTTTCCACGAAACTCTATAGCAACTCATATGTATGATGAAGTATGCGACCGCAATATTAAACTTCAGGATAGAGTCGAGGAGTTGGAGGAGCTAGTAATTGAACGTCAGACTTCGATGGCGCAGAAGAATGATGAGATCCGGGATCTTGACGAGCGTCTGAGTAATGTTGAATGGAAGCTGATTCAAACTTAGGGGAAGAATGAGCAGCTGACGGAGGATATTACGAAACTGAAGGACAAATTGAAAGAAGAATCCGTCAAGAGAGCAAGAGTTGAAGATGCGTACGAGAAAGCTTCTTAGCATGCAGAAGTAGTAGAGGGGGAAGTACAAGCAAAGAAGATTAAGATGGAGGAAATGAATGACATTTTCAACACCATGATAAATCGAGCTCAAGACTGAGTCGTGTATTATCTGATTCAGTTCGGGATGCTGCCATGGTACATGTTAGATCGCAGAACAATGTTCCCGTATTATAGAAGAGGAGCGCCGTAAGGCTATGTAGCATTTTAGTAGGCCATGGTAAAGAATGTAATTGTTGTGTGATTAATTAGTAAATAAGATGTAAATTCCAAGTGTTATGAAACTAATGGATATGATGATGTTATCCTGAAACTTTATCAGTTCAGGAAAGTGATATAGATAGCAGGGATGCTATCATTCTTATGTTTTCTTTAAAGATGATGAATAAATAAAATATTAATATTTATTCAAGATGTTATGTGTTGTGTGGTGATCTTTTATGATGTGTTAGTTAAGTAGAAAATAGTTAAAAGATTGAGTAATAGTCTAATAAGTGTATTTTTAACAGAAAATGCCTCCAAGAAGACGTCAACCATGACAATAAACCCCTGAGGGGTCTACCAATGACAACAACGTTGATGCTAACCCATTTCATCAATTAGTGACATTACTGACGGGAGCGCTGCAGAATCAACCACAGAACCAAACTGCGACCTTTAAGGATTTAAAGGCGGTTAGACCACCAGAATTCCATGGGACCATGAATCCGGTTGAGGCACAGACCTGAATCCGATTGGAGCATGTTGGCATAATTTGTAATATATATATATATATATATATATATATATATAGTATAAGCATGCACATATAGAATACTATATTCTACCCCGGATTAATTATGGACTTTTATTCTAGTTTGGTTCACTAGAGCCACCAAGTGAACCAAAAGGTCAAACCCTAGTGGTGCAAGAATTAATATTTAAATATAACTATTACATTTAAACCCAGTCTCCATTATAAACGGGTCTTCAAGAGCTCCTTTCTCCTTGATCTCCAATTTTTCAAAATTAATTCTAACTATTCCTATTACAAAACTATTTGAAATAAATAGAAACTGTCAGGAATAAGCATGTGAATGATATTCCTATTTATATATGATTTGATTATGATATATATGAATGAATATGAAAGTATGCTTACATTAAGAAAAGTTATAAAGTCCTTTGATAGATAATAGAAACATATGTATAAGGACTTAGAATGAATTGATCAAATGTGTTAGGTTGATCCTACATAAGCAAAACAGCTTTGTAAAGTCCTTAAAAAGAAATGATGTACAAAGACTATAAATATAGAAAGAGCAAGCATGTTAGGTTGATCTTATGATGTAATAGATAGGCTTGTCTGATTGTCGTGCACTGCACCAGAAATCGTAGTCTGCCAGGAGAGTCAAGGAAAACTCGAGAGCTATCGAGGCAAAATCGTAATCTGCAAGATAGTAGATCTCGGAGTTCGTAGACTGTTAGGAGAGACAATGAAGGATTGTAGTGTGTTAAGTAGCACTTCTTCGGAGTCGTAGTCTACTGAAGAAGTCATATTCAGAATCGTAGAGACAGCCTGCCTATGAGCCGACCGAGCATCTGCCGAAGCCAAGTCAAGAATCATATACTACACTCAGAGTCGTAGAGTCAACTAATCATATCAGAGGCAGAGATCTTAGTCGAGCAAGATCAGATGAAGACAACGAGCATAACAACAAAAATCGTAAAGTGTCAAGATCTGATCTCGGAGTCGTAGTGGCTGCACAGCCGAAGCTGAATCGTAGAATGCAGAACTAAGGCTCCAACAGTTGTGCTCACAACGCCAAGGCAGAATCGTAGAGCAAACACGATTCTCAACAAATGAGCACTCCCAGAATATCCAAAGTATGAAGCCTCTGGTCTAAGCTGCAAAGTTACATCCAACCTGAAGGAAACCAGAGAGCACTCAACGAATGGCATGTAAGCTAAATGAAGATCTAAGCACCAACCCAATCAACATTCTGATTGAGTTGTGAAGCCATTCAAGTTGAAGTCTTCCACAAGTTGATCAGAAGAAGACTTCACAACAAAGTAACTGACTAAGGAAAGTCAGCAAATGCAGTAACTATCAAGTAAATAGAAGACGACGATCTTGGAAGCAACCAGGATCGTAGTGTTTGCCAAACAAAGAAGGAACTGATGGAGTGTACACTAAGATACTGGTCAACCTCTAAAGAACAAGGCTAAAGTGATTAAGCATTGGGTTAGTCCATTGATGATAAGTGAATGGGAGATCACAAGGAGAAAGCGAGCTGGACACGCCATAAATCTAAAGTGTTTTGCTATTCAAAATGGGGCCAGAACAAAGAGTCAAGCCATCAGTATCTAAGAGCAGTCGAGGCAAACAGAAGTGTTGAATCACTACACAAGAGAAGGAAGAGGTGTTCTATATTGAAGATCAAATCAACACTCTTCAAGATCGTAGTGTTGTCTCTACCTGTCAGCCAGACACTACGATCAGGTCCAGGAAGATATGCATCAGAATTGTAGAGTTTGAATAACTGAAGATTGAAGCATTGGCAACGATTCAACCTAAAGATTGATAATTGAACAAAGCTTATTGAGAGCATCGATGTAAAAGGACAATCTCTAATCGAGAAATCAGAAGGAAGACATAAAGTTGACTACATACCCGAGACATCAAAGTGACATCTCTGATGGGGTAGGTGAAACAGTAGATTGCAGTGTCAGAAACTCAGAAATTCATGTCATGTCACATCTGCAGTCTACCTCAAACAACGTGAGATCTGCGAAGCAATTCAAATAGCTCCCAATGGCTATATTCCAACGGGATGATTGCGAAGGAGTATATATCAACAAGAGCTTCAAAGATCAAAGGTTGCTAGAGTTGCTGAGTTTGGAGAAATGGTGGACTGATCTAAATAATGTAAAATAATGAGTAACCAGTGAAGGTCTGAAAGCTCACTCTACAATCCACCAAGAACACTTGGAGATAAACAGAGTAAGAAGTAAGTAAGAGTTCTACAATGTAGAAGTGAGAGTTCTACTACAAGAAGAGTGTTCTGAAATGCCGAGAAAAAGAAGAGCATCAATGTCATCTTGATGTCCATCATGGGAAGACTCTAAGTACCTAGCAGAAGAGCTTATAGTCATCTTAGCAAGTCCATCATGAAAAGGCATCAAGTATCAAGAAAGAAGATCACTAACATCATCATGGTGTCAAGCATGAGAAAGTTTCTAAGTACATAGCAGAAGAGCTTACAGTCATCTTCGAAACTTATCATGTGCAGCCATCAAGTATCAAGAAGAATGATCTTCACTGCAATTCAACAAGGGATCATCAGAAGTGGTTGAGTAACTGAAGAAGTTGAGCATCATGCAACACTCAACTGCACCTCAATGATGATCACATCAAGCTACTAAGCATTCAGAGATGAAGAGCTTAAAGAACATCTTAGCAGCTGTAATAACCCGAGATTTCCTAAATAAAATAAATAAGAAAATTTGCGTATAATCTTTTTTTTTTATTTAATGACGAGAATAAGTGTCTAGTAATGTGAACGATAAATGCGAATATATTTATTACTTGAAAAATTAGAAATAATTTTGGAATTATTAATTACTACAAATTATATTTTATGGTAATTAATTTCTGTAAGCAGAAATGTTTTTATTAATTATTTTCCATGAAAACATGATTGGAAATAATATATGAAGTGATAATTAGAATTTATATAATATATATTTTATTATATGAATTGTTCGAATATTTAAATCAAGTATTTTAACTTGATATGCGAAAGAGAAGTCGATATGAGATCCAAACCACGAATTGGGATTGTGATCAAGAGATGAGAATAATAATATTATATTATTGTTATAATGATTTTACAAAGACAATAATTATGTATCTTTGTGTATGTGTGACAGATAATATTGAAGCAATGACAACCAATTAGGTCATAAAGATATTACCTCATTGTGAAACCCTAATTATTAAACTTCGATTCGAGATATGACCGAGTAGTGACTGTGTATATGAAGGTACTTGTAGATAAGATGTCAGTAATTAGAAGAAAACCCTAATTATCATTGTTGTATGTCGATAATTAGACAAACCCTAATTATTACAACCCTAATCGGTTGAAGTTAGAGATTGTAATGACCGTGTTAGAACATACATACATGTATAATTAGAGAATCCTAATGGTCAATTAGAAACCCTAATTGATGGCGTTAAGAAAAACCCTAATTAGAAAACCCTAATTTTTCAATCAAAATCCTAATTTAAAATTATTGGGTTTAATTACGATGTTATTGTATAAATGTTTTAATTTATCAAAGGATAGAATTAATTGGTAAATGGTAAGAATTATAATCTAGTGATTAAATACTACATTTAATTGCTATGTACAAAAATGCCCATGAAATTATATGTGAAATTACCAAAATGCCCTTTTTGGCTTATTAGTGTATTATTAGTGTATTATTGGAGGAATCTTGCTAGCAAAGCATGGCCAACATCATTACCCTACCAATTGAGCATCCAAGACTCAATTATGCTCAGATTCAATCAACCAATCTAGCATCCAAGGCATTTGAATTATTCTATAAATAGATTGGAGAGAGTTAGCATTTTTTGTACACTAAAATTCATCCAACTCTCATCCTTAAGCTTCTCTCTCTAAAACCTACGAATTATTGTAGCATATCACCCCTAAACAAAGCCCAACCATCACAAACAACAAATCGGAAGCATCAAGAAGCCGAAATCAAAAATCAAGCTTGAAAAGGTAGAAATCCTAAATTCTAGAAATCCTTCGATTCGATGTTAATTGATGCAATTGATTGTTTAAAGTAGTGTAATAAAGAGTCTATTAATGTTCGGGTTGTAAAATCATGAACCCATAACATCAAAGTGCACGAATTTGAAGATTTGAGCAAGTTGGAAAAACCGAATTACGTTATTTTTCACCAAATGTCGAGGCTATAACTCTTTGGTCAATCATGAGTTTTGTTGTTTAAAAGTTGTTATAGGTAGCCTAATATGTGGTCTTTAAACTCCAAAAGGAATCAGGTCTATATCTATTGTAGATCGGGATTTATAAGAGGTCAAAGTGGGTTGACCAAAGATTGACCTACTGCTTTTCAAACCCGTAAAATATTCTAAGTGTCCGTAAATGTTTTTTGGAAAATGTCGCCTTATATCTCTCGGCCATCTTTAATGTGTTTTGTGTTCTAAAGGTTGATATGTGTATCACGTTATGTGGTATTTAACCTCCAAAAGAATCAGTCCATATATATTACGGATTAAGAGTTATTTAAGGTCAAAGTGGGTTGACCGGATTTGACCGTAAAATTCAGGCGCAAATTGAATTTTCTAAGTGTTAATTTTTCCGACAAGGTTTTGACCATACTTTAGATGCTTGATTTCTTGTTGTTATGATGATGTTAAGTGTTAGAGTTGTAGTCCTACATGTTGTCTACACAATCGGAATTGATAGATCACATAAACGCTCCACGATCATCAAGTTATAGAGGTCCAAAGTAGGCACCTCGAACCGTTCTTCGTGAAGAACATGACTTTGGTAGCTACTTTGATGGCTGATTTATCCCAGATCTGATGTTTGTTTAGAGGTTATGATTATTGGAGATTGTAGTCCAGTAATTCCTCTACAAGACCCAATTTATAGATTGTCCAAATTCGTTAAGATGAGAGAGTTATTCACGGGTCCAAAGTAGGCCACCTTGGTTCGCCTTATGAAGATCTCGGGTAGGCTCAAGAACACCTATAGCGACGGTTACTCACACTATAGGGGCCTTTAGCTATTGACGCTTTTAATTATTTTAATTTCTGATTTTTCAAAATGATTTAAAAAATTAAAAAATTAGATTTTAATTATTAAAAATACCAAATAAATTATGAAAAATTATTTTAAAGTCCTAAAAATAGTTTTTAACTATTTTGAGTATATTTCACAAATATTTAGTATTTTTGGAATATAAAAGGTATTTATTTATTTAATTATAATATTAAATAAATGATTTAAAAATAATTTTAATTCATGAAAAAATCATGAAAAATTATTTTATGGTATAAGAAAATATTTTGAGTTATTTTCCATGACTTTTAATATTTTGTGATGAATTTCATTAATTAATTATATATTAATGATATTAAAGTTATTTAATGATTATATTAAATAATTTAGTTTAAAAATGATTTTAATATTATAAAAATCATTTTAAATGAAATTAAGGTATTTAAAAATATTTTAAGTTATAAAATATAACTTTTAATATTTAAAGGATAATTTCATTAATAATTTAATATTAATGATATTAAGATAATATTAATGATATTTAGTTTATTTAATAATTATTATTAAATAAATAGTTTAAAAATGGTTTTATTTATTTAAAAATCATTTAAAGAGGATATTAAGGATTTAAAAATATTTTAAGTTATAATTAATGACTTTTAATATATTTGATGAATAGTACATTAATATTTATATATTAATGGTGATTATTTAAAATGATTTTAATTGTTTTAAAAATCATTTAAGGGTAATATAAATGTTTTAAAAATAGTTTGAGTTATTATAAATAACTTTTATATTTTGAAAATGGTTTCATTAATAATTTAATATAAATTAATTATTAATGATAATGGAATTGTTTAATGTTTAAATCATTTAATTATGATTCGATGTTTGAAAGTTATAAATAAGCCAAACTAGTGACTTGAGAATCGATTATGAAGTTATGAAGTTTTGAGGAACACCTATAGTAATGCTTATATCACTATAGGCCCTGAGTGATGATTTGAATTATTTTAAATTTTTCAATTTCTGGAAAATTCGAAAATGATTAAAAGTAAAATGTCTGATATTTACAGATGTTGAGGTATAGAATAAGAGTCTTAGAATCATTATTTACCCGATAAAGCTGTCGGTACGCCGACAACTGTCAGACCCTATAATAGAAAGAAAAGACTTCTGTAAGAGCATGGGTGAGATATTTGAAAAATGTATAAAATATTTCAAGTATAGAATATGAACTAAAAGTATGATCACTGCGATTATGTGATGACGTGATTAGACTATATGCTGACTGTAATAGACAGTACTATGTGTTATGATATATTGTTCTAATCGAACGAATGATCTGATTATTGATAGGTTGTGATAAAGAGATAAAACCTAAGTTGAGATTTGTAATCGCGAAATCAAAAAGTATCTTACCTTTGCATTTCCTTTATGCAATGGACATGAGTAAGAAGTTTCGTAATTATTATATTCCCGCGCAGATTATGTACGCTTTGATTATCAACATGTTAGCTCGTATATATATTCTACGTTAAGTTGATTTCTAAATGGTTATACAAGTGTCCCCACTTGGATAATCATGACATTTATTCACATGTTGATATACCTTTGTCAATTACCCGTATACATATATGTTGAATTACATATTATTGTTGAGCAAGATTAAAACCTTCTGGTTTGGAACCTGTGCATGTATGAACATCCCGATAATGGGAAAATTTTTATGCTTCCTTGGCGGACAAAGGGTGAGCGATGAATTTCGCTCAAGTTATGTAGTATTGATCAATCTGAGGTACAACGGGGCTGATCACCCTCCGTACCCGTAAGCTAGAGCGGTTTGCGGATGAATTTCTGCTAAACCTTTTCGAAAATGAAAAACCATGTTCATAGTATGTTTCTTAAACCCTATTCATGGGTGGAGCCTCATTTCAAGAATTTGAAAGAGAGTTGTTATGTGAATCTTTTATCAGTACGGATTACTTCACAACTTTTGCTTCGTTGTTGAAGTGTTATGTAAAGAGAATACTTATATTCTTTCAGCTTATATATATAATTGCTATTACTTGCTGGGCACTCAAATGTTCATCCTTGCTTAAACTAAATGTTTTCGATTCGTCGTCGATCGACACAAGGCTCGAGCACGAACAAGGAAAAGAAAAGCTATTTGAATGAGATTTAGTATGAGTTAATGGTTATAGTTAGTAAGACAATGGAATCTATTATCGATATATTGTAAGGAATGTATTTGAAGGTCACGTGCACTGGGAAGTAAACTTTGATGTATGTAAATTAAGTTCGAATGTATTATTATTTAGTATTATTCAAATTTAAAGAAATGGTATATCGTGGAGAACCGAGTTCGGGTTTCAAGTACTGGATTTGGGGTCGCCATGCAAGACACCTCCAACAAACAAAAAAATAAACAACAAGAAGTCAGGGCCTGAGGGGTCCTTGTCCAGAGGGACTAAATGAAGTTCCAAGCCTGCTGGGCTTGAAGAGTTCCTAGAGAACTAGAGAAGTTCTAAGGCTGATGGCCTTGGAGAGTTCTTAGTGAACTGAAGTTCCAAGGCTGCTGGCCTTAAAGGAATCTTAGTGATTCAGGGTGCTTCCCTTCTTTAGTGGAAATCCTGCTAGTTGAAAGCCGAAAAGTGGATTAGGAGCTTGAGTCTCTGAACCACTTAAAATCCCTTGTGTCTTTTACGTTATGTCATTTACATTATGTACATTAACTGTTATGTATGTTTTAACTGCTTACAACCGAACTAACTCTAAGAACAGTGTATGTATAATTATGAATATATCAGTGAAGGGGATCTTTTACCTATTCCGATGTGCTTGAAAAGATTCTTATGTTTGTCATATGCTAAATCATTAGCAATACAAAATAAATGAGAAAAGTAATTAAAATTAAAAAGGATCAATTTAACCCCCCTTCTAGATCTATTATGTGCCTACTGGGAACTAACAATTGGTATCAGAGCAGGTTCTCATGCTATATTCAAAAGCTAATCGCATTGAGTCTGATCCAAGGTACAAACATTGTTCTAAACTTAGTTTAGTAGTAAGTTACTTGTTATATGCAGATGAGCTCACACGTTAGAAATATTGTGTATAGGTAAATGAGTATATACTCCTAAAGCTACTCAGATTGGTCCATGCTCTTGATTGCCATATCAACAAGACCAATCCTTGCATGCAGTCAATCTTGTAGTCTGAAGTCGAGGCTTGGAAGCTCAAGAGACATCAATAGAAAAGAGTCAAACATCCACCAGCCTGAAAAGATGAAAAGGTCATACATGCTAAAAAATGCTTATCCAGAGAAGAAAGAAGAACTTCTCAGACACGTATCTGGCCAACCAGCAGCTGGATGTAAACCTTGTGAACTCAAGGATGTCAAGGAACTAAAGATGCTGAGATTCTCTTACCTTGTATCTTCAAGACCATGACTGATTGATTGAAAGTCAACTGGAGCAACAAGTTGTCAGGAGAAAATGAGAAACTATGCACATCAATTCCTAACCTCAGTATATCGAAGATAAATGACTGTTAAGAAACTGACAGTAGAAAGGTACGGTTCCTCACTAATATAACTCTGTACATCATGTTGCACCTCCTTATGAACTATAACAGTATTCTTTCAAGAAATCATAATCTACCTAAAAAGGTGAAGAGAGAAAGTACTCTGAGGTTGGAAACTCAAATGCTTACAAACTTTCTCTCCATCCAAGTTTTAGGCTGAAGATGACATCTTGAAAGAAATCTGAAATAGGTCATAAGCATATCAAAGTTTAAATTAATCTTATGTAAAATAATCTTTGTTGTTGGGTGAGTATGTATGAACAAACCTATGTTCTAAGTGTTTGATAACACACAGAGTATGATCAGTTCTACAACAGTATCTTCAAGATTTGTAGAAACAGATCACCTCTATGAATCAACCAGATACAAATAAGTAATAGTGTTGATTCTTACGCTGTGAATATTTAAACTCTGTGAACATAACCAAGCAAATGATGAAACCATCAAAGGAAAAGAGTATTTTATTAAAATGGTAAATCTTACACACACTCACCATCATGCATCTCAAAATGTATTATCTAAATTAGTTACATGCATAAATATGATTGATGGTGATCAATATGTTGATTGTTCAAATATATGAGGAACAGAGATTAAGAAAACTAACCTAGCAGGACCTATTTAATTATGGGTACCAAAAATAGAAATGTATCTAACCTACAGGTACCTGGTCCACCTGGCCACACTAAGGAATGCTGAAGCAGAGGACTTCAGTCAATAAAGATTCAACCAGCAGAAGGCTTAAGACTGTTCAAAAATGATTCTGATAAAACTCTTATATGTCAAAGCATGCCCTTGAAGACTTGTTGAGCTAATCTGACTTAAGCTCACATGGCTGCTGATCTTTATATGGAAGCAGACCATTTAACCAAAGATGAAAAGGGTCTCATATGGTCAATCATGCAAAGAAGGTTATAAGAGAAGAATCCTCAAGGAAGCTCACATCAGAGGATCATCGAGCATCAAACATGAAGAACTCATTATGGGAGCAGATCTCCACAAGTACACACTGACAAGGAAGACTACGTTCGTAGTGCTATCAAAGGATCGTAGAATGATCAACCCTGAAGATGCCCATTTCTACAATACAAGAAGATTTAATGACTTCAGCCAGAATGAGATATGCAAGGCTGCCTTCTGCTACACATGAAGAAGAAGAACTTATGTCTCTCTGAGAAGACAGTATCAACTATGGGGAGCAGTGATCTGCTAACAGAACAGCAGCTCTAAAACATCAGAGATAGTCTATGAAGCAATGTACCAGTTGCCAAGTCCCAAAACTTTGTGGCTGACAAACCATAAGAAGATCCATAGTCAGTAGGAACGTCTCAAAACGTACTACTGATAACTCATCAGCCACCCTACTCAAAATTGTTGAGTGCCTACGATCAAACATCTGATCATAGTGTAAGAGAAGGAGAACACCATAATTACAACCAATGTAAATGTCCAAAGTTGGTAGATGAACTCCCCAGCAGAAAAGGTATAATGAGATATCAGTGCAAATCACTTCTAAAGTTTTTCATCTGGAAAGCGCCTCAGGGACAAACCTGACCCTTAGTTCACTCTAAGAGGTTGGCCCTTCCTGAGCTACCTTGACTCAAAAGGAATGCTTAGTAAAGTTCATCTCAAGGACCAAGTCAGTAAACGATCGTAGAGTAGAGGTTTAAGAGAACTCAACGATCGTGGTGCAACCTCAGAAACAGACTCGACGATCGCAGTCTTACCTGAGGATACACTAGCTCATAAGAAGCTCAGAAGAATTGGATACTTGCTCAACTACTCAGATAGTGTGGAGATAAATTTGAATACATTTTGGAAAGACATCATGCAAACTCACTTCAGAACTAAAAGTGCCTAAACTGGCTTAGGGTACATCAGTGGTTAAGACATGCAGTTTCAAGAGGAGGATTAATGTCAAACCATCTACTGCAGCATCTCTTAGAAGAAGATCGTTAATTTAACAAAGAAAAACGTAGAGTCCATAGCTACCTCACCAAGCTACTCTACGAACCAAAAAGGTCAACAATCAATCCACGTCATTGACGCCTATTTTCTTAAAAGGAATATCAAACTGAAACGTTTATGGGGAGTTATAGTTTGTTACTGGGCATCGTACAACTAATGAATGGTTGACACATCACAGCTTATGCAGAGTCAGAAGGGACTGCCATAAAGACGAATTCAAAATCTTCAAACAGTTACCAGAAACTATCGAACCTCTCTCCCTCCCATTTTCAAACCCTAGAATCCTCTTCAAAGCCTAAATCCATTAACCCTCCAGAGCATTGCCAAAATCACATTCATCTATCTCTTATAAGACTCCCTAAATCAAACAACCATATTCTTTAAACTCTTCAAATGGCAGATTGGCGAGTACTCACTGGCATTCAGCTCGGAACCAAGACATTTGAAAAATCGGAAAATAAGTTCAGAGACATTCTTGAACTTGTGAAGAAGGCTGGATTCTCAGAATGTCTTGAGGCAAGCATTTGAGTATATGCTGAATTGGTAAAGGAGATTTACTCAAATGCATCCATAAATTGTCGAACCCTTTCTACCAAAGTCAAAGGTCAGCCTCTAAAGCTGAAATTGTCAGACTGATAAGTAGATTTTATACCTATTTATCCGGTATCTGATACTTGAATTAGTTGCTTAATCTCATGTTTCTTAGTTACTTTTCATGCATTTTGTGTTTGTTTTGTAGATTATATGCTTGGGAGCTGTGATTGCAAAGAATTGGTATGAAATCGCAAAGAAAAGCAATCCGGACATCATTTGGACTTTCATGTTCATTTCATGTTTTTGGCTTGGAACTTGGATTACATTTTAGAGCTTATTCTCAGCTTTCTGTAACAACTTGAATCATTCCAATTGGAGTTCGGATGCAAGAGTTATGACATTTGTACCAACGGACGTCGAACGTCACTGTTTCGGGTGGTCATTTACATAGCAGACACTTCAGAGCCCCTTTCAACATTTCTCCAGTCCTTATTTCGCCAACCTCAAAGCATAAAAGTTGTAGATCTGCGTTTCCTATTTCCGGAACATCTTAAATCATTGAAATCGGAGTTCGGACGAAGAAGTTATGGCCATTTTCCCAAAGGATGTCGGAGCAGAAAATTTCCAGAAAAGGGCCCAGTGCCGGGGCGCCCAACAAGGCCTATGCCCAGCGCCGGGGCGCTAGGAGGAAGTGTACCAGCGCCGTGCCCAGCGCCGAGGAGCTGGAGAAGAGTTTGCTCAAGCTTGGACGCATTTTGGGGCGAATTTTGACACTTTTTTGACTCCAAATAAGATTGGGCTTGTTCCTAAGCTAAAAATTGAACTTGTAACCTATAAATACGTGATGTAAGACATAAAATAAAGGGGGATTAGACTAGAGAGAATACTCCATTAGATTAGATTAGAGTAAATTAGATCAAAACCCTAGTTCTAATGAGTTTTGGAGATTGAAGCAACTTGGAGACCATTAAAGATTCAAAGTAGGAGCAAGGAGGGAGCGTCAAATCTATAGACAATAGATTTTATCTTCTTATCTTCTTCTATCTTTGTCTTTTAATTATTATTCAATTGTGGATTCTTAGTTTTAATTTAATAATCATGAACTAATTCTTTGTTTGAGATTACAATGTATCTTATTGTGTAGTTTATTTTAATATGCTTTGCTATTAGTTATTATGTTCTATTGTGATTTGGATTTAATTGCTTAATTGCCTAGCTAACAATTACCGTGATAATCTATATGAACTCGAGAGATGAAGTATTAATTTAGATCTTATCATGATAGCATGTGTTTGTGATTTCTGCATAGATGAAATTCATGATTCGTGTTTAGGATAGAGATATGCCTTTACGCCATATGTAATCTTATAGAGAACTTGTGCTTTAAATCCTTTTTAATTGTAATTCACATAGAGATATAGTGAATTAGTTAATTAGGGTGTCTTGCTTAATTCTATCATTTGTGGATTTAAGTGAGTATGGGTATTATGCATTGAGAGTTGGTTTTATCTGCTTTAGTGTTCTTGATTAACAATTCAAGATAGAAAATAATTGATGAGAAGTGTGTTAACTTAAATGAAGCAATAAGTGAAGTTGTGATCTTAAATCTCCGTAATCTTAATTTAACTAGTGGTAATTAGAATTAGTTTACTTATAAATTGAAATTCATTTGTTTGAATAAGATTGAGTTGGTTACGGGTTAGTACTTGGTGATTTTTATTAAACAATTCCTCATGGGAACGATACTCTACTTTCACTTTATTACTTGTTGACCACGTATACTTGCGTGTTGTGCGTAATTAGATTTTACCCAACAAGTTTTTTGCGCCGTTGTCGGGGAATTAGTTAATATATTTTTTCCAATATTAGCTTCAATCAAATTAGTCTTAATTTAAATATTTTTTTTCCTTTTTATTTAATTCTCTTCCTATTTTTCTTTCTTTTCAGGTACCATGGATGACTTTACGTATCAATGGCCATACACGAACATGACTCAACCAAGGGAAACAGAGATTGATGGACTTTATGCATTTTCCACAGAATTAGTACAAATTGAGGCAAATTCAAAGACGTTGGAGGTTATCGCAGCCCAACGGAGTTGAAGGATGGCAGTTACGTGTGACAATTGTGCTGGCAACCATTAAATTCATCAATGCACCGTCAGTTTTGAACCGGTACAATATAGTGGTGATTACCTCAATAACTATGTTGATCCTAACTATCACCAAGTTTGGGGGTATCACCCGGATTCTTCAGGGAGCTACGTTTATGATGACCAATACTACGCTCCAAATCCAACATACACACCAAAATTTTCATGTCCACCTCCATTGCCACAAAAAGAAAAGCCAAATATGAGGGATGCAATATTGAAGGGCATAGCAAACCTAGAGGAGATGAGTATTAGCCAAGAGTTGTCAACCCAAAATTTTAATAATTGGATGGAACAACTAGTCACTACCTCAACCAATGGTCCTCAATACTTGGTGTTAACGCCAAGATCTTCTGCCACGTCCCAATCACATAAGACGTCCTGATCCTGCACAGTAAACACGATCAACACACAAAGCTTGACGGCTGGACCGTCGGGGGATAGCTCCGGCATGAGAGTCAGTATAGGCGATCACAAGGGTTAACAATGGAGGATGTAAAATGTCTAGCATTCTGAAAGAGATAAAAATGTATGCGTACCTTTTGTTAGAAGACTCCCTTGCTCGGTTATACTCTCATGCTCGGTTTTTTGTGCCACCAACCCTGATCTGACACAGCCCCCCACTCCTCTATGGTCTCAAATGGGATGCATGCAAAGGTCACCTTTTTCCTCTTGTACCGCCACCTACCGGGATAAAATCCCATCCACATTAATGATCTGCAGACTTTTGGTCAACTGCTCTCCTTTTTCATCATTACAAGTCAAAGGCTTAGATATAAAAAGCTTTAATGGATCAATCCTTTGACCCAGCCCATCATTATGAGGATATAATAAAGGTAACATAAATATTAAGCCCAATGACTATAAACTCAATAATAAAGGTCCAATAGGCTAATTAAATGGATAGGCCCAATCCGTCCGGCCCAATAGAGGAAATATCATGACCCAACATTGCCCCCTAGTTTTTTATTAAATAGGATATTTAATAGAAAACTATAAGCGGTCCGCGATATTATGAGATCCAACATGATTGAAATGGGCCCAAAGTATAACTTACCAAGGTCCAACTGATGAAGGATGGGACAACAAGGATACTGGAAGGATGGATCAAGATCGGAAGTCTAATGGGAGGCCCAATCTGTTAAATATCTAAAACTTAAACCGAATGCAACCTTTTAAATTCGTAATCATGACTGTTAATTTAATGTGCCGCCCTCGATTACTGTGTAACCATCAGTATAAAAGATAAACTTTACCAAATATGACAGTTTTACCTGCCAATTTGAATTTTTGGACTTTTGAGTTTTCTTCTTCCCTTCCGAGCTATCTTTCTCTTCTCTGCAAATCGCCAACAATGGTGGTCATCAATACAAACCGACATCATCTCGATTCGCAACTCCCATTACGATCGTCCCACCTAACCCAAACCCCGGTAAAGAGGCTTCGAGTTCTAACCCTCAGGCGGCTGCTCCAGATAAAGATAAAATGCCTCCTAAGCCTCGCCTTACCCCTTCCGAATTTTTCAGGAGCAAGGAATTTTTTACCCATGCCAATACTCCATCGACTATTACTGAAAAGGAATTACGGAGGATTCGAGATCGATGCCACATTTCGGATACTCATTTGGTGAGGGTTCCTAGGGCTGAGGAGAGGATGTATCAAAGACCCGAGGGATGGACGGCAGTCGCTGCGACTATTCTTGAGAAAGGGGTCAGATTTCCTCTTCATCCATTTCTGCTGACCATTCTAGGGTTTATCGGTGTCGGGTTCGCCCAATTGGTGTCGAACTCTTATATACATATCCTAACCTTCATTGCATTCTGCCATGAATGCGGAGTCGAACCTACTCTCGATTTCTTTTTCACTGTGTACAAGATTAGTCAGTCTCGTGAAAAGGGATTCAAAGTTATAGGTAAGCAGGCGTCGAGGACGGGTGAAAAATTTGAAAGGCGTTCGCTGGTAACTACCCCATCTAGTAATAAGGGATGGAATGAGAAATGTTTTTATGTCAAGGGACCCAAAATTGCTACTATTCCGAACTGGGCTACTGACGAGAAGATTTCTGCTGACTTCGGAGATATTTCAGAAGAGCATATAGTTGACATGATAGATCTCTTTGATAATTTTCTGAAGGAAGAATGGAAATACGGACTTCTGTCTAAGCAAGCATGGATGTATGGCCATAAATGTAAGTATAGATTTACTTTATCTATATTTTGAAGATTGTTGTGGTATAGATTTTGATGTAAAATTGTTAATCTTCTCGCAGAATTTGATCAAACCATCGTCTTGAGTCGAAGAGGAGTTGGAGGATTTTCTAAATTTGGAAAATCCGTAGAAGTCATTCTTAGGAGTCTTCCCAAAGCAGAAGTTTCGTCCAGAAGATAATGTGGTCGGGAAATCTACAAAGGTTGGTTCTGAACCTTCTCAACGGGAAGCCTCTTCCTAATTCAAACCACCTACCGAGACACCTCCTACCGAAGCACCTCAAGCCAATGCTGAATCCCAGACCATGGAGCCAGAAGCCGAAGAGCCCATTTTACCAGAAATACAACTCAAACTACGTCGAGGGAAAAGGGGTGTCCGAAAGCCCAAACAGATCTCCATACCATCAGATTTCAAAGGTTTTTTTGAATCTGAACCAAATGTCAATCCGATACCCCCACCTATCGCCGAATCGGTGCCGCCAACTATTCACTTACCACCATCGATCACTGACCCAACACCGCCAGTCACTGTCCCAACACCACCAGCTGCTGACCCAACAGCACCAGTTATCAAATCTACAACAGTTCGAAGGAGCTAACTTGATCTGTCTGCAGACGATCGTAGACAGATCCTTCAAATTAAGAAGTTAAAGACTCAGGTCACTCCTTTGACTGCCGATGACTTGAGGGTGTCTTCTTCGAGTGTTCTCCCCCCGATAATCCCAGTGGAGACTCGAACTATTAATGAAGAAGAGCGAACTGAACCCACTGCAACTCCATCTCGAAAGAGGAAACGACCATCTGACAGTAATCCAAGCTCAACACATGTACATTCACCAGTTCGCAACCCTGTCCCAGCTCAATCATCTTCCACCGAAAATGTATACATAGATCCTTCTCCTGTTCGTGACCAACCAAGGCCTTCCCCCCCAAGGCCTTCATCACAAAAATTCCATGATGAGGCTACTGGAATGCCGACCTTGTGGCCTCGGTATAACGCCAATTTTCCCTTCCAACTCTTTGACGCCTTCATTCGGGAAAATGATGATCATCGATTTGTTGACCATATGAACAGGAATTTTCTTGATGAAGGCATGAGTTATCTGGCAAAGATAAGTTACAATTTTCTTGGTTAAATGTTTCTTTTCTTGTTTAAATATCTGAACTTGACTGGATATTGTCAAATATGTGCAGGCAAATGCAGTCTTCGGGAGTTTACGTCCCAGACACATAAATGTCGAGTCTGATGAGGAGACCATGAAAAGGGAGATCAACATGTTGAAGGCCACATTGGCTCGAGAGAGAGAGGAACACGAGTCCACTTTTCGTGCCAATGAAGGTCTTCAAAGGGAGTTAGCACAGGTCAGACAGTTCTCCAATGAATCTTTAGGCCAGTATGTGAAGAGGTTCAAAGAAGCAGTTGGTCAGGTATCCGACCTCAATGATCTCCAGGCGGTAGGGCTGTTTTAGAATGGGCTAGATCTGGTGAGGTCTGAAAAGCTAGTGAAGAAATTGATGTTCCATCATCCGAAGAGTCTGGCAGAGGCTTTCGATAAGGCAGAAGGTTATATTGTTATGGAGGAAGCTATGAATAGCCAGAAGCGTCCTTCTTCGAACCAAGTGAAGGAGGCAGATATTCCTTAGACCCATGGCGATTAGAGGAAGACAGGGGGGTATAATGATCGGCCAGAGGGCAGTTCGAAGAAGTACAACAACTCATGGCGACAAGGAAGTAGTCGTCCACCAAATACGACCGAAGGTGAATAAGGTTTACACTAAACCTGAATCTTCGATAGGTCAGTGATTTTGGACCAGATCAGAAACCAGCCATTCTTTGAGCCACCTCGTGATAATTATAGGACAGGGCAAGGCAACTCTCGGAAATATTGTAGCTATCATCAAGCCGCGGGCCATAATACTAATGAGTGTTGTAATCTGAAGGATTTCATGGAGAAGAAGATTCAAAGCGGTCTGCTGGTTCAGTATGGCTTAAAGGTCGACAAAGATCGACGAAGGTCGATGAAGATCTAAATGGGTCTCCACCAACGATCAAAGAGTCAGACAGATTTGCAAAATCATGCCCACTTTGTAGTCATGTCGTCGGCGAAGCTCTTGATGACATAAGAGCGAGTACAATTTTCAATCCACGGTGGGACGAGAAAGAGAAGATAGACGAAGAGCCCATTGTGTGTGACAAGCTTCCATGCCCCAAAGTAATCATATACACAATGGAGAAAACACCTAGCTGTGGGACGTTCTTGATTAAGAGCATACCAAATCAGAGCATGCTAGGTGACTTTGATGCATTGGCCATCACAAATGGGAACCTACCAAAAGCTATATTATTTCCGATGGATGGAGGGTTCCTCAGCCATCAAGAGGAATTGGATAGCGTTGACTGTAACAAAGTCAAGCTGAAAGACTATAATTCAAGCGCTAACTGGGAGGCAACCCAGGAATTTTTATATTTATATGCTTTACCAGTTTAGTTAGTAGATAGGAATTAATTTGCTTATTAAGTTCTCTTACCAATCCAAGTGCTATTCTAATCCATGTTGTCTCTTCATTGTAGGTATTGGAGGTTCAATGGATAGGAAAATGATCGTTGTCGCCATCGCCACCATCACCTCACGCTTAGTTGATTACAGGGAAGTTCTCTTCTACTTACCGCTATATTCTTACAATGAAGACATTGTAATTGATAAGTTTGGGGGAGTTTAGTTTAGGATCATTATTGCATGTTTAGTTTCATGTTTATGTTATGTTATTTTGCATATGTTAGGTTCATTAGGTGTGCATTCATGTAGTACAACTGCATAAGTAGTTGCATAGTAGTATAGTTTAAATAGCATTATATTCAGTTCTTAAAACAAATTCAAAAATTCAAAAAAAATTATTAGTTAGTTACGATGTTCATTTGCATGAATCCAGTTGTTAGATAATTTACAGTTTGTTTTGGGCAATGATGAGATTAGAATTGGGTAGACAAGTATAGTACTGACCATTAGAGCTTTGATGTGATTTCTTGTTATGAATTGAGTCTTTTTCTGTTTGAAACTGGTATAATAAGGATAAACACAAAAAAAACAACTTGTTGAATGATTGAGTTTAAATTGATACATAATGGGATTCTAAAGGATAATGCTAGTTTAAATAAGAGAATGACAAAGATAGGCAGTGAAGGCGAAGAATTAGGCAAGAACCTATGTTTGGGGAAAAAAGTGGGGTATATAAGCTTCTAAAAAAATATTGAGTTGAATAAATTGAGTCATGTGGTGGGTCGAGAAGAAGCGTGAAATGCACTCCTCATAAACACAGGCGTGAGATGGAGCGCAAAACGCACTCACTATCCAAAAAAAAATTAAAGAAAAAAAAAGAAAAAAAGAGAAGAAATAAAACGGGAAATAAGAGCAAAAAGCCCCGTAGATGAAAAATAAAGCATAAGTATCCCATGTTGACCCTCGATATTGGTAATTGTTTGATTTTAGTTGGATCTAGCTTATTTTTGGATTTCTTGAGTTTACACTGTATGATGCCTTCAAAGAGACTTGTTATGTGTTAAATTTGATTTTATATCAGTTAACATTGTTGTGGAGCACACACGCACTATATTAGTGATAACAGTCTAAGATTTGATGATTGATTGAGAAGTTATTGATTGGTTTTGATGTATTATTGTGTTTATTTGATTTTTCTAAGGCCGATTGAATAGACTTGTTTCTGTCAGTACTGCTGGATTCGTAGGCATGTAGATTAGTTGCATTGCATAGCATTGTTGTTTAGTGTTTTTGCTTGAGGACAAGCAAAGGTTTAAGTTTGGAGGTATTTGATAAGTAGATTTTATACCTGCTTATTCGGTATCTGTTACTTGAATTAGTTTCTTAATCTCATGTTTCTTAGTTACTTTTCATGCATTTTGTGTTCGTTTTGTAGATTATATGCTTGGGAGCTGTGATTGCAAAGAATTGGTATGAAATCACAAAGAAAAGCAAACCGGATATCACTTTCATTTTCATTTCATGTTTTTGGTTCGGAACTTGGATTACATTGTAGAGCTTCTTCTTAGATTTCTGGAACAACTTGAATCATTCCAATAGGAGTTCGGATGCAAGAGTTATGACATTTGTACCAATGGACGTCGAACGTCACTGTTTCGGGCGGTCATTGACATAGCAGACACTTCAGAGCCACTTTCAACATTTCGCCAATCCTTATATCAAAACACTGAAAGCATGAAAGTTGTAGATCTATGTTTCCTCTTTCCGTAACATCTTGAATCATTGAAATCGGAGTTCGGACGAAGAAGTTATGACCATTTTCCCAAAGGACGTCGGAGTAGAAAATTTCCAGAAAAGGGCCCAGCACCGGGGGCGCCCAAACAAGGCCTATGCTTGGCCAAAAGCGCTAGGAGGCGATGCATGCGCCGTGCCCAATCTTAGGGAGAATGCTGGAGGAAGAGTTTAGTCAAGCTTGGACGCGTTTTAAGGCGAATTTTGACACTTTTTTGACTCCAAATAAGATTAAGTTTGTTCCTAAGCTAAAAATTGGACTTGTACCTATAAATACATGATGTAAGGCATAAAATAAAGGGGAATTAGACTAGAGAGAGCATTCCATTATATTAGATTAGAGTAAATTAGATCAAAACCCTAGTTCTAATGAGTTTTGGAGATTGAAGCAACTTGGAGACCATTGTAGATTCAAAGTAGGAGCAAGGAGGGAGCGTCAAATCTACAGACAATAGATTCTATCTTCTTATCTTCTTCTATCTTTGTCTTTTAATTATTATTCAATCGTGGATTCTTAGTTTTAATTTAATAATCATGAACTAATTCTTTGTTTGAGATTACAATGGATCTTATTGTGTAGTTTATTTTAATATGCTTCGTTATTAATTATTATGATCTATTGTGAGGATTGTCTATTGTGATTTGGATTTAATTGCCTAGCTAACAATTACCATGATAATCTTTATGAACTCGAGAGATGAAGTATTGATTTAGATCTTATCATGATAACATGTGTTTGTGATTTCTGCATAGATGAAATTCATGATTCGTGTTTAGGATAGAGATATGCCTTTACGCCATATGTAATCTTATAGAGAACTTATGTTTTAAATCCTTTTTAATTGTAATTCACATAAAGATATAGTGGATTAGTTAATTAGGGTGTCTTGCTTAATTCTATCATCTGTGGGTTTAAGTGAATATGAGTATTATGCATCGAGAGGTGGTTTTATCTGCTTTAGTGTTTTTGATTAACAATTCAAGATAGAAAATAATTGATGAGAAGTGTGTTAACTTAAATGAAGCAATAAGTGAAGTTGTGATCTTAAATCTCCGTAATCTTAATTTAACTAGTGGTAATTAGAATTAGTTTACTTCTAAATTGAAATTCATTTGTTTAAATAAGATTGAGTTGGTTACGGGTTAGTACTTGGTGATTTTTATTAAACAATTCCTCGTGGGAACGATACTCTACTTTCACTTTATTACTTGTTGACCACATATACTTGCGTGTTGTGCGTAATTATATTTTACCCAACACAGACATCCATCAATGCTTAGGCCTTCCTGACCTAGGATTGAAAAGCCTTGATGAGATCGACACTGAACAAGCAAAGAAGATTATGGCGTACAAAAGAAACCTTAGTCTGAAGGACATGAAGAAAAAGGAGTTTCCTGAAGAATTCGAGTTCCTAGCTGACATAGTGGGCAAATGTATACTATGCAAGGACACTGCACATGACATTGTGCTTGATCAACAACTGAATATTATGTCTGCAATAGTTCTGATGAAGCAAATAAACTTTGGAGCTATCTTGTTTGATCAAATCTCCAAATGGGTGGAAAAGGCTGAGATGAAGAAGTCTACAGATAAACCCCTCAAAAAGGTTTTTCATGGAAGACTATTGAGCATTGTGCTAAAGAAGAAACTGGGAGGGAAGATCAAGGATGATGAGGGAGAGCTTCTGAATGTTCACAAAATAATGTATCCACAGTTGTTTGTGAACTGGAAGAAAAACCCAAAGGAAAACAGGAGGTTAACAACAACTGGGAGCAGCAGAAAGAACTCTGCGAAGAAGAGGAAGGCGAAAGAGGTGGAAAGCTCTGAATCTGGTGAATCTGTACCAATAGCAACCACACTAGCAAGGAAGAAATCCAAGGGTGTAAAGAAAACTAAGTCCTTACCAAGAAGTCTCTCCACAAAAGATAAGGATGAAGGTGAAAAGGTCTCAACTGCAAAGACCAGAAAGAGGAGAAGTAACAGATTACTTCAAGGGCCATCTAGAAAGAAAACTAAGGTGATAAACAAGCCAGCCCCAGTTCCCCAAGAAAGTACATCTGACAAAGAAGAGGACGTAGAGTCAGAAGAATAAAATGGAACTGATAAACTCAAAACTGAGTCCCCAAAGAACAAATCCAGCAATGAAGGTGAAGCTGGATCAATAAAAGAAAATACAGACTCTGATGATGAAGAAAGATTTCAAGTTAACACAACTGCATCTCCTACTGCAACTACTCCAACAAGCCCACATGATGGTTCAAAAGATGTTGTGTATGCGAGAAGAAAGATCTCTTACGCCAATCTTTGAACATCAAAGAAATCATTCGATGATCACGTAAGCTTGATTCGTAAGAAGAAGAAAAGTTTGACTCTCCTATAGCTGAACCTCCGAGGAGAAGAAAGAGCTACAGACTACTTGCAAAATTTGCCCCCAAGAAGCAAGGTGAACACTCTACTGCAATCATTGAAGTGAGTGATGATGAATCTAAATCAAAGGAAGAAGATGCTGAATATGGTACTAGTGATGAAAATCAGCAAGAAAAATTCACTGATGAATCTGATGGAAAATGTCAGCATGAGTCAAACTCACAAGGTGATGAAATGGAGGAAGGTTCTGGTTCTGCAAATCAGGAATCAGAGGAACCAGCAGATTATCATGTCCTCTCTCCAGCAAGAATCAGCAGAAGAATAGTGGTAGAAGTTTTTGATGAACCAGCAGAACTACCAGCAGAAAGATGGGTAAGCTATGGAAATGAACAACTCAAGGTTGTAAGGATGACTGCATATGATGTGTTCAAAAATTGGAACAACATGGAATTAGACTGCACCACTATCCTTTATAATCCTGATGATCCTTTGATGAGATGGTTCTTTCCATGGATGCCTTGGTTAGGCATATACTGAAAAGGATGGAAGTTACTTCAGCTGGTGTTACTCTCAATTTTCAAGCTTGGAACTGGTGTCACAGAACTTCCCAAGGGTGAAGAGATTTGCAACCAAAATGATCAAAGATCAGCCTCACTATAAAGTCTACAGAAATGCTGGCAACCAATAAATTCCCTATGATAGTAGAATGGGTTATGATGGCAGAAGGATCATAGCCAAGGAGATGATCGTAGAGTCTGTTCACTCTACCACTGATGATGATCAAGTCCAAAATGAGAAGCCTCCATCTGCTCAAACACAGATGTCTAACATGCCTTCATCCTCCAAAAACGATTGGCACTCAACGATTTTTTAGATTCTCACTGCTTTCGAAAATCTGTCCAAGAATGAAAATCGTAGAGTTCAATCTGGTGCTCAACTAGAGGCTACCCAACAATATGACCAAACTCCTATGGAGCAGGAATTACTAAAGAATTCTTATGAGTTGGTCAAAAAGATGTCATTCATCACTGAAGAGGCCAAGATGCTAACCGAAGCAGGAGACAATGCAGCTCAAGACAGACTTCAAGCCACTATATCTGACATATCTCTCAACATCAAAGAGAGAGATCAAATCTATCTAAAGGCTAAGATTGATCAGAAGGCAGAAGCTCTATGAGCACAAAAGGCCAATGAAGAACAAATCCAAGTCCTCTCTGACAAGATTGACAACCTAAATCAGTCTTTCTCCCTACAACTTGAGCTGAACTAACAAAAACTCAGGATTGAAGTTGGTAACTCCTCTTATCTAATGGAACAGCTTATGTCCAACATGAAGCAGCTTTCTCAAGTGATTAATGACAAAAAGGGGGAGAAAAGAGACATAGGAAGAAGAAATCAAGGTGGAACAATGAGAAAACGAGCAAAGAAGACAAGAAGGCTAAGAAGAAGATAGAAGCAGCAGCAGCAGCAGAAGCAGAATCATCATCTGAGGGGGAGCCAAAAGATGATGATCATATGAACGCAGAGTTTGAGGGGGAGAAAATTAAAGAAGAAGATCATGAGTCTGAAGGGGAGTAGAGCAAAGACATAGAGTCATCATCCTAGTGTGAGCAGGAGCAAGAACATCAAGCAGATAAGTAACCAATCAATAGACATCCAAGAAACATACATGGAGCCAAAGAGGTACATCTCTAACTAGTTAGGTATGTTTTGTATCCATAATGTAAAATATTATAGTTTATTAAATTCCATATTATTATAAATGACATTCATGATTATCTATTTTAGAAATACAGTTGATCACTGTATATAAGATTCATTCATAACATGCATATGCACTTATTATTTTTGTCATAATCAAATAGGGGGAGATTGTTAGGAATAAGCATATGAATGATATTCCTATTTATATATGATTTGATTATGATATATATGAGTGAATATGAAAATATGTTTGCATTAAGAAAAGCTATAAAGTACTTTGATAGATAATAGAAACATATGTACAAGGACTTAGAATGAATTGATCAAATATGTTAGGTTGATCCTACATAAGCAAAACAGCTTTGTAAAGTCCTTAAAAAGAAATGATGTACAAGGACTATAAATATAGAAAGATTAAGCTTGTTAGGTTGATCTTATGATGTAATAGATAGGCTTGTCTGATCGTCGAGCACTATACCAGAAATCGTAGTCTGCTAGGAGAGTCAAGGAAAACTTGAGAGTTATCGAGGCAAAATCGTAGTCTACAAGATATTAGATCTCAGAGTTCATAGACTGCTAAAAGAGACGAGGAAGGATCATAGTGTGTCGAGTAGCTCTTCCTCAGAGCTGTAGTCTGCTGAGGAAGTTATGTTCAGAATCGTAGAGAAAGCCTTCCTACGAGCCAACCGAGCATCTGCCGAAGCCAAGTCAAGAATCGTAGACTACACTCAGAGTCGTAGAGTCTACTGGTCATATCAGAGGCAGAGATCTTAGTCGATCAAGATCAAATGAAGACAACGAGCATAACGACAGAAATTGTAGAGTGTCAAGATCTAATCTCAGAGTCATAGTGTCTGCACAGCCGAAGCTGAATCGTAGAGTGCAGAACTAAGGCCCCAACAGTGTTCTCACAATGCCAAGGCAGAATCGTAGAGCAAACACGATTCTCAACAAATGAGCACTCCCAGAATATCCAAAGTATGAAGCCTTTGGTCTAAGCTGCAAAGTTACATCTAGCCTGAAGGAAACCAGAGATCACTTAATGAATGACATACAAGCTAAATTAAGATCTAAGCACCAACCCAATCAGCATTCTGATTGAGTTGTGAAGCCATTTAAGTTGAAGTCTTCCACAAGTTGATCAAAAGAAGACTTCAAAACAAAGTAACTGACTAAGGAAAGTCAGCAAGTGCAGTAGCTGTCAAGTAAATAGAAGACGACGATCTTGGAAGCAACCAGGATCATAGTATTTGACAAACAAAGAAGGAATTGATGGAGTGTACACTAAGATACTGGTCAGCCTCTGAAGAACAAGGCTAAAGTGATTAAGCATTGGGTCAGTCCATTGATGATAAGTAAACGAGAGATCATAAGGAGAAAGCGAGTTGGACACGCCACAAATCTGAATTGTCTTGTTATTCAAAAGAGGACAGAATAAAGAGTCAAGCCATCAGTATCTAAGAGCAGTCAAGGCAAACAGAAGTATTGAAGCACTTCACAAGAAAAGGAAGAGGTGTTCTACATTGAAGATCAAATCAACACTCTTCAAGATCGTAGTGTTGTCTCTACATGTCAACTAGACACTACGATCAGGTCCAAGAAGATATGCATCAGAATTGTAGAGTTCGAACAACTGAAGATTGAAGCATTGGCAATGGTTCAACCTAAAGATTGATATTCAACCAAAGCTTATTGAGAGCATCCATGTAAAAGGACAACCTCTGATCAAGAAATCAGAAGGAGGAAATAAAGTTGACTACCTGCCCGAGACATCAAAGTGGCATCTCTGACGGGGTAGGTGAAATAGTAGACTACAGTGTTAGAAAGGCAGAAAGTCATGTCATGTCACATCTGCAGTCTACCTCAAACAACTCGAGATCTGGGAAACAATTCAAATAGCTCCCAATGGCTACATTCCAACGGGATGATTGCGAAGGAGTATAAATCAACAAGAGCTTCAAAGATCAAAGGTTGCTGGAGTTGCTGAGTTTGGAGAAATGGTGGACTGATCTAAATAATGTAAAATAATGAGTGACCAATGAAGGTCCGAAAGCTCACTCTACGATCCACCAAGAACACTTGGAGATAAACAGAGTAAGAAGTAGAAGTGAGAGTTCTACTATAAGAAGAGTGTTCTGAACTGCCAAGAGAAAGAAGAGCATCAATGTCTTCTTGATGTCCATCATGGGAGGACTCTAAGTACCTAGAAGAAGACCTTACAGTCATCTTAGCAAGTCCATCATGAGAAGGCATCAAGTATCAAGAAAAAAGATCATCAACGTCATCTTGGTGTCAAGCATGAGAAAGTTTCTAAGTACATAGCAGAAGAGCTTACATTCATCTTAGAAACTTATCATGTGCATCCATCAAGTATCAAGAAGAATGATCTTCACTACAGTTCAACAAGGGATCATCAGAAGTGGTTGAGTAACTGAAGAAGCTGAGCATCATTCAACACTCAACGGTACCTCAATGATGATCATGTCAAGCTACTAAGCATTCAGGGATGAAAAGCTTAAAGAACATCTTAGCGGCACCTCCAGCAAACAAACAAACAACAAGAAGCCAGGGCCTGAGGGGTTCTTGTCCGGAAGGACTAAATGAAGTTCCAAGTCTGCTGGGCTTGAAGAGTTCCTAGGGAACTAGAGAAGTTCCAAGGCTGCTGGCCTTGAAGAGTTCTTAGTGAACTGAAGTTTCAAGGCTGCTGGCCTTGAAGGAATCTTAGTGATTCAGGGTGCTGCCCTTCCTTAGTGGAAATCCTGCTAGTTGAAAGCAGAAGAGTGGATTAGGAGCTTTAGTCTCTGAATCACTTAAAATCCCTTGTATCTTTTACTTTATGTCATTTATATTATGTACATTAACTGCTATAACTGCTAAGTATGTTTTAATTCCTTACAACCGAACTAACTCTAAGAACAATGTATGTATGATTATGAATATATCAGTGAAGGGGATCTTTTACTTATTCTGATGTACTTGAAAAGATTCTTATGTTTGTCATATACTAAATCGTTAGCAATACAAAATAAACGAGAAAAGTATTTGAAATTAAAAAGGATCTATTCAAACCCCCCCCCCCCTCCCCTTCTAGATCTATTATGTGCCTCTTCGAACTAACGAAACCTTGATCGTGATCGAAGGGAAGTACATAGGAGGAGGATAGAATTTACATTAAGAAAAAATTAGAGAAGACGACGTACGTAGACCCCATTTAATAAAACTCATACATTCATGCATCCAACTAAAATAAAGTCCAATCACATTGGTCAATAGTCCATAATCAATCTCATATATTATCATACACATCACCATATGCATCAATAAATAACATTCATCTCATGAATAATAAACATTCAATATAAATACTGATATCATTTAATGGGCAAATTTAGTTAGCATAAAATCTAATTTTGAATCAAAATAAACTCTTATATTTTAATCCAAATTTAAATCAAAATAAACCTCTTTTATTTTAATTTATCCAATTTTGAATAAAATAAACTATTTTTTTAATCAAATTCTTTAATCAAAATAAACTCATTTATTTTAATTAATTATTGAATTCAATTCTAAGTCAAAATAAACTCCTTTATTTAAGATAAAAAGAAATATTATTACATATCTAAATAAGCTCATTTATTTAAGGAAACACGGATTCTCTTTTATATTCACAAATAAACTCCTTTATTTTGAATAATATGAAATCTTATTCCATATCTAAATAAACTTTTTTATTTCAAGAAACATGGATTCACTTTCCTATTCACAAATAAACTCCTTTATTTTAGGAAACATGGAATCCAATTTCAACTCCAATTAGTTATCACGAAATCCAATTCCAACTCTAATTAGTTAAAAATTCTAATTTTAAGATTACAATAAACTTTTATTTTAATTATAAAATTATTTAGAATAATATATATATATATATATATATATATATATATATATATATATATATATATTAATCAATAATAAGCAAAGCGGTTATTTATTACTATTAACCAAGCCTCCTGAAGCAACAAGATATATATATATATATATATATATATATATATATATATATATATATATATATACACTCTAATAAACCGAAAGTTACGGGATTAGCGAAATCATCACAGATTTTGCAATTTTTTTCTTCATAAAATAATAATTTTATACAATAAATTATGCACAATTAAATTGTTCTAAACACATATCAATATACATATCAAATTACAACAATTAATCATTCGCATAAAGGTTTGGCTCTGATGCCACTGTTAGGTTTGTGATATTCATGAACGCAATCAAATTGCACAAAAAGCGGAAACGTGATAAAAAAGAGTTTTAAAATTTTACAAACCATATACTCAGATCATCCTGTATCCACAATTATTAATTAAACAAAAATATGAAGAACAATAATTATACCCTTGAAGATTCAAGCTTCCTCAAGTACAAGTTCACTTCCAATCCTTTTTGCGTTCAACTTGAATCCACCGGGTTTGGTTTCTTCCTTTGATCAATGTTTGCCACCTAAGTATTTAGCCTCTAGAGGTGATCCACCAAGGAAGAAGAAAGATTCAAGAAGATGGGTATTTGGCAAAACTCTAGTTTTTCTATCTCTCATAGAAAATAGTATACTCTCCCTACTATTGAAATTACGTCTGTTGTGAAAAAGTCAACAATCATAACACACCCATAATAAGACTCCTTTTATTTATAGATGTAGGCAACCATCCTTAACAATTAAGGAATTAGATTTTATTTTAATTAATTAGGCTCCCAATCTTATTAGGAATAATTAATTAAACTATTTTAATTAATTAGCATCCTAATCTTATTAGGATATATTAGAGTACTTTTATTAATTAATTCATAAACTCCTTTAGGAATTAAATAATAATAGTAATAATAATAAGACTCCTCTTATTAATTTATATTTAATATTTCCAAAATATTAAATAATAAATATTAAGATATTTAATTTATTCCATCACCATAGATTAAATTAAATATATTTAACTTATTATTACGATTATGTCATTTGCTTCTTAAATAATTATTCTTCCTTTTATGGCGTGACTCTTTAGGTTCTCCATATTAAACTGGTTGTGAATAAATCAATTAGAACAATTCTAATCTTATTTAAATAAATAAATTAAACTATTAATTTATTTTAATAAATAATATTTATTCTACAATAGGGATAAGCCTCCCTAACTTTCCAGATAATATAGATTTTAACATTAATCATAAAAGAACATTTGAGTAAATAGTTACCGTACAATTCAATCCTTCCACCATACAATGCCCCAATTAAATATAAGACATGGAATTACTATTAAGTCTTATTTTATTTAATTATATGTATTTCGACTCTTAAATGCACAACTCCAAATAATGCAAATTAGAAACTCCTTTCTAATTTTATTCTGCCTTGGCCAAGGACTACTGGGTTGTCATTTATGAATCACATAGGACATTTCTCTTCTTTTACTAGAAGTGGTAAATTCTTTATTGATCATACATTATCTCCATGTACAACTTATTATACCCAAGCATACCTGTTGGGTAAAATCTAATTACGCACAACACGCAAGTATACGTGGTCAACAAGTAATAAAGTTAAAGTAGAGTATCGTTCTCACGAGAAATTATTAATACAAATTACCAAGTACTAACCCTTAATCAACTCAATCTTATTTAAACGAATGAATTTCAATTTATAAATAAACTAATTCTAATTACCACTAGTTAAATTAAGATTACGGAGATTTAAGATCGCAACTTCACTTATTGCTTTATTTTGAGTTAACACACTTCTCATCAATTATTCTCTATTATGAATTGTTAATCAAGAACACTAAAGCAGATAAAACTATCTCTCGATGCATAATACCCATACTCACTTAAATCCACATATGATAGAATTAAGCAAGACACCCTAATTAACTAATCCACTATATCTCTATGTGAATTACAATTAAAAAAAATTTAAAGCACAAGTTCTCTATAAGATTACATATGGCGTAAAGGCATATCTCTATCCTAAACACGAATCATAAATTCCATCTATGCAGAAATCACAAACACATGCTATCATGATCAAATCTAAATCTATACTTCATCTCTCGAGTTCATATAGATTATCACAGTAATTGTTAGCTAGGCAATTAAACAATTAAGTCCAAATCAGAATAGACAATCCTCACAATAGAACATAATAATTGATAGCGAAGCATATTAAAAAAACTACACAATAAGATCCATTGTAATCTCAAACAAAGAATTAGTTCATGATTATTGAATTAAAACTAAGAATCCACAATTGAATAATCATTAAAAGATAAAAATAGAAGAAGATAAGAAGATAGAATCTGTTGTCTGCAGATTTGAAGCTCCCTCTTTGCTCCTACTTTGAATCTTCAATGGTCTCCAAGTTGCTTGAATCCCCAAATCTAATAAGAACTAGGGTTTTAATCTAATCTAATCTAATGGAATCCTCCAAAACTAGCTTATATCTCTCTCTTTTATGCCTCTCATCATGTATTTATAGTTCTAATGGACACCCAAGCAAATTAGACAACTAAGAATCCTTTTCTAGCTCAAATTGGACATCAAATAACCTAAATAAGATGTTTTCCCGCCGCCTAGCGCGCCCTGCGCTGCCCCAAGGCCATTTTGGGCGTGGCCCGTGCTGGGAGAATAGTAGAAGCTGGTGTAGTAGTGCGCCCCGCGCTGCGTCTAAGCCTTGGGTAGCGCGGTCCGCGCTACTCTATTTTCTGCTGCGACGTCCATTGGTAAAACAGGTATAACTTTTGATCCGCTAGGAGTTACGGGGCCTGCCACCTATCAAATTGAAGATATCGACACGATCTATAACTTTCATTCTTTAACAATTGACAGATTCGGGCTAGACCATGGCGGAAATCGAGCTTGAAGTAGATGCTGTGTAAATGGCAAGTATGACAACTCTTAGCTTTGATCTTTGTTGATAAAAAGGCCATAACTCTCGCATCCGAACTCTGATTGGGATGATTCAAGATGTTCCGGAAAGCTAAGAAGTAGATCTACAATAAATTCTAAACTCCAAGCCAAGAACATGCATCCAACGTGGTGTTAAAAGTCCTTCAATATTCCCTTGTTGCATTTGTTTGCGTATTTTAGTCCAAAAGATGTCCGAATTCCTTTCCCTTGCTTCTTCATGCCAATGCCGTGTCATCGCCTACAAAATAACATAAAATGTATGAAAAGTAACTAAGAAACATGAGATTAAACAAATAATTCAAGTAATAGATATCAAACAAGTAGGTATAAAACCTACTTATCAAATACCCCCAAACTTAAACCTTTGCTTGTCCTTCAGCAAAACACAAAGCAATAATGCAATGCAATGCAACTAATCTACATGCCTACGAATCCAGCAGTAATGACATAAACAAGTCTATTCAACCGGCCTTAGAGAAATCAAATAAACACGATAATACATCATATCAAAATCAATCAATAACTTCTCAATCAATCATCAAATCTTAGACTGTTATCACCAATATAGTGTGTGTGTGCTCCACAACAATGTTAACTGATACAAATCAAATTTAACACATAATAAGTCTCTTCGAAGGCATCATACAGTGTAAACTCAAGAAATCCAAAAATAAGCTAGATCCAACTAAAATTAAACAATTACCAATATCGAAGGTTAACATGGGATACTTATGCTTCATTTTTCATCTACGGGGGCTTTTTGCTCTTATTTCCCATTTTATTCTTTTTTTTTATAATGAGTGTGTTTTACGCTCCATCTCACTCCTGTGTTTATGGGGAGTACATTTCACGCTTCTTCTCGACCCACCACAGGACTCAATTTATTCAACTCAATATCTTTTCTTCTTATTTTTTCTTTACTTAGAAGCTTATATAGCCCACTTTTTCCCCCAAACTTAGGTTCTTACCTAATTCTTCGCCTTCACTGCCTATCCTTCTCATTCTCTTATTTAAACTAGCATTATCCTTTAGAGCCCGATTATGTATCAATTTAAACTCAATCATTCAACAAGTTGTTTTTACTGTGTTATCCTTATTATACTAGTTTCAAACAGAAAAGGACTCAATTCATAACAAGAAATCACATCAAAGCTCTAATAGTCAGTACTATACTTGTCTACCCAATTCCAATCTCATCATTGACCAAAACAAACTGTAAATATCAAACAACTAGACTCATGCAAGATGTGCTAAATGATATATAAACATAGTAAACTAACTAATATTTTTTTCAATTTTTTAATTTTTTTTTATTTCAAGAAACTGAATGCAAAAACTAAATGCAACTATATGAACTACAATGTAACTAACTATATGCAATACGACACTAAAATGCCCCCAAACTTAAACTAGACATTGTCCTCAATGGCTGAGATAGGAAAAATTAAAAGAGAGGACTTCCCTGAAAATAAAGCATTTTCCTCCTTGTCTGCTAAGTCTGAAGAATAGGCCAGACACATTGGAATAGATCGGGAACCACACTTGAGTTGGACTTGTGAATATGATAGAAGCAAGCTTGTTAGATCCTAAGACATTCAAATTTATTAACTAATAATATAAAACCTAATAAAAACTATAAATAAAAATTAAACTGGGAGAATAGTAGACGTTGGTGTAGTAACGTGCCCCGCGCTGCGTCTAAGCCTTGGGTAGCGCGGTCCGCGCTACTCTGTTTTCTGCTGCGACGTCCTTTGGTAAAATAGGTATAACTTTTGATCCGCTAGGAGTTACGGGACCTGTCACCTATCAAATCGAAGATATCAACGAGATCTATAACTTGCATTCTTTAACAATTGACAGATTCGGGATGGAGCAAGGCGGAAATCGAGCTTGAAGTAGATGTTGTATAAATGGCAAGCATGACAACTCTTAGCTTTGATTTTTGTTGATAAAAAGGCCATAACTCTCGCATCCGAACTCTGATTGGGATGATTCAAGATGTTCCGGAAAGCTAAGAAGTAGATCTACAATAAATTCTAAACTCCAAGCCAAGAACATGCATCCAACTTGGTGTTAAAAGTCCTTCAATATTCCCTTCTTGCATTTTCTTACGTATTTTAGTCCAAAAGATGTACGAATTCCTTTCCCTTGCTTCTTCATGCCAATGATGTGTCATCGCCTACAAAATAACATAAAATGTATGAAAACTAACTAAGAAACATGAGATTAAACAAATAATTCAAGTAATAGATACCGGATAAGTAGGTATAAAACCTACTTATCAATACCCTTTGATATACCCTAAGGTCTTAAGGAATACGTCAAAGTATAACTCATTATACACAAGATACTATGCTTATCTCAAGTCCAAGAATCACTTGTACTACTATCACTACAGGAATTCATATTGACAAGCAAGTAAAACTCCATTAGGTATTTCTTAACGAGCCATGTTCAGTGAACTTATTCTCTAATAAACACCTACATACTTGTTTTAGTGTCTCCACACAAATGATCATGAGATCAATCATCCTCATCCAATGAGCAAGCAACGTATGTACCAATCTATCCGGATTCACTAATCCCAAATTTAGTAATCCAACTATTGGGAACTATTTTAGTTTTAAGCTTTCTAAGAATTTAAATCTCATTAGAATGATCATCATCATTATTCTAAAAGCATTGCTTAAAACTATGGGTTTATCACATATTATAAAGCAGCATCATGTAGATAATTAAAAGCCTTTAATAAATTAATACTTTTTAGTAATAATTGAATAAAATTGTTACAAAGTATATACTTTATCATCAAACATAATTGGCTTGTGTGCATACTACTTTCAATCTCCTACTTGCACTAAAGCCAATCGTCATGGTATCTTATACCCTTCTTCTCTAAGTGACGATTATTCTGTTGTTGGATAAGCTTTAGTTAATGGATATGTAATGTTGTTCTTGAGAGTCCACTATCTCTATAGTGATTTACCATCTTTTAGTGATTCTAATAATCAAATGAAAGTTCCACAACACATGTTTAGATCCAAGATGAGACTTAGGAACCATTCCTAGTTCTGTAATGAACTTTTTATCCAAACAATCAACTTGCACCTTCATTTACAGCTATATACTTTGTCTTTATCACTAAACCAGCAACTCTTTGCTGTTTGAAACCTTTCCAATTCACTGCACCACCGTTCAAGGTAACGCCTTACCTTAAAGTGGATTTCCTGTCGTCTTGGTCTGTCTGACGAACTTGAGTCTTTTAAGCCCTCTAGTTTTAATTCAGACCCACCATAAATATGATCACATCCTTAGTACCAGTTAAGTACTTTAAGATATTTTTCACTGTGTTACAGTAATCTTCTCCAGAATATGACTGATCAACATCAGGTCTCGTATATTTCATTGTATACATGATTGTCATTCATGTGATCTCTCTTTTCAGGAGTCTATGGGGACTATTAAGAGAGATACACTCCATGGCTCATCAACATGAGACATCTCTTGGAGTTTGCCATGCGAAACGACTTTAGCATCAAATGAATATACGTTCCTTGGGTTAAGCCGAGCATCCTTTTAAATCTATCTATATAGATTATTATCCCCAATTACGATACTCTTCCCAAATCTTCATGGAGGAATGTTTAGACAACTTTATCTTTACTAATTTTAGCATTAGTATGTCATTCCTTATCCGTAATATATCAACATATAATACTAGAAATGTCACGATGCTCCCATTGACCCTTTTGTACACACTAGGTTTATTATTGTTTTTGATAAAATCAAACTCTTTTGATTGTCTCATCAAAACGAATGTTCCATATTTGAGAAGCTTGCTTCAATCCATTTCTCTGAGTGTCTACAACTCTTACCTCATCGTATGTAATTGGATCATCATCTTCTGTGATGTGTACCTCATCATCATCATCTATGATGAATCCATACCTCCTAGGTATCTTCGGTACTATTCCAGATTTACGATTCGATTGTGGTATAATAGGTCTATCTATAAGTTCCTCTTATTTGACTTATAGTGTTTTGTGGTTCTTGAACTCTTCAAGATTCTATTATCCTCCCACTAGCCCCTTCAACGATAAACACATTTATCTTAGAAGGTAGCGTGTTTCGCAACAAACACCTTTTGCTAAGTAGGATTATAGAACATATACCCTAAACTTACTTTAGTATGTCCCGCAAATCTGTACTTGTCAAATCTTGTCCCAAGCTTATCCTTTGAAACTTTTTCACATAAGCTGGAAAACCCCTTACCTTAACATACTTAAAATTAGGAATCCTTCCTATCCATAACTTTTATGGAGTCTTGTGGCCGGATTTTGAGGTTACCTTTTCGTAGAAATGCAGCCATTTCTAAGACATTACCCCAGAATGATACTGGAATATCGGTAAAATCATTATGGATCGCACCATGTCCAACAAGGTATGATTTTTTCTTTCAGATACATCAATTAATTATTGCATACTAGGAGGCGTCCATTGTGGGAAACCCATTTAAGATGATCTAAAAACTTATTGTGCAAGATTCCTTCCTCGATCTAATCAAAGAATCTTAATACTTTTCAAATTAGTTTCACTTTTGAATTCTTTAAACCTTTCAAATAATTCATACTTGTATTTCATCAAATACAAACATTCAACTCTTTGAATGATCATCTCCTTTTCTTATACTAGTTTGTTCAATTTGCAAAATAATATTTTTATGTAAGTCAAGTACATAAAATCCATTAAGTAATATTCCAGTTCTATAAAAATATTATTATTATAAATAGAACAAAAATTGTTCTTAAATATAATACCAAAGATTTCATTGTCCAATAACAAAATGAAAATAATATTTCTAACGAGAACTGAAATACAATAACAACGTATTGACTTAATAGACTTGCCCATAGGCAATGTTAAACAATAAGTTCTTATGGCTAATGTAGCAACCTTTGCTTGATTTCCCACACATAGGATTACTTATCTTTGTTTAGCTTTCTACTTCTGCTTGGTCCCTTCATAAATCTATATTTATGATAACCAAAGTAGGTATCCAATACCCAAGTAGAACCTTAACTTATAGAAAGATTTATTTTAATTATGAACAAAATTGTATTTATAACTGAAGCTTCACTAAGCTTCTTCTGGTTAGCCTCTACAAGATACTTCTCGAAGTTTCTTTTCCAGTGTTCAGACTTATTGTAGTGGAAGCAAACTCATTTGCTATCCGTATCAGTTTTGTTCTTATTATCCTTTGTTTTTGCCTTTTCTATTTACCTTGTTAGAATTGTTCTTCTTTTTAGAAGATCCTTTGACCCCTACCAGTAAGACTTGGTCTTTCTTGGTTGGAGAGTAACTCTCAACATTTTTCAACATGTTAAGCAAATCCGCGAAGCTGATATCTAGCTTGTTCATATGAAAAATTCACAATAATTGTGAAAGAAGTCCAGGAGTTAGTGCAAGATCAAATCTTGGCTCAACTATTCATCCATGACAAAACCCATTGTCCTAATTGATCAATCAAAATGATCATGTTAAGGACTTTTATCTGTACTGTAGTGTCATCGGTCATTCTAGATCGGAAGAGCTCCTTAGATATCTAATATCTATCAGTCCTACTTTCCTTACAATCAACTTCTTGATATGAAGGAATATAGTATGAGCATCCATAGTTTCATGATGACGCTGAAGCTCGTTACTCATGGATGCGAGCATTATGCATTGAGCCAACTGTGCATCATCTTGTCACTTTCTAAAAGTAGCAATCTCTTCCTCTGAGGCATTGTCTGCAACCATTGCAGGAAAGACATATTAAGGACATAAGATAGCTTTTCAACAATGAGAACTATTCTCAAATTCCTTAACCATTTCAATTAATTCGGTCAAGTTAATTTAGCATCTAATATGTTACGCAATGATAGTAATTTTAGACATTGTAAAATTCTGTAAATGAATTTGTAATTAACAACATTTTAGCACACATTCTTTTATTAATTACCAAAATAAATTAGGTCTTGTTTTAAATTAGTATCTCCCACTATTTTCTTCAAACTATATTACCCTCAATATATATAGTTCGCCAATATTTAATTAAAGATATGCTAGTGAGAATAAGGATCTCATTTCAAATGTATATAGCATTGTGTGTGCACAACAAACTATATATAAATAAATAGGTAGACAACTCTTGTAAATTACATCAACTATGCAACTCCTTGTATTTTGCCTCTTAAATCATAATGGTAAAAGTGTGTGCACATCCGAACTATAATAATTTTTAAGTTAAGTCATACCTAGCACTCCATATATTCAAAAGAAAAACAATGTCCTTGTGTGTGCACAACAAAACAACATTGTTCAGTCTATTTATAAGCATTAAATGTGATAAAATAACATCTTAAATATTTAATACTTGCCTTGTGTGCGCACAACAAACTCATATTAAATATTTAATACTCTATTGTTTTACCATGCTAGAAGGTGACATTCGATATTCCAAATATCTTTGAACGTTACAACTTAATATAATTTATTTGAGGGTTTTGTTATTAATTTATCTCATCTTGTTTAGCGTGTATGCACATATATATATAAAATACGCGTCATATTAATTAACATGTGAAGCATGTTGGCATAATATATATATATATATATATATATATATATATATATATATATATATATATATATATTATCATGCACATATAGAATACTATATTCTACCCCCGGATTGATTATGGACTTTTATTCTAGTTTGGTTCACTAGAGTCACTAAGTGAACCAAAAGGTCAAACCTAGGAGTGCAAGAATTAATATTTAAATATAACTATTACATTTAAACCCGGGCTCCATTACAAACAGGTCTTCAAGTGCTCCTTGCTCCTTGATCTCCAATTTTTCAAAATTAATTCTAACTATTCCTATTACAAAACTATTTAAAATAAATAGAAACATTGATCAGCAGTCAATGAGAAGTACATAGGAGGAGGATAGAATTTACATTAAGAAAAAAATTAGAGAAGACGAGGTACGCAGACACCATTCAATAAAACTCATACATTCATGCATCCAACTAAAATAAAATTCAATCACATTGGTCAATAGTCCGTAATCAATCCCATTTATTATCATACACATCACCATATGCATCAATAAATAACATTCATCTCATGTATAATAAACATTCAATATATATTGATATCATTTAATGTGTAAATTTAGTTAGCATAAAATCTAATTTTGAATCAAAATAAACTCTTTTATTTTAATCCAAATTTAAATCAAAATAAACCTCATTTATTTTAATTTATCCAATTTTGAATAAAATAAACTATTTTATTTTAATCAAATTCTTTAATCAAAATAAACTCATTTATTTTATTTAATTATGGAATCCAATTCCAAGTCAAAATAAACTCCTTTATTTTGGATAATATGAAATCTTATTACATATCTAAATAAACTCATTTATTTAAGGAAACACGGATTTTCTTTCCTATTCACAAATAAACTCATTTATTTTGAATAATATGAAATCTTATTTCATATCTAACTAAACTCCTTTATTTTAGAAAACATGGAATTCAATTTCAACTCCAATTAGTTATCATGGAATCAAATTCTAACTCTAATTAGTTAGCATGAAATTCTAATTTTAAGATTAAAATAAACTTTTATTTTAATTATAAAATTATTTAGAAAATTATATATATATATATATATATATATATATTAATCAATACGTAAAGCAACAAAAGTTATTTATTACTATTAACCAAGCATGTTAAGTAATATATGTATATATACTATTAACCAAGCCGCCTGAAGCAACAGGATATATATATATAACATTTTAATAAACCGAAGTTACAGGATTAGCGAAATCATCACGGATTTTGCAATTTTTTTTTCATAAAATAATAATTTTATACAATAAATTATGTCCAATTAAATTGTTCTAAACATATATCAATATACATATCAAATTAAAATAATTAATAATTCGCATAAAGGTTTGGCTCTGATGCCACTGTTAGGTTTGTGATATTCATGAACGCAGTCAAATTGCACAAAATAAGCGGAAACGTGATAAAAAAGAGTTTTAAAATTTTACAAATCATATACCCGAATCATCCTTTATGCACAATTATTAATTAAACGAAAATATGAAGAACAATAATTATACCCTTGAATATTCGAGCTTCCTCAGGTACAAGTTCATCTCCAATCTTTTTTGCATTCAACTTGAATCCATCGGATTTGGTTCCTTCCTTTGATCAATGTTAGCCGCCCAAGTATTTGGCCTCTAGAGGTGATCCACCAAGGAAGAAGAAAGATTCAAGAAGATGGGTATTTGGCAAAGCCCTAGTTTTTCTATCTCTCATAGAAAAGGGTGTACTCTCCCAACCATTGGAATTACGTCTGTTGTGAAAAAGTCAACAACCACAACACACCCATAATAAGACTCATCTTATTTATAGATGTAGGCAACCCTCCTTAACAATTAAGGAATTAGTTTTTATTTTAATTAATTAGGCTCCCAATCTTATTAGGAATAATTAATTAAACTCTTTTAATTAATTAGCATCCTAATCTTATTAGGATATATTAGAGTACTTTTATTAATAAATTCTCAAATTCCTTTAGTAATTAAATAATAATAATAATATTAATAATAATAATAAGACTCCTCTTATTAATTTATATTTAATATTTCTAAAATATTAAATAATAAATATTAAGCTATTTAATTTATTCCATCACCATAGATTAAATTAAATATATTTAACTTATTATTACGATTATGTCATTTGCTTTTTAAATAATTATTCTTCCTTTTATGGTGTGACCCTTTAGGTTCTCCATATTAAACAGGTTGTGAATAAATCAATTAGAATAATTCTAATTTTATTTAAATAAATAAATTAAACTATTAATTTATTTAAATAAATAATATTTATTCTACAATAGGGATAAGCCTCCCTAGCAATTAACGACTTTCTAGATAATATAGATTTTAACATTAATCATAAAAGAACCTTTGTGTAAACAGTTACCGTACAATTCAATCATTCTACCATACAATGTCCCAAATAAATATAAGACATGGAATTACTATTAAGTCTTATTTTATTTAATTATATGTATTTCGACTCTTAAATGCACAACTCCAAATAATGCAAATTAAAAACTCCTTTCTAATTTCATTCTGCCTTGGCCAAGGACTACTGTGTTGTCATTTATTGAATCACATAAGACATTTCTCTTCTTTTACTAGAAGTGGTAAATTCTTTATTGATTGTGACACCCCCAAAATAGGTATACATCACCCATTCTGAGTTGTCAATACATGGTACAGAAACAACTACAACTTTATTATTACAACAGTAGAACTGTGAGTTTAAATACAGATATTGTCATCTAAACAATATCCACATACAAATAAATCCTCATCATAATTATTGATACATTATTTTATAAAAATGGTGAGGACTACTAAACAACTCTCTAAAACCATCATTCCATACCCGACTCGTACTTTCGCTACATTCTCGCCTCCCGAGAAGAAAAAAATGGAACAAAAAGGAAAAGGGTGAGCTCAACTAGCCCAAAGAAAGAATATTATGACTAAGATAATATACAAAAATTATCGTTAGTCTTCAACAGGAAAAATTTAATAGAATACAATAGACAACAAGTTTTAAATCAATACTGCATGAATAAAAAATATTAATTCATAGAAGAGTTACGTAGAGGATGAAATCTATTAATATCTATGAATTTAACAAATCCATCATCAATATTTTTATCCCCGTAACATCAATCAATATATATATCTCGAATCATATATTCATCCTTGCACTACGAAAGCCAAGGACATCCACCAGATTGGTCATGTTCATCTAAACACTGTTCATCTTTGCACTACGGGCCAAAGATATTCATCAGAAATCATTCATCTTTGCACTACAGGCCAAAGATATTCAATAATATCATCATTTAAGACTGAGGATGATGAAAAATATATATTTTTTTTAAAAGAAACGAATCCAGTGAAACAAAATGACCAGGATTAAGGATTAAGGATTCGTACTTCATTTTATCCACGTCCAAAAATACCTCAAAAATAATCATAGTGGTGTAAAATTCAAGAATGATCAAAACATGGATACAATCAAAGCTAGTATCCAAAATAGATATTTCGGACGAAAAGAAAATTTTTCATTTTTTGATGAATAGTCTTGAGTATTCGTGAATAAGTATCAGATCGTGAATAGTGGTCGATATCGTGAATAGTAACTCCAGACACCAAAAGTTCCAAATTTGATAAAACTTGAGATCAATATTTGAAAGATAATGATATTGAAGAAATAATATCATTACTGAAAAAAAATATCCCTTACCTCGGAAAGACAAGATTTAACCGGAATCTCGGATATAGGCTATAACTTGAACTTTCACCGTATAGCAATACTCAAAGTATACTCAAAATACTCACAAGAATACGCTCGATAATATGGAGAAAACCTTGATTTACGTGTGATTTTCAATTCTAACATAAGCACCTATTTATAGGAAAATGCTTAGAACACCAAAGCGAGAAAAATTCAATATAATATTAATATATATAAACAAAATTCTTACGCCCACTTTTGGCAACCAACTCAACCACCAATGTTTCCTCACAATAATGACAAAAACAAAAAAACGTTTTTGTTATTAAAAACAATTAAAACTTCCAAAAATCAATTATTTGAGCTTGAACTTCAATAATTCACAATAAATATTCCTTTTGTCAAAAATTCAATCCATGAGTTTTTATAGGAAATTCAATTCTCTACAACTTTGCGTAAGATAGTTTTTCCAAATTCCAAATGTAAATTGGCCAAATTCACAAACGGGTGATTTTAGAGGTTATAATCAAATTTCGGTCAATAAATGGGGTCCAATAGACATGTTTAACATGTTTTAAATATTTATTGCAACAAAAATACTCTTTCTCCTCGTATACTCATATATCCCACATTCATTGTAAAAATATCACCATTATTATATTATTAAAATATAATAATATATTTAAATGAATTATTTTATCGAAAAAAGATAAAATATTAATTTTCAACAATTGTCACATTAAAAAATTTTCTCCATCTATATCCACATAAAATCAATATTTTTCTCATCATATAAATTAATAATTAATTATTCACAAATAATATTATTGAATCACATTATTGACAACCAGGAAGTTCTCAGGAAAGAGGGGGCTTTCCAATAAGAATTTTTCCTTACTGGCGCGCAATTAGGTGACCAAACCTCTCCTTAGACAGAACTTTCTAGACATTGCCAATAATGTTATCTAATAATATTATTCGATAATATGAATTATTGCTTTGATAATGAAAAATACCGTGTAATGACAATTATTGAAAACAACAACAATATAAAATATCAACGCAACAATTATTGAACCAATAAAATACCGAATAAAGAATTATCGTAACCATTATTGAGTAGTGCCTTCTTACGTAAGAGTCAATAATTGGTGCAATACTGCAAAACTTCTTGTGCAACAATGCGTATTCTTGTGTTTTTAACCAAGGTATTCCAACAAAGGTAAACTCGGTAACAATAATTACGCCTGTTATTTTTAAACAACTTATATTTGTCGTTTTCTTCCTCCAATCGCTTTCGCGTTATGGGGCCCACACATGGTCTTGGCCGTCGTATTTAATATTCCCAGACAATTAATATTCCATGACCAAACGAATATTCCCAAACAACAATGAATATTTTATAACCACATGCTTATTTTGAAATATTTATGTATTTTACCCATAACTATCCACATTAATCACATCAACCCTTACTATTTCAAAATAATAATTAGAGGAAATTAAATTTTATTTATTAATTATTTGGGGTCTTACAACCTCCCTCCTTATGAAATTTCGTCCTCGAAATTGACATACGATACTGGTGTTTCAAAAGATGAGGATACCTCGCTTTCATTTCCGCTTTCCAATTCGAGGTCATTTCTTCTATAGCAAGGTTCCTCCACAAGACTTTAACTTGTGGTATGACCTTCGTCGTAGGACATGCTCCTTCCTATCCAAGATCTTGACATGTACCTCCTCATACGTTAAGTCTTCGGCTATCTCGTCCGGTTCTAACTCAATAACGTGGTTCGGGTCTTTCACATATTTACGAAGTACAGATATGTGAAACACATTATGAACACGAGACATACTTGGAGGTAACGCGAGTCTATAGGCTACATTTTCTACTCGGTCAAGAATTTGAAATGGACCAATAAATCGTGGATTGAGCTTTCCTCTCTTCCCAAATCTTGTAACTCCCTTCCATGGAGCAACTCGCAACAATACATGATCCCCTATACTAAATTCCACGTCCTTTCGATGAAGATCCGCATAACTCTTTTGTCGATCTTGTGCCGTTTGTATACGTTGTCGAATCATTTGGATCTTTTCGGTAGTCATACGTACTAACTTGGGTCCCAACAATGTTGCTTCACCCACCTCATCCCAACATATTGGAGAGCGACACTTTCGTCCATATAATGCTTCATATGGAGCCACACCTATACTTGCCTGATAACTGTTGTTGTAGGAGAATTCCACCAATGGTAAATACCCATCCCAACTTCCCTTGAAGTCTAGGACACAGAGTCTTAATAAATCTTCAAGAGTTTGAATAGTCCTCTCTGATTGTCCGTCCGTTTGAGGATGGTATGCCGAACTGAATCGTAAATCCGTACCCATAGCTTTTTGCAAGCTAACCCAAAATCTTGAAGTGAATCTTGGGTCACGATCCGAAACTATAGATACTGGCATGCCATGCAACCTCACAATCTCATTTACATACATTCTAACAAGACGTTCAAGAGAATAAGTCTCCCGTATCGGCAAGAAATGTGCAGACTTGGTTAATCTATCAACAATAACCCAAATAGCATTTATGCCTTGGGAAGACCCGTAACGAAATCCATGGTAATGTGTTCCCACTTCCATTTCGGAATCTCAAGTGGTTGCAATGGCCCCTTAGGCACTTGATGCTCCGCCTTTACACGTTGACAAGTTAAACATGTTGAGATAAACTTCGCAATCTCTCTCTTTATATTGTTCCACCAAAATGTATGTCGAAGATCACGATACATTTTAGTACTTTCAGGATGGATTGCAAATGGTGTATTGTGTGCCTCCATCATAATCTTGTACTTCAAATCAGAGTCGTTAGGAACACAAAGTCTAGAGTGGACTCAAGTATTCCTTCTTCATCGATTCTCGCTTAGGAATAGCACCTTCTTGTACTTTCTTCTTCATATGCATCATTTCCTGCCCATGGGTGGCTTGAGCAACCTTAACTTTTCTATTAAAGTTGGCTCTATCGTATACTTGACATCATCGCACTTTCGTTCACGCATATGATCTTCTACTTAACGCGTCACCTACCACGTTCGCTTTTCGGGATGGTATTGAATAGTGTGGTTGTAGTCTTTCAATAGCTCGAGCCAACGTCATTGCCAAGATGTTAAGTTCTTTTGAGTGAAGAAATATTTAAGGCTTTTATGGTCCGAATATATCTCCACTTTCTCCCCATAAAGATAGTGCCTCCGGATCTTTAAGCGCGAAAATGATCTTTTGCTAACTCTAGATCATGAGTAGGATAATTCCTCTCATATTCTTTAAGTTGTCATGAGGCATATGCTATGACTTTCCCATGTTACATGAGAACACATCCTAACCCTTTGCCCAAGCATCATCAGAGATAACAAATCCATCCAACCGGATGGTATTGTTAGAACAGTGCCAAATAAGTCTCCTCTTAAGCTCTTGGAAACTCTTCTCACATTCTTCACTCCAAGCGAATTTTGTATCCTTCCGAGTCAACTGAGTTAACGATGAAGCGATTCGAGAAAACCCTTCCATGAATCTCCGATAATAACCCAGCTAGACCCGAGCTACGTACTTCAACCATCCGCCTTGGCTGCTCTAACTTTGTATTGCTTCAATCTTCGTCGGGTCAATGATACTCCATGTTTTGACACCACGTGCCCAAGGAATGCTACTTCCTCAAGCCGAACTCGCATTTCTTCAACTTAGCATATAACTTATTTTCACGAAGCCTTTGTAGTACCAACTTCAAATGGTGCTCATGATCTTCACGACTTTTGGAATATATGAGGATGTCATCAATAAAGACAACAACGAATCGATCCAAATATTCCTTGAATACTCGGTTCATCATATCCATGAAAGCCAGCGGAGCATTAGTCAATCCGAAAGACATGACTAAGAATTCATAATGCCCGCATCGAAGTTCTCAAGGCGGTTTTGGAATATCCTCATTTAATTTTCAAATTGATGATATCCGAATCGAAGATCGATTTTTGAAAAGAATTGTGCTCCTTGCAATCGGTCAAACAAGTCATCAATACGAGGTAGAGGATACCTATTCTTGATGGTGACATGGTTCAATTCCCGATAGTCAATACAAAAGTCGCATACTCCCGCTTTCTTCTTTCTGAATAAAACAGAGCACCCCCAAGGAGATGTACTAGGGGCCAGAATGAAACCGATGTCCAACAATTCCTGTAGTTGGACCTTTAACTCCCGAAGTTCAATAGGAGCCATTCGATATGGGGTTTTAAAATGGGCTTTGTACCGTGTTCAAGGTCAATAAAGAATTCAACTTCACGTTCTGGGGGTAGACCGGGAAGTTCTTCAGGAAATACGTCAGGAAAGTTAATAACAACAAGAATATTATTCAATTTTGACGTGTCTTTATTTAAATCCATAACATGGGCTAAGAAAGCTTGACATCCGTTTTCAATAAACGAATCGCTTTATGATTAGATATGACAGTGATTGATTTTAATGGTTTAGTTGCCTGAATTCGAACAACAGGTTGATTAGGAATATGAAAACTAACAATCTTACGAAAACAATCAATTTTGGCATGATGAGTAGTTAACCAATCAATCCCTAAAATCACATCAAAAGCAAGTATCTTTAAAGAGATAAGGTCAATAGGTAAGATAAGGGTGCCAACTTGGATTAGACAAGATTTATAAACAGTGGATGTGATAAAAGTTTCTCCTAACGGAGTTTCCACAGATAGGTCAAAGTCTAATTTTTCCGGAGTCAGATTTAAACGTTGAGCACAAGCAGGAGAAATAAATGAATGGGTAGCATCGGTATCTAGTAAAGTATAAACTTCACAAGAATTTATAAATAGCTTACCCGTGATCACCTCGTTTGGGTTCCTCGCATTTTGACCAGTCACAACAAACGCTCTTCCAGGAACCGTTGACTTTGACTTTTCTGGGACAGTCTTTTGAGTCACCGTCCCCGCTGAACTAGGTTTCGCTACCGTGCAATCTCGAGCGATATGTCCTTCCTTTCCATAATTATAGCATACCTAGAACTGTTGTGGGCAGTTTGGACTGATATGTCCCTCTTTCCCGCATTTATAGCATATGACCGGTGGTCGTTCTCCTTCCTTGGAACAAGTTGCTGCTGGCACTGTCGTCTTCACATGGTCGTTGTTGAATCTCCTCCTGACTCGCTTCTTCTATTTTCATGGCCATGATTACCACCAGAGTGGTTACCATTTTTGTCCGCCTTTTTCTTTCTCCACTGGTTATTGTTGTTTTGTTGACTGCTATCTCCGGTATGATCCTGATTGTGGTACCTCGGTTGACCGTACTCATTATCTCGCTCTAACAATTGAGCCATGTTAACAACATCTGAATAGAGAGAAAATTTATGAGAGATGAGATACTGACATATGCCGAGTTTCAAACCTCTCAGAAACATCCGCGTCATGCGTTCCTCATTCTCCACCAAATGAGGTGCAAACACGATAACTCGCAAACTTCGCCTCGTCGAGACACCGCCATGTTGTTCTCGCTCCGTCCTAATAAACTCCACTTCCTTCATATGACGAACACTTTCGTGAAAGTATTTGTCATTAAATAGTTTCAAACGTCTCCCAAGACATGCCGAAAGTACTGGACGGATGGGTATGCTTCACGAGACTCCCACCAAGAGGTCCGCCTCGCCACGGAACATAAAGGTGGCGAATGGAACCTTCTGCTCCTCTGCGGCATCCTAAGACATCGAATATCTTGGTAATTTGCTTGACCCATGTTTCGCCATGATCGGATCCGCTTTCCTTTAAATTCGTGGTCCCAACTCTTTGAACCGCTTGGTGTGACAACCTCGTGAATTGCTATCATTTCCTCCTATGTTTTGAACACGAGTCTCCTCGTCGATTTTGCATGAATCGCAAAAAGCTTTCTAAACATTGCGTCGTTCATCGTCTCGATCGGTGGTGTTGTTCACAGGAGGAACATTGCCACTGTTGCACGCTCTCCTCGTTGGTGAGTACAAAAGCGTCTCCACTGGCCTCATTTCCATTGTTAATATTCTCACGACATTCTCAAATCATCGCCATAAAACAAGGGTTAATTAAGGAAATCAATATATCACATAATATCCCTATATATTGACCAACTATCAAATAAGCTTAGGTAGGACACACTAGCGAAGGATTTACTCTGCCTCTCCTCCTAGTTCTATTCCCCGATCTCCGCCAGAGATCATATCCCTAAGCTCGATACCAACCGTGACTTTAGACACCAACTTGTGTCAGCACCTCACATTGATACCTATCAGTTTGCCACCGCAGAACGGCGTCCCCTACGGAGAGTCTGGCTTCGGTACATTCCCCATCAACAGGAAGTCACCAGCGAGAGGCTCTGGGCTCTTTACTTATAGCTCTGATACCAACTGTGACACCCCCAAAATAGGTATACATCACCCATTCTGAGTTGTCAATACACGGTACAGAAACAACTACAACTTTATTATTACAACAGTAGAACTGTGAGTTTAAATACAGATATTGTCATCTAAACAATATCAACATACAAATAAATCCTCATCATAATTATTGATACATTATTTTATAAAAATGGTGAGGACTACTAAACAACTCTCTAAAACCATCATTCCATACCCCGACTCGTACTCGCTACATTCTCGCCTCCCGAGAAGAAAAATGGAACAAAAAAGGAAAAGGGTGAGCTCAACTAGCCCAAAGAAGAATATTATGACTAAGATAATATACAACAAATTATCGTTAGTCTTCAACAAAGAAAAATTTAATAGAATACAATAGACAACAAGTTTTAAATCAATACTCATGAATGAAAATATTAATTCATAGAAGAGTTACGTAGAGGATGAAATCTACTAATATCTATGAATTTAATGATCATCATCAATATTTTTATCCTTATAACATCAATCAATATATATATCCGAATCATATATTCATCCTCGCACTACTGAGCCAAGGACATCCACCATTAGTCATGTTCATCTAAACACCTTTTCATCTTTTGCACTACTACGCCAAAGATATTCATCGAAATCATTCATCTTTGCACTACAAAGCCAAAGATATTCATCGAAATCATTCATCTTTGCACTACAAGCCAAAGATATTCAATAATATCATCATTTAAAATCGAGGATGATGAAAATATATATTTTTTTAAAAGAAATGAATCCAAAGAAACAAAATGACAAGGATTAAGGATTAAGGATTCAGTATTTCGTTTTATCCACGTCCAAAAATACCTCAAAAATAATCATAGTGGTGTAAAATTCAAGAATGATTAAAACATGGATACAATCAAAGCTAGTATCCAAAATAGATATTTCTGGACGAAAAGAAAATTTTTCATTTTTCGATGAATAGTGGCCGTACTCGTGAATAATCTCAGATATCGTGAATAAGTGCAGTATCGTGAATAGTAACTCAGACACCAAAAGTTCCAAATTTGATAAAAACTTCAGATCAATATTTCAAAGATAATGATATTGAAGAAATAATATCATTACGAAAAAAAATAATATCCTTTACCTTTGAAAAGACAAAGATTTCTAACTAGAATAATCGGATATAGGCTATAACTTGAACTTTCACCGTATAGCAATACTCAAAGTATACTCAAAATACTCACAAGAATACGCTCGATAATATAGAGAGAAAACTTCATTTAAAAGTGTGATTTTCAATTCTAACATAAAGACCCTATTTATAGGAAAATGCTTAGAACACTAAAGCGAAAATTCAATATAATATTAATATATATAAACAAAATTTTACGCCCACTTTTGGCAACTGAACTCATTTAATGTTGCCCACAATAATGACAAAAACAAAAAAACGTTTTTGTTATTAAAACAATTAAAACTTCCAAAATCAATTATTTCAGAGCTTCGGAACTTCAATAATTCACAATAAATATTCCTTTTGTCAAAAAATTCGAATATCGCGAGTTTTTATAGGAAATTCAATTCTCTACAACTTTGCAGAAGAAAGTTTTTCCAAATTCCAAACAGAAATTGACCGAAATTCACAAACGGATGATTTTAGAGGTTATAATCAAATTTCAGTCAATAAATAGGGTCCACCGACATGTTTAACATGTTTTAAATATTTATTGCAACAAAAATACTCTTTCTCCTCGTATACTCATATATCCCACATTCATTGTAAAAATATCACCATTATTATATTATTAAAATATAATAATATATTTAAATGAATTATTTTATCAGAAAAATATAAAATATTAATTTTCAACAATTGTCACATTAAAAAATTTTCTCCATCTATATCCACATAAAATCAATATTTCCCTCATCATATAAATCAATAATTAATTATTCACAAATAATATTACATGTAATCACATTATTGACAACCAGCGCCTCAGGAAATAGGGGCTTTCCAATAAGAATTTCTCATTCTTGCGCCTTAAATTAGGTGACCAAACCTCTCCTTGAGATGTAACTTTCTAGACATTGCCAATAATGTTATCTAATAATATTATTCGGATAATATGAATTATTGCTTCGATAATGAAAAAATTGTGTAATGACAATTATTGAAACAACGAAGAATATAAAATATCAACGCAACAATTATTGAACCAATAAAATACGAATGATAAATTATCGTAACCATTATTGAGTAGTGCCTTCTTACGTAAGAGTCAATAATTGGTGCAATACTGCGTGTCTTCTTGTGCAACAATGCGACATCGTGTTTTTAACCACCGGTATTCCAACGATTATAAATCGGTAACAATTACGTCGTTATTTTTAACAACTTATATTTGTCGCTTTTCTTCCTCCAATCGCTTTAAGTTATGGGGCCCACACATGGTCGCTACTGTCAGTATATGAATATTCTGAACATGCAGATATTCCACGACCAAACGAATATTCCCCGACAACAATGAATATTTTATAACCACTTGCTTATTTTAAAATATTTGCGTATTTTACCCATAACTATCCACATTAATCACATCAACCCTTACTATTTCAAAATAATAATTAGAGGAAATTAAATTTCATTTATTAATTATTTGGGGTCTTACATTGATCATACATTATTTCCATGTATAAATTATTATACCTAAGCATACCGTTTGATATACCCTAAGTGTGACGCCCCCAAAATTAGGTATACATCACCTATTCTGAGTCGTCAAATACATGGTACAGAATACAAATACAACTTAATTATACAACTGTCGTGTAAAGTACGACAAAACATAAGCTGTGAGTTTTAATACAAATATTGTCGCCTAGACAATATACAAACTCAAATTCAATATTATTACATTTATTTTCCACTATTTCACTGAATAGTGAGGACTACTAATGCTATCATCCGTCCGTCACTCCGCTCCCCGACTAGTCTCTCTACGTTCTCATTTCACAAGAGAACAATAAAAGTAAAAGGTGAGCTCAACTAGCCCAGTAGGAAATATTATGACTAAGATAATGTAGAATATATTATCGTTAGCCTTCAACAGTGTTAAACTGATACAATATAACAACCATCAAGTTTAACTGCAGCGGAACAAGAAATCCATTAAAAGAGTCAAGTAGAGAATAAAATCTACTATCTTTTATGATTTAGAAGGTTTTTCATCACTTTTATCGCTAAGACTCAGCTTAATAAATAATCCACATCATCGAATCACCCCTGCACTACGGCCAAGGATATTCTTTAGTATCACGACCACAATTATCCATGCACTACGGGCCAAGAATATTTGTGTATTCAATAATGGTCATGATCATGCCAACAACTGTCCATCAATACACTACGGACAATGAGGACTTTTACCACATCATTTGTAACATTTGGTTATGATTACACCGAATAATCTCTGGTCATAATCATACCAAGTCCATCTATGCATTATAGGCCACAAATGACTTTCAACAAAATATAAACATGAGGATGATGACAATGATATAAGAATTCAATAAAACAAGTTCAAGAATTAATTTATCCAGGAACTAATAACGTCCAAATTGTCAACATAATACTGCTTTGTAGAGTAAAATTCAAGAATGCTTAGAAGAATATTTCCATGAAAAGATACTGGATGAAGCGCAAATATCAAGGATATTCCACTAATTTCATGGAGTATAGAAGTCAAAACTTTAACCAACTGAGTATAATAAGGAATGGAATAACAAAAGAAATCACCGTGCATGCGATAGACAAGCCAGCAAAAGTTATTCCAACAGAATAATAAATAACGGAATCGGTCCGTATGAAAACGCATGCATGTGATATTCCAACAAAATAATAAAGATTTTAATCAGTCCCAAAGGCGAAAAGCGCATGAGCAGGATATTCCACCGTAAAATAATAAAAAAGATAACTAGGTCCCGACGTAGAACGCATGAGCATGTGATGTTCCAACAGAATGATAAATAATGGAACCAGTCCGTGCAGACACGCACAAAAGATGATGTTCAATGTAATGATAAAGAATGGAATAATGTAAGAATTTCACCAAGTATAGGGTAGCTCACAGATCTGAGTTATTCCAATGAATAATAAAGAATGGAATAACAGAATTTCTCTTCATGGATAAGAAATAAATAATACTCCTTACCTTAGAAAAACTGGATACTAGAATAGTGAGGTAGCAAACTTCTCTTCTTCTTTCTATAATTTTTCTCTATAATAATCGCTCTAAAGCTTTTGTGAATTGGTGAGAAATGAAGGAAGAATGAGCTTCTATTTATAGAAAAATATAGTTTCGATAATTGCACGTTTTGGGCTCGAAAAATTACAAAGACAATACCTCCAACTTTTCCTTTATTTTTAATTTAGTCATGGAAGTATTATCAAACTTGCACCACCTCCGCTAATAGTAAATAATGTGATTCAATAGTAAATTATGTGAATCAATAGTTCTAGAAATGTGAAAATACTAATTACGATATAAGACATCCATCTATACCTCCATTTTTAACTTAGTCATGCAAGTATTATCAATCTTGCACAAACTCCCCTAATAGTAACAAGAATGTGAAACAATAGTATACACATGTGAACAAATAGTTATAATCATGTGAAATAATAGCAATCAATTGCTCATTTATCCTAAGCAATACCGATTGGTCAATATAACCTCCAGACATCAATTATTATCGAAATAATTGTTGATTTTCACTAACACAAATAATTCCAACACAATGAAACCATTTTTATCAAAAATACAAATTTTAAAATTTTGAGGTTTGACTTTTCCCGAAAAAGTCAACTGTTGACTTTTTGACCAAATAGTGAATTCCGGAAAATTTTGTGTTTATAGACTATTTTTAATAATTTCATCGTTCCGGACTCAAATATCACATCCGCGTCTCCAAATTCAACTCCGAACACAACTTCAATTTTAATAACATTCATCATTATATTATAACTCATAATATTTATCAACCAGGTCGTTCCCAGGAAAGAGGGGGCTTTCCAATAAGGATTTCTCCCTATTGGCGCGCAATTAGGTGACCAAACCTCTCATTGACAGAACTTCTAGACATTGTAAATATTACAATTTAATAATATGAATAACTTTGTCGTCTCAATTATTGATTTAACAAAATAACATATTATGCAGATGATACTATGACAATAATCGAATCAATAATATGAGAGATATGATGCAGCAATTACTGTAGCAATAATTGAGTATAATTGAGTAACTTCTCACGTAAGCATCAATAATCAATACCGTGTGCTACTATGCAACCACGCGTATTACTGTACTTTTACTATCGGATAGTTCAACAGTTAACGGTAAAACTTCCGCCGTTATTTTTATAAAGTATTTTTGTCGTTTTCTCAATCCAACAATAATTCCGTTGTGGGGGTCCACCAATGATTGTGCCGTTGTACGAATATTCCCTGTTAAAATGAATATTCCCCGACCAATCGAATATTATATAACAACTTGCGTACTTTGCAAAATTTGTAAATATTACCCACAACTATAACATTATATCAAATCCACACCATAATATTCAAAAATATATTTCAAGAAAATTTAATCTTTATTCAAAAAGTTGGGGTCTTACACTAAGGGTCTTAAGGAACAAGTCAAAGTATAACTCATCATACACAAGATACTATGATGATCTCAAGTCCAAAGATCACTTGTACTACTATCACTATAGGAATTCCTATTGACAAGCAAGTAAAACTCCATTAGGTATTTCTTAGCGAGCCACGTTCAGTGAAATTATTCTCTAATAAGTACCTACATACTTGATTTAGTGTCTCCACACAAATGATCATGAGATCAATCATCCTCATCTAATGAGCAAGCAACGTATGAACCAATCGATTCGAATTCACTAATCCCCAATTTAGTAATCCAACAATTGGGAACTATTTTAGTTTTAAGCTTTCTAAGAATTTAGATCTCATTAGAATGATCATCATAATTATTCTAAAAGCATTGCTTAAAACTATGGGTTTATCACATATTATAAAGTAGCAGCATGTAGATTATTAAAAGCCTTTAATAAATTAATACTTTTTATTAATAATTGAATAAGATTGTTACAAAGTATATGCTTTATCATCAAACATGATTGGCTTGTGTGCATACTACTTTCATGAGAATGAAGGTAAATCTGGTGGTAGCATTGGTGGAAATAATAAAAATAATAATTCAAAGAGGAAGTGGAATGCAAGTGTTAGTGCTGGTAGTCAACAGAGTAGTCAACAGAAAAAGAAAATTGAAGCATGTGCTACATGTGGAAAAAATCACACTGGTGTGTGCTTAAGAGGTAAGCGATTATGCTTCAACTGTGGCCAGGAGGGTCACATTGCTTCGAATTGCCATCAACCAAAGAAAAATGTATGTTTCACTTGCAGGTCAAAGGATCATCTAGCTCGCGAGTGCCCTAAGAAGAAAGTTGGAGAGGCAACTGGAAGTAAGGGAGGTGGCAGTGGAGGTACATTGGCTATTGCTAGACCAACGTCATCAAGCAGACCCACATCCAGAACCTTCAACTTGACGGTGCAAGATGCGGTGCAATCAAAAGATTTTGTGTCAGGTATTATCTCAATCAATGATATAAATGCATATGTATTATTTGATTCGGGTGCTACTTACTCGTTTATATCTGATGAATTTGCTAAGAGGTTAGAATTGCCTAGTGAAGAGTTAAATTTCCCTTTAAACATATAAATTACGAATAGGGAGGTGATTCCTGTTAGATTTGTATACAAGAATTGTAGGGTGAACATTAAGGGAAATGTTATGATAGTAGATTTGATCCCGATTAAACTTGGAAAGTTTGATGTTATATTGGGAATGGATTGGCTATTCAATTATGGAGCGATAATTGATTACTAAAATAAAAGTGTAAACCTTATGACTCCGTCAAAGGTAGTCTTCTATGGTAGCAAATCACCTAGATAAGCAAGATGTCTGACGGTTATGCAGACCATGAAGTTGTTGAGTCAAGGCTATGTAGGATATTTAGCATACATAGTTGATACTCAGAAGAAGAGGGTTAAACTGGAAGAGATACCAGTTGTTAAGGATTTTACAGACGTATTTCCGGAAGATTTTCCAGGACTTCCGCCTGACAGAGAGATTGAGTTTGTTATCAATTTAGCGCCAGGAACTTCTCCAATATCGAAGGCCACATACAGGATGGCTCCGGTATAGATGAAGGAGTTGATGGTACAATTGCAAGAACTGCTGGACAAGAAATACATTCAGCCAAATGTGTCACCGTGGGGAGCGCCGGTATTATTCGTGAAGAAGAAGGATGGGTCAATGCGTCTTTGCATTGATTATAGGGAATTAAACAAAGTTACTATTAAGAATAAATATTCGTTGCCAAGAATAGATGACTTGTTTGATCAATTGAAAGGTGTTAGATACTTCTCGAAGATACATTTGAGAAGTAGGTATCATCAATTAAAAGTAAGGAAGGAGGATGTACCTAAGATGGCATTCAAAACTCGGTATGGACACTATGAGTTTCTGGTAATGTATTTTGGTTTAACTAATGCCTCTGCAGCATTCATGGATTTGATGAATAGGGTGTTTAAACTGTTATTAGATAAGTTTGTGGTAGTATTCATCGATGATATCCTGGTGTACTCCAAATCTCAGGAAGAACACGTGAAACATTTACGTTTGACGTTGGAGACGCTAAGAAAGGAAAAGTTGTACACAAAATTCTCTAAGATTGAATTTTGGCTAGAATGCGTATTTCTTGGGCATGTGATTGACAAAGATGGGATTTCAGTGGATCCATCAAAGGTGGAAGTTGTGATAAATTGGGAATAACCAAGGACACCATCAGAGGTGAGGAGTTTCTTGGGATTGGCAGGTTACTACAGACGGTTTATTCAAGACTTTTCCAAGATTTCCACTCTGTTGACAAATATGACAAGGAAATCTGTAAAATTTGTTTGGACGGAGAAGTGTGAAGAGAGCTTTCAGGACTTCAAAAAGAAGTTAAGTGTGGCACCTGTGTTGTCATTACCGGATAATACAGGAAACTTTGTGGTGTATAGCGATGCATCACATAAAGGACTAGGTTGTGTGCTTATGCAAAATGTAAAATTCATTGTGTATGCATCAAGGCAACTGAAAGACTATGAAAAAGGATACTTGTCTCATGATTTGGAGTTGGCTGTGGTGGTGTTTGCTCTAAAGATATGGAGACACTATCTCTATGGGGAGAAATGTGAGATATACACAGACCATAAAAGTCTGAAGTATATTTTCACACAGAAGGATATGAACATATATTAGAGGCGATGGCTAGAATTGATAAAATATTAGGATTGCAAAATCTTTTATCATATGGGTAAAGCAAATGTGATTGTCGATGCCTTAAGTAGAAAGGATCGGGAGAAGTTGATATTGTTAACGGCCCAGGAGGAGCTTATTTCAGCAATGCCAAGACTAGAGCTGGAAATTACACTTCCAAAAGAATCCGATGAGAGATTGTTCCAGATGGTAGCTGGTGCAACTTTAGTGGACAAATTGAAGAACGCTCAACTACAAGATGAAGAGTGCGAAAAAATCAAAGAAAGAGTGTCCGAGGGTAGTGAGATAAAGTTCAAGATCGATGCCGAAGAACTACTGAGATTCGAAGGAAGAATTTGGGTTCCAGCAGTACTGGATATTAAAGACGAAATCTTGACTGAAGCTCATAACTCAAGATATTCCATTCATCCAGGAAGTACGAAGATGTATCAAGATTTATGAAGGCATTTTTTGTGGCCAAATATGAAAAGAGATGCTGCAGAATGTGTTGCGAAATGCTTGACATGTCAAAGAGTCAAGGCCGAGCATCAGAGACCAAGTGGATTACTTCAACCGTTGGAAATACCAGACTGGAAATGGGAGCATATCATAATGGATTTTGTGGTAGGTCTTCCGACTACTTAGAAGGGTTACGATGCGATTTAGGTGATAGTAGACAGACTGACGAAATCATCACACTTTTTACCAATAAAGATTAAATTCAATCAGGATCAGTTAGCAAAGTTATACGTCAAGTAGATCGTTTCGAGACATGGGGTTCCATTGTCAATTGTGTCAGACAGAGATCCGTGATTCACGTCAAACATCTGGAATATAATACAAGAATGCATGGGAACACAGTTGAGAATGAGTACATCGTACCATCTTCAAATGGATGGCCAAAGCGAACGAACAATTCAGACTTTAGAAGATATGCTAAGAGCGTGCATTATGAATTTCAAAGGAAACTGGGATGATCACTTACCGTTGGCAGAATTTGCCTACAACAACAGTTACCATGCAAGCATTGGCATGCCGCCTTACAAAGCATTGTACGGCAGGAAGTGCAAAACTCCATTGTGTTGGAATGAAGTTGGTGAATATAACAATCCAAGATGAATATTTTATTGATGTGATTGTTGTTAATAAATATTTATGAATTAAATTTATTAGATAACATTCTAAATTAATTTAATTTATAATTTAGAGAGTTGTAAGATAACATGAGATGTTATATTATTGTTTTAATTTAATAATTAAAATGTTATTAAAGTTATTAAATAAAATTATAATGAGATTATAATTTATGATAAGTGAAAAATTTATTTAGTATGTTGTAATTGGTTATTTAACTAATGTTGAATATGGAGATATAAATATGAGATTATAAACTATAGTGTAAATAGTTTATTAAAATAAAATTAAAGTAGTTTTAAATTGATTTAACCAAAAAAGGCTTAAAATATTAAGTCTTTATTTTAAAGAGATTTTATCCAAACAACGCCATATGGCTTTTGAATTTTGAATTTTAATTGTAATAAATAAATAAAATAAAATATATTTATAACTGATAACTTATTATTCTATTTATTATAACGTCGGTTTTAGACGTTTGGGTGTGTGCGTTGGGTTAAGTTGTATTTTACGTAAAAAGCATTTGGCCTAAGTCTAAGAAGAAAGATAGAAGAATATTACAGAGAGAAGTTGAGAGAGAATAGCGAGAGATTGAGAGAAAGTCTATGATTTCAAGCGATTACTGGTGTTTAGAAAGGATTGTTTGAGCAATTGAAGGTATTTTTATATAACCTTAATATTATACATATATATATATATACATATATATGTTTTACGACAAAAACTTCAAGTTTTATAGTTGATGTGAATTCAAATTTTTGTATTTGTTGCTACACAATTGAATTATGGTGATTATATGTGTTTGTGATGATAGAACTAGTGTTTAGACAATAATTACTATGCTAATTTCGTTTAAAAAAAAGAAGAATTGTTTACAATATATATTTTTACATATGGCTTATGAAAGTACCAAATTTGGTGGTTAATTCGTATATTAATTTGTAAATTGAGTCTTGAATATGTTAATTCGGTAAGAAACGAAGAGAATGTAGTTTGAATGAAGTAATTTGGTGTAGAATTGTGATCACAGTGTGAATTTTTATGAAGGATGTCAAAAATGGAGTTTTTGTATGAAAACATGAAATTTAAGGATTTAAATTAGTTAAAGTTGTTGTTTAATTGTTCTAAGTGGTTGAATATGTGAGGAATCATGTTTGTGTTAGTTCTGTACCAATTATATATGTTAAATTTACTGTTTTGTGGGTAAAATTCGTGTTAATTGGCTTAGAACAGAGGCGAAACTCGTGTTCTCGTATAATCGATATCTTGGTCTTGTCTGAGTAGCCATTTTAAAATTTGTTGCCATGTGTAAGGCCACGACTCTATGTTAATTATGGCGTGGCCGCGCCATTAGACAGTCAGACCCAGTGAAGTCTGCTACTTCTGCAGACCTTGAACACTTAACATAGCCTAGTCTAATGATGTGCTAAGGTATCAAACGTGTAATGAGGAGGTTAAAACAGAACCGTATCATGTCATTAATAATTCCAACATTGTAAAAGGATTAGTAAGTTACGAATGCGATATGGTATGACTTAGTGTACACAGTGAATAGTAAATAAATGTGGTGAAGTTAACACTTGAGATTTCTGAAATGTATATGGTAGCGTAAGACTTGTATTAAAATAACAAGTTTAGCTAGAAGTGAGTTCTATTTTGGAAGTGGATGTTAGTATATCTAATATATACTATGATTATTATACTATGTGTAGGTGAACGTGAGTTGTAAATTTATAGCTTATGCACGAGGCAAGTTTCTAAACCTTACCTCTTTACATTGAGCAAGTTTTTTACCCTAAACTTTAATTAAGCAAATTCTTTTATTTCTAATCTTTGTTCGAGCAAGCTATAATTCTAACGTTATTCAAGCAAGTTTTGAATTCTAATCATTGTTTAGTTATTCTAACTTGTTTATAGTTAAGCAAGTTTTCTTAAGTTCTATTCTTTTATGATAAATGCAAATTCTTGAACTCAAATCTTTAACTGAGTTGTTCTATTTCATTTACTTAACGCAATTCAAAATATTATTATTACTGTGAGCAAGTTTTATTCTAAGCTTGTTATTCCTTAGTACATGTTCATAACTTAATTCTTTTATCCCAAGATTATAGCCTTAGCTTAAAATTGTTCAAGCAAGGTTTATTGTTTTATTCAATACTTATGCTTTTTAGTTATTTCTAAGCATAAGTTTAATATATAGTTAGTTTACTTATGATTATTCCTTATTCCATATTATGTTATTAATTGATCAATCGTAGTATTGTCAAACTTTGTTGATTCAACTAATCCTTTAGTTAATGATCGTTAAACTCTAAATTACCCTTGAAGCTTATCCAAACTAAACTTTCTTTGGTGCGGACTTGTACTCTAAAAATGAGAAGAACAACCCTATTATAGGGGATACGCGATGCATTTAGATGTTTGTGCACAATACATGGTACGAAAGGGTCGATCCCTAAGTGCACGTGAAGTCCCTACAATTATAACCTGCTTAGGTTAAAGTTGAAAGATTACTTGTAACCGTGGACATAGTTCGTGGTCTTATGAACTTCAGATATATTTCATATTTTAATTTCAATTTTCGGTTATCATTGATAGAGTACTATTCAGTTTTGATGAGCCTATTCATTGGCAGTTATTATTCTCTTATTAATACATTGTTATATCTAGTGAGCATTTGTTTTGCTCACTCTTGCATATATATACACTCATTGCAGTTAGAGTTGAGAAGTTCGATGAACATATGACTAGCAAATGAAAGGGAAAAATGTGCAAGTGATGAAGACTTGTAATTTCATTTATTGTCATGATTATAGACTTTATATTTAATGATGATATGTAATTATTTTATTTCCGCACTTGATTGATGTTTAAGGTTAGAAAACCTGGGGAGACTTTTTGATTAATGATGTAACCCTTTTTAAAGGGAGGATTTATGATTTAATTTTATTATATTTGGGTAGTAGATATGAATGAATGGAAAGTGAACACCAAATCTTGTGGAAATGAAGTAGCTGGATTTGGGGGTGTCATAATGAACATCAACTGTTAGGACTGAAACTGGTACAGCAGACTGCTGAGGTTGTCAAACTCATCAGGACGAGATTAGAAGCAGCTCAAGACAGACAGAAGAAATATGATGATCAACACAAGCAAGATCACGAATTTGAAGTAAGAAATTTTGTTTTCCTAAAAGTTTCTCCTTGGAAGGGGAAGATTCATTTTGGTAAGAAAGGAAAGCTAAGCCCGAGGTTTATTGGACCCTTTGAGGTGTTGCGAAAAAATGGTGAAGTGGCTTATGAGGTAGCTCTACCTCCAGAATTGGAACATATTCACAATGTCTTTCATGTATCGGTGCTACGGCCGTATAAACCCGATTACAAGCATGTGATCGAGTATGAACCGTTACAGTTCGATAAAGACTTGTCTTATGAGGAGATTCCTATCCAGATAGTTGACAGGAAAGAACAAGTGATCAGGAATAAAGTGATACCTTATGTGAAGGTGATATGGAGGAACCACAATACAGACGAAGCTACGTGGGAACTCGAAGATAAAATGATGAAGAACTATCCTGAGTTATTTGTGTAATCTGTGTCTTCGATTCTGGGGACAGAATTATGTAAGGAGGGAAGAATGTGACGAATGATTTATTTGAGTTGTGATTCTGGGGACAGAATCCTTGTAAGGAAGGAAGGATGTAACAATCCAGAATTTTATTTATAATTTCAAATATTTATTTAATCAAATAAATATTTTAATTTATATGTTTGTTGTTAAATAAATAATTTATGAGTTGTGGGAATTATCTTAATTAAGGTAATATGATAATTAAGTTGATGATTGGTAATTTGGTATTTTGAAGTTAATTAAAATAAAAGAGTGATGAATTAATTATTATGAGATAATATTCTAATTTAATTTAATAATTAAATTAGAAAGTTGATAAGGATTAAATGAATTGCTATAATGTTGTTTTAATTTAATTTAGTAATTAAAGTGATGTATTAATTTATTAAATAAAATTATAATGGAAATTATAATTTTGGTGTATTGGGTTATGTGGTAAATTGATTTAATAATGTGTTGTTAGTGTTAATTTAATTAAATTTGAATATGAAAATTTAATTGAATAAAGTGTGACAATAAACTATATTATAAATGAGTTATGAAAATAAGTTAAAAGAGTTTTAATTAAGTTTTTGTCAAATAAGACTTAATAAATGTTAAGTCTTTATTTTAAAAGTGTTTTGCCAAACAAGGCCTTAGGGCTTTTGAAAATAATAATAATAATAATAATAATAATAATAATAATAATAAATAATAATAAAAATAAAACATAAATAATATATATTTAAAGAGGGGAGTTATGTATTATCACTTATGTATGTTAATATTATATACGTATATCAGTTTTGTATTTTGTTTACGCTAAGTTAGAAAGAGAGCCTAAGAAAGAACAGAAGAAAACAGATAGAAAAGAAGAGAAAGAAGATAGAAGATAGAAGATAGAAAAGAGAGAGCTTGAGAGAGAAATTGTGAAGAGAAGTTCTGCAAGAACAAAAAGGGTAGTTGTAATCATCTTCTAGTTAACTTAAACAAGAAAGAAAATGTATAATCCTATCTTCTAAGGTTTTGTTTTTAATTTGTTAAAAGTTCTATGTAATTGATGTTTTATGAATAATTGTGGAAATTATGAGTTTTTATGTGTTAGTAGATGATTATAAACTGTTTTATATCATTCATTCATGTGTTAGAGTAATCAATTTCATGAAATTATGTTTAGTAGTGAAGAAATTGAATTATAGTCATATATATATATATATATGTAATATGACTTATTTTAGAATTAAAATTGATGTTCAATTCATGTAATAAACTAGTAATAGTTGGTTGATTGTGAAAAGATGTTAAGAAATGAAAACATTATGGGTTAAATTAGTTGTTTTGATTGTAAAACGAATTCACAATGATGAATTTTGCTATGAATGTCAAAAGGTGAAGAAATAATAAAAACAGTGGAATTAAAGGTTATGATATTGATGTTTATGTTGTTTATATAGTTAAAAACATGTTGAAAACCTTAATATATGTTTCTGTGAGGTTTATGTAATTTATATATATTAAATTGGTTGTTAGAAAGTAGCTTGTAGGTTAATTTAGCTTTGTTTTGTGTTCTTCGCGAAGAGTGTCTTCCTGGAACTGTACTTCGGCGCTACAACGCCGTCCCATAATACAATTCCAGGGTTGCAGCTCCAATTAAGCACATGTTGGCGTGTCTTAAATATTTGCAAACGCAGTTATCTGAATAAACAGAGAGCGTTGCGGTATAATTTAAAGGCTTCCATCTCGCGTGCAAATAATGAGATAAAGTATAGCAAGAAAGACCGCTCCTAGTAAAATTTTGTATTGCAGTAATCAGCTAGCGCTTTAGCCTGTAAAATTTATTTTAATTATACAATTTCGTAATTGCCGATAAAGGGTAGTGTTATGACAATTAAAATGAGAAATATCATATTATGGTGTAGTTATATTACCAAATATGAAATTTTATTAAGTAATTAGTGAATTATATAATAACTAAAGAGTTATGTTATTGCATTAAAAATGTGGCTTAACTATATGATTAAACTAAGTAGTAGTTCATGAAATAGATACTTAATTATGTACTGAGAACATGTAGTAACTAATTATGTCATGATGACATGTGTATAAACGGGAGTTATAACTGTTTAGCTTACACGTAAGGCAAGTTTTCAAACTCTAATCTCTATTTGAGTTTGTTCTATCTTACCTACTTTACGCAAGTTACTTATTCTCTTATTAAGCTCTTGAATACCATTTATGGTATATGATGCAAACCTTATTGACGCATTGAGCACGTTCCTTACCTTATTTCAATTATGATTGCTCAAGTTTTATCTTATTGAATAAGTTCCATATTTCTATATTGAATAAAGTTCCTAAATTATTTCCTTATTGACAACGAATGCAACCTTAGTTTATTATCATTGTTCAAGCAAGGTTTAATTCACTTTTCAATGCTTTCCAGTTTATTCCTAAAGTATAATTTTGATGTGTGATGTGTAATCACTTATAACCCATGGTTATTTCATACTACGTTGTTATCAAATCCTTGAATTGTTATTACACCTTTGATTCAACTAATCCTTAGTTGATGTTCATAGAACTCTAAATTACCCTTGAAGCTTATCCAAACCAAACTTACTTTGGTGCGGACTTGTATTCTAAAAATTGCGATTAACAACTCTATTATAGGGGATTATTTACGCGAAACGTTTAGATGGTTGTGCACAATATATGGTATGAAGGGTTGATCACCCTTGTAAGACCCCAACTTTTATGAATAAAGATTAATTTTTCTCGAAATATTTTTTTGAATATTATGGTGTGGATTTGATATAATGTTATAGCTGTGGGTATTATTTACAAATTTTGCAAAGTAAGCAAGTGGTTATATATTATTTGATTGGTCAGGGAATATTCGTACGACGGCACAATCATTAGTGGACCCCACAACGAAAGTATTGTCGTAGTTAGAAAACGATAGAATTATCTTTTTATAAAAATAACGGCGAAAGTTTTACCGTTAAACTGTTGAACTACCTGGTGGTAAAAGTACAGTAATACGCGTGGTTTCATAGTAGCACACGGTATTAATTATTGATGCTTACGTGAGAAGTCACTCAGTTATACTCAATTATTGCTACAGTAATTGCTGCATAATATCTCTCATATTATTGATTCAATTATTGTCACAAAGATCATCATCGCATAATATTTTATATTATTAAATCAATAATTGAGACGACAAAGTTATTCATATTATTATTTACAATATTGACAATGTCTAGAAGTTCTGTCAAGGAGAGGTTTGGTCACTTAATTACGCGCCAATAAGGAGAAATCCTTATCGAAAAGCCCCCTCTTTCTTGGGAACGACCTGGTTGTTAAATATTGTGAGTTATAATATTAATGATGAATAAGTTCGTGTTGATTAAAGATGAAATTGATAGTTCCATTGTGTGGGAATTAATAGTGTTAGTGGAAATCGACATTTATTTCGATAATAATTCATGTCTGGAGGTTATATTGACCAATCGGGTAATTCACCATATAAATGAGCAATTAATTGTTATTAATTCACATGCTTATAACTATGTGTTCACATGTGTGAACTATTAATTCACATTATTTACTATTAGGGGAGGTGGTGCAAGTTTGATAATACTTGCAGGACTAAATTAAAAATGAAGAAAAAGAGGAAGGTATTATATTGTAATATTTTGAGCCCCAAAATGTGCAATTATCGGAACTATATTTTCCTATAAATAGAAGCTCATTCTTCTTTCATTCTCACCAATTCACTAAGTCTCACAAGAGCAATTATTATAGAGAGAAAGAAGAAGAAAAGTCTGCTACCTCACTATTCCAGTATCCAGTTTCTTCTAAGGTAAGGGGTATTATTTCTTTTGTATTCATGAAGAGAGTTATTTTCTTTCAATACTCGTAAGGGTTGTTATTCCATTCTTTATTATTCTGTTGGAATAACCTGTCTGTGCGGTCTATCGCATGCTTGGTGAATTCTTCTGTTATTCCATTCTTTATTATTCTGTTGGAATAACATGTCTGTGCGGTCTATCGCATGCCTAGTGAATTCTTTTGTTATTCCATTCTTTATTATTCTGTTGGAATAATCTTTATGTACGGTATATCGCATGCCTGGTGAATTCTTTTGTTATTCCATTCTTTATTATTCTGTTGGAATAACCTGTCTACGCGGGCTACCGCATGCATGGTGAATTCTTCTATTATTCCATTCTTTATTATTATGTTGGAATACCCTGCCTATGTGGACTACCGCATGCATGGTGAATGATCCTTCGTATTCATTCCTTATTAAATTGTGGAAATGATCTATCTACGTGGATTACCGCATAGCGGGCAAAAAAATCCATTTGAAGTTTCATATATTCTATTATACTCATTTGGTTAAAGTTTCGACTTCTATACTCCATGAAATTAGTAGAATATCCTGGATATTTGCGCTTCATCCAATATCTTTTCATGGAAATATTCTTCTGAGCATTCTTGAATTTTACTCCACAAAGAAGTATCATGTTGACAATTTAGACGTTATTGATTTTTGGATAAATTAAATTATAAATCTTTAAAATTTATCTTGAGCTTGTTTTATTGAATTATTATGTCATTATCATCATCCTCATGTTTATATTGTGATGAAAGTCATCTCTGGCTTACGTGCATAGATGGACTTGGTATGATTATGACCAGGGATTATTCGGTATAATCATGACCATAATGTGACGAATGATGTGGTGAAAGTCCTCATTGGCCTGTAGTTCATTGATGGACAGTTGTTGGTATGATTATGACCAGGGATTATATGGTATAATCATGACCATTGATAACTACATGAATATCCTTGGTCGTGATGCAGGGATGATTCGATTTTATTTATTAAGCTGAGTCTCAACGATAAAGTTGATGAAAAACTTTTTAAATCATAGAAGATAGTAGATTTTATGCCCTACTTGAATCTTCTAATGGATTACTTATTCCGTTGCAGTTGTTGATCTAAAACTTGTTGTCTATTATATTCTATCAGTTGTTATACTGTTGAAGGCTAAGGATAATTTATTCTGCATTATCTTAGTCATAATATTTCTTACTGGGCTAGTTGAGCTCACCCTTTCTTTCATTGTTCTCTTCAGTAAATGAGAATATAGTTGGGACGAGTCGGGGAATGGATTGACGGTCCAGATGGTTGTTTTAGTAGTCCTCACTATTCTATAAAATAGTGTGATAATAAATGTAATGAGGACTCCATTGCGTGTGGATATTGTCTAGATGACAATATTCTTATTAAAACTCTTAGATTATGTTTTGACGTATTTTACACGACTGTTGTATAATTAAGTTGTATTTGAATTTTGTACCATATATTTGGCGACTCAAAATGGGTGATGTGAGACAAGAACTAGGAGGGGAGAGACGGGGAATTCCTTTGCTAGTATGACCTACCTAAGTTTATGTGATATGTTAATTAACCCTTGTTTTGTGGCAGTATTTGAAAATGGCATCTGAAAATGTTGAGATAATCAATGAAGCACATGAGACCGTTGAGTCACCAACGATCAATACCCAGGATAATATGCAACAGGAAGACAATAATCCTCAGGTAAATAATAACACTGATGAATTGGTGAACGATGGGATGTTCAAAGGCTTTATGAAATTCATGCAACATCAAGCGAGAGCGGCTCCTGTTCAAAATGCAGGTGGAAACACTGGAAACTCTCGGACGGTCACCGCTAAACAGTTCAAGGAGCTGGGACCACCGGAGTTTATTGGAGAGCCATAACTACTTAAGGCGGAGACGTGGATAAAGCAGATCACCAAGATTTTTGATGTTTTGGGATGCTCCGAGGAGCAAAAGGTTCCCTTTGCCACCTTTATGTTGCGAGGAGAGGTAGATTACTAGTGGGAATCGGTAAAGCGTACTCAACCTGCCACACTGAAGATGTCTTAGGAGAAATTCCAAGAACTGTTCAATGACAAGTACTTTCCCGAAAGTATTCGTCACATGAAGGAGGTAGAGTTCATCAAGCTGGAGCAGAACAATATGACCGTGTCACAATACGAAGCTAAGTTTTCCAAGTTGTCCCGGTTTGCATCCCACTTGGTTGATAATGAGGAGAGAATGACGCGGATGTTTCTAAGAGGTTTGAAACCCGAGATAGGTCAATACTTAATTTCTCACAAACTGTGTTTGTATTCAGATGTTGTAAATAGGGCTCAGTTATTGGAGCGCGATAATGAGTTAACTCAACCAAGAGAGAGCAGCCGACAAAATGATAATACCTGTGGTAGCAGTCATCGAAGCGGTGACAACAAACGTGGAGGGAATCAACATGACAGAAATGGTAACCACTTCGGTGGTAATCATGGCCAAGATAATAGAAGTGGAAATTTCAAGAAGAGGAGATTCAACAATGATGGGAAGACGTCATCACCAGCACATGTTGTTAAGGAAGGGGAACGATAGCCAATTATATGTTACAAATGCAGAGGGGAGGGACATATCCGTTCGAACTGTACGCAGCAATCCAAAGCGTGTTATAATTGCGGAAGAGAAGGTCACCTTGTCCAATTTTGTCGTGCACCAAAGTCAAGTCTAGCTGGGATAGAGGCATCAAAGGTCGTCCCAGACAAGACAAAACCTGTAGTTCAAGGGAGAGCGTTTGTTGTAACCTCCCAAAAAGCGAGAAATCCGAACGAGGTGATCACGGGTAAGCTAATCATAAACTCTAGCGAAGTTTATACTTTATTTGATACCGGTTCTACCCATTCTTTTATTTCTCCTACTTGCGCTCAACGTTTAAATTTGACTCTGGAGAAATTAGACTTTGATTTATCTGTTGAAACTCCGTTGGGAGAAACCTTCATCACATTCACTGTTTATATGTCTTGTTTGATTCAAATCGGTAACCGCACGTTACCTGTCGATCTTATCTCCTTAAAAATACTTGCATTTGACGTGATTCTAGGGATTGATTGGTTAACTACTCATTATGCTAAAATTGATTGTTTTTGTAAGGTTGTTAGCTTTCATATTCCTAATCAACCTATTATGAAAATTCAAGCGACCAAACCATTAAAATCTATCACGGTCATCTCAAGCCATAAAGCTATTCATTTATTGAAAAACGGATGTCAAGCTTTCTTAGCTCATGTCATAGATTTAAACAAAAATACGTAAGATTTGAATGATATTTCTATTGTTAATAAATTTCCTGACGTATTCCCCGAAGAACTTCCTGGCCTACCCCCGGAGTGTGAAATTGAGTTTTGTATCGACCTTGAACCCGGTACAAAACCCATTTCCAAAGCCCCATATCGAATGACTCTTATTCAACTTCAGAAGTTAAAAACCCAACTACAGGAATTGTTAGGCATCGATTTCATTCGACCTAGTACGTCTCCTTGGGGTGCTCCTGTTCTATTCGTGAAGAAGAAAGATGGAAGTATGCGACTTTGTATTGATTATCGGGAGTTGAATCATGTCACCATCAAAAATAGGTACCCGTTGCCTCGCATTGATGACCTGTTTGACCAGTTGCAAGGAGCCAAATTCTTTTCAAAGATTGATCTTCGTTCCGGATATCATCAGTTGAAGATTAAAATTGATGACATTCCAAAGATCGCTTCGTAACTCCCTTCGAGACGGGCATTATGAATTCCTAGTCATGTCTTTTAGATTGACCAATGCTCCTGCTGCCTTCATGGACATGATGAACCGAGTATTCAAAGAATATTTAGATCACTTTGTGGTCGTCTTTATTGATGACATCCTCATATACTCCAAAAGCCGTGAAGACCATGAGCAACACTTGAGGCTGATACTTCAAAAGCTTCGTGAAAACAAGCTTTATGCCAAGTTGTTGAAATGTGAGTTCTGACTTGAGGAAGTTTCATTCCTTGGGCACGTGATATCAAATCATGGAATATCTGTTGACCAGGCGAAGATTGAAGCAATTCAAAGATGGGAGCAACCAAAGTCAGTGACCGAAGTACGTAGCTTTCTCGGCTTAGCTGGTTATTATCGAAGATTCATGAAAGGATTTTCTCGAATTGATACTCCATTAACTCAGCTGACTCGAAAAGATACAAAGTTCAGTTGGAGCGAGGAATGTGAGAAGAGTTTTGAAGAACTTAAGAGAAGACTCATTTTAGCACCTGTTCTGACAATACCATCTGGCTCGGAGGGATTTGTCATCTATAGTGATGCTTCAGGTAAAGGGTTAGGATGTGTTCTCATGCAACATGGGAAAGTCATAGCTTATGCCTCATGACAACTCAAAGAATATGAGAGGAATTATCCTTCTCATGATCTAGAGTTGGCAGCAGTCGTTTTTGCGCTTAAAATTTGGAGGCATTACCTATATGGAGAGAAGGTGGAGATCTATACGGATCATAAGAGCCTCAAATATTTCTTCACTCAAAAGGAACTCAACATGCGGCAACGATGATGGCTTGAGCTGTTGAAATATTATGATCATACCATCCAATACCATCCTAGAAAAGTGAACGTAGTAGCTGACGCATTGAGTAGAAGATCATATGCGGGTACGAGTGCAATATTTTCAACGTAAAGACCCATTTTGTATGACTTACGAAGGATGGAGATAGAGTTAAAGACTCTAGGGACCCATGTGATGATGGCAAATATACGAGTAGAACCGACTTTAATCGATAAAGTTAAAGTTGCTCAAGCCACAGACCTGGAGCTGATGCATATGAGGAAGAAAGTGCAAGAAGGTGCTATTCCGGAAGCAAGAATCGATGAAGAAGGAATACTTTGAGTCAAATCCAGACTTTGTGTTCCTAACGATTCTGACTTGAAGTATAAAATCATGATGGAGGCGCGCAACACACCGTTTTCAATCCATCCTGGGAGTACCAAAATGTATCGTGATCTTAGACATACATTTTGGTGGAGCAATATGAAGAGAGAGATAGCGGAGTTTATCTCAAGGTGTCTAGTTTGTCAACGAGTCAAGGCGGAGCATCAAGTGCCAAAAGGTCCATTGCAACCACTTGAAATTTCAGAATGGAAGTGGGAGCACATTACCATGGATTTCGTTACTGGTCTTCCCAAGGTTTCTCAAGGCATAGATGCGATTTGGGTCATTGTTGATAGATTGACCAAGTCTGCTCATTTCTTACTGATACGAGAAACTTATATACTTGAACGCCTTGCTCGTATGTACATAAACGAGATTGTAAGATTGCATGGTATGCCAGTATCCATAGTTTCTGATCGAGACCCAAGATTCACTTCAAGATTTTGGGTTAGTTTGCAAAAAGCTATGGGCACGAATTTACAATTTAGTTCGGCATATCATCCTCAAACAGACGGGTAGTAGGAAAGGACTATTCAAACTCTTGAAGATTTATTAAGACTCTGTGTCCTTGACTTCAAAGGAAGTTGGGACAAGTTCTTACCATTGGTGGAGTTTTCCTACAACAACAGCTTATCCAAAGAAGTATTGGCATGGCTCCATTTGAGGCATTGTATGGAAGAAAGTGTCGCTTCTCGGTATCTTTGGGATGAGGTGGGTGAAGCAACATTGTTGGGACCGGAGTTGGTACGTATGACTACGAAAAAGATTCAAATAATCTGACAATGTATTAAAACCTCACAAGATTGACAAAAGAGTTATGTTGATCTTCATCGAAAGGACGTGGAATTTAATATTGGAGATCATGTGTTGTTACGTGTTGCTCCATGGAAAGGAGTTACGAGATTTGGAAAGAAAGGAAAGCTCAATCCTCGATTCATTTGCCCATTTTTAATCCTCGATCGTGTAGGAACTATGGCCTATAGACTCGCCTTACCGCCAAGTATGTCTCGTGTTCATAACATTTTTCACATATCTAAGTTACGTAAATATGTGAAAGACCCGAACCACATTATTGAATTAGAACCGGACGAGATAGCGGAAGATGTAACGTATGAAGAGGTACCTGTTAAAATCTTGGATAGGAAGGATCATATTCTACGCTCCAAGGTTATACCTCAAGTCAAAGTTTTGTAGAGAAACCACGATGTTGAGGAAATGACCTGGGAGTTAGAATCGGAAATGAAGTCAAGGTATCCTCACCTCTTCAACATACCAGGTACGCACCTTAATTTCGAGGATGAAATTTCATAAGAAGGGGAGGTTGTAAGACCTCAACTTTTATTAATAAAGATTAATTTTTCTTGAAATATATTTTTGAATATTATGGTGTGGATTTGATATAATGTTGTAGTTGTGGGTATTATTTACAAATTTTGCAAAGTAAGCAAGTGGTTATATAATATTCAATTGGTCGAGGAATATTCGTTTGAACATGGAATATTCGTACGACGGCACAATCATTGGTGGACCCCACAACGAAAGTATTATCGTAGTTAGAAAATGACGTAATTATCTTTTATAAAAATAACGGCGAAAGTTTCTACCGTTAAACCTGTTGAACTACCCAAAGGTAAAAGTACGATGTCTACGCGTGGTTGCATAGTAGCTTTACGGTATTGATTATTGATGCTTACGTGAGAAGTCACTCAGCTTATACTCAATTATTGCTACATGATAATTCTTGCGTAATATCTCTCATATTATTGTCACAGTATCATCTGCATAATATTTTATATTATTAAATCAATAATTGAGACGACAAAGTTATTCATATTATTAATATTATTGTGAGTTATAATATTAATGATGAATAAGTTCGTGTTGATTAAAGATGAAATTGATAGTTCCATTGTGTGAGAATTATTAGTGTTAATGGAAATCGACATTTATTTTGATAATAATTAATGTCTGGAGGTTATATTGACCAATCGGGTAATTTACCGGATAAATGAGCAATTAATTACTATTAATTCACATGTTTATAACTATGTGTTCACATGTGTAAACTATTAATTCATATTATTTACTATTAGGGGAGGTGGTGGAAGTTTGATAATACTTGCAGAACTAAATTAAAAATGAAGAAAAAGAGGAAGGTATTATATTGTAATATTTCGAGCCCTAAAACTTGCAATTATTGGAACTATATTTTCCTATAAATAGAAGCTCATTCTTCTTTCATTCTCACCAATTCACTAAGTCTCATAAGACCAATTATTATAGAGAAAAAGAAGAAGAGAAGTCTGCTACCTCACTATTCCAATATCCAATTTCTTCTAAGGTAAGGGGTATTATTTCTTTCATATTCATGAAGAGAGTTATTTTCTTTCAATACTCGTAAGGGTTGTTATTCCATTCTTTATTATTTTGTTGGAATAACCTGTCTGTGCGGTCTATCGCATGTTTGGTGAATTCTTCTGTTATTTCATTCTTTATTATTCTGTTGGAATAACCTGTCTGTGCGGTCTATCGCATGCCTGGTGAATTCTTCTGTTATTCCATTCTTTTATTATTCTGTTGGAATAACCTGTCTGTGCGGTCTATCGCATGCCTGGTGAATTCTTTTGTTATTCCATTCTTTATTATTCTGTTGGAATAATCTGTATGTGCGGTATATCGCATGCCTGGTGAATTCTTTTGTTATTCCATTCTTTATTATTCTATTGGAATAACCTGTCTACGCGGGCTACTGCATGCATGGTGAATTCTTCTATTATTCCATTCTTTATTATTCATTGGAATAACTCGCCTATGTGGACTACTGCAGATGCATGGTGAATGATCCTTCGATTCATTCCTTATTAAATTGTGGAAATGATCTGCATTTACATGGATTACTGCGCATGGCGGCAAAAATATCCATTTGCGCTTTCATATATTCTATTATACTCATTTGGTTAAAGTTTCTATTTCTATACTCCATGAAATTAGTAGAATATCCTAGATATTTAAGCTTCATCCAAAGATCTTTTCATAGAAATATTCTTCTAAGCATTCTTGAATTTTACTCCACAAAGCAAAGATCATGTTGACAATTTGGACGTTATTGATTTCTGAATAAATTAAATTATAAATCTTTAAAATTTATCTTGAACTTATTTTATTGAATTATTATGTCATTGTCATCATCATCATGCATATATTGTGGTGAAAGTCATCTTTGGCTTACGTGCATAGATGGACTTGGTATGATTATGACCAGGGATTATTCGGTATAATCATAACCGTAATGTGACGAATGATGTGGTGAAAGTCCTCATTGGCCTGTAGTTCATTGATGGACAGTTGTTGGTATGATTATGACCAGGGATTATTCGGTATAATCATGACCATTGATGATTACATGAATATCCTTGGCCGTAATGCAGGGATGATTCGATTTTATTTATTAAAAGTCGAGTCTCGGCCGATAAAGTTGATGAAAACTTTTTAAATCATAGAAGATAGTAGATTTTATGCCTACTTGACTCTTCTAATGGATTGCTTATTCCATTGCGTTGTTGATCTAAAATTTGTTGTCTATTATATTCAATCGCTTTTATCTCGTTGAAGGCTAAGGATAATTTATTCGCATTATCTTAGTCATAATATTTCTTCTTGGGCTAGTTGAACTCACCCTTTTCTTTCACCGTTTCTCTTGAAATGAGAATATAGTTTGGGACGAGTCTCTGGAACGGATTGACGGTCCAGATGGTTGTTTTAGTAGTCCTCACTATTCTATAAAATAGTGTGACAATAAATGTAATGAGGACTCCATTGAGTGTGGATATTATCTAGATGACAATATTCTTATTAAAACTCTTAGATTATGTTTTGTCGTATTTTACACGACTGTTGTATAATTAAGTTGTATTTGAATTTTGTACCATGTATTCAGAGACTCAAAATGGGTGATGTATACCTATTTTTGGGGCATCACAACCCTAAGTACGGGGAGTCCCTATAGTCTTATGATTGTTTAGGTTTAAGTCGAAAGAATACTTATAACCTTGAACATAGTTCATAGTCTTTATTTTAAAAGTGTTTTGCCAAACAAGTCTTAATAAATGCAAGTCTTTATTTTAAAAGTGTTTTGCCAAACAAGGCCTTAGGGCTTTTGAAACATAATAATAATAATAATAATAATAATAATAATAATAATAATAATAATAATAATAATAATAATAATAATAATAATAATAAATAAATAAATAAAAATAAAACATAACTGATATATATTTAAAGAGGGGAGTTATGTATTATCAGTTATATACGTTAATATTATATGCGTATATCAGTTTTGTATTTTGTTTACGCTAAGTTAGAAAGAGAGCCTAAGAAAGAACAGAAGAAAACAGAGAGAAAAGAAGAGAAAGAAGAGAGAAAAGAGAGAGCTTGAGAAAGAAATTGTGAAGAGAAGTTCTGCAAGAACAAGAAGGGTAGTTGTAATCATCTTCTAGTTAACCTAAACAAGAAAGCAAAGGTATAATCCTATCTTCTAAGGTTTTGTTTTTAATTTGTGAAAAGTTCTCTATGATTGATGTTTTATGAATAATTGTGGAAATTATGAGTTTTTATATGTTAGTAGATGATTATAAACTGTTTTATATCATTCATTCATGTGTTAGAGTAATCAATTTCATGAAATTATGTTTTGATATATATATATATATATATATATATATATATATATATATATGTAATGTGACACCCCCAAATCCGGGTACTTCATTTCCACAAGATTTGGTGTTCACTGTCGAAACATTCATTTCTAACTACCCAAATATAATAAAATTTAACAATAAACTTTCCCTTTAAAGGATTACATCAATAAGTTCAATAAAATCTCTCAGGTTTTCTAACCTTAAACAGTCATCAAACGCAGAAAATAAATAACTACATCACAATATTTAAAATAAAATCTGACAATATAGAAATCAACAGATTTACAAGTCTTCAACACTTGTTCATCTTTCCTTTTCCTTTACTGGTAGTAAGTTCATCGACCTTCTCAACTTTAGCTATAATAGTTATATAAGCAAGAGTGAGAAAACAAATGCTCACTTGAAGTGACAATGAAAAATAATATCATAACAACTGCCAAACAAATAGGCTTAATAGAATTGAATAATATTCTTTATCAATGATAATCAGGAACAAAAATATATATCTGAGGGTCACAAGACAACGAACTATGTCCAAAGTTATAAGTATTCTTTCAACTTAAACCTAAACAGTCATAAGACTGTAGGGACTTCTCGTACTTAGGGGGATCAACTCTCCGTACAATGTATTGTACACAACCATCTAAACGCTTTGAGTAAATTATCCCCTGTAATAGGGTTGTTCATCTCAGTATTTAGAATACAAGTCCGCACCAAAGTAAGTTTGGTTTGGATAAGTTTCAAGGTAATTTAAAGTTTAACGAACATCAACTAAGGATTAGTTGAATAAAAATGTAATAACAATATGTTATGGAATAAGTCGTAAATGAATCAACATTGTATATTAAGGTCATGCTTTAGAAATAAACTAAAAGCATAAGCATTGAATAACATAACATACCTTGCTTGGACAATATTAAGCTAAGGCTAGAATTTTGTTTAGTAATAGAATTGAGTTATTGAACATGCATAAACAATAGCAAGTTGAACGATAAAAATTGCTCAACGTGAGTGTATCAGAATTTGGAAACTCGTATACTAAGAAACAAGTTAAAAGTGGGAATCATTCTCAAAGTAAGAGTTAGGTTAAAGAACTTGCATGAGTATAATTAAGTTGTATAAATAGGATTAGGAATTTCTTGCTCAATATAAAGGTAAATAGAACAAACTCAAATAGAGGTTAGAATTTGAAAAATTGCCTTGTGTGTAAGCTAAATCGTAATAACTCGATTCTCAATATCCTATACACATGTCATCATGACATAGTTAGTTACTACATGTACTCCGTACACAATTAAGTACATATTTCATGTATGGCTTGGTTTTAATCATATAGTCAAGTCACACTTTTAATGCAATAATATAACTCATTAATTGTTAATAATATTCTCACACTTGGTACTACAACACCACAATTAACAAAATCACATTTTAATAGTCATAACATACTTTTTATCAAAATTACTGAATTGTATAATTAAAATAAACTTTCTGGCCAACACTGCTAATCGGCGCGGAGTTGGCGCTGTGGCGCGAGGCACGGGCATATTATAGGCATGAGACACATTGCGACGCGAGAAGCTGTACTTCACGAGGCTACTAACGCAACGCCAAAATCTGATTCCCGACAACCAATTTTTGCGAAGAACACAGACAAAGCCAATTTGGCCTACAACTTACTTTCTAGCAACCAATTTAACATGTAATATATACATAGACCTCACAGAAACATAACTTAAGGTCTCTAACATGTTTTTACCCATATAAACACTATAAACATCACATTTAAAACCTTTGAATTCCATGTTTTATGCAAAAACAAACTCTATTTTTGACATCCTTGACAAAAATTAACACCGAGGTCTCAATAATACACCAAATCAACTCATTCAAATTGTATTCTTTTCATTTCTTAATGAATTAACACACTCAAGACTCAATTTACAACTTAGTTCAGAAACCAAGTATCAATTTTGAACTCCAACAAGCCATATTCATACGCACATGCACTGTAATCAGTTTTTCTTATTTTTGAACGTAATTAGTATACTAAATCCTTGTCTAGATGTTATTTATAACATCACAATTACATATACACACAATTTATCAACAATAAATCAAAAAATGGATTACAGAAAATTTTGAAAACAACTTTATTTTACAGTGAAACTCAAGAACACATAAACTTTTCATTCACAGGAATTAAAGCTTTTGGAAATTAAAATTATACCTTCTCTTGCTTGATTAACCCTTGTTAGAAGACAAAGTGCTTGGAATTCACAGAATTTTTCTCTCCTCTCAAACTTTCGCTATTTTATCTTCTATTCTCAGGCTTAGGCCAAAGTTTCTTAAGTGAAAATAAAACAGACGCGAGAAACAAACCGGACAAGTAACTAATACCCTTACTAAATACTCTTCTACGTTAAAAAAATTTCAAAATAAATTATTAGTTAAAATTTTAAAAGCCACAAGGCTTTGTTTGGATAAAACTAATTAAAATAAAGATTTAATATTTGTAAGCCTTGTTTGGTAAATCCATTTAAAACTCCTTTAATTTATTTTAATAAATCATGTATATTATAGTTTATTGTCCCACCCTATTTACTTGGATTTTCATATCCAACCTTAATTAAATAAAAACTAATTACAACTTATTAAATAAATTCTCCACTTAACCATTTACCACAAAATTATAATTTTCATTATAATTTTATTTAACAAGTAACATATCACTTTAATTACTAAATTAAATTAAAACAACATTACAAAAAATCATATAATTACATTAGAGTATTATTTCATAAATTTAATTCATCACTCTTTTATCTTAATTAAGTTAATTTCTATAACTCATGAATTATTCATTTAACTAATAAATAATCCAACAAATATTTACTTAACAACAAACACATCAATTAAAGATATTTATATAATTCATAAATATTTGAAATTTAAATTTAAATTTACGGATTGTTACATGTAATATGGCTTATTTTATAATTAAAATTGATGTTCAATTCATGTAATAAACTAGTAATGGTTGGTTGATTGTGAAAAGACATGAAGAAATGAAAATATTATGGGTTAAATTAGTTGTTTTGATTGTAAAATGAATTCACAGTGATGAATTTTACTATGAATGTCAAAAGGTGAAGAAATAATAAAAATAGTGGAATTAAAGGTTATGATATTAATGTTTATGTTGTTCATATAATTAAAAACATGTTGAAAAACTTAAGTTATGTTTCTGTGAGGTTTATGTAATTTAAATGTGTTAAATTAGTTGTTAGAAAGTAGCTTGTAGGCCAATTTGGCCTTGTTTTGTGTTCTTCATGAACATTATGCTGCTCGAATCGCTTGACGTTGCTGCAGTGTTGTCGTCCCATAGTACAATTCCAGCGATGCAGTGCCACTTAAGCACCTTTTGGCTTATACCGGCGTTGCAACGCCAGTTATAGGAATAAACAGGAGCGTTGTAGCGCCAGTTAAAGGCTTCCATCTCAAGGCGGCAAAGTGCGCAAGAGCCGTTTCATTCCCAAAGCTAAATCAAGCTGCAGCCAATGCCATTAGCGATTTAGCCCGAAAATTTGTTTTAATTATACAATTCTATAATTGTCGATAAAGGGTAGTGTTATGACTATTAAAATGAGAAATATCATATTATGGTGTAGTTATATTACCAAATATGAAATTTTATTAAGTAATTAGTGAATTATGTAATAACTAAAGAGTTATGTTATTGCATTAAAAATGTGGCTTAACTATATAATTAAACTAAGTAGTAGTTCATGAAATAGATACTTAATTATGTACTGAGAACATGTAGTAACTAATTATGTCATGATGACATGTGTGACGCCCCCAAAATAGGTATGCATCACCCATCTTGGGTCACCAAATACATGGTGCAGAAAACAACTACAACTTCATTATTACAATTGTCGTGCAAAATACGACAACACATAAGCTGTGAGTTTAAATACAAATATTATCTTCTAGACAATATCCAAACTCAAATAAGTCTTCATTACAATTATTGATACACTATTTTACAAAATAGTGAGTACTGCTAAAACAACTGCCTTGAAACATCATTCCACACCCCGACTAGTTCCCACTATATTCTCGTCTCCTGAGAAGAAAAATAGAACAAAAAAGAAAAGGGTGAGCTCAACTAGCCCAGTAAAGAATATCATGACTAAGATAATGAACAACAAATTATTGTTAGCCTTCAACAAATCAGATAAAATATAATGGACAACAAGCTTTAGATCAATATTCGTAGCGGAAATAACAATTCATTAGAAGAGTTAAGTAGAGAATGAAGTCTACTATCTTCTATGATTTAAAAGCCCATCATCAATATTTTATCCATGTAACATCAATCAATATATATCTTGAATCAAATATTCATCTTTGCACTACGGGCCAAAGATATTCATTTGTATCACCAGTTGGTCATGTTCATCTCAACACATGTCCATCTTTGCACTACGGGCCAAAGATACTCATCAGGTAATCATCCATCTTTGCACTACATGCCAAAGATATTCAGTTATATCACCATTTAAGACTGAGAATGATGAAAAATATCTTAAAGAAAATGAATCCAGTGAGATAAAAGAATAAATATTAGGGATTCGTACTTCAGTTTATCCAAGTTAAAAAATACTCCATAATAATCAATTGTGGAGCAAAATTCAAGAATGAAGATCAAAACATGGATACAATTCATAGATAGTAACCAAAATAGACAACTTGGACAAAGAAAAGAAAATTTATTTTTTTGTGAATAGTGACGTATTCTTGAATAGTGTCATACACATGAATAGTGTCGTATACGTGAATAGTAACCCCGACACGAAAAGGTAGAAATTTCACAAGAAAAATCATACTTCGTGAATAGTACACGTGAATAGTATCGTATTCGTGAATAGTGTCGTATACATGAATAGTAACCTCGACATAAAAAGGTAAAAATTTCATAATAAAATTCATACCAATATTTCGGCATAATGATATTGAACGAAATAACATCATTTACGAAGAACATAACATCCCTTACGAGTATTGAAAGAAAGTAACATCCTTTATCTCAAAAGAACAGTACTTCTGACTGGAATATCGGATATAGTTCTAAAGTAAACTTGCACTAAATAACAACTCTCAAAGTATCTAAATACTTACAAAATACACTCAATATTATAGAGAGAGAAAACTTCTAATCCTGGTGTGATTTTCAATTCTAACTAAGCACCCTATTTATAGGAAAATGCTAGAAAACCAAAGTAGACTAACCTGCTACGTGATGGCTTTACCTGCTACTATTCACGCACAACACTTTTGAAATAATATTTTAGCACATTTCTCACAAACTAAAAGTGGGGCCCACCCATTCTAGAAAATTTCCAAAATATGTTAAATTTAAACATTAATCAGCAACTTTAATAATTCATAATAAATAGTCCTTTTCTCAAAAAAAATAAGAATTTTATGTCCATTCTATAGGAAATTTAATTCTCTATAACTTTGTAGAAGAAAGTTTTTCCAAATTCCAAACAGAAAATTCCCGAAATCCACATATAGACGATTTTTAATACCTCCATTCCGACAAAATACTGATAAAACACCTTAGCATTAATTCCTTCATTTATATCCACACAAAAATAAATATTTCCTAATCATATAGATTAATAATTAATTATTCACAAATAATATTACGGAATCACAATTATGACAACCAGGTTGTTCTCAGGAAAAAGAGGGGCCTTCCAATAAGGATTTCTCCTTACTGGTGCGCAATTAGGTGACCAAACTCCTTTCCTAGACAGAACTTCCTTAGACATTTTCAATAATGATATCTAATAATATTATTCAAATAATATGAATTATTGATCTGCTAATGGGAAATACTATGCAGTGCCAATTATTGAACAACAATAATATAAAATATCAACGTAGCAATTATTGAACCAATAAAATAACATATTGAAAAATAATTACTGTAACAATTATTGAGTAATGCCTTATTACGTAAGAATCAATAATCCAAAAATACTGCGTAATACTGGTGTCTATCAGGCAACCACGCCAGATTCATCGTATTTTAAGCACCGAATATTTCAACGGTATACTTAAAGAACAATTACGCCCCTTTATTTGTAAAAACTCAAACTTGTCATTTTCTTCATCCTACCATTTTTTGTTATGGGGCCCATGAATGATCGCTACTAAATGCATTTAATATTCCCCTACAAAAGAATATTCTACGACGAAAAGAATATTCCCCGACAATAATGAATATTTTATAACCACTTGTTTATTTTGCAAAATTTGCACATTTCACCCATAACCAAAGCATTATATCAAATTAACACCTTATTTTTTAAAATAATAATTAGAGGAAATTCGATTTTATTTATAAAAAGTTGGGGTCTTACAACATGTGTATAGGATATTTGGGAACGTGAGTTATAAGTGTTTAGCTTACACGCAAGGCATGTTTCCAAACTCTAATCTCTATTTGAGTTTGTTCTATCTAACTTACTTTATGCAAGTTACTTATTCTCTTATTAAGCTCTTGAATCCCATTTATGTTGTCTGATGCAAACCTTATCGATGCATTGAGCACGTTCCTTACCTTATTTCATTTATGATTGCTCAAGTTGTATCCTATTGAACAAGTTCTATATTTCGATATTGAATAAAGTTCCTAAATTATATCCTTATTGACAACGAATGCAACCTTAGCTTATTATCATTGTTCAAGCAAGGTTTATTTCACTTTTCAATGCTTTCCAATTTATTCCTAAAGTATACTTTTGATGTGTGATGTGTAATCACTTATAACCCATGGTTATTTCATACTACGTTGTTATCAAATCCTTGAATTGTTATTACACCTTTGATTCAACTAATCCTTGGTTGATGTTCGTAGAACTCTAAATTACCCTTGAAGCTTATCCATACCAAACTTACTTTGGTGCGGACTTGTATTCTAAAAACTGAGATGAACAACCCTATTATAGGGGATTATTTACGCGAAGCGTTTAGATGGTTGTGCACAATATATGGTACGAAGGGTTGATCACCCTAAGTACGGGGAGTCCCTATAGTCTTATGGCTGTTTAGGTTTAAGTTGAAAGAATACTTATAACCTTGGATATAGTTCATGGTCTTGTGACCCTCAGACATATTTCAAATTCTGATTTCAGTTCTTGATTATCAATGATAGAAAACATTATTCAATTCTATTGAGCCTATTCATTAGCGGATATTATGTAATTCTTATTCATTGTCATTTCAAGTGAGCATTTAATTTGCTCACTCTTGCATATATAATCATTGCAGCTAAAATTGAGAATGTTGATGAGCCAACCACTAGCAAAGGAAAAGAGAAGATGGATAAGTGTTGAAGATTTGTAAATCTATTGAATTTTATTGTCAGACTTTGTTTAAATATTGTGATGTAATTATTTACTTTCCGCATTTGATGAATGTTTAAGGTTAGATAACCTGGGAGATTTATTGATTAAGTTATGTAACCCTTTAATGGGAAGATTTATTGTTTAAATTTTATTATGTTTGGATAGTTAGGTTATGAATGAATGGAAAGTGAACACCAAATCTTGTGAAAATGAAGTACCCGGATTTGAGGGTGTCACAAATATTTCAATGAAACGATATTAGATGAAGTGCAAAACTCAAGGATATTATACTAATTTTAGGGATTATAGAAGCAATACTTATCAAAATAAGTGTAGATTTAGGAATATGAAATGAAATAATATTACTTATATACTATAGAGTATGTAAGAAAATAATATTTCTTACGAATATTGAATGAAAATAATATCCCTTACGAATTTTGAACGAAAATAATATTCCTTACGAATATTGAAGAAAGATAATATCCCTTACGACTATTGAACGAAAAAAATATTCCTTACGAATATTGAACGAAAATAATATTCCTTACGAATACGAAAAATAATATATTTTACGAATATGAAATAAATAATACCCCTTACGAATATTGAACGAAGATAATATCCCTTACGAATATTCAACGAAGATAATATCCTTTACGAATATTGAACGAAAATAATATTCCTTACGAATACGAAAAATAATATCTCTTACGATTATGAAATAAATAATACCCCTTACCTTAGTAGGCGAATAATTTTGACTAGTATAGCGGAGATATTCTTGAGGAAATCTTTCACTATTAGCAACACTCAAAGTATTCTTATACTAGAAAGAAATACGCACAATATTATAGAAGAAGAATTCTCTGATACTGGTGTGATTTTCATTTCTTAACTGAGCATCCTATTTATAGGAGAATGGCAGGGCACTATTTAAGAAACTAATCACGGACGCACTTTAAAAATTCACAGGCGAAGTTAGGCGAATTTTTTGATTTTTACTATTCATTACTCTGCAATAAAATATTCTAATAAAATGAAAACTTTATATAAAATATAATATATTCTATTTATAATCTAATAAAATGAATAAATTTATATATAATATAAAAAGTATTATGTTTTATATAAAAAGTTTTCTGCTTTATTACTATTATAATAATAATAAAACAAAACTAAGATAACTTTCTACCAGCGATTTTTAAAAATGAGTAAGTGGGGGTCCATGCAATAAGTCAAACTTAAAATAAATACTTTATGAAAAACCCATCTATTTATATCAAAAATTGAATAAATATTTACCACAAATCATTTATCTTTAATAAACACATTTTTAATCTTTCAACAATTATTCATCTTTAATATTATAACTCACAATATTGACAACCAGATCATTCCCAAGAAAGAGGGGGCTTTCCGATAAGGACTTCTCCTTATTGGCGGGTAATTAAATAACATAACCCCTTTCCTTGACAGAATTTTCTAGACATTGTCAATAATGCAAATAATAATATGAATAACTGTGTCGTCTCAATTATTGATGTAATAATATAAAATATCATGCAGATGATACTGTGACAATAATTGTATCAATAATATGAGATACTATGCAATAACTACTATGACAATAATTGAATAAAACTGAGTGACTTCTTAAGTAAGCATCAATAATCAGAGATAATGTACAATACCGTGTACTACTATGCAACTACGCGTATTACTGTGCTTTTATCATCGGGTATTTTAATAGTTAACGGTAAAAAATTTGCCGTTATTTTTATAAAAAGGTTATTTATGTCACTTTATATATCCAACAGTAATTCTGTTATGGGGTCCACCAATGATTGTGTCGTCGTACGAATATTCCTCGACAAAAAGAATATTCTCCGACCAAACGAATATTTTATAACTACTTGCTTACTTTTTAAAATTTGCACATATCATCCATAACTTTAACCTTTTATCAATTTAACTATTTACTGAATAGAATAATAATTATAAGAAAATTGAATAGTTTTATTTCATAAAATTCATGGTCTTACATAACCCTGAGAAAAAGACTGCTACAACTGCATCAAAGTCGAAGACAACCCCGGGAGGGGGAAAATGGTCATTTTGCCACCTCAACATCATTTCAACTTAAATTGCGTCAAAAGATATCCCACAAGAACCATAACTTCAATTCTGAGTGAAAACTGCACAAGATAGCTCAACGGATAGACTGTGAAGACTTGGAGATCTAGTCATAGACCCATCTTCCCTGCTTCGGATAATATCTAATCACATGTCATTGTGTAGCTCTCTTTAACAGCTTTTTGGAAAGGTATAACACGCCTCCATCGGATGCCCGGATTGAAAGTTATGAAGGTTCGAGCTAGCGGACAGCGCGTTGCCTGAGTGCACGTACTTCGAGACAATGGGACCCACAAAGCCTGGGGCAGCCCGGGTAGTTGCAGGTAGACCTGTGGATGCCGCGGGTTGACCTGTGGCCATCTTGTCTATAAATAGACCCCTCCATCAGCTCATTTGAAAAAAAAAAGAGAGAGAGAAAACTCTTTCCATTTCAGTCTTTAACCTCTTCTAGAGTGCTCCAAACTTTGTGATTCTTCTTTCTAAACACTTGTAAGTATGTGTTCTACAACATACTGAAATTTAAGTAGTGGAAACTGAGTTTTCAATCTCCAAAAGTGATCTGAAGTCTTCTTGGCAGCTCACTGTAAGATTTTTCATATTTTTAAGCTTCCTACTGCTTTAATATATATATATATATATATATATCGAGATTCTCACCGATTAGTTATGCCCGGATCGTTGATATTGTGAGTTGACATTGTGAAAAGAGTATATATTTGATAAAATTTTGAAAATTTCGTAATTATTTGTTGTAAATAAGAAAATTTTTAATCAAGATAGACATATCACCCAAAAAGTAAAGAAGTCAAGAATTTGGCCACAAATTGTATCTACATGCTCATTATTTACAAATCGAGACTCGCAAGAAAAAATGAATTTGTTAAGGAAACAACTAAAGCCAACATCCACATTCACTCAACAATAAAATTGACCTAGGCCAGTTAGCTACATTTATTAAATTCGAAACAATCCCAGTGCCAATGACCTTCAAAATTTCTTTAAGCACATTTAAAAGAACTCCTCTATACCTATATGTTGTTGATTCCCTTCATTTAATTTGCAATTTTAGATGAAACAAGGATTAATTAGTAAAACTAATTTATGCACAATCAATCATACAAATGTGTCCACTGAATACCAGTCGCTGATACATTAACAGGTAAAAGCATTGTGTAGTAAGGAAATAGCATAATGATACCCACTTGCTTAAAAGGTTTATGTGAACAAAATTGGTTTGGAGCTCCTTTGCTTGATTAGAGAAAAAATAAAATAAGAACTTCAAAAATAATGGACCCAACCGCCAAAAAAGGTAAATTTGGTCAAACATATAGTTATCTAACAAAATACAACTGATTTTGAATTTCCAACTAACCTTAATAAATCATCTAGGCCGTCAAAAGTTTGGGATAAATCCCACCGTCCATGGACACAGCTAGAATATATATATATTGTAGCAACAAATTCAAAACAAAACTCTACAAATAATTATATACTTTACCTTTTTACAACACCATAGTTGGGCAATGCAAAACTCATATTACAAAATGTATTAGAAAACAACCCAATTAACACCATTGACTGGAGCTTCTCATATTACAATTCTCTTATGATTCCGTTTATGAGTTCATCAACCACGTGTCCCTCCACATCATTTATAATGTCATCTGTTTCAACATATGCAAACATCACCTCATTCCACCCAAAGTCCCACATATAGTTAATATTTGGATCTGTAATTTTGATGTCTCTCTCGAGCATTTTGAGTAGGTTTTTGGCATCATCACATTCATCATGCTCATACAACTATTTGACCAAATCATCTAAAGACCTTACCTTTGTGTAACTGATGGATATCTTCAAGATGAGTTCTTAATTGATGCAGTGATAGCCAAGATATCAATACCTCAAGTCTCTTCTCCCTATCTACACCATATAGATTACTTAAAATTGGGCCCACCTTAACTATAAACTGAGGAATCTCTTTGAAAAAATCCACAATACTATGAAACCAAGAAAATACACCCAAAATTAAAACAACAAATTATCAGAAAGTAACATAAAAATAAAAAAACAGTTGTTAGAACATTACTTCAGCTTTGCAATTCTCAAATATCTGGCATAAGGTAAACCCATTTGTATCTCAACAAATTCGTTACATGCTCATTATTTACATAAAACATTAATTTGACGGCACTGATATGAATATAGTCTCTTATCGCCACCACTATTGAGAAAATTTAGATAAGATCTAATCCTACCCTATGAGAAAACAAACAACTAGAAGCATGAAAACAACATGTAGATACAAAACCATGCTCTCACATCTCAACTGAAATCCAAATTCAAAACTAAGAAATGTTTTTCTCCAAATTCAATCCCAAAGCATGAATACATGCTCCCAGAAGCAACCCAAGTAGATATAAAAGAAGAAATCACAACACATCTAGACATATCAAAGCTCTAGTTTACTTTCAATAATTTAGCCAAAAACAAAACAAATGAAAATACTTGATACAGTTACTTTAGCAAACCCATAAACAACAAAGTTAGCAAATTAGTTTACGGAAAATACGATATTTACTGCTCCATACAAACCTGCAAACCTTTTATAAAAAAGAGAACTTGGACATTCTAGAAATTACATTAATCGTGTCAAATAAATAAACAAAGCTCTAAATGCCTGATCAACCATAATAAACAGCATCCAAATGTACCCCAAAAAATGATTTTACAGCAATCTATTTTCCAATTATCTACCAAAAAATATTACCACTTTTAATAAACTATGTTCTTAGAAATACATATAACAACATTTTCCTTGTAGATCTGTCAAGCTCTACCATGTCTTCGGTACATAAACCTTCGAAAAGAAAGGCTAACCATCGGCAACGTCCACGGCCAACAAATATTATTTGTAACAAAAATCTGTTATTTATAAGAGAAAGCAAAATGTTAGTAGTATCGCAAGAAAGAAACAATTAACACGTGATTACTTGAATACGATTTAAGAATTATAAAATACACATAACCGTGTTAACTTTTCTCCATCGTCGACTTCTTGTTAAATGAACACATTTCCATTTTTTTGAAGGGTTAGATTTACCCCAACTTTCAACGGTCGAGATCTTTTAATAGGTTGAGAGCGGGAAATTAAATTATTCAAAAACACTTGTGTTTTGTATAGATAGATGGTATTTACCGTTCACTATTTATGTGAAAAAAATATGTGAAAATATTACTTTTTTATATAAAATTAGTAAAGCTAACTGATTTTTTTTTTTGAAGGGTTAGATTTATCCCAACTTTGGATGGTCCGAATCTTTTAATAGGCTGAGAGCAGGAAATTAATCTTTTCAAAAACACTTGTGTTTTGTATAGATAGAACTTATAACAGCTACAGCTCTTAAACTCACATGAGGATCGTTCCCCTTTTCCCATTGGTGTTAGTTTTCACCATCAACAACCTAAATAAAATAATGTAGAACATAAAATTGGTCTTGTAACACTATGATAATTTTGAAACCCAAAGCAAGAATGTCTATGCAAATATAATTGCATGTTTAAATTATAAATATTTGGCATGGGAACTAATAAATAAACATCAAAAGATGGGATGCATGAGGCATCACTCTCTCCAGAACCACAGACATCACATCATATATGCCTCCCAGTGTCTTGATAAAAAAATCAAAATAACAAATATAAGAGTTTACCTCAAGTTTAATAAATTATAATTATATCATTCATCTGTCTTACTCCCTCATCTTTAGAACACCATTTCCTCCTAGTAAATACACATAAATGTAATAGTCCCATGTGCCTGCTTATCAATAATATAGAACCTGTTCAATTATTCCCTCAATTTGAATAGAACCATTTACATTATGTATGGTATTTTGGTTGGTAAATATCTCATTTTGAATGAACTGTTTAGAAATGTAAGACACTACTAAAATACACCAATTTGTTCTTCGGGGGTCATCTTTAGATTTTCATTTAAAGACATGTAAATGGTTCCATTTAAACCGTAGCAAATAAGTTTGTAGTATAAGGCGGGGATAGTTGAGAATACCATTTCTTGAGAATGAGACAAAAAACATTATGCTCTAAATTTCTATCAATATACAGGATTTTAGTATCCCATAAAATATATACTCCAAGGCACCACTACAAATTTAAAAAAAATAGTAGTAATAAATAAATACACTGAAGAATAGCTTATATCACCCATAGTAAAATAACACCTGAGATTTATAATAAATAATAATAATCTGAAAATGAAATTGAACCTCTAAATTAAAACCAATAACAGTAGCATCGGCAACCCACCAAATCTCAAAGAGCAAAAACCCAACAAAGTGATAGGATATCCACTACTTCTATCTGAAAACAAAGTGTTCTGTCCATACAAAATTCGTATAATATAAAGTTGATTATTCAATTAATAAGAGAGTTCAAAAAAAATTAATTTGCCACTATACCCAACAGATCGCAGAAATACCCATTACCAAGAACCCAAAGATCCATGAGAAAAAGTTTCAATTCCAAAATAGATCAGCAATATAATGTCCTTAAAACTAAAAACATAAATTTTCAATTAGATTCTAGCAAGTAATCCACAACCTCACAACAAACCATCACTTCAAAAAACAAAATCAAACAAAAAGTAACCCAAAAAAATCATATTGAATTAACAACCACAAATGCACATTAAAATCAAATTTTCCCATACCAAAATAACCCAAAAAAGATTAAGCGTGACTGAACCCATATGACAACCCATAGACACAACCAAAAAGCACAACAAAACAAAACCTAATCTTTAGAAGATGGTCACAATCACAAATAATCAGAAACTCACACAACAAAAAGAGCTTAAATCTATGTAGACACTGTATCTATTATATAAATGCAGTTTAAGAAAGAAACATAGTAAGTCACATAAATCAAATAAAGTATTAGACCTTTGAAATTTTGAAGTACCTTTTTAGTTCACAAATTGCGTAATCGCATAATTAGAATCCAAATAAATCATAGTAGAAACTTCAGTGAAATAAGATAAATGATTGTAGATGCATGCCAAATTCCTTTTTCTTCTTCAGGTCATGTTCCTCTTTTATTATATTATGGAGGTCTTAGGAGAGGATTTAGTGTATGCTTAGTCATACTCATATTAGGCTTTCTATCCATTATTAAAATTTGTGGATTTATGATTGTGATTTGCATATGTATTCCAACTCTTGAGAGGAAGATGCACAATTCTTCTTCTCTTCTTCTGTTTCATATTTATTATTAAGTATACAAAGTCATACACAAACACCAACTCTAGCTCAAATTCTTCCTAAGCCAACATTGTTCTGTTTTTATTAGTTGTGGCCTTCAGTTTTATCAAATCAATATACTCCACATCCAAAACGTACGCCTACCTGTCCCTTATTTTATTTGCAAGTCTACCTATTTTCATATCAAGGAATTATGTAATCAAAAGTTGCCATAAAACTTAATTGAAGAGGCAGTATCCAAAGTCCAACACTGAAGTGTCTGATGTATTTTTGTTTCATTTATTTCACGAAGTTTGTTGAATAGTTGATTGTGCCATGAAAATTTAGGAAAGTAGCTGCTACATTTTAGTCTAGTTAATCTGAAGTTTTTTTTTTGGTAAATTAGGTGAGTGGAAGTGGGTTGGCTAAAGTGTGTGCTATATAATGCATTTTATGTTGTTAGGTACGTGTTGTAAGTAGGATTCAGGTTCTGAGGTATAGAAATGTTTACTTTTTTTCTATAGACAATTTATGCAAACTTTGCTTGATTATCTTGTTTATCACTTTACCATTTGTATACATACAATAAATAATAAGATATTAATTAACTTTATTAGCGTGAGGCAGTTTGAGTCATGAGTCAATTATAACTGAGGCAATGAGCCATGAGTATAGCAAAAATCACAACAGAAAACAAACTCTAAAAATATGGCCATAATGTATATACACATACAAAGATATATGAATGAGCAACAACCTAAGGTTTTATGGCTTCTTAAACAATCTGAAGTGAAAAATCTACTGGTGGACCGGGTTGCAATATAGCCTTCTTGAACAAATCCTGACAATTGAAAAAAAATTTAACCTGATTATGCAATTGTTTATAAACAAATTAAAAGAAGTAATAGTATACAAAATTACACTTCCAAAATGCCCAATTAACCCTTAACTAAGATTAAGATTTGGAAACTGAAGTAACCAAACACAATCACCAGAAAAGAAAACGAAAAAGAAGAAGCAAAAATTGCTAGTCCCAAAACCCAAAACACAGATCTTCCAAAGATATGTAAATGGTTCCAATCAAACCGTAGCAAATAAGTTTGTACTATAAGGCAGAGGTAGTCGAGAATACCATTTCTTGAGAATGAGACAAAAAACATAATGCTCTAAATTTCTATCAACATACAGGATTTTGGTATCCCATAAAATATATACGCCAAGGCACCACTACAAATTACAAATAAAATAGTAGTAATAAATAAATACACTAAAGAATAGCTTATATCACCCACGGTAAAATAACACCTGAGATTTATAATAAATAATAATAATCTAAAAATGAAATTGAATTTCTAAATTAAAACCAATAATAGTAGCATCGGCAACCCACCAAATCTCAAAGAGAAAAACCCAATCACTAACGCTTAAGTGGTAGGATATCCAGTAATTCTATCTGAAAACAAAGTGTTATGTCCATACGAAATTCGTAAAGCTGATAAAGCTGATTATTCAATTAATAAGAGAGTTCAAAAAATAAATTTGCCACTATACCCAACAGAGCAGAAATACCTATTACCAAGAACCCAAAGATCCATGAGGAAAAGTTTCAATTCCAAAATAGATCAGTAATATAAAGTCCTTAAAACTAAAAACACAAATTTTCAATTAGATTCAAGCAAGTAATCCACAACCTTACAATAAACCATCACTTCAAAAAACAAAATCAAACAAAAAGTTGTAGAATGGAAATAATTTTCATATACTCCATATGGAATTTGTGAGGTTATAACAGATATAAGAGAGTTTACCTCAAGTTTAATAAATTATAATTATATCATTCATTTGTCTTACTCCCTCATCTTTAGAACTCCATTTCCTCCTAGTAAATACATATACATGTAATAATCCTTTGTGCCTGCTTATCAATAATATAGAGTGTAAGACCCCATCTTTTTAATGAATAAAATCAAATTTCCTCTATTTATTATTTTGAATAATAAAGTGTTAATTTGATATAATACTTTGGCTATGGGTGAAATGTGCAAATTTTTGCAAAATAAGCAAGTGGTTATAAAGTATTCATTTTGTCGGGGAATATTCGTTTGGTCATGGAATATTCTTTCTGTCGGGAATATTAAATGCGACGGTAGCGGTCATTTATGGGCCCCATAACGGATAAATCGCTCGATGAAGAAAATGACAAGTTTGAGTTTTTATAAATAACGGCGTAATGGTTACTGAGTTAACAATCGTTGGAATACCCAATGGTTAAAATATAGTAATACTGCGTGGTTGACAAGAAGCACCCAGATTGCATGATTTTTTGAAATTATTGATTCTTACGTAAGAAGGCACTACTCAATAATTGTTACAATAATTACTGTTCAATATTTTATTTTATTGATTCAATAATTGCTGCGTTGATATTTTATATTATTGTTGTTCAATAATTATCACTGTACAGTATCTCCATTATCAGATCAATAATTCATATTATTTGAATAATATTATTAGATAACATTATTGGCAATGTCTAAGGAAGTTCTGTCTAGGAAAGGGGTTTGGTCACCTAATTGCGCGCCAATAAGGAGAAATCCTTATCGGAAAGCCCCCTCTTTCCTAGGAACGACCTGGTTATCATAATTGTGCTTTTGTAATATTATTTGTGAATAATTAGTTATTGATTTATATGATAAGAAAATATTTATTTATGTGGATATAAATGATGGATATATTTATTTTATGTGGATATAAATGAAGGAATAAATGCCGAGGTATTTTATCAGTATTTTGTCAGAATAGAGGTGTTAAAAATTGTCCGTATGTGGATTTCGGGTATTTTATGATTGGAATTTGGAAAAACTTTCTTCTACAAAGTTGTAGAGAATTAAATTTACTATGGAAAGCACATGAGATTCGAATTTTTCTGATAAAAGGGCTATTTATTATGAATTATTGAAGTTTCAGAGATTTAATGTTTTTATTAAAATTAAGGGTGGAACCCACTTTTGATTTTTAAAATATGTGGGCTGCTAAAAATTTTTTAGAATTGGCATGCTAGCTTAATCAACAAAGGATGCGTAGAATTGATTTTAGAAATAAAATTATTTTATTATTTTAGTCTCCTTTAGCGTTCTAGCATTTTCCTATAAATAGGGTGCTTAGTTAGAATTGAAAATCACACCAGAAACAAGTTTTCTTTCTCTATATATTATCGAGCGTATTTTGTGAGTATTTAGATACTTTGAGAGTTGTTATTCAGTGCAAGTTCCTTCGGCTTTACACCCGATATTCTGATCAAAAATACTGTTATTATGAGGTAAGGGATGTTATTTTCTTCATAATGATGTTATTCTTTCAATATAATTATACCGAAATATTGGTATGGATTCTATTGTGGAATTTCTACCTTTTTATGTCGGGGGCACTATTCACGTATACGGCACTATTCACGAATACGGCACTATTCACCAAAAAATGAAATTTTTTCCTGTTTGTCCAAGATGTCTATTATGGTTACTATCTTTGATTATATCCATGTTTTGATCTTTATTTTTGAATTCTTCTTCACAATTGGTTATTATGGAGTATTATTGAACTTGGATAAACTGTAATACGAATCCCTAATATTTGTTCTTTTATCTCACTGGATTCGTTTTCTTTAAGATATTTTTCATCATCCTCAGTCCTAAAAGATGAATGATTACCTAATGAATATCTTTGGCCTGAAGTGCAAAGATGAATGATTACCTAATGAATATCTTTGGCCCGTAGTACAAAGATGAATAGGTGTTGAGATGAACATGACCAACTGGTGATACAAATGAATATCTTTGGCCTGTAGTGCAAAGATGAATATTTGATTCAAGATGTATATTGATTGATGTTACAAGGATAAAATATTGATAATGGACTTTTAAATCTTAGAAGATAGTAGAATTCTTTCTCTACTTGACTCTTCTAATGGATTAATGTTTCCGCTGTAGTTGTTGATCTAAAACTTGTTATCTATTATATTTTATTAGATTTTTCCCTGTTGAAGACTAATGATAATTTGTTGTATATTATCTTAGTCATAATATTCTTTACTGGGCTAGTTGAGCTCACCCTTTTCCTTTTTGTTCCATTGTTCTTCTCAGGATGAGAGAATTTAGCATGAACTAGCCGGGGTATGGAGTGATGATTCAAGATAGTTGTTTTAGTAGTCCTCACTATTTTATAAAATAGTGTATCAATAATTGTAATGAGGACTCCTTTTGAGTTTGTATACTGTCTATTAGACAATATTTGTATTCAAACTCACAGTATATGTGTTGTCATATTTTGCAGGATAATTATATTACTGAAGTTGTATTTGTTTCTGTACCATGTATTTGGCGACTCAGAATGGGTGATGTATACCTATTTTGGGGGCGTCACAGTTGGTATCAGATCTTAGGGATATTATCCCTGGCTGAGGTGTGAGACAAGAACTAGGAGGGGAGAGACAGGGAATTCCTTCGCTAGTATGACCTGACTAAGTTTATTTGGTATTTATTTGGTCGGTCAGAGTATAAGGATAATATGTGACATGTCAATTAACCCTTATTTTGTGGCAGTATTTGGTTAAAATCCATTACATTTTCCATAACTCGAATATTCATTTCATATATTCGATGATATTCGATGATACTCTCTTGATATTTGCGCTTCATCCAATATCTACTCATGGAAATATTCTTCTGAGAAATTATTTTTGAATTTTCGAGAAATACGTAATGATAGAATGACAAGGTAAGATAGATTATGTAATCAAAATCGAGTTATGGAAAATGTAATATTTCGCTTGCGGACTTAATTTATAAACGTTTAGGAAGGCGAAGTAGTAAGGAATAAGTAATAATGGTATAATACTTAGGTATTATACAAAAGTAATGAAAACGAGTATAATACGAAGTATTATACAAGTTTGTATGAAGGATGAAATATCGTATATAAATTTTATATGAATTAAAATACGAAAATGATATATAAACTATATGTATATATATTAAGTAATGTTAAAGGACTTGGAAGATTGGTTAACAATTGGTACAAGTCCAAGTGAATAAAATGTTAAGGCCCAATTATTAATTAATAAACAAGTTAGTGTTTATTAATTCAAAGCCCAAGGATTTATTTATTCCAAGCCCAAGCTAGAATCCATGAGTTGTAATGACCCATGGGGCAAACCATATTAATATGGTTATCATGGTGACCAAGTTAATGTGGTGACCAAGTTAGAAGTAATGACCAAGACTTAGGAGTAATGGCCAAGCAAAAGATAGGTTTTGTGCCTTGCAAGTAATGAATAGTAAGGAGGTGCATAAGGAGGTGGGATTGTTTTAAAGTCCAAATTGCCCTAACTTTGGAAAATCTATATATAGAGGAGGCTTACAAGCCATTTGTTAGTTGTTCAAATAATCCAAACATCTCAAAGTGCTTAATTGTTAGAGAGATTAAGTTACAAATAAGTTACTTCCATAAGTAAGAAGAAGAAGAAGAAGCTACTTACCAAGACTTCAAAAGTAAGACTTCTTCTCTAAATTATCTTCTATCTCTATTCATGATAGATTGATAAGAAAAGATGGATTAAGGAACATGAATGTTAAGAAGTAAGAAGAATGTGTAAGTAATGAACTTAAGCCACATAAGTTGGTAATAAGTCATTTAAGCTAGCATAAGTTATAAACTTATGTGAAAGTATTATGAACTTATAATGAGTTTATTAAGAGAAGTGATATGGATGTAAAAGGACTTGTATAATCATATATATCATGTATACATAAGTAAAGTTATATGTTAAGAACATATAAAGAGTGGTGATTAAGAAACTTTAATTGTCATAAGCCATGAACAATAAAATCTTAAGTAGTTTATAATTTGACAAGTTATAAGCTCATGAAGAATAAGTCTAAAATCCAAAAAATGAATATAAGTTGTTGTAATAAGTATGTTGAGATGTTCACATGATGAATGGAATTTATTTGTAATATTGAACAAATCATAAGAATGAAGATTTGCTTTAAAATTACACGATTGGATTTATAATCGTCGAATTCGTAAAATTCTCGGAATAGAAGTCAAATTTTGTGTTTGAACTCGGAACCATTGTTTTCCGATGGAGACAAGTCATATTTGGCATTTAAGAGTTGCGGACTCGAAAATGACCGGATTCCGACTTAGAACGAAGAAACGAGCGTTGAACGTTCACGAACGTTTATCGTTTTCGTTAAAAATGAACCAATAGGTGAATTTTTAGCAAACAAAGTCAAATAGATAAAATTCTTGCATGAACGCGTAGATTACGTAATTTGTGAACTGTAGGCTTTTGAATGAGCCAATTTGGACTTAAAATGAAGAAGTTATGCGTCCGGGAAGTTCACAAAAAAATTAAAGGATCAATTTTTTCAGGTGCACGAGTTGGCGCCCATGGCGCCAACCCTAAACCAATTAGTCACGCCATGTAGCATAACGATGTCTCGAAAGACATCGCAGCAAGAGCCTGCCAAGACCACGGCTCACTAAGTAAGGACTCATGGCAGTAAGGCGCCAAGTCTGGGTCAATGCCACTATTAAACGCGCGCCGCAGTGCGAGATGTAAGTATAAAGACGGCGCCGCAGCTCTAGCCTCAGAACAAGAATAGTAATTAATGTTTTAATTACAAAGAAAAGAAAGTTAATTGATTTAAAAGTAAACACAACCTAAGGAATGTAATGTAACATTGTTTAAACTTTGTTAAACTTTAAGGATGTTATATAAAGGTTGAGATAACCTAGTCAAAATATAAATGCAAGGATAATGATAAACTGGAACAGATAATAACTGAATCTAATACACAATTAGATTGAGATGAAGGGTAAGATATAGTCATATACATACTTGATTATATGTGACCTAATGTAAGGCATTATGTGATCATGTATTGTAGAGACTTGAAAGACTTGAACATAAAGTAACTATACCGTAGTAGACGCTAAAGGCAAGTATTCTAACTCTTGTCTCAGTTCAATCTGAACAAGTTTTTGAAGTTCATGTTTTCTTTCGCATGAATTGAGGTATGTTGAAGTTAAAGCCAATTCCTTTGGCTAGACTTGATATATTGCGTGGATATTGATAATCTATTCATCTATTATCAAATGTTGTTATCTATTGTCAACTACTAGATATGGTTTTCAAAAGAAGACTGAAATGTTAAACAAATGTTTTGTCGGTAAAACGACAGGCACGTGAGGTTGCCAAATGATTAAACGTGCATACGTTTAATGGATGTAGTGTTGATCAACATAGAGTACAATATGCTAATCACCTAGAAGTGCTCGTAAGTAATATCGGGCTTACGAACTTATTTCCAGGTTGTCCTTTTTTCCAATAAAGAATGAATACTCGAGGTCTTTGACCGGAGTGAATGTTTTACTAAATATTGTTATAATTGTAAAACATTTCGAAAGAAAGATGAAGTGCTATTTTGTATTATCAATAGTACTTCATAACTATTTTTCAGTTATTGAAGATATATGATTCGTATGTGTCAAGCATGTTGTTATTGAATTTTTATACTTGCTGAGCTAGTTATGCTCACTCTTGCTTGAACCATATGAATGCGGCTAAGACTGAACGTCCCGAAGGATCGAAAAAGGATAAAGGAAAAGCTAAGGCAGATTGTTAAGTTATCTTGTAATAGTATAGGTCTATTGTTGTAATGTAATTGATATTATGACAAAGAACCTTTGTAATGGGAATAGAACCTGGGAAATTTAAATATTACTTTAAATATATAGAAGTTATGTTCGTTCTTTGAGACTTTTCAATTAAATGAATGTATGAATGTTTGTACAGTATAGCACCATCTGTCGGGTTGGAAGATACCCGGATTTGGGGGCGCTACAGTATCAATAATTATAATGAGGACTCCTTTTGAGTTTGTATACTGTCTATTAGACAATATTTGTATTCAAACTCACAGTATATGTGTTATCGTATTTTGCACGACAATTGTATTACTGAAGTTGTATTTGTTTTTGTACCATGTATTTGGCGACTCGGAATGGGTGATGTATACCTATTTTGGGGCGTCACATAGAACCTGTTCAATTTTTCCCTCAATTTAAATAGAACCATTTACATTGTGTATGGTATTTTGGTTGGCAAATATCTCATTTTGAATGAACTGTTTAGAAATTGAAGGCACTACTAAAATACACCATTTCTTGAGAGAAGAATGGACTCGAATGAATGATAGAGTGAAACAAAGATCCTAAAATGTAAATGTGCAGGTTTCAGAGTTCAATTTTACATAAATATGTTCAAATAAAGAACAACATTATTGTGTAAAATTTGATGGAACTGACAAACAAAAATCACGAAACCATCTCAAATTGAATCTTCCTATAATTGACCCATTTTATCAATTTTATGCTTCTTAGGGCCACATTGATTACAAATGTATACCCCTTCACAGTTCATACATGTCCTACAAAGTATATATTCAGGGCCTCAACTTAATAACTGAGGCAATGAGCCATGAGTCAATTATAGCAAAAATCACAACAGAAAATAAACTCTAAAAATATGGTCCTAATGTATATACACATACAAAGATATATGAATGAGCAACAACCTAAGGTTTTATGGCTTCTTGAACAATATGAAGTGCAAAATCTACCAGTGGACCGAGTTGCAATATAGCCTTCCTGAACAAATCCTGACAATTGAAAAACAATTTAACCTGATTATGCAATTGTTTATAAACAAATCAAAAGAAGTAATAGTATACAAAATTACACTTCCAAAATGCCCAATTTACCCTTAACCAAGATTAAGATTTGGAAACTGAAGCAACCAAACACATGGACGGTGGGATTTATCTCAAACTTTGGACGGTCTAGATGATTTATTAGGATGAGCGGGAAATTCAAAATCAGTTAGACGGCCCAACATATGTGTTCCTCTCCATTCCATTCTAAATCATATAAGCTTGTAATCTTTTTCCATTTCTCAAACTGTTGGTTAACTCTGCACATAAAGGATCTTGACATTCCACTCTTACTATACATATTCATTAATGCATTTACTGTGAACAAATCTTTGCAAAAGTCAAACTTTATAGCAATTTAATGAACTTGATATCCAACTGACTTGGGACTTCTTAGTTCACTCAGAACTTTTCAAGTCCAACTGACTTGGAACTTCTTACTTCACTTGATAGTCGAGTTCTTGAATGGTGCTACTCAGTTGCCGTTAAGCTTGTGTTCAAAAGAACGAAGTAGCTGGGAAAGCTTTTTTTTCAGATAGTAAAGTTGAACCTTGAGTGTTGTTTAGCGTTTTCGTTGTTTACTTGCTTGCTCCTTGCATCTGCTTTAGTTTTGCATATAAGGTGCCTTTGTAAATGTATCCGTTTGATAGCATCCGTTGAAGCATTTAATTGTATTTGACATTTCTGAGCTCTGATGGTGACTTTCTGCAAATCTTCTAATTTATCATCTGGCCCACTGACACTGCAGACTACTATATCACCTTTCACCTAAAAAGGTGTTTTCAGCTGACATGTAGTACTTTCCTTAGCTTCTTCAATACGTTTCTTCATTCTATACTAAGGATGAGTGTTGTGTCATTGGGATTCCCGATAGTCTCAACATCTATAATTCATTCCACATTTGTTAACTTTTATTCTTAAACAAATGGACAAGGCTCGATGTTTCTGATGCAGACAGATGATGCTCTACGATCATGATCGTGGTGTCTTTCCACCTTTGTGCTTGATCTCATACTTATGGAAGAGAACATTACGATTTCTCTTAAGCACTGGAAGACTATGATCTTTGTTTGCTTCATTTTCAGATTCTACGCTTCTGAGAGCACACTACGATTTTTGAGTTGGCTCAGCAGGCATTTGGACCACTCTACGATTTAGAGAGAGGCCTTCAAAAGTAGACACACTGTGAATTTTGAACCTCTATGATTCTGCCTCGACTTCTGCAATCTTTTGAGCAGCTCGGTAGACTATGATTCTGTTGAAGCCTATCTATTACAACTCAAGAGATAGATCAACCTAACAGCTTTGATCTTTTCTTCTATACATTCATTACAGAATGATGAACATTAAAGCTCAGATCAACCTAAAAAATTTGATCTACCACTAAGTCCTTGTACATGTATTCCTTAAAGGACTTTACATATAAGCATGAATATTTACTTTCAACATCAAATTTAAATATGCAATTTCCCAACAAGAAGGACTGTGTGTAAGAATGTCATCACGATAGGCATTTTGTTAGAGTTTGTTCACCATCATTGGACATACTTGATGTTGGCATTTGTCAGTGGAAGAGGGTGAAGTGCTTTCCGCTATGTCACTTGTATGTTCAAGAAAGTGTACTGAGAAGTATTGCAATCGTAGTATACTTATACTCTACGATTGGAATGTTGATAGTGGGGAATCTCAGATTGAGATGGTGAGACTTGATGATCAGTCTTAGAATTTTAGGACTCTACGACTAGGAGTAAGAATTCATTTGATACATCAGCCACAGAGTTTTGGGACTCTATTACCGGGAGAGGACTTGTTTGGATAATCCAGAGTTTCATTTCAGGAATCATTGAAGCTTTTCAAAATTCCTGAGGACCAATAGGTTGATAGTTCATTATGATCTTTATATCCTTATCATTCTTGCCTTTGCATCAAGTTTAGATGTCTTCAGTTTTTAAGAGATTTGAAGGATTTAGCTTCAATGTGTTCCTCCTTAGTTTTGGCATTGCTAGACTTTAGAATACTGTTGCTCCCATAGTTGATATCTCCGTCTTGGAAGTAGATGGACTGGCTTCTGCATATAGATCCTTACAAGGTCACCTTTGTACTTCTCCTTCTAGCTGGAATCTTCTGAACTGATCTGGTATTTTTATGATTAAATTAGTTTCATTGGATTCGTAGAGTACTTTCGAACTGGTCACTCCACGATTTGCTGATCAGTCACTACGAATGTAGGTTCTATCATTCATACTTCCAGGATGTTCCCTTCGGAATGATATGCTTTGCATGGATACAACCAGTAAAACTCTTTTGTCTTGTTATGAAATAGTCATTGCAGCATCCACCTCTGATGGGTTGGCAAGTCTGGACTCTTCGATTGGTGGTGACTCTTCGATCGAGATGAGTGAAGACTACTTTGATTTAAGACTGCGTTTTTCCTTTTAATGCAGCTGACCTTGCAGCTGGTTGAATCCTTGTGATCAAAGTTATCTGCTTTAGTGTTCCTTATGTGATCATATAGACCAAGTACATGTAGGTTAGGTAAATTTCTATTTTTGGTACCCCATATTGTTTGGGTCCTGATGGATTAGTTTTCTTGAAATCTCAATTCCTCATATGCTTGAATTTACATAACATTAGCATCAAAAATCATATTTATGCATATATCAGATTTAGATATGATATTTATAATGCATGATGATGAGTGTGTGAATGATTAAGTATTTTGATAGGACATTCTTTTTCTTTGACTGTTTCACTCTTTGTTTGGTTGTGTTCAGAGATCTTGAATGTTCTTAGAGTAGGAATCAACGCTATTGCTTATTTGCATCTGGTTAATTCATGGAGATGATCAGTTTCTAAGAATCTTCAAGATACTCCTCTAGCGTTAATCATACTCTATATTTTATCAAGAACACAGAACATTGGTTTTGTATAAATATGCATACATACCAATTCTTTATCAAGAGTTAATCCACTTAAGCTTAGTTGGATTTAAATTAACTTACGACACACTCCATACTTCTTTCAAGATGTTATCTTCAACCTGAACTTTGGGTGGAGAGAGAGTTTGTTGACAATTAAGTTTCCAACCTTAATGTACTCTCTCTCTCTCTCTTCCCCTTTTCAGAAAGAGTATGGTCTCTTGAAAGAATATTGTAGTAGTACATAAGGTGATGCAACATAATATTCATGTATGTGTTAATGAAGAACCATACCTTTACACTGTCAGTTTCTTGACAGTCATTTGTCTTGCGAATGATGTTGGGCATTGATGTGAAAATCTTTAAATTCATTGCTGACAACTTGTTGCTCCATTTGATCTTAGATCAATCAGGCATCGTCTTAAAGTTGATAACATAAGAAAGTCTTGGCAGCTTTAGTTCTTTGATAATCTTGAGTCTCAAGGATCAGATCCAACTGATTAGCCATGTACATGTTGAACAAATTTTCTTTCTTCTCTTGGATAGACATTTCTCTGCATGTATAGGCCTTTCGTCTTTTTCAGAACAGTGGATGACAAACTCTTTGTTTTTGATGCCCTTCTTGACTTTCCATCACTAGTCTGCAGACTGCTGATTTTCTTTGGACATGGATTGGTCTTGTTGTTGCATTCATTTGGAACATGGACCAATCTGAGCAGCTTCAGGTGAATGTGCACATTTACCTGTATGCATAATTTCTAATGCGTGAGCTCATCAGTAATTACAAACGGCTTACTACTAAACTAAGTTTAGAACATGGTTTGTGCCTAGGATCAGGCTCAAAGCGTTAGCTTTTAGAATATAATAACAGAACATGCTCTGATACCAATTGTTAGTTCCCAAAGGGCACACAATAGATCTAGAAGGGGGGTTGAATAGATCCTTTTTTATTTCAAAAATCTTTTCCATTTTAGTTTACATTGCTGAGTAAATAGCAAATGACAAACTTAACAATTATTTCAAACATAGCGGAATAAGTTAAGGTTCCCCTTCATAGATGTTATGTTAACCATTTTTCTAGAGTTAGTTTAGATGTAAGTAGTTATCATATTTACAGTAGTTATAGCAGTTATAGATTCATAATGTAAATGCTAGAATATAAAAGACACAAGGGATTTTAAGTGGGTTAGAGACTCAAGCTCCTAATCCACTCTTCTTCTTCAACAAGCAAGGATTCCACTAAGAAAGTCTTTACATCACTGAATCACTAAGATTCTTTCAAGGCCAGCAGCCTTGGAACTCTAGTTTACTAAGAACTCTTTAAGTCCAACAGACTTGGAACTTCAGTTCACTAAGAACTCTTCAAGGCCTGCAGCCTTGGAACTCAGTTTAGTCCCTTGGACAAGGACCCTTCGGGCCCTGGCTTGTTGGTGGTGGTGGTGGTGGTTCTGAGCTGCCAAGATGACTTTAAGCTTGTTCATCCTTGATACTTAGCAGCTTGTTGTGATCCTCATTGGATTCTGCATCGAGACTGGATCACCATTGGACAGACTGCTAAGTTGTTCATGAAGCTCGATCTCTTTGAGTACTTAGCAGTTTTCAACTACTTCCTTGGTGCAGCTGATCTTTTGGTTGGTCCTTTTTTGATCTCAGCTTGCACTTCTTCACTACATGAGGTTTGCTAAGTCTTTGCATCTTTAGTATATTTAGTTTGGCACTTAGCATCCCCTAAACCTTGGTTGGCTTGTGTACAAATTTGGTTTTGTATCTGTTTTTCTTTAGCTCTTGGTGGTTCATGGTGATTCGTAGACTGGCTCTTTGAATCTTCTCTCTGATCTGCCAATCTCTTGAATGATATTATCTTGGCCTTCTTGGCTCTCAACTTGGCTGACATTCTTAATGGCATTCTAATTGTTGTTAAGTGAAGCCTTTTTCTATTAAAGCTCTTCTCTTATCTTGCTTCACTTCTACTTTCGTAGTCTCACTGCCACTGAGACATATTTTGTTTTGCTCTGTAGAACTCATAGAGTCAACAACCTTACTATTACCAACCTTTCTCCTTTTAAGCTTCTGCTATTAAATAACCTTTTATAAGCTTCCCATTGGATTATAGCCGTTGAGAGCTATTTGAATTGATTCGCAGATCTCGAGTTATTTGGTACAGATGTGACATGACAACCCCCCTTTTCACTTTTCTGACACTGTAGTCTACTATTTCGCAATTTAACTAGGCACACTTAGAAGGGGGGGTTGAATAAGTGTGGGAGCAATCTATGACCAATTTTTAATTCTTAGATCAAGCTATTAAATTCAAGCTACTATATTTAATAATTCAGTTTGTTGAATTAATATAGTCTATTGAAATGACTAAATATCATGTTGAATTTATAATTTAAATAAAATACTTGGTGTTAAAGAATTATCTTAATATAATGCAAATATTCAAATTTGAATTATTAAGATTAAATAACTTATGTGAATAAATAAAGTAAAGCAAGTATTAAAATCAACACCAAGATTTTTTACGTGGTTCAGCTATTACCCTCTATAATAATAGCCTAGTCCATGTCCAATACCAACTAGTATTGGAGACTCACTTTATTTATATCTTTATAAATAAACACCAATTACAAAACAGATTCTTACAAAAATTAATCAACAATTAATTCCTCTTGAGCAATCTTGCTCCTAGTGCACCTATGCACTCTTCAAGCACCTTTGTTTCCTTGAACCTATTTTTAAACATTTTTTCTAATCTACTAGGATTAACACCTTTAGACTACACTTAGTCTAAAACAGAAAATTCAATACAAATATAGAGGTCTATGATCAACACAAGAATAATCAATTTAACAATTAAAGGCTCAACTATATGCAATGATCAATTAGCACAAAAAGATAAACAATTAATTTCTTACCAAATACCAGCTCAAAGATATCAGAAATAAATTGCTTAGCTGCTCAATGGTTTGCACCAATAGAATAAAATTGCTCGATATATAATCAGTAATTAGTGCAAATATATTTTCGTGAGTTGTATTTTCCAAACATGAGTATACTATTTTTATAGCCCATAATATTTTACAGTTAATAAGAGATGTTCTGTTTTTGTTCAAATAACCAAACGACATGATAATATCTCCGAACTAACTCACAACGGTAAAGAACCCACACAACTGATATTTATCCAAACTCAATTCTGTTAGTGTCATTCTTGTTGGGATAATTTCAAAAATACATTTTAAGAGATAACTCATTACAAAATGACTTTGACTTTATCTCTCTATGTTAAAGTAGTATGCAACAACTAAAGTTATGCATAAAAAGTTGCGTGTCCTTTATCTTTCCAATAACGTATTAGAGTCCCAAGACTTATAATCATTATTCTTGTAAACCGTGCACACATATCACAATGCTACCATCCTTTCTAGCTTCTAGGCATATATATCTCCACGTGTAGCAAGAATCAGTATATAACCCAAGTACACATGCAAATCATATATCAAGTAATATATACATGTAACATATTCCATTCTATAAAATAATGCATTTAAAACTCTTTGTACTTGATAACATATTTTTAAAGTATTTAGGAAAAACCTTTTTCAAAACTTTTAAATCATTTTTCATTTTAAGACATATAATAAAATGCAAATGATATTTCCTAGAGCCTTTAAATGAAAAATCAATTATTATGCAATTGACCTTACATTTGGTTTTCCTAGAAAAAAAAAACACTTCAATCCAATAAATGTTCCTTATCATCAGATACCTGAAATGTCATAAAACAATTTAGCATACGAATAATTCATCATCAAAACTTAAGGATAAAATATGACTAGGTCAACATTCTCCCCCTTTTTGATGATGACAACCAAAAACCTTTTAATTCCCATTAACTCCCCCTATGTTCATGCATACAATATAATTAGCTCCCCCTAAATTCATGCATCACTTATCATTTCAGGAATCTCATAATAACTAACTGAAATTCAAAATTCAAATTCGATTTCAGTAAACTGAAATTTTAAAACAACCCCTATTATCTGGCATGTACCTGCAATCATGTTAGTGCAACATATATTAAATATCAAACTGCTAACATAAATTTTTTTAAAATTTAAACAATAAGTCTGTGAAACCACATCCAAACAATTCAAAAGTCTTAAAATTTCTCCCCCTTTATCATCAAACAAAAAGGGAAAGAGCAACTAATCGAGGTATACCACTGCTGCACGCTGTTCATCTCTCTTGGTGAAATAAGGACGATGATTTGCACGGTGAACTTTCTCAGCAATGCTCAGATCAATAGCAAAGTGGGGAGGCTGGAGAATAATAGTTGCAGGTGGTAGAGGTATGTCAAGAAATTCACCTTGATATTCGGTTAACCAATTGCAATGCACCCACTCCGTAACAGTGGAATGCTTACGCTGCAAATGTAGTTTAGATCCCACATCGTTGAACCGCATAGCCATGAAATCAGCTAACTCTCCTACCTGATTACTAACGAACTTAATCTCTTGACTCAACTGACAAGAATTTCGATTAAGTCTTCTTTGCATTACCTCAGCCAACGCAATAGTTTGTATTTCAAAACCGGCTTGTAAATCTATAAACTCAGCTTCAATGTTGTGATAAAGTTTATTGATTTCAGGCGCTCCTAAAGGCAACTTACCTTTTTCTAACAGAGACATACGGTTGTGAAGAGCAGACATTTCAATTTGCATTTTCTCTTGATTACTAAGAATAACTTTCAACATATCCACAATTTTAGGAGAAGATTGTGTGGGGGGATGAACAGGGGAAGATAGAATTGAAATTGGAGGAATAGAATTATCAGAATGGACATGAACAAACTGAATATCAATCAAATTAATACGAGACTGTTTGAGAGTATGAACATTGAAAGAATCATTAACTAAAATAGAAAATTCATTTTCAAAAGAAATTTTAAAATGATTGAAGAAAGTAGTGAGAGTAGCACTGTAAAGCAGACAAGTTTTTAATTTTCTCAAACAGCTCATCATTTGATGAAGCATCAGTTGAGACAAATTGAAAGAAACACCTTTTAAAAGCATAGTAACAACAATCAAATCTTGATAAGTAAAATCAGCCCCTCCACCTAAACGGGGCAAAAGATTAAATAGAATCAAATGATGAAGAACACAGGAAATAGGAGAGACATCTACGATTTTTGGAGTAAAAACATCAGTTAACAAAGGGTTATCCATAACACTGTGTAGTTGTTCCAAAGGGGTGAATGGGGAATGGACAGCCCCTTTCGTGTATATGGACAATCACCAATGAATGGGATGTTTAAAATACTATCGAAATCCATAACAGTAAAATACAAAGACTTTCCTTTAACAAAAGAGGTCTAAAACTCCCCCATGGCATTCAAGATTAGTATAAAACTGTTGCACAAGTCTAACTGAAGGTGGAAAAAGCATGGAAGACATACCACAAGATTCAAACAGATTTTTCAAAGGAGACTCTTGATAACAAATTTGGTCCACAGATTTTTCATAAACAAATTGTTTCAGAAAAACGACAGTTCTAAACCGTACCTCATAAGCATTACTTCTAAAGAAGTTTTCAGGAAGGTCGGAGGAGAGGTTAGGGTTTACCGAAACTAGTGGAGGTGTGAACTCAGCCTTACAAGATGGAATGGTTGACTGTCTTCGCTGAGAGGGTCCAGATGATTTTGGAAGGGAGGGACTGAAAGTGGACTCGTCAGAAGACGAAGAGTCTAAATACTCCGTTTTATCATACATGACCTTCTTCAGTTTGCATTGCTTTCGTGAAGGTCCGACAGTGGATTGGGGAAGAATCGGCGTTTGATCATCATCAGAATCGAACAATGATCGTTTATGAGTTCGAGTTCTCATGGTGATTGAAGTTTGCAGATGAAGAACACGATGAGAAAAATAAAAGGAGAGAGAATCATAAGAAATTATGAAATGTAAGTAGAATAAAGAGGGAAGGATAAATAAAAAAAATAGATGCATGTACGTTACTTCAAACATGTTTACGTCTCTCGAGATAACCTTTTCTGTCCTGTCTTTTCGCTTTTAAAAAATATTATGAGAGACACCTAGAATCTTGCATCCATGATTTAAGCAGCCGAAAATTGAAACTCATAATGAGATGAGAGAGATATAAAATCAGATGCATGTATGTAGTACATCCCTACACGCCTACGTCTCCCAAGAGACTCAGCCGACTTGTCTTTTCGAACTTCAAAAACTCATTATGGCAAATATGTAGAATACCGTGTCCACGATTTAAGGACATTTAATGAGCAGCCGAAAACTCACAATATCGAATATCCCAGATTTTATCAGTTATTAAGGTAAGCATGCATAATAGGATAACATAACGATAATGCAAACATTTAAGCGATACACATCCCAAGTTCTCTTCGCAGCATGCAAAATCTATCTTCACTTAATGGTTTTGTAAAAATATATGCGATTTGATTTTTAGTAGGAATAAAAATTCATTTAATAAAACCTTTTGACACATTATCACGTAAAAAATGATGTCTCACTTCAATGTGTTTTGTACGTGAGTGTAACACAGGATTTTTAGATATATCTATAGCACTAGAATTATCACAATATATAGGCACACATTCACATAATATGTCAAAATCACATAGAGTTTGTCTCATCCATAAAATTTGAGAACAACAACTTCCTTCAGCTAGGTATTCACCCTCAGTAGTTGAAAGAGCCATTGAGGTTTGCTTTTTATTATGCCATGACACGAGACTATGTCCCAAAAAAGTACAAGCACCACTTGTACTTTTTATATCGATTTGACATCCTACATAGTCAGCATCTGAATAATCTATTAGTTCAAAGTGATTGGAAATTGGATAAAATAACCCAAAGTTAATAGTACCACTTAAATATTTCAAAATTCTTTTAACAGCATTTAAGTGTGATTCTTTGGGTTTAGCCTAAAATCTTGCACATAGACACACACTATACATTATATCGGGTCTAGAGGCAGTTAAGTATAGTAAGCATCCAATCATACCTCAAAATCTTGTTATATCAACATATATACCTTTCTCATTAGTGGTGAGCTTTATTGATGTGTTCATTGGTGTACCTTTCAAGTTAGATCTTTCAAAGCCAAATCTCTTGAGTAGTTCTTTTGTGTATTTGGTTTGATGGATATAAATTCCTTCCTTTGTTTACTTGATTTGTAATCCCATGAAGTAATTAAGCTCTCCCATTAAGCTCATGTCAAATTCTTTATGCATGCACTTGGAAAACCACTCACAAAGAAAATCATTAGTATCACCAAATATTATATCATCTACATATATTTGAACAATAATGATATCTATATTTTTATGCTTAATAAACAATGTAGAATCTATTTTTCCTCTAACAAATTCATTTGATAAGAGTTACTTACCTAACCTTTCGTACCAAGCCCTTGGAGCTTGTTTCAAGCCATAAAGAGCTTTATTTAGCTTGTACACATGATTAGTGATAAGTAAGATTTACACCTACTTATGGAGTACCAATTCATGCGAACTATGCCCATCTCAAGTACATTTTAGTCTGTTTTAGCTGTATTTTATGTTAATTTGCATTTCGCATACTTAAAACTCCTTTTGGTGAATAAGTGCAGGAATTGGCCTTATTTGGTGGTGATATCGGGCACGAGGCTAATGGATGCATGAGGCGAGGCAAAAGATAGGATGTGCATGGCTAGGATTGAGTTGAGCATGGATGGACAAGCATGGATACACATAGGACATTTCAGTAGCAGCAGCAACATTGCAGAACCAAGCTTAGGAACAGGATCGTAGACAAAGAATCGCAAAGTCGCGTGGCTCGCAAGCAAAAAGAGAGTTGGAGGCACGCTACTCGCCATGAAGTACCCAAAAAACCAGAAACTAACTACAAGTTCGCGTGACAAGAAGAAGACAAGCCTAGGGAGCCTTGGCCGAGCGAGAGATCACCAATGACATAAATCTTATTACAAGTCTGGCACCAAGCGAAATATCAAGTCGAGGAGGAGGCGGCCATGCGAGGCCCTAAGTCAGCCGACTTGTTTTATTTTATTTCCAATTTTTAAGGGTTGTAATTGATTTAAAACGATTCTTGATTGGTGTCAGGGGCATCACTTGACATTTTATTAAGTTTTTCACGTATCTTTACATCATAATTAGGGTTTACTCTCTGGGGGAGATTCCAACGTAGAAGGAGGCCACAACTCTACTTTTCTACTCCTTCTTAGGATTTTCTACCAGAGTGGATTATTATTATTAGTTTTGCTAGATTCTTATGAGGATCTGAATATTGATTTATATTCAGCAATTGGGTTTGATAGTTTTATCTTTCATCTTTCAATTGTCATTTATTAACCATGTTTAGATTTGATCCCATAATGGCTTTTGGTTCAGTCATGAACTAAACTCCATTATGGGATTCTAACAGATTTTAATATGTTGTTTGATTGCATGCTTAAATGCTGGATTGTTTTGCATGTCATATGGGATGTCTATCATGATTGTTTTGCATGTATGGATGCTTGATCACCATTCGTTTCAGTATTTATATGGAATTGACAATAAACATGCAAATATGGATTGTAATCATGATAGTATACGTATAGAGGGCTGTGTTATATGGCTTATGTATTTTGTGAACCAGATAGACATATACTATTTCACCGTATAAGTTAGAATAAGGGCTTGAACTTAAAATCAATATAGTTGCAATTTCACATAGATATATAGTGATTTTGGTTATATTGATGATTACATAGAGTCTATCATCTGTGGATGTTGTGTAAGTAGGTCTTAGTGCATTAAAAAATGGCTAATACTCTTTTAGTGCTCTTAGCTACTTTCTTGTGATATGTGAGCAAGTCATGCATGATAGTGGCAATTGAATAAAGTATTAAATGAAGTTAGGATCCCATTAGTTCCAATATCATTTATTCTATCGTTATTATTATTTTAGTTGAATTTATAATTCGAGAACAAAGCAAGTTTAATCATTAGTTTGAGCATATAAATATAGTGAATTAATTAATGAATAGTAGTTTAAGTTAAACAACTTTCTATGTGGGATCGATACTTTACTTGCTATGTATTACTTATTAACGCATGTATGCTTGCATGAGTTAGAGCTCTTTTGTTAAGACTAAAAAAGAGGCAACAATTAGGATAATTTTCGTGCTCGAATCCAAGAGGTTGTTTGACATGTACTTCTTCATTGATGTATCCATTAAGGAACGCGCTTTTTACATCCATTTGATGAAGCTTAAACTTTTTGTAGCAAGAAAAAGCTAACAGAATTCGAATTGATTCCCGCCTTGCTACTGGTGCATAAGTTTCTTTATAGTCGATCCCCTCCTGTTGGTTGTATCCTTGAGCTACCAACCTTGCTTTTTTACGAATGATTGTCCCGTGCTCATCAAGCTTCTTCTTGAAGACCCATTTAGTACCAATGATGGAAACATCTTTTGGAGGAGACATAAGTTCCCATACTTGGCATCTCTCAAATTGTTGAAGTTCTTCTTGCATTGCCAATAGCCAGTTCTCATCAAGTATAGCATCCATTGCATTCTTTGGCTCAACCTGTGATAAAAATGCAGAGGATGCATAGTGATTTTGTAAACCTCTTCGTGTGGTTATACCTTTATTGATATATCCAATGATATTTTCTGGAGGATGATTCTTGATGTATCTAGCTGTTCTTGGCATTTGGATATTATGCATAACTTCCTCTTGATCATTAGACTCATCTTCATCATCCTACAAATCTTCAGGTTCATGTTCATGCTGGTCATTCATTTCAGTTTGCTAAATTTGTTCATTCGGTCTCCTGGTTTGTTCATTTCGGTTTGCTGAAATGTTGACTATCTCCAAATTTCCTGCATCATCTTCACTTTCTTTTGGAAGATCATTGTTAGTCTCATTGAAAGTGATATGAACAGATTCTTCTACACATGACTTTTTAATATTGAAAATGCGATATGCCTTACTTTTTTGAGAATAACCAATAAATATTCCTTCATATGACTTAGCATCAAATTTTCCCAAATTGTCACTTATATTTAAAATGAAGCATTTAGAACCAAATATTTTGAAATAACTTATGTTGGGAATTTTATTATTTAAAAGCTCATATGGTGTTTTCAAAATAATAGGACAAATGAGTACTCTATTTAAAACATAACAAGATGTACTTACTGCTTCGGCCCAAAATTTCTTTGGAAGCTTACTTTCTTGTAATAGAGTTATAGCTGTCTCTTGTAGAGTCCTATTCTTCCTTTCCACCACCCCGTTTTTTGAGGAGTCCTTGATGCTGAGAATTCATGGCTAATACCTCTTTGATCACAAAAGGTTATAAAATCTTTTTGAAATTCAGTGTCATGGTCACTTCTAATTCTAATGAGTTTGTAACTATATTTTGTTTCAAGTTTTCTTATTAATCTTTCAGACTCTTTAAATGTTTCATCCTTAGTTCTCAAGAATAAAACCCATGTGTATCTAGAAAAATCATCAACTATTACAAATGCATAAAATTTACCATTAATACTAGAATGTCTTTCTAGTCCAAATAAATCAAGATGAAGTAATTGCAAGGGAGAGGAGGTTGATACCATATTCTTTGTCGTAAAAGAAGTTCTTACTTGTTTTCCCAGTTGACAAGGAATGCATATTCCTTTCTTTTCAAACCTTATTTTTGGCAATCCTCTTACAAGATTTCTTACGGATAACTTTTTGATTAGATCCATATGAACATGTCCCATCCTCTTATGCCATAGATAAGCCTCATCTTGTACTGAAGAAAGACATAGTTCTTCATCCTGTTGCTCAAAATCAATAGTATATATATTTCCTTCTCTTTGTGCAACTAGAGTAGTATTGATAGTACCATGAAATATTGTGTATTTATCTTTTCAAAATTTACTTGATGACCATTATCCATTAATTGACTTATGCTTATTAAATTAAATTCAAGATCGTTAACAAGGTGAACATTATTGATACTTACATTGCCATTTCTAATTTTACCTTTTCCGATTATTTCGCATGTTATATTATCTCCAAACGTGACCGTTCCATTCTTTTTCTTGATGTCTAGTTCCACGAATTTTGATTTATCACCTGTCATGTGACGAGAACATCCGCTATCAAGAATCCATTTTTGAGATGGAACTCTTGCCTTTAAACATACCTGTCAAGATAAGATAATTCATCCTTTTGGTACCCATATCTTTTTGGGTCCATTTATGTTAGCAGCAATTAAATCACTCTTTTTAATCCATACCTTTTTAACCTTATTTCGTTTAAAACAATTTATATCTAAATGACCTTTAATACCACAATGTTTACAAGTTGTGAAAGGAGAGCAATAATTTAAACTAAAGCGTGATTTTGATTTTAACATTTTCATATTACTCTTTTTATGCATAGAATTAAAACCAATTCCTTGTCTTTCAAAACTAGGTCTTTGTTTACCTAATATAACATTTAGATTTTCTTCACCTTGAACAAATTTAGCAAGAGATGATTTTAGTGAGTCTATTTCTTTTTGAAGTTCATTATTAGGAAACGTTTTAACATGAGATTTATCACTAAATGCATCAATACACACATCTCTCATTTTTAGCTCATTAGTCAATTTTTGGACTTCATTATTTAAGAATTTTACCTTATTGAAAAGTATTTTATTATAATTGTCTAAATAATCAATTTTTGCAATCAAAACCTTTTCTTCTTTATATATAGATTTCTTTTCAATATCTTTCTTTTCATCTATGAGTGAATCTACTTCATCCATTAGTGTACTAACTAATCCTTTTAAGCTTGCATCTTTTCTCTTAATTTCTTATTTTCTTGTTCTAAAGAGTTTAGTTCATTAAGAGATACCTGATTAGATTCACCTTCAATTCTCATGAAACATACTTGTGCTATTTAATCTTTAGCATCGATCTCTACTTCGGATTCTTCATCACTCCAAGTAATAAAGGCTTTATTCTTCTTGTTGTCTTTGAAGTTTGTCTTCCCTTTATTCTTTAATTGAAAACAGTCTTTCTTGAAGTGACCAGGACATCCACATGCGAAGCATGTCTCTTCAGTTTGCTTTCCTTTGAATTTATTGAATTGAAAGTGTTTCTTCTCTTGTTCTTCCTTTGTAGTAACCCCTTGAGTTTCCTTGACATCATTGCTATTTCTTCATCAGAGTTAACATCAAGTTCCTCCTCATTATCTACAATAAGAGCTAAGACCTTTCTTCGAGGAGTTTCCTCCTCATCATCATATCTCTTTAACTGATGTTCATATTCTTCGAATTCACCAAACAAAGTTAAAGTATCCATGGATGAAATAGTAACAGAATCTTGAAGAGTAGTGATTTTAGAAGCAAACCTTTTGGGCATAGCCCGAAGCAACTTACGGTTGATCTCACTTTGAGGAATAGTCTTGTCCAGCAATTTCAAGGAGTTTAAAAGGACTAGAAATCTTGCTTGAGCTAGCTTGCTGGTTTCATCTTTTTCGAGCTTGAACATTTCGTAATCATGCATAAGCATGCTTAGCTTGACTTCTCGTACTTTTGAAGTACCTTCATGACTTACCACTAAAGTATCCCACGTCTCTTTGGCAGTGTTGCATGAAGAGACTTTATCTATCTAGGATTGTACCATGCCGCTGAGAAATGTGTTCATAGCCTTTGAATCATATGAGACCATGTAGATTTCGGTTGAATCCATTTCAAGCAGAATCTTTGGTGTCCGTCATCTCTTCGTGGAACAACTGGTTCGTTCTCCACAACCCACCATTCCCAATGATCTCTTTTAAGATAGATCCTCATTCGGAATTTCCAGAAGTTGTAATTTTCTGTTCCAAACAATAAAGGAGTGTTAGGTTTCGGCACAGAAACGCACAGCAGAAATTAAAATTTTAAAGCAATTTCCGAAACCCTAAAAACAGGATCCATGCGAAAAATAATTAATTCAGTGGTTTAGATATTATACCGATTATTGAATTTTCTCGAACGCCCAATCTCCAACGCAATTCCTCACGGTACTTACGCCTCTACTAGATCCATATTTAACGCACGCAAATCGTCGAACGATTCTCAAGAATAAAAGGAGTCATGATTAGCCACCAAAGGAACAAGATTTTCTAACTTTTCTCTAGTCTCTCTCTAAGAGCTGCTAGGGTTTGTAAGTTTTGATTGTTTTCCTAAGTGACTCGCTATATATCATATATATAGTAGTTAAAAGGTATTAATCAAAACCTAATTTTATAAAATCCAATATATATATATATATATATATATATATATATATATATATCTTAATTAAGTCTTACTTAATTAATATACATATATACAATTATCCTTTTAATTTAAATTGTGATTTAAATACTATTAATCATATTAATATATTTAAATCCTTAAAATTTAAATTAATTCCCTTTAAATTATGTTCTATGTGTGTGACCTTATAGGTTATTATTACGCTGGCAATAATTTTAAAATCATATTATAAAATTATAAATGTTGAGCGGCATCTAGTAATGCATCATCGCTACCCAAGTAATAATAAGATCGATGATTCGATGCAACCTTTTCGTGACCAATGTTTCAATGTAATTTAATCCTTTTAACCTTAATATTCTAGATTAAACTCGAGTCATGGAATGTGTCATACTCTTCATAATTTAATCGAGTTTTCTTTGATCAATGAGTAGACTATATGAAACAAATCACTATTTGAGCACTACCATGCATTTCATAGTCCTACTCAATCAAGAGGCCTATGGATATCACCCATAATATATAGGATGGTTAAATTCCATCTAGATCACTCATATTTCTCACACGATTCATGATGAACCCAATAATCACCTTTATAGTCCACCCTATTAAAGGTGACATTTGATGATATTAAAGTACATAAATTCTCGTAGTAGTAATATAGCGATTTCGTGCCTGGAGGACCATTACATCATTGTCACTATGAGAATTTCTAATGACACTTCGCATAATGCTCCATATAGAATTCTCATGGTGGGTCCGTCCAAAGACATCGTTCTCTAACATGTACCTATGCATCGACTTAATATCTCATATATTTATGACCAATGAGATTTGGTCATCAATAATCCACATACTAGTCTCAATGCATCATTGTTGTCCCATCAACAATGATACTCGACTAGGGACATTTAAGAACAATGATACTAATTGTAATTATAATCTCATGTTCAAGTCACATACTTGAAACTATATAATTTGTATCACTATTCTAAGGAATTTTATTATGTTAACAATTATATTACGCAGTAAATAAAACCATAATAAAATCATTTATTTATTCAATCAAATATAATATCAAAACGTTAAGCAATTATATCAAATAATTGGCCTCTAGGGCATAAACTCTAACAAAGAGGTCTATTGGTTGATTGACCTTCTTGATTGTTGTTCCCGAACTGTGTCATGTCAGAATCTTTCCCTACAAGTCACCTTTAAGACCAAGATAAGTAGAGCCAAGCTTTGATACCAAATGAAATTTAACTAGGCACACTTAGAGTGGGGGTTGAATAAGTGTGGGAGCAATCTATGACCAATTTTTAATTCTTAGATCAAGCTGTTAAATTTACGCTACTATATTTAATAATTTAGTTTGCTGAATTAATATAGTCTACTGAAATGACTAAATATCCAGCTGAATTTATAATTTAAATAAAATACTTGGTGTTAAAGAATTATCTTAATATTATGCAAATATTCAAATTTTAACTATTAAGATAATTAAATAACTTATGTGAATAAATAAAGTAAAGCAAGTATTAAAATCAACACCAAGATTTTTTACGTGGTTCAGCTATTATCCTCTATAATAATAGCTTAATCCACGTCCAATACCAACTAGTATTGGAGACTCACTTTATTTATATCTTTATAAATAAACACCAATTACAAAACAGATTCTTACAAAAATTAATCAACAATTAATTCCTCTTGAGGACTCTTGCTCCTTGTGCACCTATGCACTCTTCAAGCACATTTGCTTCCTTGAACCTGTTTATAAACCTTTTCTCTAATCCACTAGGATTAACACATTTAGACTACACTTAGTCTAAAATAGAAAATTCAATACAAATATAGAGGTCTATGATCAATGCAAGAATAATCAATTTAACAATTAAAGGCTCAACTATATGCAATGATCAATTAGCACAAAAAGATAAATAATTAATTTCTTACAAAATACCAGCTCAAAGATATCAGAAATAAATTGCTTAGCTGCTCAATGGTTTGCACCAATAGAATAAAATTGCTCGATATATAATCAGTAATTAGTGCAAATATATTTTCATGAGTTGTATTTTCCAAACATGAGTATACTATTTTTATATCCCATAATATTTTACCGTTAATAAGAGATGTTCTGTTTTTGTTCAAATAACCAAACGGCATGATAATATCTCCGAACTAACTCACAACGGTAAAGAACCCACACAACTGATATTTATCCAAACTCAATTCTGTTAGTATCATTCTTGTTGGGATAATTTCAAAAATACATTTTAAGAGATAACTCATTACAAAATGACTTTGACTTTTTCTCTCTATGTTAAAGTAGTATGCAACAACTAAAGTTATGCATAAAAAGTGGCGTGTCCTTTATCTTTCCAATAACATATTAGAGTCCCAAGACTTATAATCATTATCCTTGTAAACCGTGCACACATATCACAATGCTACCATCCTTTCTAGCTTCTAGGCATATATATCTCCACGTGTAGCAAGAATCAGTATATAACCCAAGTATACATGCAAATCATATATCAAGTAATATATACATGTAACATATTCCATTCTATAAAATAATGCATTTAAAACTCTTTGTACTTGATAACATATTTTTAAATTATTTAGGAAAAATCTTTTTCAAAACTTTTAAATCATTTTTCATTGTAAGACATATAATAAAATGCAAATGATATGTCCTAGAGCCTTTAAATAAAAAATCAATTATTATGCAATTGACCTTACATTTGGTTTTCCTAGAAAAGAAAAAACTCTTCAATCCAATAAATGTTCCTTATCATCAGATACCTGAAATGCCATAAAACAATTTAGAATACGAATAATTCATCATCAAAACTTAAGGATAAAATATGACTAGGTCAACATGTCACTTTAGTGTGTCAGGCTTGTAGTCACCTTTATTTCTTCTTTCTGATTCCTCGATCAGAACATCAGGAGTTGTCCTTCTTCATCGATGCTTTCAATACCCAACGTTTGAATGTCAGTCTTTGCATTGAGACGTTGTCAAGGCTTCAATACTCAGATGACTGAACTCTACGATTCTGATAAAGATGACTGAACTCTACGATTTCGATAATGTTCTTTGAGTTTGCAATACAGAACTTCTCTTTCTTCATTCGTGCAGTGTTTTACCACTTCTTCTTGCCTTGACTTGTATTAGGTACTGAAAACTTGTCTGAATACTCTGGTCCTCCTTAACTTCAAGACTTATCAGTTTGGTCATGCTCAACTCTCTTTTTCCTTGTGATCTCCCGTTCAAATATCATCAATGGTCTGACCCATGCTTAATCTTCTTTGTCTATTATGTATAGGTTGGTCAGTATCTCTGTTATAGACCCCATCAGTTCCTCCTTCTAATCTGGCAAACACTACGATCATAGTCACACCCAAGATTGTCATCTCTTGTGTGTCTGCTACTGCATTGCTGACTTCCTTTTGTCAATCAAGTTCTCTGAAGTCTTCTTACTATTTCTTGTGGAAGACTTCCCTCGAATGGCTTCACGTCTCAATCAGGATGCTGATTGAATTGATACTCTGATCTTCTGTTTGCTTGTAAGCCCTTTGGTGAATGCTCTCTGGCTTCCTTTAGGTAGATTGCATCTTTATAGTTATATCCAGAGGCTTCATTCTTTGGATGCTTTGCGAGTGCTCATATGTTGAGAATCATGCTAACACTACGATTCTTCCTTGACGTTGTGAGCATTGATAGGCTTTGTCGAAGACTTTGACCTGCAGACTACGATCTAGCTTTGGTTCTGCAAACACTACGACTCCTAAAGAAGATTGTATACCAAACTACGATTTCTGCTTTAACACTTGATGTCCATATCTTATTTTGCTCGACTACGATTTCTACCTCTGATATGATCAAGAGACTCCACGACTTCAAGTGTGGTTTACGATTATTGACTTAGCTTGGCAGGTGCTTGAATCAACTCTACGATTCTGAGTGAGGCCCTCCAAGGCAGACTACGATCTATAGCCACTTTCTAGATACTCTACGATTCTGCCTTGGCTTCTTCAATTCGACGACTGGCTCGACAGACTACGATTCTGCCTTGATATTCTCCAAGTTCTTTGTTTCTCCTGGCAGACTTCTAAGGTTTGTGCAGTACTCGACGATCAGGCAGACATATCTATTACATCATATAAGATCAACCTAACAAGCTTGATCTTTCTATATTTAGTCCTTGTACATCATATTCTTTTTAAGGACTTTACATAAGCTGTTTTGTTCATGTAGAATCAACCTAACATATTTGATCATTTCTGTCTAAGTCCTTGTACATATATTCTTGTTGTCTATTCAAGGACTTTACAGCTTATTTCAATGCAGACATATTTGCATATTCATTCATTAAGATCATAATCAAATCTTATATAAATAGGAATATCATTCATATGCTTATTCCTAACAAATTATAAGTGGGTTCAATAGTTGTAACCAATCACAATCATACACATTATTTTGTATATCTTTTTTGTAACCATTCTTCAATGGTAAGGTTGTAAAATGAACCAAACAATTCGGACTTGATTTGTACTCGTTCGACTAAAAGTTTGATTTGAGCTCGACACAAAATATAAATGATTCAAATATGAGCAAATTTAAAGTTCGATAAATTACTCAAATCTCTTCAAATTGTAATTTTCTATTGATACTCAATTGATATTCGCTCGAAAAGTTCAAACTGCTCGGACTCAATTCAAGATCGTACTCAGCTCGATAACTAAACAAGTCTCAATCAAACATTATTTATACTTAATAAATTTTATAAATCAAATCTAAACAATTCAATACTCGCTTAACTAAATTTATTTATACCCATATTCAATGGTGCTAATTGTTTTTTGACACACGAATTTGTGGGTCACTGCATTCAAATTGTGTAACTACCTACCCTATATATCGTGTACCAATTAATGTCATTAATGATAATATTAAATTTACACACCAAAACTGGAAACTATTTCAAAAATAAATAAAAATAATTCTATGTGGACATGAATATTTAAATTTTGTTTATTTATATTTTGACCTCTAATGATGAGTAAAAATATAAATAAATAAAATTCAAATATACTCATATCCAATTTTCATGTCCACCTAAAAGAGCTAAAAAAAAATTAAGAAGTATTTGAGAAAAGGTCATTGAATATTGATATAAAAACATGGCTATTACATTATTACTGGTTTATCTCAATTATGGAAAATGATATATTTTACAATTTTAAGTACACATTTTTTGTTATCAGTTATGTTAATAGTGTTAATTTTTTAATTAAATATGTAATTTGATGTACTAACATTATGTATTGATATAAATCATAATTGTGCTAGGTGTCTAAATTTTTTTGTCTTAAAAAATTTCTCAAATGATATGCTATTATTAGTGGGTTAGATATATTTTTTGGGATTAATTATGTTATAAAATATTATTAAAATATTTAATATCATATTATTTGTAACTCATTTTAGACTAAAATTTTGATATCACTATCAATATCAATATCAATATCCTAGTTAAGCTTATGTGGAATGAAGAAGAAACAGTAGTAGCAATTATTAGTACCAAACAAACTGTAACATATCAATAGTGTTCTAAAGTGTTCAGGAGATTAAAAAGTATTATTAAAATTGAATACAACATGATTTATTATATAATAGTCCAATATAATCTCTATATCCATTCGTATATAAGGATCGTTGGATTACTAGTGTTTATAGTAATGCTTGGACCTTCAACTATACCGCCTCATTTTTAATGAATTACATTAAACTTATTTATAATAAATTATTACTCTCTCCGTCCCAAGATAAAAGTTTTAGTTGACTTTTTACGCATATTAAAAAAGAAGATAAAATAATAAAATTATCCATATTTAAATTCTCATTTAATTGCATAATTTTCTACACATTACTAGTGATGCTCTATAAACATGGATAAAGAATAGAAATATAACAATTAATAATAAGAGTATTATAGGTAAATTATTGTAAAAATAGATTATTTAAGGTAAATAGAAATTTAACTTGGGACTACCTGAAATAATAATAAAGACTTTTATCATGAGACGGATGAAGTATTAAAGAAATAAGATTTTTAAGTACATTTAAATTTTCAAATAATGTATGACCTAACATACACATAAAAAAATAATTAAGTATTCCATTTTTTTTTTTACCTTCTAAATATAAGTATTCCATTATGTACATCGTTTTGTAAATTATATATATATTTTAATTTTTCTTTGTACTAATAGGTGAACCCACGCGAGATACGAACCAATATGAATATTATTATTGTAAATTTTATCTAAACAATATAATTGTATATTTTCGAAACATATATAATATATATTGTGAATTAATACATTCATGCACAAACCACAAAAATTATGAATGATATCAAGGGTCTACCATATACTAATATATCAAAGACATTATTAGACTCGAGTAAAGTTGGAAAACATTGTGCAGATTTATTGTTAAAATTCATAAATTACTTTTAATTGCACAACTTTTATCTAAGATTTGTAATCTCCAAAATAATTAAGTGGCCATAATTAATGGACCAACGGAGTGATTCTATGTACCAACGGAATTAACTCACTTGTATATGTATGTTAAGAAATGTTAAATATATGTAGATTTTATGGTGATAAATATGTGAATAGTGTAGAGAAAAAGATTCAATTAGATAAATTTGGAATTTGGAATGATTATATTTTTTATATGAGTAATGTTACAGATACAAACTATTCTACAAATATTTTACAAACTATTGATGTGGTATACTCCACCTCAGCATATTGATAAATAAATTATTTCAATGTAGTATTCGAATTTATTACACAATATCTTTGAGATGGAGGATGACGCCACATCGCTATTTAGAAAATATTCAGAATAATTTAATATTTCTAAAGATTATTCTTTTTATATTCGATGTATAATATTAAAATTGTGAATGTATGTATTGATAAAGTTAAAATGTACTAATTTTTAAATTTTTTTATATTTAATATGAAAAAGTGAAAGAGAAAAAAGAATTTGATATTAAAAAATGAAGTTAATAAAATAAAAAATGCAAGATCAACTCGATTGAGTCATTCAATTCAATTCTATGTATAGGAATTTATTGATGTGTATCAAAACTTATGTCATGCCGTATTCTTGTTTGGTTTTTGTAATAAAAGCTTACCTCACCAAACAGCGCCTATATTTGGCCCGAAATCAGCGAATCATTCACCTTCCTTTATTCTCCTCCTTCATATATAGCTGACCACTGAGTTCACTTTTCTAAACCCCACAGTGAGAGAAAGAGAGAAAGAGAGAAATGGGTAAATCACCAGAGGAAGAGCACCCACATAATGCTTTTGGTTTTGCTGCTAGGGATTCTTCTGGGATTCTTTCTCCCTTCAATTTCTCTCGCAGGTATATATCATTTATCACACACAGAAATGCACAGAAGACACTTCACCATTTTAATTTCATTAAAAAAAAAAACTAGAGAGGAAAAGAAACACCCAATTCTGTAATCTGTCTTATGGGAACTGTTATGTCCACAATTATTTTTTTATGTCCTTAATCAGTGGAGGGATCCATCACCCATATTCTTTGTGCAAATATTTTAAAATGCTTGTGGAAATATATTCCCATTATAGTGTTGTATGCCTTGTATAAGGTATTTGGGTGTGTTGATTAACAAGGTTCTGCAGAGTGTGGTGGACAATGAAATCTGTTTTGAAATGATTTCATGATATTATGAAATTTTAAGATTTCCCTGTAATTTTTATTTGGATGAAAGAATTAGTTTTTACAATATCAATATGGTTTATGTTTACATAGAAAAATCAAATAGAATAATAATATTATTGATGTGGCTGGTCATGTGGTCTAGTCTAATTATTTAAAAGTATTATGCTGTATTGTATTAAAGTCAAAGCGAAAATCCAATTGCAAAGGTTGTTCTTTGACCCCATGTAGCTTTCAAGACTTAACTAGATTAATGGTTTTGTCATTTATAAGACAAATCAAGAAGTATATTTTTCATCTACTCTGGTCACCTTAATTAATCAAGATATGATAATCCACAATTTGGACCTATTTAATTATAAATTTATTCTCCATGTCAAACGATTTGATAGTTGAACCTAAACTAATACACATGTTATTCAGTTCTACAGTCTTCTTTTTTTTGTTGTTTTAATAGGGACGGTTGATTTGATTAATTTTGCCAATGCATTGCTTGATTAGTATTTTCATGAAAATTGTCTTAATTTTCTGATTTTCTTTAACAATTTAATTTTCTTTCTGGCAGAGAAAATGGCGATGATGACGTGACAATCAAAATACAATACTGTGGGGTTTGCCACTCTGACCTGCACACTGCTAAAAATGAATGGGGATTTACAAATTACCCTATTGTTCCAGGGTATGACTTCTCTATAATCTCAGTTTCTATTTTTGAACATGTATTGTTTTCATAGAAGGTGGTTGTGATTTGGTATGTAATTAGTCCCATGTTTTTCTGGTTTAGATATCTTTTATGATATGTCCTGCAACAAGTTTCACTGAATCAACCCGAAAACAACATCTTTTTATATTTATGCAACATTTTCTGTAGCAAATATCGAATGCATTTCGATTTTTGTTTATGAATGCAACCTTTTCTGTAGCAAATATCAAATGCATTTCGGGGTCTATTTGGTGCAACTTTTTTTTTTTTTTTGGGGGTAGCATTTTTGATCTTTCATTTGTCTTGAAACTGCTGTTTTTATTAACTTATCAAAAAAAATAAAGATGAAAAAGTAAAGAAAAGAAAGGAAGATCGAATGCTGTAATGACAATGATGTTATATTTGCGGTCAATCTTTTTGAGCAAAAGAGTTTGCACTTGTTGGGTGTTTATTGTATTTTGGTTTGAATAATATCTGATTCTTATCCTGTTTACTCATCAATTTTTTTCCCCAGCGTAGCACCAATGAGGAATATTGGCCATTTAGATTTTTTTTCTAAATATTTTGTTGCTTGCATTTCCAGTTCTGCTTTCTATCCGTTTGTTACTTTTATCTTGATTGAATTTTTTTGCCAATTTGATCTCTAGCTAGTGATTCACTTTTTGTTGAAAGCTGGTTTATTTTGAATCCAAAATTATACTAGTTAGATGATGATATTTTGTTTTGAGTTATTTGAAACTTTCAATGTAATAACCACACTATGTTTACCTATTAAAATGAAACCATGATATTTGAGCCCCAATATCTTAAAGTGACTAATTGATTTTTTTATTACATTTATATACATGGCCTGGGTAGCATTGAAAGGTGGAAAACAAGCTCACAAGCCACTTAAAAGTTCAGTATATTTTGATTTAATTTCTTCTCCACTTGCGTCAAATTAAGGTTGAGAGCAAGAGGAGAGAATTCAAACTGATTTTTTTGTTGTTGTACAACCTGATTAAAATCATTTGACTCTTCATTTTGTATTATCTTACTTTTCTTATGTTTGGTGACTTTGCTATGATATAGTGAAAGAGTTTTTTCAACTACAATGTTTTAGGATAGGTTCTCTTGAATTAATTAGTTGACAAAGTAAACAAATAAAACATGTATTTAATTATTTTACTAATAACATGACGTTAATTTGATGTAGGACAAGGAGATGGAGGAAAGAATAAAGGAGATTAAAAGAAGATAAAAGGCTAAAAGCCACAAAGCACAAGGCTTAATTCAATATTATCAATCATTCAATACTAATAATGACTAGGGGATTACAACTGTTTATATAGAAATAGGAAAAAACCTAAAACTTGGAGGCTAAGTAAAATATTGAGTAACATAATTAAATAAGGAAATAAAATCATAGTAATTATCTTCTACCTTAAATAATTAAATGCTCTAGAATATTCTACTAATATAATTAAATATATCCTGATATTATCTACTAAATAAATTAATTACATTAAAATCATCCATAAATAATAATATATAATAATAACTCAATAATATTAATTTTTTTTTGCTTCCATCCGTATCATAATTGGTCAAAAATAAGCTGACACAACATTTTTTTTACTGATATTACTAAAATAAAATGTCAACCATCATTACATGCATTGTTTTCTGATAAATTAATTGCATAAATTGAACTAATTGGGTGTACAAGAATTGTTCTCTTATGGATATTCAACGGAGTCATCCCCACACCCATCCACCAACACATAGGATTAGGTTTGTTTACAACATTCCAGTTAACTTTCTAAAACCAGAACGAGATTCTACTTGGTGTTAAATTAAATTTCTGGTAATGAATATGTTCATTGATCATCTATTCCTGCTTATCCAGACCAGTCTTATATGTTTATAAAGTTTGACACATAACCACTCGTGTCTATGTAAGTATTAGAGCTAATGTTCTACTATCAGAGTGGACAGAAGTTTGTACCTTTAAATGTTTATGTGATTACTTAGTATTGTTTGGTTGAAGGCTTTTCCATTTGGCTCCCTTTAATTCCAAAAACAAAAGAAGAGAGACATGTATTTCTTGCAATTTAATTTTTACTACCTTATAACTTTGGGTCATATCATTTTATTTTATGATATTTTAAAAGAAAAAGCCCAATATGTTTCTATCCAGTTGTTAGGGCCTCTTCCTGAGTTATGACTAAATGACATAGTGTCCACAGTCCACTCATCAACTTGAGTTTTAGGACAGTGTAGAACATGTAGAGACAAGGCTGGTTAATTACATACTTGAGCATTTTTTTTTCTATTATACACTTTGAAAGCTTCTTTTTTACAGTTCCTCGATGCTTCACTCCTTTGAGCTACAGAAATCTCCTTTAAACTGCCTGTGGGGTGTAAGAGCATGCACTATGCTCTAATATGAGCATTGTACTTTTGAGTTATGGGATTGGCCAGCGATGTAAACGAATTGGGTTACCTGTGGGCCCGGCCCGAGAGAGTCCGGCCCGACTTGACTCGACTAAGCCCGGTTCGAGCTCGTTATGGAGCCGAACTCGAACAAAGCCCTTTAGCCCATTTAGTTAAATCAGCTGAGCTTAAACAGCGACTTAAGACTGGCTCGAGCTTGGCTCGTTTAAGCCCGACTTGTTTAACAATTTTTTAATCAAAATTTTATTATATATATATATATATAATATAATATAAAAATAAACATAATTAAAATAAAGTTCCTAGTTATATTTGTGTATGATATTAATTCCTAGATGACTTAATTTGAATTAATATATTATTTAATTACCAAAAAAAGGTGAAAATAAAAAAACTTAAATGGCTCGGGCTTAAGCTCAAGCACGACTTGGCTCGACTCAACTCGCTTAAGTCCGGCTCTAACTCGAGTTCTACTCGTTTATAAATAAGTTGAGTTGGTACATAAAGTTTTAAATTCGTTTAAAGCCTGGTCCGACTTGTCTCCTTTAACTTTTAGACGAGCTCGAGCTTGACTAGCCAAAGCTCGGCTTGGCTATGTTCGCTTACAGCTCTCGATTGGGTCATTGGGCTAGGGCATGAGAAACAAGGTTTGGCAGTTTTGTGTTTTAACATTTTTATTCTTTCTTGAAGGCTACATTTGTTTGCAATTATGTTGCATGCGATTAGACCATTTATACTTATTTAGTACCCATAAGCACTTTTTTTATCCTTGAACTAGTCTTAAGATGACAATCTCATGCACTATTTTTTAAGGTCATTTATGAGGGACTATATAATTTCAAGGTGTGATTAAAATAGTGCTCCCTTTTGAGGTATCAAATGGCTTACTGAATAAATATAGACCATGGATTGTCATTGACTAATTAATCCATGGATAACCAAGTACTTAATGATGTTAAAGTAGTATAAATAAATATAAATACTCCAAACATATACATTATTATTGCTAACAAACATAGACTTTGGGGTAATCATTAAGACTTCAAAGTGATCTTTTAAGGGATCAATTTTGAGATGTAGAAACTCCTATTCCCTGCCCAGGAGCCGTAGGAGACTGCTATATTCCTTAATTTGAGGACTTTAGCTCGTAGAACTCAACTCATCCAACTCTAAAAAGAATTATTAATCCAAGTTTCATATGCTAATCATGCTATGCCTCTGCCCCCAATGAATGATATTATATTTTACTTATACTCCTCTTGAGCGTAGGAGGGTCTTTCATAGTTGCAAATTTTATATATGTAACAATTCCCACCTAATGAATCTAGTAAGGCAAATCAATGTTTCACTTCTATACCCGCTGGTAATTTATCTATTCAAATTGATATGAATGGTTGTTATATTTTGGAGAAGTTCCTTGTGGATCTGATTTTTCCTTTTCTTTTCTCTTCTTTCATTTTTGTTTAGAGGAACCTTTACTAACTTTAAATAATACGAGTCTGACTAACAGTGTAGAAGCTTTCGAACTTGTTTTTATTAATTTATATTTTTTAATTTATTTTTTATCTTAGTTCAAATACCAATATTCCAACTAGTTTCCTGCACATTCTAGCTGACATCATTTTATCCAGTTGTAATACTGAGCCTGGAGGTTTATATTTAAGGTAAAGCTATTAGCATATATGGCATGTATTGTTAATCTTGATCATTCAAAATAATCAGTGGTAAGTTTTAGCCTAGTGACCTTGTGCTTATTCCTAAAGGCCTCTGTCAGTTCTCTCACCCCTTTGGGAGATCATTCAAAATCTCATTGTAATTGTATGAAACAAGGCCAGCAAGTCCCTTCTTAGGAAACTTTTGGCTGCTCTTGTGCAGGCATGAAATTGTCGGTGTTGTGACCAAAACTGGGAGTAATGTCCTGAAATTTAAAGTTGGAGATCGTGTTGGAGTTGGCGTCATAGTGAACTCCTGCAAGACGTGTGAGACTTGCCAACAAGATTTGGAGAATTACTGCCCCAAAATGATATTTACCTACAATTCTACGAATTATGATGGCACAAAAACATATGGTGGTTATTCCGATTTGGTTGTGGTGGACCATCGCTATGTGCTTCGTTTTCCCGATAACCTACCCTCTGATGCTGGAGCACCACTCCTATGTGCGGGAATCACCGTGTACAGCCCAATGAAATACTATGGAATGACTGACCCGGGCAAGCATTTAGGTGTGGCTGGGCTAGGGGGGCTTGGTCATGTTGCCGTGAAGTTAGGGAAGGCTTTTGGCTTGAAAGTTACTGTCATCAGTACATCTCCTAATAAGGAAGAAGAAGCCATAAACAAACTTGGTGCTGATGCTTTTCTTGTGAGCTCTGATCCTGCTAAAGTGAAGGTACTTGGTTATTTTATTTTTAAGCGATGCATGGTAAATTTTTTGTGTATAAACTGGTCAATGTTCTAAAAGGCCCCAGGCGGGAGGCGGGCGGCCGAGAGGGGCCTAGAGCCTAGGGGGCCTAGGCGGGGCTTATTTATCCAAACAAAACAATAATATAAAGCAAAACAATCTATAATAAAGATAATAAAGACATTTGCTTAAAGTTCAAACACATATCCATATTGCCAATGTCAAAGTTCAACACAAACATACAATTGTTCAAAGTTCAAACATATCTTTAACGTATTACTTTTATTCATAAACAAGATTACTATTAAATAATAAAATTTAAAATTTCAAGAATTCAATTCAATATTAAAACTTAAGAAACTAAATATAAATTTAAGAATTATACTGAATTAAACTAGATATAACAAATGTATCATCATTTATATAATTTGAAGTTAGTATAAGTTTAAAAAATTACAACTATAATAAAATTATTCATTTTAATTTGATCTTATTCACTTCTTGTTGTGATTTGATGTGCTACAACCTGCATTATGAATATGGTAAATCATTAAAAAAATAAATATATCAAGATTTAGTTTGGGTAGTTATTAAAATAAAAAAAACTCTTCGCTTAGGCCCCGCCTAATTTCCTAGAGGATTTTTTTTGCCGCCTTGGGCCTGGGCGAGGCGCCAGGGGTCCTAGCGCCTAGGCGGGGATTTTTAGAATACTGAAATTGGTCGAATTTAGTTTAATATGCGTTGTAATCTTTTAAACCAAATTCTCTTAATTTGTATATGGTTTTTGTTTCCTTCATTCGTCTGAATGACATCCTAATCCACCCTAAAATTTCATTGTTTCAATGAAAATTATCTTAACTCCATATTGTTTTATGGTCTTCACTGCAGGCTGCCTCGGGAACCATGGATTACATCATTGATACGATTGCTGCAGTTCATTCCTTGGCCCCATTGCTCGGCCTGCTGAAAATGAATGGAAAACTTGTTATGGTGGGCCTACCTGAAAAGCCTCTAGAGCTGCCCATCTTCCCCTTGGTTCTGGGTAAGATGCTTAATTATTGATTTCTTCAGTGCACACAAAAATAAGTATAAATACATTCTTGTGCTGGGGATAAATTAATGTTGCTTTTTCGTAGAATGTCCTTGTAGGATAGGCACTGCCAATCAAATTGACGCCCACTGTGTTGGACCAAATCTGTTTCATCATTTGCTTATATAAGAAAATAATTATACTTGATCAAAATATTGAGTTGAGCCGGGCAAACAATTTGCGTGTGATACTTCTCCATGAAAGTTAGACTCATTCAGTTTTGTAGCGTTATGACATTATTCTCATGATGTTTCCTTTGTTAAAAGGTTAAATTACTGGAAGTTTGCTCACCTGTAGTTGAAGTTTCTTTATAAAGCTGATTTATAAAAAGCTTGAAAAAATGGATTGAAGCCAATGTTGATGAGAAAATGAACCATTCTCACCAGAGTGATTTCTAATGGACAGAAGTTTTACCTTTCCATCCCTTCCATTTGGTTATTGGATTACCTTTCTATGTTTAATATCCTTGCAGGGCGAAAGCTTGTTGGGGGAAGTGATATCGGAGGGATAAAAGAGACACAAGAGATGCTAGACTTTTGTGCGAAGCACAACATAACTTCAGAAATTGAGCTGATCCGCATGGACTACATAAACACAGCTATGGAAAGGCTTGCGAAATCTGATGTCAGGTACCGGTTTGTAATTGATGTAGCAAACTCCTTGACTCAGTAGGTTGGGCAGGGCACTTTGTAGCTGCTGTTTCCCTTCATTTATTTGAGGCCTCTATCCTAGAAATTAGTAAATTGAGATCTTTTGATCAAACTTAGTGTTGGACATTGACGAGTATGAAGATTGAACTTTCGGAATGTTGATTTTTTGATGTTTTCTTGCTTGTTGATTAATAAGGAAATACTTGTCTGCCTTCTTTCTCAAAAGTCAAGTTTCTCCCTTCTTGCTGTATAAAAATTGTAGTCAGCTTGGTTTTTCATATTTGATGTTTGTGGGTGTTTATTTATGTGTTGTGTGTGTGTGTGTGTGTATATATATATATTATATTTGCATTCAAGGAAAATCATTTTCACGTTTACACACGTTTGGTTTGGTACGACACTCGGGAAGTGGAGCCTTCAAAAAGGAATATGATATAAACTTTTTGGTTGATAGACATGTGGATAAGTAAACTATCTTTTTGAACATATATGTAATAGGTGGATCTCTTTTATAATTTTATTTAATACCATATATTAATATATTTTATAATTGTAATTTGATAGAAAATCGTTGCAATACATAGCTGGTCTATTTCAAAAATACTCAAGTGGGGGTCATTACTTTTGCAAAAAGAGAGGTTCTTTAGTATACTAACGAGTTACGTAGGATTCATCGTGGATAAAATTGGAACGGACTTGTACTCTTTTTTATATTTTTTTTCTTAAATTTATATATATTAAATAATACAAAATTGTCTCTCAATCCTAAATTTTAGTGTGAAAGTAAGAATTGAATTATAAAAGGACCAAATTAAGAAAAGGAAAAACCAATACATATTTTATTAGCTACTAAGCATGTTGAACATTATTAGTAGAGATACTTGAACTATTGTCAAGCACATCTCCAAAACAAAGACAAAACAGGGAGCTATTGCCAATCCACTGCTATATATTGTATGGATTCCGGGCAATTCCAAATATGCAGTTTATTTGGGCCGTTTATAGAAACAAAGTTGCATTTTATATAGTAGGGAAGGTCATTTGAAATACCCTTCATATACAATGCAACTAATTTCTATAGATCATCCAAATAGACTGCCCATTTAGAATTGTCTGGAATCAAAATACATTTTGCATACTATGCATCGTTTATGTATACACCCACTCGGCCTTCTGCTGGTAACCATTGTATCCACCACCCATATTCTGGTACATTTCCACACCACTATCACCACCCCAATTGCTATAGTACTCCTCATGATTTACTCTCTCCCGTGTCCCATAATCATTAGTCCCGTATTCGCCATTCGCCATTCCACGATATCCGCCAAACCTCCCGCCAGCACAAAACTTGGAAACACTATCGCCATTATACTGCAACATGTGCCCATTAGCATCATGTATGCTAAAGTACTGACCCGAATTCGTGCTGCGCCAGCCAGGCTGCGGCTGAGCATAGGCGGCAACAGGCGGCATAACATGACTGTTGGAGTTGTGGTACGGCTGATGAGAAATGCTTGGTGCCATGTAGTGATCATTTGTGGAGTAGTAATTATTTTCGTCGTTGTTTGTTGAGTAGTACCTACCATTTTGTTGGGTAGGGTAATGTTGGTTGTAGCCCACTTTTGGGTATGAATTCTCCTCGGATTCAGCTACGTGGTACCCGTTTTGATGTGCTTTGTAGTTCTGCTGGTGGCAGCCGAATCCGGGGTATGAATCTTCGTCCGATTCAATAACCATTTTTGGTGTTGAGAGTTTTTTTTTTAGGCTAGCTTCTTGAGAGGTGTTTGATCAATTTACAAGTTTTGGTGATTTTAAATGGAAATATAGGGGGTTAATTTCGAAGGCATGTTTAGTAAGATAAGAATGCATCTATTATCTTATCATTGGAGAACTTTCGGTGGGTAAGATTCTCAGAACTTTATTCTCCAACTTATTTGTTACTATTAGAACTTGTGGGTGTTACTATTTGTTACTTTATTCTCATTATCACAACAAATTTTTTAAGATGTTTTGTACCACAAATCAATGTTTTGAGATTGGAATCGTTAATTGAATCAGAAAAATTATCTTGTATATAGGTTACACAATTATTCGAATCGTTATTAATTAGTGGTATTATAAATACATAAAAAATATATTATTAATGATTATTTAAATAAAAAAAATATTTTCTTTGATAAACTAAAATATAATAAAATTGTGTTACAATATTACTCAAAGTGTTTAATTTTAATATAAAACAAAAATCTTGGTACCAAAAAAAATAATAAAACAATAATAAAAACCGGCTCCCTAGCTAGTTTTATGAATAAGTGGTCAGCTAGTTCAATACAAATTTTAACCAAACTAATTTAGCCAAATCAAACAAGGCCGAACGTAGAACTGGTTCCTGGCTCAGTCGGTTCAATCGACTGGTCCGGTCCTATTTTTAAAACATTATCGCAAATAAGACTTGTGGTGGTTATTATTAAAAGTATCGTCATAATTTTTTAGATGAATTTGTTGTGGGTCAAGATAAAAATAATTCATGATACTAATTGGGTTATTATTAAGTGCTTGTTCTCTACCAACTTATAGATCAATTAGTGGTCTTGTAGATCAATTAGTGCTCTTAAAGTTTCATATGCATTTAAGTATATAATTATTTACAAACAACTTATTCTAAACACAATTAATGTAAGTCACAAATCCAACGATGGAGTTTAAACACATTACATCAGTTTTTAGTGCAATGACCAAACACTACACTGATAACTAAATATACGGCCCTAATCACATCTATTGTTATCAAATGATAGATAAAACAAATTAAGAAAATAATAATATATATATATATATATATATATATATATATATATATATATATATATATATATATATATATACACCACAAGCTAACATTCTGCATTAAAATAAGTTAAAGTTGCATTAAAACAACTTAAAGCCTTTTAAGACTCCACCCTTTATTTTGGTGGTTACCTTTCAATTACTTTATTTCTAACACTTCCACTTGGATGACCACTTCCTAAGAATATATCTTGTTAAAAATCTTACCAAAGAAAAATCCTCCGGAAAAAAATTGACCAAGGAAAAGAGTACAATATTCTTGTCTAACTTCTAGTACCATAGGGTTGTCTCATTAAAACCTTGCAGAGAAAAACCTACTGGGAAAAAAACTTTAGCGAAGGAAAAAGAGTACAATCAACACATATTTTTCAGAAAATTTACTCCCCCGCATGAGAACAACTGTTCATGGTAAACATATCCTTAAATCGACGCATGCCAATGTTGTGCACTATCTTCTTAAAAGTCGCAGTTGGTAATGGCTTAGTGAACAGATTAGCCAAATTATCACATGATCATATCTACTTGACATCAATATCACCATTCTTTTGGAGCTCATGTGTATAAAAGAATTTTGGTGCAATACACTTAGTTCTATCACATTTGATATAGCCTCTCCTAATTTAACTGATATAAGCGACATTATTTTCATATACTATTGTTGGACTATTTATGATTGATGATAATCCACAATTCTCGCGGATATGCTGAATTACCGATCTTAACCAAACACATTCACGACTCGCTTTGTGAATTATGATAATCTCTGCATGATTTGAGGAAGTAGCATAAATTGTTTGCTTAATAGATCTCCATGAAATAATAGTATTTCCATAAGTAAATAAATATCATGTTTGTGATCGACCTTTGTGTGGATCAAAAAGGTAACTCGCATCAGCATATCCAACTAACTGTGATTTTGATCCATTTGGATAAAATAATCCAAAATCGGTAGTCCCACGAAGATATCAAAAAATATGCTTAATTCCATTCAAATGTCTCCGAGTTTACCTTGCTAGTAAGTTAATTGCAAAATGCTATATTAGGTCGTGTGAAATTTACAAGATACATCAAAGCACCAATTGCACTAAGATATGGTACTTCAGGACCAAAAGTTTCTTTGTCACTTTCTTCTGGTCGAAACGGATCTTTCTTGACATCAAGTGACCGACCCACCATTGGAGTGCTCAAAGGATGAGTTTTATCCATGTAAAATTGCTTTTAAACTTTTTCTGTGTATGTTGATTGATGAACAAGAATTTCATTTGGAAGATGTTCAATTTGCAGGCCAAGACAAAGTTTTGTCCTACCATGATCTTTTATCTCAATTTTTTTTTAACAATTTGCTATTTTTGTTAACTTTCTGGAGTCCCTATAAGATTTAGATCAACATATACTGCAACAATAACAAATCTGGATTATGATTTCTTGATAAAAACACATCGATAAATTAGATTATTCTCAAATCCTTCTTTCAAAAAGATATTCACTGAGTCGATTATACCATATGCGTCCAGATTGCTTTAACCTATATAAGGATCTTTGTAGCTTGATAGAATATATACTTCGAGATGTAAAATTATATGCTTCAAGCATTTTATATACTTCAAGGATTTTCATGTAGATATCATTATCTAATGATCCATACAGATATGCTGTAACTACCTCCCTTAATCGCATATCCAAATTTTCTTTTGCTACCAAGCTAACTAAAAATCTGAATGTAATTGCGTCCTTTACAGGAGCATATGTTTCTTCATAATTAATATCGGGTCTCTGCGAGAAACCTTGTGCTATAAGTCGCGGTTTGTACCTTATAATTTTATTTTTCTCATTTCGTTTATGTACAAATACCCATTTGTATCCAACATGCATTACACCTTTAGGTGTTCGGATTACATGTCCAAAAACTTCACATTTACTTAGTGAATTTAATTATGCTTATTGTCTCTTTCCACATTGGCCAATCATTTCTACATTGACATTCATCAAAAATTTGTGGTTCATATTCATGATCATTACTTATGGTAATATCGAGGGCAACTTTGTATGAAATATGTTATCGACAACAATTTTATTTCTATCCAATACTTCTCATGTATGTACATAATGTATCGAGATCTTGTTATTTTTAAGTACCTGATCCTCTCCAGGGGATAATTCATCCTTTTTAGGAGATAACTCTTCAAGAATTTTATTTTCAGGAGATTTTTGTTCATAAGTTTTGGAAAAATCAATTATCTTTGTGGCCTGTTTCATGGGTATAGCCTCTTTATAGGCTGCAATTTGTTTTCCTTGTACTTTCCTCTTTCAGAGAATTTTATCTTTAACACCGATCGGTCTTTCGCGCTTCAGGTGTGGCTTTGATTCATTTGATGTTGTATTAACTGATTGTCCTACAGGGACTTCAATCCGTACTGGAGTATTAGCAGTTGGAATGTGAAATTTCACTATTTTCTTATTATCGGTGAATACATCTGGTAATTGATTTACAATTCCTTGCATATGAATAATCCTTTGAACTTCCAGTTCACATTGATTTGTATGAGGATCAAGATAGATAGCGTCGAAATATTCCAAGTAATCTCACATCGTGCTTTAGGCAACGATTTTTCTCCCCTAATTGTGGAAAAATTATTTTATTAAAATGACAATCCTCAAAACGTGCCTTAAAAACATCACCAGTTAGAGGTTCCAGATATCTAATGATAGATGGGGAATCAAAACTCGTATAAATTTCAAGTCTACGTTGAGGACCCATCTTTGTGCGTTGTGGGGGTGTAATAGGCACATATACAGCACAACCAAATGTGCGCAAGTGAAAAATATTTGGTTGTTGGCCAAGCATAAGTTGCAATGGTGAGAATTTATGATAAGTAGTTGACCTAATGCGAACTAATGATGCAACATGTAAAATAGCATGACCCCAAGCAGAAACTGGTAATTTTGATTTCATAAGCAGAGGTCGAGGAATAATTTGAAGTCTTTTGATAAGATATTCAGCAAAACCATTTTGAGTATGTGTATGGACAACATGATGTTGAACATCAATTCCAATTGACATGCAATAATCATCAAAAGCTGGAGATGTGAATTCACTAGCATTATTTAAACGAATTTTCCTAATTGGATAATCAGGAAATTGTGCTCTTAACCTAATTATTTGAGCAAGAAGTCTAGCAAATACAACATTTCTAGTAAAAAGTAAACATACATGTGACCATCTAGTTGATGCATCAATTAAAACCATAAAATACTTGAATGGACCACAAGGTGGGTGCATTGGTCCACATATATCACCTTGAATTCTTTCTAAGAAAGATGGACACTCAACAACAATCTTTAAATGTGATGGTTTGGTAATTAATTTACCTTGAGAACATGCACTACATGAATAATAAGTAGTTAAAAGAATCTTCTGGTTCTTTAAGGGATGTTCGTAGGAGTTATCAATAATTCGACGCATCATTATAGATCCTGGATGACCAAGACGATCATGCCAAAGCATGAAACCTTTGGGTCCGAACACTTATGGTGTATTGAAACATTTGTTTTAATTATTCTCATTGTAGTATATTATAACCAAAAGAGAAAATAGACAGTTTTTCTAGTATGAGCTTCTGGCCCAATACTATTGAAGTAATATAAAGAAATTTTTCACTGCCTTCGTTATTGGTTTCAATATGATAACCTATCAGGAATAAGCATGTGAATGTTATTCCTATTTACATATGATTTGATTATAATATATATGAATGAATATGCAAGTATGCTTGCATTAAGAAAAGCTGTAAAATCCTTTGATAGATAATAGAAACATATGTACAAGGACTTAGAATGAATTGATCAAATATGTTAGGTTGATCCTACATAAGCAAAATAGCTTTGTAAAGTCCTTAAAGAGAAATGATGTACAAGGACTATAAACATAGAAAGATCAAGCATGTTAGGTTGATCTTATGATGTAATAGATAGGCTTGTTTGATAGTCGTGCACTGTACCAGAAATTGTAGTTTGCCAGGAGAGTCAAGGAAACTCGAGAGCTATCAAGGCAGAATCGTAGTCTGCAAGATAGTAGTCTTGGAGTTAAGTAGATTGCCGGGAGAGAGGGAGAGGATCGCGATTAATGTCGAGGAGAACTTCCTCGTAGTAGTCTGCCGAGGAAGTCATGTTCGAAATCGTGAGAGACAACTCCGCCTTTCTGAGCCGAACGAGTATCTGCCGAAGCCAAGTCAGAGATTGTAGACTACACTCAGGATCGTGGAGTCTACTGATCATATCAAAGGCAGAGATCGTAGTCGAGCAAGATCAGATAAAGACCTCGAGCACAAAGACAAAAATTGTAGAGTGTCAAGATCTGGTCTCGGAGTCGCAGTGTCTGCATAGCCGAAGCTGAATCGTAGAGAGCAGAACTACGACCTCAATTGTTGTGCTCACAATGCCAAGGCAGAATCGTAGAGCAAATACGATTCTCAATAAATGAGCACTCCCAGAATATCCAAAGAAATGAAGTCTCTGGTTGGCACTGCAAAGATACATCCCATCTAAAGGAAATCAGAGAGCACTCAACGAATGGCATGTAAGCTAACAGAAGATCTAAGCACCAACCCAATCAGCATCAAGATTGAGTTGTGAAGCCATTCGAGATGAAGTCTTCAATAAGGAGATCAGAAGAAGACTTCAGTAACTGACGAAGAAAAGTCAGCTAGTGCAGTAGCTGTCAAGAAGATAGAAGACAACGATCTTGGAAGCAACCAGGATCGTAGTGTTTTCCAAACAAAGAAAGAACTGATGAAGTGCATACAGAGATACTAGACAGCTTCTGAAGAACAAGGCTAAAATGATTAAGCATTGGGTCAGTCCATTGATGATAAGTGAACGGGAGATCACAAGGAGAAAGCGAGCTAGACATGCCACAAATCTGAAGTGTCTTGCTATTCAGAAGGGGCCAGAACAAAGGAGTCAAGTCATCAGTATATATCTGAGAGCTGTTGAGGAAAACAGAAGTGTTGAAGCAGTGCACAAGAAAAGGAAGAGGTGTTCTATATTGAAGATCCAATCAACACTCTTCAAGATCGTAGTGTTGTCTCTACCAGTCAACAAGACACTACGATCAGGTCCATGAAGACTTGCATCAGAATCGCTGAGTTCGAATAGCTGAAGACTGAAGCATTGGAAATGGTTCAATCTGAAGGGTAATATTCGAACATCGATGCAAAAGGACAACCTCTGATCGAGAAATCAGAAGGAGGAAATAAAGTCTTCGACCTGCCTAAGACATTACAGTGACATCTCTGACGGGGTAGGTGAAACAGATGAGGCTGCGATTATCGAAAAAAGTATGACATGTCACATCTGCGATCTACCTCGGTCAACTCGAGATCTGTGAAGATATTTGAATAGCTTTCAATGGCTACTTTCCAACGGAAGGATTGGGAAAGAGTATAAATCAACAAGAGCTTCAAAGATCGAGGGTTGCTGGAGGTGTCGAGTTTGGAGTAACGGTAGACTATTTTAAACCATGTGAGATAGTGAGTCCGAAGGCTCACTCTACGATCCACCAAGAACACTCAGAGACATACAAAGAAAGAAGTAGAAGTGAGAGTTCTATAATGTAGAAGTGAGAGTTCTACTACTTGAAGAGTGTTCTGAACTGCCGAGAGAAAGAAGAGTATCAATGACATCTTGATGTCCATCATGGGAATACTCTAAGTACCATAGAGAAGAGCTCACAGTCATCTTAGCAAGTCCATCATGAGAAGGCATCAAGTATCAAGAAAGGAGATCACAAACGTCATCATGGTGGCAAGCATGAGAAAGTTTCTAAGTACCTAGAAGGAGAGCTTACAGTCATCTTAGAAACCCATCATGTGTAGCCATCACATATCAAGAGGAATGATCTTCAAGGCAGTTCATTAAGGGATCATCAGAGGAGGTTGAGTAACTGAAGAAGCTGAGCATCATGCAACACTCAACTGCACTTCAAGGATGATCACGCCAAGTCTAAATCTGAAGATGTTCGAGCATAAAGACATCTTAGCATTTCAAAGACCAACTCCAACAAACAAACAAACAACTTAACAAGAAGGGCCCTTGTCCAGAGGGAATAAATGAAGTTCCAAGCATGCTGGGCTTGAAGAGTTCCTAGGGAACTAGAGGAGTTCTAAGGCTGCTGGCCTTGAAGAGTTCTTAGTGAACTGAAGTCCCAAGGCTGCTGGCCTTGAAGGAATCTTAGTGATTGAGTCTTGCCCTTTCCTTAGTGGAAATCCTGCTAGTTAAAAGTAGAAGAGTGGATTAGGAGCTTGAGTCTCTGAACCACTTAAAACCCCTTGTGTCTTTTACTTTATTTCATTTACATTATGTCTATTAACTGCTATAACTGCTGTGTATGTTTTAACTGCTTACCATTGGACTAACTCTACGAATAATGTATGTATGATTATGAATATATCAATGAAGGGGATCTTTTACTTATTCCGCTGTGCTTGAAAAGATTCTTATGTTTGTCATATGCTAAATTATGAGCAATACAAAATAAACTAGAAAAGTATTTGAGATTAAAAAGGATCTATTCAACCCCCCCTTCTAGATCTATCAGTACTCACTGGAACTAACAATTGGTATCGAGAAAGGTTCTCATGCTATATTCAAAAGCTAATCGCTTTGAGTTTGATCCTAGGCACAAACATTGTTCTAAACTTAGTTTAGTAGTAAGTCACTTGTTATTTGCAATGAGCTCACACGTTGGAAATATTGTGTATAGATAAATGTGTATATACACCTGAAGCTGCTCAGATTGGTTCATGTTCTTGACTAACATATCAACAAGACCAATCCTTGCCTGTAGTCAATCTTGTAGTCTGAAGACCAGACGAGATAGCCCAAGAGACATCAACAACAAAGAGTCAATCATCCACCAGCTTGAAAGATGAAAAGGCCATACATGCTAAGAAATGCTTATCCAGAGAAAAAAGAAGATCTTCTCAAACATGTGTCTGGCCAACTAACAGCTGGGTGCAAACTTTGTGAACTGAAGGATGTCAAAGAACTAAAGATGCTGAGACTCTCCTATCCTGCATCTTCAAGACCACGCCTAATTGATTAAAGGCCAACAAGAGCAACAAGCTGTCAGGAGCAAATGTGAAGCTATGCACATCAATGCCTAAGCTCAGTATATTAAAGATAAATGACTGTTAAGTAACTGACAGTAAAAAGGTACGGCTCCTCACTATTATAAATGTGTACATCATGAATGCACCTCCTTATGAACTATAATAGTATTCTGTCAAGGAGTCATAATCTACCTAAAAGGTGAAGAGAGAAAAGTACCCTGAGGGTGGAAACTCAATTGTCTATAAACTTTCTCTCCATTTAAGTTTTAGGTTAAAGATGACATCTTGAAAGAAATCTGAAATGGGTCATAAGAGCATCACATGCCAAATTAATTCTATGTGACGTAATCTTTGCTGGTGGGTTAGTATATATGTACAAACCTATGTTCTAAGTGTTTGACAACACACATAGTATGATCAGTTCTATAAGAGTATCTTGATGATTTGTAGAAACTGATCACCTCAATGAATCAACTAGATACACCTAAATCATAGAGTTGATTCTCACTCTGTGAACACTTAAACCTTGTGAACATAACCCTGCAAATGATGATACCATCAAAGAAAAAGAGTGTGTTTTTAAAATGATGAATCTTGCACACACTCACCATATGCATCTAAAAATGTATTATCTAAAACTAGTTGCATGCATGAATATGACTGTTGGTGATAAATGTGATGATTATCCAAATATGAGGAACAGAGGTTTAGAAAACTAACCTAGCAAGACCCATTTAATTATGGGTACCAAAAATAGAAATGTATCTAACCTGCAGGTACTTGGTCTGTCTGACCACACTAAGGAATGCTGAAGCAGAAGACTTCAGTCAAGAAGACTCAACTAGCAGAAGGCTAAGGACTGTTCAGAAATGATTATGAGAAAATTCTTATGTCTAAGTCTGTCCTTGAAGACCCACTGAGCTAACCTGAATGAAGCTCATATGGCTGCTAATCTGTATATGGAAGCATGCCATGCAAACAAAGATGAAAAGGGTCTTATATGCTCAAATCAGGCAAAACATGCTATCTGAGAAGAATCGTCAAGGAAACTCACATCAGAGGATCATCGAGCATCATTCAAGAGGAACTCATTACGGGAGAATAACTTCACACGCACAAGACTGTCAAAGAAGACTACGTTTGTAGTGCTGTCAAATGATCATAGAGTGATCAGTCCTGAAAATATCCATGCCTACGATACAAGGAGATCTAAGTGATAATGGTGATTCCAGTCAGAAGGAGATATACAAGGCTGCCTTCAAATGAACCTAAAGAAAAGGGAATCACATCTATCTGAGAAGGTAACATCCACCATGGGGAGCAGTGATCTGTTAAGGAACAATAATACTGAGATATACTATGAAGCAGTGTACCAGCTACAGAGTCCCAAAACTTTGTGGCTGATGAACCAAATGAAGATCCATAGTCAGTAGGAACGTCTTAAAACGCACTACTGATAACCTTTTATCCACCCAACTCAAAATTGTGGAGTGCCTACGATCAAACATCTGATCGCAGTATAGAAGCAGGAGGACACCATAATTACCGCGAATGCAATTGTCTAAAGTTGGTAGAGGATCTCCCCATCAGAAAAGGTCAAATGAGATATCAGTGCAAATCACCTCTAAAGGATTTTATCTGGAAAGCGCCTCAGGGACAAACCTGACCCTTAGTTCACTCTAAGAGGTTGGCCCTTCCTGAGCTACCTTGATCCAGAAGGAATGCTTAGTAAAGTTCATCTCAAGGACCAAGTCAGTCAATGATCGTAGAGTCGAGGTTGAAGAGAACTCCAAGATCGTAGTGCAACCTCAACGATCGTAGAAGCAGACTCGACGATCGCAGTCCTACCAGAGGATACTCCAGTTCATAAGGAGCATGGAAAATGGGACAATTGCTCAGCCATTCAGATTATGAGGAGATAAGTTCGAATATATCAATGATCAAGATATGATGCATCAAGATGAGGATCAATGTCAAAACCATCCACTATAGCATCTCTCAAAATTTGATCGTTGAGTCAACAAAGGAAAACGTCGAGTCCATAGCCGCCTTACCATGCTACTCTATGAACCAAAGAGGTCAACGGTTAATCCACGTCAATTAAACGTCTACTCTTTTGAAAGAAATATCTAAATGAAAAGTTATGGGGAGTTACAGCTCATTACTGGATATCGTGCAACCAATGGTTGGTTGACACATCACTGATTATGAAGAGTTAGAAGGAACTGTCATTAAGACAAATTTAAAATCTGCAAACAGTTATCAGAAACCATCAAACCTTTCTCCCTCCCATTTTCAAACCCTAGAATCCTCATCGAAGCCAAAATCTATTAATCCTCCAGAGCCTTGCCCAAATCACAATCAACCACCTCTCATAGAATCCTCTGAATCATATATTCATATTCCTTGAACTATTCAAATGGAAGATTGGCGAGTAATCACTGGCATTCAGCTCGGAACCAAGTCGTTTAAGAAATCCGAAAAGAAGTTCAGAGACATTCTCGAACTTGTAAAGAAAGTTGGATTCTCAGAATGTTTTGAGGCAATCACTCGAGTATATGTTGACCTGGTTAAAGAGTTCTACTCAAATGCTTCCATAAACTCTGAAACCCTTTCTACTAAGGTCAAAGGTCAGTCTCTAAAGCTAAAATCTTTTGACCTCAATCAATTCTTAGGCTTTCCTGACCAAGGACTGAAGAGCCTTGATGATATCGATACGGAACAAGCAAATGAGATCATGGGGTACCAAAGAAACCCTAGTCTGAAGGACATGAAGAAGAAGGAGTTTCCAGAGGAGTTCGAGTTCTTTGCAGAGATAGTGGGCAAATATATATTATGCAAGGATACTGCACATGATACTGTACTTAATCAGCAGTTGAAGATTATGTCAGCAATAGTTCTAAAGAAACGAATTAACTTTGGAGTTATCCTGTTTGACAAAATCTCCAAATGGGTAGAAAAGGCTGAGATAAAGAAGTCTACAGATAAACCCCTGACTAAGGTTTTTCATGGAAGACTGCTTAGCATTGTGATGAAGAAGAAGCTAGGAGAGAAAATCAAGAATAATGAAGGAGAGCCCTTAAATGTTCACAAAGTAATGTCTCCACAACTATTTGTGAACTAGAAGAAGAATCCCAAGGAAAATAGGAGGCTGACTACTGGGAGCAGCAACAAGACCTCTGCAAAGAAGAGGAAGGCAAAACAAGTAGAAAGTTCTGAGTCTTGTGACTCTGAACCAGCAGAAATCACACCAGCTAGAAAGAAATCCAGAGGTGTGAAGAAAACCAAGGCCCTACCAAGAAGTCTCTCCACCAAAGACAGGGATGAAGAAGAAAAAGTTCTAACTACAGAAACCACTAAGAGGAGAAGCAACAGACTGCTTCAAAAGCCATCAAGCAAGAAAACTAAGGTGGTAAACAAACCAACCCCAGTTTCCCAAGAAAGTACATCTGACAAAGAGAAGGACGTAGAGCCAGCAGAAGCAAAAGGAACTGATGATGTCTAGGCTGAGTCCTCACAGACCAAATCCAGCAATGAAGGTGAAGCTGGATTAATGGAAGAAAATGTAGTATCTGCTGATGAAGAAGAATGCACTAGCCCTGTGGCTAACTCTCATAGCATTCACTCTAATGATGAAGAAAAGCTGCAAGCTGACCCAAGTGCATCCCCAAATGCAATTGCTCCAACAAGCCCAGTTGATGGGTCAAATACTATTGATCCTGAAGAAGAAGGACATGCCCCTGCCAATGCTGAAAGTAAAGAAAGCTTGCCTAGTGTTTTAAAGGCTTCAGAGTCTAAAGAGGAAGAAGAGTCTGACTCTCCCATAGCTGAACCTCGAAGGAGAAGGAAAAGTTACAAACTACAAGCCAAATTTGCCTCTAAAAAGAGAAGTGATCACTCCAATGCTGTCATTGAACTAAGTGATGACGAGTCTATATCAAAGGATGAAAGTACTGAAGATGGAACCAGTGGTGAAGAAGATGAATCAGAGGAAGATCTTGCTAAATTAGGTTCTAGAAATGAAATGCAGCAAGAAGGATTCACTGTTGGAAATGATTAAGATGGTTCAGGCTCCGAAAGAGAATAAATGGAAAATGATTCCAACTCTGCAAATCAGGAATCAGAGGAACCAGAACTCTATCCTGTCCTCTCTCCAACAAAGATCACCAGGAGAATAGTGGTAGAAGTCACGAATGAACCACTAGAAACACCACCAGAAAGATGGGTGAACTATGGAGATGACCAGCTCAAGGTAGTAAGGATAACTACCTTTGATATAGTTAAAAACTGGAACAACATGGAGCTAGACTACACAACCATCCTCTATAATCCTGATGATTTGCTGATGAGATGGTTCTTCCAATGGGTGCCATGGCTAAAGGCCCATACTGAAAGAGATGGAAGTTACTTTAGCTGGTGCTACTCTCACTTTCCAAGCATGGAGCTGGTGGCACAAAACTTCCCAAGGGTGAAGAGTTTTTCTATAATGATGATCACAAACCAGCCCCACTTCAAAGTCTATCGCCATGCTGGAAATCACTATATCCTCTATGATCGTTGAGTGGACTCTCAAGGAAGAAGGATCATGACCAAGGAAATGATTGTAGAGTCAGTTCACTCTACTACTGATGATGTTCAAGTTCAATACCCGAAGCCTCCATCAGCCCAAGCACTGCTATCTGACACTCCCTCATCCTCAAATAGAAATTGGTACTCAACGATTGTTCAAATTCTCAAAGCTTTCGAAAATCTGTCCAAAGATGAAAATCGTAGAGTCCAATCTAATGCCCAACTAGAGGCTGCCTAACCAGATAAGCAAATCCCTATGGAGGAGGAACTATTGAAGAACTCTGATGAGCTGATTGAGAAGATATCTCAAATCAATGAAGAGACAAAAATGGTAATGACAGCAGCAGGAGATAATTCAGTCCAGAACAGACTTCAAGCTACTATGGCTGATGTATCTCTCAAACTCAAAGAGAGAGATAACATCTATCTGAAGGTCATGAATGATCAAAAGACAGATGCACTACAAGTGAAGAAGGCCAGTGAAGAGCAGATCCAAGCCCTATCTAACAAGATTGACAACATGAAGTAGTCTTTCTTAGTGCAACTTGAGCTAGGCCAACAGGAACTCAAGTTTGAAGTTGCTAACTCCTCCTACCTGATGAAGAAGCTTATGTCCAACATAGAGCAGCTCTTCTAAATGATTAATGACAAAAAGGGGGAGAAAAAGAGGCATAGAAAGAGTTAGAGCAAGAGGCATTCAAAGAAGGGCAAGAAGAGCAGAAAGAAAGGAGAGAAGAAGTCAAAGAAGAAGATAACATAAGAAGAGGCAGAGTCATCATCCGAGGGGGAGCCAAGGAATGATGAGCCTATGTATGCCGAAGCTGAGGGGGAGCAAGAAGAAGAAGAGAAGCATACATCTGAGGGGGAGCAGGAGCGAGCATGACAAACAGATAAATAGCTGATCAACAGACATACTGGAAACATACATGGAGCCAAAAGAGGTACATCTCTAACTAGTTAGGTATGTTCTAGATCCAGGATGTAAAATGTCAGTGTATCAAAATTCCACATCATTATAAATGACATTCATGATTATCTATTTTAGAAATACAGCTGCTCACTCTATATAAGATTCATTCATAACATGCATATGAACTTATTATTTTTGTCATAATCAAATAGGGGGAGATTGTCAGGAATAAGCATGTGAATGTTATTCCTATTTACATATGATTTGATTATGATATATATGAATGAATATGCAAGTATGCTTGCATTAAGAAAAGCTGTAAAGTCCTTTGATAGATAATAGAAACATTTGTATAAGGACTTAGAATGAATTAATCAAATATGTTAGGTTGATCCTACATAAGCAAAACAACTTTGTAAAGTCCTTAAAAAGAAATGATGTACAAGGACTATAAACATAGAAAGATCAAGCATGTTCAGAATCGTAGAGACAAATTTCACCTACGAGCCAACGAGTATATCTGCAGGTTAAGTCAGAGATCATAGACTACACTCAGGATCGTGGAGTCTACTGATCATATCAAAGGCAGAGATCGTAGTTGAGCAAGATTAGATAAAGACCTCGAGCACAAAGACGAAAATCGTAGAGTGTCAAGATCTGATCTTGGAGTCGCAGTGTCTACACAGCCGAAGCTGAATTGTAGAGAGCAGAACTATGACCTCAACCGTTGTGCTCACAATGCCAAAGTAGAATCGTAGAGCAAATACAATTCTCAACAAATGAGCACTCCCAGAATATCCAAAGAAATGAAGTCTCTGGTTGGAACTGCAAAGATACATCCCATCTAAAGGAAACCAGAGAGCACTCAATGAATGGCATGCAAGCTAACAGAAGATCTAAGCACCAACCCAATCAGCATCAAGATTGAGTTGTGAAGCCATTCGAGATGAAGTCTTCAACAAGGAGATCAGAAGAAGACTTTAGTAACTGACGAAGGAAAGTCAGCTAGTGTAGTAGCTGTCAAGAAGACAGAAGACAACGATCTTGGAAACAACCAGGATCGTAGTGTTTTCCAAACAAAGAAAGAACTGATGAAGTGCATACATAGATACTGGACAGCTTCTGAAGAACAAGGCTAAAGTGATTAAGCATTGGGTCAGTCCATTGATGATGAGTGAACGGGAGATTACAAGGAGAAAGCGAGCTGGACACACCACAAATCTGAAGCACTGCACAAGAAAAGGAAGAGGTGTTCTACATTGAAGATCCAATCACACTCTTCAAGATCGTAGTGTTGTCTCTACCAGTCAACAAGACACTGCGATCAGGTCAATGAAGACTTGCATCAGAATCGCAGAGTTCGAATAGCTGAAGACTGAAGCATTGGCAACGGTTTAATTTGAAGGGTAATATTCGGACAAGTTCTTATTGAGAACATCGATGCAAAAGGACAACCTCTGATCGAGAAATTAGAAGGAGGAAATAAAGTCTTCAACCTGCCCAAGACATTACAGTGACATCTCTGACGGGGTAGGTGAAACAGTTGACTGCAGTGTCAGAAAAAGTATGACATGTCACATCTGCAGTCTACCTCAGTCAACTCGAGATCTGTGAAGATATTTGAATAGCTTTCAATGGCTACTTTCCAACGGAAGGATTGGGAAGGAGTATAAATCAGCAAGAGCTTCAAAGATCGAGGGTTGCTGGTGTTGCTGAGTTTGGAGTAACAGTGGACTATTTTAAACCATGTGAGATAGTGAGTCCGAAGGCTCACTATACGATCCACCAAGAACACTCAGAGACATACAAAGAAAGAAGTAGAAGTGAGAGTTCTACAATGTAGAAGTGGGAGTTCTACTACTTGAAGAGTGTTCTGAACTACCGAGAGAAAGAAGAGCATCAATGACATCTTGATGTCCATCATGGGAAGACTCTAAGTACCATAGAGAAGAGCTCACAGTCATCTTAGCAAGTCCATTATGAGAAGGCATCAAATATAAAGAAAGGAGATCACAAACGTCATCATGGTGGTAAGCATGAGAAAGTTTCTAAGTACCTAGCAGAAGAGCTTACAGTTATCTTAGAAACCCATCATGTGCAGCCATCACGTATCAAAAGGAATGATCTTCAAGGAAGTTCATCAAGGGATCATCAGAGGAGGTTGAGTAACTAAAGAAGCTGAACATCATGCAACATCAACTGCACTTCAAGGATGATCACGCCAAGTTGCTAAGTACAGAAGATGTTCAGAGCATAAAGACATCTTAGCAGCTCAGCACCAACTCCAACTAATAAACAAACAACTTAACAAGAAGGGCCCTTGTCCAGAGGGACTAAATGAAGTTCCAAGGCGGCTGGCCTTGAAGAGTTCTTAGTTCAACATCTATATAAATATATAATTACATAAGAAATAAAATTACTATATATATATATTATATGCTCAAATTTAGTTGTAATGAAACAATATTTACAGTGAGTTAAGAGAATTTTCTTTTCAAAATTGGGTGGAGATTCATGCTGATAACGTGTTGTGAAAAGATAGATAAAACAAATTAAGAAGAGAACAAAAAATATATACTAATAATCTCTTGTATTCAAGTGGTCATCCAATATTCTATTGATATCAAACAAAGCTCTCGGATGGGGTGTGTCTTACACCTTTTTTCACCTCACCTTATATCTCTCTATATAAAAGCCATCAAGTATGCCCGAGCACCACACATAGGATTTTCACTATTACGGGGACCTTAAATTCGGATAACCGTTTTAAGGTCCTAGATTTACAATTACAAAGGTCCTAGATTTACAATTACAAAATTTGCAAGCTAGTTGTACAACTGAAAATGGTCCATCATGGGAACCAGATCTAGATCTGCCAGCTAGATCTTAGATCACATGGCTCCTAGGCTCACATAATATAACATAAATAGCCTGCATAGCTAATATACTAAAATAGAACAGATATATTTATTCTAAATGTCGCAAAACAAAGGATCCATTAGTCAAATCCTTGTATACGCGTAGCCAAAGCTTCCAGTGTCCTCTAGATACAGATCTAGGGCATTGTAGTTGCTAAATATTTATAAAAACTAGAAAAAAAAACTAGATCTGTATAGATCTTAGCTATTCTAACTACCAGGTTCAAGTTTCACAACTTTTGAACTGGTTAAAAGTTAGATCTGGCTAAATCTAGTCAATAAAGCTCAAATATTGACTATTTACAAGAAATGAATGGTTAAAACTTCAGATCTGACGAATATTAACTGTTAAAAAAGTATATATAACGTTTATATACGTATTAGAGCAAGAGAAGAAGCCAGATCTGGTAAAATCTTATAGTTAAGCACGAGAATGGCTATCGAACGACTTTAAGCACCTCAAAACTCATTTTTCGCCGGTTAAAACTTGATATGTTGCTATATATATGTATACAAATGTTTGTATAAGAGATTTACAAAGATTGAATGGAAAAAAAGTTGACTTTCACTCTCAAATGGCATGATTTCTCTCTATTAGACCCTTCTTTCTCTCTTTTTTTCTCTTTTCTTTTCTCTTCTTTTTTAAATGAGCTGGGGGATGGGGTATATATAGACTTGACTAGCTGCGGGTCTACCCACTGCAGCCATGGGTCTACCTATGACTGAACCTAGTGGGCCTAGCCTGGTGGGTCCCGTTATCTCGAAGTATGTACACTACAACCAACGTGCAATCTACTTGAACCTTCATAACTTTCAATATGGGAATTTGATGGAGGCGTGCTATACCTTTCTGGAATTCCCTTCCGAGAAGTAGACAATGACATAGGATTTGACCTTTTCCGAATCCGGGAAGTCGGGTACATAACCAGATCTTTGAGTCTTCGCAGTCTGTCCGTTGGGCTGTCTTATGCTGTTTTCACTCGGGATTGCTGTTATGGTCATGCATGACCTTCTTCATGGTAATTTGATTAGTTTTAATGTTGGGTTGGCAAAATTACTCTTTTGCCCTTCTGGGTTGATTTACGGGCTTGATGTCTTTGGAAGTGCCGCTTTCTTGAGGTTGTGTCCGGGTTTGTGATTGTTGACTTATGCATCCTCGGGTTGTCTCTAAAGTTGATTTGATGTCCCACGGAGCTATCTCCGGGGGTCTAGTTTAATGATTTCCTAGGGTTGTCTCTGGGGGACTGCTTTGATGATTTCCCGCTGTTGTCTCCAGGGGACTGATTTGATGATTTCCCAGAGTTGTCTTCGGGGTCTGGTATTATGATTTCCCAAGGTTGTCTCTGGGGGTCTGGTTTAATGATTTCTAGGGGTTGTCTCAAGGGATTTGGTTTAATGATTTTGACTTCCAGGGGTGTCTCTAGAGGATGAAAGATAATTTTGCCCTCCTGCATAGGTAGTAACATGAATGCGAAATTTCAAGTATCTACAGATGCCCCTCTTGAACATGATAAAGATTGCTTGACATTGGAAATATGATGAATGCAAATGAAATTCCATGTATGTTATGATATGCCATGAATGTTATACGTCTCTGCGGGGTTAGCTACCACAGGTTGTATCAGCGACCATCCCTACTATCAGCTGGGAATGATTTCTACGACTGATACCACTGGACCTTTCTAAATTCAACATTGGGGTTGTCACCAACGTTTTTTGTCTTCAGATACATTTCTTGACTTTATCTTAATGGGGATAGTCCTCTTTTTTCGAGTGACCTCATTGGGGATTTTCGATGCTCATCCTAATAATAGCTTGCACTGGTTTACATCATCGGATCTTTCCCGATGCTACGTTGGGGCTGTCTCCAACGATTTGGATTTCTATCCAGTTTGATGCCGATGTTGCTTTTGGGGATAGAGCTTACAATAATTACTATCATAACATCCTCTCAATGCCTACTCGAACGGTAGTTTTCAAAGGTTACCCATCACCGAACTTTCTCGATGACTACTCGAACAATAGTTTACAAGTCTAACCATCACCGAACTTCCTCGGTGCCTACTCGAATGGTATTTTACAAAGTTGACCATCACCAAACTTCCTCGATGCCTACTCGAATAGTAGTTTGCAAAGGTCTCAATGTTACCGAACTTTCTCGATGCCTATTCGAATAGTAGTTTGCAAAGGTTGATCATCGTCGATCCTTCTCGGTGCCTAATCGAATGGTAGTTTACAAAATTGACCATCACCGAACTTCCTCGATGCCTAATCAAATGGTAGTTTGCAAAGGTCTCAACGTCACCGAACTTTCTCGATGCCTACTAGAACGGTAGTTTATAAGGATCTCAATATCACCGACCCTTGTTGGTGCCTCAGCTGGAGATTTCTTTTATAACAGATTTCATCATTGGTCCTTCCCGATGCTATGATGAAGTTGTCTCCAATGGTTTGCAATATCAGATACTCTGATCTTCGCTGAATTAGTTTTCAACAACTTTTTTCACCGAACTTTCTCGATGCTACGGTTGTCACCAAAGGTTTGCACTGTCAGAAACTCAGACTTTCATTGAAGAATTTAATGGCTTTCATCACCGGACCCTTCCCTGATGCTACGCTGGAAATGTCACTAACGATTTAAATCACCGGATCTGTGACACCCCAAAATCTGGGTACTTCATTCCCACATAATTTGGTGTTCCTTGTCCAAACATTCATTTCTAAATACCCAAATATAATAAAATTTAAACAATAAATCTCCCATTAAAGGGTTACATAACTTAATCAATAAATCTCCCAGGTTATCTAACCTTCAAAACATTCATCAATTGCGGAAAAGTAAATAATTACATCACATAATTAAACCAAGTCTGAAAATATAAATGTCAATAGATTTATAAGTCTTTAACACTTGTTCATCTTTCCTTTCCTTTTGCTAGTGGTTAGCTCATCAACCTTCTTAAATTTAGTTGCAATGGTTATATATATGCAAGAGTCAGCAAAACAAATGCTCACTTGAAAGAATACAATGACTGGCAATGAATAAACTCATTTGAATTGAATAACATATTTTAACATCGATAATCAATAACTGATACTAGAAATTATATGAGGGTCACAAGACCAAGAACTATGTCCAAGGTTATAAGTATTTCTTTCAACTTAAACCTAAATAATCATTAGACTGTAGGGACTCCCCGTATTTAGGGTGATCAACCCTTAATACCATGTATTGTGCACAAACATCTAAACGCTTCTACGTAAATAATCCCCTATAATAGGGTTGTTCATCTCAGTTTTAATATACGAGTCTGCACCAAAGTAAGTTTGGTTTGGATAAGTTTCAAGGGTAATTTAGAGTTTAACGAACAACAACTATGGATTAGTTGAATCAAAAGTTTAATGACAAAGCAAAAGTTTGATATCAACGTAATAAAAGGTAGTTATGAACCATAAATGAATAATATGATACATCAAAGTCATGCTTTCAGAATAACTTTCAAAGCATTACAATATACAACGAACTTAGCTGGAACAACAATGCTAAGCTAAGGTTATATAAGGAAACAAAATTAAGAGCTTTGCTCGATAGAATTCAAGAACTTGCGTAATGTTATAAACAAGACAGGGTAACAAACTTGCACATTTATAAACAAGGTAGGATAAGCTCAAAATAAAGATTAGGTTTAGGAAACTTGCTTAGCAATAACAACTTAACTGCTTACTAAGAGATAAAGTAAGTAAGATAGAGTAAACTCAAATAGAGATTAGGGTTCGATAACTTGCCTCGTGCATAGGTTAAACGATCACTACTCACGTTTACAACAAGTCCAACACATACTATATGTATTGACAACAATCATTAGTTATACTAATATTAACTTCATAAGTTTAGTTCCCACTTTTAGTATATCTCATTAACTTAGTTTAAGTTTTTGTTTTACTACCACAAGTCACATATTACAAGACCGAAGTCTCGAATCTTAAGTTTAAACAACATCACATCTTTTTATGAGCATCACATTTGAGCTCTTTTAGAACTTATAAAATTATCATGCCATGTAAACATATGAATGTTAATAACCTGATATAACATCTTATTACATGTCCAACACAATATCATTTTCCTTAGATTAGGTTCGATTAACACCCAAAGGACTGCACTTGCATATATGCATCCCGACGCCCTCCGATTGCCTTCGAGTGCACATTAGTCCTAAAGATGGACATTTTAACCCCTACTAACTGATAAGTGGATTTTACATACACGAATTGACATTCATTTCAAGTTTAAATTCGTAGTTATCTTCATATTTTGTGTTTGTTTTTACTCGTTTTATGATATTTTATGTGTAGGGTGGTCATGGATGCAATTGGCGAGGAAAGGCGGTCTTTTTAGAGCAAAAGTGGAAAAGAGTTGAGGAAAGAAAAACTTGAAGTCAAGATACTAGCTAACACGGGCGGTTTTATTTTATTGTCTTGTACCCCGCTTGAGCGGGGTCCCGATTCTGGAGTGTCATGTTCTGTTTCAACTTCTGTTGGTGCTCGGTTTGTGGGACTTGAATGATGTGTTTGGACTCTAATAAAAGGAGAATTCGGCCAGAAGAGAACCAGAGCTTGCTATTACATAGAAAAACAACAATCATACAACACAAAGGCATCAATTCAAGAGCGATTTCAAGGATTCAAGAGCAAAACGTTGGAGGAGTAATTTTCAGAGATTGTCACAACGGTTGTGAATCAAGGCTACGTGGAAGGGTTTTCTTTATTCTTCTTCTCTTTAGTCTTATTTGTAATTGGAAGGATGTTTTCAACAAATTATTCAGTTTTTAATTCATTCGTTATGAACTAATTTACTTATTAGACTTGTGATGGATCTTTGGGCGAAACGATGATTCTATAACTTTGATTTCCAATTAAATAAGATATTTTCAGTTTATCTAAGTTAATTTGAGCGTGAATTTATGAATTGCACGATCAACGCTTCTTTGTGGATTTGAAAGGAATCGAGAGAGGAGATTCAATCTGAACCTAGTTAATATAGCATGTGTCATGAATTTTGTCGATAGCAGAGTTATGATTATTGTTAAGGTAGAGATACGCTTGACATCACATGTAATCATATAGAGAGCTTAAACTTCAACCTTTTTTTATTGCAGTTCACATAGAGATATAGTGAGTTGGTTAATTTAGGTGTTTAATAGATTTCTATCTTAATTGTGGATTGATGTTAATATAGTATTAGTGCATCGAACGGTGGCTCTTACTACGTTTGTGTTCTTGATTAATAAACTGGGATATTAACTTAAGTTGGAATAAAGGTTTGAAAATCGGAGTGAAGCTCAGGGTGAAATCATAAGTCTAATTCTCCATTAATTGTTTGAAATTCTGGATTTCGTTATTGGTGACTGTTTTGTGATAGTTTATTTATTTATTAATTTAGTTATTCTTTATATATTAATATAATTTAAAACCATTGAATTGATTAGTTTAATAAAATTAGGGTTAATACAAAATTGATAATTGTGAAGTTAAGATTCTTGATATTTTGTCCTCGTGGGAATGATACTCTATTCACTACTATATTACTTGTTGACCACGTACACTTGCGTGTTTTAAAGCGTATAGATTTCCACCAACAAGTTTTTGGCGCCGTTGCCGGGGACAATTTAGCCGAGATTTTAATATTTGTTTTTACAATATCAGTTTAATTAGTCCAGTTTTACTTAAACATTTTTATTTTGTTTTCTCTATTTCAGGTTTTCGACTTTGGTTTATGCAAACACGATCTAAACATCCAGACTTGCTTCCTTTTGAGGACGACATTAACAGATGATTTCAAAAGTTAAGTAAGTGGATTGAGGAAACAAGGAACGAATTCAAAAATTCTGATAAGAAAGAAACGATGGCTGCCGAAGACCAGAAAGCATTGAGGGATTTTGCCACACCTAGGGTGACTGATCTGCAGTTGAGCATTACTCGGCCTGCAATAGCTGCGAACACTTTTGAAATAAAGCCTGTGACCATTCAGATGATGCAGAACTCATGTCAGTTTGGGGGAATGGCAAACGATGATCCGAATGAGCATTTGATCATTTTTCTGGAAATGTGCGACACGTTCAAGTACAATGGGGTGTCGGATGAGGCAGTGAGACTTCGCTTGTTCCCATTCACTTTACGGGACAAGACGAAGAGTTGGTTACATTCTTTACCGCCGGCTTTGATCACTACATGGGAGGATTTGGCTCAAAAATTTCTTGCCAAATTTTTCCCACCGGCGAAGACTGCGAAGATGAGGAATGACATCACAATGTTTGAGCAGCAGAATGGAGAGTCACTATATGAGGCATGGGAGAGATACAAGGAATTACTCAGAAAGCGCCCACATCATGGATTGCCCAAGTGGTTACAAATGAACACCTTCTATAATGGGCTACATGGAAATCTTAGAACCAGCATTGATGCGGCATCGGGCGGTGCATTCATGGCTAAGAGTTACGAGGAAGCCTACATTTTGATAGAAATAATGTCGGCAAATAACTACCAGTGGCCCACAACAAGAATGACACAGGCAAAGGCGACTGGGATCTTGGAATTAGATGGAGTAAAAGCTATACAAGCACAGCTTTCTGCACTATCCATGAAGTTTGATACGATGAATGAGAGGGTAAATATGATGGCAGGGGCTCAAGTTTAACAAGTTCAGCAGGTTATGGTAGTATGTGAATTGTGTGCGGGTGATCATCCGACAGAGCAGTGTGCAATAAATCCAGCATCCGTTTAGTTCATAGGCAACTACAATAGAATTCTGCAAAATACTTACCAAAACACCTACAACCAGGGGAATATGAACCACCCAAACCTTTCATGGAGCAATAATCAGCAAACTCAAGCTCCACGACTATCATATCCCCCTAGTTTTCATAGTCATCCGCAACAAACTCAACAGCAGGATAGGAAATCCGATGGGGAGGAAACATGGGCAAGGTACATGACTAGCAACGATTTGGATATGAAGAATCAAGCTATTGCTATAAAAAACATAGAGAATCAGATAGGTCAAATTGCATTGGCATTGAATAATAGACCACAAGGAACATTACCTAGCGACACCAAAAGAAATTCGAAGGGTAATCATGAGCAATGTCAAGCAGTTATGTTGAGAAGTGGAAAACACCTCGATGGGAATAGTGCAGAAAATTTAGCAACACCGGAGGAAAAAGTTGATGACAGTAATGCAGTGGAGGGTAACAAAAATGAGGAAACCAAGTTAAACAGTGGGACGATTGTTTTTCCTCCACCTCCATTTCAGTAGAGAGTCCAAAAACAAAAATCAGATAAGCAGTTTGCAAAGTTTTTAGACGTGTTCAAGAAACTCCAGATTAACATCCCATTCGCAGAGGCCCTAGAGCAAATGCCAAGTTATGCAAAGTATATGATGGGAATTCTGTCGAGGAAGAAGAAATGGGAAGATTTTGAAACAGTGGCACTAATAGAGGAGTGTAGTGCAGTGTTATAGAAAAAGCTACCACCAAAACTCAAAGACCCGGGGAGCTTTATTATCCCATACACGATCGGGAAGATGTCGTTTAACAAGTCCTTATGTGATTTGGGGGTGAGTATAAACCTGATGCCATTGTCAGTATACTCAGAATTGGGTTTGCCCGCGCCAAAGCCTATGAATATTTCATTGCAGTTGGCGAATATGTCAGTCACATATCCGAGAGGCATTATAAAGGACATTTTGGTAAAAGTGGATAAGTTTATATTCCCTGTGGACTATATCATACTGGATTTCGATGAAGATAAGAACATCCCGATCATCCTAGGGAGACCTTTCTTGGCCACGAGAAGGACACTCATAGACGTGCAAAAAGGAGAACTTACAATGAGGGTCCAAGATCAAGATATAAAATTCAATGTGTTCAAGGCCATGAAATATCCTACGGACGAGGAAGAGTGTTATCGAATGGATTTAATTGAGCAAATTACCAGCGAAGATATTAACAAGAGTTTGATCAATGATTCGTTAGAAACAACCTTATTGGGGGATGAAGAAAAAGACAACCCAGAATTTGTGGACTTATTACAGATGCTAGACTCATTGCCACGAGTTAGCCGATTCAGAGCACCGGTTGAACCTCTACACACCGAGGAGACAGTTGCAGAAAAATTGAAACCATCATTGGAGGTGCCACCGACATTGGAACTTAAGCCACTCCCTAAACATCTCAGGTATGCATATTTAGGCGATTTAAATTCTTTATCTGTAATTATTTCTGCTACACTTAAGGAATTGCAGGAAGAAAAGTTGCTGAGGGTGCTTAGGGATCATAAATCAGCAATTTGATGGACGATCGCGGATATAAAAGGCATTAGCCCATCATTTTGCATACACAATATTCTGATGGAGGATGATGCAAGTCCATCGGTGGAGCATCAACGTCGACTTAACCCAATCATGAAGGAAGTGGTCAAGAAGGAAATTCTGAAATTATTGGATGCCGGTGTCATATATCCAATTTCCGACAGTAAATGGGTAAGTATGATTCATTGTGTGCCTAAGAAAGGGGGAATGACGGTAATTCAGAATGAGGACAATGAGTTAATTCCAATAAGGATAGTGACAGGTTGGAGGGTGTGCATCGATTATAGGAGATTGAATAAGGCAACCCGAAAGGATCATTTCCTGCTACCTTTTATCGATCAAATGTTAGACAGGTTAGCGGGACATGAGTTCTACTGTTTATTGGATGGATATTCGGGATATAATCAGTTTGCCATCGCGCCTGAGGATCAAGAAAAGACAACATTTACTTGCCCTTACGGCACCTTTGCATTCAGGAGGATGTCATTCGGACTATGCAATGCACCTGCAACTTTCCAACGGTGTATGATGGCTATTTTTTCAGATATGGTGGAGAAGAATGTTGAAGTCTTCATGGATGATTTCTCGGTCTATGGAGACACTTTTGACACTTGCCTATAGAATCTAGTCATGGTATTGCAGCGATGTAAGGACACAAACCTCATATTAAATTGGGAAAAATGCCACTTCATGGTTGAAGAGGGCATAATATTGGGCCATAAGGTGTCGGCTCAAGGATTGGAGGTGGACAAGGCAAAGTTGGACACGATCGAGAAACTACCTTCACGAGCTTCGATTAAAGGGTATTCAAGTTTTACGGGGCATCTTTGGGTTCTATAGGAGGTTCATAAAAGACTTCTAAAGATTGCAAAACCTCTATGCGCCTTTTTAGAGAAGGATGCCACTTTCAAACTTCTTCGCGGAATATAAGTCCGTGTTTGACCTATTGAAGAAGAAATTAACTACGACCCCGTGATAGTCGCTTTTGATCGGAAAATGCCATTTGAGCTTTTGTGTGATGCGAAGCGACTATGCGGTTAAAATGCTTTAAATAAAGAAAGATGAGACAAGGTGTTTCACACCATATACTATGCAAGCAAAACACTCACAGAGACTCAAATGAACTACACTACTATGGAAAAGGAATTCCTTGCAGTGGTGTACGCGTTCGATAAATTCCGAGCATACTTGATCGGGACTAAGGTAATAGTCTACACGGACCATTCGGCGATTCGGTACTTAATAATGAAAAAAGATGCTAAGCCACGCCTTATCTGATGGATTCTCTTACTTCAAGAGTTTGATTTAGAAATTAAAGATATAAAGGGGACAGAGAATCAAGTTGCTGACCATTTATCAAGGCTGGAAAATCTGGAGAAAAAGGATGAAGATAGATGCACGATCAACGAGTTATTCCCGGATGAGCAACTATTTGGGTTGAATGCAGAATTTCCATGGTATGCAGACTTCGCGAATTATGTGGTGAGCAAAATGCTTCCCCCGGATCTTACACGACCACAGAAAAAGAAGCTTCTGCATGTCGTCAAGTGGTACATGTGGGATGAGCCGTATCTATTCAAGCAGTGCGCCGATAAGATGATTAGACGATGTATCCCCTACAGTGAAGTCCACAACATACTGCAAGACTGCCACTCATCGTCATATGGTGGACATTATCGGAGTGAGCGCACCATGGCAAAAGTGCTTCAATCCAGGTTTTATTGGCCTACATTGTTCAAAGACGCCCACCAATTTGTGAAAACATGTGACAGATGCCAACGGGTGGGAAACATATTGAAACGGAATGAGATGCCCCTACAAACAATTCTTGAAGTAGAAATCTTTGATGTATGGGGCATCGATTTCATGGGACCATTCCCATCGTCTTTGAGCAATTAGTATATTCTACTCGCGGTGGATTACGTGTCGAAATGGGTTGAAGCTGCAGCATTACCATCTAATGATGCCAATGTGGTCCTCAAATTCCTTCAAAAAAACATTTTCACGAGGTTTGGCATGCCAAGAGCAATAATTAGTGATGAAGGTAGTCACTTCTGCAATAAGTCATTTATAGCTCTTTTGGCTAAGTATGGGGTCAACCACAAGGTGGCAACAGCGTATCACCCTCAAACTAATGGGCAGACGGAGGTTTCGAACAGAGAAGTTAAGAAAATTTTGGAGAAAGTCGTAAATCCGAGTCGGAAAGATTGGTCACTTGATTGACGACGATTATGGGCGCATCTTGGATTGCATATAAAAATGCCAATCGGGATGTCACCTTATCAACTCTTATGCGGAAAGGCATATCACTTACCTAAGTGGAGCTACAAAGACAAAGCTTCTTCAGGCATACAGAAATTGAATTTTGATCAAGCCATTTGTAAGAGAAAAGAGGCTACTCCAACTAAATGAGCTCGACGAATTCCGCCTCCAAGCTTACGAGAATGCCAAGCTATACAAAGAAAAGGTTAAAAGATGGGATGACCAAAAAATTTTGCAACGAACATTCGAGCCGGGCCAATCAGTCCTCTTGTTCAACTCACGGTTGCGATTATTTCCAGGAAAGCTTAAGTCGAGATGGTCGGGACCATTTACTATAAAACGAGTATTTCCTCATGGTGCCGTTGAACTCTACAGTCGTAATCCGTTAGAAACGTTCAAGGTCAATGGTCAACGGATAAAGCATTACTGGGGTGGCGAGTCGAATTGGGACGTCGACAACATTACCCTCGCCGATACACAATAAAACAGGGAGTAGTCAGGCTGAACGACTTAAAATCAAGCGCTAATTGGGAGGCAACCCAACTTTTCTTTATTTTTCATAGTTCATGTTTAATTTGTTTTGCTAAAAAAATCTCTAAAAAGTACTAAAAATCTCATTGAAACTCCAAGTCGTCATTAATCTAACATATTGCATATTTTTGGTTTCAGGAGAGGTCTAACGTGAGTCAGAGTAACAACGACTATGAAATGGAGGAAAATCAGAGAATTTTACATCTCAAAAATTTTTGGCCAAAATTTTTTAACATTAGGCATGCTTGTAGGAATGAACTTCTTTATTCTAACACTTCAATTCCAAGGGGGTCCTAAAACACAAGCGGACACACTTGTTTTAAGGCACGACCCTTCCTTTTTTCCCCACACCCATACACGTCTTTTGCTCTCACTCTGCCATCTCCTACCAAACCACTACTACCCAACCCATTACCCACATCACAAACCTCCTCCCCACTAATACTTCCCACGATCTCCACTCCCCAAACATCCCTTCACATATTCTCCTAACCACACCACTTCTATATATATCCCTCCATCTCATCTCTATTTCTTCCCACATTCAAATTTTTGAATTCGGCATTTGGAGAGGTTGTTTTTGAGAGCAGATTCTAGTGCGTACTTGGGGCTTCATCTCATCTCTGCCATATACACCAATTTCCAAGTTCAAATTTCACAAATTGTGTAACCTACCCCAACCGCACACCAAGTGTTTGATAAAGTGCTTGAACCAAGTTTTGGAAAAGGAAGTGTTTACTAGCACGAGTTCACTGCTGAAATTCAATGGCTTCTCAATCGACACCCAAACACCAACGGGGGGCGAGTTCAAGCGCCGCTCCACCGCCAACCACCTATGACCGCCGAAAATTTGTGAGTGCTGCCACCGCCGTCCGTTATGAACATGCAATCTAAGGCACTTACGCCAGAGCGTGGATTGACCCCCGAGGGGAACGACGGGGAGATGATGTCCCAAATTTACCAAAAGGGGTGGATCAAATTCACCGAACATCCGACACCCGCCGTGTTTAATATTGTCAAAGAATTCTATGCAAACGCCGAAGACAAAGCTCCTTTCAAAGCGTTTGTGCGGGGTTGAATGGTTCCTTTAAGTGATGATGCCATCAATGCTTACTATCAGTTGCGGGTGCCACACTATTGTCAGTATACCGAAATGAGGGATTTTGACCTGGATTATGAGGAGGTTATTAAAAATATGACAAAGCCGAGCACATCTTGAACCAAAGGTAGGAAAGGCGGAACGATGTTCAATAGTAAGGACTTAAGCCGGTATGGAAAGATATGGTACGCATTTTTATGTGCGAAATTGCTTCCGTCCCAACACACTTCGGACGTCACCAAAGAGAATGCGTTACTATTATACGCCATTGTGCAAGATTTCATTATCGACGTCAGGGCCATCATCAGTTTCTCCATCCGCCGGTGCTTACGTGGAAATTTTTCGGGCGGTTTGCCACACCCTTCACTTATATGTGCGTTGTGCCGCAACGCCGGGGTGCGTTATTCTGATGATGAGCATACTCAACCGCCGCTTGCTTTGCTTGATTCAAGAATGATTGTGCGGTATTCAGTTTGGGGTGGAGGAGAGTCACATCCACGGGGTTTGGGTTTTATTTTTCCATCGGCGTCGGAAGACGAAGTCAATGCCGAAGATACCACGGGGGATGAGGATGAAACGATGGGAGATCAAGGAACCGAGCAGGTCTCGCAGACTGAGGCAATTTCTAGTACTCAGTTCCTTGAGTTCCAAAATCAGATTAATGCGCATAATAGGGCAACACGCCGGGAAATGCGGTGATTGGCGATGCGCCAAGATCACATGTTTGATGCCATAAACGCATCTTTCGCCTCATTCAACACAACACTCCAAAGTTTCAACCCGACGGCTCAATTTCCATATCAACAACCCGATCCATTACCTCGATTTCCTCCTAGTGATTCCGATGAAGAAGAGCACCAACCACCGCCCCAGACTTAGACGATTCCAGGGAAGTCCTATTGCACTTTATTGTTATCCAATGAGGGCATTGTCTTATTTAAGTTTGGGGGAGTAATTGTTTAGTTGCATACATGCGTTTTTAAATTTTTGTTTTCATTATCTAGTTTTGCATTATAGATTAGGTATTTGCATAGTATGCATTGTTTTCATAAAAAAAATAAAAAAAAATAAATAAAATAAATTTTTTTTAGTTAAATAGTGTGTTTGCATATGTCCAACGGTGTCGCATTTTGCATGTTATTTTTGTGGGCCAATGATGAGATTGTGAACAAGTTAACCAATATAGTATGGATTATTAGAACTATGATATAATTTTGGTTATGAGTCAATTCTTGGACTTGTTAGAAACTGTTATAAAAAGGGTAGCACTAATAACATCTTTGTTGACCGGTTAGTTCAAATTGATACATAAAAAGTTTCTAAAGGATAATGCTAGGGTGAACAAAAAAATGACAAGGATAGGCAGTGAAGGCTTAAATTAGGCAATAACCTAAGTTTGGAGGAATATATGTGGGGTATATAAGCTTACTAAAAAAAAGAAGAAGAAAAATATAGGGTATACATGGTGACTAGTCTTTGTTTCGGGGCCTTTGTTACTTGAGCAAGTAAGCCCGATGAGATTGTCTTTACACCTAGTGCCCTAAGGTCTTTTATGGTCTGGATGTCGTTGGTCGAAAGCTCGCTAAGGGGTAACACTGTTAGCCTAATGGGATGAGACATTGCACAGTCATTTATGTATATTTAGAGAAAAAAGAGATAAGAATAAAATGGGAAAAGTGCAAAAAGCCCCCGTATGTTAAAAAAAAAAGAAGAAGAAAAGAAAGTATAAGTATCCTGCATGTACCCTTGAATTTGGTTGAGTTTAATTTTAGTTGAATCGTGCCTATCTTTGAGATTTTTAAGTTTGCACTGTATGATTCCTTCTAAGAAGTTGTTTATGTATTGAATTTGGGTCCGTATCAGTTATCTTAGATGTTGATCACACACGCACGCTATACCAGTGATAATTGTTCAAGAATTGAGAATTAATATGTAAGTGTGGATTGGTTTTGATAATTTGTATTGTAAAGTTTCTTGTTTTCTCTGAGGCCGATGGGATAAGTTAGTTTATGCGATGTTGTTGGATTTTTAGGCATTTAGATTGTTATTTCATTTCATTGCATTGCATAGCATGTAGTTTGATTTGTGCTTGAGGACTAACACGGTTTAAGTTTGGGGGATTTTTATAAGTGGATTTTACATACACGAATCGACTTTCATTTCAAGTTTAAATTCGTAGTTATCTTCATGTTTTGTGTTCGTTTTTACTCGTTTCATGATATTTTATGTGTAGGGTGGTCATGGATGCAATTGGCGAGGAAAGGAGGTCTTTTTAGAGCAAAAGTGGAAAAAGTTGAGGAAAGAAAAACTTGAAGTCAGTAGCCTAGCCCGCCGGGGCGGGCTTTATTATGCTTGTACCCCCCACTGGGGAGGGGGTCCCGATTCTGGAGTGTCTTGTTCTGTTTCAACTTCTGTTGGTGCTCGGTTTGTGGGACTTGAATGATGCGTTTGGACTCTAATAAAAAGAGAATTCGGCCAGAAGAGAACCAGAGCTTGCTATTACATAGAAAAACGACAATCATACAACACAAAGGCATCAATTCAAGAGCGATTTCAAGGATTCAAGAGCAAAACGTTGGAGGAGTAATTTTCAGAGATTATCACAACGGTTGCGAATCAAGGCTACGTGGAGGGGTTTTCTTTATTCTTCTTCTCTTTAGTCTTATTTGTAATTGGAAGGATGTTTTCAACAAATTATTCGCTTTTTAATTCATTTCGTTATGAACTAATTTACTTATTAGACTTGTGATGGATCTTTGGGCGAAACGATGATTCTATAACTTTGATTTCCAATTCAATAAGATATTTTCAGTTTATCTATGTTAATTTGAGTGTGAATTTATGAATTGCCTGATCAACAGTTCTTTGTGGATTTGAAAGGAATCGAGAGAGGAGATTCGAATCTAGACCTAGTTAATATAGCATGTGTCATGAATTTTGTCGAGAGCAGATTTGTGATTATTGTTAAGGTAGAGATAAGCTTGACATTGCATATAATCGTATAGAGAGCTTAAAATTCAACCTTCTTTGATTGCAGTTCACATAGAGATATAGTGAGTTGGTTAATTTAGGTGTTTAACGGATTTCTATCTTAATTGTGGATTAATGTTAGTATGGTATTAGTGCATCGAGAGGTGGCTCTTACTACGTTCGTGTTCTTGATTAATAAACTGGGATATTAAATTGAGTTGGAATAAAGGTTTGAAAATCAGAGTGAAGCTCAGGGTGAAATCATAAGTCTAATTCTCCATTAATTGTTTGAAATTCCAGATTTCGTTATTGGTGACTGTTTTGTGATAGTTTATTTCTTTATTAATTTAGTTATTCTTTATATATTAATATAATTTAAAACCATTGAATTGATTATTTTAATAAAATTAGGGTTAATACAAAATTGATAATTGTGAAGTTAAGATTCTTGATATTTTGTCCTCGTGGGAACGATACTTTATTCACTACTATATTACTTGTTGACCACGTACACTTGCGTGTTTTAAAGCGTATAGATTTTCACCAACACTAACGATATCGAATTGAATAACTTAAAGAATACAAGTTGTAGGTCTACTCGTCTTCGTTCCGGATCATCTTGAATCACATCAATTGGAGTTTGTATGAAAATGTTATGCCCATTTTAGTAAAACATGTCTGGTCAGATTTTTCTAACATTTGGTAAATTTGCCTACCCCTCGCAAGAGCCCCCCCACTAGGGTGGCATAAAATACACTGGTAACACTTGCCGGGGCGGGGGTACCCAGTATCCATTTCCGCAGTTCGTGAACGAACACAACAGAAAGCCAAATTAGGCATAAAAGCTCATTTCTAACAACCATTCCAAATTACCCAAGTTGTAATAAGTTTACAGAAACATAAACTAATGTTTCTAACCATATAAACAATATAAACATCAAAATTACAACCTCTAAATTCACTATTTTTACTATTTTTTCACTTTTAGACATTCTTAGCGAGACAATCTACTGTGAATTCGTTTTACAACCAAAACAGTCCATTTAAATCATATTGTTTTCATTTCTTCATGTATTTTCACAATCAACAAACAATTTATACATTACAACACTAATTAAACACTAATTTTAGTATCCAATAATCCATATTTTTGTATTTTACATTGTAAACTCACTATAAATATAATATCTTCCTATTTATCATGTTTTCATGGATTATTCCACTTTAAATCATATAAAATTCACATAAAACAGTTTATATACAGAAATTAACATACATATAACCACATAATCAAAATTAATCATCCATATAATATTTTAGAGAACCTCTCATACAAAAGAAAACTAGAACTTTTAGAAAGTAGGATTATACCTTTGATTGCTTGCTCAAACTTTGATTATACCTTTGATTGCTTGCTCAAACTAGAACCTCTCTATCTTTTTCTCTCTGTTTTATCTTATTTTAAACATAACGTGAAAAATATAAACTGATATACGTATATCATATATAATATAAATGTATATCATATATTTATTAAGTAATATAACTGATAAAACATAAATCCCTCCCCCCCCCCCCCCTTTAATATATGTCAATTATTTTTTTTTAAAATTCAAAAGCCACTAAGGCTTGTTCGGCAAAACAAAATTAAAAAAAATAAGGATTAACAAGCCCTTAAGTCTTGTTTGGTAAAACCCATTTAAAATTCCTTTTTAACTTATTTTAATAACTCAATTACAATTTATTTATTGTCACAGTTTATTTAATTAAATTTCCATATTCAAATTTAATTAAATTAAAGCTAATAACAATTTATTAAATCAATTTGCCACATAAACACATTACCACAATATTATAATTTCCTTATAATTTTATTTTATAAATTAGTACATTACTTTCATTACTAAATTAAATTCAAACAACATTATAACAATTCGTTTAATTCTTATCAACTTGATGATTAGGTAATATACCTATGAATCGGATATACGTGGGCTTAAATTGTTGAATTCTCGAGTCTTTTAGAAGCATTTTTATTGTGTCTAGTAGTTATTTTGCAGATTTGGGAGCTGTAGGGGCAATTTGGGGAGTTTTAGCTGTTTAATGGCATTTTTGTAATTAAAATGAAGTGTAGCGCCGGGGCACTGGGAATTAAACTACACGCATCACCGGGGCGCTGAGGCGCGGGTCTAGTTGACCAAGTGCAAGCGTGGACCAAGGTTTGACTAGGGATCTAGGGGATAATTAAGATGTTGATTTGGAAAAGGAGTGTGGAGAATGAAGAGGAGGATATAAAAACTAAAATTGCTGAATTAAATGGACACTTTTTATCTACCACAATTGAAGACTAAGGAAGGTATTACTTGAAGATTAAAGGATTGGCTCTAGAGTTTTCTTCTTCTCCTATTTTTCAATTGGTGTAATTCCTTAAGGATGATTTTCACAGGATTGTTGGTTTTAAATTTTGTTATGAACTAATTCTTTAATTAAGATTTCAATTGAACCTTTTATGTCTATGAATTAGTCATTCAATTTATTCCAATTATTTATGTCAAACTGAGTTGTTTATCTTGTCTTGTGATTGCTGATTAATTATTTGGCCAATAATTACCTTGTTACTCTAGAATTTCCCCTATATCCCACTGCCTCGACTAGTGCTTTTCCAAAGTGGTGGATATTTTGTTTAGGCTTTTACTCATATGTATTCCTCTCTTTGAGTGTGCTAGTAATAAGCTGGGCAAGTAAAATCCATAAAGGCGAAACCTGGAACTAGCTCTCAAGCCAAGCAATATCAGTCAGAAAAGACAAAAATATTTCAGGATAGCAAACATTCTCTAGAATTTCTCTTTGATTCGAACCCATAGCTGATGATAAAACTAGAATAGATATTTTGACCCATTCAAAGTCGGAGACTTGGTACTCATCAAAACCATGACCGCCATTTAACATTCACCGAGAAAGTACACCGAAGCACAAAGGAAGAAGAAAGACGAGAACTAATCCAACTAACACGGTATCTATCTCCTTTCGTCTCTCTTGCAATTCCTTTCCCCAGAGTAGTCTCTATTTCATCTTTTTCTTGTTTTGTTTAGCTCTAGTACTAGATAAATGTCGGGAAATCATCCATTTTGCCTTTTTTGTGTGTTCTTTCCTTCTTATTTCGTTGCAGAATCTAGTTTCAAATCATAAGATGACAAAAAGGTACCTAGGTCACTCTTTTTCTTTTCTAGGTACGGGAGACACTAGCTAAGCTTTTTTGTTGCGAAGTGCTATCGCCTCACTAAAAAAAATATTCTTATGATAGGCCCTGTTCCTGGTCAAAAATATAGTGAAATCACCTTCAACCATTCCAAGAGGTAACCCAAGCACCACACTCATTGTTGCTAGGTCACAGGTTCAGGATCCAGAACAAATAAATCCTCTTTCCAGAAGGTCGGAGCAGCCCCTGCAGAAGAGCAAACGTATCTCTTTCCGATCTAAGGTAGGGTTGGGGAGGGTGGAGATCCCAGAATCGAATTTAGAGTATAAAACTTCGCTATGTTATGCCCGAAAAGTGCTCTTCTTGAGCGATCCATTCTATGAGTGGGGCAGCTAGTCTAAATCGATTCCTAACAGGATTGGCAAATCTTTCTTTGCAGGAGAGCTAACTCGATGATCGACCTCACAAAGATCACATTCCACCATCCTCTCCCCATCATCATCTTGAGCGCCACATTCGCATTTCACAACCCAATTTTGCAACAACTCCTCTGATTGGCTAGACATCTCGGTCAAGCACACTACAAGTAGACACAACTGGATCGTTTAAATTTTTTTATCCATATGAGTGTTCTATATCGATAAACTATTCATTTTTGAAAGCATCTCTATATTACTATTAATATAGTGGTAGAAAGAGTACCATGCTGGGTCTGGACTTCAAGCGATTTAGCTTTAACCATGTTTAACGATCCCACATTATTGGTTGATAGAGAATCAAAGTAGATTTACCAACGAATCACAAAATGCTATCGTTCTTACATATGATGTAGGAATTGGAAGAGGAGATCTAGGGTTAGAACTGAGCATGATAACATGTATGCTTAATTATTTGCATAACGAATAATTAGGGTCGTTAATTGAATAGGAATATCTGTTCACTGCATGCAACACGGTGGGAATTGGAATTTAATGCGTTTAATTTAATTGTTTTGCATAGGAATATAGCAAGATTAATTGGATTAAATAGAAGTTAATTGATCACTTGGAAAAGGGCTTTTGACACTGTGAATTCCCGTTAACAATTCAGTAGGCATAATAATTGGGATAATTAGTTTATAGTTCATAATTGGGGATATTGGAGTCTTAATTTTTATTTACTTGAATTCCTTCGTTAAAATCTTAGTTTATTTATTTGATTTATTTTAGAATAATCTCTTTTTAATTGGTTAATTTAGTTCCTATTTCGAAAAACCACACTTTATGGTTGTTTAAATAAAATTGAATTGATATAGTGCTAGTAGTTGGAATTTATTGATTAGAATTCTCTGTGGGATCGACACTTTATCTTATCACTTTATTACTTGTTGACCGTGTACACTTGCACAAATTCATTGATTGCGAAATATATCAACAAGTTTTTGGTGCCATTGTCGGGGAATTCTTTATTAATATTAATTCCATATTAGTTATAATAAATTCGGTCTTAATTTAAACGTTATTTATTTATTTTTCTTCTTGTATTGGCAGGAATTCTTTGTGAGTGTATGCACACTAGATCAAGGGCTAAAAAGGAACTTTTTCCTTATACAGATGATATCGAAATGAAGTTTCAGAAATTACAGTTGACAAGTGCAGTGTCACCTGAGGAAGAAAACCTGGTAGAACAAGAAATACCAGTGAACATGGCAGGGGAAGAACAAAAATCACTTAGGGATTATGCCATGTCGAATGTCACAGATATATAGTCGAGTATTAGGAGGCCGGCAATCAATGCAAATAGTTTCGAGATAAGACCGAGAACAATTCAGATGCTCCAAAATACATGCCAGTTTGGGGGTAGTTCGACAGATGATCCTAATGAGCACATCTTGAGTTTCTTGGAAGTTTGCGACACCTTCAAGTTCAATAATGTATCGAAAGATGCTATAAGTTTGAGGGTGTTTTTGTTTACGTTGAAAAATAAAGCTCGGAGTTGGTTACATTCTTTGCCTCCTGGTTCAATCACAGCTTGGGACGACTTAGCTCAAAAATTTCTAGCTAAGTTTTTCCCACCAGCGAAGTCGGCAAAACTACGAAACGATATTCACACCTTCGCACAGTTTGACTCAGAAACGTTATATGAGGCGTGGGAAAGATTGAAGGATATGCCTCGTAAATGCCCACATCACAGAATTCCACATTGGATGCATGATGGGATATTTTGTGTTGGATTGCACGCGACTACAAAAGCCAGTATTGATGTAGCAGCAGGTGGAGCGATCATGTCTAAGAACTTTGATGAGGCTTATCAACTGCTAGAAATGTTGGCCAACAACAACTATCAGTGGCCCATGACTAGGTCTAATCCTCTGAAAACACCGGGAAAGTTTGAAGTGGATCCAATGACAGCATTGGCAGCACAGGTGTCCGCAATAGCAAAGAAAATGGAAACATGGAGTCCACCATCCACGCTACAAGTAGCAATGGTTTGTGAGTTATGTGCTGGGAGTCATGCTACAGATCAATGTGCCATCAATTCTGAATCAACTCAGTTCGTAGGGAGCTATAATCGATCAACCCAACCATATCCGAATCAAAAAGCATATAATCCAAGTTGGAGAAATCACCCAGGATTTTCATGGAGTAACAATCAAGCTCAAGCACCTAAACAGCAAAACACATCCGGATTTCAAAATCAGACTCAACAATAGCCAGAGAGGAAAACAAGTTTGGAAGAAGCTTTGGAAAAATTCATTTTAGCTACTGACAAAAGGATCGATGAACAAGAAAAGTTATTAAATCAAGTAGATATGAATGTGAAAAGCCAAGGTGCTTCGATAAAGAATCTGGAAACTCAAATGGGACAGATAGCACATGCGTTGAATAGTCGTCCACATGGAACACTCCCTAGTGATACAGAGATAAATTCGGGCAGAGATGAGCATTGCAAGGCTGTAACTTTACGTAGTGGAAAGGATTTGCAAGAGTCAGTTAAGGATAAGGAAAAGAGGGACAATGCAACAGGTGAAACAGACGAAGTTGTGGAATTCGGAAAATGGCAAAATGAGACCTTAGAGCAGAAAGCACCGGAACCAACCATCACAATGCCTCCCATACCGTATCCGCAGAGGTTTCAGAAATCCAAGTTAGATAAGAAGTTTTCAAGATTTTTGGATATTTTCAAAAAACTGCATATCAACATCCCATTTGCCGAAGCCTTGGAGCAAATGCCGAGTTACGCTAAGTTTATGAAGGAAGTCTTGTCGAAAAAGAGGAAATTGGATGATTTTTAGATAGTGGCGTTGACCGAAGAGTGAAGCGTAATTATCCAAAATAAGTTACTTCCGAAGCTCAAGGATCCAAGTAGTTTTACTATTCCATGTGAAATTGGAAATCAGTTTTCGGGACGAACATTGTGTGATTTGGGGCCAGTATAAACTTGATGCCACTATCCATCTACAGTCAGTTTGGGCTTCAAGCACCAAAATTGATGAATGTCAGTTTGCAGTAGGCGGATCGGTCCTTTACATAACCACGAGGTATCGTTGAGGACGTTTTAGTAAAAGTGGATAAATTCATCTTCCCCGCAGATTTCTTTATCTTGGATTGTGAAGTAGATAGAGAAATTCCAATTATTCTTGGGTGACCATTTTTAGCAACGGGGAGAATATTGATTGACGTGCAAAAAGGTGAATTGACGATGCGAGTTGAAGATCAACAGGTCACCTTTAATGTATTTAAGTCGATGTCTTATCCGAAAGAAAAAGGTGAGTCTTTGCGGGTGGATATCATGGATAAATTAGTTAATCACAAGTTCAATGGAAATTATTTAGAGGACCCGCTAGAATTCATTTTGCTTGGGATGGATGACTATGGCATTGAAGATGACATTGAGTATGTCAAATGGCTAGATGCATCACCTTTCATCCGGAAAAGTAATCAACCCTTCGACACCCATGATAGGCTTGAAACAGAAGGTAAAAAGTTCAAAACCTCAATAGAAGAGCCACTAGTGTTGGAATTAAAACCGCTACCATCTCATCTGCAGTATGCTTATTTGGGAAAAGATGCTACCCTACCAGTCATTGTTTCGACAAATTTAACTGACACGCAAAAGGAGAAACTGCTACGGGTATTGCGAGAATTCAAAACAGCAATCGGATGGACTATAGCGGATATTCGAGGAATTAGTCCATCATTTTTTATGCATAAGATCTTATTAGAGGAGGGAGCAAAACCAACCATTGAGCAGCAAAGAAGTCTAAACCCCATTATGAAGGATGTGGTGAAAAAGGAAATCATAAAGTGGTTGGATGCCGACATCATTTATCCAATCTCGGACAGTTCATGGGTGAGTCCGGTACAATGCGTACAAAAGAAAGGGGGCATGATAGTGGTGAATAACGACTCTAATGAACTCATCCCCACTAGAACCGTTACAGGATGGAGAGTATGTATGGATTACCGCAAGCTGAATAAAGCCACACGCACGGATCACTTTCCCTTGTCGTTCATTGATTAGATGCTGGATAGGTTAGCGGGACATCAATTATACTATCTTTTGGATGGATATTCCGGCTATAATCAGATTGCCATAGTTCCGGAAGATCAAGAAAAAACCACATTCACATGTCCGTACGGTACGTTTGAATTCCGTCGTATATCTTTTGGTCTATGTAATGCACCGACAACCTTTCAACGGTGCATGATGGCGATTTTCTCAGATATGGTAGAACAAAATTTGGAAATATTTATGGATGACTTCTCCGTGTTCGGTGATAGCTTTGATTTATGCTTGAATAATCTGATCTTGGTGCTGAAGAGATGTGTGGAAACTAACCTAGTTCTTAACTGGGAAAAATGTCATTTCATGGTGCAAGAAGGGATAATTTTGGGGCATAAGGTTTTTGCAGCAGGGTTAGAGGTGGATAAAGCAAAGATTGAGACAATTGAGAAACTGCCTCATCTATCATCTGTGAAAGGAATACGGAGCTTCTTGGGACATGCTGGTTTCTACAGACGTTTCATTAAAGATTTTTCCAAAATTTTGAAACGCTTATGTTCCCTTTTGGAGAAAGATGTGCCTTTCAAGATGGATCAGTCATGTATTGATGCGTTTGAAGTATTAAAGAAGAAATTGGTCTCAGCTCCAATCATTGTGGCACCCGAGTGGTCTTTACCATTTGAATTAATGTGCGACGCCAATTACTACGCAGTTGGAGTAGTTTTGGGACAACGTAACGACAAAAATTTTCACACTATCTACTACTCCAACAAGACGTTGACGGATGCTCAATTGAACTACACGACCATCGAAAAAGAATTACTTACAATTGTGTTTGCCTTCGACAAGTTCAGAGTATATCTCATAGGGACTAAGGTAATTGTCTACACTGATCATTCTACCATTAAATATTTGATTGAGAAGAAGTATGCCAAACCGTGGTTAATACGGTGGGTACTGTTGCTCCAAGAATTTGATTTGGAGATCCGGGATAGAAAAGGTACCGAGAACCAGGTGGCGGATCATCTTTCTCGGTTGGAAAACGCGGATGTTCAGCAAAAAGACAACGTCATGATTAATGAGAGGTTTCTGGACGAACAACTTCTTCGAGTAACAACGACATTGCTGTGGTATGCAGATTACGTGAATTACTTGGTTGGTAATGTGTTACCCCCGGATTTGAATTCGCTACAACGAAAGAAGTTCCTCCACGATGTTAGGCAATATTATTGGGACGAACCATTTCTGTTTAAGACGTGCGGATCAAATGATCAGACGATGTGTGCCACATGAAGAGATGGATAGTATATTAGGTCATTGCCACTCATCAGATTACGGAGGTCATTACGCTGGTGATCGGACAACGGCCAAAGTTTTGCAATCGGGATTATTTTGGCCTTCTCTATTCAAAGATGCATACCTTTACGTGCTGAAGTGTGATCGGTGTCAACGAGTAGGTAATATTTCCAAGCGCAATGAAATGCAACTTAACACAATTTTTGAAGTTGAACTATTTGATGTGTGGGGAATCGAATTTATGGGACCTTTCCCATCCTCATTCAATAATCAGTACATTCTGTTGGCGGTCGCTTACGTTTCTAAATGGGTAGAAGCCGCGGCTTTACCCGTGAATGATGCCAACATTGTCCTATGGTTTTTAAAGAAAAACATCTTCACACGATTTGGGACGCCGAGGGTGATAATCAGTGATGAAGGAACTCACTTTTGTAATAAGCAATTCACTAAATTGCTTATAAACTACGGGGTTCGACATAAGATTGCAGCCGCATACCATCCCTAAACCAATGATCAAGCAGAAGTTTCGAATCGGGAAGTTAAGAGAATCTTGGAGAAGGTGGTCAATCCGTCACGAAAATATTGGGCCATGCGACTAGATGATGCCCTATGGGCCTATCGAACAGCTTAGAAGAATCCTATCGGCATGTCACCTTACATGATGGTCTACGAAAAGGCGTGTTATTTCCCGGTCGAATTAGAATATAGTGCATACTGGGCCATTTAGAAACTGAATTTTGACGTACAAGCAACAGGTGAGAAAAGGTTACTTCAATTAAATGAGATGGACGAATTTCGGTTCAATGCCTATGAGAATGCAAAACTTTACAAGGAGAAAGTCAAAACATGGCACGATAAGAAAATCCTTGATCGAAAATTCGAACTGGGACAACAAGTATTACTCTTGAACTCTAGACTGCATTTATTTCCTGGGAAATTGAAATCTCGCTGGTCCGAACAGTTCGTGATTATATCTGTTGCACCACACGGAAACGTCGAAGTCGAGGATCCTAATTCGAAGCGCACATTCAAAGTGAATGACCAACGGCTCAAGCATTATTGGAGTGGATCCATTAATCGACAATCTACGATAATGTACCTCTCTGACTCAGTGACCAATTAAGGAACACGGAAAAGTCGGGCTGACGACTATAAACCAAGCGCTATAGGGAGGCAACCCCAGGAGTTTTATGTTTATTTTGTTTTAGTTCATTCAATATTGATTATTTTTATTTTATTTTTACTTTTAGTTGTAACATGTAACCCAATATACTAATCTTCCTGCAATATTTATTGGTTTCCAGATAAGCAGAACATTTAAGCCAAAGACTAAGCCTGTAAGGGATAATGGTCAGCGCCCCGGTGCCCAAGATGCAAGGGTTACAGAGCCCCGGCGCTGCCCTCCAGAATCTTCAAACCAGGCCCAGCGCCCCGACGCTCCTGTTCAATTCAATCACAACGTCCCGGCGCACATAGGAAGTTGCTGAGACCTGTTCCAACGCCCCGGTGTTCACATCCTATCAGATCCAGTGCCCCAGCTCTGCATGACTCCAGCAACTCCTGACCCCCAGTGCCCCGACGCTCTAACGTAGTGCAAGTTCATTTCCCCCGACGCTATGTTTCTCTGCCAGCTACTGATAGCCAGCACCCCGACATCCAATCCAGTATACAACCCAACGCCCCGACGCTAGGATCAGTTATTAGTAGCAGTTTTACTTCCACGTCCATTTAAAACTCTTCATATTCCACACGCCTATTGCATTTACACTTTGAAATTATCTCCACCATTTACACACATCTAATTCTTCAGTTTAGTCTCTGGTACTTGTCCAGTCATTTCACGTCAAATATTCTGATTGCACTGCATCACTTGGTGATTCACGCACTTTTTTCCATACTTGATTGCAGTTTATTATTGACAGATCAAAGGTATGTTGTGCACTAATTTCCATCTTACTTCATCTCATATGTTGCTACAAACTCTAGATTGCAGGTATCCAATACCCTCAATTTAAATATATGTTGCCCACTTTAGTTCGTATGTTTTGTTCTTATGTGCCAATTGTCCTCTAAATTGGGTATTGGATGCCATGTGATGCTATTATATATGAGTTGTATAATGTTTTCATATGCTTTGATTCCAAGAGATTTACATCACGCCTACAAGGTGTTTGATATAATGCCTCAGTGAAATTTCTTTGCTATTTCCCACCAAAGGCATGTATATCACTAAGTTTAGTTATGTAGTCTCGTTGCATATTCATGGTCTATGTGTCTCTCCTAGGATCAGAGTATAGTGAACTTGTGGATTAGGAGTCGTGCGAACTTGATTATAAGTTGTACCAACAAATCATACCGTACTATTCTTTAATGTCATATTCTCCCCTATTGGGGGTTGTGGTATAACTACGAGGTCACTTGTACACTCTGAACTACAGTCTAACTTATGCATGTTTCACTTTTAGATTACCAAATGGCTTCGAAGTGTCAACGCGGAGAAGGTTTCGGGTCAGCCTCGGCTCCTCCAAAATTTGACAGCCGCCGGTTCGTGAGTGCCGTGGCCCAAGAACGCTACAACTGCATGGCCACCCGCTCGCTTGTCCCCGAACACGATTTACGGCCCGATCAATCCAAGGATGGGGACCTAGTGGTCATGATTGCTGAGAGGAACTGGTTCTCCCTCACCGAACAACCTGACCTGACAGTGATTACAGTCGTTAAAGAGTTTTACGCCAATGTTTCTGAGCATTATCACTATGGTGTGTATGTAAGGGGAAAGACAGTGCATTTTGGCGAAGAGGACATCAATGGGTGTTATCAGCTGCCTTTGGAGGGTCAAAACAAATGAATATGCCAGTTTTGTAAGCCAAGGACCTAATTATGAAGTCCTCATTCGCGAGCTTTGTCAACCCGACACCACGTGGACACTGCATGACCGTGGCAGCATGACTTTCCCGCATTTGCGCCTCAGCTTATATGGGAAGGCTTGGCATGCCTTCATCTGCGCAAAAATTAATGTCGTGCACACATGTTAGCCATGTTACCAAGGAAAGGGCCGTGTTGTTGTATTCAATCATTCAAGGATTGAAGATGGATGTGGGTCTTATTATTCAACAATCCATTCTGAGGGCGTCACGAGGAGGTACCACGGGAAGACTACCACACCCCTCTCTCATTTGCGCACTCTGTTCTAAATTTGGGGTCAAATGGAAGTCCGATGAAATGATTCAGCCCCCAATGCCAGTTTTAGACCATAAGATGATTATCCGATACAGGGTGTGGACTGGTGGTGAAAATCACCCACGTGGATTGGGCTTTATAATTCCTCAAGATGCTGCTCCACTAAGTCCACCAGCCCCAACTCCTCCTAGTTATGGGTCCTCCTCTGCTGCTCACCGTGGTGTTGTTCCTGAGGCCGTCCAGCGTGAAATTGACGGTTGGTTTTACAATCTCGAATCCCAGAATGTCCGTCTGTCTGAACGTCAAGATTTGATATATAAATTTTTAGTCGACCAATTCGCCGCCTAAAATTCTCTGAACGCTCAACTGTTCCCGGGAGTTAATCCTAGCCATTTCCCTACTGCCCATGTTCTGCCTGTGTTTCCCCCTTTTGATCAAGAGACGAACGACGATGATGATGTCGCACTTGAGGAATAAGCTCGTCAGGGAAGTCCTCTATTTTATTTTGCTATATTTTTCGCATGAGGACATTGCTCTTGATAAGTTTGGGGGTAGTTAATTTTTATTTGCATTAGTAGTTTGTTAGTAGTTCGTGGATAATTTGGGTTTTTATTGTTGGTTAAGTGTTGCATTTAGGATTGGGTAATATACCCATGAATCAGATATACGTGGGCTTAAATTGTTGAATTCTCGAGTCTTTTAGAAGTATTTTTACTGTGTCTAGTGGTTATTTTGCAGATTTGGGAGCTGTAGGGGCAATTTGGGGAGTTTTAGCTGTTTAATGGCATTTTTGTAATTAAAATGAAGTGCAACGCCGGGGCGCTGAGGCGCGGATCCAGATAACCAAGTGCACGCGTGGACAAAGGTTTGACCAGGGATCTAGGGGATAATTAAGATGTTGATTTGAAAAAGGAGTGTGCAGAATGAAGAGGAGGATATAAAAACAAAAATTGCTGAAATTAAAGGGACACTTTTTATCTACCACAATTGAAGACTAAGGAAGAGATTACTTGAAGATTGAAGGATTGGCTCTAGAGTTTTCTTCTTCTCCTATTTTTCAATTGGTGTAATTCCTTAAGGATGATTTTCACAGGATTGTTGGTTTTAAAATTTGTTATGAACTAATTCTTTATTTAAGATTTTAATTGCATATTAATTGCAACTGTTTAATAGTTACGTATATTTGGGGCCAATGATGAAATTAAAATTGCATGAATCAGCCTAGTAAGGATTGTTAAGCTAGTGATGTGATTTTCTTGACATAATTTAAATCTTTATATGTTTGACACTGATATTATCAGGATAACAAATTTTGAAAAGTGACCATGTTGGCTAAGAAAGTTTAAATGGTTAGATAATAGAGTTCTAAAGGTTAAATGCAAGTTGAATGAAAGAATAATATGAATAAATAGTAATGGCTGAATTTAGACATGAATTCAAGTTTGGGGGAAATCTTGGGGTATTTTAAAAAAATAAAAAATAAAATATTAGAACCTTCCCGAGTTAAATAATTGAAGCATGTGGTGGGTCGATGGAGCGTAAAACGCATTCCCCATAAACACAGGCACGAGATGGAGCGTAAAACGCATTCGTTCAATGAAAAGTGAAAAGTGAGATGGAGCGTAAAACGCACTCACTAAATAGAGAAAGGAAAATATGTATGTTTGAAATACTTGGGAAGGGTTCATATGTGCTTAAAAGTTTGAGTATCCGGTTGATATGTGCATAAGTATTCCATTTCGACCCGTGGACTTTGGAAATTGTTTGATTTTAGCTGAATCTAGTTTATTTGAGGAATTCTCGAGTTTACACTATATGAGGCCTTCTAAGAAATCTATTATATTTCGTATTTTGCTTTTCCTCAGTTAGCATGGTTGTTGAACACACACACACACACGATATCAGTAATAATAGATTTAGATTAACTAATTATTGGGATATTATTGATCTGCTTTAATATGATGTATTAACATGTTTTTGTGATTTTTCTGAGGCCTAATGAATATATGTGTGCTATTTGATTGCTGGAATTATGAACATGTAGATAGTTTTAGGTGCATTTGCATAGTGGTTTAGTTTTTCGTGTTGTTTTGTGTTTTGTTACTTGAGGACAAACAACGATTTAAGTTTGGGGGTATTTGATGATTGGGTAATATACCCATGAATCAGATATACGTGGGCTTAAATTGTTGAATTCTCGAGTCTCTTAGAAGCATTTTTGCTGTGTCTAGTGGTTATTTGCAGATTTGGGAGCTGTAAGGGTAATTTGGTGAGTTTTAGATATTTAATGGCATTTTTGTAATTAAAATGAAGTGCAGTGCCGGGGCGCTGAGGCGCGGGTCCAGTTGATTAAGTGCACGCGTGGACCAAGGTTTGACCAGGGATCTAGGGGATAATTAAGATGTTAATTTGGAAAAGGAGTGTGGAGAATGAAGTGGAGGATATAAAAACTAAAATTGCTGAAATTAAAGGGACACTTTTTATCTACCACAATTGAAGACTAAGGAAGGGATTACTTGAAGATTAAAGGATTGGCTCTAGAGTTTTCTTCTTCTCCTATTTTTCAATTGGTGTAATTCTTTAAGGATGATTTTCACAGGATTGTTGGTTTTAAATTTTGTTATGAACTAATTCTTTAATTAAGATTTCAATTGAACCTTTTATGTCTATGAATTAGTTATTTAATTTATTCCAATTATTTATGTCAAAATGAGTTGTTTATCTTATCTTGTGCTTGTTGATTAATTATTTGGCCAATAATTACCTTGTTACTCTAGAAGGAGTTGGAAGAGGAGATTTAGGGTTAGAACTGGGCATGATAACATGTATGCTTAATTATTTGCATGACGAATAATTAGGGTCGTGAATTGAATATGAATATCTGTTCACTGCATGCAACACGGTGGGAATTGGAATTTAATGCGTTTAATTTAATTATTTTGCATACGAATATAGCAAGATTAATTGGATTAAATAGAAGTTAATTGATCACTTGGAAAAGGGCTTTTGACACTGGAAATTCCCGTTAACAATTCAGTAGGCATAATAATTGGGATAATTGGATAATTAGTTTATAGTTCATAATTGGGGATATTGGAGTCTTAATCTTTATTTACCTGAATTCCTTCGTTAAAATCTTAGTTTATTTATTTGATTTATTTTAGAATAATCTCTTTTTAATTGGTTAATTTAGTTCCTATTTCAAAAAACCACACTTTATGGTTGTTTAAATAAAATTGAATTGATATCAAAAAACCACACTTGCATAATCTATACAATTACAATTCACGTACCCCAATATCCTACACATACCATTAGGAATATCACAACAATTAGCTACATAACCTCATAGATTTATTTCTCATCTTAGTTAAGGTATAACCTTTAGTTTAAGGTCTATCCACAATACTAAACCACATAACACGAATCTGAAAACTCACTCACACTTACATAAGACTTATTCACCATTCATTGTATAAGCTAAGTTATAACACAACATGTTCATGACTTATAAATTATTTTTACAACTTTGAATTTACAATCCACATAACACAACTTTGTTTAACCTTGTTATTACATGGTTCTAACATTAACCTAACATTGAGCTAAGTTACATTGAACATCCAAAGTCTGCAGAATTAGTAGACTTCACTGTCTGAGACAGGACACTGGCGCGGCCGTGCTAGTTTTATACTGGGATGCGGCGCGCCCGCGCCTAAGGGCTGCCCGGTCGTGACGTACATAACTCAGTTTTGCATAACATGGTTACGACACTTTTCATAAGCCAACTAACACGAATTTCACCCACCAAACAGTGATAATAACACACAAGATAAATATAACAGTATCATAAACATGTTTGCTAACATTTACAACCAATTAGAACAATTTAACACCAACTAAAACTATTTTAATTTCTCAAAATTCCTATTTTCATATAAAACTCAAAATTTGATATTCATCCCTCAAAATCCACATTGTGAATTCAATACATGGCCAAATCACTTCATTCAAGTTACGTTATGCTCGTTTCTTATTGAACTACAATATACAAGCGTCAATTTACAGTTTAACATCCGAATTGGCCACTAAAATTGACAATTACCCAAGCCCTATGAAGAACACAAACACTGTCATTATTTTTTCTTCTATTGTTAACCGAATTAGCATGAAATTTCTTGTTTAAGCATAAACTCTAGCATCATAAACACATATACTCACCATAAATCAGTTTTCTACAACAATTCAACACATTTGCAATTCACAACACATATACAATTTGCCGAAAAACATATATATATATATATATATATATATATATATATATATATATATAATACTAAGGTTTAGATACAATACCTTCAATTTGTTTGAAATCCTTGCTAGAACTATTTAGAATCCACAGCTCTCAATTTCTCAATTCTCTTTCAAAACCTTTTAAGCAATTCTCTCTAAAACCCTCTGTAATTTTTCTCTGTAGTTTTTCTTAGGCTTAGGCTTAGACAACGTTATACGTAAAACTAAACTGATAACCTTAATATGCCAACTTAATAAAATGTCAGTTATAACAAAACCAACGTATAAATTATAAATATACTAGATTTATTATTTTAATTTATTTAATTTATTTTATTTATACTATAATTCAAAATTAAAATAATTTCAAAAGCCATAGGGCCTTGTTTGGCAAATTATTTAAAATTAAAGAGTTATATCCTTAAGCATTGTTTAGGTAAAACTAAATTAAACTACTTTAATTTGTTTTAATAAACAACTTAGTTTATAATTTATAACCACATATGACTTATTTGGATTTCCATATCCAACATTAATCAAATAAAATAATTATACATACTATATTTTAAATAAATACTCCACTTAAACAAACATCACAAAATTATAACTTTATTATAATTTTATTTAATAATTTAATATACCATCTTAGTTTATCACATCATAACAACAATATAACTTCTCATGTTATCTTACAACATAATAACTATAAATTAAATTAATTTAGAATATTATCTAATAAATATAATTTATAAATATTTACTAACAAAATTCACTAAGAAATATTTTAAATTACAAAACAACAATTTCATCAATAAAATATTTATTTAATTTAATAAATATTTTAAATTACAAATAAAATCTTGGATTGTTACAGTTGTGATGTTGTTTGAACGAAATGAAGATTGATAACTATAGTATTACATGTATACTACAAGATCAATGTATTATCTAGCCTAGAACATACCTGAGCTGAGAAAATTAACCGGTCAAACCAAGACCCTTGAGCACTGACTGTCAGTGTTCTCGAGGCTTAAGAACACCAACAACGACGCTAAGTGTTGCTATAGGCCATTAGCGACGGTTTATTTAATTTCTATTTTTTGAATTTCTGGAATATACTTAAAAATAGAAAATAAATTTTAAAAATTACAAAAAAGGTTTTAAAGATTATTTTAAATTATGAAAAATAAATTTTAATAATTTCAGATATTTTTCATTAATATTTATAATTATTTGAATATTAATGATATTTAATTTATTTAATTAGTGTATTAAATAAATTAGAGAAAAATAATTTAAATATTATAAAAATCATTTTAAATAATAATAAGTGTTTAAAAATATTTTGAGTTATAAAATGTAACTTTTAATATTTTTAGAGAATTTTTATTAATAATTTAATATTAATGATATTAGATTTATTTAATTATTATATTAAATAAATGAATTAAAAATGGTTTTATTGATTTAAAAATCATTTAAAAATGAGAAGAAATGATTTAATTTTTTTTAAGTTATAACTAAATATTAATGGTAATGATTTAAAAATGATTTTAATTGTTTTAAAAATCATTTAAGTAGAATATTGATGATTTAAAAATATTTTAAGTTATTAATATTAACTTTAATATTTTGAAAAATATGTCATTAATATTTTAATATTATTAAATATTAATGATAATGGAATTAATTAGTAATTAAATTATTTAAAAATGATTTCAAAGGTGTTTGAAAAATTATTATAAATTATAATAATTGTTTATAAATTATTAAAAGCTTCCGAAAAATATTATAAATGATATATGACTTCTCTAAAATAATATTGAAGCTTTGAGACCGAGTTTAAGTGACAATCATTGTGTTAATTGTCGGATAAAGGTGACCAGTACACCAAAAAATAGACTGAAGTCCAACCAGATCGAACTAGTTAGACTTGATAAGTTTTTATATAGGTTGTGAACACTAATGTGGCAATGTGGTAATGTGCCTAGGAGAAAGATTGACTGTAAATTACAGTGATATATGTTATAAATTATGGTGCTAATTGTGAGACCGATATTGTTGATTATAGGTCTTACGAACGCAGATAAGTATATTGTGTAGAAGTAATCAACGTGAAAGGCAAGTTTCCTAACTCAACCTTGAGTTATATTTGTTCAATTATTCTGGTGGTAAATTATTGTTGATTAGACCACGTCCAATAATTTATTGTTGATTATTCATAATTAGTGCATGTTTATTAATTGAATTAGTGATTCTGAGAATATACTTGTAGAATAACTGTTGTTGGATCACATCCGTAGAAGCTATTATTGATTTCAAATAGTATAGTTAAATTCTATCTATTGTTTAATCGTATTGAAACATGTCTTAGTTAATTGTTTTGGCTAGACGAACATTTGTTAGAACTTGATAGGTTCGAGAAGAGAAGAGAAAAGAATTCAATTATTATTGATAGATCAATGCCAGTTGTTTCGGCTAGATTGAAAAAAGAAGAAGAAAACTTGATAGGTTTGAGAAGAGAAGAGAAGATAAGTGATTAGATATTGAGATCATTGTATTTCGTTGTTAAATCAAATTCTGATTCAAAGACTGAGAAGGACAACCTTTATATATAAAGGGAATATATTTGGTCGTATATTCGGCTATTGTGCGCGTTTTGAGTATTATGCATAATATAGGGTACAAGGAGTTGGCCGCTCTAAGTACTTGTAGAGGGGTATGATTTAATCTTTATGGTTATCTGATACACCTGGGTATATCAAAGTCAAATCTTTGATAGTTACTCGAGAAGAGAAGTTCAAGATCCAATGGATCGCTCAGCATAAATCTGGAAAACATTCCACTTTGTTAATGCGTAGAATTGATTCTTGATTATTCAATAGAATATCGTAGAAACATTGAAAGCGTTGTACCCTTTCATTATCAAGTTATTGTGTTGCATAGATTGCGAGAAAACTTGTTATTAATTAACGTATTGTTCAGCTATTTCAAAGTTCTCCAAACTTTGGTATCATTCTATCATATTAGATAGTCTATTATTCTTAATTATTATACATTCATTGTATGTCTTAACTTGCGGGGCAAATTTGTTGCTCACCCTTGCTAAATAAAACTTTTCAGCTAGGGACGAAGTGGCAGAAGGTGCTATGAAGAATAAAGGCAAAGGCATAGTGATAAATTAGTTATGAATAACATTATTATTATGTTGTATTTATGAACCCTTTTTGTATATCTAAAGGGTATATTTGTAATGTTAAGGTTAGAGAACCTGGGGTAATGTATTAACTATATCAGTTAATGAAGTGTATGTTCCTATTTATAATTAAATGGGTAGTTAAATGTTATTTATATTATGGATCGTGAGCACAAAACTCGGGGGGTCAGGTAACCCAGATTTGGGGGTGTCTCAAGTTGGTATCAAAGCTGTAGGTTATAAACCTTAAGTGGGGTGGGGAAAACCCTAGGATTATAACAATAAACGAGATAGAGAAAATTTATTTAGAGTTCTAAGTGAGGGATTGCTAAAGTGCATCAATAATGAGATATGTGGACACATAGTGTGAGAAGTTTGTACTAATGAAGTACTAATCAAGTTGTTTAACTTATTGTAGGATGTCTGGAGAAGATGAAATGAGTACGGAGATGCTAGCGGATTTAGCACCAATGCCAGTAGCCGAGGTGCCAGTGCAAAGCGATTCAGTTGAGGAAGTGGGAAAGGATGAACCCATGGTGAATCTGGGGAGTGATCATGATGATTATCCCGAGATGTATCTGAGTGGTGATGAAGAAGTGGAGACCGAAGAAGCTAAGGTGGAGAAAATGAATAAGACCAAAGTTGGAGAGAAAGATCACGAATCTGCAGAAGTTCAAGAACTCCGGAGTAAAGTGTTTCTCTTGGAGGAGTAATGGAAGACGGAGAGAGCATTACGCGAAATGACAGAAGAACGGAACGAGCTCAAGGCGCAGGTGGAAAGGATGAAGACTGAAGGTGGTGGATCGTCTGAAGGAACAATCAAGCAGCAGAAAGACAAGAATAAGCGAAAGAGGGACAACAACAACCTTAATTCTGAAAAGTCAAACCCGAAGAAGAAGCAAGCCTGTAGCAAGTGTGGAAAGACTTACGCGGGAGAATGCATGATGTGGAAGAAAGTGTGCTCCAATTGTAAGCAGAAAGGACATATTTCTCTACATTGTCCTAAGCTGAATATGAGGAAGTGTTATTCATGTGGGAGGACGGGTCACGAATTCAACAAGTGTCCCATCAAGAAGAAGACTGGTGAAGGGAGTGGACGGTAGATAACTTAGATATAAGCGGTAGTAACTTTTGGTAGTAGGTTATGGTATTAACGGTTGTAATATCGAGAACAGTGTATAAGCATATGTATATATAAATATGTTTGTATGAATGAAATCTTTATTTTCTATATGAATATAAGATTAAGATTAATTTGCGTGTTCTTAAAACTCATACTTATGGTAAGTTAATGACTCATAATTATATGAAATGTTTCGAACCCTTCAGTGAATGGACGCAAAAGGTCTGACTAGGACATAATTGTGGCAAGTTCCTGAACTCATAAGTGTGGTAAGTTTGACGAACTAGGAATAGTTATATGAAAATGGAAAATTGTAACTTTTTATGTAAAGTTGGAGAATTGCAACCTTTTGTGTAAAGTTGTGATGTTAATCCTGATATTATTTAAAAAAAAGGGATAGTAATATGTGTTAAGTACTAAATGTGTTATGTGCTATTTGAATAAATATGCTATTATATGAGAATTATGTGTTGAATTCTTATTGTGTAGAATTTGTGTAGAGAAAGAGAATTAATGTAATATTTTTATTAAATCGGATCATGCCGCCTAAACGACATAATCGAAATCAAAGAGAAGAGCAATCGGTGAATAATGAAGGAGGTCAAGCTGACCCGATGCAAAACTTTGCAAATATGATAGCCGAAGCTATGGGGAATAGAGCGCCAGCAGCAAGAGCGAGAAATCATCTAGCTGATAGATTGGAAAATTTTAAAGACTTTAAAGCGGTAGGACCACCAGAATTCAAGGGAACCACAGATCCGATTAAAGCCCAAACTTGGGTAAAAGAAATGGAGAAAGCATTCATTATTGCACAAGTAGCGGAAGAACAGAAGATAACTTTTGCAACGTATCTGATGAAGGGAGAAGCTAATTACTGGTGGGAGACTAATCAGGCAAGAGCTGGTACATCTGTGGTAACTTGGACAAGATTCAAGAAGTTGTTCTTTGAGAACTACTTTTCGTCAAGTATGCAATTCAGGATGGAAGTCAAATTTTTAGAACTGAAGCAGGAGAATATGTCGGTTTCGAAGTATGCTGCCAAATTCAACGAGTTGGCGAGATTTACACCTCATTAGGTGGACACAAAGGCGAGAAAAGGAATGGAATGAAGTCGGGGATATTCAACAAGGTAGCAGTATTGTAGATCAATACGTTCACGGCTTTAATGGAGAAAGCGTTAATTGCTGAAGGAGGGAGCGAAGCTGCATCTCGATTTCATCAGGAGAAGAAGAAGAAGACAAACGATGGAGGAAGCATCGGTGGTAGTAATCCGAATGAGAGGAAATGGAGCGAGAATACCCAATTGGGTAACAAGATAGAAGGGAATAAGAAAGGAGGGGAGCCGTGTGTTACTTGTGGAAAGAATCATTCAGGAGTATGTCTGAAGAAGAAGGGAGTTTGTTACAACTGCAGACAAGAGGGGGCACATGTTGCCCAATTGTCCCAATCCGAAGAAGATATAAGGTTGCTTTGCATGTGGATCGACTGATCATCTGGTTCAGAACTATCCAAAGAGAAATGCGGAGAAGGAAAGTGGTAACAAGGGACCCGGTAGCAGAACGTTGGCAATTCGAGGACCTGCTCAGCCATTAAGACCATCGACCCGTGCATTTAACATGACGATGCAAGATGCAGTGGCTGCTCAGGATATCACAGCAGGTAACGATTTTGTTTAGAAATTTTAATTACGAGAGTAATATTGAGTTAGATAATTACTGTGAATTGTTTTCTTTTATAGATTCAAATCACAGGTTAGAATTTGGCACACAAATGAAAATTGTGTTGATAAAAATGAATTGATGATACAACTTTAAAAGATTGTAGGGAATAAGAAAGCAGTGATTCTGAGTATGGAATCCTTTTAAGGAGGGGTGAATGTGATAACCCGGGATTTCGAATAATTCGAATTTCACAAATAATTTTTTTAAAAATATTAATATTGATTATCAATTTTGTGACAAGTATCTGTGATACGAGTCTCGAGAAGGGGTCAATTTGTGTATTGACTAATAATTTAAGATTAGAGTTGTGCTTAACGGAGAAAAGAAACCCTAACCCTAAGTCCGGATTGGGATTCGATTGGAAATATAATTACAATAATTATATTTATAAGTACATGTTTGTGCTGTATAGAATTATCACTACTACAAACAGTAAATAGACAACACAGAAAAAACGTTGTGGTTTCAGTCAGAAAAACGTCATGGTTAAAGGTGTTATCTATTTGACACCCTTACACAACGTTTTTAAAACGTTATAATTAAGCACATTCCACAAAATTTTTAAAGAAAAAAACGTTGTAGATTTGTTTTTCATAAATTAGCAGATGTTTAAAAACGTTGTAGAATGTATAATTCCACAACGTTTTCTGGATAAAAACGTTGTAGTTTAATATATCAGACAACGTTTAGTCACTTTCACACAACGTTTTTAAAATGTTGTATATTTAAAAAAAAAAAAAAAAAAAGAAGAAAAAAAAGGTTGTAGTTCACCTATATTATCAATGCACATGCAATATGCTAATGCCATGATATATAGCTAAAATTACAAAGAATATTAATACCATACAATACGTTTACATCCCAATAATTCTTTGTAATGCCAATTACAAAGAATATTAATACTATACAATACGTTTACATCTCAATAATGCCAAACTATCCATACATCTCATACAAGTTGAAGCTGCATCAAATGAGTACATCCAACAAAATACAACTAGGAAATTTATAAAGGCACTTACGAAATAAATGCCACCAATCAAATACAAATTTATGACCAGTTATCAAGCATCATGCCTCTCTCATTATTATAAACATTTTTACAGTTAATATGGCACCAATTGGGTTAATTGGGTTGATGGAATAGACTCACTGAATATTCTCATTGGAATCAACCTCTCCACCTGAAAGGCAATTGAAGCTAATTGAAAAACTGCAGTGTTTGGTACACTAATCAATTGGAATATTCCAAATAATTGCAATGAATAAAATGGCATGGCAAAACTCGATACTTATTATCATTATTATTACCAGATCAACTTATTAGAAATATTACCTGCTTCAGTGACTTGATCACGGGGACCTATGGATTTCTTCCTTGGCATGGTCTCCTCCTCAAAGCGCTCCCGCCCATCAAGTAGAATGCTGAGATACTTGTACATGTTGCTCTGGATCATAAGCTTAATATCTTGCAAAGCTCTGGATTCACAAACTATGTGACACCAAAGTTCTTTGCTGTAAATCAAAAGTTGCAAGTAAAATTAACAATAAAATCATATTTAAAAAAGAAAATATTTGAGCTTTTCTCTCTATCATTAGCTCTGCAAACAAAAGGAAATAGATGGTAAGCATATGTCTAAAATAGGAGCACCCCAACAACATTATTAGTAATTGCATATGCAGTGGATATGGATATCAGCCCACGTATGACATCCCATGAACCTACCCACAAGGTTTGGCAAAATGATGTCTCCAGGCTTGAATGCTAAGACTTTATGCAGTGGATATATAAATTACTAATCTATCTTCATCAAAGAAGTCTGGCTAATAGATTTACAAATTTAACTATACTTGAAGTTTGACCAATGAAATGCAGAACATGAATCTCAATCCTTGTTACAGTGTCAAATAATCCACATGGTCAAAATTTTTTTGCTTCATTGAGAACTCTTGAAGCACTGCCAAAAGGAAATCATGGATTTATAACATGAAATAACGAACACACATAATTCACTATAACAGAGGGAGAAAAAGAACCACCTGCAACTCCTTTTCTTGTTAGAGGCTCCACAAGACTTGTATGAACAACAACAAATGGCTTTTTACCACTGACAGCTAGAGTATATGCGTTGGGTACAGGACTTTGACAGGACTTTGACGCACATAGAGGTCAGGAGCCTCAGTTTTAAGTTTTTCCGCAGCCTCAACCATCAAGTGATGAAGTTCAGAAAGCTGATACAACACCAAATAGAGTTACACAAGCAGATATACACTTTCTTCAATGCATTTTAAATATTTTAACTGGAACAATCACTGAAATACATATGCACTTGATTCTTGAAATGACTAAAAATAACCATATAATAAATCTTTTGGCACAAGACAAAAAATTGAGATGCATGCATAAGGATGAAAAATGTCGAGTTGAATGACGATTGCAAGCCAACTAGTATAATGAAATTCTTAATTTACCATGTTTTCAACTACCAAAGTATTTGGTTAGTGGAAAAATAAATTATTTGACGTCATACCTCATAGGTTTGTCAAGATAGTAAAAAATATGTTTGTTTTTTATAAATCACAGGTAGAATGAGTTTTAAGCTCGCTGAAGAGATCTCCTGCTGATCAATAATAGTTCCTAAGCACAAAAAAATGGTCTTGACAAGGTGCTTGGTGCCTTGGTGGAAGCACATAAGAACTATCAGGGAAATTTCAAAGAGGTCCAATTTGAAACTAATTTAAGCTTTCGTGCTATGACATTAACTTACTCATCTACTCAGAAACTAACCTGATTCTCGGAGACAAGAACTGATGTCCCGATATTCTCAAGAACCATGACCTGCTCTGCAATGGTCCCTGCAGTAAAAGTGTTAATAAAGAAAACTCTCTAAAATTCAAAGTAAAAAAATATAAAACCACAAGCAGTGAAATGGGTAGAAGATGAGGTAATAACTAATGAAACCGTGCATAATTTGATCTGAATTTTACTATGTACAAGATGATTGGACACAAAATTGTAGTGGACTAAAAGCTATTCAGCATTATGGAAATGTATACCATATTCCCGAAAACATGTGAATTTATTCCGACTAATATATAAGTAAAAAATGCTCAAGGCAGAAAAAGGTTTAAGCAACCTAAGCTCATGGTATACATTTTAGTCCGTGCATCTAGTAACATCCAAATAACTGTATATGCATCAAAATGGATGAAGTTCTGATTAAAGCAAAAGAAGCATGAATTCCAATTCTTGTGTTGATAAGTAGAGGAGCATAAATACCTATGAAACTATGGGACTAGCAGTGACTATTTTCTCCACTTTTTTGAGTTCTTTGACAAGTAAAATTCAGCAATAATGGAAAGTATATCCTTCATCTTAGTGACTCAGTCCGAGCACCAGCAAATGCAACTTGGTCATCCAAGTGCACCATAAATTCTGACTTATGAGCCAAATTCCCCACCAAGTCCAAAAGCGGCTTCTCAAAATAAAATTCAGTACTTGGATAAAAAATAGCAGTATGAGACTCATCATTATGGAAACATAATTGATAATCAGATGCAAATGGGTGCTGATATATTTCAGTTGGCATTTATCACCGGAGCAAATAAAAAAAATGCTATCCATTTTCACAATCAAAAAACACGAAATATATAACAATTGAATACAAAAGAGCTGACTATACCCATAGTCGCGATCTTTCTATGGAATCATTCGAGCACAGGAGTCGCAGTAGCCCTAACACTGACCGGAGATCGCCAACCAACACCGTAAAAGCCCTAGATTTATCCGAGAAAAAGACATCATTAGCAGCAGTTTGAGATCCAACAATTGAATACAAAAGAGCGAACTATACCCATAGTCGCGATCTTTCGATGGAAACGTTCGAGCACAGGAGTCGTAGTAGCCCTAACACTGACCGGAGATCGCCAGCCAACACCGTAAAAGCCCTAGATTTATCCGAGAAAAAGGCATCATTAGCAGCAGTTTGAGATCCAACAGAGACGCTCATAAAAGCCCTAGATTTATCCAAATTTCTCAAACCAAAACCTCGAATTCCATGCTTGAAACCCGTGAAACAAACCGAATTAAAGCTCCTCAACGATTCTGAAGCTTCAAAATGGCGAGATTTTGAGGAGAAATGGAAGGGAAAAGGAGAGAGGAACTCATCTATATAAAACCAACATCGCAGAGCGAGAAATTATAGAGATATGAACCTTGTTTTAATTTCAAATTTTAGCTTCCGTGTGTTTTTTTTCTCCGTCTTTTTTAGATAGACAACGTTTTTTAAAACAAAACGTTATCTAGTTAAAATCAAAAAATATACTTTTAAATAGATAACGTTTTTGCATATATATCTACAACGTTTTGTTTAAAAACATTGTAAAAAAAAATACCACAATATTTTTATAAAAAACGTTATCTTTTAAGTATTGTCTATTTAGTACTTTGTACTAGTGTATTGATCAATAATTGATCGGGTAGAGTAAAATATTAGTAAACCCTAATAAGGGATTAGAAACTCTAATCTCAAGATTAAAAACCCTAACACTAAGTTAGGAACCCTGATCGAAAGCCGAGAAACCCTAATTTTTAATTCGGGAATCCTAAACCCTAATTAGAAAACCCTAATCCTAATTAGTAAGTCCTAAAGTGATTAGTAAACTTTAATGTGTTTAGTAACCTGTAATATAATTAGGAAACACTAATTATATTTTAGAAATCTTGATTTTCTATTTTAAAACCCTAATTTAGAAAATCCTAGAAGCTAAGGTTGTAAAATCTAAGGGTTAAACCCTAAGGGCTTGGATAATTACCAAGATGCCATTAAAATTTCATGTTCAAAGTCCAAAATACCCTTTACTTAGATTTTTAGAAAAAAAATTTGCAAATCTAGTGAGTCATCACTTTGGATAAGACCATGTGCTGAAATTCTATACCTAATCTAATCTAGAATGCCACCTTGCCCACTTGGATTCATTGCATCTAAGTATAGGTGATTTTGGAGAGAGAAAGTTCACCAAAATGGCACATTTACTCTCTAGCTCTCAAACAACTCCTTCTCTCTCTAAAAATCCGAAATCCCTAAGTGAATCAGTCACTAACCAAGCTCCTAGATCATCAAGATCAGTAGAAGGGATCAAGGATCAAGAATTGGACTAGAAAGGTATAAACCTAAAACCTATTTTGATCTTGTATACTAAGAAAACTTTTGTGTTTAAGTTTTTAATCTTGTGTTATATGATGTTTTTAGATGATCTATGATGATCCATCATGGATCCATAGCATCAGAGACCTTAAAAGTTGAAGTTTTTCAAAACTGTCCAAGAACTAAAAATGTTATCTGACAACCATTTTTACATTGATGTATATCCAGATGTTTTTTTGTCAACGTATTTCATACCATCGCACTAATATTTGACACCACCAAATGAGCACCCCTTCTTTTTTGAAAGTTCCACTTTTTTGGAATACAATATAATTCATAATCAAGTACATCATTACTACTACAATATCAAGAAAACTTTTGTATACTATGAAAACCTTTGTGTTTAAGTGTTTAATCCTGTGTTATATGATGTTTTTAGATGATCTATGATGATTCATCATGGATCCATAGCATCAGAGACCTTAAAAGTTGAAGTTTTTCAAAACTGTCCAAGAACTAAAAATGTTATCTGACAACCATTTTTACATTGATGTATATCCAGATGTTTTTTTGTCAATGTATTTCATACCATCGCACTAATATTTGACACCACCAAATGAGCACCCCTTCTTTTTTGAAAGTTCCACTTTTTTGGAATACAATATAATTTATAATCAAGTACATCATTACTACTACAATATCAAGAATCAATTAACTTTATTAATGAAGAAAGAAATAAATTCACAAACAAACTTCACAAAAAGAGAAAAACAAGCCTTCCATAACCTAAGAAATAAATTCCCCCAAGTCGAAATTGAACAGTCTCAATACCTCAGTCTTAACTAGGGGCGAAGCCACACTTGGGCGAGTGTGGGCTCCGGTCCCTCTCCAATTTATAAAGAAAAGAACTCCTCTACTGCCCATTTCACATTAGAAAATACAAACACAAAACAAAATTTCCACCATTCTATCATATTCAATTCAAATTTTATAGTTAAAGCTTTAAATATCCGATATGCTACATGACAAATTAGAAGGTAAGATACTCTACATTCTTATATCTTAAGAAAATTCAATTATTTCACTATGTACGTAAATATATAGTTATTAGTTTAATTTGAATTGAAAACTCTTTATAATATTTATTCATCTTGTTAATTAATTAGTTGTTAACTTGTTATTGGCTTTTATTTTTTGACCAACTCAGGGGTCAGGTAACCCGAATTTGGGGGTGTCTCAGTCAGGCTCTTGATGCTCACTTTGACCAACTCAAATTCATAGTCCATGTTATTTCTGGGCATGCTAAGGTATTGATTGATAAGTGGGTTTTATACCTACGAATCGGCGTCTAATTCGAGCTTAAACGATGTTAATTCTTTATGTTTATGTTTCATTTTTGCTTGTTTAGTGTTATTTCATGTTTAGGTATGGTGGTGTGGCAATTGGACTAAAACGGGGGAAATTATGGCAAAACTTGGCAAGTTTAGAGCTAAATTGGACAAAATAGTAGAATGCATGCCAGCCGGGGTGGGCTTTCTATGCATAAAACCCCCGCCGGGGAGGGAGTGCAATCGAATTAATAGTTTATATGCCCGCCGTATCGGGCTAACTTAAAAGAAAAACCCCAGCCGGGGCGAGGGTACGGGAAAGAGAAGTCTCCTGTTCCTTTTGAAATGCTGCAACAAAGTGGAGATTAGTGTTTGGCTCGGATTAGAACTAATTTAGGCGAAGAATTAGAGTTAGAATACATGTCTTGTCATATTATTAACAACAAACAACAAGATTGTTGGATTCCTTGCCACGAGTTAGTAGATTCAAGGCACCATTTGAGCCATTACACATGAAAGAGAAAGCTACAGCAAGGATGAAACCTTCATTGGAGGAGCCACCTACACTTGAGCTAAAGCCACTTCCTAAACACCACATGTATGCATATTTAGGCAATTCTAATACTTAACCTGTTATTATTTCTTCTACGCTTAACAAAATGCAGGAAAATAAGTTGTTGAGAGTGCTTAAAGAATACAAATTGACTATAGGATGGACAATTGTAGATATCAAGGGAATCAGTCCATCCTTCTGTATGCACAAAATTCTCATGGAAGAGGATTCAAAGCTAACAGTGGAACAACATAGACAACTAAACCCGATCATAAAAGAAGTGGTGAAGAAGTGGTTGGATGTGGGAATCATTTACCGAATTTTAGACAGTGCTTGGGTCAGTCCCGTTCAATATGTGCTGAAAAAGGGCGGAATGACCGTAATAAAGAATGACTACAATGAATTAATTCTGATGAGGACAGTGACCGATTGGAGGGTTTGCATAGACTTCAAGAAACTAAATAAGGCAACCTGCAAAGACCACTTTCCTCTACCTTTTATGGATCAGATGTTGGATAGATTAGTGGGGGACACATTTTACTGCTTACTGGATGGATATTCAGGATATAATTAGATAGTCATTGCTCCTGAAGATTAAGAGAAGACCACTTTCACGTGCCCATACATCACCTTTGCATTTAAGAGAATGTCTTTTAGCTTGTGTAATGCACCCACTACCTTTCAACGGTGTATGATGGCCATCTTCTCAGACATTATGGAAAAAAATGTGGAAGTCTTCATGGACACCTTTTCTGTCTTTGTGGATAGTTTTGATGTCTGCTTAGAAAACTTGGTCATGGTCTTAAAGCGATGCATGGAGACAAATTTGGTACTAAATTGGGAGAAATGCCACTTCATGGTCGAAGAAGGAATAATCTTGGGGCACAAGGTTTCGGTGAAGGGATTAGAGGTTGATAGAGCAAAGCTGACTTGATTGAAAATCTTCCACCGCCAATTTCAGTTAAGGGAATCCATAACTTTCTTGGACATGCAGGGTTTTATAGGAGATTTATAAAAGACTTCTCTAAGATTGAAAAACCATCGTGCAATCTTTTAGAGAAGGATTCAGTTTTCAAATTTGATAAGGAGTATAAGTTAGCATTTGAGCTATTGAAGAATAAATTGACTACAGCTCTAGTTATTGTCGCACCAGACTGGAATATGCTTTTTGAGTTAATGTGCGATGCAAGCGACTATGCAGTAGGGGCTGTGTTGGGTCAACGCCGAGAGAAGACATTCCATGCCATATACTATGCGAGTAAAACCCTTACGGATGCCCAATTGAACTACACAACTACAGAAAAAGAGTTACTTGCAGTAGTATATGCCTTTGATAAATTTTGGGCATATTTATTTGGGACAAAGGTTATGGTTTATACGGATCACTCGGTAATTCGATATTTAATTTCGAAGAATGATGCTAAACCTCGACTTATCAGATGGAATCTCCTTCTACAGGAATTTGATTTGGAAATAAAAGATAGAAAGGGGATAGAGAATCAAGTAGCAGATCATCTTTCTCTGATGGAAAATCCGGGTAAAGAAGAAGAGAATAAGTGTGTAATTAATGAGTCATTCTCGGACGAACAACTGTTTGGAGTCAATGCAGAATTTTTGTGGTACGCGGATTTTGCTAACTATCTGGTGAGCAACATCCTTCCCCCTGATCTTACACGTCAACAAAAGAAGAAGTTTGTAATGACCGAGAAATTCGGATCTTATTGTAAAATGGTTTTATTAAATTAAATAATAATAAAATCATATTTCATGTGTTATCAAGATGGTTGTCATTGTATAACTTATTGATGTTAGAATGTCGTAGTATTTGAGCTACGTGGATGAATTAAAGTGTTTGAATTTCCAAGACGAAAATAAAAGTTTTTCGAGAAATTTTCCGAAAAATACTATTCATCGATATTTGCTCGGGATATAATTTTGAGTTTCCGAGAAATACGTAATGATGGAATAACAAGGTAAGATGGATTATGTAATAAAAATCTAGTTATGGAAAATGTAATAATTCACTTATGGACTTAATTTATAAACGTTAAGGAAGGCGAAATAGTATTGAATAAGTAATAATGTATGATACTTTGGTATTGTAAGGAGTAATGAAAACGAGTATAATACTAAGTATTATACGAGTTTGTAGGAAGGATGAAATACCGTATATAAATTCTATATGAATTAGAATACGAAAATAATACATAAACGATATGTATATGTATTAAGAAATGTTAATGGACTTGGAAGATTGGTTAACAATTATATACAAGTCCAAGTGAATTAAAGGGAGAGGCCCAACTATTAATGGTTGAACAAATTAAGGTTCATTAATGCAAAGCCCAAAGGATGATTTAATGTAAGCCCAAGATGGAATCCATGAGTTGTATGACCCATGGGGCAAACCATATTAATATGGTTATTGTGGTGACCAAGTAATTTGGTGACCAAGTTAGTGTGGTGACCAAGACTTTGAAGTAATGACCAAGTGTAGGATAAGAGTTGTCCTAGCTAAGTAATGAATAGTAAGGAGGTGGATGATTTAATGACCAAACTACCTAGCTTTGCAAGTTCTATAAATAGAGAAGGCTTACAAGCCATTTGTTAGTTGTTCAAATAATCCAACATTTCTAAAGTGCTTAAGTGTTAGAGAGAATAAGCTACCAATAAGTCACTTCCATAAGTAAGAAGAAGAAGCAAGCTACTTTACCAAGACTACAAAAAGTAAGACTTCTTCTCTAAATTATCTTCTATCTCTACCATGATAGGTTGATAAGAAAAGTTGGAATTAAGGAACATGGATGTTAAGAAGTATGAAGAATGAGTAAGTCATGAACTTAAGCCACATAAATTGGCAATAAGTCATTTGAACTTATAAAAGTTATAAACTTGTTATAAGTTAACCTTGAATGTTAAGTATGAAAATATGAACTTGTGATGAGTTTAGTAAGAGAAGTGAATTAAGAACTTATATGATTATATGTATCATATATACCTAAGTAAAGTTGTATGTGAAGAACATGTAAAGTATGATGATTAAGAAACTCTAATTGTCATAAGTCATGAATAATCAAATCTTAAGTAGTTTATAAATTGACAAGTTATAAACTCATGAAGAATAAGTCAAAATCCAACAATGAATATAAATTGTTGTATTAAGTATGTTAAGATGTTCACATGATGAATGAAGTTCATTTGTAATGTTGAACAAATCATAAGAATGAAGAATTGTCGGAATTTGCACGATTGGACGATAAACGTCGAATTTGTAAAATTTTCGGAATGGAAGTCAAATTTTGTGTTTGATCACGAAACCATTGTTTTCCAATAGAGGCAAGTCATATTTGGCATTTAAGAGTTGCGAACTCGAAAATGACCGGATTTCGACTTAGAATGAAGAAACGAGCGTTGAACGTTCACGAACGTTTATCGTTTTCGTTAAAAAATGAACCAATAGGTAAATTTTTAGCAAACGAAGTCGAATAGATAAAATTCTTGCATGAACATGTAGAGTACGTAATTTGTGAATCGTAGGCTTTTGAACGAGCTAATTCGGACTTATAACGAAGAAGTTATGCGTCCGGGAAGTTCACAAAATTCCTGGCCAATTTGTTTTACGGTGCCAGAGTTGTACCGCTGGCGCCAACCCTAGGAAAAAAATGACTTCATGTGCATGCATGAATAAAGTGTTTGAGCCTACTACAAGAGTTCAATGCAATAGCGAACCATAATCTGATATGTGGCCAGCAGCCACATATGCGATCTCAAAATCCTCTGGAGAGTGGCACCATGATCACGCCCATTAAGTAAGGACTCATGCCGCATGCGGCATAAGTCCGGACAGAGATACTGATAAGCTCGCATGCAACAATGCGAGATGTAAGTATAAAGTTAGCCTTACATGCCGCCGATCTCAAAGACAAGAATGAATAGTAATGAAGGTTTCTAAGTACAAAGAAAAGAAAGCTAAAATGATTTAAAAGTAAACACAACTTAAGGAATGTAATGTAACATTGTTTAAACTTTGTTAAACCTTAAGGATGTTGTATAAAGGTTGAGATAACCTAGTCGAATATAAATGCAAGGATAATGATAAACCGGAACGAATAGTAACTGAATCTGATATACAATTAGATCGAAATGAAGGGTATGATATAGTCATATACATACTTGATTATATGTGACCTAATGTAAGGCATTATGTGATCATGTATTGTAGAGACTTGAACGACTTGAACATAAAGTTAATATACCGTAGCAGACGCTAAAGGCAAGTATTCTAACTCTTATCTCAGTTCAATAAGAACAAGTTTTTGAGGTTCATGTATTCTTTCGCATGAATTGAGGTATGTTGAAGTTAAAGCCAATTCCTTTGGCTAGACTGAATGTATGGATAATCTATTCATGTATTATCAAATGTTGTTATCTTTTGTCAACTACTTGATATGGTTTTCAAAAGAAGACTGAAATGTTAAACAAATGTTTTATCGGTGAAACGACAGGCACGTGAGGTTGCCAAATGCTTAAACGTGCATACATTTAATGGATGTAGTGTTGATCAACATAGAGTACAATAGGCTGATCACCTAGAAGTGCTCATAAGTAATATCCGGCTTACCGACTTGCTTCCGGGTTGTCCTTTTCTAATAAAGAATGAATACTCGAGGTCTTTGACCGAAGTGAATGTTTTACTAAATATTGTTATTATTGTAAAACATTTTGAAAGAAAAGATGGAGTGCTATTTTGAGTTATCAATAGTACTTCATAACTATTGTTCAGTTATCGAAGATATACAATTTGTATGTGTCAATCATGTTGTTATTAAATTGTTATACTTGCTGAGCTAGTTATGCTCACTCTTGCTTGAACCATATGAATGCAAATAAAGATTTGAATGTCCCAGAAGGATCGAAAAAGGATAAGGGGAAAAGCTAAGGCGATTACTAAAAGTCGTCTTGTAATAAGTATAGGTCTATTGTTGTAATGTAATCGATATTATGACAAAGAACCTTTGTAATGGGTATAGAACACAGGAAATATAAATATTACTTTAAATATATATAAGTTATGTTCGTTCTTTGAGACTTTTCAATTGAATGAATGTATGAATGTTGTACAGTATAGCACCATCTGTCGGGTTGGAAGATACCTGGATTTGGGGGTGCTACAAAGTTCCTGCATGACGTTAAATGGTACATGTGGGATAAACTATACATATTCAAATAGTGTGCCGACAAGATGATTCGAAGGTGTGTGCCCTACAGTGAGGTAAAGAATATTTTGCACGAGTGTCATGCATCTACATATGGGGGACATTACAAAAGTGAGAGAACATCGGCTAAAGTGCTCGAAGCAGGGTTCTATTGGCCTACAGTATTTAAGGATGACCACCAGTTCGTAAAAAGTTGTAATAGATGTCAAAGGGTGGGTAACATATTGAAAAGGAATGAGATGCCACTACAAACTATCTTAGAATTTGAAATTTTTGACGTTTGGGGCATTGATTTTACGGGGCCATTTCCGTCATCGTTCAATAATTAGTACATCTTGCTGGCGGTTGACTATGTATCAAAATGGGTTGAAGCCGTAGCACTCCCCACAAACGATGCCAAAGTGGTTCTTAAGTTCGTGCAAAAGAATATTTTTACAGGATTTGGCACGCCAAGAGCTATTATAAGTGATGAGGGTAGTCACTTATGTAACAGATCGTTTACAGCTCTTATAGCAAAATATGGGGTCAACCATAAGGTATCTACATCATATCACCCCCAAACAAGTGGGCAAGCTGAGGTTTTAAACATGGAGGTGAAGAAAATACTAGAAAAGGTAGTAAGCCCGAACAAAAAAGAATGGTCTCTCAAGTTGGACGATGCATTATGGGCATATAGGATAGCTTACAAGACGCCAATTGGGATGTCACCATATCAGTTGGTCTACGGGAAAGCATGTCACCTACCGGTGGAGTTACAACATAAAGCCTATTGGGCAATTCAGAAGCTCAACTTTGATCAAACAACAGCAGGTGAAAAGAGGCTACTTCAATTGATCAAACTCGATGAATTTAGACTACTAGCCTGTGAGAACTCGAAGTTATATATAGAAAAGGTTAAGAAATAGCACGACCATAAAATTATGCAGAGAACATTCGAACCGGGGCAATCAGTATTATTGTTCAACTCAAGATTGCGGTTGTTCCCAGGAAAGCTAAAATCGAGGTGGTCGGGTCCATTTACCATAAAAAGGGTTTTCCCACATGGAGCCATTGAGCTATACAATAGGAATCCATTGGAGACGTTTAAAGTCAATGGTTAATGTTTGAGACATTATTGGTGTGGCGAATCCAACACGGATGTCATCGCAATCACACTTGACGACACACCATAAAAAGGGAGTAGTCAGGCTGAACAAAAATCAAGCGCTAGTTGGGAGGCAACCCAATTTTATTTTTATTCTCAATATTTTTTTACTCATGCTAGTCAAATTATAGTTTAGAATAATAATTAGTATAGAATAAGTTAATTAAGTAGTTAGTTAAGTCATATTTTTTACATAATCTTACCATCCATGCTTAATTTGCTCAATATTGACTTATAGTCCTATTTAATGATGTTTCAGGTAACTAAAAGCCTCATGGTTATGTTAAGGATGCAAGGAATGAGAAAATTCAAGGCCACTAGCAGACTACATGCCCACCAGGGCGGGCTTTATAAGCCTAATACCCCCCATTGGGGCGGGGGTACTGATCTCAATAACAAACTGCATGCTCGTAAGGGAGGGCCCCCAAGGCTTAATACCTCCCACCGGGGTGGAGGTACGAAATTTTAAGAGCAAAGATTCGGCAGTTACAAAGCTTGCAAGCCATCTTCACCACTCTTCTACTTCAACTTCCTACTACCCCACTACTTCTATACACTTTCAACACACGATTTAGCAATTTAATCCCCACCATCCCACTCCATTAAAACACTTGCCCACTACTTCAACCCATAACTCTCTCATCACCTCCTTTGTAGCCCCCCCAAATCCTGGGTCCTAAATCACCCCGGATCTGGGTCACTAGTTCTAACTATTGCGGAAGATATAAACATAAATTGTTTATACATTAAAACATTATACACTATCCCCAAGGTCGAGTAACCATAACTTATACACAATTCATTATCCCATCTGACAGACAAATATTTTATCGTACATTATTGTTACCAATCTATCTGCACATGTAAATTAAAGCTAGAACTGTCTTTAACCTTTCCTTATATCCGACGTATTCGCCTTAATCTGCAATGTTTATCATGATATAGCAAGGGTGAGCAACAAGTTTTCCCAGCAAGTTTAAGTTCAAAAATTTAACGATATATCATGATTGAAAGAATGGGAATAATAAGCTGGCTAAATTCAACAATATAATTGCGAACTAGCAGGAACACATTTTATGACTGAACAAGTATTTAACATGAACAAATATATCTGACTGAATGGTAATGAAGGTGATCAGCCTTTCATACCTTATGAACACATGTCATACACACATGGTGCAATTTAATAATTCTTAGACATGACAATCAGAAATGATTAACCATAAATATAATTGCATAATACAGCTCGAGGTCAAGTTAAGAAAGACTTGCCTGAACCGTTGATTATAGTTACGAAACATAACTTAGCTTTATTTGAAGACCTAATGTTAACAATATCGATTTTCCAAGTTAGAATAATATCATCACAGTATAAAATAACCTAAACATATTTCCACATAATCCTATTAGTCTATACAGCATATAAAACCTAGTATCAAGTCAAACTATTGCAGTTTGAGTTGAATTCAGCACAATTCTGACATCCCGACGGTCTAGTCGGATAAATATCGAGTTTAAGTTCAATTAAACTCTGCCTAACACTTAACAATTATTTTAAATAAATATATTATCAGTCAAAACATTTTTCATAAGCTCGTAATAATTTTCAAGTAATTATTATCATTTATTATAATTTTTCAATCATTAATATCATAATTATATGATTTAAATACTACATAACTCCATTATCATTAATATTTATTTAATACTAAATATTAATGAAAATCATAAAATAATATTATAATATATTTATAATATATCAAAGTATTTTTAATACCTTAAAATCATATTTATATGATTTTTAAACCTTTAATTCCATTATCCGATAATTGCCATAAATATTAAATATTAATGTTTTTCATGACAAAATATCAAAAGTTATGTTTTATAACTTAAAATATTTTTATAACACTTAAAATCATTTTTATATGATTAATTCTATTTTCCATAATTTATTCAATACATTTAGTAAATAGATTAATTACCATTAATATTAATTAATTAATGAAATTCATCACAAAATATTAAAAGTCATCAAAAATAACTTAAAATATTTTCTTATGCCATAATATAATTTTTCATGTATTAAAATCAATTTTAAGTAATTTACTTAATATTGTAATTAAATAAATTAAATACCATTTTTATTCCAAAAATATTAAATATTTATGAAATATATTCGTAATAATTAAAAACTAATTTTCAGGCTTTAAAATAATTTTTCATAATTTATTATGTATTTTTAATAATTAAAAACTATTTAATACTAATTATTTAATGAAAATACTAATTTTATAATTAATCTGTCGCTAAAGGGCCCTATAGCGACGAAATTGTCGCTATAGGTGTTCTTGGGCTTTTCTTGAGGAAATCCAGAACATAATGTCAGTCGCTAAGGTGCTAAGTCTGACCATAATTAAATCAGTGTTGTTAATGATTTCTGGGCTTGCTTTTTCTCTAATGTTGTAGTATAAATGACACACTACAATCTTAATCAATTTTCATGGCCAAAACATAATAATCCTGTGAGATCTAAGCTGCAGAAATCGTTTTCGGACACATTCTTTCGAGTTTTCGGGTCCTTGAAACTCATCAAAAGTTCTGAGGTACCTAGTTTGGCCATGAATTAGATCTAGGTTCCAGTTGCTTTAAGGGCTTGTAATTGTGTAAATGTTGTAGTACTAATGTAATAATACAACCCTAAATAAATTTCATGGTCAACATACTCCATATCAGCAAGATCTAAGCAACAGAAAATGATGTCAGAGTTGTTCTTGAGTTTCTAGGTTGCCCAGAAACTCAAGCAGTTAAAGGTGTACTACTTTTCAGCCTTATAGATTACAGTCTAAGTTTTATTTATGTGTTATAAAGGTTTATACTTGTAGTAGTGATGTCAGAGTACGACATAACATCAAATTATCATAACAACATCACCATCTCAAGTTTTCAAATTGGTCAAAATACACGTAAGACAACTTTATTCACGATTTACGGTTTTCAGTTTTGTCAAGAACAGTTGGTCAATGCTACTTTGACCAAGTGTATCTTGGATCCTATACATGATCTGGGTAATCTAAAGGTATGGACGTGTAGTCCATATGCCAGACTACAAATCCCAAGCAACAACATAATCTAAAACATTAAACACTGTAAGATTCATGGCTTGCAAAATGGTTGTCAGAGTTTCTGGAAATTCTGGGTTGCCCAGAATTCCAGTTTCGTGATCGGTCAACTAGGTTTGACAACGTATAACTTTTAATCTACACATGATCTGGACTTGATTCATGTTCCAGATCCAAGCCCTTATAACATACTACAAGTTTATAACTTAGAACACAACAAATAATTAACATATGAGCCCTGACATATGGCTGTCAGACAACATTTTAGGGTTCAAAGTCAGTTTATAAAAACTTGATTTTCGTGCCTCTAGATGTTATAGATCCATGATCTAATAACCTAGATCACTTATTAACACCCTCTAACACAACTTTAAATAAAAAATCATAACATCTAACATCAAATCTAAGGATTTCGAAATTTAGGGTTTATACCTCCTTTTTGAGCTTGATCTTGATTCTGACTTTGATGTTTGTTCTTGGCAAGGTAAAGGCTGGCATTGGTTTTGTTTCTCACTCAATTTCACTATAGAATTTCGGATGGGGGAGAGAGAATGGACTTGGCTCAAATAAAAATTAAAGTAATCTTTTTCTCTCTTAATCTATTTATAAAATGATGAAATGCCTAGGGCTGATCATTTGATCGTTTGTTGGCTGATTAAAGGTGATTTACTAGACCATGTGGCTAGCTAGAGTTGGTCACCAACCACAAGTAGAGCTAAATCTACACTCCACCTCATTAAAATATTAAAAAAGACACTTTTGTCATTTGGTTTGTAAAGTGAATGACAAATTGGTAACTTGTCACAACCCTTAGTGTTTGACCCTTAGGGTTTAACCCTAGAGTACACAAATTCAAATTTCTAGACTATTCTAATTAGGTTCTAAAATAGGGAATTAAGAATTTAAAAATTATAATTAGGGTTTACAACTTAGCAATTAGGATTCTAAAATAGAAAATTAATATTTCTAAATTATAATTAGGATTTGATAATTATATTATAATTTCCTAATCATAAATTAAGCTTGCCAATTAGGATTATTATTTCCTAATTAAATTTGCTAATTTAGCAATTAGGGTCATAATTGGTTATTAGGGGTTATAACCCACAAATTAGGGTTTTACATAGAAAATAATCTTTCTAATTTAGAAATTAGGTTTCCTAATTAGATTAGGGTTTTCTAATTACTTATATCTTAAAAATTAGGATTAATGTTTCTTATTAACATTAAAATTATTAAATTAACAATTAGGTTTCTAATAATCAATTAGGGTTATCCCTAATTAAATTAATAACATAAATACTCGTTAGGGTTTCCTCATTGAACGTCAATATATTATTAGGGTTTATGACTGATAAAATTTATCTGGTCAACCCTTGACCCTTAACCACATACTGTATACATATATGACCATATACACAGAACATATACACTTATACCCTTAACATTGTAAACCTTAACCAAAAGTTTTTAAATTCACAAAATTCCTTCCCTAAAATGTCAAATCCATACACTTATTTTTTGTCTAGGTTTAATATTTAACCTTAATTAAATCTTTTAAAATTTTAATAAATATCTGAATATTCGGGTTATTACATCCTTTCTATAAAACCATCCCTTCACAACACACTATAACGTTCTCTATTCACACCAGTTCAATAGTTCAAAGTCAAGGGTTCTTGAGCGAATTTGTGCAAAAATAAGGGAGGGGATTGTGAAACCCCAGATTTTATGAATAAAGATTTAAATTTATCAAAATATTTTTTTGAATATTATGGTGTGGATTTGATATAATGTTATAGTTGTGGGTAGTATTTATAAATTTTTCAAAGTATGGAAGTTGTTATAAAATATTCGATTGGTGGGGAATATTCTTTTTTGGGGAATATTAAATGCGACGGCACAATCATTAGTGGACCCCACAAGTAAGTATTGTCGTAGTTAGAAAACGCATGTAAATTATCTTTTATAAGAATAACGGCGGAAGTGTTATCGTTAAAAGCTGTTGAACTACTCGGTAGTAAAAGTATAATGTCTGGCGTGGTTGCATAGTAGCACACGGTATTGATTATTGATGCTTACGTAAGAAGTCACTCAGTTATACTCAATTATTGCTACAGTAATTGCTGCATCATATCTCTCATATTATTGATTCAATTATTGTCACAGTATCATCTGCATAAAATGTTATTTTATTAAATCAATAATTGAGACGACAAAGTTATTCATATTATTAAATTGCAATATTTACAATGTCTAGAAGTTTTGTAAAGGAGAGGTTTGGTCACCTAATTGCGCGCCAATATGGAGAAATCCTTATTGGAAAACAACCCTCTTTCCTGGGAACGACCTGGTTGATAAATATTGTGAGTTATAATATTAATGATGAATGTTATTAAAATTGAAGTTGTGTTCGGAGTTGAATTTGGAGACGCGGACGTGATATTTGAGTCCAGAGCGATAAATTTAATAAAAATAGTCTATAAACACAAAATTTTTCGGAATTCACTATTTGGTCAAAAAGTCAACAGTTGACTTTTTCGGGAAAAGTCAAACTTCAAAATTTAAATTTTTGATAAAAATGGTTTCACTGTGTTGGAATTATTTGTGTTAGGGAAAATCGACAATTATTTCGATAATAATTGATGTCTGGAGGTTATATTGACCAATCGGGTATTTAACCGGATAAATGAGCAATTGATTGCTATTATTTCACATGATTATAACTATTTGTTCACATGTGTATACTATTGTTTCACATTCTTGTTACTATTAGGGGAGTTGGTGCAAGATTGATAATACTTGCATGACTAAGTTAAAAATGGAGGTATAGATAGAGGTACTTTCTTTGTAAATTCGTATTTTCACATATACAGAACTATTGATTCACATAATTTACTATTGAATCACATTATTTACTATTAGGGGGAGGTGGTGCAAGTTTGATAATACTTCCATGACTAAATTAAAAATAAAGGAAAAGTTGGAGGTATTGTCTTTGTAATTTTTGAGCCCCAAAACGTGCAATTATTGAAACTATATTTTTTATAAATAGAAGCTCATTCTTCCTTCATTTCTCACCAATTCACAAAAGCTTTAGAGCGATTATTATAGAGAGAAATTATAGAAAGAAGAAGAGAAGTCTGCTACTTCACTATTCTTGTATCCAGTTTTTCTAAGGTAGGGAATATTATTTGTTGTACACGTAGGGAGTATTATTTCTTTCTTTCGTCTTCATGAAGAGAACTTCTGTTATTCCATTCTTTATTATTCTATTGAAATAACCTGTATACGCGGGCTACCCTATACTTGGTGAAATTCTTCTGTTGTTCCATTCTTTATCATTCTGTTGGAACATCACATGCATGCGTTCTCACGGACCGGACACGGTTCCGTCTTTATTATTACATTGGAATATCTTTGTGCATGCGTTCTACGGGACTGATTCCGTCTTTATTATTCTGTTGGAATATTCTGTCTATGCGTTTTACACCTGATCTGATTCCGTCTTTATTATTTTGTTAGAATATCCTCATCTCAGGCGTTTTACTGGCGGACCGATTCCGCCTCTTTATTATTCATTTGGAATATCCTGCCTATCGCGTTTCTGCCGGACTGATTCTCATTATTTATTATTACATTGGAATAACTTTTTTGTGTCTTGGTCTATCGCATGCCTGGTGATTTCTTTTGTTATTCCATTTCTTATTATACCCAGTTGGTTAAAGTTTTGACTTCTATACTCCATGAAATTAGTGGAATATCCTTGATATTTGCGCTTCATCTAGTATCTTTTCATGGAAATATTCTTCTGAGCATTCTTGAATTTTACTCTACAAAGTAGTATCATGTTGACAATTTGGGCGTTATTAGTTCCTGGATAAAATAATTCTTGAACCAGTTTTATTGAATTCTTATATCATTGTCATCATCCTCATGTTTATATTTTGTTGAAAGTCATCTGTGGCCTATAGTGCATAGATGGACTTGGTATGATTATGACCAGGGATTATTCGGTGTAATCATGGCCGTAATGTTACAAATGATGTGGTAAAAGTCCTCATTGGCCCGTAGTGGATTGATGGACAGTTGTTGGCATGATCATGACCATTAATGAATACAAAAATATTCTTGGCCCGTAGTGCATGGATAATTGTGGTCGGGATACTAAAAAATATCCTTGGCCGTAGTGCAGGGGTGATTCGATGATGTGAATTATTTATTACGCTGAGTCCCAGCGATAAAAGTGATGAAAAACCTTCTAAATCATAAAAGATAGTATATTTTATTCTCTACTTGACTCTTTTAATGGATTGCTTGTTCTACTGCAGTTAAACTTGATGGTTGTTATATTGTATCGGTTTAACAACTTCGATGAAATTAGTAAAATAGTCTATAAACACAAAATTTTCCTAATTCACTATTTGGTCAAAAAAACAACAGTTGACTTTTTGGGAAAAAGTCAAACTTTGAAATTTCAAAATTTATATTTTTGATAAAAATGGTTTCATTGTGTTGGAATTATTTGTGTTAGTGAAAATCGACAATTATTTCGATAATAATTGATGTCTGGAGGTTATATTGACCAATCGGGTATTTAACCTGGATAAATGAGCAATTGATTGCTATTATTTCACATGATTATAACTATTTGTTCACATGTGTATACTATTGTTTCACATTCTTGTTACTATTAGGGGAGTTGGTGCAAGATTGATAATACTTGCATGACTAAGTTAAAATGGAGGTATAGATAGAGGTACTATATCTTTGTAATTCATATTTTCACATGTCTAGAACTATTGATTCACATAATTTACTATTGAATCACATTATTTACTATTAGGGAGGTGGTGCAAGTTTGATAATACTTCCATGACTAAATTAAAAATAAAGGAAAAGTTGGAGGTATTGTCTTAATTTTTTGAGCCCCAAAACGTGCAATTATCAAAACTATATTTTTCTATAAATAGAAGCTCATTCTTCCTTCATTTCTCACCAATTCACAAAAGCTTTAGAGCGATTATTATATAGAGAGAATTATAGAAAGAAGAAGAGAAGTCTGCCACCTCACTATATTCTAGATCCAGCTTTTTCTAAGGTAGGGAATATTATTTGTTGTATTATTTTCTTTCTTATTTATGAAGAGAACTTCATTATTCCATTCTTTATTATTCTTGAATAACTCTTTGATACGCCAAGCTACCCTATACTTGGTGAAATTCTTCGTTGTTCCATTCTTTATCATTCTGTTGGAACATCCTGTCATGCTTCTATACGTTCTAGGGTTCCGCTTCTTTTATTATTCTCGTTGTCCTCCGCTTTTTTTATTATTATTCGCTTGGAATATCCTGTCTCATGCGTTTCTACTTCCGATTGATTCCGCTCTTTATTATTATTCTCGCTGAATATCCTCATCTATGCGCTTTTACGCCGGACCGATTCCGCCTTTTATTATTCTCGTTGGAATATCCCGTCTGCGCGCGTTTTACGCCGACCGATTCCGTTATTTATTATTCTGTTGAATAACTCGCTGTATGCGGCTTCTATCGCATGCCTGGTGATTTCTTTTGTTATTCCATTCCTTATTATACCCAGTTGGTAAAAGTTTTGACTTCTATACTCCAAGAAATTAGTGGAATATCCTTGATATTTGCGCTTCATCCAATATCTTTTCATGGAAATATTCTTCTCGAGCATTCTTGAATTTTACTCTACAAAGCAAAGATCATGTTGACAATTTGGACGTTATTAGTTCCTCGGATAAAATAATTCTTGAACTTGTTTTATTGAATTCTTATATCATTGTCATCATCCTCATGTTTATATTTTGTTGAAAGTCATCTGTGGCCTATAAAGTGCATAGATGGACTTGGTATGATTATGACCAGGGATTATTCAGTGTAATCATGACCGTAATGTTACAAATGATGAGGTAAAAGTCCTCATTGGCCCGTAGTGCATTGATGGACAGTTTTTGGCATGATCATGACCATTATTGAATACACAAATATTCTTGGCCCGTAGTGCATGGATAATTGTGGTCGTGATACTAAAGAATATCCTCGTCAGAAGTGCAGGGGGTGATTCGATGATGTGGATTATTTATTGTCGAGTCCCAAATGATAAAAGTGATGAAAACCTTTAAATCATAAAAGATAGTAGATTTTATTCTCTTCTTGACTCTTTTAATGGATTGCTTGTTTCATTGCAGCTTAAACTTGATGGTTGTTATATTGTATCGCTTTAACAACATTGTTGAAGGCTAACGATAATATATTCTCGCATTATCTTAGTCATAATATTTCCCATCGGGCTAGTTGAGCTCACCCTTTTTACTTTCATTTTTCTCTTTTTCAGAAATGAGAACGTAAGCAGGACTAGTCTTGGAAACGGAGTGATGGACCAGATGATAGCATTAGTAGTCCTCACTATTCAAAGGAAATAGTGGAAAATAAATGTAATAATATTGAATTTGAGTTTGAATATTGTCTAGACGACAATATTTGTATTAAAACTCACAAACTTATGTTTTGTCGTACTTTTACACGACACGCTTGTATAATTAAGTTGTATTTGTATTCTGTACCATGTATTTGATTTAACTCGTATGGTGATGTATACTATTTTGGGGCGCCACAGTTGGTATCAAAGCTTAGGATATGATCCTCTGCTAAGATGTGAGACTAGAACTAGGAGGGGAGAGATAGGAATTCTTTCGCTAGTATGACCTACCTAAGTTTATTTGATATTTAATTGGTCACGAGTATAGGGATAATATGTGATGTTAATTAACCCTTGTTTTGTGGCGATATTTGAAAATGACATCCGAGAATGTTGAGAATAGCAATGGAGCACAGTGAGACCGCTGAGTCTCCACAGATCAATAATCGTGACAATGTGCAACAGATGGCGATAATCCTCTTGTAAACACCAACACCGATCAATTGATTTAACGACGGTATGCTTTAGGAGCTTTTTAGAATTCATGCAACATCAAAGTAAGGCCACTCCTGCTTCATAATACAGAGTAAACAATGGCAACCCACGGTTGGTCACCGCTAAGCAATTCAAGGAGCTGGGACCACCAGAGTTTTTGGAAAAGCTAGAACCACTTAAGGCAGAGACGTGGTTAAAGCAGATCACCAAGATATTTGATGTCTTGGGATGCTCCGAGGAGCAAAAGGTTCCCTTTGCCACCTTTATGTTGCGTGAAGAGGCAGATCACTGGTGGGAATCTGTAAAACGTACCCAGCCTGACGCACTCAAGATGTCTTGGGAGAAGTTCCAAGAGCTGTTCAACGACAAGTACTTTCCCGAAAGTATTCGTCACATGAAGGAGGTGGAGTTTATCAAGTTGGAACAAAACAATATTACCGTGTCGCAATACGAGGCTAAATTTGCAGAGTTATCCCGGTTTGCATCCCATTTGGTCGATAATGAGGAGCGAATGACGCGAATATTTTTAAGAGGTTTGAAGCCGGAGATACGCCAATATCTTATTTCTCATAAATTATGTTTGTATTCAGATGTTGTAAATAGGGCTCAGTTAGTGGAGCGCGATAACAAGTCAACGCAACCAAAAGAGAGCAAATTCAAAATGATAATACCCGGTGATAATACCATCAAAGCTGACAATAAGCATGGAGGGAATCAACATGCCAGAAATGGTAACCACTTCTGTGGTAATCATGGTCAAAACAATAAGAATGGACATTTCAAGAAGAGGAGATTCAACAATGATGGAAAGACGCCAAACCAAAGACCCGTTGTTAAGGAAGGAGAACGACCACCTATCATATGCTTCAAATGCGAGGGAGGACACATCACCAAAAACTGCGCTGATGTCGTCCAAAACATGTTATAATTGTGGAAGAGAAGGTCACTTAGCCCGATTTTGTCGTTCACCGAAGACAAGTTCAGCTAGGATGGAGGCACCAAAGGCCGTCCCATAAAAGTCAAAGCCGATAGTTTAAGAGAGAACGCTTTTTTTTTCGCGACGAGGAACCTGAATAAAATTATCACGGTATGTTAGTCATAAACTCTTGTGAAGTCTATACCGTGTTAGATACCGGTTCTACTCACTCTTTTATTTCACCTAGTTGTGTTCAATGTTTGAATTTAACTCCGAGAGTTAGATTTTGATTTATCTGTTGAAACTCAAATGGGAGAAACCTTCATTACCTCCACTATTTATAAATCTTGTTCAAATCAACACTTTCACGCTACTCATCAATCGTATCTCTTTGAAAATACTTGCCTTTGATGTGATTTTAGGAATCGATTGGTTAACTACTCATCATGCTTTTCGTAAGGTTGTTAGCTTTCATATTCCTAACCAACCTGTTATACGAATTCAAGCAACCAAATCACTAAAGTCAATCATGGTCATATCAAGCCATAAGTAAAGAGCCCCGGTCCTTTCGTTGTTGACTTCCTTGTGTGGAATGCACCGAAGCCAGACTTTCTGTAGGCGACGCTGTGAATGACGATGGCAAGTTGATAGGTATCAATGTGACGTGTTACCCAAGTCTTGGATGAGAGTCACATTTTTGAATGATATTTCTATTGTTAATAAATTTTCTTACGTATTCTTGAAGACTTCTTAGCCTACCCCTAGAGCGTGAAATCAAATTTTGTATTGACCCCAGTACAAAACCCATTTCTAAAACCCTCAAATATTTCTTCAACTAAAATGAACGTAACATGCGCCAAAAGACGCTGGCTCGAAGTCATTGAAGATTACGATCGTATCTATTCAATACCATCGTGGGAAAAGCGAACGTGGTAGTTGACGCGCCGAGAGTAGAAGATCGTATGCATTTATGAGTGCGATGTTGTTAACACAAAGACCCATTTCATTTGACTTACAAATGATGAAGATAGAGTTAAAGACTTAGGAACCCACGTGAAGATAACGAATATACTATTAGAATCGACTTTAATCGATAAAGTTAAATCCGCCAAGCTACACACACTTGAAATGAATGAATGAATTAAGAAGGTTCAAGAGGGCGTTATTCTAGAAGCAAGAATCGACGAAGAGAGAAATCTCAACCCTCGATTTAATTGGCCCATTTGAAATCCTCGATCAAGTAGGAACTCGTGGCTTATATACTCGCTTTACCGCCAAGTATGTCATGTTCATAACATTTTTTAACGATCGATGTTACGTAAATATGTGGATGACCTCAACCATATTATTAAATTAGAACTAGACGATATAGCGGAAGATTTAACGTATGAGGAGAGATTGTGAAACCCCGATTTTATGAATAAAGATTTAAATTTATCAAAATATTTTTTTAAATATTATGGTGTGGATTTGATATAATGTTATAGTTGTGGGTAGTATTTATAAATTTTTCAAAGTATGCAAGTTGTTATAAAATATTCGATTGGTCTGGGAATATTCTTTTTAACGGGAATATTTGTACGGCGGCACACAATCATTGGTGGACCCCACAACTAAGTATTGTCGTAGTTAAAAACGATAATTATATTTTATAAAAAAATAACTACGCGAAGTGTTACCGTTAAAAAAAACTGCTAAACTACTCGGTAGTAAAAGTACAAAGAATACGCTGTGGTTGCATATAGTACACACACATTGATTGATTATTGATGCTTACGTGAAGAAGTCACTCGCTTATACTCAATTATTGCTACAAAGAATTGTCGTGATCATATCTCTCATATTATTGATTCAATTATTGTCATAAGATCATCTCGCATAATATGTTATTTTATTAAATCAATAATTGAGACGACAAAGTTATTCATATTATTAAATTGCAATATTTACAATGTCTAGAAGTTCTCACAAGGAGAGGTTTGTCACCTAATCGCTACCAATAGGGAGAAATCCTTATCGAAAAGCCCCTCTTTCCTGGAAACGACCGGTTGATAAATATTGTGAGTTATAATATTAATGATGAATGTTATTAAAATTGAAGTTGTGTTCGAGTTGAATTTGGAGACGCGACGTGATATATTTGAGTCCTAAACGATGAAATTAGTAAAATAGTCTATAAACACAAAATTTTCCTAATTCACTATTTGTCAAAAAAGTCAACAAATTGACTTTTTTTGGGAAAAGTCAAACTTCAAAATTTCAAAATTTATATTTTTGATAAAAATGGTTTCATTGTGTTGGAATTATTTGTGTTAGTGAAAATCGACAATTATTTCGATAATAATTGATGTCTGGAGGTTATATTGACCAATCGGGTATTTAACCTGATAAATGAGCAATTGATTGCTATTATTTCACATGATTATAACTATTTGTTCACATGTGTATACTATTGTTTCACATTCTTGTTACTATTAGGGGAGTTGGTGCAAAATTGATAATACTTGCATGACTAAGTTAAAATGGAGGTATAGATGGAGGTACTATAATCGTAATTCATATTTTCACATGTCTAACTATTGATTCACATAATTTACTATTGAATCACATTATTTACTATTAGGGGAGGTGGTGCAAGTTTGATAATACTTCCATGACTAAATTAAAAATAAAGGAAAAGTCGGAGGTATTGTAGATCAGAATTTTTCGAGCCCCAAAACGTGCAATTATCGAAACTATATTTTTCTATAAATAAAGCTCATTCTTCCTTCATTTCTCACCAATTCACAAAAGCTTTAGAGCGATTATTATAGAGAGAAATTATAGAAAGAAGAAGAGAAGTCTGCTACCTCACTATTCCAAAGATCCAGCTTTTTCTAAGGTAGAATATTATTTGTTTTTCTAAGGTAGGGAGTATTATTTCTTTCTTTCTTATCCATGAAGAGAACTTCATTATTCCATTCTTTATTATTCTCGTTGAATAACTCAGATACGCTGCCACCCTATACTTGGTGAAATTCTTCCGTTGTTCCATTCTTTATCATTCTGCTGAACATCCTCGTCTCAGCGCTTCACGCCGGACCGGTTCCGCTTTTTATTATTCTCGCTGAATATCCTCGTCTTTACGCCGCCGCTCCGCTTTTATTATTCTCGTTGAATATCCTGTTCATCGCTTTTTATTATTCTTCCGCTTTTTATTATCTCTCTTGAATATCCTGTTCGCTGCTTTTACGCCGGACCGATTCCGCCTTTTTATTATTCTGTTGAATATCCTCGTCTGCAGGCGCTTTTACGCCGACCGATTCCGTTATTTATTATTCTCGTTGAATAACTCGCTCAAAGGCCTATCGCATGCCCGGTGATTTCTTTTGTTATTCCATTCCTTATTATACTCAAATTGGTTAAAGTTTTGACTTCTATACTCCATGAAATTAGTGGAATATCCTTGATATTTGCGCTTCATCCAAAGATCTTTTCATGGAAATATTCTTCCGAGCATTCTTGAATTTTACTCTACAAAGCAAAGATCATGTCGACAATTTGGACGTTATTAGTTCCTCGGATAAAATAATTTTGAACTTGTTTTATTGAATTCTTATATCATTGTCATCATCCTCATGTTTATATTTTGTTGAAAGTCATCTGTGGCCTATAAAGTGCATATGGACTTGGTATGATTATGACCAGGATTATTCTGCGTAATCATGACCGTAATGTTACAAATGATGTGGTAAAAGTCCTCATTGGCCCGTGAGTGCATTGATGGACGCTTGTTGGCATGATCATGACCATTATTGAATACACAAATATTCTTGGCCCGTAGTGCATGGATAATTGTGGTCGTGATACTAAAGAATATCCTCGGTCAGAAAAGTGGGTGATTCGATGATGTGGATTATTTATTGTCGAGTCCCAAATGATAAAAGTGATGAAAACCTTTTAAATCATAAAAGATAGTAGATTTTATTCTCTACTTGACTTTTTAATGGATTGCTTGTTCCACCGCAGCTTAAACTTGATGGTTGTTATATTGTATCGCTTTAACACTCGTTGAAGGCTAACGATAATATATTCTCGCATTATCTTAGTCATAATATTTCCTATCGGGCTAGTTGAGCTCACCCTTTTACTTTTTATTGTTCTCTCTTCGTGAAATGAGAACGTAGCAGGACTAGTCGGGGAACCGAGAGACTGACCAGATGATAGATTAGTAGTCCTCACTATTCAAAGGAAATAGTGGAAAATAAATGTAATAATATCGAATTTGAGTTTGAATATTGTCTAGACGACAATATTTGTATTAAAACTCACAAATTTATGTTTTGTCGTATTTTACACGATAAACAGTATAATTAAGTTGTATTTGTATTCTGTACCATGTATTTGACGACTCTCAAGATAGGTGATGTATACCTATTTTGGGGGCGCCACAATTGGTATCAAAGCTTAGGATATGATCCCCTAAGCTAAGATGTGAGACTAGAACTAGGAGGGGAGAGACGGGAATTCTTTCGCTACTAGTATGACCTACCTAAGTTTATTTGATATTTAATTGGTCTGGCCACGAGTATAGGATAATATGTGATGTTAATTAACCCTTGTTTTGTGGCAAGATTTGAAAAATGACATCCGAGAATGTTGAGAATAGCAATGGAGCACAGAGTGAGACCGCTGAGTCTCCACAGATCAATAATCGTGACAATGTGCAACAGATGATGGCGATAATCCTCTTGTAAACACCAACACCGATCAATCGATTTAACGACGACGGTACGCTTAGGAGCTTTTTAGAATTCATGCAACATCAAAGTAGGCCACTCCTGCTCATAATACAGAGAAAATGGCAACCCACTGCTGGTCACCGCTAAAGCAATTCAAGGAGCCGACCACCGGAGTTTTTGGGAAAGCCGTAACCACTTAAGGCGTAGACGCGTTAAAGCAGATCACCAAGATATTTGATGTCTTGGGATGCTCCGAGAGCAAAAGGTTCCCTTTGCCACCTTTATGTTGCGTGAAGAGGCGATCACCGGTGGGAATCAGAAACGCACTCAAATTTCGACGCACTCAAGATGTCTTGGGAGAAGTTCCAAGAGTCGTTCAACGACAAGTACTTTCCCGAAAGTATTCATCACATGAAGGAGGTGGAGTTTATCAAGTTGAAACAAAACAATATGACCGTGTCGCAATACGAGGCTAAATTTGCGAGTTATCCCGCTTGCAGATCCCATTTGGTCGATAATGAGGAGCGAATGACGCTAATGTTTTAGAGGTTTGAAACCGAGATACGCCAATATCTTATTTCTCATAAATTGTGTTTGTATTCGATGTTGTAAATATAGGCTCAAGCTTAGTGGAGCGCGATAACGAGTCAACGCAACCAAAAGAGAGCAAAACAAAAAATGATAATACCGGTGATAACAAATATCAAAGCTGCGATAATAAGCATGGAGGGGAATCAACATGCCGTAAATGGTAACCACTTCTGTGGGTAATCATGGTCAAAACAATAAGAATGGACATTTCAAGAAGAGGAGATTCAACAATGATGGAAAGACGCCAAACCAAAAGACCCGCTGTTAAGGAAGGAGAACGACCACCTATCATATGCTTCAAATGCGAGGGGAGGGACACATCACCAAACCATGATGTCATTCCCAAAACATGTTATAATTGTGGAAGAGAAGGTCACTTAGCCCGATTTTGTCGCTCACCAAACAAGTTTCAAATTAGGATGGAGGCACCAAAGGTCATCCCCTAAAAAGTCAAAGCCTAGAGTTTAAGAGAGAACGCTTTTTTTTCGTGACGAGGAACCCGAATAAAATTATCACGGTATGTTAGTCATAAACTCTTGAAGTCTATACCGTGTTAGATACCGCCTACTCACTCTTTTATTTCACCTAGTTGTGTTCAATGTTTGAATTTAACTCCGAGAAGTTAGATTTTGATTTATCCGTTGAAACTCAAATTGGGAGAAACCTTCATTACCTCCACTATTTATAAATCTTGTTCAAATCAACACTTTCACGCTACTCCATCAATCGTATCTCTTTGAAAATACTTGCCTTTGATGTGATTTTAGGAATCGATTGGTTAACTACTCATCATGCTTTTCGTAAGGTTGTTAGCTTTCATATTCCTAACCAACCTCGTTATGCTAATTCAAGCAACCAAATCACTAAAGTCAATCATGGTCATATCAAGCCATAAGTAAAGAGCCCCTATTCCTTTCGTTGTCGACTTCCTTGTGTGGAATGCACCGGGCCGACTTTCTCAGAGAGGCGACGCCGCGAATGACGATGGCAAGTTGATAGGTATCAATGTGACGTGTTACCCAAGTCTTGGATGAGAGTCACAGCTTTGAATGATATTTCTATTGTTAATAAATTTCACGATTCTTGAAGACTTCTTAGCCTACCCCTAGAGCGTGAAATCAATTTTGTATCGAATTCCCAAAGACAAAACCCATTTCTAAAACCCTCAAATATTTCTTCAACTAAAATGAACGTAATACGCGCCAAAGACGCTGGCTCGAAATTGTCAGATGAAGATTACGATCGTATCATTCAATACCATCGTGGAAAGCGAACGTGGTAGTCGACGCGCTGAGTAGAAGATCGTATGCATTTATTTAAGCGATGTTGTTAACACAAAGACCCATTTCAGCATTTACTTTACAAATGATGAAGATAGAGTTAAAGACTCTAGGAACCCACGGAAGATAACGAATATACGATTAGAATCGACTTTAATCGATAAAGTTAAAGCCGCCAAGCTACACACCCGAGAGATCAATGAATGAAGAATTAAGAAGGTTCAAGAGGGCGTTATTCTAGAAGCAAGAATCGATTTAGAGAGGAAATCTCAACCCTCGATTTAATTGCCCATTTGAAATCCTCGATCGAAAGTAGGAACTGTGGCCTATATACTGCTTTTACCGCCAAGTATGTCATGTTCATAACGCTTTTTCAACGATCGATGTTACGTAAATATGTGGACGACCCAACCATATTATTAATTTAGAACTAGACGATATAGCGAAGATTTAACGTATGAGGAGATACGTGTTAAAATCTTGATAAGAAGGATCGTATTCAACACTCAAAGGTTATACCTCAAGAGTTAGAATCAAATGAAGTCAAGGTATCCTCACCTCTTTGGCATATATCAAGTGTGCGTACGTAAATTTCGAGGGCAAAATTTCATAAGGAGGGAGATCAGTGAAACCCCAGATTTTATGAATAAAGATTTAAATTTATCAAAATATTTTTTGAATATTATTATGGTGTGGATTTGATATAATGTTATAGTTGTGGGTAGTATTTATAAATTTTTCAAAGTATGCAAGTTGTTATAAAATATTCGATTGGTCTGGGAATATTCTTTTTTAATCTGGGAATATTCGTACGACTAAGACAATCATCAGTGGACCCCACAACGGAAGTATTGTCGTAGTTAGAAAAAACGATGTAATTATCTTTTTATAAAAATAACTACGAAGTTTTACCGTTAAAACCGCTGAACTACCCAGTAGTAAAAGTACAAAGAATACGCTGCGGTTGCATAGTAGCACACACCATATTGATTATCGATGCTTACGTAAGAAGTCACCTCATTTATACTCAATTATTGCTACAAAGAATTGTCGATCATATCTCTCATATTATCGATTCAATTATTGTCACAAGATCATCCGTGATAATATGTTATTTTATTAAATCAATAATTGAGACGACAAAGTTATTCATATTATTAAATTGCAATATTTACAATGTCTAGAAGTTCACAAGGAGAGGTTTGGTCACCTAATCAAGCGCGCCAATAGGAGAAAATCCTTATCGAAAGCCCTCTTTCTCGAAACGACCTTCGTTGATAAATATTGTGAGTTATAATATTAATGATGAATGTTATTAAAATTGAAGTTGTGTTCGAGTTGAATTTGGAGACGCGACGTGATATTTGAGTCCTAACGATGAAATTAGTAAAATAGTCTATAAACACAAAATTTTCCTAATTCACTATTTGGTCAAAAAAGTCAACAGCTGACTTTTTTTGGAAAAGTCAAACTTTGAAATTTCAAAATTTATATTTTTGATAAAATGGTTTCATTGTGTTGGAATTATTTGTGTTAGTGAAAATCGACAATTATTTCGATAATAATTGATGTCTGGAGGTTATATCGACCAATCGGGTATTTAACCTGATATAAATGAGCAATTGATTGCTATTATTTCACATGATTATAACTATTTGTTCACATGTGTATACTATTGTTTCACATTCTTGTTACTATTAGGGGAGTTGGTGCAAGATTGATAATACTTGCATGACTAAGTTAAAAATGGAGGTATGTATGAGGTACTATAACGTAATTCATATTTTCACATGTTCAGAACTATTGATTCACATAATTTACTATTGAATCACATTATTTACTATTAGGGAGGTGGTGCAAGTTTGATAATACTTCCATGACTAAATTAAAAATAAAGGAAAAGTCGAGGTATTGTATCAGTAATTTTTTGAGCCCCAAAACGCAAGCAATTATCGAAACTATATTTTTCTATAAATAAGCTCATTCTTCCTTCATTTCTCACCAATTCACAAAAGCTTTAGAGCGATTATTATTATAGAGAAATTATAGAAAGAAGAAGAGAAGTCTGCTACCTCACTATTCCAAAGATCCAGCTTTTTCTAAGGTAGGGAATATTATTTGTCAGACTCGTAGGGAGTATTATTTCTTTCTTATCCATGAAGAGAACTTCATTATTCCATTCTTTATTATTCTATTGAATAACTCAGATACGCTGCTACCCTATACTTGGTGAAATTCTTCCGTTGTTCCATTCTTTATCATTCTGTTGGAACATCCTCGTCAGGTATTTTCACGCCTGACCGGTTCCGCTTTTTTATTATTCTCGCTGAATATCCTCGTCTGCGCTTTTCTACGCCGACCGATTCCGCTTTTTATTATTCTCGCTGAATATCCTCGTTCATCGCTTTTACGCCGATTCCGCTTTTTTATTATTCTCGCTGAATATCCTTCGCATGCGCGCTTTTTACGCCGGACCTCGATTCCGCCTTTTATTATTCTGTTGAATATCCTCGCTGCATGCTTCCTATTCTTTTTTTACGCCGACGCCTTTATTATTCTCGCTTGAATATCCTCGTTATTTTTATTATTCTTCGTTTATTTATTATTCTCGCTGAATAACCCGCCTGGCGGCTATCGCATGCCCGGTGATTTCTTTTGTTATTCCATTCCTTATTATACTCAAATGGTTAAAGTTTTGACTTCTATACTCCATGAAATTAGTGGAATATCCTTGATATTTGCGCTTCATCCAAAGATCTTTTCATGGAAATATTCTTCCGAGCATTCTTGAATTTTACTCTACAAAGCAAAGATCATGTCGACAATTTGGACGTTATTAGTTCCTCGGATAAAATAATTTTTGAACTTGTTTTATTGAATTCTTATATCATTGTCATCATCCTCATGTTTATATTTTGTTGAAAGTCATCTGTGGCCTATAGTGCATAGATGGACTTGGTATGATTATGACTGTGATTATTCTTGTAATCATGACCGTAATGTTACAAATGATGTGGTAAAAGTCCTCATTGGCCCGTAGTGTATTGATGGACAAATGTTGGCATGATCATGACCATTATTGAATACACAAATATTCTTGGCCCGTAGTGCATGGATAATTGTGGTCGTGATACTAAAGAATATCCTCGGTCAGAGCGTGTAGGGGTGATTCGATGATGTGGATTATTTATTGTCGAGTCCCAAATGATAAAAGTGATGAAAAACCTTTAAATCATAAAAGATAGTAGATTTTATTCTCTACTTGACTCTTTTTAATGGATTGCTTGTTCATCACCGCAGCTTAAACTTGATGGTTGTTATATTGTATCGCTTTAACATCGTTGAAGGGCTAACGATAATATATTCTCGCATTATCTTAGTCATAATATTTCCTATCGGGCTAGTTGAGCTCACCTTTTACTTTTATTGTTCTCTTCAGAAATGAGAACGTAGCAGGACTAGTCGGGGAACCAGAGTGACTTTACCGATGATAAAGATTAGTAGTCCTCACTATTCAAAGGAAATAGTGGAAAATAAATGTAATAATATTGAATTTGAGTTTGAATATTGTCTAGATGACAATATTTGTATTAAAACTCACAAATTTATGTTTTGTCGTCGTTTTTACACGACAGTTGTATAATTAAGTTGTATTTGCATTCTATACCATGTATTTGATGACTCAGAATAGGTGATGTATACCTATTTTGGGGGCGGCACAGGGATAATCAACCAAGTTGTGAATACACTGAGAGTAAGTGGTTTGTCTTACAAATTCTCAACATCTACCACCATATTTGAAGTCAAATCACTAAGTTTGGGGGTATTGCAAGTCTAGCCCGCCAAGTGTTCGACAATTTGCTTGAGTGAAGTTTGGAGGACTTTTTTGTTGAAGTTCATCAATTCAAATCCAATGGCACCTAAACTGGCATCAAAATGAAAACGTGGAGAGAGTTCAGGGACCACGCCACAAACGAGGACCTTTGATAGGCAAAAATTTATAAGTGCCGCCGCCACCGACCGTTACGACTACCTTGTGACAAAAGCACTCACACCAGAGAGGGTGTTGGCACCTGAACACGTCAACGGTGAAATGATGCAACAAATCTATCAGAAAGGTTGGAATAAGTTCACAGAAGAGCCCAAGGCCGCACTTGTGAATGTGGTAAAAGAATTCTACGCCAACGCAGAGGATAAAGCCTCATTCACCGCATTTGTACGGGGAAAGCAAGTTCCTTTCAGTGCCGACGCCATCAACACGTACTACCAATTACAAGTTCCTAGACATTGCCAGTACGCTTACTTACGTGACCATGATCCTGATTATGAGGCTATTTTGACAGAAATTACAAAGCTGAGTACCACATAGATCAAAGGTTGAAAAGGGGGCACTGTCTTCCACAGTAAGGATCTCAGCTGGTACGGAAAGATATGGTACACATTCGTGTGCGCCAAGCTGTTTCCATTCACACATACATCAGATGTGCCCAGGGAGAAGGCATTGCTTTTATATGCCATTGTCCAAGATTTTATCATCGATGTGGGTGCTATAATCAATTTTTCTATTTGAAGATGCCTGCGAGGACCATTCTCTGGCAGCTTGCCACACCCATCGCTCATTTATGGGTTGTGTAGACAGGAGGGAGTATGATGGTCCGATGATGAGACCACCCTGATGCCGCTTCAGACGTTAGACACAAGGATGATTGCGCGGTATTTGGTGTGGCCCGGGGGTGAGTCGCACCCTAGAGGAATTGGGTTCATATTTCCACCAGTCTCATAGGATGAGGCTGAAGCTGAAGACACCTCGGATGACGATGAGTTCCAGGGGGACGAGACAATGGGCGAGCAAGGAACAGAGGCGATACCACAACCCGATGCTACATCTAGCCTTCAATTTCAGAACCTCCAAAGACAAATGGATGGGTACAACAAGGATGCCCTAAGAAAGATGCGGAGACTTTTAGCGAGGCAGGACTATATGTTTGAGTCCATGAATATGTCATTTACCTAATTAAACATGATGCTCCAGAGTTTCAATCCCAATGCGCAATTCCCATACCAGCAGCCAACCCCGATGGCAAGGTTTCCACCTAGTGATTCAGATGAAGAACAACAACCACCACCACCTCCAGCTTAGGCTATTACAGAGAAGTCCTCATACATTTACTGCTTTATTCTTTACACTGAGGACATTGTAGTTTTCAAGTTTGGGGGAGTTAGTTAATTTTTATGTTTGCATGTTTAATTTTATTAGTTAACTTTGCATATGTTTGTTGTTTAGTTTAGGATAATTAAATGTTTGCATTCGTGTAGTGATTTAGTGCATAATATTATAGAGTTGTAAATAGTTCTTTTCAGTTTCAATCATGTTATGTTTACCACACACACACACACATATATATATATATATATATATATATATATATAAATTTAGTTAAGTATTGTATTATATTGCATATGTCTATCGATTTAATATAGTTCATGTTATTTTGGCCAATGATAAGAGTGGGATTAAGTAGACAAGTACGGTACCGAATATTAGAACTTTGATGTAATTTCCTGTTATAAAGTGGATCTTTTGCCTGTTTGAAACTGCTATAAAAAGGTTAGCACGTTAATGACACCTATGTGGATTGATTAGTTCAAATTGATACATAAGGAATTTCGAAAGGACAATGATAGTTTAAATGAAAGAATAACAAGGATAGGAAGTGAAGACGAAGAATTAGGCAAGAACCTAAGTTTGGGGGAAAAAGTGGGGTATATAAGCTTTCTTAAAATAAAAAAATGGGACCTTCCCAAGTTGAATAATTGAATCTTGTGGTGGGTCGAGAAGGAGCGTGAAACGCACTCCCCATAAACACAGACGTGAGATGGAGCGTAAAACGAACTCATTATCCATCTATCTAAAAAAAAGAAGAAAAAAATAAAACGAGAAATAAGAGAAAAAAGCCCCCGTGATTGAAGAAGAAAGACTAAGTACCCTATTTAGACCCTTAATTTTGGTGAATATTTGATTTTAGTTGAATCTTGTCTGTTTTTGAAATTCTCGATTTTACACTATATGATGCCTTCTAAGAAGCTTGTTGTGTATTAAATTTGAATAATGCATCAGTTAGAATGGATGTTGAGAACACACACACTATACCATTAATAACAGTTTAAGATTTGATGAGTGATGGGAATTATTGATTAGTTTTAATATGAAGTATTGTTAAGTTTACTTGATTTATTTGAGGCCGGATAATAAATTTGATTCTATGATGACTGCTGGATTCGAAGGCATATAGATTAGATGAATTACATCTCGTTGCATTGCATTGTATATAATGTTTGTTTTGTTTCGTGCACGAGGACTAGTACAATTTAAGTTTAGGGGATTTTGATAAGTGGGTTTTATACCTACAAATCGGCGTCTAATTCGAGCTTAAACGGTGTTAATTCTTTGTGTTTATGTTTCATTTTTACTTGTTTAGTGCTATTTCGTGTTTAGGTATGGTGGCGTGGCAATTGGACTAAAAGGGCAAAATTATGGCAAAACTTGGCAAGTTTAGAGCTAAAATGGACAAAATAGCAGAATGCATGCTAGCAGGGGCGGGCTTTCTATGTATAAAACCCCCGCCAGAGCGGGGGGTGCAAACGAATTAATAGTTTATATACCCGCCGGGGTGATCTAACTTCAAAGTAAAACCCCCACTGGGGCGGGGGTATGGGAAAGAGAAGTCTCATGTTCCTTTTGAAATGCTGCAACAAAGTGAAGATTAGTGTTTGGCTCGGATTGGAACTCATTTAGTCGAGGAACAACAAGATTGAAATAGCACACAAGCAAATTACATCGAAAAAGAGAGATTTCTAAGCAAGAGCATTGGAGGAAGACTTTGAAGGAGATTTCACAACAATTGCAGATTAAGGCTAGAGAGAAGGGTGGTTCTGGATTTATTCTTCTTCTTTAGTTTAATATTTGTAATTGGGATGATGTTTGCTTTAATTAATTCAATTTTTATTTCATTGATGATGAACTAAATTCTTTATTAGGCTTATAATGGATCTTTGGGTTGAAAGATGATTATGTAATCTTTGATTTTCAGTTTAATAAGCTATCATTCAGTTTATCTATATTGATTTGTGCTTGAATATATAAATTTCTTGATCACCAATTTTATGTGGAATCGTATGAACTTGAGAGATGAAATACGAGTCTAGACTTAGTCAATATAGCATGTGTTCTTGAATTCTGTGAATGAATGGAATCTTGATGAATGTTAGGGTAGAGATATGCCTAGCATCGCATGTAATCAGATAAAGAACTTGAACTTAAACCTTCTTTGATTGTAATTCATATAGAGATATAGTGAGTTAGTTAATTAAGGTATTTAACTTAATTCTATCTAATTTGTGGATTTGAGTTAATATGGTATTATTTCACCAAGAGGTGGCTAGTTCTACTTGAGTGTTCTTGATTAATAAATTGGGATAGTGAATTAAGATGGAATAAGGTGTAATAATCAGAGTGATGCTTAGAGTGAAATAGTAAGCCTAATTCTCCAATATTTGTTTGAAAATTTAGTTTAGGGTTTATCGATTATTTGGCATTCTTAGTATTTTTACTATTTTTAGTTATATTTCTTAAATTTGTTAGTTTAATAAAATTTGGATTAATAAGAAGCTGGTAATTGTGAGGATTAATTTCTTGCTAATCTCTGTGGGAACGATACTTGACGTATCACTTTATTATTTGTTGGCCATGTATACTTGCGTGTTGTGCGTGTATAGATTTTACCCAACATTGATCACGTAGTATTGATGTAATACTACATGTTCCATCAATCATCAAGGTCAAACCATAACAAACATGCAAGATCTAAGGCTTCAAAAAGGTTGTCAGACCTGTTCTGGGTTTTCTGGGTTACCCAAAAGCCCAAACAGTTCTTGGTACCCACTTTGTGGCTTCCATAACTTGATTTCCAGGTAATGGTTTGGTGTTTAAATGTCACACTCTTGTAGTCCTCACGTCAAAGAACAACATCACTATAGTTGGATAGCCTAACTACATCACAATCACAGGATCTGGCTTGGTTAAACCTTGTCAGAAACGGTGTTCATTAGTTTTCTGGAAATTCCAGAAAACTCAAAGTCATGCTCGGTCAACACCTAGTTTGACTGTCAACTACTTTGAATATGTTTGTTGTTTAAGTGATCTAATGCCATGAATCTATAGTCCATATACAAGAGTAAGTATATACTGCCACGTATTTTAATTATATAATGTCATTTATTGCCACGTCAGTTTTCTGTTAAATGGTTAACAGACATAGACGGTTTTATCACTTTTTGTAAATAATTTGTAGTTCAATGAGTTGACCGTAAAAAAATTCAGTTCAATGATGTATTTATAAACCGAGGTCGAGTAAAGTGGGGAAAAGTAGATTTAACCCTTTTGCAAATATGGAAAAATTTCATTTTTGTGTTCCGACAACGAATGTCAGAGGCTGTAGATCTCATTATATTGTGTGTTTTTGTTGTTTAAATGTTTGAACTGGTAGTCGGATATGAGATCTTTACAATGGAACTTGAATCAGGTCCATATCTGTTATGGATTAAAAGTTATAGCGCGAACAAAGTGGGTTGATTGAAGCATCGATCGGGTCAAGCTTCAAGCGAAATTTGCATTGCCCGAACGCCTAACAATGATTTTGCGGTAACTTGATCTTCATCGTTGTTAATCGACATGAAGAATACCTTCTAAAGCTTTTATACCACCTAGATCCTTAACATAATCAAACTTAATGATGGTCAAACTTAGGTATCCGAAACTGCTCAAGAACATTTCTGGAAAACCCCAAAATGTTCAAGAACAGTTCCGGGAATGTACTTTGACTGGCTTGTATCTTGAATTTTTGATGATGTTATATGTGTTTTAGGTAATATATCTCTTCAATTACATGTCATCTACACATTTAAAGTGTTAGATCACATAAAGCAGACCTGTAGTGCATGATATAAAACATCAAAGTAGGACCCTTGAGTTTCTGGGTAACTCAGAACCTCGAGAACACGTCTGACAATAACTTCTGCAGCTTAGATCTTGCATTGGATTGATAGTATGGCCTAGCTAAAGGTTGGATCATGTAGTATTACATCAATACTACATGATCAATGTCTAAAATGTTCCAGAAGCTTTATGATCGGTTTGTTATTGTTGGTCAAAGTAGTGCACTTGCTATCTGACATGAAGTTCTAGGTTTGGCCCAAGAACACTCAAGAACACATTCAACGACAGTTTTGTCGCCTAAAGCACCTATAGCGACACTTTATTTCTAAAATTAATTATTTTTATTAAATAAATCGAAAAATTAGTTTTTAATTACTAAAAATACAAAATAAAATATTAAAAAATATTTTAAAGTCCAAAAATTAGTTTTTAATTATTTTGAATATATTTAATAAATATTTAATATTTTTTGAATATTAAAGGTATTTAATTTATTTAATTATATTATTAAATAAATTATTTAAAAATGATTTTAATGCTTGAAAAATCATTTAAAATTATATTATGATATAAGAAAATATTTTAAGTTATTTTTAATGACTTTTAATATTTTGTGATGAATTTTATTAATTAATTAATATTAATGATAATTAAGTTATTTATTGAATATATTAAATAAATTATGGAAAATAGAATTAATGATTTAAAAATTATACAAAAATGATTTAAAGGTTATAAAATATTTTAAGTTATAAAATATAACTTTTAATATTTTGTCATAAAAATACTAATATTAATAATAATGATATTTGATTTGTTTAATACTTATATTAAATAAATTAGTTTAAAAATGATTTTAATATTAGAAAATTCATTTTAAATGAAAATAAAATTTCAAAAATATTTTAAGTTATAAAATATAACTTTCAATATTTAAAGGAAAATCTCATTAATTATTTACTATTAATGATGTTAAAGTTATTTAATAATTATATTAAACAAATTAGTTTAAAAATGATTTTAATATTATAAAAATAATTTTAAATGATAATAAATTGTTTAAAGATATTTTAAGTTATAAAATATAACTTTTAATATTTAAAAGATAATTTCATTAATAATTTAATATTAATGATAAGAAATTTATTTAATAATTATATTAAATAAATAGTTTTAAAATGGTTTTATTTATTTAAAATCATTTAAACAAGGATATAAATGAATTAAAAATATTTTAAGTTATACTTAATGACTTTTAATATTTTGATAAATAATGCATTAATATTTAAATGTTAAGGATAAGTAATTAAAATAATTTTTAATTGTTTTAAAAATCATTTAAGGGTAATATTGGTACTTTAAAAATTCTTTGAGTTATTATAAATAACTTTAATATTTTTGCAAATGGTTTCATTAATAGTTTAATATTAATTAAATATTAATGATAACAGAATTATTTAATATTTAAATCATTTAATAATGATTCTGATGTTTAAAATTCAGGATAAATTATAATAAATGTTTAAAAATTATTATAAGTCATTTAAAAATAATATGACTGATACTTATAGATATTGAACTACGAGATAGAGTCTTAGACTCGATAATTACCCGATAAAGCCGTTGGTATACCGACATGTTTCAGAAATTGATCTAGACTTAGATATTTTGACTGTATTAATGTTTGTTTGTGGTCCAATGACTGTTGAATGTGTGTGACAAGGTGATTAGGTTATCTGATGACTGTAATAAGCAGTGCTATGTGTTATAGTATGTTATTCTAATCGAATGAATGATCTTATTACTGATATGTTGTTATACAAAAGATAAACGTAACATATAACGCAACATATTTTGATGGATGAGATGACCTACATCAATGTATTTCCCGGTGATTATGCCCCACAGAATGATTGCCCTTTCCGCTGTGATCTCATGCTGATGAGACGAAGGAACTAGCTTGGCACATATGAACATATTCCACGCCTTTGCATATCGATTTAGGGCGGCGGTGGGAAATATGCGCGGCTGATTCGTGCCGTCTTTGTATGTCCACTTTGTGCCAGGCACGCATAATTCAGCAATAACCAATTCCAAGTCCGTTTTAATATGTGCACCTGCTACCCAATTTCGCAGACCCCGTCGGTGGTGTGTCAGTTAATCTGAAAACTTCCCTGATTGCAAGAGGTCTGAAATCCACTTGCACGCCGCGCACCACAGATAACCCACTCATTGTTGCCTTCGCATTCACATAGAATTCTCTGACAATTCCCATTGGGATAGGCATGGGCGTGGCAGCAATTCCAAGCCATCCTTTTTCGTGAATCATGTCACATAGCTGACCATCTTGCCCTTCAGGCTTGAACCCTCTTTCTTTCACAAAGGTTTTGGTCACAATTCGGTAATACTCCTGTTGGGCTTCCAAATCCATAAACTTGGTGTGATCAACAATATCCTCCCCTTGATTTCCAGAGGAAGATGATGAAGAAGATGATGACATGGAGCGAGCATGCTTAAGACCCATTTTGCAGAAGATAGAGATAATGCAGATGATTTGTTTTATCATGAGTGAGAGCCTATGATATGATAACCCCAAAACTCATTTCTGCAAACCCACTTAGAAGCCCTAGATTTATACTGCAGTGTAGAGGTTGAGTAGATGTGGAACGTGGGAGAAATCGTGGATGATTACGTGGTGGAGAGATTGAAGGCTTCAATTATATAACTGATAGAGAGGAAGAGACGTGTGTTTGGGAGAGAGCACGGTGAATGCGCTTCTGTTATGTTTTCAAATGAGAGCCCAAATGATCTCCAACTCATTTTTAACTTTTAAAATTTTCCACGTCTGATGTCACGCTGTCACGCTACCGCCTTGAATGTTCAATGATTTGTGTGCTGCTAAGCATGCGAGATCTTGCTCAAAGATAGCATTTAGAGAAGGCATGACGCCGCAAGTTATATATTGTATTCATGCGCGGTCGCGTGGGGTTGAATTCTGCACTGCTGGTTTTCATGATGTAAAGCAGTACTGCATCTTGCTTATTCACCTGCATATACTAATAGACACTATCAGATCATGATTTACTAGATAAACATGAGTGTCTATTGTATTATCCTCCTGTCAATGCAATGCACAAACATGCTCCTACTTAATTTCAGCTACTATGCTATTTATACAGAGATAATCACATGATCCTAAATAAGGATGAAAATGAGCTAACAAGACAACTTTAACTGAATAAATAAAGAAAAACAAAAATAGAGATAGAAATAATGGGTTGCCTCCCATCAAGCGCTAAGTTATAGTCAATTAGCTTGACTGTCTAGGAATCTCATGTTGAAGATGTAATTGAGGTGACTTTCATCATGCACCCACCTCACTACACACCAAGAATGCTTTAATCGTTGTCCATTCACCTTGAAAGGCTTGTCCGAAAACATATCAAATACATTAATTGCACCCCGTGGAAAGACAGTCTTCACTATAAATGGCCCATACCATCTTGATGTCCGTTTCCCGATAAAGAATTTAAGTTTGGAGTTATAAAGTAAAACCCTTTGTCCCGGTTCAAATGTTATATCGAAGATCTTTCGGTCATGCCATTGCTTCACCTTCTCTTTGTACAGCTTCGAAATCTCATACGACTTTAATCCGAATTCCTCCAACTCTAAATTTTTAGCAATTTCATTTCTTAAAGGTTCATACTCCACCATACTCTCTATTTTATCATTTAAGAACCGATCCACCAAATCAACTCAGAAACATTCCTCTTCATCTGCTGGACACTTCATGGCCTTGAAGACATTAAAGGTAACCTCTTGATCATGAACGCGCATAGTGAGTTCCCCCTTCTGCACATCTATCAAAGTCTTTCCTGTGGCTAAGAATAGTCTCCCTAGTATGATTGGTATATTTTTATCTTCCTCGTAATCCAAAATGATGAAGTCAGCCGGAAAGATAAATTTGTCCACTTTCACTAATACATCTTCAACAATTCCCCGTGGATATATGATGGATCTGTTAGCTAACTGTAATGAAATGTTTGTCGGCCTTGGAGCCGGTAATCCCAACTGATTGAACAATGACAAGGGCATCAGATTGATACTTGCCCCAAGATCACACAAACATTTATCAAAGTTCATCTTTCTGATTGTGCACAGAATTGTGAAACTGCCCGGATCCTTCAGCTTTGGAGGTAACTTCTACTGAAGCACTGCACCGCACTCCTCTGTCAAGGCTACTGTCTCAAACTCATCTAATCTCCTCTTCCTTGACAATATATCCTTCATGAACTTTGCATAACTTGGCATTTGTTCCAATGCCTCGGCCAAAGGTATGTTGATCTGCAGCTTTTTAAATACCTCCAAGAATTTGCTAAACTATTTATCTTCCCTCTACTTATTCAATCTCTGTGGATACGGTACTTGAGGGTGAATTGGTGGTACTGAACTCTTAAACTTCTCTTCTAAACCTGCTTTATCTTTCTCTTCCCGCTGAACCTCAGAATTTTCCAGATTTTCTTTCAAGAATTGATCGCTCACCTCATGCGATCGCTGGCCTCCTTAAGACAATTAAGGCATGTATGCTGCTGACTTGCAGTTGTCTGCAGATTTTCCTGCACTTTAATGTAATTTCTTGACACTGTTCCTTCCCTTCTCTCCTTGGATTTGCTTCTGTATTACTTGGCAATGAACCCTGGGGCCTGTTGTTAAGCATGCTCGTCATTTGCCCCATCTGAGTTTCCAGATTCTTAATAGCCACTGCTTGGTTTTTGATGATAACCTCTGTATTCGCCATGTATTTCATCATCATCTCTTCCATTTTCTGATTTCTTTTCTTGATGAGGTGCAGCTGGAGTGTGATGTTGTTGTTGTTGAGAAAATCCCGGTGGAAAAGGTGGTCTAGAGTAAACCGTGGTCATACCGGGTTGTGACTAAAATCTGTTGATTTGGTCAAATCCGATTTTGTTTGATTCCTCGTTATTAAACCAACTGATGTTTGGATGATTACGGTTGTTGGGGTTATATGTGTTCTAAAACTGACCTTGGTCTTTTCTGTAATTGCTCACATACTGTACCAATTCTAAGATGATAGCACATTGCTCTATAGAGTGTGACCCCGCACATATCTCATATACAAATGAAACCGTCTTCGTTTTACCTTCTGTTAATGTATCTATTTTCTTCGCCATGGCTGCCATCTGTGTTGACAACTGCGTGATAGCATCTACTTCCAACAAACCTGCAACTTTGGGCTGTGGCCTCCGAGATGTAGGATTTTGAAAATCGTTTGATGCCATTGTGTCGATGAGGTTATAGGCTTCCTCATAGCTCTTCGCCCATAATGCCCCTCCTGCAGCTGCATCTACAATTGGCCTAGACTGCCATCCCAATCCGTTATAGAATGTGTTGATGACCATCCAATCTGGCATTCCATGGTGCGGACACTTCTGTAGCATCTCTTTGTATCACTCCCATGCCTCATATAAGGATTCACCCTGCTGTTGCTCAAATTGAGAGATTGTTGTCCTCATTTTCGTAGTCTTAGCCATTGGGAAAAACTTGGCTAAGAACTTCTGTGCTAAGTCCTCCCATGTAGTTATAGATCCTGCTGGCAAAGAATGAAGCCAACTTCTCGCTTTATCCCTCAATGAGAATGGAAACAGCCTAAGTCTGATAGCATCCTCTGTCACCCCGTAATATCTGAACGTGTCACATATCTTAATGAAACTCAACATGTGTTCATTCGGATCATCTGTAGAAGCACCCCCAAACTGTACCGAATTTTGTACCATCTGAATAGTGCCCATTTTTATCTCAAATGTATTTGCTGTTATCGCTGGTCTGACTATGCTAGACTGTAATCCATTAATATTAGGCATGGAATATTCCTTCAGAGCCCTATGCTCCTATCTTTGCTCTTCTCCTTGTCCCTCGGCTGCCATATTAGATGTAGTACTCTCTAACTGTGCTTGTAAATTTCTACGAACACTCTCTTTCCACCCTCTTCCATTTATGTTGTCTTGGGCATGTGTTAAGTCGGGGTTGGATGACCGCGTGCGCATAAAAATTTATACAAGTTCCTGAAACAAAAACAATAATGGAAATGAAATAAGATTAGATTTGTCTAAGTCATACAACATAGCTTAAAACTAATGATAATAATTAAAATTTAAACGCCTTTCCCCGGTAACGGCGCCAAAAACTTGTTGCCTCTTTTTTAGTTCTCACAAAAGAGCTCTAACACATTCAAGTATACATGCGTCAACAAGTAATACAGAGTAAGACGAGTATCGATCCACAGGGAAAGTTGTCTAATTTAAACCACTATACATCAATTAAATCACCATACACTACTACAAAATACTAAATAGACAACACTTAAACCACAATGTTTTTTATAAAAACGTTGTGGTACTTTTTTTACAATGTTTTTAAAAAAAACGTTGTAGATATATATACAAAAACGTTATCTATTTAAAAGGGCATTTTTTTAGTTTTAATTAGATAACATTTTTTTTAAAAAAGGTTGTCTATCAAACAAAACACGGAGCTAGAACACTTAAAATTATAAAACATATATATTCTTTTTGTCTCCAAGGCTCGTCTGTTTGTTCCTTCTCTCTTCAGTTTCTTCTCTTTGTTCCTTCTCGCTAGGGTTTCAGAAGAATTCTTGCCACCGAGGATGATGACGGTGGAGCCGGAGGACGTAAGGAGGAGCAAGTGGAGGGATAAAAAAGATGGCAAGGGCGATTGAGAGGTTTGGAGAGATAAGGGATAAGGGATATGGAGAGATACTCGATACGTTGCCATGTAGCCTGGAGTAACTTTACAAGGAACTACAAAAAGATGAAATCGAGAAAAATTGGATGCCGATTTGGGGTTTCATCTCAATCTCCGACCGTATGATTCATTATATTTTTCGAACTTCAGTAATTCTCGATTCTCAAATTTGTGGTTTTTGGGTTGTTTGTTGTTTCTCCAGTAGGAAGTTATGGACGACTTTCATTTGTGGTTTTTGGGTTGGTTGTTGTTCCTTTGGCCGCCACTCTAGGAATTCATCCTCTAGTCGATTCTCGGGGATATTTAGGTCCTCTTTCGGAAGGAAAGGGGGCAAAAAAAGGAATGATAAGGGGTGGCCCGAATGTAATGTAATTGTAGAGGAGGGTGACTATGATGATGAAAGTGGGTTTAGCCGCCACTTTCAGGCTTTGATTATTCTGCTTAGTTTTGTTCTTCTTTCTTGTCGTGCTTTGCCTCGATCACATGGGGAGAAACTAGGCCTTTCAAAGTAGAGGTCACGTTGTGAAGGTATTCTTTTATTTGCCTTCATTTTTTCCCTGGTTCGATGTAATGTAATAATAGGAGTACTTTTCATATCAAATTACAAGCCATAATAAAGGCATTCCATAATTTGACACTTGTCTAAATGGATATGTTATCATAATTAAGCTCTGGTGTTGATATATTGAATTGGGGTTAGAAAATTTGGGCACGAGTGTTTGCAAAATGTTTCAAAATTAACCAAATACAATTGTTTTCTCATTATAGTTTCACAATTATCAATGCATTTGTTTTGCTTAAAATAGTTGGGTCATTGTTAAAAGAGATTAATTTGGACTTCTTTTTTGTTGAATGTGCATTTTCTTTCGAGAAAGAAAAACTCTTAAATGACTTGCTCTTTTTCTGTCATGGAAAAGACTACTCGCTTTTTTAATTGTCTTGATGGCTTCTTATCCTTGTCAATCTGCAGAGCTTGGTAATTAACAACCTCTACATCGGGACAGTCTTCGGACTTTACTGGGGTCCCAATGAAGATGCTAACAGTGAATGGCTCGTTGAGGTTGAGTATATACAATCCTCGCTACATTCTTTGGCATTCGAGTTAGCTCCACACCGCCAATCTCATCTACTCGCACTATTAATCTTTGGCATTCTTTTAGTTATGGACTATTACTCGGTGACATTGTTTTCTCTTAATCATGGCTATTTTCCACTTTGTAAAATAAAAGTATTTTTAGTTAGTCCGGTCTAATGTTGTGGTCAGTGTCTATGAACATTAGAAAAGTTAGAAAGTGTCTTTGTCGAATTGAGAACTATCCACCGAGGTTGGAACTATTTAAATATAAGTTCGATAGTATATTTATGGCACGTATGAAAGCTATGTGCATTACAGGAAATTTTATTTTCCATAAACCTATTATTGTCTGATATTTTTATGGTTTGCAATATATGTACATTTGCATTTGCAGATGCTATTGAATTTTTGGATGAAACATTTTAACTGGATTGTTCTATATGGAGCTTGTGTATATTCGAATTCTCTTGCTTTAATTGTGGGTATGTTTACATTTCATATACCATTTCACCATTGAAATTAGATAATTGACTTTGTGACTTTTTTTTAACAGATTATCTTAATCCTTTCCATGCATATGATGAGGGAAACCTTTCTTGGTCGGTAAATATTTTTTCTTCCACTAAATTTGTCAAAATGCTTGTCATTCCTTTGTTATTCTGAAAGTAGGATTAGAGAAGGGCATTTGATGCTTGTGTTGTCATTTATTGTTGTATCTTGCTTTTAATGTGTATGTATGTAATTTTAATTCTACAACTATCGGTGTTGACATGTGACTAGTTAAATTTATACTACTAAGGTGATCTGTGTTTTCACATTGCTTTGTGGCAAGGGGAAACTTGCTTATTTCAACTTGTAATTTAATTATATAACAGTTTATATTTTCTTATTTTTTTTGTTGTTTAGGTAAGCTAGATTACTTTTGTTATCTTTATGTTAGTCTTGTCATCTTGTGATTGTTATCAAGTATTATAAGGTTCTTCTCAATCCTAAGTTTTGGCTTTGAGACTAAAATTTTGTTGCTCGCAGAAACGCAACGCTTCATTTTCGCCTTTTGTTTTACCAACCAACCAAATGCATTTCGTGAAGTTTTGGGTTGAAGAACTCGAACACACTGCTGACATATTTTTCTTTACTTACTCGCTTTCACTGTGGTGTAAATTATACATTACAATTTCGTAAAGCAATATAATCTTTTCAATATTGTACTCACCGAGGTCGCAGAGAAAACGAGGTTGCAACTATGTCACCGTGTGAGATGAGCAATACCGATGCTTCTTCATTAGATGAAGCAAATCAAATAGTTCATGGAAATTGGCTTCGTGCAATTGAACAACATCACAAGCAAGATTCAGAAAATATCATGATCGAGACATTCTTGATGTTGGATGCTCTGTTTGAGTGAGCACAAGATATCTTGCAAACAATTATTCTTCTCGCTAAAGTCACCGTGAGTTTAAAATTTAGTAATTCCAAAAGTTATGATGCCCTTTTATAGTATGTATGAATAGAGCCGATATTGATGAGCTTTGTAACCCAAACCTGGTAATTAGATTTTGTTGATGTATACTGTGGATATACAACCTTGTAGTCATATATGGACGTGTCTACTGCAGGGGTTGGATATTTTTGTGAATAGTACATTAATATTTTAGTGAGTAGTACATTAATATCTCTAAGCATTATGTTTGATTACTGTTTTGTAGTAGCACTAGTGGACATAGTTGTAATCGTATATCATCTTGAGTGCTATAGATTCTGTGTGTAAATGCTAAAAAATGCGATGTAGTGAGTACTTCCCATACTCAACATACTTTGAAGGTGGTCATAGTTCTGCAGTAATGTCTTGCAACCAGATAAAGAAGAACCCTGTTAATACTTGGAAGGGACAGCTGAAGCACAAGGTCTGGATGAAGCAATTGCATGGGCTAAAGAGAAGTTTCAATCACATAACTCACTAGAAGACTGGAGCATGAAACAACATGAGAAAGAACTATCTACAGAAGTTGCAGGTACTATGGTTTATTGTCTTACAACCGAACTAATATTTACATGTAAGAAGTTCTATAAGAGGTCGCTAACAATTACCATTTATTTCTTATAAATTTTCGTAAAGTCCTGTTGTGCTTCACTTTCCAGATGGGCAGATGGATGGATGTGGATCATTGGACTTACAAGAGGTAAAATTTATTTTTATGGAACCTCTACTGATCAACATGAGTATGTGTGCACACGTGCTACCCCCATGTCAATTGTTTTGTGCTTAATGCTAATCCATATTCATTTTTATTTATATAGTGACCGGAAAACTATTACAAAGATTGTCATGTTCCTAAATCCTAATAACAGCTTTCTCATTCTTCAAATTATAATGTCAATCGAGACTTGTCTACTTGTTCCAATTTATGGAATGTTTTTCCTCATCATGTTAGACATCCGAAAAGAATTGCTACTTGCTCTCGTATTACACTCGCTTTTTTTTTTTCCTTCTTTCATATTTTGGATTAAGAAAATAACATTTCAATAAAAAATAATAAGGATACTTTTTCTTGTGGTGCAAAGACAGAGGGAAATGGCATTACCGGATGAAGATATAAGGTTATGATCATCCGGAAAGGAAAGAAACATTCAGCCAAAGAGTAAGGTACTTTAGCTATTAATTGAATAATTCCAGTAGTAAAACTTTCACATAGTAGTGCCGCTTTAGTCTCAATTGCATATATCTTCTTCTTAATTTAATCGATGGGAGCTATTGAAACAAGCAATGTTGATGCAAGAAAAATTCTTTTTGATGAACTCTCTTGATACAATATTTGAAAGTTCTTAAGCAAAGTATTACATTATACTTTCATAGAGAAATCACATATATTACAAAGATACTTGTTTTACGCAGTCACCGATATGGTGTTATCGTGTCTTTGTTTTGGCAAATCAACTCTTCTCGGTTTGCCTTTGTCCTCGCTAATTCAGCTTGGAAATTTGCCACTTGGTTACATCAATTTGAATGAGGTTATGTGTCTATTTCTCTAATGAATTTCCCTTTTCATTGTTACTAATTTTTGATATACCATGAGTATAGAATGTGGATTCATCATGTCTCACTTAGTTAATTAGTAATCGTGTTGATTAGTAATTTTGATTGGTGCAAAAGTAACAAAGCAACTCAGGTTTATACCTTCTTCTTTTCGACCAGTGCGAAGAAGTTGAAGCTATGCTAGCTAATGCAAAACAATGGAGCTATCTGTAAACCTTAGAAGGTTGGCACTAGCCCAATGGAGCTATGGATAGTTTGGTATATGTTTTGTGGATGTAGTAATTTGAAATTGTAAACGAATGGTATTATTGGGATGTATTTTGAATGGTTGATACATTTTGCCTTTAAATTTAAATGAGAATTTAGACCTTTTAGTTATATATCATGGCATTAGTATATTGTAGGTGCATTGGTAATGTAGGTGAGTTATAATTTTTTTTTCTTTTTTTTTAATCTACAACATTTTAAAAACGTTGTGTAAATGTGCATAAACGTTGTCTGATATACTAAACAACAACGTTTTTATCCAGAAAACGTTGTGGAATCATACCTTCTACAACGTTTTTAAGCATTTGCTAATTTTTGAAAAATAAATCTACAACGTTTTTTTCCTAAAAAACGTTGTATATTGTGCTTAACTACAACGTTTTCAAAACGTTGTCTAAGGGTGTCAAATAGATGACACCCTTAACCACGACGTTTTCTTGACTGAAACCACAACATTTTTTTCACGTTGTCTATTTACTGTTTTGTAGTAGTGATATTTTATATGCTTAAACTAATGATTATAATTGTGAATTATTCTAATTGCAAATAACAAGAATAATAAGGTAATAAATCAAATCTGGAATAATGGGATCCTAACTTCATTTAATATTTCATCTAATTACCACCATCGTGCAAGATTACTTACATATCACAGAAAAGTAGCCAAGAGCACTAATATAGACATAGCCATTTTTCAATGTACTATGACCCACTTACATAGTATCCACATTCGATAGACACCATGTAATCATCAATATAATCAAAATCACTATATGTCTATGTGAAATTGCAACCATATTGAATTTAAGAACAAGCCCTTACTTTAACTCATACGGTGAAACAATATATGTCCATCTGGTTCACGAAATACAAAGCTATGCAAAATAGCCCTATATACGCATGCTATCATGATTACAATCCATACTCGCATGTTATTTTTCAAATCCATACAAGTACTGAAAACGAATGCTGATCAAGCATTCATGCATGCAAAATAACCATGATAGAAATTCCTTATGATAATGTAAAACAGTCCAGCACTCAAGCGATCAACTAAACTACATATTAAAATCCGTTAGAATCCCATAATGGAGTTTAGTTCATGACTGAACCAAAAGCCATTATGGGATCAAAGCAATACATGGATAATAAGCAAACAATTTAGAAAGAGAGAAGAAAGAATCGATCAAACCCAATTGTTGATTACAAACCCAACGTAACGTGCAAAATCCCTAATAATATCCAGCAAAACTAATGTAAAGCATCTACAATTACTGAAATCTTAAGGAGGAGTAAAAAATATGAAATCTACGATTGGTTTCATGTTGGAATACTCTCCAAGTTTAAACCCTAGTTACGAATATGAAAAACATGTAAAACTAATGAATGATACGTCTAACACCAGTCAGAATTGTTTTTAAATCGATCACAACCCTTAAAATTAAAAATAAAATAAAATAAATTTCAAAGAAGATCGACATCGCTAGCACAATGCTGCCGCCTTCTTCCTTCGCAATCCTCACGCGGGCGAGCGTCCTCAAGCCTAATCGCCATGGCTTCTAATCTAACTGCTCTGCTTTGCTTGCTCCTATCGCTTCATTATGTCGCTCATTCTTCTTTGTCATCCATGCTTAGTCTCCTTTCTCCACTTGATCCTCACACCATGCATCCATAGCCTCATGCCATCTAATACCACCAAATTATGCCATATCCTGCACTTTTACACCAAAGGGAGTTCTAAGTACATGCAATGCAAAATAAACAAAATGCAACTAAAAACACACTAAAATGTACTTAAGATAAGCGCAGTTCGCGTGAATTGATATCCGATAAATAGATATAAAACCCACTTATTAGGTTTCAAGTGCCTGAATTTGGGGGCGTCACAAAAGAAGTTAGCTAAGTGTTTGAGAGCAAATGAGCCGAGTTTTTGATTTTTCTCTCTCTTTAATCACTTAAGTTTGATTCAATGTATCTAATACTTGCAAGGTGGCATAAGTGATCTGATCTTGTATAGAGTTTTAAGCATATGGTCTTATCCAACATTGGTGAGTCACTAGATTTGCAAATCTCTTAACTTAAAAGTTAAGTAAAGGGTATTTTGGTCATTTTGCCTCCAAAAGGGTACTTTGGTAATTTTCCTCATGATTTTAAGGGTATTCTAGTCATTTGACATAACCTATTTTTAATCTTAACCCTTAGAGTTTGATAATCACAATTAGGGTTTGCTAATTAGGGTTTAGGGTTCCCGAATTAGAAATTAGGGTTCCCAAAAATGCAATTAGTGTTCCTAATTGTTTGTTAGGGTTTACTAATTGTAGATTAGGGTTTCTAATTCATATTAGGGTTTACTAAGGTTATACTTTATCTGATCAACCATTGATCATTAATTCTCTACTGTACTACACATACATATAGATACACTTATAATCAGTGTATTAACTATCGAATCCCTATCCGCAACTAGGGTTAAGGTTTTCATTATCTGTTAAACAAAACTTCACTCATAATACTCAGTCAATACACAGTTTGACCATCTTACTAAACTCATATCACAGATACTCAACACAATATTGATAATCAATATCAATATTAAATAAATAAAAAAATTTATTCGAAAAATTAGAAATATTTAAAATTCTGGGTCCTCACATTCTCCCCTCCTTATAAGGATTCCGTCCTCGGAATCACTGCTTTCTTATATTCTAACACCTTTTTAAGTTGTATCATCAATTCATTTATATAAGCACACTATTAATTTGTGTCTCATATATTCAATTATGACTTGGATCCGCAAATGGAAACAACTCAAATCAATATCTACCCAATAATACACACATAATTATATTACTGAACTAAATCTTTACATGTCACCATCTCCTGTGCAACTACTCCATCTTGCACCGTCATGTTGAATGTACGTGCCATTGGTCTTCCCGATTAAGTAGGTCCTTTAATCGTCAGCGTTCCGCTACTGGGTCCCTTGTTTATACTTCCCTTATCCGCATTCTTCTTTGGGCAATTCTGAACTAGATGATCTGTTGATCCACACGAAAAACAATATTGTATCTTCCTCGGACTGGGACAATTGGGAGACATGTGTCCCTCTTGACCACAGTTATAATAGACTCATTTTCTATTTAAACAAACTCCCGGATGGTTCTTTCCATAAACCGCACATGACTCACCTCCTTTCCTATTCTCTCATGTCTTATTACCCAATTAGGTATTCTCACTCCACTTTCGCTTATTTGGATTACTTCCTCCACTACTACCTCCGTTCATTCGTCTTCCTCTTCTTCTCCTGATGATATCTAGATGCAGCTTCACTTCCTCCTTAAGCAATGATTGCTTTCTCCAACAAAGCCATACATGTATTAATCTGCAACACGTCTACTTTGTTAAATATACATGACTTCAATCCATTCTCAAATCTCCGCACTTTTCGTGCCTCCATATCCACCTGATGAGGTGCAAATCTCGCTAACTCGTTTAATTTAGCGGAGTATTCTGAAACCGACATGTTCTCCTGCTTTAATTCTAAAAACATCACTTCCATCCTGGCTTACATACTCGGTAAAAAATAGTTCTCAAAGAACAACTCCTTAAACCTTGTCCAAGTCACTACTGCTATCCCAACTCTAGCCTGATTAGTTTCCCACCAGTAATTGGCTTCACCCTTCATCAAATAGGTAACAAAAGCTATCTTTTGCTCCTCCGCTACTCTCACAATAATAAATGCCTTCTCCATCTCCTTCACCTAAGTTTGGGCTTCAATAGGATCTATGGTTCCATTAAATTCTGGCGGCCCTACCACTTAAAAGTCTTTGAAGTTTGCCAATCTATTGGCTGGCTGTTCTCTTGCTGCTGGCGTCCTATTTTACATCGCTTGAGCTAACATATCTACAAAATTCTGCATCGGGTCTGCCTGACCTCTTTCGTTATTTACTGATTGCTCCTCCCTTTGGTTTCAATTTTGTCGTCTAGGCGGCATTATCTGATTAAATAAAATTTATATTAATCCTTTATCTCTACACTAATTCTCATTAGTAGCATAATAAGAATTTAACACGAATTTCTCATATAAACGCATATTTATTCAAATAGCACATAGTAATTTAGTACATAACACATACTACTTTAATCAGTTGATATCCCTTTTTGATAAGAATCGGGATTGACCACCACAATTTTACACAAAAAGTTGTAATTCACCAAAATCATCTTAATATTCATATTGAAAACAAAGATTTCATTCATACAGACACATATATGTATTTACATATTGTAGACACTCGAAATTTTCTGTACTACTGTCACTAACATTGCAGGAGGACAGATTCGTCTTTTAAGAGGGAATCCTAAAAGACGATCCATATCCATACCGGATACCATCGGAAGTTCAGCATCAACCTCGGATTGCAGTCTGGGAGTAACAATTCCAACCTCGAAGATAACCCCGAGGTCTGCAGATACAATACCGGAACACACCCCGGAGAAGACCGATTAATCTCGGAGATAACCCCGAGATATCAAGTCTCAGTCCCAACCATGGGAATAGCCACCAACCTTGGTGATAACCCCAAGGAATGTAGTTTTGTGATAACCACTTTAAATGCTTGTTTCAAATGCGACCAGCCTTTCAATCTCTTGCTACCAAAACGACATACACCGCACTCAACCCTAAGAATAACATCGGGAAGACATGCACACCTCAAAGATGACAATGAGGACCTTCAACAAATTGCAGTAGTCCAATCTCAGCGAAGCCTGAGCAACGTCTGCTTTATCAGCCTAATTCGGCGATAACACCGGTGAGGGGCAACATCGTCATCTCGCTAACACGATGCCACGTCACGTCGTCTCAACATCTTTACGCAACAATATCCCACAAGACTAACCAATCCCGAGTGACTATTGTGCGGGGTAACGGATGAAAGGTGAAGCTTGAAGACCGGAGGGCATCGTCACATCTTCAATGACTTCGTACAAACTCTAATAACATGCCATCGTACAACTCTCTCGACAACCATGGTCCAAAATAGGTCCTCAGATACCTCAAACGGATGCCCGATTGCACTTCTTAAAGTTCGAGTGGACATTACAAAGTGCTCGAGTGCACGATTTTGAGACGACCCGACCCTAAAAACCCGGCCCACCCCAAGTTACCTCTGTACACCAATGGCTCAAATGGCAGTACACCTGCTTGCTAAATTGCTTTATAAATAGAGGGCTTGAGCTGCCCATTTTGCAAGAGAAAAAGGTGAGGAAGCCTGCACTAATTTGCTCAGACTCACCCCATGCGAAGTACTTTTCCCTTTTAAACACCTGTGAGCTCAGAGTATAGCCCTTTTGTACCTATAAAAGTCAAGTGTTTATCCACTCTAAAGATATAGAAGTCTTCTTTGGCGGTCACCGTAGTTTAAGCCTTCTCACACACTTTAGAGTCTTTCTTCATCTCTCACACACACCCTTCTACACGCTTGAGAGTCGTGTTGCTTGCTTTTGCCCTGCTTCTATCCGTGGTTTCATTTCATCAGATATATATATATATATATATATATATATATATATATATAGATATTTATATATATATTGACTAAAATTATCGAGTTATGCCTCGATTTAGCCTGCATTTGATGCCGAGCGTTTATTTGCTTTAATATATATATATATATATATATATATATATATATATATATATATATATATATATATATATATACATATATATATATTAATCGTGTGTCGAACTTTGTTCGATGAGCCTGAACTTTGGCCCGAGCGCTTTACTCGCTTTTATATATATATGAACTGTGGTTTGACTGCTCGATGAGCCCGGATTTTACATCCTATATAGTTTACTCGCTTTTATATATATATATATATATATATATATATATATATATATATGAACTGTGGTCGAACTCATTCATGACCCTCGATTTTATATCCAAAGTATTTTATTCGCTTATATATATATATATATATATACTTATATATATGAATCGTTGTCGAACTATGTTCGATGAGCCCGATTTTTACATCCTATATGCTTATCGCTAATATATATATATATATATATATATATATATATATATATATTTCTTCCCACCTAGTTTACTTCGTGGTGGTTGATTGCCTTTTACGCTTTCTTTACGCTTTCGTCCCCGCTCGAGTTTACTTCGTGGCGCTTGATCACTTTGTATGCCTTTTATTTACATTTTGTCCTACTTTGAGTTCCCTTCGTATGCGGTTGACCCATATTTACAACTTTATTTACGCTTTTGTCCCTACCGGAGTTTCCTCCTGGCGGTTGATAGCTTTTTACGACTTTATTTACTTTTCTCGATCCCCCATTGAGGTGCTTCGTGGTTGGTGATCCCGTGCAGATATATATAATTACGACTTTTATATATATACCGCTATCGCTTTCATACAAATTACAATTTCTCGTAGCGCTTAGGAATCATGTGATCACAGATTCATCCCATTGAATCTAGATTCGATTCCCGTGATGGACATTTTTAGCTGTAAGCAACTTGTAAATTATACTGTGTTGTTTGAATCTCCTCAGATGGTTTCCATACCCATGAGGAAGTCGGCATTATTTTATACATTATTTTCGTACGGGATGCCTCACGTCTGTCAAATAAAATCAATCAAGCCGATCACTTAATAAAATGGGAGTATAAAAGGTCTCAATTACTATTGAGCATCAGGGTTTGAAAAACCTCTTTTATAAAACATCACTGCCATATCTTGCTAAAAACTGAATTTTTACATAATTCAAACCCTATGTATATAGGTGCGAACGAGGCCTCGCACTACTTCCAAATAAACAGCACATTGACCCACACACACACATTCAGATAATAGTTTTTTGAAAAGAGGCGGTCACCGTGGTAACACGGATGTCGAGGGGTGCCTAACACCTTCCCTCTGCATAACCAAGTCACTGGACACTAATGAATCTCGGTTTCACCATCCCGTTTAGCAGTGTCACATCACTAGGTCAATGTGCAAACCTTTTCTCGGTTGTGTTGGTTCAACCATTTAAAAAACCAACTGGCGACTCTTAACAGTCCATCGTCGACATTATACATGTCAGACCTTTTTCACTTATTTTTTCAAACAAATCTCACCTAAAATGAGAACACCAAAGAAAAAATAACGGAAAGGGACATCCAAAAATCCCGACGTCGACAGGTGGCGACTCTGCTGGGGACTCCAGTAAGAGGACTTAAGCCGCTATTTCAATCTTTTCAAAATTTTTATCTGCTTGTGTGTGGATGTTGCATTTACATTTGATGAATGTGTATGAATGGATTTCCTTATTTGCACTTAGTGCTTCGCACTATAACTGCTTGTGATATTAGTGCTTTACACCATATCTGCTTGTGATATTAGTGCTTCGCACATGTCATCATTTTCATACGGTGAGACGCGATGTATGTGAATGTATGTTGTGTGGTCCCTCCACCAGGAGGTTATCCCGTCGGTGTTTGATTACTGGACTCGTGAGAAGACTAATTCTCCAAGGCTCATGAAAGGCACCACCCAAATTCGCTCCAGTTGAAAGATCGGATTAACTTCTCGTCAAGTAGATTGCGATGATTTGGGAACCTTCATGCCAAAAAGCTGCGAGAGTAACCTAAGATAGGTCAGCCTCTGATAAACCCAAAACGGAGGAAAGTCTCTTCATGCTCTCTCATTTCAAAATTACTTGTAAACACAATTACTTGTAATTTCATTTCATATCTATCTCCATGTAACACATACATATTTTAATTAACATGCTACAAACAGCTGACATCTGTTGTGCAGGATAAAATTCCTAAAATGGACACATCACATAGCATGTTATTATCCACATTCCCTAAAGACTAAACTATGCAAGTCTTTCGCAGGGAATCAATCGGACCTACTACCCAGTCAAAGTCCAAAAAGGCAACAGGCCTACAGTCAATCATGTCGTCATCCGACCAGACTGAACTTTATCTTGTTTCTCGTAAAGAATTCGACGGATTAAGCAAGTAAATTACAGATTTGGTTGTTCTACTCAAAGAATTACACCAGTCTAATTAGGGTCCAAAAATACCCGTACATGCTGAATCCTCCACACAAGGAGGAATCCCGGTCATTACCATACTTGAGCTACAGTTGGATACGACCAACAAAACTCATGATGCTGCCCATCTCACTAGAGACCCAGACACTGGTGATATCAAAAAGAAAGTCCTCCAAATGGAAGAGACCCTTCGTGCTATCAAAGGAATTGGAACACACGGGAGTGTTTCATATGCTGATCTTTGTATTTTCCCTGGTGTTCATTATCCAGAAAAATTTAAAACTCCTGACTTTGAAAAATATGACGGGTTAGGAGATCCTTACACACATTTAAAGGTGTTTATTGGAGAACTTGGATCTTATGCAGAGGACGAAAAACTCAGAATGCAATTATTCCAAAAGAGTCTAACTGGAGAAGCCTGTTCGTGGTACACAAGATTAGACAATTCAAAGATCCATAGCTGGGAGGAGCTAGCACATGGTTTCCTCACTCAATACAACTTTCAGTCTCAGATGGCTCCTGATCGGTATCAAATTACCAAGATCAAGAAACAGTCTAATGAGTCTTTCAGAGAGTATGCTTAGAGGTGGAGACGCCTGGCTGCCCAAGTTATTCCTTCCGTGACAGAATCAGAGATGGTCATGACTTTCATAGACATACAAGAAGCTCCCTTCTATGAGAGAGTTTTAGCCGGCATCGGCAAACCATTTTCTGAAATGGTCAAACATGGGAGATGGCTGAGATGGGATTGAAATCCGAAAAGATTCAAGACCTAGCTGTACTCAAAGCTGTTGCTGATCACATCCAATCTGGAAATTATGGGAACAACCCCCGGAGGGTCCATAAAAAGAAAGAAGAAGATGTTTCCCTGATACTACAGGGGCAAAAAGGCAATCAGAACATGCCTATTCAAAGGAGAAACTACACTCCCTTTCACGCACAGTCTGTAAACCCTCCAATACCAAAAGGTGGAGAAGTCAAACGCCCTCGAGTGTTTACACCCTTAGGGGATACCCTTGAGAACATTTTAAATCTTCTAACAACATAAAAGAAAATTACGCATCTTCTTCACCACCACAATAATGGACGGGGTTTCAATGTCGCTAGAAATGTGCTTATCATGCCGGGGAACCTGGACATGATACTCGGGATTGTTGGGCCTTGAAACACAAGATCCAGGACCTGATAGACAACGGGGAGATCATGGTCACCAAACTAGACCAGCCTCACGTTCAAGACAACCCTCTTCCTCAACACAAAGAAGAAGAGGTTAACATGATCAATTGGAGCAACGAACAGAGTTCCAATTTTAGCTGTGAATCATCCCAAACCCTCAAAGACGGTGATGACAAATGGGATTATTCCAAGTTCCAGTTCACAATGGAATGAAAGATGAAAGCTCTATGCAAGCAAATTGAGCAATTGGCAGAACTAGTGACTTATCAGCATCAAGTGACACGTCAATTAATCAGCCAGGAGCATGCCAGTCTCCTACTTCTTGTCATGAATATTCCCTCATCACTTTCAGAAAATGAAATGCTGGAAGACAAAGTGACAAAGAGAGCAAATGCCAAAGCCCGTCGGGATTTCGCCAACAAAAGGGAATTCACCTATCTGGGCCAACCTATGGAGGAAATTCTTCATATGTTAATCAATGAAGGAAGGATCAGTTCACTTCTACCTCCAATCAATCCCCGTTTAGGGCGATACAACTCTAATGGAGTATGTCAATATCACTCACGATCTCGCCATCACAAAGATGAAGAATCTCAAGCACTCACCACCTTATCCAAAATCGATTGATAGTGGTGTATCAAGACCGCCGGATAACGACACTGTGATACGTGCAAGTGAAGATGCAGGCCCTACTAAGTGGAAGAGTGTAGTAGCAGTCATATCAACTGAAAATGATGGGGTTAACAAATCACTCGTAATGCTAATAATTCAACTCAAGGGAATCAACCACCCTTTGAGAGTGGCCGCTCCTGGGCCAATCAACTTACCGTGCAGAGCACAATATCCTATTGTTAGCTTGCGCACAATTCTGTGGAATTATGGAAAAGGTGAAGGAGCCACCTCATATACAACTGCTACAGTGTCGAAGGAAAATCCACTGTATCTTCCCCACCAGATGATGAAGCCTACCATCAAATCAAAGGGGAAAATACCCATGGAGAAGATTGAAAAATTCCTCCGCACTATGGGTCATAATGAAGCTACGATGGTTTTAAGCTTGAAAGAAGCTCCACAACAAATATTAATTTTGGACTTGGTCCTAACTTCCGAGAATCACCGGAAGGTCTTGCTGAAGGTTTTAGAAGAAGCCTATCTACCAACATCACTCGATACAGAAAAGTTTCAACATCCGTTGATCACATTTTCAACAATAATGTGATATCCTTCATCGATGATGACATACCGCTCAAGGGACCGGCCATTGCAAGTCATTACACATCAGTGGTCTTGTCCTCCTGGATATATGGTAGTCGAGAGTCTTAATAGATGGAGGTTCCTCTCTAGATATCTGCCCATACACTACCTTGGTAAAGATGAATATCAATCTCAACCGAATTCGGAGTAGCCATACTATCATCAAAGCTTTTGATGGAGCCCGCCGAAATTCAGTTGGAGTAATTGAGCTGCCAATCGAAATTGGTCCTCACACATTCTACGTATCTTTCCATGTACTCAAGATAGATTCGGGATACAACATGCTCTTGGGACGACCATGGATCTATATAGATGGGGCAGTCCCCTCCACTCTTCACCAACAGTTGAAATACATTATCAATAATAGCCTGATCACGGTCAACGCTGAACTAGAGTGTCCTCAACACGAGGACATACCGTTCATCAATACCAATGAGGATGTTGAACCAGTCAGTTTTCATGCCTTGAAAGTAAGCAATACCCAATACCATGCTATTGGAACGCCATTAACCGAACCCAAAATTTATGACGAGGTAATGTCGACTACTCAAGAAATGATGTCTTTGGGTCATAAACCGGGACAAGGGATTGCCAGGGTATCAAGTACCCCATTCAATTAACCAAGCAAACTGGAACAGCTGGACTAGGCTATTATGCCATTTCTAGTCACAGGAATCCTCATAAGCATCAGCAGATTCCTTCAGCTTCAACCATGCGGCGTTTATCTTCGCCTTCAAGCTCTGAGTCTGCACAACCTCCCGTAAAGGTGCCAGCCAATGTAATGGCTATGTTATTTCCCAAGCCAGTACCGGTGAAGGAGAAAGAAGTCTTTGTTCCAAATTCCGCAGTGGAAGAAGAGGAACGAAGAATCAAGCAAGACGTCATCCGAATGATGTCAAGCATACGCATCATCGTTCATGATGAACATACCAATAGATACACCCCAGACGATGATTGCCCAGACGTAATGGCCATCATTCAGGACAGGGAGGATGATGACAAATCCTCCATCGCTACGGTCCACCCAGACTTTACTCCTGCCAATTGGAATAACATTCCTTGCATTGGTCGTCAAGGGTAAAGCGGGCAGAAACTCTTTTTGCCCTGTAGATATAATAACTGCTTACTTTTCTGTACAATATTAGTAGTTTATTTTGTCAGTATGTGCTAACACTGTGTATGATCAACACATTTCATATATATTAAGTGAAAGCATATTTTTTTTCAGGACTCTAAATTTAGACGTGCCTGTACTTGCTGATATGATGCCTCTTCTCCACAAGGATTGTACCTTTGATGTAGAGATGAATTCAGCTTTGATGGATATACAGGATGAAATTGTGGTGCCTCCAAAAATTCAAGAATGTGTCAAAGATAAACCTAAACCCAACCTTGATCAAACCACTTCTTTCAATCTCGAAACCTTAGAAAGCCCTAAGTTAATCCAGATTGGTTCAGACCTTACCCCAAACCGACGGAATGTCATGGTTACGCTATTAACCCAATTCCAAGATGTGTTTGCATGGTCTCATGAAGACATGGTGGGTTTGTCCACCGATATTGTCCTTCATCGCCTTTCCATTAAAGAGGGATTTAAGCTAGTCAAGCAAAAGCTCAGGCGATTGAAACCTGAGTGGTGTTTAAAGGTAAAAGAAGAAATTATGAAACAATTTCAAGCTGGCATCATCATGGTGTCTATATATCCTTAGTGGATATCCAACATCGTGCCAGTGCCTAAACCTGGTGGGAAAGTGCGAGTTTGTGTGGATTACCGGGACTTGAACAAAGCTTGCTTAAAAGACAGCTTTCCCGTGCCATTTATCCACATTCTCATTGACAATACTGCGCAATATGACATGTACTCCTTTGCTAACTGCTTTGCAGGGTACCATCAGATCATGGTTGCTGAGGAAGATCGTGAGAAAACTGCTTTCATCACGCCTTGGGGAACTTTTTGTTATAGACGGTTGTCATTCGGCCTCATCAATGCCGGAGCCACCTATCAACGAGCTATGATGGCTCTTTTCCATAACTTAATGCATAAAGATATCGAGATCTATGTGGATGACATCATTGTCAAGTCCCGAAAGGAGGATGACCATATAGACCATCTCAGAAAGTTGTTTAACAGATTTCGTAAGTACAACTTGAAGTTGAATCTAGCTAAGTTTGCCTTTGGCGTTAAATCAGGCAAGTTGCTAGGATTTCTAGTCAGCCACAAAGGGATTGATCTGGATCCTACCAAAATCCAAGCCATCACTGAAATGCCCATTCCTCAGACAGAAAAGGAAATACGGGGATTTTTGGGAAGAATCAACTTCATTAGCAGGTTTATCTCCCAACTCACAGCAACCTGTGAGCCAATCTTTAAGCTATTAAGGAAGAACTCCTCCATGAAATGGAATGATGAGTGTCAAAATGACTTCCTCACAATCAAGAAACAGCTAGTCAAAGCTCCCGTCTTGGTACCACCCAGGGATGATGTTCCCCTGTTCATGTACCTGTCCATAAGTGACAATGCCATGGGCTCCATGCTGGGACAAAAAGACGATAGAGGCCAAGAACGAGCTATCTATTACCTCAGCAAAAGGTTCAGCAGCAGTGAACACAAGTACACTCTAATCGAAAAGACGTGTTGTGCTTTAGCATGGGCTTCCATGAGGTTACATCATTACGTCCATGGTCACACAACCCATCTCATATCCCGCGTGGATCCTCTCAAATACGTGTTCAACAAACCTATGTTAAATTGTTGGCTGTCTAGATGGCAGTTGATCCTACAATAATTTGACATCGTATATGTGACTCAAAAGTCCATCAAAGGTCAAGGAACGCGGATCAACCGTCACCGCACCTTCGTGGGATTTCAAACCCTTGAAACATATTTCCTCGATGAAGGAGTAATGACAAAGGCAAAGAACACCATCAAGATCGATACGCCGCCAATCATGGAAGATGTATTTTGATGGAGTCATTAATATGGAAGGTACTTGAGTCGGAGCAGCTTCTAGTATCTAGTACGGGGAGCGAGATCCGCTGTCTTTAAGTTATAGTTCGCAAGACCAATAATACTACCGAGTATGAAGGTCATCTCATAGGGCTAAAACTTGCCCGCTCAATGGGCATCGACGGTTAACTCGTCCCTGAGATTCGAGTTGGTAATCGATACTCCACGGAATCTATCAAACCAAGGAACTACATTTGCTTTGCTTTACCACTCCGGTTTTTGAAGATGGCTTTGGAGTTCGAAGAAATCTCCTTTTTACACGTTCCTCGTAATAGGAATGACTTTGCAGATGCATTAGCAACATTGGCCTCCTTGATTCGCATATCAGATAAGGAACACTTGCCAAGCATCATAATTTCCCTGCACAAGGCACCAGCCTATGGGAATTATGTTGGAGAAGTATCAGATGAGCTACCTCCCATCTAACATCCTTGGTATCAGCATATCAAGGAATATCTGCGAGATGGATCTACACCCGCTGAGGCGAGCCCGACTGAGGAAAGGCGGATCCATCGACTTGCTATAAAATTCTACCTGAGTGGAGATGCTCTCTACAAAAGAGATGCAGGATTAGGTCTCCTCAGATGTTTAGACAAAGCTCAAGTCCAAAGGCTTATGGATGAAATCCATGGCGGAGTCTGTGGCCCCCATATGAGTGGCCCCGTCCTTGTCAAGAAAGTCCTCAGGACCGGACATTATTGGCTATCTCTCAAAGCTGATTGCAATGACCACGTCAGGAGATGATATCAATGCCAGATTTATGGGAATTCTATACACGCCCCTCCACGGGAACTCCACAATATGAGTTCACCTTGGCCCTTCTTAATGTGGGGAAATGACGTTATCGGGCCCATTGAGCCTAAAGCCAGTAATGGTCATCGATTTATCTTCACCATAATCGACTACTTCACCAAGTGGGTAGAAGCAGCCTCTTTCCCCAGGGTTAATAAAGAAGTCATCATTGCTTTCATCAGAAACAATGTCGTTTGTCGATATGGACAACCAGAGGTGATTGTGTCAATTCCAAGAACCTCAACAACAAAATGATGGAGGAATTATGCAGTAAATTCCACATCAAACATCTCAACTCTGTCATCTATCGTCCGAAGATGAATGGTGCTGTTGAAGCGGTTAACAAAAACATCAAGAAGATTATGCAAAAGATGTCTGCCAACCACAAAGATTGGCCCAACCTATTGCCTCTTACTCTATTAGCCTACATAACCTCAATGCACACTTCCACTGGGGCAACCCCCTATGCTTTAACCTATGGGATGGAAGCAGTGCTCCCCATAGAAGTTAAAATAGAATCCCTCAGAGTGTTGATAGACGCTCAGCTGGATGAATACCAATGGGTACAAGACAGGTATCACCAATTGTCTCTAATAGACGAAAGGCAAACCGCGACTATCTTCCATGGTCAGTTATATCAGCAAAGGATCGCCCGATCCTACAACAAAAAAGTCCGGCTACGACAGTTTAAATAACACGACTTGGTTTTGAAGAAGATCCTTGAAAACCAAGATCAATCTAAGGGAAAATTCGCTCCTAACTGGGAAGGCCCGTTTATTGTCAAGGAAGTATTGACAGGGGGCGCTCTCAAATTGCAAGAAATGGACGGCGATGAATTTCCACAACTCATCAACTCGGACACTGTGAAACGGTATTATGTTTGAAGTAATTCACAAACACCCTGGTGCGGAACCATCAGATCACCAGTCATTTCGGTTCTTTAACCCTTTACCACATACAACTTTTCTACACTTTTCCCCTCAGGGAAACATACTTTTTAAAGCCAGTAGCCTAGCTTTCTCATTTGCGTTCCTACAACTTAGGTCATCCCACCGCGGATTGAACCTCTTGCGTTTGCATTTTGGCTACCCATACCTGGGATCAAACTTCTCATACCTACAGTTTATCCTCAACCTAAGATTAAACTTTTTCTTCCCCGCATTCTGACCTGCATATGGGATCACACTTTCCTTCTCGCCCTAAGGTGCAAACTATGTCAACCTGATCTCCTCTTCAATAGGAGTACGTAGGCAACCATTTCATATGGCCCGGTCGCAATAAAACAAAAACCACAAAAACATTCCTACCCTCTTCTCCTCACAAAAACAACAAAAACATTCCTACACCATTTCGGCCATATACAATGTTGAACCTCTTACACCAGGTTCGAACTACGCAGACCTGATATCTTCTTCAATACGAGTACGTAGGCAGCCATTCATGGTGCGGTCTCACCCCCTACCAAAACATAAACCCTTGTCAGTTGGTACTGGGATCAAACTTCAATCCACTACATTTCATTTGGCTTCAGACCAAAGGGATGGAATTACCTGAACTCCTCCCAAATAGGAGATTCGGCGCCATCTAAGTTGCGGTCATACCTTGAAGAGAAACACCAATCCATAAGAGATGGAATTAACTAGGCTTCTCCTAAATAGAAGTAATCATGGCACCATCCGTAGTGCGGTCAATCTCGAGAGAGAAAGCCATACTCCTCTCCATATTTCTATCAGAAACTAGTCCCAAGACACCAAAAATGGTAGGGATACACATAAATCGATGATCCATTCTGAACTATCCAGAGACAACTCAATGTCCATCCACCAAGGAGGAATTCAAAATACATTAAGACCACAAGCCCTGAAGCAGCAGGCAAAATATCAAGCAAATAGCAAGGCATATCTAAAAGGGAAGTGATCCAAAAATATATTTCCCTGTCATATATATAATGTTGTTTGATATATATACAATGTAAACTGTAAATGAAAAAATGGCTAAGCTAGTCTGTGCAGGTAAATACAAGCTCATGTACAAGTCAGGGTATATCCGAGCTAACAAGCCCAACATGGCGTCCCTCGCAGAAGATGGAGGCGAGGCTGTGGTCTTCTGTACGAGAATATCCACACGACCCAACAGATCTGCAGCCATCTGCATGGTGACCATATGATCATCAATATATGCACTCATCTCTGCAATCATGCCAGTGGTAAGGGATCTCGTGGCGATCTTATCTCGTGATTGCTACATCCCGGAAGATATAGCACTATCTCGCCGACTATCATCGCGTCTCTCCGGGTCGATCTCGGCCTCATCCCGCTCAACAACGGCGACATCTCGGCGATCTAATGCCTCGTCTCTCTCTAACAGAGCTGCGTCCCTCCCATCAAGGGCAGTCAACATCATAGATCGAGTCTGATCTCTCTCAAAGGTCATCAGATGAAGACTCTGCTCTAAGTACTATGCCGAGTGTTGAATCACAACAGTACTGGTATTAGGAGAATCCGGAAGAAATACTGGCAACCCAGCAACGAGCTCCTCCTCGATGTAGGTATTGATGTCCTCCATGGGCTCTACATCGTCTGACTCGCTATCTGGTACTGCAGATACTGTTACAGCCAATAAAATCTCTATCTCCATCCATGTGGAATACTCTGCAGAACAACTGGGATGACTGACAGAAAAAGCAGCTATCTCACGCCGATCCCAACAAGCATACACACGGGATCGGTCCTCTACTGAGAGATATTGATAAGCTGAACGCTGACCTATCGCCCCCTCGAAAGGATGAAAATCCTGGAACTGGTCAAACTACGACATCACGGACAATGGGTGATAAGTAGTCACGCCCCTCAAGCCAACTAGAGGGAGGAAGTCCATGCCCAGAGCGTGAGTAATGAAGCTGTATGGTGAGCAAAGCCCCGAGCACGGCAATATGCTTAATGGATCTCTGATATCTGCCAAAAATGCGGACCAAGACAGAGCATCTATACACTCCGATGGCTGAAAGGAGTATGACATGGCTACATCATGGGTGAACCAATACCCATGCCGTCTAAGAGTGCCAATCGGTCTCAAGTGTGACATAAACCACACATACAACATGACCGAACTACCCGTAAAAACTCATATAGGGTAAGTAAAGTAGTAGGATGCTGACCGCAGGGTCTCTGCTATAATCACAGGTACAATGGTGCGACCCTCTTTAAGAGCTCTCACGGCCATGATAACACCAATGTCTATCTCATCAATGTAACACGGCATATAGATATATGACAGTACGCATAGCATCAGTACATAACCCCTGGCCAAAAGCCAATGGTCCTCCGGTGCGGTGAAATCCCCGGAATGTCATGAATAGCTATCCTCCGAGCCAAATCTATCATACAGAAAATGCTAGGATATCACGTGGCGATGTCACCGTCTCGCACTACTCATGTCCGCAATCTGTGTGAGAGTCATGAACCGTCTACTCATGTCTCCCAAAGCCAGATGCATGCAAGGTCTGTCTAAAGGCAGCATCGTCAACCGTGCATACTCCTCTAGAGTAGGAGTCAACTCATGGGTGCCGAATCGGAATACCTGCCTATCCGGTAGCCAATGCTCTAGCATCCCGGCCCACAAACCTGCGCGAAACTTGAAAAGGCAATAAAGTCATGGTATGTCAGCAATAAATGATCTCATCATCACCCGGTGGGTGGTGTCATGCTATCATACCACGATCGCGATACCCAATACCACCACCGATTTGGTGGGGTATGATCTATACTGACTAATCGTCAAGAAGACATCTGTATGGTGTCAGTGTCATAAGACCATCCAGAGGTCAATGCCGAATATCTCTGGACATACATACATATGCATAACATGATACATGCATAACAAATAATGGATGGCAATATGATATAGGGAATGGAAAAAATGGTGCACACATTTCTAAGTATATCATCATCTAATACATCAGCTCTGTACAGCTAAAATACAGGGAAATGGGGCACAACCGCCCTACTACTAACAGAGGCCTATCAAAAGATACAACGAGAATACGCATCAGAAGAAGACCATGGTGTTGATATCCACATCATCAATCTTGTCCACCTAATGTAACTCCTCCTGAGTCACCGAATCTCTATCAACAGGAATGTCAGGCCTATAAAGAGGAGGATCTGCACCGGTAAAACCAAATGGGTCATCTGAGGGGCCAGAGCCTGAGCTGAAAGGAACAAATGACTCCGCCTCTGCTGGATCTCTACCCAAATGCCGAATAAATATATGTGCCTGGTCCAACTGCCGGGTCAAACTATCAATCTGGGTCATATCAGTTGGAGCTCGGACACAAGCTACCCAATCCGTCATCATCAAGGATCCTGGAACCATATCCCCCATAAACTGTGTGGCGCGGGACTGGGCTCCAATAGTGCGAGGGGACCACCACCGCTGGAATATCTCCTGAGTACATGGACCCTTTGATAATGGAAAACTGTCAACTCCCAACAATGGGATATCAGTGATGGGTGACTATGATACAGGCCAATAACATCTGGCAGGAGGCAAGATCGGTATACGGATCTCCCCTGTGGTGCTCCTAATAGCACGCTCTTCTAAATAGAGCTCCCAGCCTCCATCTGTGAAGAGAGGAACTCTCCTGGTGGAAATCAAGTACTCGACTCCAGTCGGGTGTCCATCCTCAAAGCCGATGGTCAAATGTTCCCCTGTGTAGGGAATCCATGTAATGGTATCAGCTGTCAGCAACTCCAGCTGCATACACAATGAGTGAATCCTCACCATGTGGGGACCTCCTAAGAAATAGAATGGTGCCATCGTCGTCCTCGTGGATAGATATCTAAACCTAACACACTCACAGGACGCAAACATGGGAGCCTCTCGTATGCCCAAAATTGCCAACACAATGGCGAAACATCTGCTATCAGTAAACACTCTTAACCTATAAATGGGAAAAGACAAGAGAAATACTCACCTGTAGAAATGGGTAAAACCCTAGCCAAGCCTCGGTCAAACCCTGTGAGCGCATACGCATGCCCCGAAGGAAATAGGCAAAGGTATAGGAGCCCCAATCATTCTCTCCAATACGGTCCACATCACATTGGCGCTGATCAAAGCGAAAGATACCGTAGAAGAGTTATCTGCTATGAAGCAGCCTCGAATGATCATCAGGAACAATCATCGCAGAACGCGATCCCTGATTCTGACATCATCAAGCATGGGCTTACTCAAAAAGACCGCTCATAGCATCTACGCTCAAAGGACCTGAACGGACAATCCTGCCTTTGAGCGCCTCCGCCGGAACTCCTAACAAGGATCTAATGGCAGTAGGGGTAATGTTCGCCATGCAAGGCACTGGCTCCCCTCCAAACTCCATACCTGTGATAAATCGCCAATCCATAGGCATTATCATCACCTCACAATCCAAATGAGATGGAGTGATCGAAATCCGATGAAACCATCGCTCGCATAATGCCCCGAGGTAACCCCAAGGACAACGACGGGAATGATGGAGAAAATGCCCCAAATCCCCACTCATGCACTACCGCCTATAGTCGGGATGAAGCGCCGGTACATGGAGTGAATCTTGAACCGCCTCCCTCGAGGCTATGTAAAAATCAAAGAACTCGCATGAAATGCAGATCAACATCAAAACCCTTTAATCCTCATAAATAGGAAAGAAGGAAGAATAAAGTCTAACGCCATACTTCGTTAGCATACAAGTACATCGATGGATGTCTACTCAAATCACCCAGCAACTCTGGGTTGGCCACCTGAATACTCGGAAGCTCCCTACTAGGGACATGTGCAGCAGGAGCGGGATCCTCAATTGGAATATCCGCCTCCTCGTCATCAATGTTCCGCACATCCGCCGGACAGGCGTAATCACGGCCTCCACCAACCGACGAGCGGTCGTCTCGACAGAATCTGGGACGAGGCACTTCGTAAGCCCTCCGCCATATGCCAGAAGTGGTCCTATGGGAACTGCTCGGCTGATCCGGATCCATGATATCTGGACAACAAGTCTCCAAATCACCTCAGAAAAGGTGTGGTATTTCCTTACCTGGAGCTTTCCAAAAAGCATTTATGATTATATGCATGAATGCATTTACTTTAACATATAATAGAGTTAAAATGCATGACTACCGAATGCCTACATTTGGAAAAATTTTGTCATAGTCCCCTTTAAAAATAGGACTATCCACATGCACATAGGCATGTCTAGGTGGCCATTCAGTAGCACACATGCCCCAAAGTCATATACATAATATATACATTAAAAATCAAAATCATCATGCATAAGGTCAACCTCAATACTATGAGTACTTTGACTTTCTACCTTTTGCTCATTGGACCTCAAATAGGACAAAAAATAGCAGAAAAGGTGCCAATTTGACTTTCTCAAAAGTCAAATTTTTTCACATCATTATGTTCAGCATGGTTTAATACTAACATTTACTATGTTGAATATTTTTTATCAAGTTATTTGTGCATACATAATCACTACTATGCGTTTAGATGCATTTCATGCGATAACTCATAATCTAACGGATAAAAACTGGAAAAAATACATGCATATGTTACCAGGATAGTGTAGAACACTTGTACGGTGACAAAATTTGCAGAAAATAGCCCGAACTCAGCAGATCTGAAAGAGGCTCACGGATTTTCCTTCGCTCGACAAGCTAAAAATGACTTGTGAGACCAACCTGCTGGAATTTATCATCCACGATTGGCCGCAGGCCCACCTACGGCACCCCTATGTGGGTCCCACCCCTCCAGCTTGGTCCAGTTCAAGTTGCAAAGGAGTTATTGCGGATTAGAAAAGTCAAATTGGAAATGAAAATGCCACGCGATTGAGCAAACCAGCATACAATCCTGGTCTTCTCAGATGAGACTTTGAATCTGTACATCACTCATTGGTAGTCACCTAAACACAAGGTATACCTTGCCGATGATCTCAGTTGTCACAAATCACATACGGAAATACCTTATACAGTCCGATCTCGCTTAACTCAGTCGGTACCCTACGTGAGTGTGCTCGACGGGGTTATAACGTTAGTCCCCGACGGGTTACAACGTGAAGTCCCTAAGCGGGGATTACAACGATATTCAAGTCAAGTGTTGACACATATCAATGAAGGTCAAGCAGCCTTGATGTTATTTCAGTCGATAGCGATTAAACCTATCAGAGCTCTAGAGCTATTCGAGGTTTTCACACACGACTGCTCGTATTCCCCAGCATATCCCCGGCGGGGGTCACAACACAATGTTCCGGTGATCTACACGATAGCGGATGTCAAGCCAACTTGATAATTTACCCACAAAGTTTCAGCCGTTGATTCACACGTCGACGAAGGTCAGGCATTCCTGACAACATTTGCTGTTGGCAGTAAATCCAACAGGATCTTGACATACTCTGGCGATACTAACTAGAAAAAGTCAATGTTATCAAAGAGGATAGATGATGGAATATGTTATACACATCCTCTAAGAAATCAAGCTTTATCCCCACAGATCTCTTACACATAAAAGGTACATCTTCAGGATCAAGTCATAATCAAAGACACAGGAATTTGGTGATAACCCCAACATCAACATACTAGCAGATTCGGATTACATATCAAATCTGATCATCATTTCCAATCCCCAGTTGAAGCAACAGGGAGCCAAAAATCATCCCCAGCATGTTGGGCTACAACCCCATACACATGCATCATACATTTGCATCATGTTTCTATCCATAGTACCATATTTGTCTTGTTGCGTTTCAAGTGTCTAGGATTCTTTATCCTACCCATGCATCGCCATGCATGAGTATGATAAAGAGGGGCATCTCAGAGACACTCAAAATTTTCTCAGTACTACTTATCACTAACATTGCAGGAGGATGATTTCATCTTTAAGAGGAACCCTAAAAGACGATCCATATCCATACCGAATACCACCGGAAGTTCAAAGATCAACCCCTGATTGCGATGCAGAGTAACAATTCCAACCTCCTGAGATAACCCCGAGGCCCATAGATACAATCTGAACACACACCGAGAAGACCGATTAATCTCTGAGATAACCCCGAGATATCCAAATTCTCGATCCCAACTATGGGAATAGCCACCAACCTTGGTGATAACCCCAAGGAATGCAATTTCGGCGATAACCCCGGAAATGGTTATTTCAAATACGACCAGCTTCAATCTCGGCGCTCAAAACGACATACACTGTACCAACCCGGCAATAACATCGGGAAGACATGCACACCTCAATGATGACAATGAGGACCTTCAACAAATTGCAGCAGTACAATCTCAAATGGCCTCGAGCAACGCGTCTCTTTATCGCCCCCCAATCCAAAGGTGATAACTTGGGTGAGGGCAACATCGTCATCTCGCCAACACGATGCCACATCACGTCGTCTCAACATCTCTACGCAACAATGTCCCACAAGACTAACCAATCCTGAGTGACTATTGTGCAGGGTAACAAATGAAAGGTGAAGCTTGAAGACCGGAGGGCATCGTCCCATCTTCAATGACTTCGTACACACTCTAATCCCATGCCATCGTACAACTCTCGACAACAGCGGTCCAAAATAGGTCTTGTATACCTCAAACGGATGTCCGGATTGCACTACTTAAAGTTCGAGTGGACATTACAATGCCTGAGTGCACGTACTTTGAGACGACCCGACTCGAAAAACCCGAGCCCACCCAGGTTGCCTCTGGTACACCTGCGGCTCACCAAGTACACTGCCTGGCCACAGCACAGTACACTATGACTAAATTCTCTATAAATAAAGGGCTTGGGCTACCCATTTTGCAAGAGAAAAAGGCGAGGAAGCCCTGCCCAATTTGCTCTGCACTCACCCCATGCAGTGTACTTTCCCCTTTTAAATACCTGTGAGCTCATATATAGCCCTTTTGTACCTACAAAAGTCAGTGTTTACCCACTCTAAAGATATAGAAGTCTTCTTTGGCAGTCAGCTGTAAGCCTTCTCACACACTTTAGAGTCTTTCTCTTCATCTCTGCACACACCCTTCTATACATTGAGAGTCGTGTTGTTTGCTTTTGACCAGACTTCGGTCCGTGGTTTCATTTCAGTCTGTATATATATATATATATATATTTACATATATATTAACTAACATTATCGAGTTATGCCTCGATTGAGCCTGAGACTTGATGCGGAGCATTTATTTTCTTTAATATATATATATATATATATATATATATATATATATATATATATATATATATATATATATATATATATTCATATATATTAATCGTGTGTCAACTTTGTTCGATGAGCCTAGACTTGATGCGAGATTTATTGCTTTAATATATATATATATATATATATATATACATTTATATATATTAACTATGTGTCAAACTTTGTTTAATGAGCCTAGACTTTGGTCCAGAGTTATATAATTTATATATATGAACTGTGGTGGGACTGCTTTGATGAGCCTCGGATTTTACATCAAAAGTGCGTTTTTTCTATATATATATATATATATATATATATATATTTATATATATGAACTGTGGTCGAACTCTACATCGATGAGCACGGATTTTATATCCAAAGTATGTTTATTCGCTTATATATATATACTTATATATATGAACTGTTGTCGAACTCTGTTCGATGAGCCTGGATTTTACATCTGGTGCGTTTATCGCTTATATATATATTTCGTCCCACCTTGAGTTTACTTCGTGGTGGTTGATTGCTTTTACAGCTTTCTTTACATTTCGTCCTGCCTAGAGTTTACTTCGTGGCAATTGATCGCTTTGTACAGCTTTATTTACATTTTGTCCCTTTGGAGTTCCTTCGCGGTTGGTCGATATTCTGACTTTTATTTACGTTTTGTCCCGCCTGGAGTTTTCTCCGTGACGGTTGATAGCTTTTACAACTTTATTTACTTTTCTGATCCCCCATGGAGGTGCTTCGTGGTTGGTGATCCTGTCTGTATATATATAATTACAGCTTTTATATATATACCTGCTTACTGCTTTCATATAAATTGCAGTCATGTGATCACAGATTCATCCCATTGAATCTAGATTCGGTTCCCGTGAAGGACATTTTTAGCTGTAAGCAGCTTGTAAATTATTCTGTGTTGTCTGAATCTCCTCAGATAGTTTCCATACCCACGAGGAAGTCAGCATTATTTTATACATTATTTTCGTACGGATGCCTCACATCTGTCAAATAAAATCAATCAAGCCGATCACTTAATAAAATGGGAGTATAAAAGGTCTCAATTACTATTGAGCATCAGGGTTTGAAAAACCTCTTTTATAAAACATCACTACCATATCTTGCTAAAAATTGAATTTTTACATAATTCAAACCCTATGTATATAGGTGCGAACGAGGCCTCGCACTACTTCCAAGTAAACAACACATTGACCCACACACACACACATTCAAATAATAGTTTCTTGAAAAGAGGCGGTCACCATGGTAACACGGATGTCGGGGGGTGCCTAACACCTTCCCTCCGCATAACCAAGTCCCCGGACCCTAATGAATCTTGGTTTCACCGACCCGTTTAGCAGTGTCACATCATTGGGTCAATGTGCAAACCTTTTCTCGGTTGTGTTGCTACAACCATTTAAAAAACCAACTGGCGACTCTTAACAGTCCATCGTCGACATTATACATGTCAGACCTTTTTCACTTATTTTTTCAAATAAATCTCACCTAAAATGAGAACACCAAAGAACAAATAACGGAAAGGGACATCCAAAAATCCCGACGTCGACACATATCCTACTCATCGTTTACGATATTACAATCATATCTTACTACCAAAAGGTACTACTGCTTATACTTAAGATGTCTACAGTCCACTCCCTTCACATGCCTTCTTCTCATGACACTTGTTGAATCCTTGACCCATTCCACCACATGAAAAAACATCTTCTTTTATTTGGCTTAAGACAATTTGGCGAAAAATGCCCTCCCTGTCCATAGTTGAAACACACATTCTTCCCCATCATACACTCTCCCAAATGAGTCTTTCCATACTTGCCACATGTTGCTTATTCTTTGGATTCGAATTCCCTGAATTACTATCACTGTCATTATTCCTTTTTTTTTTATTGCTACCCTTTTTCCGCTTGATTGTACCTTCCGATGATCCACCACCTTCTACCCTCATTCTATCCACTTGTGCCTTTAGATCATTTCTTTCTTCAGTCATCTCGCACAATTCCCTCTCTGTCTTCCACAACTCCTCCAAGAGATACACCTTACTCCGTAGCTCCTGAACTTTTACAGATACTTGACCTTTTTCTCCTACTTCAGTCTTTACTTCCAACTCCACCTTAACTTCTTTGGATTCTACCTCCTCATCTTCATTCAGATCCATTTTAGGATACTCATCATGATCGCTTCCCAGATTCACCATGGATTTGTCTCTTACAACTTCCTCAACTGACTCACTCCGACCTGACACCTCTACTAATGGCATTGGTGCAATAGCCGCCAACACCTCTGTTAGGAATACGCATGTGAATGATATTCCTATTTATATAAGATTTGATTATGATCTTAATGAATGAATATACAAATATATCTGCATTGAAATAAGTTGTAAAGTCCTTTAATAGACAACAGGAATATATGTACAAGGACTTAGACTGAAATCATCAAATATGTTAGGTTGATTCTACATGAACAAAACAGCTTGTGTAAAGTCCTTAAAAAGAATATGGTGTACAAGGACTAAAGATAGAAAGATCAAGCTTGTTAGGTTGATCTTATATGATGTAATAGATAGGCCTGCTTAATCGTCAAGTACTACACAAGCCTTAGAAGTCTAACAGGAGAAACAAAGTATTCAGAGACTATAAAGGCAGAATCGTAGAGTACCAAGAAAGTGGCTATAGATCGCAGTCTGCCTTAGAGGGCCTCACTCAGAATTGTAGAGTTGATTCAAGCACTTGCCAAGCCAAGTCAAGAATCGTAGACCACACTTGAAGTCATAGAGTCTACTAATCATACAAGAGGCAGAAATCGTAGTCGAGCTATATCAGACAAGAACAACAAGTGTTACGGCAGAAATCGTAGTCTGATGTATAATCTACACTATGAGTCGTAGTGTGTGCGCCCCCAAAATAGATATACATCACCCATTCTAAGTCGCCAAATACATGGTACAAAAATAAATACAACTTCAGTAATATAATTGTCGTGCAAAATACGATAACACATATACTGTGAGTTTGAATACAAATATTGTCTAATAGACAATATACAAACTCAAAAGGAGTCCTCATTACAATTATTGATACACTATTTTACAAAATAGTGAGGACTACTAAAACAACTATCTTGAATCATCAATCAATATACATCAATCAATATAAAATAAATTATCATTAGTCTTCAATAGGGAAAAATCTGATAATATACAACAAATTATCATTAGTCTTCAATAGGGAAAAATCTGATAAAATATAATAGACAACAAGTTTTAGATCAATAATCTGCAATGGAAACAACAATCCATTAAGAAGAGTCAAGTAGAGAAAGAATTCTACTATCTTCTAAGATTTAAAAGTCCATCATCAATATTTTATCCATGTAACATCAATCAATATACATCTTGAATCAAATATTCATCTTTGCACTACAGCCACAAATATTCATTTGTATCACCAAATTAGTCATGTTCATCTCAACACTGCTCATCTTTTACACTACTGGGCCAAAGATATTCATTAGGTAATCATTCATCTTTGCACTACATGCCAAAGATATTCATTAGGTAATCATTCATCTTTGCACTACAAGCCAAAGATATTCAGTAATATCATTATTTAGGACTGAGGATGATGAAAAATATCTTAAAGAAAACGAATCCAGTGAGATAAAAGATCAAAGATTAGGGATTAGTACTTTAGTTTATCCAAGTTCAAAAATACTCCATAATCACCAATTGTGAAGAAAAATTCAAAAATAAAGATCAAAACATGGATACAATCAAAGATAGTAACCATAATAGACATCTTGGACAAAAAGGAGAAAATTTCATTTTTCGGTGAATAGTGTCGTATACGTGAATAGTGTCATATACGTGAATAGTAACCCCGACACAAAAAGGTAAAAATTATACAATAAAATCCATACCAATATTTCGGTATAATGATATTGAAAGAATAACATCATTAGAAAGAAAATAACATCCCTTACCTCAAAATATCAGTACTTCTGATCTGAATATCGGTATGAGGCTGAAGGAAACTTGTACTGATGAATAGCAACTCACAAAGTATCTAAATGCTCACAAAATACGCTCGATAACATAGAGAGAGAAAGAGAGAAAACTTGTTTCTGGTGTGATTTTCAATTCTAACTAAGCACCCTATTTATAGAAAAATGCTTAGAATGCCATAGCAGACTAACCTGCTACCTGATGGCTTTACCTGCTACTATTCAAGCCCACCACTTTTGAAAATAAATTCCAGCACATTTCATTACTCACCAACCAAAAGTGGGACCCACCATATTTTTAATAAAAACATTTTATTTTCTGAAACTTCAATAATTCATAATAAATAGCCCTTTTATCAGAAAAATTCAAATCTCATGTGCTTTCCATAGGAAATTTAATTCTCTACAACTTTGTAAGTTCAAGTTTTTTCAAATTTCAAACGAAAAATGACCGAAATCCACATAAAGACTATTTTCAAAACCTCCATTCCGACAAAATACAGATAAAACACCTCATCATTAATTCCTCCACATAAAATAAATATATCCATCATTTATATCCACATAAAATAAATATTTCCTTATCATATAAATCAATAACTAATTATTCACAAATAATATCACAGAATCATAATTATGACAATCAGGTCGTTCCCAGGAAAGAGGGGGCTTTTCGATAATGATTTCTCCTTATTGGCGCGCAATTAGGTGACCAAACCCCTTTCCTAGACAGAACTTCCTTAAACATTGCCAATAATGTTATCTAATAATATTATTCAAATAATATGAATTATTGATCTAATAATGGAGATATTGTGCAGTGACAATTATTGAAACAAAAATAATATAAAATATCAATGCAGCAATTATTAAACCAATAAAATAAAATATTGATCAGTAATTATTGTAACAATTATTGATTAGTGACTTCTTACGTAAGAATCAATAATTTCAAAAATATTATTGTGCAATACCGGTGTATTATTCGTAAATCACGCCAGACATCGTATTTTAACCAATTCGGGTATTCCAACAAAGTTGTTAATTCAGTAACCATTACGCCGTTATTTATAAAAACTCAAACTTGTTGTTTTCTTCATCCGACATTTATCCGTTATGGGGCCCACAATGGCTACGCCGTCGTACGAATATTCCCCGATAGAAAGAATATTCCACGACCAAACGAATATTCCCCGACAAAATGAATACTTTATAACCACTTGCTTATTTTGCAAAATTTGCATATTTCACCCATAACCAAAGTATTATATCAAATTAACACTTTATTATTCAAAATAATAAATAGAGGAAATTTGATTTTATTCATTAAAAAGTTGGGGTCTTACAACCTTCCCTTCTTATGAAATTTTGTCCTCGAAATTGACGTACGTACCTGGTGTTTCGAAAAGGTGAGGACACCTCGCTTTCATTTCTGATTCTAACTCCCATGTCATTTCTTCAATAGCATGGTTTCTCCATAAAACCTTAACTTGTGGTATAACCTTGGTGCATAAGACATGCTCTTTCATATCCAAGATCTTAACATGTACCTCCTCGTACGTTAAATCTTCGGCTATCTCGTCCGGTTCTAACTCAATAATGTGGTTCGGGTCTTTCACATATTTACGAAGCATAGATATGTGAAAAACATTATGAACACGAGACATGATTGGAGGTATTGCGATTCTATAGGCCACATTTCCTATTCGGTTAAGAATCTCAAATGGACCAACAAATCTTGAATTGAGCTTTCCTCTTTTCCCAAATCTTGTAACTCCCTTCCATGGAGAAATACGTAACAATACATGATCCCCAATATTAAATTCTACGTCCTTTTGATGAAGATCCGCATAACTCTTTTGTCGATCCTGTGCCGTTTATATACGGTGTCGAATCATTTGGATCTTTTCTGTAGCTACGTGTACCAATTCTGGTCCCAATAATGTTGCCTCTCCCACCTCATCCCAACATACTAGAGAGCTACACTTTCGTCCATACAATGCTTCAAATGGAGCCATGCCTATACTTGCCTGATAACTATTGTTGTAGGAGAATTCCACCAATGATAGATACTTATCCCAACTCCCTTTGAAATCTAAGACACCGAGTCTTAATAGATCTTCAAGAGTTTGAATAGTCCTCTCTGATTGCCCATCCGTTTGAGGATGGTATGCCGAACTGAATCATAAATCTGTGCCCATAGCTTTCTGCAAGCTAACCCAAAATCATGAAGTGAATCTTGGGTCACGATCCGAAACTATGGATACTGACATGCCATGCAATCTCACAATCTCATTTACGTACATACTAGTAAGACGTTCAAGGGAATAAGTCTCCCGTATAGGCAAGAAATGGGCAGACTTGGTTAATCTATCAACAATAACCCAAATCGTATCTATGCCTTGAGAAACCTTGGGAATACCCGTAAAGAAATCCATAGTAATGTGTTCCCACTTCCATTTCAGAATCTCAATTATTTGCAATGGACTCTTTGGCACTTGATGCTCTGCCTTTACACGTTGACAAGTTAAACACCTCAAGATAAACTCCGCGATCTCTCTCTTCATATTGTTCCACCAAAATATATGTCGAAGTTCATGATACATTTTGGTACTCCCAGGATGGATTGCAAATGGTGTGTTGTGTGCCTCCATCATGATTCTATGCTTCAAGTCAGAATCGTTAGGAACACAAAGTCTGGAGTTGACTTGAAGTATTCCTTCTTCATCAATTCTTATTTCTGGAATAGCACCTTCTTGCACTTTCTTAGAGCCTTTACCTCTATCTCCATCCTTTCCAAGTCATACAAAATTGACCTTTGTGTTAACAACATTGCACTCGTACCCGCATATGATCTTCTACTCAATGCGTCAGCTACCACACTTGCTTTTCCAGGATGATATTGGATGGTGTGATCATAATCTTTCACCAGCTCGAGCCAACATCGTTGCCGCATGTTGAGTTCCTTTTGGGTGAAGAAATATTTGAGGCTTTTATGATCTGTATAGATCTCCACTTTCTCCCCATACAGGTAGTGTCTCCAGATATTTAATGCAAAAACGACTGCTGCCAACTCCAAATCATGAGTTGGATAATTCCTCTCATATTCTTTGAGTTGTCGCGAGGCATAGGCTATGACTTTTCCATGTTGCATGAGAACACATCCTAACCCTTTGCCTGAAGCACTGCTATAGATAACAAATCCATCCGAACCAGATGGTATTGTCAGAAAAGGTGCCGAAATGAGTCTCCTCTTGAGATCTTGAAAACTCTTCTCATAATCCTCGCTCCAACCAAATTTTGTATCTTTACGAGTCAGCTGAGTTAACGGAGTACCGATTCGAGAAAATCCTTTCACGAATCTCCGATAATAACCAACTAAGCCCAAAAAGCTACGTACTTCGGTCACTGACTTCGGTTGCTCCCAACTTTGTATTGCTTTAATTTTTGCCGGGTTGACAGATACTCCATGCTTTGACACCACGTGCCCAAGGAATGCTAATTCCTCAAGCCAGAACTCGCATTTCTTTAGCTTGGCATATAGCTTGTTATCACGAAGCCTTTGCAGTACCATCTTCAAATGGTGCACATGATCTTCACGACTTTTGGATAGATGAGGATGTCATCAATAAAGATAACAACGAACTGATCCAAATATTCTTTGAACACATGGTTCATCATATCCATGAAAGCAGCATGAGCATTAGTCTATCCAAAAGACATGACTAAGAATTCATAATGCATGTACCGAGTTCTGAAGGTAGTCTTTGGAATATCCTCAGTTTTAATCTTTAGCTGATGATATCCAGAATGAAGATCGATCTTTGAAAAGAATTGTGCCCCTTGCAACTGGTTGAACAAGTCAACAATGCGAGGTAGCAGATACCTATTCTTAATGGTGACATGGTTTAATTCTCGGTAGTTAATACAAAGTCGCATACTCCCATCTTTCTTCTTTACGAATAACACAGGAGCACCCCAAAGAGATGTACTAGGATGAATGAAACAGATGTCCAACAACTCCTGTAGTTGGACCTTTAACTCCTGAAGTTCAATAGGAGCCATTCGATATGAGGTTTTAGAAATGGACTTTGTACCAGGTTAAAGATCATAAAGAATTCAACTTCACGTTCTGGGGGTAGACCGGGAAGTTCTTCAGGAAGTATGTCAAGAAATTCACTAACAACAGAAATATTATTCAAATCTGACGTGTTTTTGTTCAAGTCCATGACATGGGCTAAGAAAGCTTGAAATTCATTTTTCAATAAACGAATAGCTTTATGGCCTGATATGACAGTGATTGACTTTAATGGTTTGGTTGTTTGAATTCGCATAATAGGTTGGTTAGGAATATGAAAACTAACAACCTTACGAAAACAATCAATTTTAGCATTATGCGTGGTTAACCAATCATTCCCTAAAATCACATCAAATGCAGAATTTTCAACGAAATAAGATTGGTAGGTAATGTTATGGTTCCAACTTGAATCAAGCAAGATTTATAAACAGTAGATGTAATGAAAGTTTCTCCTAACGGAGTCTCAACAGATAAGCCAAGGTCTAATTTCTCCGGAGTCAAGTTTAAACATTGAGCACAAGTAGGAGAGATAAAAGAATGGGTAGAACCAGTATCTAATAAGGTATAAACTTCGCAAGAGTGTATGATTAGCTTACCGTGATCACTTCGTTCGGGTTTCTCGCGTTTTAGCCAGTTACGACAAACGCCTTCCCTTGAACCACCGACTTTGTTTTTTCCATAGTCGCCTTTTGTGTCGCCGTCCCAGCTGAACTTGACTTCGCTACCGGACAAAATCGGGATATATGACCGTCTTTTCCACAATTAAAACACACCTTGGAAGGCTGTGAACAGTTTGGACTTATGTGTCCCTCCTCTCCGCATCTATAACATCTAATTGGCGGCCGTTCTCCTCCCCTAGAATTTGTTGTTGGTGCTGGTGTTGCTGCTGATGTCTTCCCATCATTGTTGAATCTCCTCTTTGTAAAATTTCCACTTGACTCACCTCTCCTATTATCATGGCCATGATTACCACCCGAGTGGTTACCGCTTTTGACTATATTCTTTCCTCCCCGCTGGTTATCATCGTTCTGATGACTGTTGTCACCGGTATGACCCTGATTGTGGTCTCTCGGTTGGGCATACTCATTATCTCGCTCTAATAATTGAGCCCTGTTGACAACATCTGAATATAAAATTTTTTTATGAGAGATAAGATATTACCGAATCTCGGGTTTTAGACCTCTCAGAAACATTCTCGTCATTCGTTCCTCATTCTCGACCAAATGAGGTGCAAACTCGATAACTCGCAAACTTCGCCAGCATCGGGACACCGTCATGTTATTTTGTTCCACGATAAACTCCACCTCCTTCATATGACGAATCTCGCCAGAAAGTACTTGTCATTAAACAGCTTCAAATGTTTCCCAAGACATGTTGAGTCGGCAGTCGGGTACACTTCATGATTCCCACCAAGAATCTCGCATCACCATGAACATAAAGGTGGCGAATGGAACCTTCGTTTCTCGTGCATCCCAAGACATCGAATATCTTGGTAATTTGTTTGACCCACATTTCGCTTTAATCGGATCCGCTTTCCGCAAATTCGTGGTCCCAACTCCTTGAACTCGCTTGGTTGTGATAAGCCAGCGCATTGCTATCATTTCCACCCGTATTTTGTGCACGAGTCTCCCTCGTCTGATTTTGCATGAACTGCAAAAAGATTCTAAACATCCCATCATTTATCATTTGGTCGGTAGTGTTGTTTACAGGAGGAATATTGCCTTCCTATTGCACGTTCCCCTGGGTGGTGATTAAAGGTGTCTCCATGATCTGATTCACTTCATTGTTAATATTTGCAGCTGCCATTCTCAAATACTGCCACAAAACAAGGGTTAATTAACATGTCACTGTTAGAGTTTATGCCCAAGAGGCCAATTATTTGATATAATTGCTTAACATTTTGATATTATATTTGATTGAATAAATGAATGATTTTATTATGATTTTATTTACTGCGTTATATAAATGTTAACATAATAAAATTCCTTAGAATAGTGATACAAATTATATAGTTTCAAGTATGTGACTTGAACATGAGATTATATAATTACAATTAGTATCATTGCTCTTAAATGTCCCTAGTCGAGTATCATTGTTGATAGGACAACAATGATGCATTGAGACTAGTATGTGGATTGACTGATGACCAAATCTCATTGGTCATAAATATATGAGATATTAAGTCAATGCATAGGTACTTGTTAGAGAACGATGTACTGGACAGACCCACCATGAGAATTCTATGTGGAGCATTATGCAAAGTGTCATTAGCAATTCTCATAGTGACAATGATGTAATGGTCCTCCGACCTGAAATCACTATATTTCTTCATGGGAATTTATGTACTATGATATCATCAAATGACACCTTTAATAGGGGGGACTATAAAGGTGAATATTGGGTACATCATGAATCGTGTGAGGAATATGAGTGATCTAGATGGAATTTAGCCTCCTATGTATTATGGGTGATATCCATAGGCCTCTTGATTGAGTAGGACTATGAAATGCATGGCCATGCTTAAATAGTGATTTTTTTATATAGTCTACTCATTGATCAAGAAAAACTCAGATTAAATTATGAAGAGTATGACACATTCCATGACTCGAGTTTAATCTAGGATATTAAGGTTAAAAGGATTAAATTACATTGAAACATTGGTCACGAAAAGGTTGCATCGAATCATCGATCTTATTATTACTTGGGTAGCAGTGATGCATTACTAGATGCCGCTCACTGTTTATAATTTTATAATATAATTTTAAAATTATTGCCAATGTAATAATAACCTATAGGGTCACACACATAGAACGTAATTTTAAAAAAGGAAATTAATTTAAATTGTAAGGATTTAAATATATCAATATGATTGATAATATTTTAAATCACTTAATTTAAATTAAAAGGATAATTAGATATATATGTATATTAATTAAGTAAGACTTAATTAAGATATATATATATATATATATATATATATATATATATATATATATATATATAAATTCGATTTTTATAATATTAGGTTTTGATTAATTCCTCCTAATCTTATATATATATGATATATATCGGTCATTTTAGGTATTACGTCAAAATATAAAACCCTAGCCGCTCTTAGAGAGAGACTAGAGAAAACAGTTTCAAAATCCTCATCCTTGGTGGCTAGTACCGCGGTTCCTTCTTCTGCAGATCATAGGACGATTCGCGGAGCGTTCGTGTGGATACCGTAGAGATGCAGTTCATTTGGATTGTGTTGGATATTCGACCGCATCGATTCAAGCTTTTCATAATCGGTATAATCTCTTAAACACTGAATTAATGTCTGTTTTCGCATGGATCCTGTTTTAGGGTTTCGAATTTGGCTTTATAATTTTTATTTTCCGCTGCGTTTTTATGCCGAAATCCCTACAGTCACATATTATCCCTATACTCTAACCGACCAAATAAATACCAAATAAACTTAGTCAGGTCATACTAGCGAAGGAATTCTCCATCTCTCCCCTCCTAGTTCTTGTCTCAAATCTCAGCAAGGGATCATATCCCTAAACTTTGATACCAACTGTGACGCCCCCAAAATAGAGATACATCACCCATTCTGAGTCGCCAAATACATGGTACAAAAACAAATAAAACTTCAGTAATACAATTATCGTGAAAAATACGACAACACATATACTGTGAGTTTGAATACAAATATTGTCTAATAGACAGTATACAAACTCAAAAGGAGTCCTCATTACAATTATTGATACACTTTTTTACAAAATAGTGAGGACTACTAAAACAACTATCTTTAATCATCACTCCATACCCCGACTAGTTCCTGCTAAATTCTCTCATCTTGAGAAGAACAATGGAACACAAAGGAAAAGGGTGAGCTCAACTAGCCCAGTAAAGAATATTATGACTAAGATAATATACAACAAATTATCATTAGTCTTCAACAGGGAAAAATCTGATAAAATATAATAGATAACAAGTTTTAGATCAACAACTGTAGCGGAAACAACAATCCATTAGAAGAGTCAAGTAGAGAAACAATTCTATTATCTTCTGAGATTTAAAAGTCCATAATCAATATTTTATCCCTGTAACATCAATCAATATACAATGATCTTGGGTATAACCATGATCGTAGTACTAGCTAGATGAGAAGAAGAAAATGATGAGGTCTATAACAGAGATACTGGCCAACCTATACAGAATAGACAAAGAAGACTACGCATGGGTCAGACCATTGATGATATGTGAATGGGAGATCACAATGAGAAAGAGATCTGAGCATGACCAATCTGATGAGTCTTGAAGTTTAGGAGGGCTATAACATTTAAACAAGTTGTCAGTGTCTAATGCGAGTCAAGGCAAGCAGAAGTATTGAAGCACTGCAAGGATAAAGGAAGCCAGGTTCTGCATTAAAAATCCAGAGAACACTCTCAGAATCGTAGAGTTCAGTCATCTGCATCAAAATCGTACAGTTCAATCATCTGAGTATTAAAGCCTTGGCAACGTATCAATACAAAGACTAATATTCAAACACTGGGTATTGAAAGCATCGATGCAGAACGACAACTCCTGATGTTCTGATCGAGGAATCAGAAAGAAGAAATAAAGGTGACTACCTTCCTGACACACTAAAAGTAACATTTCTTATGGGGTAGGTGAAATAGTAAACTGCAGTGTCAGAAAAGTGAAAAAAGGGCTATCATGTCACATATGCGGTCTGCACCAAATAACTCGAGATTTGCGAATCAATTCAAATAACTCCCAACGACTATAATCTAACGGGAAGCTACGAAAGGTTGTTGACCCCCAACTCCCAACGACTATATTCAATTCCAGGAAAGGTTGTTGACTCTACGAGTTCTACCGAGCAAAAAAATAGAATATGTCTTAGTGGTAGTGAGACTACGAAAGTAGAAGTGAAGCAAGTTAAGAGAATGTCTTTAATAGAAAAAGACTTCACTCAACAACAATGAGAATGCCATTAAGAATGTCAGCCAAGCAGAGTGCCGAGAAGGCCAAGATAATAGCATTCAAGAGATTGGCAAATCAGAAAGAAGATTCAAAGAGCCAGTCTACGAATCACCACGAACCACCAAGAACTAAAGAAGAACAGATATAGAACCAAATCTGTACACAAGGGAACCAAGGTTAAGAGAATGCTAAGTGGCAGACAAAGCCTACCAAAGATGCAAAAAATTAGCAAGCCTGATGTGGTGAAGAAGTGCAAGATGAGATCAGAAAAGGACCAACCACCAGATCAGCTACACCAAGGAAGAAGTGACAAACTGCTAAGTACTCAAAGCCATTGAGCTTCAGGGATAACTTAGCAATACGTCCAATGGTGATCCAGTCTTGATGCAGAATCCAAAGAGGATCACAACAAGCTACCAAGAATCAAGGATGAACAAGCTTAAATCCATCTTGGCAACTCAGCACCACCACCAACAACAAATAAGGAGTCAGGGCCAGAAGGGTCCTTGTCCAAGGGACTAAACTGAGTTCCAAGGCTGCAGGCCTTGAAGAGTTCTTAGTGAACTAAAGTTCCAAGTCTACTAGACTTGAAGAGTTCTTAATGAACTAAAGTTCCAAGGCTGCTGGCCTTGAAGGAAGCTTAGTGATTCAGTTATGTAAAGACTTCCTTAGTGGAATCCATGCTTGTTAAAGCAGAAGAGTGGATTCGGAGCTTGAGTCTTTGAACCACTTAAAATCCCTTGTGTCTTTTATATTCTGTCATTTACATTATAACTACTATTAACATGATAACTACTTAAAAGAAAACTAACTCTAGATAAATGGTCAACATAACATCTATGAAGGGGAACCTTAACTTATTCTGCTGTGTTTAAAATAATTCTTAAGTTTGTCATCTACTATTTACTCAGCAATGTAAACTAAAATGGAAAAGATTTTTGAAAATAAAAAGGATCTATTTAATCCCCCCTTCTAGATCTATTGTGTGCCCTCCGGGAACTAACAATTGGTATTAGAGCAGGTTCTCATATTACATTCTAAAAGCTAACTCTTTGAGTCTGATCTGAGGCACAAACCATAGTTTAAACTTAGTTTAGTAGTAAGCTGTTTGTAATTATTGATGAGCTCACACATTGGAAATTATGCATACAGGTAAATGTGCACATTCAATTAAAGATGCTCAGATTGGTCCTTGTTCCAAATTAATGCAGCAACAAGACCAATCCATGTCCAAAGAAAATCAGAAGTCTGCAGACTTGTGATTGAAAGTCAAGAAGGGCATCAAAAACAAAGAGTCTGTCATCCACTGTTCTAAAAGATGAAATTCCTATACATGTAGAGAAATAAAGAAGAAAGAAAATCTCCTTCAATATATACTTGGCTAATTAGTTGGATCTGATCTTTGTGACTCAAGATTATCAAAGAACTAAAGCTTCCAAGACTTTCCTATATTATCAACTCCAAGACGATGCCTGATTGATCTAAGGTCAAATAGAGCAACAAGCTGTCAGCAATGAACGTAAAGATTCGCACATCAATGCCTAACATCATTATAGCAAGACAAATGACTATCAAGAAATTGATAGTGTAAAGGTACGGTTCCTCATTAACACTTATATGAATATTGTGATGCATTACCTTATGTACTACAACAATACTCTATCAAGAGACCATACTCTTCCTGAAAAGGGGAAGATAGAGAGTACATTAAGGTTGTGTGACACCCCTAAATCTGGGTACTCCATTCCCACAAGATTTGGTGCTCACTATAAAAAACTATTACATCTAACTACCCATCATAAAGGATAAAAACATAATTTAAATAACTTAAACAATAATATTTCCCATTAAAGGGTTACATCATCTTGAAACAATCCCAAGTAATCTAACCTTAAATTAATACATAAGTTTGCGGAATACATCATAAAATAAAACAAGTCTTATAACATAATTCATTTATATAAATTATCATAAATCTTCAAGACTTGGACATCTTGCCCTTTCCTTTGCTAGTAGATGGCTCATCAACTTTCTCAACTTTAGTTGCAATGTTAAATGCAAGAGTGAGCAAACAATTGCTCACTGATATAAAGGGTAGTAATGATAACAACATGAGAATGAACAACGAGTGCTGAACAATAATGAACTTGTTCTACGAATCAAAATATAGAAAACAAGTTCAAATTTAATATGTGAGGGTCTTAAGACCACGAACTATGTCCCTGGTGTTTAGGTATTATTACCTTAACCTTAATAGTCATTTAGACTATACAGACCCTTCTTTACGTACTTAGGGGGATCATCCCTTTGTACCATGTATTGTGCACAAACATCTAAACGTTACACGTACAAAATCCCCTATGTTAGGGTTGTTCGTCTCAGTTTGGATTTAAAATATCCGTACTAAAGAAAGTTTAGCTCGGAACTAACTTATCAGTGGTAGAATTTTAGAACACTATTCCATTATAGACTAGATCAATCAATAAGAGTTTGGTTACTACTTGAAGGTTTAATACAACAATATAGAATTGAACAATATATCAAAGTCAAAGATCGAATAATAACAGTGTACACTTGAATAGACATACTATACATGCAAAGTACTATATTCAAAAGAGTTAAAATAATCTCATCTGAATGAATGTATTAGAACAATATATATACTTTGAATAACAATATCAAGACTTAGGAAAGTGAAACTCGCTCAATGTAATGAACTAGATTACAAGAGCTTGTACAATCATACACGCGATAGAATCAATAGGCTTTCTCAACTTTAATTTAAATTTAGGAATAGAAAGCTTGCTTGACATAAAAGATAACATAACTATGAAACTTGCATTCATTAATAAAAGAATGAAGTTAGGGAAATTGTTCAATAAAAAGTTTAGGATAAGGAACTTGCATTCATTAATAAAGAGAATGAAGTTAGCAGACTTACCTTGTATGTAAGCTACACAAGTATAATAATGTTCGCCAATTACCCTACACGTATCATTGAAATCGTAATAATAATTAGTTGTATTAATATTAGCTTTATAGGTTTAACCCACCATTTAAGTCATACCCTTAACTTAACACCTAACCATGTTGGTTAACATCCTTAATGAATTTGAAATCTCACTATAAACTAACATAAACTTTATCATTCATCTTTAACTATCACAAACATCACTTTTGTTCATTACATAACTTATTCAAGTGATAAATTAAAATCTCTATATTTTGGTATTATATTATACTAAAACCTGTTATGATGTCTTATGTTAGGATTCAACATCATTATCATGCATGCCAAGCCAAATTAGACCCTTGTATAACAACTTACAAACAAACAGACTTCACTGCCTAGGCTCAGTAGTGCACAGCAATGCTACCGTCATTAAGCTCAAGCTTTAACACCGCACAAGAATCGCTATTTGGTGAAGATTTGCAGAAGACCAACGACGTAGTCGCTACCAAGCCGCTACGCCTATGGTACCCACAGCGTGGTATGCATATACGTATGTAAACTACAAACTTTGACTTTGTTACCAAAGGTGACTCAAAACCAACCCAATTCTACAGAATTCATAAAACATAACATCTAAAACTTTGTAATAACATCTATAAACATGATACTCTTCATTCTAATTACAAAACATTACATATAATCAATTTTAAAGAATCAAAAACCCCAATTTCCCAATTTCATCACTTTTAATACTTTTAGCGAATTCGATCGCCATGACCTCGTTTCTTAACCAATTAACACGATTCAAACTACGCCGCTTTCGTTTCTTAACATACTAACACAATCTAACATAAATTTGCAGATTATAACACATATTGAGCATGAAATCTTGTACTTTCTTAAGCAATTTTCATACATTACCACTGTTATTTCAATTTCTTCCTACAATCCCAATTTCACGTGTTTGATACTCAAACAACACTCATGTATGATGATTAACAGATTATAAACCCTTCATACATTTATATATAACAATCCAACACAACTACCAATAGAAATTTCAAAGATAGAAGTTAAGATTAGAGTAGATTATACCTTGAATCTTTGTTTGTTGGGAAGAAGAATGATAAGGACCTTGATACTCCAACTCCTTAGCAAAACTTACAGAGAATTTCTCTCTTCCTCACAAACTCTATTTCTCTTTCTCTGCTCTTAGGCCTTAGAAGAATACGTGAAATAATAAATAACCCAACTGATAATCGTGGTTATCAGTTAAAAAAACCAATAGGCGTCAGTTAAAATAAGCCAAAAGACATAAGGCTGTGTTTGGTTACACACAAATTTCCCCCACTAGTTTATTTTAATAATATTATACCATATAGTTTTTATTTGTCACACATGTAACCCATTTAATTAGCTTACACATTTAATTATAATAATTATAATTATAATTTTTATTATAATTATACTTATGATTAATAAATAATTATATATATATTAATTAATAAATTAGACTTAAGCATTACTTTATTTAATTTATTTATTTTCTTAAATATTGAACAATTCATTTAATTTAATTATTTTATTAAATTAAATCTTTCAAATAAGAATTAACATTATTCCATTTAATTAACATTAATAAATTTAGTTACTAAATTCTTGCATCAAAATTCCATCAATTATTTATTTTTCTCAATAAATAAATTTAATAAAATATTTATTTAATTCAATAAATATTTAAATTAAATTATAAAATTTATCGATCGTTACATCCTTCCCTCCTTAAAAGGATTCTGTTCCCATAATCACGACTCGATAAATTAATTCGTCACATTCTTCCCTCCTTAACAGGATTATGTCCTAGAATTGCTATACAAGATTAAACAAATAACTAAGGATAATTTCGCATCATAACATCTTCAAGTTCCCACATAGCTTCTTTAGCATTGTGGTTTCTCCAGATTACCTTTACAGAAGGTATCACTTTATTCCTTAGTACTTGCTCTTTTTTGTCAATAATTTGAACATGGACTTCTTCATATGTTAAGTCTTTCTCAAACTGTAATGACTCATATTCTATAGCATGTTTATAGTTAGGCTTATATGGCCTTAACACTGATATATGGAAAATATTATGAATATTCTCCAATTCCGGAGGTAAAGCTACCTCGTACGCCACTTCAAAGCTACCAACTCGTCGAAGCACTTCAAAAAGTCCTATAGACCTAGGGCTTAATTTCCCCTTCTTGCCAAACCAAAATTTTCCTTTCCAGGGAGATACTTTCAAGAAAACATAACTACCAACATCGAATTCCCTCTTTTGTCGGTGATGGTCGGCATATTTCTTCAGTCTATCTTGTGCAGCTATCAATCTTGCTCGAATCACCTTGATGATCTCGACAATTTGTTGTACCAACTCTGGACCCAATAGCTAACGCTCACCTACCTCATCCCAACATAACGGAGTTCAACATTTCCTCCCATATAACGCTTCGTAAGGCGGCATGCCAATACTCGCGTGATAGCTATTATTATAAGCGAATTCCACCAATGGTAGATGGTCATCCCAATTTCCTTTAAAATCTATAATACATGCTCTGAGCATATCCTCTAGTGTTTGGATGGTTCTCTCACTCTGTCCATCGGTTTGAGGATGGTACGCTGTACGCATTCTCAGCTGTGTTCCCAAACATTCTTGTAATCGTTTCCAGAAATTAGATGTGAAACGTGGATCTCTGTCTGATACAATGGACACTGGAACACCGTGTCTTGAAACAATTTCCTTCACGTACAGTTTGGCCAATCGATCTAGGTTAAATCTAGTCTTGATTGGAAAATAGTGTGCCAACTTCGTTAGTTGATCGACAATCACCCAAATGGCGCCGTAACCTTGCTGAGTCGTTGGAAGACCTACTGTGACAACCCGAGTAAAATCGGATTGTCCAGAATTTAAGTTAAAGAATTAGTTATTAATAAAATAAATTTTTATTAATACTATTATGTGTTATGTGTTTATTAATCGTTCTATAACCTAGGATGATTATAAGTCGGGAGAATTCTGGCTACGAGCTAGATTGAACGAGTAAGAATTTTCAAGACGAAAATGAAAGTATTCCGGGAACAAAAATATTTCCGGGGAAAAAGACAAAATATGCACTATTCATCTGTTTCTGCTCGGAGATTTATTTTGAAATTCCGAGAAGTTATTGATTACGTAAAATGTTGAGACGTGATGGAATATTCAATAATATTTCAGTTATGGCAAAAACGAAGTTTTCGCCTGCGGACTCAAAACCTAAGGGTTTGGAAAAGTGAGTTCCGAGAATTTTAGGATCACGTATAATATTTAGGGTTATTATGCGTGAGAAATACGAGTATGATATGAGTTATTATACGAGTATAGAAAGAAGAATAGTACGACGTATAATACGAATATCGTACGAGCTAAATACGAAGAGATTACGAGAATACGAGAATAGAATGCGTAGAATACGACTAGTCTTAATGGACTTTGAGTTCATAGACTTTGTAGAATCCAATTGGACTTGGATTATGTCAAGCCCAATGATTTGAGAAATCAAGCCCAAGATAGGCCCAATAAGAATTAGGGTTAAGGCCCAAACCAAGAAAAGAAACCGCAGATCGAATCGATGGGTAAACGGATGGGTAATAACCACTGGGGCAACCCATGGGGCATGTGGGGCGGCAACTTGGCCACCAAGTAAACTTGGTGGCTAAGCCATGAATAGTAAGGAGGTGCGGGAAGATGACTAAATTGCCCTAGCTTTGGTTTTCTATAAATAGGAAGCTAGATTTCATTATTTTGAGATTTTGAAAAATTCTACACTTGAGAGAGAGAGAGAGAGAGCTTGGATGAAGAGGGAGAAGGAAGAGTTTGAGCATGAATGCTCGGATCAAAAGTGATCATGAAATAGAAAAGCTTGCAAATCGTCGGCTTTGTATAACGGAAGAGGATTAAAGAAGAACGGTAATTCGAACCCTAATTTCTTCTAATATTTTCTTTAAGTTTAATATGTTAAAACATAACTTAATGAGAATAAGGAGTAAAATAATTTAGGAATGATTTCATATGGTTGAAATCATGAGAAAACAAAGAAATCAGAATTAGAAGTTTAGTTTGTCAATTTCTTAAGGAAGTATAAGATTCGTAAGGGTTTTGAGCGATCCGAATGAATCTTATGAACGAGTAGGTGAAATAAGTAAGGAATGATGTTCTATAACATCAAATTTCAATAAAAAGTAGAATCGTAATCCAAAATATCGATTAAAAATGAAGAACGAACGAAGAACACGAAGAACGTTGTTGATGGACAAATTGAAAACCATCGTAGGATAATGTTGTTGATGGACAAATTTAAAACCATCGTAGGATAATTGTTGTTGATGGACAAGCTTAAAACCATCGCGTATAAGTTAATTGTTTATTGCTTGGTTAGGAACGGTAGAAACGTTCATGAAGAACAGATTAAAACTTAACTATAACGAAGTTATGGCGAAATTTTCATAAAAGACGAACGAGAATTAGAAAGTTAGAGAATGAACCCGAACGTGTAGGGTTTCATAAGGAAGTAAGAGAACGTAGAAAACGTGAGTCGTGGACTCAAGAACGAACGAGTTTCGAGTTCGGATGGTCGAATTATGTACGACCGAGTGAAGAACGTTAAAAGCGTAAAAATGAACGAAGGGTTAAGATTAAACCTATTGAATGGCATGTTAACAGATTTAGAACGAAGTTCTGTCTGAGGAATATCGAAGTACATAAGATAAGGAAGAGAATGGCTTTGGAACGACCTCATTCCAAGTTATAACGAAGAAGTTATGAGATCGTAAATTACGTATCTCAAACTTAATGCGACACTTAGAAATATTTTCTAGGTTTAGGCTCGGCGCCGCAGCGCATGCTCGGGCCTCAGGTTTTGTTAATTGGCGCCACAGCGCGAGAAATAATAAAGGGTTTAGCCGCAATGCACTGAAGGAAGAAGGTGAAGGTAGGTAGGTAAGCATGAGAGAGAGAGAAGGCATGGAAATGGCAATACCGGTATAGGGCAATGCCCAGAAAAGAGATTTTTATTTCTCAGATACTGGGGGATGTGCAAGAAAGAAGTATGAACCTATAGTTCACCTAAAATAACGCTTAAGCAAGCGAGTTAAACCTTTAGTAAAGGTTAACAGAAAGATTAAAACGAGATTAAAAGATAGAGAATGTAAGCGCTAGATTACGTAACCGATATCCGGGGACCATAGTCGTAATGAACAAACGTGAGGGATTGCTATGATTGTGATTCCTTAGACATTGAGTGATGAAGGTAATGAATAACATTTCGATGTTATGTCATGGTAATGAAAGATAAGTGTAAAGCTTGTAGACGCTGTGAACGCAATGTTGTTGTGATGAACAATCGGTCTTAGCATACAATGAACGGTATGGTTTCGACATTAAGAAAGAATAATGAACATGGGGTTCATGGGTTGAATAACGATGAAGGTAAATAAAACCTTGAATGAAGGTTGAATGATAGATTAAGAGACGAGCAACGTGAACGTCGAATACATAAACGATCGTCGTGAATCCTATTCGAGTTGGACGAACGTGCTAAGTGAATAATGGTTGTATGACTTAGACATTGACGAAGGTAGTAAGTAAGATATGATTTATCAAGGAAAGCCATAACGAACGGTAATAAGAATAATGAAAGTCCGAGTGTGAGTCGGATAGAGAATGTTAGAATGAAGGTAAGTGTTAAACACTTTAACCAATGTGAGGGATGAGTGTATACGATTATTAAACAGATAAGAATCTACACTACGTCTATGGTTTGACCGTAAGGTAATGAAGAATGTTGATTAACCATGAGCGGTGAAGAAACTGAGCTAAAGACCATAACGTATAACATTAAGAAGCCGAGTTAATAGGTATAACTTGGACAACATTCTGGGTTGAATGAACCGGACGTTGTAAGATATGAATAAGTTAATATAAAATGTTTAATGCTATGACCTCACAGTATTGACATTTAATGATCGTTTCGAGTATACAAAAGACTGTATGACTTAGACGATAAAGAATGAATCTTGAGGTATGGCATTTAGTTGCCAGAAAGCCGTAAGAAATAAGAAGTTGACTTAACAAACATTATAGTTGAATGGTTCGTATAAGTTAAGAGAAGTTAGGTTGTGGTACAAACGTAACTTTGATAGTTGACATATGGGAGTTGGGCTAAATAATTCCTTCAGAGAGCGAAGGTATATACAAAACTGGCAACCGATCTAACTCACTGTGTGGGCAGTGTAGATGAGATGGGAACTTGTTTGTTGGTTGTTTGTGGGAAACCACTCAGAGTGCCATATGGACTACTAGCAGAGAAGCGATGTGTACTGAGTACTATAGAAGTTATAAGAAGAAAATAAGAATGCAAATCATCAAAGATGATAAACGTTTTGAGTAAGACATCTCCGTATGTTATGAAGCCGTAAAGTAGAAATGAAAGTTAGTCGCGTAAACTTAGATTACAAGAACGCAAACCCTAAGAAGTAAAGTTAAGTAAACCAATGCGTAAGTCAAGTATATGACTAATTGGTGTACGTGTATTTCCTTATGTGTTATATAAGGATTTGGAATGAGCAGTTCAGCGTAAGCTGTAGATGTGCGTAAGGCAAGTTTCCTAACTTCATTTATACTATATGAATGCTAGTTTCTTAAACTTCTCAGATGTTGAACTTGAGAAGTTTTGTCTATGTGTGAATGTGTGATATTTGTACAAGGTGGTAGAACGTATGAGGCCGTGTGCCACAATGTGAGCAGTTCGGTGTTTCTTTGAGATGAACTGTTCTATTATTGAACTGTTCAATACGAGTATGTTCTGTTTATACATGAACCGTTATTGTTAAGTATGTGCTAATAATTCTAGCCAGACAGGATATGTATGGAAAAAGGTAGAAGAATGAAAGTAGTGCAAAGAGTATGTCATGAATGTTTTAAGATGATAGGAATCGAGACTATTCCTATTATTCAAGCTGCTTCATAACCTTTGTTCGGTTATTGAAGTTCTGAAAAATGTTTAAACTCTTGAAGTTGTTTGTTCAACTGTTATGACTTGATGGGCAATTGAATGCTCACACCTGCTTTAAATGAAAAAAAATTTCAGCGAACGATGTTATAAAGAACTTAAGGATCCCGTAAAGATCAAGTTGATCGGTATCCAGACGAAGTACCATTCAGAAGGTGAATGAGCGAGAAGATCAAGTGAAGACTTGTAATATAGAATGATAGAATTAAACTATAGACTAGTTTAATGAACAGTTATGAATCCTTTATGGCGGATGAAAGTCACTTGTGTAAGATGTAAAGAATAATGTAAATATCATTATTTGTAATGAAAGAGATTTTAAGGTTTCGAGAACCTGGGATTTTAGAATATATGTTATTATATTTAACTATATAATGACGTGTATTTGGAAGGAAGTGGAATAGTGATACACGGAGTCCGGGTATGAAAGTAGACCGGATTTCGGGGCGTCACACCTACCACAAAATCCATTGTGATGTGCTCCCATTTCCATTCCGGTATCTCCAACGGTTGCAATAATCTTCTTGGTCTTTGATGTTCAGCTTTAACTTTCTGATACGTTAAACACTTCGCCACACACTCAACCACATCCTTTTTCATATTCGGCCACCAAAAATGATGTTTGAGATCTTTGTACATTTTTGTACTCCCAGGGTGAATCGAATATTTTGAGTTATGAGCTTCACTCAGAATTTCCTCTTTAACTTCCAGTACTGGCGGAACCCAAATTCTCCCTTCGAATCGAAGTAACCCTTCTGAATTAATTTTGAATTTATTTTCCTTACCTTCATATACTTTCTGTTTTATCTTTTCGCAGTCTTCATCCTGAAGTTGTGCATTCTTCACCTTATCTACCAACGTTGAACCGTTTCCTATCTGGAATAATTTTTCATCAGATTCTATCGGATATTTAATATCCAACTCCGTCTTAGCCATTTCCGACACTAGCTTCTCCTGAGCAGTCAACATAATTAACTTCTCTCGTCCCTTCCTACTTAAGGCATCTGCAACAACATTCGCCTTTCCGGGATGGTAGAAAATCTCACAGTCATAGTCTTTGATCAACTCCAACCATCTTCTTTGTCTAATATTCAAATCATTTTGTGTAAAGATATACTTCAGACTTTTATGGTTGGTATATATCTCACACCTCTCTCCATAAAGATAATGTCTCCAAATTTTCAGGGCAAACACCATCGCATCCAACTCTAAGTCATGAGTCACATACCCTTTATCGTAATCTTTTAATTGACGTGATGCATACCAAATGACTCTACCGTTCAGCATAAGCACAAAACCTAGTCCTTTATGCGATGCGTCACTATATACACAAAAATGCTCAGATCATCGTGCAATGACAACATATAGGTGTTTGAACTCAACCTCTTCTTTAATTCTCGAAAACTTTCCTCACACTTCTCTGTCCAAACAAACTTAACCGCCTTCCTGGTTAAATTCGTCAACAGAGTTGCGATCTTGGAAAAGTCTTGAATAAAACGCCTATAGTAACCTGCCAATCCAAAGAAAATCCTTACTTCTGACGGTGTCATCGGCTGATCCCAGTTTATTATAGCTTCAACCTTTGATGGAATTACCAAAATTTCGTCCTTATCAATAACGTGTCCGAGAAACTGTACACGTTCCAACCAAAATTCACATTTTGAAAATTTTGCGTACAACTTCTCTTTTCTCAACGTCTCCAACGTCACTCTTAAGTGTTCAACATGTTGCTAGTTTTGGAATACACCAATATATCATCAATAAACATCACCACAAATTTGTCTAAGAATGGTTTAAACACTCTGTTCATCAAATCCATGAACGCTGCAGGTGCATTGGTTAAACCAAATGACATAACCAGAAACTTGTAATGACCATATCGAGTTCTGAATGCTATTTTTGGTACATCCTTCGGCCTCACCTTCAACTGATGATAACCACTTCTCAAGTCTATCTTTGAGAAATACCTTGCTCCCTTCAGTTTATCGAACAGGTCATCGATTCTAGGTAATGGATACTTATTTTTAATCGTGACCTTATTCAATTCTGTATAATTAATGCAGATCCACATCGATCCATCTTTCTTCTTAACAAACAACACCGTTGCTTCCCATGGCGACACACTCGGCTGAATATACTTCTTATCGAGCAACTCTTGCAATTGCACCATCAACTCTTTCATCTCTACCGGGACCATTCTGTATGGTGCCTTAGATATCGGGGCCGTTCCTGGTAGTAAGTCAATCACGAACTCAATTTGTCGATCCGGCAGAAGACCCGTCAAATCATCTGGAAATACATCTGCAAAATCTCTTATGATTGGTATCTCTTCTAACTTCGCATTCTTCTTTTGTGTATCGACTATATAGGCTAAGTGCCCTACACATCCTTGTCTTAACAACTTCTTGGCTTGCATCACTGTCAGACAACTTGCTTGTCGAAGTGATTTACTGCCATAGAACACAACCTTTGACGGAGTCATAAGGTTAACACATTTCCTTTGGAAATTAATTACTGCTCCATAATTGAATAACCAATCAATTCCCAATATAACATCGAATTCACCAAGTCTAATTTGTATCAAATCTACCATCATCTCGTGACCTTTTATAACCACTCTATAATTCTTATATATGAATCTAATAGGAATCACTTCCCTATTCGCAATCTCTATGCTCAAAGGGTAATCTAATTCTTCCTTAGGCAAATCTAAGTTCTGAGCAAATTCATCGGATAGAAATGAACAAGTAGCACCCGAATCAAATAGCACATAAGCATTAAAACCATTAATCAGAATGATACCTGACACCACATCTTGCACGGTCATATTGAAAGTCCTCGCAGTAGGTCGGCTTGACTGTGCTGGTCTAGTGATAGTCAATGCACCACCACCGTTGTTGTTTCCTTTTCCTACACTTTCACTTCCCGCTGGCTTTTTAGGGCAATCACGAGCCATGTGATCCTTCGAACCGCAGGTAAAACATGTTCCTTTCTTTGGACTAAAATAGTTTGGTGCAATGTGTCCCTCCTAACCACAATTGAAACACACCCGCTTTCCCTTCAAACATACCCCAGTGTGGTTCTTTCCACAAGTAGCACAAGCTTCAAACATTTTCTTTTGCTTACTTCCTTTCTGTCTTCCTGCAGTCGAATTCTCGCTCCACTTCCTCTTCTGATTGTTACTTCCAACGTTACTTCCACCAACCTTATTTTCATTCTCACTCTTCCTCTTCTTCTGCGCTTTATTGTACTTGGTCAAGGCATCGCTTCCACCTTCCATGATAATTACCTTTTCTGGTACATCCACAAATGTATTTAACTGGAACATTGAAACCTTGCTATAAAGCCAGGGCTTCAATCCTTGTTTTAACCTTCTCACCTTACGCTCGTCAGTATTGACTTGATAAGTGGCAAACCTAGCCAACTCGTTAAACTTCACAGCATATTCTGGCACCGTCATAGTTCCTTGCTTCAACTCCAGAAATTGCACCTCCAACTGATTCCGAGAACTCACTAGAAAGTACATTTCGAAAAACATCTCCTTAAATCTATCCCATGCTATTATTCCCTATCCCCCACGAACCTTATTTTCCTGCCACCAGTAGCTAGCTTCAGACTTCAGCATGAACGTCACGAATGCAGTCTTCTGATCTTCGTTGACTTTGGAAACGTCAAACACTTTCTCCATTTCCATGATCCAGGTTTGGGCTTCAACTGGATTCATAAACCCTTGAAACTCTGGCGGTCCGACTTCTTTGAATTCCTTGAAGGTCGTGACTTGAGCTTGCGGTTGATTCGCAAGTGCACCCGTCAACAAGGTCACCAACTGCTGAACCGGGTTAGCGTTAGCCTCATTAGTATTATTAGTAGACCCCTCAAGAGGTGGTTGTTGACGTGGTTGTCTTCTTTTAGGAGGCATTTGCTGTTAAAATATACACTTATTAGTTCATTACTCAACTTCTTGAGTATTTGAAGTTTAACTTAAACATTCTAAGATTAAAGCTATAACACATAACGTTTCAAATAAACTTTGATATTTTATTCCTTCATAATGTTTTTAAAACATAATAAAGATAGCATAACCGCTATTAACATCCACTTTCCTGAACTAGACAAGTTTCAGGATTACATACTCATACTACCCCTTTATTCATCTCAAAATAAGGGATTTAAAAATTTATTTATTCACATAATTTACCACATATTATTATCCCTCTTATTCTTTCTATCTAGGCATATTAAGACATTGAGAGGCTTCCCTACGCTCTTCCTCCATAATACGATATGCCGTTCTACGATCCATAACGAACCACGACGAGTCTTCAAACTAAGGTGGGTAATAAAAGACTCGATCCTAGGCCCTATCAATCGCAGAATTAAAGGCATGATCCATTTCGTTCATCTCAGCTTTCTTCGTTTAGACATTAGCTTCAGCACGGTCTGCACGATGAGTTGCCTTCATCCAAGTGTCTTCTGCTCTTGCACGCTTCGATGATTCCTCTTTCAAGTCATCTTTTAACTTCTCCACATCAGTCTTCATCTTCTCGTTCACTGCCAACAAATCTTCATGCTGACCCTTAGTATGAACTAGGTCCCACTCCGTGTTTCCAAGTCATGAGTCGAGTTCCTGGATCTCCCCACCTTTCTACTCTATCTAGCGTAATGCATCTCAAACAACTCCTTCAGCTCCTCAACCTTGTCCTGTAATTCTATGTTACGGTCGTACAGTGCATTATACATCTCAGCTTATATGGAGTTTGGTGAAAACTCCACAGGATCCTCTTCCTCATCGTTCTCATCTATCTCCTCATAACTATCCTCCTCGGGATCAGACACAGGTTTGTCTTCCTGAATCAACTGTTCCTGCACAACGTGAACATCTCGGGGTTCCTCATCTCCAGGTATCTGAGGTATCACTTCCCTAGTTGGACTGGATCCTCCTTCGTTAGACATCCTGACAACAAAATATTTTTAAGTTTATTTATTATACAACATTATTCGATACTCGCGAGCACATAAGTTATTAATACATAGCACATAATGTCTTTTGTTTTTTAGCTTCAATGAATACCTTAATCAATGTTTTTCTGTCTCCTTAAAGGTTACTTCCTAAGGTTTCCCCACCTAAGTTTCATGTTGCCTCCTTTTTAGTCTAACAAAAAGGACACTAACTCATTCAAGCATACACGGGTCAACAAATAGTACAGAGTAAGAAAAGTATCGATACACGGAGAAAGGTTTTAAATATTAATTATCATACATCAACTATTTCACTATTTTTATATGCTTAAACGAATAAATCACAATTATAATTAATTCTAAATTCAATTAATGAATAAAACTACAATGCTAAAATAATGTAATCAAATTTGGAAAGAATGAGATTCTAACTTCATTTAATACTTCATCTAACTTGCAATCACCTATAAATAAATATATATATATATATATATATATATATATATATATATATATATATATATATACTTATCATGGAATACTAGTCAAGAGCATAAAAATGGACATAACCATTTTTCAATGACTTATTACCTATTCAAATAACATCCACATATGTTAGAAATCATGTGAGTGACACTATTACTAAAATCACTATATGTCTATGTGAAATTGTAGCAATAATGAACTAAAGTGCAGGCTCTTTCAATACTACACATGGTGAAACAATATATTTCTATCCGGTTCATGAATTATAAAGCTAAACAACTCAGCCTCATAAACATATGCTATTGTGATTTTATCCATACTCATATTTCATTTTTCAATTCATATAAGCATACAAGGTGAATGGTGATCAAACATTCATTCATTGCGCTCAATCATAATAAGTAATCCAATAATAAGCATACAACAATTAGATATATAAGTTAGACTACATATCAAAATCCATTAGAATCCCATAATGGAGTTTAGTTCATTTCTGAACCATAAGCCATTATGGGATTGAAGCAATACATGAAATTAAAATAATGCAAATAAAAGATGTAAGAGAAATGATAACAATTTTGGTAAACTCAGTTGCAGAATTTGTTTCATGCTTGTTCCAATGCACCAATAAGCTCCAGAAGATTAAAACTACACTTTATTTAATAATCTAGAATAAGAGAAAAGCCATTGTAATGATCCAATGCCCAAACTCTCTCTAGAATAGCTAATACGTAACAACCCAAATGAGTCATACAAAAACTGATAAAAACTCCCTTCAACATGTCTCTTGTGCCAACCACATCGTTCAGTTAAACTAAAAAAACTCAAATTTCAAATTACAAAAAGCCAACAAAAATAGACTGTAGAGGACTCGCGCGGCCGCACAATATCATAGTGTAAAATGGGTGCGGGCGCGCGATTTAAAGCCCAATTATCTGCGCGACCGCGCAGCTGCTGCATGGTGTCTTCTATTGTTGCTTCTTGATTGCGGTTGTCTGTTCTTCATTCTATCTTTTCTGCATAGCACTCATCCACTACTTTAGTTCTTCATCTATACATATCCATCTTGCCTAGTCTTTGCTAGCCTTATACCACCTTGCCAGTGCCAATCCATGCCATTCTTGCATTTCCATGCCATAGGAGTTCCAATCACAAGTACTGCAAAATAAACATAAAATGCAAATAAAAGAAAGTAAAACTACTTGAGATGAGCATAATTCTACTGAGTTGGCATCCAATAAGTTGGTATAAAACCTACTTATCAAATACCCCCAAAGTTGAACTATTGCTTGCCCTCAAGCAATGCATATGACAGTAAACAATGAAATGCAACTACATTACTATGAAAACTAACTATGATGCAAATGAGTCCCAAGTTTTTCCAGCTAAAATAGAATTTTAATCCAATGTGCCTCAGTGAATTATCCAGATTCAAGAATAAAAATTTCAAACTAAGCTATAAACATAATATCATTGTGATAACCCAAGATTTCGAATAATTAAAATTTTACGAATAAATTTTTTTATTATTATTAATATTAATATCAATTATCAATTTTGTGACAAGTATCTGTGATACGAGTCTCGAGAAGGTCAATTTGTATATTGACTAATAAATTTTAGAGTAGAGTTGTGCTTAACGTAGAATAGAAACCCTTACCCTAGTTACGGAAAGAGATTCGATAGAAAATATAATTAAAATAATTATATTAAAGAGTATGTATTTGTACTGTATAGAGATATTGATCAATGATTGATCGGATAAGGTTTCAAATTAATAAACCCTAATAAGAGATTAGAAACCCTAATCTCAATATTAGAAACCCTAACGCGCAGTTAGAAACCCTAATCGAAAATCGAGAAACCCTAATTTTAAATTCGGGAATCCTAAAACCCTAATTAGGAAACTCTAATCCTAATTAGTAAGCTTAATGTGTTTATTAAACTTAAATATGATTAGAAAACCCTAATTATATTTTAGTTATCTTAATTTCTATTTTACAAACCCTAATTATAATTTAGAAATTTTAAATTTTCTAATTAAAACCCTAATTTCATATTCGGGATTTCTAAACCCTAATTAGGAAACCCTAATCCTAATTGGCGTGAATAATGTGTTTATTAAACACTAATATGATTAAGAAAACCTAATTTAATTAGGAAAACATAATTTTAGTTTCAAAATTTTAAATTTCTAAATTAAAACCCTAATTTAGAAAATCTAGAATTGGAGTATTTTAAAACCTAAGGGTTAGAACCTTAGGGTTAAACCCTAAGGGTTAAAACCTAAGGGTTTGTGCAATTGTCAAGAATGCCATTAAATTTATTTTACTAACGACCAAAATGCCCTTTTTGGATTTTTATTTATGTAACTTGTAAAATGGCCAACACCTTTAGTGGTTTACCAACAAAGTTGACTTTGGTGACTTAAAAATCTCAGTCACCAGCCGAAAATCTCAGATCATGCATGTATCTAAGTAGTATATAGTGATTTTGGAGAGAGAAAATTCATAAAAACTAAGCCAATTTCTCTCTTGCTCTCACCAACTCTCTCTCTCCTAAACCAACGAAATTGCTAAGTATACCAGTCACTTATACAGCCCTAGATCACCCAAAAATAGAATGGAGAGTATAGAACAAAGATTGGACAAGAGAAGGTAAAACCCTAAAACCTAATTTGATCTTGTATGCTAAGACAAAGTTCGTGTTTTTGTGTTTAGATGTTTGCTAGAAGGTGTTTTATGATGATCTATGGTGATATACCATAGATCCATAGCATCAAATGGCTTTAAAAACGAGTTTTCAAAAAACTGCTCAAGAACAGTCAAACTCGCCTGACAAGCTAATGTCAGTAGATATAGATCTTTGTGTATTTATGATTTTTGTTGTTTGATGTTTTGGATCCGTAGTCTGGTAGGAGGTCTTTGTTCTGCAATTAAAATAACAGTTATATGATTTCTAGATTTCATTTTATAGACGGTCAAACCCCGTTGACCGAGCTTGACCGGCTAAAATCTCGGTAACCCAAAAATTTTAAAAACTGAGTTTGACAATTTTTGAAACACTTTGATCTGTCAGTGGTTACGTGTTACATTATGTTATGATAACTACTGTGTAATATGATATGTGTACGTTAGATATATTCCTTTAGAGCTCTTAAATAACAATCCTGTGGGATTTTATGGATGATCAAACTAGGCCACCCGAACTGATTTTACGTTTCTGGAAAACCCAGAATCGGTATGAACAAAGACTCTGACATGGTTTGATCGGATTGGATCTGGAGTATATGTTATTTTTAGACTGAGATCTTGATATCTCGTTGTTTATTGTCATGTATACTGCAAGTATAAAGTAATAAAGCACTTAAACAACGATCCGAACCTTGATTAATTTGGGCTAGAAAGTATTAGGGCGAACTGCCTGGGTTTCTGGAAAACCCAGGTAGCCCCTGACAGTGACTTTACATGGTTGGATCTTGATGCTTTGATGTAGTATGAACCAAATAAGAATTGTAACTTGTAGAGTTACATACCCACTACACGTTGGAAGTTCAAAATAGCCAGAAAGAATTTTGAACCGAGATTAAACGTTGGTCAAACGTGGTCCCCTAAGCACTGAGCTGTCAGTGTTCTTGAGGCTCAAGAACACCAACAACGACGCTAAGTGTCGCTATAGACCATTAGCGACGGTTTATTTATTTTCTAATTTCTGAATATTCCGAAAATTATTTAAAAATAAAAATAAATTATAAAAATTACAAGAAATGGTATTAAAAATCATTTTAAATTTTGAAAAATAACTTTTAATTATTTGGAACATTTTTCATTAATAATTATAATTATTTGGATATTAATGATATTTAATTTATTTAATTAGTGTATTAAATAAATTAGAGAAAAATGATTTAATATTATGAAAAATTATTTTAAATAAGAATAATGTATTTAAAAATATTTTAAATTATAAAATATAATTTTAATATTTTTGGAGATTTTTCATTAATAAATTAATATTAATGATATTAGATTTATTTAATTATTAAATTAAATAAATAAGATAAAATAATTTTATTGATTTAAAAATCATTTTAAATAAGAATAAAGTGTTCAAAATATTTTGAATTATAAAATATAGTTTTTAATATTTTTGGAGAATTTTCATTAATAATTTAATATTAATGATATTAGATTTATTTAATTATTATATTAAATAAATGAATTAAAAATGGTTTTATTGATTTAAAATCATTTAAAAATGAGTAAAATGATTTAAAAATATTTTAAGTTATAATTAATGACTTTTAATATTCGGTTAATAATTTCATTAATATTTAAATATTAATGGTGATGGTTTAAAATAATTTTAATTATTTTAAAAATCATTTAAGTAGAATATTGATGATTTAAAAATATTTTTAAGTTATTAACAATAACTTTAATATTTTGGCAAGTAAGTTATTAATATTTTTATATTATTAAATATTATTAATGATAAGATTATTTGATAATTAAATCATTTAAAAATGATTTAAGTGTTTGAAAAATTATTTAATTATTATAATAATTGTTTATAAATTATTAAAAGCTTCCGAAAAATATTATAAATGATATTTGACTTATCTAAAATAATACTGAAGCTTAGAGACCAAGTTTAATTGACAATCAATGTGTTAATTTTTGGATAGGGTGACCAGATTTAGAGAATGGACCTAGAGTCCAACCGCATCAAAAATAGTTAGAATTGATAAGTGTTTATATAGGTTATAAACACTAATGTGGCTATGTGGTAATGTTCCTAGGAGAAGTTTGACTGTAAATTACAGTATTGTGTGTTGTGAATTATTGTGCTAATTATGAGACCGATATTATTGGTTATAGGTCTTACGAACGCAGATAAGTTTATTGTGTAGCAGTAGTTAACGCGGAAGGCAAGTTTCCTAACTCAACCTTAAGTTATATTCATTCAATTATTATAATGGTTAATTATTTCTAATTATACCATGTCCAGGGAATTTATTGTTGATTATTCGCAATTAGTGCATGATTAATAATTCAAATTGAATTACTAATTCGGAGAATATACATTTGTAGAATAACTGTTGTTGGATATTCATATTCGTAGAAGATAGAATTGACAGTACATATAATTCCTGTTTATTGTCAAATTATGTTCAGAAATGTCTTAGCTAATTATTTTGGCTAGACGAACATTTGTTAGAACTTGATAAATTCGAGAAAAGAATTTAATTGTTATTGGTAGATCGATGCCAATTATTTCGGCTAGATCGATAAGTAAATAGAAATTGAAATCATTGCGTTTCGTTGTTAAATCAAATTTTGATTCAAAGACTGAGAAGAACAACCTTTTATATAAAGGGAACATTTTAGGTCGTATATTTGGCCATTGCGTACTGTTAAGTATTATGCATGATATAGGGTATAATAAATCTAATCACTTGTTATACTTGCAGAGGGGTATGATTTAATCTTTATAGTTATCTGATACTCCTGCGTATGTATCAAAGTAAATCTTTGATAGATACCCTAGCAGATAGAAGTTCTAGATCCAATGGATCGCTCAACATAAATCTGGAAAATATTCCACTTTGTTATTGAGTAGAATTGATTCTTGTTTATTCATTTGAATATCGAAGAAACTTTGAAAGCGTTGTACTCTTTCATTATCAAATTATTGTGTTGCATAGAAAGGAAGAAGCCTTGTTATTGATTAACGCATTGTTCAGCTAATTCAAAGTTCCCCGAACTTTGGTATCATTCTATCAAAATAGATAGTCTATTATTCTGATACTTATACATTCATTGTATATCTTAACTTGCGGGGAAAATTTGTTGCTCACCCTTGCTAAATAAAACTTTTCAGTTAGGGATGAAATGGCAGGAGGTGCTGTAAAGAACAAAGGCAAAGACATAGTGATTAATTAGTTATGAATAACATTATTATTATGTTGTATTTGTGAATCCTTTTTGTATAACTAAAGGGTATGTTTGTGATGTTAAGGTTAGAGAACCTGGGGTAATGTATTAATATATCAGTTAATAAAGTGTATGTTCCTAGTTATAAATAAATGGGTAGTTAATTATTATTTATATTGTGGATCGTGAACACCAAACTCGGGGGGTCATGTAACCCGAATTTGGGGGTGTCACAGGTTGGTATCAAAGCTGTAGTGACCAAGGTGTCACAAGTGGTAGAAGAGCTATAGGTTATAAACCTTAAGTGGGGTGGGGGGAAAACCCTAGGATTATAACCATAAGCGAAATCTAGAATACTCATTTAGAGTACTAAGTGAAGGATTGTCGAAATATATCGATAGTGAGATATGTGGACACATAGTGTGAGAAGTTCGTATTGGAGAACTATTAATCAAGTTGGTTAAACTGATTGTAGGATGTCTGTAGAAGATGAAATGAGTGCAGAGATGCTAGCGGCTGTTGCACCAGTGCCAGTAGCCGAGGTGCCAGTGCAAAGCGAGTTAGTTGAAGAGGTGGGAAAAGTTGAACCTATGGTCAATCTGGGGAGCGATCATGACGATTATCCCGAGATTTATCTGAGTGGTGATAAGGAGGCAGAGTCCGAAGGAGCTAAAGTGGAGAAAGAGAATAAGACTAAAGTTGAAGAACAAGATCAACTATCTGCAGAAGTCCAAGAACTCCGGAGTAAAGTATTTCTCTTGGAGAAATTATGGAAGACAGAGCGAGCGTTACTCGAAATGACTGAAGAACGGAATGAGCTGAAGGTGCAGGTGGAGAGGATAAAGACTGAAGGTAGTGGATCATCTGAAGGAACAATCAAGCAGCAAGAAGAGCAAGAATAAGAGAAAGAGCGACAACGACAGCGATAACTCTGAAAAATTCAAACCCGAAGAAGGAGCAAGTCTGCAGCAAGTGTGGAAAGACTCATGTGGGAGAATGCATGATGTGGAAGAACGTGTGCTTCAATTTTGAGCAAGAATGACATATTTTCCTATAATGTCATAAGCCGAAGGCAACAAGTGTCCCAGTAAGTAGAAGACTGGTTAAGGGAGTGGACGATAGATAGCTTAAGTTTAAGCGATAGTATCTTTTGATAGTGTGTGATATTAATGCTTGTAATATCAAGAACGATGTGTGAACATATGTATATATATATATATATATATATATGTTTGTATGAGTGAAATCTTTATTTTCTATATGAATATAAGATTAAGATTAATTTTTGAGTTCTTAAAAAAATACTCATACTTATGGTAAGTTCATGACTCATAATTATATGAAATGTTTTGAACCCCTCAGCGAATGGACGCCAAAGGTCTGACTAGGATAATTTCATACACTCATATAATTGTGGAAAGTTCCTGAACCCCTAGGTGTGGTAAGTTTGATGAACTGGGGAATAGTTATTTGTGAATAGAGAATTACAACTTTTGTTTAAAGTTGTGTTGTTAATCCTGATATTATTTAAAAAGGGATAGTGTTATGTGTTAGGAGCTAAATGTACTGTGTGCTATATGAATAAATATGCGATTATATGATATTTTTTTTTATTCTTATTGTGTTATTAATAAAACTCTGTGTAGAGAAGGAGAATTAATGTAAGATTTTTATCAGATAATGCTGCCAAGGAAAGTAAGTCTAAAGGAAAATATGGAAGAACAATTTGTGAATCTGAAGCAGAAGAATATGACGGTGACATAATATTTTGTCAAGTTCAACGAGTTAGCAAAATTTGATACACATCGAGTGGACATTGAGGAGTTTAAAGCACGATGTTTTAGGAACGGATTGAAATCATTGGTACTCGAGAAGCTGGATGTGCTGCAAATTAGTTCATTTTCAACGTTATTAGAAAAAGCCATTATCGCTGAAGGAGAAATTGAAGCTGTATTAAAGAATAGTCAAGAACAAAGAAAGGAAGCTGAAGGAAATAATATGATAGGTGGTAGTGGAGGTAGTAATCTTAATAAACGTAAGAGGGATGGTGATATTAATTCAGGAAATAATCCAGTAGAGATTAGGAAGAAAGGCGCGCCGTGTGTAGTTTGCAAGAAGCATCATCAAGGAGTTTGTTTGAAAAAAAAGGAGTCTGTTACAACTGTGGTCAAGAGGGACACATGTCACCCCAGTGCCTCATTCCAAAGAAGACACGAGGTTGTTTTACGTGTGAATCGACCGATCATCTGGTCCGGAATTGTCCAAAGAGAAATATAGAGAGGAGAAGTGCCAACAAGGGATCCGGTAGCGGAACCTTGGCGATTCGAGGACCTTCACAGCTAGGAAGACCAACAACATTCACTTTTAGCATGACAATTCCAAATGTAGCAGCTGCCCATGAAGAAGCGACCGGTAACGATTTAGCTTAATACTTAAATTACGCGAGTAATATGAGTTAGATATTTCTATGAAGTGCTTTCTTTTAATAGATCCAAGTCACAGGTTAGAATTTGAGACAAATTAATATTGTGTTGTTAAGAATGAACTGATGATACAACTTTAAAAGATTGTAGAGAATAAGAAAGCGGTGATTCTGAGGAAGGAATCCTTTTAAGGATGGGTGAATGTGATAACCCGAGATTTCGAATAATTAAAATTTTACGAATAAATTTTTTTTTTTATTATTAATATTAATATCAATTATCAATTTTGTGACAAGTATCTGTGATACGAGTCTCGAGAAGGTCAATTTGTATATTGACTAATAAATTTTCGAGTAGAGTTGTGCTTAACGGAGAATAGAAACCTTAACCCTAGTTACGGAAAGGGATTCGATAGAAAATATAATCAAAATAATTATATTAAAGAGTATGTATTTGTACTGTATAGATATATCGATCAATGATTGATCGGATAAAGTTTAAAATTAATAAACCCTAATAAGAGATTAGAAACCCTAATCTCAAGATTAGAAACCCTAACGCGCAGTTAGAAACCCTAATCAAAAACTGGGAAACCCTAATTTTAAATCCGGGAATCTTAAAACACTAATTAGGAAACCCTAATCCTAATTAGTAAGCTTAATGTGTTTATTAAACTTAAATATGATTAGAAAACCCTAATTACATTTTAGTTATCTTAATTTCTATTTTACAAACCCTAATTATAATTTAGAAATTTTAAATTTTCTAATTAAAACCCTAATTTCATATTCAGGATTTTTAAACCCTAATCCTAATAGGTGTGAATATTGTGTTTATTAAACACTAATATGATTAAGAAAACCTAATTTAATTAGGAAAACATAATTTTAGTTTCAAAATTTTAATTTTCTAAATTAAAACCCTAATTTAGAAAATCTAGAATTGGAGTATTTTAAAACCTAAGGGTTAGAACCTTAGGGTTAAACCCTAAGGGTTAAAACCTAAGGGTTAATGTAAGACCCCAACTTTTATAAATAAAGATGAATTTTCTATAAATATCATTTTTGAATATTATGGAGTAAATTTGATACAATGTTATAGTTGTGGGTAATATTTATAAACTTTGCAAAAGTACGCAAGTTGTTATATAATATTCGATTGGTGGGGAATATTCATTTTAACAGGGAATATTCGTGACAACTAGACAATCTTGGTGGACCCTTTAACGGAATTATTGTTTGATTAAGAAAACGACAAAAATACTTTATGAAAATAATCTATGGAAGTTTTACCGTTAACTCGTAGAAACACACAGTGTTAAAAGACAAGAAGTCTGCGCGTAGTTTTTACAAAAGAGTACACTCGTATTGATTATTGATGCTTACGTGAGAAGTCACTCAGTTTTGTTCAATTATTGCTACAGTAATTGCTGCATGATATCTCACGTTCTTTGATTCAATTATTGTCAATATTTTATATATTATTAAATCAATAATTGAGACGGCAAAGTTATTAATATTATTATTTACAATATTAACGATGTCTAGAAGTTCTGTCAAGGAGAGGTTTGGTCACCTAATTGCGCGCCAATAGGGAGAGGTTCTCTGTGAAATTTTTATAAAGGATAAATTGTTGTTATGTATATAGTTTTGTACGATTATTGATTATAAGGTTATTCCATGAGTTTATATATGACTATAGATAAAGTAATTCATGTATGTATGTGTTTTGTGCAAGAAAGTATATTACAGTGTTTACATGAAAATATATATATGAACATGGCTTAGTTTAAAATAGAAATTAAGGTTTAATTAGTTATTAAATTGATAAATTGATTATGGAAATTAATAGAGTATGTATAATCATAACTATAATGTTTTGAAATTTCTGTTTTGATTGAAAAACAAAATCACAGTGTTGATTTTCATAAAAAATGTCAACAATGGAGTTTTTGCCAAAAATATTGAAATTGGGTGTTGTAACTTTGATGTTTAAGTTATTTTATGGGTAGAATCATGTTAGAAGTCTTCACAATATGTTTATATGAAGTCTATATGTGTATTACATGTTAATCAGTCTATTAGATTCAAACTTTTAGGCCAAATTGGCTTTTTCTTGTCTTTATTCAAGTCATGTCAATGATACTAGAGTTTCAAGATCATGCATGCACAACCCAAAGAAGACGCTAGTGAAATAAGTGAATCATCCTCACCACCATGCAAAGACGCTATTTCAGTAGTGTATCATCGCTATCAAGAAGGTTATCGCCATCGCCATAGCAGTCGACCCACAGTGTAAACTGTGGCACCGCGGCGCGAGTTAACAGAATATTCTGACAGTTTTGTTTATGTATACAAAACTTAAAAATAAATGTTGTGTGTTCTTAATATGAATCTTAAATGATGATTTCAGTAGTATTAAACTATGAATGAGCATGTTATCAAGAGTTAATTAGTATTAACGTAGTTTGATTATGTGAATTGGTAATTTAACCTACCTGATGTATATATTTTGTTTATATAGATATAAAATATTGGTAATGACTAATTATGTCATGATGACATATGTATAGGGTATTGATTCAAGTTGTAAGGTTTAGCTTGTGCTAAAGGCAAGTTTTCTAACTCTAAAACTTCGTTGTACAACTTTAATTTCGTTGAGGTCATTATTGCTTTTAATTCCATTTTAATTATACAAGTTTCTAACTCTACACTTTCGTGGAGTTAGATTGTTTATTATTGATGAAGCTCTTGTATCTATTGGTTCATGAGGATGCAAGTATTCTACATCTTGCATCTTATTATTGAACAAGTTTCTTTAATATATAACTCGTTAGTTAGCATGCGAGTCACTATATTCTAGTGATGAGCAACTTTGTCGTTCAATTTACTATTCATGATGCATGTTTAGTACCCAATCATCAATATCCTTGAATGTTATGATTATTCCATGCTTATGCTATTAGATTATTCCTAAAGCATGATATTAATTTACAAATATCAATTCAGTTATGATTATTCCATAGCATACAGTTATTTCTTTCGTAATCAACTAATCCTTAGTTGTTACCGTTGAATTATAAATTACCCTATAATGTATCCAAACCAAACTTACTTTGGTGTGGACTTGTATTCTAAATACTGAGATGAACAACTCTTTTAATAGAGGTTTACGCTTAGCGTTGAAATGGTTGTGCACAATATATTGTACGAAGGGTTGATCCCCCTAAGTACGTGGAGTCCTTATAGTCTTAGGATTGTTAAAGTTAAAGTTGAAAGATTACTTATAATTGTGGACATGATTCGTTGTCATTAGACCCTCAGTAATATATTTCAGAAAGTTAATAGAATATATTGTTCAGTTCTATTGAGCCTAATATTGGCAATTGATGTAAAAGTTTAAAGATTTATTTATTATTATTTCAAGCTCGGCCTTGTTTGCTCACTCTTGCCGTAAAATTTCTTACAAACTAAAGTTGAAACCGGTGACGTACCTAGCACCAATGAGGAAAAGGAAAGATGAACAAGTACTGAAGACTTGTAATAGATTTGATAGTTTTATTATCAGACTTTGGTTTAAAGATTGTAATGAAGTTTATTTAATTTCCGCATTTGAATGATTGTTGTTAAAGGTTAGATAACTTTGAGAGATTTTATTTAAGTTTAATCTCAGATGAGCGGTTTTTGATTATTCAATTTTATTTTAATTGGGTAGTTAGAAATGAATGTTTTGATTAAGTGAACACCAATCTTGAGGAAATGAAGTACCAGGATTTGGGGATGTCACAGGTTGGTATCAAAGCTTTAGGCTATGAACCTTAGGTGGGGGGAAAAAGCCTTAGGAAGTAACCTTTGAAAAGATAGTGGAGATAACTCTTATCGAGTTTTAAGAAAGAAGTAATAAAACACTTATGTGCTTATGTGTTTGTAGTTTATGTACTCGTAAGTGTCGAATAATAATGATTAATAATTAAAACTTTAAAACTTTGTTGTCAGGATGACTAATGTCGAAGAATCCAGTCAGGCTAGGGAGGAGGGACCTCAAATGCCTATAGAGGAGGAGCCTCGCGACATTCAGGTAGTTTGGGAACAACTACTACCACGGGAGTCAGCCCCGTTGGTCACAGTAGTTGAAGATGAGGATGATGACGTGGAAACAGATGAAGAGGATCCCATTGAGTTACCACATGAGGATGAGGATGATGAGGACGAGGAGGAAAGGATTCCACTTAACTCGATAGCAGGCCGTATATACGATGAGGTGCATGACCGTAATGTGGAACTTCAGGATATAGTTGAGGAGTTGCAGGAGATAGTAGCTAAACAATAAATTGCAATGACACAAAAAGACGACGAGATCCAGGATCGTGAAGAACGATTGACAAATGTCGAGGAGAAACTAGTACAGACTAAAGGAGAGAAAGAGCAATCGATCAAGTGGTCACGAATCAAGAAACAAGTTTGAGAGAAGAAGCTGCTAAGAGGGCAAGAGCAGAATATGCATTTGAGGAAGCTTATCAACGAACTGGAAGAGCAGTAAGGAACTCACAGGCGAAAAGGATGAAGATGGAAGAGATGGATAAAGTATTTGACACCGCAATTAATCGAGCTCAAGATCGGGTCATGGGATATCCAATTCAGTTCGAGACGCTGCCATCATATGTATTAGATCGCAGGACAATGTTTCGAGTCATGGAGGAAGAACGTGATAGGGCTTAGAAGTATCTTAATAGAACATCGTAGTTGTTGTACGATGAATGAAAGGTTAAATAAATTGTAAATCCCAAGTGTTATGCAACCTATGGGATATGACTATGATGTTGTCCTGAAACTTTTATAATTCAGGAAAGTAATGTAGATATCAGTGATGCTATTGTTTTTATGTTTTCCAAAAAGGTTTTGAATACATAAAAGTTGTTACTTTATTCAAAGTGTTATGTGTTATGTGGTTATTTCTTTTATGGAGGCAAGTTAATTAGAAAATACTTAAAGAAGCTGAGTTAGTCTAATAGATGTTTTATTTTAACAGAAAATGCCTCCCAAACGTGAACCACCCCAACAGAGAAACAATGATAGAACTACCAATAACGACAATGTTGACAGTAACCTCGTTCAACAACTAGTGACACTACTGACAGGAGCGTTAAAGAATCAACCACAAAACCATTGTACAATGTTTAAGGATTTCATGGCAGTTGGACCACCTGAATTTCGTGGGTCTATGAATCCAGTCGAAGCAGAAACCTAGATTATGGAGATAGAAAAAGTATTCGATGTTGCTAGGGTAGGGGATGATCAGAAGACTGCTTTCGCAACGTTCATGTTGAAAGCAGAAGCTAGTTATTGGTGGCAGGCCAATAAAACTCGTGAAGGGCCAGGAGTGATGACCTAGGATAGGTTCAAGGAGTTGTTCTTCGAGACCTATTTTCTGGAGAGTTCGAAGAGTCAGCTAGAAGTGCAGTTTCTGGAACTAAAACAAGGGACGATGAAGGTATCCGAGTATGCCGCAAAATTCAATGAATTGGCGAGGTTTACGCTATATCAAGTCAGCACAGACAAGCGTAAGGCGAAGAGATTTGAACAGGGATCAAGCCCTCGGCCGTACATGAAGAGGGTATCCTGCTCGATTGAAGACATTTGCAATGCATGATGGAGAAAGCAAGATCACCAAGGTGGAGGCGAGGCAGTGACTTTACATGGTTGGATCTTGATGCTTTGATGTAGTATGAACCAAATAAGAATTGTAACTTGTAGAGTTATATACCCACTTCACGTTGGAAGTTCAAAATAGCCAGAAAGAATTTTGAACCGAGATTAAATGTTGGTCAAACGTGGTCCCCTAAGCACTGAGCTGTCAGTGTTCTTGAGGCTCAAGAACACCAACAACGACGCTAAGTGTCGCTATAGACCATTAGCGACGGTTTATTTATTTTCTAATTTCTGAATATTTCAGAAATTATTTAAAAATAGAAATAAATTATAAAAATTACTAGAAATGGTTTTAAAAATCAATTTAAATTCTGAAAAATAACTTTTAATTATTTGGGACATTTTTCATTAATAATTATAATTATTTGGATATTAATGATATTTAATTTATTTAATTAGTGTATTAAATAAATTAGAGAAAAATGATTTAATATTATGAAAAATCATTTTAAATAAGAATAATGTATTTAAAAATATTTTGAATTATAAAATATAATTTTAATATTTTTGGAAAATTTTCATTAATAAATTAATTTTAATGATATTAGATTTATTTAATTAATAAATTAAATAAATAAGATAAAATGATTTTATTGATTCAAAAATCATTTTAAATAAGAATAAAGTGTTTGAAAATATTTTGAATTATAAAATATAATTTTTAATATTTTTGGAGATTTTCATTAATGATTTAATATTATCGATTAATAGATTTATTTAATTATTATATTAAATAAATGAATTAAAAATGATTTTATTGATTTAAAAATCATTTAAAAATGAAAAAATGATTTAAAATATTTTAAGTTATAATTAATGACTTTTAATATTTGATTAATAATATCATTAATATTTAAATATTAATGGTGATGGTTTAAAAATGATTTTAATTATTTTAAAAATCATTTAAGTAGAATATTGATGATTTAAAAATATTTTAACTTATTAACAATAACTTTAATATTTTGACAAGTATGTTATTAATATTTTTATATTATTAAATATTATTAATGATAAGATTATTTGATAATTAAATCATTTAAAATGATTTAAGTATTTGAAAAATTATTATAAATTATAATAATTGTTGATAAATTATTAAAAGCTTCCGAAAAATATTATAAATGATATTTGACTTATCTAAAATAATACTAAAGCTTAGAGACCAAGCTTAATTGACAATCAATGTGTTAATTTTCGGATAGGGTGACTAGGACGCCGAGAATGGACCGGAGTCCAACCAGACCGAAATAGTTAGACTTGATAAGTGTTTATATAGGTTATAAATACTAATGTGGCTATGTGGTAATGTGCCTAGGAGAAGTTTGACTATAGATTATAGTATTGTGTGTTGTGAATTATTGTACTAATTATGAGACCGATATTATTGGTTATAGGTCTTACGAACGCAAATAAGTTTATTGTGTAGCAGTAGTCAACACGGAAAACAAGTTTCCTAACTCAACCAGAGAATTTATTGTTGATTATTCGCAGTTAGTGCGTGATTAATAATTCAAATTGAATTATTGATTCGAAGAATATACATTTGTAGAATAACCGTGGTTGGATATTCATATTCGTAGAAGATAGATTTGACAGTACAGATAATTCATGTTTATTGTCAAATTATGTTAAGAAATGTCTTAGCTAATTATTCTGGCTAGACGAACATTTGTTAGAACTTGATAAATTTGAGAAAAGAATTCAATTGTTATTGGTAGATCGATGCCAATTATTTCGGCTAGATCGATAAGTAAATAGAAATTGAAATCATTACGTTTCGTTGTTAAATCAAATTTTTATTCAAAGACTGAGAAGAACAACCTTTTATATAAAGGGAACATTTTAGGTCGTATATTCGGCCATTGCGCACTGTTAAGTATTATGCATAATATAGGGTATAATAAAGCTGATCACTTGTTATACTTGCAGAGGGGTATGATTTAATCTTTATGGTTATCTGATACTCCTGCGTATGTATCAAAGTAAATCTTTGATAGATACCTTAGCAAATAGAAATTCTAGATCCAATGGATCGCTCAGCATAAATCTAGAAAACATTCCACTTTATTATTGCGTAGAATTGATTCTTGTTTATTCATTTGAATATCGTAGAAACTTTGAAAGCGTTGTACTATTTCATCATCAAATTATTGTGTTGCATAGAAAGGAAGAAGCCTTGTTATTGATTAACTCATTGTTCAGCTAATTCAAAGCTCCCCGAACTTTGGTATCATTATATCAAAATTGATAGTCTATTATTCTGATACTTATACATTCATTATATATCTTAAGTTGTAGGGTAAATTTGTTGTTCACCCTTGCTAAATAAAACTTTTCAGCTAGGGACGAAGTGGCAGGAGGTGCTGTGAAGAACAAAGGCAAAGACATAGTGATTAATTAGTTATGAATAATATTATTATTATGTTGTATTTGTGAATCCTTTTTGTATAACTAAAGGGTATGTTTGTAATGTTAAGGTTAGAGAACTTGGGGTAATGTATTAACTATATCAGTTAATGAAGTGTATGTTCCTATTTATAAATAAATGGGTAGTTAATTGTTATTTATATTGTGGATCATGAACACCAAACTCGGGGGTCAGGTAACCCGGATTTGGGGGTGTCACAATCATACAATCAAATAACCCATACTCACTATAAAGATGTTGTGTGTGTATGTTGTGTGCACCAAAAACTTGACAAAGGCAAAGAATACACATGTTAAACTGCTCAAAAAAGAAAATTGCAGTCTAAATCAAGATGCATGTATACTAATGCAACAAAAACTACTCTAACACATCAATACAAACTAAGGTTCAACAATGAGTTTAAACTGCTTTATTTTTACTCACGAGGGCGATTTTCGCACTTTCCCGCGGTGTTTATTGCTATTTTTTTTCTATGCAGCGAGTGCGTTTTACGCTCCATCTCGCCCCTTCCAATGATTCAATAATTCAGCTCAAGAAGGTTTCAAGATAGATTTTTCTCTTCTTTTTTTATATACAATAAGGATACCCATGTGTTCCCAAAGTTTGATTATCAATGTTTTAATAGCCTAAGTCCACTTTCCACACAATTCTATTTTTAAAAACCACATTTCCTACTAAGCAATAAAAACACATTACTCTTATATCAACAAGCATTTGTTAACACGTATGTGCGAACCGAAAGCATCTAAATAACGTCCATGGATTACATCATGTAAAAACATTATAGCTAAGCTCTTGTTATCCAGTAAATTCAACAATCCTTCAAAATTCAATTTCACCATTGGCTAGACTAAAACTCCATAAAGCTAGAAATTTGGGACATGCAACTAAACACATACTAAAACAAATAATAACTACTAAAAATAAAAAAAAATCTGTAATTATTAACTAACACATAAACATGCAAAAATTATATTAAACATGCAAACATATGCAAATTAACTACATGCAACTACCCTACTACCCAATACCCCCAAACTTAATATATTAATTGTCCCAATGAATGAAGGTATAAGGTTAGAAGAACTCCCCTACTGATCAGTTGCACCACCCTCTGCGGGTGGTGAATCTGGCGGTGGAAATGACACGGTTGTCCCAAATTATGGCCACTCGAGCATGGTACCCTGCTGCGCAAACGCCTCCGTTAGCGACCCGTCAAACCCATAGCAAACGCTGCAAAATTGTCATACATAGCGTCAACTTTCCTCTTCGACCGTTGGAGATGTCGATCGTCAGTAGTAGTAGTGGCTTGAGTTGACGTGCCTGCTTCATTTCTCCTTAAAGGTTGTGGTGATGGTGTAGATGACGCGGGATGAAGGATGAAACCCTTACCCCTTGGGTGCGGGGTACCTCCAGCCCAATTTTCGAATTTTGCTATCGTGGCGTGAGTGATATCCTGACTTGGGAATTGCAACTGTTCATTTGTCCACCTAACTCCTGCTCTAGCATATAAATGAGCCACGATCGAGGCATGTGGTATACTTCCCGTAGTACTTCCCGGCATGTATTGCAGCATGTTCTGATTAAGAAGGTGACCAACGTCGATATATTTTCCTACAATAATCCCCCAAAGAATGATTGCTCACTCAGTTGTAATTTCATGTTGATGGGACAATGGGATGAGTTTTGCACACACAAAGAGATTCCAAGCCTTGGCATAACGGTTGAGAGCTGAAGTCAGGAAGGTCTTAGGCTGATTAGTGTCGGGCGTGCAAGTCCATTGTGTCCCTAGAATACACAAATCAGCGATGTCTTCATTGAGGTATGTCTCCATTCGCTCCGCCTCAACCCAATTCGTACGTCCAGTTGGAGGGTCGGGTAAATTGAATACGTCACGAATTGCCCTTGGTCGGTAGTCCACTTGAACCCCTCGGACGAAAGAAAAACCACTCATTGTCTCCCTTGCATTTGCAGAAAATTCCCTCACAACAGCCATAGGTGCATCTATTAGCGTAGAGCAAACTCCATACCAACATTTTTCCTTGATCATCTGCACCAATTGCCCATCTTATGCATCTAGCTTGAACACTCTTTCTCGAACAAATGATTTTGCTACAATGCGGAAATACTCTATCTGTGCATCCAAGCTGACAAATTTAGAAAAATCCACATTGTCACCACTTTGGCTACTGTCAAAGGATGACTCGGGAGTGCGAGAGCGAGCACGCTTTGGTCCCATTGTTACCAATGAAGAAGGAGAAGAACTATATTGTTGGACAAAAGTAGTATTTTCTGATAAACACTGAACACCCCCAAACTTATTGTATTTCCATGCACCGAAGAACCCTAGCTTTATCAGTTGAAGAATTTGAACATAAGTAGGAAACAAATGCGAGATACACGTAGTGGGGGTGAAGAGTTACAATATTTTTGAAATGGAACGGGTGGAATAGAAGAGTCGTGTATTTTGTGGAGAGAAAGAAGATACACACATTTGAACTGATATGAGAAATGGATAAAGTCACGTCTTTAAAAACTTTAATTTTTTTCAAAATCCGGTCTTGGGCGTGGTATAAGATGATTATTCTGCATGAGACATATGGAGCGGTAGCGCCATTTATATCGAATTCCTAAGCGCTACTACGCCCTCCACGCATCACGCCTTACTAATCTGCATCTTAAATATACCAAATCAGCTATGAATCATCTCCAATACACCTGTTCAATAAAAAAATATCATTATGAGATATCAAGCCTTCAAAATCAAAACATGAACTAATAACTATGCATACATGACTATCCTAAAATAATACTTTATTTGCTATTCCTACGTCTCATCATACGCTCATTCAGTTCCCTTAATACTAAGTTCACACTAGTTATGCTATAAAGACTAACAGGAACATGAAAATTAAATATAATCAAAACAAAATTAGGCAAGAGAAAATTATAGAAATAATGGGGTGCCTCCCATTAAGCGCTAAGTTATAGTCAATTAGCTTTACTATCTCTGACTCTGTCATGTTGAAGAAAGAATGGAGGTTACTTTCTGCTTGTCAACCTCGCCACCAAAATAATGCTTTAGCCGCTGTCCATTCACTTTGAACGGCTTATCTGGGAATTTGTCGAATACCTCTATTGCACCATGTGGATAAACTGTCTTCACTATGAATGGCCCGGACCACCTTAATTTGAGCTTCCCGAGAAAAAGTGTAAGTCTTTAATTGAACAACAAAACTCTTTGTCATGGCTCAAATACTCTCTCTATAATCTTGCGATCATGTCATTTCTTCACCTTCTCCTTATACAGCTTGGAGTTTTTATACGCCTGTAATCTGAATTTATCCAACTCATTGAGTTGGAGTAGGAACTTTTCACCTGCAGCCTTCAAATCAAAATTGAGCTTCCTAATTGTCCAATATGCCTTATGCTCCAGCTCCATAGGAAGGTGACAAGCCTTTCCATAAACCAACTGAAAAGGTGACATGCCTAACGGAGTCTTATAAGCAGTCCTATATGCCCATACATCATCATCAAGCTTTAATGACCAATCCTTTCTTGTGGGGTTCACAACTTTCTCCAAAATTCTCTTTACTTCACGATTTAAAACATCTGCTTGGCCATTAGTTTGAGGATGATAAGTTGTAGCAATGCGATGATTTACCCCATACTTAGCCAACAGAGCTGTTAAATGCCTATTACAAAAATGACTGCCTTCATCACTAATGATAGCCCTTGGAGTTCCAAACCTTGTAAAAATACTCCTTTGTAAAAATCTTAGGACCACTTTGGCATCATTAGTTGGAAGAGCTGGCACTTCCACCCACTTCGAAACATAGTTGACTGCTAACAAGATGTATAAATTTCCACATGAAGAAACGAAAGGGCCCATGAAATCTATCCCCCAAACATAAAAAATTTCCACCTTGAGGATCGTGGTCAATAGCATCTCATTCCTTTTCAAAATATTCCCAACTCTTTGACATCTGTCACATCTCTGAACAAAATTGTAAGCATCCTTAAAAATCGTCGGCCATTGGAATCCTGCTTGTAACACTCTAACTATTATCCTCTCTCCACCGTAGTGACCGCCATATAATGAAGCGTGGAAATCTTGCAAAATCACCTATGTCCCACTATATAGGATACATCTCTTTATCATCTGATCAGCACATTGTTTGAACAAATATGGTTCATCCCATATAAACCACTTCATGTCATGCAAAACTTTCTTCTTTTGATGACTAACTAAGTCAGAAGGGATCATCCTGCTCACCAAGTAGTTCACATAGTCTGCAAACCATGTCACTTCCCCTTTCACCATAAATAACTGTTCATCTGATAATGACTCATTAATCATAGTCTTATCATACCTCCCTTTCTGGATTTTCTAGTCGAGATAAGTGGTCCGCCACTTGGTTCTCAGTTCCCTTTCTGTCCTTTATCTCCAAATCAAATTCCTGCAACAGAAGTATCCACCTGATCAAATAAGGCTTTGCATCCTTCTTTGCCACTAAATATCGAATTGTTGCATGATCTGTGTACAATATCACCCTTGTCCCAATCAGATAAGCTCGAAACTTGTCAAAAGCATACACAACTGCCAATAATTCCTTCTCTGTGGTGTAGTTCAATTGAGCATCAGTAAGGGTCTTGCTCGCATAGTATATCACATGAAAAATCTTTTCCCTTCTCTGACCCAAAACAGCCCCCACAGCATAATCACTGACATCACATATCAACTCTAATGGTATGTCCCAATCGGATGCTATAATTACCGGTGCTAAAGTTAACCTCCTCTTCAAATGCTCAAATGCAGACACACAATCCTTATTAAACTTGAACTGTGTATCCTTCTCCAATAAGCTGCAAAGTGGCTTTGTTATCTTGGAGAAATCTTTAATGAATTTGCGGTAAAAACATGATGTCCTAGAAAACTTCGAACACCTTTTACTGAAGATGGTGGCGGCAAATTCTCAATAGTCTCTAATTTAGCTCTGTCCACCTCAAGTCCCTTCTTCGACACCTTATGTCCCAGAATTATTCCTTCTTATACCATAAAATGGCACTTTTCCCAATTCAACACCAAGTTCGTCTCAACACATCTTCTCAATACCATCACTACATTTTCCAGACATAAATCAAAAGAATCCCCAAATACTAAAAAATCATCAATAAATACCTCCACATTATGCTCCACCATATCCGAAAAGATAGCCATCATACATCTCTGAAAAGTGGCTGGGGCATTGCATATACCAAAAGACATCCTTTTGAAAGTGAAAGTACCATACTGACATGTAAATTTTATCTTTTCCTGGTCTTCTAGAGCTATAACAATCTGATTATAGCCTGAATACCCGTCCAGAAGGCAATAAAACTCATGACCCGCTAGTCTATCCAACATTTGATCGATAAACGGCAATGGGAAGTGATCTTTCCTTGTAGCTTTGTTAAGTCTGCGGTAATCCATGCAGACTCTCCACCCCGTTACTATTCTTGTCAGAATCAACTCATTGTTTTCATTATATACTAGGGTCATACCACCCTTCTTCGATACACACTGTACCGGGCTCACCCACGAGCTATCTGAAATCAGATATATGATACCTGCATCCAGCCATTTCAACACTTCTTTCTTGACCACTTCCTTCATAATTGGATTAAGTCTTCTTTGTTGTTCCACAAAAGGTTTGCTATCATCTTCTAGTAGGATCTTGTGCATACAAAAAGATGGGCTGATCCCTTTTATATCTGCTATAGTCCACCCAATTGTTGACTTGAATTCTCTGAGAACTCTTAGCAGTTTTTCTTCCTGAAAAGATGTTAGTGCAAAAGAAATAATCACAGGTAATTTTGAATTTTCATTTAAAAATGCATACCTCAAATGGTCTGGAAGTGGTTTTAACTCAAGTTCTGGGTGTGTGTCAAGAGATGGCTTTAATTTCACTGATGACTCTCCAGCTTTCTTTAATGGCTCAACAGGAGTCTTAAACTTCCTGAACTGTGGCGTTATGTCAAGAATATGAACAATTTCTTCAATCTCCTCATCATCTATTTTTGAATTTCCCACAATAGCATTTCTCAAAGGTTCATGATTCACCAAGTTCTCTACTTCATCATTTAGTACGTTTTCCACCAAATCCACCCTGAAGCATTCCTCTTCATCTGTCGGAAATTTCATTGCCTTGAACACATTGAAAGTAACTTCTTGATCATGTACTCGCATGGTAAGTTCTCCTTTCTGAACGTCTATCAAGGTTCTTCCTGTAGCTAGGAATGGCCTTCCAAGAATGATCGGTATACTTCTGTCCTCTTCGTAGTCTAATATGATAAAATCATCCAGAAAGATGAATTTATCCACTTTAACCAATACATCTTCCATAATCCCCCGTGGATAAGTGATAGACCTGTCAGCTAGCTGTAAAGAAATATTTGTTAGCCTTGGAGCCGGCAATCCCAACTGATTAAACACTGACAACAACATCAAATTTATACTTGCCTCAAGATCGCACAAGCATTTGCTGAAGCTCATCATTCCAATTGTACAAGGTATTGTGAAGTTGTTCGGGTCCTTCAGCTTTGGAGGTAATTTGTGTTGAAGCACTGCATTACATTCTTCCGTCAAGGCTACTATTTTAAAGTCTTCTAATCTCTTCTTCCTTGACAAGATACCTTTATAAACTTTGCATAACTAGGCATCTGTTCCAATGCCTCAGCAAAGGGTATGTTGATCTGTAGCTTTTTAAATACCTCTAAAAACTTACTTAACTGCTTGTCTTCCCTCTGCTTATGTAATCTCTGTGGATAAGGAACACGAAGGGTGGACGACTGGTATCTTATTCACGGGCTTCTCAAAAGAATCTTTTTTATTCTTATTCTCTTACTGTTGTTCTGAACCTTCATTATTCAATTAATCCTCAGAAAAATTCTCATGACCGCGCGGTTTCCCCTTGCAAAAGTGGCGCGGGCGCGCAATGCTGATTTTTTATAATTTATTTCCCAGACCTAAGTGTAATTTCTTGACATTGTTTCTTCCCTTCTCTTCTTGGATTAACCTCTATTGTACTTGGCAATGAACCCTGAGGTATATTGTTAAGCATGCTAGCCATCTGACCCATTTGAGTTTCCAAGTTTTTGATAGCCACTGCTTGGCTTTTGATCATCACCTCGGTATTCCATATACTTCATCATCATCTCCTCCATCTCTGACTTCTTCTCTTGCTGAGGTGCAGGTGGTGGATGATGTTGTTGTTGAAAAAATCATGGTGGGTAAGGCGGTCTTAGTGCAAACTGTTGCTGAGATGGTTGTGCCTGAAATTGATTTTGTAGTTGAAACTGACTTTGTTGATTGCTTTGATTTTTTGACCAACTGAAATTTGGATGGTTGCGGTTGTTGGAGTTGTATGTATTCTGAAATTGACCTTGATTCTTCTGGTAGTTGCTCACATACTGTACACACTCTGAACTGATAGCACATTGGTCAATTGAATGCGACCCTGCACATATCTCACACACGAAAGCAACTATCCTCACCTTATTTTCTACCAAAGAGTCAATCTTCTGTGTCATGGATGCCATCTGAGCTGACAACTGAGTGATAGCATCCACCTCTAACAAACCTATAACTTTTGACTGTTGCATTCTGGCTGTAGAATTTTGGAAATCATTCACTTTCATCGTCTCAATATGACTGTAAGCCTCTTCATAGCTCTTCGCCCATAAAGCTCCTCCTGCAGCTGTATCTACAATTAGCCTTGACTGCCATCCCAATCCATTATAGAATGTATTAATCACCATCCAATCTGGCATATCATGGTGTGGACACTTCATTAGCATCTCCTTGTATCTTTCCCAGGCTTCATATAGAGATTCACCCTGTTGCTGCTCGAACTGGGAGATTGTTGTCATCATTTTAGCAGTTTTAGCCATTGGGAAATATTTGGCTAAAAACTTTTGTGCTAGGTCCTCCCATGTTGTAATAGATCCTGATGGTAGAGAGTGAAGCCAACTTCTTGCCTTATCCCGTAAAGAAAATGGAAATAGTTTAAGTCTGATTGCATCCTCTATCACCCCATTGTACCTAAAGGTGTCACATATTTCAATGAAACTCAATAGATGCTCATTCGGATCATCTGTAGCAGCACCCCCAAACTGTACCGAATTTTGCACCATTTGAATAGTGTAAGGCATTATCTCGAAAGTGTTGGCTACTATAGCTAGCCTAACTATACTCGACTATAATCCATTGATGTTCAGCATTGAATAATCTCTCAAGGCCCTGTGTTCCTCTCTTGGTTCTTCTGCTGCCATGTTGGATGTTGTGGTCTCTAACTCTACTTGTATATTTCTACATGCTCTCGATTTCCAACCTCTACCGTTAATGTTGTCCTGTGCAAGTGTCAACTCGGAATTGGATGATCGAGTGCGCATATACTATGCACAAGTACTTGAAATTCAAACAAAAACAAAAATAGAAAAAAGAGAATATAATACTTGTCTATGTCATACAAATTTAGCTTAAAATTGATGATAATAATACTAAAATTAAATGCCTTTCCCCGGCAACGGCGTCAAAAACTTGTTGCCTCCTTTTTAGTCTAACAAAAAGGACTCTAACTCATGCAATCATACATGGGTCAACAAATAGTACGGAGTAAGAAAAGTATCGATCCACGGAGAAATGTTTTAAATCTTAATTATCATACATCAACTATTTCACTATTTTTATATGCTTAAACGAATAACTCACAATTATAATTAATTCTAAATTCAATTAATGAATAAAACTACAATGCTAAAATAATGTAATCAAATTTGGAAAGAATGGGATTCTAACTTTATTTAATACTTCATCTAACTTGCAATCGTCATGTTATGTATATATACTTATCATGAAATACTAGTCAAGAGCATAAAACTGGACATAACCATTTTTCAATGACTTATGACATATTCACATAACATCCACATATGTTAGAAATCATGTGAGGCACACTATTACCAAAATCACTATATGTCTATGTGAAAATGTAGCAATAATGAATTAAAGTGTAGGCTCTTTCAATACTACACATGGTGAAATGGTATATTTTTATCCGGTTCACGAATTACAAAGCTAAACAACTCAGCCGCATAAACATATGCTATTATGATTTTATCCATACTCATATTTCATTTTTCAATTCCATATAAGCATACAAGGTGAATGGTGATCAAACATTCATTCATGCCCTCAATCATAATATAAGTAATCCAATAATAAGCATACAACCAAACAATCAGATATATAAGTTAGACTACATATCAAAATCCATTAGAATCCCATAATGGAGTTTAGTTCATTTCTGAACCATAAGCCATTATGGGATTGAAGAAATACATGAAATTAAAATAATGCAAATAAGAGATGTAAGAGAAATGATAACAAATCTGTTAAACTCAGTTGCAGAATTTGTTCCACACTTGTTCCAATGCACCAATAATTTCCAGAAGATTAAAACTACACTTTATTTAATAATCTAGAATAAGAGAAAAGCCATTGTAATGATCCAATGCCCAAACTCTCTCTATAATAGCTAATACATAAGAACCCTAATAAATCATACGAAAAATGATATAAACTCCCTTCAACACATCTCTCGTACCAACCACATCGTTCAGTTAAACTAAAAAAACTCAAATTTCAAATTACAAAAAGTCAACAAAAACAGACTGTAGAGGACTCGCGCGGCCGCACAATATCATAGTGTAAAATGGGCGCGGGTGCGCTATACTTGTTTCTGCCGAGGCCTTGGCGCGGGAGCGCGATTTAAAGCCCAATTAGCCGTGCGGCTGCTGCATGCTATTTTCTGTTGTTGCTTCTTGATTGTTGTTCTCTGTTCTTCATTCTATTTTTTCTGCATAGCACTCATCCACTGCTTTAGTTCTTCATCTACACATATCCATCTTTCCTAGTCTTTGCTAACCTCATACAACCTTGTCAGTGCCAATCCATGCCATTCTTGCATTTCCATGCCATAGGAGTTCCAATCACAAGTACTGCAAAATAAACATAAAATGCAAATAAAAGAAAGTAAAACTACTTGAGATTAGCATAATTCTAGTGAGTTGGCATCCAATAAGTAGGTATAAAACCTACTGATCAATTCATAACCTAAGACTTTGATACCAACCTGTGACACCCCCAAATCTGGGTACTCCATTCCCACAGGATTTGGTGCTCACTATCAAAAACTATTACGTCTAACTACCCATCATAAAGGATAAAGACATAATTTAAATAACTTAAACAATAATCTTTCCCATTAAAGGGTTACATCATCTTGAAACAATCCCAGGTAATTTAACCTTAAATTATTACATAAGTTTATGGAATACATCATAAAATAAAACAAGTCTTATAACATAATTCATTTAAATAAATTCTCATAAATCTTCAACAATTGGACATCTTGCCCTTTCCTTTGCTAGTAGATGGCTCATCGACTTTCTCAACTTTAGCTGCAGTGTTAAATGCAAGAGTGATCAAACAATTGCCACTAATATAAAGAGTAGTAATGATAACTGTTAGAGTTTATGCCCTAGAGGCCAATTATTTGATATAATTGCTTAACATTTTATATTATATTTGATTGAATAAATGAATGATTTTATTATGGTTTTATTTACTGCGTTATATAAATGTTAACATAATAAAATTCCTTAGAATAATGATACAAATTATATAGTTTCAAGTATGTGACTTGAACATGAGATTATATAATTACAATTAGTATCATTGCTCTTAAATGTCCCTAGTCGAGTATCATTGTTGATAGGACACCAATGATGCATTGAGACTAGTATGTGGATTGACTGATGACCAAATCTCATTAGTCATAAATATATGAGATATTAAGTCAATGCATAGGTATGTGTTAGAGAACGATGTACTAGACAGACCCACCATGAGAATTCTGTGCGGAGCATTGAAATGTCATTAGCGATTCTCATAGTGACAATGATGTAATGGTTCTTCGACCTGAAATCACTATATTACTACACGAGAATTTATGTACTTTGATATCATCAAAGGTCACCTTTAACAGGGTGGACTATAAAGGTGATTATTGGGTACATCATGAATCGTGTGAGAAATATGAGTGATCTAGATGGAAATTAACCCTCCTATTTATTAGGGGTGATATCCATAGGCCTCTTGATTGAGTAGGACTATGAAATGCATGGCCATGCTCAAATAGTGATTTTTTTTCATATAGTCTACTCATTGATCAAGAAAATTCAGATTAAATTATGAAGAGTATGACATATTCCATGACTCGAGTATAATCTAGGATGTCAAGGTTAAAAGGATTAAATTACATTAAAACATTGGTCACGGAATGGTTGTATCGAATCATCGATTTTATTATTACTTGGGTAGCAGTGATGCATTACTAGATGCCGCTCACTGTTTATAATTTTATAATATGATTTTAAAATTATTGTCAACATAATAATAACCTATAGGGTCACACATATAGAACGTAATTAAAAAGGGAATTAATTTAAATTGTAAAGATTTAAATATGTCAATATGATTGATAGTATTTAATTTACGAATTTAAAATAATAGGATAATTTATATATAGATATATTAATTAAGTAAGACTTAATTAAGATATATTTATAATTAAATTCGGATTTTAAAAGGGTTTTGATTAATCCCTTTTAACCGCTATATATATGATATGTAGCAGTCATTTTAGGGTTAACGAATCATAACCTAAAACCCTAGTCGCTCTTAGAGAGAGACTAGAGAGAAATTTTGAAAATCCATTCCTTTGGTGGCTAGTACCGCAACACCCTTTTTCGCAGATCGTACGACGATTCGCAGGGCGTTCGTGTGGATACCGTAGAGACGCAGTTCGTTTGGATTGCGTTGGAGATTCGATCACATCAATTCCAGCTTCATAATTGGTATAATCTTTTACACACTAAATTAATTTCTGTTTCGCATGGATCCTGTTTGGGTTTCGGATTGTTTCGTTCAATTTATTTTCTAATGTGCAATGCTTTGATGTGCCGAAAACCCTACAATAACAGCATGAGAATGAACAACGAGTGCTAAACAATAATGAACTTGTTCTACGAATCAAAATATAGAAAACAAGTTCGAATTTAATATTTGAGGGTCTTAAGACCATGAACTATGTCCCCGGTGTTTAGGTATTATTACACTAACCTTAACAGTCATTTAGACTATACAGACCCTTCTTTACGTACTTAGGGGGATCAACCTTTTTTACCATGTATTGTGCACAAACATCTAAACGTTACATATACAAAATCCCCTATGTTAGGGTTGTTCGTCTCAGTTTGGATTTAGAATTTCTGTACTAAAGAAAGTTTAGCTCGGAACTAACTTATCAGTGGTTCCAGAATTTTAGAACACTATTTCATTATAGACTAGTTCAATCAATAAGAGTTTGGTTACTACTTGAAGGTTTAATACAACAATATAGAATTGAACAATATATCAAAGTCAAAGATCGAATAACAGCAGTGTACAATTGAATAGACATAGTATACATGCAAAGTACTATATTCAAAAGAGTTAGAACAATCTCATCTGAATCAATATATTAGAACAATATATACTTTGAATAACAATATCAAGACTTAGGAAAGTGAAACTCGCTCAATGTAACGAACTAGATTTCAAGAGCTTGTACAATCATACACGAGATAGAATCAATAGACTTGCTAAACTTTAATGTAAAATTTAGGAATAAAAAGCTTGCTTGACATAAAAGATAACATGGCTATGAAACTTGCATTCATTAATAAAAGGATGAAGTTAGGGAACTTGTTCAATAAAAGTTTAGGATAAGGAACTTGCATTCATTAATAAAGAGAATGAAGTTAGGAGACTTGCCTTGTATGTAAGCTATGTAATAACCCGATATTTTCTATATAAATAAATAAGAAATTTTGCATATAATTTTTTTTTATTTTAAAGGTGGGAATATGTGCCAAGTAATGTGTATGTATATTTGTGATAAATGAAAATTTATTTATTACCTAAATAATTATAAATAATTTTTTAAGAATTAGTAATCATTATAAATTATATTCTTATAGTAATTAATTTTATAGTAGAAATGTTTTTATTATTTATTTTTCATGAAAATATGATTATGATATTATTTAAATAATATACGAAATGATTATAGAATTATTATAATAATTATTTTGTTATATGAATTTATTTCAGATTAATTAAGTTAATTATTATAACTTAATTAATAATGGTATGTATATGAAAAAGATAAATCGATATGGAATTCAAACCCTAATTTTGGATTTTGATCAAGGAATGAGAATAATAATATAATATTAATTGTATTTCAGTACTATAAATATGTACCGTATGTACGTATTGATAATGGTTAGTCAATTATGGTGTAGCATGTTAAAACCCTAATATTAATTTGTTCAACCCTAGTTCAAAAGTTAAATACGAGTTCAAGACTGTGTAGTAATTGTGTTATATGATTTATGTTATGTATTATAGGATTTTGTGTTAATTAGGAACACCCTAATTAATATTTAGAAACCCTAATTAAGTAGAAAACCCTAATTTCTAAATTAGTAACCCTAATTGCTAATTATAAGCCCTAATGCTAATTAGTAAATCCTTAAACCTAATTTGTGGGTCTAGAAACTAACTAATCAAGAAATCATAAATTATTTTTTTTTAGAAACTAAAATTTTTATTTTTATTTTAAACCCTAAATGAAATCCTAGAAATCCATTTTTTGGAAAACCTTAGGGTTAAACCCTAAGGGTTAAATCCTAAGGGTCAAACCCTAAGTGTTGTCAAGATTATAATTTGGCCATTAAAATTATGATCAAAATGACCCTTTTACCCTTTTGTGCATTATTGGATTTTGCCAAGTGTGGGAGTTGGTAACCAACCCTTGACTTTTCCATGTGACTAAAAATTATTTATCTCAGCCTCAAATCACCAGCCATGTGCATTATAACATAATATATATAGATCCAATAGAGAGAAAAGTGCACATTCTTGATCATTTTTGCACAAACACTCAACCAAACTCTCTCCACTCAAAACATACAAAATTTCTTTGCTAGGATCAGTCACAAAACAAGCCCCTCTAACACACATAGCAAAATCAGTAGTCAAGAATCAGAAATTATTCATCAAGGTATAAAACCCTAATTTAGAATCTGACCTTTGATGATGTGTTAGAAGTTATGATTTTGTGTTAAAATATGTTGTATGTAGTGTATAATGATGATCTAGGTTGATAGATGTTAGATCCATAACATCTATAGGCTCGGATGTGATGTTTTCAAAAATCTGGAAAATATTTTTTTTTGTCTGACAACAAATGTCAGACCTCATATCTCAGTGATCGTTAATGATTTTTGTGTTTTGAACATTTGTAGTTGTAGTACTATGAGATCTGTGTTCTAGAACTTGTAGAAGGACCCGATCATGCATAGAATGTATGATATTATTGGTCAAACCTAGTTAACCGAGATTGACTGAGCATTTTCGGGTAACCCAGAAACTGCCCAGAAAGCTCTGACAAGATGTTCATTCCCTTAGATCTTTCATATGTTTGTTGTTTTTTCCTGTTTGTTGTATCTAGCTTGTAGTCAGGTATTTGTACTGTAAATTAAAGCCTTTAGAACACCAAAATGATAATCAGGTTTCATATGGTGGACGGTCAAACCAGGCAAGAAGATCATAATTTATGTTTTTTGGGTAACCTAGAAAACGTATGAAGCTGATCTCTGACTTGGTTTGACCGAACCATATCTGCTTGATCTGTTGTTGTTATGGTGATTTTATGTAATAAATCTATACATTTACATGTTGTCTACGCACTGAAATCATTATATCAAAAAATCATTGTATGAGAAGCAAGTTGTGGATGCCCAAAAGTGGCTACTCGAACTGTTCTTCATTTCTGGGTAACCCATAAATGAAGAACAACTCTGACAGTCACTTTGAAGGCTTAGATCTTTAATTTGGCACATGTTATGACATTGGTTGTTGTTGGATCTTATAGTATTACATTAGTCCTATAATCTATAACCATTATGCTTCCGAGATACATCACAGAATGAAAATTATTGTTGGTCAAACTAGCTACCTCAAAACTACTTATGAATGTTCTTGAGGACTCAAGAACACCTAAGGCGACGCTTTCTGTCGCTAAAGGCTATAGCGACAGATTTAATAATTTTAATTAATTTATTTTCCAAAAATCATTTAAAAATAGAAATTAATTATTAAAAATTCCAAAATAGTTTTAAAAATTATTTTAAGTTATAAAATTAACTTTTAATAATTTGACATATTTTTCATAAATATTAATATTTATTTGGATATTATTGATATTTAATTTATTTAATAAATGCATTACATAAATTAATTAAAAATGATTTTAAATGAAAAAGGTATTTAATAATATTTTAAGTTATAAAATATAACTTTTAATATTTTAATACAAATTTCATTAATTATTTAATATTAATGATATTAGATTTATTTAAAAATTATATTAAATAAATTAATTAAAATGATTTTAATATTATAAAAAATCATTTTAATTGAAAATAAATAGTTTAAAAATATTTTAAGTTATAAATTATAACTTTTAATATTTAAAGGTAAATTTCATTAATAATTTAATATTAAATGATATTATAGTTATTTAATAATTATATTAAATAAATAGTTTAAAATGATTTTATTGAAATAAAAATCATTTAAAAAGGATATAAATGTTTTAAAAATATTTTAAGTTATAATAAATGGTTTTAAATATTTTGATAAATAGTACATTAATATTTAAATATTAATTGAAATTGTTTAAAAATGATTTAAATATTTTAAAAATCATTTAAGGGTAATAAAATATTTTAAAAATATTTTGAGTTATTATAAATAACTTTAATATTTTGGCAATGGTTTCATTAATAATTTAATATTAATTAAATATTAATAATAATATAATTATTTAATATTTAAATCATTTAATAATAATTTCAGTGTTTGAAAAATCATGATAAATTATAATAATTATTTAAAAATTATTACAAGACATTTAAAAATAATATGACTGATACATTTATTAAAATACAGAATAGAGTTTTAGACTCGATAATTACCTGATAAAGTCGTCGGTACACCGAAATATTTCAAAAATTGATCTAGACTTAGATAATTTGAATAGATGCGTATTTGTTTATGATCAATTGACTGCTAAACATATATGCCAATGTGATTAGGTTATGTGCTGACTGCAAATAGCAGTACTATATGATATGATATATTATTCTAATCGAACGAATGATCTTATTAATGATATGTTTCGATATAAAAGATAAAACTAAGTTGCGTTATTATAAGCAGCAGCTCAGACAAATATCCTAACTTTGTATTTTCTTTATGCAATGGACTTGAGTAAGAAAGTTTCATAATTATATTATCGTTATGCCAAATTATTAACTCTATTGCAATCGATTTTATATCCAATCATTTGTATTAATACAAGTTTTTAAATTATCCGATCATTGTTTATCAACATAGTATTATTATATAATCCAGATATTTATTCTGTTCGTTAATTTCTAATATGGTTAGACAAGTGTCCTCACTTGAATAATCATGTATTTAATCACATGTTGATACATACTTATTGATTTTTAGTATGTATACGTTGACTTAAAAGCCGTCTAGGCTATTTGATTTGGCTAGACACAAACTTAAAAATATTGTTGAACACGATAGAACTTTATTATATCTAACCGAATTGTTTTGGTTCTAATTCCCGACTAAGTATGAACATCCCGAATATTGGAAAACTTTTGTGTGCCAAAGGCGGATAAGATGAACGATAATATCGTTCTTGCATGTAGTATTAATCAATACAGGGCATAACGGGTTGATCACCCCCCGTGCTTGTAAGTTATGACGGTTTGCAGATGAAATTTTGTTAAACCTTATCGAAAATTGAAAACAAAATACATAGTTTGTCGACTGTTCTCCATGTATAGTCAGTACGTAATTTCAAAATTTTGATATAGATTTGATATGTTGTCATTATTGGTTCAGCTTACTTCACAGCAGTTGATTCGTTGTAGAAGTGTCATTCAAAGAAAACATTTACTTCGTTTAGCTAACACTTATTGTTTACTATTACTTGTTGGGCAATCAAATGCTCATCCTTTCTTTAAATTAAAATGTTTTCAGCTAAGCGTGATCAACAGAAGGTTCAGGCAAGAACAAAGGGAAAGGAAAGATGGCAGAATAAGTTTGTGTTCTCTTATGTAATAGTTAGACTTTATTAAGACAACAATATTTATTATTATCATGTAATGTAATGTATTAATGGTTTGAAATCTGGGGAATTTAGAAAACTCTGATATATAAATTAAGTTCGGTATCTATATTATTGTTGTTATTATTAGTATTATTCCGCTCATAGAAATGGTATCGTGAAGCACCGAGTTTGGGTTTCAAGTACCTGAATTTGGGGGCGTCACAAGCTACACAAGTATAATAATGTTCGCCAATTACCCTACACATATCATTTAAATCACAATAACAATTAGTTGTATTAATATTAGCTTTATGGGTTTAACCCACCATTGAAGTCATACCCTTAACTTAACACCTAACCATGTTGGTTAACATCCTTAACAAATCTGAAATCTCACTATAAACTAACATAAACTTTATTATTCATCTTTAACTATCACAAACATCACTTTTGTTCATTACATAACTTATTCAAGTGATAAATTAAAATCTCTATATTTTGGTATTATATTATACTATAACCTGTTATGATGTATTATGTTAGGATTCAACATCATTATCATGCATGCCAAGTAAAATTAGACCCTTGTATAACAACCTACAAACAAAAAGACTTGACTGCCTAGGCTCAGGGTACGACGCAGATTCTACCGTCCCAAGCTCTTAGAATCAAGGCAATTGCTACTATTGGTACAGATTCTCAAAGACCATCTACATTATTCAAGTTTACACTACTAATTAGCAGGTAGCATTTCTTGGCCAGACACGTAGTACGTAAACTGCAATTACTGACTTGCTACACGGGTGACTCCAAAACCAACCCAATTCCACAAAATTAATAAAACATAACATCTAAAACTTTGTAATAACATCTATAAACATGATACTCCTCATTCTAATTACAAAAACATTACATATAATCTATTTTGAAGAATTAAAACCCCAATTTTCCTAATTTCATCACTTTTAACACTTTTAGAGAATTCGATCACCACGACCTCATTTCTTAACCAATTGACACGATTCAAACTACACCGCTTTCGTTTCTTAACATACTAACACAATCTAACATAAATTTGCAAATTATAACACATATTGAGTATGAAATCTTTTCTTAAGCCATTTTCATACATAACCACTGTTATTTCAATTTCTTCCTACAATCCAAATTTCACGTGTTTGATACTCAAACAACACTCATGTATGATGATTAACAAATTATAAACCCTTCATACATGTATATATAACAATCCAACACAACTACCAATAGAAATTTCAAAGATAGAAGTTAAGATCAGAGTAGATTATACCTTGAATCTTTGTTTGTTGGGAAGAAGAATGATAAGGACCTTGATACTCCAACTCCTTAGCAAAATTTATAGAGAATTTCTCTCTTCCTCACAAACTCTTTCTCTCTCTCTTTCTCTGCTCTTAGGCCTTAGAAGAATACATGAAATAAAAAATAACCCAACTGATAATCGTGGTTATCAGTTAAAAAAACCAATAGGCGTCAGTTAAAATAAGCCAAAAGTCATAAGGCTGCGTTTGGTTAGACACAAATTTCCCCCACTAGTTTATTTTAATAATATTATACCATATAGTTTTTATTTGTTATACATGTAACCATTTTAATTAGCTTACACTTATAATTATAATAATTATAATTTTTATTATAATTATACTTATGATTAATAAATAATTATATTTCTAATTTAATTAATAAATTAGACTTAAACATTACTTTATTTAATTTTTTTATTTTCTTAAATATTGAATAATTCATTTAAATTAATTATTTCATTAAATTAAATCTTTCAAATAAGAATTACCATTATTCCATTTAATTAACATTAATCAATTTAGTTACTAAATTTTTGCATTACAATTCCATCAATTATTTATTTTTCTCAATAAATAAATTTAATAAAATATTTATTTAATTCAATAAATATTTAAATTAAATTACAAAATTTCTAGATCATTACATGTTGGATACTTAATTGTCAACAAACTCTCCCTCCACTCAAAGTTCAGGTTGAAGATAGCTTCTTGAAAGAAGTCTAGAGTGTGACAACCTGAGAATTTGGATATTTATAAAATTTTAAAAGATTGAATTAATGTTAAATAATAAACCTAGATAGAAAATAAGTGAATGGATTTGAGATTTCTGGTAAGGAAGTTTATGGATTTAAAAATTTTTCTGGAGAATTATTCAGGATTAAGGGTTTAAGTGGATATGTTATGTGTATATGGTTGTATATGTGTACAGTATGTGGTTAAGGGTCAAAGGTTGACCAGACAGTGGCAAACCCTATCATATTAAGAACGTAAACGTTCAGCTAGAAAATTCTTATGATTTATAAGAAACCCTAAAACCGGTTATGGAAACCCTAATTTTAGTTCCGGGAATTTGAAACCCTAATTTGGGGATTTAAATACAAGGTATAAGGTTTTTGTGTATTAATCACAAATCTAATTAGGGGTAAGCCTATTTGATTAATTAGAAATTATATTAATTAGAAAATCCTAATTTTAATGTGGGAAATCCTAATTGTTCCGTTAGAACCCCTAATGTATAATTTTGTCCTTAATTGCTAAATTAGCAATTTCAATTAGGAAATATTAATCCTAATTAGCAAGTTTGAATTATGATTAGGAAATTTTAATATAATTATCGAATCCTAATTATAATTTAGAAATATTAATTTTCTATTTTGAAAATCGAAATTTGGAAATCTTAGAAATTAAATTTCAAAAATCTAAGGGTTAAACCCTAAACCCTAAAGGTTAAACCCTAAACCCTAAGGGTTTGGGAAATTAACATGTATGCCATTAAAACTAAAATCAAAATGACTAAAGTACCCTTTTTTGTATTATTTTGTAAGTAACTTGTAAATCTTGCCATGATCTTGAGTTGGTGACTAACTCTAGCCCTAGCCATGTATCAATTATCAGTCTTCAATTGCCAGCAAATACATTGAATCATATCAATTATATAGATTAAGAGAGAGAAAATGCATACTTTAATTCTCATTTTCTCCAAGAATTTCTCTCTCCAAAATTTTCGAAATCTAGAGAGAGTGAGAAACCAAGCTAAGATTAGTTCATAGCAAGCCTTGATCAGCAACCCAAGATCAGGTTTAAGATCAAAGCTCAAAAAGGTATAAAAACCTACACTATCCAAGAACACAAAAGGTGGCCTGACAACCGAATGTCAATGACCCTAGATTCTTTTATGTTTTTGATTTTTGTTGTTTTAAAGTTGTAATATGTAGCTTGTCATGTGGTCTTTGATCTGGAATTGGAATCACAACCATTACAGGTCTAGATCGCGAGTTATTAATGGTCTAAACCCATTGAACGAGATTGAGTGGGTGAATTCTGGGTAACCCAGAAAGCCATGAACAGGGTCTGACAAGTTTTTCTAAGGCCTTGATCTGTCTGTTGTTAAGCTTTTTGTTGATGTTGTTGTATGAAGTTTGTAGCCTGTAATTTATATTAGATATCTATGTCTTTAGACCCTTCAAAACATCAACAGATCGAATGAAACAGGGTGTCAAAGTTGGCCACTCGTCGCTGATTTTACGTTTCTGGAAAACCCAGAAACCGTAAAGACAATTTTTCTGACCATGTTTGACGAGATCCCATCTAGCGATTCTGTTATAGTTGGAATGAGATAATGTTATATATGTGTTCCTTGTCATGAGGACTACTGACTTGAACCATAAAAACATCAAACTAAGGACTACAACACTATATTAATCGAGCCCCAAAATGGACCCTCGAAGTCATTGGTTTCTAGGTTACCCGTAAAACCGGGAGTCATCCCGACAACGACTTTTGGAGATCTGATCTTCTGGTTGTTTTGTGGTATGACCAAGATGATGGTTGGTTGTTGTAGTGTTACATAAACATTACACGATCACAGTTCAAGCTAGCCCAGAACTTGATTACACTGAGAATCAAAGGCATAAAGTGTCACTATAGCCATTAGCGACAGTTTTGAATATTTTTAATTTCTGAATTTTTGGAATTAATTAAAAATAGAAAATAAATTCAAAAAATTACAAAAATGGTTTTAAAATTATTTTAAATTATGAAAAATAACTTTTAATAATTTGATATATTTTCATTAATATTTATAATTATTTGAATATTAATAATATTTAATTTATTTAATTAGTGTATTAAATAAATTAGAGAAAATAATTTATATATTATAAAAATCATTTTAAATAAGAATAGAGTGTTTAAAAATATTTTGAGTTATAAAATGTAACTTTTAATATTTTTGAGTAATTTTCATTAATATTTTAATATTAATGATAATAGATTTATTTAATTATTATATTAAATAAATGTTGGAAAAATAGTTTTATTGATTTAAAAATCATTTAAAAATGAGAAAAATGATTTTAAAATATTTTAAGTTATAATTAATGACTTTTAATATTTTGATAATAATTTCATTAATATTTAAATAATAATGGTGATGATTTAAAAATAATTTTAATTATTTTAAAAATTATTTAAGTAGAAATTGGTGATTTAAAAATATTTTTAGTTTTTATTAATAACTTTAATATTTTGACAAGTAAGTCATTAATATTTTAATATTATTAAATATTTATGATGATGGAACTAATTAGTATTTAAATCATTTAAAAATGATTTTGGTATTTAAAATTATTATAAATTATAATAATTGTTTTTAAATTATTAAAAGCTTCCGAAAAATATTATAAATGATATATGATTTATCTAAAATAATATTGAAGCTTTGAGACCTAGTTTAACTGACAATAAATGTGTAAATTGTCGAAGAGGGTGACCAGTACATAGAGATGAGACCGAAGTCAAACCATACCGAACTAGTTAGACTTGTTAAGTGTTTATATAGGTTATAATCACTGATGTGACTATGTGCTAATGTGCCTAGGAGAAAGATTGACTGTAAATTACAGTGTTATGTGTTGTGAATTATTGCGCTAATTGTGAGACTGATATTGTGATTATAGGTTTTTCAAACGTATATAAGTATATTGTGTAGCAGTAATCAATGCAGAAGGCAAGTTTCCTAACTCAATCTTGAGTTATATATGTTTAAATACTATGGTGGTTAATTATTGTTGATTAGACCACGTCCAAGAATTTATTATTGATTATTCGCAGTTAGTGCATGTTTATTAATTCAAATTGAATTAATGATTCTGAGAATATACTTGGAGAATAATTGTTGTTGGATATTTACATCCGTAGAAGCTATTATTAATAGTACAGACAATTCCTGTCTATTATTGAATCGTGTTGAGAAATGTCTTAGCTAATTATTCTGGCTAGATGAACATTTATTAGAACTTGATAGGTTCGAGAAGAGAAGAGAAGAGAATTCAGTTATTATTGATAGATCGATGCCAATTGTTTCGGGTAGATCAAAAAAGAAAACTTGATAGGTTTGAGAAGAGAAGAGAAGAGAAAAGAAGTGATTAGATATTAAAATCATCGTATTTCGTTGTTAAATCAATTTCTGATTCAAAGACTGAGAAGAACAACCTTTTATGTAAAGGGAACATTTTAGGTCGTATATTCGGCCATTGCACATTTTTAAATATTATGCATAATATAGGATATAATAAAGCTGATCACTTTATATACTTGCAGAGGGGTATGATTTAATCTTTATGGTTATCTGATACACCTGGGTATATCAGAGTAAATCTTTATTAGTTACCCGAGAAGAGAATTTCAAGATCTTGTAAGATCCTTTATCATAAACTCTAGAGAGTATTTTTAAATTGGTATTCAATAGAATATCGTAGAAACTTTGAAAGCATTGTATCCTTTCGTTAATGTTTTGCATAAGTTGCGAGAAGATTGGTTAGAGAAGAATAAATTGTTCAGCTATTTCAAATTTCCCCGAACTTTGGTGTCCTTCTATCGAATTAGATAGTCTGTTGTTCTGATTCTTATACATTCATTGTATATCATAACTTTCCAGGAAAATTTGTTGCTCACCTTTGCTAAATAAAACATTTTAGCTAGGGACGAAATGACTTGAGGTTCTATGAAGAACAAAGGCAAAGGTGCTATGCTGTAATAGCTATGGATAACATTATTAATATATTGTATTTGTAAACTCTTTTTGTATATCTAAATGGTATGTTTGTAATATGAAGGTTAGATAACCTGGGACGCATGTATTAACTATATCAGTTAATGTGGTGTAAATTTATATTCGTAATTAAATGGGTAGTTAGATGTTATTTATATTGTGGATCATGAGCACCAAACTCGGGAGTCAGGTAACCTGGATTTGGGGGCGTCACACATCCGTTTTTCAATAAATGAATAGCTTTATGGCTTGAAATGACCGTGATTGATTTTAATGGTTTAGTCACTTTAATTCGCATAATAGGTTGATTAGGAATATGAAAACTAACAACCTTACGAAAACAATCAATTTTTTGCATGATGAGTATTTAACCAATCAATCCCTAGAATTATGTCAAACGCAAGTATTTTTAAAGAAATAAGATCGACAAGTAATGTGCGGTTACTGATTTGAACCAAACAAGACATATAAACATTGGATGTAATGAAGGTTTCTCCCAACGGAGTTTCAACAGATAAGTCAAAGTCTAATTTCTCCGAAGTTAAACTTAAACGTTGAGCACAAGTAGGAGAAATAAAAGAATGGGTAGAATCGGTATCAAATAAGGTATATACTTCGCTAGAGTTTATGATTAGCTTACCCATGATGACCTCGTTCGGGTTCCTCGCTTTCTGGGAGGTCACGAAAAACGCTCTCCCTTGAACTACTGGTTTTAACTTGTCTGGGACGGCATTTGGTGTCACCATCCCAATTGGACTTGGCTTCACTACACAAAAAAATCGAGCTAGGTGACCTTCTCTTTCACAATTGTAACATATTTTGGACTGCTGTGTACAATTTGTACTGATGTGTCCCTCCCCTCCGCATTTGTAGCATATAATCGGTGATCGTTCTCCTTCTTTAACAACGAGTGCTGGTGTTGACGTCTTTCAATCATTATTGAATCTACTCTTCTTAAAATTTCCACTACTATTATCTTGGCCATGATTACCACCGAAGTGGTTACCATTTCTGGCATGTTGACTTCCTCCACGTTGGTTGTCACCGCTTCAATGACTGCTACCACTGGTATTATCATTTTGCCAGCTGTTCTCTCTTGGTTGGGTTGACTCATTATCACGCTCCAATAACTGAGCCATATTTACAACATCTGAATACAAACACAGTTTGTGAGAAATGAGATATTAACGTATTTTAGGTTTCAAACCTCGCAGAAATATTCACGTCATTCTCTCCTCATTATCAACTAAGTGGGACGCAAACCAGGACAACTTGGCAAAATTAGCTTCTTACTGCGACACAGTCATATTATTTTGCTCCAGCTAGATAAACTCCACCTCTTTCATGTGACGAATACGTTCGGGAAAGTACTTATCATTGAACAGTTCTTGGAACTTCTCCCAAGACATCTTCAGTGCGGCATGTTGAGTACGCTTTATAGATTTCCACCAGTAATCTGCCTCTCCTTGCAATATGAAGGTGTCAAATGGAACCTTTTGCTCCTCGGAGCATCCCAAGACATCAAATACTTTGGTTATCTACTTTATCCACGTCTCTGCCTTAAGTGGTTTTGGCTCTCCCAAAAACTCTGGTGGTCCCAGCTACTTGAACTACTTAGCGGTGGCCAACCGAGAGTTGTCAGTGTTTCCACATGTATTTTGAACAGGATTAGTTCTCGCCTGATGTTGCATGAATTGCATAAAGCCTCTGAACATCCCATCATTCATCATTTGGTCAGTGTTATTGTTTAACTGAGGATTATTGCCTTCATGATGCACATTATCCTAGGTATTGATCGTTGGTGACTCAACGGTCTCATGTGCTCTATTTCTTATCTCAACATTCTCAGATGTCAGTTTCAAATACTGCCAGAAAACAAGGGTTAATTGACATACCACATATTATCCCTATATTCTGACCAACCAATTAAATAAAAAATAAACTTAGGTAGGTCATACTAGCGAAGGATTTCCCCGTCTCTCCCCCTAGTTCTAGTCTCACATCTTAGTCATGGATAATATCTCTAAGCATTGATACCAACTGTGACGCCCCCAAAAATAGGTGTACATCACCCATTCTGAGTTGCCAAATATATGGTACAAATTCAAATACAAACTTAATTAATACAACTGTCATGTAAAATACGACAAAATATAGATGAGTTTTTACACGAATATTATCTCATAGACAATATCCAAACTCAAATTCAATCCTCATTACATTTATTATCACACTAAATATTGAGAACTACTAAAACAACCATCTCGGACCGTCACTCCATTCCCTGACTAGTCCCGGTTACGTTCTCATTTCCTGAAGAGAACAATGAAAGCAAAATGGTGAGCTCAACTAGCCCAGTAAGAAATATTATGACTAAGATAATGCAGAATAAATTATCATTAGCCTTCAACAGTGTTAAACTGATAAAATATAATAAACATCAAGTTTAACTATAGCGGAACAAGCAATCCATTAGAAGAGTCAAGTAGAGCATGATATATACTACATTCTATGATTTAAAATGTTTATCATCAATTTTATCGCTGAGACTCAGCTTAATAAATAAATCACATCATCGAATCATCCTAGCACTACAGGCCAAGGATATTCATTAGTATCACGACCACAAATTATTCATGGACTACGGGCCAAGGATATTCGTGTTTTCACCAATGGTCATGATCATGCCAGCAACTGTCCATCAATGCACTACGGGCCAATGATGACTTTTACCACATCATTTGTAAAATTATAGGTCATCATTACACCAAATGATACTTGGTCATAATCATATCGATCAATAGTCCATCTATGCACTACGGGCCAAAGATGACTTTCATAATAATATAAGCATGAGGATGATGACAATATTACAAGAATTCAATTTAATAAAAGTAAAGGATAAATTTTAAATATTTATAATTCAATTTATTAGAAATTCAATAATGTCCAAATTATCAACATGATACTGCTTTGTGGAGTAAAATTCAAGAATAATATTGTATCAAAAATGATTTGGACCGAAACGAAATCAATTTTTATCTTAAATAGTACCCCAGGTGAATAGTACCCGAGTGAATAGTACCCTATGAATAGTAATTCGGGAATAGTACCCCCCCCCCCCCGTGAATAGTACTCTGACATAAAAAAGTTAAAACTTATCAAGAATGCTCAGAATAATATTTTCATGAAAAGATACTGAATGAAGCGCAAATATCAAGGATATTCTACTAATTTCATCGAGTATAAAAGCCAAAACTTAACAAAATGAGTGTAGAATTCAAAATCTGAAACGAAATAATATTACTTACATACTACAGAGTATGGAAGAAAATATTATTTCTTACAAGTATTGAACAAAAATAATATCTCTTACCTTAAAAAGAAAAGTATTTCAACTGGTATAGCGGGTATATTTTTGAACAAAACTTTCACTGTTTCTACGCTCAAAGTTTCTTAAAACTCTAAAGAAATACGCTCAATATTATAGAAGAAGAATTCTTTGATTATGGTGTGATTTTCAATTCTAAATAAGCATCCTATTTATAGGAGAACGGAAGGATACTATTTGAATTTTAGAATCACAATTTACATGATACTTTTTTTTTTTTTCTCATGGTAGCGTTAACAATCGTTCCATTTTTTTAATTGTTACTATGCACTTAATATGTAGACACTATGTAAACACTATGCATAATAAAATAAAATATATTTTATTTTTCATAAAAAACAAAACTTATTATAATATATATATATATATATATATATATATATAAAACTTATCATATATATATATATATAACATACCCATGACAAACATCATTCCCCCACCCCCAAAATTAAACAACACGTGGGCCCCACTCGTGGCCCCACCAATATTATATATACTAAATAATTTATACCGATAATTTTGAAAAATTGGTAAATGGGGGTTCAAATAATAAGCAAATTTTATAACACATACTTCATAAAAATCCCTCAATATTTTTAACAACATTTATTCATCAGTATTATAACTCGCAATATTAACAACCAGATCATTCCTAGGAAAGAAGGGGCTTCCGAAAATGATTTCTCCCTATTGGCGCGCAATTAGGTGACCAAACCCCTTTCCTCGACAGAACTTTCTAGACATTGTTAATTATACAGATAATAATATAAATAACTTGTCATCTGAAATATTGATTTAATAATATAAAATATTGACAATAATTGAATCAAATAACGTGAGATACTATGTAACAATTACTGTAGCAATAATTGAGTATAACTGAGTGACTTCTCACGTAAACATCAATAATCAATATTGTGTGCAACTATGCAACCACGCGTATTACTATACCTTTACCACCGGGTATTTCAACAGTTAACGGTAAAAATTTCGTTGTTATTTTCATAAAAAGATAATTATGACGTTTTTTTATCTTCGACAATAATTCTGTTGTGAGGTCCACCAATGATTGTGCCGTCAAACGAATATTTCCTATTAAAACGAATATTCCCCGACCAATCGAATATTTTATAACAACTTGCATACTTTGCAAAATTTATAAATATTATCCACAACTATAACATTATATCAAATCCACACCATAATATTCAAAAATATATTTCGAGAAAAATTAATCTTTATTTATGAAAGTTGGGGTCTTACAATAAGAGTTTGAAATATATTTTTACACAAAATGAGTTAAACTTAAGGTAGAGGAGATGGTTAGAACTGCTAAAGGATTTTGACTGTGAAATCTTATATCATTCGGGTAAAGCCAATGTAGTAGCTGATGCGTTAAGTAGAAAGAATCAAGAAACATTGAACACAATAACCACCAATGAAAGGTTAATAAAAGATTTCGAAAGACTAGAAATTGAGGTGGGATATCCAACTACCTCTACCCAAAAGTTATTCATTCTAGAGGGAGTTTCATCTCTACTAGATAGAATCAAAGAGATACAGGAGATGAAGCATATCAAAAATGTAAGTTTAATATAACTCATATCAAGAATATCAAATTTAGAATAGATAAGGATAGAATATTAAGATATGAAGATAGAATTTGGGTTCCGTTAAATCAAGCATTAAAAGAAGAAATCTTAAACGAAGCTCATAATTCAAAATTTGTTGTACATCCGTGCAGTACTAAAATGTACAAAGACTTAGGTTGACACTTTTGGTAGTCGAATATGAAAATAGAAATAGCTAAATGGGTAAGCAAATGTCTCACATGTCAAAAGGTTACGGCTGAACACCAAAAGTCGAGTGGTTTACTTCAACCCTTCCCAATTCCTGAGTTGAAGTGGTAACATATAACCATGGACTTCGTGGTAGGCCTTCCAGCTACACAGAAGGGCCACAATGGCATTTGGGTAATAGTTGACCGTCTTACTAAATCAACTCATTTCCTACCTATTAAAGTTATTTATAACTTAGACCAACTTTCCAAGCTATACATTAATGAAATCATTTCTAGGCATGGAGTACCTGTTTCTATAGTGTCAGATCGAGATCTACGTTTTACCTCAGATTTTTGGGGAAGTCTTCAAAAACACTTAGGAACACAATTGAGATTAAGTATATCTTATCACCCTCAAACTGATGGACAAAGTGAGAGAACCATTCAAACATTAGAGGATATGTTAAGAACATGTATCACTGACTTCAAAGGAAGTTGGGAAGATCAATTACCTTTGGTGAAATTCGCCTACAACAACAGTTACCATGCTAGCAGATGTATGCCACCTTATGATGCCTTATATGGGAGGAAATGTAGAACATCTTTGTGTTGGGATGTGGTCGGGAAAAGACAAATGCTAGGACCTAAAATAATCCAACAAACTACTGAGACCATCAGAATTATACATGAACGATTACAAGCATCTCAAGATCGACAAAAGAAATATGCTGATCAACATCGTCAACAACAAAACTTTAGCGTAGGAAGCCATGTATTCTTGAAAGTGTCCCCTTGGAAGGGCAAGATACATTTTGGAAAGAAAGGAAAATTGAGTTCGAGATTCATTGGACCCTTCGAAATTTTGAGGAGGGTAGGTGAAGTTGGTTATGAAATAGCACTACCCCCTGAGTTAAATCATATTCATAATGTGTTTCATGTATCCGTATTATGACCATACAAACCTGATTATAAACACGTTATAAACTATGAGCCGATCCAAATAGAAGAAGATATTTCTTATGTAGAAGAACTTGTGCAGATCATCGACCGTAAAGAGTAAGTCCTGAGAAATAAAGTGATAGCATCGCTCAAAGTGATCTGGAGGAATCAGAACATTGAAGAGGCTACATGGGAGCTCGAGGATAAAATGTGAGAGAACTATCCCCAACTATTTACTTAACTTGTACTGTAATTTCAAGGATGAAATTCTTATTAGTGGGGGTGAATGTGAAACCCAATACCCTAATAAGATTCAGTTATGTAAATTCAGTTATATTAATAAAATCTCTCCGCTCTGAAAGCATTTTGTGTTATTATATATTTTGTTTAATAAATTAGGTCAAATATATTTTAGTCCAAAAATTGACGTGCTGACACGTCGTGCTTAAAAATTTTCTTCCGAAAACGGACTGACAAAATTTTTTGACAAGATGCTTTGTTGTGCTTACACTGAAAAAATGCTTTATCGTGTTTGTTAGGATTTGTAAAAAATCTAAGTTAGGAATGCTAGACTACAAACCCTAACCCTAGATTACAAACCCTAACCCTAATTTATAAACCCTAAACCTAATTAGCTAGACCCTAATTAGGTTATCCTAACACCTAATCATGATTGTTAAACTTTAATTAGGTACTATTAAACATCATTAAGCAACCTTAATCATAAAAACCAAACCTTAATCAAGATTAAAGAGGATTAAGGCATAATTAAGTTACTAATATAATCACACTAGCTCAGAAGTAGGTTAGGAGTCACCAAACCAAGTCCCAAGAGTGCACATGGTCTGGCAACCTTCCCCAAGTAGAACAAGTAACTTAGCAACATATATTTATGGAGGAAAATTGGTGAAAAAGACCAAAAACCCTAAGTTTTTTAAGTTTATAAATAGCATCCCATCCTCTGGCCAAACTCACGAATTCTATAAGCATATACACTATTATAAACATACGAAAACAAGCCTTGGTGATAGCAACAACAGAATCAGTAGCCAGAAATCAAAATCAAGCAAGAAAATGTGTAAACCCTAATTTTAACCTAGATCTTTGATGCTTTGTTTAAATTGTTGTTTAGATGTTTAGATATATGTAATAACATGTTAGAAAGTATGATAAGTTAATAGAACATGTTTTCATAACATCTAGATGCATCAAAATAGTGTTTTAAGCAAATTGGAAATTCTTGAAAAACAGGTTTGGCAGTCAAATGTCAGAGCCTGTAGATCCGTGTATGTTAATAGTTAGGTCTGTTCATTGTATGTTAGTTGTAGTATAATATGAGGTTTTTAATCTGGAAAAGAAAATAGGTTCATTTGAATCATATAGTGCAAGATATATGTGGTCAAAAGTGGTTGACCGATGACGAAGTTCTATTTTCTAGGTTACCCAGAAAACTCAAGAACAGGTTGAACCAGCTACTTTGACTATCCTTTTAATCACTTTCTGGTTGTTGTTATGATGTCTAAATATAATGAATTGATACCCTGATATACATACTACATATCTATGACACTCAAATGCTTAATCAATTCATAAGATTACTGGAATTAATGGTCAAAAGTCGTTGACCGAGCATGACTATGTTTTTTGGGTTACCCAAAAAACTGAAGAACATGAAGAACAACATTTGGATGTACTTTGACCAACATAGATTTAGACCTTAGAATCATATTCTGTCCAAATCAATGTTACATATATGTACCTTGATATAGACTACCTATTACAACAAAAAAAAACACAAATCTATCACACGAATTGAAAGATCTAGAAGCCACAAAACCGTTGACCGACCATGACCACTGTTCTGGGTTACCCAGAAACATAAGAACAGATCTGACAACAACTTTGAGCCTCTATAACTTCTTTTTATATGTAGGTTAAAGCATGAAACTTGTATATTTTTGTACTACTACATGAGTACTATAACACCCATACACTTCCAAACCTAGAATCATTAACAATAGAGAATTAGATTAAGGTCAAAGTGACATCTAGGCCATGACCAACTGATTCCCAGAAACACAAGAACACCTATAACGACACTTTCTGTCACTATAGAGCTTTAGCGACAGACAGAAAATAATTTCTAATAAATAAATTAATAAAAATTAAAAATAATTAATAAATAATTATAAAAATTGTTTTAAAAATTATTTTAAGTTATAATAATTAACTTTTAAAAGTTTTTGGACACCGAAACCATGTCGAACTTAACCCGAACATATATAGTTTATGCATTTGAGTATTGTTATCAATACTAATGTGTTAGATTTATATGAATGAACATCTTAGCTGTTTATTAACTAATTGAATAGCGTTGCTTGATAGATCTTCACTCAGACAAGTTCTCTAACCATAATTACTTTTGTAAGTATACTAAACCCTGTTTTAATTCGTTGAACACGATTCATGTCTTGAATTGCTTTCAATGTGTATTAGTAAACCTATACTTGAATTGCCAATTATTGTAAAGGTATTGCTATAGCTTCAACATAACTAAGAAATGAATGATTTATTCATATGATATTGTTTATTGAGCATAAACTGTTGTGTCAAACCAAAATTATTTTGGTAAGGCATCCTAAACTGAGTTGTATGTCCCAAGAGGGATAGATGTATGTTAATTGAAATTTGACACTTGGTGCACGTGGGCACGATTAGGATGAAATTCATACTCCTAGGATGTTGAATAGGATGATCCCCTATCTCACATCTGAATAAAATTTCTAAGCCTTTGTGACTGACAGAAATAAAAAGTCCAAAAATAGTTTAAATATAAAAATTACATAAACGATAACAAGAATCAGTTGAGTTTTGAACTGTTATACTTCTTCAAATCATATATTGTTATAAAGGGAAGCGTGTATTAGATGGTAACCCTGGCATATCTAGAGTAAATAAAGGGAAGCGTCCCTTCTTAGATTAGTTTATATTACTGTCTAGCTGAATGTAATACTTTGTAATAAGAAATTCTTTATGAAGAATCATGTAATCGAACCTTAATATATGATATATATATATATATATATATAACATCTTTTATTTTCGCAACCGTGTTTTCTTTACATATATAGATGTAATTAGAATTTTTAATTTAGTTTAAGATCATTAGGAACTATTTATCTGAGTGAGGGTATTGACAACGTGGACTGTTCATGTTGTTGTTGATACTTTGGATTTCAGATAGATAGGTACTATCGATACGATAGTCTAATTCGCATGATATAGACTATACATCTGAGTGAGGGTATTGGTAATATGGACTGTTCATGTTATTACTGGTACTCTGAATTTTAGATAGATATTATTCGTAGATACAGTTTATACATCCAAATGAGAGTATCCAAACACATCAATAGTTCTCCAGGAAATTGTTATCTGTTATGGGATACTGTGAATCTTGGATTTATGGGAATTGTATCTTGTAATAATTGTATAGTCGCTCAATTAGATATAAGCATAGAATCGGATACCATGGGCTTATAGATTTGAATGTGTTATATTAATTGACTAGTAGTAAGCACCATATCGGATACCATGGGAGTATAGATATGGGGGTGTTACATATGGCCTATAGACTCGCTTTACCGCCAAGTATGTCTCGTGTTCATAATGTTTTTGACATATCTATGTTACGTAAATATGTGAAAGACCCGAACCACATTATTGAATTAGAACTAGAGAAGATAGCGGAAGATTTAACGTATGAGGAGGTACCTGTCAAGATATTGAATAAGAAGGAACATATATTCTACGTTCAAAGGTTATACCTCAAGTTAAAGTTTTATGGAGAAACCACGATATTGAGGAAATGACCTGGGAGTTAAAATCTGAAATAAAAATAAGGTATCCTCTCCTCTTCGACATACCAGGTACGTACATCAATTTCGAGGATAAAATTTCATAAGGATGGGAGGTTGTAAGACCCCAACTTTTTATGAATAAAGATTTAATTTTCTCTAAATATTATTTTGAATAATAAGCTGTTGATTTGATATAATGTTATAGTTATGGGTGATATGTGAAAATTTTGCAAAGTAAGCAAGTGGTCATAAATATTCGTTTGGTCGGGGAATATTCTTTTTATCAGAGAATATCTGTACAACGGCACAATCATTGGTGGACAACATAATAGAAAAATTGTCTGATATAGAAAGAGATAAAAATAACCTTTTTATAAAAATAACGGCAAAACTTTTACCGTTAACTGTTGAAATACCCAGTGATAAAGTACAGTAATACGCGTGATTGCACAGTAGCACACGGTATTGCACAGTATCTCTGATTATTGATTCTTACGTAAGAAGTCACTCAGTTACTTTCAATAATTGCCACGGTAATTGTTGCATAGTATCTCATATTATTGATTCAATAATTGTTACAATAACATTTGTGCAATATTTTATATTATTAAATCAATAATTGACACGACATAATTATTCATATTATTAGTTAGCATTATTGGTAATGTCTATAAAATTCTGCCAAGGAAAGGGGTTAGGTTATATAATTATGCGCCAATAAAGATAAATCCTTATCGGAAAGCCCCCTCTTTCCTGTGAATGATCTGGTTGTTAATATTGTGAGCTTATAATATTAATTATGAATAATTATTATGAGGTGGATATTGGTTCAATTTTGATATAAATAAAGGAATTTAACATGAAATATTTGTTGAAAGTTTGACAATTTAGATATTTTAAACTCTGAATAAATTGAATTATAAATCTCTAATATTTATCATTGATCTCACTTAATTGATTCTTTATATCATTATCATCATCCTCACGCTTATATTGTACTTGAAGTCATCTTTGGCCCGTACTGCAAAGATGGACTGTTGATTGGTATGATTATGACCAGGAATTGTATATTGGTATAATCATGACCTGTAATGTTACAGACAAATGATGTGGTGAAAGTCTTCTTTGGCCCTGTAGTGCATAGATAGATAGTTGTTTGGCATGATCATGACCACTGGTGATACTAATGAATATCCTTAGCCCGTAGTGCATTCGTTGATGTGAAATATTTATTGATTATTGTTACATGTATAAAATATTGGATATGGACTTTTAAATCAGAGAAGATAGTAGACTTTACGCTCTACTTGACTCTTCTAATGGATTGTTTATTCCGTTGCAGTTGTTGATCTAAAAATTGTTGTCTATTGTATTCTATCAGATTTTCCATGTTGAGGACTAAGGATAATTTGTTCTACATTATCTTAGTTATAATATTCTTTACTGGTCTAGTTGAGCTCGCCATTATCCTTCGGGTTCCATTGTTCTTCTCAGGAGGCGAGAATGTAGGTGGGACTAGTCGGGAGTGGAGTAATGGTCCAAGATGGTTATTATAGTAGTCCTCACTATTTTGTAAAATAGTGTGATAATATTTATAATGAGGACTGAGTTTGGATATTGTCTACGAGACAATATGTGTATTAAAACTCAGCTATTGTATTGTCGTATTTTGCACGACAGTTGTATACATGAAGGTTGTATTTGAATTATGTACCATGTATTTGGCGACTTAGAATGTGTTGTGTAGTCCTATTTTTGGTGCATCCCAGTAACCACTTCGGTGGTAATCTGTGCCAAGATAATGAGAGAGGCGAGTCAAGTGGAAATTTCAAAAAGAGAAGATTCAACAATGACGGGAAGACATCGGCAGCAGTACCAGCACCATCAACAACTTCTAGGGGAGGAGAACGATTTCCAGTTAGATGCTACAAATGCAGATAGGAGGGAGACATAAGTTCAAACTGTACACAGCCTTCCAAGTTGTGTTTCAATTGTGGAATAGACAGTCACATAGCTCGATTTTGTCCTGTAGCGAAGTCAAGTCCAGCTGAGATGGAGGCACCAAAGGCTGTCCCAAAAGTCAAAATCGATGGTTCAAGAAAAAGCATTTGTCGTGACTTCTCAAAAAGCGAAGATTCTTAACGAAGTTATCACGGGTAAGCTAATCATAAACTCTTGCGAAGTCTATACCTTATTAGATATCGATTATGCCTATTCTTTTATTTCACCTGCTTATGCTCAACATTTGAACTTGACCCCTGAGAAATTATACTTTGACTTATCTGTTGTAACTCCATTAGGAGAAACCTTTATTACATCTACTATTTATAAATCTTGTTTGATTCAAATTGTCACCCTTACATTACATGTTGATCTCATCTCTTTGAAAATACTTTCATTTGATGTGATTTTAGGGATTGATTGGTTATCATGCTAAAATTGATTGTTTTCGTAAGGTCGTTAGTTTTCATATTCCTAACCAACCTGTTATGCGAATTCAAGCAACCAAACCACTAAATTCAATCACTGTCATATCAAGCCATAAAGTCATTCATTTATTGAAAAATGGATGTCAAGCTTTCTTAGCCCATGTCATGGATTTAAACAAAAATACGTCAGATTTAAATGATATTTTTGTTGTTAATGAATTTCCTGATGTATTTCTCGAAGAACTTGTTGGCCTACCCCCAAAGCATAAAATCGAATTTTGTATTGACCTTGAACCCAACACAAAACTCATTTCCAAAACCCCATATCGAATTACTCCTATTAAACTTTAAGTGTTAAAAACCCAACTACATGAACTATTCGACATTGGTTTCATTCGTCCTAGTAAATCTCCTTGGGGTGCTCCTGTTTTATTCGTAAAGAAGAAAGATGGGAGTATACGACTTTGCATTGACTATCGGGAGTTGAACCATGTCACCATCAAAAATAGGTACCCGTTACCTCGCATTGATGACCTATTTGACCGGTTATAAGCTGCTAAATACTTTTCAAATATCAATCTTCGTTCCGAATATCATCAGTTAAATATTAAAACTGATGACATTCCAAAGACTATTTTCAGAACTCGGTACATGCATTACGAATTCCTAGTCATGTCTTTTAGATTGACTAATGTTCCTGTTACCTTCATGGATATGATGAACTGAGTATTAAAGGAATATTTGGATCATTTTTTGGCTGTCTTTATTTATGACATGCTTATTTACTCCAAAAGTCGTGAAGATCATGAGCAACACTTGAGGTTGATACTCCAAAAGCTTCGTGAAAAAAAGATATATGTCAAGTTGAAGAAATGCGAGTTCTGGCTTGAGGAAGTAGCATTCCTTGGACACGTGATATCAAAACATGGAATATCAGTTGACCCGGTGAGGATTGAAGCAATACAAAGTTGGGAGCAACCTAAGTCAGTAACCGAAGTACGCAGCTTTTTGGGCTTAGCTGGTTATTATCAGAGATTCGTAAGAGGATTTTTCTCAAATCGCCACTCCATTAATTCAATCGACTCGAAAAGATACAAAATTCGGATATAGCGAGGAATGTGAGAATAATTATTTATTAGTGTTACATGGATAAAATATTGATGATGGACTTTTAAATCATAGAAGATAGTAGACATCATGCTCTACTTGACTCTTCTAATGGATTGTTGTTTCCGCTGCAGTTGTTGATCTAAAACTTGTTGTCTATTGTATTCTATCTGATTTTTTCCCCATTGAGGACTAAGGATAATTTGTTCTACATTATCTTAGTCATAATATTCTTAACTGGGCTAGTTGAGCTCACCCTTTTCTTTTTGGTTCCATTGTTCTTCTCAAGAGGCGAGAATATAGCTGGGACTAGTCGGGGAGTGAAGTAATGGTTCAAGATAGTTATTATAACAGTCCTCACTTTTTTATAAAGTAGTTTAACAATAATTGTAATGAGGACTTTATTTGAGTTTTGATATTTTCTACAAAAAAATATTTATATTAAAACTCACAGCTTATGTTTTGTCGTATTTTACATGATAATTATAGTTGTATAATTGAAGTTTGTATTTGAATTTTGTACCATGTATTTGGCGACTCAGAATAGGTTATGTAGACCTATTTTGGGGGCGTCACAGTTATTCACCATGCATGCAGTAATCCGCGTAGACAGGTTACTCCCACAGATTAATAAAGAATGAATATGAAGGGTTATTCACCATGTATGCGGTAATCTGCGTAGACAGGTTACTCTCGCAGATTAATAAAGAATGAATACGAAAGGTTATTCACCATGCATGTGGTAATCCGCGTAGATAGGTTACTCTCGCAAATTAATAAAGAATGAATATGAAAGGTCATTCACCACGCATGCGGTAATCCGTGTAGACATGTTACTCCCGCAGATTAATAAAGAATCAATACGAAGGGCCATTCACCATGAATGCAGTAATCCGCTTAAACTGGTTACTCCAGCAAATTAATAAGGAATAGAATGGCAATCCTTATGAATATTAAGAAAATAACATCATTTACGAATACAAAAGAAATAATACCCCTTACCTTAGTAGGAGATTGTATACTGCAATAGTGAAATAGCAAAATACTCTTCTTCTTTCTCTCTATAGATTCAATCAATTCGTAAGAAATAATGAAGGAATGAGCTTCTATTTATAGGAGAATGGACTAAATAGTAACTAATTCACGAATGGACCAGATTTATTTACTAAAACGAACGGTCCATATTGATTTACTATTAAAACCTCAACTAACGTTCCATATTGATTTACTATTATAACTTCAACCAACGGTCCGAAACATTAGCACATCTCCCCATGGAATAATAAGACAAACTTACAACAAACGCCTCATGACAAATCCCTCAGTTTATATCAAAAATTGAATAAATATTTACCATAAATCATTTATCTTCAATTAACACATTTTTAATCTTTCAACAATTATTCATCATTTAATATTATAACTCACAATATTGACAACCAGATCGTTCTCAAGAAAGAGGGGGCTTTCCGATAAGGATTTCTCCTTACTGGGTGCAATTAAATAACCAAACCCCTTTCCTCTATAGAACTTTTTAGACATTGTCAATAATGCAAATAATAATATTAATAATTGTGTCGTCTCAATTATTGATTTAATAATATAAAATATTGTGCAGATGTTACTGTGATAATAATTGAATCAATAATATGAGATACTATGCAGCAACTACTGTGGCAATTATTAAATGAACTGAGTGACTTTTTACGTAAGCATCAATAATAAGAGATATTGTGTAATACCGTGTGCTACTGTGTAATAATGCGTATTACTATACTTTTATCACCGGGTATTTCAACAGTTTAACGGTAAAAAGTCTTGCCGTTAGTTTTTTTATATATAAAAAGGTTATTGTTGTCGCTTTCTATATCTGACAGTTATTTCGTTATGTAGTCCACCAATGATTACGCCGTCGTACGAATTTTCCTTGACAAAAAGAATATTCCCGGACCAAACGAATATTTTATTACCACTTACTTACTTTGCAAAATTTGCACATATCACACATAACTATAGCATTATATCAAATCATCACCTTACTATTCAAAAAAATATTTAGAGAAAATTAAATTTTTATTCATAAAAGTTGAGGTCTTACAACTTACCTTGGATCTTCTTATTTGTTCCTTTGTTGAGGCCCATTGCTGGAGTACTTCCTCTTTTTAGACTTCAGACCTTGTTCCACCACGTTGGCGGGAAGAACCACACTGGTATGTGTCTGAAGGGTAAATGAGTGTGTTTCAATTGTGGCCAGGAGGGTTACTGTGACGCCCTCAAAATAGGTCCACACAATCCATTCTGAGTCGCAAAATACATGATACAAAAATAACTACAAACTTCATTATTACAATTGTCTTGCAAAATACGACAACACATATGTTGTAAGTTTAAATACAAATATTGTCTTCTAGACAATATTTAAACTCAAATAAGTCCTCATTACAATTATTGATACACTATTTTACAAAATATTGAGGACTTCTAAAACAACTGTCTAGGCCCATCACTCCACACCTCGACTAGTTCCCGCTATATTCTCGCCTCCTGAGAAGAAAAATGGAACAAAAATGAAAAGGGTGAGCTCAACTAGCCCAGTAAAAAATATTATGACTAAGATAATGAACAACAAATTATCGTTAGCCTTCAATAAATCAAATAAAATATAATAGAAAACAAGTTTTAGATCAATATCCGCATCAAAAATAACAATTCATTAGAAGAGTTAAGTAGAGAATGAAATCTACTATCTTCTATGATTTAAAAGTTCATCATCAATATTGTATCCCTGTAACATCAATCAATATTCATCTTGAACCAAATATTCATCTTTGAACTACAGTTCAAAGATATTCATTTGTATCACCAGTTGGTCATGTTCATCTCAACACCTGTCCATCTTTGCACTACAAGCCAAAAATATTCATCAAGTATCACCATTTAAGACTAAGGATGATGAAAAATATCTTAAAGAAACGAATCCAGTGAGATTAATGGTCAAAGATTAGGGATTCGTACTTTGGTTTATTCATGTTCAAAAATACTCCATAATAATCAATTGTGGAGCAAAATTCAAGAATGAAGATCAAAACATGGATAGAATCAAAGATAGTAACCATAATAGACAACTTGGACAAAGAAGAGAAAATTTATTTTTTTTGTGAATAATGTCATATACGTGAATAGCATATACATGAATAGTGTCGTATATATGAATAGTAACCCCGACACAAAAGATAACAATTTCATAAGAAAAATCATACTTCGTGAATAATATTCGTGAATAGTACCGTATTCGTGAATAGTGTCATATACGTGAATAGTTCTGTATACGTGAATAGTAACCTCAACATAAAAAGGTAAAAATTTCATAATAAATTTCATACCAATATTTCGGCATAATGATATTGAACGAAATAACATCATTTACGAAAAAAATAACATCCCTTACCTCAAAACAATAGTACTTCTGACTGAAATATCGAATATAATGTTGAAGGAAACTTGCACTAAATAGCAACTTTCAAAGTATCTAAATACTCACAAAAATACGCTCGATATTATAGAGAGAAAAAACTTCTGATTCTGGTGTGATTTTCAATTCTAACTAAGTACCCTATTTGTAGGAAAATGCCAAAACGCCAAAGCAGACTAAAATTTAATAAAAAATAATATTTTAATAAAAACAATTCACACAAACCACTTGATTAAACTTAGCACACCACAAGTGGGGCCCACCAAATTTAGAAAATTCCACAACAACCAAAAGTGGGGCCTACCCATGTTTTTAATAAAAACATTTATTTCCGAAACTTCAATAATTCATAATAAATAGCCCTTTTATCAGAAAAATATGAATTTTATGTCCATTCCATAGGAAATTTAATTCTCTACTACTTTGTAGAAGAACGGTTTTCCAAATTCAAAATAGAAAATGACTGAAATCCATATACGGATGATTTTTAATACCTCCATTCCGACAAAATACTGATAAAACTCCTCCGCATTAAGTTTTTCATTTATATCCATATAAAATAAATATTTCCTTATCATATAAATCAATAATTAATTATTCATAAATAATATTATAGAATCACAATAATGGCAACCAAGTCGTTCCCAAGAAAGAAGGGGGCTTTCCGATAAGGATTTCTCCTTACTGGTGCACAATTAGGTGACCAAACCCCTTTCCTAGACAGAACTTCCTTAGACATTGCCAATAATGCTATCTAATAATATTATTCAAATAATATGAATTATTGATCTGATCACCTCTAGAGGCCAAACACTTGGGTGGCTAACGTTGATCAAAGGAAGGAACCAAACTCGGTGGACTCAAGTTGAACGCGAAAGAATTTGGAGGTGAACTCGTACCTGAGGAAGCTCGAATCTTCAAGGGTATGATTCTTGTTCTTTATCTTTTCGTTTAATTAATAATTGTGCATAAAGGATGATCCGGGTATAAGGTTTGTAAAATTTTAAACTCTTATTTTCCATGCTTCCGCTTATTTTGTGCAATTTGATTGTGTTCACGAATATTACAAACCTAACACTCTAACCCTAATTTTTGATTATACAAGCTCTTGTATTCTAATTCTTTTACATTGAGAAATTTTCATACTCCTAACTTGATATCGTTATGCAAGTTCCTACAACTTATATTGACCAAGTTCCTAACTTTTGTTTCTTGCTATTCAAAGAATAAACTATTCAAGTTCATTGTTCCAAATGAGATTCCTTAACTCTTTTGGATGCAATACTTTGTATATTGTTGATATTCAATCTTTGACATAATTGTTGTTGTTCAATCTTATATTATTGTGTTTAACTTTCGAATAGCAAATATACATTTATTGGTTGGACTAATCCATAATTGATGAGTGTTCTAAAATTCTAGAATCACTGTTAAGTTATTCCAAACTAAACTTTCTTTAGTGTGGAAATCCTAAAGTCAAACTGAGATGAACAACCCTAATGTAGGGGATTATGTACGCGTTAGCGTTTAGATGTTTGTGCATAATACATGGTACGGAAGGCTGATCCCCCTAAGTACGAAAGTAAAGTTTGTACAGTCGAATGACTGTTAAAGGTTGAAGTAGAAATACTTAATAACCTTGGGACATAGTTCATGTTCTTAAGACCCTCAAATATAAACCTCGAACTTGTTTACTAATCTTGACTTGAAGAACAAGTTCTTAATTATTCAATATTCATTTCTTACACTTATATTACTGTTATTATCATTCTTTATATTAGTGAGCAATTGTTTGCTCACTCTTGCATTTAACACTGCAGCTAAAGTTGAGAAAATTGATGAGCCGTCTTCTAGCAAAGGCAGGGGCAAGATGACCAAATGATGAAGACTTGTTTAATTTTATTTACTGAACTTATGTCATGAGACTTAAATTATTTTGTGATGTATTTCGCAGACTCGTGTAATAGTTTAAGGTTAGATTACCTGGGATTTGATTTACGTTGATGTAACCCTATAAAGGGATGGATTATTATTTAAGCTGTTTAATTTACATAATTATCCTTGATTATGTGTAGTTAGAAGTAATTGTTTTGGATAGTGAGCACCAAATCATGTGGGAATGAAGTACTCGGATTTTTGGGGTGTTACATATAAAGTTATTCATTTTATTAGATTATAAATAGAATATATTATATTTTATATAAAGGTTTTGTTTTATTAGAATATTTTATTGCACAGTAATGAATAGTAAAAATTAGAAATTCTCGCTGAATTCGCCCGTGTTTTACTGTTCATCAGTGATTAAATAATTCCCTGCCATTCTCCTATAAATAGGATGCTTAGTTAAGAAATGAAAATCACACCAGAATCAAAGAATTCTTCTTCTATAATATTGTGCGTATTTCTTTTGAGTTTAAGGATATTTTGAGTGTTGCAAATAGTGCAAGTTTTCCTCAAGAATATCTCCGCTATACCAGGCAGATTTAGTGTCCTACTAAGGTAAGAGGTATTATTTATTTCATATTCGTAAGAGATATTATTTTTCGTATTCGTAAGGAATATTATTTTCATTCAATATTCGTAAGGAATATTATTTTTGTTTAATATTCATAAGGGATATTATCTTCGTTCAATATTCGTAAGAAATATTATTTTCTTCAATAATCGAATAAGCATGTGAATGCTATTCCTATTTATATATGATTTGATTATGATATATATATATATATATATATATATATATATGAATATATATATAAGTATGCTTGCATTAAGAAAAGTTGCAAAAAGTCAGTCCTTTGATAGATAATAGAAATATGTGTACAAGGACTTAAAATGAATTGATCAAATATGTTAGGTTGATCCTACATAAGAAAGACAACTTTGTAAAGTCCTTAAAAAGAAAAGATGTACAAGGACTATAAAGATAGAAAGATCAAGCTTGTTAGGTTGATCTTATGATGTAATAGATAGGCTAGTCTGATCGTCGAGCACTGCACCAGAAGTCGAAGTCTGCCAGGTGAGTCAAGGTTAACTCGAGAGCTATCGAGGCAGAATAGGAGTATGCAAGATAATAGATCTCTGAGTTCAGAGACGCCAGGGGAAACGAAGAAGGATCGAGTGTATCGAGTAGAGCTTCCTCGGATCGTAGTGTGCCGAGGAAGTCATGTTCGTAATCATAGACACACCGCCACGAGCCGACCGGCCATCCGCCGGCCAAGACAGAACGAGACTACACTCAGAGTCGAGAGTCTATCGATGCCAAAGCCAAGTCAAGGATCGTAGATCACACTCGAGTTCGTAGAGTCTATTGATTACATGCAGAGATCGAGTCAAGCAAGATCGATGAAGACAACAAGCACAAGGCGTAAATCGAGTGTCAAGATCTCGATCTCGGGATCGTAGTGTCTCGCACAAGTCAAGTCAATCGTAGAGTGCGTAACTACGATCTAAGAAGAAGTGCTCACAATGCCAAGGATGAATCAGAGAGCATATACGGCTCTCAACAAATGAGCACTCCTGCATATCCAAAGGAACGAAGCCTCCGTTCAAGCCGCAAGCTACATCCAAGGAAACCAGAGAGCACTCAACGAATGGCATGCAAAGCTAACAGTAAGATCTCAAAGACCAACCCAATCAAGATCAAGATTGAGGTGTAAGGCCATTCGTGATGAAGTCTTCCACAAGGAGATCCAAAGAAGACTTCGTGTCGACTAAGGAAAGTCACCTTATGCAAAGAGCTATCAAGTGAATAGAAGACAACGATCTTGGAAGCAACCAAGATCGTAGTGTTTGCCAAACAGAGAAGGAACCGATGGAAGGTGAACCGAGATACCGGGTCACCTTCAAGAGCAAGGCTAAAGTGATTAAGTGCAGGGTCGGCCATCGATGATAAGTGAGCGGAAGATCACAAGGAGAAAGCAAGTCGCCGCCACAAATCAAGTGTCTTGATATTCGTAAGGGGACCAGAGCAAGGAATTAGGCCATCAAGATTCGAGAACAAATAAGCAAAATGTAAGTATCAAGCACCGCACAATACAAGGAAGAGGTGTTCTACATTGAAGATCCAATCAACACTCTTCAAGATCGTAGTGTTAACCCTACCAACAATGAGCAACACTCAACAAGACACTACGATCAAGTCCTTGAAGACGCAGCATCGTAATCGTAGAGTCCGAATAATCAAGACCAAGCATCGGCAAAGGTTCAATCTAAAGGGTAATATTCTGACAAGTGCTTATTGAGAGCATCGATGCAATAGACAACCTCCGATCGAGAAATCGAAAGAGGTAATAAAGTCTTCGACCGCCCAAGACATTAAAGTGATACATCCGACACAGTAGTAGTGAAACAAAGAGATCGCAGCGTCGTAAAAAAGTATGACAAGTCACATCAAGCGCCTACCTCAAGCAACTCGAGATCTGTGAAGAGATTTGAATAGCCTTCAACGGCTACTTTCCAACCAAGGATTGGGAAGGAGTATAAATGAGGAAGAGCTTCAAAGATCAAAGGTTGCTTGAGTTGCCGAAGTTTGGAGAGAAGGTGGACCGATCTAAACCATGTGAAACAAAGGAGTCCAAAGGCTCACTCTACGATCCACCAAGAACACTCGTAAGTCGATAAAGAAAGAAGTAGAAGTGTGAGTTCTACTATGTAGAAGTGAGAGTTCTACTACATGAAGAGTGTTCGTAATCACCGAGAGAAAGAAGAGCATCATGACATCTTGATGTCCATCATGGAAGACTCTAAGTACAATAGAGAAGAGCCTACAAATCATCTTAGCAAGTCCATCATGAGAAGGCATCAAGTAGCAGAAGGAGATCACAAAAGCCATCTTGGTGTCAAGCATGAGAAAGCTTCTAAGTACCTAATAGAAGAGCCTACAGTTACAGCTTGGAAGCCTCTCATGTGCAGACATCAAGTACCAAGGAGAATGATCTTCAAGGCAGTTCAACAAGGGGTCATCCGAAGTGGTTGAGTAACCAAAGAAGCTGAGCATCATGCAACACTCAGCTGCACTTCAAGGATGATCAAGCCAAGCTGCTAAGTATAGAAGATGTTCAGAGCATGAAGACATCTTAGCAAATTTCAAAGACCGACTCCAACAACAACAAAAACAAACAACTCAACAAAGCCAGGGCCGAGGGTCCTTGTCCGTAGGGGACTAAATGAAGCAGGCTGTATGGTCCTTGTCCCAAGGGGACTAAACAAAGCAGGCTCCAAGGGTCCTTGTCCTGAGGGACTAAACGGGTTCCAAGGTCACGGCCTCAAGAGTTCTTAGTGAATCAAGTCCCAAGGTCACCGGCCTCAAGGAATCTTAGTGATTCTGGTGCCGCCTTCCTTAGTGGAAATCTCGCTAGTTGAAAGCAGTAAGAGTGATTAGAGCTTGAGTCTCCAACCACTTAAAACCCCTCAGGTCTTTTACATTATGTCATTTACATTATGTACTATAACTTCTATAATCATATGTATGTTTTAACCGCTATAACTAAACTTACTCTACTTAACAATGTATGTATGATTATGAATATATCAAATGAAGGGATCTTTTACTTATTCCATTGTGCTTTGAAAAGATTCTTATGTTTGTCATATGTTAATTATGAACAATATAATATAAACCGTAAAAAGTATTTGAAATAAAAAGGATCTATTCAACCCCCCCTTCTAGATCTATCAGGCCTCTCGAACTAACAATTGGTATCGAAAGCAGTTCTCATGCTATATTCAAAAGCTAATCGCTTTGAGTCCCATCCTGTGCACTAACATTGTTCTAAACTTAGTTTAGTAGTAAGTAACTTGTTATATGCAAGATGAGCTCACATGTTGGAAATATTGTGTATAGGTTAAATGTGTATATACACCAAGTCGCTTTCAGATTGGTCCATGGTCTCTATTAATACATCAACAAGACCAATCCTAGCCTCAGAAATAATCTTGTAGTCCTAAGACCGCATTTGAGAACACTCAAGAGACATCAATAACAAAGAGTCATGCACCCACCAAATTGAAAAGATGAAGAAGCCATACATGCTAAGAAATGCTTATCGAGAGAAGAAAGAAGATCTTCTCAAACTTATGTCCGCCAACCAACAAATTGGTGCAAACTCACAACCTAAAGGATGTCAAAGATCTTAATGTCGAGATTCTCTCGCCTATATCTTCAAGACCACTACCGATTGATTAAAGGCCAAAGAAGAGCAATAAGTCGTCAGAGCAAAAGTAAAGCTATGCTCATCAATACCTAAACTCAAAGATATCTAAGATAAATGACCGCTTAGTAACCGACAAAGAAAAGGTACTTGCCTCCTCACTATTATAAATGCATACATCATAATTGCATCTCCTTATGAACTATAACAAGATTCTCGCAAGGAGTCATAATCTACCTAAAAAGGTGAAGAGAGAAAGTAACCCGAGGATGGAAACTCAAATGACTATAAACTTTCTCTCCATCCAAGTTTTAGGTCAAGATGACATCTTGAAGGAAATCAAATAGGTCATAAGAACATCACAGCCCAATAAACTTTATGTGAAGTAATCGTTGTTGGTGGGTTAAGTATGTATGTATAAGCCTATGTTCTAAGTGTTTGACAACTCACAAGAGTATGATCAGCTTCTAAAAAGGATCTCATCGATCTCAGAGAAATCGATCACCTCAATGAATCAACTAGATACTCATAAATCGTAGAGTTGATTCCTACTCAACAACACTTAAACATTATGAATGTAATCCAAAGAATGATGAAACCATCATAGATAGAGAGTGTGTTATTAAATGCCATATCCTACACACACTCACCATCATGCATCTCAAAATGTATTATCTTAAGATAGTTGCATGCATGAATATGTCTCATGGTGATAAATATGATGATTATCCAAATAAGAGGAACAGGGTTTAGAAAACTAACTCTAAGGTGACCCATTTAATTATGGGTACCAAAAATAGAAATATATTTAAACCTCAGCAGTACTTGGTCACCCCGACACACTAAGGAATGATGAAGCAGTAAGACTTCAACCAAGAAGACTCAACCAAATAGTAGGCTAAGGACAATTCAGAGATGATTCTCGATAGAGTTCCTATCTGTCCAAGCCTCGTCCTCTTGAACCCTCCGAGCTAACTGTAATGGAGCTCACATGGTCGCTAATCAGATATGCAAGCAAGCCATTCAAATTAAAGAAGGAAAGGGTCTTATGTGCTCAAAAGCTAGCAAAGAGTGCTATATAAGAAAGAATCCTCATGAAGCTCACATCAAGGATCATCGAGCATCGTTCAAGAGGAGTTCATTAAGAAGCGTAACTTCAAACTCAAGATCACAAAGAAGACTACGTCAGAAGGCTATCAAAAATGATCGTAGAGTGACCTATCATGAAAATACTCATCTCTACGATACAAGGAAATCTAAGTAATGATGGAGATTCCAAATGTAGAGAGAATATGTAAGGTCGCTTTCAAATGAATTTGAAGAAGAGGGAATCACATCTATCTGGGAAGATAACATTAACAACGGGGGAGCAGTGATCTGTTAAGGAACAACAGCACTGAGATATACTATGAAAAGTTGTACCAACTACAGAGTCCCAAAACTTTGTGGCTGATGAACCAAATGAAAATCCATAGTCAGTAGGAACGTCTCAAAACTGTACTACCGATATCCCTTCAGCCACCCAACCCATAATCGTGAAGTGCCTACGATCAAACATACGATCGTAGTGTAAGAAGCAGGAGGACACCACGATTTCAAAGAATGCAATTGTTTCAAAGTCGGTAGAAGACCTCCCACTCGTAAGAGGTCGAATGAGATGTCATTACAAATCACCGCTATATAGTATTCCATCCGAAAGCGCCTCGTGGACAAACCCGACCCTTAGCTCACTCTAAGAGGTTGGCCCTTCCCGAGCTACCTTAACCCGTAAGGAATGCTTGATCAAGTTCATCTCAAGGACCAAGTCACCAACGATCAAGAGTCGAGGTTGAAGAGAACTAAACGATCGTAGTGCTACCTCAATGATCGTAGTGCTACCTCAACGATCGTAGACAACCTCAACGATCGTAGAATACAACTCGACGATCGTAATCCTACCAAAGGGTACCCCAACACAAGGAGCTTGAAAATGAGACATTTGCTAAAACCATTCAAGATTGAGGAGATAAGTTCAATACATCGTTGATCGAGCTATGCCGCATCAAAGTAAGGATAAAAGACAAAGCCATCCATCGCAAAGATCTCTCGGTTGATCGTTGAGTCAACAAAGGAAATCGAGAGTCTATAGTCCTCTTCATCATGCTACTCTACGAATCAAAAGGTCAACGGTCAAAGCCACGCCAATTAAACGCCTACTCTTCTAAAAGGAAAATATCTAACTAAAAAGTTATGGGGAGTTATTGCCATTATTATCGGGCAACGTAAACCAATGAATGGTCGACACATCACCGAGTATGCAGAGTTAGAAGGAACCGCCTTTAAAGACAATTTCAAATCACAGACAGCTACTAAAAGCTATAGAACCTTTCTCCTCCCATTTTCAAACCCTAGAATCCTCTCAAGAGCCAAAATCGCTTAACCTCCAGAGTCCTACCAAATCACAAATACCATCTCAAGATAAACCTCTAAATCAAACACCCACAGCCTTCTTCAAACTATTCATATGGAGAATCGGCAAGTTATCACCGATTTCAAATTTCTAACCAAATCGCTTGAGAAATCTGAAGAAGAGGTTCAGGACATTCTTGAACTCGTGAAGAAAGTCGGGTTCTCGTAATGCCTCGAGGCAAGTACTGTGTGTACATCGACCGTTAAAGAGTTCTACTCAAACGCCTCCATAAACTCCGAACCCCGCTACCAAGGTTAAAGGTCGACTGACTGAAGTCAAATCTTCCGACCAATCAATGCCTAGGTTTTCCTAACCAAGGGTCAAGAACCTTGAAGATGTCAACACCGAACAAGCAAAGGAGTTGATGGGGTACCAAAGAAACCCTAGTTTCAAAGACATGAAGAAGAGAGGAGTTTCAAGAATATGAAGTTCCTAGTCAAATTGTTGGAAAGTGCATATCAGGCAAAAACACCGCATACATGATATGTTGATCGACCAACAATTGAAGATAATGTCAAGAATAGTCCCAAGAAACAAATCGACTTTTGAGCTATCTTGTTCGATCAAATCTCCAAGTGGGTAGAGAAGGCTGAGAAGAAGAAGACCACTGAAAAACCCCTAACCAAGGTGTTTCATGGAAGGATGCTGAGTATTATACTGAAGAAGAAACTAGGAGGGAAAATCAAGGATGATGAAGGAGAAACATTGAATGTGCACAAAGTGATGTCTCCACAATTATTTGAGAACTGGAAGAAGAACCCTAAGGAGAACAAAAGGCTGATAGCTGGGAGCAGCAGTAAAGCCTCTGCAAAGAAGAGAAAGATAGTAGAGAGAGAGCTCTCGAGTCCGATGACTCAGAGAAGCAGTAAATCACACCAAATGAAAGAAATCAAAAGTTGTGAAGAAAGTCGGTGATGAGAAGAAAGCCCAGCCCCCCAAGGAGAGTCTCCTCAAAGGACAAGGATAAAGAAGAAAAGTCCTAATCAATAAAACAACAAAGAGAAGAAGCAAAGAAGTTGCTTCAAGGGCTGCTTAAGAAAGAAAGCTAAGGTGGAAGACACACCAACCTTAGCTTCCCAAATCAAGACATCCGCCAAGAAAGGGACGAGAGTCACAGAAGAAAAAAAAAAGATGTCAAGGTCCAGCCCCACAAACAAGATCCAAAAATGAAAAATGAAGTCGATGGATGGAAGAAAGTGCAAAGAATCACCGATGAAGAAGAATGCTCAAGCCCCATGGCTAATCCTCGAAGCAGCCACTCATGACAAAGAAGAAATCAAGATGATCAAATTGCATCCCCAAATGCAATCGCCCCAACAAGCCCAAGAAATGGGTCGATAATGTTGTTCAAGAAGAAGAAGAAGAATGCCCCTCAAGTCCGTAGAAGCCTCTTCATATGACTCGTAAAGTGATGAGTCCAAGAAAGAAGGATCTGCCCCGCCAAAAGGCCAAACCTCAAAGAAGTCTGTCTGCTGAACCAGAGAAGTCAGAGTCTGAAGAAGAAGAAGAGTCTGACTCTCCCAAACCTGAACCTCCAAGAAGAAGGAAAAGCTACAGACTGCAAGCCAAGTTTGCCTCCAAAAGAAGCAAAGGGTCAATCAAATGCCATCATCATGAATTGAGTGATGATGAGTCTCAGATCCCAGGGAGAAAATGTCAAGAAGAAACCAAAGAATGAAGAAGATGAATCAAGAAGATCTTGTCAAGAAGGTTCTCGAGAATGAAATGCAAAGAAGAGGAATTCCTCATCAAAAATGATCAAGAAAGTTCAGTTCGAGAGAGAAGAGATCAAGAAGATTCCGTTCAATTCAAGATCAGAACAAGACACTCGTGAAGCGCATTTAACAAGAAGATTATCCAGCCTCTCTCCCCCAAGATTTAGCGTATGATCGTAGAGGAAGTGTCAAATGATCTAACAGATGCTCCACCAGTAGAGATGGTTCTTCCAAAGGATGCCATGGCTCAAGGCCCACAACCAAAAAAGATGGAAGCTCCTTCAAATGGCCATGTTACAAGCGCTTTAAAGTCCGGAGTCGGTAGCTCAAAACTTCCCAAGGGTGAAAAGTTAAACTTCTACAAAGATGATGCACAAACCACAAACCACCTCACTTCAAGGTCTATCGACATGCCGAAATCTCTATATCCCCACGATCGTAGAGTGGATTCTCAAGGACAAAGAGCCACGACTAAGGAGCCGATCGTAGAGTCTGCTCACTCTACTCACGATGATGATGTTCAAGCTCAAAACCGTAAGCCTCCTTATGCTCAAGCACTACTATCGACATTCACTCATCCTCAACCAAAGGATTGAACTCAACGATTGCTCAGATTCTCCAAGCCTTTGAAAAATCATCCAAAGATGAAGATCGAGAGTCCAATCCAATGCTCAACCTAAAGTCGCCCAACAAAAGGATCAAACTACTTTGGAGCAGAACTATCAAGAGTTCTCGATGATCTAAGCAAGAAAATATCTCTGCTCATCAAGAATCACAAAGAAGAGACAAGCAAAGAAGAGAGATAATCCTTTCCAAAGACAAGCTTCAAGTTACTTTGGCCGATGTATCTCTCAAACTCCAAGAGAGAGATAACATCTATCGTAAGGCCATACAAGATCAAAAGGTCAAGCTCTACGAATTCGTAAGGCCAATGAAGAGCAGATCAAGCCCTCTCCGACAAGATTGATGATATGAGGCGCACTTTCTCAAAGCAACTTGAGCTAGGCCAAGAAGAACTAAAGTTTGAAGTTGCTAACCCTCCTACCGATGGAGCAAATTTTAATTCCAACATGGAGCAGCTCTCTCAAATGATTAATGACAAAAAGGGGGAGAAAAAGAGGCATAGAAAGAAGAGGAGCAAGAGGCACCAAAGGAAGAGCAGAGGGTTAAGGGAGAAGAAGTCAAAGAAGAAGAAAGCAGCTGCAGATAAAGAGTCATCATCTGAGGGGGAGCCAGAAGATGATGATAACAAGATTGCAAAGTCTAAGGGGAGCATGATCAAAAGATGCTGAAGAGGAACCAAGCAAAGACAAAAGGTCATCATCCTGTGGGGAGCAAGAGCAAGAAGAACAATCGATGAGTAGAATCATCAACAAGCATCCCGAAACATACATGGAGCCAAAGAGGTACATCTCTAACTAGTTAGGTATGTTCGATCCGTGATGTAGAATGTCTTAATGTATAAATTGCCATATCAATATAAATGACATTCATGATTAACTATTTTAGAAATACAAATTACCACCGATATAAGATTCATTCATAACATGCATATGCACTTATTGTTTTTGTCATAATCAAATAGGGGAGATTGTCAAGAATAAGCATGGAATGCTATTCCTATTTATATATGATTTGATTATATATATATATATATATATATATATATATATATATATATGAATGAATAATATGCAAGTATGCTTGCATTAAGAAAAAAGTCAGAAAGTCCTTTGATAGATAATAGAAATATGTGTACAAGGACTTAGAATGAATCGATCAAATATGTTAGGTTGATCCTACATAAGAAAAGATAACTTTTGTAAAGTCCTTAAAAAGAAAAGATGTACAAGGACTATAAAGATAGAAAGATCAAGCTTGTTAGGTTGATCTTATGATGTAATAGATAGGCTAGTCTCGATCGCCGAGCACCGCACTGTAAGTCGAAGTCTCGCCAGTGAGTCAAGGTTAACTCGAGAGAGCTATCGAGGCGTAATAGAGTATGCAAGATAGTAGATCTCTGAGTTCAGAGACGCCAGGGAAACGAAGAAGGATCAGAGGTATCGAGTAGAGCTTCCTCGGATCGTAGTGTGCCGAGGAAGTCATGTTCGTAATCGTAGAGACAAATTTCGCCACGAGCCGACCGGCCATCCGCCGGCCAAGATAAAACGTAGACTACACTCGTAGTCGTAGAGTCTCATCGATGCCAAAGCCAAGTCAAGGATCGTAGATCACACTCGAAGTTCAGAGAGTCTATTGATTACATGCAGATCGAGTCAAGCAAGATCGATGAAGAAACAAGCACAAGGCGTAAAATCGAGAGTGTCAAGATCTCGATCTCGGATCGTAGTGTCTGCACAAGTCAAGTCAATCGTAGAGTGCGTAATCACGATCTAAGAAGAAGTGCTCACAATGCCAAGGATGAATCAGAGAGCATATACTATTCTCAACAAATGAGCACTCCTGCAATATCCAAAGGAACGAAGCCTCGGTTCAAGCCGCAAGCTACATCCAAGGAAACCAGAGAGCACTCAACGAATGGCATGCAAAGCTAACAAGATCTCAAAGACCAACCCAATCAAGATCAAGATTGAGGTGTAAGGCCATTCGTGATGAAGTCTTCCACAAGGAGATCCAAAGAAGACTTCAGAGGCTGACTAAGGAAAGTCAGCTTATGCAGTAGCTATCAAGTGAATAGAAGACAACGATCTTGGAAGCAACCAAGATCGTAGTGTTTGCCAAACAGAGAAGGAACTGATGGAAGGTGAACCGAGATACCGGGTCACCAAGAGCAAGGCTAAAGTGATTAAGTGCGTGGTCAGCCATCGATGATAAGTGAACGGAAGATCACAAGGAGAAAGCAAGCTGGACGCGCCACAAATCTGAAGTGTCTTGATATTCAGAAGGGGACCAGAGCAAGGAATTAGGCCATCAAGATTCGAGAACAAATAAAGCAAATGTAAGTATCAAGCACCGCACAATACAAGGAAGAGGTGTTCTACATCAAGATCCAATCAACACTCTTCAAGATCGTAGTGTTAACCCTACCAACCAATGAGCAACACTCAACAAGACACTACGATCAAGTCCTTGAAGACGCAGTATCGTAATCGTAGAGTCCGAATAACTCAAGACCAAGCATCGGCAAAGGTTCAATCAAGGGTAATATTCGACAAGTGCTTATTGAGAGCATCGATGCAATAGACAACCTCTCGATCGAGAAATCGAAAGAGGTAATAAAGTCTTCGACCTCGCCCAAGACATTAAAGTGATACATCCGACAGTAGTAGTGAAACAAAGAGATCGCAAAGCTCGTAAAAAGTATGACAAGTCACATCAAGCGCCTACCTCAAGCAACTCGAGATCTGTGAAGAGATTTGAATAGCCTTCAATGGCTACTTTCCAACCAAGGATTGGGAAGGAGTATAAATGAGGAAGAGCTTCAAAGATCAAAGGTCACCGGAGTTGCCGAAGTTTGGAGAGAAGGTGGACTGATCTAAACCATGTGAAATAAAGAGTCCAAGGCTCACTCTACGATCCACCAAGAACACTCGTAAGTCGATAAAGAAAGAAGTAGAAGTGTGAGTTCTACTATGTAGAAGTGAGAGTTCTACTACATGAAGAGAGTTCGTAATCGCCGAGAGAAAGAAGAGCATCATGACATCTTGATGTCCATCATGGAAAGACTCTAAGTACAATAGAGAAGAGCCATACAAATATCTTAGCAAGTCCATCATGAGAAGGCATCAAGTAGCGTAAGGGAGATCACAAAAGCCATCTTGGTGTCAAGCATGAGAAAAGCTTCTAAGACCTAATAGAAGAGCCTACAATACCTTTGAAGCCTCTCATGTGCAAATATCAAGTACCAAGGAGAATGATCTTCAAGGCGCTTCAACAAGGGGTCATCCAAGTGGTTGAGTAACCAAAGAAGTCGAGCATCATGCAACACTCACCGCACTTCAAGGATGATCAAGCCAAGTCGCTAAGTATAGAAGATGTTCAGAGCATGAAGACATCTTAGCAAATTTCAAAGACCGACTCCAACAACAACAAACAAACAACTCAACAAAGCCAGGCCCGAGGGTCCTTGTCCAAAGGGACTAAATGAAGCAGGCCGTATGGTCCTCCGAGGGACTAAACAAAAAGCAGGCTGTATGGGTCCTTGTCCGTCCCGAGGGACTAAACGGGTTCCAAGGTCATGGCCTCAAAGAGTTCTTAGTGAATCAAGTCCCAAGGTCACGCCTTCAAGGAATCTTAGTGATTCAGGTGTCCGCCTTCCTTAGTGGAAATCTCGCTAGTTGAAAGTAGTAAGAGTGGATTAGAGCTTGAGTCTCTCGAACCACTTAAAACTTAAACCCTCTAGGTCTTTTATATTATGTCATTTACATTATGTACTATAACCGCTATAATATGTATGTATGTTTTAAACCGCTACAACTAAACTTACTCTACTAACAATGTATGTATGATTATGAATATATCAATGAAGGGATCTTTTACTTATTCCACATGCGTTTGAAAAGATTCTTATGTTTGTCATATGTTAATTATGAACAATATAATATAAACCGTAAAAGTATTTGAAATAAAAAGGATCTATTCAACCCCCCCTTCTAGATCTGTTTGAAGCCCAAAATTCGTCAATACCTCATTTCTCATAAACTGTGTTGGTATTCAGATGTTGTGAATATGGTTTAGTTATTTGAGTGCGATAATGAGTCGGCTCAACCAAAAGACAACGACCAACAACACGATAATAACTGTAACAGTGGCAACTGTCATCAGAACAATGATAACCATCGTGGAAGAAATTATCATGCCAGAAATGGTAACCACTTCGGTGGTATTCATGTCCAAGATAATAGGAGAGGTGAACTAAGAGGGAACAAATTTAAGAAGAGAAGATTCATCAATGACAACGTAAAGTCGTTGGCAGCAGCACCATCACCCGTTTCTAAGGAAGGAGAACGTCCACCGATCGTATGCTACAGATGCGGAGAGAAGGGACACATCAGACCTAACTGTTCGCAGCAACCCAAAGTGTGTTTCAATTGCAGAAAGGGAGGTTACCTAGCTCAATTTCGTCGTACAGCGAAGTCAAATCCAGCTGGGATGTTGACACCAAAGGTGTTAGAGTATTCACAATAGTTTCCTTATCTTTATCCTTACTTTGCAGTGTTATCAAGTCATTCTGGAAAATAGAGATTCAAATCTTTCACTATGTACCCAACAGGTTCCTTATATTGATTCCTTAAATAATAAAACTTGAAATTTAAAAGTTTCAACAGTCAAAATATTAAATTAATAATAATCTTATGGTTTATATAATAAGGAGTATAATTTATCAATTATATTCCACTTTAAATAATTTTTATTTTATTTTAAATTTTAAGTAATTTGTGTAGTGATTATTGAATGGATTGTGGTTACAAATGTATATAAGATCAATATTAACTTTTAAAAAGTTAATTTGTGATATTTTAAATTAAAATTTAATCGATTCTTTTAAATTTTGAAAATTATAAATTTTCAAAATTAAATTATAATATTTATAATTATATTGATATAAATTAAATAAATTTATATCAATTTTAAATTTGAATACGTTTGAAATGAATTTTTAAAAAATAAGTCATATAATTTAAAAATAAAGTAGTAAAAATGTCAAGATGTGTATAATTGATGAGTTGCCCACTTAAATGAAGGTGTGAAATGTTATTTTGTATATATAGAGAATGGTCTTTTGACTCCCTCACACTGAGGAGTAAAATCTTATATAGAGAATAAAATAGAGAGTTAAGTAAGGATAAGGAAACTGTTAGATAATAATTTGTTGATGTATTCTTCAAAATTGGGGATAGAGAGTTGATTAGGGAAACTGTTGTTAATGCTCACCCCCAAATCTGGGTACTTCTTTCCCACAAGACTTGGTGTCCACTTTTCATTCATTCATTTCTAACTACCTAAACATAATAAAATTAAACAATAAATCTTCACATTAAAGGGTTGTAGACACTCGAAATTTTTTGCACACCTGTTACTAACATTGCAGGAGGGAAGATTCGTCTTTCAGAGATAACCCTAGAAGACAGCTCATATGTGAGAGCCCCGAATCCGGGCCCCAAATCACCGCAGATTCGGTTCACTCATTCTACTACTATTGCGGAAGATATAAACATAAATTGTTTATACATCAAACATTATACACTATCCCAAGGTCGAGTAACCATAGCTTATACACAATTTATAACTTATCTAACATATGGCCTCATTATCATACAAGACTATTACAAAACTAATCGCAAGACATTAACTTTAAGTCGAACCTGCTTTTAACTTTCCTTGTATCCGACGATTCACCTTAATCGCAATGTTTTATCATGATATAGCAAGGGTGAGCATAAAAGTTGCCCAGCAAGTTTAAATACAATTTAAGGATATATCATGATTAAAAGAGTATGAATAATAAGCTGGCTATAATTGATAATGTAGTGGTGAATTAGCATGAACAAAACTTTTGACTGAACAAGTATTACGTATGAACAATATATATATATATATATATATATATATATATATATATATATATATATACTGACTTATATGTGCAATATATACAGAGTACAATTCAACATGGCAATCAACAATGATTAACCATATGCATATCTGAATAAAACACTCTTAGTAGAGTTAAGTAGAACTTGCCTGAACCGTTGATTACCGATACGAAATATAACTTAGCTTTATCTGAAGACCTAATACAGATAATACCGATCTCCAAATATTAGAATAATATCATCACAAAGATAAAATAACCTAAACACATTACCACATAATCCTATCACTATTCAAAGACATGAAACTTTGTATCAAGCCAAACTATTTCAATCTGACTTATAACCGACATACGCTTCTAATATCCCGACTATTCTAATCGGTAAATACTGAGTTTAAGTTCAATTAAACTCGCTTAAACACTTAACAATTATCACGAGATAATTTTCTTATTAGTCTAAACAATTTTAATAGGCTTATAATAAATTTTCAAGTAATTATTACCATTTATCATGATTTTCTAATCATTAACACCGTATTTAAATGAATTAAATACCACAATATTCTAATATCATTAATATTATTTAATAATAACCATTAATGAATTACATGCCACAATATTATTTCATATTCATAATATCTCAAAGTATTTTCAATACTTTATTACTTCTTTTTAAATGTTTTTAAAGTAATTCAAAACATTAATCAATAATCGATATTTAATGTAAATACAACATTATTCCTTGATCATTAATATTATTTAATATTAAATATTAATGAAAAACATAATATTATAATATACTTATAATATATCAAAGTATTTTAATACCTTAAAATCATAATTATATGATTTTTAAACAATCAAGTCCATTATCGATAATTGCTAAAATATATTAATATTTCCATGCCAATATATCAAAAGTTATATTTTATAACTTCAAATATTTTTATAACACTTAAATCATTTTATATGATTTTTAAAGCATTAAATCTATTTTTTCCCACAATTTATTTAATATATTCATTAAATAAACTAATTATCATTAATAATAAATATTAATGAAATTCATCACAAAATATCAAAAGTTATCAAAAAAGAACTTAAAATATTTTCAAACACCATAATATAATTTTTCATGATTTTCCATGAATTAAAACTATTTTTAAATAATTTATTTAATATTATAATTAAATAAATAAATACCATTTATATTCCAAAATATTAATATTTTCAAATATACTCCAAATAATTAAAAACTATTTTTAGGACTTTAAAATAATTTTCCATAATTTATTTAGTATTTTATTAAATAAAATCTATTTTTCTAATTTTTAATTCATTTTCTAATTTCCGAAAATAAAAATAATTAAAACTGTCGCTAAAGCCTTTAGCGACATACAACTGTCATTAGGTGTTCTTGAGCCTCAAGAACACCGACAAAGGCGTCTTGAAATGGGTTTGACCACAATTAAAACAGTGTTCTTGTTGCTTTATGAGTTGGTTAAAATTTTCAGATTGTAGTACTCATGTAATTCTACAACTGCAATCAAGTTTCATGCTCAAATAACAACACAGCTGAGAGATCTAAGCTCTCAAACTGCTTGTCAGACCTGTTCTTCAACCTTCTGGGTTTAACAGAATCAAAGGTACCTACTTTGGGTCCGTATAAATTTCATTCTATGTTCGATTTATGTGATCTAGGGGTTCTATTTTGTAGTCCGGATGTCAAGGTACCATTATATCACATAATATTAACTTAAAAACATCACACATGTAAAATTTGAGCCGATCAAACTAAGCCACAAAACTGCTCTTGGCCAAATTCTGGGTTTCCCAAAATTTCTTCAAAGCTGGTGGTCAACGCATGTTTGACCTATTATAACTTTCATCCTGGTTATGATCTAAAAGCTTATTTATGTAGTCCATATAACAGAAAACAACATAAAAATAACCACTTCGCCCAACACTTAAACCACAACAAGATCAAGAGCACAGAAAACGTTGTTAGGCGATCTGGGTTTCTGGGTTTGCCCAGAATTCCAGAAATCGTGATCGGTCAACTGTCTTTGACCGTTCATAACTTTTGATCTAGACAATATCTGGACTTGATTCAAGTTGGAGATTAAATACCAAATAACATACTACAACTACAAACTCTTAAAACACTAAAACAATTAACACATACGGATTTATGGGGTCTGACATTTGCTTGTTAGACCATTTTTCAACCTTTTTCCAGATTTTTGAAAATGCTAGATTCGAGTAATTTGATGTTATGGGTTTGTGTTATGACAACCCAGATCATCATTTGACACCCTATTACACTTGTTTAACCAACAAACAACAACATTAAACATCAGAATCATAGATTTGCAAGGTTAGGGTTTTATACCACTTTTTGAGCTTTGATTCATGAATCGACTTTGATACTTGTTCTCGGCTTGATAGAGATCATGCTAGGGACCCAAATACTTGATATTTTCTTGGAGTCCGTAGAGAGAGACTTGGTTGGGTGTTTTTGGACAAATGAGCCAAATTAGTGTATGTTTCTCTCTCTCAATCTATATATAATGTATGATACAATGAATGGCTGATCATGTTGGTTGATTAAAGGCTAGCCCATAGACCACATGCCTAGCAATGGTTGGTCACCAACTAAAGTTATGGCAACCTACACAAGTCATCTTATTAAATAATGCGAAACGGGCATTTTGGTCATTTGGCTCATAAAGTGAATGGCAACTTGGTAATTTCCCATAATCATTAGGTTTCAAAAATAAAAATTTAATATTTCTAAATTATAATTAGGATTGATAATTATATTATAATTTCCTAATCATAAATCAAGCTTGCCAATTAGGATTATTATTTCCTAATTAAATTTGCTAATTTAGCAATTTGGATCATAATTGGTCACTAGAGTTTATAACCCATTAATTAGGATTTTACATAGAAAATAATCTTTCAATTTAGAAATTAGGTTTCCTAATTTAGATTAGGGTTTCTAATTACAATAAAGTTTACTAATTCCTTCAAGCTTGGTAATTAGGGGTTAAGGCTTCCTAATTAACATTAAACTTATAAATTAATAATTAGATTTTCTCTAATTGTACATTAGGGTTTCCAACATTAGAAATTAGGGCTTTCTAATTAATCAATTAGGGTTATCCCTAATTATACTTACAATAGAAACTTTATACTTATCTTCAAGCTTCCCACTTAGGGTTTTAATATCCCGATTAGGGTTTCAGACAGAATAATTAGGGTTCAAAATTTGGAAATTAGGGTTTGCTAAATAATTAAGCTTTACCCTATTAAGCTCATTATAATTCTCCGTTATATTCCCAGATCAGGGTTTCAAATATTCAAAATCTGAAATTAGGATTTTCAGATATGGTATTAGGTTTTTTTTCTAATACTCAAATAGGGTTTTCCCTAATTATACTTATAATTAAAAATGTTAAACCTTATACATAGCATTGCATTCCCAATCTAGGGTTTCCAGAACCGATTTCTAGGGTTTCTTATAAATCGTTATAATTTTCTATCTGAACGTTGACGTTCTAAATAATATTAGGGTTTGACATAGATATAATTTATCTGATCAACCCTTAACTCTTAACCACATTCTGTACACATACATAACAAATTTCACGGAACTTAATCACATAAATCCTTAATCCTGAATAATTCACCTAAATCCTTCACAGAATTTTGAAATCCTCAAAATTCAATCCTAATAACATCAAACGCATAAAATTATTTTCTGTCTAGGTCTAATATTTGACCTTAAATCAATCATTTAAGATTTTGTAAAATTGTCTAAATTCTCGAGTTGTCACATCATATCCAGTCTGGATACTACCGGAAGTTCAGCCTCAACCCCGTAACACACATCGGGAGTATCAGTTCTAACCTCGGAGATAACCCCGAGGCATGCAGTTCTAATACCAGAAATTCCACCGGAGAAGACCGATCCATCTCGGAGATAACCATGAGATATTCAGTCTCAGTCCCAACACTAGGAGTAGAAGTTACCAACCTTGGAAATAACCCCAAGGAATGCAGTTCTGGAGATAACCCCGTAAATGCTTGTTTCAAATGCAATCAGCTTCAAACCTTGGCACTCACACCGAGGCACTCAGTACAAGACCCGAAGGTAACATCGGGAAGATAGGCACACCTCAGAGATGACACTGAGGACCTTCAACACTTACAGCAATCCAATCTCGGAGATAACCTTGAGCAACGTCTGCTTTATCAGCCGAAACTGTGTATAAGCCCGATGAGGGGCAAAGTCATCATCTTTCCACCTTGATGGCACATCGCGCCGTCTCAACATTTCAATACATACATTTCTAAACAGCAATGTCCCACAAGAACCAAGGATATCCAATCCCGAGTGACTATTACGGAGGATAACAGATAGAATTTGAAACTTGAAGACCAAAGGGCATTGTCCCATCTTCATGACTTCGTACAACCTCTAATCCCATGTCATTGCGTAACTCTCGACAATGGTGGTCCGAAATAGGTCTTACATACCTCAGTCGGATGCCCGAATTACAATTCTGAAAGTTTGAACAAACATTTAAGTGCATGCATGCGCGTTCTTCGAGATGGCGGGACCCGCGAAGCCCAGGGCAACCCGGCCAGCCTCAGGTACAACTACGGCTACCTGTGGCTGCCCCCTCTATAAATAGAGGGCTTGGGGTGGCCATTTTGTAAGAGAAAAAGGCGAGGAAGCCCTGTCAAATTTGCTCTGTACTCACCCTACACTGAGTGCTTTCTCATTTTAAACACTTGTGAGCTTACATATAGCTATTTTTTGTACCGGTGGGAGCCGCGTCTTCATCCCCTTAAAGATATAGAAGTCTTCTTTGGCAGCCCACTGTAACTTTCTCATACACTTTAAAGCCTTTCTCTTCGTCTTTGCAAACACTATTCTTCACGTTGAGAGTCGTGTTGCGTGTGTTTGTAGATTCGTTAGTAACTTTGGCCTCCTTAATTCACATGCCTGACAAGGAACACATGCCAATCGTTACATTTGCCCTCCATACGGCACTAGCCTATGGGAACTATGTTGGAGAAGTATCGGATGAACTACCTCTCATCCATCACCCTTGGTATTAGCATATCAAGGAGTATCTATGAGATGGATCTACACCCGCTGAGGCGAGCCCGACTGAGAAAAGGTGGATCCATCGACTTGCTATAAAATTTTACCTTAGCAGAGATGCACTCTACAAAAGAGATGCAAGACTAGGTCTCCTCAGATGTCTTGACCAGGACAAAGCTCAGAGACACATGGATGAGGTCCATGATGGAGTATGTATCCCACACATGAGCGCCCCCTGCTTGTTAAAAAGATCCTTATAACAGGATATTACTGGCTTACCCTCAAAGCTGATTGTGATGATCACGTCAAGAGGTGTTATCAATGCCAAATTCATGGAAATGCCATCCACGCCCCTCCGAGGGAGCTCCATAGTATGAGTTAACCTTGGCCCTTCTCAATGTGGGGAATGAACATGATCGGACCCATCGATCCCAAAGCCAGTAATGGGCATCGCTTTATATTCACCATTGTCGACGTCGGAATTTTTAGTTGTCCCTCTTCATTACTTGTTCTTTGGTGTTCTCCTTTTAGGTGAGATTTGTTTGAAAAAACAAGTGAAAAAGGTCCGATATGTATAATGTCGATGATGGATTGTTAAGAGTCGCCAGTTGGTTTTTTAAATTATTGTACCAACACAACCGAGAAAATGTTTGCACATTGACCCAGTGATGCGACACTGTTAAATGGGTCAGTGAAACAGAGATTCATTAGGGTCCGGGGACTTGATTATGCAGAGGGAAGGTGTTAGGCACCCCCCGACATCCGTGTTACCACGGTGACCACAACTTTTCAAGAAACTGCTATCTAAATGTGTGTGTGTGTGTGTGGGTCAATGTGCTGTTATTTGGAAGTAGTGCGAGGCCTCGTTCGCACCTATATACACAGGGTTTGAATTTATGTAAAATTCAATTTTAACAAGATATGGTAATGTTGTTTTATAAAAGAGGTTTTTCAAACCCTTGTGCTTAATATTAATTGAGACCTTTTACACTCCCATTTTATTAAGTGTTCGGCTTGATTGCTTTTATTTTCGAGATGCGAAGCATCTATAAGAAAATAATATATAGAATAATGTCGACTTCCTCGTGGGTATGAAAACCATCTGAGAAAATTCAGACATCGTAGATAAATTAAACAGCTGCTTACAGCTGAAAAAGGTCCATCATGGGAACCAAATCTAGATCAAATAGACTGAATCTGTGATCACATGATTCCTAGGCTCACATGATGCTGCAATTTTTATTAAAAAAGCAGTAAGCAAGTATATATACATAAAATCTATAAATATATATATATATATATATATATATATATATATATATACAAACATGATCACCAACCACGAAGCACCTCCATGGGGGATCAGAAATGTAAATAAAGCTACAAAAGCTATCAACCACCACGGAGGAAACTCCAGGTGGGACAAAACATAAAAAAAGCTGTAAAAGCTATCAACCACCACGGAGGAAACTCCAGTAGGACAAAAAGCGTAATGAAAGTCAGAAGCGATCAACCGCCACGAAATAAACTCCAGGTGACGATATATATATATATATATATATATATATATATATATATATATATATATATATATATATATATATATAGATGAAAGCAATAAACGTACTGGATGTAAAATCCAAGCTCATCGAACAGAGTTCGACAACAGTTCATATATATAAGTATATATATATAAGCAAGTAAACGCTCCGGATGTAAAATCCAGGCTCATCGAAAAAAGTCCGACAACAGTTAATATATATAAGTATATATATATATATATATATTAAAGCAATAAATGCTCCAGACCAAAGTCCAGGCTCATCAAACAAAGTTCGACACACAGTTCATATATATAAGTATATATATATATATATATATATATATATATATAAGAAAATAAACGCTCTAGACCTAAGTCTAGTAATAATCAAGGCATAACTCGATAATGTTAGTCCATATATATACATATATATGTATATACAAACTAAAATAAAACCAGGCAAATAGACGCCACACGACTCTCAACGTGAAGAAGAAGTGTGTAAAGAAGAGAGAGAAAACTTTAAAGTGTGTGAGAAGGCTTACAGTGGGCAGTCAAAGAAGACATCTATATCTTTAAAGTGGATGAAACTCGGCTCCGCCGATACAAGTGTAGCTGTATGTGAGCTCACAAGTGTATAAAATGAGAAAGTACTCAGTATATCGTAAGTACGAAGCAAATTTGACAGGGCTTCCTCACCATTTCTCCTCTTAAAATGGCCACCCCAAGCCCTCTATTTATAGAGGGGGGAGCCAGAGTGTACCTACTGACCACCACAGTGTACACAGGACCGACCAAGGTTACCCAGTGTTTCGGGTTGCGTCGTCTCGGCGACGATATATGCGTAGTAAACCGCAATGTCCGCTCAAACTTTTAGAATTGCAATCCGGGCATCCGATTGAGGTATGTAGGACCTATTTCGGACAACCATTATCGAGATTTGTACAATGGCATGGGATTAGAGGTTGTACAAAGTCATGAAGATGGGACGGTACCCTCCGGTCTTCAAGCTTCAAATTCTATCCGTTACCCTGTACAATAGTCACTATGGATTGGTTTTCCATGATTCTTGTGGGACATTGTTGTGTAGAAATGTATGTACGAGATGTTGAGACGACGTGATGTGGCTTCAAAGTGGCGAGATGATTATTATGCCCCTTACCAGAGTTATCGCCGGTTTTGGCTGATAAAACAGACGTTGCTCAGGGTTATCACTGAGATTGGACTGCTGCAAATGTTGAAGGTCCTCAATGTCATCTCTGAGGTGTGCTTGTCTTCCCGGTGTTATATCCAGGCTTTGTAATGAATGCCTCAGTGTGAATGCCAAGGTTGAAGCTGATCGCATGCATTTAAAACAAGCATTTCTGGGGTTATCGCCAGAACTGCATTCCTTGGGGTTATCACCAAGGGTGGTAGGTGTTACTCCCAATGTTGGGATTGAGACTGGATACCTCAGGGTTATCTCCGAGATTAATCAGTCTTCTACGGTGGAATTTCCAATATTGGAACTACATGCCTCGGGGTTATCTTCGAGGTTGGAACTGTTACTCCCGGTGTGTGTTCCGGGGTTGAGACTGAACTTCCGGTAGTATCCAGACTGGATGAACTGTCTTCAAGGGTTATCTCTGTAAGACGAATCTTCATTCCTGCAAAGTCAGTGACAGGTGTGTAGAAAATTTCAAGTGTCTACAGATGCCCCTCTTTATCATATTCATGCAATGCGATGCATGGGTAGGATAAAGAATCCTAGACACTTGAAATGCAATATGATGCAAATGTATGATGCATGTGTGCGGGCTTGTTGCCCAACATTATGGGGACAATTGTCGGATCCCTATAGCTTCTACCGAGGATTGGCAACTATGACCCGATGGGATGTGTGATCCGAATCTGTTCGGATGTTATCGTTGGGGCTATCACCAAGGTCCTTAATCCTTGATAAAGACTTGATTCTGAAGAGGTGCCTCTTATATGTAAAAGATCTGTGGGGATACAGCTTTGTCTATTTGAGGATGTGTATAACATATTCCATCCTCAGTCCTCCTTGATGATGTTAACCTTTCCTAGTTTGTATCGCTAGGTTATGTCGAGATTCTGTTGGATTTACTGCCAAAATCACAAGCTGTCAGGGTTACCTAACCTTCGTTGATGTGTTAATTAACGGTTGATACCATGTTGGGCAGATTGTCAAGGCTGCTTGACCATCGCTGATGTGTGAATCAACGGCTAAAAACACTATGGGGAAGATTGTCAAGGCTGCTTGACCTTCGCTGACGTGTGTATCAACGGATAAAAACCCTATGGGGCAGATTTTCAAGGCTGATTGACCTTCGCTGACGTGTGTATCAACGGAGTATTACGTTGTGACCCCCGCCGGGGATCCACTGGGGAATATGAATACCAATGGACACAATCATCGAATAACATCCGATGCATCGATGGGTTTAAATGTCATCGACTGAAATAACGACAAGGTTGCTTGACCTTCATTGATACGTACACCAATGGAAGATAACGCGTGGTGACCCCATTCGGGGAATGCGTTGTAACCCCCACCGGGGTTTGTTTTGATCATCGCTGATGTGGGTATCAAAGGTTGTTCATCGGATGGTTTTCGATGCTTCGTTGGATTTACTTGCCAATGGTCATAATGATGTCAAGGCTGTTAGACCTTCGTTGATATGTGTGTCAATGGATGAACACGTGTTGTAACCCCCGTTGGGGTCTGCATTGTACCTCACGGTTACGATCATGAATTGGCGGGATTGGACCTTCGTTAGGTATTGCCGAACGTGCCTTGCAACACCTGAGATCATCAACATAGTGTACCCATGCTTGGGTGAATACCAATGAGTGACGTGTAGACCCAAGGTTCAATTTGATAGGACCGGGATTGTAAGTTATTCTGCTCAATCGCGTAGCGTTTTTATTCCTGATTTGACCTATTCAGTTTGTGAGAACTCCTTTACAACTCAAACTGGACCAAGCCGGAGGGGTGGGGCCCACATAGGGGTGTCGCAGGTACACCTGCTCCAGCTGCAGATGGACCTGCGGCAAACCGTAGATGTTATAATCCTACAGGTTGCTTTTATAAGTCATTTTCAAGTTGTGCCGCAAAGTAAATCCGAGAGCTCTTCTTCAGATCTGCTGAGTTTGGGTAACTTTCTACAAATTTTGTCACTGTACAAGTGTTCTACACTATCCTGGTAACGTACGCATGTATTTTTACCAGTTTTTATCCGTTAGAAAATGACTTATCACATGAAATGCATCTAAACACATAGTAGTGATTATGTATGCACAAATGACTTGATAAAAAAAATATTCAACATAGTAAATGTTAGTATTAATCAAACCATGCTGAACATAATGATGTGAAAAAATTTGACTTTTGAGACAGTCAAATTGGCACCTTTTTCTGTTGTTTCTTATCCTATTTGTGGACAAATGAACAAAAGGTAAAAAGGCAAAGTACTCCTGGTATTGAGGTTAACCTTATGAATTGATGCTTTTGATTTTTAATGCATATATTATGTATATGACTTTGGGGCAGGTGTGCTACTGAATGGCCACCTAGTCATGCCTATGTGTATGTGGATAGTCCGATTTATAAAGGGGACTATGGCAAAAAATTTCAAAATATAGGCATTTAATTAGTCATGCATTTCTAACTTTGTATGTTAAGGAAATGCATGCATGTAGTCATAAAATGCATTTTAAAAAGCTCCAGGCTAGAAAATATCAGACCCTTTCTGAGGTGATTTGGAGACCTGTTGTCCAGATATTATGGATATGGATAACCCGAGTAGTTCCCGCAGGACCACTTTTGGTGTACGGAGGAGGGCTTCTGAAGTTCCTCGACCCTATTCTGTTAGACAACCTCGTCAGTTGGTGGAGGCAGTGATACGTCCAGTCCGGGCTGATGTGCCGAATGTTGAGGACGAAGTGGAGGATGCCCCGATCACGGACCCCACTCTTGCTGCATATGTTCCCTGTAGGGAGCTCCCTTGCATTCAGGTGGCAAACCCAGAGCTGTTGGGTGTTTTGAGTAGACATCCCTCGATGTATTTGCACGCTAACGAGGTATGATGTTAGATCTTGATCCTTCTTCTTTCCTATTGATGAAGATTAAAGGGTTTTGATGTTGATCTGCATTTCATGCAGGTTCCCGACTTTACATAGCCTCTAGGGAATTGGTTCAGCATTGACTCCATGTACCAGGCTCTTCACCTGACTATAGAGCGGTTGTGCAGGACTGGGGTTTTGGAGCATTCTTTTCCATCCGTCCCCATCGTTGTCCTTGGGGTTACCTCATGGCATTGTCTGAGCAATGGTTTCATCAGACTCAGTCACTCCATTTTTTGGACTGTGAGGTGATGATGACGCAAAAGGATTGGCGGTTTATCATAGGTATGGAGTTTGGAGGGGCACCAGTGCCTTGCATAGCGAATATTACTCCTACTGCCGTCAGGTCTTTGCTAGGAGTTCCGGTGGAGGCGGTCAAGGGCTGGACTGTCCGTGCAGGTCCTTTGAGCGTAGATGCTATGAGTGGGCTATTGAGCGAGCCCATGCCCGATGATGTCAGAATCAGGGATCGCATTCTTTGGCGATTGTTCCTGATGATCATTAGAGGCTGCTTCATAGCAGATAACTCTTCTATAGTGTCATTCTCTTTGGTCAGTGCCACGCGTCATGTGGATCGTATTGGAGTGTATGATTGGGGTTCCTACACCTTTGCCTATTTCCTCAAGGGCATGCGTATGCGCTCGTAGGGTTTGACTGAGGCTTGGTTAGGTATCTACCCATTTCTGCTGATGAGTATTTCTCTTGTCATTTCCCCTATTTAAGATTTTTTACTGACCACGGATGTTTTGCCATTGTGTTGGCAGTTTTGGGCCTATGAGAGGCTCCCATGCTTGCGTCCTGTTAGTGTGTTAGGTTTAGATACCTATCCACGAGGGGCGACGATAACATCATTCCATATCAAGCGGAGGTCCCTGTGAATTGAGGGTTTCACTCATTGGCGCTTGCGGTGGGTTGTTGATGACTAATATTATCACATGGATTCCCTATTCCGGGGAACATTTGGCCATCGGATTTGAGGATGGATACCCGACTGGCGTCGAGTATGTGATTTCCACCAGGAGAGTTCCTCTCTTTACAGATGGAGGATTGGAGCTCTATTTAGGAGAGCGTGTTATTAGGAGCACCACAGGGGAGATTCGCATGCCGATCTTGCCTCCTGCCAGGCGTTATTGGCCCGTATTGCAGTTACTCGTCACTGATATCCCATTGTTAGGGGTTGACGATTTTGCAATGTCAGAGGGTTCTTGCACTCAGGAGATATTCCAGCGTTGGTGGTTCCCTCGTACTATTGGAGCCCAGTCCCGTGCCACTCAGTTCATGGGGGATATGGTTCCAGGATTCGTGATGATGACGGATTGGATAGCTTGTGTCCGAGATCCGACTCATGTGACACAGATTGACAGTTTGACCAGGCGACTAGACCAGGCACATTTCTTTATCTGGTATTTGGGCAGAGATCTGGTAGAGGCAGATTCATTTGATCATTCCAGCTCAGGCGCTGGCCCATCAGATGAACCATTTAGTTTTTCCGGTGCAAATCCTCCTTTGTATAGGCCTGACATCCCTGTTGATAGAGATCTAGTGACTTAGGAGGAATTACATCAGCTGGACAGGATTGATGATGTAGACATCGACACCATCGTCTTCTTCTAATGTGTATTCTCGTTATCTCTTTTGATAGGCCTCAGTTAGCTATTGGGTGGTTGTGCCCCATTCTCGCTATATCTTTTGATAGGCCTCTGTTAGTAGTAGGGTGTATGTGCCCCCATTTCCCTGTATTTGTAGCTGTACAGAGATGATGTATTAGATGTTAATATACTTAGGAATGTATGCACAATTTTTCATTCCCTATATCTTGTTGCCATCTATTATCTACAATGCATGTATCATGTAATGCATATGTATGTATTTCCAAAGATATTCAGCATTGACCCCTGGATGGTCTTACGAAACGGCCCATACAGATGTCTTCTTCGATAGTTAGCCATATTGATCATACCCCACCATCATTAGTGGCATCTGGTATGCGATTGTGGTATGATAGCATGTCACCATCAGCTAGAGTGACCGTAGATCACTTGTTGTAGCATATTATGGCCCTGTTGATGTTTCAGGTTCCCACCAGATTTGTGGATCGCTTGCTGGCACATTGGGTATCGAAGAGGCAGGTCTTCCGATTTGGGACCTAGGAGATGACTCCCACTCTGGAGGAGTATGCACGGTTGACGATGCTGCCGCTGGATAGACCTTGCGTGCATATGGCATTGGGGGACATGAGTCGACGGTTCATGACCCTCACTGGATTGAGGCGTAGGGTGGTACAGGATGAGCTTACATCTAGCCACGTTATATCCCAGCATTTTCTGTTTGACAGATTTGGCTCTGAGGATAGTTATACACGACATTCCAGGGATTTCACCACACTGGAGGATCATTGGCGTCTAGCCAGGGTGGATGTACTGCTATTGTGCGTACTGTCGTATGTCTATATGCTATGGTACATGGATGAGGTAGACAGTGGAGTTATCATGGCAGTGAGAGCTCTAAGTGAGGGTCGTACCATCATGCCGATGATTATAGTAGAGACTCTGAGGTCGGCTACATACTGTTGCACTTATCCGACAAGAGTATTTACGGGCAACTCGGTCATGCTATACGTGTGGTTTATGTCGCACTTGAGACCGATTAGCACTTTCAGACAACATGGGTATTATTTCACCCATGATATAGCCATGTCATACTCCTTTCAACCATCGAAGTGTACGGACGCTATGTCTTGGTCTATGTTCTTGGAGGATATCAATGATCCGTTTATCATATTGTCGTGTTTGGAGCTCAGCTCACCTTACAGCTTTATTACTCATGCTCCGGGCATGGACTATCTCCCCCTGGATGGCTTGAGGGGAATGACTACCTACCACCCGCTGATCGTGATGTCGTAATTTGACCAGTTTCAGGATTTTCATCCTTTCAAGGGGGCGCTAGGTCAGCGTTTAGCTTCTCGCTATCTTTTTGTCAGAGGACCAATCCCGTGTGTATGCATGTTGGGATCAACGCGAGATAGCTGCTTTCTCTGTGAGCCATCCAGGTTGTTTGCCAGAGTATTCTGCTTGGATGGAGACAGAGATTCTATAGGCTGCGGTAGTATCCACAGTACCGGATAGTGAGACAGATGATGGAGAGTACTAGTACTGTTGTGATTTAGTATTCAGCACAGTACTTTGAGCAAAGTCTTCATCTGATGACTTTCGAGAGAGACCATGCGAGAGCCTTGATGTTGACTGCCATTGATGGGAGAGACGCAGCTATATTAGAGAGAGACGATGCATTAACTCGCAGAGATGTCGCTATTGTTGAGCGGGACGCGACCAGATCAGCCAGAGATGCAGCGATAGTTGAGCGGGATAGTGCCATATCTGCCCGGGATCTAGCCATCAGAGATAGTACTGCTGTGAGGTCCCTTACCACTGGCATGATCGTAGAGATGAGCGCTTACATTGATGAGCACATGGTCACCATGCAGATGGCTACAGATCTGTTGGGTCATGTGGATACTCTCGAACAGGAGACCACAACTTTGCCTCCTTCTTCTGAGAGGGATGCCATGTTGGGCTTGTTAGCTTGCATATACCCTGACATGTAGATGGGCTTGATATTTTCCTACACAGACTAACTTGGTCATTTTGTCATGTACAGTTTACATTATGTATATGAAACAACATTATATATAGCAAGGAAATATATTTTTGATCACTTCCCTTTTAGATATATCTGTTGCTTGCTTGATATTTGTCTGCTTCTTTAGGGCTTGTGATCTTGATATATTATGAATTCCTCCCGGATGGGTGGACATTGAGTTGCCACTAGATAGTTCAGAATGGATCATTGATCTATGTGTATCCTTACCATCTTTGGTGTCTTGGGACTGGTTTCTATATGGAAATGTGGAGAGGAGTGTGGCTTTCCTCTCTGAGATTGACCGCACCATAGATGGTCGCCAATACTCCTATTTGTGAGAAGCCTAGTTAATTCCATCTCTTATGGATTGGTGTTGCTCTTCGAGGTATAACCGCAGCTTAGATGGTTGCCGAATCTCAAATTTGGGAGAGTTCAGGTAATGCCATCCCTTTGGTCTGAAGCCAATGAAATATGGTGGATTGAAGGATGATCCCAGTACCAGTTGACAAGTGTTTGTGTTTTAGTAGGGGGTGAGACCGAACTGTGAATGGCTTCCTACGTACTCCTATTGGAGAGGAGATCAGGTCTGCGTAGTTCGAACTTGGTGTAAGAGGTTCAACGCTGTATAGTAGAAAAGGTGTAGGAATTTTGTTTTCTTTTTGTAAGGAGAATGGGGTAGAAATGTTTTTTTTTGTTTTATTATGACCGGGCCATATGAAATGATTGCCTATGTACTCCTATTGAAGAGGAGATCAGGTCAACGTAGTTCGCCCCTTAGGACGAGCTTAAAAGTGTGATCCCATGTTCAGGTCAGACTGCGGGGAGGAGAAAGTTTAATCCTAGGTTGAGGATAAACGGTAGGTATGAAAAGTTTGATCCCATGTATGGGTAACCAAACTGCAAATGCGAGAGGTTCAATCCGTAGTGGGATGACCGAAGTCGTAGGAACGCAGAGAAGCCAGGCTGCTGGCTTGAAAAGTATGTTTCCCTGAGGAGCAAAGTGTGGAAGAGTTGTATGTGGTAAAGGGTTAAAGAACCGAAATGACTGGTGATTTGATGATCCAACACCAGGATGTTTGCTTGATGGCAACCTCAGATATAGTACCATTTCACGGCATCCGAGTTGAAGAGTTGTGGAAATTCATCGTCGTCCATTTCTTGCAATCTAAGAGCGCTTCCTATCAATACTTCCTTGACAACAAATGGTCATTCCCAGTTAGGAGCGAATTTACCCTTCGATTGATCTTGGTTGTCGATGATCTTCTTCAAAACTAAGTCATGTTGTTTAAACTGCCGTAGCTGGAATTTTCTGTTGTAGGATCTGGAGATCCTTTGTTGATATAACTGACCATGGAAGATAGTCGCAGTTCGCCTTTCGTCTATTAGAGACAATTTGTGATACATGTCTTGTACCCATTGGTCTTCATCCAGCTGAGTGTCTACCAACACTCTGAGGGATTCCATTTCAACTTCTATGGGGAGCACTGATGCCATTCCATAGGTTAATGCGTAGGGGGTTGCCCCAGTGGAAGTGCGCATTGATGTTCTGTAGGCTAACAGAGTAAGAGGCAATAAGTCAGGCCATCCTTTGTGATTGGTGGACATCTTTTGCATAATCTTCTTGATGTTCCTCCATCATCTTGTTGTTGAGGTTCTTAGCATTGTCTAATACAATCACTTCTGGTTGTCCATATCGACAAATGACATTGTTTTTGATGAAAGCAATGATGACTTCTTTGGTAATCCTGGGGAAGGAGGTTGCTTCTACCCATTTGGTGAAGTAGTCGATTATGGTGAAGATAAATCGATGTCCATTACTGGCTTTAGGCTTAATGTGCCCAATAACGTCCATTCCCCACATTGAGAAGGGCCAAGGTGAACTCACATTGTGGAGTTCCCGTGGAGGGGCGTGGATATCATTCCCATGAATTTGGCACTGATAACATCTCCTGACGTGGTTATTGCAGTCAACTTTGAGAGAGAGCCAATAATGTCCTGTCCTGAGAACTTTCTTAACAAGGAGGGGGCCACTCATGTGTGGGCCACAGACTCCACCATGGATCTCATCCATAAGCCTTTGAGCTTGGTCTTTGTCTAAACATCTGAAGAGACCTTGTCCTGCATCTCTCTTATAGAGCACATCTCCACTCAGGTAGAATTTCATAGCAAGTTGATGGATCCGCCTTTTCTCAGTCGGGCTCGCCTCAGCGGGTATAGATCCATCTCGTAGGTATTCCTTGATATGGCGATACCAAGGATGTTGGATGGGAGGTAGATCATCCGATACTTCTCCAATGTAGTTCCCATAGGCGGGTGCCTTGTGCAGGGTAATTGTGACACTTGGCAAGTGTCCCTTATCAGGTATGTGAATTAAGGAGGCCAAAGTTGCTAATGCGTCTACAAAGTCATTCCTATTACGAGGAATGTGTAGAAAGGAGATTTCTTCGAACTCCAAAACCATCTGTAAAACTTGCCGATGGTAAGGCAACAAATGTAGCTATTTGGTTTGATAGATTCCCGTGGATTGTCTGATTACTAACTCTGAATCCCCAAAGACAGTTAACCACCTGATGCCCATTGAACGGGAAAGTTTCAGCCCCATGAGACAACCTTCATACTCAGCTATGTTGTTGGTGCTGACAAACTGCAATTTGACGACGACGGGATACTTCTCTCCCGTGCCAAATACTAGAACTGCTCCAGCTCCAGCACCTTCTATATTAACAGCTCCATCGAAATACATCTTCCATGTTTGGCATGTATCGTACTGATGGTGTTACTAAACTGTCATTACTCCTTCATCGGGGAAGTATGTTTCCAAGGGTTTGAAGTCCCCTGAAGGTGCAGCGGCAAGTTGATCCGCAATTCCTTGACCTTTGATGGACTTTTGAGTCACGTAGACGATGTCAAATTGTTGTAGGATCAACTGTCATCTGGACAGCCGACAATCAAACATGGGTTTATTGAACACGTACTTGAGAGGATCCACACAGGATATGAGATGGGTTGTGTGACCATGGAGGTAATGTTGGAATCTTATGGAAGCCCGTGCTAAAGCACCACAAGTCTTCTCAATCAGAGTGTACTTGTGTTTACTGCTGCTGAATCTTTTGCTGAGATAATAGATAGCTCATTCTTGGCCTCTATCGTCTTTCTGTCCCAGCATGAAGCCCATGGCATTGTCACTTACGGACAGGAACATGAACAGGGGAACATCATCCCTGGGTGGTACCAAAATGGGAGATTTGACTAGTTGCTCTTTGATTGCAATGAAGGCCCTCTGGCACTCATCATTCCATTTCATGGAGGAGTTCTTTCTTATCAGCTTGAAGATTGTCTCACAGGTTGCTGTGAGTTGAGAGATGAACCTGCTAATGAAGTTGATTCTTTAAAAAAATCCCTGTATTTCCTTCTCTGTCTGAGGAATGGGCATTTCCGTGATTGCCTGGATTTTGGTAGGATCCAGCTCTATCCCTTTGTGGCTGACTAGGAATCCAAGCAACTTGCCTAATTTAACGCCAAAGGCGCACTTGGCTGGATTCAACTTCAAGTTGTACTTACGCAACCTGTTGAATAGCTTCTTGAGATGGTCTAAGTGTTCTTCCTCCTTCCGGGACTTGACAATGATGTCATCCACGTAGATCTCTATCTCTTTGTGCATTAAGTCGTGGAAGAGAGCCATCATAGCTCACTGATAGGTGGCTCCGGCATTGATGAGGCCGAATGACAACCGTCTATAGAAAAAAGTTCCCCAAACCGTGATGAAAGCAGTTTTCTCACGATCTTCCTCAGCAACCATGATCTGAAGGTACCCCGCGAAGTAATCAGCAAAGGAGTACATACAGTATTGAGCAATATTGTCAATGAGATTGTGGATAAATGGCATAGGAAAGCTATCTTTAAGGCAAGCATTGTTCAAGTCCCGATAATCCACGCAAACTCGCACCTTTCCTCCAGGTTTAGGCACGGGAAAGATGTTGGATATCCACTCAGGATATGTGGACACCATGATGATGCCAGCTTGAAACTGTTTCACAATTTCTTCTTTCACCTTTAAACTCCACTCAGGTTTCAGTCGCCTGAACTTTTGCTTGACTGGCTTGAATCCCTCTTTAATGGGAAGGTGATGAAGGACAATGTTAGTGGACAAACCCACCATGTCTTCATGAGACCATGCAAACACATCCTAGAATTGGGTTAGTAGCGTAACCATGTCATTCCTTTGGTTTGGGGTAAGGTCTGAACCAATCTGGATTAACTTAGGGTTTTCTAAGGTTCCGAGATTGAAGGAAGTAGTTTGATCAAGGTTGGGTTTAGGTTTGTCTTTGACCCATTTTTGAATTTCTGGAGGCACCTCAATGTCCTCATGTATTTCCATCAAGGCTGAATTCATCTCTACATCAAAGGTACAATCCTTGTGGATAAGAGGAACCGTATCAGTAAGTGCATGCACACCTAAATTCAGGGTCCTGAAACAAAATATGCTTTCACTTAGTATATATGAAACAGTTTGATCATACACAATGTTAGCATATACTGACAAAATAAACTGCTGGTACTATACATAAATGTAAGCAGTTATGATATCTATAGGGCAGAAAGATTTCCTGCCCGTTTTACCCTTGTCGACCAATGCAAGGAGTGCTGCTCCAATTGGAAAGGGCAAAGTCCGGGTGGACTGCAGTGATGGAGGGGTTGTCATCATCCTCCTTATCCCGAATGATGGCCATTACGTCTGGGCAATCATTCTCTGGGGTGTATATGTTTGTATGTTCATCATGGACGATGATGCGTATGCCTGACATCATCCGGATGACGTCTTGCTTGATTCTTCACTCATCCTTTTCCACTGCGAGATCTGGAACAAAGACTTCTTTCACCTTCACCGGTACCGACTTGGGAAATAACATAGCCATTACATTGGCTGACACCTTTACCGGAGGTTGTGCAAACTCAGAATTCACAAGTGAAGATAATCGCCATGTGGCTGAAACTGAAGGAATCTGCTGATGCTTATAAGGATTCCTATGACTAGGACTGGCAGAATAGCCTAGTCCAGCTGTCCTAGTTTGACTGTATACTCGAATAGGGTGCTTGATACCCTGGTGATCTTTACCCAGCCCTTGTCCCGGCTGATGACCCAATGACATCATTTCTTGAGTAGCCGACATTACCTCGGCAGAAATCTTGGGTTCGGGAAATGGCATTCCAATTGCATGGTATTGGGTATTGCTTACTTCTAAGGCATGAAAACTGACCGGTTCAATATCTGCATTAGCATTGATGAATGGCATGTCCCCATTTTGAGGACACTCTGGTTCAGCGTTGACCATGAATAGGCTATTGTTGATAATGTATTTCTGTTGTTGGTAAAGGGTGGAGGGGACTGCCCCTGCCATATGAATCCATGGTCGTCCCAAGAGTAGGTTGTATCCTGAATCTATCTTGAGGATACGCAGAATGTATGGGGACCAATCTCGATTGGCAACTCAACTACTCTGATCGAATTCCGGCGGGCTCCATCAAAAGCTTTGATAATCGTATGGCTGCTCCGGATTTGGTTGAGATTGACATTCATCTTCAATAATGTAGCATAAGGACATATATTTAGAGATGAGCCTCCATCTATCAAGACTCCAGCTAGCATGTATCCAGAGGACAATACTGCAATGTGTAACGGCTTGCAATGACCGGTCCCTTCGGGCGGTATGTCGTCATCAGTGAAGGATATCACATTGTTCTTAAAAATGTGATCAACCAAGTGTTGAAATTTTTCTGTATCCACTGATGTCGGTAAGTAGGATTCTTCTAAAACCTTTATCAAGACTTTCATGTGATCTTAGGAAGCTAAAATCAAGTCCAGGATTGAAATTTGGTGTGGAGTTTCCCTTAAGCTTAAAACCACCTTGGCTTCGTTATGACCCATAGTGCGGAGGAATTTTTCAATCTTCTCCATGGGTATTTTCCCCTTTGATTTGATGGTGGACTTCATCACCCGTTGAGGAAGATACAGTGGATTCTCATTTGACACTACAACAGTTATATGTGAGGTGAATCCTTCACCTTCTCCATAATTCCACAGAACTTTGTGTTTGCTAACAATAGGATATTGTGCTCTGTTTGGAAAGTTAATTAGCTCGGGAGCGGCCACTTTCAAAGGATTGTTGCTTCCTCTAAGTTGAATTACTGATATTGTGAGTGGTTTGTTAGTCCCATCAGTTTCAGTATATATAACTGCTACCAATCCTTTCCACTTAGTAGGACAGGTATTCTCACTCTCACGTAGCACATTATCATTGTCTGCTAGTTGCAGGACACCACTGTCAATTAGATTCTGGATAAGGTGGCGGAGTGCCCAGCATTCTTCTGTGTTGTGACCGCGAGAATGGGAGTGATATTGACATACTCCATCAGAATTGTACCGTCATGAACGTGGATTAATTGGAGGAAGCAGGGAAGTGATTCTTCCTTCATTGATTAGCATCTGCAGGATTTCCTCCATAGGTTGGACCAGGTATGTAAATTCCCTTCTATTGTCAAAATCTCGACGAGCTTTGGCATTCTCTCTCTGTCACTTTGTCCTCCAGTATTTCATTTTTGGAAGGTGACGAGGGAATATTCATGACAAGAGGAAGGAGGCTAGCATGCTCCTGGCTGACTAACTGGCGTGTCACTTGATGCTGATAGGTCACCAGTTCTGCCAATTGTTCAATCTTCTTGCATAGAGCTTTAATCTTACGTTCCATCGCAAACTGGAACTTGGTATAATCCCATTTTTCAACATCATCTTTGACGGTCTGGGATGATTCACCATTGAGATTGGAAATCTGTCCATTGCTCCAATTAATCATGTTCACTTCTTCCTCTTTGTGTTGAAGAATGGGGTTATCTTGAACGTGAGGTTGATCTAGTTTGGTGACCACGATTTCCCTGTTGTCTATCAGGTCTTGGATTTGGGGTTTTAAGGCCCAATAATCTTGAGTATCATGTCCAGGTGCCCCGGCATGATAAGCACATTTCCGAGCAGCATTGAAACCCCGTCCATTAGGGTTGACTGGTGGAAGAAGATGCGCGATTTTCTTATGCGTTGTCAAAAAAGTGAGAATATTCTCGAGTGAGTCCCCTAAGGGTGTGAACACTCGAGGGCGTTTAACTTCTCCACCTTTTGGCATTGGAGGATTTGAAGACTGTGCTTGAAAGGGAGTGTAGTTTCTCCTCTTGATAGGCATGTTCAGATTACCTTTTTGACCCTGTAGTATCAGGGAAGCATCTTCCTCTTTCTTTTTATGGAACCTCAGGGGGTTGTTTCAATAATTTCTGGATTGGATGTGTTCAGCAACAACTATAAGGGAAGCTAGGTCTTGAATCTTTCCTGACTTCAATCCCATCTCAGCCATCTCCCCATGTTTGATTATTTCAGAAAATGGTTTACCGATGCCGGATAATACTCTTTCATAGAAAGGAGCTTCTTGTATGTCTATGAAGGTCATGACCATTTCTGATTCTGCCATGGAAGGAATTACTTGGGCAGCTAGACGCCTTCACCTTTGAGCATACTCTCTAAAAGACTCGTTGTACTGTTTCTTGACCTTGGTATTCTGATGCCGGTCAGGAGCCATCTGAGACTGGAAGCTGTATTGGGTGAGGAAGGCGTGTGCTAGCTCTTCCCAGCTATGGATCTTTGAATTGTCTAATTTGGTATACCATGAACGGGCTTCTCCAGTTAGACTTTTTTGGAATAGCTGCATTCTGAGCTTCTCGTCCTCTGCATAAGATCCAAGTTCTCCAATAAATGCCTTAAAATGTGTGTAAGGATCTCCTAACCCATCATATTTTTCGAAGTCAGGAGTTTTAAATTTTTTTGGATAATGAACACCAGGGAATACACATAAGTCAGTATATGAAACACTCCAGTGCGTTCCAATTCCTTTGATAGCACGAAGGGTTTCTTCCATTTGGAGGACTTTCTTTCTGATGTCACCGGTGTCTAGATCTCCTGTGAGATGGGTATCATCATGAATTTTGTTTGTCGTATCCAACTGCAGTTCAGGTATCCTAATGACCTGGGTTCCCCCTTGTGTAGAGGATCAGCATGTATGGGTATCTTTGGACCCTGAGTAGACTGGTGTAGTTCTTTAAGCAGAACAACCAAATCTGTAATTTGTTTGCTTAATCCATTGAATTCCTTGCGAGAAACTGGATTAAGGTCAGTCTGGTCAGATGATGACATGATTGACTGTAGGCTTGCAGCCTTTTTTGATTTTGATATGGTAGTAGGTCTGATTGGTTCCCTGCGAAAGACTTACATAGTTTAGTCTTTAGGGAATATGTATAATAACATGCTATTTGATGTGTCCATTTTAGGAAATTTATCCTTCAAAACGGATGTCAGCTGTTTAAGATACAGGATAGCATGTTAAATATGTATATGTACACATTTCTTCATATTTCTCATTATATGGAGATGAATATGGAATGAAATTACAAGTAATTGTCTTTACAAGTAATTTAAAATGAGAAGCATGAATAGACTTTCCTCCGTATTGGGTTTATCAAAGTCTGACCTATGTTAGGTTACTCTCACTGATTTTTGGCACGAAGGTTCCCAAATCATCACAATTTACGCAACGGGAAATTAATCCGGTCTTTCAACTTGAGCGAATTTGGGTGGTTCCTTTCCTGAGCCTTGCGGGAATTAGTCTTCCTATGAGTCCAGTAATCAAACACCGACAGGATAGCCTCCTGGTGGAGGGACCACACAACATACATTCACATACATCGTGTCTCACCATATGGAAATGATGACATGTGCAAAGCACTAATATCACAAGCAGATACGGTGCGAAGCACTAAGTGCAATAAGTAAATGAATTCGTACGCATTCATCATAAATGTAAATGCAACATCCACACACAAGCAAATAACAATTTTGAAAATATTGTAATAGCGGGTTAAGTCCTCTTACTGGAAGTCCCCAGCAGAGTCGCCACCTGTCGACGTCGGGATTTTTAGTTGTCCCTCTTCGTTACTTGTTCTTTAGTGTTCTCCTTTTAGGTGAGATTTGTTTGAAAAAACAAGTGAAAAAGGTCCGACATGTATAATGTCGACGATGGACTGTTAAGAGTCGCCAGTTGGTTTTTTAAATGGTTGTACCAACACAACTGAAAAAAGGTTTGCACATTGAACCAGTGATGCAACACTGTTAAACGGGTCGGTGAAACCGAGATTCATTAGGGTCCGGGGACTTGATTATGCGGAGGGAAGGTGTTAGGCACCCCAGGATTATCCGTAGTTACCACAAAGGACCGCCACTTTTCAAGAAACTGTTATCTAAATGTGTGTGTGTGCGGGTCAATGTGTTGTTATTTGGAAGTAGTGTGAGGCCTCGTTCGTACCTATATACATAGGATTTGAATTTATATAAAATTCAATTTTAACAAGATATGGCAATGATGTTTTATAAAAAAGGTTTTTCAAACCCTTGTGCTCAATAGTAATTGAGACCTTTTACACTTCAATTTTATTAAGTGTTCGGTTTGATTGTTTTTATTTTTGAGATGCGAAGCATCTATAAGAAAATAATATACAAGATAACCTCAAGGAATGCAGTTCTGGAGATAACCCCGGAAATGCTTGTTTCAAATGCAATCAGCTTCAAACCTCAACACTCACACCGAGGCACTCAGTACAAGACCTGGAGGTAACACCGGGAAGATAGGCATACCTCAGAGATGACATTAAGGACATTCAACACTTACAGCAGTCCAATCTCTGAGATAACCCTGAGCAACGTCTGCTTTATTAGCCCAAACCTGGTGTAACCCCAATGAGGGGCAAAGTCATCATCTTGCCACCTTGATGCCACATCGCGCCGTCTCAACATTTTAATACATATATTTCTAAACAACAATATCCCACAAGAACTAAGGATGTCCAATCCCGAGTGACTATTACGCAGGATAACAGATAGAATTTGAAGCTTGAAGACCGGAGGGCATGGTCCCATCTTCCTGACTTTGTACAACCTCTAATCCCATGTCATTGAGTAACTCTCGATAACGGCTGTCTGAAATAGGTCTTACATACCTCAGTTTCCCAGATTATAATTTTGAAAGTTCGAGCAGACATTACAGTGCATGCATGCACGTACTTTGAGATGGCGGGACCCGTTAAGCCCGAGGCAACCCGGCCAGCCGCATGTACAACTGCAGCTACCTGCGGCTCCCCCCTCTACAAATAGAGGGCTTGGGGTGGCCATTTTGTAAGAGAAAAAGGCGAGGAAGCCCTGTCAAATTTGCTCTGTACTCACCCTACACTGAGTGCTTTCTCATTTTAAACACTTGTTAGCTCACATATAGTTATTTTTTGTACCGGCGGGAGCCGAGTGTTCATCCCTTTAAAGATATAGAAGTCTTCTTTGGCAGCCCACTGTAAGCCTTCTCACACACTTTAAAGCCTTTCTCTTCATCATTGCACACACTATTCTTTACGTTGAGAGTCGTGTTGCGTGTGTTTGCAGACGCATTAGCAACTTTGGCCTCCTTAATTCAAATGCTTGACAAGGAACACATACAAATCGTTACATTTGCCCTGAACATGGCACCAGCCTATGGGAACTTTGTTGGACAAGTATCAGATGAACTACCTCTTATCCATCACCCTTGGTATCAGCATATCAAGGAGTACCTACGAGATGGATCTACACCCGCTGAGGCGAGCCCGACTGAGAAAAGACAGATCCATCGACTTGCTATGAAATTCTACCTTAGCAGAGATGCACTCTATAAAAGAGATGCAAGACTAGGTCTCCTCAGATGTCTGGACCAGGACCAAGCTCAGAGACTCATGGATGAGGTCCATGGTGGAGTATGTGGCCAACACATGAGCGCTCCCTGCTTGTTAAGAAGATCCTTAGAACAAGACATTACTAGCTTACCCTCAAAGCTAACTGTGATGATCACGTTAAGAGGTGTTATCAATGCCAAATTTATGGAAATGCCATCCACGCCCCTCCGAGGGAGCTCCATAGTATGAGTTAACCTTGGCCCTTCTCAATGTGGGGAATGAACATGATCAGACCCATCGATCCCAAAGCCAGTAATCGGCATCGCTTTATATTCACCATTGTCGACATCGGGATTTTTAGTTGTCCCTCTTCATTACTTGTTCTTTGGTGTCCTCCTTTTAGGTGAGATTTGTTTGAAAAAATAAGTGAAAAAGGTCTGACATGTATAATGTCGATTTATGGACCGCTAAGAGTCGCCATTGATTTTTAAATGGTTGTACCAACACAACCGAAAAAACGTTTCCACATTAACCCAATGATGTGACACTGTTAAACGGGTCGGTGAAACCGAGATTCATTAGGGTCCGGGGACTTGATTATGCGGAGGGAAGTTGTTAGGCACCCCCCGACATCCGTGTTACTACCAGAACCGCCACTTTTCAAGAAATCTAAATCTAAAATGTGTGTGTGGGTGGGTCAATGTGTTGTTATTTGGAAGTAGTGCGAGGCCTCGTTCGCACCTATATACACAGGGTTTGAATTTATGTAAAATTCAATTTTAACAAGATATGACAATGATGTTTTATAAAAGAGGTTTTTCAAACCCTTGTGGTCAATAGTAATTGAGACCTTTTACACTCCCATTTTATTAAGTGTTCGTCTTGATTGCTTTTATTTTCGAGATGCGAAGCATCTATAAGAAAATAATATACAGAATAATGTCGACTTCCTCGTGGGTATGAAAACCATATGAGGAAATTCAGACATCGCAAATAAATTTACAAGCTACTTACAGCTGAAAAAGGTCCATCACGGGAACCGAATCTAGATCCAATAGACTGACTCTATGATCACATGATTCCTAGGCTCACATGATGCTGCAATTTTTATAAAAAAAGCAGTAAGCAGGTATATATACATAAAAGCTATAAATATATATACAAACATGATCACCAACCACGAAGCACCTCAATGGGGGATTAGAAATGTAAATAAAGCAATAAAAGCTATCAACCAACACGGAGGAAACTCCAGCTGGGACAAAATGTAAATAAAGCTGTAAAAGCTATCAACCACCAAAAAGAAAACTCCAGGCGGGACAAAACGTAAAGAAAGCTGTAAAAGCGATCAACCGCCATAAAATAAACTCCAGGTAGGACAATATATATATATATATATATATATATATATATATATATTTATATATATAGATAGATAAAAGCAATAAACGCATTCTGATGTAAAATCCAAAGCTCAAATCGAGCAGAGTTCGACAACAAAGGCATATATATAAGTATATATATATATATATAAGCAAGTAAACGCCCGGGATGTAAAATCTGGACTCATCGAACAAAGTCCGACAATAGTTAATATATATAAGTATATATATATTAAAGCAATAAACGCTCAAGACCAAAGTCTAGGCTCATCGAACAAAGTTCGACACACAGTTCATATATATATATATATATATATATATATATATTTATATATATATATATATATATATATATATATATAAGCAAATAAACGCTCCAGACCTAAGTCTAGGCTCAATCGAGGCATAACTCGATAATGTTAGTCCACATAAATAAATATATATATATATATATATATATAAATATATATGTATATACAAACTAAAATAAAACCACGAACCGAAGTCCAGGCAAATAGATGCCACACGATTCTCAATGTGAAGAAGGGTGTGTGCAAAGATAAGGAGAAAAACTTTAAAGTGTGTGAGAAGGCTTACTGTGGGCTGCCAAAGAAGACTTCTATATCTTTAAAGTAGATGAAACTCAACTCCCGCCGGTACAAGAGTAGCTATATGTGAGCTCACAAGTGTATAAAATGAGAAAGCACTCAGTATATCGTAAGTACGGATCAAATTTGATAGGGCTTCCTCGCCGTTTCTCCTCTTAAAATGGCCACCTCAAGCCCTCTATTTATAGAGGAGGGAGCCGCAGGTGTACCTGAGGCTGCCTGGGTTGCCCCGAGTTTCGCGGGTCGCATCGTCTAGCAGTACGTCTACGTAGGCACTACAATGTCCGCTCAAACTTTTTGAATTGCAATTCGGGCATCCGACTGAGGTAAGTAGGACCTATTACGGACCGCCGTTGTCGAGAGTTCTACAATGGCATGGTATTAGAGGTTGTACGAAGTCATGAAGATGGGACGGTGCCCTCTGGTCTTCAAGTTTTAAATTCTATCCGTTACCCTGTATAATAGTCACTCGGGATTCGTTTTCCTTGATTCTTGTGGGACATTGTTGTGTAGAAATGTATGTATGAGACGTTGAGACGGCGTGATGTGGCTTCAAAGTGGCGAGATGATTACTTCACCCCTTACCAGAGTTATAGCCGGTTTGGGCTGATAAAACAGACGTTGCTCAGGGTTCTCGCCGAGATTAGATTGCTACAAATGTTGAAGGTCCTCAGTGACATCTCTAAGGTGTGCCTGTCTTCCCGGTGTTATATCCAGGCTTTGTACTGAATGCCTCGATGTGAGTGCCAAGGTTGAAACTGATCGCATACATTTAAAACAAGCATTTCTGGGGTTATCACCAAGGGTGGTAGCTGTTACTCCCAATGTTGGGACTGAGACTGGATACCTCGAGGTTATCTTCGAGATTAATCGGTCTTCTCCGGTGGAATTTCTGGTATTGGAACTGCATGCCTCGGGGTTATCTCCGAGGTTGGAACGGTTACTCCTGGTGTGTGTTCCGGGGTTGAGACTGAACTTTCGGTAGTATCTGGACTGGATGAACTGTCTTCAAGGGTTATCTCTAAAAGACAAATATGCATTCCTGCAAAGTGAGTGACAGGTGTGCAGAAAATTTCGAGTGTCTACAACCATGATCTACTACTTCACCAAGTGGGTAGAAGCAACCTCCTTCCCCAGGGTTACCAAAGAAGTCATCATTGCTTTCATCAAAAATAATGTCATTTGTCGATATGGACAACCACAAGTAATTATGTCAGACAATGCTAAGAACCTCAACAACCAAATGATGGAGGAGTTATGCAGTCAATTCCACATCAAACACCTTAACTCCGTCATCTACTGTTCAAAGATGAATGGTGCTGACGAAGAGACTAACAAAAATATCAAGAAGATCATGCAAAAGATGTCCACCAACCACAAAGGATGGCCTGACTTATTGCCTCTTACTCTGTTAGCCTACAGAACATCACTGCGCACTTCCACTGGGGCAACCCCCTACGCATTAACCTATGGGATGGAAGTAGTGGTCCCCATAGAAGTTGAAATGGAATCCCTCAGAGTGTTGATAGAGGCTCAGCTGGATGAAGACCAATTATCTCTAATAGACAAAAGGAGAACCGCGAGTATCTTCCATGGTCAGTTATATCAATAAAGGATCGCCAAATCCTACTACAAAAAAGTCCGGCTATGACAGGTTAAGCAATATGACTTGGTTTTAAAGAAGATCCTTGAAAACCAAGACCAGTCCAAAGGAAAATTCGCCATTAACTGGGAAGACCCGTTTGTTGTCAAGGAGGTAATGACAGGAGGCGCTCTTAAATTGCAGGAAATGGACGGCAATGAATTTCCACAACTCATCAACTCGGACACCGTGAAACGATACTATGTCTGAAGTTACCATCAAGCAAACATCCTGGGGTTAGATCATCAGATCACCAGTCATTCCGGTTCTTTAACCCTTCATCACATACAACTCTTCGCCCCACTTTGCCCCTCAGGGAAACATACTCTTCAAGCCAGCATCCTGGCTTCATTCCATTCATACAATTTTGGTTATACCCCCAGGGATTGAACATTCCACACCTGCAGTTTATCCTGAAGACGGGATTAAACTTTTCTATGCGTGCAGTTTGTCCTGAAGACGGGATCAAACTTTTTCACACCTGCAGTTTGTCCCAATCATAGGATCAAACTTTCTTCTCCCCGCAGTATAGCCTGCACATGGGATTCATACTTCTCTTCAGATGCGAATAATCCTGAGGGGCGAATTACATTAACTTGATCTCCTCTTCAATAGGAATACGTAGGCAACCATTTTATATGGCCCAGTCGCAATAAAACAAAAACAACAAAAACATTTCTACACCCTTCTCCTTACAAAAACAAAAACAACAAAAACATTCCTACAACCATTTTTTCCACATACAGCATTGAACCTCTTACACCAGGTTCGATCTATGTAGACCTGATCTCCTCTTCAATAGGAGTACGTAGGTAGCCATTTATGGTTCGATCTCACCCCCAACCAAAACACAAACACTTGTTAATTGGTACTGGGATCATCCTTCAATCCGCCACATTTCATCGACTTCAGACCAAAGGGATGGAATTACCTGAACTCCTCCTAAATAGGAGATTCAGCGACCATCTAAGCTACGGTTGTGCCTCAAAGAGCAACACCAATCCATAAGAGATGGAATTAACTAGACTCCTCCTAAATAGGAGTACTTGCGACTATCTGTGGTGCGGTCAACCTCAGAGAGGAAAGCCACAGTCCTCTCCACATTTCCATACAGAAACCAGTCCTAAGACACCAAAGATGGTAGGGATACACACAGATCAATGATCCATTCTGAACTGTCTAGAGACAACTCCATGTCCATCCATTAAGGAGGAATTCAGAATACATCAAGATCACAAGCCCTGAAGAAGCAGGCAAAATATCAAGCAAGTATCCAGACATATCTAAAAGGGAAGTGATCAAAAATTTATTTCCCTGATATATATATACATATATATATATATATATATATTTATATATATATACAATACTGTTTGATATACAATGTAAACTGTACATGAAAAAATGGCTAAGCTAGTTTGTGCAAGAAAATACAAGCTCATCTACAAATCAGTGTATATGTGAGCTATCGAGCCTAACATGGCTTCCCTCTCATCAGAAGGAGGTAAAGTTATGGTCTCCTGTACAAGGGTATCCACATGAGCTAACAGATCTACATCCATCTGCATGGTGACTCTATGCTAATAAATGTACGTACTCATATCTTCAATCATTCTAGTGGTAAGGGATCTCACTGTAGTACTATCTATGATGGCAACATCCCGGGCATATATGACCATATCCCTTTCAACTATCACAACATCTCTGGCTGATCTGGCCTCATCCCGCTTAACGACATCGGCGTCTCTATGAGCTAATTCCTCGTCTCTCTCTAATAGAGCTGCGTCTCTCCCATCAATGGTTGTCAACATCAAGGCTCTAGCCTGATCTCTCGAAGGTCATCAGATGAAGACTCTGCTCAAAGTATTGTGCTGAATGTTGGATCACAACAATTCTAGTACTGGGAGAATCTAAAGGAGATGTTGGCAACCCAGTAGACTGCTCATCCTTGATGTGAGAATCAACGTCCTCCATGGGTTCTCCATCATCTGAATCACTATCTGGTACTGTGAATACTACTGCAGTCAATGAAGTCTCTATCTCCATCCACGCCGAATACTCTGGCGAACAGCCCGAATGGCTAATAGAGAATGCATCTATCTCACGTTGATCCCAACATGCATACACCCGGGATCGGTCCTCTGCTAATAGATGGCGAGAAGCTAAACGCTGACCTAGCACCCCCTCAAAAGGATGGAAATCCTAGAACTGGTTAAACTGGGACATCACGACCAGCGGGTGATAGGTAGTCATGCCCCTCAAACCAGCCAGTGGGAGATAGTCCATGCCCGGAGCATGAGTAATGAAGATGTAGGGTGAGCTAAGCCCTATGCACGACAGAATGCCAAATGGATCTCTGATATCCGCCAAGAACATCGACCAAGACATAGTGTTTGTATACTTCGATGGCTGAAAGGAGTAAGACATAGTTATATCATAGGTGAAGCGATACCCGTGTCGGCAGAAGGTCCCAATCGGTCTCGAGTGTGACATAAACCACACGTACAGCATGACTGAACTACCTATGAATACCCCTACAGGGTAAGTACTACAAAACATGGTCGACCTCAGTGTCTCCGCCACAATCATCGGAATGATGGTACGACCCTCACTGAGAGCTCTCACTACCATAATAACACTGATATCTTGCTCATCCATGTATCGTGGCATGTACACATACGCCACTATGCACATCAAGAATGCATCCAATCTGGCTAAATGCCACTGATCCGCTGGTATGGTGAAATCTCTAGAATGACGTGTATAGCTATACAATGAGCCAAACCTGTCTATCAGGAAACGCGGGGATAGTACATGACCAGATGTAATCTCATCCTCTACCACTCTACGTTGTAACCTAATGAGGGTCATGAACTATCGGCGCATATCTCCGACAGACATATGAGTGCAAGGTCTGTCCAAGGGCAAAGCCGTCAACCGCTCATATTCCTCCAATGTAGGAGTCAGCTCATGGGTACCATACCGTAAGACATGTCTCTTTGGTATCCAATGATCCAGCATGCCCTCCACAAATCTTGCGGGAACCTTAAATATCAATAGGGTCATAGTATGCGGTAACATCTGATCTATAGTCACCGTGTCTGATGGTGACATACTATCATACCACGATCTGAGATGTGATGCCACCAATAATGGTGGGGTATTATCTATGCGGCTAACTATCGAATAAGACATCAGTGTGGGCCATATCATTAGACCATCCAGGGGTCAATGCTGAAATATTTCTCGACATAAATACATATGCATAACATGATACATGCATTACAGATAATCGATGGCAATATGATATAGGGAATGGAAAACAGTACATGCATTCCTAAGTATATCATCATCTATATACATCATCTTTGTACAGCTAAAAATACAGGGAAATGGGGCACATACGCCCTACTACTAACAGAGGCCTATTAAAAGATATAGCGAGAATGGGGCACATCCACCCAATATCTAACAGAGACCTATCAAAAGAGATAACGAGAATACACATCAGAAGAAGACAATGGTATCGATATCTATATCATCAATCCTATCCACCTGATGTAACTCCTTCTGGGTCACTGGATCTCTATCAACTGGGACGTCAGGCCTATACAAAGGAGGATCTGCGCTGACAAAGCCAAATTGGCCATCTGAGGGGCCAGCTAATGAGCTGGGAGGATTAAACGAATCTACCTCTGCCAGATCTCTGCTCAAATGCCGAATAAAGAAATGTGCCCGGTCCAGTCGATGGGTCAAATGAGTCGGATCTCGGACAAAGGCTAGCCAATTCGTCATCATCACGGATCCTAAAACCATATCCCCCATGAACTGAGTGGCACGAGACTGGGCTCCAATAGTACGAGGGGACCACTAACGCTGGAACATCTCCTGAGTGCAGGGACCCTCTGATAATGCAAAACTGTCAACCCCCAACAATTGGATATCAATGACGGGTGACTACGACACAGGCCAATAATGCCTAGCTGGAGGCAAGATCGGCATACAGATCTCTCATATGGTGCTCCTAATAGCACGCTCTCCTAAATAGAGCTCCCATCCTCCATAAGTGAAGAGAAGAACCCTACATGTGGAAATCACGTACTCTACACCAGTCGGGTACCCATCCTCAAATCTCATGGCCAAGTGCTCCCCAAAATAGGGAATCCATGTGATGACATCAGCTATCAACAACTCTAGCTGTAGGCAGCAATGAGTGAAACCCTCAGCTACAGGGACCTCCGCCAGTATGGAATGATGTCATCGTCGTCCTCGTGGATAGGTATCTAAACCTAAAACGCTCACAAGATACAAACATGGAAGCCTCTCATAGGCCCAAAATTGCCAACACAAAAGCAAAAATTTGCGGTCAGTAAGCACTCTTAACCTACATATGGGAAATTACAAAGAGAAATATTCACCAGCAAAAATGGGTGGAATCCTAACCAAGTCTCGGTCAAACCCTGCGAATGCATATGCATGCCCCTGAGGAAATAGGCGAAGGTGTAGGAACCCCAGTCATACTCTCATATACGGTCCACATGTCGCGTGACGCTGATCAAAGCGAACGACACCGTAGAAGAGTTATCTGCTATGAAGCAGCCTCTAATGATCATCAGGAACAATCGCTGAAAAATGTGATCCCTGCCTCTGGCATCATCTAGCATGGGCTCGCTCAACATCCCACTCATAGCATCTACGCTCAAAGGACCCGTACGGATAGTCCTGCCCTTGAGTGCCTTTGTCGGAACTCCTAGCAAGGATCTGACAGTAGTAGGGGTAATATCCGTATGTAAAAGGCAATCGGTGCCCTCCAAACTCCATACCTATGATAAACCGCTTGATCCATCAAAGATCATCGTCACCTCACACCCAAAGAAATGAAATGGCCGATTACGGTGAAAACAATGCTCAGACAATGCCTTAAGGTAACCCTAGGGACAACGACGGGGAAGGATGGAAAACGCTCAGACAATGCTCTATAGTCAGGATGTAGAGCCTGGTACATGGAGTGAATGCTGAACCAGTTCCCTCGAGGTTGTGTAAAGTTGGGAACCTACATGAAATGCAGATCAACATCAAAATCCTTTACTCCTCATCAATAGGAAAGAAGGAAGATTAATATCTAACGTTATACCTCGTTGGCATGCAAATACATCGTGGGATGTCGACTCAAATCACCCAGGAGCTCTGGGTTTGCCACCTGAATACTTGGGAGGTCCCTATGGGATATATGTGTGGCAGGAGCGGGGTCCGTAACCGGAACATCCTCCTCCTCGTCCTCGACGTCCGGCACATCAAACTGGACTGGACGTATCACCTCCTCCACCAACCGACGAGGCTGTCTAACAGAACGGGGTCGAGGCACTTCAGAAGCCTTCCTCTATATACCAAAAGTGGTCCTACGGGAACTACTCGGCTGATCCGGATCAATAATATCTGGATAAAAGACTCCAAATCACCTCAGAAAGGGTGTGGTAATTTCTAACCTAGAGCTTTCTTTTCAAAATGCATTTTATGACTACATGCATGCATGCATTACTTTAACATACATCTATAGTAAAGTTAAAAATGCATGACTATTCAAATGTCTACATTTTGATTTTTTTTTGCCATAGTCCCCTTTGTAAATAGGACTATCCACATGCACATAGGCATGACTAGGTGGCCATTCAGTAGCACATCTGCCCACAGTCATATATATACTATATGCATAAAAAGTTAAAGTCATCAATCTATAAGGGTAGTTTAATTACCAGGATTACTTTGCATTTTTACCTTTTGCTCATTTATCCTCAAATAGGATAAGAAATAGCAGAAAAAGGTGCCAATTTGACTATCTCAAAGTCAAATTTTTTCACATCATTATGTTCAGCATGGTTTAATACTAACATTTACTATGTTGAATATTTTTTATCAAGTCATTTAAGCATGCATATTCACTACTATGTGTTTAGATGAATTTTATGTGATAAGTCATTTTCCAATGGATAAAAAATGGAAAAGAAGATATGCATACGTTTCCAAGATAGTATAGAACACTTGTACGATGACAGAATTTGCAGAAAGTCACCCGAACTCAGAAGATCTGAAGAAGAGCTCTCGGATTTCCTTCGCAACGCAATATGAAAAGGACTTATGAAAGCAACCTGATGACATTAAGTAGCCACTACCGGCCAAGTAGTCCACTACTATACTGCAGTAGCAGTACCTCTGCAGCACCCCTACGTGGGTCCCACCCCACCGTCTTGCTCCAGTTTAAGTTGCAACGGAGTTCTCATAAGCTGAAAAAGACGAATCAAGAATAGAAATGCTACGCGATTGAGCGAAATAGCTTGTCATCCTGGTTTTCTCAGACCAAGCCGTGGATTAGCACATCCCTCATTGGTATTAACCCGAGCACAGGGAACATTATGCCAATGATCTCAACTGTTACAAATCACACTCGGCAATACCTTGTGCAGGTCCAATGCCACCAATTCTGGGTCGTCACCCTATTCTTAAACGAGATCCCCAACGGGGGTTACAACGCATTCCCCGGTGGGGGCATTAGGTAGTCTCAAAACGAGATCCCCGGCGGGGGCATCACGCAGTCTCAAAACGAGATCCCTGGCGGGGGTTACAACACGTTCCCTGGCGGGGGCATCACGTAGTCTCAAAATAATACAACACATGTTTCGTTGATACACACATCAGCGAGGATCAAACAATTCCCCAGCGGGGGTTACAACACATGGTCCGTTGATTCGCACGTCAACGAGGGTCAAGCAGCCATGATAATCTACCCAACAGGGGTTTTTTTATTCGGTGACGTACACATCAGTGAAGGTCAGACAGCCCTTATAACACATACTGTTGGCAGTAAATCCAGTAAAACATTGATATGTCCTGGCGATACAAACCAGGAAGCGTCAATATCATCGAGGAGGATCGATGAAGGAATTTGTTATACATATCGTCAAACAGATAGAGCGTTATCCTCACAGATCTCTCGTACACGAGAGGCACATCTTCAGAATCAAGTCTGTATCAAGGATTAAGGACTTTGGTGACAACCCCATTGTCAACATCCTACAAGATGTGGATCACACATCCCATCTGCTCATCGTTGCCAATCCCCGGTAAAAAAGCAACAGGGAGCCGACAATCATCCCTAGCATGTTGGGTAACCACCCCGCACACATGAATCATATATTTGCATCATATTGCTGCACTTAGCATCATATTTATCTTGTTGCATTTAAAGTGTCTACGATTCTTTATCCTATCCATGCATTGTATTGCATGAATATGATACAAAGGGGCATCTGTAGACACTCAAAATTTTTTGCACACCTGTTACTGACATTGCAGGAGGGCAGATTCATTTTTTAGAGATAACCATAGAAGACAGCTCATATCCAGTCTAGATACTACCGGAAGTTCAGCCTCAACCCCGGAACACACACTAGGAGTATTAGTTCCAACCTCGGAGATAATCCCAAGGCATGCAGTTCAAATAACAGAAATTCCACCGGAGAAGACCGATCCATCTCGGAGATAACCCCGAGATATTCAGTCTCAGTCCCAACACTGGGAGTAGCAGTTACCAACCTTGGAGATAACCCCAAGGAATGCAGTTCCGGAGATAACCCCGGAAATGCTTGTTTCAAATTCAATTAGCTTCAAACCTCGGCACTCATACTGAGGCACTCAGTACAAGACCCGGAGGTAACACTAGGAAGACATGCACACCTTAGAGACGACACTGAGGACCTTCAACACTTGCAGCAGTTCAATCTCAGAGATAACCCTGAGCAACGTCTGCTTTATCAGCCCAAACCGGCGTTAACCCCGGTGAGGGGAAAAGTCATCATCTTGTCACCTTGACACCACATCGCACCATCTCAACATTTTAATACATACATTTCTACACAACAATGTCCCACAGGAACCAAGGATGTCCAATCGCAGGTGACTATTACACAGGATAACAGATAGAATTTGAAGCTTGAAGACTGGAGGGCATGGTCCCATCTTCCTGACTTTGTACAACCTCTAATCACATGTCATTGCGTAACTCTCGACAACGGTGGTCCGAAATAGGTCTTACATACCTCAGTCGGATGCCCGGATTGCAATTCTGAAAGTTCGAGCGGACATTACAGTGCATACGTGCACGTACTTCGGGGCAACCCGGCCAGCTGCAGGTACACCTACGGCTCCCCCCTCTATAAATAGAGGGCTTGGGTGGCCATTTTATATAAAAAAAAAGGCAAGGAAACCCTGTCAAATTTGCTCTGTACTCACCCTACACTGAGTGCTTTCTCATTTTAAACACTTGTGAGCTCACATATAGCTATTTTTTGTACCGGCGGGAGCCAAGTGTTCATCCTTTTAAAGATATAGAAGTCTTCTTTGGCAGTCCACTGTAAGCCTTCTCACACACTTTAAAGCCTTTCTCTTCATCTTTGCACACACTATTCTTCACATTGAGAGTCATGTTGCGTGTGTTTGCACGGGCTTCGGTTCGTACATATATATATATATATATATATATATATATATATATATGAAATGTGTGTCGAACTTTGTTCGATGAGCCTGAATTTTACATCCAGTGCGTTTACCACTTATATATATATATATATATATATATACATTCACCCCTCACTTTGAGTTTACTTCGTGGCGGTTGACCGCCTTTTATAGGTTTATTTACTTTTTGTCCCTTTGAGTTTACTCTGTATGGTTGATTGCTTTTACACTTTATTTACATTTCGATCCCCATGGAGGTGCTTCGTGGTGGTTGATCATATAGATATATATATATATATATATATATATATATATATATATATATATATATATATATATATATATATATATATATATATATATACAGCCTTTTATATATATACATGCTTATTGCTTTATTATAAATTGCAAGATCATGTGAGCCTAGGAATCATGTGATCACAGATTCTATCTCATCGGATCTAGATTCGGTTCTCGTGATGGACATTTTCAGCTATAAGCAGCTTGTAAATTCATTCACGATGTTCGGATTTCCTCAGATGGTTTTCATACCCACGAGGAGTTTGGCACTATGTTGTACATTATTTTTATCGAAGATGCTTCGCATCTCAAAAATTAAAAACAATCAAGTCGAAAACTTAATAAAAAATGGGAGTGTAAAAGGTCTCAATTACTATTGAGCACAAGGGTTTGAAAAACCTCTTTTATAAAACATCACTGACATATCTTGTTTAAAGTTGAATTTTTACATAAATTCAAACCCTGTGTATATAGGTGCGAACGAGGCCTCGCACTACTTCCAAATAATTGCACATTGATCCACACACACACACATATTCATATAATAGTTTCTTGAAAAGAGGTGGTCACCGTGGTAACACGGATGTCGGGGGGTGCCTAACACCTTCCCTCCACATAATCAAGTCCTCGGACCCTAATGAATCTCGTTTTCACCGACCCGTTTAGCAGTGTCACATCACTGGGTTAATGTGCAAACCTTTTCTCATTTGTGTTGATAAAACCATATTAAAAATCAACTGGCGACTCTTAACAGTCCAACGTCGACATGATACATGTCGGACCTTTTTCACTTATTTTTTCAAACAAATCTCACCTAACATGGGAACACTAAAGAACAAGTAACGGAAAGGGACAAATAAAAATCCTGACGTCGACAAGGGTTACATAACTGAATCAATCAATTCCCTAGGTTATCTAAACTTTAAACAATCATCAAACACGAAAAAGTAAATAATTACATCACCATAGTTAATATAAAGTCTGACAACATAGAATTCAATAAATTACAAGTCTTCAACATTTGTTCATTTTTCCTTTCCCTTTGCTAGTGGTAGGTTCATCAACCTTCTCAACTTTAGTTGCAATGATTATATATGCAAGAGTGAGCAAAACAAATGCTCACTTGGAATGACAATGAATAATAACAACATAATAACTGCCAAAGAATAGGCTCAATAGAACTGAATAATATTCTCTATCATTGATAATCAAGAACTGAAATAAGTATTTGAAATATATCTGAGGCTCACAGGACCACAAATTATGTCCAAGGTTAAAAGTATTCTTTCAACTTAAACCTAAACAGACATAAGACTGTAGGGACTCCACATCTTAGGGTGATCAGCCCTTCGTACAATGTATTGTGTACAAACATCTAAACGCTTATGTGTAATAAATCCCCTATAATAAGGTTGTTCTTCTCAGTTTTAGAATATAAGTCCGTACCAAAGTAAGTTTAGTTTGGATAAGCTTCAAGGGTAATTTAGAGTTCAACGAACATCAACTAAGGATTAGTTTAATCAAGTCTTAATAATGTTTCAAGGGTTTGATAACAATATGTTATGGAATAGTTATGAACTAGAATCGAATAAACATAATGCATCAAAGTCATGCTTTATGAATGAATTTAAAAGCATTGAAAGGTATACTAAACCTTCCTTGAACAATAATAATAAGCTAAGGTTACATACTTTTTCGATAATAACAGAGTTAGAAACTTTGTTCATTGTAAGAGTAGGTTTAGGAATAAGAACTTGTTAAATAAAATTACAACTTGAATGATCAAAATTGACTTAGGGTAATGAACTTACATAACAATCATAAACAAGATAGGATAAAGATCTTGTTTAACATGATGAAATAAAGTTAGGAAACTTGCGTAACAATAATCATGAAAAAGATAAATATTTGTTTGACAACAAAAGGTAAATAGAGTTAAGAAACTTGCATTCATTATAAAGATAATGAGACTAGGAAAACTTGCTCAATTATAAACAAGTTAGGGTAACTCAAACAGAGATTAGAGTTCAGAAACTTGCCTCGTGCGTAAGCTATTAAATAAAAACTCACGATCACCTACACATATCATATGTATTACAACATCTATTAGTTATACTAACATCAACTTTATAAGTTCCACTCACCATCTTAGTTAAGATATATCCTTTAACTTAACACGAATCTCTAACTCTACTACACAAATTTATTGATCAACCATATTGATCAGTCACATAACACGAATTAGAAACTCAATAACATATAACGTAATGTTATAGCATTCAGTTATCATCTCTAACTTTTATAAACATCGAGTTTCAATCGTTATAACTTGTTACCTTAAAAATCTTCATACTTGGTATTAAAATGCATCTACAATCTTATTACATCATATCGTATGATTAACATCCTTTTTATGTTCATAAGACTAAGTTATTACTGCATGTTATGGACTGAACTAAAAAATTAACAAAACAGTTTCTGTCGAAGGTTGGCGCGGTCGCGCCAACTTAAGCTTGGCACCAGCGCGGCCACGCTGGTGCAAAATTCTAGGTTCTGCAGTTTGTGATACACATAGCAGAAAACCAATTTGGCCTATAAGCTACTTTCTGACAACCAATTTTCACACATATAAATTACATAAACTTCATGGAATCATAATTTAAGATTTCTAATATGTTTTTAACTATATAACAACCTAAACATCAAAGGTTTAACCTTTATTTCCACTATTTTTATTATTTCTTCTTCTTTTGACATTCATAGCAAAATTCATCACTATGAATTCATTTCTCAACCAAAAAAAGCTAATTTAACTCATAATATTTTCGTTTCTTCATATGTTTTCACAATCAACAAATAATTTATAGTTTAACACATGAATTGAACATAAATTTTGATTCCAAAATAAGCCATATTCATATATATTTCATTGTAATATGTGTAGACACTCAAAATTTTCTGTACACCTATCATGGACATTGTAGGAGGGCAGATCTGTCTTTCAGAGATAACCCTGGAAAATAGTTCACATCAAGTCCGGATACTACTGGAAGTTCAACCCCGAAAAACACACCGGGGGTAACAATTCCAACCTCGGAGATGACCCCGAGGTATGTAGTTCCAATACCAAAAATTCCACCAGAGAAGGCCGATTCATCTCGGAGATAACCCCGAGGTGTTCAGTCTCAGTCACAATACTGGGAGTAGCATCTACCAACCTTGGTGATAACCCCAAGGAAGGCAGTTGCAGTTCCGGAGATAACCCCGAAAATGTTTGTTTCAAATGTATGTAATTAGCTTCAACCTCGGCACATACACCGAGGCACGCAATACAAAACCCGCACATAACCCCAAGAAGACAGGCATACCTCAAAGATGACATTGAGGACCTTCAACAATTACAGCACTCCAATCTCAGTGATAACCTTGAGAAACGTCTACTTTATCAGCCCAAACCGGAGATGAGCCCGGTGAGGGGCAAAGTCGTCATCTTGCCACCTTGACGCCACACTGTACCGTCTCAATATTCCATACAAACATTTCTACGCAACAATGTCCCAGAAGAATCAAGGAAAAACAATCCCGAGTGACTATTACGCAGGGTAACGGATAGAATTTAAAGCTTGAAGACCGGAGGGCATCGTCCCATCTTCCTGACTTCGTACAACCTCTAATCTCATGCCATTACGTAACTTTCGATAACGGCGGTCCAAAATAGGTCTTACATACCTCAATCGGATGCCTGGATTGCAATTCTAAAATTTTGAACGGACATTACAAAGGCATACGCACGTCTTTCAGAGACGACATGACCATGGCTTGGGGAACCCGACCACCAGTAGGTACACTGCATGCTCCCCCCCCCTCCCTCTATAAATAGACGGCTTGGGGTGGCCATTTATAAGAGAAAAAAGGCGAGGAAAGCCCTGTCAAATTTGCTTTGTATTCACCATACACTGAGTGCTTTCTCATTTTAAACACTTGTGAGCTCACATATAGCTACTTTAGTATCGACGGGAGCCGAATGTTCGTCCACTTTATTGATATAGAAGTCTTTTTTGGCAGCCCACTGTAAGCCTTCTCACACACTTTAAAGCATTTCTCTTCATCTTTGCACACACCTTTCTTCACGTTGAGAGTCGTGTTGCGTGTGTTTTCCCGGACTTCAGTTTATGGTTTTATTTCAGTTTGTATATACATATATATCTATATATATATTTTTTATATATTGATTAATATTATCGAGTTATGCCTCGATTGAGCCTAGACTTCGGTCTAGATCGTTTATATATATATATATATATATATATATATATATATATATGAACTGTGTGTCGAACTCTGTTCGATGAGCCTAAACTTACGTCTGGAGCATTTATTGATTTAATATATATATACTTATATATATTAACTGTTGTTTGGACTTTGTTTGTTCGATGAGCATGGATTTTACATCCTAGCGCTTTACTTTTTTTTTATATATATACTTATATATATGAATTGTTGTCAAACTCTGTTCGATGAGCCTGGGTTTTACATCTGGTGCGTTTATCGCTTATATATATATATATCATCCCGCCTAGAGTTTACTTTATGGCGATTGATCGCTTTTACAGCTTTCTTTACGTTTCGTCCCGCCTAGAGTTCCCTCCGTGGCGGTTGATGGCTTTTACAGCTTTATTTACATTTTCTGATCCCCCATAGAGGTGCTTCGTGGTGGCTGATCATGTCTGTATATATATATATATTTACAGCTTTTATATATATATATATACATGCTTACTGCTTTCATACAAATTACGGTATCATGTGAGCCTAGGAATCATGTGATCACAAATTCAGTCTATTGAATCTAGATTTGGTTCCCGTGATGGACATTTTCACTTTATGGCGACTTTTAAAATTTATCTCATGCAGTCTCGGATTTCCTCAGATGGTTTTCATACCCACGAGGAGTTTGACATCATTTTGTACATTATTTTCTTATAGATGCTTCGCATCTCGAAAATAAAAGCAATCAAGCCGAACACTTAATAAAATAGAAGTGTAAAAGGTCTCAATTACTATTGAGCACGAGGGTTTGAAAAAATCTCTTTTATAAAACATCACTGCCATATCTTGCTTAAAATTAAATTTTTACATAAATTCAAACCCTATGTATATACGAGGCCTTCCACTACTTCCAAATAAATAGCACATTGGCCCACCCACACCCACACATTCATATAACAATTTCTTGAAAAGTGGCGGTCACCGTGGTAACACGAATGTCCGGGGGTGCCTAACACATTCCCTCTGCATAATCAAATCCTCGGACCCTAATGAATCTCAGTTTCACCGACCCGTTTAACAGTGTCACATTACTGGGTCAATGTGCAAACCTTTTCTCGGTTGTGTTGGTATAACCATTTAAAAAACCAACTGGCGACTCTTAATAGTCCATCGTCGACATTATACATGTCGGATCTTTTTCACTTGTTTTTTCAAACAAATCTCACCTAACATGAGAACACCAAAGAACAAGTAACGAAAAGAGACAACTAAAAATTCTGACGTCGATAGGTGGCGACTCTGCTGGGGATTCCAGTAAGAGCACTTAAGCCGCTATTTAAAACTTTTCAAAACTGTTATCTGCTTGAGTGTGGATGTTGCATTTACATTTATGATGAATGTGTACGAATGCATATATTTACTGCGCTTAATTTTATACACTATATCTGCTTGTGATATTAGTGCTTCGCACATGTCATCATTTTCATAAACGGTGAGACACGTTGTATGTGAATGTATGTTGTGTGGTTCCTCCACCAAGAGGCTATCCCGTCGGTGTTTGATTACTGGACTCGTAGGAAGACTAATTCCAACGAGGCTCAGGAAAGGCACCACCCAAATTCCCTCCAGTTAAAAGACCGGATTAACTTCCCGTTGAGTAAATTGTGATGATTTGGGAACCTTCATGCCAAAAAGCCGTGAGAGTAACCTAAGATAGGTCAGCCTCTGATAAACCCAACACGGAGGAAAGTCTCTTCATTCTTTCTTATTTCAAATTACTCGTAAAATCAATTACTTGTAATTTCATTCCATATTCATCTCCATGTAATGAGAAATATGAAGAAATATGTATACATACATATTTAAATTAACATGCTATCATGTATTACAAACAGCTAACATCCGTTTTGCAGGATAAAATTCCTAAAATGGACACATCACATAGCATGTTAATATTTAAACATTCCCTAAAGACTAAACTATGCAAGTCTTTCGCAGGGAAACAATCGGACCAACTACCCGGTCAAAATCCAAAAAGGTCGCGAGCCTACAGTCAATAATGTCATCATCTGACCAGACTGACCTTAATCCGGTTTCTCGCTAAGAATTCGATGGATTAAGTAAACAAATCATAGATTTGGTTATTCTGCTTAAAGAACTACACTAGTCTACTCAGGGTCCAAAGATACTCGTACATGTTGAATCCTCTACACAAGAGGGAACTTAAGCCATTACGATACCTGAACTGCAGTTAGATACGACCAATAAAATTCATGATTCCACCCATCTCACAGGAGATCCAGACACCGGTGACATCAGAAAGAAAGTCGTTCAAATGGAAGAAACCCTTTGTGCTATTAAAGGAATTGGAGCACACGGGAGTGTTTCATATGCAGACCTGTGTATATTCCCTAGTGTTCATTATCCTGAAAAGTTTAAGACTCCTGACTTTGAAAAGTATGACGCGTTAGGAGATCCTTACACACATTTGAAGGTGTTTATTGGAGAACTTGGATCTTATGTAGAGGACGAGAAGCTCAGAATGCAGCTTTTGTAAAACCCCAACTTTTTGAATAAAGATGAATTTTCTATAAATATTATTTTTGAATATTATGGAGTGAAATTGATATAATGTTATAATTCTGGGTAATATTTATAAATTTTGCAAAAGTACGCAAGTTGTTATATAATATTTGATTGGTTTAAATATTCGCTTTAACAGGAATATTCATGCAACGGCACAATCATTGGTGGACCCCACAACGGAATTATTGTCTGATTGAGAAAACGACAAAAATATTTTATGAAAATATCGGCGGAAGTATTACCGTTAAAACTATTGAACTACTCAGCCAGTAAAAGTACGATGAATACGCTATTGCATAAGAACACACCAGTATTGGTTATTGATGCTTACGTGAGAAGTCACTCAATTTTATTATATATATAATATAAAGGGAATCACGAGGGGGTCATGGCTGCTATTATTATTTGTGTCTGCACCATTAGAAAATGACATTCACTTTTATATTTGATTACTATATTACTGTTGGTGTAGTAGATATAAAATGGAGGAGATTGTAGTTGATTGGGTAAGAGGATAATTGTGTCCTTCCCAACTCATCAGCTAGATGATATACATGTTAGACTTTTTGAGTTTTAAAATATGAAGATTGTTTTTATTTGGTGGTGGGGCACAATTAACGTTTGGTGGACTAATTCATATCTTGGCCAAATTATTATAACTAGTTTTAGTAGAGTGGTCTTTAGTTAAACCGTGGGTTAACATTACTAATTATATTTAGTTCAATAATTTACTGTATATATATATATATATATATATATATATATGTGTGTGTGTGTGTGCGGTATGAGTCGTGTGGTGGCAGGTGGTGTGTGGGATTTTATATATATATATATATATATATATATATATATATATATATATATAGATAACATAACCATGTATAGTATTGTGGTGAACTTACAGCTTTCATCACCTTATTTATAGTAGCTTGCTAGCTAACGTGAATTCTTAAATGTTTAAAAAAAAAAAAATCTTTAAGATATTGGTTTGGAATAAATATGCCTCTGATGAATTTTTTTTGCTGATTCTTTTGTGCTACAGAAAAATTGACATGTGGTATCACTTATGGATTATAAACTGATAACTCAACTCTCCTGCAATGTTCATACAAGTATTAGATGGTAATGGAATCATAGTAAAGAGCCGCATACTTGTCTAATATATATATATATATATATATATATATATATATATATAAATTTTGTTTTATTGGTATTATTAATATAATAAAACAGAATTTTTTTTTATATAAAACAGAATATTTTTATAAAGTTATTCTATAAATAGAATATATTATATTTTATTATGCATAGTGTTTGCATAGTGCCTCGCATAGTGTTTGTAATAGTAAAATCTTTTATAAAGTTATTTGTTTTACTAGATTATAAATAGAATATATTATATTTTATTTAAAAGATTTTGCTTTAAATATGGACCGTCAGATTAAAGTAAATCAATCTGACCGCTTCATGAGTTAGTTACTATGCGCACCATTTTTCTATAAATAGAAGCTCATTCCTTTATTATTTTCTTTACGAATTCAATTAAACTCTAGAGATAAACTATAGAGAGAAAGAAGAAAGTATTCTCGCTACTCCACTACTTATATATCCAAAGACTCTTCTTCTTAAGGTAGGGAATATTATTTGTTGTACTCGTAAGGGGTGTTATTCTTTTGTATTCATGAAGAGAACTTATGTTATTCCATTCTTTATTATTCTGTTGGAATAACCTGTATACGCGGGCTACCCTATACTTGGTGACATTCTTCTATTATTCCGTCTTTACTATTCTGTTGGAATATCCTCGTTCATATGCGCTTTCTGTGCCGGACTGATTCCGCCTTTATTATTCATTGGAATATCCTGCATCAGACGCTTTTACGCTTCTGGACTCGTTTCCGTCTTTATTATTATTTTGTTGGAATATCCTGTCTGTGCGTTTTACGCCGGACCTGATTCCGTCCCTATTAGTATTCCGTTGGAATAACATGTCTATGCGAAGTACCGCATGCATGGTGATTTCTGTTGTTATTCCATTCCTTATTATTCTGTTGAAACATCCTGTCAGTGCGAATTTCGCCTGACCTGGTTCCGTTATTTAGTATTCTATTGGAATAACATGTCTATGCGAAGTACCGCATGCATGGTGATTTCTTTTGTTATTCCATTCTTTATTATACTCAGTTGGTTAAAGTTTTGACTTCTATACTCCATGAAATTAGTGGAATATCCTTGATAATTGTGCTTCATCCAGTATCTTTTTATAGAAATATTCTTCTGAGCATTCTTGAATTTTACTCTACAAAACAGTATCATGTTGACAATTTGGACGTTATTGATTCTTGGATAAATTAATTCTTAAACTTGTTTTATTGAATTCTTATATCATTGTCATCATCCTCATATTTATATTTTTTGAAAGTCATCTATGGCCTGTAGTGCATAGATGGACTTGGTATGATTATGACCAGTGATTATTCGGTGTAATCATGACCGTAATGTTACAAATAATGTGGTAAAAGTCCTCATTGGCCCGTAGTGCATTGATGGACAGTTGTTGGCATGATCATGACCATTAATGAATACACAAATATTCTTGGGCCGTAGTGCATGGATAATTGTGGTCGTGATACTAAAGAATATCCTCGGTAGTAGTGCGTGGGGTGATTCGATGATGTGGATTATTTATTGTTTGAGTCCCAACGATAAAAGTGATGAAAAACCTTTTAAATTATAAAAGATAGTAGATTTTATTCTCTACTTGACTCTTTTAATGGATTGTTTGTTCCGCTGCAGTTAAACTTGATGTTTGTTATATTGTATTAGTTTAACACTGTTTAAGGCTAATGATAATTTATTCTGAATTATCTTAGTCATAATATTTCTTATTGGACTAGTTGAACTCACCCTGTCTTTCACTGTTCTCTTCAGGAAATGAGAATATAGCTGGAATGAGTCGGAGAACGGAGTGATGGTCCTAGATGGTCCATTAGTAGTCCTCACTATTCTGTGAAATAGTGTGATAATAATTGTAATGAGGACTCCTTTTGAGTTTGTATACTCTAGTAGACAATATTTGTATTCAAACTCACGCTTTATGTTTTGTCATATTGTACACAACAGCTTGTATTATTAAGTCGTATTTGAATTACGCACCATGTATCTGGCGACTCGTAATAGGTGATGTATACCTATTTTGGGGATGTCACAAACCGTTTAGAAGAGTTTGACCGGAGAAGCCTGCTCGTGGTATACCAGATTAGACAACCTCAAAGATCCATAGCTAGGAAGAGCTAGCACACGCCTTCCTCCTCACACAATCTGACTTCCAGGTCTCGAGATGGCTCCTAACCCATCAGTTACCAAGGTCAAGAAACAGTCTAATGAGTCTTTCAGAGAATATGCTCAAAGGTGGAGACGCCTTGCTACTCAAGTTATTCCTTTCATGACAGAATCAGAAATGGTCATGACCTTCATAGACATACAGGAAGCTCATTTCTATAAAAGAGTCTTAGCCGGCATCGATAAACAATTTTATGAAATGATCAAACACGGGGAGATGGATGAGATGGGATTGAAGTCAGGAAAGATTCAAGACCTAGCTGCCCTTAAAGCTGTTACTGAGCACATCCAATCCAGAAATTATGGAAACAACCCCCGGAGGGTACATAAAAAGAAAGAGGAGGATGTTTCCTTGATACTACAAGGTCAGAAAGGCAATAAAAATATGCCTATTCGGTGGAGAAATTATACTCCCTTCCAAGCTCAGTCTTCGAACCCTACATTATCGAAAGGTGGAGAATTCAAACGCCCTCGAGTGTTCACACCCTTAGGGGACTCACTCGAGAATATTCTCACTTTTCTGACAACGCAGAAGAAAATCACGCATCTTCATCCACCAGCCAGCCCTAATGGGAGGGGTTTCAATGCTGCTCGAAAATGTGCTTATCATTCCGTGGCACCTGGACATGATACTCAAGATTTTTGGGCCTTGAAACACAAGATCCAAGACCTGATAGAAAATGGGGAGATCGTGGTTACCAAACCAGATCTACCTCATGTACAAGACAATCCTCTTCCTCAACACAAAGAAGAAGAGGTCAACATGATTAATTGGAGCAATGGACTGAGTTCTAATTTCAACGGCGAGTCATCTCAGACCACCAAAGATGGTGTTGACAAATGGGATTATGCAAAGTTCCAGTTCTCAATGGAACGTAAGATGAAAGCTCTGAGCAAGCAAATTGAGCAATTGGCAGAACTGGTGATCTATCAGCATCAAGTTACATGTCAGTTAGTCAGCCAGGAGCATGCTAGTCTCCTTCCTCTTGTCATGAATATTCCCTCGTCACCTTCAGAAAATGAAACGCTGGAGGACAAAGTGACAAAGAGAGCAAATGCTAAAGCCCGTCGGGATTTTTCTAATAGAAAGAAATTTACATATATGGGCCAACCTATGGAGAAAATCCTTCATATGTTAATCAATGAAGGAAGGATCACTTCCCTTCTACCTCCAATTAATCCCCATTCAGGACGGTTCAATTCTGATGGAGTATGTCAATATCACTCTCATTCTCGCGGTCACATCATAGAAGAATGTTGGGCACTCTGCCACCTTATCCAGAAACTAATTGATAGTGGTGTCCTGCAACTAGCAGACGATGATATTGTGCTACATGAGAATGAGAATACATGTCCTACTAAGTGGAAGGAATTGGTAGCAGTTATATCTGCTGAGGCCGATGACACTGGTAAACCACTCACAGTATCAACAATTCAACTCAGAGGAAGCAACAATCCTTTGAAAGTGGCCGCTCCAAAGCCAATCAACTTACCATGTAGAGCACAATATCTTATTGTCAGCTTACAAAAAGTTCCATGGAATTATGGAGAAGGTGAAGGATCCACCTCACATACAACTGCTGCAGTGTCGAAAGAAAATCCATTATATCTTCCCCAACAGGTGATGAAGTCTACCATCAAATCAAAGGGGAAAATACCGATGGAGAAGATTGAAAAATTCCTCCGTACTATGGGTCATAACGAAGCCAATGTGGGTTTAAGCTTAAGAGAAGCTCCACACCAAATTTTAATTTTGGACTTGGTATTAACTTCTGAGGATCACCAGAAGATCTTAGTGAAGGTTTAAGAAGAAGCCTATCTACCAAAATTAGTGGATGTGGAAAAATTTCAATATTTGGTTGATCATATTTTTAACAACAATGTGATATCCTTCACTGCTGATGATATATCGCCCGAAGGGACCGGTAATTGTAAGTTGTTACACATTGCGATCTTGTCCTCCGGGTATATGCTAGCTGGAGTTTTGATAGATGGAGGTTCGTCTCTGAATATATGTCCTTATTCTACGTTGCTAAAGATGTCAATCTCAACCGAATCCGGAGTAGCCATATGGTTATCAAAGCTTTTGATGGAGCCCGCCGGAATTCTATCAGAGTAATTGAGTTTCCAATCAAAATTGGTCCCCATACATTATGTGTGTCTTTTCACGTACTCAATATAGATTCAGGATACAACCTGCTCTTGGGAAGACCGTGGATTCATATAGATGAGGGAATCCCCTCCACCCTTCATCAACAACTGAAATACATTATCAACAATAGCCTAGTCACGTTCAACGTTGAAACGGAATGTACTCAACATGGTGACATACCATACATCAACGTCAATTCAGATGTTGAACCGGTCAGTTTTCATGCCTTGGAAGTAAGCAACACTCAGTACCATGCTATTGGAACGCCATTTCCCGTGCCCAAGATTTCTGCCGAAGTAATGTTGGGTACTCAAGAAATGATGTCATTAGGTCATCAACCGGGACAAGGGCTGGGTAAAGATCACCAGGGTATCAAGCATCCCATTCAAGTATCTAGTCAAACTGGGATAGCTAGACTAGGCTATCCTGCCAGTTCTAGTCATAGGAATCCTCATAAGCATCAGCAGATTCCTTCAACTTCAGCCACATGACGATTATCTTCATCTTCAAATTCTGAGTTCGCACAACCTCTGGTAAAGGTGCCAGCCAACGTAATGGCTATGTTATTTCCCAAGCTGGTACCGGTGAAGGTAAAAGAAGTATTTGTTCCAGATCCCACGGTGGAAGAAGAGGAACAAAGAATCAAGCAAGATATCGTTAGAATGATGTCAGGCATACACATCATCATTCATGATGAACATATAAATAGATACACCCCAGACAATGATTGCCCAGACATAATGGTCACCATTCGGGATAAGGATGATGATGACAACCCCTCCATCACTGTCGTCCACCCGGGCTTTGCCCTTGCCAATTGGAACAACACTCCTTGCATTGGTCGACAAGGGTAAAACGGGAAGGAACTCTTTTTGCCCTGTAGATATCATAACTGCTTACTTTTCTGTACAGTATTAGCAGTCGTTTTGCCAGTACATGCTAACACTTTGTATGATCAAACCATTTCATATATACTAAGTGAAACCATATTTTGTTTCAGGACCCTGAATTTAGATGTGCATGTACTTGCTGATATGGTGCCTCTTCTCCACAAAGATTGTAACTTTGATGTAGAGATGAATTCAAACTTGATGTAAATACATGAGGACATTGAGGTTCCTCTAGAAATTCAAGAATGGGTCGAAGATAAACCTAAAACCAACCTTGATCAAACCACTTCCTTCAATCTCGGAACCTTAGAAAGCCCTAAGTTAATCCAGATTGGTTCAGTCCTTACTCCAAACCAAAGGAATAACATGGTTACGCTACTAACCCAATTCCAGGATGTGTTTGCATGGTCTCATGAAGACATGGTGGATTTGTCCACTAACATTGTCCTTCATCGCCTTCCCATTAAAGAGGGATTCAAGCCAGTCAAGCAGAAGCTCAGGCAATTGAAACTTGAGTGGAGTTTAAAGGTGAAAGAAGAAATTGTGAAACAATTTCAAGCTGGCATAATCATGGTGTCCACATATCCTAAGTGGATATCCAACATCGTTCCTATGCCTAAACCTGGAGGAAAGGTGCGAGTTTGCGTGGATTATCGGGACTTGAACGAAGCTTGCCTTAAAGATAGCTTTCCCGTGCCATTTACCCACATTCTCATTGACAATACTGCTCAATACGGCATGTACTCCTTTGCTGATTACTTTGCGGGGTACCATTAGATCATGGTTGCTGAGGAAGATCATGAGAAAACTGCTTTCATCACACCTTGGGGAACCTTTTGCCATAGACGGTTATCATTCGGCCTCATCAATGCCGGAGCCACCTATCAGCGAGCTATGATGGGTCTCTTCCACGAATAAAGAGGTAGAGATCTATGTTGATTCTTACGTAAGAAGGCACTACTCAATAATTGTTATAGTAATTACTGTTCAGTATTTTATTTTATTGATTCAATAATTGCTGCGTTGATATTTTATATTACTGTTATTTCAATAATTATCACTACATAATATTTTCCATTATCGGAGCAATAATTCATATTATCTGAATAATATTATTAGATAATATTATTGGTAATGTCTAGAAAGTTCTGTCTAAGGAGAGATTTGGTCACCTAATTGCGCGCCAGTAAGGATAAATTCTTATTGAAAGCCCCTTTTCCGGAACCATTGTGGTTGTCGATTATTGTGATTCTGTAATATTATTTGTGAATAATTAATTATTGATTTATATGATGAGGAAAATATTGATTTTATGTGGATATAGATGGAGAAAATTTTAAAGTGACAATTGTTAAAAATTGATATTTTATCTTTTTTGATAAAATAATATTTTATTATATTATTATAATATAATAATGATGATATTTTTACAATGAATGTGGGATATATGAGTATATGAGGAGAAAGAGTATTTTTGTTGCATTAAATGATTAACACATATTTTGTGTGTCGGTGGACCCCATTTCTTGACTGAAATTTGATTATAGCATGTAAAATCGTCCGTATGTGGATTTCGGTCAATTTCTGTTAGGAATTTGGAAAAACATTCTTCTGCAAAGTTGTATAGAATTGAATTTCCTATAAAAAGTCGCGAGATTCGAATTTTCTGATAAAATAGCTATTTATTATGAATTATTGAAGTTCCGAAGTTCTAGAATAATTGATTTTTGGAAGTTTTAATTATTTTTTTAAAGAAAGACGTTTTTTGTGTTTTGTGGGCTACACTAACATGTGCAAAGTGCTGAGTTCAATTAGTAAAAGTGGGCGTAGGAAAATTTTGTAATTATATTAATATTTTTATTAAATTTTCTACTTTGGTGTTCTAAGCAATTTCCTATAAATAGGGTGCTTAGGTTAGAATTAAAAATCACACCAGAAACTAAAGATTTCTCTCTCTTTCTCTCTCTATATTATCGAGCGTATTCTTGTGAGTATTTTAGTACTTTGAGTATTGTTATACTGCAAAGTTCTTTCAAAGACTATATCCAAAGATTCTAGTCGGTAATCTGCTTTTTGAGGTAAGGGGTGTTATTTTCTTCAAAAATGATATTATTTCTTCAATATTATTATGCCGAAATATTGGTTGGAATTTTTATCAAATTTGGAACTTTTTCATGTCGGAGTTACTATTCATGAGTACTATTCACGAAGCATGATGATTTTTTTTGTGAAATTTCTATCTTTTAGTGTCGGAGTTACTATTCACGTATACGACACTATTCACGTATACGGCACTATTCACGAATACGACACTATTCATAGAAAAATTAAATTTTCTTTTCTTTGTCCAAGATTGTCTATTATGATTCCTATCTTTGATTGGATCTATGTTTTGGTCTTCATTCTTGAATTTTACTCCACTCTGATTATTTATGAAGTATTTTTGAACTTGAATTGTGTAAAGTACGAATCCTAAATATTTGTTCTTTTGTTTCACTGGATTCGTTTTCTTTAAAATATTTTTCATCATCCTCAGTCCTAAATGATGATATAATTGAATATATTTGGCCTGTAGTGCAAAGATGAATGATTTTCTGATGAATATCTTTGGCCTGTAGTGCAAAGATGAATGATTTTTTGATGAATATCTTTGGCCTGTAGTACAAAGATAAATATTTGATTTATGATGTATATTGATTGATGTTACAAAGATAAAATATCGATGATGGACTTTTAAATTCATAGATGATAGTAGATTTCATTCTCTACTTAACTCTTCTAATGAATTGTTGTTTCCCGTCAGCTTGTTGATCTAAAACTTGTTGTCTATTGTATTCTATCGATTTTTCCTGTTGAAGACTAAGGATAATTTGTTGTACATTATCTTAGTCATAATATTCTTTACCGGGCTAGTTGAGCTCACCCTTTTCTTTTGTTCCATTTTTCTTCTCGGGGAGGCGAGAATGTAGCGGGAACTAGTCGGGGTATGGAGTGATGGTTCAAGACAGTTGTTTTAGTAGTCCTCACTATTTTGTAAAATAGTGTATCAATAATTGTAATGAGGACTTATTTGAGTGTGGATATTGTCTAGATGACAATATTTGTATTTAAACTCACAGTTTAAGTGTTGTCGTATTTTGCACGACAATTGTATTAATAAAGTTGTAGTTGTTTCTGTACCATGTATTTGGCGACTCAAAATGGGTTGTGGAATGGACCTATTTTGGGGGCGTCACAATCGTGAAGCACCAAGTTCGGGTTTTAAGTACCCGGATTTGGGGGCGTCACAAGTTGGTATCAAAGCTTTAGGGTTAGAAACCTTAGGTGGGACAAACCTTAGGCTATAACCTTAGAACAGGGGGAAATGTTGAAAATATAAATAACTCATAGAGTTTAAAAGGAGATGAATTGAATAAATTCATCGTTAAACAAAATAAAAGATAACTTATAAAAAATTATTAATTGTTGTATATATATATATATATATATATATATGTTAATCAAGATAGTTAGTGTGTAGATGTTATGTGAGATAAGGATTAGCATACCCTCAGGTCGTAAAGAAGGAGTCAACCTCCATAACCGAACCAATATCAAAGCCAATAGCTGAAATAGAAGCTCACATTGAAAGCTACCTCAATAAGGTGATTATACAGGAAAGTGTAGTACCAGACCCAGAAATGATAGTATGACTGATAGGTAGAGTATAGTTACAGGATAAAAGATCAAGCTCGAGTTCTTAAACTCACATTCTTCTGGTGAGTTCTTAAACTCATAAGGTGTGGAAGGTTTGACGAACTAAGTATAGTTATGTGTAAAAGGATTATAGAGGATAATAGGAATATATAGAATGCTAAGTAATTGATCCTTAGTGAAGGCGTATGAAAAGAGTAGTGTTAGTGTTATTTGAATATGTATGATTCTATGATGAGTATACGATAAATATGTCTGTGTAAAGTAATATTATCAAATTTTGTATAAGTTGTGGCAATGATTCCCGACTTTTATGTCACAAAGGGGATAACAAATGTTTAAAGCGTTATGTGCTATGCTATGAAAAGTACGATGAATTAGTTAGATAAACATGATCTTATTTAATCAGATAATGCCGCTAAGACGAAAACAAAACCAAAAGGCAGAAGAACTTGTTAACAAAGCTGAAGGACAACTAGACCTGACACAAAATTTGGTGAATATGAATGCTCAAGCTATGCAGAAGGGATTACCAGCCGTGGGAAATCAACCAAGTAATTGATCAGCAAACGTCAAAGACTTCAAAGTAATCGAACAACCAGGATTTAGAGGATCAACTGACCCTGTAGAGATGTTTGTGACAGCTAGAGTAACGGATGGGCAAAAGACAGCTTTTGTCACCTATACGATGAAAGGGGAGACAAATTTTTGGTGGGAAGAAAATCAAGCTAGAGCCGGAGAAGAAAATAGTGGCAGTAAGATTGGGAAAAGAAAAGGAGATAATTTCAAGAATACTAGAAGTAAGCCAGGAGGTGGAAAGAAACAGGTTGCGTAGTGTGGAAATTGTGGAAAGAATCACTCAGGGGAGTGTCTTAAGGGTAAGTTTGTGTGCTACAGGTGTGGACAGGAGGGACATATCTCTCCCAACTGTCCCAATCCAAGGATTAACAAAGGGTGTTTCAAGTGTGGATCAACGGAGCATAAGGTGAAAGACTTTCCGAAAAAGGGAGGGGATACAGGGAGCGCGAGTAAAGGAAAAGGCAAAGGACTCTAAAGTGACAATCGGAACCTACTTCAACAAACAAACCAATGTAATCAACCGCAAGAGTTTTCAATATAACGGTCCAGTATACGGTGGCATCTGAGAATGCAACTCCAGGTATTATTCGTATAACTTGTATATTTTGATATATATGATTTTCTAATATATAATAAATTATTTTATAAAAATATTTTGAAGAAGGAATTTGAGTTCTCTTAGCAATCAAATTTTTGTTTAATCAGATAGACAAGCTTTATGTTGATTAGTTAAAGATCGGTTCGATCAAATCTGATCGAGATCTATTTGAAATGACTATGTATGCTATGTTCCCTTGTAAGTATGAGTTTTAAAACGGTGATTTCGGGGACGGAATCCTTATAAGGGAGGGTGAATGTAATAACCTGAATATTTTCTATGTAAATAAATAAGAAATTTTGCATATTAATTTTTTTTTATTTTAAAGATGAGAATATGTGTCAAGTAATGTGTTTGTATATATGTGATAAATAAAATTTATTTATTACATGAATAATTTCAAATAATTTTATTTTAGAATTTTTGCTAATTATAAAGTATATACTTATAATAATTAATTTTATAGTAGAAATGTCTTTATTATTTATTTTCTATGAAAATATCATTTTTATATTATTTAAATAATATATGAAATGATTATTGGAATTATTATAATTATTATTTTATTATATGAATTTTAGTTCAGAGTTTTAAGTTAATTATTTTAACTGAATTAATAATGCATGCTATATGTGAAAGATAAATCAGATATGAAATCAAAACCCTAATTCTGGATTTTGAGCTATGAATGAGAATATTAATATTATATTAAGTATAATATTATTTTTCGGTGTTATAAATATATACTGTATACGTGTAATTGTTAATGGTTAGTCAATTATGGTATATCACAACAAACCCTAGTATTACTGTCCTAAACCATAATTGGGAATTTAAAACTGGATATTAAAATCGGGCAGAAATTGTGTTATATGAATTATGTGCATATTATAGAATTAATGTTAATTAGATAAAACCCTAATTAATATTTGAAAGCCCTAATTTAAAAAATTAGGAACCCTAATTGCTAAAATTAAAAACCCTAATTATTATTTTAGTAAATTGAAATGTTAATTTAGGAACCCTAATGATAATTAAGGAACCCTAATTATTTAAACCCTAATTTTTATTAAAAACCCTAATTTAATTAGTATGTTTTAATTTAAAATTTTACTACCCTTTAATTTTTAATTGTCCAAACCCTAGTAATTATTTGGGAAACTTTAAGATTAAAAATCTAGTGATTAAACCCTAGATTCAAGCACCTCGGACAAGAATACCCTTTGACTTATTTGCATAATTATATTTTTTCCCTTTTTGTCCCATTATTGCATTATTGTTATCAAATCTAGCAAAATCTTGCCAAATCCTCAATCCTAGATATGCCATGTGCTAGAATCTTTGCAAATCAGCAGCAAATCTCAGCCCATTTCATTACATATCAATATAGATATAGATCATGAAAGAGAAAGTCTTATATTTTGCATCATTTCTATCCAAACACCCAACCAAGTCTCTCTCTATCTAACCCTACGAAATTTAGTAGTGGATCAGACCCCAAATCGAGCCCCATGACTTTCAAAAGAATGCACTGTCAGCCTCAGAATCAAAGAATTTGTTCATAAAAAGGTAAAACCTAAATTAGAAATTTGATCTTGATCTGTATGTTAGATATTATAATTTATTGTTAAAATATGTTGTATATGGTGTATAACGATGATATGTGTTGCTAGATGTTAGATCCATAACATCTAGAGGCTCGGATTTGAAGATCTACAAAATCTGGAAATTTTTGTTTTTGAGTCTGACAGTCAAATGTCAGTCCTCATAGATCCTTGTATGTAATGTGTTTTTAAGCTTTAAATGTTTAATCATGTAGTATGTTATGCGATCTTGAATCTGGAACTTGATTCAGAGTCAGATCTGTTATAGAGTGAAAGTTATTGATGGTCAAAGGTCGTTGACCGACTATGACTTTACTAATTTTGGGCAACCCAGAAAGCTTTTTCAGCGTCTAACAATGTTTTGAAAGGCTTAGATCTGTCAGTTTGTAAATCATTTGATGATATTATAGTATCCAGGTTATAGCCTATCATATGTACTTTATATTTGTGGCTTTTGATCCTTTAAATAATCAATTGATCGAACTTAGAGGATGGTCAAACCTGGCCACTCGTTCACGATTTTTATTTCTGGGAATTTCCAGAAAATATGAAGAACAACTTTCTGACCATGTTTGACCGTGTCATAGATTATTATTCTTTTTGTTGTTTTGCTGACTTTGTGTAATAGATCTCTTCTCTGACACGAGGACTTCAAGTCTAGCACACTCTCGAACCTTGGAAAACAAAGGATCAGATGTAATAATCAGTCAAAATGTGTTGACCATTAAGCTTCTGTTTCTGGGTAACCTAGAAGTTACCCAGATGGGTCTGACAGTTTGTTCATGAGTCCCAATCTCTCTTGCGTTATGTGAATTGTTTGTGTTGTTGTATCCATGTTATAATATCTTATATGGGCTACATATTAAAACCTTGATATCACCTAAATGACGAATAGGATCAAAGTCTTCGAATCAATTAGTAGGCAAGATGAACATGATATCGTTTTCTAGAATTTCCGTAAAATCAAGAACACTGGTTCGACAGGTTTCACCGACTTAGATCTGGCGATTGTGATGTAGTTAGACTGATTAAGGATAATAGATCTCTTCCTTGGCATGGGTACTACACTCTGAAACCACTAAACAACCAAAACCTTACCTGGAAATATATTTATGGAAGCCCAAACGTAGTACCTAAGAACTGTCTTGGGTTTCTTGGTAACCCAGAAAACCAAGAACAGATTTGACAATTACTTTGCAAGCCCAGATCTCATTCGTTTTAAGTTGTATTGTCATGATTATTGTTGTAACATGTAGTTAGACACTAGTACTACAACATCCAAGTTATAGCTAGCCCAGAAACACTACACATAACGAATTAAAGATGGTCAAAGGAGGTACCCTTGAGCACTGAGTGTCAGTGTTCTTAAGCCTCAAGAATACCTATTATGATGTGAAATCGCCGCTAAAGACTTTAGCTAATTTTATTTAATTATTTTTGTTTTATAAATTTCGAAAAATACATTAAAAATAGAAATAAATTCCTAAAAATTATAAAATCGCTTTAAAAATTATTTTAAGTTATAAAAATTAATTTTTAATAATTTGACATATTTTTCATAAATATTAATATTTATTTGTATATTATTGGTATTTAAATTATTTAATAAATGCATTAAATAAATTAATTAAAAATGATTTTATTTTATTAAAAATCATTTTAAATAATAATAAGGTATTTAATAATATTTTAAGTTATCAAACATAACTTTTAATATTTTAAGATAAGTTTCATTAATTATTAAATATTAATGATATTAGCAATTATATTAAATAAATAATTAAAAATGATTTTAATATTATAAAAATCATTTTAAATAAAAATAAATAGTTTAAAATATTTTAAGTTATAAAATATAACTTTTGATATTTAAAGGTTAAATTTTATCAATAATTTAATATTAATGATATTAAGTTTATTTAATAAGTATATTAAATAAATAGTTTAAAAATGGTTTTATTGAATTAAAATCATTTAAAAAGGAAATAAATGAATTAAAGATATTTTAAGTTTGAATTAATGACTTTTAATATTTTGATAAATAATAAATTAATATTCTAATATTAATGGTAATTATTTAAAAATGATTTTAAATGTTTTAAAAATCATTTAAGGGTAATATTAATACTTTAAAAATATTTTGAGTTATTATAAATAACTTTAATATTTTGGCAATAGTTTCATTAATAGTTTAATATTAATTAAATATTAATGATAATAGAATTAGTTAATATTTAAATCATTTAATAATGATTTCAGAGTTTGAAAATTCATGATAAAGTATAATAATTATTTAAAAATTATTATAAGGCTATGAAAAATAGTCTGATATTTAAAATATCTAAACGACTATTGAACTACACGATAGAGTCTTAGACTAGATATTTACCCGATAAAGTCGTCATTACACCGAAATATTTCAGAAATTGATCTGGACTTAGATAAACTGACTAGATATGTGTTTGTTAGTGAATCAATAATTGTTAGATATATGTGACAAAGTGATTAAGTTATGTGCTTACTGCAATAGACAGTGTTCTGTGTTACGATATATTATTCTAATCGAACGAATGATCTTATTACTGATAGGTCGCTGTATAAAAGATTAATCTAAGTTGCGTTATTGTAAGCAGCAGCTCAGGCAAGTATCTAAACCTTATGCACTACTTTTATTTCGTGCAAACAGGTATATCATGTTATGCAAGTTTCCTAAACTTACTCCAATTATTATTGTGCCAGATTATTAACTCTATTATTATTGATTATGTATTCAATCTTATATTCATACAAGTTCTTACATTATCCAATCATTGTATTATTGTATAATTCAGATATTTATTTTGTTCGTTAATTCGTATATAGGGTTAGACAAGTATCCCCACTTGGATAACCATTTTATTTAATCATATGTTGATACATACTTATTGATTTCAAGTATGTATACGTTGACTTAAAAGTCATCTAAGCTATTTGATTCAGCTAGACATAAAAATATTATTGAATAAGATAGAACGTTATTGTATCCAACCAGATTGTTTTGGTTTGGATTCCTGACTAAGTATGAACATCCCGAATATGGGAAAACTTTTGTGCACCTAAGGTGGATAGAGTGAACGATAATATCGTTCTTGCATGTAGTATTGATAAATACAGGGCACATTGGGCAGATCACCCTCGTGTCCGTAAGTTATGATGGTTTGCGGATGAAGTTCTGCTAAACCCTAGCGAAAATGAAAAAACAATGTTCATAGTATGTCGACTGATCTCCAATTATAGTCTATACGTAGTTTCAAAGATTACATGTGGAAGTGATATGTTGTTATTATTGGTTCAGCTTACTTCACAACTGTTGATTCGTTGTAGAAGTGTCTTTCAAAGAAAATATTTAATTCTTTCAGCTAATATATATTGTTGTTATTACTTGTTGGGCAATCCAATGCTCATTCTTGCTTTAAATTTAAATGTTTTTAGTTAAGTATGATCAGCCAGAAGGTTCAGGCAAGAACAAGGGGAAATGAAAGCTGTTCGAATGAGATTTATATTATGTTGTGTAATAGTTATAGTTTATTAAGACAATGATATTTATTATCTATCATGTAATATATTGTAGTAAAGGTTACGTACTTGGGATTAGACTTTGATATATGTAAATTAATTTTGAATTTTATATTATTGTTATTATTATTAGTATTATTCAGTTTATAGACATGGTATCGTGAAGCACTGAGTTCGGGTTTCAAGTACCCGGATTTGGGGGCGTCACAAAAGTAAATCAATCTGGACTGTTCATGAGTTAGTTACTATGCAGTCCATTTTTTCTATAAATAGAAGCTCATTCCTTCATTATTTCTTACGAATTCACTAAAACTCTAGAGAGAGAAACTATAGAGAGAGTTCTTCTTCTATAATCTTGAGCGTATTTCTTTGGAGTTTAAGAAAGCTTTGAGCATAGTACAAGTTTCTTCGAGTATATCATCGCCCTACCAGTCGGAATACTCTTCTTTCAAAAGTAAGGGATATTATTTTTTGTACCCGTAAAGGGTTTTATTTCTTTTGTATTTATGAAGAGAACTTCTGTTATTCCATTCTTTACTATTATGTTGGAATAACCTGTCTATGCGAAGTACCACATACTTGGTGAAATTCTTCTGTTATTTCATTCTTTATTATTATGTTGGAATAACCTGTTTATGCGAAGTACCGCATACATGGTGAAATTCTTCTATTATTCAATTCTTTATTATTCTGTCGAAATATCCTGTCTATTCGTTTACGCCGGACCTGGTTCCATTATTTATTATTCTGTTAGAATAACATGTCTGTGCGATCTATCGCATGCATGGTGAATTCTGTTGTTATTCCATTCTTATTTATTCTGTTGGAATATCCTGTCTGTGCGATTACACATGACCTGGTTCTATTATTTATTATTCTATTTGAATAACCTGTCTGTGCAGATTATGCACGCATGGTAAAATTCTTCTGATATTCCTTTCTTTATTATTATGTTGGAATAACCTGTCTATGCGAAGTACTGCATACATGGTGAAATTCTTTTATTATTCCATTCTTTATTATTATGTTGGAATAACATGTCTATGCGAAGTACTGTATACATGGTGAAATTCTTTTATTATTCCATTCTTTATTATACTGTTGGTTATTGGTTTTATAGTTGTATGTCTTTGGCCTGTAGTGCAAAGATGATCGATTGTTTGATAGCTTTGACCCGTAGTGCGAAGATGGACAGGTGTATGACATGATCATGACCACTAGTGATACTAACAAATATCCTTGGCCGTAGTGCATGGATAATTCAATGATGTGATTGGCAGGATCATGACCATTAGTTAACAAATTGAATGTCTTCAGAAGTAGTGCAATCGACATGAAATTGATTGGTATGATCATGACCATTGGTTTTATAGTTGAATATCTTTGGCCCGTAGTGCAAAGATAGACAACTGATTGGTATGATCATTTTTATTACATTTGAATATCTCAGCCTTTGGGGTAAGCATATTGAGTAAACGTTCTATTAAGCCTTTGTAGCAAGAAGGAACTGTTAATTCACATTATTATAAATATGAATTGTGAATTTAACTAACATCTTTGGTGGTTCAGGTGAAGACAAGTGATGAAAGTTCTATTTGTCTTGAGTATAACAAAGAACTGTTGATGAGTAGTACAGGAATAAAATATCAACGATGGACTTTTAATCTAGAAGAGATAGTAGATATTATATTCTACTTTACTCTTCTAATGGATTGCTTGTTCCGCTGTAGTTAAACTTGATGTCTATTATATTTTATTAGTTTAACACTGTTGAAGGCTAACGATAAATTATTCTTCATTATCTTAGTCATGATAATTCTTACTAGGCTAGTTAAGCTCACCCTTTCTTTCATTGTTCTCTTCAGAAAATGAGAACGTAGCTGGGACTAGTCGGGGAACGGAGTGATGGTCTAGATGATAGCATTAGTAGTCCTCACTATTCTGTAAAATAGTGTGACAATAAATATAATGAGGACCCCATTGAGTGTGGATATTGTCTAGATGACAATATTTGTATTAAAACTCACAGCCTATGTTTTGTCGTATTTTACAGTTCATGTTGTATAATTAAGTTTGTATTTGAATTATGTACCATGTATCTCAAGCACCCAAGATGGGTGATGTATACCTAATTTTGGGGCGCCACAACAGTATCAAAGCTTAGGGATATGATCCCTGGCTGAGATGTGAGACAAGAACTAAAAGGGGATACACGGGGAATTCCTTCGCTAGTATGACCTACCTAAGTTTATTTGTTATTTACATGGTCGGTCAGAATATAGGGGTAATATGTGGCATGTCAATTAACCCTTATTTTGAAACTATATTCTAGAATGATATTTGAAATACAGGAGATGAGAAATGGAAAATCATGATAGAGAGGAAATAATTGGGAAGGTACAATCTGAGAAGAAAGCAAGGTATTCTCATATCTTCGAATATCAGGTACGTATGTAAATTTCGAGGGCGAAATTTCATAAGGAGTGGAGATTGTGAGACCCCAAATTTTATGAAATAAAAGTATTCAATTTTTCTATTTTGGTAAATAGTTAAATTGATAAATGTTTAAAGTTAAGGGTGATATATGAAAAATTTTCAAAGTAGACAAGTTGTCATAAAATTCCTGGTTACTATTTACTCTAGTATTGTTCACTCGAGTATTTGGGGTACTTTTTGTGTCAGAGTACTATTCATGAGTTACTATTCATGAGTTACTATTCATGGGTTACTATTCACCCAAATATTATTCACTCGGGTATTTGGGGTATTTTTCGTGTTGGAGTATTATTCACGAGTTACTATTCACGGGTTACTATTAACCTGATTACTATTCACTCTAGTATTGTTCACTCGGGTATTTGGGACACTTTTTGTGTTGGGGTACTATTCACAAGGTACTATTCCCGAAGTACTATTCACGGGATACTATTCACCCGAAAAATATATTTCTTTTCGGTCTAAATCATTTTTGGGTACAATATTATTCCATTAAGAGATGTGCTAATTTTTCAGACCGTTGGTTGAAATTATAATAATAAATCAATATGGATCGTTGGTTTAAAGTTTTAATAGTAAAATCTTTTTATATAAAATAGAATACTTTTATAAAGTTATTCTATAAATAGAATATATTATATTTTATTATGCATAGTATTTTGCATAGTAAAATCTTTTATATAAAAAATGTAATACTTTTATAAAGTTATTCTATAATTAGAATATATTATATTTTATTATGCATAAGTTGTTGCATATGTGTTTTGCATAGTAAAATCTTTTTATATAAAATGTAATACTTTTATAAAGTTATTCGCTTTATTAGATTATAAATAGAATATATTATATTTTATTTAAAAGATTTTGCTTTAAATATGGACTGTCAGATTAAAATAAATTAATCTGGATCGTTCATGAGTTAGTTACTATGCAGTCCATTTTTTCTATAAGTAGAAGCTCGTTCCTTCATTATTTCTTACGAATTCACTAAAACTCTAGAGAGAGAAACTATAGAGAGAGTTCTTCTTCTATAATCTTGAGCGTATTTCTTTAGAGTTTAAGAAAGCTTTGAGCGTAGTACAAGTTTCTTCGAGTATATCATCGTCCTACCAGTTGGAATACTCTTCTTTCAAAAGTAAGGGATATTATTTGTTGTACCCGTAAGGGGTATTATTTCTTTTGTATTCATGAAGAGAACTTCTGTTATTCCATTCTTTACTATTATGTTGGAATAACCTGTCTATGCGAAGTACCGCATACTTGATAAAATTCTTATGTTATTTCATTCTTTATTATTATGTTGGAATAACTTGTTTATGCGAAGTACCGCATACATGGTGAAATTCTTCTATTATTCCATTCTTTATTATTCTGGCTTAATATCCCACATGCATGCGTTTACGCTTGGACCGGTTCCATTATTTAATATTCTGTCGGAGTATCATGTCTGTGCGTTTACGCCGGACCTGGTTCCATTATTTATTATTCTGTTAGAATAACATGTCTGTGCGATCTATCGCATGCATGGTGAATTCTGTTGTTATTCCATTCTTATTTATTCTGTTAGAATATCCTGTCTGTGCGATTACGCATGACCTGGTTCCATTATTTATTATTCTATTTGAATAACCTGTATGTGCAGATTACGCACGCATGGTAAAATTCTTCTGATATTCCTTTCTTTATTATTATGTTGGAATAACCTGTCTATGCGAAGTACTGCATACATGGTGAAATTCTTTTATTATTCCATTCTTTATTATTATGTTGGAATAACATGTCTATGCGAAGTACTGTATACATGGTGAAATTCTTTTATTATTCCATTCTTTATTATACTGTTGGTTATTGGTTTTATAGTTGTATGTCTTTGGCCTCAGTGTAGTGCAAAGATGATCGATTGTTTGATAGCTTTGACCAGTGACCCAGAAAGAAAGATGGATGTGTGTATGACATGATCATGACCACTAGTGATACTAACAAATATCCTTGGCCAGTAGTGCATGGATAATTCAATGATGTGATTGGCGATCATCATGACCATTAGTTAACAAATTGAATGTCTTTGGTCAGTAGTGCAATCGACATGAAATTGATTGGTATGATCATGACCATTGGTTTTATAGTTGAATATCTTTGGCCCGTAGTGCAAAGATAGACAACTGATTGGTATGATCATTTTTATTACATTTGAATATCTCAGCCTTTGGGGTAAGCATATTGAGTAAACGTTCTATTAAGCCTTTGTAGCAAGAAGGAACTGTTAATTCACATTATTATAAATATGAATTGTGAATTTAACTAACATCTTTGGTGGTTCAGGTGAAGACAAGTGATGAAAGTTCTATTTGTCTTTGAGTATAAAAAGAACCTGTTGATGAGTAAGACAGAATAAAATATCAACGATGGACTTTTAATCTAGAAGAGATAGTAGATATTATGTTCTACTTGACTCTTCTAATGGATTGCTTGTTCATTGCAGCTTAAACTTGATGTCTCATTATATTTTATCGGGTTTAACAATCGTTGAAGGCTAACGATAAATTATTCTCGCATTATCTTAGTCATGATAATTCTTACTGGGCTAGTTGAGCTCATCTTTTCTTTCATTGTTCTCTTCAGGAAATGAGAACGTAGCTGGGACTAGTCGTATAACGGAGTGATGGTCTAGATGATAGCATTAGTAGTCCTCACTATTCTGTGAAATAGTGTGACAATAAATGTAATGAGGTCCCCATTGAGTGTGGATATTGTCTAGATGACAATATTTGTATTAAAACTCACAGCCTATGTTTTGTCGTATTTTACAGCTCATGTTATATAATTAAGTTTGTATTTCAATTATGTACCATGTATCTGGCGACCCAAGATGGGTGATGTATACCTAATTTTGGGGGCGTCACATTAGGGGAGTACAACTGAGCAATGAGGAGTGCAAGCAGATGCAGAAAAGGATAGAAGAGGAAGAAAAGACTGAGTATAACCTCGATAAGGAGGGATTACTTCGTTTTGAGGGAAGAATTTGGGTTCCTAATGATCCCGAATTAAAAGAAGAAATTATGATGGAGGCCCATAGTTCGAGGTACTCGATACATCCCGGTAGTACAAAGATGTATCAGGACCATCGTCAGAACTTTTGGTGGCCGAATATGAAGAGGGAAATAGCAGAATATATTAGTAGGTGATTAACTTGTCAAAACGTTAAGGCTGAACATCAGCGACCGAGTGGGTTGTTACAACCGTTAGAAATTCCAGAGTGTAAATGGGAGCACATCACGATGGACTTTGTGGTGGGACTTCAAGCAACAAGAAAAGGATGCGATGCTATTTGGGTGATAGTGGATCGATTGACGAAATCGGCTCATTTTCTACGAATAGGAGTTAGGTATAACCTAGATCAGTTAGCTAAGCTGTATATCAAGGAAATTATTTCCAGACATGGAGTGTCTGTGTCGATTGTGTCAGATCGTGACCCACAATTCACATCGAACTTTTGGAGGAGTTTGCAAGAGCAAATGGGAACGCAGTTAAGATTGAGTACGGCATATCATCCTCAGACGGATGGTCAGAGTGAGCGAACAATTCAAACGCTTGAAGATATGCTAAGATCTTGCGTTATGGATTTCAAAGGGAGTTGGGACGAATATCTACCTTTGGTGGAATTTTCGTATAACAATAGTTTTCAAGCTAGTATAGGCATGCCGCCTTACGAAGCGTTATATGGAAGGAAGTGCTGAACTCCATTGTGTTGGGATGAGGTGGGTGAACGTCGGATGTTGGGACCTGAGATGGTACAGCAGACGGCGGGCATGGTGAAGTTAATATGTACTCGATTAGTTTCGGCTCAAGACCGGCAAAGGAAGTATGCAGATCCTCATAGAGAGAATAGAGAATTCGATGTAGGATCTTTTGTTTTTCTGAAAGTATCGCCTTGGAAGGGGAAGATACGTTTTGGAAAGAAAGGGAAGTTAAGTCCAAGGTTTGTAGGACCTTTTCAGATTTTAAGAAGGATAGGGGAATTAGCTTATGAAGTAGCTTTACCTCCAGAGATGGAACGCATTCATAATGTGTTTCATGTGTCGTTGTTAAGGTCCTTATAAACCCGACTATAACCACGTGATAGAATATGAATCTATTCGGATAGAGAAGGACTTGTCCTATGAGGAACTTCCAATTCAAATTATTGATAGGAAGGAACAAGTTTTAAGAAATAAGGTAATACCTTCAGTGAAGGTGTTATGGAGAAACCACAATGCTAAAGAACCAACGTGGGAGCTCGAAAGTAAAATGATGGAAGATTTTCCTCATTTGTTTATGTAATTATAAGCTAAGATTACGGGGATGTAATTTTATAAGGGGAGAGAATGTAACGCCTTGAGAAAATCGGATTTTATGACAATTAAATTTTTATTTGATTATGTGAATTAAATGAATTTAATTGATTTCTTTGTGAGTAAGTTATGTGAAGGTCGTTCTATGACCTAGAATGTGCTAATGTGGTTAGTATCCTGGCTACGTGTTAGAAATAATTGTTTGGAATTTCCAAGACGAAAATAATTGTTTTCCGAGAAATTTTCGTAAAAACACTATTCATCTGTTTCTGTTTGGGGAATTATTTTGAAATTCCGAGAAACGCGTAATGATAGAATATCGTGATAAGATGGAATATCTGATAATATTTCATTTATGGCAAACGCAGTTTTCGCCTGCGGACTTAAAACCTAAGGGTTGAGTATATGGATTTCCGAGAAGGAAATAATATGCCTAGAAAGAATGGCGTTAGGGTTAATTCGAGTGTTATACATTTGGTGATACTATTTAGTATCTATGTATAATACGTTGAGTAAATACGAAGTACAATATGATTATTGTACGAGTAGTATACGGAGATAATATGTGAATTATACGTATGTGATACGATTCGTATTATAGAATTAAGTTAAGACTTAATGACTAATTCATTTGAGTTGGATTATTAATTAATCCAATCATTTGAATGACCAAGGCCCAAGGTTAATTTAGTTAAGCCCAATTCATTAAAAATTGAACCGTGGGTCCAACCGGTAGGTCACCGAATGGGTAAAACCCATGGGGCAACCCATGGGATGTCACATGGGGTGGTGGGCCGGCCACCTTGGTGTGGAAGCCAAGCATAAGGTTTGGTCACCAAGTGTTTTACTTGGTGACCACACATGAATAGTAAGGAGGTGGTGGTTTAAAGTCCAAATTGCCCTCCATTCTAGTTTTCTATAAATAGAAAGCTAGGTTGATTCATTTGGGAGTTTTCAACTTGCCAACCTTAGATTATTTGAGAGAGAAAGAGAGCTAGACTCATAAATTATACACTTTGGAAGCTTTAATTTCTATTCTTCGAAGAGATTACTTAAGAGTTCTTGAGGTAATACTTCTTGCTTCTCATTTCCATCCCTTTTAGATTTTCTTTCATCTTAGAGAATCATAGAATGGGTGGTATATGTCTTGTATGAGGGATTAAAGATGACTTACCATAGATTCGATCTCTATAAGTCATGAAATTATAAGAATCATAAGGTTTAATATAGTTTTGAACCATGAAAACATTGATAGTTGAGATCGATGGTTGATAAACAATTGAGCTCCATCAATGCGTTAGTATATGCATCTTATCTGGTTAGGATGTAGATATGAAATTCATGGAGTATTCCATGTGATTTGGTTTAGAGAACCTTAGTAACGAAGTTATGGCAAATTTTACGGAAATAGATGTTAAACGTCGAAAACGTAGAAATTCCGGAATGGTAGTCGAAAGTTACCGTGAGACTTGAAAATGATGGTTTTCAATGTCAACACGTGAGATAGGGTGATTAAGAGTTGTGGGTTCGAGAATTGTCGGATTCCGACTTAAAATGAAGAAAACGAGCATTGAACGCTCATTAACATTTACGAACGTCTAAAAAATGAACTCAATAGTGAATTCTGAGTTAACCGATTCGAAAGTGTTGAATTCTTATATGAACACGTAAAGGATGTAATTCCTGATTTATAGGAATTCAAATGGGTCAATTCGGATGTAAAACGAACAAATTAGGAAGCCGGGAGTTTCGTTAAAAAACCAAAACTGGTTTGGCCAATCGGTGCATGAGAATCGGTAAGCCACAGCCAAAAACCAAGATAAAGTGGTGGAAATATTATTTCAGACTCGACTCGACTGCACTTCTGCTAACTCATACCGCAGCATACCACTAAAATACTAAGGATGCCGAGTCGCAGCGCCGGCAGTGGGAAAAAGTTGACTAAGTTGGTTTTAAACTTCAGTTGTTTCGAGACCTACCTGAGTTGAGTTTATGTACTCAATGAATGCACTAAGACTAATCCTATATTACCTATACTAAGGTATATGGTATGAAACTTAGGAATGTAATGCATGTTAACAAGATATTTACAATGAACAAAGTTGGTACCTTATCAACGATGTTTGAGTCCGGTTAATAAACGTCAGTTAAGTGATAAACCGGGACAAAGGGTAATAAGTCATGTTGACTTTAATAAAGATATTAAGTTAACAAAGACATAGAAGAGAAAGAAGCTTGTAGGAACAATGTGAATAGTTGTTTGATAGCTAATTACAGTGTGCTATGTGAATATATCATGTAGATTCTGTAAAGGCTGTGGTCAATCGAGTAAGTTATTTGAAGACGCTGAAAGGCAAGTTTTCTTAACGCTTGTCTAACTTCCATGTTAGCCAAGTTTTATGTGATTCGTTGAACTGAATTGCAAAAGTTGTTTTAAAGAAAGGGTCGATGCCAGATTTTAACTCAGCTAGACTATTCGTAATATATAGATTGATTATTTTTCATATCATTCTATATAGAAATGTTAACGATATCTTGTGCTAAGTAATTGGTACGGACGTGAAGGTAAGGTTTGTCTATGAACAATCGATTATTCGATGGGCACGCGAGTTTGCCAAAAATATTGAACGTAAATACGTTTAATGAATGAGTGTTGATCAACATAGAGTACTATAGGCTGATCACCTAGAAGTGCTCGTAAGTTATACGGATGAACGACCTTAGTCTCATGGACTCCTTTTCAAGTATGAAAACCGAAATTTCATCGTTCATGGTCATCGACCGCCTCGTAATTCTTAATCTATTCTATACTTTGGGAATTGATATTATGAATCGTTAGAGTATTATTGATTCATAATACTTCATAACTATTGTTCAGTTATGTTGGAATTGTTATATAATTCATGAATGTGGTATTCCTGTTATCCTTGATTAAACTTAATGAGCTGTCATGCTCACTTCTTGCGTGAATTATATAACTGCAACTAAAGATGAACGTACTGTGAATGCCAAGAGAGATAAGGGCAAGGCTAAGATGGATGCTTAGGCATTGTGTAATAGTTTAGTAAGTTTGTATGTATTATACATTATGAACAACGAACGATGTAACCGGTTTACGAACCTGGGAAGGATTATACTTTGATTGTAATAAGAAGATAGTATTTACCTTCATTTTGTTGTATTTCAATGGAATGATTGTATGGATGTTAGTACAGTGGAGCACCATCTGTCAGGTTGGAAGATACCAAAATTTGGGGGCATCACAGGTTGGTATCAAAGCCTTATGTTATAAAACTTAAGGGAGGAAAACCTTAGGCTAATAACCTCGTTAGGAAAGTAAAGTCCGAGGAATGCAATTCAAGTCCATTGAATCAAAAGATATTGAGATAACTCAGTATCGAAAGGATTAAAAGATGAAAATTAATCGTAAAGATATTAAATGTGATTTATGCTTATACTATTGTGTATTATGTACTAATCAACGTGTTATGTGTTTGTAGATGTCAACCGATAGCTTGATGTTTAGAAACGTGGAAATGATAAGTAAGGACTCAGTTAACCAAGTTGAGGTAGTACCAATGCCAGTGGCGGAGGTACCGATAGTTGTACTAGACGACTCAGACATTGAGGAGTACATCTCTGGGAGGAATACTCTGAGGAGACTATGGGATTAACATCATACCTTAACGAGATGCTAGATGTGGAGGAGGAAATGGAGGTGACATCGATTAACACGTGTTACCTACTCAGGAGCCAACATCTCCAGATGCAACTAGAGCATTGTATCTGGAAGTGTTGGATAGGAATGTGCATTTGCGTACTATGGTATAGGCACAGATTGAGGAAATAACTGCCTTATATGAGGCGAAAGAATCTGCAGAGGCAGACTTTGAGTCAGAGCACGATGAGAAAGTTGTTATGACTGATAAGGCTCGTAATTATAAGGATGAGGTCCTTGAGCTACAAAAGAAACTGGTTGAGAAAGACCAAAAAATAACTAGGATGTCATACATCCATGAATGCTCTCATGAGGATTTCAAGCTGAAAATTGCTTGTTATTCTATTGAGTCCGGGCAGACTCGACATACCATAAGTCGAGATATAGTGTCGATTCTGGCAAATCAGAAATATGAGAATGTCGTTCGACAGTGTTAGTAGATCATTAGATCTTTTTGTATATAAGTAGTGACGTAAAACCCTCTTTAGTATAACTAAGGGTAGTCTTTTTGTAAATCCCAATTTTTGTAGAAGAATCGCGGGATATTATGTAATAGCTTTTGGCTAAGGGAACATAATGTAAATAGTTTTGACTATGAAAGCATATTTATATAATGAAGTTTTTATTTAACATGCTTGTTGTGGTATGAATGGTTGTTGTTGATTTAAAAATGATAACCGAGTAGTTAAATAGATAATAACGAAGCTTTATTTATTTAATCAGAATTATGCCGCTGAGAAGGAGACAACGGAACCAAGAGGCCGAGTCTCATAATGAAAATCAGGGAGGTCCTAACAACCCTATACAAGAGTTCGTTAATTTATTAACGACTGCATTTAACCAAGTGGGGGGGTGGGATTCCTGTAGCTCCTGGGGTAGCAAGAACAACTACCTTTAAGGACTTTAAAAGTGTGGGTCCTCCCGAGTTCCGAGGAACGACGGATCCACTAGAAGCCCAGACTTGGGTTAGAGAGATTGAAAAGGCGTTTGTGATAACAAATGTAGGTGAGGCGCAAAAGACTTCTTTTGCGACTTACATGATGAAGGGGGAAGCCAACTACTAGTGGGAAGCTTACCAGGGTGGGGCTAGGACAGAGGCTGTTATGTGGGAACAGTTTAAGAAGGTTTTCTTCGAGAACTATTTCCCTAATTGCATGCAGGGTAGGATAGAAATTAAGTTCCTAGAACTTAAACAGGGGGATATGACAGTTCCCCAGTATACCACCAAGTTTAACGAATTGGCAAGATTTGCTCCACATCAGGTTGATACGGAGGAAAGAAAGGAGCGCAGATTTGAGCAGGGCTTAAAACCCTGGCTCTATAGTAGGATATCGATTTTCCAGAGTGCATCCTATGGGACCATTCTAGAGAAGGCGATAATAGCTGAAGGTGGTGGTGAGGCTTTGTCTCAGTACCACAAAGAACGGAAGATTAAGAGTAAGTTAGAAGGAGGTAATAAGGCTAAAGTTGCCATGCGGAAGCGGCGAAGCGGCAACTTGCCAAAGAGGAAGAGTTTTAACCACAGGAATACTGGGTAAGCAGGGAGATCCCAAACGGAGGACGGAAGCATGTAAGACATGCGGAAAATCTCACATGGGAGTCTGTTTAAAGGGGAAAGCAGTATGTTACAACTGTGGGCAGGAGGGGCATTTGTCACCCAACTATCCTAACCCTAAGAAGAACCAGGGGTGTTTTGTCTGTGGGTTAATGGACCACATGGCAAGAAATTGCCCGAATAAGGGTTTAGAGGGGAATAAGAGTTCTGGTAGTGGTAAATTAGCCATTACTGGACCCAACACCATCAGTGGGTAGACCCTCACCTCATACGTTTAATATGACTGTTCAAGATGCGGTTGCATCAACAGATGTGGTAGCAAGTATCATTCCGGTCAATGAGATAAATGCTTATGTGCTATTTGACTCGGGTGCTACTTGTTCTTTTATAGCATGTGAATTTCCTAAGCGATTATGTTTAATCCCTGAGAAGTTACCTATACCTTTAGACGTTAAGGTAGCAAACGAAGAGATAATCCCCATTGAACATATTCATAAGAATTATTGCGTGGAAATTTACTGATAAGGCTAAAAGAATTCGACGTAATTCTTGGTATGGATTGGTTGGTGAACCATAAGGTGATTATAGATTTCCATAGGAAAAGTGTAAACCTTTGGCTTTCCAAGAAAACCAAGGTAGTGTTCTTCGGTAGTAATTCACCAAGACGCTTTTGTTGTCTGTCTATAACACAAGCTAGGAAGATGTTGAGAAAAGGGTGTGTAGGTTATCTGTGCCATGTTGTGGATACCCAAAGAGTGGGAACATCCTTGGATCAGATACCTATTGTGCAAGAGTTCGCGAAAGTATTTCGGGAGGAATTACCGGGTATTCCACCGGACAGGAAGGTGGAGTTTGTAATTGATCTGTTATCGAGAATGGCACCAGTTTCAAGGGCACCATATCGAATGGCGTCAGTTGAGATGAAGGAGTTAATGGTTCAATTACAAGAACTAGTAGACAAGAAATGCATTCAACCGAGTGTGTCTCCTTGGGGAGCACCGGTGTTGTTTGTAAAGAAGAAGGATGGGTCGTTAAGACTTTGTATCGACTATCGAGAGTTGAACAAGTTAACGATTAAGAATAAATACCCTTTGCCTGGATCGATGATCTATTTGATCAACAGAAAGGGAAAAGTATTTTCTAAAATAGATTTATGCATGCAGGTATCATCCGCTAAAAAAGTCAAGAAGGAAGATGTACCTAAGACGGCGTTCAGAACTCGTTATGGTCATTACGAATTTTTGGTAATGTCGTTTGGGTTGAATAATGCGCCAGCCGCATTTATGGATATGATGAACAGAGTGTTCAAACAATATTTGGACAAGTTTGTCGGAGTGTTCATTGATGATATTCTAGTCTATTCAAAGATGCCAGAAGATCATGCAGAACATTTAAGAATAGTGTTGGAAACACTAAGAAAGGAGAGGTTGTATGCGAAATTCACAAAGTGTGAATTTTGGCTTGAGAGGGTGCAGTTTCTAGGACATGTTATTGATAAGGATGACATTTTCGTAGATCTGGAAAAAGTAGAAGCAGTTAACGAATGGGAGCAACCGAAAATGCCAACTGAGGTTCGGAGTTTTTTGGGGTTAGCGGGATACTATAGGAGGTTCATTCCAGACTTTTCTAAAATAGCTACTACGTTAACAAATCTGACAAGAAAGTCGGTGAAGTACGTGTGGACTGAAAAATGCAAGAACAATTTTCAAGAGTTGAAGAAGAGGTTAAGTGAGGCACCGGTATTGTCCTTACCAGACGATACAGGAAATTTTGTAGTGTATAGCGATGCTTCGCATAAAGGATCAAAAGGTGCGTGCTCATCTGACATGGCAAGGTCATTGTGTATGCGTCACGTCAATTGAAGGATTATGAGAAGGTCTATCCTACTAATGACTTGGAATTGGCAGCTGTAGTTTTTGCCCTAAAGATATGGAGGCATTATCTTTATGGTGAGAAATGTGAGATATACACGGACCACAAAAGTCTGAAATATATCTTCACACAGAAGGAATTGAACATGAGACAGAGAAGGTGGTTAGAGTTAATAAAAGATTATGACTGTGATATTTTATATCATCCGGGGAAAGCAAATGTAGTGGCCGATGCGCTAAGTAGGAAGGGTAGAGAAAAATTATCAATGTTAACGACTCAGAATGAGTTAGTAATAGCGATGACAAAAAAGGAGCTAGAAGTTAAGTTACCGGAGGAAGCGGTAGAGATGTTATTTTTAATGGAAACCCAACCTACCATAGTGGAGCAGGTTAGGGGAGTACAAGTGAGCAATGAGGAGTGCAAGCAGATGCAGAAGAGGATAGAAGAGGAAGAAAAGACTGAGTATAACCTCAATAAGGAGGGATTACTTTGTTTTGAGGGAAGAATTTGGGTTCCTAATGATCCCAAATTAAAAGAAGAAATTATGATGGAGGCCCATAGTTCGAGGTACTCGATACATCCCGGTAGTACGAAGATGTATCAGGACCTTCGTCAGAACTTTTGGTGGCCGAATATGAAGAGGGAAATAGCAGAATATATTAGTAGGTGCTTAACTTGTCAAAATGTTAAGACTGAACATCAACAACCGAGTGGGTTGTTACAAATTCCAGAGTGTAAATGGGAGCACATCACGATGAACTTTGTGGTGGGACTTCCAGCAAGAAGAAAAGGATGCGATGCTATTTGGGTGATAGTGGATCGATTGACGAAATCGGCTCATTTTCTACGAATAGGAGTTAGGTATAACCTAGATCAGTTAGCTAAGCTGTATGTCAAGGAAATTATTTCCAGACATGGAGTGCCTGTGTCGATTGTGTCAGATCGTGACCCACGATTCACATCGAACTTTTGGAGGAGTTTGCAAGAGAAAATGGGAACGCAGTTAAGATTGAGTACGACATATCATCCTTAGACGGATGGTCAGAGTGAGCGAACAATTCAAACGCTTGAAGATATGCTAAGATCTTGCGTTATGGATTTCAAAGGGAGTTGGGACGAATATCTGCCTTTGGTGGAATTTTCATACAACAATAGTTTTCACGCTAGTATAGGCATGCCGCCTTACGAAGCGTTGTATGGAAGGAAGTACCAAACTCCATTGTGTTGGGATGAGGTGGATGAACGTCGGATGTTGGAACTTGAGATGGTACAGCAGACGGCGGGCATGGTGAAGTTAATACGTACTCGATTAGTTTCGGCTCAAGACCGACAAAGGAAGTATGCAGATCCTCACAGAGAGAATAGAGAATTCGATGTAGGATCTTTTGTTTTTCTGAAAGTATCGCCTTTGAAGGGGAAGATACGTTTTGGAAAGAAAGGGAAGTTAAGTCCAAGGTTTGTAGGACCTTTTGAGATTTTAAGAAGGATAGGGGAAGTAGCTTATGAAGTAGCTTTACCTCTAGAGATGGAACGCATTCATAATGTGTTTCATGTGTTAGTGTTGCGTCCTTATAAACCGGACTATAACCACGTGATAGAATATGAATCTATTCAGATAGAGAAGGACTTGTCCTATGAGGAACTTCCAATTCAAATTATTGATAGGAAGGAACAAGTTTTAAGAAATAAGGTAATACCTTCAGTGAAGGTGTTATGGAGAAACCACAATGCTGAAGAACCAACGTGGGAGCTCGAAAGTAAAATGAAAGAAGATTTTCCTCATTTGTTTATGTAATTATAAGCTAAGATTCTGGGGACAGAATTCTTATAAGGGGGAGAGAATGTAACGCCCGAGAAAATCGGATTTTTATGACAATTAAATTTTTATTTGATTATGTGAATTAAATGAATTTAATTGATTTCTTTGTGAGTAATATATGTGAAGGTCGTTCTATGACCTAGAATGTGCTAATGTGGTTAGTATTCTGGCTACGTGTTAGAAATAATTATTTGGAATTTCCAAGACGAAAATAATTGTTTTCCGAGAAATTTCCGTAAAAACACTATTCATCCATTTCTGTTCGGGGAATTATTTGAAATTCCGAGAAACACGTAATGATAGAATATCGTGATAAGATGGAATATATAATAATATTTCATTTATGGCAAACGCAGTTTTCGCCTGTGGACTTAAAACCTAAGGGTTGAGTATATTGATTTTCGAGAAGGAAATAATATGCCTAGAAGGAATGGCGTTAGGGTTAATTCGAGTGTTATACATTTGGTGATACTATTTAGTATCTATGTATAATACATTGAGTAAATACGAAGTACAATATAATTATTATACGAGTAGTATACTCTGAGATAATACGTGAATTATGCATTATGTGATACGATTCGTATTATAGAATTAAGTTAAGACTTAATGACTAATTCATTTGAGTTGGATTATTAATTAATCCAATCATTTGAATGACCAAGGCCCAAGGTTAATTTAGTTAAGCCCAATTCATTAAAAAACCTAACTGGTAGAATCGAACCGGTGGAATCACCGAATGGGTAAAACCTATGGGGCAACCCATGGGATGTCACATGGGGTGGTGGGCCGACAACCTTGGTGTGGAAGCCAAGCATAAGGCTTGGTCACCAAGTGTTTTACTTGGTGACCACACATGAATAGTAAGGAGGTGGTGGTTTAAAGTCCAAATTGCCCTCCATTCTAGTTTTCTATAAATAGAAAGCTAGGTTGATTCATTTGGGAGTTTTCAACTTGCCAACCTTAGATTATTTGAGAGAGAAAGAGAGCTAGACTCATAAATTATACACTTTGGAAGCTTTAACGTCTATTCTTCCAAGAGATTACTTAAGAGTTCTTGAGGTAATACTTCTTGCTTCTCATTTCCATCCCTTTTAGATTTTCTTTCATCTTAGAGAATCATAGAATGGATGGTATATGTCTTGTATGAGGGATTAAAGATGACTTACCATAGATTCGATCTCTATAAGTCATGAAATTATAAGAATCATAAGGTTTAATATAGTTTTGAACCATGAAAACATTGATAGTTGAGATCGATGGTTGATAAGCAATTGAGCTCCATCAATGCCTTAGTATATGCATCTTGTTTGGTTAGGACGTAGATATGAAATTCATGGAGTATTCCATGTGATTTGGTTTAGAGAACCTTAGTAACGAAGTTACGGCGAATTTTACGGAAATAGACGTTAAATGTCAAAAACGTAGAAATTCCGGAATGGTAGTCGAAAGTTGCCTTGAGACTTGAAAACGTTGGTTTTCAATGTCAACATGTGAGATAGGGTGATTAAGAGTTGTGGGTTCGAGAATCGTCGGATTCTGACTTAAAACGAAGAAAACGAGCATTGAATGCTCATTAACGTTTACGAACGTCTATAAAATGAACTCAATAGTGAATTCTAAGTTAACGGATTCGAAAGTGTTGAATTCTTATATGAACACGTAAAGGATGTAATTCCTGACTTATAATACTAAGGATGCCGCGCCGCAGCGCCGGCAGTGGGAAAAAGTTGACCAAGTAGGTTTTAAACTTCAGTTGTTTCGAGACCTACCTGAGTTGAGTTTATATACTCAATGAATGTACTAAGAATAATCCTATATTACCTATACTAAGGTATATGGTATGAAACTTAGGAATGTAATGCATGTTAACAAGATATGTACAATGAACAAAGTTGGTACCTTATCAACGATGTTTGAGTCCCATTAATAAACGCGTCGGTTGAGTGATAAACCGGACGAAGGGGTAATAAGTCATGTTGACTTTAATAAAGATATAAAGTTAACAAAGACATAGAAGAGAAAGAAGCTTGTAGGAACAATGTGAATAGTTGTTTGATAGCTAATTACAATTGTCTTTATGTGAATATATCATGTAGATTCTTAGCAAGGCGTGGTCGGTCAATGAGTAAGTTATTTGAAGACGCTTTGAAAGGCAAGTTTTTTCTTAACGCTTGTCTAACTTCCATGTTAGCCAAGTTTTATGTGATTCGTTGAACTGAATTGCAAGTCTTGTTTTAAAGAAAGGGTCGATGCCAGATTTTAACTTGGCTAGACTATTTGTAATATATAGATTGATTATTTTTCATATCATTCTATATAGAAATGTTAAGGTTATGCTATGCCAAGTAATTGGTACGGACGTGAAGGCAAGGTTTGTCTATGAACAAACAAAATTATTTTTCATCGATTATTCGATGGGCACGCAAGTTTGCCAAAAATATTGAACGTAAATACGTTTAATGAATGAGTGTTGATCAACATAGAGTACTAAAGGCTGATCACTTAGAAGTGCTCGTAAGTTATACGGATGAACAGCTTTAGTGCTGTGGACTTCTTTTCAAGTATGAATATTGAAATTTACTGTTCATGGTCTATCGACCGGTTCAGAATTCCTAATCTATTCTATACTTTGGGAATTGATATTATGAACTGTTAGAGTATTATTGATTCATAATACTTCATAACTATTGTTCAGTTATGTTGGAATTGTTATATAATTCATGAATGTGGTATTCCTGTTATCCTTGATTAAACTTGCTGAGCTGTCCTGCTCACTTCTTGCGTGAATTATATAACTGCAGTTAAAGATGAACGTACTATGAATGCCAAGAGAGATAAGGGCAAGGCTAAGATGGATGCTTAGGCATTGTGTAAGCATTGTGGTATTTGGGGGTGTCAAACAATAGATCCACTGTACTAACATCCATACAATCATTCCATGGATCTATTACCTTCATTTTGTTGTATTTCAATGGAATGATTGTATGGATGTTAGTACAGTGGAGCACCATCTGTCGGGTTGGAAGATACACGAATTTGGGGGTGTCAAACAATAGATCCATGACATAAAAACAGTTTAACAACATCACATCAAGTAGATATGGACCAGTCAAAGTAGTGGTCAGAAACTGCTTATGAAGGTTTCTGGGTTACCCAAAAACTTCATCCGACAGTTTTGTCCACACCACTTTGACCACTGATTACTTTGATTCAGAGAAGGATCTAATGATTCTAGAGGCATGGTCATGTAGCCTACACGTCAGACAACAACATTACAACAATAACAGGGTCTAAAACATGAACACAAGCAAGATCTAAACGCATGAACATGCTGTCAAACTTTCTGGGCACGTTCTGGGTTACCCAGAAACGTTCGGTCAATGCCTGTCAACGTGGTTTGACCACTAATAACTTTCAACCAGCTTATGATCTGACTTTGATTTCAGTTTCAGATTAAAGATCCCATAGCATACTACTAGATCAAACATTAAAAACACAAAAATCATTAACAACCAGAGATTTAGAAGACCTGACATATAGTTATCAGTCGACATAAAAGAAAATTTCCAGATTTTTAAAATCACCAAATCCGAGCCTCTAGATGTTATGGATCCAACATCTAGCAACCCAGATCATCATTATACACTACATACAACATATTTAACACAAAAAAACTAACATCTAACATAGGATCAAAAGTCAGATTTCGTTTTAGGGTTTATACCTCCTATGAACAATCCTTTGATTCTTGGCTTTCTGATTTGTTAAGAGTGATAGTGGGGCTTGCTTTTGGGACTGAAATGCTACTAGAATTCGTGAGTGTGGAGAGAGAGAGACTTGGTTGGGTGCTAGATAGCAAATGAGCCACTTCTTTGGACTTCCACTTACTTTAATTACACCAAATTGATTCTTAATTGTGGTTGAGAATGTTGTTATGTGGCTTCAATTGACTGATTCAAAGTGTTGGGTCATGGCTCAAGAGATGTGGCACAATTTTTGGCCGTAACTATATTTACTTTAAATTTTAAGAAAAGGGTAAATTGGTCATTTGCCTTGTTATTTTAAGGGTATTCTTGTCCATGGTACTTGAATCTAGGGTTTAATCACTAGATTTTAAACCTTAAGGTTTCCCAAATAATTTCTAGGGTTTGAAAAATAAAGATTAAAGTTTAATAAAATTTTAATTATAACTTGCTAATTAAAATTAGGGTTTTTAATAGAAAATTAGGGTTTTAAAAAAATAGTTAGAGTTTCTTGATATTATTAGGGTTTCCTAATTAACATAATTATTTACTAAAATAATAATTAGAGTTACCATTTGAGTAATTAGGGTTTCAAATTGGAAATTAGGGTTTCTAATTTACAATAAAGGTTTCTAGACAATAATTAGGGTTTACCTAATTAGCATAATATAATAATAGTCATAAATCACGTACCACAATTTCCTACCACTCACAAAAACTCCGATTTGAGTTTCAAGTTAGGGTTTAACGAATTAATGCTACCGTTTTGACATGCCACAACATAATTGACCAACCATTATCTATACGTACATACAGTACATCTTTATAGCACTGAAAAATCAAAATATAATTAATATTATTATCCTCATTCCTTGATCAAAATCCAAAATTAGGGTTTGGATTTCATATCTTATTTTTCTTGTATATATAACATTAATAATTAAGGTAAAATAATTAACTTAATAATCTGTACTAAAATTCATGTAATAAATAATTATTATAATTATTTAAAAAATCATTTCATATATTATTTAAATAATATATCATCATATTTTCATGGAAAATAATTAATAAAAACCTTTCTACCATAAAATTAATTATTATAAGAATATACTTTATAATAATCAATAATTCTAAAATAAAATTATTTGTAAATATAAATATATTTTTATTTATTACATAATTAAATACGCTTTATCTTGTACAAATCCTCATCTTTAAAATAATTAAAAAAAAAAAATATATGCAAAATTTCTAATTTAATTATATAGAAAATATCGGGTTGTTACATTCACCCTCCCTTATAAATCCGTCCCTAGAATCACCGTTTTAAAACTCATACAAACAGGGGTACATAATATACACAATCCTTGCAAGTAGACCTCAATCATAAATGATTGAACCAATCTTTAACTATACACGTAAAGCTTGTCTATCTGATTAAACGAAAAAATTTGATTTCTAAAAGAACTCAAATTCCTCCTTCAAAATATCTTTATAAAATAATTTACAATATATAAGAAAATAATATATAAGAAAATAAAAGTTATACGAATAATACTTGGAGTTGCATCATCGGCTGCTACCGAATCCTGAAGTATTAAGAATGTGTTTATTGAAGATAAGTGAATTACAAAAGTTAGAGGGGAATAATGCAAACTTAAAAAACTTTAGGGGTACCAAAGTGTAATAAGTTAAATCAATCTGGACCATTGGTGGTGGTTTTATTAGTAAATCAATTTGGACCATTGATGGTGGTTTTAATAGTAAATTAATCTGGACCATTGATAGTGGTTTTAATAGTAAATCAATCTGGATCGTCGGTGGTGGTTTTAATAGTAAATCAATCTAGACCGTCGGTGGTGGTTTTAATAGTAAATCAATCTGGACCGTTGATGGTGGTTTTAAAAGTAATCAATCTGGACCGTCGGTGGTGGTTTTAAAAGTAAATCAATCTGGACCGTCGGTTGTGGTTCTAATAGTAATCAATATGAACCGTCCGTTCTAATAGTAAATCAATCTGGACCGTTCGTGAATAAGTTACTATTTAGTCCATTCTTCTATAAATAGAAGCTTAATTCTTCTTTCATTCTCACCAATTCACTGAGATTCACAAGAGACGCTATAGAGAGAGAAACTATAGAGAGCAAGAAGAAGAGTATTCTGCTACTTCACTATTGCAGTATCCAGCCTTCTACTAAGGTAAGGGGTATTATTTCTTTCGTATTCATAAGGAATACTATTTTTTTCGTATTCATCCTTTAATATGTCGGAATAACCTATCTACGCGAATTACGTACCGTATAACGGGTGAAAATCCATTTACAGTTTTGTATGTTATTTCTTTTCATATTCTTAAATCTAAACTTATTATGGTAAGTATTGCTTCTATAATCCTTGAAATTAGTTGAATATCCTTGAGTTTTGCGCTTCATCCAGTATCATTTCATTGGAATATTGATCTGAACTTTCTTATTAAATATCAATATTTTCACCTGGGATACTATTCACGGGTTACTATTCACCCGATTACTATTCACTATAATATTATTCACTCGGGTATTCAGGACACTTTTTATGTCAGGGTACTATTCATGAGTTACTATTCACGAGTTACTATTTACCCAAATATTATTCACTCGGGTATTTGGGGTACTTTTCATGTCGGGTTACTATTCGTGAAGTACTATTCACCCGGTTACTATTCACCCAAAAAATTGATTTCTTTTCTGTCCAAAATATTTTTGATACATGGATATTATTCTTGAATTTTACTCCACAAAGGAGTATCATGTTGACAATTTGGACATTATTGAATACTGGATAAATTAAATTACGAATCTTTCAAATTTATCCTTTGCTTTCATTTAATTAAATGCTTATATCATTGTCATCATCCTCATGCTTATATTGTGATGAAAGTCATATTTGGCTTACATGCATAGATGGACTGTTCATTGATATGATTATGACCAAGGATTATGCGGTATAATCATGACCATTGATGATTACATGAATATCCTTGGCCCGTGGTGCAGGGATGATTCGATGATGTGGTTTTTTATTAAGCTGAGTCTCAGCGATAAACTTGATGAAAAACTTTTTAAATCATAGAAGATAGTAGATATCATGCTCTACTTGACTCTTTTAATGGATTGCTTATTCCACTGCAGTTAAACTTGTTGTCGATTATATTCTATCAGTTTAACATTGTTGAAGGCTAATGAAAACTTATTCTGCATTATCTTAGTCATAATATTTCTTCTCGGGGCTAGTTGAGCTCACCTTTTACTTCCATTATTCTCTTCTTGAAATGAGAACGTAGTTTTAACTAGTCGGGGAACGGAGTGATGGCCCGAGATGGTGTTATAGTAGTCCTCACTATTCTATAAAATAGTGTGACAATAAATGTAATGAGGACTCCATTTGAGTTTGGATATTGTCTAGAAGATAATATTCGTGTAAAAACTCTCAGTTCATGTTGTATAATTAAGTTTGTATTTGTATTGAGTACCATGTATTTGGTGACCCAAGATGGGTGATGTATACATATTTTGGGGGCGTCACAGTTGGTATCAAAGCTTAGGGATATGATCCCTGGCTGAGATGTGAGACAAGAACTAGGAGGGGAGAGACGGGGAATTCCTTTGCTAGTATGACCTACCTAAGATTATTCGGTATTTATTTGGTCAGTCAGAGTATAGGGATAATATGTGATATGTCAATTAACCCTTGTTTTGTGGCAGTGTTTGAAAATGACATCTGAAAATGTTGAGATCAACAATGAAGCACATGAGACCATTGAGTCACCAACGATCAATACCCAGGATATGTGCAACAGGAAGACAATAATCCTCAGGTAAACAACAACACCGATCAAATGATGAATGATGGGATGTTCAAAAGCTTTATGCAATTCATGCAACATCAAGCGAGAACGGCTCCTATCAAAAATGCAGGTGGAAACACTGGCAACTCTCGGAGTATTTTGGAGAGCCAAAACCACTTAAGGCAGAGACGTGGATAAAGCATATCACCAAGATATTTGATATCTTGGGATGCTCTGAAGATCAAAAGGTTCCCTTTGCCACCTTCATGTTGCGAGGAGAGGCAGATTACTGGTGGGAATCTATAAAGCATAGGCACTGAAAATGCCTTGGGAGAAGTTGCAAGAGTTGTTCAACAACAAGTACTTTCCCGAAAGTATTCGTCACATGAAGGAGGTGGAGTTTATCAAGTTGGAGCAAAACAATATGAGCGTGGAACAGTACGAAGCTAAGTTTGCTGAGTTATCCCAGTTTGCGCCCCACTTGGTTGATAATGAGGAGAGAATGACGCGGATGTTTCTAAGAGGTTTGAAACCCGAGATACGTCAATACTTAATTTCTCACAAACTGTGTTTGTATTCAGATGTTATAAAAAGGGCTCAGTTATTGGAGCGTGATAATGAGTCAACCCAACCCAGAGAGAGCAACCGACAAGTCGATAATACCAATGGTATCAGTCATAGAAGCAGTGACAACAAACGTGGAGGGAATCAACATGCTAGAAATGGTAACCACTCCAGTGGTAATCATGGCCAAGATAATAGAAGTGGAAATTTCAAGAAGAGGAGATTCAATAATGATGGAAAGACGTCAGTAGCAACCCCTATTGTTAAGGAAGGAGAACGACACATCGTTATTGGAAATCCTTATTGGAAAGCCCCTTCTTTCCTGTTAATGATCTTGTTGTTAAATATTGTGAGTTATAATATTAGTGATGAATAATTGTTGAAGTATTAAGAATGTGTTTATTGAAGATAAGTGAATTACAAAAGTTAGAGGGGAATAATGCAAACTTGGAAACTTTAGGGGTACCAAAGTGTAATAAGTTAAATCAATCTGGACCATTGGTGGTGGTTTTATTAATAAATCAATCTGGAACATTGATGGTGGTTTTAATAGTAAATCAATCTGGACCATTGATGGTGGTTTTAATAGTAAATTAATCTGGATCGTCGGTGGTGGTTTTAATAGTAAATTAATCTAGACCGTCGGTGGTGGTTTTAATAGTAAATCAATCTGGACCGTTGATGGTGGTTTTAAAAGTAATCAATCTGGACCGTCGGTGGTGGTTTTAAAAGTAAATCAATCTGGACCGTCAGTTGTGGTTCTAATAGTAATCAATATAGACCATCCATTCTAATAGTAAATCAATTTGGACCGTTCGTGAATAAGTTACTATTTAGTTCATTCTCCTATAAATAGAAGCTTAATTCTTCTTTCATTCTCACCAATTCACTGAGATTCACAAGAGACACTATAGAGAGAGAAACTATAGAGAACAAGAAGAAGAGTATTCTACTACTTCACTATTGTAGTATCCAGCCTTCTACTAAGGTAAGGGGTATTATTTCTTTCGTATTCATAAGGAATACTATTTTTTTCATATTCATCTTTTAATATATCTAATAACTTTGTCTCACGCGGATTACGTCTTCGTATGACGGGTGAAAATCCATTCTTGCTTCAGTATGTTATTATTTCTTTTCATATTCTTAAATCTAAACTTACAATGGTAAGTATTGCTTCTATAATCCTTGAAATTAGTGGAATATCCTTGAGTTTTGCGCTTCATCCAGTATCATTTCATTGGAATATTGATCTGAAATTTCTTATTAAATATCAATATTTTCACCTGGGGTACTATTCACGGGTAATATTCACCCAGTTACTATTCACTGTAATATTATTCACTCAGGTATTCGGGAAACTTTTTATGCTGAGGTACTATTCAAGAGTTACTATTTATGGGTTACTATTCGCCCGATTACTATTCGCCCGATTACTATTCACTCGGGTATTTGGGGTAATTTTCATATCGGGTTACTATTCGCGAAGTACTATTCACGGGGTCACCCGGTTACTATTCACCCAAAAAATTGATTTCTTTTCTGTCCAAAATATTTTTGATACATGGATATTATTCTTGAATTTTACTCCACAAAGGAGTATCATGTTGATAATTTGGACATTATTGAACACTGGATAAATTAAATTATGAATCTTTAAAATTTATCATTTGCTTTCATTTAATTAAATGTTTATATCATTGTCATCATCCTCATGCTTATATTGTGATGAAAGTCATCTTTGGCTTACGTGCATATATGGACCGTTGATTGATATGATTATGACCATGGATTATTTATTATAATCATGACCATTAATGATTACATGAATATCATTGGCCCGTGGTGCAGGGATGATTCAATGATGTGGTTTTTTATTAAGCTGAGTCTCAACGATAAATTTGATAAAAACCTTTTTAAATCATAGAAGATAGTAGATATCATGCTCTACTTGACTCTTCTAATGGATTGCTTATTCTGCTGTAGTTAAACTTGTTGTCGATTATATTCTATCATTTTAACATTGTGGAAGGCTAATGATAACTTATTCTGCATTATCTTAGTCATAATATTTCTTATTGGGCTAGTTGAGCTCACCCTTTTACTTCCATTGTTCTCTTTAGGAAATGAGAACGTAGCTGGAACTAGTCGGGGAACTAAGTGATGGCCCGAGATGGTGTTATAGTAGTCTTCACTATTCTATAAAATAATGTGACAATAAATGTAATGAGGACTCCATTTGAGTTTGGATATTGTCTAGAAGATAATATTCGTGTAAAAACTCTCAGCTCATGTTGTATAATTAAGTTTGTATTTGTATTCAGTACCATGTATTTGGCGACCCAAGATGGGTGATGTATACCTATTTTGGGGGCAACACAATATATATATATATATATATATATATATATATATTTCGTCTTGCCTGGAGTTTACTTCGTGGTCGTTTATCGCTTTTACAACTTTCTTTATGTTTCGTCCCGCCTGGAGTTTACTTCGTGGCGGTTGATCGTTTTTACAGCTTTATTTACGTTTCATCCCGCCTGGAGTTCCCTCCGTGGCGGTTGATGGCTTTTACAGCTTTATTTACATTTTCTGATCCCCCATGGAGGTGCTTCATGGTGGCTGATCATGTCTGTATATATATATTTACATCTTATATATATTTACATCTTATATATATATATATATATACATGCTTACTGCTTTCATACAAATTACGGTATCATGTGAGCCTAGGAATCATGTGATCACAGATTCAGTCTATTGGATCTAGATTCGGTTCCGTGATGGGCGATTTCAATTTATGTTGACTTTTGTAAATTTATTTCATGGTGTCTGGATTTCCTTAGATGGTTTTCATACCCACGAGGAGTTCGGCATCATTTTGTACATTATTTTCTTATAGATGCTTCGCATCTCGAAAAAAAAGCAATCAAGCTGAACACTTAATAAAATAGAAGTGTAAAAGGTCTCAATTACTATTGAGCACGAGGGTTTGAAAAAACCTCTTTTATAAAACATCACTGCCATATCTTGCTTAAAATTGAATTTTTACATAAATTCAAACCCTATGTATATAGGTGCGAACGAGGCCTCGCAATACTTCCAAATAAATAGCACATTGACCCACACACACACACACACACATTCATATAACAGTTTCTTGAAAAGTGGCGGTCACTGTAGTAACACGGATGTCGGGGGGTGCCTAACACTTTCCCTCCACATAATCAAGTCCTCGGACCCTAATGAATCTCGGTTTCACCGACCCGTTTAACAGTGTCACATCACTGGGTCAATCGGCAAACCTTTTCTCAATTGTGTTGGTACAACCATTTAAAAAACCAACGGGTGACTCTTAACAATCTATCGTCGACATTATACATGTCAGACCTTTTTCACTTGTTTTTTCAAACAAATCTCACCTAACATGAGAACACCAAAGAACAAGTAACGAAAAGGGACAACTAAAAATCCCGACGTCGACAATATGATTTTCTCCATATATATCATATTTACATGTTTTAACAAACTCTAAATCACATACAATTATATAAGAACAATTTATGTTTACTAATTAATATATTTGAGCCATAACTTCAACAATGATCATAGAATAACTATAGAGAAATAAGAACAAGTTTTTCAATGAAGAACAATAAAAACAAAACTAATAATTTAAAAGTTGAATTGCTACCTTCAAGTTCTTGTTTAGCCAACAAAGATGATAGCAACCCTCTTGTTTCTCAAATTCACATGTAGTTTTTTTCTTCTTCCTTCTCTCTTTTCTCTCTATTTTCTCTCTTCTCTTCTCTGCTCTCTTCCTATATTAGCTTTACGTAACTTAAAAATATAACTAATATATAAAATTTAAACGTATAATATAATACGTATTAATTAATAATCATAACTGATGTCAGTTTTTTTAAAAAAAAAAATTCAAAAGTTATATGGCCTTGTTTGGCAAAACAACGTAAAATAATGACTTAAAATTCTTATGTCTTATTTGGTAAAACCCATTTAAATTAAAGACTCAACATTTCTTAAGCCTTGTTTGGCACAACTGAATTAAACTCTTTTAATTTATTTGCATAGCTTATTTGTAACATAGTTTATTATATTACTTTATTTAAATTCTCATATTCACATTTAATTAAATTAAGACTAACAACAATTTATTAAATCAATTTTCCAAATAATCCAATACCACAAGATTATAATTTCCATTATAATTTTATTTAATAAATTAATACATCACTTCAATTACTAAATAACGAAGATAATAATTTATTTAATACTTATCAACTCTCTAATTTAATTATTAAATTAAATTAGAATATTATCTCATAAAATAAAATTCATCACTCTTTTATTTCTAACATATTACCTTAATTAATTTAATTCCTATAATTCATGAATTATTTATTTAACTAATAAATAACCCAGCAAATATTTACTTTACAACAAACACATCAATTAAAATATTTATTTAATTCCATAAATATATTAATTTATAAATAAAATTCTGGATTGTTACATCCTTCCGTCCTTACAAGGATTCTATTCCCAGAATCACAACTCAAACAATTCATTCGTCACATTCTTCCCTCTTTACAAAGATTATATTCCAAGAATCGAAGACACATGTTAAACAAATAGCTCAGGATAGTTCTTCATCATTTTGTCTTCGAGTTCTCACGTAGCTTCTTCGGCATTGTGGTTCCTCCATATCACCTTCACGGAAGGTATCACTTTATTCCTGAGAACATGTTCTTTTATGTCAACTATCTGGATAGGAATCTCCTCATAAGATAAATCTTTATCGAACTGTAACGGTTCATACTCGATTACATGCTTGTAATCGGGTTTATACGGTCGTAGCACGGACACATGAAAAACATTGTGAACATGTTCTAATTCTAGAGATAGAGCTACCTCGTAAGCCACTTGACCTACTCTTCGTCGCACCTCAAATGGTCCTATAAATCTCGGGCTTAATTTTCTATTCTTACCAAAACAAATTTTCCCTTTCCAAGGAGAAACTTTTAGGAAAATGAAATTCCTTACGTCAAATTCGTGATCTTGTCTGTGTTGATCAGCATACTTCTTCTATTTATCTTGAGCCGCTACCAATCTTTCCCCGATGAGTTTGACAACCTCGGCAGTCTAATGTACCAGTTCTGGTCCTAATAGTTAACATTCACCAACTTCATCCCAACACAATGGAGTTCTGCACTTCCGATCGTACAATGCTTCATAAGGCGGCATGCCAATGCTCGTGTGGTGACTGTTGTTTTAGGTGAATTCTGCCAATGGTAGATGATCATCCCAATTTCCTTTGAAATCTATGATGTATGCAATAAGCATATCTTCCAACGTCTGGATTGTTCGTTCGCTTTGGCCGTCAGTTTGAGGATGGTATGTCGTACCCATTCTCAATTGTGTTCCCATGCAATCTTGTAGTCTCTTCTAGAAGTTGGACGTGAATTACGGGTCTCTGTCTGACACAATTGACAATGGAACACCATGTCTCGAAACAATCTCCTTGACGTACAACTTTCCAACTGATCAAGATTAAATCTAACCTTTATTAGCAAAAAGTGTGCTGATTTCGTTAGCCTGTCCACTATCACCCAAATCAGATTGTATCCTTTTTGAGTAGTTGGAAGACCTACCACAAAATCCATTGTGATATGCTCCCACTTCCATTCTGGTATTTCCAAGGATTGAACTAATTCGCTTGGTCTCTGATGCTCGGCCTTTACTCTTTGACACATCAAGCATTTCGCGACACATTCTGCAACATCTCTTTTCATATTTGGCCACAAAAAATGTTGCCGTAAATCTTGATACATCTTCGTACTTCCCGGATGAATTTAATATCTTGAGTTATGAGCTTCCGTTAAGATCTCGTCTTTAATATCCGGTACTACTGGAACCCAAATTCTTCCCTCAAACCTTAGTAGTCCTTCGACATCGAACTTGTATTTCACTTCACTACCCTCAACCACTCTTCCTTTAATTTTTCCACATTCTTCATCTTGTAGTTGAGCATTCTTCACTTTGTCCACTAAAGTTGGACTAACTTTCATCTGGAACAATCTTTCATCGGATTCTTTTGGAAATTTTATTTTTAACTCTAGCCTTGCCATTGCTGAAATGAGCTCCTCCTGGTTAGTTAACAACATCAACTTTTTCTGACCCTTTCTGCTCAAGGCATCGGCAACCACATTTGCTTTTCCCAGATGATAAAATATCTCACATTAAGCATAATCCTTTATCAATTCTAACAATCTCTTTTGACGCATGTTTAGATCCTTCTATGTGAAAATATACTTCAGACTTTTATGGTCTGTGTATATCTCATATTTCTCCCCATAGAGATAATGTCTTCATATCTTCAAAGTAAACACCACCGCAACCAACTCTAAATCATGAGTCAGGTATCCTTTTTCATAGTCCTTTAGTTGCCTTGATGCATACGCAATGACTTTGTCATTTTGCATAAGAACACAACCTATTCCTTTATGTGATGCATCGCTATACACCACAAATTTTCTCGTATTATCCGATAATGACAACACAGGTGCCATGCTAAGCCTCTTCTTCAAATCACAAAAACTCTCTTCACACTTTTTTGTCCAAACAAATTTTACAGATTTCCTTGTCAAATTTGTCAATGGAGTGGCAATCTGAGAAAAGTCTTGAATAAACCTTCTGTAGTAACCTTCCAATCACAAGAAACTCCTCACCTCCGATGGTGTCCTTGGTTGTTCCCAATTTATCACAGCTTCCACCTTTGATGGATCCACTGAAATCCCATCTTTGTCAATCACATGCCCAAGAAATTGCACGTGTTCTAGCCAGAATTCAGACTTAGAAAATTTTGCATATACTTTTCCTTTCTTAGCATCTCCAACGTCAAACGTAAATGTTCCACGTGTTCTTCTTGAGATTTGGAGTACACCAGAATATCATCAATGAATACCACCACAAACTTTTCTAAGAATGGTTTAAACACCATGTTCATCAAATCTATGAATGCTGCAGGGGCATTGGTCAAACCAAAAGACATTACCAAAAACTCATAATGTTCGTACCGAGTTCTGAATGTCGTCTTTGGTACATCCTCCTTCCTTACCTTTAATTGATGATACCCACTTCTCAAATCTATTTTTGAGAAGTATCTAGCACCCTTCAATTGATAAAACAAGTCATATATTCTTGGTAACTAATATTTATTCTAAATAGTGACTTTGTTTAATTCCCTATAATCAATAGAAAGACTCATTAACCCATCTTTCTTCTTCACGAATAACACCGGTGCTACCCATAGTTATACACTCGGCTGAATGTATTTCTTGTCTAGCAGCTCTTGCAATTATACCATCACTTCCTTCATCTCTATCGGAGCCATCCTATACGGGGCCTTCGATATCGAGGAAGTTCCTGGCGCTAAATTGATGACAAATTCGATCTCTCTGTCCGGCAGAAGTCCTAGAAAATCTTTCGAAAACACATCCGCAAAATCCCTAACCACCGGTATCTCTCCCAGTTTCACACCCTTCTTCTGAGTATCGACTATGTAAGCTAAATATCCTACACAGCCTGGACTCAACATTTTCTTGGCCTGCATAATCATCAGACATCTTGCTTGTCTAGGCAATTTGCGACCATAGAAGACTACCTTAGACGAAGTCATACGGTTTACACGTTTCTTTTGGCAATCAATTATTTCTCCATAATTGAATAGCCAATCCGTTCCCAATATAACATCAAACTCTCCAAGTTTTATGAGGATTAAATCCACCGTCATAATATTCCCCTTAATATTCACCCTACAATTCTTGTATACAAATCTAACAGGAATCACTTCCATATTTGCAATTTCTATGCTTAAAGGGAAATTCAACTCTTCACTAGGCAATTCTAACCTCTAAGAGAATTCATCAGATATAAATGAGCAAGTAGCACCCAAATCAAATAATGCATATGCATTTATATCATTGATTGGGATAATATCTAACACAACATCTTTTCATTGCACTGCATCCTGCACTATCATGTTGAAGGTCCTGGTTGTGGGTCTGTTTGATGATGTTGTTCCAGCAATAGCCAGCATACCTCCACTACCACATCCCTTGATTCCCATTACATCTCTAACTTTCTTCTTAGGACACTCGCGAGCAAAATGATCCTTTGACCCGCACGTATAACAAGTATTCTTCTTAGGTTGAAGTTAATTCAGAGCAATGTGACCCTCCTGGCCACAGTTGAAGCATACTCGATTACCCCTTAAGCACACGTCAGTGTGATTTTTCCCGCACGTAGCACACGCTTCAAACTTCCTTTTCTGCTGGCTACTCTGTTGACTTCCAGCACCAACGCTCGCATTCCACTTCCTCTTCAGGTTATTATTATTACCACCACTACTACCACCATTCTTACCTTCACTCTCACTCTTCTTCTTTCTTTGTTCTTGATTGTACTTTGTCACATCCTCGCCTCCACCCTTAGCGATAATCGCCTTCTCAAGCACCCCTGTAAATGTCTTCAACTCAAACATGGAGACTCTGCTGTACAACCATGGCTTCAGTCCCTGTTCAAATCTTCTCGCCTTGCGCTCATCTGTGTTGACTTGATATGGCGAAAATCTCGCCAACTCATTGAACTTTATTGCATACTCCGACACTGTCATTGTGCCCTGGTTCAGCTCTAAAAACTGCACCTCCATCTTATTCTTTGAACTCTCTGGGAAATAGGTCTCGAAAAATATTTCCTTGAACCTATCCCAAGTCATTACTCCCTGACCTCCTCGAGTTTTATTGGCTTGCCACCAATAACTGGCCTCTGTTTTCAACATGAATGTTGCAAAAGTAGTTTTTTAGTCTTCCCTTACCCTAAAAACATCCAAAACTTTCTCTATTTCCATGATCCAAGTCTATGCCTCAATCGGATTCATGGACCCATGGAATTCTGGTCGTCCGACCGCCTTGAAATCTTTGAAGGTCGCAGCTTGATTTTGCGGTTAATTCTGCAATGCTCCCGTCAATAATGTCACCAACTGCTGAACTGGGTTAATAGTAGCGTTGTTGTTATTGGTAGATCTCTCAGGAGTTCTTTGTCGTGGTTGACATCTTGGGGGCATTTTCTGTTAAAATACACTTAATAGATTATTACTCAATCTTTTAAGTATTTTCTACTTAACTTGCATCATCATAAAAGATGTGACGAACGAGATTTTGTAATTTAATTTTAATATTTATTGGATTAAATAAATATTTTCGATGATTTAATTATTAGATTAAATAATTAATTGATGCAATTGTGATAGATTATATTAATTATATGTGTTATATTAATTAAATTTATGTGGAGTATAATTATTATTCAAAGTATGAATTTTTGTGAGCTTATTGAATTAAATGAAATATTTAATAAGCATAATGTTATTTTAATTAATGTAATAATTAATTAGAGATTTAATAATTTGACATAATTAATAAATAAGAAATTAATTATGTGATTAGGTGAATTAATGAGAAATTATTATATTATATTTAATTTAAATTAAATAAATTAATTGAGTTATTTTATAAAGGGTGTGACATTATTTAAAGTATATGATAAAATAGTTTATTAAATTAATTGAGTATAAGCCTTTAAGGCTAGCCAAACATGGCACTAGTGGAGGTTGAGGGCAGTTAACCCATGATGGGTAACTGATCTCCACAACGCGCCAGTTTAATTGATATACGACGTCTTCTTAATTTCTTCATTTTACTAAGTCTGATAAAACTAGTTAGAGAGAAATTGAGAAATTCAAGAGAGAATTCAGAGGAGTTGTGAGAAACTCTGTGATTGAAGAAGCTTTTGAAAAAGAGTTGTTATCTCTATACTCTACACTTTATACTCTGGGTAAATTCTCCAAACCCAAATTCTCTTTTTACGTCATTTAGTTTTCATGAAAATGACTTTCAAAGCTTTTGTAAAGTCTCTATAATTGGAAAAGGGTATGATTATGAGTTTATATATGTGTTAAATGTTACCATATCTTATTTCATTATATATATATTATGTAAACCATATCATCAGTATCATAAAACATGTCGTATATGTTGCTCAAAACTTACAGAGTATGGGTTATGGCCATATGGCCTTATACGTGATTTTAATATGTCAAACATAAATGTTTTGTAAAATTTCCCACTCTTATTTGATTATGCATGTTGATAAGAAGAGACCAAACCTTAAATGAACGAATTCGGTGTTATAACGAATTCGTAGTATTAATTTTCATGATTTATGTTCAAAACCTTAAAGAACATCAAGAACAGTGAAATTTACATATTTTAATTCTATAATTATGTGTTTTAATGGGTTAAAATCATTTTATAAATGATGGGTAATGATTATTTATGAATTATATCATGTGGGTATGTCTAAATTCGTGTAGAAAATAAGAAATTGGTAGAAATTGGCATGTTATGCGATTTTTCGCTGACTATCGCAAATTCTGCAATGAGTATCGTCATGTACATGTAAATACATTTTTTTACTAATTCATGCCATAACATTGTGTCTCAAGTCATGATTGCCAATAGCCTTGTACAAGACCAAGACCATACAATAGTGGCGCCGCAACGCCACTCTCCAGAATGTTCAGAAATGAATTATTTTTAAATGTTCATGTCTAGCAATGTGATAGGAACTTAATTTAAAGAACATAGAGATATGTTAGAAATATAATGAGATGTTAAAATAGATTCTTAACATGCAAATAACATAATTGCATGTGGACTGAATTATTAAATGCATAGTTAGCTTATTATTCGTGAAGTGCTTATTATGTGACACTAAGTGTGATAATTTGACTAAGTATAGTCAAAACCAAAGTTAGACAGAAAGAATGAAGTTGCTATGATTAATTACGTTATAATTGACTGGTATTGTGAACGTAAATGATATGTAGGCTTTAAATCAAGGAACGAGTTTAATTAACGTGTAATCTACACACGAGGCAAGTTTCCTAACCTTACTTGTTATCATTATTCAAGTTTATAAATCAAGTTCATTGTTATGTTAAAGATTTATTATCTTTTCAAAGTATGATTCTATTATACAATAATTGTCCTATTGTATACCTATTGAGATTGTTATTCATTATAAATATCATTTATTGTTGAACCTTGTTAGACTAGCGAATCCTTATTAATTCAACTAGTCCATAGTTGATGAACGTTCTAAATTCAGAACCCTTATTGATTTATCCAAACCAAACTTCCTTTGGTACGGACTCTAATGTCAAACTGAGATGAACAACCCTGCAAAGGGATTTACTTATGCGTTAGCGTTAAGATATTGTGCACAGTATAGTACTAAGGGCTGATCCCCCTAAGTACGAGTAGAAAGGTCCATAGTCTTACGACTGTTAAAGGTTTCAAGTATAACCCTTGCTAACCTAGGACATAGTTCAAGGTCTTATGACCCTCAGAAATATTTTTATTCTTGTTATTCATTCTTGATTCAAAAGTTGAGCTTTTATTTCAGAAGTCTTTGATTCACTCGCATGTTATTATACATTGTTATTTCATTATTTTACTTATGGGAAATAGTGCTCACTCTTGCATAATAATAACATTGCAGTTAAGAACAACAGGTCCGACGAGCCTTCTACTAGCAAAGGCAAGGGCAAGATTAACAAGTGATGAAGACTTGTTGTTTTATATGATGATATATTTTTGTTTAAGACTTAAGTTAATGATGTTATTTAAGACTTATTTGTTTATGTTTTCGCACAGATGTTTAAGGTTAGTATGACCTGGGATTATGTTTATTATTCAGATGTTGTAACCCCATAAGGGGAAGATTTATTTCTATCTATTGCATGGTTTGCATTTATTATGGGTAGATAGATAGATGATATTTGTACAGTGAACACCAAATCCCATGGAATCGAAGTACCTGGATTTGGGGGTGTCACAAAAGATCATCACATAACACATAACATCTTGAATTAACATTTTATTCATTCATAATCTTTTAAAAAAACATAAGAACAATAGTATAACTGCTATTTATATTACTTTCCTGAACTAATAAAGTTTCAAGATAACATCATCTTATCCCATTGGTCATATAACACTTGGGATTTACATCTTATTTATTATATCATTAATCACACAACAATTATATTCTTTACGACGACCTACTAAAATGATGCATACCCTTACGACGCTCCTCTTCCATAATACGGAACATTGTTCTGCGATCTAACATGTACCACGGCAATGTATTGAACTGAATCGGATAATACATAACTCGGTCTTGAGTTTGGTTTATCACAATGTTGAACACACTATTCATCTCCTCCATCTTGATCTTCTTTGCTTGTATTTCTCCATCTGCTACTTCTGCACGCTGAGAAGCTTCCTCGTACGCGTCTTCAACTCTTGCTCTCTTGGAAGATTCCTCTTTAAATTTGTCCTTCAGCTTCGTGATCTCCTCTGTCAACTGCTCATTCTCCCCCTCAATATGAATCAAGTTCTATTCAACGTTACTCAGACGCTCGTCAAGATCCCGGATCTCATCGTCCTTCTGTGCCATCGAAGTCTGACGTTCAGCTACTAGCTCCTCCAACTCCTCGACTCTATCCTGAAGCTTAATATTGTGATCGTACACTTCGTCATACATATGAGCTGCGATAGAGTTTGATGGAAACTCTTCCTCTTCCTTATCCTCATCCTCGTCCGTCTATGGCAGCTCCACGGGGTTTTCCTCCTCATCCGTCTCTACTACATCCTCCTCATCAGATATACCCTCCTGCTCAACCACTATGACCAATGGAGATGACTCCCTTGGCAGCAGTTATTCCCAGACCACCTGAATATATCGAGGCTCCTCCTCTCTAGGTAGATGAGGTCCCTCCTCCCTAGCCTGACTGGATTCTCCCACATTAGACATCCTGACAACAAAATTTTAAGTTTTAATTACTAATCATCACTACTCGACACTCACGAGCACATAAGTTGTAACCACATAAGCACATAAAATGTTTTATTATTTCTTCATTAAAACTCAATAAGAGTTTATCACCACTATCTTTTTAATCTCCTACCTTCATAAGGCTTTTCCCCCACCTAAGGTTCATAACCTAAAGTTTTGATACCAACTTGTGACACCCCCAAATCTGGGTACTTCATTCCCACAAGACTTGGTGTTCACTTCCCATCCATTCATTTCTAACTACCCAAACATAATAAAATTAAACAATAAATCTTCCCATTAAAGGGTTACATAACTTAATTAATCAATTCCCTAGGTTATCTAACCTTTAAACAATCATCAAACGCGGAAAAGTAACTAATTACATCACAATAGTTAATATAAAGTCTGATAACATAGAATTCAATAAATTTTAAGTCTTCAACATTTGTTCATTTTTTCTTTCGCATTGCTAGTGGTAGGTTCATCAACCTTCTCAACTTTAGTTGCAATGATTATATATGCAAGAGTGAGCAAAACAAATTCTCACTTTGAATGACAATGATTAATAACAACATAATAACTGCCAATGAACAGACTCAATAGAACTGAATAATATTCTCTATTATTGATAATCAAGAACTAAAATCAAAATTTGAAATATATATGAGGGTCACAGGACCACGAACCATGTCCAAGGTTATAAGTATTCTTTCAACTTAAACCTAAACAGTCATAAGACTGTAGGGACTCCCCGTACTTAGGGTGATTAGCCCTTCGTACAATGTATTATGCACAAACATCAAAACACTTACGCGTAATAAATCCCCTATAATAGGGTTTTTCTTCTCATTTTTAGAATATAAGTCCGCACCAAAGTAAGTTTGGTTTGGATAAGCTTCAAGGGTAATTTAGAGTTCAACGAACATCAACTAAGGATTAGTTGAATCAAGTCTTAATAATGTTTCAAGGGTTTGATAACAATATGTTATGGAATAGTTATGAACTACAATCTAATAAACATAATGCATCAAAGTCATGCTTTATGAATGAATTTAAAAGCATTGAAAGGTATACTAAACCTTGCTTGAACAATACTAATAAGCTAAGGTTACATACTTTTTCGATAATAACAGAGTTAGAAACTTTGTTCATTGTAAGAGTAGGTTTAGGAATAAGAACTTGTTAAATAAAATTACAACTTGAATGATCGTAATTGACTTAGGGTAATGAACTTGGATAACAATGATAAACAAGATAGGATAAGGATCTTGTTTTACATGATGAAATAAAGTTAGGAAACTTGCGTAACAATAATCATGAAAAAGATAAATATTTGTTCAACAACAAAAGGTAAATAGAGTTATGGAACTTGCATTCATTATAAAGAGAATGAGACTAGGAAAACTTGCTCAATTGTAAACAAGTTAGGGTAACTCAAACAGAGATTAGAGTTCGAAAACTTGCCTCGTGCGTAAGCTATTAAATTACAACTCACGATCACCTACACATTTCATATGTATTACAACATCTATTAGTTATAATGACATCAACTTGATAAGTTCCACTCACCATCTTAGTTAAGTTATATCCTTTAACTTACACGAATCTCTAACTCTACAACACGAATTTATTGATCAATCATACTGATCAATCACATAACACGAATTAGAAACTTACTAACATATAACGTAATGTTATAGCATTCAGTTATCATCTCTAACTTTTACAAACATCAAGTTTCAATCGTTATAACTTGTTAGCTTAAAAATCTTCATACTTGGTATTAAAATGCATCTACAATCTTATTACATCATATCGTATGATTAACATCCTTTTTATGTTCATAAGACTAAGTTACTATTGCATGTTATGGACTGAACTAAAAAAATAGCAAAACAGTTTCTGTAAGGGGTAGGCGCGGCCTCGGCAATTTAAGCTTTGGCACAAAGTGCGGCCGCGCTAGTGCAAAATTCTGGGTTCTGCAGTTTGCGATACACATAGTAGAAAGCCAATTTGGCCTACAAGCTACTTTCTAACAACCAATTTTCACACATATAAATTACATTAACTTCACGGAACCATAATTTAAGATTTCTAACATGTTTTTAACTATATAACAACCTAAACATCAAAAGTTCAACATTTATTTCTACTATTTTTATTATTTATTCTTCTTTTAACATTCATATTGAAATTTATCACTGTGAATTCATTTCTCAACAAAAACAACTAATTTAACTCATAATATTTTTATTTCTTCATGAGTTTTCACAATCAACAAACAATTTACAGTTTAATAAATGAATTGAACATAAATTTTGATTCCAAAATAAGTCATATTCATATATATTTCATTGTAATATGATTTGCTCCATATATATCATATTTACATGATTTACCCAACTCTAAATCACATACAATTATATAAGAACATTTTATGTTTACTAATTAACATATTTGAGCCATAACTTCAACAATGATCATAGAATTCTAACTATAGATAAATAAGAACAAGTTTTTCAATGAAGAACAATAAAAACAAAACTAATAATTTAAAAGTTGAATTGCTACCTTCAAGTTCTTGTTTAGCCAACAAGGATGATAGCAACCCTCTTGTTTCTCAAATTCACAGGTAGTTTTTCTCTTCTTCCTTCTCTCTATTTTTCTCTCTTCTCTTCTTTGCTCTCTTCCTATATTAGCTTTACGTAACTTAAAAGTATAACTCGTATATAAAATATAATTGATATAAAATATAAACGTATAATATAATACGTATTAATTTATAATCATAACTGATGTCATTTTTTAAAAAAATTCAAAAATCGTAAGGCTTTGTTTGGCAAAACCAATTGAAATAATGACTTAAATCCTTATGTCTTATTTGGTAAAACTCATTTAAATTAAAGACTCAACATTCCTTAAACCTTGTTTGGCACAACTGAATTAAACTCTTTTAATTTATTTGCATAGCTTATTTATAACATAGCTTTTTATCCCACTTTATTTAAATTCTAATATTCACATTTAATTAAATTAAATTAAGACTAACAACAATTTATTAAATCAATTTGCCACATAATCCAGCACCACAAGATTATAATTTCCATTATAATTTTATTTAATAAATTAATACATCACTTCAATTACTAAATAACATTATAATAAATCATTTAATACTTATCAACTCTCTAATTTAATTATTAAATTAAATTAAAATATTATCTCATAAAATAGAATTCATCACCCTTTTATTTCTAACATATTACCTTAATTAATTTAATTCCTACAATTCATGAATTATTTATTTAAGTAATAAATAACCCAGCAAATATTTACTTTACAACAAACACATTAATTAAAATATTTATTTAATTCTATAAATATTTGAATTTATAAATACAATTTTAGATTGTTACAAAAGGTTGTCCCAGACAAGTCAAAGTCGGTGGTTCAAGGGGGATTGTTTTTCGTGACTTCCTAAAAAGTGAAGAACTCGAACGAAGTTATCACGGGTAAGTTAATCATAAACTCTTGTGAAGTTTATACCTTATTCGATACTAGTTCTACCCACTCTTTTATTTCACCTAATTGTGATCAACGTTTGAACTTGACTCCTGAGAAATTAGACTTTGACATATCGGTTGAAACTCTGTTAGGAGAAACCTTCATTACATCCACTATTTATAAATCTTGTTTGATTCAAATCGACACTTTCACATTACCTGTTGATCTCATTTCTTTGAAAATACTTGCATTTGATGTGATTTTAGGGATTGATTGGTTAACGACTCATCATACTAAAATTGATTATTTTTGTAAGGTTGTTAGCTTTTATATTCCTAACCAACCTATTATGTGAATTCAAGCAACCAAACCACTAAAGTCAATCACTGTCATATCAAGCCATAAAGCCATTAATTTATTGAAAAATGGATGTCAAGCTTTCTTAGCCCAAGTCACAGATTTAAATAAAAATACGTAAGATTTGAATGATATTTCTATTGTTAATAAATTTCTTGACGTATTACCTGAAGAACTTTTGGGCCTACCCCTAGAGCGTGAAATCGAATTTTGTATTGACCTTGAACCCGGTATAAAACCCATTTCCAAAACCCCATATCGAATGGCTCCTATTAAACTTCAGGAGTTAAAAACCCAACTACAGGAGTTGGAATGCACCGAAGCCAGACTCTCCGTAAGGGACGTCATATTTGTGCGGTGGTAAACTGATAGGTGTCATTGTGAGGTGCTATCCAAGGTTGGGATATGAGTCTTGTTGAGTAAAATCTAGTTACGCACAGCACGCAAGTATACGTGGTCAACAAGTAATAAAGTGATAAGTTGAGTATCGTTCCCACAAGGAATCCTAATTAATAAATTCCAACTACTAATACTATATCAATTCAATTTTATTCAAACAATGAGAAATTGCGATTGTCTGAATTATTAACTCAAAATTAAACACTTAAAGATACTGTACTAAGATAAACAATTAACTAAGCTATTACTTGAGTGAATGACTTCCGGTAGGTAAATATTAAGACTTCAATATCCCCAATTATGAATTATAAATCAGTTATCTAATCATCCCAATTACTATGTCTCATGGATTGTTAACAGGAATTTTCAAATGCCAAAAGCCCTCTTCCAAGTGATCAATTGACTTCTATTTAACCCAGATTAACCTTGCTATATTCCTATGCAAAATAATTGGATTAAACTCTTTCCAATCCCAATTCCTTATATATTACATGCGGTGAATGTATATTTCCATTCAATTCACAAACCTAATTATTTACTTAGTGTAAATAATCGAGTCACATGTTATCATGTCTAGTTCTAACCCTAGAATTCCTCTCCCAATTCCTTCTAGAGTAACACACTAATTATTGGCCAAATAATTAATCACTAAAATCAAAACATGATAAACAATCCACTTCAACATAAATAATTATAATGACAGAATAACTAAGTTATAATCATAAAAGGTTCAATTGAAATCTTAATTAAAGAATTAGTTCATCACGGAAATAAGAATCATTAATTGTTGACAAATCATCCTTAAAGAATTACAAATTAAAAATAAGGAGAAAAAGAAGAAACTCTGTAGCCAATCTTGAATCTCCAAGTAATCTCCTGTAATCTTCAATGGAAAAGCTCCTTCAATCCTCTCTGAAAAATAAATCCAAATCCTTTTAACTCAAAGAATTAGTTTCTTTTTATAGTCTCCCCACAATCCTCCTCCAATTAGGTTTTATTATTAGCCCTTAATAGACAAATTAAGTCCAACCGTAAGTCAAACGCTAATTTCGGTCAACGCCAATGAGGCTCAAAGCCCTTGCCCAATGAGGGTAGTACAATTTCCAGCGCCCCGGCGCTGGACTTCATTGAAATTACCAAATTGCCATTCAATGCTTGAAATTCCCATAATTGCCCTTCCAGCTTCCAAATCTGCCAAACAAGATATAAACACAATAAAAATGCTACTAAATAACTTAAGAATGCAATAATTTAAGTCTAAATATATCCGAATTATGGGTATACTACCCATTCATCAAATACCCCCAAACTTAAATCGTTGCGTGTCCTCATGCGACAAAGCCTAAGATCACCAAACAAAACTAAACATCATGCACATGCAAACTATTTATATTTATATGTTCGTAATTCCAAAGAATCCAAGAGCTCACGAGATCCATATGCCTCGTAAAATCACGTAAACATGTTAATTCATCATGTAAAAACAGATCAACAATATCCCAACAATCAACGCGGATCTAAATCATTATTATCGATATTGTGCGTAGTGTCCACGACCATGCGAACCCATGAAAGACAAAAAATATGAGAGATAATAACTTTCTTAGTAGGCATCATACAATTGTGAACTTGAGAACTCATCAAATAAACTTGTTTCAACCGAACTCAAAACACTTACCCTAATTCAATAAATAAACTAGAATATATATATATATATATATATATATATATATATATATATATATATATATATATATTTTAATCATAAATGATCGTGCCATGTCTCATCCCATTAGGCTAACAATGTTACCCTTAGCGAGCTTTCACCAACGACTCCTGCATCCATTTAAGACCTTAGGCGCTTAGGTTTTAAGATACCCCTTGAGGCGTGCTTGCTCGAAGTAACACAGCCCCAAACAAGACTAGTCACCTCAGATATTATCATTATTATTTATATATATATATATATATATATATATTTTTATAGATGGTTGGTGAGTGCGTTTTATGCTCCATCTCACGCTTGTGTTTATGGGGAGTGGTTCCCCTCAACCCACCACAAGACTCAACATTTGTTTTGTTTTTTTTTTATTTTTTTTTTTTTTTTTTTTTTATATTCCAAATGTTTCCCCCCAAACTCGAGTTTATGCATGAATTCAGTCTCATCTAGTTATTCAAATTGTTCTTCCATATCACTAGCAATCCCCCTTTAGAACTCTATTCTCTAACCATTTAAACTATCATAGCTAACATGGTCGTTTTATTTCAAAGTGCCTTCTTATAATATCAATGTCAAACAGATAAAGATCCAATTCAAGTCACGAAAATCATATCACTGAATCAACAATCCTTACTAGACGTGTTCATGCAATTCTATTTTCATCATTGGCCCCAGGATATATCGCACTCTCAAACACTGGAATTAACATGCAATCCTAAATGCAACTTTACTAATAATCAATCCACAAAGTAATAACTGGTGAAAATAAAATGTAACCACCCCCAAGCTAAGCTAGAGCAATGTCCTCATGCGAAAAAAATAAGTCAAAATAAAACAGAGGACTTCCCTGACGAATTTATTCTTCTGGGGGAGCATCATCGTCCTCGCTCATCTCTTGATCGGACGGGGGAAATACTGGCAGAATGGGAGCCGTAGGGAAATGGCTAAGTGGAACGCCCGGATGGGTCTGGATGGTCAGTGCATTCTGTGCAGCAAATTGGTCAACTAAATACTTGAAAATCACGTCTTGACGTTCCGATAAGCACACATTCTGGGACTCAATGTTGTAAAACCAAATTGCCTATCTCCCCATTTGGATGACTTCGGGACCACACCTCGATGAGCAGCTGTCGAGGGGCCGTAAGGAGGGGGAGCCTGAGGTGGTGGGGCTCGTGGAGACGTAACGTGGGGGATAATGAAACCCAGTCCCCTAGGGTGATTAGTGCCACCGGACCACACTTTATAACGACGGATCAAGTTGTGGTCCAACACGGGCATAGGAGTTTGAATCATCTCGTCTGATTTCCATTTGACCCCAAACTTAGCACATAAGACGCAGATCAGGGATGGATGTGGTAGCCCTCCTGTGGTCCCGCCGCGAGATGCGCGGAGCATCGATTGCTGAATAAGATGGCCGACATCGATTCGTAGGCCTTGTATGATGGAGTATAATAGCCACGCCCTTTCTTTGGTGACGTGACTCACATGTGTGCAGGGCATCAATTTCGCGCATAGGAAGGCATACCATGCCTTTCCATATAGACTGAGGTGAGACAATGGGAAGGTCATACTGCCACGCTCATGGATGGACCAAGTAGTGCCCGGTTGACATAGCTCCCGAATAATCTTTTCATAGTCCGGCCCATCACTCACTAGGCGAGCATATTCATCATGAATGCCCTCTAAGGGTAGTTGATAGCACCCATTGATATCCTCCTCGCCAAATTCCACGGTCTTACCTCTGACAAACACCCCATAATGGTCATGCTCGAGCAAGTTGGCATAGAATTCTTTGACCACTTTGCAATCATCACTTTGCTATGTCAGTATGTTGTTGAGTGAGGCGAACCAAATTCGCCAAAGAATCATCAACTTATGTCTCCATCCTTGTTTTGATTGGGACGGAGACCCTGTTCGAGGACTAGTGAGCGGGTGGCCATGCTTGTAGATGGCGTTCTTGAGCCGCAGAACACTAACACTAACAAAACGATCACTGTCCAAATTTTGGCGGGAAGTTGAAGTTAGCGGACCACAATTCGATGCGATGACGTTTGGATGCCATGTCGAGAATTCGCAAATAAAAACATACTCATAGTTTAGCTTTAAAAAAATGTACGGTTGGATAAATGTGCGCTAGCGATGACATAGAAATTGTATAAAATCTTTGGTAGTGTGAGAACGCGGTGGGGGTGAGGCATGAAACTGGTGAGTATGTAAGTTGCACAGGATTATTGAGTCAGACAATTTGTCAAACACCTAGACAGCAACTGAGAACTTGTTCAATCCATTATTAATTCCCTGTCTATTCATGCCATGCATTTAAGCGTGCATGGGTCTCGTATGTAGAGTACGTCAAACAAAGAATCGTTATCTATGTGCTCCATTAGATTTCCAGATGACAAGAATAACGAATGAAGAGCATCTTAATTCGCAATAATTGAAATACACATCAAATCATACCTTTGTTACTTTTAAAGAAGTTGGAGGAGTAGAATTCGGCACACAAGATGCAGACGACCAATATGAAAGGAAGGGATTGATGCGTGGTGGATGGGTGGAAGACAATTATCCAAAGTTTAATGACTTTGTGCTATGGAGATGGAGAGAGGGTGACTGACCTGCTGTGCCGGCGTGGGGAAAGAGAGTGGGCTAGAAGGCACGGTCGAGGGTTTAAAATACGAGCTAACTGACCCCGGTGTGCCACGTGGCTGCGAATCGAGTGAGATGAGATGAGATGGGATAGCGCCGTATTTTGATTGAACTAGAATCCGGTGGCCGGGCCGGGCCTTGTTTTCACTTTTTTCGGAGCCTAAGCGCCGGGCTGTGATCCTTAGTGATGTGGTAGCCCAAGTACTGGGATTTCAACGTGTAACGTGCATACCGACCCGGTGTAGGAATTAATTTAGTAAACTTGGAGTCTTCTCTACAAAAAAAATAACAAAGAAAATAAGAAAAGTTTAACTCTAAGAGGCATAAACTCAAATAAAACGAAAAAGTTATGGAACGCATGGGTTGCCTCCCAAGAAGCGCTTGGTTTACAAAATACGGCCGACTTTTTTGCGGTGTTGGTCATTGTCCACTTTGGAGTCCGAGAGGTCTTGGACCGTAGCTTGACGTTCGATTGGTCCGCTCCAATAGTGTTTGAGGCGTTGGCCGATTGACCTTGAATGTACGCTTTGAATTCGGTTCCTCAACCTCAATGTTTCCGTGTGGAGTGACAGATATGACTACAAATGGTCCAGACCACATGGATTTCAATTTTCCTGGAAATAGACGCAAGCGTGAGTTGAACAGTAGTACTTGATGGCCCTGGTCGCGAATGTTCTATCGAGAATTTTTTATCGTGCAAGATTTGACTTTCTCCTTGTATAGCTTAAGCGTTTTAGTGGCGTTGAACTTTGAATTCATCCATCTCGTTCAACTGCGATGTAACTGCTTTTCACCGCCGCTTCTAGATCAAAGTTTAATTTCCGAATGGCCCAGGTGTAATTGTGTTCTAGCTCGACCGGAAGATGACACGCCTTTCCAAAGACCATTACAGACGGGGACATGCCGATCGGGTTTTTGTGTATTTGCTCGATAAGCCCATAGAGCGTCGTCAAGACGCAACGCCCAATCTTTTCGTGACGGATTGACTGACTACTTTTCCGGGATCCTCTTAATTTCCGATTCGACACCTCTCGCTTGCCATTGGTTTGTGGGTGATATCAAATTTGCAATTTTGTGATGAACTCCATATTTTACAAGCAATTTAGTGAACTCGCTTATTACTGTAAGCGTTCCTCATCACTTATTATAGCCCTTGGTGTCCCAACCTGGTAAAATGTTCTTCTTTAAAAATCGAGTGACAACGTTGGCATCATTCGTGGGTAACGCTGCGGCTTCTACCCATTTGGAAACATAATCGACTGCTAATAAGATATAACGATTATTAAGCGAAGATGGAAATGGTCCCATAAAGTCGATACCCCACACGTCGAATAGTTCCACCTCTAGAATTGTGTTAAGTGGCATTTCATTGCGCTTGGAGATATTACCTACGTGTTGGCATCGATCGCATTTTAGCACAAAGAGATAAGAATCTTTGAATAAAGAGGGCCAGAAGAATCCCGATTGTAGTACTTTGGCTGCTGTACGATCACTGGAATAATGACCTCCGTAATCTGAGGAGTGACAGTGGCCTAATATACTATCCATTTCTTCGTGAGGTACACAACGTCTTATCATTTGATCTGCACATGCTTTAAACAGAAATGGTTCATCCCAAAAGTATTGTTTCGCATCGTGGTGAAACTTCTTCCGTTGTTGTGATGTCAAATCCGTGGTAACACCTTGGCAACCACATAGTTGACATAGTCGAAGATACCAAGGCAATATGGTAGTTACCTGAGCAGTTGCTCATCCGAAATTCTTCATTAATCAACGAGTTGTCTTCTTTACATTCCTTTTTATTTTCCAACCAGAGAGGATGATCCGCCACTTGATTTTCTCGTGACCTTTTACATCCCGGATCTCCAGATCAAATTCTTGTAACAACAGTACCCACCGTATTAATCGTGGTTTAGCATCTTTCTTCTCAATCAGATATTTAATAGCTGAATGATCAGTGTAGACAATTACCTTAGTGCCGAGGAGATAAGCTCTGAATTTGTCAAAAGCAAACACCACTGCAAGTAATTCCTTTTCGGTTGTTGTGTAGTTCAGCTGGGCATCCGTCAATGTCTTACTAGAGTAGTAGATAGTATGAAAAATCTTATCATGACGTTGTCCCAATACGGCTCCCACCGCGTAATCACTGGCGTCGCACATCAATTCGAACGGTAAAGACCAATCGGGCGCTACAATGATTGGTGCAGAGACCAATTTCTTCTTTAATACCTCAAATGCCTCGATGCATGCATGATCCATCTTAAACGGTACATCTTTCTCCAAGAGTGAGCATAGGGGTGTCGAGATTTTTGAAAAATCTTTAATAAAGCGTCTATAGAACCCTGCATGTCCCAAGAAACTCCGAATGCCTTTTACAGATGAAGGAGGAGGCAGTTTCTCAATTGTATCAATCTTCGCTCTATCCACCTCCAATCCGGATCACGAAACCTTATGTCCCGTAATAACCCCTTCTTGTACCATAAAATGACATTTTCCCAATTAAGTACCGAGTTAGTCTCCACACATCTTTTAACACCAAGATCGGATTATTCAAACACGAGTCAAAACTATCGCCGAACACGGAGAAATCATCCATGAACACCTCTAAATTACGCTTTCGACCATATCGAAAAAGATAGCCATCATACAACGTTGAAAGGTCGCCACATTACATAAACCAAAGGACATACTGTTGGAATGCAAACGTCTGTATATGGACATGTGAACGTGGTCTTTTCTTGATCTTAGGTGCTATGGCAATTTGATTGTACCTGAATATCCATCTAACAGACAGTAGAATTGATGTCCCGCTAACCTGTCCAACATCTGATCAATGAACGGCAAGGGAAAGTGATCTCTTGCGTGTGGCTTTATTCAACTTGCGGTAATCCATACATACTCTCCACTTTATAATAGATTAGTCGGGATAAGCTCATGCGCTTCATTTTTTACCACAGCTATGCCCCCTTTTTTCGGTACACACTGTACAGGACTTACCCATGAACTGTCTGAGATTGGGTAGATAATACCGGCATCCAACCATTTTATAATTTCCTTCTTCACCACCTCTTTCATAATGGGATTTAACCTTCGTTGCATCTCAATGGTTGGTTTTGATCCCTCTTCCATTAAAATCTTATGCATACAGAAAGATGGGCTAATACCTCGAATGTCCGCTATAGTCCACCCAATCATTTGCTTTTGAACTCGCCTAACTCGTAGCAATTTTTCTTTTTGGGTGTCAGTTAACGTTGTCGAAACAATAACTGGTAGAGTCGAGTCTTTCCCTAAGTAAGCATATTCAAGATGAGAGGGGAGTGGCTTTAATTCCAACACCGGTGGCGCTTCTATCGAGGGTTTACACTTTTTACCTTCCGTTTTAGGCCTTTCAAGGGTGTCGAATGGTTGATTATTTTTCCGGTAGAATGATGGTGTGTCTAGCCATTTGACCTGCTCATTATCTGCATCCGCACTATCGTTGTCTGTTCTAACCATCATGGATTCTATCGGATCCTCTGAGTAATTACAGCAAATCTTGTGATTCACTATCTCCTCCATTACATCCACCCGCAAACACTCACCTTTTTCCTTTGGATACGACATTGCTTTAAACACATTGAAAGTGACCTGTTGATCATCAACTCTCATCGTCAATTCTCCTTTTTGCACGTCGATTAACGTTCTCCCCGTTGCTAAGAATGGTCGTCCGAGAATGATGGGAAGTTCCGTATCTGCTTCACAATCCAAGATAACGAAGTCTGCTGGAAAGATGAATTTATCCACCCTTACTAATACGTCTTCAACGATACCTCGTGGATATGTAACTGATCGGTCTGCTAACAGTAAACTGATATTTGTCGGTTTTGGTGCTTGGAGCCCGAATTGACGGTAGACTGATAATGGCATCAAATTAATACTGGCCCCCAAATCACACAGCGCTTTCCCCGAAAACTGATTACCAATGTCGCATGGAATAGAAAAGCTACCTGGATCTTTCAACTTAGGAGGTAACTTGTTCTGAATAATTGCGCTACATTCTTCGGTTAGCGCCACTGTTTCAAAATCCCCCAGTTTCCTTTTCTTTGATAGCACATCCTTCATGAACTTAGCGTAACTCGACATTTGTTCTAAAGCTTCGGCGAATGGGATGTTGATATGCAATTTTTTAAAAATATCCAAAAATCTTAAAAGCTTTATCTAACTTGGATTTACGAAATCTCTGCGGATATGGTATGGGTGGCATTGTTGTAGATGACCCTGCATTTTCCTCTCTATTTCCTCTTTATCTTTCCGATTTCCACAACTTCTTCTGCTTTGGTTGTTGCGTTATCCCCTTGTCCTTATCCTTAATCGCTTTGCGCTCCTTCCCACTTCAGAAGATTACTTCTTTGCAAAGGTGCTCATTTACGCCGGATTTATCAGTATCATCGGGAAGCATTCCTAGTGGATGGGTATTCAATGTATGTGCTATTTGTCCCAATTGATTTTCCAGATTCTTTAACGATGCCCCATGGCTTTGCAACGTCATATCTAATTGATTCAATTTCTTGTCTTGTTCCTCGTTCTTTTTGTCGGAGGCTCTAATAAATTTTTCAAGGTCGCTTCCCAACTTGATACCTCTCTCGGTTGTTGAGGTTGATTTTGGAATCCGGAGGTGTGTTGTTGTCTAGGTGGTTGAGTCATAGCTTGATTGTTACTCCATGAGAACCTGGATGATTCTTCCAACTCGGAGTATAGGCATTTTGGGTAGGATACGGTTGAGTTGAAAGCGATTATAATTTCCTCTGATGTAACCGTGATTCAATTTATGGCACATTGATCCGTAGCATGACCCCCAACACACAACTCACAAACCATCGCTACCTGCTGTGTGGCTTGTGGATGCCATATTTCTATATGATTAGCTATTGCAGTCACTTGTGCTGTTAATGCTGTTAACGCGTCCACTTCATATTTTCCTGATGCTTTTGGATGGTTGGTCCTCGTCATGGGCCACTGATAGTTGTTGGTGGCCATTGTTTCTAACAATTGATACGCCTCATCAAAATTTTTGGACATAATCGCTCCCTCCATTCTTTGCATCAATACTAGACCTCGTGGATGCGTGCAAACCATCACAAAATATCCCTAATTGCATCCACTGCGAATTCCATGATGAGGGCACTTACGAGCATATCCTTAAACCTTTCCCACGCCTCATATAACGATTCTCGACTCAAGTTGTGCGAAATTATGAATGTCGTTCAGTAGTTTTGCCGATTACCGTGGGAAGAACTTAGCTAAAATTTTTGAGCTAAGTCATCCCATGTGGTGATTGAACCAGGGGAGGCAAGGAGTGTAGCCCGACTTTCCGTGCTTTATCTTTTAAAGTAAACGGGAACATCCTCAACCTTATAGCGTCTTCCGATACTTTGTTAAATTTGAAGGTATCGCAAACTTCCAAGAAACTCAAGATATGTTCATTAGGATCGTCTATCGAATTACCCCAAACTGGCATGTATTCAGAGCATCTCGAATTGATCCGGTTTTATCTCTAAAGCTGCTCGCATTGATTGCTTGGCCTCTTAATACTTGATCAGTAAATCAGAACATTTGGCGTATGTAATCCCTAAGTGATTTCTGTTCGTTCTCTGCCATGTTCACGAGTAATTCTTGGGTTGTCAGTTCTTCTTCCAAATGTATCACCTCACTATTCAACTGCACTGTCTGGAACTCCTTCTCAAGGTTGTCTGTATACGTAAGAAGTTCCTTTCTAGCTTTCGATCTAGTGTGCATACACAAATTCCTGCCAATCCAAGAAGAAAGATTAAGTAGTGTTCAAATTAAAATCGAATTGATTATAACTAATATGAAATTAATATTAATAAAAGAAATTCCCCGGCAACGGCGCCAAAAACTTGTTGAGTAAAATCTAGTTACGCACAGCACGCAAGTATACGTGGTCAACAAGTAATAAAGTGATAAGTTGAGTATCGTTCCCACAAGGAATCCTAATTAATAAATTCCAACTACTAATACTATATCAATTCAATTTTATTCAAACAATGAGAAATTGCGATTTTCTGAATTATCAACTCAAAATTAAACACTTAAAGATACTGTACTAAGATAAACAATTAACTAAGCTATTACTTGAGTGAATGACTTCCGGTAGGTAAATATTAAGACTTCAATATCCCCAATTATGAATTATAAATCAGTTATCTAGTCATCCCAATTACTATGTCTCATGGATTGTTAATGAGAATTTTCAAATGCCAAAAGCCCTCTTCCAAGTGATCAATTGACTTCTATTTAACCCAGATTAACCTTGCTATATTCCTATGCAAAACAATTGGATTAAACTCTTTCCGGTCCCAATTCCTTATATGTTACATGCGGTGAATAGATATTTCCATTCAATTCACAAACCTAATTATTTACCGTGTAAATAACTGAGTCACATGTTATCATGTCTAGTTCTAACCCTAGAATTTCTCTCCCAATTCCTTCTAGAGTAACACACTAATAATTGGCCAAATAATTAATCACTAAAATCAAAACATGATAAACAATCCACTTCAACATAAATAATTATAATGACAGAATAACTAAGTTATAATCATAAAAGGTTCAATTGAAATCTTAATTAAAGAATTGGTTCATCACAGAAATAAGAATCATTAATTGTTGACAAATCATCCTTAAAGAATTACAAATTAAAAATAAGGAGAAAAAGAAGAAAATCTGTAGCCAATCTTGAATCTCCAAGTAATCTCATGTAATCTTCAATGGAAAAGCTCCTTCAATCCTCTCTGAAAAATAAATCCAAATCCCTTTTAACTCAGCAATTAGTTTCTTTTTATAGTCTCCCCACAATCCTCCTCCAATTAGGTTTTATTATTAGCCCTTAATAGACAAATTAAGTCCAACCGAAGTCAAACGCTTAATTCTCATCGGCGCCACCAAGGCTCGGTACCTACAATTGAGGTAGTATAATTTCCAGTACCCGGCTGCTAGACTTCATTGAAATTACCAAATTGCCATTCAATGCTTGAAATTCCCATAATTGCCCTTCCAGCTTCCAAATCTGCCAAACAAGATATAAACACAATAAAAATGCTACTAAATAACTTAAGAATGCAATAGTTTAAGTCTAAATATATCCGAATTATGGGTATACTACCCATTCATCAAGTCACAATTGAGATCAACCTAAGTTAGTAATCGAAATACGTAGCTTTCTAGGCTTAGTTAATTATTATCGGAGATTTGTGGAAGGATTTTCTCGAATCGCCACTCCATTAACTCAGCTAACTCGTAAAGATACAAAATTCGAATGGAGCGAGGAATGTGAGAAGAGCTTCCAAGAACTCAAGATGAAACTCATTTCAGTACCTGTTCTGATAATACCATCCTAAAAAGCGAACGTATAGTAGCTGACGCGTTGAGTAGAAGATCATATGCGGGTACGAGTGCAATATTGTCGAACACAAAGACCCATTTCGTATGACTTACAAATGATAGAGATAGAGTTAAAGACTCTAGTGACCCACGTGATGATGTCAAATATACGAGTAAAAACTGTGGCCTATAGACTCGCCTTACCTCCAAGTATGTCTCGTGTTCATAATGTTTTTCACATATCTATGTTACGTAAATATACAGACGACCCGAACCGCATTATTGAATTACAACCAAACGAGATAGCAGAAGATTTAACGTATGAAGAGGTACCTGTTAAAATCTTAGATAAAAAGAAACATAGTCTACGCTCAAAGGTTATACCTCAAGAGTTAGAATCTTAAATGAAAACAAGGTAATCTCACATCTTCGACATACCGGTACGTACACCAATTTTGAGGGCGAAATTTCATAAGGATGGGAGATTGTAAGACCCCAACTTTTTATGAATAAATATTTAATTTTCTCTAAATGTTATTTTGAATAATAAGGTGTGGATTTGATATATTGCTATAGTTATGGGTGATATGTGCAAAATTTTGCAAAGTAAGCAAGTTATTATAAAAATTTGTTTTGTCAGGAAATATTCTTTTTATCGGGGAATATCTGTAGGACGACACATGTTAGAGTTTATGCCCTAGAGGCCAATTATTTTATATAACTTCTTAATATTTTGATATTATATTTGAAATGTATGATTTTATTATGGTTTTATTTACTACGTTATATAAATGTTAACATAATAAAATTCCTTAGAATAGTGATACAAATTATATAGTTTCAAGTGTGTGACTTGAACATGAGATTATATAATTATAATTAGTATCATTGCTCTTAAATGTCCCTAGTCGAGTATCATTGTTGATGGAACAACAATGATGCATTGAGACTAGTATGTGGATTGACTGATGGCCAAATCTCATTGGTCATAAATATATGAGATATTAAGTCGATGCATAGGTACATGTTGAAAACGATGTCTTTGGATGGACCCACCATGAGAATTCTATGTGGAGCATTATACGAAGTGTCATTAGCAATTCTCATAGTGACAATGATGTAATGGTCCTCCAACCTGAAATCATTATATTTCTATGCGGGAATTTATGTACTTTGATATCATCAAATGTCACCTTTAATAGGGTGGACTATAAAGGTGATTATTGGGTACATCATGAATCGTGTGAGGAATATGAGTGATCTAGATGGAATTTAATCATCCTATATATTAGGGGTGATATCCATAGGCCTCTTGATTGAGTAGGACTATGAAATGCATGGCCATGCTCAAATAGTGATTTGTTTCATATAGTCTACTCATTGATCAAGAAAAACTCAGATTAAATTATAAAGAGTATGACACATTCCATGACTCGAGTTTAATCTAGGATGTTAAGGTTAAAAGGATTAAATTACATTGAAACATTGGTCACGAAAAGGTTACATCGAATCATCGATCTTATTATTACTTGGGTAGCAGTGACGCAATACTATGCCGCTCACTATTTATAATTTTGTAATATGATTTTAAAATTTTTGCCAACGTAATAATAACATATAGGGTCACACACATATAACTTTATTAAAAAGGAAATTATTTTAAATTGTAAGGATTTAAATATATCAATATGATTGATAGTATTTAAATCAATTAATTTAAATTAAAAGGATGATTTGTATATATATATATATATATATATATATATATATATATATATATATATATATATAAATTTAGATTTTATTATAATTAGATTAGGTTTTGATTAATTACGATTCTTGATATATATATATATATATATATATATATATGATATATCGGCGTTTTAGGAAGTTAATCAAAACCTAAGAAAACCCTATCCGCTCTTAGAGAGAGACTAGAGAGAAAACAGAAAATGCATTCCTTTGGTGGCTAAGAAAAACAATTAATTCAGTGGTAAGAAATTATACCGATTAAGAAACTAAAATTGAAGCAATCAATCTCCAACACAATCCGCGATTAAGAAATCTGGAATTGATACGATCAATATCGAACGCAATAAATGAATCAATCCACAAATGAACTGCGTCATGATACTAGCCACCAAGGATGAGGATTTTCAAACTATTTCCTCTCTCTAAGAGCAGTTAGGTCATATTTTGATCCCTAAACCTATCATATATATATATAGAGAGGAAGGAATCAAAACCATGATTATTAAAATTTGCCACTTAATTAAGGATGAGTTATTTATACATAAACTTATTTTTTAATCTAAATTCTGATTTAAAATACTATCTCATATTGACATAATTTAAATCCTTACAATTTAAATTAATTTCCTTTTAAATTATGTTCTATATTTATAGGTTATTATTATTACATCGGTAAAATCCTTATAAAATGTTGAGCGATATATATCATATATAGTAATAATAAGATCAATGATTCGATTAACCTTTTCGCGTGACCAATGCTCCAATGTAATTTAAAACCTAATATTATTATTAAATTTGAATTTATATATAATTTAATTAAGTTTTCTTGATCAATGAGTAGACTATAATTCACTATTTGAGCATGGCCATATTTCATAGTCCTACTCAATCAAGAGGCCTATCATTTTATATAGGATTTAAATTCTTGATTTAAAATTCTATGATGTACTCAATAATCACCTTTTATAGTCCATATTAAAGGTGACATTTGATGATATCAAAGTACATAAATTCCTTACATAGAAATATAATGATTTCAAAGTTGAGGACCATTACATCATTGTTACTATGAGAATTGCTAATGACACTTCAGATAATGCTCCACATAGAATTCTTTACGGTGGGTCCGTCCAAGACATCGTTTTCAACATGTACCTATGCATTGATTTTAATATTCATATATTTATGACCAATGAGATTTGGTCATCAAATATCCACATACTAGTCTTAATGCATCATTGTTGTCCCATCAACAATGATACTCGATTAGGGGACATTTAAGAACAATGATACTAATTGTAAATATATAATCTCATGTTCAAGTCACATACTTGAAACTATATAATTTGTATCAATGTTCTAAGGATTTTATTATGTTAACATTTATATAACGCAAAGAAATAAAACCATAATAAAATTATTCATTTATTCAATCAAATATAATATCAAAACGTTAAGCAATTATATCAAATAATTGGCCTCTAGGGCATAAACTCTAACAGTCTCCCACTTGCACTAGAGCCAATCACTCATATATCTAATACCCATGGAACAAGTGTGACCATCGTGCTTCTGCTGCGACAAAGCCTTGGTCAGTGGATCTGCAACATTATCATCTGTTGGAACTCTTCCTATATGTACATCTCCTCTATCAATGATTTCACGGATGAGATGGTACCGCGTAAGTATATACTTGGATCGTTGGTGAGATCTGGGTTCCTTAGCCTGTGCAATGGCTCCATTATTATCACAGTATAAAGCAACCGGATCAACAATGGTTGGAACAACACCAAGTTCAGTGATGAACTTTTTAATCCATACTGACCTCCTTGTCGCACTTTAGAAACAAATATACTCGGCCTCTTTGTAGAATCACCATCGCCTCGCTTGCTTGAACTTTTCCAACTAATAGTACCACCATTAAGGCAAAACACAAAACTGATGAGACTTATAGTCATCATTGTCGGGTCTGAAACTAATATCTCATGTAACCCTTTTCGCCAATTAAATCTTCACCTCCAGATACCAAGAATGAATCCTTAGTCCTTTTTAGGTACTTAAGGATATTCTTGACTGTTGTCCAGTGACCTTCACATGGATTCGACTGGTATCTGCTCGTCATGCTCAAAGCATACGAGACATCCAGACGAGTACATATCATTGCATACATGATAGATCCAATTGCCGAAGCATAAGGGATCTTTCTCATACGCTCCATATCATCTTGTGATTTAGGACATTGGGCCTTAGAGATCTTTACACCATGAGTCACGGGTAAGTTTCTTATTTTCGCCTCTTGCATGCTAAACCGTTTCAACACTTTATCAATATATGTACTTTGACTTAGGCCGAGCATTTTTCTCGATCTATCTCTATAGATCCTGATACCTAAAATGTAGGCAGCATCGCCTAAATCTTTCGTGGAGAAACATTTTCCTAACCTTGTTTTTACAACCTGTAAGGAAGGAATGTCATTCCCAATAATTAATATGTCATCAACATATAATACTAGGAATACAATGTGACTCCCATTAACCTTCTTATATACACAAGGTTCATCTTCATTTTTAATAAAGCCAAACTCTTTGACTGCTTCATCAAATCGAAGATTCCAACTCCAAGAGGCTTGCTTCAATCCATAAATGGATTGTTGCAGCATACATACCTTTCCAGTATCCTTTGGAGTGACAAAACCCTCAGGTTGTGTCATATACACATCCTCAAGGAGATTTCCGTTAAGGAAAGCAATTTTGACATCCATCTGCCAGATTTCGTAATCATGATCCTGATGGATTTAACCATTGCCACTGGAAAGAAGGTTTCTTCATAGTCAACACCTTGAATTTGTTTGAAACCTTTTGCTACTAGTCGGCCTTTATAGGTTTGTACATTACCATCCATGTCGGTTTTCTTCTTGAAAACCCGCTTGCACCCGATTGGTTTTACCCCTTCGGGTGGATCAACCAGAGTCCATACTTGGTTAGTATACATGGAGTCCATCTCAGATTTCATGGCTTCAAGCCATTTCTCAGAATCTGGTCCATTCATAGCTTCTTGGTAGGATACAGGCTCATCCTGATCTATGAGCATCACATCGCCATTTTGAGTCACAAGATATCCATAATATCTCTCAGGCTCTTGGCGTATCCTACCAGATCTACGAATGCCTTGTGTAATTTGAGCAAGTTAACTTTCCACAATATCTTGTGGTTCCTGCTCACGTTCCAACTCAGGTTTAATGATATTTTGTGGTTCTCAAATTTCTTCGAGTTCTACTTTCCTCCCACTGTTTCCTTTAGAGACAAATTCTCTTTCTAGAAATATACCAGTTTGAGCAACAAACACTTTGTTCTCAGAAGGTTTGTAGAAATAATACCCTTTTGTTTCCTTTGGGTATCCCACAAAATTACATTTGTCAGATTTGAGTCCGAGCTTGTCAGAATCCAAACGTTTTACGAATGCCTCGCAACCCCAAATCTTCATGAACAACATACTAGGACGTTTCCCAGTCTACATCTCATATGGTGTCTTCTGAACCGTCTTTATAGGAACACGGTTAAGTGTGAATGCAGTTGTCTCTAGGGCATGACCCCATAAGCTTATTGGAAGATCTGCATGACTCATCATTGATCGTACCATGTCCAACAAGGTTCAATTCATCCTCTCAGATACACCATTCCATTGTGGTGTTCCAGGTAGAGTGAGCTGTGATATAATATCACACTCCTTTAGAAGGTCATCAAAGTCTTGGCTTAAGTATTCACCTCCTCGATCAGATCGAAGGGCTTTTATGCTTTTGCCAAATTGGTTTTGAACTTCATTCTTGAATTCCTATAACTTTTCAAAGGATTCAGATTTGTGTCTCATAAGATACACATATCCATATCTACTAAAGTCATCAGTAATGTAATGAAGTAATAAAACCTAACTCTTGCTAACGAACTCATGGGTCCACATACATCACTATGTATAAGTCCCAATACATCGCTAGCCCGTTTGGTGTGTCCAGTGAAAGGGGCTTTAGTCATCTTGCCTAATAAATAAGACTCGCATTTCTCATATGATTCAAAATCAAATGAATCCAAGAACCCATCTTTATGGAGTTTGGATATGCATTTCTCATTTATATGGCCTAAACGACAGTGCCAGAGATATGTCGGAATTGAATCATTTGATTTAAATCATTTTGTATTTATGTTATAGATAGGCATTTTTAAATCAAGAATATAGAGACCGTTAAACAATTGTGCAATACCATAACAAATATCATTTAAGTAAAACAAATAACGATTGTTCTTTATTATAAATGAAAAACCTTTCTTATCTAAAAAAGAAACAGAAATAATGTTTTTGCTTATAACAGGCACAAAATAACAATCTTCTAATTCTAAAATTAGCCCAGTGGGCAAAGATAAATGATAAGTTCCTACCAAAGGTCAAACAACTTTTGCTCCATTCCCAACTCGTAGGTCAACCTCTCCTTTCGCCAAAGTCCTACTCCTTTGGAGTTCCTGCACATTAACACAAATGTGAGAACCACATCCAGTATCCAATACCCATGATGTAGAAGTAGACAAGTTGACTTCTATAACATATATACCTGAATCAGAAGTCGTATTTCCTTTCCTTTTCTTCACTTCTTCCAAATAAGCATGACAGTTCCTCTTCCAGTGTCCAGGTTTTCCATAGAAGTGACACTCACCTTCTTTAGCCACCCCACCTTTAGGTTTGAAAGCCTGTTTGGTTTTGGAATTGGGTTTGGCTAAAGATTTAGATCCTATCTTCTTTTTGCCTTTCCAATTTCCCTTAACATTCCCCTTTTGCACCATCATTATGGGAGCGGGTCCTGCTTTTTTCATGTTGTTCTCGGCAGTTCTTAACATGCTCAACAACTAAGTAAGGGGTTTCTCAATTTCATTCATAAGATAGTTCATAACAAATTAAGAGTAGCTGATGTTCAAAGATTGCAAAACAAGATCAGTTTGGGCTTCCGGAGTGAATGGAAAACCCAACCTATCAAGGTACTCAATATACCCAATCATTTTAAGCACATGTGGACCAACTGGATCACGTTCACCCATCTTGCAGTGATACAACGCCTTGCTTGTATCATACCTCTCCTGTCGAGCATGCCCTTCGAACAATTTCTTGAGATGCTCGATCATCTCATAAGCATCCATAAACTTATGTTGCTTCTGAAGCTTAGCGTTCATGGTTGCTAGCATGACACAACTTACGTCCAGAGCATCATCTTGATGCTTCTTTTAAGCATTATGCTCCGTACATGGTGTAGTGATAGCTGGTGCTACAGGAATGGGCCCATCAAGGACATATAGCGTGCGCTCTTGTTTGAGGACAATCCTCTAGTTCCTATGCCAGTCAAGGAAATTAATTCCACTCAGCTTGTCCTTCTCAAGGACTGATCGTAATGAAAGATTATTTATGTTGTTGTTGTTTGCCATTGATATCTACAATTTATAAGTGCAAAAATAATAGGTCAAATTGCAGAGTTGATATTATGTAATTGATAATAGTACATTCAAATTATACCTCCCACTATTTTATTCAAATTAATAGCCCTCGCCATTAATTCGGAAATCATTTTCTATTAAATCTTTCTAGTGAGCCAAGATCCATATTTCATTATGCCTTAAGTTAGCATTGGCTATTCTCTCAAAATATAATTATTTAGGTAGACAAACCCTTGTCAATTATATCATATATAACTCCTGGATAGTTTGGTAAATAATATTTGTTTCTAGTCCATCTAATGGTACCTACCAAACTCCATGCCTCTAAGTCCACAATCCTATTGAGATAACTTGGTTAAGTCGGGCCCAATGATTTTAATAGTTTGGATATCACAATTATCCTATCGCATCTTACCTAGATAAATAGGGTACTTTGCTTTGGCAAACCTACATCTATTGATCAAGGTCTTGATGAGTGTTATTCATTGGAAGACATATGATTTAGACTTAATAATTTAATGAGGGATTTTATTAATTAATTTAGATCTCACCAATTTTAATCTTATTAAGCATGCACATTATTTATCATATCATATTACATACAAGCATAAATAAAGTGAAAAATTAAATGTGTCACAGTTATGGCCCAATCCACTATCAATCTTTTCAAGCTAATGAAAGATTAAAGGTCAATCTAAGGTGGTAAAAGATCTCAAAATAGTAGCTTCCTTGGATCTTCATGATGCATGTGCCTCCTCTCCATCATCATCTTTCCATCGTGTTCTCCATCTTGTCATCTTCATCGATTACAAATTATTACATGACATAAAGAAACCTAGAGTTACATTCGAGGGGATTTAGATGAGAAGAGAATATTACATTAGAATTTATAGAAAGGCACGACATGCAAGTCATATTTCAAAACCAAAAACCACTAACCTATGGGTCAAAAGGCCATAACTGTGCACCATGCATATCATAATAAACACAACATTTTATATATAATTAAAGAAAAACTTTATATAACATATTGGGGTCATGACCATCGTGCGCTAATCCAATTAGACCGAATATTTATACTTCTAATCCAATTAGAACATATGTTGTATACTGTTATTACGCCATATAAGATACAATTAACAGAACATCATATACATGCATATCTATCACTGATATTCATAATACCAGAATACGCTTACATACAGAATATTATATATTCAATTTCTGATCGATAAAATTGTATCATCATATATCATATATATATCAAAAAAAATATAATCAATTTTCAGATCGGTAAAATTGTAACATCATATATCATATATATCGAAAGCAATAAAACACGTAATCTGAATTAATCGTTTCGCAAGTAGCTTTGATACCACTGTAGGGTTTTCAGCACAAAAACGCAGCAGAAATAAACCAATTTAAAGGCAATTCCGAAACCCTAAAATAGGATCCATGCGAAAAATAATTAATTCAGTGGTAAGAAATTATACCGATTAAGAAACTGAAATTGAAGCAATCGAATCTCCAATGCAATCCGCGATTAAGAAACTAGAATTGATACGATCGAATCTCTAACGTAATCTAAACGAACTGCGTCTCTCTGGTATCCACACGAACGCTCCGCGAATCGTCCTACGTTCTGTAGAAGAAGGAACCGTGGTACTAGCCACCAAGGATGAGGATTTTCGAAACTGTTTTCTCTAGTCTCTCTCTAAGAACGGCTAGGGTTTTGTATTTTGACGTAATCCCTAAAGTAACTGATATATATCATATATATAGCAATTAGGAAGAATTAATCAAAACCTAATATTATTAAAATCCGAATTTATATATATCTTAATTAAGTCTTACTTAATTAATATACATATATACAAATTATCTTTTTTAATTTAAATTTGTGATTTAAAATACTATCAATCATATTGACATAATTTAAATCCTTACAATTTAAATTAATTTCCTTTTTAAATTAAGTTCTATGTGTGTGACCCTATAGGTTATTATTACATTGGCAATAATTTTAAAATAATATTATAAAATTATAAACAGTGAGCGACATCTAGTAATGCATCACTGCTACCCAAGTAATAATAAGATCGATGATTCGATGCAACCTTTTCATGACCAATGTTTCAATGTAATTTAATCCTTTTAACCTTAATATCCTAGATTAAACTCGAGTCATGGAATGTGTCATACTCTTCATAATTTAATCTGAGTTTTTCTTGATCAATGAGTAGACTATGTGAAACAAATCACTATTTGAGCATGGCCATGCATTTCATAGTCCTACTCAATCAATAGGCCTATGGATATCACCCCTAATATATAGGATGGTTAAATTTCATCTAGATCACTCATATTCCTCACACGATTCATGATATACCAAATAATCACCTTTATAGTCCACCCTATTAAAGGTGACATTTGATGATATCAAAGTACATAAATTCCCGTGTAGAAATATAGTGATTTCAGGTCGGAGGACCATTACATCATTGTCACTATGAGAATTCCTAATGACACTTCGCATAATGCTCCACATAGAATTCTCATGGTGGGTCTATCCAGTACATCGTTCTCTAACATGTACCTATGCATTGACTTAATATCTCATATATTTATGACCAGTGAGATTTGGTCATCAGTCAATCCACATACTAGTCTTAATGCATCATTGTTGTCCCATCAACAATGATACTCGACTAGGGACATTTAAGAACAATGATACTAATTGTAAATATATAATCTCATGTTCAAGTCACATACTTGAAACTATATTTGTATCAATATTCTAAGGAATTTTATTATGTTAACATTTATATAACGCAGTAAATAAAACCATAATAAAATCATTCATTTATTCAATCAAATATAATATCAAAACGTTAAGTAATTATATCAAATAATTGGTCTCTAGGGCATAAACTCTAACAAAGTATTACTTCTATACTCCCTGAAATTAGTAGAATATCCTTGAATTTTGCACTTCATCTAGTATCGTGTCATTGAAATATATGTCTGAACTTTCTTATTAAATTTCAATATTTTCATTCAGGGTACTATTTATGAGGTACTATTCATGCGTACTATTCATACGGTACTATCCATACGACACTATTCATACATACTATTCATACGGCACTATTCACGGGGTACTATTCACGACAAAATTGGTTTCTTTTATGTCCGAATTATTTTGAACACATGAATATTATTCTTGAATTTTTCTCTACAATTAGTTATCATATAAAATATTTGGACATTCTTAAACTCTGGATAAATTGAATTATAAATCTTTAATATTTATCATTGATCTCACTTGATTGATTTCTTATATCATTGTAATCATCCTCATGCTTATATTGTGGTGAAAGTCATTTTTGGCCTGTAGTGCATAGATGGACTGTTGATTGGTATGATTATGACCAGGAATTGTGTATCGGTATAATCTTGATCTGTAATGTTACAGACAAATGATGTGGTAAAAGTCCTCTTTGGCCCGTAGTGTATAGATGGACAGTTGTTTGGCATGATCATGACCACTTGTGATACTAACGAATATCCTTGGCACGTAGTGCATGGATAATTCGCTGATGTAAAATATTTATTTAGTTGTGTTACAGAGATAAAATATTGATGATAAAATTTTAAATCATAGAAGATAGTAGACATCATGCTCTACTTGACTCTTCTAATGGATTGCTTGTTCCGCTGCAGTTGTTGATCTAAACTTGTTGTCTATTGTATTCTATCAATTTTTACACTGTTGAGGACTAAGAATAATTTATTTTGAATTATCTTAGTCATAATATTCTTTACTCGGCTAGTTGAGCTCACCATTTTCTTTCATTGTTCTTTTCAAGAAATGAGAATATAGCAAGGACTAGTCAGGGAATGGAGTGATGGTCCAAGTGGGTTGCTATAGTAGTCCTCACTATTAGGGGTGAGCATTCGGTTTTACCCGAACCGAATTAGCTTTTCGGTTATAACCGAAAATCGAAATTCAACTATTTTAGGTATCCGAACTACTAACCGAAACCGAATTACGGAATAACCGAATTAGTTATTCGGTTATTTGGATAATAACTGAATTTAACAATAGAACAATGTAAGGTTTTAGATGGCAGTTTATTTAGCCATTTAAATTGCTCAAACACATTGTTGTCTGACCCACTTCAATGAACTTAACGGTGAAGTCCCCGAGAATTCTTCCCAGAGATAACTTATTTACCACCGCAATAAGCCTTGTACCAACTCTTAGGCACCACAATGTAGATGCATGGCAACAATAGGCACCATTCTTTGCTCCTTCACTTGGTAAATGTCAAAGTATTCCTCACAATCATGTACCCAGCTAGCATCATCTCTTTCTTTAAAAGCTAGAAATGACACCATCACTATTATCATCATCTTCTTCTTGTGCTCTGCTCATGTGATGGGATCTAAATAGATATATTTTCCCTCTTTGTGAGCTCTTTTAGGCTTATCCCTGTCTCTGAATGGATTAGAGAAGTTCTTCCCATCATGCAGTTTTGGCCCGTCGGAGGAGATCGGAGGAGGTCCGTTCGGAGGCAGAGCGGACTACCGGACTGGAGTTTTGGGCCTTTGGTAGTGAGAGATACGAGGGTTAGGGCAGGGGTGAGAGATGAAAGAATAAAGATCTAAGATCTGGTCTGAGAGATGAGAGCAGAGAAATCGATTTTGGGGCGAGAGGTGAGAGATGAGATGAGTCTTCGAGAGATGACAGTTCTGAGATCTATGGACTATGAATGAGAAGTACTGAGTTTACTGTGACTACAATTATAATTTTTAAGCCCCTTTTTTATTTCAGTTTTTCGGTTAACTGAATAACAAAAAAATAAAAAATAAACCCGAAACCGAAAACCGAAAATAAAATCGGATATAACCGAATTACTAAAATTAACCGAATAACTGAAATAATTCGGTTAAAATAATTCGGTTATTTGGTTTTATCCGTATTTTGCTCAGTCCTACTCACTATTCTATAAAATAGTGTGATAATAATTATAATAATGACTTTATTTGAGTTTAGATGTTATCTACAAGACAATATTCGTATTAAAACTCACAATTTATGTTTTGTCGTATTTTGCACGATAGTTCAATAGTTGTATAAATGAAATTGTATTTAAATTTTGTACCATGTATTTTGTAAGACCCCAACTTTTATGAATAAAGATTTAATTTTCTCGAAATATTTTTTTTAATATTATGGTGTGGAGTTGATATAAAGTTATAGTTGTGGGTAATATTTATAATTTTTTGCAAAGTAAGTAAGTTGTTATAAAAAATTCGATTGGTCAGGGAATATTCGTTTTATTAGGGAATTTTCGTATGACGGCACAATTATTGGTGGACCCCACAATGGAATTACTGTCAGAGTTAGAAAACGACAGAAATAACTTTTTATAAAAATAATGTCAAAAGTTTTACCGTTAACTGTTGAAATACCCGGTGGTAAAAGTACAGTAATATGCATGGTTGCATATTAGCACACGGTATTGATTATTGATGCTTACGTGAGAAGTCACTCAGTTTTGTTCAATTATTGTTATAATAATTGTTGCATAGTATCTCACATTATTGATTCAATTATTGTCATAATATTTTATATTAATAAATCAATAATTGAGATAACAAAGTTATTCATATTATTATTTTGATTATCGGCGATGTCTAGAAAGATCTGTCGAGGAAAGGGGTTTGGTCACCTAATTGCGCGCCAATAAGGAGAAATCCTTATCGGAAAGCCCCCTCTTTCCTGGGAATAACCTGGTTGTTAATATTGTGAGTTATAATATTAATGATAAATATTATTAAAAATGTGTTTTGAGAAGCCAAATGAATTGAGATAAATAGATGGGATTTTTATGAAGTATTTGTTGTAATTTTGGTTTATTGCATGGACCCCCAGGGGCTTTGTTTATATATATATATATATATATATATATATATATATATATATATATATATATATATATATATATATTATAATAAGTTTTGTTTTTATGGAAAATAGAATATATTATATTTTATTGCATACTTATTAAGATAGTAATGAATAGTAAAATTCACGTGAAATCACCGTCATTACATAGCGACTTATCCTTTATTGTGCATCCAAATAGTACCCAGCCATTCTCCTATAAATAGGATGCTCAGTTTAGAAATAAAAATCACACCAGAATCAGAGAATTCTTCTTCTATAATATTGAGCTTATTTCTTTAGAGTTTAAGGAAGTTTTGAGTGTAAAAAATAGTATAAGTTTTCATCAAGAATATCTCCGTTTTACGAGTCAGAATTGCTCTTTTTTTAAGGTAAGGGGTATTATTTATTTCATATTCGCTTACGATATTATTTTTCGTATTCGTAAGGAATCTTTTTTTCGTTCAATATTCGTACGAAATATTATTTTCGTTCAATATTCGTAAACAATATTATCTTCGTTTAATATTCGTAAGGAATATTATTTTCGTTCAACAGTCGTAAGGGATATTATTTTTGTTCAGTATTCGTAATAAATCATATTTTCTTCCATACTCTGTAATATGTGAGTAATATTATTTCATTTCAGATTTTGAATTCTGCACTCATTTTGTAAATTATTGCTTCTATACTCCTTGAAATTAGTAGAATATCCTTGAAATTTGCGCTTCATCTAGTATCATTTCACAAGGATATTTTTCTGAACATTCTTGTTAAAGTTTGATCTTTTTATGTCGGGTTACTATTCACAAAGTACTATTCATGGGGTACTATTCACGACGTACTATTCACGGGGTACTATTCACCCGAGGTATTATTCATGATAAAATTTGATTTCTTTTCTGTCCAAATTATTTTTGGAATATTATTCTTGAATTTTACTCCACAAAGCTATTATCATGTTGACAATTTGGACATTTTTAAACTCTGGATAAATTAAAAATCTTTAATATTTATCATTGATATCATTTAATTGAATTCTTATATCATTGTCATTATCCCCATGCTTATATTGTGATAAAAGTCATCTTTGGCCCGTAGTGCATAGATGGACTGTTGATTGGTATGATTATGACCAGGGATTATTCGGTATAATCATGACATGTATGATTGTGCATGATAACAATATATAGATGAAATATGAAATGAAGTTAGAATCCCATTCTTTCCAAATTTGATTTCATTAAATTAGTCTTGTGATTTATTCATTTATTGAATATAGATTAAGCATAATTCTGAATTATTCGTTTAAGCATATAAAAATAGTGATAAAATTGGTGAATGATAGTTTAACTTTAATTCCTTTCTCCGTGGATCGATACTTTTCTTACTCTGTACTACTTGTTGACCCATGTATGTTTGTGTAAGACCCCAACTTTTATGAATAAAGATGAATTTTCTATAAATATCATTTTTGAATATTAAGGAATGAATTTGATATAATGTTATAGTTGTGGGTAATATTTATAAATTTTGCAAAGTACGCAACTTGTTATATTATATTCGATTGGTCGGGAAATATTCATTTTAACAGGGAATATTCGTACGATGGCACAATCATTGGTGGATCCCACAGTGAAATTATTTCCAGAGTTAGAAAACGACAGAAATATCTTTTTATAAAAGTAACGGCGGAAGTTTTACCGTTAACTATTGAAATACCCGGTGATGAAAAGTGCAATAATACGCGTGGTTACATAGATGCACACGACATTGATTATTGATGCTTACGTGAAAAGTTACTCAATTTTGTTCAATTATTGCTACATTAATTGCTGCATAGTATCTCACGTTATTTGATTCAATTATTGTCGATATTTTACATATTATTAAATCAATAATTGAGATGACAAGTTATTCATATTATTATCGGCATAATTAACGATGTCTAGAAAGTTCTGTCGAGGAGAGGTTTGGTCACCTAATTGCGCGACAATAAGGAAAAATCCTTATTGGAAAGCCCCCTCTTTCCTAGGAACGATCTGGTTGTTAATATTGCGAGTTATAATAATATGAATAAAGGTTGTTAAAAATATTGAGGGGATTTTTTTATGAAGTATTTGTTGGACCCCCATTTACCCATTTTTCAAAATAATCGGTATAAAATTATTTTATTTAATAAAGGTGGGGCCACATGTGGGGCCCACTGGAAGAAAAATGAAATGGGTGGAGGACTGGATGAAAGGATTCACGGATTGGAGTGGTGTATATATATAATATAGATATATATATATTTGAATGTGAATATACGCCTTTGCCTTTGCCATGAGGCAAAGGTTATATATATATATATATATATATATATATATATATATATATATATATATATATATATATATATATTTTATAAGTTTTGTTTTATTTGATTTTAAATATAATATATTATATTTTATTTAAAGTTTATGTTTTATTAGAATATTTTATTGCATAGTAATGCACAATTAAAATCAAAATTCAGAAAATTTTCATACGATCGGTAGTAAGTGAATCCATCATCGTAAGTCGTCGTGAAAACTTTCTAAATAGTATCATTCCATTCTCCTATAAATAGGTTGCTTAGTTAGAATTGAAAATCACACCAGAATTAGAGAATTCTTCTTCTATAATATTGAGCATATTTATTTAGAGTTTTAGAAAGCTTTGAGCATAGAAAATAGTGAAAGTTTTCTTCAAGAATATCCCCGCTATACCAGTTGGAATATTCTTCTTCTATAATATTGAGCGTATTTATTTAGAGTTTTTGTACAATATTCGCTTGAAATAATATTTTCTTCCATACTCTGTAGTATGTAAGTAATATTATTTCATTTCAGATTTCAAATTCTATACTGGTTTTGTTAAAGTTTTGGCTTCTATACTCCATGAAATTAGTAGAATATCCTTGATATTTGTGTTTCATCTAGTATCTTTTTATGGAAATATTATTTTGAGCATTCTTGATAAGTTTTAACTTTTTCATGCTGGGGTACTATTCACGGGGTTACTATTCCTGAAGTTACTATTCACGGGTACTATTCACTAAGTTACTATTCACCCGGGGTACTATTTATGACAAAAATTGAATTCGTTTTTGGTCCACTTTATTTTTGGTACAATATTATTCTTGAATTTTACTCCACAAAGCCGTATCATGTTGACAATTTAGACGTTATTGATTTCTGGATAAATTAAATTATAAATCTTTAAAAATTTATCCTTGAACTTGTTTTTATTGAATTCTTATATCATTGTCATCATCCTCATGTTTATATTATGTTGAAAGTCATCTGTGGCCTGTAGTGCATAGATGGACTTGGTATGATTATGACTAGGGATTATTCGGTATAATCTGACCGTAATGTTACAAATGATGTGGTAAAAGTCCTCATTGGCCCGTAGTGCATTGATGGACAGTTGTTGGCATGATCATGACCATTGATAAATACACGAATATCTTTGGCCCGTAGTGCATGGATAATTTGTGATCGTGATACTAATGAATATCCTTGGCCGTAGTGCAGGGGTGATTCGATGATGTGGATTATTTATTAAGCTGAGTCTCAGCGATAAAAGTGATGAAAAACCTTTTAAATTCGTAGAAGATAGTAGATTTTATGTTCTACTTGACTCTTCTAATGGATTGTTTATTCTGCTGCAGTTAAACTTGATGTTTATTATATTTTATCAGTTTAACACTGTTGAAGGCTAAAGATAATTTATTCTGCATTATCTTAGTCATAATATTTCTTACTGGGCTAGTTGAGCTCACCCTTTACTTTCATTGTTCTCTTCAGGAAATGAGAATATAGCTGGGACTAGTCGGAGAACGGAGTGATGGTCCAGATGGTAGCATTCGTAGTCCTAACTATTCTGTGAAATAGTGTGACCATAAATGTAATGAGGACTTATTTTGAGTTTGAATACTGTCTAGAAGACAATATTTGTATTAAAATCACAACTCATGTTGTATAATTAAGTTTGTATTTGTATTCAGTACCATGTATTTGGCGACTCAATGGGTGATGTATACCTATTTTGGAGGCGTCACAGCTTGCATGAGTTAGAGTCCTTTTGTTAAGACTAAAAAGGAGGCAACAAGTTTTTGGCGCCGTTGCCGGGGAAAGGCATTTAATTTTATTATTATTATCATCAATCTTAAGCTAAATTGTATGACTTTGACAATTCTAATCTTGTTTCATTTCTATTTTTTATTTTTATTTTTTGTTTCAGGCACTTGTATATAGTATATGCGCACTCGATCCTCCAATCCCGAGTTAACACCTTTATAAGACAACATCAACGGTAGGGGTTGGAAATCAAGAGCACGTAGAAATATACAAGCAGAGTTAGAGACCAGAACATCTAATATGGCAGCCGAAGAGCGAAGGGCTTTACAAGATTATTTGATGCCAAATATTAATGGATTTTAGTCAAGTATAGTCAGACCAGCGATAACAGCCAACAGCTTTGAGATTAAGTCGGGCACTATTCAAATGGTGCAGAATTCGGTACAGTTTGGGGGTGCTTCTACGGACGATCCAAATGAACACCTATTGAGCTTCATTGAAATATATGATACTTTCAGATACAACGGGATGACAGAGGATGCAATCAGACTTAGACTATTTCCATTTTCATTGCGGGATAAAGATAGAATTTGGCTTCACTCTTTACATGAGGGATCTATCACCACATGGGAGGACCTTGCACAGAAATTCTTAGCCAAATTATTTCCAATGGCAAAGACTGCAAAGATTAGGACATCAATTTCCCAGTTTGAGCAGCAACAGGGTGAATCATTATATGAAGCCTGGGAGAGATATAAGGAAATGCTAAGGAAGTGTCCACACCATGGCATGCCATATTGGATGGTTATCAACACATTTTATAATGGATTGGGATGGCAGTCAAGACCGATTATAGATGCAGCTGCAGGAAGAGCTCTATGGGCGAAGATCTATAAAGAGGCATATAATCTCATAGAGACGATGACAGCTAATGATTTCAAAAATCCTTCATCCAAAATGCCACAACCCAAAGTTGCAGGTTTGTTAGAAGTGGATGCTATCACTCAATTGTCAGCACAGATGGCATCCATGGCAAAGAAGATTGACTCATTGACATACCCCAAGGTGAAGTCAGTTGCATTTGTGTGTGAGATATGTGTTGGGTCACATTCAACGGACCAATGTGCTATTAGTTCGGAGTCTGTGCAATATGTGAGCAACTATAGGAAGGATCAAGGTCAATTTTAGAACACATACAGTGCCAACAACCGCAACCATCCAAATTTCAGTTGGTCAAATAATCAAGGAAATCAACAAAGTCAGTTTCAACCACATAACCAATTTCATCACAACTTCGAAGAATAGTTTGGACCAAGACCACCGCACCCACCTGGATTTTCTCAACAACATCATACACCACCAGCACCTCCGCAAGAAAAGAAGTCAGAGATGGAGGAAATGATGATGAAGTACATGGCAAATATGGAAGTGGTGATTAAAAGCCAAGCAGTGGCTATTAAAAATATGGAAACTCAAATGGGTCAGATGGCAAGCATGCTTAATAACAGACCACATGGTTCATTGCCAAGTACCGCAGAGGTAAATCCAATAAGGGAAGGGAAGGAACAATGTCAAGCGATTACACTTAAGTATGGAAAATAGGTTGCAAAAAATCAGCATGGCGCACCCGCGCCACTTTTACAAAGGGAAGACGCGGCATAAGCGCGATCAAGAAATCACATGCAAGAGAAAATTGATAAGGAAGATTACGGACGTGACAGAAGAAGAAGAATAAAGAAGGATCATTTGAGAATCCCGTGAATAAAATACCAATAGTTCACAGAGATTGCATAAGCAGAGGGAAGACATGCAGTTTAGTAAGTTCTTGGAGGTATTCAAAAAGCTGCAGATTAACATACCTTTCGCCGAGGCATTGGAACAGATGCCTAGTTATGAAAAATTTATGAAGGGTATCTTGTCAAGGAAGAAGAGATTAGAAAATTTTGAAATAGTGGCCTTGACAGAGGAATGCAGTGCAGTGCTTCAACGCAAATTACCTCCAAAGCTGAAGGATTCGGGCAGTTTCACAATACCATGCACAATTGGAAAGATGAGCTTCAGTAAATGTTTGTGTGATCTTGGAGCTAGTATCAATTTGATGCCCTTGTCGAGATTCAATCGGTTGGGATTCTGGGTTCCCAAGGTAGATAAATATTTCATTACGAGTTAGTGACAAATTTCGATCACTTATCCACGGGGAATTGTTGAAGATGTTTTGGTAAAAGTGGATAAATTCATCTTTCCAGCTGATTTCATCATTCTAGATTATGAAGAAGATATGAGTATACCAATCATACTTGGAAGACCATTCCTAGCAATAGGAAGAACCTTGATAGACATTCAAAAAGGGGAGCTTACAATGCGTGTTCATGATCAAGAAGTTACTTTCCACATATTCAAGGCAATGAAATTTCCAACAGATGAAGAGGAATGTTTCAAGGTTGATTTGGTGGACAAAGTGCTAGATGATGAAGTACAGAGTTTGGTGGATCATGAACCATTGAGAAGTGCTATTGCTGGAAATTCAGAATTTGATAATAAGGAGATTGAAGAACTTGTGCATTTCCTTGATACAACTCCATAATTCAGAAAATTCAAGAGTCCTATTGAGCCATTAAAGGAAGCTGGGGAGTCGTTATAAAAATTGAAACCATCTCCTGAAACACCTCCAGAACTTGAATTGAAACCAATGCCTGATCATTTGAGGTATACATTTTTAAATGAAAATTCAAAATTACCTGTGATTATTTCTTCTGCACTAACATCTTTTCAGGAAGAAAAATTGCTAAGAGTCCTTAGAGAGTTCAAGTCGACTATTTGATGGACTATAGCGAGATATAAAAGGATCAAATTTCATCTTTTTGTATGCATAAGATCCTACTGGAAGATGATAGCAAGCCTTCAGCGGAACATCAAAGAAGACTTAATCCAACCATGAAGGAAGTGGTAAAGAGGGAAGTTTTGAAATGGCTAGATGCATGTATTATATATCCAATTTCAAATAGTTTATGGGTGAGCCCGGTACAGTGTGTAACGAAGAAAGGTGGTATGACCGTGATTTCCAATAAAAACAATGAGTTGATTTCGACAAGAACAGTGACGGGGTGGAGAGTCTGCATGGATTACCGTAGGCTTAACAAAGCTACAAGGAAAGATCACTTTCCACTGCCGTTTATCGATCAAATGTTGGATAGACTAGCGGGGCATGAGTTCTATTATCTTTTAGACGGGTATTCAGGCTACAATCAGATTGTTATAGCTCCAGAGGACCAAGAAAAGACAACCTTTACATGTCCATATGGTACTTTTGCTTTCAGGAGGATGTCTTTTGGTCTTTGTAATGCCCCAGCCACTTTTCAGAGGTGTATGATGGCTATTTTTTCAGATATGGTGGAGCAAAATGTGGAGGTATTTATGGATGATTTTTCAGTATTTGGGGATTCATTTGATCTATGTCTGGAAAATTTGGTCATGGTCTTGAGAAGATGTGTTGAGACAAACTCGGTATTGAATTGGGAAAAGTGCCATTTTATGGTACGGGAAGGAATAATTCTGGGACATAAGGTATCGAAGAAGGGACTTGAGGTGGATAGAGCTAAATTAGAAACCATGAGAATTTGCCGCCACCAACTTCAGTAAAAGGTGTTCGAAGTTTTCTAGGACATGCAGGCTTTTACCGCAGGTTCATTAAAGACTTCTCCAAAATAACTAAAACACTTTGCAATTTATTGGAGAAGAATGCACAGTTCAAGTTTGACGAGGATTGCGTGTCTGCATTTGAGCATTTGAAGAGGAGGTTAACTTCAGCACCAGTAATCACAGCACCGAATTGGGACCTACCATTCGAATTGATGTGTGATGCCAGTGATTATGCTGTGGGGGCTATTTTGGGTCAGCGGAAGGAAAATATTTTTCATGTGATATACTATGCGAGCAAGACCCTTACTGATGCACAGTTGAACAACACCACCACAAAGAAGGAATTACTGGCAATTGTGTATGCTTTTGATAAGTTTAGATCGTATCTGATTAGTACAAGGGTGATAGTGTACACGGATCACGCGGTAATTCGACATTTAGTTGCAAAGAAGGATGAAAAGCCTCGGTTGATCAGATGGATACTACTATTGCAAGAATTTGATTTGGAGATCAAGGACGCGAAGGGAATTAATAACCAAGTCGCAGACCACTTATCTCGACTGGAGAATCCGGGAAAGGAGACAAATAACAAGGTTATAATTAATGAATCCTTTCCAGATGAGCAGTTATTCGTGGTAAAAGGGGAAGTGCCATGGTTTGCAGATTATGTGAACTACTTGGTGAGTAAGATGTTACCTTCTGACTTGGTTGGCTATCAAAAGAAGAAATTCTTGCATGATGTGAAGTGGTTTATATGGGATGAACCATATTTTTTCAAACAATGTGTTGATCAGATGATAAGGAGATGTATCCCATATAGTGAGACTGAGGGGATTTTGCAGGATTGTCATGCTTCTTTATATGGTGGTCACTATGGTGGAGAGCGAACAACGGCTAGAGTGTTACAAGAAGGATTTTATTGGCCGACAATTTTCAAGGATGCTTACAGTTTCGTACAAAGATGTGACATATTTTAAAGAGTCGGGAACATTTCGAAAAGGAATGAAATGCCATTGAACACTATCCTCGAGGTGGAAATTTTTGATGTTTGGGGGATAAACTTCATGGGCCCTTTCGTTTCTTCATGTGGAAATATGTACATTTTGTTAGCAGTTGATTATGTGTCAAAGTGGGTGGAAGTGGCAGCTCTTCCAATGAATGATGCCAAAGTGGTCCTAAGGTTTTTACAGAAGAGTATTTTCACAAGGTTTGGGACTCCAAGAGCTATCATTAGTGATGAGGGTAGTCATTTTGGTAATAGGCAGTTCACAGCTCTGTTGGCTAAGTATGGGGTGAATCATCGCATTGCTACAGCTTATCATCCTCAAACCAATGGCCAAGCTGAAGTTTCAAATCGTGAGGTCAAAAGAATTTTGGAGAAAATTGTGAATCCTTCAAGAAAGGATTGGTCCTTGAAACTTGATAATGTTGTTTGGGCATATAGAACTGCATATAAAACTCCGTTGGGATTGTCACCTTTTCAGCTAGTTTATGGAAAAGCATGTCACCTTCTTATGGAGCTTGATCATAAGGCATATTAGGCAATTCAGAAGCTCAATTTTGTTTTGAAAGCTGCAGGAGAGAAACGCATAATCCAACTCAATGAGTTGGATGAATTCAGACTATAGTCATATGACAATTCGTAGCTATACAAGGAAAAGGTGAAGAAATGGCATGATCGCAAGATTATATAGAGAGTATTTGAGCCGGGACAATGAGTTTTGCTGTTCAATTCCAGACTTAAACTTTTTCCTGGGAAGCTCAAATCAAGGTGGTCTTTACCATTCACAGTGAAGACAGTTTTCCCGCATGGTGCAGTAAAAGTGTTCGATAAGTTCCCGGACAAGCCGTTTAAAGTGAATGGACAGTGGATGAAGCATTATTTTGGTGGCGAGGTTGACAGACAAAAAGTAACCTCAATTTTTTCTTCAACATGAGAAGTCAGAGATAGTCAAGATAATTTACTATAACTTAGCGCTTGATGAAAGGCAACCCATTAGATCTATCCTTAACTCTTGTTTAATTCTATTTAAAGTATGATTAGTTTCATGTTCCTGTTAATATTCATAGTATACTTTGTATTAAGTTAGTATTATGAGAGCTGACTGAGTGTATGATGAGACGTAGGAGTAGCAGAGAAAGTATTGCGTTAGGGTAGTCATGTATGCATAATCATTAATTCATGTTTTGATTTTGGAGGCATAATATCTAATAATGATAGTTAATGATTGAACATGTGTATTGGAATGGATTCATTGCTGCTTTGATGTATTTAGGATGCGAGATGGCAAAGGTCAGAGAATCTGGTCGCGCATACACATAAGCTAAGCATTGACAAACCGCATACCAAGGCTTATGCCATCTAATATCGGTAAATTATGCCATATCCTGTACTTTTACACCAAAGGGAGTTCTAAGTACATGCAATACAAAATAAACAAAATACAACTAACAACACACTAAAATGTACTTAAGATAGGCTTCGCGTGAATTGATATCTGATAAGTAGTTATAAAACCCACTTATCAAATACCCCCAAACTTGAACTATTGCTTGCCCTCAAGCAATGCATACTACTAAACAATAAAAATGCAACTACATGCTATGCAACTACATCATGATGCAAACTAGTCTCACATTGGTCCAGCTATAATAGAATTTCAGTCCAAAATGCCTCAGTAAATTTTCTAGATTCAAGAATACAAATTTAAACTGAACTATAGGCATAATATCATACACTCAGATAGTTCACATATGCCATAGAGATGTTGTGTGTGTGTGTGTTGTGTTCACCAAAACTTGATTTAAGCAAAGAATACACATGCTAAAGTTGCTCAAAATAGAACATTACAGTCTAAATCAAGACTCGTGTATACTTATGCAACAAAGACTGCTCCAACATATTAAAACTAACTAAGGTTCAACAATGGGCTTAACTGCTTTATTGCTACTCACGAGGGTGATTTTTGCACTTTCCCACGGTGTTTATTTCTATTTTTCTTTTCTTTCTTTTTTTCACATAACTGTGCAATGCCTCATTCCATTAGGTAAACACTGCTACCCCTTAGCGAGCTTTCAACTAATGACTCCCAGATCATGAAAGACCTTAGGGCACTAGGTGTTAAGACACCCCTACGAGCGTACTTACTCAAGTAGCTAGGGCCCCGAAATAAGACTAGCCATGTTATTGCTATTTATTTTTATTTTTATTTTTTTATATATACATAGCATACCCATGTTTTCCCAAAGTTTGAATATCAATGTTTTATACAGTCTAAGTTCACTTTCCACATATTTTCCTTTTTAAAACTATATTTTTCTATCGAGCAATGCAGTACATAATTCTTATACCTAAAAGTGTTTGTGAACAGGCCGTGCAAACCGAAAGCATTTAAACAGCATTATGAATTGCATTGTGTCAAACATTATATCTCAGCTAATGTTATCCCAAAATACTAAAAAATCCTTCAAAATTCACTATCATCATCGGCTAGAAAAAATCTTTCATAAAGCTAGAACTGTGAGACATGAAAACCAAAAATATACTAACATAATAAACAAAAAATTTTTGACAAGAAACTAGTATATGCAACATAAGCATGCAAAATGTAAACTAAACATTCAAATACTAAATACAAGTACTAAACTAACATGCAGATACTACGTGCAACTATACTACTACCCCCAATACCCCCAAACTTATAATATTCAATGTCCTAGTGAATGAAGGTAAAAGGTTAAAGAAAACTCCCCTAATGCTCAGCCGTACCACCCTCTGCGGGTGGTGAATCTGGTGGTGGATATGGCACAGTTGTCCCAAAGTGAGGCCACTCAAGCGTTGTCCCCTGCTATGCAAAAGCCTCTGCCAATGACCTCATCAACCCCATTGCAAAGGGAACTTGGGTTGACGGGCCTGCCTCATCTGTCTAAGAGGGATGATGTGGTGGCTCTGGAAATGTGGGCTGAATGATAAAACCTAATCCTCTCGGATGCGGTTCACCTCTTGTCCAATCCTTGAACTTGGCAATAGTTGCATGTGTGATGTCTTGGCTCAGTTTCTGCATCTATTCGTTATCCCACTGGACTCCTTGTTGGACACACAGCATGGCTACCACAGACGCATGTAGAATACCCCCTGTATTGCTCCCCCATAAATAACGCAGCATGTTTTGATGAATTAGGTGGCCTACGTCAATGTACATGCCTTTGATGATGCCCCACAAAATGATAGCCTGCTCAGTGGTTATTTCATGCTGGTGAGATGATGGAACTAACATGGCACAAATAAATAGATTACATGCTTTTGTATATCGATTCAAGGTGGATGCTGGGAAAGTTTTAGGATCATTCGTTCCGGCCTTATAATTCCACTTTGTTCCTGGAATGCACAATTCAGCAATTACTAAGTCCAAATCTATGTCTAGATGCGCACCTTCGACCCAATTAGTAGACCCAGTCGGTGGTGCGTCATTGATTCTGAAAGCTGCTCGGATTGCTGGAGGTCGAAAATCCACTTGCACTCCTCGAACCAGCATTATTCCTCCCTTTATGTCCTTAGCATTCGCGTAGAACTCTCAAACAACCCCTATGGGAATAGGCATAGGAGTTGCAGCCAAACCAACCCACCCTTTTTCTCGTATCATATTCCATAGTTGGCCATCTTGCTTGTCAGGCTTAAATCCCCATTCCTTCACGAACGATTTGTCCACGATTCGATAATATTCTACTTGTGCCTCCTAACTGATAAATTTCGTGTGGTTCACGTCATCCTCTTCTTGGTTACTAGAGGACGAGGAATCGGAAGAAGAGATGGAGATGGAGCGTGCTCTTTTTGGACCCATTTGCAGATGATAGAGAAAATACAGATGCTTTGCTTGATAATGATTAAGAGTTGCTGATGAGAGTACCCCCAAACTCATTGCTGCACAACCCAAGTAGAAACCCTAGATTTATACTTCACTTATGAAACTTGTGCAACTTTTGAGAGGTGGGGAGACGTGTTTATTGAGGAGAGCAAGAGAATACGCTGCCACTAATATAAGCCAAGTGGGAGTACACGTCTTTTAAAACTTAAAACATTGTCCAAGCGGCCGCGCGGTCTTTGAGTGGGCATGGGGTGCGGGCACACGAGTGGCATATTGGGTCTGGTAGGAATAACACGCGGGCGCGCGGTCTTGTGCTATATTCATGGCGCGGCCGTGCGACTACCAGTACTTGCATCTTAACTAACATTCAATTCCAAAGATCGCAAAAACGGTGATGACTTCACCTAAAATACCTCTGAGAGAGAAGAATGCACAATTATTAACGCATGAATGACTGAATGACTGAGCAAGCATGACTGACCAAATAAACTCTATACCACTTCAAATAACTCTCAATGCAAATTCATCTACACACTCAATTATGTAAAGGATACAACTATCAAAAATGAAATAAAGATAACTAACTACAGTAACCTAAACTGAATAAATAAAGATTAGAGATAGAAATAATGGGTTGCCTCCCATCAAGCGCTAAGTTATAGTCAATTAGCTTGACTATTTCTGAATCTCATGTTGAAGAAAGAATTGAGGTGATTTTCTATCTGTCCACCTCGCCACCAAAATAATGCTTCAATCGCTGCCTATTTACTTTAAAAGGCTTGTCCGGAAAATTATCAAATACTTCAATTACACCATGCGGGAATACAGTCTTTACTGTAAATGGTCCTGACCATCTCGATTTCAGCTTCCCGAGAAAAAGTTTAAGTCTGGAGTTATAAAGAAAAACCCTTTGTCCCGGTTCGAATGTTCTATCAATTATCTTTCGATCATGTCATTTCTTCACCTTCTCCTTGTATAGCTTTGAATTCTCATATGCTTGTAATCTAAATTCATCCAACTCGTTGAGTTGGAGTAAGCGTTTCTCCCCTACAACTTTCAAATCAAAATTGAGCTTCCAAATCGCCCAATATGCCTTATGCTCTAACTCCATATGAAGATGACAAGTTTTTCAATACACAAGCTGAAAAGGTGACATGCCCAATGGAGTTTTGTATACAGTCCTATAGGCCCATACTGCATCATCTAACTTTAACGACCAATCCTTCCTCGTGGCATTCACAACCTTTTTAAGGATTCTTTTTATTTCTCGATTCGACACTTCAGCTTGGCCATTTGTTTGTGGGTGATAAGCTGTCGCAATGCGATGGTTCACCCCGTACTTATACAACAACAAAGTTGTAAATCGCTGCTGCATAAATGACCGCTTTCACACTTGATGATGGCCCTTGGAGTCCCAAACCTAGTAAAAATACTCCCAGTAAAAAACTTGAGGACTACCTTGGCATCATTTATCGGAAGAGCTGCCACTTCTACCCATTTTGAGACATAATCCACTACGAGCAAGATGTAGAGATTTCCACAGGAAGAAATAAAAGGTCCCATAAAATCAATCCCCCACACATCAAAAATTTCTACTTAAAGGATAGTATTCAATGGCATTTCATTTCTTTTTGAGATGTTTCCCACTCTCTGACATCTATCACACCGCTGGACGAAACTGTAGGAATCCTTGAAAATTGTTGGCCAGTAGAATCCTACTTGTAGCACTCTAGCCGTTGTTCGCTCTCCACCATAGTGACCACCATACACTGAAGAATGACAATCCTGCAAAATTCCCTCGGTCTAGCTATACGGGATACGCCTTCTTATCATTTGATCAGCACATTGTTTAAACAAATAAGGCTCATCCCATATGTACCATTTGACATCATGTAGGAATTTCTTCTTTTGATAACCCACCAAGTCAGAAGGTACCATCTTACTCACCAAATAGTTCGCGTAGTCTGCAAACCATGGCACTCCCCCTTTCACCACAAACAATTTCTCATCTGGAAAGGATTCATTGATTAAAACCTTGTCGTCTGCCTCCCTTTCCGGATTCTCAAGTCGAGATAAATGGTCCGCCACTTAGTTTTCAGTGCCCTTTCTGTCCTTGATCTCCAAATCAAATTCCTGCAGTAATAAAATCCATCTGGTCAACCGGGGCTTTGCATCCTTCTTTGCCACTAAATGTCAAATTATAGTGTCATCTTTATACATTATCACCTTTGTGCCAATCAGATATGCTCGAAATTTATCAAAGGCGTATACCACTGCCAATAACTCTTTCTCTATGGTGGTGTAATTCAACTGTGCATCTGTAAGGGTCTTACTGGCATAATAAATTACATGAAACATCTTCTCTTTCCTCTGCCCCAAAGCAGCCCCTACGACGTAATCACTGGCATCACACATTAGCTCAAATGGCAAATCCCAATCTGGAGCAGTAATAATTGGTACTGATGTTAATTTCCCTTTTAGGTGCTCAAATACTGACACGCAAGCCTCATCAAAGTTAAACTGTGCATCCTTCTCCAATAAACTTCATATTAGTTTAGTTATATTGGAGAAGTCCTTGATGAATCTGCGGTAGAAACTTGCATGTCCCAGAAAGCTGCGAACACCTTTTACTGAAGTAGGTGGTGGAAATTTCTCAATAGTTTCCAGCTTCGCCCTATCCACCTCGAGTCCCTTCTTCGACACTTTGTGTCCTAGTATGATTCCTTCTTATACCATAAAATGGCACTTTTCCCAGTTCAGCACTAAATTTGTCTCAACACACCTCTTCAAAACCATCACCAAATTCTCAAGGCATAGATCAAACGAGTCCCCGAAGATTGAGAAGTCATCCATAAATACTTCCACATTCTGCTCCACCATATCTGAAAATATAGCCATCATGCATATCTGAAAGGTGGCTGGAGCATTGCACAACCCGAAGGACATCCTTCTGAAAGCAAAAGTGTCGTAAGGACATGTGAAGGTTATCTTTTCCTGGTCTTCTGGGGCTATCATAATTTGATTATAGCCCAAATATCCATCCAGAAGGCAATAGTACTCATGACCTGCTAATCTGTCCAACATCTGATCAATGAATGGGAGTGGAAAATGATCTTTCCTTGTAGCTTTATTGAACTCAACTAGTAGTCCATGTAGACTCTCCACCTGCCACCGCTCGTGGTTGGAATCAACTCATTATTCTCATTAGTCACTACTATTATGCCACCCTTTTGGTACACATCGCACTTTGGGCTCACCCATGAGCTATCTCGAGATCGGATAGATTATGCCCAAGATCCAAACCATTTTAGTACCTCTTTCTTAACCACTTCTTTCATTATCGGATTAAGTCTCATTTGCTGCTCAACCGACAGCTTACTCCCATCTTCCATCAGGATCTTATGCATGCAAAACGAAGGGCTGATCCCTTTGATATCTGCTAAGGTCCATCCAATAGCTGATTTGAACTCTCGAAGCACTCGTAGCAGTTTTTCTTCCTAAAAAGATGTTAGTGCAGAAGAAATAATCATGGGTAGTTTTGAATCTTTATTTAAAAATGTGTACCTGAGATGTTCTGGAAGTGGTTTTAATTCAAGTTCTGGAGGTGTCTCAAGAGATGGCTTTAATTTTACTGAGGATTCTCCAGCTTTTGTCAATGGCTCGACAGGTGTTCTGAATTTTCTGACTTGTGGAGTGGTATCCAGTTATTGCACAAGTTCGTCAAGTTCCTCGTCCTCCAAATCTGAATTTTCAGCAATTACACTCCTCAAAGGTTCATCATCCACTAGACTCTGTACTTCATCATTTACGACCTGATCCACTAAATCAACCAGGAAACATTCCTCTTCATCTGCAGGAAACTTCATGGCTTTGAAGACATTAAAGGTGACCTCTTGATCATGAACACGCATAGTGAGTTCCCCCTTCTGCACATCTATCAAAGTCTTTCTTGTGGCTAAGAATGGTCTCCCCAGTATGAGTGGTATATTTATATCTTCCTCGTAATCTAAAATGATGAAGTCAGCCGGAAAGATAAATTTGTCCACTTTCACTAATACATCTTCAATAATTCCCCGTGGATATGTGATGGATCTGTCAGCTAACTGCAATGAAATGTTTGTCGGCCTTGGAGCCGGTAACCCCAACTGATTGAACAATAACAAAGGCATCAGATTGATACTTGCCCTAAGATCACACAAACATTTATCAAAGTTCATCTTTCCAATCGTGCATGGAATTGTGAAACTGTTTGGATCCTTCAGCTTCGGAGGTAACTTCTGCTGAAGCACTGCATTGCACTCCTCTGTCAAGGCTACTGTCTCAAACTCGTCTAATCTCCTCTTCCTTGACAATATACCCTTCATGAACTTTGCATAACTTGGCATTTGTTCCAATGCCTCGGCGAAAGGTATGTTGATCTGCAGCTTTTTAAATACCTCCAAGAATTTGTTGAATTGTTTATCTTCCCTCTGCTTATTCAATCTCTGCGGATACGGTACCTGAGGGTGAATTGGTGGTACTAAACTCATAGGCTCCTCAACTGACCTTGCTTTATCTTTCTCTTCATGTTGAACCTCAGAATTTTCCAGATTTTCTTTCTCAAAGATTTGCCCGCTTCGCTTTCACCTCACCACGTGCGCACCCCCCTTTAAATTCATGCTGCGGTATGCCGCGATGCTCGATTCTGTAACATTTTTCCGCACCTTTTAATGTAATCGCTTGACACTGTTCCTTCCCTTCTCTTCGTGGATTTGCTTCTGTATTACTTGGCAATGAACCCTAGGGCCTATTGTTAAGCATGTTTGCCATTTGCCCCATCTGAGTTTCCAGATTCTTAATAGCCGCTGCTTGGCTTTTGATCATAACCTCTGTATTCACCATGTATTTCATCATCATCTCCTCCATTGTTGATTTCTTTTCTTGTTGAGGTACAGCTGGAGTGTGATGTTGTTTTTGTTGAGAAAATCTCGACGGAAAAGGTGGTCTAGGAGTAAAATGTGGTCATACTGGTCAGAATCAAAATCGATTCGCTTTTACCAAAACTAATTCTGCTGATTTCCTTGATTATTTAACCAACTGAAGTTTGGATGATTACGGTTGTTGGGGTTGTATGTGTTCTGAAACTGACCTTGGTCTTTTCTGTAGTTGCTCACATATCATACCAACTCGAAATGATAAAGACATTGATCTCGCCGAGTGTGACCCGCATAAATTTCATATACGAAGGCAACTATTTTCGTTTTGCTCTCGGCTATTGAATCTATTTTCTTCGCTATAGCTTCCATCTGTGCCCACAACTGAGTAATAGCATCCACTTCCAACAAACCTTCAACTTTGGGCTGTGGCATCTGAGATGTAGGATTTTGAAAATCGTTTAATGCCATTATCTCGATGAGGTTATAGGCTTCCTCATAGCTCTTTGCCCATAATGCTCCACCTGCAGCTGCATCTACAATCGGCCTAGACTGTCATCCCAATCCGTTATAGAATGTGTTGATCATTATCCAATCTGGCATTCCATGGTGCGGACACTTCCGTAGCATCTCTTTGTATCTCTCCCATGCCTCATATAAGGATTCACCCTGCTGTTGTTCGAACTGAGAGATTGTTGTCCTCATTTTCGCAGTCTTATCCATTGAGAAAAACTTGGCTAAGAACTTCTGTGCTAAGTCCTCCCATGTAGTTATAGATCCTGCTGGCAAAGAATGAAGCCAACTTCTCGCATTATCCCTCAATGAGAATAGGAACAGCCTAAGTCTGATAGCATCCTTCGTCACCCCGTTATATCTGAACATGTCACATATCTTAATAAAACTCAACAAGTGTTCATTCGGATCATCTGTAGCAGCACCCCCAAACTGTACCGAATTTTGTACCATTATAATAGTGCCCATTTTTATCTCGAATGTATTAGCTGCTATCGTTGGTCTGACTATGCTAGACTGTAATCCATTAATATTAGGCATGGAATATTCTCTCAGAGCCCTATGCTCCTCTCTTTTCTCTTCTCATTGTGCCTCGGCTGCCATATTAGATGTAGTACCCTCTAACTGTGCTTGTAAATTTCTACGAACACTCGCCTTCCAACCTCTCCCGTTTATGTTGTCCTGAGCAGGTGTTAAGTCGGGGTTGGATGACCGCGTGCGCATAAAAATTTAAACAAGTTCCTGAAACAAAAACAAAAACAAAAATGGAAATGAGATGAGATTAGATTAGATTTGTCTAAGTCATAAGATATAGCTTAAAACTAATGATAATAATAAAAATTTAAACGCCTCTCCCCGGCAACGGCGCCAAAAACTTGTTGCCTCTTTTTTAGTCCTAACAAAAGAGCTCTAACTCATGCAAGTATACATGCATCAACAAGTAATACAGAGTAAGTTGAGTATCGATCCACAGGAAAAGTTGTCTAATTTAAACCACTATGCATCAATTAAATCACTATATTAATATGCTTAAACTAATGATTATAATTGTGAATTATTCTAATTGGAAATAAACACTGAATCAAGAATAATACAGTAATGAATCAAATCTGGAAATAATGGGATCCTAACTTCATTTAATACTTCATCTAATTACCACCATCATGCAAGATTGCTTACATATCACAGAAAAGTAGTCAAGAGCACTAATATAGACATAGCCATTTTTTAATGTACTATGACCTACTTACACAGTATCAACATGTGATAGACACCATGTAATCATCAATATAACCAAAATCACTATATGTCTATGCGAAATTGCAACCATATTGAGTTTAAGCACAAGCCCTTATTTTAACTAATACGGTGAAACAGTATATGTCTATCTGGTTCACGAAATACAAAGCTATGCAAAATAGCCCTATATACACATGCTATCATGATTACAATCCATACTCGCATGTTATTTTTCAACTCCAGACAAGTACTAAAAATGAATGGTGATCAAGCATTCATGCATGCAAAACAACCATGATAGAAATTTCTTATGATATGTAAAACAGTCAAGCACTCAAGCAATCAATGAAACTACATATTAAAATCTGTTAGAATCCCATAATGGAGTTTAGTTCATGACTGAACCAAAAGCCATTATGGGATCAAAATAATACATGGATAATAAGCAAATAATTGAGAAAGAGAAGAAAGAATTGATCAAACCCAATTGCTGATTATAATCTAATAGTAACGTTCAATTCCTCAAAAATATCCAGCAACAATAATATAAAGCATCCACAAATACTGAATTTCAAAGAAGGAGTAGAGAATATGAAATCTATGATTGGTTTCACGTTGGAATACTCTCCAAGTGTAAACCCTAGTTATGAATATGAAAAACATGTCAAACTACTGAAAGATACGTCTGACACCAGTCAGAATTGTTTTTAACCCATTACAACCCTTAAAATTAAAAATTAAAATAAAATAGCTCAAGAAGATCAATATCGCAGCGTGCTCGCTCCTCTCATTTGTATTCACGGCCAGCGTGTGAAGTCTGGTCAAGCCGCAGGATCACACGAGGCTGTGTATAAAGTCTAATCCATGGCGGCATATGCCGACTTCGCACTCTTGATTCGGTTCTCTCGCTCACCGCTTCATTATGCCGCTTTCATTCTTCTTTGTCATGTCACTTTTCCTTCATCCATTCTCAGTTGTATATCTCCACTTATTCCTCACGTCATGCGTCCATTAGCCTTATGCCATCTAACATCACCAAATTATGCCATATCCTGCACTTTTACACCAAATGGAGTTCTAAGTACATGCAATGCAAAATAAATAAAATGCAACTAACAACACACTAAAATGTACTTAAGATAGGCGTAATTCACGTGAATTGATATCCGATAAGTAGGTATAAAAACCACTTATCAATCATGACCATGGGTTCTCTTTGGCCAAGGGTGCAAAGATGAATTGTTGTTTGGCATGATCATGACCATTAATGATAACATGAATATCCTTGGCCCGTAGTGCATGGATAATTCGTGGATGGGATACTAATGAATATCCTTGGCTCGTAATGTATGGATAATTCAGTGATGTGAATTATTTATTGAGTTGAGTCTTAGTAATAAAAATAATGATAAACTTTTTAAATCATAGAAGATAGTAGATATCATGATCTACTTGACTCTTCTAATATATTGCTTGTTCCGCTGCAGTTAAATTTGTTGTTTATTGTATTCTATCAGTTGTTATACTGTTGAAGGCTAACGATAATTTATTCTGCATTATCTTAGTCATAATATTTCTTACTAGGCTAGTTGAGCTCACCCTTTGCTTTCATTGTTCTCTTCAGGAAATGAGAACATAGTCGAAACTAGTCAAGAATGAAGTGACGGTCCGAGATGGTGGCTGTAATAATCCTCACTGTTTTATAAAATAGTGTGATAATAATTGTAATGAGGACTCCATTTGAGTTTGAATATTGTCTAGAAGACAATATTCGTGTTAAAATTCTCAGTTTATGTTACACGACAATTGTATGATTAAGTTTGTATTTATATTCGTGATGTATACCTATTTTGGGGGTGTCACAACTTATATGTTTATTTTTCATGGGATTATTCATGAGATAACTTAAAATAATCACATATTTATTTTTTCCAAGATTAATTAATGAATTAGTTAAAAAAATATCGTTTGTGTTATTATACCCTTACCAATAATATATTTTAAAGTTGTTTATACATTAAAAAATAATTAACAATTAATTAACATAAATTACTCCAATAAGTATTTTATTTTTTACCCGACTTTTAAAAAAATTCATAACCGATGAGTCATCTTTTCTTCATCATATCTCAATTCTCATCTCAATTCATCTGCAGTGGGAATGGAAGAATATACTACTAATATAATATGATAATAAAATTTTAAAAATTGTAAATAGTCTCATTTATAAGTATTTTATTTTTTACCCGACTTTTAAAAAAATTCATAAGTCATTAGTGGATGAGTATATATCAGAATTATGTTATTGTACTTTTACATAATAATAATTGATAGGTCTCATTTTATTTTATATATTTTGATGATAATAATTATGTAGTAATTAAATAAATAAATCAGTAAATTATTTAATTATTTTTATATTTTTATCTAAACTAATTTACTAATTTATTTGAATTAATTTTTATTGACCTTGATAATTTAAATGTTAAGTGTTAAATAAATTGATTCATATAAATATTTAAGGTAAGGAGATCCTATTTATTTTCAAAATCAAAGTTGGGAAAAAAATGTTTTATTACATGCATACATGTATACGTGTGAGTTAAAATAAACAATATAAAGTATTATATATATATATATATATATATAAAGTATTATATATAAATATATATATAGTCCGGTTTCAGTCCGGACGCCCAGATTTTAGTCCCGTCCGGACTTTATTTTTATTTTTTAACTTTTTTTTAAAACAACTAAAAACAAATAATTAATATTTTATGGAATTGGAATTTTTCCATAATACAGTGTTTTGGACGTAATTTGGATACCTATACCAAAAAATGTATGTGCAGATTGTATATATATTTTTGGTATAGGTATCCAAATCACGCCTAAAAACACCGTATATGAAAAAAATTTCATTCCATAAAATATTAAACTTTTTTAGTTGTTTTAAAAAAAAAAGCAAAAAATAAAAAATGGTCCTAATTTGATTAGGAATTAGGACCTTCCATTATTCCATATATATATATATATATATATATATATATATATATATATATATATATATATATATATATATATATATATATATATTGAAGCATAATCCTTAAATAGCATAACGACTTAAATAGCATAATTTTATCAAAATGGCGTAGTTTTGATAAGATCGCGGTGGCATTTTATAAATATCATGCCATCGCGTATTTATAAAAATGCCATCGCGTCTTATCAAAACTACGCGTTTTTGATAAAATTATGCTATTTAAAGCGTTATGCTATTTAAGGATTATGCTCTTGAAGCTTTTCGTATGTATATATATATATATATATATATATATATATATATATATATATACAGTGTATACATCACACACACACACACACACACATATATATATATATATATATATGTATGTATGTATGTATGTATACATAGGGATCCAAATCTAGGGCGCCTGGACCGAGTAAAATACTTTACCCTGAAATATTTTTTTTTTTTTTTTTTAAAAACAACTAAAAAAAAGTTTAATATTTTATGGAATTGAAATTTTTTTCATAATACAATATTTTGGGCGAGATTTTGTATGCATTATATAATATAAGTATTACATATATACATATAGGGTCCGGATCAGGTAAGTACTCTCTTACGATACTAAAATGCGGACTTTTTTTTTTTTGTTTTTTTATTAAAACAACTAAAAAAGTTTAATATTTTGATCGAATTTTTCCATAATATTATTTTGGGCGTGATTTGGATACATATAACAAACAGTTTCTACAGGTCTATGCAGACCGTATATATATTTTTGGTATAGGTATCCAAATCACGCCTAAAATATCAGATTATGAAAAATTTCGCCCCATGAAATATTAAACTTTTTTTAGTTGTTTTAAAAAAGTTCCGCATTTTAAGAAAATGCGGATCCCTTACCCGATCCTCTCTCTCTCTCTCTCTCTCTATATATATATATATATATATATATATATATATATATATATATATATATATATATATATGATAACCGTATATATATATAACCATGCATACATAACATGTGTGTGTAAAGAAAATATGTGCTAGCATCCTTAAATATTTGAAATCGTGTGTAGCTTTTCTTGTGGGCAAATTGTTCATTAAATGCTAAGTGAGTGGAAATTTGTCTGGGCAAAAATTTGAGTTCTTTCGCGTGCAAATTTTACCATCTACACCGTTAAATTCAAAAATAAACAATTTGGACCATGCATTCAAAATCAATTTTTACAAATTACCTTTTTGTCCCTGACATCAAAAATCTATAAATAGGGAGTCTTTCATTCATTTGGTTTTTACCAATTCACTGAAAAGCAAAACCTACTCTCCTTGCCTACATTCTCTCTAAAAGCTTTATATCTCCTTACAAAAGTTCTGATTATTTGAGAAGAGAAAATTGGTCCAAGTATTGAGATAAGTCATTTAACTTTACTTAGTTAAATTATTTCTTACTTGCTTTATATATATAGATATACGAATATACATTGTTATAAATAATTTTATATATCTATATTTCATCTATTCATCAAATAAAAGGATACTTGGGCGTCGCAAGGCTACAGAGATACACCTCTACGGAGAGGAATTCGAACCGTACGATTCCTTATAGTCTTCAGTAACATTTTATTGATATTATTTATATAAATATCGTAAAATAGATACGACACTTGATAGTTCAAAACGACACTGAGATATTCCTCCAAAAAGAGGAATCATCCGAACCGAATTTGAAAATCGTAGTGATCTATTGAAAATATTTATATAAATATCAATTGTGATAATATAAATTTTGTCATACTTAGACGCCGCAAGGCTACAGAGATATTCCTCTTAAGTGAGGGAATCGAACCGTACGATTTCTTATAGTACTAAATGACTTTATTTATAAAATCACATAATAGATAAAATATTGTTATATATTATCTGAGTTAAACAATAATATTTATTCTATCAGTTTGTGTTTAACTGATTTAATTATTATACTTGACAAATATTGTTATAATTGATTTATTCTTTTTATATACAAGTATTGATACATAAAAACCATTCATATAATACTTGTTAAAGAATATCTGAGAAACAAATCTTTTCAATCCATAGAAAAACACTCTTTATTTTAAGGAGTAAATAATTCTTTATAAATTACATTAAAATTATATACCTGCTTAGACAGAAGCATTTTTAAGCTAAAGCTAAATTTGACTTATCTGCTTATTCAATAAGCACTTCTCAGAAACATAAAAGTTATTTAAACTTTTATAACAGTGCATATTTTACATATTTTCTTAATCTGAAGCATTATTTGATCTAAACATAAATTATTATCTGCTTACTAAGAAGCATATTTTCTCAAGTATAAAAGTTTTTGAACTTTTATAAATTTGTTCTTTAATTGATACCTGCTTAGTTGAAAAGCATCCATCTGTACTAAATTCTTATCTACTTATTTGAGTGAAGCACATTGTTGTAAACTCATCTGTAAAAAGAGAAAAGGTCAGTTAGTTTATTTTATGTACATGTAAGAAATACGAGTAATTCTTCGACCAAGATCAGAGTCTTAGAGAGGTCATCGGGAAGTTGGGTCTCTAGTGTACTTATGAGGTTAAAAAGAGGCTGTTGTTTTAAGACCATATCATAGAATAGAACTTAACTGAAAAGAAGTACAACTAAGCTTGAGGAGGGAGCGGGGAGCTTGCTGTCCAAGATAGATTAGTTGGGAATAGCTGAAAGTTTGTCTATAAAAATTTGTAATGGCTTCTCCGCCTGTTGAACGGGGTTTTATTACTTATAGTAATAGGATCTTAAGTTCCAAATAGGAATTTGAGACTGGACGTAGCAACATACCAGGGGTGTATATTGTGAGCCAAATAAATCTCTGTGCATTATGTGATTGAATTTTTTACTGTCTTGCATGCTAATTTTCAAAACTGCAAATTAATTATTAAAAAAAATAATTCAAAAAGGCTTAATATAATTTTTAACCTGTAATAATCTATTCAACTCTGCTTCTAGATTATTATTGGACTTTCAATTGGCATCAAAGCGGTGCTCTTTAACTTGTTTGTTGAGTATACACAGGCATACCTAAGAGTAGATCCATGGCCTACAATGCTACTAGTTGTGGAGAAGGGCTGTCAATGTCCAGACCTCCACTGTTTGATGGTACCAACTATGCCACCTAGAAAAACAGATTAAAAATATATGCCAAATCCTAAGGAATCAAAATTTGGTGTGCCATCAAACGAGGTGTACAAATTCCAACAAAAATCCAAGGAGAAAAGACTGTCGAGAAAGATATCTATGAATTCACCACTAAAGAAGAAAAAACTATGAATATAGCATCCCGAACTGAACAAGTGCTACCTAGTGCTTTAATTGAAAAAGAATACAAAAGAGTTAGCAACTGTAAAAATGCAAAAGAAATTTGGGAAAATTGATTGTAACCTATGAAGGTACCAATCATATCAAAAAAACCAGAAAATATGTTCTAATCCAAGAATATGAAAGCTTCAAGCTTGAAGAAGGAGAAAAGATCATTGATATAGAAACACGGTTTTCTGGAATCATTAATGAGCTAGAGCAATTGGGAAAGGCATACACTACAAATGAGAAAAACAGAAGAATTCTCAAAGCCCTTCCATCCATCTGGAAAATGAAGGTTACATCAATCAAAGAAATGCAAAATCTAACCACATATCCTATGGATAATCTCATTGGAAATCTTCGTGCCCACGGAGTCGACATGCTCATCGAAAAAGTCGGATCAGACACAGATCTCAAAAAGAAAAGAATCGCCTTCAAAACCCTTCTGGTAGACCAAGAAAGCGATGATGAAGAACTGAATGAAGAACTCTTAAGTCTAGACAACAATGAAGTTGCTCTACTATTCAGACAACTCAGGAGAGTAATTCAAAGCAAGGCAAGAAAATATGGCAAAGGCTTTATGAAGACAAACAACTTCAAAAGCAAACAAATTTTAAAGCCCAAGACACAAGGAGGAAATTTCAAAGCCAACAACAAAAACTTCAGAAGTACCAACTCAAATGAAAATTCAAACACATGCTTTGAATGAAAGCAACCTGGACACTTCAAAAAAGATTGTCCAAAACTGATCAACAACAAAGTTCTTGTAGCTAAGGAAGGATGGGATCTAAGTGACAAAGAAGAAAATGCTGAACAAACCGAAGAAGTTGCAAATCTCTAATTAATGGCAGACAATGACTCATCACCAAGATCTGAGGTAACTTTTGAACACCAATTGCCTAGCACCTTTCTGCATATGCGTTGGAAAACATAAATGAAGAACACTATGAATTAAAAGAGGCTTACAGTCATTTATATGAGAATAATGAATTAATTAAAGAAGAGTTAGAAAAATTAAGAAAAATAAATAAGAGCCTTGAAATTGAAAATGCTAACTTAATTATCACCAATGAAAGTTTAAATAAAGTAAACTTAAAAAATGAAGACGAATTAGAACAATTTAAGAAAATAAATAAAAATTTTGAAATAAAAAATTCATTACTTATTATCTTAATTGAAAATCTTGAAATTAAAAATTCAACCCTTACTGTAATCAATGAAGATAATCAAGTGCAAGATCAAGCGGTAATTGAAAAAAATAGAAATGAGAATTCACTTTTAAAATTAGAAATAGAAAAACATAATTCCATAATTGAAAATTTAACTAAAGAATGTGAAGATTTAAATACTATAATTTATAAATTTACAAAAGGAAAAGAAAATTTTGATGTCATGTTAAATCAACAAAAATGTAGCTTTAATAAAGAAGGTTTAGGATATACTGGAGAAATAAGTAAATCAAAAGATAAAGGACTAAATCACGTTAAAATCAAAGAAAAAGAAAGTCATATATCTCCTTTCACTAAATGTTTCTATTGTAACAGAAATGGCCATTCCTTTTATATGTGCAATGCTAGAAATGGAAACTATAAAGGGAAAATGATTTGGGTTCCCAAAGGGACATATACTGCATAAACTATCACAAGACAAGAATTTTATAAAGAGTATTATCATACTTCTCATAATCCAATTACTCATAGAATGCTTATTTCTACTAAAACTGATTATCATATGCCAAGTTTTGTAAAGGAAACTTGAAATGCTCCTTATACAAAATGGAAAACTCACCCTAAGGACCCTTCTTATTAAAGGGTATCAACTTGTAAAATTAGTATATACATTATAGGTATGTCTTGCAGTTGATTTGAATAAAAGCAAATGGTATCTTTGTGAAGCCCCCAAATTCGGGTATCTTCCACTTAACCGAGATGGTGGTGCTACACTACATCACATTCACATAAACATTCAATTAAAATGCCTCAAAAGAACGGATATGTCTTATATATATATATCAAAAGAATATTTACATTCCCCAGGTTCTTTTCAACCAATACATTGTCTTTGTCATAATATCAATATTATTTCTTACAAAACCTATACTATTATATAAGCAATCTACGGGTTCGTCTTTGCCTTCCCTTTATCCTTGTCGGATCCATCTGTTCGTTCTGTCTTAGCTGCATTCATATGATTCAAGCAAGAATGAGCCTAACTAGCTCAGCAAGTACAACAATTCTAGGAAAATAGCATGCTTGAAATATAGGAATCGTATATCTTCAATAACTGGACAAGAGTTATGAAGTACTATTGAAAATTCAAAATAGCACTTCTTTTCATTCAAAACGTTTTACAACAGCAATATTCAGTAAAATATTAATTCCGGTTCAAGACCGTAAGCATTTCATAAGTACTTTGAAAAGGACATCCCGACACTAAGTCCGTAAGTCCCAAGATAACTTACGAACAGCACGTCTAGGTGATCAACTTATAGTACTCTATGTTGATCAACACTACATTCATTAAACGTGTATATGTTTAAGTTGTGGCAACCTCCCGCTACTCTGCGTTTGACGACAAAACAGTTTAGCATATTCAGTCTACTTTTGAAAACCACAACAATATTAGTTTGGTAAATCCTTATCAACACTTGATAGAATAACATAGCATACGTCTAGCCGAAGGATTGGCTTTGACTTCCTCAGATACTAACTCATGCAAAGAATACATGAATCACAAAGACTTGTCCAAATTGAACTAGAACAAGGGTTAGAGTACTTACCTTTAGCGTCTGCTTATAGATATAACACGTGTACTTTATGTCTTTAAGGTCTCTACATTAGATAATAGCATAACATAGAACATTAGGTCAGGAATGATCACACATGGTTCCAAAAGAATCTTACCCTTCTTCTCAATCTAATTACGTATTAGATTTGTTATTATTGGTTCCGGCTTTCCATTACATCACTCTTACGTTCATAAGTAATTGACTTAATCTTAACCTTAAATGAGCATACTTAAGTTTTAATATGTCATAACTATGTTTCATTAAGATCTTTATTTAATTGATTAACAATTACTCCTCATGTTCATTTGTAACATTCATCACTATCTAGGTTAAGAGGCTGGCGCTGCAGCGCCGGCTATTGCACTTGGTGCCGCGCTGCGGCGTCACCACTTAGTACTCAAAAATCCGGACTCGACGTCGCGGTGCGAGTCTCTGTGTTATATGCTGCGCTGCGGCATGACTCTCCAAGGGCTGATGGCCACTTTGGCGCTGCGACGCGGGATAATTTGCTTTGTGCTGGCGCCGCAGCGCCAGCTCTGTGCACCAGAAAACTTGGACAGTTTTGAAAATTTTGTGAAACTTTCGAACTCGTAACTTCTTCGTTATAAGTCCGAATTGGCTCGTTCAAGAGCCTACGGTTCACAAATTACGTGCTCTATGCGATCATGCAAGAATTTTATCTATTTTACTTCATTTGCTAAAATTTCACCTATTAGTTCATTTTAACGAAAACGATAAACGTTCATGAACGTTCAACGCTCGTTTCTTCGTTCTAAGTCGGAATCCGGCCATTTTCGAGTCCGCAACTCTATAATGCCAAATATGACTTGTCTCCATCGAAAACCAACGTTTACGACTTCAAACACAAAATACGACTTTCATTCCGAGAATTTCACGAATTCGACGATTATCGTCCAATCGTACGAATTCCGGCAAAATCTCATTACTAATCACTCTAGGTGGCTTTTAATCATTATAAGTTACTTATTACACCATCTTATTATCAAAGTAGGTTTTCACTTTTTCTCATAAGTCAATGACTTGTTTAACTCATTTACTACAATTCTCAAAGTTATGACAACAAATGGCAAATTCTTCATAAGTTCATCAACTTATTTAGGTTCAAGTTGCTTATTCAACTTATTCGGCTTAAGTTCATTAATCAATGACTTATGACATGTTATCCTTAAACCATCCCACTTATCTATCAATCCTATTATGATAGAGATGGAAAAGACAAGATAATTTACCTTTGATGAACTATTGCTTCACTTCACTTTGGAAAATCTAGTCAAAAGTTGAGAGGACTTATAAGTGCTTATGTGACTTATTCTCTCTAACACTTAAGTTGTTTATCTCAAGAGAAGTTGGATGAAATTTGAACAAGCAACAAATGAATTGAAGCTTGCTATTTATAGAGCTTTCAAGGTTAGGGTAATTAGGTCATTATGTCATCCCACCTCCTTAAACTAACCTCCTTACTATTCATGTCTTGATCATTAAGTAATCTTGCTCAACACTCATAATACTTGACCACCACATTAAATCCTTGGTCATTACTTAAAGTTCTTGCCCAACAAGTTTATCCATGGGTTGCCCCATGGATCCTCATTAACTATGGATCATACTTGGACTTAGTGCTTAATTCAATTAACTTATCTATGGGCTTGTATTAATCTACCATGGGCTTCATGTTATTAATACTTGGGCTTTAAGAATAATCCCACCTATGTTTACACCTTTGAGCTTATGGACTTTCACAAGATATAACCCACAAATTTCATTTCATTAGATTTTAATACATACATTCTCATTCCCAAATTAAGTCCGCATGCGAATTATTGCGTTTTCCATACTTAGATTATTTTACATAATCCATCTCGTCTCTATATTCTAACGTTACGTATTTCTCGAAAGTTCAAAAATAATTCCCGAGCGATAATCGGTGAATAGTGTTTTTCGTAAACTTTCTCGGAAAACATTTATTTTCGTCTTGGAAATTCAAACAGTTTAATTCATTCACGTGATTGAAATACTACAATCTTCTGGCGTTTCTAGGTTATAGAACGACATACATCTATTAACACATATAATAACAAATAATATTATTTTATTCATTAATTAATTCTTTCAAATATTTTTACAAAGGATCCGAATTTCTCGGTCGTTACAATCTTGATAGCGACTGCTCAAGACACATGACTGCCGACAAGTTAAAATTGAAAAATATGCAAGCTACAGACTTTGGTGAGGTAACTTTCGGAGATAACAATAAAGGTAAAATAATTAGAGTTGGAAGTGTTGGTAATAACCATATAACCATCTCTAACGTTCAGTTAGTCACTGGACTCAGGTATAATATTTTATCTATCAGACAACTATGTGATAGTGGTTTTAAAATCTCCTTTAGTACACATAATTGCTCTATCTTTGATCAAACTAGTAAATTGATTTTAGTTTGTCCTAGATATCAAAATGTGTATACTTGTGACTTAGATGCATATTCTCATTTAGATAACATTTGTCTTGTATCTGCAAATGAGGATCCTTGGCTATGGCATCGCAGATTAGAATTTGTAAGACCCCGATTTTATATGAAATAAAAGTATTCAATTTTCTTATAATTACTATTCAAAGAAATGGTTAAATTGATAAAAGTTTAAAGTTAAAGGTGATATATATAAATATTTTAAATAAGCAAGTGGTTATAAAATACTCATTGTTGTCGGGGAATATTCGTTTGGTCGTGGAATATTCTTACTGTCGGGAAATATTTGTACTGTGAATGACCTTGTATGTGGGCCCCATAACTTGAAAGCGATTGGATGAATAAAACGACAAGTATAAGTTGTTTATAAATAACGGCGTAGTTATTACACCAGATTATCTTGTTGGAATACCCGGTGGTTAAAACACGATAATATACGTTGTTGCACAAGAAGATTACCAGTATTGCACCAATTATTGATTCTTACGTAAGAAGGCACTACTTAATAATTGTTACAGTAATTACTGTTCAGTATTTTATTTTATTGATTTTTAATAATTGTCACTACACAGTATTTTTCATTATCGGAGCAATAATTCATATTATCTGAATAATATTATTAGATAACATAATTGGCTATGTCTAGAAAGTTCTATCTAAGGAGAGGTTTGGTCACCTAATTGCGCGCCAGTAAGGAGAAATCCTTATTGGAAAGTCCCTCTTTCACGGAACTGCACGGTTATCGATGATTGTGATTACAGTAATATTATTTGTGAATAATTAATTATTGATTTATATGATGAGGAAAATATTCACTTTATGTGGATATAGATAGAGAAAATTTTTAAAGTGACAATTGTTAAAAATTGATATTTTATTTTTTCTGATAAAATAATATTTTATTATATTATTATAATATAATAATGATGATATTTTTACAATGAATGTGGGATATATGAGTATATGAGGAGGAAGAGTATTTTTGTTGCATTAAATGATTAACACGTATTTTGTGTGTCGGTGGACCCCATTTCTTGACTGAAATTTGATTATAGCCAGTAAAATCGTCCGTTTGTGAATTTCGGTCAAATTCTGTTTGGAATTTGGAAAAACATAAACTTACAAAGTTGTAGAGAATTGAATTTTCTATGGAATAGACATAAGATTCGCATTTTTCTAATAAAAGGGATATTTATTGTGAATTATTGAAGTTCCAGTATATAGGGTCTGAATTGATTTTTGGAGTTTTAAACATTTTTGTTTAGAAAAACATTTTTGGTGATTATGTCACTTGTATGGCTGATGTCTAGACCAAAAGAGTGGGCTAAGGAAAATTTATATAAATATATTAATATTTTATTAAATTTTCTGCTTTGGTGTTCTAAGCATTTTCCTATAAATAGGGTGCTTAGGTTAGAATTGAAAATCACACCAGAAACAAGTTTTCTCTCTCTATATATTATCGAGCATATTTTTATGAGTATTTAGATACTTTGAGAGTTGCTATTCAGTGGAAGTTTCTTTTCGGATTTATATCCGATATTCCAGTCAGAAGTACTGCTTTTTTGAGGTACGGGATTTTAAGGGTTATTATGTTTTTCAGTTTTATAATTTTTTCGACCTTCAAAAATTCTGAAAAAAAATTTTAAATGATTATTTGATGAGTTTTCTTGATTGTATCCAAAAATGGCAATTTTTGGATGTATAGATTAAGAGTTATGAATTTTATGGGAAAAGACTATTTTTAAAAGTAAACCTTTATAACTCCTTGTGGTTAACTCCAAAATTGGTGAAATTTTTATTGGGAGTACATGTATATAACAGAAGTATACTCTGTAAATTTCGGAATTTATGGACAAACGTACAGTTTATGATAAATGTCTAAATATTCGGCTGTTTTAGCCATATGAAAAATAGTAAATGAATTTTAAAAATTTTGAGAAAAATATATGTTCAATATGGAACTATATTCAGCTAAATCCCAGAAAAGAAAATTTATTTGTACTGATTTGGTATTTTTCATGAAAATTTTTTAGTTATGAGTAAATGAATTAAATATGTTATGTGAAGTAACAAAATTGGAAAATAGGATTTTATGGTTTGAGAATCCTATATGAGGTATATGCAGATTTTTGATGAGGGTTTTGGTTATTGGTGATGAAATCTTATGAGTTTGGTATTTTAAGATGATTAAATGCATTAATTAGTAAAGTGTAAACAATTGGAATAAATTATTTATAAGTTTAAAAAATGATTAAAATATTATTGTAATATTAATAATATTATATTTTGATATTATTAAGTGATTTATAACATGTGGGTTAAGGTGTTATAAATATTGATATGGATTTTATTGTGAAAGTTTATCTTTTTGTGTCGAGGTTACTATTCACGAGTTACTATTCACGGGATACTATTCACGATTAAATTAGTTTCTTTTTCTGACCAAATTATCGTTGATTTATGAATCTTACTCTTGAAATTAAATGCAGTTATTGATCATATTATTTTTATTATCATATATAACATTTTTATAATCCTGGTGATGAAATTTCTCTTTGACTTGAGTGTAAAGATGGGTAGATTATTGGTATGATCGTGACTATGGGTTCTCTTTGGCCAGTAGTGCAAAGTTGAATTATTGACCGGTATGATCATGACCATTGAATTTATAATTGAATATCTTTAGCTTAAGTGCAAATGTGAATTGATCAACATGGTTATAATTATTGTTTATATAAATTCTAAAATGATTATATATTTCTTTGGGATATTAATCTCTTTGGCCTGTAGTGCAAAAATGACATGTTGTTAAATATCTTTGGCCTGTAGTGCAAAGATGTCCTGTTGTTGAATATCTTTGGCATGTAGTGCAAAGATGAACTGTTGATGAATATCTTTGGCCCGTAGTGCAAAGATGAATTTATTAGTATGATTATGAACAGGAACTCTGATTTGGTATAACCATGATATTTGATGTTTCAGGTAAAGACAGATGATGAAAATTATCTTCGTCCTGAATGCGAAAAGGAATTTAAAACTACAATTATGATTATGAGTTATTCACATGATTGTGGACAGGAACTGTTGATTGATGTTACAGGGTTAAAATATTGTTGGTGAACTTTTAACATTGAGAAGATAATAGACTTTATGGTTTATTTGACTCTTCTAATGGATTGCTCGTTCCGCTGCAACTATGGTTGAAAAGTTTTATCATCTACCATATGTTCTAAATCTCTGATTTATTATTGATTAAGGCTATTGAGAATTTAATTATCTTTAGTCATGATATTCTTTACTGGGCTATTTGTGCTCACCCTTTTGCTTCACAATTCCTTTCACGTAATAAGAGTGTAGTTGGGTCGAAAAGGGGGGGTAGGAGAGAATAGAGCGGTGGTCTCTAGCTGTGGAGCTTCTCCCTAGACAGTATAGAAAAGTGTGTTGTATTCTATACATCATTTAGTAGTTATATTTGGTGAATCAAATAGGGTGAGGTGAACCCAACGTTCATACAAGATGTCTAATGACATACAACCTCGTGTTATCATAAGACATGGTTGTATACATCCACTTGCTGATTATATCTACAAGCACTATCTATATAATCTTGGAGTTTGATTGAAGTATAATTCTCAACTAGAGACGGTGGAGATAATGATATGTCAAGAGAAGACTCACCATTGGAAAGAATATGATATTAATCTTCTCATTTTTCTTTGGGGTTTATTGGGTCAACCAAGATAATTATGTGGGCATATGATATCTATCATAACCTAGACGCATGGCCTCCCATGTACAAAGGTTTTCTTGAGCACTTCCCAAAGTTTTTAATTTCTAAAATAGATATTAACTGTACCTTTAAGTAAGGTGCCATTGTGACGTACTATCTAAGGTTGGGACATGAGTCACAGTTGGTATATATTTGTATCAAAACTCACAACATATGTGTTGTTATATTTTGCACGACAATTGTAGTAATAAAGTTGTAGTTGTTTTCTGTACCATGTTTTTGGCGACTCAGAATAGGTTGGTTGGATTGGACTTATTTTGGGGTCGTCACATTTGGTATCAGAGATTAGGGATATGATCTCGTGCGGAGATCAGGGAATAGAACTAGGAGGGGAGAGACGAGTAAATCCTTTGCTAGTGTGTCCTACCTAAGCTTATTTGTTGGTCAGTCATAATATCGGGATATTATGTGATATGTTAATTTGTTCAATTAACCCTTGTTTTGAAGTCAGATTCTACAATGATATCTGAAATACAAGAGATGAGTAATGGAGAAATCATGATGACAAGGAAGATGGAATCTGAAATGAAAGCAAGGTATTCTCAACTCTTTGAAATACCAGGTACGTAAATTTCGGGGATGAAATTTCATAAGGAGGGAAGATTGTAAGACCCCGAATTTTATGAAATAAAAGTATTCAATTTTCTTAAAATTACTATTCAGTAAATGGTTAAATTGATAAAAGTTTAAAGTTAAAGGTGATATATGTAAATATTTTAAATAAGCAAGTGGTTATAAAATACTCATTGTTGTCGGGGAATATATTCGTTTGGTCGTGGAATATTCTTACTGTCGGGGAATATTCGTACAACGGCCCAGACTTGTGTGGGCCCCATAACGGAAAGCGATTGGATGAAGAAAACGACAAGTATAAGTTGTTTATAAATAACGGCGTAGTTATTACTGAATTAATCTTTGTTGGAATACTCGATTGGTTAAAACACGATGTCGGCGTTGTTGCATAGTAGCACTGCGGTATTGCACCAATTATTGATTCTTACGTAAGAAGGCACTACTCAATAATTGTTACGATAATTACTGCTCAAGATTTTATTTTATTGATTCAATAATTGCTTGCGTTGATATTTATATTATTGTTGTTTCAATAATTGTCACTACACGATTATTTTCCATTATCGAGCAATAATTCATATTATCCGAATAATATTATTAGATAATATTATTGGCAATGTCTAGAAAGTTACATCTAAGGAGAGGTTTGGTCACATAATTGCGGCGTCGATGGAGAAATACTTATTGAAAGCCCCTCTTTCCTCGGAACCCCCTCTTCCTGGAACCGCACGGTTGTCGATATTGTGATTACGTAATATTATTTGTGAATAATTAATTATTGATTTATATGATGAGAAAAATATTCATTTTATGTGGATATAGATGGAGAAAATTTTAAAGTGACAATTGTTGAAAATCGATATTTTATTTTTTCTGATAAAATAATATTTTATTATATTATTATAATATAATATAATATAATAATGATGATATTTTTATAATGAATGTGGGATATATGAGTATATGAGGAGGGAGAGTATTTTTGTTGCATTAAATGATTAACACAAGTTTTGTGTGTCGGTGGACCCCATTTCTTGACTGAAATTTGATTATAGCCTGTAAAATTGTCCGTTTGTGAATTTCGATCAATTTCTGTTTGGAATTTGGAAAAACATAAACTTACAAAGTTGTAGAGAATTGAATTTTCTATGGAATGGACATATGATTCGAATTTTTCTAATAAAAAGGGCTATTTATTGTGAATTATTGAAGTTCCAGTATATCGGGTTTGAATTGATTTTTGGAGTTTTAAACATTTTTGTTTAGAAAAATGTTTTTGGTGATTATGTCACTTGTATGGCTGATGTCTAGACCAAAAGAGTGGGCTAAGGAAAATTAATATAAATATATTAATATTTTATTAAATTTTCTGCTTAAGTATTCTAAGCATTTTCCTATAAATAGGGTGCTTAGGTTAGAATTGAAAATCACATCAAAAACAAGTTTTCTCTCTATATATATTATCGAGCATATTTTTGTGAGTATTTAGATACTTTGAGAGTTGCTATTCAGTGGAAGTTTCTTTCGGCTTTACATCCGATATTCCAGTCAGAAGTACTGCTCTTTTGAGGTGAGGGATTTTAAGGGTTATTATGTTTTTCAGTTTCGTAATTTTTTCGACCTTCAAAACTTTTCGAAAAAATTTGAAATGATAATTTGATGAGTTTTCTTGATTGTATCCAAAAATGACGATTTTTGGATGTATAGATTAAGAGTTATGAATTTTATGGGAAAAGACTATTTTTAAAAATAAACCCTTATAACTCCTTGTGGTTAACTCCAAAATTGATGAAATTTTTATTGGGAGTACATGTATATAACAGAAGTATACTCTGTAAATTTTGGAATTTGTGGACAAACGTACAGTTTATGATAAATGTCTAAATATTCGGCTGTTTTGGCCATATGAAAAATAGTAAATGAATTTTAAAAATTTTGAGAAAAATATATGTTCAATATGGAACTATATTCTGCTAAATCCCGGAAAAGAAAATTTATTTGTACTGATTTGGTATTTTTCATGAAAATGTTCTAGTTATTAGTAAAAGAATTAAATATGTTATGTGAAATAACAAAATTGGAAAATAGGATTTTATGGTTTGAGAATCCTATATGAGGTATATGCAGATTTTTGATGAGGGTTTTGGTTATTGGTGATGAAATCTTATGAGTTTGGCATTTTAAGATGATTAAATGCATTAATTAGTAAAGTGTAAACAATTGGAATAAATTATTTATAAGTTTAAGAAATGATTAAAATATTGTTGTAATATTAATAATATTATATTCTAATATTATTAAGTTATTTATAACATGTGGGTTAAGGTGTTATAAATATTGATATGGATTTTATTGTGAAAGTTTATCTTTTTGTGTCGTGATTACTATTCACGAGTTACTATTCACGTTGTACTATTCACGATAAAATTGGTTTCTTTTTCTGACCAAATTATTGTTGATTTATGAATCTTACTCTTGAAATTAAATGCAGTTGTTGATCATATTATTTTTATTATCATATATAACATTTTTATAATACCAGTGATGAAATTTCTCTTTGACTTGAGTGTAAAGATGGGTAGATTATTAGTATGATCGTGACTATGGGTTCTCTTTGGCCAGTAGTGCAAAGTTGATTTTTGACTGGTATAATCATGACCATTGAATTTATAATTGAATATTTTTATCTTAAGTGCAAATGTGAATTGATCAACATGGTTATAATTATTGTTTATATAAATTCTGAAATAATTATATATTTCTTTGGGATATTAATCTCTTTGGCTTTGTAGTGCAAAAAATGACATGTTGTTAAATATCTTTGGCACATGGTGCAAAAAGATGTCCTGTTGTTGAATATCTTTGACATGTAGTGCAAAGATGAACTGTTGATGAATATCTTTGGCCCGTAGTGCAAAGATGAATTTATTAGTATGATTATGAACAGGAACTCTGATTTGGTATAACCATGATATTTGATGTTTCAGGTAAAGACAGATGATGAAAATTATCTTCATTCACGAATGCGAAAAGGAATTTAAAACTACAATTATGATTATGAGTTATTCACATGATTGTGGGCGAGAACCTGCTGATTGATGTTACTGAGGTTAAAACATTGTTGGTGGACTTTTAACATGGAGAAGATAATAGACTTTATGGTCTATTTGACTCTTCTAATGGATTGGTCGTTCCGCTGCAACTATGGTTGAAAAGTTTTATCATCTACCATATGTTCTAAATCTCTGATTTATTATTGATGAAGGCTATTGAGAATTTAATTATCTTTAGTCATGATATTCTTTACTGGGCTATTTGTGCTCACCCTTTTGCTTCACAATTCCTTTCAGGTAATAAGAGTGTAGCTGGGTCGAGCGGGGGTAACAGGAGAATAGAACGGTGGTCTCTAGCTGTGGAGCTTCTCCCTAGAAAGTATAGAAAAGTGTGTTGTATTCTATACATCATTTAGTAGTTATATTTGGTGAATCAAATAGGGTGAGGCGAACCCAACGTTCATACAAGATGTCTAATAACATACAACCTCGTGTTATCATAAGACATCGTTGTGCACATCCACTTGTTGAGTATATCTACAAGCACTATCTATATGATTTTAGAGTTTGGTTGAAGTATAATTCTCAACTAGAGACAGTGGAGATAATGATATGTCAAGAGAAGACTCACCATTGGAAAGAATATGATAGTAATCTTCTCATTTTTCTTGGGGGTTTATTGGGTCAACCAAGGATAATTATGTGGGCATATGATATCTATCATAACCTAGACGCATAGCCTCCCATGTACGAAGGTTTCCTTGAGCACTTCCCAAAGATTTTAATTTCTAAAACAGTTATTAACTGTACCTTTATGTAAGGTGCCATTGTGACGTACTATCCAAGGTTGGGACATGAGTCACAGTTGGTATATATTTGTATCAAAACTCACAACATATGTGTTGTTATATTTTGCATGACAATTGTAGTAATAAAGTTGTAGTTGTTTTCTGTACCATATTTTTGGCAACTCAGAATAGGTTGGTTGGATTGGACCTATTTTGGGTCACAAGGACACATAAACATGAAACTTATAAATAAAATTTCTTCTAAAGAACATGTTCGTGGTCTTCCTAAATTGAAATTCTTAAAAGATCACATCTGTGAAGCTTGTGAACTGGGAAAACAAATTCATACATCACATAAACCTAAATTTACCGTGTCAACCTCTCGACCCTTAGAACTGTTACATATAGACCTTATTGAACCTATCCCTAAACATAGCATGGGTGGTGGTGTATACATTCTAGTTTTGGTTGATGATTATTCAAGATTCAGATGCGTTGATTTTCTAAAATTTAAAAATGAGGCTATTAACTCTTTTTCTGCCTTGTGTAAAAAGATTCAAAATCCATAGGGAAGCTCTATTGTCTATATTCGATTTGATCACAGAAAAGAATTTGACAATTCTAATTGCATTATGTTATGTGATGAGAACGGTATAAGTCATAACTTCTCTGCTCCTTATGCACCACAGTCAAATGGTGTAGTTGAAAGGAAAAATCGTTCTTTGCGCAAGAAATGGCTAATACCATGTTGAATGAATATCGTCTTCCAAAATATTTATGGGCTGAAGCTGTGGCAACATAATGTTACATTTTAAATAGAGTTTTATTAAGACATATTTTGCTCAAACCTCCCTATAAGCTTTATTATAAACGAACTCCAAAAATAAAATATTTTCGTGTTTCTGGGAGCAAATGTTTTATTCTAAATACCAAAGGAAATTTATTGAAATTTGATTCCAAATCTGATGAAGGAATATTTCTTGGATATTCTCTTAATAGTAAAGCATACAGAGTTTTCAACAAAAGAAGTCTAGTTGTGGAAGAATCAATGAATGTGACTTTTGATGAAACTCAGCCTCCTCCAAAATATTAAGAGCTTGTTGACAGTGATGTTGTCATTGAAGATATTCTCAGAAATATGGAAGAACCGAAACTAGATAATGCATCTCCACCTATTAATGGGAATCCATTTGAAAACCCAAACCCTCAGTTAAATGATTTGCCCAAGGAGTCTCACATTATTAAAAATCACCTTATAGAAAATGTATTTGGTAATATTAATAAAGGGGTTATCACTAGATCACAGGCACATAATCTAGCTGGTCACTTATCTTAATTTCTTGTCTCAATTTGAACCTAAAAATATAAAAGATGCTTTACTTGATGAAGACTGGATAATGGCTATGCAAGATGAACTTGAACAATTCACTAAAAACAAAGTATGGGAGTTAGTTCCACAACCCGAGGATATTATTGGAACTCGGTGGGTGTTTTGTAATAAACTTGATGAAAGTGGAACTAATGTACGTAATAAAGCAAGATTAGTTGCACAAGGATATAATCAAATGGAAGGTATTGACTATGATGAAACATATGCTCTTGTTGCTAGAATTGAATCTATTCGTATGTTATTAGCATTTTCATGTCATAAAAATTTTATGTTATTTCAAATGGATGTCAAATATGCTTTCTTAAATGGTGTTATAGAAGAGGAAGTCTATGTCAAACAACCTCCTGGCTTTGAAGATTTTAGTCATCCTGAATATGTTTATAAATTATATAAAGCTTTATATAGTTTAAAACAAGCCCCTAGAGCTTGGTATGAAAGACTGAGTAAATTCTTGCTAAATAATGGTTTTAAACGGCGAACTGTTGATACTACTTTATTTACTAAAAATAAGAATGATGATATTCTGGTGATTCAAATATATGTTGATGATATTATTTTTGGTTTTACTAACATTACTATGTGCAATGATTTTTCTGAAAGTATGAGTAAAGAATTTGAAATGAGTATGATGGGAGAATTAAACTTCTTCCTCGGACTGCAAATCAAACAAGAAGAAAAAGGTATTCATATATCTCAATCTAAATATTGTAAAGGAATGATAAAAAAAATTGGCTTAGAATCTGCAAAACCTCTTAATACTCCTATGTCAACTACTGATAAATTAACTGCTGATGAAAATGAAAAAACTGTTGACTCAAAGAAATATAGAGGAATGATTGGAAGTTTACTTTACATAACTGCCAGTAGACCTGACATTATGTTTAGTGTTTCTAAATGTGCCAGGTTTCAAGCTAATCCTAAAGAATCTCACTTGATTGTAGTGAAAATGATTTTTCAGTATCTTAAAGGAACAACTGAATTAGGTTTATGGTATCCTAAAGATCAACCTTTTAATCTTGTGTGTTTCTCAGATTCTGACTATACATGTCATCATATCGATAGAAAAAGTACCAGTGGTACCTATCAATTTTTGGGAGGATGTTTAGTTTCTTGGTTCTCTAAGAAACAAAACTCGGTGTCTATTTCAACCACCGAAGCTAAATATATTGTTGATGCACGTTGTTGTGCACAAAAACTATGGATGAAACAGACCCTTGCTGACTATAACTTGAAATTTGACTGTGTTAATTTTATTGTTAATACAAGCACTATCAATCTCAGCAAAAATACAGTTTTGAATGCTAGGTTAAAACATATAGACATTAGGAATCATTTTTTATGTGATCATGTTAATAACAGAATTATTAAACTAGAACACATTGACACTGAATTAAATATAGCTAGTATATTTACCAAACCACTGAGTTCGAAAAGATTTTGCAAATTACGAATTGAATTAGGCATGTTAGATATTTCCTCTTAAATTTTTTGTTGTTGACTAAATTTTTTTATTAACTCTTAATTATATTATATATTATTTCTATAAATTTATATGGTAATATTATATTTATAAAACAAAAACATTAGTATTTTTTTAAAACATTTATTTTATTACTAATTTTTAGTAAATAATGTTTAACATTTTATCTTATTTAGTTTATATATATATATATATATATATATATATATATATATATATATATATATATATATACATATCAAGGGTTAAATCGCACCATTAGAACAAGTACAAATCCAATGGTCAAAAATTGAGCAATCCGCGCCCTATCTATTGAACCAATCAGAATCAGTCATTAAGGGGCACACGAATCATGATCTTGTACCGCTCGATCAAACCTGTAACTTAATCCTAATCGTTAGATCAATGTTTATTAAAGAAACACAATTGTTTACATCTCAAATTCAATTAAAGCCCTTGATCTCAATCCAGGTCAGCTCTCCACCATTGGATCAAGAAGGTGAGTCAAACTATATATAAATTTTTTTTATTTTTTAATTCATTTCTTACTCTCCTTTCTCTGTCTTCTCATCTCTCACGTCTGATTCTCTCTCTGTTCTCTCTCTTCACTCTCACCATCATTGATTCTCTCTCTACTCGCCGGTTCACTCTCTCGCCACTAGTTCTTTCTCCATTCCCAGCTTATACTGATTCCCTAGCATCTGAATCTTTTCTTAATCGTTCTCTTGTATCACCAAAAACTACACATTCATATAACAAATTTGTTGATATGTTCTTAGATCTAAAATGTTATCTTATCTTTAAACCATTTTTTATACAACTTATTCGATCCTTAAAACCAAACTTCATAAACAATAATATGTGTATTATTCGTCTCAGATTTGAATTTTTTAATATTTAGGGTTCTTTTCGAATTTTTTTGATTTATTGTAACAACCCATGTTTTAATCTCTACTGATTCATAATTTTTTTTTCAAATTTCGTGACAGTTCGTTTTTTTAAAAAAAAAAATTATGTTGAAATCTTCATCTGCTGGTTCATCCTTTTTAATAAAAACCTTAAAATTTCTTTTTCCAAAGTTGGTTAACCTTTTTATATTCAGATCTGTGAAATATATGAGTTAGGGTTTCGAATCCAAGGGGACAATTTTTTATAAAACCCCAATTTATGTCTCTGTTCTTCCTGTCTTCTTTAAAAACCAAAAATCTTAATAGTTGTTTTGTGTGTTTTTATTTTCAAAAACTTTTCATCTTATCCATTTAGTGTTGTTCAAAAATCTATATATTTTGTATCATCTCGATTCTTCAGATCTGGTACCTTTTAAAAATCCCAAACTTATTTTTATACTTATGTATCTTCCTAAAATTTTACATACTTATATATATATGTGTGTGTGTGCGTGTGTGTGTGACTCCCCCAAAATAGGTATACATCACCCATTCTGAGTCACCAAATACGTGGTACAGAAATAAATACAACTTAATTAATACAATTATCGTGCAAAATACGACAACACGTATACTGTGAGTTTAAATACAAATATTATCTAATAGACAGTATTCAAACTCAAAAGGAGTTCTCATTACAATTATTATCACACTATTTTATAAAAAAGTGAGGACTGCTAACACAACTGACTAGAAATATCACTCCACACCCCGACTAGTTCCCGCTATATTCTCGCCTCCTGAGAAAAAAATGGAACAAAAAGGAAAAGGGTGAGCTCAACTAGCCCAGTAAAGAATATTATGACTAAGATAATATACAACAAATTATCATTAGTCTTCAACAGGGAAAAATCTGATAGAATATAATAGACAATATGGTTTAGATCAACAACTGCAGCGGAAACAACAATCCATTAGAAGAGTCAAGTAGAGAATGAATTCTATTATCTTCTTAAGATTTAAAAGTCCATCATCAATATTTTATCCCTGTAAAATCAATCAATATACATATTGAATCAAATATTCATCTTTGCACTACAGGCCAAAGATATTCATTTGTATCACCAGTTGGTCATGTTCATCTCAACGTCTGTTCATCTTTACACTACGAGCCAAATATATTCATCAGTTACTCATTCATCTTTACACTACATGCCAAAGATATTCAGTAATATCATCATTTAGGACTGAGGATGATGAAAAATATCTTAAAGAAAACGAATCCAGTGAGATAAAAAGGACAAATATTAGGGATTCGTACTACAGTTAATCCAAGTTCAAAAATACTCTATAATAATCAATTGTGGAGCAGAATTCAAAAATAAAGATCAAAATATGGATACAATCAAAGATAGAAACCATAATAGACAACTTGGACAAAGAAAGAAAAATTTAGTTTTCTATGAATAGTGCCGTATACGTGAATAGTGTCGTATACGTGAATAGTAACTCCGACATGAAAAAGGTAGAAATTCCACAATAAAATTCATACCAATATTTCGGTATAATTAATGATATTGAAATAATAACATCATTTACGAAGAAAATAACATCCCTTACCTCAATAAAACAATACTTCTGACTGGAATATCAGATATTATTCTGAGAAAATCTTGCACAAAAAGCTACACTCAAAGTATCGTTATACTCAAGAAAAATACTCACAATAATATAGAATAAGAATTTCTGAAATGGTGTGTTGAGGAAGGAGGGGTAACCTCCCTTTTATAGTGCAGCGGATGGAGAAGGTTTGGGAAAGTTTGGCAGATAATTAGGCAAGTATGAAAAATAATGCGGCCACCCAACCCACTATAATTCACCAACTTTCAATATCCACAAATCAAAGTGGTCCCATGGGAGAAAACAAGGCACATGAATACAGGAGAAAATAAATTAATCTGCCCACCTTTCTTTTCTTCTCTGCCTAATTCTTTTCCATTCAAAGCCTAACTCCTCCCATTTTCTTATGGGAGAGGACCCACCCATTTCGAAAACTTAGTTTGCAGGAAGAGTTTGAATAACTCACATTTGAGGGCCCACACTTATTTGGAAAAAAAAACAAAGGACGGCAGGAGAATTATTCCACACATTTGCAAATAAGGGGTGCACGGAAGATTTTCTAATTCAAGTTGTTGACCTCCCTTTAATCACATACTAATATATATATATATATATATATATATTGTAAGACCCCAACTTTTATGAATAAAAATGAATTTTTCTATAAATATCATTTTGAATAATTATGGTATTGATTTGTTATAATATTAAAGTTGTGGGTAATAATTATAAATTTTACAAAGTATGCAAGTTGTTATATTATATTCGATTGGTCGGGGAATATTCGTTTTAACAGGGAATATTCGAATGACAGCACACAATCATTGGTGGACCACAAAGAAATTATTGTTTGAGTTTAAAAAGCGATTGCGAAATATCTTTTTATAAAAGTAACGTTGAAAGTTTTACCGTTAACTGTTGAAATACCCGGTGATGAAAAGTACAGTAATACGCGTGGTTGCATAGTAGCACACGATATTAATTATTGATACTTACGTGAAAAGTCACTCAGTTTTATTCAATTATTGCTACAGTAATTACTGCATAGTATCTCACGTTTTTTTATTCAATTATTGTCGATATTTTGTATATTAGTAAATCAATAATTGAGATGGCAAAGTTATTAATATTATTATTTGTAATATTGACGATCTCTAGAAGTTCTGTCAAGGAGAGGTTTGGTCACGTAATTGCGCGCCAATAGGGAGAAATCCTTATTGGAAAGCCCCCTCTTTCCTGGGAACGACCATGTCGTTAAATATTGTGAATTATAATAATGATGATAAATGTTGTTAAAAATATTGAAGGGATTTTTATGAAATATTTGATGTAAATTTTACTTAATTTATGGACCCCCATTTACCCATTTTATAAAATAATCGGTAGAAAATTATTTAATGTAATAAAGGTGGGGCAACATGTGGGGCCCACTGGAGGAAAAATGAAATGAGTGGAGGAAGGGATGAAATGATTCACGAGAATGGAATGTTATATATATATATATATATATATATATATATATATATATATATATATATATATATATATATATATAGGTATGATATACATATAAATATATATATAGAACGTGGGATAACAAAAGTCAAGGTGGAAGATTTTTTGGTAATCACGGGAGCTTGAAGTTTTGTGATAATATAATATAATATAATATATATTATAAGTTTTGTTTTATTAGATTATAAATAGAATATATTATATTTTATTTAAAGTTTTCATTTTATTAGAATATTTTATTGCATAGTGTTGCATAGTAAAATCAGAAAATCAAACGTTTCGGCCGAATAATCATTCCATTCTCCTATAAATAGGATGCTTAGTTAGAATTGAAAATCACACCAGAATCAGAGAATTCTTCTTCTATAATATTGAGCGTAGTTCTTTCGAGTTTTAGAAAGCTTTGAGAGTAGAAAACAGTGAAAATTTCTTCAAGAATATCCCCGCTATACCAGTTGGAATACTCTTTTTTTCAAGGTAAGGGATGTTATTTTTGTTCAATATTAGCTTGAAATAATATTTTCTTCCATACACTGTAGTATGTAAGTAATATTATTTCGTTTCAGATTTCGAATTCTATACTCATTTTGTTGAAGTTTTGGCTTCTATACTCTATGAAATTAGTAGAATATCCTTGATATTTGCACTTCATCCAGTATCTTTTCATGGAAATATTATTTATAGAATATCCTTTTAAATCATAGAAGATAGTAGATTTATGCTCTACTTGACTCTTCTAATGGATTGCTTGTTCCGCTGCAGTTAAACTTGATGTTTATTATATTTTATCAGTTTAACACTGTTGAAGGCTAACGATAAATTATTTTGCATTATCTTAGTCATAATATTTCTTACTGGGCTAGTTGAGCTCACCATTTTGTTTTCATTGTGCTCTTCGAGAAATGAGAACGTAGCCGGGACTAGTCGGGGAATGGAGTGACGGTCCATATGATACCATTAGTAGTCCTCACTATTCTATGAAATAGTGTGATAATAAATGTATTGAGGACTCCATTTGAGTTTGAATACTGTCTAGAGGAAAATATTCATATTAAAACTCTCAGTTTATGTTTTGTCATATTTTACACGACAGTGTATTATTAAGTTGTATTTGAATTTTGTACCATGTATTTGGCGACTCAAGATGGGTGATGTATACCTATTTTGGGGGCATCACAGTTGGTATCAAAGCTTAGGGATATGATCCCCACGAGATGTGAGACAAGAACTAGGAGGGAGAGACGGGAATTCCTTCTCGAAAGATGACCTACCTAAGTTTATTTGGTATTTAATTGGTCGGTCAGAGTATAGGGATAATATGTGACATGTCAATTAACCCTTATTTTGTGGCAGTATTTGAAAATTACATCCGAGAATGTTGAGAATAACAATGGAGCACAAGAGACCGTTTAATCACCAACGATCAATAACCAGGAAAACGTGCATCATGAAGGTATCAATCCTCATACAAACAACAACGCCGACCAAATGATGAACGACAAAATGTTTAGGGGCTTTCTACAATTCATGCAACATCAAAGAGAGAGATCATTGCTTCAAAATGCAGTGGAAACACACATCAACTCTCGGATGATAACCGCTAAGCAGTTCAAGGAGCTGGGACCACCAAATTTTATTTGAGAGCCAAAACCACTTAAGGCGGAGACGTGGATAAAGCAGATCATCAAGATATTTGATGTCTTGGGATGCTCCGAGGAGCAAAAGGTTCCCTTTTCCACCTTTATGTTGCGAGGAGAGGTAGATTACTGGTGGGAATCGGTAAAGCGTACTCAACCTGCCGCACTGAAGATGCCTTGGGAGAAGTTCCAAGAACTATTCAACGACAAGTACTTTCCCGAAAGTATTCATCAAATGAAGGAGGTAGAGTTCATCAAGTTGGAGCAGAACAATATGACCGTGTCACAGTACGAAGCTAAGTTTGTCGAGTTGTCCCGGTTTGCGTCCCACTTTGTTGATAATGAAAAGAGAATGATGCGGATGTTTCTAAGAGGTTTGAAACCCGAGATACGTCAATACTTAATTTCTCATAAACTGTATTTGTATTCAGATGTTATAAATAGGGCTCAGTTATTGGAGCGCGATAACGAGTCAACCCAACTAAGAGAAAGAAGTCGGCAAAATGATAATACCAGTGGTAGCAGTCATCGAAGCGGTGACAACAAATGTGGAGGGAATTAACATGCCAGAAATGGTAACCACTTCGGTGGTAATCATGGCCAAGACAATAAAAGTGGACATTTCAAGAAGAGGAGATTCAACAATGATGGAAAGACGCGTCGGACCAAAGACCGTTTATTAAGGAAGAAGAACGACCACATATCATATGCTTCAAATGCGGAGGGGAGGGACACATCAGTCCAAACTGTGCGCAGAAGTCCAAAATGTGTTACAATTATGGAAGAGAAGGTCACCTAGCTAGATTTTATCGTACATGGAAGCCAAGTTTAGTTGGAACGGTGACACCAAATGCCGTCCCAGACAAGTCAAAACCAGTAGTTCAAGGGAGAACGATTGTTGTGACCTCCCAGAAAATAAGGAACCCGAACGAGGTCATCACGGGTAAGCTTATCATAAACTCTAGCAAAGTATATACCTTATTTGATACTGATTTTACCCATTCTTTTATTTCTCTTACTTGCGCTCAACGTTTAAATTTGACTCTGGAGAAATTAGACTTTGACTTATCTATTGAAACTCCGTTGGGAGAAACCTTCATTACATCCACTGTTTATAAGTCTTGTTTGGTTCAAATCGGTACCCTCACATTACATGTCAATCTTATTTCCTTAAAAATTCTTGTGTTTGACGTAATTCTAGGGATTGATTGGTTAACTACTCATCATGCAAAAATTAATTGTTTTTGTAAGGTTGTTAGCTTTCATATTCCTAACCAACCTATTATGTGAATTCAAGCAACCAAACCATTAAAATCAATCACTGTCACCTCAAGCCATAAAGTTATTCGTTTATTAAAAAACAGATGTCAAGCTTTCTAAGCTCATGTCACAGATTTAAACAAAAATACATCAATTTTGAATTATATTTCTATTATTAATAAATTTTCTGATGTATTCCCTGAAGAAATTCATGGCCTACCCCCAGAGCGTGAAATTGAATTTTGTATCGACCTTAAACCCGGTACAAACCCCATTTCCAAAGCCCCATATCGAATGGCTCCTATTGAACTTCAGGAGTTAAAGACCCAACTGCAGGAATTGTTAGACATCGGTTTCATTCGTCCTAGTACATCTCTTTGGGGGGCTCCTGTTCTATTCGTGAAGAAGAAAGACGGGAGTATACGACTTTGTATTGACTACCGAGAATTGAACCATGTCACTATCAAGAATAGGTCTCCGCTACCTCGCATTGATGACCTATTGGACCAGTTACAAGGCGCCAAATTCTTTTCAAAGATCAATCTCCATTCAGGATATCATCAGTTAAAGATTAAAATCGATGATATTCTAAAGACGGCTTTCAGAACTCGGTACGGGCATTATGAATTCCTAGTTATGTCTATTGGATTGACTAATGATCCTGTTTCCTTCATGGATATGATGAACCGAGTATTCAAGGAATATTTAGATCATTTTGTGGTTGTCTTTATTGATGACAATCTCATATATTCCAAAAGCCATGAGGATCATGAGCAACACTTGAGGCTGATACTCCAAAAGCTTCGTGAAAACAAGGTTTATGTCAAGTTAAAGAAATGTGAGTTCTGGCTTGAGGAAGTGGCATTCTTTGGGCACATGATATCAAATCACGGAATATCTATTAACCTAGCGAAGATTGAAGCAATTCAAAGTTGGGAACAACCCAAGTCAGTGACCAAAATACGTAGCTTTCTAGGCTTAGCTGGTTATTATCAGAGATTCGTGAAAGGATTTTCTCGAATCGCTACTTCATTAACTCAGCTGACTCGAAAAGATATAAAATTTGGTTGGAGCGAGGAATGTGAGAAGAGTTTTTAAGAACTCAAGAGGAGATTCATTAGCACCTGTTCTGACAATACCATCTGGCTTGGAGGGATTTGTCATCTACAGTGATGCTTCTGGCAAAGGGTTAGGATGTGTTCTCATGCAACATGGGAAAGTCATAGCCTATGCCTCTCGATAACTTAAAGAATATGAGAGAAATTATCCTACTCATGATCTAGAGTTGGCAGCTGTTGTCTTCGCACTTAAAATTTGGAGGCATTACTTGTATGGGGAGAAAGTGGAGATCTATACGGATCATAAAAGCCTCAAATATTTCTTCACCCAAAATGAACTAAACATGCGACAACGACGTTGGCTTGAACTATTGAAAGATTATAATCATATCATTCAATACCATCCTGGAAAAGTGAACGTAGTAGCTGACGCATTGAGTAGAAGATCATATGCAGGTACAAGTGCGTTATTGTTAACGCAAAGGCCCATTTTATATGACTTGCAAAGGATGGAGATAGAGTTAAAGACTCTAAGGACCCACGTGATGATGGCAAATATACGAGTAAAACCGACTTTAGTTGATAAAGTTAAAGCTGCTCAAGCTACAGACCTGGAGCTGATGCGTATGAGAAAGAAAGTGCAAGAAGGTGCTATCTCGGAAGTAAGAATCGATGAAGAAGGAATACTTAGAGTCAACTCCAGACTTTGTGTTCCTAACAATTCTGACTTAAAGTATAAAATCATGATGGAGGCGCACAACACACCGTTTGCAATCCATCCTGGGAGTACCAAAATGTATTGTGATCTTCGACATACATTTTGGTGGAGCAATATGAAGAGAGAGATCACGGAGTTTATCTCAAGGTGTTTAACTTGTCAACGTGTCAAGGCGGAGCATCAAGTGCCAAAAGGTCCATTGCAACCACTTGAAATTCCAGAATGGAAGTGGGAACACATTACCATGGATTTCGTTACTAGTCTTCCCAAGGTTTCTCAAGGCATAGATGCAATTTGGGTCATTGTTGATAGATTAACCAAATCTGTTCATTTCTTAACTATACGAGAACCTTATACACTTGAACGTCTTGCTCGTATGTACATAAATGAGATTGTAAGACTGCATGGTATGCCAGTATCCATAGTTTCTTATCGAGACCCAAGATTCACTTCACGATTTTGGGTTAGTTTGCAAAAAGCTATGGGCATGGATTTACGATTTAGTTCGGCATATCATCCTCAAACAGACGGGTAGTCGGAGAGGACTATTCAAACTCTTGAAGATCTATTAAGACTCTGTGTCCTTAACTTCAAGGGAAGTTGGGACAAGTTCTTGCCATTAGTGGAATTCTCCTACAACAACAGTTATCAAGCAAGTATCGGCATGACTCTATTTGAGGCATTGAATAAAAGAAAGTGTCGTTCTCCAGTATACTGGGACGAGGTGGGTGAAGCAACGTTGTTGGGACCGGAATTGGTACATAAGACTATGGAAAAGATTCAAATGATCCGGCAATGTATAAAGACCTCACAAGATCGATAAAAGAGTTATGTTGATCTTCATCGAAAAGATATGGAATTCAATGTTGGAGAGCATGTGTTATTACATGTGGCACCATGGAAAGGAGTTATGAGTTTTGGAAAGAGAGGAAAGCTCAATCCTCGATTCATTGGCCCATTTAAAATACTTAACCGAGTAGGAACTGCGGCTTATAGACTCACATTACTGCTTGAGTATGTCTCTCGTGTTCATAACGTGTTTCACATATCTATGTTACGTAAATATTTGAAAGACCCGAACCACATTATTGAGTTAGAACCAGACGAGATAGCGGAAGATTTAACGTATGAAGAGGTACTTGTTAAAATATTTGATAAGAAGGAGCATGTTCTACGCTCCAAGGTTATACCTCAAGTCAAAGTGTTGTGGAGAAACCATGATGTTGAGAAAATGACATGGGAATTAGAATCTGAAATGAAATCAAGGTATCCTCACCTCTTCGTCATACTAGGTATGTACCCTAATTTCGAGGGCGAAATTTCATAAGAATGGGAGGTTGTAAAACCCCAACTTTTATGAATAAAGATGATTTTTTCTATAAATATCATTTTGAATAATTATGGTATTGATTTGTTATAATATTAAAGTTGTGGGTAATAATTATTAATTTTGCAAAGTACGCAAGTTGTTATATTATATTCGATAGGTCGGAGAATATTCATTTTAACGGGGAATATTTTTACGACGGCACAATCATTGGTGGACCCCACAGTGGAATTATTGTCGGAGTTAGAAAATGACAGAAATATCTTTTTATAAAAGTAACGGCGGAAGTTTTACCGTTAACTGTTGAAATACCCGGTGATGAAAAGTACAATAATACGCGTGGTTGCATAGTAGCACACGATATTAATTATTGATGCTTACGTGAGAAGTCACTCAGTTTTGTTCAATTATTGCTACAGTAATTGTTGCATAGTATCTCACATTTTTTGATTCAATTATTGTCGATATTTTATATATTAATAAATTAATAATTGAGATGACAAAGTTATTAATATTATTATTTGCAATATTGACGATGTCTAGAAGTTCTATCAAGGAGAGGTTTGGTCACCTAATTGCGCGTCAATAGAGAGAAATCCTTATTGGAAAGCCACATCTTTCCTGGGAACGACCTGGTCATTAAATATTGTGAATTATAATAATGATGATAAATGTTGTTAAAAATATTGAAGGGATTTGTATGAAATATTTGATGTAAATTTTACTTATTTTATGGACCCCCATTTACCCATTTTTCAAAATAATCGGTCAAAAATTATTTAATGTAATAAAGGTGGGGCCACATGTGGGGCCCACTGGAGGACAAATGAAATGAGTGGAGGAAGGGATGAAATGATTCACGGGAATGGAATGCTATATATATATATATATTAAGGTATGATATACATATAATATATATATAGAACGTGGGATAACAAAAGTCAGGGTGGAAGAATTTTTGGTAATCACGGGAGCTTGAAGTTTTGTGATAATATAATATAATATATATTTTAAGTTTTGTTTTATTAGATTATAAATAGAATATATTATATTTTATTTAAAGTTTTCATTTTATTAGAATATTTTATTGCATAGTGATGCATAGTAAAATCAAAAAATCAAACGTTTCGGCCGAATAATTCGTTCGTGATTATTTCCACTGTGCAGTCCGTTTCTAAATAGTATCCTTCCATTCTCCTATAAATAGGATGCTTAGTTAGAATTGAAAATCACACCAGAATCAGAGAATTCTTCTTTTATAATATTGAGCGTAGTTCTTTCGAGTTTTAGAAAGCTTTAAGCGTAGAAAATAGTGAAAGTTTTCTTCAAGAATATCCCCGCTATACCAGTTGGAATACTCTTCTTTTCAAGGTAAGGGATGTTATTTTTGTTCAATATTCACTTGAAATAATATTTTCTTCCATACTCTATAGTATTAAGTAATATTATTTCGTTTCAGATTTTGAATTCTATACTCATTTTGTTGATGTTTTGGCTTCTATACTCCATGAAATTAGTAGAATATCATTGATATTTGTGCTTCATCCAGATTCTTTTCATGGAAATATTATTCTGAGCATTCTTGATAAGTTTTAACTTTTTCATGCCGGTGTACTATTCATGGGGTTACTATTCCCAAAGTTACTATTCACGGGTACTAGTCACTTAGTTACTATTCCCCTGGGATACTATTCATGACGAAAATTGAGTTCTTTTCGGTCCAAATAATTTTTGATATAATATTATTCTTGAATTTTACTCCACAAAGCAGTATCATATTGACAATTTGGACATTATTGAATTCTAGATAAATTAAATATTAAAGTTTTTAAAATTTATCATTTGCTTTCTTTTAATTGAATTCTTATATCATTGTCATCATCATCATGCTTATATTGTTATGAAAGTCATCTTTGACCCGTAGTGCATAGATGGACTTGGTATGATTATGACCGAGGATTATTCGGTATAATCATGACCGTAATGTTGCAAATGATGTGGTAAATGTCCTCATTGGCCCGTAGTGCATTGATGGACAGTTGTTGGCATGATCATGACCATTGATGAATTCACGAATATCCTTGTTCAGAAGTGCAAGGATAATTTGTGGTCGTGATACTAAAAATATCCTTGGTCGAAAGTGGGGTGATTCGATGATGTGGATTATTTATGAAGTTAAGTCCCAAATGATAAAAGTGATGAAAACCTTTTAAATCATATAAGATGGTAGATTTTATTCTCTACTGACTCTCTAATGGATTGCTTGTTCCACCAGCAGCTAAACTTGATGTTTGTTATATGTTATCGCTTTAACATTTGTTGAAGGCTAACGATAACTTATTATGCATTATCTTAGTCATAATATTTCTTCTTGGGCTAGCTTGAGCTCACCCTTTTGTTTTCATTGTTCTTTCGTGAAATGAGAACGAAATGGGACTAGTCGTGAACCTGAGTGATTATCCGTGATGATAACATTAGTAGTCCTCACTATTCTATGAAATAGTGTAATAATAAATGTATTGAGGACTTCATTTGAGTTTGAATACTGTCTAGAGGACAATATTCGTATTAAAACTCTCAATTTATGTTTTGTCGTATTTTACACGACAGTGTATTATTAAGTTGTATTTGAATTTTGTACAATGTATTTGGCGACTCAAGATGAGTGATGTATACATATTTTGGGGGCGTTACATATATTATTATAATATTATTATTAAACAATTATAATATATTATAATATTATATTTGAATGAATAATTTATTGGAGAAAATAATTGTAGTTCCACAGAAAATATGCCAAACTTTCAACAAATATCTCATGTTGAATTCCTTTATTTATATCCACATAAAAATAAATATTTCCTTATCATATAAATTAATAATTAAATATTCACAAATAATATTATAGAATCACTGTAAGACCCCAACTTTTATGAATAAAGATTAGTTTTTCTCGAAATATATTTTTAAATATTATGGTGTGGATTTGATATAATGTTATAGTTGTGGGTATTATTTACAATTTTTGAAAAGTAAGCAAGTGGTTATATAATATTCGATTGGTCGGGGAATATTCGTTTTAACTGGGAATATTCGTACGACGACACAATCATTGGTGGAGCCCACAACGGAAATATTGTCGTAGTTAGAAAATGACAGAATTATCTTTTTATAAAAATAACGGCGAAAGTTTACCATTAAACTGTTGAACTACCCGGTGGTAAAAGTACAGTAATACGCGTGGTTGCATAGTAGCACTAATATAGATTATTGATGCTTACGTGAGAAGTCACTCAGTTATACTCAATTATTGCTACAGTAATTGCTGCATAATATCTTTTTATTATTGATTCAATTATTATCACAGTATCATCTGCATAATATTTTATATTATTAAATCAATAATTGAGACGACAAAGTTATTCATATTATTATTTGCAATATTGACAATGTCTAGAAAATTCTGTCAAGGAGAGGTTTGGTCACCTAATTACGCGCCAATAGAGAGAAAACCTTATCGGAAAGCCCCCTCTTTCCTGAAAATGATCTGGTTGTTAAACATTGTGAGTTATAATATTAATGATGAATAAGTTCGTGTTGATTAAAGATGAAATTAATATTTCTATTGTGTTGGGATTATTAGTGTTAGTGGGAATCGACATCTATTTCGATAATAATGGATGTCTGGAGGTTATATTGACCAATCGGGTAATTAATCGGATAAATGAGTAATTAATTGCTATTAATTCACATGCTTATAACTATTTGTTCACATGTGTGTACTATTGATTCACATGCATGTACTATTAGGGGAGGTGGTGCAAGATTGATAATACTTGCATGACTAAATTAAAAATGGAGGTATAGATGAAGGTACTATATGATATTTATTTTTTTCACATGATTGTACTATTGATTCACATGATTGTACTATTGATTCACATGATGTACTATTATGGGAGGTGGTGCAAGTTTGATAATACTTGCAGGACTAAATTAAAAATGAAGGAAAAGTTGAAGGTATTATACTGTAATATTTTGAGCTCCAAAACGTGCAATTATCGAAACTATGTTTTCCTATAAATAGAAGCTCATTCTTCTTTCATTCTCACCAATTCACTAAGACTCACAAGAGCAATTATAGAAAGAGAAGCTATAAAGAGAAAGTAGAAGAGAAGTCTGCTACCTCACTATTTCAGTATCCAGTCTTCTTCTGAGGTAAGGGATATTATTTTGTTCAGTATTCATAGGAATAATATTTTCTTCCATACTCTATAGTATGTGAGTAATTTTATTTCATCTCGTATTCCTGATTATACCCTCATTTTGTTAAAGTATTGCTTCTATACTTCGTGAAATTAGTAGAATATCCTTGAAATTTGCGCTTCATCTAGTATCATTTTACAATGATATTTTCTGTACATTCTTGTTAAATTTTAAGCTTTTCATGTTGGAGTACTGTCCATGAGTACTATTCATTTATACGGTACTATTCACAAAGTACTATTCAAATGGTACTATTCATAAAGTACTATTTATGGGTACTATTCACAAAGTACTATTCACGAGTAATATTCACAAAGTACTATTCACGGGATACTATTCTCGAAGTACTATTCACGGGGTACTATTCACTTGGGTACTATTCACCCGGGGAATTATTCATGACAAAAATCGATTTCTTTGCTGTCCAAATCATTTTTGATACAATATTATTCTTGAATTTTACTCCACAAAAAAGTATCATGTTGACAATTTGGACATTATTGAATTATGAATAAATTAAATTATAAATTTTTAAAATTTTATCATTTGCTTTCTTTTAATTGAATTCTTATATCATTGTCAACATCCTCATGCTTATATTGTGATAAAAGTCATCTTTAGCTTATATGCATAGATGGACTGTTGATTGGTATGATTATGACCAGGGATCATTCGGTATAATCATGACTCGTAATGTTATAAATGATGTGGTAAAAATCCTCATTGGCCTGTAGTGCATTGATGGACAGTTGTTGGTATGATTATGACCAGGGATTATTCGGTATAATCATGACTATTGATGATTACATGAATATCCTTGGTCGTAGTGCAAGGATGATTCGATGATGTGGTTTATTTATTAAGTTGAGTCTCAGCAATAAAGTTGATGAAAAACCTTTTTAAATCATAGAAGATAGTAGATATCATGCTCTACTTGACTCTTCTAATAGATTGTTTGTTCCGCTGCAATTAAACTTGATGCTTATTATATTTTATCAGTTTAACACTGTTGAAGGCTAACGATAATTTATTCTGCATTATCTTAGTCATAATATTTCTTACTGGGCTAGTTGAGCTCACCCTTTGTTTTCATTGTTCTCTTCAAAAAATGAGAATATAACTGGGACTAGTCGGGGAACGGAGTGACGGTCCAGATGTTTGCATTAGTAGTCCTCACTATTCAGTGAAATAGTGTGATAATAAATGTATTGAGGACTCCATTTGAGTTTGAATACTGTATAGAAGACAATATTCATACTAAAACTCTCAGCTTATGTTTTGTCATATTTTACACGACAGTTGTATAATTAAGTTGTATTTGAATTTTGTACCATGTATTTGGCGACTCAGAATGGGTGATGTATACCTATTTTGAGGGCGTCACAATTGGTATCAAAGCTTAAGGATATGATCCCTGGCTGAGATGTGAGACTAGAATTAGGAGGGGACAGACGGGAAATTTCTTCGATAGTATGACCTACCTAAGTTTATTTGGTATTTATTTGGTCGGTCATAGTATAGGGATAATATGTGACATGTCAATTAACCCTTATATTGTGGTAGTATTTGAAAATGGCATCCGAAAATGTTGAGATAAGAAATGAAACGCATGAGACCGTTGAGTCACCAATGATCAATACCCAGGATAATGTGCATCGGGATGGCAATAATCCTCAGGAAAACAACAACGCTGACCAAATGATGAACGATGGGATGTTCATAGGCTTTATGCAATTCGTGCAACATTCAGGAGAGAACGACTCCTGTTCAAAATGCAGGTGGAAACACTAGCAACTCTCGAATGGTCACCGCTAAACAATTCAAGGAGCTGGGACCACCAGAGTTTATTGGAGAGCAAAAACTACTTAAGGCGGAGATGTGGATAAAGTAGATCACCAAGATATTTGATGTCTTGGGATACTCCGAGGAGCAAAAGGTTCCTTTTACCACCTTAATGTAGCGAGGAGAGGCATATTACTGGTGGGAATCGGTAAAGCATACTCAACCTGCCGCACTGAAGATGTCTTGGAAAAAGTTCCAAGAACTGTTCAACGACAAGTACTTTCCCGAAAGTATTCGTCACATAAAGGAGGTAGAGTTTATCAAGCTGGAGCAAAATAATATGACCGTGTCGCAGTACGAAGCTAAGTTTGCCGAGTTGTCCCGATTTGCGTCCCACTTGGTTGATAATGAGGAGAAAATGACGCGGATGTTTCTAAGAGGTTTAAAACCCGAGATACGTCAATATCTAATTTATCACAAACTATGTTTGTATTCAGATGTTGTAAATAGGGCTCAGTTATTGGAGCGCGATAACGAGTCAACCCATCCAAGAGAGAGCAGTCGGCAAAATGATAATATCAGTGGTAGCAGTCATCGAAGCGGTGACAACAAACGTGGAGGGAATCAACATGCCAAAAATGGTAACCACTTTGGTGAAAATCATGGCCAAGATAATAGAAGTTGAAATTTCAAGAAGAGAAGATTCAACAATGATGGAATGACGTCATCACCAGCACCTATTGTTAAGGAAGGGGAACGACAACCAATCGTATGTTACAAATACGAAGGGGAGGGACATATCAGTTCGAACTGTACGCAGCAATCCAAAGCGTGTTATAATTGCGGAAGAAAAGGTCACCTAGCTCGATTTTGTCGTGCACTGAAGTCAAGTCCAGCTGGGATAGAGGCATCGAAGGTTGTCCCAGACAAGACAAAACCGGTAGTTCAAAGGAGAGCGTTTGTCGTAACCTCCCAAAAAGCGAGGAATTCAGTGATCACGGGTAAGCTAATCATAAACTCTAGCGAAGTATATACCTTATTTGATACCGGTTCTACTCATTCTTTTATTTCTCCTACTTGCGCTCAACGTTTAAATTTGACTCCGGAGAAATTAGACTTTGACTTATCTGTTGAAACTCCGTTGGGAGAAACCTTCATTTCATCCACTGTTTATAAGTCTTGTTTGGTTCAACTCGGTACCTTCACATTACCTGTCGATCTTATTTCCTTAAAAATACTTGTATTTGATGTGATTTTAGGGATTGATTGGTTAACTACTCATTATGCAAAAATTGATTGTTTTCGTAAGGTTGTTAGCTTTCATATTCCTAACCAACCTATTATACAAATTCAAGCAACCAAACCACTAAAGTCAATCACTGTCATATCAAGCCATAAAGCTATTCGTTTATTGAAAAACGGATGTCAAGCTTTCATAGCCCATGTCACAGAATTAAACAAAAATACGTCAGATTTGAATGATATTTCTATTGTTAATAAATTTCCTGACGTATTCCCCGAAGAACTTCTTCGCCTACCCCTGGAGCGTGAAATCGAGTTTGGTATCGACCTTGAACCTGGTACAAAACCCATCTCTAAAGCCCCATATCGAATGTCTCCTATTGAACTTCCGGAGTTAAAAACCTAACTACAGGAATTGTTAGATATCGGTTTCATTCGACCTAGTACGTTTCCTTGGGGTGCTCCTGTTCTATTCATGAAGAAGAAAGATGGAAGTATGCGACTTTGTATTAATTATCAGGAGTTGAATCATGCCACTATCAAAAATAGGTACCATTACCTCGTATTGATGATCTCGTTTCACCACCTTGCAAGACGCCAAATTCTTTTCAAAGATCGATCTTACGTTATGGATATCATCAATTTGAAGATTAAAACCGATTACATTCTAAAACCGCTTTTAGAACTCCCAGATGCGGGCATTACGAATTCCTAGTCATTTCTTTTGATCGACTAATGCTCCCGCTGCCTTCATGGATATGATGAATCGAGTATTAAAGGAATATTTGGATCACTTTGTGGTCGTCTTTGTTGATGACATCCTCATCTACTCCAAAAGCCGTGAAGATCATGAGCAACACTTGAGGCTGATACTCCAAAAGCTTCATGAAAACAAGTTATATGCCAAGTTGAAGAACTGCGAGTTCTGGCTTGAGGAAGTAGCATTCCTTGGGCACGTAATATCAAATCACTTGGAATATCTGCTGACCTCGGCAAAGATTGAAGCAATTCAAAGTCGGGAGGAACCTAAGTCGTTGATCGGTATCGTAGCTTTCTCTTAGCCGGTTATTATTGGAGATTCAGAGAAGGGTTTTCTAATCACTACTCCATTAACTCAAATTGACTCGAAAGATACAAAATTTGGTTGGAGCGAGGAATGTGAGAAGAGTTTTCAAGATCTCAAGAGGAGACTCTTTTCAAAGACATGTTCGGCAATACCATCCTGCCTTGAGGGATTTGTCATCTATAGTGATGCTTCAGGCAAAGGGTTAGGATGTGTTCTCATGCAACATGGGAAAGTCATAGCCTATGCCTCACGATAACTCAAAGAATATGAGAGAAATTATCCTACTCATGATCTAGAGTTGGCAGCTGTCATTTTTGCGCTTAAGATTTGGAGGTATTACCTGTATGGAGAGAAGGTGGAGATCTATACGGATCATACAAGCTTCAAATATTTCTTCACTCAAAAGGAACTCAACATGCGGCAACGACGTTGCCTTGAGTTGTTGAGAGATTACGATTATACCATTCAATACCATCCTGGAAAAGCAAATGTAGTAGCTGACGCATTGAGTAGAAGGTCATATGCGGGTACGAGTGCGATATTGTCAACGCAAAGGCCCATTTTTTATGACTTACAAAGGATGGAGATAGAGTTAAAGACTCCAGGGACCCATGTTGCCTCTTTTTTTAGTTCTAACAAAAGAGCTCTAACTCATGCAAGCATACATGTGTCAACAAGCAATATAGAGTAAGTCGAGTATCGATCCACAGGAAAAATTGCTAAATTAAATTATTATGCATCAACTCTATCACCAAATTTATATGCTTAAGCTAATAATTATGATTGTGATTGAAAATTACATTAGAATCAAATAATAACTAAAAGAAGAATAATAATGAAATAAATCAAATTTGAAAATAATGGGATCCTAACTTCATTTAATAATTCATCTAATTACCACACTCAGGCAATATTGTTCACATATCACAATAAAGTAGCCAAGAGCACTCATGTAGACATAACAATTTTTCAATGCACTATGACCTACTTACACATCATCTACATGCAATAGACATCATGTAATCATCAATATAACCAAAATCACTATATGTCTATGTGAAATTGCAACCATATTGAATTTAAGCACAAGCCCTTATTTAACTCATACGGTGAAACAATATATGTCTATCTGATTCACGAAATACAAAGCTAAGCAAAACAGCCCTATATATGCATGCTATCATGATTACAATCCATACTCGCATGTTATTTTTCAATTCCATACAAGTAACTAAAATGAATGGTGATCAATCATTCATGCATGCAAACCAACCATGATAGAAATTCCTTATGATATGCAAAATAGTCCAGCAGTCAAGCATGCAATTAAACTACATATTAAAATCCGTTAGAATCCCATAATGGAGTTTAGTTCATGATTGAACCAAAAGCCATCATGGGATCAAAACAAAAAATTGATAATAAACAAACAATTGAAAGAGAGAGGATTGAATCGATCAAACCCAATTGCTAATTACAATCCAATAGTAACGTTCAATTCCGCATTAAAATCCAACAAAGAAACAATAGTCTTCCACAATGATTGAAAATCCAAAGAAGTAGAAAATATGAAGTTTTGGCTTAGTTCTACGTTGGAACTCTCCCAAAGTGTAAAAACCTAGTTCCAATATGAAAAACACGTAAAACTAACTCAATCATACGTCTGAAAGCAGCCAGAATTGCTTTTAACAAATTATAACTCTTCCAAATAAAAAAATAAAATAAAATGCATCAAGAAGCTTCAGTATCATCATGGCGCACTCTCCTTTGTATTCTTGCAGCGGTAGCGCTACAGTAAAGTCCGGCTAAACTGAGTGATTGCGCAAGGCCGCGAGTATTAACTTATAGTAGCTATGCTTCTTCGCAGCTAGATTAGATTCTCGTCACTGCCATCGCTTTGTCCTCTTGCCATTGCATCTTTGTCATGTCACTCTTCCTTCATCCATTCTCAGTTGCATATTTCCACTTTTTCCTTGCGTCATGCGTCCATTAGCCTCATGAAATCTAACATCACCAAATTATGCCATATCCTGCACTTTTGCACCAAAGGGAGTTCTAAGTACATGCAATGCAAAATAAACAAAATGCAACTAAAAACACACTAAAATGTACTTAAGATAGGCATAGTTCGCGTGAATTGATATCCGATAAGTAGGTATAAAACCCACTTATCAACCCATGTGATGATGGCGAATATACGAATAGAACCGACTTTAATCGATAAAGTTAAAGCTGCTCAAGCTAAAGACCTGGAGCTGATGCCTATGAGGAAGAAAGTGCAAGAAGGAGCTATTTCGGAAGGAAGAATCGATGAAGAAGGAATACTTTGAGTCAACTCCAGACTTTGTGTTCCTAACGATTCTAACTTGAAGTATAAAATCATGACGGAGGCGCACAACACACCGTTTGCAATCCATCCTGGGAGTACCAAAATGTATCATGATCTTTGACATACATTTTGGTGGAGCAATATGAAGAGAGAGATAGCGGGGTTTGTAACGCCCCAGAAAATCGAACATTTTGTAATTACTTTTAATAATGAATAAAATAATATTATTTATTATTATTGTGTATTGAGAAGATGAATGTTGTTCTATAACCTAGAAATGTCGGAACGTCGTAGTATTTTAACTATGTGAATGAATTAAAGTGTTTGAATTTCTAAAATGAAAATAAAAGTTTTTCGAGAAATTTTTCGAAAAACACTATTCATCGATTTTTCGTTCGGGAATTACTTTTGAATTTTTGAGAAATATGTAATGTTATAATATCGAGGTGATATCAATTATGTAATAATAATCTAAGTATGGAAAACGTAATATTTCGCATGCGGACTTAAATTGGGAACGTTAGGTTATTAAGCGTTAAAGGAAGAAAGTTGTGATCGTATAGTGTGTATACATTATATGAAGTAAAGAATGAAAGAATAATACTATGTATTGTACTATTATGTATGAAGAACGAAATAACATATATTACGAACTAATATACGAGTTAGTATACGAAGATTATACGTGGGGTATAATGGTTAAGTTGTTAAGATTAAGTTAATGGACTTGTAGGATTGTTAGTTATTGGTAGAAGTCCAATGTAAGTATTAATCAAGCCCAAGTGTTTGATTGATCATAAGCCCAAACTATTTGTAGCATAAGCCTATTAAGAGAGAAAGCTAGATTAATTATCAAGCCCAATGTAAAGCCTTGACCCATGGGTCAAACTAAGTGTGAAATGGGTAAGTGTGATGGGCAAGGATTTTGTGTGATGCCCAAGAACTTTATGTAGCTAGCAAGAAGACTTGAAGGTTAAGTAAGGAAGTAAAGAGGTGGAAATGAGGAGGTGGGAGGTTTAATGTCTAAAATGCCCTCACTTTGCCAAGCTTATAAATACCAAGCTCATTTCTTGTGTTGGTTGATCATTTTCATCCAACTTTTCTCTCAAACATAAAGCTACTTATTGGTTAGGGAGAATAAGTCACTTAAGCACTTATAAGCCACTTCAACCATTGATAGTTTTCCAAAGCAATTAGAAGTCTTCAAGGGTAAGACTCCTCTCTTATATATTCATCTCTTCTATAATAGGATTGATAGAGGAGGAGAGGTTGATGATAGCATGTAATAAGTTACTAAAGAATGAACTTAAGCCGAATAAGTTGAAAAAGCAACTTGAACATTAATAAGTTGTTAGAACCATGAAGAACCTATCATATGATGTTTAGTATGTGGAATATAGCATGAGAACTTTGATTGAAGGACTTAAGTTAATAATAAGTTATGAGCACGAAGATTTCTAACTCTTAAGTTAAATAAGTTAATAACTTATGAGAATAAGTCAAAACCTACTTTGATTATAAGTTGGAGTAGTAAATAACTTGTAATGATCTTATGTTGATTAAAATCCATTAAGAACGCTTAGTAATGAAGATTTGCTTAATTCAGACGATTGATTTATCATCATCGAATTAAGAAATTCTCGGAATAGAAGTCGATTTTGTGTTCAAGTCGGAAACATTGGTTTTCGATGGAGACAAGTCATTTTAGTCATTATAGAGTCATGGACTCAAAAATGACCGGATTCCGACTTAAAACGAGGAACGAAGCTTTGAACGTTCACGAACGCTTTATCGTTTTCGCTAAAAATGAACTCATAGGTGAATTTTGAGCAAACAAAGTCAAATAGATAAAATGTTTGCATGAACGCGTAGATTATGAAATTTGTGAACCGTAGGCTTTTGAACGGACCAATTCGGATTTAAAACGAAGAAGTTATGCGTCCGGGAAGTTCGTAAAAATTTTCAAAATTGCAAAATTTTCTAAGGCACAGAGTCCGCGCCGCAGCGCGACTCTAAGCCTAATTTCTGTCAGCCCAACAATACGAGGTCAACCATTGTGTATTTCTAACTCACGCCAGCACGTGAGTCATATAAATCCTTGAAATGCTACAACCAAATCCAAGGAAGTTGATAGTGAAGAAAGATTTCAAGTATGGAAGGAAAGAGAACTTAATAGTAATGTATTAAGATGTAATCATAACATGATTAAGACATTGTAAGGTACTTGTAAGACACTAATACATGTTGATTAAGAGTTAATAATCAATCAAAGATTAGCGGAATGAGAATGACGTAACGAAAAGCTCTAAAACCTAAATAACGAATCTAAATTAGGAATTTCATTGAGATGAAGGGTAAGATATAATAGTAATCATACTTGATTGTGTATGACTTAATGTGGTACGTGATTATGAATTGTAGAATCATAAAGACTTAAAGTATTGTACGAGTATTAACCAAAGAATCGACGCTAAAGGCAAGTACTCTAACCCTTGTTCCAGCCGATCCGGGCAAGTCTTTGTGATTCATGTATTCTTCACATGAGTTAGTATTTGAGGAATGTCAAAGTCAATCCTTTCTTGCTGAGACGATGCTATGTTATTCTATCAAGTGGTGTTAAGGATTTACCAACTAATATTGTTGTGGTTTTTCAAAGGTAGATTGTGTATGCTCAAATTATTTTGTCGTCAAACGACAGGCACGTGAGGTTGCCACAACTTAAACGTATACACGCTTAATGAATGTAGTGTTGATCAACATAGAGTACTATGAAATGATCACCGGCGTCGTAAAGCTATGCTCTGGACTTACTTAACTTAGTGTCGGGTTGTCCTTTTCAAAAGAACTTATGAATGCTCATATACTTGAGCCATAATTATTATTCCATTAAGTATGGTTGTGTAAAACATTTTGAAGAAAAAGAAGTGCTATTTTGATTTATCGATAGTACTTCGTAACTATTGTTCAGTTATTGAAAATATATGAGTTCTATGTTTCAAGCATGTTGTTTATTAGAATTATAGTACTTGCTGAGCTAGTTATGCTCACTCTTTCTTGAACCATATGAACACAGCTAAGATCGAGCGTACAGAAGTCTCAGGCAAGGATAAAGGCAAGGCGAAGATGAACCCGTAGCATAATTATATAATACTATGGGAAGACTGTTTGTAATATATTGATATTATGACAAGAACAACTGAAAGGGTTACAAAGAACCTGGGGAATGTAATATTATTTTGAATATATATATAAGCTATATTAGTCCTTTTGAGACTATTCAATGGAATGTATGAATGAATAGTAGTACCGTGTAGCACCATCTGTCGGGTTGGAAGAGACCCGGATTTGGGGGCGTCATAGGGTTTATCTCAAGGTGTCTAACTTGTCAACGAGTCAAGGCGGAGCATCAAGTGCCAAAAGGTCCATTTCAACCACTTGAAATTCCAGAATGGAAGTGGGAGCACATTACCATGGATTTTGTTACTGGTCTTCCCAAGGTTTCTTAAGGCATAGATGTGATTTGGGTCATTGTTGATAGATTGACCAAGTCTCTCATTTCTACCGATCGAGAAACTTATACACTTGAACGCCTTGCTCAGATGTACATAAACGAGATTGTAAGATTACATGGTATGCCAGTATCCATAGTTTCTGATCGAGACACAAGATTCACTTCACGATTTTGGGTTAGTTTGCAAAAAGCTATGGGCACGGATTTACGATTTAGTTCAGCATATCATCCTCAAACAGACGGGCAGTCGGAGAGGGCTATTCAAACTCTTGAAGATTTATTAAGACTCTGTGTCCTTGACTTCAAAGGAAGTTGGGACAAGTTCTTACCATTGGTAGAGTTTTCCTATAACAACAGTGTGACACCCCCAAATCCCGGTACTTCATTACCTCAAGATTTGGTGTTCACTTAATCAAAACATTCATATCTAACTACCCAATCATAAAAAAAGTTGAATAATAAACCTTCCCTTAAAGGATTACATTAATAAAAATCTCACAGGTTATCTAACCTTTAAATACAATCATTCAAATGCGGAAATTAAATACTTCATTACAATCATTAAAATAAGTATGTTAAAATATCAACATATTACAAGTCTTCAATACTTGTTCATCTTTCCCTTTCCCTTACTGGTGCTAGGTACATCGACCTTCTCATCCTTAGCTATAATAGTTATATAAGCAAGAATGAGCAAACAAAGCTCACTTGAAATAATAATGGATAAACTATACAACATTTACCAAATAATAGATTCAATAGAACTTAATGATATGTTTTATTAACATTCTGAAATATACAATTGAGAGTCTAATGACCACTAACCATGTCCACAATTATAAGTACTCTTTTAACTTAAACTTTAACAGTCATAAGACTATATAGATTCCACGTACTTAGGGGGATCAGCCCTTCGTACAATATATTGTGCACAAATATTTCAACGCTAAGCGTAAACCCCTAATAATAGGGTTGTTCATCTCAGTATTTAGAGTACAAGTCCGCACCAAAGTAAGTTTAGTTTGAATACGTTTCAAGATAATTTGAAATTCAACGAACATCAACTAAGGATTAGTTGAATAAAATGGTAATAACTCTATGTTACGGAATAAACCATAATTGAATCAACATTGTATACTAATTTCATGCTTTAGGGAATAATCTAATAGCATCAATTACAAAACAGTAAATAGACAACACAAAAAAAAACGTGATTTCTGTCAAAAAAACGTCGTGGTTAAAGGTGTTGTCTATTTGACACCCTTACACAACGTTTTAAAAACGTTGTAGTTAAGCACAGTACACAACGTTTTTTAGGAAAAAACGTTGTAGATTTGTTTTCAAAAAATTAACAGATGCCTAAAAACGTTGTATAAGGTATGATTCCACAACGCTTTTTGGTTAAAAACGTTGTGGTTTAATATATCAGACAACGTTTTTAACCAATTTATACAACATTTTTAAAATGTTGTAGATAAAGAAAAAAAAAAGATTGTAGTTCACTTATATTACCAATGCACCTGCAATATGCTAATGTCATGATATATAGCTAAAAGGTCTAAATTCTCATTTAAATTTAAAGCCAAAATGTATCAACCATTCAAAATACATGAAAATGAAAATTAGCAGTCTGCATGAAAATTAGAATACACAAATCAGTCAGATCCCACTTCAATAACTGTGCGGCCCACACTCCATATGTCAACAACAAAGGCAAGCTCTGGATTAGCATCTTTTCCCAACATAGACTTCAAAACCTGCACAAAAAGAAATAAGGAAAATATTTTTGAAGAACTGGAAACATCAGTCAATGATATCATATAGCTAAAAAAGAAAATGACACCGCACCTGAAAAAGCAAATAAGAAATCCACTAGTGATCTTAATAGGACAAAATTTAACAACTCACACCTGGAACTCTGCATTTGGATCCTCAACCAGCGCTGGAAGTTGAGCAAGGCAGATTTCAGCAGCCATGTCCCATGCATCCCTGCAGTGCATGACAGCACAGTTTAAGGTCAAACAAATAAATGCTTCACAACATTTTATGAAAGGCAACTCAACTTACCACATATGATGCTGATGTGTGGGGGGTAACATTGGATATGAAACTGGGGAACAATTTGCAGAACGCATAATCCTCTCAGCAAGTAAGAAATTTCGGAAGACTGGCAACCAACAGATCAAATCAACACACAACATTTCTAAATAAAAATAGAATGCCAAAAATGCTAGGTTATGCAAATCAGCAGGAAACTCAACACTTAGGAAGAGACTCATGTGCTTCACAAGTTGCCAGCAAGATGCAATCCCTAACAGAATGTCCAGAAGCGTTGGAAGGAGTCCAATCCTGGAGCTATTCAAATACAATAAAATGTATAATAATTATAAAATAACTAAATTTACGGGAATTAAATTTTTTTTTGATACAACCTGAAAATTTCTGTCATTATTCCCCTCTCCCATTATATAATATACACCTCCCCAGGTCTGCAATAACCTTCTTGAGCAAGAGCAACATGGCATACACCTTTATAATCTGGGTTAGCCAGTGAAAAACACAAGTTAAATGTTGGGTATTACCATCCTTCTTGACTCCTTTGTGCTAAATGTTGGGTATTACACAACTAGTATATACCTTTATTTCAGAGAAGCACTACCTGGGCAGATTTAGAAGTCTAACTGTGCTAAACCCGAGCATCAAGGGAAGCCCCTAATTAAGGCTATACACAGTTGTTGCTGCTGCCATAGGCAGCAGCTGTGATCTTTATTCCATGACATCTTTGGCTTCTCCTTGGGTAGTCTAGTCGTAACTCATTGTTGGTATTTCCATCCCCTAAGATAGTCTACCACTGCAGCCCAAAAACACAGTTTATAGGATATATTGACTGACTAGCTAGCTCTGCAGCACAGCGCAGCACCACGCTAGGCGCTGGCTGCAGCTGCCTGCAGCAGCTTCGGCAGTCCCCAGCTCCTTTATGACTTGATCATGATGCAAGTCTAGTGACCTTTGAATCATGGTTTGTTCATACCCACTTTTAGTTTACATAATACATTGCATATAGGGGTAATTGTGAATAAATAAAACCTTCATTTTAGTTCCAAGACACTGCCCAAAACAGTGGGTAAAATAGCTTGACACAATGAATTCAACCCATGGTTTTGGCTTGAAATTGCATCTTCTTGTAGTCTAGTAAGTTTAAACTTTCTAATTGTCATTATATGTGGTGTAAGTATCTAGCCCAAGCTTTAATTTCTATCAATTAACCAACAGTTAAGCAAAACAATCCTTTAAGGACTTTTAACAAACTACTAATGTGCATAGTTTAGAATTACTTGTGTCATAGATATTTGCTTATGTAAGAAAGCCAATTTTGTCCTCCTTATTACTCCTCAGCCCATCCTATCTCCTCTACTTAAATTCAGTACATAATAATATCACAATAGCATAACAGTCAATTAAATACTACAACAGTTAGTAAAGCAACACATAACAGCGTTCATATAATGCAATAACATTTAGTATAGCAACTACAGTCCTTTTAACAGTCATTTATTCTCATTCCAGCCACAAGCATACTGTCCCAGTCCATAACAGTTCTAGGCAACCTCTAGAAAGATATTGGTATAAGTTGGAAAAGTTAGTTCCAATATTATGCAAAGCTTGTGTTTGCAGTATAGTAAAAAGATGACAAACCCCCAAGAAGTTAGATGTACTACGAAAGCAGCACAGATAGCCAATTTACTGTACTAGCTCAAATTTACCAGAAAGGATGCAAAGATACCTTTGATAATGCAATTGGAGAATACCAAATCTCATTGTAAAAACAATAATATATTAATATCCCACTTCATTTAACAAGAAACTAGAATCAGGTTAAAGAAGATAGAGAATTAAATAAACAAGCTGGGCTTTCTCCAAATCACCAGGCTATATAAGTTAAGGAAAATAGGAAAAATAAGAAAAATCCGAAAAGACATGTTAGCTAGACATCAGAATGGAAGTTATTACAAACTACAAGGAAAAATATAGGGAAGAAATGAAATGCTACCTTTAAGTTCTCAATGAACCTATCAATATGCAAGCGCACCCCACGAAGGAGCTCAAGAACAAACTCATTGCTTTGGCAGGGAATCTTTGTTACTTCGTAGATATGAGAACCAAGCTTGGGCTTTGCTACGCCTACGCTGAACTTAGGCTTCTTACCATCGTTGACTTTGGGGAGAGTAAGTGCCAAAAAGTTCTGCAACTCATCGGTCATTTGCCCTAAGTTCACATGTAACATTAGAAATATACTCTATAAAAGACACATGCACCAAATTCGAACTTAACATAATTCTCTTGTAAACCAAATACCCCAAAAATAGGTGAAGGAACTAGACAAATCAAACCAATAAATGAAAGCTTCAAGCTGGATCTTCTTATAATTTTATCAAGATAAGTTTTGTTATTATATTATATAATAAATATATTTTCTCAAAAATAATTGACATGGGAAAAATTATATACTCTCTCATATAACAGACAAGTCATTGTCTTCTACAAGGCCATACAAAGTTACTGCAAAAAATTGACCAAAAACAGCACCGTTGCACATCCATAGCCATCATTACACTGTTGGAGAACCAACTTTTTGTTCATATTATCAATGTGATTACTCAACATCAGAAAGAAAGCTACAATTTTCTTATATTTATAGTGACAAGTTGAAACTATTTAGTCTGGTGATCATAAGGCCAAGATGAGTTATATCTACAAAATGTAGGTGATTCAAACCATCCTGCAAGGGGGAGGGGTATGAGATCTTGAAATCCGCCTTTTTATTTAAGTGTGTATCCTGCTAAACTGGAATATGGACAAATTCATCGGAATGGAGGATATAATAGGCCCAAATCTCTGCCACCAGAAGTGAATAAAGAGTACTATTAAGAACCAAATGGTTACATTAAGTTTCTAAAAGAGGGGAACAAAAAGGGATGGTCTTGCAATTTCTAAGGCAACACATTGATAGAGGAACAAAATTTAAGCTGAGCACAAAAGCCATTTAGATATGAAATTGTTTAAGAGAGGACTTAATTTGCCTATGCACAACCTTGACTATATAAAAATGGTCGAATTTCTTTTCTTAGGAACACATACAAGATTTGTCACGTACACAGACACTCGCAAGAAATGCATTCTCAAGTAGACTGCTTGTTGGTATTTATGTTTAGTTGTACAATCCAATACGAATTAACCTCCAAGGAGAAAAATGTTGTATTCACCATACCTGAGCATTATCATAGAGTTCAAACAATGGAACGGCAACAATTGTATAATCATTTGGCACTTGAAAATACTCTCTCGGACCAATGAACGAGGAAAAGCTTCTTACACTCCTGCATTACCAGAAAAGGTGCCAAATATAACATTAGACAAAGGAGATGGGCAGAGTTGCAGGGAAATTCATTTCAATTTGAACTTTACCTTGGGTTGTGTTATATGAGGAGGGCAGTATGGGTAGAAGATCATGCTTCCAAAATTTGGCCTCCACCACGTAGCCACACATTCGCCAATCTACAATCAAATAATTACGGATTAATAAAACCTTTAAAAACATAATTCCTAAACGAAGAGTTTCAAATAGTAAGGATCTACCTATTTGCAGCCTAAAGTGGTTGAAATCAAAGCTAATTTCACTCCAGAGAAGGCCCTATGCTTCATGGTCAGCTATGCAAATCTATTTCCTCATTAAGATATCACAATTCGAGAAATTGGGAAGAAAACGAGGGTATTCCTCAGAAAAAGCCACCACTATGTCGCCGCTGCCGAGGGTATTGCTTTCGGAGCCTCAACGAACAGCTGAGGCTTCAACGCCGAGAATGTCACCACCTTGGAGTTTCCGTTCTGCGACTCGCCATTATTAACAACCTCCTGCACCATCGTCAACTATTTGAAGAGAGAGAAGTTAAAACCCTCACTTGGGAAACAATGGAGGAGAAGTTAAAGAAGAGGCCACCACTATGTCACCGCTGCCGCCACCACTACGCCGCCACTATTTCTAGGGTTAGAGGGAGTCCAGAGGGAGGAGAATGAGATGTGCTGCATATCTGAGTGAGAGAGTTGAGCTGGTGAAATGAGAGAGATAGAGTTGGGCAGAGACGGGAAACTACAGAAGGAAAAAATTCTAAGTTCCGTGTTTTTTTTTTTCTCCGTGTTTTTTACATACACAACGTTTTTTTTTTAAATATTATCTATTTAAAATAAAAAATTATCTTTTATAAATAGATAACGTTTTTTTATACGTATCTACAACGTTTTTTAAAAAAACGTTCTGAAAAAAAATACTACAACATTTTTATAAAAAATATTGTGACTTAAGTGTTGTCTATTTACTATTTTGTAGTAGTGCATAAAGATTGAATAATATATCATACCTTGTTTTGAACAACATTAAGCTAAGGTTAAATCTTAGAATTGAATATTAAACATGCATAATAAGTAATGACTTGAACGATAAACTTGTTCATCAGAATAAAGATACTTGCATCCTGAAAATAACAAGTTTATGTTTAAAAAAACATGCACAACATAATAATAGAACTAGCTCAATGAAAATGTTGAGTTAAGAAAACTTGCATAATTGTAATCGAACTAGAAATAATAATTTGGTCAACGAAATAAGTTAACAACAAGAATACTTAATCAATATAATCAAGATAAGGTAAGTAAACTTGCACAACGAAAATAAACTTGCACAACGAAGTTTTTACGGTTAGAAGAACTTGCATTGCGTATAAGCTATACCGAATTAACTTGAATCACAATACCCTATATATATATATGTCATCGTGACATTATTAGTCATTACCACTCTATATATCTACATAAGTATTTACATCATGTAAGTTTGATTTCTAAATCACATAATCAAACTATAATAATACTAGTTAATCGTAAATAACATGATCATTCTTAGTATAGCAATACTGAACTCATAACTTAACAGTCCTACTATTAAAACATAACACTTTTTCAGACTTTGTGTAAATAAATCACAATGTTTGACCATTCTCTTAACTTTATATTTCATTTCCAATTCTTATACATGGGTCGGGTTTGGTCATGACAATTGCGATAGTAGGCGAGGCGAGATGAAGCCATCAATGGCGGCTATGCATGGTGTGGCGTTATAATCATGGCGCAAAACTTACATCTTTTGGTAATGACAACAATGTCAGACTCAACTCTGCATGACAAATACCTTGGCAACAACATGAACAAAAACCAATTTGGCCTACAAGCTACTTTCTAACAACCTAATTAACATGTAATACATACATAGACTTCATATAAACATAATTTAAAGACTCTTAACATGATTCTACCCATAAAACAACATAAACATCGAATTTACAGCACCCAATTTCACTATTTTTGATAAAACTTCTCTTTTTGACATTTTTAATGAAAATCATCACTGTAACTTTGTTTTTCAATCAAAACAGTTAATTCAAAATATCATGTTTATGTTTATTCATCCTCTTTCAAATTCAATTGTCAATTTATAAATTAAACAACTAATTAAACCCCAATTTTACTTTAAACTAAGCCATATTCATATATGTTCATATAAACTCACTAGAATATGGCTTCTTTCACAAAATACATACATACATGAATTAGTTTATACATACTCTTACGAAAACACTCTCATAACAAACAATTATCATATAAACTATATACAACAACCAATTCAACTTCTACAAAGATTTTTTTACAGAGAATTTTAGAAGAGAAAAACAAAAACTTTAAAAACATAAAAGTAAGAGGATACCTTAATTTTAGAAGATGATGGTTATTCTTTGATTCCCAAGCTTCTTTTCCCAAATTTCTTTCTCAAATCCTCTCTAGAATTCACTCAAGTTCTCTCTCAATTTTTTTCTTTTCTTCTTTTTCTTTCTTCTGAGTCTTTCTTCTCTATTCTATCTTACGTAGTAAAATATAACGTATAATAATAATAATATAGATATTAAGTATATAACTTTAACTAACATCAGTTATAATTTTATTTGAAAATCAAAAGCCATAAGGCTTGTTTGGCTAGCTAATTAAAATAACCCATTAAATCTTACACCTTGTTTGGAAAAACACAATTAGAATAAAGACTTAATATGCATTAAGCCTTGTTTGGCAAAACTAAATTACACTCTTTTAATTTATTTTAATAACTCCTTTATAACAAGGTTATTTGTCACACCTTTATTTAATTAAATTTTAATAATCAATTTAATTAATTCTAATAACAATTTATTAAATTACTTTAACACATAAATCAATCCCACATAATTATAATTTCCTTTATAATTATAACTTTATTTAATTAGCTAACACCTCATTTTAAATTAAAATTCAAATTAAAATATAATAATTCATTTAATTATTATAAATCTCTAACTTAATTATTAAATTAAATTAGTATATTATCTCATAACAATTAATTTTCTTAATCCATTACTTAACAAATAATTAACCAATCAAGTCAAATCAAATTAAATATTTATTCAACAATAAACACATCAATTAAATATTTATATAATTTAATAAATATTTAAAATTACAATTTAAAATTCTGGATTGTTACATCCTTCCCTCCTTATAAGGATTATGTCCCCAGAATCACAACTCAAATAAATCATTCGTTACATTCTTCCCTAATTACAAAGATTTTATCCCCAGAATTGAAGACACAGATTAAACAAATAACTCAGGGTAATCTTTCATCATTTTAACTTCGAGTTCCCACGTAGCTTCTTCAGCATTGTGGTTCCTCCATATCACCTTCACAAAAGGTATAACTTTATTCCTGAGCACTTGTTCTTTCATGTCGACTATCTAGATAGGAACCTCTTCATAGGACAACTCTTTATTGAACTGCAACGATTCGTACTCGATCACGTGTTTGTAATCGGATTTATACGGTCGTAACACCGAAATGTGAAAAACATTGTGAATGTTTTCCAACTCTAGAGGTAGAGCTACCTTGTAAGCCACTTCTCCAACTCTTCGCATCACTTCGAAGGGTCCGATAAACCTCGGGCTTAGTTTTCCCTTTTTACCGAAATGAATTTTCCCCTTCCAAGGAGAAACTTTTAGGAATACGTAATTTCCTACGTTGAATGAACGATCTTGTATGTGTTGATCAACATACTTTTTCTATCTGTCTTGGGCTGCCACCAATCTTGTTCTGATGAGTTTGACAACCTCAGCACTTTGTTGTACCAGTTCTGGTCCTAACAGTTGGCATTCACCGACTTCATCCCAGCACAATGGAGTTCTGCACTTTCTGCCGTATAATGCTTCGTAAGGGGTCATGCCGATGCTCGCGTGGTAACTGTTGTTGTAAGTGAATTCCACCAACGATAAATGGTCTTCCTATCTTCCTTTGAAATCCATGATGCATGCTCTCAGCATATCTTCTAATGTCTGGATTGTTCGTTCGCTTTGGCCATCTGTTTGTGGATGATAAGCCGTACTCAGTTGCAACTGTGTTCCCATACATTCTTGTAGTCTCTTCAAAAAGTTTGACGTAAATCGCGGATCTCTATCTGACACAATTGACACTTGCACTCCATGTCTCAAAACGACCTCTTTAACGTACAACATTGCCAACTGATCAAGATTGAACCTAATCTTTATTGGAAAAAAGTGTGTTGATTTTGTCAGTCTGTCCACTATCACCCAAATCGCATCACATCCTCTCTGAGTAGTTGGAAGACCCACCACAAAATCCATTGTGATGTATTCCCACTTCCATTCTGGTATTTCTAACGGTTGAAGTAATCCGCTTGGTCTTTGATGCTTGGCCTTGACTCTTTGACATGTCAAGCATTTCGCGACACATTCTGCAACATCTCTTTTCATGTTTGGCCACCAAAAATGTCGTTGTAAATCTTGATACATCTTCGTACTTCCTGGATGAATCGAATATCTTGTGTTATGTGCTTCGGTTAAGATTTCGTCCTTAATCTCTGGCACTGCTGGAACCCAAATTCTTTCCTCGAACCGTAGTAGTCCTTCGGTATCGATCTTGTATTTCACCTCTTTACCTTCGTTCACACCTTCCTTTATTTTTCTGCATTCTTCAACATGTAGTTGAGTATTTTTCACCTTGTCCACTAAAGTTGGACCAGCTTCTATCTGGAATAGTCCTTCATTGGATTCCTTTGAAAATTTTATTTCTAACTCTAGCTTTGTCATTGCTGAAATAAGTTCCTCCTGAGTGGTTATCAGCATCAACTTTTCCCGACCTTTCCTGCTTAAATCATCTATAACCACATTCGCTTTGCCTGGACGATAAAAGATCTCACAATCATAATCTTTTATCAATTTCATCCATCTTCTTTGACGCATGTTCAGATCCTTTTGAGTGAAAATATACTTTAGACTCTTATGGTCTGTGTAGATTTCACATTTCTCTCCATAGAGATAGTGTCTCCATATCTTCAGAGCAAACACTACTGCAGCCAATTCCAAATCATGAGTAGGATACCCTTTCTCATAATCCTTCAGTTGCCTTGATGAATACGCAATAACTTTGCCATTCTGCATAAGAACATAACCCAATCCTTTATGTGACCCATCACTATACACCACAAAGTTTCCCGTATTATCTGGTAATGACAACACAGGTGCCATGCTTAATTTCTTCTTCAAGTCCTGGAAACTTTCTTCACATTTTTTCGTCCAAAAAAATTAAACTTTCTTTGCCAAATTTGTTAATGGAGTGGCCATCTTAGAAAAATATTGAATAAATCGTCTGTAATAACCGACCAGTCCCAAGAAACTCCTCACTTCCGACGGTGTTCTCGGTTGATCCCAATTAATTACAGCTTCCACTTTCGATGGATCCACTAAAATCCCATCTTTGTCAATCACATGACCCAAAAATTATACACGATCCAGCCAAAATTCACACTTAGAGAATTTCGCGTATAACTTTTCCTTTCTTAGTGTTTCCAATGTAACGACCCCAAAATTCATACAATTTAATTCTCGACTTCGGTCGTTAATAATATGTCTAATTTCTGATTTTACACCATTATTCAATGTTAAACTTAATAAAATACGGAATAATTAAAACTTTTCTGTCATCTTACTTTAATTCCCTGAATCAAAACCTTTATCATCTATATGTCTTTGAATCAGTCTTATCTTATGATTCGCTTTATCACTTTTATTATATAAAATTTTACATTTCAATCCGATAACCTTTACATATTAGATAACTCTAACATTAGCTTTACAACTCAACATAAAACTATACATCATAAAATATTTAGTACATCTCATGAATCTTAATCATGGTATAGAGGATTAACAGCTTTAGCTAAAATGTAAATCTTTGTGAATTATTTCTAATCCACGTCATTCAAGTAGCACATAGTGTTACCTTCAACCTTTTACTTGCAAAAATGGTTATTTGCAAGGTTGAGCTCGACAACCCAGCAAATCTAAAAGCTTTCATGCATCACGTAGCACATAATAACATGCTTATCATACATCTCATAAACATTGAACTAACGTAACATACATGCTTTAGTTCATATGACAAGTAAAGAGATTGAGTTCCTTACGCAATCAACATTCGATACTCAATCAACGTAGTCATAGATTGACTTTCACATTTCATACTTTTGACATATATAATACATCGTACAATAAAATTTTTAAGCAGTTCATCATCAAGTTCACATAGCAAAAAGGAACTGAAAGACTTGCCTTTTACTAGGCTTTTACCAACACGCTAATACTTCGCGTCCTTTGCACAACCTACAATCAGTATGTGAGATTGATAATAAATAAAATCAATACTCAATCTCATGGTCAAATTTATTCTAAGACCTTACTTTATCTTATTATCCTTTATAATATCTTTATAGACATCTAACTATTTTATATGCAACTCGGTTTTATTTTTCATTTTTATCACCACACATGCTAGACTATCACACTTATAGTTTAATGTGCGATATCACACCATTTTATTATACCACTTTGGTTTCAAAATGCATATTCAACACATTGTTTACATGTTTAATTTTCCTTCATAAATCAAAATTACCCTTTTCGATTTCTTTCCATTATTATTCTTGTATTATCATCTTTTCATACTTAGATATTCAATATTAGCCATTAGTTAGACACTTTGTATACCAAAGTTTAGAAAACACTATTACTCTTAGGCATTTTATCGAAAGCACGTTATGTGCACACATTAACTTATCTCAACTCTTGATCTTAAATGGTTAATTATGCATAGAATATGATAACACATATCTATACTCATTACATATGTCAAAACATATTTTTAATCATCAAAATATATCATCACCCAAAAATCTTAATTCAAATGTAATTATAAAACTCATCTTCACAATTTCTTTAACAAAACGTTGTTTTCGCTTTTAACGTAACTCGCTCGTTATATGTCCGCTTTTGTTCTTTCTTATTTAGAATTAACCCTTACTCAAAGGTACTACAACCTCATCTAGGCCTTAAAGTCGGACCTTTATCTATCTAAACCAGATTCTCAGAATTCATCAACTAGTCTAGAAAATTTCATTTTCTCGGATATCCTTACTAAACAATTTATTTTGGACATGATTCGGTCCATAAAATGGCTCAATCTCAAGAGTCTAGCTAGTAAACTTCCATATTTACAACTTTGAAGTTTTAAGTTTCTTCAGATTCAAAACACACGAATTTATATGAATTTTTCAAAGTCAGAAACCGTAATAATTTTGATTTTCTAGATGATTATTTTCCTTCTAGACCAATTTACTAAAATGTATATTGCAAGAAATCTACAAAGAGTTTTCATGTGATATAACTTTCAGAATATAGCTTACTTCCATATCTTCGATTTGATATAAGGCTCACTTTCTAACTCATTATACCCAAAGAGGTATGAATTTCACAAGATTTGTCCACAATTACTCAAAACCTACGAATTTTGTTCTTCAAATTTCTTTCACAAACCACTTTTCCATGAATATAATTACTCAATACAACTTCAATATAACAATTATCATAGAACTACATTATGAAGAACATAAAAATATAATTAAAACAAGGAATTTAGATTAAAACTTTATTAGTATGAATTTAAGAGAGAGATGAAGATGATGATGATGATGGGGCTTGTTTTGTCTTCTCAAAGCTTTCCCTTCTTCTTCTTTTTCTTCCTCTTCTTCTTCTCCTACAACTCTCTCTAACTCCCTTCTTCTTTTTTTGGTTTGTTTTCTAAAACTAACATACTAACTTCTAGTATATACATATAATATACAATACTAGTAATATATAATATATGTAACTCCTAGTAATTATTAGATATAATAATTACTAGTTAATACATAGGTTACACCAACTTGAACTTGAAAAGCCTAAGACCATGTTTGGCAAATACTCATTATTTTAATTAATCAATAGCTTAACATCAATCAATATCATCAAATTGTCACATAATTATATTTACTTGTTAATTATAATTTCGTATAACAATTATCACATAACTCATCTAATTTATTTATGTCAATTAAATTAGAACTATAACATAAAATTATTATATTAATTAAATTAAATACCAAATATTCATTTAATTAATCTACTACACTTAATTACATTACTCTATAATCAAAACAAAATTTATTTATTTACTCAATAAATAATTCAATTAAATATTTATATATATTAAAATTAATATATAACATTCTCTTCACATCAATTCATATATTCTACAATATATGACATACACATACTCACACCCAACATATCTCATAAATAATACTTTTATTTATAAATTCTCCTTTATAAATTCTAAAAATCTGGGATGTCACATCATTCCCTCCTTATAAGGATTCCGTCCTCTGAATCACCGAAACCCTACCTTACTCAGGTTTTCCTCAAATCTATTCATTGAATATCTTCAACACATTACCTTAATATATGTTTTATATTTTCTACTCTCACCATTCTTGATAATAAATTCTTATAAGTTTTATTTCATAACAATTACTTAGACTCAATTATATTTGAGTATTACATATTCTTTGACCCGTTCATTATCTTTCTCTAAGGATCATTATCATATATTATATGATCAAACTCTCGGGACATTACATTCACCCATTCTTCTAAGAATTTCGTCCTCGAATTTTTTTTATTTATAAATCTTTATTCAATCAATCTATCAAAATAGATTTTATGTTAATAATTTATTCATTCATTAGGTTCTACAACCAAATTCTTTCTCTAAGGATCTTTCTAAGATCATCATATTCCTCACCTCTTCATCTTCTAAGAGTTTCACATTTCTCTTCTTTTCTGGAATTTCATTTCTTTCTTGAAATTATTAAGTTTTTCTTAATTTTCTCATCCTTTCCACTTTCACCTTTCAGAATAATAAGAATCTTCCACAATTGCTCAATAATTGGAAAACGGTATGAATAACAAGAATTTAAAAGATTCCAAATCATGCCGAGGGGTCACAAGACTAGTGAACTCTATTCTTGGTTTACTAGTGCTTCAACTCAATCCTTCACACCGCAAAACCGTAGTGTTTATCAATCACAAAGACCGAAAAACCCTCCTCACGCATACACTTGGGTGGCGGCTTATTGTACCACTACGTTAAGCAAAGAACGTAGTGTTTTGTAACGACTATATGTGTTACGCTCGGAACCATTGTCCCTGAAAACATGTCCCCTTATAGGGTTGTTCACCTCAGCTTTTCAACATCTAAATCCGCACCAAAAATTTTTGGATTGGCATAACTTTTCAATGATTGTTTGAATTTCATGAACATCTTTCAATAATCGTCTAGCTGAATCAAATAGCATAGACTTCTACAATAATTCGGACATCAATCGAAATATAAATATACATATATATATATATTCCCATATCTAAAAAAAAATTCAAAAATCTTTTTATGACGTCATAAATACCGCATTGTATTTACAGTCCGTTTGAGGATTTCGTCATTTTGTGACTTTGTCATACTACATCATACCATAGTGGGCTGACGATCCATAGATCACATCCAACACTAAGAAATTCTGCATTGATAACTCCATCGTTTTTATCATCTTTGCACCAGGTTCCATGATACATTAATGATATATAAAATACATTTTGATATATTCCAAATCATTTTTGTCTAGCTGAAGCAATTAACATAGACATACGAATAACAGTATTGTTGTTAAAACTCATTGGTTCCATCAGTTGATCCAATGTTTTTCAAGAAAATAGAAGTGTAAACATCAGCACGAAGTCAATAAATTTTGAAAGTCTAGCATAGCTAGTAGATTTAGAATACCTATGCTTCCACCATCAACTCTACTTTCTATAATGATCCATTGCTTAATAGGTCTATCTATTCCTATCATCCTCAATACTCCATTCACACTTATCTATACCCGCTTCAAAAACTTACCACATGTTATGAGTTCAGAACTTGCCACAATCATATGAGTTTAAGAACTTATTCTAGTCGCACCATTCATAAAGCGCCCATTCACTGAGGGGTTCAAAAACATACCATATAATTATGAGTCACGAACATACCATAAGTATGAGTTTTAAGAACTCACACTTAACTTTATAATATCTGTCTAATCTTAAAATTTTCTAACTATCAAACATACACATGAGAAAGGAATCACCTTTTCGCCACATATACATTAATAGCGCGACACCAACATTCCAATGATTATCAATATGATAAACTGAGTGCAAGCACAAAACCCTCACCCATACAAAGATTTATACAACTCAGCCATCACACGAGTCCTCAATTGAAATCCCACCTAACTCTATCTTACTCTTAACTTGCTTTTTTGCTCGATACTGAATTCCTCGTATTACACATCATCTATAACTCCTCGTGAGTTATCTCTGCATTATTTCATAGTACTTCATCTTCATAGCATTAAGCTATAATTATTCAAACATTATAGACCATCTCTTTTTAATAACTTAAACTCGATCACGCCGTGATCTTATTCTATAATCATCTCTCTTAAAATTCTTTTTTGTTAACTCGTGATCGCTTTTGTTTTACGATCCCTTTCTTTCCTTTCATTTATGACATTATTCGTTATCTTGGCTATTGGAGTTAGGTAACTCCCATTTCTTATCTACATATCTCTTCAAGATTCTTCTTTGAATCTTCTTGTTTATATAACAATTCCTGCTTTAAGAATTTCAAACTTCATTTACATTTCTCAACATTCCAATCGAGTTCCACATTTTCATCATACGTATCCATTTTCTACACTTGGTACACATCGAGTCTCTAATAGTTTCAATATAGTACGCTGAGTGGTTTCCCACAAACAACCAACAAACTAGGTTTCGAGTTGCTAGTTCGTATATACCTCCGCTCTATGAAGGAATTGTTTAGCCCAGATACCATACATCAACTACTAAAGAGTACAACTATACCATACTTAACTATACCTTTTATTCTTAACTTCTTTATCATTCTCTTCTTATAGACATTGTTTATTTATTATGACCTTACATTCTTATTATTGGAGTTAGGTAACCCCATAACTCTGCGAGATTCTTCTTTGAATCCTCTCACACATGTTTTTAATCCCTTCTCTATACGTTTCTTAAATTACTTCTTATTGTTTAAACTCTATTTGAGCTTATTCTTTCATTATCTTCACCTTCCTTCTCTAAGGTTATAGCCTACTACGGTATTCTACCTAAGGTTTATAACCTCATGACTTTGATACCAACCTAAACGACCCCAAAATTCATACAATTTAATTCTCGACTTCGGTCGTTAATAATACGTCTAATTTCTGATTTTACACCATTATTCAATGTTAAACTTAATAAAATACGGAATAATTAAAACTTTTCTATCATCTTACTTTAATTCCCTGAATCAAAACCTTTATCATCTATATGTCTTTGAATCAATCTTATCTTATGACTCGCTTTATCACTGTTATTATATAAAATTTTACATTTCAATCCGATAACCTTTACATATTAGATAACTCTAACATTATCTTTACAACTGATAAGTGGATTTTATATACACGAAGTGATATACATTTCAAGTTTAAATTTGTAGTTATCTTCATGTTTTGTGTTCGTTTTTACTCGTTTTATGATATTTTATGTGTAGGGTGGTCATGGATGCAATTGGTGAGGAAAGGCGGTCTTTTTGGAGCAAAAGTGGAAAAAAGTTGGAGCTTGAAAAATTTGAAGACAAGAGCTACTCAGCTTCATTATTATTTTTCACGGCGGGGTCCTCCTTTCTGAGCTGTCCTATTCTCGCTTGAAGTCTGCTAGAGCTCGATTTGTGGGATTGGACTGATGCGTTTGGACTCTAATAAAAGAAGAATTCGACCAGAAGAGACGAGGGCTTGCTATTACGTAGAGAAACAACGATCTTATAACACAAAAGGCAAGAATTCAAGAGCGATTTCAAGGATTGAAGAGCGAATGTTGGAGGAGTAATTTTCAGAGATTATCACGACGGTTGCGAATCAAGGCGACAAGAAGGGGTTTTCTTTATTCTTCTTCTCCTTAGTCTTATTTGTAATTGGGATGATGTTTTCAACAAATTATTCAGTTTTTAATTCATTCGTTATGAACTAATTTACTTATTAGACTTGTGATGGATCTTTGGGTGAAACGATGATTCTATAACTTTGATTTCCAATTCAATAAGATATTTTCGCTTTATCTATGTTAATTTGAGCGTGAATTTATGAATTGCCCGATCAATGCTTCTTGTGGATTTGAAAGGAATCGAGAGGAGATTGAATCTGCACCTAGTTAATATAAAGACGTCATGAATTTTGTCGATAGCAGATTGGTGATTATTATTAAGGTAGAGATACGCTTGACATCTCATGTAATCGTGATAGAGAGCTTAAACTTCAACCTTCTTTGATTGCGCAGTCACATAGAGATATAGTGAGTCAAGTTAATTTAGGCGTTTAACGGATTTCTATCTTAATTGTGGATTGATGTTAATATGGTATTAGTGCATCGAGAGGTGGCTTTTACTACGTTCGTGTTCTTGATTAATAAACTGGAATATTAAATTGAGTTGGAATAAAGGTTTGAAAATCAGAGTGAAGCTCAGGGTGAAATCATAAGTCTAATTCTCCATTAATTTTTTGAAATTCCGGATTTCGTTATTGGTGACTGTTTTGTGATAGTTAATTTCTTTATTAATTTAGTTTTTTTTTTTAATAATTTAAAACCATTGAATTGATTAGTTTAATAAAATTAGGGTTAATACAAAATTGGTACTTGTGAAGTTAAGATTCTTGATATTTTGTCCTCGTGGGAACGATACTCTATTCACTACTATATTACTTGTTGACCACATGCACTTGCGTGTTTTTAAGCGTATTGATTTTCACCAACAAGTTTTTGGCGCCGTTTCCAGGGACAATTTAGCCGAGATTTTAATATTTGTTTTTACAATATCAGTTTAATTAGTCCAGTTTTACTTACACATTTTTATTTTATTTTCTCTATTTCAGGTTTTCGACATTGGTTTATGCAAAACGATCTAAACATCCAGACTTGTTTCCTTTTGAGGACTACATCGATGTATTTATTTCAAAAGTTGAGTAAGTGGATTGAGGAAACGAGGAACTAATTCAAAATTCTAATAAGGAAGAAACGATGGTCGCCAAGACCGTAAAGCGTTGAAGGATTTTGCCACACCTAGGGGTGATCGATCTGCAATGAGCATTACTAGGCCTCGCAATTGTCATGCGAACACTTTTGAAGTAAATCTCGGGACCATTCGGGATGATGCGAACTCATGTCATTTGGGGAATGGCAAACAACGATCCGAATGAGCATTTGATTAGTTTTCGAAATGTGCGACACGCTCAAGTACAATGGGGTGTCGGATGAGGCGTTGAGACTTCTCCTGTTCCCATTCACTTTACTTTTGACAAGGCGAAAGAGTTGGTTACATTCTTTACCACCGGGTTCGATCACTACGTGGGAGGATTTGGCTCAAAAATTTCTTGCCAAATTTTTCCCACCCCCAAGACTCGCGAAAATGAGGAATGACATCACAATGTTTGAAAGCAAAGCAGAATGGGAGTCACTATATGAGGCATGGGAGAGATACAAGGAATTACTCGTAAAGTGCCCACATCATGGATTGCCCAAGTGGTTACAAATGAACACCTTCTATAACTGCCACATGGAAATGTCGAACTAGATTGATTGATGATTTTGCGGTGCATTCATGGCTAAGAGTTACGAGGAAGCCTACAATTTGATAGCAAACGATGTCACAAAATAACTACCAAAGGGCCCACAAAGAAGAATGACACAGTAAAGGCGGTGGGATCTTGAATTAGATGGAGTAACAACTATATAGCACGTGTTTCAGATTATCCATGAAGTTTAATACGATGAATGAAAGGGTAAATACGATTGCAGGGGCTCAAGTTCAACAACAAGTTCAAAGAAAGTTATGGTAGTATGTGAATTGTAAAAGGGTGATCATCCAACAGAGCAATGTGTGCAATAAATCCAAAGATCCGCTTCAGCCTATAGGCAACTACAATAGAATTCCAAAAATACTTACCAAAACACCTACAACTGTGGGAATAGAACCACCCAAACCTTTCATGGAGCAATAATCAAGAAACTCAAGCTCCACGACCATCATATCCCCGGTTTTCATAGTCATCCACAATAGATTCAACAAAGCAGACAAGAAATCAATGGGGAGGAATCATGGACAAGGTACATGACTAGCAACGATTTGGCTATGAAGAATCAAGCTATTGCTATCAAAAATATAGAGAATCAGATAGGTCAAATTGCATTGGCATTGAATAATAGACCACAAGGAACATTACCTAGCGACACCGAAAGAAATCTGAAGGGTAATCATGAGCAATGTCAAGCAGTTATGTTGAGAAGTGGAAAACACCTCGGTGGGAATAGTGCAAAAAATTCAGCAACACCGGAGGAAAAGGTCGACGACAGTAACGCAGTGGAGGGGAACAAAACCGAGGAACCCAAGTTAAACAGTGAGCCGATTGTTTATCCTCCACCGCCATTTCAACAGAGGGTCCAAAAACAGAAATCAGATAAGCAGTTTGCAAAGTTTTTAGATGTGTTCAAAAAACTCCAGATTAACATCCCATTCGCAGAGGCCCTAGAACAAATGCCGAGTTATGCGAAGTTTATGAAGGGAATTCTATCGAGGAAGAAGAAATGGGAAGACTTCGAAACAGTGGCACTAACAGAGGAGTGTAGTGCAGTGTTACAAAAAAAGCTTCCACCAAAACTCAAAGACCCGAGGAGCTTTACTATCCCGTGCACGATCGGGAAGATGTCGCTTTAACAAGTGCTTATGTGATTTGGGGCGCGAGTATAAACCGATGCCATTATCGATATATTCAGAATTGGGTTTGCCCGCCAAAAGCCTCTGACGAATATTTCATTACAATTGGCGGATATGTTAGTCACATATCCGAGAGGCATTGTAGAGGACATTTTGGTAAAAGTGGATAAGTTTATATTCCCTGCTGACTTTATCATACTAGATTTCGATGAAGATAAGAACATCTCGATCATCCTAGGGAGACCTTTCTTGGCCACGGGACGGACACTCATAGACGTGCAAAAAGGAGAACTGACAATGAGGGTCCAAGATCAAGAAGTAAAATTCAATGTGTTCAAGGCCATGAAATATCCTACGGACGAGGAAGAGTGTTATCGAATGGATTTAATTGAGCAAATTACTCAATAAGATATTAACAAGAGTTTGATCAATGATCCGTTAGAAACAACCTTATTGGGGATGAAGAAAAAGACAACCCAAAATTTGTGGACTTATTACGATGCTAGACTCTTTGCCACGAGTTAGCCGATTCAACAAGCACCATTGAACCTCTCGCATACCGAGGAGACATTCTGAAAAATTGAAACCATCATTGAGGAGCCACCGACATTGAACTTAAGCCACTCCCTAAACATCTCGTATATGTGTAGTATTTAGGCGATTTAAATTCTTTATCTCAGTAATTATTTCACGCACTTAACGAATTGCGGGAAGAAAAGTTGTTGAGGGTGCTTAAGGATCACAAATCAAAGAATTGGATGGACGATTACGGATATAAAAGGCATTAGCCCATCATTTTGCATGCACAAGATTCGATGGAGGATGATGCTCGGTGGAGCATCAACGCCGACTTAACCCAATCATGAAGGAAGTGGTCAAGAAGGAAATTTCAAATTATTGGATGCTTATGTCATATATATCCAATTTCCGACAAAAGAATGGGTAAGTCCGATTCATTGTGTGCCTAAGAAAGGGGAGGATTGAATTCGTAATGAGGATAACGAGTTAATTCCAACAAGGACAAGAATGACATGTTGGAGGGTGTGCATCAATTATAGGAGATTGAATAAGGCAACCCGAAAGGATCATTTCCCGCTACCTTTTATCGATCAAATGTTAGATAGGTTAGCGGGACATAAGTTTTATTGCTTATTGGATGGATATTCGGGATATAATCAGATTGCTATCGCTTCCCGAGGATCAAAAAAGACAACATTCACTTGCCCTCACGACACCTTTGCATTCGTGAGAATGTCATTCTGGATTATGCAATGCACCCGCAACTTTCCAAATGCATATGATGGCTATTTTCTGGATATGGTGGAGAAGAACGTTGAAGTCTTCATGGACGATTTCTCGGCCTATGGGGACAATTTTGACACTTGCTTAGAGAATCTGGTCATGGTATTGCAGCGGTGTAAGGATACAAACCTCATACTGAATTGGGAAAAATGCCACTTCATGGTTGAAAAGGGCATAATTTTGGGACATAAGGTGTCGGCTCAAGGATTGGACACGATCGAGAAACTACCTCCACTGGGCTCAGTTAAGGGCATTAGAAGTTTTCTGGGGCATGTTGCGTTCTACAGGAGATTCATAAAAGACTTCTAAGATTGCAAAACCTCTATGCGCAAATTTTAGAGAAGAATGCCACTTTCAATTTTATCGCGGAATGTAAGTCCGCTTTGACCTATTGAAGAAGAAATTAACTACAAATTTCCGTGATAGTCGCACCTGACCGAAAATGCCATTCAACTTATGTGTGATGCGAGCGACTATGCGGTTGGAGCTGCTTTAAATAAAGATGAGACAAGGTGTTTCACGCCATATACTATGCAAGCAAAACACTCACAGAGACTCAAATGAACTACACTACTACTTAAAAAGGAATTGCTAGCGCAGTGGTTCACGCGTTCGACAAATTTCGGGCATACTTGATCGGGACTAAGGTAATAGTCTACACGGACCATTCGGCGATTCGGTACTTAATAACGAAAAAAGATGCTAAGCCACGCCTTATCCGATGGATTCTCCTACTTCAAGAGTTTGATTTAGAAATTAAAGATAGAAAGGGGACGGAGAATCAAGTTGCCAATCATTTGTCAAGGCTGGAAAATCCAGAGAAAAAGGATGAAGATAGATGCATGATCAACGAGACATTCCTGGATGAGCAGTTATTTGGGTTGAATGCAGAATTTCCGTGGTATGCAGACTTAGCGAATTATGTGGTAAGCAAGATGCTTCCACCGGATCTTACACGACAACAGAAAAAGAAGTTTCTGCATGACGTCAAGTGGTACATGTGGGATGAACCGTACTTATTCAAACAATGTGCCGATAAGATGATTCGACGATGTATCCCATACAGTGAAGTCCACAACATATTACAAGAATGCCATTCATCGGCATATGGTGGACATTACGGGAGTGAGCGCACCGCGGTGAAAGTTCTTCAATCCGGGTTTTATTGGCCTACGGTGTTCATAGACGCCCACCAATTTGTGAAAACATGTGATAGATGCCAAAGGGTGGGAAATATATCGAAACGGAATGAGATGCCCCTACAAACAATTCTTGAAGTGGAAATCTTTGATGTATGGGGCATCGATTTCATGGGACCATTCCCGTCGTCTTTGAGCAATCAGTATATTCTGCTCGCGGTGCATTACGTCTCGAAATGGGTTGAAGCTGCAACATTACCATTTAATGATGCCAAGGTGGTCCTCAAGTTTCTACAGAAAAACATTTTCACGAGGTTTGGCACGCCAAGAGCAATAATTAGTGATGAAGACAGTCACTTCTGCAATAAGTCGTTTACAGCTCTTTTGGCTAAGTATGGGGTCAATCACAACGTGGCTACAACATATCACCCTCAAACTAATGGGCAAGCCGAGGTATCGAGCAGAGAAGTTAAGAGGATATTGAGAAAGTCGAAATCCGAGTGGGAAAGATTGGTCACTTTGATTGACGACGATTATGGGCGTCATCGAATCGCATACAAAAACGCCAATCGGATGTCACCTTATCAACTCTTGTACGGAAAGGCATTTCACTTACCGGTGGAGCTACAGCACAAGGCTTACTGGGCCATATAGAAATTGAATTTTGATCAAGCCGTGGTAGGAGAAAAGAGGCTACTCCAACTAAATGAGCTCGACGAATTCCACCTCCAAGCCTACGAGAATGCCAAGCTATACAAAGAAAAAGTTAAAAGATGGCACGACCAGAAAATTGTGCAACGAACATTCGAGCCGGGTCAAGTAGTCATCTTGTTCAATTCACGGCTGCGTTTGTTCCCCGGAAAGCTTAAGTCGAGATGGTCGGGACCATTTACTATAAAACAAGTATTTCCTCATGGCGCCGTTGAACTCTACAGTCAGAATCCGTTAGAAACGTTCAAGGTCAATGGTCAACGGATAAAGCATTACTGGGGTGGCGAGTCGAATTGGGACACTGACAACATTACCCTCGCCGATACATAGTAAAACAGGGAGTAGTCAGGCTGAACGACTTAAAATCAAGCGCTAATTGGGAGGCAACCCAATTTTTCTTTATTTTTCATAGTTCATGTTTAATTTGTTAGGATATAGTTTATGAAGCAGTAGTCAGGACTTGTCATTTTTAAGTTTTGCTAAAAATCTCTGAAAAGTACTAAAAATCTCATTGAAACTCCAAGTCGTCATTAATCTAACATATTGCATGTTTTTGGTTTCAGGAGAGGTCCAACATAAGTCAGAGCAACAACGACTACGAAATGGAGGAAAATCAGAGAATTTAGCATCTCAAAATTTTTTTGCCAAAATTTTTTTAGTAGTGGGCATGCCACGGGGGCTGGACCTCTTTGGCCTAAGCACTTTCACGGGGGGGTCCTAAAATCAAGGCACACGCCTGTTATAAGGCACGACCCCAGACTTAGTTCCCACACACATACACACGCCCACTCCTTCTTTTGCTCTCTCTCCCCCTCAACATCATAACCCTGGTGCCATATTTATTTTCTCTCCTAAACACAACCCACAAAACCAAACAACTACTACCACCACTACAACTACCTACATCAATTAAACCCACTTTCTACCCACGATTTCCACACGACTCAATCCATCCACCACTTCATCTCCCCACATCACTCTATATAAACCCTACCTCATACTTCCCATATTCAACACCCTTAAACTCGAATTCTTCAAGAAATTGGGATACAAAAACTTGCGGGTAAGTTGCTATAGTGTCAAGTCTTCATCTTTTCTCAACTCCATAGCACCAACCTAAGTTTGGGGGATCCGAACGAGCTGTGCACGCTAAGTGTTTAACAGATTGATTGAACTAAGTTTTTGGGAGAGGAAATGGTTACTAGCAAGAGTTCACTGCTGAAACGCAATGGCATCTCAACCAACACCCAAATGCCAACGGGGGTAGTTCAAGCTACCGCCCACCGCCAACCACCTATGATCATCGCCGAAAAATTTGTGAGTACCACCGCCACCAATCAAGTTATGAGTACATGCAATCTAAGGCACTTACACCGGAACGTGGTTTGGCCCCCGAGGGGAACGACGGGGAGATGATGTCCCAAATTCACCAAAAGGGGTGGATCAAATTCACCGAACATCCGACACCCGCAGTGGTTAATATTGTCAAGGAATTCTATGCAAACGCGAAAGACAAAGCTCCTTTCAAAGCGTTTGTGTGGGGTCGAATGGTTCCGTTCAGTGACGATGCAATCAACGCTTACTATAAGTTGCGGGTGCCACACCATTGTCAGTATGTCCAAATGAGGGATTTTGACCTAGATTATGAGGAGGTTATTAAAAATTTGACAAAGCCGGGCACATCTTGGACCAAAGGGAGGAAGGGAGGAACAGTGTTCAATAGCAAGGACTTAAGCCGGTATAGAAAGATATGGTACACATTTTTATGTGTGAAATTTCTTTTGTCCCAACACACTTCGGACGTCACCAAAGAGAAGGCGTTACTGTTATACGCCATTGTACAAGACTTCATTATCGACGTCGGGGCCATCATCAATTTCTCCATCCGCCGGTGCTTACGTGGAAATTTTTCGGGCGGTTTGCCACACCCTTCACTTATATATGCGTTGTACCGCAATGCCGGGGTGCGTTATTCTGATGATGAGCCTACTCAACCGCCACTTACTTTGCGTGATTCCAGAATGATTGTGCGGTATTAAGTATGGGGTGGAGGAGAGTCACATCCACAGGGTTTGGGTTTTATTTTTCCATCGGCGTCGGAAGACGAAGTCGATGCCGAAGATACCTCGGGGGATGAGGATGAAACAATGGGAGATCAAGGAACCGAAAGGTTTCCGCAGATCGAGGCATTTTTAGTACTCAGTTCCTTGAGTTTCAGAATCAAATGAATGCGCAAAATAGGGAAGCACGCCGAGAAATGCGGCGATTGGCGATCTTGTCAAGATCATATGTTCGATGCCATGAATGCGCTCTTCGCCTTCATTCAACACAACACTTCGTAGTTTTAACCCTGCGCCCCAATTTTCAGATCAACAACCCCCGTCCATTACCGCGATTTCCTCCTAGTGATTCCGATGAAGAAGAAGACCAACCACCACCCCTGCACTTAGACGATTCCAGTGGAAGTCCTATTGCACTTTATTGTTATCCAATGAGGGCATTGTCTTATTTAAGTTTGGGGGAGTAATTTGTTTAGTTGCATACATGCATTTTTAAATTTTTGTTGTCATATCTAGTTTTGCATTATAGAATAGGTATTTGCTTAGTAGTTAGGATTTTGCATTGTTTTCATATAAAAAAAAATAAAAAAATAAATAAAAAATAGTTAAATAGTGTGTTTGCATATGTCCAACGGTGTCGCATTTTTCATGTTATTTTTGTGGGCCAATGATGAGATTGTGAACAAGTTAACCAATATAGTATGGATTATTAGAACTATGATATAATTATTGTTATGAATCAAATCTTGGACTTGTTTGATCTTCATTATAAAAAGGGTAGCACTAATAACATCTTTGTCGAATTCCATTACCAAATCGATACATAAAATGTTTTAAAGGATAATGCTAGGGTGAACCGAAAATGACAAGGATAGGCAAAGGTGAGGCTTAAATTAGGCAAGAACCTAAGTTTGGGGGAATATATGTGGGGTATATAAGCTTTAAAAAAAGAAAAGAGAAAATGTTGAGTCTTGTGGTGGGTTGAGGAAAACACTCCCCATAAACACAAGCGTGAGATGGAGCGTAAAACGACTCACCAACCATCTATCAAAAGAAAAAAAAAGGGGAAATAATCACGGGAAAAGAGCAAAAAGCCACCGTGTAAAAAAAAAGAAAAAGAAAAGAAGGAAGAAAAGAAAGTATAAGTATCCTGCATGTACCCTTGAATTGGGTTGAGTTTAATTTTAGTTGAATCATGCCTATCTTTGAGATTTTTGAGTTTGCACTGTATGATTCCTTCTAAGAAGTTGTTTATGTATTGAATTTGAGTTCGTATCAGTTATCTTAGATGTTGATCACACACGCACGCTATACCAGTAATAGTTGTTCAAGAATTGAGAATTAATACGTAATTGTGGATTGGTTTTGATAATTTGTATTGTAAAGTTGCTTGTTTTCTCTGAGGCCGATGGGATAAGTTAGTTTATGCGATGTTGTTCGATTTTTAGGCATTTAGATTGTTATTGTATTTCATTGCATTGCATAGCATGTAGTTTGTTTTGTGCTCGGGGACTAGCACGGTTTAAGTTTGGGGGATTTTGATAAGTGGATTCTATATACACGAATCGATATTCATTTCAAGTTTAAATTTGTTGTTATCTTCATGTTTTGTGTTCGTTTTTACTCGTTTCATGATATTTTATGTGTAGGGTGGTCATGGATGCAATTGGTGAGGAAAAGCGGTCTTTTTGGAGCAAAAGTGGAAAAAAGTTGGAGCTTGAAAAATTTGAAGACAGAGCTTAGCTACGGGGCGGGGGCTTTATTGTGCTTGCATTTCACCGGGCGGGGTCCCGCTTCTAAACTGTCCTATTCTGTTTTAAAGTCTGCTAGAGCTCGATTTGTGGGATTGGGCTGATGCGTTTGGACTCTAATAAAAGAAGAATTCGGCCAGAAGAGACGAGGGCTTGCTATTACGTAGAGAAACAACGATCTTATAACACAAAAGGCAAGAATTCAAGAGCGATTTCAAGGATTGAAGAGCGAACGTTGGAGGAGTAATTTTCAGAGATTATCACGATGGTTGCGAATCAAGGCGACGTGAAGGGGTTTTCTTTATTCTTCTTCTCCTTAGTCTTATTTGTAATTGGGATGATGTTTTCAACAAATTATTCAGCTTTTTAATTCATTCACGTTATGAACTAATTTACTTATTAGACTTGTGATGGATCTTTGGTGAAACGATGATTCTATAACTTTGATTTCCAATTCAATAAGATATTTTCAGCTTATCTATGTTAATTTGAGCGTGAATTTATGAATTGCCCGATCAACGCTTCTTTGTGGATTTGAAAGGAATCGAGAGAGAGAGATTCAATCTGACCTAGTTAATATAGCATGTGTCATGAATTTTGTCGATGCAGATTGGTGATTATTGTTAAGGTAGAGATACGTTTGACATCTCATGTAATCGTGATAGAGAGCTTAAACTTCAACCTTCTTTGATTGCGCTTCACATAGAGATATAGTGAGTTGGTTAATTTAGGCGTTTAACTGATTTCTATCTTAATTGTGGATTGATGTTAATATGGTATTAGTGCATCGAGAGGTGGCTTTTACTACGCTCGTGTTCTTGATTAATAAACCGGAATATTAAATTGAGTTGAAATAAAGGTTTGAAAATCGAGTGAAGCTCAAGGTGAAATCATAAGTCTAATTCTCCATTAATTTTTTGAAATTCCGGATTTCGTTATTGGTGACTGTTTTGTGATAGTTAATTTCTTTATTAATTTATTTTTTTTATAATTTAAAACCATTGAATTGATTAGTTTAATAAAGTTAGGGTTAATACAAAATTGGTACTTGTGAAGTTAAGATTCTTGATATTTTGTCCTCGTGGGAACGATACTCTATTCACTACTATATTACTTGTTGACCACGTGCACTTGCGTGTTTTTAAGCGTATTGATTTTCACTAACAAGTTTTTGGCGCCAATTCTTTTAGGGACAATTTAGCCGAGATTTTAATATTTGTTTTTACAATATCAGTTTAATTAGTCCAGCTTTACTTAAACATTTTATTTTATTTTCTCTATTTCGTGTTTTCGACATTGGTTTATGCAAACACGATCTAAACATCCAGACTTGTTTCCTTTTTGGACGCGACATTGATGCATTTATTTCAAAAGTTGAGTAAGTGGATTGAGGAAACGAGGAACGAATTCAAAAATTCTAATAAGGAAGAAATGATGGCTGCCGAAGACCAGAAAGCGTTGAGGGATTTTGCCACACCTAGGGTGTGGATCTCGATCTCGCAATGAGCATTACTAGGCCTGCAATTGCTGCGAACACTTTTGAAGTAAAGCCTGGGACCATTCAGATGATGCAGAACTCATGTCAGTTTGGGGGAATGGCAAACGACGATCCGAATGAGCATTTGATTAGTTTTCTGGAAATGTGCGACACGTTCAAGTACAATGGGGTGTCGGATGAGGCAGTGAGACTTCTCATGTTCCCATTCACTTTACGGGACAAGGCGAAGAGTTGGTTACATTCTTTACCACCAGGTTCGATCACTATGTGGGAGGATTTGGCTCAAAAATTTCTTGCCAAATTTTTCCCACCGGCGAAGACTGCGAAAATGAGGAATGACATCACAATGTTTGAGCAGCAGAATGGGGAGTCACTATATGAGGCATGGGAGAGATACAAGGAATTACTCAGAAAGTGCCCACATCATGGATTGCCCAAGTGGTTTTTACTACGTTCGTGTTCTTGATTAATAAACTGGAATATTAAATTGAGTTGGAATAAAGGTTTGAAAATCAGAGTGAAGCTCAGGGTGAAATCATAAGTCTAATTCTCCATTAATTGTTTGAAATTCCGGATTTTGTTATTAGTGACTATTTTGTGATAGTTAATTTCTTTATTAATTTAGTTTTTTTTATAATATAAAACCATTGAATTGATTAGTTTAATAAAATTAGGGTTAATACAAAATTGGTACTTGTGAAGTTAAGATTCTTGATATTTTGTCCTCGTGGGAACGATACTCTATTCACTACTATATTACTTGTTGACCACGTGCACTTGCGTGTTTTTAAGCGTATTGATTTTCACCAACAACAACTCAACATAAAACTATACATCATAAAACATTTTGTACATCTCATGAATCTTAATCATGGTATAGATGATTATCAACTTTAGCTAAAATGTAAATCTTCGTGAATTATTTCTGATCCACGTCATTCAAGTAGAACATAGTGTTACCTTCAACCTTTTACCTGCAAAAATGGTTATTTGCAAGGTTGAGCTCGACAACCCAGCAAATCTAATAGCTTTCATGCATCACGTAGCACATAATAACATGCTTATCATATATCTCATAAATATTGAACTAACATAACATACATGCTTTAGTTTATATGACAAGTAAAGAGATTGAGTTCCTTACTCAATCAACATTCAATACTCAATCAACGTAGTCATAGATTGACTTTCACATTTCATACTTTTGACATATATAATACATCGTACAATAAAATTTTGAAGTAGTTCATCATCAAGTTCACATAGCAAAAAGGAACTGAAAGACTTGCCTTTACCGGCGTTTTACCAAGACGCTAATACTTGGCGGCCCTCACAACCTATATCAGTATGTGAGATTGATAATAAATAAAATTAATACTCAATCTCATGGTCAAATTTATTCTAAGACCTTACTTTATCTTATTATCCTTTATAATGTCTTTATAGACATCTAACTATTTTATATGCAACTCGATTTTATTTTCATTTTCATCACCACACATGCTAGACTATCACACTTATAGTTTAATGTGCGATATCACACCATTTTATTATACCACTTTGGTTTCAAAAATGCATATTCAACACATTGTTTACATGTTTAATTTTCCTTCATAAATCAAAATTACCCTTTTCGATTTCTTTCCATTATTATTCTTGTATTATCATCTTTTCATACTTAGATATCCAATATTAGCCATTAGTTAGACACTTTGTATACCAAAGCTTAGAAAACACTATTACTCTTCTTGGCATTTTATCGAGCACGTTATGTGCACACATTAACTTATCTCAACTCTTGATCTTAAATAGTTAATTATGCATAGAATATGATAACACATATCTATACTCATTACATATGTCAAAACATATTTTAATCATCAAAATATATCATCACCCAAAATCTTAATTCAAATGTAATTATAAAACTCATCTTCACAATTTCTTTAACAAAACGTTGTTTTCGCTTTTAACGTAACTCGCTCGTTACATGTCCCTTTTGTTCCTTCTTATATAGAATTAACCCTTACTCAAAGGTACTACAACCTCATCTAGGCCTTAAAGTCGAATTCTTTATCCATCTAAACCAGATTATGTAATTCATCAACTAGTCTAGAAAATTTCATTTTCCTGGACATCCTTACTAAACAATTTATTTCGGACATGATCCGGTCCATAAAATGGCTCAGTATCGCGAGTCTAGATAGTAAACTTCCATATCTACAACTTTTAAGTTTTTAAGTTTCTTCAGATTCAAAACACACGAATTTATATGAATTTTTCAAAGTCGAAACCGTAATGCTTTTGATTTTTTGGATGATTATTTTCCCTTCTGACCAAATTTTTTACTAAAATGCAGACACATTGCAAGAAATCTACAAAGAGTTTTCATGTGATATAACTTTCAGAATATAGCTTACTTCCATATCTTCGATTTGATAAAAGGCTCACTTTCTAACTCATTATACCCAAAGAGGTATGAATTTCACAAGATTTGTCCACAATTACTCAAAACCTACGAATTTTGTTCTTCAAATTTTCTTTCACAAACCACTTTTCCATGAATATAATTACTCAATACAACTTCTATATAACAATTATCATAGAACTACATTATGAAAAACATAAAAATATAATTAAAACAAGGAATTTAGATTAAAACCTTATTAGTATGAATTTAAGAGAGAGATGGAGATGATGATGATGGGACTTGTTTTGTCTTCTCAAAGCTTTCCCTTCTTCTTCTTTTTCTTCCTCTTCTTCTTCTCCTACAACTCTCTCTAACTCTCTTCTTCTTTCTTTGGTTTATTTTCTAAAACTAACATACTAACTTGTAGTATATACATATAATATACAATACTAGTAATATATAATATATATAACTCCTAGTAATTATTAGATATACTAATTACTAGTTAATACATAGGTTACACCAACTTGAACTTGAAAAGCCTAAGACCATGTTTGGCAAATACTCATTATTTTAATAATCAATAGCTTAACATCAATCAATCTCATCAAATTGTCACATAATTATATTTACTTGTTAATTATAATTTCGTGTAACAATCATCACATAACTCATCTAATTTAATTATCTCAATTAAATTAGAACTATAAAATAAAATTATTATATTAATTAAATTAAATACTACCTCCGTCCCACAATAAGTGCTTTTTTAGGCTTAATAGTTTTTTCCAAAATAAGTGATGTGTTAGAACTCCAATACAATTTTTGCAATATTTTCTCATATATGCCCTTATGCATTTAATGGTATTTATTGCATCTTACCATCACTACAATTAAATGACACTCATTAACTCTTCAACTTCAAAGAAAATATATTAAGGGTATTTTTGCCATTTTAGCTTGTGTATTGGTATGTGTGATTTTAGCTAAAAAGACACTTATTATGGGACGGAGGTAGTACTAAATATTCATTTAATTAATCTACTACACTTAATTACATTACTCTATAATCAAAATAAAATTTATTTATTTACTCAATAAATAATTCAATTAAATATTTATATATATTAAAATTAATATATAACATTCTCTTCACATCAATTCATATATTCTACAATATATGACATACACATACTCACACCCAACATATCTCATAAATAATACTTTTATTTATAAAATTCTCATTTATAAATTCTAAAAATCTGGGATGTCACATCCAACGTCAAATGTAAGTGTTCCACGTGTTCTTCTTGAGTTTTCGAATACACCAGAATGTCGTCGATAAATACAACTACAAACTTGTCTAAAAATGGTTTGAACACCCTGTTCATCAAATCCATGAATGCAACAGGGGCATTGGTTAAACCAAAAGACATCACCAAAAACTCGTAATGTCCATACCGAGTTCTGAATGTCGTTCTAGGTATATCCTTCTTCCTCACTTTCAATTTGTGATACCCACTCCTCAAATCTATCTTTGAGAAGTATTTAGCACCCTTCAACTGATCAAACAAGTCATCTATTCTTGGTAATGGGTATTTATTCTTAATAGTGATTTTGTTTAATTCTCTATAATCAATGCAAAGACGCATTGATCCATCCTTCTTCTTCACGAATAATATTGGCGCTCCCTACGGTGATACACTTGGTTGAATATACTTCTTTTCCAGCAGTTCTTGCAGTTGTACCATTAGTTCCTTCATCTCTATCAGAGCCATTCTGTACGGGGCCTTTGATATCGTTGTAGTTCCTGGCGCTAAGTCGATCACGAACTCAATCTCTCTGTCAGGCGGAAGTCCTGGCAAATCCTCCGGAAACACATCTTCAAACTCCCTCACCATTGGTATCTCTTCCATTTTCACACCCTTCTTCTGAGTATCTACTATGTAAGCTAAATAGCCCACACAGCCTTGACTCAACAACTTCTTGGCCTGCATAATCGTAAGACATTTCATTTGTCTAGGCGATTTGCTACCATAGAAAACTACCTTTGACGGAGTCATAAGATTTACACATTTCTTTTGGCAATCAATTACCGCTCCATAATTGAACAACCAATCCATTCCCAAAATAACATCAAATTCTCCAAGTCTAATGGGGACTAAATCTACCATCATGATATTGCCCTTAATGTTCACCCTACAGTTCTTGTATACGAATCTAGCAGGGATTACTTCCTTATTCACAATTTCTATATTCAAAGGGAAATTCAATTCTTCTCTAGGCAATTCTAACCTCTTAGAAAATTCATCAGATATAAATGAGCAAGTAGCACCCGAATCAAATAATATATAAGCATCAATATCATTGATTGGGATAATACCTGACACCACATCTTTTGATTACACAACATCTTACACAGTCATGTTGAATGTTTTGGCTGTGGGTTTGTTTGATGTTGTTGGTCCAGCAATGGCCCATGTACCTCCCTTGCTTTTTACTGTCTCTCTAGCCTTCTTCTTAGGGCATTCACGAGCAAAGTGATCCTTAGATCCGCAAGTGAAGCAAACGTTCTTCTTAGGTTGAGTGCAATTTGGGCGATGTGACCCTCCTGGCCACAATTGAAGAATACTCGTTTCCCCATCAAGCACACACCCTTGTGAAATTTCCCGTGTGTAGCACACGCTTCGAACTTCTTATTTTGCTGGTTACCCTGCTAGTTTCCAGCACCCACATTTCCGTTCCATTTCCTCTTCAAATTGTTGTTGCCATTTCCACTACCTCCACTACCATTCTTAACCTCCACCTCATTCTTCTTCTTTTTCTGTTCCTGATTGAACTTTGTCACAGCCTCGCCCCCACCTTCAGCGAGTATTGCCTTCTCCATCACTGATGCGAATGTCTTCAGCTGGAATAGGGAGACCCTACTGTACAACCAGGGCTTTAATCCCTGTTCAAACCTCTTCGCTTTGCATTCATCTGTACTAACTTGGTATGGCGCAAACCTCGCCAACTCGTTGAATTTCGCGGCATACTCAGACACCGTCATCGTTCCCTGCTTTAGTTCTAAAAACTGCACTTCTAGTTGACTCTTTGAACTCTCTCGGAAATAGGTCTCGAAGAATATCTCCTTAAACCTATCCTAGGTCATCACCTCTAGCCCTTCTTGAGGTTTATTGGCCTACCACCAATAACTAGCCTCCGCGTTCAACATGAATGTTGCAAAAGCAGTCTTCTGATCATCCCCTACCCTAGCGACATTAAACACCTTTTCTATTTCCATAATCTAGGTCTGTACCTCGACTAGATTCATGGAACCACGGAATTTAGGTGGTCCAACCACCTTCAAATCCTTAAACATTGTACCTTAGTTCTATGGTTGATTATGTAACGCTCCTGTTAGTAACGTTACTAGTTGTTGAACGGGGTTAGCATCAACATTGTCGTTATTGGTTCCTTCAGTGGTTCTCTATCGTGGTGGTTGACGTCTTGAAGGCATTTTCTGCTAAAATATACACTCATTAGATTATTAGTCAACTTCTTTAAGTATTTTCTACTTAACTTGCCTCCAAAAAAAAATAATCACATAACACTTAGCACTTTGAATGAAATAATAACTTTTATTTATTCATAATCTCTTTGAAAATATTAAACGATAGCATCACTGCTATTTATATTACTTTCCTAAACTACAAAAGTCACAGGACAACATCATCATTATCATATCCCATGGTTACATAACACTAGGGATTTACACATTATTTAACATTTTATTAATCGCATACATTCCATATGATGTCCTACTAAGATACTCCATAGCCTTTCGACGCTCTTCTTCCATAACCCGGAATATTGTTCGGCGATTTAACACGTACGATGGTAGTCTCAAACTTAATTGGATAACCCATGACCCGATCTTGAGCTCGATTAATCACGACGTTGAATACTTTATCCATCTCCTCCATCTTCATCCTCTTTGTTTGTTCTTCTCTTACTGCTATCTCGGTTCATTGATAAGCTTCCTCGTATGCATCTTCAGCTCTTGCCCTCTTAGTAAATTCTTCCTTCAGCTTGATCTTCAGTTCTGCGATCGCCTCGATCAATTGCTCTTTCTCTCCTTAAGTGTGTACTAGCTTCTCTTCGACATTAGTCAGACGTTCATCTCGATCCTGGATCTCATTGTCCTTCTGTGCCATCGAAGTCTGTTGTTCAGCTACTATCTCCTGCAACTCCTCGACTGTATCTTGAAGTTCCACGTTGCGGTCGTAGACTTCATCATACATACGAGCAGTAATCGAGGTTAGTGGAATTTCTTCCTCCTCGTCTTCGTCATCCTCATTCTCTTATGGCAACTCAATGGGATCCTCCTCATCTATTTCCACGTCATCATCCTCATCTTCAACCACTGTGACCAACGGGGCTGACTCCCGTGGTAGTAGTTGTTCCCAAACAACCTGAATGTCGCGAGGCTCCTCCTCTATAGGCATCTGAGGTCCTTCCTCCCTAGCCTGACTGGATTCTCCGACATTAGTCATCCTGACAACAAAATTTTAAGTTTTAATTATTAATCATTACCACTCGACACTCACAAGCACATAAGTTATAAACACATAAGCACATAAGTATTTTATTAATTCTTTCTTAAAACTCGATAAGAGTTAATCATCACTATCTTTTCAAATGTTACTTCCTAAGGCTTTTCCCCACCTAAGGTTCATAACCTAAGGCTTTGATACCAACTTGTGACACCCCTAAATCCCGGTACTTCATTACCTCAAGATTTGGTGTTCACTTAATCAAAACATTCATATCTAACTACCCAATCATAATAAAAGTTTAATAATAAACCTTCCCTTAAAGGATTACATTAATAAAAATCTCCCAGATTATCTAACCTTTAAATACAATCATTCAAATGCGGAAATTAATACTTCATTACAATCATTAAAATAAGTCTGTTAAAATATCAACATATTAAAAGTCTTCAATACTTGTTCATCTTTCCCTTTCCTCTTCAAAAGTGCTAGGTACATCGACCTTCTCATCCTTAGTCAGAATAGTTATATAAGCAAGAGTGAGCAAACAAAGCTCACTTGAAATAATAATGGATAAACTTTACAACATTTGCCAAATAATAGATTCAATAGAACTGAATGATATGTTCTATTAACATTCTGAAATATACTACTGAGGGTCTAATGACCACGAACCATGTCCACAGTTATAAGTAATCTTTCAACTTTAACTTTAACAATCGTAAGACTATAAGGACTCCACGTACTTAGGGGAATCAGCCATTCGTACAATGAATTGTGCACAAACATTTCAACGCTAATAATAGGGTTGTTCATCTCAGTATTTAGAGTACAAGTCCACACCAAAGTAAGTTTGGTTTGGATACGTTTCAAGGTAATTTGGAATTCAACGAACATCAACTAAGGATTAGTTGAATAAAAAGGTAATAACTCTATGTTACAGAATAAACCATAATTGAATCAACATTGTATACTAATTTTATGCTTTAGGATTAATCTAATAGCATAAAGATTGAATAATATATCATACCTTGCTTTGAACAACATTAAGCTAAGGTTAAATCTTAGAATTGAATATTAAACATGCATAATAAGTAATGACTTGAACGATAAACTTGTTCATCAGAATAAAGATACTTGCATGCTGAAAATAACTAGTTTATGTTTAGAAAAACATTCACAACATAATAATAGAACTAGCTCAACGAAAGTGTTGAGTTAGGAAAACTTGCATAATTGTAATCGAACTAGAAATAATAACTTGTTCAACGAAACAAGTTAACAACAAGAATACTTAATCAATATAATCAAGATAAGGTAAGTAAACTTGCACAACAAAAATAAATTTGCGCAACGAAGTTTTTTGGGTTAGAAGAACTTGCCTTGCGTATAAGCTATACCGAATTAACTTGAATCACAATACCCTATATATATATATATATATATATATATATATATATATATATGTCATCATGACATAATTAGTCATTACAAATACTCTATATATCTACATAAGTATTTACATCATGCAAGTTTGATTTCTAAATCACATAATCAAACTATAATAATACTAGTTAATCGCAAATAACATGCTCATTCTTAGTATAGAAATACTGAACTCATAACTTAACAGTCCTACTATTAACACATAACACTATTTCAGACTTTGTGTAAATAAATCAATCACCTTTTCGACCATTCTGCTAACTTCATGTTATGGCGCCCACGATTTATCTTGGGGGTATTCATTATTATTAGTCTTCTTGGCCATGAGACACACATACCAACAAGTTGGCGCAGCTGTATGGTCTTACAGACAAGCTTACTGTTGTTTGTTGCTTACATTGTTTGCCTTTCTTCCGACTTGCAACTTTCAACCTTGACCCTAACAAACATGAATAAACAAAAGCCAATTTGGCCTACAAGCTACTTTCTAACAACCTAATTAACATGTAATACATACATAGACTTCATATAAACATAATTTAAAGACTCTTAACATGATTCTACCCATAAAACAACATAAACATCGAATTTACAACACCCAATTTTACTATTTTTGATAAAAACTTCTCTTTTTGACATTTTTAATGAAAATCATCACTGTAACTTTGTTTTTCAATCAAAAAAGTTAATTCAAAATATCATGTTTATGTTTATTCATCCTCTTTCAAATTCAATAATTAATTTATAAATTAAACAACTAATTAAACCCCAATTTTACTTTAAACTAAGCCATATTCATATATGTTCATATAAACTCACTGGAATATGGCTTCTTTCACAAAATACATACATACATGAATTAGTTTATCCATACTCTTACGAAAACACTCTGATAACAAACAATTATCATATAAACTACATACAACAACCAATTTAACTTCTACAAAGATTTTTTTACAGAGAATTTTAGAAGAGAAAAACAAAAACTTTAAAACATAAAAGTAAGAGGATGCCTTAATTTTAGAAGACGATGGTTATTCTTTGATTCCCAAGCTTCTTTTCCCAAATTTCTTCCTCAAATCCTCTCTAGAATTCTCTCAAGTTCTCTCTCAATTTTCTTCTTTTCTTCTTTTTCTTTCTTCTGGGTCTTTCTTCTCTATTCTATCTTATATAGTAAAATATAACGTATAATAATAATAATATAGATATTAAGTATATAACTTTAACTGACATCAGTTATAATTTTATTTGAAAATCAAAAGCCATAAGGCTTGTTTGGATAACTAATTAAAATAACTCATTAAATCTTACACCTTGTTTGGAAAAACACAATTAGAATAAAGATTTAATATGCATTAAGCCTTGTTTGGCAAAACTAAATTAAACTCCTTTAATTTATTTTAATAACTCCTTTATAGCAAGGTTATTTGTCACACCTTTTATTTAATTAAATTTTAATAATCAATTTAATTAATTCTAATAACAATTTATTAAATTACTTTAACACATAAATCAATCCCACATAATTATAATTTCCTTTATAATTATAACTTTATTTAATCAACTAACACCTCATTTTAAATTACAAATTCAAATTAAAATATAATAATTTATTTAATTATTATAAACTCTCTAACTTAATTATTAAATTAAAGTAGAATATTATCTCATAACAATTAATTTTCTTAATCCATTACTTAACAAATAATTAACCAATCAAGTCAAATCAAATTAAATATTTATTCAACAATAAACACATCTATTAAATATTTATATAATTCAATAAATATTTAAAATTACAATTTAAAATTCTGGATTGTTACAAACAGTTATCAAGCAACTATTGGCATGACTCCATTTGAGGCTTGTATGGAAGAAAGTGTCGTTCTCTAGTATGGTAGGATGAGGTGGGTGAAACGACGTTGTTGGGATTGGAGTTGGTACGTATGAGTACGAAAAATATTCAAACAATCCGACAACGTATAAAAACCTCACAAGATCGACAAAAGAGTTATGTTGTTCTTCATCGAAAGGACGTGGAATTTAATATTAGAGATCATGTGTTGTTACGTGTTGTTTCATGGAAAGGAGTTACGAGATTTGGAAAGAGAGGAAAGTTCAATCCTCGATTTATTGACCCATTTTTAATCCTCGATCGAGTAGGAACTGTAGCCTATAGACTCGCCTTACCGCCAAGTATGTCTCGTGTTCATTGTGACAACCCGAGAATTTAGAAAAAATTTAAAATTTTAATTAATTGATTTAAGGTTCAATATTAGAACCTAGACAGAAAATAAGTGTATGCGCTTGATATTTTTGAGAAGGAATTTTGAGGATTTCAAAATTATGTGAAGGATTTAGGTGAATTATTCAGGATTAGGTGTATATGTGAATATGTTCTATGTATATGGTCATTTATGTGTTCAGAATGTGGTTAAGGGTCAAGGTTTGACCAAATCAATTTTATCAGTGTCAAACCCTAATTATATATTAAGAACATCAACGTTCAGTTAGAAAACCCTAGTAATGGATAAGAAACCCTAGAAACCAGTTCTGAAACCCTAATTTCAGTTCCGGGAATCCGAAACCCTAATTCGGAAATTTAAAACCCTTGTTTGGGAATGCAAATGTTAATATAAGGTTTAAACGTTGTTAATGATAACCTAATTAGGGATAACCCTAATTGATTTAGTAAACCCTAATTTGTTAAATTAGAAACCCTAATTACAAAATTAGGAACCCTAATTGCTAATTAGAAACCCTAATTGTTAATTTAATAATTTTAATGTTAATTAAGAAATAGTAATCCTAATTTTTAAGTTATAAGGAATTAGAAAATCCTAATCTAATTAGGAAACCTAATTTCTAAATTAGAAATATTATTTTTCTATTTAAAACCCTAATTTCAGTTCCGGGAATTCGAAACCCTAATTCGTGGGTTATAAACCCTAATGACCAATTATGACCCTAATTGCTAAATTAGCAATTTTAATTAGGAAATAATAATTCTAATTAGCAAGATTGAATTATGATTAGGAAATTTTAAATATAATTATAGAATCCTAATTATAATTTAGAAATATTAATTTTTAATTAGAAAACCTAATTTTGGAAATCCTAGAAAAGTTAATTATGGAAACCTTAGGTTTTAACCCTAAGGGTTGCATCAAATGACAATTTTAGAAAAAATTGGAAGCAAAATGACTAGAATGCCCTTATGTCACATTGTTTAATTGTTAACTTGTAAATCTTGCTATGATTTTGAGTTGGTGAACCACCCTAGCCCTAGCCATGTGCCCAAAATCAGCCACCAATTGCCAACTAGATACATTGAATCAAATAGATCAAAGATTTAAAGTAAAGAAAATCTTACTTTACTTCTCATTTTTGCCAAGCCACACTCTCTCATCCATTTCGAAAATCTAGAGTGAGAGAGAGAGAAAAAAAAAAAGTTAAGCTATGTTAGCCTCTTATCAAGCCAAGAATAATAATCAAAAATCAGAAATCAAAGATCAAGATTGAAAGGTATAAAAACCCTAAACCTAGAAATCTTTTGATTTGATGTTAAATGTTGTTGTTTATTTGTTAAAGTTATGTTAGAGGGTGTCATTTGATGATCTGGGTTGCTAAAACTTAGATCCATATCATTTTGTTGCTCGAAATTAAAGTTTTTAGAATTAATCTATGAACCCTAAAACATGGCCTGACAGCCGAATGTCAGGGCTCATAGATCATTTCTTGTTAATTGTTTATGTGTTTTAAGAGTTTGTACTTGTAGTATGTTGTAAGGACTTTGACCTAGAACTTGAATCAAGTCCAGATCATGTGTAGATCAAAAGTTATAAGCAGTCAAAGGTCGTTGACCGGCCACAAAATCTAGAAATCTGGGCAGCCCGGGATCCCCTGAAATCTCTGACAAGCTTTTCAATGACTCTAATCTTGCTACTGACAGGTTATTTAATCATGTTTGTTTTGTGGACTTGTAGTTTGGTATCAGTACTACAAGGTAAAGCCTTTATATCACTTATATATTACACTGAATCAAATTTAATAAGGGTCAAAGTAGCGTTGACCACCAGATTATGAAGAAATCTGGAAAACCCAGATTTCTTAAGAACTCGAGTCTGACAGTAGTTTGACCATCCTTAATCTTTATGGTGTAATGATGTTATTATGTTATGATGTTATATGCTTGTACTTTGAAAGCTAAGATCGAACCCAGAAAGCTAAGATTTAAAGCTTCAAAATAGATACCTCGACTGTTCTTCAATTTCTGGAAAACCCAAAAATTGAAGAACATGTCTGACATCAAGTTGGATGGATTAGATCTCTCTGTGATTATATGTTTTGGACTTGAACTTTGCTTAAGATTGTAGTACTGCATTAGTACTATAACATTAGAATAATTCACAACCCAGAAACTTATGGATCAAAGAATTACAATCGGTCAAACTTAGTACCTTTAACATTGACATGATTTCTGGGTTGGGACTCAAGAACATCAAGAACACCTATAGCGACGGTTCTGTCGCTATAGGGCCATTTTTGTAATATTAATTTCCAAAAATAATTATTTTAATTAAATAAATCGAAATAAATGGTTTTTAATTATTAAAAATATAAAATAAATTCCTAAAAATTATTTTAAAGTCTGAAAATTAGTTTTTAACTATTTTGAGTATATTTCATAAATATTTAATATTTTTGGAATATAAATGGTATTTAATTTATTTAATTATAATATTAAATAAATTATTTAAAAATGATTTTAATACATGAAAAATCATGAAAAATTATATTATGGTAAAAAAATATTTTAAGTTATTTTTAGTGACTTTTAATATTTGTGAGAAATTTTATTAATTAATTAATATTAATGATAATTAGTTTATTTAATAAATATATTAAATAAATTATAGAAAAATAAATTAATGATTTACAAATCATATAAAAATGATTTAAGTGATATAAAAATATTTTAAGTTATAACATATAATTTTTGATATTTTATCATGAAAATATTAATATTTTAATATTAACAACAATTAATCGGATAGTGAATTTAATTGTTTAAAAAATCATATAAAGGTGATTTTAAGGTATTAAAATACTTTGTGATATTATAAATATATTATAATATTATGACATGTATTTCATTAATATTTGATAATAAATAGATATTAATGATAATAGAATATTGTGGTATTTATATTATATAAATACGATTTTAATGATAGAAAAATTACGATAAATAATAATAATTATTTGAAAATTATTATGAGACTTGGAAAATTATTTTGACTGATATTAAAATTATATAAGATAATTGTTAAGTGTTTAGGCAGAGTTTAATAGAACTTAGACTCGAGATTTGTCCGACTAGATCATCGGGATGTTAGAATTTGGTCGATTTCAAGTCAGACTGAAATAGTTTGACTTGATACTAAGTTTTATGTGTTGTATAGACTAATATGGTTATGTGTTAATGTATTTAGTTTATTTTAAATGTGTGATTATATTATTCTAATTTGTATATCGATATTATTTATATATTAGGTTCAGACAAAGCTTATTAATTGCATAATGCGGTCAATCAGCTTCAGTAAGTTTTACTTAACTCTACTTAGAGTTGTTTCATTCGAGATATGTTTATGGATAATCATTGTTGATTGCCATTGTAGAATTGTACTCTGTACATATTGCATGTATAAGTCAGGTATGAAAGGCTGATCAACTTCATTACCATTCGGTCCAGATATATTTGTTCATGTGTAATATTTACTCAGTCAAAAGTTTGTTTGTGCTAATTCACAACTATATTGTTGCATTATAGCCAGCTTATTTTTCAAATTCTTTCAATCATGATATATCCTTAAATGAACTTATACTTACTGGGCAAACGTATGCTCACCCTTGCTATATCATGATAAACATTGCAGATAAAGATGCATACGTCGGATACAAGGAAAGGTCAAAGACAGTTCCAACTTTAAATTTATGTGTGCAGCTAAATTTGTATGAGTATTGTATATTAATGTTATTGTAAGTCAAATAAGTTATGAATTGTGTAATAAGTTAAGGTTACTCGACCTTGGGGAAAAATGTGTAAGTTTAATATATAAACAATTTATGTTTATGTAATAGTGATAGAATTTGATTGTACCGGATCCGCGGTGATTTGGGACCCAGATTTGGGGACCTCACATTCATAACGTTTTTCATATATCTATGTTACGTAAATATGTGAAAGACCCGAACCACATTATTGAATTAGAACTGGACGAGACATCGGAAGATTTAACGTATGAAGAGGTACCTGTTAAAATCTTGGATAAGAAGGATCATATTCTACGCTCCAAGGTTATACCTCAAGTTAAAGTTTTGTGGAGAAACCACGATGTTGAGGAAATGACCTGGGAGTTTGAATCTGAAATGAAGTCAAGGTATCCTCACCTCTTCGACATACCAGGTACGCACACTAATTTCGAGGACGAAATTTCATAAGAAGGGGAGGTTGCAAGACCCCAACTTTTATGAATAAAGATTAATTTTTCTCGAAATATATTTTTAAATATTATGGTGTGGATTTGATATAATGTTATAGTTGTGGGTATTATTTACAAATTTTGCAAAGTAAGCAAGTGGTTATATAATATTCGATTGGTTGGGGAATATTCGTTTTAACAGGGAATATTCGTACGACGGCACAATCAATTGTGGACCCCACAACGAAAGTATTGTCGTAGTTAGAAAATGACAAAATTATCTTTTTATAAAAATAACGGCGAAAGTTTTACCGTTAAACTGTTGAACTACCCGGTGGTAAAAGTATAGTAATACGTGTTGTTGCATAGTAACACACGACATTGATTATTGATGCTTACGTGAGAAGTCCCTCAGTTATACTCAATTATTTCTACAGTAATTGCTGCATAATATCTTTCATATTATTGATTCAATTATTGTCATATTATCATCTGCATAATATTTTATATTATTAAATCAATAATTGAGACGATAAAGTTATTCATATTATTATTTTCAATATTGACAATGTCTAAAAAATTCTGTCAAGGAAAGGTTTGGTCACCTAATTGCGCGCCAATAAAATCCTTATCGGAAAGCCCCCTCTTTCCTGGGAATGATCTGGTTGTTAAATATTGTGAGTTATAATATTAATGGTGAATAAGTTCTTGTTGATTAAAGATGAAATTAATATTTCCATTGTGTTGGGATTATTAGTGTTAGTGGGAATCAACATCTATTTCGATAATAATGGATGTCTGGAGGTTATATTGACCAATCGAGTAATTAATCGGATAAATGAGCAATTAATTGATATTAATTCACATGCTTATAACTATTTATTCACATGTGTGTAGTATTGATTCACATGCATGTACTATTAGGGGAGGTGGTGCAAGATTGATAATACTTGCATGACTAAATTAAAAATGGAGGTATAGATGAAGGTACTATACTGTAATTATTTTTTTTCACATGATTGTACTATTGATTAACATGATTGTACTATTGATTCACAAGATGTACTATTAGGGGAGGTGGTGCAAGTTTGATAATACTTACAGGAGTAAATTAAAAATGAAGGAAAATTTGAAGGTAATATACTGTAATATTTAGAGCCCTAAAACGTTCAATTATTGAAACTATGTTTTCCTATAAATAGAAGCTCATTCTTCTTTCATTCTCACCAATTCACTAAGACTCACAAGAGAAATTATATAAAGAGAAGTTATAGAGAGAGAAGCTTTAGAGAGAAAGTAGAAGAGAAGTTTTCTACTTCACTATTCTAGTATCCAGTCTTCTTCTGAGGTAAGGGATATTATTTTGTTCAGTATTCATAGGAATAATATTTTCTTCCATACTCTGTAGTATTTGAGTAATATTATTTCGTCTCGTATTCCTGATTATACCCTTATTTTGTTAAAGTATTGCTTCTATACTCCGTGAAATTAGTAGAATATCCTTGAAATTTGTGTTTCATCTAGTATCGTTTCACAAGGATATTTTCTGCACATTCTTGTTAAATTTTAAGCTTTTCATGCTGAAGTACTGTTCATGAGTACTATTTATTTATACGGTACTATTCACAAAGTACTTTTCACAGGGTACTATTCACAAAGTACTATTCACGGGGTACTATTCATAAATTACTATTCATGGGATACTATTCCTGAAGTACTATTCATGGGGTACTATTCACCCGAGGAATTATTCATGACAAAAATTGATTTCTTTGTTGTCCAAATCATTTTTGATACAATATTATTCTTGAATTTTACTCCACAAAGCAGTATCATGTTGACAATTTGGACATTATTGAATTCTGGATAAATTAAATTATAAATCTTTAAAAATTTATCCTTTGCTTTCTTTTAATTGAATTCTTATATCATTGTCATCATCCTCATGCTTATATTGTGATAAAAGTCATCTTTAGCTTACGTGCATAAATGGACTGTTGATTGGTATGATTATGACCAGGGATCATTCGGTATAATCATGACCCGTAATGTTACAAATGATGTGGTAAAAATCATCATTGGCCTGTAGTGCATTGATGGACAGTTGTTGGTATGATTATGACCATGGATTATTCGGTATAATCATGACCATTTATGATTACATGAATATCATTGGCCCGTAGTGCAAGGATGATTCGATGATGTGGTTTATTTATTAAGCTGAGTCTCAGCAATAAAGTTGATGAAAAACCTTTTTAAATCATAGAAGATAGTAGATATCATACTCTACTTGACTCTTCTAATGGATTGTTTGTTCCGCTGCAGTTAAACTTGATGTTTATTATACTTTATCATTTTAACACTGTTGAAGGCTAACGATAATTTATTCTGCATTATCTTAGTCATAATATTTCTTACTGGGCTAGTTGAGCTCACCCTTTGTTTTCATTGTTCTCTTCAGGAAATGAGAATATAATTGGGACTAGTGGAGAACGGAGTGACGGTCCAGATGTTTGCATTAGTAGTCATCACTATTCAGTGAAATAGTGTGATAATAAATGTATTAAGGACTTCATTTGAGTTTGAATACTGTCTAGAAGACAATATTCGTACTAAAACTCTCAGCTTATGTTTTGTCGTATTTTACACGACAGTTGTATAATTAAGTTGTATTTGAATTTGTACCATGTATTTGGCAACTCAGAATGGGTGATGTATAACTATTTTGGGGGCGTCACAATCATAATTATGACAACCAAGTCATTCCCATGAAATAGGAGGCTTTTCGATAAGAATTTCTCCTTACTGGCGCGCAATTAGATGACCAAACCCCTTTCCTAGACAGAACTTCCTTAGACATTGCCAATAATGTTATCGAATAATATTATTCAAATAATATGAATTATTGATCTGATAATGGAAAATACTATGCAGTGACAATTATTGTAACAATAATAATATAAAATATCAACGTAGCAATTATTGAATCAATAAAATAAAATATTGAACAGTAATTACTGTAACAATTATTGAGTATTGCCTTCTTACGTAAGAATCAATAATCTAAAATACTATGCAATACCGTGTGCTACTGTGCAACCACGCGTATTACTATATTTTAACCACCAGATATTCCAACAGTGCTAACGGTAATAACTACGCCATTATTTATAAAAACTCAAACTTGTCATTTTCTTCATCAGACCGTTTTCCGTTATGGGGCCCACAAATAGTTGCGCCGTTGTACGAATATTCCCCGACAACAAGAATATTCCACGACCAAATGAATATTCCCCGACAATAATGAATATTTTATAACCACTTGCTTATTTTGCAAAATTTGCAGATTTCACCCATAACCAAAGCATTATATCAATTTAACACCTTATTAATTCAAAATAATGAATAGAGAAAATTAAAATTTATTTATAAAAAGTTGGGGTCTTACAACCTCCCCTCCTTATGAATTTTTTCCCTCGAAATTGACATACGTACCTTGTTTTTCGAAAAGGTGAGGGTACCTCGCTTTCATTTCCAATTCCAACTCCTAGGTCATTTCCTCAATAGCATGGTTCCTCCATAAAACCTTAACTTGTGGTATAACCTTTGTGAGTAGGACATGCTCCTTCCTATCCAAGATCTTGATAGGTACCTTCTCATATGTTAAATCTTCGTCTATCTCTTCTGGTTCTAACTTAATTTTGTGGTGTAGGTCTTTCATAAATTTAAGAAGCATAGATATGTGAAAAATATTATAAACACGAGACATGCTTGGAGGTAATGCGAGTCTATATGCCACATTTTGTATTCGGTCAAGAATCTCAAATGGACCAACAAATTATGGATTGAGCTTTCCTATCTTCCCAAATCTTGTTACTCCCTTCCGTGGAGAAATACGTAACAATACATGATCCCCAATATTAAATTACACGTCCTTTCGATAAAGATCTGCATAACTCTTTTGTCGATCATGTGCCATTTGTATACGTTACCGGATTATTTGGATCTTCTCTTTAGTCATTCGACCAACTCTGGTCCCAACAACATTTCTTCTCCCACCTCATCCCAACATACTGCAGAGGGACACTTTCATCCATACAATGCTTCGAATGGAGACATGCCTATACTTGCTTGATAACTATTGTTGTAGGAGAATTCCACCAATGGTAGGTACTTATCCTAACTCCCTTTGAAATCTAGGATACAGAGTCTTAATAGATCTTCAAGAGTTTGAATAGTCCTTTCTGATTGCCCGTCCTTTTGAGGATGGTATGCCGAACTGAAACGTAAGTCCGTGCCCATAGCTTTCTGCAAGCTATCCCAAAATCGTGAAGTGAATCTTGGGTCACGATCCAAAACTATGGATACTGGCATGCCATGAAATCTCACAATCTCATTCACGTATATACGAGCAAGACGTTCAAGGGAATAAGTCTCCCGTATAGGCAAGAAATGAGCAGACTTGGTTAATCTATCAACAATGACCCAAATCACATCTATGCCTTGAGAAACCTTAGGAAGACTTGTAACGAAATCCATGATAATGTGTTCTCACTTACATTTCAGAATCTCAAGTGGTTGCAATTGACCTTTTGGCTTTTGATGCTCCGCCATTACACGTTGACAAGTTAAACACTTCGAGATAAACTTTGCGATCTCTCTCTTCATATTACTCCACCAAAATGTATGTCGAAGATCATGATACATTTTGATCATCCTAGGATGGATTGCAAATGGTGTGTTGTGTGCCTCCATCATTATTCTATGCTTCAAGTCATAATCGTTAGGAACACAAAGTCTGGAGTTGACTCAAAGTATTCCTTCTTCATCGATTCTTGCTTCTGGAATAACACCTTCTTGCACTTTCTTCTTTATACGCATCAGCTCTAGGTCCGCAGCTTGAGCAACTATAACTTAATCGATTAAAGTCGGTTCTACTTGTATGTTTGATATCATCACATGGGTACTTGGAGCCTTTACCTCTATCTCCATCCTTTGCAAGTCATACAAAATGGGCCTATGTTAACAACATTGCACTCGTACCCGCATATGATCTTCTACTCAATGTGTCAGCTACCACGTTTACTTTTCCAGGATGATATTGGATGGTATGGTCGTAATCTTTCAACAACTCGAGCCAACGTCGTTGCCGCATGTTGAGTTCCTTTTGGGTGAAGAAATATTTGAGGCTTTTATGATCCGTATAAATCTCCATTTTCTCCCCATACAGGTAGTGTCTCCAGATCTTTAATGCAGAAACGACTTCTGCCAACTCAAGATCATGAGTAGCATAATTTCTCTCATATCTTTGAGTTGTCGCGAGGCATAGGCTATGACTTTCCCATGTTGCATGAGAACACATCCTAACCCTTTGCATGAAGCATCGCTATAGATAAAAAATCCATCCGAACCAGATGGTATTGTCAGAACAGATGCCAAAATGAGTCTCCTCTTGAGCTCTTAGAAACTCTTCTCGCATTCCTCGCTCCATACGAATTTTGTATCTTTTCGAGTCAGTTGAGTTGATGGAGTAGCGATTCTAGAAAATCCTTCCACGAAAGCTATGTACTTTAGTCACCGACTTCGGTTGCTCCCAACTTTGTACTGCTTCAATCTTCACCGGGACAACAGATACTCCATATTTTGACACCACGTGCCCAAGGAATGCTACTTCCTCAAGCCAGAACTCGCATTTCTTCAGCTTGGCATATAGCTTATTGTCACGAAGCATTTGCAGTACCATCTTCAAATGGTGCTCATGATCTTCACGGCTTTTGGAATAGATGAGAATGTCATCAATAAAGACAACAACGAACTGATCCAAATATTCCTTGAACACACGGTTCATCATATCCATGAAAGCAACAGGAGCATTAGTCAATCCAAAAGACATGACTAAGAATTCATAATGCCCGTACCGAGTTCTGAAGGTAGTCTTCAGAATATCCTCAGTTTTAATCTTCAACTGATGATATCCAGAACGAAGATCAATCTTTGAAAAGAATTGTGCTCCTTGCAACTGGTCAAACAGGTCATCAATGCAAGGTAGCGGATACCTATTCTTGATGGTGACATGGTTTAATTCCCTGTAGTCAATACAAAGTCGCATACTCTCGCCTTTTCTTCTTTACGAATAAAATAGGAGCACCCCAAGGAGATGTACTAGGATTTAATGAAACCGATGTCCAACAACTCCTCGTAGTTGGACCTTTAACTCCACAAGTTCAAGGAGCCATTCGATATAGGGTTTTAGAAATGGGCTTTGTACCAGATTCAAGGTTAATAAAGAATTCAACTTCATGTTCTGGGGGTAGACCGGGAAGTTCTTCAGGAAATACGTCAGTAAATTCACTAACAACAGAAATATTATTCAAATCTGACGTGTTTTTGTTCAAGTCCGTGACATGGGCTAAGAAAGCTTTACATCCGTGTTTCAATAAACGAATAGCTTTATGGCTTGATATGACAGTGATTGACTTTAGTGGTTTGGTTGCTTGAATTTGCATAATAGGTTGGTTTGGAATATGAAAACTAACAACCTTACGAAAATAATCAATTTTAACATTATGAATAGTTAACCAATCAATCCCTAAAATCACATCAAATGCAAGTATTTTCAAAGAAATAAGATCGACAGGTAATGCGATGGTACCAACTTGGATCAAGCAAGATTTATAAATAGTAAATGTAATGAAAGTTTCTCCTAACGGAGAAGTCTAATTTCTCCGGAGTCAAGTTCAAATGTTAAGAACAAGCAGGAGAGATAAAATAATGGGTAGAACTGGTATCTAATAAGGTATAAACTTCGCAAGAGTTTATTATTAGCTTACCCGTGATCACCTCGTTCAGGTTCCTCGTGTTTTGGGCAGTCACGACAAACGTCATTCCAGGAACCATCGACTTTGACTTGTCCGGGACAGCCTTTGGAGTCACCATCCCCGTTGGACTTGGTTTCGCTACAAGATAATCTCTAGCTATATGACCTTCCTTTCCACAGTTATAACACACCTTGGATTGTTGTGTGCAGTTTGGGCTGATGTGTCCCTCTTTCCAACATTTATAACATACAACCGATGATTGATCTCCTCCTCTAAAAATAGTTGGTGCTGACGCCTTCACGTTATCGTTGTTGTACCTTCTCTTCTTGAAATCTCCCCCTGACTCGCTTCTTCTATTATCATGGCCACGATTACCACCAGGGTGATTACCGCTTTTGTTCAGATGTTTTCCTCCCCGCTGGTTGTCATTGCTCTAATGGCTACTGCCACCGGTATGACCCTGGTTGTGGTCCCTCGATTGAAGATACTCATTATCTCGTTCTAATAATTTAGCCCTGTTTACAACATCTAAATATAAAGAAAATTTATGAGATATAAGATATTGCCGAATCTCGGGTTTTAGACCTCTCAGAAACATATGCATCATTCGTTCCTCATTCTCTACCAAATGAGGTGCAAACCTGGATAACTCTGCGAACTTGGCCTGGTACTGAGACACAGTTATGTTGTTTTGTTCTAGTATGATAAACTCTACCTCCTTCATATGATGAATACTTTTAGGTAAGTACTTGTCATTGAACAGTTTCTGAAACGTTTCCCAAGACATGTTGAGTGTGGTAGGCTGGGTACGCTTCACAGATTCCCACCAGTAAGCTACCTCACCACGGAACATAAAGGTGGCGAATGGAACCTTTTGTTCCTTCGTGCATCCATAGACATCAAATATCTTGGTAATTTGCTTAACCCACGTTTCCGCCCAGATCGGATCCGGCTTTCCCACAAATTCTGGTGGTCCCAACTCTTTGAACTACTTGGTTGTGACAAGCCGTGCATTGCTATCATTTCCACCCATATTTTATATACGAGTCTCCCTCGTCTGATTTTGTATGAACTGCAAAAAGCTTCTAAACATCCCACCATTCATCGTTTGTTAGGTAGTGTTGTTTACAAGAGGAATATTGCGTTCTTGTTACACGTTCCCCTAGTTAGTGATTAAAGGTGTCTCCATGGTCTCATTCAGTCCATTGTTAATATTTCTAGCTGCCATTCTCAAATACTGCCACAAAACAAAGGTTAATTAACATATCACATATTAACCATCTGTTCTGACTGACCAACCAAATAAGCTTAGGTAGGACACACTAGCGAAGGATTACTCATCTCTCCCCTCCTAGTTTTATTCCCCGATCTCCGCCAGAGACCATATCCCTAAGCTCTGATACAAACTGTGACACCCCCAAAATAGGTATATCACCCATTCTGAGTCACCAAATATATGGTACAGAAACAAATACAACTTCATTAATACAATTGTCGTGCAAAATACGACAACACATATACTGTGAGTTTAAATACAAATATTGTCTAATAGACAGTATTCAAACTCAAAAGGAGTTCTCATTACAATTCTTATCACACTATTTTATAAAATAGTGAGGACTGCTAACACAACTGACTGAAAACATCACTCCACACCCCGACTAGTTCCCGCTATATTCTCGCCTCCTGAGAAGAAAAATAATGGAACAAAAAGGAAAAGGGTGAGCTCAACTAGCCCAGTAAGAATAATATGACTAAGATAATATACAACAAATTATCATTAGTCTTCAACAGGGAAAAATCTGATAGAATATAATAGAAAACAAGTTTTAGATCAACAACTGCAGCGGAAACAACAATCCATTAGAAGAGTCAAGTAGAGAATGAATTCTACTATCTTCTAAGATTTAAAAGTCCATAATCAATATTTTATCCATGTAACATCAATCAATATACATCTTGAATCAAATATTCATCTCTGCACTATAGGCCAAAGATATTCATTTGTATCACCAGTTGGTCATGTTCATCTCAACACATGTTCATCTTTGCACTACGGGCCAAAGATATTCATCAGTTAATCATTCATCTTTGCACTACAGGCCAAAGATATTCAGTAATATCATCATTTAGGACTGAGGATGATGAAAAATATCTTAAAGAAAACGAATTCAGTGAGACAAATGACAAATATTAGGGATTCATACTATAGTTTATCCATGTTCAAAAATACTCTATAATAATAAATTGTGGAGCAGAATTCAAAAATAAAAATCAAAAAATGGATACAATCAAAGATAGTAACCACAATAGACAACTTGGATAAAGAAAGAAAAATTTATTTTTCTGTGAATAGTGTCGTATACATGAATAGTAACCCCGACATAAAAAAAGGTAGAAATTCCATAATAAAATTCATACAAATATTTCGGTATAATTAATGATATTAAAAGAATAACATCATTTACGAAGAAAATAACATCCCTTATCTCAAAAGAACAATACTTCTAATTGGAATATCGGATATTATTCTGAGAAAATCTTGCACAAAAAGCTACACTCAAAGTATCCTTATACTCAAGAAAAATACTCACAATAAGATAGAATAAGAATTTCTGAAATGGTGTGTTGAGGAAGGAGGGTTTGTAACGACCCCAAAATTCATACCATTTAAATCTCGACTTCAGTCGTTAACCATACATTAAATCTCTAAAAAACATCATTATTCGATATTAAAAACACTAAAATTGCAGAATAATTAAAACGTTTATACATTTCCTTCTTTCTTGCCCTGAATCGCAACCTTTACATTACATCTCTTTGATTCAATCTTATATCATGAATCGTTACAACGAAATGACTATACAAAGTCTTACATCATAACTAAATATCCATATACATTGGATAACTCAACTTACAATTCAACAACATGTTACGTTCAAAATATGAAATACATTTCTCATAAAACATAAGTAATCTTCGTGAATATAGATCTCTATAACTCACTTAGCACATATCTTTACCGTAAAATCTTAACCTGCAAAAGTGGTTATTTGCAAGAGTGAGCTCGACAGCCAAACAAAGTCTAACAGTTTTCATGCATCACATAGCACATAATAATATGCTCGATATACATCTCATTAAAGTAACATGGCATACATGCTTTTAATTCACACAGCAAATATAAAGATTGAGTTCCTTACTCAACCATCATTACTTAGCCAAAACAATATAGTCATATATTGACTTTAACATTTCATGATTTCAACATGTATAACATATCATGCAATTTAAAACAGTTCATCAAGTCCACGTAAAAAATAGGAACCGAAAGACTTGCCTTGATCGTTGTTTACCAATAATAGTTTAATAGCTTACAGTTATCTGCACTTCACGTGCCATACACAATTATATAATCATACACATAAACTATTAGTCACATAACAACACATAGTAATTGTAATGTAAACTCTACTCCACATCTCATAATCATTCCTATTAATTAGCACACAATGTTCAATTAGATTGTGTTAACTTTTTGGACTTATGACTCACTATATTTCATAATCAAGTTCATTCAAGTGCTTAAGTCTTGCTAGGACTACTTATTAGTTTTATATTAAGCCCATTTCATATCCTATAATATTCATTTCAATTGAATTGAAACACTTTTTAAGTTCGTTAACACTTGCACTAGCGTTTCGACGCTCATTCGTCACACGCCCGATTTGCCTCTCTCAAGCATGCTTACTATGCTTCTATAACTTATCTAATACATTATTTATTAATGTTAAGCATCATTATATTTACTAACATACATGTTTTATAACTTAGGACATCATCTTTTATGGTCGAGAGCACTACACATGCATATGTGCATGCCCGACGCCCTCCGATTGCCCCCGAAAATATAACAGTCCTAAAGATGACCATTTTGACTACTGTTACAGACCTCAAATTACAACACTTACATCATGAAAGTTGTAGGTCTACTCGTCCTCGCTCCGGATCATCTTGAATCATCTCAATCGAGTTCAGTATGAGAATGTTATGGCCATTTTACTACAGAGGCCAAACCGTCTGACTCAGATTTCTCCCCTCTCCATGCATGGCGTGAGAACTAAGACATACAGTGGAACCGTAGCGCGAGATTGGCGTTGGGGTGCAAATTTCAGCTGGGTGCGAACTTCATGTTGAGCGAATTTTGCATTGGGGAGCCATTTTTTGCGCCAAGTACCAAAAACTAATGTAATCTGACCCACGAAGAATGTAACAACTAAATTTTTGTCTATAACTTAATTTCTAACACTATTTAACATGTATAACTTATGCCAATTACACATATACACATTACCCAACATGCATATACTAATTTAAACCACTAAACAACAATCACAGAAAACTTAATTCCTTGAAAACACTGTTTTCAACCAAAACACCATTATCGATGTTTGTTTACACAAAGAACATGGTAAACATAATTTATAAACCAATTTGATTCCTTTGAATTATGTTTCTTTTGAATTTCTTACCCGTTATCATATACAAGGTTCAATTTCATAACTTCACAATTAACATACACTAATTTTGTTATCTTACAAAATTATATTCATGCATATGTGTTCACCAGAAAACCAATTCCCTTTACTTGTATACATAAATTAGCATACAATCTTGTCTATACGCTAAACATACAATCATATATATATATATATATATATATATATATATATATATATATATATATGCTATATAACACTTGCAACAATATGGTTTTATAGAGAATCTTTGTAAAAACCTTATACACATTGAAAATCAAGAACACAGACACAAAGAACGTAAATATATATATATATATATATATATATATATATAGAGAGAGAGAGAGAGAGAGGTTTTAAAACATACCTTTTGTTGCTTTAGAAACCCTTGCTAATCACTGACAATAAGAATTCAGAACTTCTCTTGTTGCTTCTCTCTCTTAAACTCTCTCTCTCTCAAATTCTCTGTGATTTTCTTCTTAGGCTTAGCAAACACTTAGAATGCGTAAACAAAACCACTGGTAACCAATCGTAAATGGCCATAATAAGCCCGATTAAATAATATCAGTTACCAAATATAACGTATATGTTATAAATATATTTTATTTATTATTTTATTTATATAATTTATATAATATTTCAAAATTCAAAAGAACTCCAAAAGTCATAAGGCTTCGTTTGGCAAAACTCTTTATAATTAAAGAATTAATATATTTAAGCCTTGTTTGGCAAAATAAATTAAAACTACTTTAATTTATTTTAATAACTACTTATAATATAGTTATTTGTCATCTAATTAATTAAGTTTTCATACTTAATTTAATTAATACCAATAATAATTCATTGCATAATATAATAATTTATTTAATCATTATAAACCCTCTAACTTAATTATTAAATTAAATTAGATTACTATCTCAAAATAATTACTTTCCTTAACTCATTAATTATTTATTAAACAAACAAATAATCAAATCACATCAAATCAATTAAAAAAATACTTATTCAATGATAAACACATCCATTAAATATTTATATAATTCAATAAATATTTAAATATTAATTAAAAATCTGGATTGTTACATCATTCCCTCCTTACAAGGATTATGTCCTCAGAATCATAACTCAAACCACTCATTCGTTACAATCTTCCCTACTTACAAAGATTTTGTCCCCAGAATCAAAGACACAAATTAAACAAATAACTCAGAGTAATCTTTCATCATTTTATCTAAATATAGCTTATATATTTCCTCCTATATTCATTACTTTAACAAATTGTAGGTTTTATTTCATAACTTTCACTTGATCTCAATATATTCTGAGTATTATATATCTTTTAACCCATTCATTTCCTTTTCTAAGGATCGTTATCATCAACACTCGGGATATTACATTCACCCTTTCTTCTAAGAATTTCGTCCTCGAAATTTTATTTATTAATCTTTATTCATTCAATCTGTTAGAGTAGATTTTATGTCACTACTTCATTCATTCATTGGTTTCTATTACCACTTTCTTTCCACAAAGATCATTCTACAATTATTAACTTTTCTATTAAAAGTTTTACATTATTCTTTGATAACTCATATCCTTCTCACTTCAAAATCTCTTTTCTCACTTATTCAACATATTCATCATTCAGTGTCGCATTCTACGACTCACTTCTTTCTAAGGAATATCATCCTTACCACATTCACCTTTTAGAATATCAAGAATCTTCCACAATTACTCAATAATTGGGAAGCGATATAAATAACAGGAATTTAAAAGATTCCAAATCATGCTGAGGGTCATAAGACCACGAACTATGTCCACAGTTGCAAGTAATCTTTCAAATTCAACTTTAACAGTCATAAGACTATAAGGACCCCCGTACTTAGGGTGTTAAGCCCTTCGTACGATGTATTATGCACAAACATTTAAACGTTATGTGTATGTCCATAGTTATAAGTAATCTTTCAACTTAAACTTTAATAGTCAGAAGACTATAGGGACTCCTCGTACTTAGGGTGATCACCGCATAAATGATGTATTGTGCACAAACATCTCAACGCCTCCACGTAATGCCCTATAAAAGGGTTGTCCATCTCAGCTTTTCAACATCTGAATCCGCACCAAAATAATTTGGTTTGGCATAACTTCTCAAGAAACGCATGCATTTCATGAACATCTTTCAATATTCGTCTAGCTGAATCAAATAGCATAGACTTCTACAACAATTCGTACATCAATCGAAATATACATATATATATATATATATTCTAATATCTTAAAGAAATCTCAAAAATCTTTTTATGACGTCATGATACCGCACTGTATTTATAGTCCGTTGAGGATTCCGTCATTTGGTGATTTTATCATACTACATTATACCATAGTGGGCTGACGATCCTTAGATCACATCCAACACTAGGTAATACTGCATTGATGACTCCATCATTTTTATCATCTTTGCACCAGGTTACATGATGCATTAATGATATAAAATACATTTTGATATATTGTAAATCATTTTTGTCTAGCCGAAGCAATTAGCATAGACATACGAATAATAGTATTGTTGTTAAAACTCATTGATTCCATCATTTGATCCAATGTTTTTCAAGAAAATAAAAGTGTAAACATCAGCACGAAGCCAATAAATTTCGAAAGTCTAGCATAGCTAGTAGATTTAGAATACCTATGCTTGCACCATCAACTCCACTTTCTATAATGATCCATTGCTTAATAGGTCTATCTATTCCTATCATCCTCAATACTCCATTTACACTTATCTATACCCAGTTCGTCAAACTTACCACACGTTATGAGTTCAGAACTTGCCACAATTATATGAGTTTAAGAACTTATCCTAGTCGGGACCATAAAGCGTCCATTCACGAGGGGTTCAAAAACATACCATATAATTATGAGTCACTTAACCTACCATAAGTATGAGTTTTAAGAACTCGCACTTAACCTTATAATATTCTCTAACTATACTCTACCTATCTCATTATACACATGAGAAAAGAATCACCTTCTCAACAGGCATATAGCAAATAAATGACACACACATTCCAATGATTATCAATGTGATAAACTGAGTGCAAGCACAAAACCCTCGCCCATACAAAGGTTTGTACAACTCAGCCACCACCTGAGTCCTCAATTGAAATCCCTCCAAACTCTATCTTGCTTATAACTTTCTCTTTGCTCGATACGAATTCCTCATATCACATTATCTATAACTCCTCATGAGTTTATCTCGTACTATCATAGTATATTATCTTCATAGCATCAAGATATAATCATTCAACCATTACAAACCATCTTCCTTTTATAACTAAAACAGATCACGTCGTGATCTTATTCTATAATCATCTCCCTTAAAATTATTTTCTTAACTCGTGATCGTTTTGTTTTATGATCCTCTTTCTTTCCCTTTTTTTTTTATCATTTATGACATTATTCGTTATCTTGGCTTTTAGAGTTAGGAAACTCCCATTTCTTATCTTTATATCTCTTAGATTCTTCTTTGAATCTTCTTGTTTTAAAAAAAAATTCTTCCTTTAAGTATTTCTAACTTCAGTTATATCGCTCAAAATTTCATTCGAGTTCTACACTTTCATCATACGTATCCATTTCTACACTTGGTACACATCGAGTCTCTAACAGTTTCAATATGGTACATTTGAGTGGTTTCCCACAAACAACCAACAAACTAGGTTCCGAAAGTTACTAGTTCAGATATACCTCCGCTCTATGAAGGAATCGTTTAGCCCAGATACCATACATCAACTACTAAGGAGTACAATTGCACCATACTCTCTATTCTTAACTTCTTTATCATTCTCTTTTTATAGACATTGTCTATTTATTATCACCTTACATCCTTATTATTGGAGTTGGGTAACCCCACATTCATAATCCTTATAACTCTGCGAGATTCTTCTTTGAATCCTTTCACGCAGGTTTTTAATCCCTTATTGTTCAAACTCTATTTGAGCTTATTCGTTTATTATCTTCACCTCTCTTCTCTAATGTTATAGCCTATGGTACTCCTACCTAAGGTTTATAACCTACAACTTTGATACCAACTTGTAACGACCCCAAAATTCATACCATTTAAATCTCGACTTCTATTAGTTAACCATACATTAAATCTCTAAAAAACATCATTATTCGATATTAAAAACACTAAAATTGCGGAATAATTAAAACGTTTATACATTTCCTTTTTTCTTGCCCTGAATCGCAACCTTTACATTACATCTCTTTGATTCAATCTTATATCATGAATCGTTACAACGAAATGACTATACAAAGTCTTACATCATAACTAAATATCCATATACATTGGATAACTCAACTTACAATTCAACAACATGTTACGTTCAAAATATGAAATACATTTCTCATAAAACATAAGTAATCTTCGTGAATATAGATCTCTATAACTCACTTAGCACATATCTTTACCGTAAAATCTTAACCTGCAAAAGTGGTTATTTGCAAGAGTGAGCTCGACAAATGACAACAAAGTCTAACAGGTTTCATGCATCACATAGCACATAATAATATGCTCGATATACATCTCCTTAAAGTAACATGGCATACATGCTTTTAATTCACACAGCAAATATAAAGATTGAGTTCCTTACTCAACCATCATTACTTAGCCAAAACAATATAGTCATATATTGACTTTAACATTTCATGATTTCAACATGTATAACATATCATGCAATTTAAAACAGTTCATCAAGTCCACGTAAAAAATAGGAACCGAAAGACTTGCCTTGATCGTTGTTTACCAATAATAGTTTAATAGCTTACAGTTATCTGCACTTCACGTGCCATACACAATTATATAATCATACACATAAACTATTAGTCACATAACAACACATAGTAATTGTAATGTAAACTCTACTCCACATCTCATAATCATTCCTATTAATTAGCACACAATGTTCAATTAGAATGTGTTAACTTTTTGACTTATGACTCACTATATTTCATAATCGAAGTTCATTCAAGTGCTTAAGTCTTGCTAAGACTACTTATTGGTTTTATATTAAGCCCATTTCATATCCTATAATATTCATTTCAATTGAATTGAAACACTTTTTAAGTTCGTTAACACTTGGCACGGCGCTTCGACGCTCATTCATCACACGCTTGGATTTGCCTCTCTTGTGTATGCTTACTATGCTTCTATAACTTATCTAATACATTATTTATTAATGTTAAGCATCATTATATTTACTAACATACATGTTTTATAACTTAGGACATAATCTTTTATGGTCAGGAGCACTACACATGCATATGTGCATGCCCGACACCCTCCGATTGCCCCCGAAAACATAACAGTCCTAAAGATGACCATTTTGACTACTGTTACAGACCTCAAATTACAACACTTATATCATGAAAGTTGTAGGTCTACTCATCCTCGTTCCGGATCATCTTGAATCATCTCAATCGGAGTTCGTATGAGAACGTTATGGCCATTTTACTACAGGAGGCCAAAACTGTCCGACTCAGACTTCTGTCCCCGCGCCGCGACGCGAGAACTAAGTCATACAGTGGCACCGCAGCGTGAGATTGGTGTTGGGGCACGAATTTCAGCAGATCGAACTTGAATATTTGAAGGCAATTTTTATTTTTAATACCAAAAACTAACAACAACGCAAATTTCACAAAGAACAGACAACTAAATTTCATGCATAACTTAATTTCTAACACTAATTAACATGTATAACTTATGCCAATTACACATATACACATTACCCAACATGCATATACTAATTTAAACCACTAAACAACAATCACAGAAAACTTAATTCCTTGAAAACACTGTTTTCAACCAAAACACCATTACTGGATGTTTGTTTACACAATGAACATGGTAAACATAATTTATAAACCAATTTGATTCCTTTGAATTATGTTTCTTTGAATTTCTTACCCCGTTATCATATACAAGGTTCAATTTCATAACTTCACAATTAATATACACTAATTTTGTTATCTTACAAAAATCATATTCATGCATATGTGTTCATTTAAAACCAATTCCCTTACTTGTATACATAAATTAGCATACAATCTTGTCTATACGCTAAACATACAATCATATATATATATATATATATATATATATATATATATATATATATATATGCAAGTGTTATACTAGCATATATATATATATATATATATATATATATATATATATATATATATTAAGGTTTTAAAACATACCTTTTGTCGCTTTAGAAACCCTTGCTAATCACTGACAATAAGAATTCGGAACCTTCTCTTGTTGCTTCTCTCTCTTAAACTCTCTCTCTCTCAAATTCTCTGTGATTTTCTTCTTAGGCTTAGCAAACACTTAGAATGCGTAAACAAAACCACTGGTAACCAATCGTAAATGGCCATAATAAGCCCGATTAAATAATATCAGTTACCAAATATAACGTATAGGTTATAAATATATTTTATTCATTATTTTATTTATATAATTTATATAATATTTCAAAATCAAAAGAACTCCAAAAGTCATAAGGCTTCGTTTGGCAAAACTCTTTATAATTAAAGAATTAATATATTTAAGCCTTGTTTGGCAAAATAAATTAAAACTACTTTAATTTATTTTAATAACTACTTATAATATAGTTATTTGTCATCTAATTAATTAAGTTTTCATACTTAATTTAATTAATACCAATAACAATTCATTGCATAATATAATAATTTATTTAATCATTATAAACCCTCTAACTTAATTATTAAATTAAATTAGATTACTATCTCAAAATAATTACTTTCCTTAACTCATTAATTATTTATTAAACAAATAATTAATCAAATCACATCAAATCAAATCAATTAAACAAATACTTATTCAACGATAAACACATCCATTAAATATTTATATAATTTAATAAATATTTAAATATTAATTAAAAATCATGATTGTTACATCATTCTCTCCTTACAAGGATTTTGTCCTCAGAATCACAACTCAAACCACTCATTCGTTACAGGGGTAACCTCTCTTTTATAGTGCAACGGATGGAGAAGGTTTGGGAAAGTTTGGCAGATAATTAGGCAAGTATGACAAATAATGCGGCCACCCAACCCACTATAATTCACCAACTTTCAATTTCCACCAATCAAAGTGGTCCCATGGGAGAAAACAAGGCACATGAATACAGAAGAAAATAAATTAATCTTCCCACCTTTCTTTTCTTCTCTGCCTAATTCTTTTACATTCAAAGCCTAACTCCTCCCATTTACTTATGGGAGAGGACCCACCCATTTGGAAAACTTAGTTTGCAGGAAGAGTTTGAATAACTCACATTTGAGGGACCACACTTATTTGAAAAAAAAAACAAAGGACGACAGGAGAATTATTCCACCCATTTGCAAAGAAGGAATGCATTTAAAGTGTTATATATATATATATATATATATATATATATATATATATATATATATATATATATATATATTATAATAATATTAAATAATTCAAATATATTATAATAATATATTTGAATGAATAATTTATCGAGAAAAAATAATTGTAGTTCCACAGAAAATATGTCAAACTTTCAACAAATATCTCATGCTGAATTCCTTCATTTATATCCACATAAAAATAAATATTTCCTTATCATATAAATTAATAATTAATTATTCACAAATAATATTACAGAATCACAATTATGACAACCAAGTCATTCCTTGGAAAGAGGGGGCTTTCCGATAAGAATTTCTCCTTACTGGCGCGCAATTAGATGAACAAACCCTTTTCCTAGACAGAACTTCCTTAGACATTACCAATAATTTTATCTAATAATATTATTCAAATAATATGAATTATTGATCTGATAATGGGAAATACTATGCAGTGAAAATTATTGTAACAACAATAATATAGAATATCAACGTAGCAATTATTGAATCAATAAAATAAAATATTGAACAGTAATTACTGTAGCAATTATTGAGTAGTGCCTTCTTACGTAAGAATCAATAATCCAAAATATTGTGCAATAATGTCTGCTATTGTGCAACCACACGTATTACTATATTTTAACCACCGTATTTCCAACAATCTTAGCTTAATTCAGAATAACTACTGTAAGTTATTTATAAAAACTCAAACTTGTCGTTTTCTTCATCTGACCATTTCCCGTTATGGGGCCCACAAATGGTTGCGCCGTCATACGAATATTCCCCGACAACAAGAATATTCCACGACCAAACGAATATTCCCCAACAACAATGAATATTTTATAACCACTAGCTTATTTTGCAAAATTTGCACATTTCACCCATAACCAAAGCATTATATCAATTTAACACCTTATTAATTCAAAATAATGTATAGAGAAAGTTAAATTTTATTTATAAAAAGTTGGGGTCTTAAATATAAGGCCTCTGTCTGTGTCTATATATATTTATGCTTGCACAAATATGTTTCTCTCTGCTGAGAAACAGAACAAGGCTTTGCATGCAACTTGATCACTTTTCTTCGGAGGTTTGCATCTATGATACGATTTACTAGTATAATTCTTGCTTATGCTGCTCTCTCAGGTAAACTCTTTCATATTTATATGTCTCTCTCATATTATACATTGTGTGGATACTGATGTCCACTGGGTTTATTTATTGAACTACTGATGCTTGCTCAATCCTACTAAGATTTGTGATAAATGTTAGATTTTACATAATACCTGCCTCTCTAGAATTTATTGTGTAATATCAGTTTTCTGATATGACTCGGCTCTATCTTTCTCTGTGAAATAATTCTTTGTCCTGTTTTACTAAAGAATGTTTTAAATGATACATACTTCTACATTCTTCTATAATCATATTTGAAATTTTTGACTGAACTTAATTGTTCTCTATGTTCAATATATGAAATGTAGCATACTTTTGTGTTACTGTTTTCTTACTTTCTTAAATATAAGTTTTAAAAAAAATGATCTACCCTACTGTTTAACTTAAATGTTTTTTGTCCCTCACTACAGTTCTCAGTATGGTCATATTACTTGTAACTTCATACACATATTTACTACTAAATCTTGACTGCATATATTTCGTATAAGAACTATCTTACCTGCAACATATCATTACATTATTTTCTTTCTATCTATATATATAAGTTCTTTTAAATATGGTGCATTCATATGTTCAGTCCTTACTTAGCTTCATTCTCTCACCTATCTTTCCTGCTTATCTATTAATCATGTCTAACCTCTTTTCTTCTAAACGTAAAACCCTTCCTCTGCATTCTGAATTACATTTTTCTAATGTTGTTCCTCATCTCACCACTACATCTGCACAAGCTAAATACAGAATTATGCGACATAATCTGTATCCAGGTAATGTTATTACCTTTAACCGCTGTGGCGACCCCAAATCCGGATACTTGAAACCCGAGCTCGGTTCTCCACGATACCATTTCTTTAAGCTGAATAATACTAAATAATAATATAATTCAACTTAATTTACATACATCAAAGTTTACTTTCCAGTGCACGTGACCTTCAAATACATTCCTTACAATACGACAATAGATTCCATTGTCTTACTAACTATAACCATTAACTCATACTAAATCTCATTCAATGACTTTTCTTTTCCTTGTTCGGTGCTCGAGCCTTCAGTCGATCGTCGTGAATCGAAAACATTTAGTTTAAGCGAAATTCATCCGCAAAACCGTCATAAACTTACTTACACGGAGGGTGATCACCCCGATTGTACCTGTATTGATCAATACTACATAACTTGAACGAAATTCATCGCTCACCCTTTGTCCGTAGTAAGCGCATAAAAATTTTTCCATTATCGGGATGTTCATACATGCACGGTTCCAAACCCGAAGGTTTTAATCTTGCTCAACAATAATATGTAATTCAACATATATGTATACGGGTAATTGAAAAAGTGTATCAACATGTGAATAAATGCTATGATTATCCAAGTGGGGACACTTGTATAACCATTTAGAAATCAATGAATGTAATATATATCCGAGCTAACATGTTGATAATCAAAGCGTACATAATCTGTACAGGAATAGAAAAGAATTCTGAAACTTCTTACTCATGTCCATTGCATAAAGAAAATGCAAAGGTAGGATACTTTCCTGATTTGCTGATTACAAATCTCAACTTAGGTTTTATCTCTTTATCACAACCAATCAATAAGCGTGTCATTCGTTCGATTAGAACAATATATCATAACACATAGTATCGCTTTATTACTTACAAAGACATAGTCTAATCACGTCATCACATAATCGCAGTGATCATACTTTTAGTTCATATTCTATACATTTTTCAAATATCTTATCCATGCTCTTACATTAGCCTTTTCTTTCTATTATAGGATTCTGATATTGTTTGCCAGCATCGTCTACAATTTTTTTATCGGATAATTACTAAGTCTAAGACTCTTATTCTATACCTCAACATCTCAAATATTAGACATTTTACTTTTAATCATTTTCTAATTTTCCGTAAATTGAAAAATTTAAATAATTCAAATCATCACTCAAGGGCTTATAGTGATATAATTGTTACTATGGGTGCTCTTCATCAAATCCTTGACTTCATAACCTAGGTTCTCAAGTCACCTAGTTTGGCTAAATTTATAACTTTCAAACATCGAATCATAATTACATGATTTAAACATTAAATAATTCCATTATCATTAATAATTAATTTATATTAAACTATTAATGAAACCATTGCTAAAATATAAAGTTATTTATAATAACTCAAACTATTTTTAAAACATTTATATTACCCTTAAATGATTTTTAAAACAATTAAAATCATTTTTAAATAATCACCATTAATATATAAATATTAATGTACTATTCATCCAAATATTAAAAGTCATTAATTATAACTTAAAATATTTTTAAATCCTTAATATCCTCTTTAAATGATTTTTAAATAAATAAAACCATTTTTAAACTATTTATTTAATATAAATATTAAATAAACTTAATATCACAAATCATTAACTAAATATCATTAATATATAATTATTAATGAAATTATCTTCTAAATATTAAAAGTTATATTTTATAACTCAAAATATCTATAAATACTTTATTTTCATTTAAAATGATTTTTAAAATATTAAAATCATTTTAAAACTAATTATTTAATATAATCAATAAATAACTTTAATATCATTAATATATAATTAATTAATGAAATTCATCACAAAATATTAAAAGTCATGGAAAATAACTCAAAATATTTTCGTATACCATAAAATAATTTTTCATGATTTTTCATGAATTAAAACTATTTTTAAATCATTTATTTAATATTATAATTAAATAAATAAATACCTTTTATATTCCAAAAATACTAAATATTTTTGAAATATACTCAAAATAATTAAAACTATTTTCTCGACTTTAAAATAATTTTTCATAATTTATTTGGTATTTTTAATAATTAAAATCTAATTTTTCTAATTTTTAAATTATTTTTCTGGAAAATCGAAATTAAAATAATAAAAAGCTGTTGCTAAAGGCCCCTATAGTGACGTAACCGTCAACTATATAGGTGTTCTTGAGCCTACCTGATCTTCATAAGGCAGAACCGAGTGGCCTACTTTGACCGTGAATAACTCTCTCATCTTAACGAATTTGGACAATCTATAAATTGGGTCTTGTAGAGGAAATACAATACTACGATCTCCAATAATCATAACCTCTAAACAAACATCAGATCTGGGATAAATCAGCCATCAAAGTAGCTACCAAAGTCGTTTTTCACGAAGAATGCGTTTAAGGTGCCTACTTTGGACCTCTATAACTTGATGATCGTGTAACGTTTATGTGATCTATCAATTCCAGTGTGTAGACAACATGTAGGAATACAACTCTAACACTTAACATCATCATAACAACAAGAAATAAAGCATCTAAAGTATGGTCAAACCTTGTCAGAAAAATTAACACTTAGAAAAAATTCGGTTTGAAATTTTCGAATCAATCCACAACCCACTTTGACCTTAAATAACTCTTAATCCGTAATATATATGGACCTGATTATTTTTGGAGGTTAAATACCACATAACAAGCTACACATATCAACCTTTAGAACACAAAACACATTACAGATGACCGAGATATAAGGCCTGACATTTGCCAAAAAATATTTTCTGGACACTTAGAATATTTTCGGGTTTGAAAAACAATGGGTCATGCTTGGCCAACCCACTTTGACCGCTTATAAATCCCGATCTACAATAGATATGAACTTGATTCCTTTTGGAGGTTAAAGACCACATAACAAGATACACCTAACAACTTTTAAACAACACAAAAAAGATAAATAATCACGAGTTATAAGTCTTGACATTTGCCCAAAAATCATAGAATTCGGTTTTTCCAACTTGCTCAAATCTTCAAATTCGTGCACTTTGATGTTATGGGTCTGTGTTTTTAAAACCCAGAACATTAATAGACTCCCTATTACACTACTTTAAACAATCAATTGCATCAATTAACATCGAATCAAAGGATTTCAAAATTAGAGAATTTCATACCTTTTCTAGCTTCGATTTTTGATTTTTTTGGCTTTGATGCTTCTGATTTGTGGTTTGTGATGGTTGGTCTTTGATTATGAGCTTATGGGTAAGATAATTTCGTTGGTTAGAACTTGAGAGAGTGTGGCTAGGTGTTTGCTATAATTTTAGTGTGTAATTTCATTTAATCTCCTTGATTTCTATTTATAGATCATGTCAAGAGTCTTGGATACTGATTTGGCTGCCATTATTGAGCTCACATGATAATTATGGAGTGGTTGGACGGATTTTTAGGGATTGATAGCTCAATAATGCACAAATAATGCACTAAAATGCATTTTCTCTCTCTTTATTTTATATAAAAATTATATAGATACATTGGATGCTAGATTAGTTGATTGAGTGAGACTAATTGAGTATTGGATGCTCAATTGGTAGGGTAGGGATGTTGGCCATGATTTTTGGCAAGATTCCATCAACAATGTAACTAATAATACACTAAAAGGGTATTTTGGTAATTTCACATATAATTTCATGGGCATTTTTGTACAAGGCAATTAAATATAATATTTAATCACTAGATGGTAATTCTTATCATTTACCAATTACTTTCTATCCTTTGGTAAATTAAAACATTTATACATTAACATCGTAATTAAACCCTTAATTTAAATTAGGGTTTTCTATAGAAAAATTAGGGTTCTATAATTAGGGTTTCTTAACGCCATCAATTAGAGTTTCTAATTGACCATTAGGGTTCTCTAATTATCTCGTGTATGTTCTAACACACAAGTTATTATGGTCTCTAACTTCAACCGATTAGGGTTGTAATAATTAGGGTTTGTCCTAATTATCGACATACTGTTAGATAATTAGGGTTTTCTTCTAATTACCGGCATCTTATACACAAGAACCTTCATATACACGTCACTACTACTCGGTCATATCTCAGAATCGAGTTTAATAATTAGGGTTTCATAGCACTGCGGTATATGCTATGACCTAATTGACTGTCATTGCTCAATATTATCTGTCCGCACATACACAGTACATAATTATTGTACTGTAAAATTATTATAACAATAATATAATATTATTATTCTCATCTCTTGATCACAATCCCAATTCAGGGTTTGGATCTCATATCTGACTTCTCTTTCGCATATCAAGTTAAAATACTTGAATTAAATATTCTTGAACAATTCATATAATAAAATATTTATTATATAATTCTAATTATCACTTCATATATTATTTCCAATCATGTTATCATGGAAAATAATTAATAAAAACATTTCTGCTTACAGAAATTAATTACCATAAAAATATAATTTGTAGTAATTAATTATTCCAAAATTATTTCTAATTTTTTAAGTAATAAATATATTAGTATTTATCGTTCACATTACTTGACACTTAGTCTCGTCATTAAGGAAAAAAAATTTATACGCAAAATTTCTTAATTATTTTATATAGAAAATCTCGGGTTATTACATTCACCCTCCCTTATAAGGATTCCGTCCCCGGAATCACCGCTTTAAAACTCATACACAGAAGAGTACATAACACATATAATCCTTGCACATAGACCTCGATCAATACTTGATCGAACTGTTCTTTAACTATTCTCCATAACGCATGTCTTTCTGATAAACAGAATTTTGATTAAGAGAACCAAAATTCCTCCTTCAAAATTTCTTTAATAAAGTAATCTACTATATGTATATATACAGGAAAATCATATAAAATATTTAAGTTATTCGAATAGAACCTGGAGTTCCATTTCCAGCTGCCACATTATACTCAACTGCTACGATATCTTGAACGACCATAATGAAGACACTTACGGTTTATTTCGTTGTCGCCTATATCTTGCTGTCATTTCTCGTATTCACATTCCTTATCTCACTTCTTCTTCTTTCACCTTATACTCTTTCATCTTATACTCCATTGATTCATAAATAAAACATTCGCTATACATTCTTGAATTGGGACAATTGGAAGAGATATGTCTCTTCTGCCCACAAACTTTCTCTTTATCTCATTTCCCTTTTATCGTATAGGTGATAAAAGTTATCTTTTGCCCTTTCTGTTATCCTAACTATCATAAACGCTTCTACTGAGTCACTTAATCCTCTATACCCTAGCAATAAGATTGCCTTAAAGTCTTTAAGCGCTCGACGCTCGATTATCCGGTTGATCTTTCGCGGTGGTTTTCGTTTTCGTCTCGGTGACATAATCATAAATTATTCTTCATTTCCTTACATTCTAAGCCTCATCGTATACGTTCGACATATAACACAAAATTTTCTACTCAAATAATCATGTATTCCAAAATATTAAATTTTGAAACTTGGTTTACTATATTAACCAATATTCAGATAAATATTTGCTACCTTTATAACAACTTACTTCATTAATCCAACTTGTGACACTCATGGTACTTCCAACCATAGCACCTCACATTAATAGAACTTAACATACCATAGCACATATTGCTTTTAACATCAAATATCCTTTGTGACTACAATAAATGGATTTAAAATCTTGACCAACATAAAAGTTGAAAATAGTTCATTACTTATCACATATATTACATAACATAACCCATACTACCTATTTACTAAGCCTTCTTCTCGGACATTCATTCGCTCGATGTCCTTCCATTCCACAATTAAAACATCCACCTTGCTTATAGTTGGGGCAACGAGGAAAGGTATGTCCCTCACAGCCGCAAATATAACATATCTTCTTCCCTTTCTTCTTATCAGGTTTTCCTAAGTCATGATCTTCTATCTTTCTTTTTCCCTTATCTCTCGGAGCTGCACACGAAGTGTTGCTTGAGGCTCCCATCTAATCAATTTGGATCTTAAGCTTCTCATGTTCTTCCATTGTTTCTATTAATGCCTGACGTAGCAACATTTTTATTTCCCATAACCTTTCTAGTGAAGAAACCTTGTTCTCCAGATCCTACACTTTCGTTGATGCTTGAGCAGCTTCAACTTTAGTGTCTGAATCACTATCTGTCAAATCCACCATTTCTGGATCTGATACTACGTTTTCCACTATAGCCACCTCGTCCGATTTGGGTTCTTGGTAAGCTTCTATTTCAGCTGTTGGCCTCGATATTAGCTTGGGGGTATGGATCTGATCCTTCTTATTCCACATATCTTTCTCACCCGACATCTACATACATAAGTTACCCTGATTAGCATATATATACACAACAATCAAGAGTTTTATATACGTTGTCTCTTATTTTGTTTGACGATGAATTTATTCAATCCATCTCTATAAACACATCAACGCCTATCTTTCTCTGTAGAAAGCGCTCCATCCACTCAAGCATCGAATCGTATGAAGGCGATGTCTAAAAGCCCTGCTCCAAGGTATATATCCCGTGTCTTTGGCTTCTATCTCAACCTTCAATTGTCCTATCTCATCTCTCTCTCGCTCTAACCTCCTCTCAGAACTCTCGCTAACTCCATCTATGTTCGGTGAGCGGCGTCCTTATCTTCATTGTTCCAAAATCTGGAGAGTACGATTACGTGCCTCCACCGCCAAATTCTAACCTTTAAGTCGTGCTCCTAACTATCAAATCTCTTATCATCTCACTGTCTGTGTACTCCTCGCTAGAGTCCATCGTCTCTTAGGTCAAGGAATTACTATTTTGACTTTCGTCATCCATCCTATGACTACAATAAACGAGACAACATCAGTACCGAAATAAAATATATTCATCGGTAAAATGAAGGAATATTTTATTTAGTACAACTAAAACTTGATGGATCTCTTCAACTCATCATATCCTATAACTTCTCACCAGAGTACTTCGTCTCCTAGTTCACTGGATATCTATCTTAACTTTCGTCCTTTATTCTACTAAGGTTATAACCTAGGTTTCGCATTCCTAACGTTTATAACCTACAGCTTTGATACCAACCTGTGGCGACCCCAAATCCGGGATACTTGAAACCCAACTCCTCGGTTCTCCACGATACCATTTCTTTAAGTGAATAATACTAAATAATAATATAATTGAACTTAATTTACATACATCAAAGTTTACTTTCCCCTGTGTACGTGACCTTCAAATACATTCCTTACAATACCGATAATAGATTCCATTGTCTTACTAACTATAACCATTAACTCATACTAAATCTCATTCGATGACTTTTTCTTTTCCCTTGTTCGTGCTCGAGCCTTCGTGTCGATCGTACGTGGCGAAAACATTTAGTTTAAGAAAGGATGAGCATTTGAGTGCCCAAAGAAGTAATAGCAATTATATATATAAGTTTGAAAGAATATAAGTATTCTCTTTACATAACACTTCTACAACGAATCAAAAGTTGTGAAGTAATCATCTTGATAAAAATTCACATAACAACTCTCTTCCAAATTATTTAAATTTGGCTCGCTCTACCCATGAATAGGGTTTAAGAATCATACTATAAACATTCTTTTCATTTTCGAAAAGGTTTAGCGTAAATTCATCCGCAAAACCGTCATAACTTACGGCACGGGGGTGATCACCTTTCATTGTACCTCAGTATTGATCAATACTACATAACTTGAACGAAATTCATCGTTCACCCTTTGTCCGTAGTAAGCGCATAAAAATTTTTTCCATTATCGGGATGTTCATATACATGCCCGGTTCCAAACCCCAAGGTTTTAATCTTGCTCAACAATAATATGTAATTCAACATATATGTATACGGGTAATTGAAAAAGTGTATCAACATGTGAATAAATGCTATGATTATCCAAGTGGGGACACTTGTATAACCATTTAGAAATCAATGAATGTAATATATATCCGAGCTAACATGTTGATAATCAAAGCGTATATAATCATGCAGGAATGAAAAGAATTAAAACTTCTTACTCATGTCCATTGCATAAAGAAAATGCAAAGGTAGGATACTTTCCTCGATTTCATTGATTACAAATCTCAACTTAGATTTTATCTCTTAATCACAACCTATCAATAATAAGGTGTCATTCGCTCGATTAGAACAATATATCATAACACATAGTAATTACTTATTACTACCAAGACATAGTCTAATCACGTCATCACATAATCGCAGTGATCATACTTTTAGTTCATATTCTATACATTTTTCAAATATCTCATCCATGCTCTTACAGTAGCCTTTTCTTTCTATTATAGGGTCTAATACGCTTGTCCGCATCAAAGCAATTTTATCGGATAATTACTAAGTCTAAGACTCTTATTCTATACCTCAACATCTCAGAATATCGACATTTTACTTTTAATCATTTTCGAATTTTCCAGAAATTGAAAAATTTAAAATAATTCAAATCTGTCACTCAAGGGCTTATAGTGATATAATTGTTACTATGGGTGCTCTTCATCAAATCCTGGACTTCATAACCGGTTCTCAAGTCAGGTAGTTTGGCCGGCTATAACTTTCAAACATCGGAATCATAATTACATGATTTAAACATTAAACAATTCCATTATCATTAATAATTAATTTATATTAAACTATTAATGAAACCATTTCCAAAATATAAAGTTATTTATAATAACTCAAACTATTTTTAAAACATTTATATTACCCTTAAATGATTTTTAAAACAATTAAAATCATTTTTAAATAATCACCATTAATATATAAATATTAATGTACTATTCATCCAAATATTAAAAGTCATTAATTATAACTTAAAATATTTTTAAATCCTTAATATCCTCTTTAAATGATTTTTAAATAAATAAAACCATTTTTAAACTATTTATTTAATATAAATATTAAATAAACTTAATATCACAAATCATTAACTAAATATCATTAATATATAATTATTAATGAAATTATCTTCTAAATATTAAAAGTTATATTTTATAACTCAAAATATCTATAAATACTTTATTTTCATTTAAAATGATTTTTAAAATATTAAAATCATTTTAAACTAATTATTTAATATAATCAATAAATAACTTTAATATCATTAATATATAATTAATTAATGAAATTCATCACAAAATATTAAAAGTCATGGAAAATAACTCAAAATATTTTCTTATACCATAAAATAATTTTTCATGATTTTTCATGAATTAAAACTATTTTTAAATCATTTATTTAATATTATAATTAAATAAATAAATACCTTTTATATTCCAAAATACTAAATATTTTTGAAATATACTCAAAATAATTAAAAACTATTTTTCGGACTTTAAAATAATTTTTCATAATTTATTTGGTATTTTAATAATTAAAATCTAATTTTTCTAATTTTTAAATCATTTTTCGTAAAATCGTAAATTAAAATAATTAAAATCGTCATAAAGGCCCCTATAGTGACAGTAACTGTCGCTATAGGTGTTCTTGAGCCTACCCAGATCTTCATAAGGCGTAACCGAGGTGGCCTACTTTGGACCGTGAATAACTCTCTCATCTTAACGAATTTGGACAATCTATAAATTGGGTCTTGTAGAGAAAATACAATACTACGATCTCCAATAATCATAACCTCTAAACAAACATCGATCTGGGATAAATCAGCCATCAAAGTAGCTACCAAAGTCGTTTCTTCACGAAGAACAGTTGAGGTGCCTACTTTGGACCTCTATAACTTGATGATCGTGTAACGCTTATGTGATCTATCAATTCCAAAGGTGTAGACAACATGTGGGAATACAACTCTAACACTTAACATCATCATAACAACAAGAAATAAAGCATCTAAAGTATGGTCAAACCTTGTCGGAAAAAATTAACACTTAGAAAATTGCAGGTCCCTGAATTTTTCTTCGGTCAATGCCGCACAACCCACTTTGACCTTAAATAACTCTTAATCCGTAATATATATGGACCTGATTATTTTGGAGGTTAAATACCACATAACAAGCTACACATATCAACCTTTAGAACACAAAACACATTACGGATGACCGAGATATAAGGTTCGACATTTGCCAAAAAATATTTTCTCGACACTTAGAATATTTTACGGGTTTGAAAAAATGATGGCCAATGCTCAATTCGACCCACTTTGACCGCTTATAAATCCCGATCTACAATAGATATGCACTTGATTCCTTTTGGAGGTTAAAGACCACATAACAAGATACACTTAACAACTTTTAAACAACACAAACAGTAAATAATCACAGAGTTATAAGTCTTGACATTTGCCCAAAAATCACAGAATTCGGTTTTTCCAACTTGCTCAAATCTTCAAATTCGTGCACTTTGATGTTATGGGTCTGTGTTTTTAAAACCCAGAACATTAATAGACTCCCTATTACACTACTTTAAACAATCAATTGCATCAATTAACATCGAATCGAAGGATTTCAAAATTAGAGAATTTCATACCTTTTCTAGCTTCGATTTTTGATTTTTTTGGCTTTGATGCTTCTGATTTGTGGTTTGTGATGGTTGGTCTTTGATTATGAGCTTATGGGTAAGATAATTTCGTTGGTTAGAACTTGAGAGAGTGTGGCTAGGTGTTTGCTATAATTTTAGTGTGTAATTTCATTTAATCTCCTTGATTTCTATTTATAGATCATGTCAAGAGCCTTGGATACTGATTTGGCTGCCATTATTGAGCTCACATGATAATTATGGAGTGGTTGGAAGGATTTTTAGGGATTGGTAGCTCAATAATGCACAAATAATGCACTAAAATGCATTTTCTCTCTCTTTAATTTATATAAAAATTATATAGATACATTGGATGCTAGATTAGTTGATTGAGTGAGCATAATTGAGTATTGGATGCTCAATTGGTAGGGTAGGGATGTTGGCCATGATTTTTGGCAAGATTCTATCAACAATGTAACTAATAATACACTAAAAGGGTATTTTGGTAATTTCACATATAATTTCATGGGCATTTTTGTACAAGGTAATTAAATATAATATTTAATCACTAGATGGTAATTCTTATCATTTACCAATTACTTTCTATCCTTTGGTAAATTAAAACATTTATACATTAACATCGTAATTAAACCCGGGTAATTTAAATTAGGGTTTTCTATAGAAAAATTAGGGTTCTATAATTAGGGTTTCTTAACGCCATCAATTAGAGTTTCTAATTGACCATTAGGGTTCTCTAATTATCTCGTGTTATGTTCTAATACGTTACTATTCTCTAACTTCAACCGATTAGGGTTGTAATAATTAGGGTTTGTCCTAATTATCGACATACAACAGATGATAATTAGGTTTTCTTCTAATTCTATCTTATACACAAATCCCTTCATATACACAAATACTACTCACCATATCTCAGAATCGAGTTTAATAATTAGGGTTTCACAAAGACGGTAATATGCTATGACCTAATTGAATCGCTATTATTTCAATATTATCTGTTTCATATACACAAAGATATATAATTATTGTATCAGAAAATTATTATAACAATAATATAATATTATTATTCTCATCTCTTGATCCCAATCCCAATTCGTGGTTTGGATCTCATATCTCGACTTCTCTTTCGCATATCAAGTTAAAATACTTGATTTAAATATTCTGAACAATTCATATAATAAAATATTTATTATATAATTCTAATTATCACTTCATATATTATTTCCAATCATGTTATCATGGAAAATAATTAATAAAAACATTTCTGCTTACAGAAATTAATTACCATAAAAATATAATTTGTAGTAATTAATTATTCCAAAATTATTTCTAATTTTTTTAAGTAATAAATATATTCGTATTTATCGTTCACATTACTTGACACTTAGTCTCGTCATTAAAGAAAAAAAATTTATACGCAAAATTTCTTAATTATTTTATATAGAAAATCTCGGGTTATTACAACCGCTTTCCAGACTTGTTTGAAAAAATCAAAAATATTGGGTGGGATTGTTTAGTAATGTTTTATGATAAGTCTATCTATCTTGGCCTTGTGTCTGAATTTTACACTCATATAGAATTCTCTAAGGATTCTTCTGGTTTGTTAAAAAGCATCACTACTTGTATACAAGGTCAAACATATATCATTGATGAACTATTTTGTGTACATGCACTCCAACTGCATCCTTTTACTTTGGAATTACCTAAGATCAATTCTTATCTTCATCCATCTGGTATTTCTGTGGAAGAATGCATGCTATTTAAGCATAACTTGTCTATTGTGACTGATCAAATGGTACCTGCCTTGCTGTTTGATTTTCCTTGCAAAGTTGGTTTAGAGTTTCTAACTGCCGAGAGTCAATTCCTAGGCAAAATTCTTAGAAACAACTTCATGCATGTTAGAGATGATAGGAAATTACTGCCCTTTGATTTGGAAATCATCAAGAACATCTTGAATAAGTGCATGCCTTATAACTTGGCCTACTTTTTATTATCATCTTTTGAATTTTGCTTCCATAACAACTGTTTAGGCTTTGGTTTGTTGCTTACTCATATTTTTAATTATCTAGATAGCAATGTGTCACAACATCAGTCTCAACTAGTTCCAACAAGCAATATTGTTTCCTATCTTAACCTGCCACCTCAGTCCTTAATTGTTTTTAAACCTGTTGATCATGAGGTTATTGAGTCTAACATCAACATGGCCACTAAAATCAATTCACTTAATAGCATGAATGAACTTCTTCTACAAAACCAAACTCTTTTGTTAGAAAAGTTAGAAGATGTGCAGTTATCTCTACATGTTTTTAAGTCCATGGTATGTTTTCTGATGGAGAACAATAGATTGCTTAAGGGTCCCTATCAGTTTCATGCTAATGCTAATGATGACCCAGCTGATCTTGTACCACAACTATTTCCGAAGTGATAAATTATATTGATGGTCGCGATTAACTTTTCTATTTGATCACAAAGTTGTTGTGCCTAATTATTTACCTGCACTTAACTTTCTATTTTAATAAGTGAGGCCCACGTAAAATTATATTGTCAATATAGTTATAAAAAAATGAATATTTATTATTAAAATAATCCTACTTAAAGAGCTTGTAGCTGTAATTTACACATTTTTTTTTTTTTTTTTTTTTCTCCATTATATGTCATGACTCAAAGACATTAAAATGGAATAAAAAATAAAATAAATTCCTACCTAAGACAGTCGATACTACCGGCATTAAAATAATAAAATAAATTCCTTACGCAACTTAGATATACAGCATTAAAATAATATTAAAATGTCACACAAAAAAAATAAAAAATTGAAAAAATAGCCTAAGTAGACAAATTTGTCACTACCGACAATAAAAAATTGAAAAAATGATTTTATTCAAGCAATTCATTGCTAAATGTATTCGAACTCATGCAACCTCAAACTCCATACACTCGTTATATGACCACCCGAGCACCACTTGCCTAAATTATTAATTTCAACCAAGGATATATCTTTATATTAAAACTTCACCATCCCCAAAAATCTATATTCTTGCATTATTATTATATTACGATTTATTATTATTAATAAATCTATATTATTAATTGGGGTTTTCTATTTAAATCTATATTCTAGATTATTATTATGTTTATATTATTATTATTATATTAAGTTTCAATGATAGGAAATGAATGCATTATCTATTTATTATTATATTCATGTATTACTATTATTAAAAATAATATTAATAATGATTTTTAATATTAATATAAATAATGTGATTATTAATATTAGTCCTAATAAAAATATCCATACAGCTTCAACAAAATAGATAAATTTTTTCAGACATTAATAATATGAAGTGGTTTTATGTGATTCAATAATATTGATATTACTAAGTTATGAATTTGAAAATCCCATAAAGTTCAACCAAATAGACATTCTTATTAATTAATATGTATATTAGATAACGTTGGACAAGTTCTATATCTTAGAGGCCGGAAGTAATCTTGTGAATTTCTTGTAGAGTTCCCATGCGACGCGGTAACAAAAGACTGTGACATCTTCTAAGGACCACTTCTTCGAAATATTACCATCGGCCCTAACGAAATAAATAACATACTTGCATACAAAAATGCCACACCGAAGTTGTTGTGTTGTTTCTATTTAATCTGTAAGGTCTCATGACAAGAGGATTACCGTTGGGCCACTCACGATCGGATTACCATTTCACAAAACAAAATGGTATCAAATGTACCGCATGTACAAAGTAGTTGGTTAATAATTTTTAATATTAAAGGACATTATAATATTAAACTATTTTAAAACTAAACATACCGCAACTTTAATCTAATTCTCGAGTACATTTCATGTAACTTAATATACTTAGTGTCATTGTAAAAGGGTCAATTATAGTAACCATCCAATCTTCAACTCTAATAGAACAAGACAAAATGGCGTTGATTGGTACTACACACCCAAAGCATGAATATGTATTTGCATTCGTGTAAAGGTGGACCAACATCTTGGTTAACATACTGGATTGCAAAAAACTCCATGCAAGATTCACGTTAGTGCAGGCACATATACCCCGCCCAAGATGCATGAAGAATGAATTCATGAAACCAAATTGGGACCACTTTTGTATTCCCCATGACCGTAGTATTCCTCTCTCGCCTCAGTAGCAACAACATATAAGCGTCGATGACATGCTCGAATATCCAACTCCTGTGCCCTAAGGATTGCACCGCATTGTGGTCTAATTCATATAATCGGCGCGATGTGTGACAAAGGATATAAATCCTCTTCCGTGCCACCACGCTTCCAAACATATGTTTATTTACAAATGTCTCCTTCCAATCTTTAAGTCTTTTGGATAAGGACCCTTTTGGTCCATAAGAGATGTGGTCTCCGCATCTTGTACCGATTGAGACCCAAATGTACATTATTATTATATAGCAATAATAATTAAACCATCACTATTAACATAACTATATATACCTTTTGTGAACTAGATCCTCAAGCGCCGAAAAGTCCCGCAAAGTCGAGTTGGTTGGAATGTAACACTCCTCATAGGTTTGGAAGGTTGGAATGTAACACTCCTCGTAGGCTTGGGTGGTGGGAATGGAGCTCTCCTCGATTACTTGTGGGGTGGGTATGTAGCTCTCTTGTACAACATAATCAGCTTGTTTCCCAAGCCCTTCATCGAGTTGTGTGTATTGGGACCGTGGTCCAAAATTTATGGGACCCCTCGAGGTATTTGTTTCCCTCTTGCTTCAAGTCGATAGGCGCGTGTTGAAATCCCAATTATTTTTTTTTGCAGAACCAACTCGGAGGCAAATGAGTAAGTAATCTAAAATTTATCAAGTAACGACTTTGCACTCTCAACTCCGCATGTAAGATATAAACACAAACAAATATTATTAACACTAAATATGAATAAATGTAATATTAAGTATTTACTCCAATACATGATAAATTAAAGAAGAATATAATTTTATACCATTTGAATAAGGTGTTGTTGGTTGTAAATGGCCCGAGGCTCATAACAACCGCCGAGGTCGCTTACATCCGAGGTCTGGTGGATTTTCCAACGTGTAATTTTCCTCTATACCGCACTCATGTAATCATCTATTGGGACATAATCAAAAATTTCAGTTTGTTGTCCTTCGAGATGATCCATGTATGCCTCCCACCTCGAAATATACTCCCCTCTCAAGGCCATGCAATCCTCGACATCAATAAATTTAAACTTTTTCTCCTTCCTAAGGTCACCGTGGTTTTTCACTGTTGATGGTATGCCTTGCATGAACCCGAACTATCTCATCACACGGTCTGGCATCTGAAATTCCACAATATTAAAGTGGATCAAGGGGACCCCACCAGATCCCAACAACCTGCCTTCAAAATTAAATCCACTGATATCATCATCCCACATTATGTAAGGCCGCCAAACCACATCCCACATACCTTAATATCTAACTCCCCTCGAAAAATGACAAATGGTGATGGGGATTCTCACGCTACTGTGGTAACTATGGGCTCCAAAATAGACCATGCTAAAGCCCTAGGTAACCATACGGATGATTGTGGCCAAGGGTTTGGCTTTCCAATATTTACACGCTCATAAGCCCAAATTTGTAACAATGTTACACAACCATTAATGTATTTAACTCCTTTCCTAGTAGCAGTATATAAAGATCTGTATAAATATGCTAACACCGCCACCCCCCCCAAGAGTAAGTTACACAATCTTCAAATATTGGCAATAAAAGACATATATCGTGGGTGCACACTATTCCTATTCCTATTAGGGAATAATATTGCCCCACACAACCACAACATGTATGCCTTTGTGTGTCGCCTCACAACATCTTTACTTGCATTCTCGACATTTATTAAAATGTTCGTGCAACCACACTAATGAAATTGCACGCGCTTTTTTTGAACTAAAATATTCACTAGCTAATTTATCTCCAAAACAATCCCTAAAATAATTCAAATTGGTGACAAAGAAGGGGACCCAAGTAAAGGCTTTCCCACCACCCAGAACTCCAAAAATAAAGTGAACATCCTCTAGCGTGATTGTTATTTCTCCACGCTTTAAATGAAAAGTATTAGTCTCCGCCCATCTCTCGACTAGGCGCGATATTAGACCAAGGTCATTTGGTGTACAACACCTCAAAAACTAAATACTCCAAATCCACATTTATCCAAAAGGATTTTTGATCTTTTGTCAAATTCCACTGATTATACTTTTGATCAATATATTGACTGGAGCCTAATTTTCCCCTATCTTTCCCATGATATATGTCATCTGATACATGATCTTGTTGATCATGAAGAACACTTGGATCAATTGGCCCATATTCCCAACTGTCCATCTTTTACCTAAAAAAAATACATCAATTCCATGCATTAATGACAAAATGAATAATAATACACATATAACATGCATTAATGAATGACAATAAAAAAAACATAAATATGCAAGAATAATATGCATTTAATTCAAGAATAATATGGAGTAATAAAAGAACAAAAAATAACATGCAAAGAATAAAAATTTGTATGTAACAATTATGTACAATCGTAATAAGTTTTTTTCATTTATATAATGTAATAATATTATTTTACTATTATACTAAAAAATAATAACAACAATGTAAAACTATTAAAAACTAACAAATAACAATAAATAAAAACTTACTTGTTGAAGTTCTGTGTCTTTAGAATCTAATAAATGGAATCCAACTGCTTCAACTTGTTGAAGTTTTTTGCTCCTCCCCATCAAAATACTCCTCTCTCTACTCTCTCTACTTTTTATTTTACCTTACTATATAATGAACTTTAGTTTGAACAACGTGTGTTCTCAAAACATGGTTAAATAAGCTCACCGGTACATAGAATTAAATATTGTCCAAATTCAAACACTAATATCAAGTAGTAAAGCCAACTTTTTTAGGTTTACCGAGCTTGCAGTGTTCTTTCCCGAGGCGATGTGGCGTAAAAAAGTAGTCAAAACAAATATTCTAAGGCCTTTCCCGAGGCAATGTGGCGTAAAAAGATTTGTCCTTTGGTCTACTTAGACAAAGCTTCACCCACTTATAATAAAAAAATTAAAAATATTATTATTAAAAAGGCTCTACTTAGGTAGAGGCTATACCCTAAATTGTAATAATAATGAAATTTTTTCATTGCTAAAATGTAATCGCACTTCACACCTCTCACTCCAAACATTCGCCAAATGACCACCCGAGCACCACTGCCTAGTCATCATATTTTTTACCTTGATTTGGATATATCTTAAAACATTCCATTTCCCCAAATTATATTTTCTCATTATTTTATTATAATTATTCGATTATTATTATTATTCTATTATTATTACGAATTGATTATAAAGTCGCTATATAGTAGCGGCTTATGTACTTTTTTATTATTATTTTATTACCATTATTATTATTATTATTATAAAAGATTGTCCGTGAATAAGTAGTCAAACATAATAATAAAGCACTATGGAATAGAAAAAAAGTCGACATTGATTATATGGAAAAGTACATTAGACTTCTTGAGCATTAACCGCTAAGTCAGTATTTCTACCGGTCTTTTTACCCTTTAAATATTGTCTAGAAGTCGCTATTTTCTCAAGTTATCTTCTTATCCTTCCATAGAACTTGTTCTCTGATATTAATTTCTCTTTTCACCTCTACTCATAATTTGTTTCATCCGTTGCCCACTTTCACTTCAAAAATCAAGTTGAAGTTCGATCGAGCAAAATTCATCACTATTATTCACAAGTAAGTTTTTCAAAATGTCATATAATACATCCGAATTTGTCGTTGAAGTTGAAAGTAATAACTGATATTGTTCCGCACGCTGGTCAATTTATTTTGTACGTTAGAAGAGGTTGAATATTTTATAGATCATATGCACGTAAAAATGGATTTGAGATTAGAATTGCAACTAGTCATAAACATGCTAATACTGAATGATATCGATCTAGGCAAGATGTATGTAAGAAAGCCTAGACACCAATTGTTGGCAAGAGTTTACCCGATGATGAAGATAGTAGTAATAAAATAACTAGATAGAGAGACTCTATAGATCTAACAATGTGCAAAGCTAGAATATATGTTGTCCACAATAAGAAAGAAGACAATCATGGCGATTTCTATCATTGAATTAGAGCACAATCATCATTTAGTGACCCCCACCAAAGTAGATTTGATCGAGACTCACAAAAATATTACTCCTGTTGCAAGAAATTTAATCGACACTTTAAATAAGTCCCAGATTGGTCCTAGTAAGATGATGAATGTTTTGAGCACAATGGGAGGTGGGTTGCAAAATGTTCCATTCTCTACCGCTAATGTTGAGAATGTGGTGCGAGATTTAAGGCGTGATTCTCACAGATGAAAATGATGCACAAGTCATTGTCAATCATTTGAACAAACTTGCATCCGAAGTGCCAAGCAAATTTTTTTCCGAGTGAAACCCGGTGAAAACAACCGCATAGCTTGTATTTTGTGGGTTGACGCCTGATCAAGGTTTATGTATCAACGGTTCGGAGACGTTGTGACATTTGATAGTACATACCGGACAAATAAGTATGGCATGCCGTTTGTTCCATTTGCCGGGTCAACCACCATTATCAGTCTATATTGTTTGGATTTGCACTGTTACGAGATGAGACAGAGGACACTTTCGTTTGGGTATTACAGATGGCTTGAAGCCATGGACTACAAGGCACCTACAACCATCATCACCGATCAAGACAGAGCCATGAGTAATGCTATTGCTACTAGATTTTCTTCTAGTTATCATTTATTGTGTTCTTGGCATATTAGCAATAAATTTCCGAAAAATTGCATCATGTTTATTCTGAGAGCACCCATCGCTCAAAAATGATTTTAACAACTCGTGTATAACTCATTGTCCATCGAGGAATTTGAAGAGCGTTGGCATATTCTCGATAAGTTCCTATGAATTGTATACCAATGAATGGCTTGGAAGTTTGTATGATGTACGGCGTAAAATGGATTCCAAAGATATACAAAGAGATATTTTGCCACGAATGACTACCACCGAAGAAGCGAGCAGCATGAATGCCTTTTTTGATGAGTATGTTAATGCATCAACAGTATGCTATGTTTTGTACCGCAGAGTCAAAAGGTCAGAAAAGACAATTTATAAGGGAGAGGAAGGCCGACTACATAACAAAACATCGTAAAAGGATTATGGTACTTTGGTTCATCTTTAGAAGTTCATGCCGCATAAATGTACACAAAAGAGATGTTTAGACGCTTTTCAACGCCAATTTGTTGATTCCATGAAATACAATGTTCGGAAACTTAGTGAGTTGTGTGTCACCGATACTAAGGTTTATGCAAAGTGTATAATGCGATGCAACCGAAAGTGGTGGAAGATATAAAGAAGTTGTCAACAATCGCCAATCGACTCGGTAGAATATGTAATCGCCAAATGTTTTCTCACTCGTGTGAATTATGCAGTACATCTTGAGATATTTCATAAAGAAAGAGTATTTCACAAATACCGAGCGATATGATCCTTCATCGATGGACAAGAGACGCGAACAAAAGCAATGGTGAAGACTTACTTTTAACTCCACATCTCACGACTTCAACAAAATCAAGCAATGCGCTATAATCATTTGATGAGTGATTACCAGAGTTAATGAAAGCAAAGCGGCTTGCTCAAATTCGAGGTTACAAAACTGTTTTTAAACCGAATGCACGAGGAAAAGAGTTGGTTGACCAAAGATGATCCGGATGAGAATATTATCGAATCGGCAGATGACGACATTGATTGCACAGTTGGAGATCCAAATCATGATATGGGATACGATAATGACGATGAAGATGCAGAGGTGGAAGCAGAAGAAGAGTTTTTGCCGCCTAATATTTCTCAAACAAAGGGCCGCAAAAAACAATCTAGATTCAAGAGTGCACTCGAGAAAATCATTCCTTCTAAGACTCATCGAAAATGTGCAATTTGTGGCTTTGAAACCGACCACGATAAGCGAAATCACTATCGAAAGTGCTAGGGATTCCTGAGCCAAAAAATAGGCGCTTATTTGTATTAATCATGCTATGTTTTTTTTATTTTATGAAAATGAACATGTAATATGTATTATTCCTCTTAATGTTATGCAAAGACTAGTATTGGTATAATCAGATTTCTAATATTGATAATCACATTATTATTATTATAATAATACTTCACTACTTTTATAAATTCGATAAGTAAATTAATTTCCTAAATGACTTGAAAAATTGGAATCATTATTACTTATTAGACTAATTGAACTAATTTTATTAATAATAAAATCATTTCTTAATAATAAAATCATTGCTTAATATATAAAATCATTACTAATAATCATTACTAATAATAATAAAATTATTAATACTAATAATGCAAGATTTATAATGATCACTTTATATTTTATTAAAGAATGATATTTATTTTAATATATTAATAATCCTTTTATTGATATTATTACAAAAATAAGAAAAAATATTAAAGGGATAATAATAAATATAGATATTAACTTATTTCTATTTAGAAAACCCCATTAATATATAATATTATATAGATTTATTAATAATAATAAATATAATAATAATAATATATATGAAGAATATAGATTTTGGGGATGGTGAAGTTTTAATATAAAGATATATCCTTTTTTGAAATTAATATAGATATGGCTAGCATTAAAATAATATTAAAATGCCTACTTAAGACAAAATTGCGATACTACTGCATAATAAAAATTGAAAAATAGCCAATAAGACAAATTTTGTCACTACCGACAATAAAAAATTGAAAAAAATAATTTTATTCAAGCAATTCGCTGCTAAATAGATTCGAACTCGCAACCTCAAACACCATACACTCGTCATATGACCACCCGAGCACCACGGGCCTAGCTATTAATTTCAACCAAGGATATTATTATTATATTAAAACTTCACCATCCCCCAAAATCTATATTCTTGCATTATTATTATATTACGATTTATTATTATTAATAAATCTATATTATTAATTGGGGTTTTCTATTTAAATCTATATTCTAGATTATTATTATGTTTATATTATTATTATTATATTAAGTTTCAATGATAGGAAATGAATGCATTATCTATTTATTATTATATTCATGTATTACTCTTATTAAAAATAATATTAATAATGATTTTTAATATTAATATAAATAATGTGATTATTAATATTAGTCCGAATAAAAATATCCATACAGTTCAACAAAATAGATAGTTTTTTTTCGTATTAATAATATGAAGTGGTTTTATGTGATTCAATAATATTGATATTACTAAGTTATGAATTTGAAAATCCCATAAAGTTCAACCAAATAGACATTCTTATTAATTAATATGTACATTGGATAACGTTGGACAAGTTCTATATCTCAGAGGCCGGAAGTAATCTTGTGGATTTCTTGTAGAGCTCCCATGCGACGCGGTAACAAAAGACTGTGACATCTTCTAAGGACCACTTTTCTTGAGAAATATTACCATTGGCCCTAACGAAACAGTCAACATACTTGCATACAAAAATTCCACAATTCGAAAGTTGTTGTGTTGTTTGATTTGAATCAGTAAGGTCTGCATGTAGGAGGATTACTTTGGGCCACCACTCACGCATCGAATTACCATTTCGCAAACAAAATGGTATCAAATGTACCTGGATGTACAAAGTAGTTGGTTAATAATTTTTTAATATTAAAGGACATTATAATATTAATCTATTTTAAAACTAAACATACTGCAACTTTAAGTAATTCTGAGTACATTTAATGTAACTTAATATACTTAGTGTCATTGTAGTGCGGGTCAATTATAGTAACCATCCAATCTTCAACTGCGAATAGGAACAAGACAAAATGGCGTTGATTGGTACTACACACCAGCATGAATATGTATTTGCATTTGTGTAAAGGTGGACCAACATCTTGGTTAACATACGGATTGCAAAAACTCCATACAGTATTCACGTTAGTGCATGACACATAGCCCTGCCCGAGATGCATGAAGAATGAATTCATGAAACCAAATTGGGACCACTTTTTTATTCCCCGCGAACTGTAGTATTCCTCTCTATCTCATAGCAACAACATATAAGCGTCGATGACATGCTCGAATATCCAACTCCCAGGCCCTAAGGATTGCACTGCATTGTGGTCTAATTCATATAACTGGCGCGGATGTGACAAAGGATATAAATCCTCTTCTAGTGCCACCACATTTCCAAACATATGTTTATTTACAAATGTCTCCTTCCAATCTTTAAGTCTTTTGGATAAGGACCCTTTTGGTCGATAAGAGATGTGGTCTCCCGCATCTTGTACCTGATTGAGACCCAAATGTACATTATTATTATATAGCAATAATAATTAAAACCATCACTATTAATATAACTATATATACCTTTTGTGAACTAGATCCCTTGGCGTCAGAAAGTCCCGCAAAGTCAGAGTTGGTTGGAATGTAACACTCCTCGTAGGCTTGGGTGGTGGGAATGGAGCTCTCCTCGATTACTTGTGGGGTGGGTATGTAGCTCTCTTGTACAACATAATCAGTTTGTTTCCCAAGCCCTTCATTGAGTTGTGTGTATTGGGACTGTGGTCCAAAATTTGTGGGACCCCCCTGTCGAGGTATTTGTTTCCCTCTTGCTTCGAAGTCGTATAAGGCATATTGGAAATCCCAATTATTTTTTTGCAGAACCAACTCAGGAGGCAGCTAAGTAAGTACTGAAAATTTATCAAGTAACGACTGTGCACTCTCAACCTGTCATGTAAGATAAACACAAACAAATATTATTAACACTAAATATGAATAAATGTAATATTAAGTATTTACTCCAATACATGATAAATTAAAGAAGAATATAATTTTATACCATTTGAATAAGGTGTTGTTGGTTATAAATGGCCCGAGGCTCATAACAACTGTCGAGGTCGCTTGCTTGTCGAGGTCGGTGGATTTTCCAACGTGTAATTTTTCTATACCAGACCATGTAATCATCTATTGGGACATAATCAGAAATTTAGTTTGTTGTCCTTCTAGATGATCCATGTATGCCTCCCACCTCGAAATATATTCCCCTCTCAAGGCCATGCAATCCTCGACATCAATAAATTTAAACTTTTTCTCCTTCCTAAGGTCACCGTGGTTTTTCGCTGTTGGTGGTATGCCTTCCATGAACCCGAACTGTCTCATCACACTGGTCCCAAGATCTCAAAATTCCACAATATCAAAATGGATCAAGGGACCCCACCAGATCCCAACAACCTCGCTTTCAAAATTAAATCCACTGATATCATCATCCCACATTATGTAAGGCCGCCAAACCACATCCCACATAGACTTAATATCTAACTCCCCTCGATAAAATGACAAATGGTGATGGGGATTCTCACGTCTACCAGGGTAACTATGGGCTCCAAAATAGGACCATGCTAAACCCCTAGGTAACCATACGGATGATTGTGGCCAAGGGTTTGGCTTTCCAATAGTTACACGCTCATAAGCCCAAATTTGTAACAATGTTACACAATCATTAATGTATTTAACTCCTTTCCTAGTAGCAGTATATAAAGATCTCAGACAAATATGCTAACACCGCCGTGCGCCCCCAAGAGTAAGTTACACAATCTTCAAATACAGGCAATAAAAAGACATATATCGTGGGTGCACACTATTCCTATTCCAATTAGGGAATAATATTGCCCCACACAACCACAACATGTATGCCTTTGTGTGTCGCCCTACAACATCTTTACTTGCATTCTCGGGACATTTATTAAAATGTTCGTGCAACCACACTAATGAAATTGCACTGCGCTTTTTTCAACTAAAATATTCACTAGCTAATATATCTCCAAAACAATACCTAAAATAATTCAAATTGGTGACAGCAAGGGGACCCGTTAAGGGCTTTCCCACCACCGGTAACCCAAAAATAAAGAGGACATCCTCTAGCGTGATTGTTATTTCTCCACAGTTTAAATGAAAAGTATTAGTCTCTGGGCACCATCTCTTGACTAGGGCAGATATTAGACCAAGGTCAGTTTGGTGTACAACACCTCGAAAACTAAATACTCCAAATCCACATTTATCCAAAAGGATTTTTGATCTTTTGTCAAATTCCACTGATTATACTTTTGATCAGTATATTGACTGGAGCCTAATTTTCCCCTATCTTTCCCATGATATATGTCATCTGATACATGATCTTGTTGATCATGAAGAACACTTGGATCAATTGGCCCATATTCCCAACTGTCCATCTTTTACCTAAAAAAAATACATCAATTCCATGTATTAATGACAGTAATAACAATACACAATAACATGCATTAATGACAATAAAAACAATAACATGCAGTAATAACATGTATTTAATTCAGTAATAACATGGAATAATAAAAGAACAAAAAATAACATGCAGTAATAAAAATTTGTATGTAACAATTATGTACACTGTAATAAGTTTTTTTCATTTATATAATGTAATAATATTATTTTACTATTATACAAAAATAATAACAGCAACAGAAACTGAATTTGTCAGTTATCTTCTTATCCTTCCATAGTACTTGTTCTCGGATATTAATTTCTCTTTTCATCTCTACTCATAATTTGTTTCATCTGGTTGCCCACTTTCACTTCAGAAAATCAAGTTGAAGTTCTGATCGAGCAAAATTCATCACTATTATTCACAAGTAAGTTTTTCAAAATGTCATATAATACATCTGAATTTGTCAGTGAAGTTGAAAGTAATAAATCTGATATTGTTTCGTACGTTGGTCAATTATTTTGTACGTTAGAAGAGGTTGAATATTTTTATAGATCATATGCACGTAAAAATGGATTTGAGATTAGAATTGCAACTAGTCATAAACATGCTAATACGAATGATATTAGATCTAGGCAGTATGTATGTAAGAAAGCCGGTACACCAATTGTTGGCAAGAGTTTACCTGATGATGAAGATAGTAGTAATAAAATAACTAGACAGAGAGACTCTATAGGACGAACAATGTGTAAAGATGGAATATATGTTGTCCACAATAAGAAAGAAGACAATTGGCGTATTTCTACTGTTGAATTAGAGCACAATCATCATTTAGTGACCCCCACCAAAGTAGATTTGATAGAGACTCACATAAATATTACTCCTGTTGCAAGAAATTTAATTGACACTTTAAATAAGTCCGGTATTGGTCCTAGTAAGATGATGAATGTTTTGAGCACAATGGGAGGTGGGTTGCAAAATGTTCCATTCTCTCTCGCTAATGTTGAGAATGTGGTGCGAGATTTAAGGCGTGATTCTGCAGATGAAAATGATGCACAAGTCACATCAATCATTTGAACAAACTTGCATTCTAAAGTGCCAAAGAAAAAATTTTTTCGAGTGAAACCCGGTGAAAACAACCGCATAGCTTGTATTTTGTGGGTTGGCCTTGATCAAGGTTTATATATCAACTGTTCGGAGACTTTATGACATTTGATAGTACATACCGGACAAATAAGTATGGCATGCCGTTTTGTTCCATTTGTTTGGGTCAACCACCATTATCGATCTATATTGTTTGGATTTGCATTGTTACGAGGCGAGGGCAGAGGACACTTTCGTTTGGGTATTACGGATACGGCTTGAAGCCATGGACTACAAGGCACCTACAACCATCAATCATCACCGATCAAGAGCGAGCCATGAGTAATGCTATTGCTACGGTACTTCCTTCTAGTTATCATTTATTGTGTTCTTGGCATATTAGCAATAAATTTCCGAAAAATTGCATCATGTTTATTCTCGAGCACCCATCGTTCAAAAATGATTTAACAACTGTGTATAACTCATTGTCCATCGAGGAATTTAAAGAGCGTTGGCATATTACGATAAGTTCCTATGAATTGTATACTAATGAATGGCTTGGAAGTTTGTATGATGTATGCAACGTAAATGGATTCCAAAGATATACAAAGAGATATTTTGCAGCGGAATGACCACCACCGGAAGAAGCGAGAGTAGCATGAATGCCTTTTTTGATGAGTATGTTAATGCATCAACAGGTATGCTATGTTTTGTACTGCAGAGTCAAAAGGCTGTATAAAGACAGTTTATAAGGGAGAGGAAGGCCGACTACATAACAAAACATCATAAAAGGATTATATTACTCAGTTCATCTTTAGAAGTTCATGCTGCACAAATGTACACAAAAGAGATGTTTAGACGTTTTCAACGTCAATTTGTCAATTCCATGAAATACAATGTTCAGAAACTTAGTGAGTTGTGTGTCACTGATACTAAGGTTTATACAATGTATAATGCAGATGCAACTGAAAGTGGTGGAAGATATAAAGAAGTTGTCAATAATCGTCAACTGGGATCGGTAACATGTAACTGCCAAATGTTTTCTCACTCTAGTGAATTATGCAGGCACATCTTGAGATATTTCATAGCAAAGAGTATTTCAAAAATATCGAGCGACATGATCCTTCATTGATGGACAAGAGACGCGAACAAAAGCAATGGTGAAGACTTACTCTTTAACTCCACATCTGCTGACTTCGAACAAAATCAAGCAATGCGCTATAATCATTTGATGAGTGATTACCAGGAGTTAGCGAGCAAAGCGGCTTGCTCAGTCCGAGGTTACAAAACTGTTCTTAAACTGAATGCACGAGGAAAAGAGTTGGTTGACCAGTATGATCCGGATGAGAATATTACTGAACTGACAGATGACAACATTGATTGCACAGTTGGAGATCCAAATCATGATATGGGATACGATATTGACGATGAAGATGCAGAGGTGGAAGTAGAAGAAGAGTGTTTGCCGCCTAATATTTCTCAAACAAAGGGCCGCAAAAAACAATCTAGATTCAAGAGTGCACTCGAGAAAATCATTCCTTCTAAGACTCATTGAAAATGTGCAATTTATGGCTTTGAAATCGACCACGATAAGCGAAATCACTATCGAGTGCTAGGGATTCCTGAGCCAAAAAAATAGGCGTCGGTTGTATTAATCATGCTATGTTTTTTTATTTTATGAAAATGAACATGTAATATGTATTATTCCTCTTAATGTTATGCAGTACTAGTATTGGTATAATCTGTACTTCTAATATTGATAATCACATTATTATTATAATAATAATACTTCACTACTTTTATAAATTCGATAAGTAAATTAATTTCCTGAAATGACTTGAAAAATTGGAAAGCATTACTTATTAGACTAATTGAACTAATTTTATTAATAATAAAATCATTTCTTAATAATAAAATTATTGCTTAATATATAAAATCATTACTAATAATCATTTCTTAATAATAAAATTATTAATACTAATAATGCAAGATTTATAATGATCACTTTATATTTTATTAAAGAATGATATTTATTTTTAATATATTAATAATCCTTTTATTGATATTATTACAAAAATAAGAAAAAATATTAAATGGGATAATAATAAATATAAATATTAACTTATTTCTATTTAGAAAACCCCCAATTAATAATATAGATTTATTAATAATAATAAATTGTAATATAATAATAATGCAAGAATATAGATTTTGGGGGATGGTGAAGTTTTAATATAATGATATATCCTTGGTTGAAATTAACAGCTAGGCCCGTGGTGCTCGGGTGGTCATATGACGAGTGTATGGAGTTTGAGGTTGCGAGTTCGAATCTGTTTAGCAGCGAATTGCTTGAATAAAGTCGTTTTTTTCAATTTTTTATTGTCAGTCGTGACAAGCTGTACCGACCGGCTATTTTTTTCAATTTTTTATTGCAAGTAGTATCGACTGCCTTGGCCTAAGATTTTAATATTATTTTAATGCCACCAGTATCACTTTATCTACGTAGAATTTATTTTATTTTTTATTCCATTTTAATGTGTTGAGTCATGACATATAATGAAGAAATAAAAAATGTGTGTTTAAGTGCTTCTCTTCCTAATGGATTATTTTAATAATAAATATTCATTTTTATAACTATACTTGACAATATAATTTTATGTGGGCCTCACTTATTAAAATAGAAATAGAATGCGACAGTAAATAATTAGGCACAACAACTTCGTGTAAAACTTATCAAATAGAAAAGTTAATCATGACCATCAATTCAATTTATCAACTATCCAAAAAGGGTGTTGCCACAAGACTCATAACAGAACTCTTTGCTATGGAAGGGCTCCCTATATATATATATATATATATATATATATATATATATATATATATATATATATGATAACCGTAAGACCCCAACTTTTATTAATAAAGATTAATTTTTCTCGAAATATATTTTTAAATATTATGGTGTGGATTTGATATAATGTTATAGTTGTGGGTAATATTTATAAATTTTGCAAAGTAAGCAAGTTGTTATAAAATATTCGATTGGTCTGGGAATATTCGTTTTAACAGGGAATATTCGTACGACGGCACAATCATTGGTGGACCCCACAACGGAAGTATTGTCGTAGTTAGAAAATGATAGAAATGTCTTTTTATAAAAATAACTAACTATGAAAGTTTTACTTAATTAACCGTTGAACCACCCGATGGTAAAAAATACGATGAATAATGTGGGTTACATAGTAAGCACATGGTATTGATTATTGATGCTTACGTGAGAAGTCACTCATTATACTCAATTATTGCTACATGAATTTCTTTGCGTAATATCTCTCATATTATTGATTCAATTATTGTCACAGTATCATCTGCATAATATTTTATATTATTAAATCAATAATTGAGATGACAAAGTTATTCATATTATTATTTGCATTATTGATGATGTCTAGAAAGTTCTGTCGAGAAAAGGGTTTTGGTCACCTAATTGCGCGCCAATAGGGAGAAATCCTTATCGAAAAGCCCCATCTTTCATGTGAATGATCTGGTTGTTAAATATTGTGAGTTATAATATTAATGATGAATAAGTTCGTGTTGATTAAAGATGAAATTGATATTTCCATTGTGTTGGGATTATTAGTGTTAGTGGAAATCGATATTTATTTCGATAATAATTGATTTCTGGAGGTTAAATTGACCAATCGGGTAATTAATCAGATAAATGAGCAATTAATTGCTATTAATGCACATGCATATAACTATTTCTTCACATGAATGGAACTATTGATTCAAATGCATGTACTATTGATTCATATGCATGTACTATTAGGGGGGGGGGTGCAAAATTGATAATACTTGTAGGACTAAATTAAAAATGGAGGAAAAGATGAAAGTACTATATTGTAATAATTCGAGCCCTAATCGTGCAATTATCGAAACTATGTTTTCCTATAAATAGAAGCTCATTCTTCTTTCATTCTCACCAATTCACTAAGACTCACAAGAGCAATATAGAGAGAGAAGCTATAGAGAGAAAGAAAAAGAGTATTCTGTTACTTCACTATTCCAGTATCTAGTCTTCTTCTAAGGTAAGGGATGTTATTTATTTCTTATTCATCAGGGATATTATTTTTGTTCAATATTTATATAAAATAATATTTTCTTCCATACTCTGTAGTATGTAAGTAATATTATTTCGTTTCGTATCCCTAATTCTACACTCATTTTGTTGAAGTATTGCTTCTATACTCTGTGAAATTAGTAGAATATCCTTGATATTTGTGCTTCATCCAGTATCTTTTTATGGAAATATTATTCTGAGCATTCTTGATAATTATTGATCTTTTCATGCCGGGGTACTATTCACGAGTTACTATTCACGGGTTACTATTTACTTGAATATTATTCACTTGGGTATTCGGGGCACTTTTCATGTCAGGGTACTATTCACGAGTTACTATTTACGGGTTACTATTCATCCAGTTACTATTCACTCGAATATTATTCACTCGAGTATTCGGGTCACTTTTCATGTCGGGGTACTATTCCTGAAGTACTATTCATAGGGTACTATTCACGGGGTACTATTCACCCGAAAAATTTATTTCTTTTCTGTTCAAATTATTTTTGATACATGAATATTATTCTTAAATTTTACTCCACAAAGCAGTATCATGTTGACAATTTCAATATTTTTAAACTATGGATAAATTTAAAGTCTTTAATATTTATCCTTGATTTTGTTTGATTAATGCTTATATCATTGTCATCATCTTCATGCTTATATTGTGATAAAAGTCATATTTGGCTTGCATGCATAGATGGACTGTTGATTGGTATGATTATGACCACGGATCATTCGGTATAATCATGACCTGTAATGTTACAAATGATATGGTAAAAGTCCTCATTGGCCCGTAGTGCATTGATGGACAGATGTTGGTATGATCATGATCATGCATTCTCTTCGGCCAAGGGTGCAAAGATGAATTGATGTTTTGTATTTTCATGATCATTGGTGAAAACACGAATATCCTTGGCCTGTAGTGCATGTATAATTTGTGGTCGTGATACTAATAAATATCCTTGGCCCGTAGTGCATGGATAATTCAGTGATGTTGATTATTTATTTAGCTAAGTCTCAACGGTAAAATTGATGATAAACTTTTAAATCATAGAAGATAGTAGATATCATTCTCTACTTGACTCTTCTAATGGATTGCTTAGTCCGCTGTAGTTGTTAATCTAAAACTTGTTGTCTATTGTATTTTATCAGTTGTTATACTGTTAAAGGCTAACGATAATTTATTCTGCATTATCTTAATCATAATATTTCTTACTGGGTTAGTTGAGCTCACCCTTTTCTTTCGCTGTTCTCTACAGGAAATGAGAATATAGCAGGAACTAGCCGGGGTATGGAGTGATGGTTCTAGAAAGTTGTTTTAGCATTCCTCACTATTTTTATAAAATAGTGTATCAATAGTTGTAATAAAAACTTATTTGAGTTTGAATACTGTCTAGAAGACAATATTTGTATTTAAACTCACAGTATGTGTGTTGTCGTATTTTGCACGACAATTATAATAATAAAGTTGTAGTTGTTTCTGTACCATGTATTTAACGACTCGGAATGGGTGATGTATACCTATCTTGGGGGCGTCACAGTTGGTATCAAATCTTAGGGATATGATCCCTGGCTGAGATTTGAGGCTAGAACTAGGAGGGGAGAGACGGGTAGTTCCTTCGCTAGTTTGACATACCTAAGTTTATTTGTTATTTAATTGGTCGGTCGGAATATAGGAATAATATGTGGCATGTCATTTAACCCTTATTTTGTGACAGTAAAATGGCATCCAAAAAAGTTAATATAAGTAATGGAGCACATGAGACCGTTGAGTCACCGACGATCAATAACCTGGTTAATGTGCATCAGGAAGGCAATAATCCTCGTGTAAACAACAACACCGATCAAATGACAAACGATTGTACGTTTAAGAGTTTTTTAGAATTTATGCAAAACCAAACGAGAGAGACTCTTGTTCAAAATGCAAGTGGAAACACTGACAACTCACGGCTAGTCATCGCTAAGCAGTTCAAGGAGCTGAGACCGCCGGAGTTTTTTAGAAAGCTAGAACCACTTAAGGCAGAGACGTGGATTAAGCAGATCACCAAGATATTTGATGTCTTGGAATGCTCAGAGGAGCAAAATGTTACCTTCACCACCTTTATGTTGTGTGAAGAAGCAGATTATTGGTTGGAATCTGTAAAACGTACTCAGCCTGCCGCACTGAAAATGTCTTGGGAGAAGTTCTAAGACTTTTTAAATGAAAATTACTTTCCCGAAAGTATTCGTCACATGAAGGAGGTTGAATTCATCAATCTGGAGAAAAACAATATGACTGTATCGCAGTACGAGGCTAAATTTGTGGAGTTATCCCGGTTTGCATCCCATTTTGTAGATAATGAGAAGAGAATGACGCGACTGTTTCTGAGAGGTTTGAAACCCGAAATACGTCAATACCCCATTTCTCACAAACATTGTTTATATTCAGATGTTTTGAATAAGGCTCAGTTATTAGAGCGTGATAATGAGTCAGCTCAACCAAAATGTAACGACCAATAACACGATAATAATCATATCGGTGGCAACGGCCATCGGAACAATGATAACCATCATGGAGGAAATTATCATGTCAAGAATGGTAACTATGATGCCCCTAAAATAGGTATACATCTCCCATTCTGAGTCGCCAAATACATGGTACAGAAACAACTACAACTTCATTATTATAATTGTCGTGCAAAATATGACAACATATATATACTGTGAGTTTAAATACAAATATTGTCTTCTAGACAATATTCAAACTCAAATAAGTCCTCATTACAACTATTAATACATTATTTTACAAAAATAGTGAGGACTGCTAAAATAACTTTCTAGAACGATCACTCTATACCCCGGGTAGTTCCTGCTATATTCGCACCTCCTGAGAAGAAAAATGGAACAAAAAGGAAAAGGGTGAGCTCAACTAGCCCAGTAAAAAATATTATGACTAAGATAATGAACAACAAATTATCGTTAGCCTTCAACAAATCAGATAAAATATAATGGAAAACCAGTTTTAGATCAATATTCGCAGCGGAAATAACAATTCATTAGAAGAGTTAAGTAGAGAATGAAATCTACTATCATCTATGAATTTAAAAGTCCATCAGCAATATTTTATCCATGTAACATCAATAATATGCATCTTGCATCAAATATTCATTTTTGCACTATGGGCCAAATATATTCATTTGTATCACCAGTTGGTCATGTTCATCTCAACACATGTTCATATTTGCACTACGGGCCAAAGATATTCATAAGGTAATCATTCATCTTTGCACTACAGGCCAAAGATATGCAGTTATATCATCATTTAGGACTGAGGATGATGAAAAATATTTTAAAGAAACGAATCTAGTGAGATAAAAGGACAAAGATTAGGGATTCGTACTTTAGATAATCCAAGATCAAAAACACTCCATAATAAACCATAGTGGAGTAAAATTCAAGAATAAAGATCAAAACATGGATACAATCAAAGATAGTAACCATAATAGACATCTTGGACAAAAAAGAGAATATTTCATTTTTCTGTGAATAGTGTCGTATACATGAATAGTAATCCTGACACAAAAAGGAAGAAATTCCAAAATAAAAATCATATCAATATTTCGGCATAATGATATTGAAGAAAAAAATATCATTTACGAAGAAAATAACATCCATTACCTCAAAAGAATAGTACTTCTACCTAGAATATCGGATGTAATGCTGAAGGAAACATGCACTGAATAGCAACTCTCAAAGTATGTAAATACTCACAAAATAAGCTCGATAATATAGAGAGAGAAAACTTGTTTTTGGTGTGATTTTCAATTCTAACTAAGTACAATATTTATAGAAAAATGCTAGAATGCCAAAACAGACTAAATTAATAAAATATTAATTTATCAAATAAATTTCTACGCACACATTCTTGACCAAAATATCAGCCACCACAAGTGGGGCCCACCAAAAATTAGAATTTCCACACCAACCAAAAGTGGGGCCCACCCATGTTTTAAAAAAAAATATTTATTTTCGAAACTTCAAGAATTCATAATAAATAGCCATTTTATCAGAAAAATACGAATTTTATGTCCATTCCATAGGAAATTAATTTCTCTACAACTTTGTAGAAGAAAGTTTTTCAAATTCCAAACAGAAAATGTCCGAAATCCACATACGGATGATTTTTAATACCTCCATTCCGACAAAATACTGATAAAATACCTCATCATTAATTCCTTCATTTATATCCACACAAAATAAATATTTCCCTATCCATCCATATAAAATAAATATTTTCTTATCATATAAATCAATAATTAATTATTCACAAATAATATTACATAATCACAATTATGACAACCAGGTCGTTCCCAGGAAAGAGAGGGCTTTCCGATAAGGATTTCTCCTTATTGGCGCGCAATTAGGTGACCAACCCCCTTTCCTAAACATAACTTCCTTAGACATTACCAATAATGCTATCTAATAATATTATTCAAATAATATGAATTATTGATCTGATAATGGAAAATACTATGCACTGACAATTATTGAAATAACAATAATATAAAATATCAACGTAGCAATTATTGAATCAATAAAATAAAATATTAAACAGTAATTACTGTAACAATTACTGAGTAATGTCTTCTTACGTAAGAATCAATAATCTAACAATATCGCATGCAATATCGTGTATTATTCTTGTGCAACCACGCCATTCATCAGATTTTAACCACCGGGTATTCCAACAGTGTTAACGGTAACTACTATGTCGTTATTTATAAAAACTCAAACTTGTCGTTTTCTTCATCCGACTGTTTTCCATTATGAGGCCCACAAATGGTTGCGTCGTCGTACGAATATTTCCTGACAACAAGAATATTCCACGACCAAACGAATATTCCCCGACAACAATGAATATTTTATAACCACTTGCTTATTTTGCAAAATTTGCACATTTCACCCATAACCAAAGCATTATATCAAATTAACACCTTATTATTTACAATAATAATTAGAGAAAATTCAATTTTTTTTTATAAAAAGTTGGGATCTTACAACCACCCCTCCTTATGAAATTTCTTCCTCGAAATAGACGTACGTACCTGGTGTTTCGAAAAGGTGAGGGTACCTCGATTTTATTTCTGATTTTAACTCCCAGGTCATTTCCTCAATAGCATGGTTCTTCCACAAAATCTTAACTTGTGGTATAACCTTTGTGCGTAGGACATGCTCCTTTCTATCCAAGATCTTGACAGGTACCTCCTCGTACGTTAAATCTTCGGCTATCTCGTCTGGTTCTAACTCAATAATGTGGTCCGTGTCTTTCACATATTTACGAAGCATAGATATGTGAAAAATATTATGAACACGAGACATGCTTGGAGGTAATGCGAGTCTATAGGCCACATTTCCTATTCGGTCAAAAATCTCAAATGGACCAACAAATCATGGATTGAGCTTTCCTATTTTCCCAAATCTTGTTACTCCCTTCCATGGAGCAATACGTAAAAATACATCATCCCCAATATTAAATTCCACGTCCTTTCAATAAAGATCTGCACAACTCTTTTGTCGATCATGTGCCATTTGTATACGTTGTCGGATCATTTGGATCTTCTCTGTAGTCATTTGACCAACTCTGGTCCCAAAAATGTTGTTTCTCCCACCTCATCCCAACATACTTGAGAAAGACACTTTCGTCCATACAACGCTTCAAATGGAGCCATGACTATACTTGCTTGATTACTATTATTGTAGGAGAATTCCACCAATGGTAGGTACTAATCCCAACTCCCTTTGAAATCTAGGACAAAGAGTCTTAATAGATCTTCAAGAGTTTGAATAGTCCTCTTTGATTGCCCGTCCATTTGAGGATGGTATGTCGAACTGAATCGTAAATCTGTGCCCATAGCTTTTTGCAAGCTAACCCAAAATCGTGAAGTGAATCTTGGGTTACGATTCGAAAATATGGATACTGGCATGCCATGAAATCTCACAATCTCATTTACGTACATACGAGCAAGACGTTCAAGGGAATAAGTCTCCCGTATAGGTAAGAAATGGGCATACTTGGTTAATCTATCAACAGTAACCCAAATCGCATCTATGCCTTGCGAAACCTTGGGAAGACCCATAACGAAATCCATGGTAATGTGTTCCCACTTCCATTTTGGAATCTCAAGTGGTTGTAATGGACCCTTTGGCACTTAATGCTCTACCTTTACACGTTGACAAGTTAAACACCTCGAGATAAACTCTGCGATCTCTATCTTCATATTACTCCACCAAAATGTATGTCAAAGATCATGATACATTTTGCAAACGGTGTGTGTGTGCCTCCATCATGATTTTATGCTTCAAGTCAGAATCGTTAGGAACATAAAGTATAGAGTTGACTCAAAGTATTCCTTCTTCATCGATTCTTGCTTCTGGAATAACACCTTCTTGCACTTTCTTCTTCATACGCATCAACTCTAGGTCCGTAGCTTGAGCAGCTTTAACTTTATTGATTAAAGTCGGTTCTACTCGTATGTTTTATATTATCACGTGGGTACTTGGAGCCTTTAACTCTTTCTTCATCCTTTGTAAGTTGTACAAAATAAGTCTTTACTTTAACAACATCACACGCGTACCCGCATAAGATCTTCTACTCAACGCGTCAGCTATCACATTCTCTTTTCCAAGATGATATTGAATAGTATGGTCGTAATCTTTCAATAACTCGAGCCAACGTTGTTGTCGCATGTTGAGTTTCTTTTGGGTGAAGAAATATTTGAGGCTTTTATGATCCGTATAAATTTCAACTTTCTCCCCCATACAGGTAGTTCCTTCAGATCTTCAATGCAAAAACGATTGCTTCCAACTCCAAATCATGAGTAGGATAATTCCTCTCATATATTTTGAGTTGTCGTGAGGCCTAGTTTATGAATTTCCAATGTTGCATGAGAGCACAGCCTAAACCTTTGCCTGAAGCATCACTGTAGATAACAAATCCATCCAAACCAGATGGTATTGTTAGAACAGATGCCGAAATGAGTCTCCTCTTGAACTCTTGGAAACTCTACTCGCATTATACACTCCATACAAATTTTGTATCTTTTCGAGTCAGCTGAGTTAACGGAGTAGCGATTCAAGAAAACCCTTCCACGAATCTCCGATAATAACCAGCTAAGCCCATAAAGCTACGTACTTCGATCACTGACTTCGATTTCTCCCAACTTTGTATTGCTTCAATATTTACCGGGTCGACAGATACTCTATGTTTTGACACCACGTGCCCAAGGAATGCTACTTCCTCAAGCCAGAACTCGTATTTCTTCAGCTTGGCATATAGCTTGTTTTCACGAAGCCTTTTAAGTACCAACTTCAAATGGCGCTCATGATCTTCACGACTTTTGGAATAGATGAGGATGTCATCAATAAAGACAACAACGAACTGATCCAAATATTCCTTAAACAAACGGTTAATCATATCCATGAAAGCAGAAGGAGCATTAGTCAATCCAAAAGACATTACTAAGAATTCGTAATGCCCGTACCGAGTTCTGAAGGCAATCTTTTGAATATCCTCAGTTTTAATCTTCAGCTGATGATATCCAGAACGAAGATCAATTTTTGAAAAGAATTGTGCTCCTTGCAACTGGTCAAACAGGTCATCAATGTGAGGTAGTGGATACCTATTCTTGATGGTGGCATGGTTCAAGGTCAATAAAGAATTCAACTTCACATTCTGGGGGTAGACCGAGAAGTTCTTCAGGAAATACGTCAGAAAATTCACTAACAATAGAAATATTATTCAAATCTAACGTATTTTTGTTCAAGTCCATGACATGGGCTAAGAAAAGCTTGACATCTATTTTTTAATAAATGAATAGCTTTATGGCTTGATATAACAGTGATTGACTTTAGAGGTTTGGTTGCTTGAATTCGCATAACAGGTTGCTAGGAATATAAAAACTAACAACCTTAGGAAAATAATTAATTTTAGCATGATGAGTGGTTAACCAATTAATCCCTAAAATCACATCAAATGCAAGTATTTTCAACGAAATAAGATCGACATGTAATGTGATGGTTCCAACTAAAATCAAGCAAGATTTATAAACAGTAGATGTAATGAAAGTTTCTCCTAACGGAGTCTCAACAGATAAGTCAAAGTCTAATTTCTCCGGAGTCAAGTTCAAACGTTGAGCACAAGCAGGAGAGATAAAAGAATGGGTAGAACTGGTATCTAATAAGTTATAAACTTCTCAAGAGTTTATGATTAGTTTACCCGTGATCACCTCATTCGGGTTCCTCGCGTTTTGGCCAGTCACGACAAACGCTCTTCCAGGAACCGCAGACTTTGACTTATCCGGGACAGCCTTTAGAGTCACCATCCTCGTTGGACTTGGTTTCGCTACAAGACAATCTCTAGCTATATGAACTTCCTTTCCACAGTTATAACACACCTTGGATTGTTTTGGGCAGTTTGGGCAGATATGTCCCTCTTTCCCGCATTTGTAACATACGATTGGTGGTCGTTCTCCTCCCCTAGAAATAGTTGATGTTGGTGATGACGTCTTCACATTGTCATTGTTGTACCTTCTATTCTTGAAATCTCCTCCCGACTCGCTTCTTCTATTATCATGGCCACGATTACCACCAGAGTGGTTACTGCTTTTGTCTGAATGTTTTCCTCCCCGCTGGTTGTCATTGCTCCAATGACTGCTGCCACCTGTATGACACTGGTTGTGGTCCCTCGGTTGAACATACTCATTATCTTGCTCTAATAATTGAGCCCTGTTGACAACATCTGAATATAGAGAAATTTGTGAGAAAAAAGATATTGCTGAATCTCGGGTTTCAGACCTCTTAGAAACATTCACGTCATACATTCCTCATTCTCTACCAAATGAGGTGCAAACCTGGATAACTCTGCGAACTTAGCCTCGTACTGGGACACAGTCATGTTGTTCTGTTCCAGTCTAATAAACTCTACCCCCATCATATGACGAATACTATCAGGAAAGTACTTGTCATTGAATAGTTTCTGAAACGTTTCCCAAGATATGTTGAGTCGCGGCAGTCGGTACGCTTCACGATTCCCACCAAGATGTCCGCCTCACCACGTAACATAAAAAGGTGGCGAATGAAACCTTCTGTTCCTCCATGCATCCCAAGACATCAAATATCTTGGTAATTTGCTTAACCCACATTTTTGCCTTGATCGGATCCGGCTTTCCCAAAAATTCTGGTGGTCCCAACTCTTTGAACTGGTTGGCTGTGACAAGCCGCGCGTTGCTATCATTTCCACCCGTATTTTGTACACGAGTCTCCCTCGTCTGATTTTGCATGAACTGTAAAAAGCTTTTAAACATTCCATCTTCATCATTTGTTCGGCAGTGTTGTTTACAGGAGGAATATTGCCTTCCTGTTGCACGTTCCCCTGGTTGGAGATTAAAGGTTTCTCCACGGTCTCATTTACTCCATTGTCAACATTTGCAGCTGCCATTCTCAAATACTGCCATAAAACAAGGGTTAATTAAAGAAATTAACATGTCACATAATATCCCTATATTATGACCGACCAAACATATAAGCTTAGGTAGGACACACTAGCGAAGGATTTACTCATCTCTCCCTTCCTAGTTCTATTCCCTGATCTTCGCCAGAGACCATATCCCTAAGCTCTGATACTAATTGTGACGCCCCCAAAATAGGTATACATCACCCATTCTGAGTCGCCAAATACGTGATATAGAAACAACTACAACTTTATTATTACAATTATCGTGCAAAATACGACAACACATATACTGTGAGTTTAAATACAAATATTATTTTCTACACAGTATTCAAACTCAAATAAGTCCTCATTACAACTATTGATACACTATTTTACAAAACTAGTGAGGAATGCTAAAATCAAATTTCTAGAACCATCACTACATACCCCGGCTAGTTCCTGATATATTCTCACCTCCTGAGAAGAAAAATGGAACAAAAAGGAAAAGGGTGGGCTCAACTAGCCCAGTAAAAAATATTATGTGTAAGACCCCAAATTTTATGAATAAAGATTTAATTTTTCTCGAAATATTTTTTTAAATATTGTAGTGTGAATTTGATATAATGTTATAGTTGTGGGTAATATTAGTAAGCAAGTGGTTATATAATATTCGATTGGTCGGGGAATATTCTTTTTGTCGGGGAATATTCGTACGATGGCACAATCATTGGTGGACCCCACAAGAGAATTATTGTTGAAATGAGAAAACGACAGAAATATCTTTTTATGAAAATAATGGCAGAAGTTTTACCGTTAACTGTTGAATCACCCTATTGATAAAAAATACGATGTCTGGCGTGGTTGCATAGTAGCACACGGTATTGGTTATTGATGCTTACGTGAGAAGTCACTCAGTTTTGTTCAATTATTGCTACAGTAATTACTACATAGTATCTCACGTTATTTGATTCAATTATTGTTGATATTTTATATATTAGTAAATCAATAATTGAGATGACAAGTTATTCTAATTATTATATGCATAATTAACAATGTCTAGAAAATTTTGTCGAGGAAAGGGGTTTGGTCACCTAATTGCACGCCAATAGGGAGAAATCCTTATAGGAAAGCCCCCTTTTTCCTGGGAACGATATAGTTGTTAATATTGCGAGTTATAATAATATGAATAAAGGTTATTAAAAATATTGAGGGGATTTTTATGAAGTATTTGATGTAAATTTTGCTTATTTTATGGACCCCCATTTACCCATTTTTCAAAAATAATTGGTAGAAAGTTTTTCAATATATATGTAATATGGTGGGACCCACCTGTGATGATGACATGTTGGTGGGAGAGGAACACGTGGGGCCCACGTGTAGAAAAATGAAATTGGGGGAAGAACTTGCTGGGAAGGATTTCAAATTAAGTCGGTATATATATATATATATATATATATATATATATATATATATATATATATATATATATATATATATATATATATGTGTGTGTGTGTGTGTGTGTGTGTGTGTGTGTGTGTGTGTGTGTGTGTGTGTGTGTGTGTGTGACCCCAGTTTTATGAATAAAGATTAAATTTTCTCAAATATATTTTCTCATATTATGGTGTGGATTTGATATAATGTTATAGTTGTGGGTAATATTTACAAATTTTTCAAAGTATGCAAGTTGTTATAAAATATTCGATTGGTCGGAGAATATTTTTTTTGTCGGGAATATTCGTTTTAACGGGGAATATTCGTATAACTAAGACAATCATTGGTGGACCCCCACAACGGAATTATTATCGGATTGAGAAAACGACAAAAATACTTTATGAAAATAACGGCGGAAGTTTTACTTTAACTCGTTGAAACACCCAGATGTTAAAAAATACGATGTCTGGCGTGGTTGCATAAGAGTAGCACCACGGTATTGATTATCGATGCTTACGTGAGAAGTCACTCGGTTATACTCAATTATTGCTACAATGAATTGATGCATCATATCTATCATATTATTGATTCAATTATTATCACATATCATCCGCATAAAATGTTTTTATTAAATCAATACTTGAGACGACAAAAGTTATTCATATTATAAATTGCAATATTTACAATGTCTAGAAGTTACTCAGAGAGAGGTTTGGTCACCTAATTGCTTGCTAATAGGAGAAATCCTTATTGGAAAGCCCCTCTTCACGGAACGACTGGTTGATAAATATTGTGAGTTATAATATTAATGATGAATGTTGTTCGAGTTGAATTTGGAGACGCGGACGTGATATTTGAGTCGAGCAATGAAATTAATAAAAATAGTCTATAAGCACAAAATTTTTCGGGATTCACTATTTGGTCAAAAAGTAAACAGTTGACTTTTTTGGGAAAAGTCAAACTTCAAAATTTCAAAATTTATATTTTTGATAAAAATAGTTTCATTATGTTGGAATTGTTTGTGTTAGTGAAAATCGACATTTATTCCGATGATAATTGATGTCTAGGGGTTATATTCATAAATCGGATAATTTATCGGATAAACGAGCAATTAATTGCTACTAGTTCACATACTTATATAATTATTTGTTCACATATGTGTACTATTGAATCACATTATTTACTATTAGGGGAGTTGGTGCAAGATTGATAATACTTGCATGACTAAGTTAAAAATGGAGGTATAGATGGAGGTACTATACTGTAATTATTTTTATCACATGATTAGAACTATTGAGTCACATGATTTACTATTGATTCAAATTATTTACTATTAGGGGAGTTGGTGCAAGTTTGATAATACTTACAGGACTAAATTAAAAATGAAAGAAAAGTTGGAGGTATTGTACTGTAATTTTTCGAGCCCCAAAACGTGCAATTATCGAAACTATATTTTCCTATAAATAGAAGCTCATTCTTCCTTCATTTCTCACCAATTCACAAAAGCTTTAGAGCGATTATTATAGAGAGAAAGAAGAAGAGAAATCTGCTACCTCACTATTCCAGTATCCAGTTTTTTTCCAAGGTAGGGAATATTATTTGTTGTACTTGTAAGGAGTATTATTTCTTTCTTATCTATGAAGAGAACTTCTGTTATTCCATTCTTTATTAGTCTGTTGGAATAACCTGTATGCGCGGGCTACCCTATACTTGGTGAAATTCTTCTGTTGTTCTATTCTTTATCATTCTGTTAGAATATCATGTCTATGCGTTCTACGTCGGACCTGGTTCCGCCTTTATTATTCTCGTTGGAATATCCCATACATGCATTTCTGCGGACTGATTACATCTTTATTATTCATTTAGAATATCCTCACTCATGCGCGTTTACGCCGGACTTGATTCCGCTCTTTATTATTTTGTTGGAATATCTTATGTTCATGCATTTTACGCCGGAATTGATTCTCGTTATTTATTATTCATTGGAATAACTTTTGCATTCTGATCTATCGCATGTCTGGTGATTTCTTTTATTATTCCATTCTTTATTATACTCAGTTGGTTAAAGTTTTGACTTCTATAATCCATGAAATTAGTGGAATATCCTTGATATTTGCGCTTCATCCAGTATCTTTTCATGAAAATATTCTTCTGAGCATTCTTGAATTTTACTCCACAAAGCAATATCATGTTGACAATTTGGACGTTATTGGTTCCTGGATAAATTAATTCTTGAACTTGTTTTATTTAATATTATGTCATTGTCATCATCCTCATGTTTATATTATGTTGAAACTCATCTGTGGCCTGTAGTGCATAGATGGACTTGGTATGATTATGACCAGGGATTATTCGGTGTAATCATGACCATAATGTTACAAATGATGTGAAAAAAATCCTCATTGGCCCGTAGAGGATTGATGGACAATTTTTGGTATGATTATGGCTATGGATTCTCTTCGGCCAAGGGTGCAAAGATGAATTGTTTTATGGCATGATCAGGACCGTTGATGAAAACACGATTATCTTTGGCCCGTAGTGCATGGATAATTCGTGGTCGTGATACTAAAGAATATCCTTGGCCTGTAGTGCAGGGATGATTTGATGATGTGGATTATTTATTAAGCTGAGTCCCGGCGATAAAAGAAATGAAAAACCTTTTAAATCATAGAAGATATTAGATTTTATTCTCTACTTGACTCTTCTAATAGATTGCTTATTTCCGTTGCAGTTAAACTTGATTGTTGTTATATTGTATCAGTTTAACACTGTTGAAGGCTAACGATAATATATTCTGCATTATCTTAGTCATAATATTTCCTACTGAGCTAGTTGAGCTCACCATTTTACTTTTATTGTTCTCTTCAGGAAATGAGAACGTAGCAGGGACTAGTCGGGGAACGGAGTGATGGACCAGATGATAACATTAGTAGTCCTCACTATTTTTTGAAATAGTGTGATAATAATTGTAATGAGGACTCCTTTTGAGTTTGTATAATCTCTAGTAGACAATATTTGTATTCAAACTCATGACTTATGTTTTGTCGTATTGTTACACAACAACATTTGTATAATTAAGTTGTATTTGTATTACGTACCATGTATTTTGACGACTTCGTAATAGGTGATGTATACTGTTTTTTGGGCGTCACAATATATATATATATATATATATATATATATATATATATATATATATATATGTTAAACAAAGTGTATTTAAATATATATCAGCATGTGTTTGTGTGTGTGAATTAATGTGAAGGAAGGAGGGTATCTTTGCCGTAAGGCAAAGGTTATAATTATAATTATATATATAATTTATAAGTTTTGTTTTATTAGATTATAAATAGAATATATTATATTTTATTTAAAGTTTTTGTTTTATTAGAATATTTATTGCACAGTAATGAATAGTAAAATCAAAATTTTAAAAGTTTCAGACGAATTCGTTCGCCCGTGAATTCGTCGAATATTTATAGTGCAGTCCGTGATTTTCTAAATTCAAATAGTATCCTTTCAATTCTCCTATAAATAGGATGCTTAGTTAGAATTGAAAATCACACCAGAATCAGAGAATTCTTCTATAATCTTGAGCGTATTTCTTTCGAGTTTTAGAAAGCTTTGAGTGTAGAAAATAGTGAAAGTTTTCTTCAAGAATATATCCGCTATACCAGTCGAAATTGCTTTCTTTTTGAGGTAAGGATTATTATTTATTTCATATTCTGAAAAGAAATTATTTTTCATATTCGTATAAATATTATTTCGTTCAATATTCGTAATAAATATTATATTCGTTCAATATTCGTAGTGAATATTATTTTCGTTTAATATTCGTCAGGGTTATTATATTTTTCATATTCTGAAGAGATATTATTTTCGTTCAATATTCATAAGGGGTATTATTTATTTCATTTTCTGAAGAGATATTATTTTTCGTATTCGTATGAATATTATTTCGTTCAATATTCGCAAGAAATATTATTTTCATTTAATATTCGTAAGGAATATTATGTTCGTTCAATATTCGTAAGGGATGTTATTTTTTTTAATATTCGCTTGAAATAATATTTTCATTCATACTCTGTAGTATGTAAGTAATATTATTTCGTTTCAGTTTTCGAATTTTATACTCATTTTGTTGAAGTTTTGGCTTCTATACTACATGAAATTAGTAGAATATCCTTGATATTTGCGCTTCATCCAGTATCTTTTCATGAAAATATTATTCTGAGCATTCTTGATAAGTTTTAACTTTTTCATGTCGGAGTATTATTCATGGGTTACTATTCACGAAGTACTATTCACGGGGTACTATTTACTCAGGTACTATTCACCTGGGGTACTATTCATGATAAAAATTGATTCGTTTTCAGTCCAAATCATTTTTGGTACAATATTATTCTTGAATTTTACTCCACAAAGCAGTATCATGTTGACAATTTGAACATTATTGAATTCTGGATAAATTAAATTATAAATCATTAAAATTAATCCTTGAACTTGTTTTATTGAATTATTATGTCATTGTCATCATCATCATGTTTATATTGTTATAAAAGTCATCTTTGGCTCGTAGTGCATAGATGGACTTGGTATGATTATAATCAGGTATTATTCGGTATAATTATAACCGTAATGTTACAAATGATGTGGTAAAAGTCCTTATTGGCCCATAGTGCATTAATGGACAGTTTTTGGTATGATTATGGCCATGGATTCTCTTCGGCCAAGGGTGCAAAGATGAATTGTTTTGTGGCATGATCATGACCGTTGATGAAAACATGATTATCTTTGGCACGTAGTGCATGGATAATTTATGGTCGTGATACTAAAGAATATCCTTGGCCTGTAGTGCAGGGATGATTCGATGATGTGGATTATTTATTAAGCTGAGTCTCAGCGATAAAGTTGATGAAAAACCTTTTAAATCATAGAAGATGGTAGATATCATGCTTTACTTGACTCTTCTAATGGATTGCTTATTCTGCTGCAGTTGTTGATCTAAAATTTGTTGTATATTATATTCTATCAGTTTTTATACTGTTGAAGGCTAAAGATAATTTATTTTGCATTATCTTAGTCATAATATTTCTTATTGGGCTAATTGAGCTCGCCTTTTCTTTCACTGTTCTCTTCAGGAAATGAGAATATAGTTGGGACTATTCGGGGAATGGATTGACGGTCCAGATGGTTGCATTAGTAGTCCTCACTATTCTGTGAAATAGTGTGATAATAATTGTAATAAGATTGAATTTGAGTGTGGATATTGTCTAGAAGACAATATTCTAGCTAAAACTCTCAGCTATGTTTTGTCGTATTTTATATGACAGTTATATTAATTAAGTTTGTATTTGAATTTGTACCATATATTTGGTGACTCAGAATAGGTGATGTATACCTATTTTGGGGGCATCATAGTTGGTATCAAAGCCATAGATAAGAGCCCCGAGCCTTTATCTGGTGACTTCTAAGTCTTGGGATGCACCGAAGCTAGACTTTCCGTAGGGGACGCCGTGAGTAACGATGGCAAGTTGATAGGTATCATTGTGAGGTGCTATCCAAGTTCTGGATGCGGTTCACAGTTGGTATCAAAGCTTAGCGATATGATCCCTGGCTAAGATGTGAGACTAGAACTAGGGGGAGAAACGGGGAAATCCTTCGCTAGTATGACCTACCTAAGTTTATTTGGTATTTAATTGGTCGGTTATAGTATATGGATAATATGTGACATGTCAATTAACCCTTATTTTGTGATAGTGTTTGAGAATGGCATCTGAAAATGTTGAGATGAGCAATAAAGCACATGAGACCGTTGAGTCACCGACAATCAATAACCAGGATAATTTGCAGGAAGGCAACAATTCTCAGGTAAACAATAACGTCGATCAAATGACGAATGATGGGATGTTCAGAGGCTTTATGCAAGTCATGCAACATCAGGCGAGAGCGGCTCTTGTTCAAAATGCAGGTGGAAACACTGGTAACTCTCGAAAGGTCACCGCTAAACAGTTCAAGGAGCTGGGACCACCGGAGTTTATTGGAGAGCCAAAACCACTTAAGGTAGAGACGTGGATAAAGCATATCACTAAGATATTTGATATCTTGGAATTCTTAGAGGAGCAAAAGGTTCCATTCGCCACCTTTATGTTGCATGAAGAAGCAGATCACTAGTGGAAATCTGTAAAATGTACCCAGCTTGACGCACTCAAGATGTCTTGGGAGAAGTTCCAAGAATTATTCAACGACAATTACTTTCTCGAAAGTATTCGTCACATGAAAGAGGTAGAGTTCATCAAGCTGGAGCAAAACAATATGGTAATCGTCAAAGATCTGAAGCCAAGTTTACCGAGTTGTCCCGGTTTGCGTCCCACTTAGTTGATAATGAGGAGAGGATGATGCGGATGTTTCTAAGAGGTTTGAAACCCGAGATACGCCAATACCTAATTTCTCACAAACTTTGTTTGTATTCAGATGTTGTAAATAGGGCTAAGTTATTGGAGCGCGATAACGAGTCAACCCAACCAAGAGAGAGTAGCCGACAAATCGATAATACCAATGGTAGCAGTCATCTAAGCGGTGACAACAAATGTGGAGGGAATCAATATGCCAGAAATGGCAATCATGGTCAGGATAATAGGAAATGTGAACTAAGTGAGAACAACTTCAAGAAGAGAAGGTTCAATAATGATGGAAAGACAGCGGCACCCGTTTCCAAGGAAGAAGAACGACCACCGATCGTATGTTTCAAATGCGGATAGGAGGGACACATCCGTCTAAACTGTACGCAACAACCCAAAGCGTGTTTCAATTGCAGAAGAGAAGGTGACTTAGCTCAATTTTGTCGTGTAGTGAAGTCAAGTACAGCTGGGATGGTGACGCCAAAGGATGTCTCAGACAAGTCAAAGTCGGTAGTTTAAGTGAGAGCGTTTGTCGAGGAACCCGAATGAAGCTATCACAGGTAAGTTAATCATAAACTCTTGCAAAGTTTATACCTTATTCGATATTTATTCTACCCATTCTTTTATTTCTCCTACTTGCACTAAACGTTTAAATTTGACCCCAATACAAAACCCATTTCTAAAACCCTCAAATATTTCTTCACCCAAAACGAACGTAACATGCGCCAAAGACGTTAGCTCGAGCTGTTGAAGATTAGGACCATACCATTCAATATCATCGTAGAAGAGCGAACGTGGTAGCTGACGCGTTGAGTAGAAGATCGTATGCAGTTACGAGTGTGACGTTGTTAACACAAAGACCCATTTCGTATGACTTACTCTAGAGACCCACGTGATGATGTTAAATATACGATTAGAACAGACTTTAATCGATAAAGTTAAAATCACTTTAAGCTACAGACTCAGAGCTGATGAATGTGAAGAAGAAGGTTCAAGATGGCGTTATTCTAGAAGCAAGAATTGATGAAGAGAGGAAATCTCAACCCTCGATTTAATTATTCTATTTGAAATCCTCGATCGAGTAGGAACTGTGGCCTATAGACTCGCCTTACCGCCAAGTATGTCGCGTGTTCATAACATTTTTTTTCACGTATCAATGTTACGTAAATATGTGGACGACCCAAACCACATTATTGAGATAGAACCTGACAAAATAGCGGAAGATTTAACGTGTGAAGAGGTACCTGTTAAAATCTTGGATAAGAAAGAACATATTCTACGCTCTAGGGTTATACCTCAAGAGTTAGAATTTGAAATGAAATCAAGGTATTATCATCACTTCGAACTATCAGGAACGTAAATTTCGAGGGAGAAATTTCATAAGGAGGGGAGATTGTAAGACCCCAAATTTTACGAATAAAGATTTAATTTTTCTCGAAATATTTTTTTAAATATTGTGGTGTGAATTTGATATAATGTTATAGTTATGGGTAATATTTATAAATTTTGCAAAGTAAGCAAGTGGTTATATAATATTCGATTGGTTGGCGAATATTCTTTTTATCGGGGAATATTCGTACGACGGCACAATCATTGGTGGACCCCATAACAGAATTATTGTCAGAATGAGAAAACGACAGAAATATCTTTTTATGAAAATAATGGCAGAAGTTTTGCCGTTAACTGTTGAATCACCCGGTGATAAAAGTACAGTAATACACGTGATTGCATAGTAGTACACGGTATTGATTATTGATCCTTACGTGAGAAGTCACTCAGTTTTGTTCAATTATTGCTACAGTAATTGCCGCATAGTATCTCACATTATTTGATTAAATTATTGTCGATATTTTATATATTAGTAAATCAATAATTGTGATGACAAGTTATTCTAATTATTATATGCATAATTAACAATGTATAGAAAGTTCTGTAGAGGAAAGGGTTTGGTCACCTAATTGCGCGCCAATAGGGAGAAATCCTTATACGAAAGCCCCCTCTTTCCTGGGAACGATCTGGTTGTTAATATTACGAGTTATAATAATATGAATAAAGGTTGTTAAAATATTGAGGGGAATTTTATGAAGTATTTGATGTAAATTTTGCTTATTTTATGGACCCCCATTTACCCATTTTTCAAAAATAATCGGTAGAAAGTTTTTCAATATATATGTAATATGGTGGGACCCACCTGTGATGATGACATGTTGGTGGGAGGGAACACGTAAATTCCACGTGTAGAAAAAATGAAATGGGGAAGAACTTGCTGGGAAGGATTTCAAATTAAATTAGTATATATATATATATATATATATATATATATATATATATATATATATATATATATATGTGTGTGTGTGTGTGTGTGTGTGTGTGTGTGTGTGTTAAACAAAGTGTATTTATATATATATCAACATGTGTTTGTGTGTGTGAATTAATGTGAAGGAAGGAGGGTACCTTTGTAGTAAGGCAAAGGTTATAATTATAATTATATATATATATATATTATAAGTTTTATTTTATTAGATTATAAATATAATATATTTTATTTTATTTAAAGTTTTTGTTTTATTAGAATATTTTATTGCACAGTAATGAATAGTAAAATCAAAATTTTAAAAGTTTCGAATTTAATTCGCTCACTCGTGAATTAAATAATATTTACTGTCTTATCCATGATTTTCTAAATTCAAATAGTATCTTTTCCATTCTCCTATAAATAGGATGCTTAGTTAGAATTGAAAATCACACCAGAATCAGAGAATTCTTCTTCTATAATCTTGAGCGTATTTCTTTCGAGTTTTAGAAAGCTTTGAGTTTATAAAACAGTGAAAGTTTTCTTCAAGAATATATCTGTTATACTAGTCAAAATTGCTTTCTTTTTGAGGTAAGGATTATTATTTATTTCATATTCTGAAGAGAAATTATTTTTCATATTCGTATGACTATTATTTCGTTCAATATTCGTAAGAAATATTTTCTTCGTTTAATATTCGTAAAGAATATTATATTTGTTCAATATTCGTAGTGAATATTATTTTCGTTCAATATTCGTAAGGGTTATTATATTTTTCATATTTTGAAGAGATATTATTTTCGTTCAATATTCGTAAGGGGTATTATTTATTTCATATTCTGAAGAGATATATTATTTTTCGTATTCGTATGAATATTATTTCGTTCAATATTCGCAAGAAATATTATTTTCATTTAATATTCGTAAGGAATATTATATTCGTTCAATATTCGAAAAGAATATTATTTTCGTTTAATATTCGTAAGGGATGTTATTTTTGTTTAATATTCGCTTGAAATAATATTTTCTTTCATACTCTGTAGTATGTAAGTAATATTATTTCGTTTCAGATTTCGAATTCTATACTCATTTTGTTGAAGTTTTGGCTTCTATACTCCATGAAATTAGTTGAATATCCTTGATATTTGCGCTTCATCCAGTATCTTTTCATGAAAATATTATACTGAGCATTCTTGATAAGTTTTAACCTTTTCATGCCGGAGTACTATTCACGAAGTACTATTCACGGGGTACTATTCATGATAAAAATTAATTCGTTTTCGGTCCAACTCATTTTTGGTACAATATTATTCTTGAATTTTACTCCACAAAGCAGTATAATGTTGACAATTTGAACGTTATTGAATTTTGGATAAATTAAATTATAAATCTTTAAAATTTATCCTTGAACTTGTTTTATTGAATTATTATGTCATTGTCATCATCCTCATGCTTATATTGTTATGAAAGTCATCTTTGGCCCGTAGTGCATAGATGGACTTGGTATGATTATGACCAGGGATTATTCGGTATAATCATGACCGTAATGTTACAAATGATGTGGTAAAAGTCCTCATTGGCCCGTAGTGCACTGATGGACAATTTTTGGTATGATTATGGCCATGGATTCTCTTCGGCCAAGGGTGCAAAGATGAATTATTTTATGGTATGATCATGATCGTTGATGAAAACACGATTATCTTTGGCCCGTAGTGCATGGATAATTCGTGGTCATGATACTAAAGAATATCCTTGGCCTGTAGTGCAGGGATGATTCGATGATGTAGATTATTTATTAAGCTTAGTCTCAGCGATAAAGTTGATGAAAAACCTTTTAAATCATAGAAGATGGTAGATATTATGCTCTACTTGACACTTCTAATAGATTGCTTATTCCGCTGCAGTTGTTGATCTAAAATTTGTTGTCTATTATATTCTATCAATTGTTATACTGTTGAAGGCTAAGGATAATTTATTTTGCATTATCTTAGTCATAATATTTCTTACTGGGCTAATTGAGCTCACCCTTTCTTTCACTGTTCTCTTCAGGAAATGAGAATATAGCTGGGACTAGTCAGGGAATGGATTGACGGTCACGATGGTTGCATTAGTAGTCCTCACTATTTTGTGAAACAGTGTGATAATAATTGTAATAAGATTGAATTTGAGTGTGGATATTGGCTAGAAGACAATATTCGAGCTAAAACTCTCAGCTATGTTTTGTCGTATTTTACATGAAAATTGTATTAATTAAGTTTGTATTTGAATTTTGTACCATGTATTTGGCAACTAAGAATAGGTGATGTATACCTATTTTGGGGGCGTCACATTATGACTAAGATAATGAACAAATTATCGTTAGCCTTCAACAAATCAGATAAAATATAATGGACAATCAATTTTAGATCAATATTCGCAGCGAAACTAACAATTAATTAGAAGAGTTAAGTAGAGAATGAAATTTACTATCATCTATGAATTTAAAAGTTCATCATCAATATTTTATCCCTGTAACATCAATCAATATACATCTTGCATCAAATATTCATCTTTTCACTACGGGCCAAAGATATTCATTTGTATCACCAGTCATGTTCATCTCAACACATATTCATCTTTGCACTACGGGCCAAAGATATTCATCAGTTAATCATTCATATTTGCACTACATGCCAAAGATATACAGTTATATCATCATTTAGGACTGAGGATAATGAAAAATATTTGAAAGAAACGAATCCAGTGAGATAAAAAAACAAAGATTAAGGATTCGTACTTTAGATAATCCAAGTTCAAAAATGCTCCATAATAAACTATAATGGAGTAAAATTCAAGAATGAAAATCAAAACATGGATACAATCAAAGATAGTAACCATAATAGACATCTTGGACAAAGAAGAAAAAATTTCATTTTTCTGTGAATAGTGTCATATTCGTGAATAGTGTCGTATATGTGAATAGTAACCTCGACACAAAAGGTAGAAATTCCACAATAAAATTCATATCAATATTTCGGCATAATGATATTGAAGGAAATAATATCATTTACGAAGAAAATAACATCCCTTACCTCAAAAGAACAGTACTTCTGACTAGAATATTGAATGTAATGCTAAAGGAAACTTGCACTAAATAGCAACTCTCAAAGTATCTAAATACTCACAAAATACGCTCGATAATATATAGAGAGAAAAAAATTGTTTCTGGTGTGATTTTCAATTCTAACTAAGCACCCAATTTATAGGAAAATGCTAGAACGCCAAAGCAGACTAAATTAATAAAATATTAATTTATCAAAAAAAATTCTACGCACACATTATTGACCAAAATATCAGCCACCATAAGTGGGGCCCACCAAAAATCAGAATTTCCACACCAACCAAAAGTGGGGCCCACCCATCTTTTTAAAAAACATTTATTTCCAAAACTTTAAAAATTCATAATAAATAGCCATTTTATCAGAAAAATACGAATTTTATGTCCATTCCATATGAAATTAAATTCTCTACACCTTTGTAGAAGAAAGTTTTTCCAAATTCCAAACATAAAATGTCTGAAATTCATATACGGGTGATTTTTAATACCTCCATTCCAACAAAATACTGATAAAACACCTCAGCATTAATTCCTTCATTTATATCCACACAAAATAAATATTTCCCTATCCATCCAAATAAAATAAATATTTTCTTATCATATAAATCAATAATTAAGTATTCACAAATAATATTACAGAATCACAATTATGACAACGAGGTCGTTCCCAGGAAATAGGGGGCTTTCCGATTAGGATTTCTCCTTATTGGCATGCAATTAGGTGACCAAACCCCTTTCCTAGACAGAACTTCCTTAGACATTGCCAATAATGTTATCTAATAATATTATTCAAATAATATGAATTATTGAACTGATAATAAAGATATTGTGCAGTGACAATTATTGAAACAACAATAATATAAAATATCAACGTAGCAATTATTGAATCAATAAAATAAAATATTGAACAGTAATTACTGTAACAATTATTGAGTGGTGCCTTCTTACGTAAGAATCAATGATCTAACAATATTGTGCAATACTGTGTGCTACTGTGCAACCATGCGTATTACTGTATTTTAACCACCCGGTATTCCAACAGTGTTCACGGTAACAACTACGTCGTTATTTATAAAAACTCAAACTTGTCGTTTTCTTCATCTGACCGTTTTCCGTTATGGGGCCCACAAATGGTTGCGTCGTCGTACGAATATTCCCCAACAACAAGAATATTCTATGACCAAACGAATATTCCCCGACAACAATAAATATTTTATAAGCACTTGCTTATTTTACAAAATTTGCACATTTCACCCATAACCAAAGCATTATATCAAATAAACACCTTATTATTTACAATAATAATTAGAGGAAATTTGATTTTATTTATAAAAAGTTGGGGCCTTACAGTAACCACTTCGGTAATCATGGCCAAGATAATAGAAGTGGAAATTTTAAGAAGAGAAGGTTCAATAATGATGGAAAGGCAACAGCACCAGCACCCGTTTCCAAGGAAGAAGAACGACCACAGTTCGTATGTTTCAAATGCGGACATGAGGTACACATCCGTCCAAACTATACGCAGCAACCCAAAGTGTGTTTCAATTGCAGAAGAGAAGGTCACCTAACTCGATTTTGTCATGTAGTGAAGTCAAGTCCAGCTGAGATAGTGACGTCAAAGGATGTCCCAAACAAGTCAAAGCAGGTAGTTTAAGTGAGAGTGTTTGTTGAGGAACCCGAACAAAGTTATCATGGGTAAGTTAATCATAAACTCTTGCAAAGTCTATACCTTATTTGATACCGGTTCTACCTACTCTTTTATTTCTCCTACTTGCGCTCAACGTTTAAATTTAACTCCGGAGAAAATCGACACCCTCACATTACCTGTCGATCTTATCTCTTTGAAAATACTTGCCTTTGATGTGATTTTAGGAATCGACTAGTTAACTATTCTTCTTGCTAAAATTGATTTTTTTCGTAAGGTTGTTAGCTTTCATATTCCAAACCAATATGTTATGCGAATTCAAGTAACCAAATCACTAAAGTCAATCATAGTATATTAAGCCATAAGTAAAGATCCCTGAGCCTTTCGCTGGTAACTGTGACACCCCCAAATCCGGGTTACCTGACCCCCGAGTTTGGTGTTCACGATCCACAATATAAATAACATTTAACTGCCCATTTATTTATAAATAGGAACATACACTTCATTAACTGATATAGTTAATACATTACCCCAAGTTCTCTAACCTTAACATTACAAACATACCCTTTAGTTATACAAAAAGGGTTCACAAATACAACATAATAATAATTTTATTCATAACTAATTAATCACTATGTCTTTGCCTTTGTTCTTCACAGCACCTCCTGCCACTTCGTCCCTAGCTGAAAAGTTTTATTTAGTAAGGGTGAGCAATAAATTTGCCCCACAAGTTAAGATAAACAATGAATGTATAAGTATCTGAATAATAGACTATCTATTTTGATAGAATGACACCAAAGTTCGGGGAACTTTGAATTAGCTGAACAATGCGTTAATCAATGACAAGGCTTCTCCCTTTCTATGCAACGCAATAATTTGATAATGAAAGAGTACAACGCTTTCAAAGTTTCTGCGATATTAAAATGAATAAACAAGAATCAATTCTACGCAATAACAAAGTAGAATATTTTCCAGATTTATGTTGAGCGATCCATTGGATCTAGAACTTCTACTTTCTCGGGTATCTATCAAAGATTTACTTTGATACATACGCAGGATTATCAGATAACCATAAAGATTAAATCATACCCCTCTGCAAGTATAACAAGTGATCAGCTTTATTATACCCTATATTATGCATAATACTTAACAGTGCGCAATGGTCGAATATACGACCTAAAATGTTTCCTTTATATAAAAGGTTGTTCTTCTCAGTCTTTGAATCAAAATTTGATTTAACAACGAAACGCAATGATTTCAATTTCTATTTACTTATCGATCTAGCCGAAATAATTGGCATCGATCTACCAATAACAATTGAATTCTTTTCTCGAATTTATCAAGTTCTAATAAATGTTCGTCTAGCCAGAGTAATTAGCTAAGACATTTTACAACATAATTTGACAATAAACAGGAATTATCTATACTATCAATTCTATCTTCTACGAATATGAATATCCAACAACAGTTATTCTACAAATGTATATTCTCCGAATCAGTAATTTAATTTGAATTATTAAACATGCACTAACTGCGAATAATCAATAATAAATCCATGAACATGGTATAATTAGCAATAATTAACCACTATAATAATTGACTGAATATAACTCAAGGTTGAGTTAGGAAACTTGTCTTCCGCGTTGATTACTGCTACACAATAAACTTATTTGCGTTTGTAAGACCTATAACCAATAATATCGGTCTCACAATTAGCACAATAATTCACAACACAAAATACTATAATTTACAGTCAAACTTCTCCTAGGCACATTACCACATAGCCACATTAATGTTTATAACTTATATAAACACTTATCAAGTCTAACTATTTCAGTCTGGTTGGTCTTCGGTCCATTCTCTGTGTTCTGATCACTGTATCCGATAATTTACACATTAATTGTCAATTAATTTCGGTTTCTAAGCTTCAATATTATTTTAGATAATTCAAATATCGTTTATAATATTTTTCGGAAGCTTTTAATAATTTATCAACAATTATTATAATTTATAATAATTTTTAAACACTGAAATTATTTTTAAATGATTTAATTATCAAATAGTCTTATCATTATTAATATTTAATAATATAAAAATATTAATAACATACTTGTCAAAATATTAAAGTTATTGTTAATAACATAAAATATTTTTAAATCATCAATATTCTACTTAAATGATTTTTAAAATAATTAAAATCATTTTAAATTATCACCATTAATATTTAAATATTAATGAAATTATTATCAAAATATTAAAAGTCATTAAATATAACTTAAAAGTATTTTTAAAATATTTTTCTCATTTTTAAATGATTTTTAAATAAATAAAATAATTTTTAATTCATTTATTTAATATAATAATTAAATAAATCTTATATCATTAATATTAATTTATTAATGAGAATTATCCAAAAATATTGAAATATATATTTTATAATTCAAAATATTTTCTAACACTTTATTCTTATTTAAAATGATTTTTAAATCAATAAAATCATTTTTAAAATATTTATTTAATTTTAACAATTAAATAAATCTAATATCATTAATATTAAATTATTAATGAAAATTCTCCAAAAATATTAAAAGTTACATTTTATAACTCAAAATATTTTTAAATACATTATTCTTATTCAAAATGATTTTTCATAATATTAAATCATTTTTCTCTAATTTATTTCATACACTAATTAAATAAATTAAATATCATTAATATCCAAATAATTATAATTATTAATGAAAAATGTCCCAAATAATTAAAAGTTATTTTTCAGAATTTAAAATGATTTTTAAAACCATTTTTTGGTAAATTTTTATAATTTAATTTCTATTTTTAATTAATTACCGAAAAAATCAGAAAATAAATTAATTAAACCGTCGCTAATGGCCTTTAGCGACACTTAGCGTCGTTGTTGGTGTTCTTGAGCCTCAAGAACACTGACAGCCGGCTTAGCAAGGGGTCAACTTTGACCGGCTTTAATTCTCGGTGTAATTAGGTACTGGGCTAGCTCGAACTATGATCGTGTAGTGTTTATGCAACACTACAATCATCAACTAACACCTTGGTCATACAACATTTAAACAATGAGATCTGAGCCTCTAAACCTTCTGTCAGGCGGTTTCTGGGTTTTCCAGAAACCCAGACAGTCCCAGCAGTCACCTTCATGCTAACTTATCTAAGTGTTCTGATCCTTAGTTTGGTTGTTTTATGGTTCATATCTATAGTACACATGTCAAGGAACATGTGTAAAGCAACATCACAGTTTAAAAACATCTAAATCGCCAGAATCAGTACGGTCAAAATCTGTCAGAAACTTGGCTCATGAACTTTTCTGGAAATTCCAGAATTTCAAAATCAGTGCGAGTGGCCTTGTTTGACCACCTAATCTGTTCAATATGTTGATGTTTTAAGAGATCTAAAGACCCAGATCTATAGTCAAGTTTACAGGCTACAATATGGTTACAAATGAAACATCAAATAACATAACATTTGTCAGACGCTGAAAATTTCTTTCTGGGTTACCCAGATTATACTCGGCCATGCCCGGTCAACGGGGTTTGACCGATTATATCTTCGAATCCAGACATGTAATGACTCTGATTTCTTTTGCACCCTAAAGACCTCATACCAAGATACAAAACCAAAACTTAAAACAACAAAACGCTTAAACGAGCAAGGATCTGTGGCGACTGACATTACTTATCAGACCACAAAAATTGCTTAAGAACAGTTTTTGAAAACTTCATTTTTAAAGCCATTTGATGATATGGATCTATGGTATATCACCATAGATCATCATAAAATACCTTCTAGCAAACATCTAAACACAAAAACACAAAAGTTCTCTTAGCATACAAGATATAGGTTGAGTTTAGGGTTTATACCTCTTCTTGAATAATCTTGATCTTGATCTTCCTAAATGATATTGGGTGATCTAAGGGAAGTATTTGGGACTGATTCACTTGTGAATTTCGAAACTTTAGTGAGAGAGGGAGTTGGTGAGAGCAAGTTCGCCAAATAAGCAAATTAATGGACTTTCTCTCTCTTAGATCTATATATATTGCTTAGATATAATGAATGGCTGGCATTTTTGGCTGATTTGGATGGATTTTAGTGTCACCAAGTCAAGGGGTTGGTCAAGAGTTGGTCACCTACTACAAATTTACCAAGATTTACAAGCAATCTAATAAAAATCCCATAAAGGGCATTTTTGTCATTTTTCTTGTAATTTTAATGGCATTATGGTCAATTGTACAAACCCTTAGGGTTTAACCCTAAGGTTCTAACCCTTAGGTTTTACAAACCCCAAATTCTAGAATTTTTTAATTAGGGTTTAAAAATAGAAAATTAAGAATTTCGAAAATGTAATTAGGGCTTTAAATAGAAATTAATATTTCTAAAGTATAATTAGGGTTTCCTAATTATATTAACACATACTAATCACATTAGGCTTGCTAATTAGGATTAGGGTTTCCTAATTAGGGTTTTAGGATTCCCGAATATAAAATTAGGGTTTCCCGACTTTCGATTAGGGTTTCTAACAGTACATTAGGGTTTCTAATCGTGAGATTAGGGTTTCTAATCCTTTATTAGGGTTTCTTAATTTTAAACCTTATTCGATCAATCATTGATCAATATCTCTATACAGTACAAATACATACTCTTCAATGTAATTAATTATTTAAATGATAATTTCTAGCGAATCCCTATCCGAACTTAGGGTTAGGGTTTCTAAAGTTGTTAAGCACAACTCTACTCTAATTTATTAGTCACTGCACAAATTGACCTTCTCGAGACTCGTATCACAGATACATGTCACAAAATTGATAATCAATATTAATATTAATAAAAAAAATATATTCGTAAAATTTTAATTATTCAAAATCCCGGGTTATCACAGTAACTTCCTTGTGTGGAATGCACTGAAGCTAAACTTTCCATAGAGGACGCCGTGAATAACGGTGGCAAGTTGATAGGTATCAATGTGAGGTGTTATCCAAGTCTTGGATGAGAGTCACAGTTTTGAATGATATTTCTATCGTTAATAAATTTCTTGATGTATTCCCTAAAGACTTCTTGGCCTACCCCCAGTGCGTGAAATTGAATTTTGTATTGATCACAGTACAAAACCCATTTCTAAAACCTCAAATATTTCTTCACCCAAAATGAACGTAACATGCGCCAAAGACGTTGGCTCAAGCTATTGAAAGATTACGATAATACCATTCAATACCATCCTAGAAAAGCGAACGTGGTAGCTGAAGCATTGTGTAGAAGATCTATGCGGTTACGAGTGCGACGTTATTAACACAAAGACCCATTTCGTACGACTTACAGAAGATGGAGATAGAATTAAAGACTCTAGGGACCCACGTGGTGATGTCAAATATATGAGTAGATCGACTTTAATCAATAAAATTAAATCCGCTCAAGATATAGACTCAGAGCCGATGAATGTGGAAGGATAAGGTGCAAGAAGACGTTATTCTAGAAGCAAGAATTGATGAAGAGAGGAAATCTTAACCCTCAATTTTATTGGTCTATTTGAAATCCTCGATTGAGTAGGAACTATGGCCTATAGAATCGCCTTACCACTAAGTATGTCGCGTGTTTATAACGTTTTTTATGTATCGATGTTACTTAAATATGTGGATGACCCGAACCACATTATTGAATTAGAACTAGACGAGATAGCGGAAGATTTAACGTTTAAAGAGGTACTTGTTAAAATCTTGGATAAGAAGGAATATATTTTACGCTCAAAGGTTATACCTCAAGAGTTAGAATCTAAACAATGTATGTTCGACATTTTAGGTACGTACACTAATTTTGAGGACGAATTTTTATAAGAAGGGGAGGTTGTAAGACCCCAACTTTTATGAATAAAGATTAATTTTTCTCAAAATATATTTTTAAATATTATGGTGTGGATTTGATAAAATGTTATAGTTGTTAGTAATATTTATAAATTTTACAAAGTAACCAAGTTGTTATAAAATATTCAATTGGTCGGAGAATATTCGTTTTAACAGGGAATATTCGTATGACGACACAATCATTGGTGGACCCCACAACGGAAGTATTGTCGTAGTTAGAAAATGACAAAAATATCTTTTTCTAAAAATAATGGTGAACGTTTTACCGTTAAACTGTTGAACCACCCGGTGGTAAAAGTACAGTAATACGCGTGGTTGCATAGTAGCACACGGTATTGATTATTGATGCTTACGTAAGAAGTCACTTAGTTATTGATGAGTGAGTTTTATACTCATAATTGAGTGCGTTTGAGCTAAATCTTTTGGTTGATTTTAAGTGTTTGTGTCTATTCATGCATGTTTTACATTGTTTTGTAGGAATTGGGACAAAAGTTACTTGGATCTACGTTCAGGGTGGCTAGATTCGCGTTTTTGGCTTGCCATTTACACAATGGTCACTTTAGAGCCAATTTGAGTATTGCTCCTGACATTATTTTGAAACCCTCAAAGAATGAAAGTTGTAGATCTACGTCTCCTCTTTTCGGAACATCTTTAATCATCAAAATCAGAGTTCGGATGAAGACGTTGTGGCCATTTTCCTAAAGGACGTCGGAGTAGAAAATGTCAGAAAATGTTCCAGCGCCGGGGCGCCCATTTCATGCCTATTTGCAAGCTCAGGGCGCTAGGGGCGACTTCTAGCGATGTACCCAAATACCGGGGAAGCTGGGAAGGGTCTGGTTAGGCTTGGATGCGTTTTGGGGTGAATTTTGACACATTTTTTACTCTAAATTGGATTGGGTTTGTTCCTAAGCTAAAAATTGGACTTATAACCTATAAATACATGATGTAAGGCATAAAATAAAGAGAGATTACATAGATTAGATTAGAGATACACTCCATTAGATTAGAACATAACCCTAGTTCTTATTAGTTTTAGAGATTGAAGCAACTTGGAGATCATTGAAGATCAAGAGCGGGAGCAAGAGGGGAGCATCAGATTTGCTGACAACAGATTCTATTCTCTTATCTTATCATACTTTTATCGTTTAATGTCTATTTAGTTGTTGATTCTTGGTTTCAATTCATTAATTATGAACTAACTTTTTTATTAAGATTTCAATTGAACCTTTTATGTCTATAAATTAGTTATTTGATTTATTCCAATTATTATGTCAAAGTGCATTGTTTATCTTGTCTTGTGCTTATTGTTTAATTATTTGATCAGTAATTACCTTGTTACTCTAGAAGGAATTGAAAGAGGAATTCTAGGGTTAGAACTGGACATGATAACATGTGACTTAGTTATTTGCATGGTGAATAATTAGGTTTGTGAATTGAATGGAAATATCTGTTCACCGCATGTAACACATAAGGAATTGGAATTGAAGGAGTTTAATTCAATTGTTTTGTATAGGAATATAGCAAGATTAATCTGGATTAAATAGAAGTCAATTGATCACTTGGAAAAGGACTTTTGGCATTTGAGAATTCCTGTTAACAATTCAGTAGACATAATAATTGGGATAATTAGATAATTGATTTATAGTTCATAATTGGGGATATTGAAGTCTTAACCTTTATTTATTTAAATTCATTTATAAAGTAATTCAGTTTAATTAGTTAATTTAGTTTTTTTAATTAGAAAAATCACAATTTGCAGTTGTTTAAATAAAATTGATTTGGTTAAGAGTTAGTACTTGGTAATTTTTATTAAATAATTCCTTGTGGGAATGATACTTTTCTTATCACTTTATTACTTATTGACCGTGTATACTTGCACGTATTCATTGATTGCAAAATCGACCAACAAGTTTTTGGCGCCTTTGCCGGGGAATTAATTTAATAATTTTTTACCAATATTAATTTCAATCAAATTAGTCTTAATTTAAACATTTTTATTTTTATTTTAAATTCTCTTCCTATATTTCTCTCTTTTCAGGTACCATGGATGGCTTTGCGTATCAATGGACATACACGAACATGACTCGACCAATGGAAACATGGAGCCCACCATCCACACAACAAGTAGAAATGGTTTGTGAGTTATGTGTTGGGAGTCATACTACAGATCAATGTGCCATCAATTGGGAATCAGCTCAGTTCATAGGGAGCTATAATCGATCTACCCAACCGTATTCGAATCAAAATGCATATAATTTAGAGCCAATACAAATTGAGGCAAATTCGAAGACGTTGGAGGTTATCGCAGCCCAACAGAGTCGAAGGATGGCAAAAATGACTCAGCCAAGGGGAGCGGAGAATGATGGACTCGTGACAGCACTTTCTGCATTATCCGCACAAATTGAGACACTTTCAAAGATGTTCGACGCTTTTGAAGCTCAACGTCGTCAAAGTGTGGCGGTTACTTGTGATTATTGTGCTGGAAATCATATGAATCATCAATGCATCACTAGTTTTGAGCCGGTACCGTATAGTGGGGATTACCCCAATAATTATGTCTATCCCAATAACTATTATCAGGATTGGGGATATCACCCGGATTTTTCATGGAGCCATACGCATCAAGATCAATTTTATGCTCCAAGTCCAATATACCCACCGGATTTCTCGTGTCCACCTCCACTACAACAGGAAGAACATTCAAATTTGGAGGAAGTTTTGTCCAAGTACATAGCTTCATGTGAGGAGAGGAGGATTAATCAAGAGATATTGTGTTAAAATTTTACGAACCAAACGGAACAACTAACCAATGCCTCGAACATTTGTCCTCAATACACTTGGCTCTATGACATAAATTCCGAGACTGATGGTGAGCCCGAACCAAATCTGCAACCGGATGTGCCGAATGATATAGATGTTGAAAGAGATGAAAGACTTGGGGACCAAGAAAAGGAGATCGACGAAGATTTAACTGTAAGATTCAACGAAGATGAACCGATTTCATTAGTATCCTATGTGCCTCCTCCACCAAAGTTCAAGAATCCGGGCAGTTTTGCAAAACCATGCCCAATTGGCAGTCATGTCGTAGGCAAAGCTCTTTGTGACATAAGAGCTAGTACAACTGTGGAGTCATGGTGGGTTGAAAAGGAGCAAATAGAGGAAGAGCCCATTGTGTTTGACAAGCTTCCATGCCCCAATCTGATCATAGACATAATGGAGAAAACACCTAGTTGTTGGACGTTCTTAATAGGGAACCTATCTACAAAGAGCATGCTAGGTGACTTTAATTCAAGGGTCATTACAATTGGGAACCTCCCAAAAGAGACATTATTACTGATGGATGGAAGGTTCCTCAATTTTCATAGGGGAATTGGATAGCGAATTGAAGAAGTCAGGCTGAGACTATAAAACAAGCACTTATTGGGAGGCAACCCAAGTTTAATTTTTATTTTTAGGTTTTATTAGGTTTTATATTAGTAGTTTTGAATTTGCATTTATTTAGAATTTAATAAAATTGTTTCTATCATGATTTACAGGTTATTCAAGTCAAATTCAAGTGAGGTGCCCAATTTGTTCCATGTGCTTAGCCTATTCTCCAAACTTAGCGGACAAGGAGGAAAATTGCTATATTTTCAGGGAAGTCCTCTGCTTTAATTTTTTCTATTTTAGCCATTGAGGACAATGTCTAGTTTAAGTTTGAGGGCATTTTAGTGTCGTATTGCATATAGTTAGTTATTTGCATTACAGTTCATTTTTTTGTGTTAGCATTGTATTTTTCTTTAGGTTGCATATAATACATGGTAGTTATTTGCATATTCACATATGTGTTGCATTAGTATGTGTTCATGTAGTATAATTGCATTTTTTTTTGCATGAATCTGTGTGATCGGTTGGTGTGGTCTTAGCTCGGCCTATGATAAGATTGGCTTTGTATGTTAACTTGAACAGTGTTGATAATTGATGATGAGTTCTAATTTTAATCATGATGATAATCTTAGCCTGTCTGAAACTTATGTAACCGGTTATCACTTAAAGTTTAACTGTTTTAATCCACTTGGTTCAAGGGTTTCATAATTTGTTTCGAGGAAAATCTTGGTTAAAATTTAAGGAAATTAGTGAATCAAGGTAAAAGGTTGGAATGACGTAAAAGCTTGAGTTTGGGGGAATCTATGGGATATATATATTACAAAAAGAAAAAAAAGAAAAAAAAAGAAATGATGAAAAGAAAAAAAAATAGAAAATCCAGAAGAAAAAAAAGAAAAAAAAAGAAGAGAAAAAAAGAGAGAAGAGAATAAACACCGTGGCATGCTTGTCTAGTTTTGTGGCCTTTGTTACTTGAGTAAGTAAGCCCGAGGGGATTGTCCTTACACCTAGCGCCCTAAGGTCTTAATGGCTTGGGAGTCGTTGGTCGAAAGCTCGTTAAGGTAGCACTGAAAAGCCTAAGGGAATAGGACATTGCACAACCATGAGAAAAGTAAAAAAAAATGAAAAAAAAACAAGAGAAAGAGCAAAAATGCCCTCGTGGTTGAATAAAAGTATAAATAAATCCTGTATTTACCCTTAGACTTGGTAATTGCTTAGTTTTAACTGGAGTTGTCATGTTCACAAAAGTATTTGAATTGGAACTGAAATTTTCCTTATAAGAAGTTTGTTATGTGATTATCTTGAACTGTGGTTGGTTAGAATGGTTAACAAGCACACACACACAACATGGGTGATGACTGGTTTGGATTGACTAATTGGTTAGAGTTATGGACTTTGACTTGATTAGATATATTGTTTGAGTATCATTGGTATCTTTGAGGCATGTTGTTATATATCATACTGATTTATTACTAGGTTCGTAGGTATATTAGGAAGTAGAACATGCATTTGCATTCATTTAGTTGAGTTAGTTTGTTTATTTTTAGTTCTTTTGTGTTTTTGCTTGAGGACAAGCAAATGTTTAAGTTTGGGGGTATTTGATGAGTGAGTTTGTACTCATAATTGAGTGCGTTTGAGCTAAATCTTTTGGTTGATTTTAAGTGTTTGTGTCTATTCATGCATGTTTTACATTGTTTTGTAGGAATTGGGATAAAAGTTACTTGGATCTACGTTCGTGGTGGCTAGATTCGCGTTTTCGGCTTACCATTTACACAGCAGTCACTTCAGAGCAAATTTGAGTATTGCTCCTGACATTATTTTGAAACCCTCAAAGAATAAAAGTTGTAGATCTACGTCTCCTCTTTCCGGAACATCTTGAATCATCAAAGTTGAAGTTCGGATGAAGACGTTATGGCCATTTTCCCAAAGGACGTTGGAGTAGAAAATGTCAGAAAATGTTCCAGCGCCGGGGCTCCCATTTCATGCCTATTTGCAGCACCGGGGCACTAGGGGGAAGCTTCGGTAGCTGTGCCCGGTATTTGGGGTACCGAAGAAAAGGGTCTAGTTAGGCTTGGACGCGTTTTGGGGTGAATTTTGACATATTTTTTACTCCAAATTGGATTGGGTTTGTTCCTAAGCTAAAAATTTGACTTGTAACCTATAAATACATGACGTAAGGCATATAATAAAGAGGGATTACATAGATTAGATTAGAGATACACTCCATTAGATTAGAACATAACCCTAGTTCTTATTAGTTTTGAAGATTGAAGCAACTTGGAGATCTTTGAAGATCAAGAGCAGGAGCAAGAGGGGAGCATCAGATTTGCTGACAACATATTCTATTCTCTTCTCTTATCATACTTTTATCGTTTAATGTCTATTCAGTTGTGGATTCTTGGTCTCAATTCATTAATTATGAACTAACTCTTTTATTACGATTTCAATTGAACCTTTTATGTCTATAAATTAGTTATTTGATTTATTCCAATTATTTATGTCAAAGTACATTGTTTATCTTGACTTGTGCTTATTGTTTAATTATTTGATCAGTAATTACCTTGTTACTCTAGAAGGAATTAAAAGAGGAATTCTAGGGTTAGAACTGGGCATGATAACATGTGACTTAGTTATTTGCATGGTGAATAATTAGGTTTGTGAATTGAATGAAAATATCTGTTCACCGCATGTAACATACATAAGGAATTGGAATCAAGGAGTTTAATTCAATTGTTTTGCATAGAATGTAGCAAGATTAATCTGGATTAAATAGAAGTCAATTGATCACTTGGAAAAGGACTTTTGGCATTTGAGAATTTATGTTAACAATTCAGTAGACATAATAATTGGGATAATTAGATAATTGATTTATAGTTCATAATTGGGGATATTGAAGTCTTAACATTTATTTATTTAAATTCATTTATAAAGTAATTTAGTTTAATTAGTTAATTTAGTTTTCTTAATTAGAAAAATCACAATTTGTAGTTGTTTAAATAAAATTGATTTGGTTAAGAGTTAGTACTTGGTAATTTTTATTAAATAATTCCTCGTGGGAACGATAATTTTCTTATCACTTTATTACTTGTTGACCGTGTATACTTGCACGTATTCATTGATTACGAAATCGACCAACAGTTATACTCAATTATTGCTACAGTAATTGTTGCATAATATCTCTCATATTATTGATTCAATTATTATCACAGTATCATATGCATAATATTTTATATTATTAAATCAATAATTGAGATGACAAAGTTATTCATATTATTATTTGCATTATTGACAATGTCTAGAAAGTTCTGTCGAGGAAAGGGGTTTGGTCACCTAATTGCGCGCCAATAGGGAGAAATCCTTATTGGAAAGCCCCTTCTTTCCTGAGAATGATCTGGTTGTTAAATATTGTGAGTTATAATATTAATGATGAATAAGCTCATGTTGATTAAAGATGAAATTGATATTTTTATTGTGTTAGGATTATTAGTGTTAGTAGAAATCGATATTTATTTCAATAATAATTGATTTCTTGAGGTTAAATTGACTAATCGGGTAATTAATCGGATAAATGAGCAATTAATTGCTATTAGTTCACATGTATATAACTATTTCTTCACATGAATGGAACTATTTATTCAAATGCATGTACTATTGATTCACATGCATGTAATATTATGGGAGGTGGTGCAAGATTGATAATACTTGTAGGACTTAATTAAAAATGGAGAAAAAGATGAAGGTACTATACTGTAATAATTCGAGCCCCTAATCGTGCAATTATCGAAACTATGTTTTCCTATAAATAAAAGCTCATTCTTTTTTCATTCTCACCAATTCACTAAGACTCACAAGAGCAATTATAGAGAGAGAAGCTATAGAGAAAAAGAATAAGAGTATTCTGCTACTTCACTATTCCAGTATCCAGTCTTCTTCTAAGGTAAGGGATGTTATTTATTTCTTATTCGTAAGGGATATTATTTTTGTTCAATATTTATATAAAATAATATTTTCTTCCATACTCTGTAGTATGTAAATAATATTATTTCGTTTCGTATCCCTAATTCTACACTTATTTTGTTGAAGTATTGCTTCTATACTCCGTGAAATTAGTAGAATATCCTTGATATTTGCGCTTCATCCAGTATCTTTTCATGAAAATATTATTCAGAGCATTCTTGATAATTATTGATCTTTTTATGTTGGGGTACTATTCACGAGTTACTATTCGATCATGGGTTACTATTCACCGAGTTACTATTCACTTGAATATTTATCACTCGGGTATCCGGGGCACTTTTCATGCTGGGGTACTATTCCCGAAGTACTATTCATAGGTTACTATTCACGGTGTACTATTCACCCGAAAAAATTTATTTTTTTTCTGTCCAAATTATTTTTGATACATGAATATTATTCTTGAATTTTACTCCACAAAGCAGTATCATGTTGACAATTTCGATATTTTTAAACTCTGGATAAATTTAAAGTCTTTAATATTTATCCTTGATTTTGTTTGATTAATGCTTATATCATTGTCATCATCCTCATACTTATATTGTGATAAAGTCATCTTTGGCTTACCAAGGATCATTCGGTATAATCATGACCTGTAATGTTACAAATGATGTGGTAAGAGTCCTTATTGGCCCATAGTGCATTGATGGACAGATGTTGGTATGATCATGACCATGAATTCTCTTCGGCCAAGGGTTCAAAGATGAATTATGTTTGGTATGTTCATGACCATTGGTGAAAACACGAATATATTTGGCCTGTAGTGCATGGATAAATCGTGGTCGTGATACTAATGAATGTCCTTGGCCCGTAGTGCATGGATAATTCATTGATGTGAATTATTTATTAAGCTGAGTCTCAGCGATAAAATTGATGATAAACTTTTAAATCATAGAAGATAGTAGATATCATGCTCTACTTGACTCTTCTAATGGATTGCTTATTCCGCTGCAGTTGTTGATCTAAAACTTGTTGTCTATTGTATTTTATCAGTTGTTATACTGTTGAAGGCTAACGATAATTTATTTTGCATTATCTTAGTCATAATATTTCTTACCGGGCTAGTCGAGCTCACCCTTTTCTTTCACTGTTCTCTTCAAGAAATGAGAATATAGCTGGGACTAGTCAAGGAATGGAGTGATGGTCCGAGATGGTGGCTATAGTAGTCCTCACTATTTTTATAAAATAGTGTGATAATAGTTATAATGAGGACTCCATTTGAGTGTGGATATTATCTACGAGACAATATCCGTGTTAAAACTCTCAGCTATGTGAGTTTATAAAGAAAATGTGTGATGGCATCCTTAAATGTTTGAAACCGTGTGTAGCTTTTCTTGTGGTCAAATTGTTCATTAAATGCTAAGTGAGTGGAAATTTTCCCAGGCGAAAATTTGAGTTCTTCCGCGTGCAATTTTTTTCATTAAATTCAAAAATAAACAATCTGAGTCATGCATTCAAAATCAGTTTTTACAAATTACCTTTTTTCCCCGACTTCAAAAATCTATAAATAGGGAGTCTTTCATTCATTTGGTTTTTACCAATTCACTAAAAGCAAAGCTTATTCTCCTTGCCTACATTCTCTCTAAAAGCTTTATATATCTTCTTACAAAAGTTCTGATTATTTGAGAAGAGGAAATTGGTCCAAGTACTTAGATAAGTCATTTGAGTTTACTTAGTTGAATTATTTCTTACTTGCTTTATATATATAGATATACGAATATACATTATTATACAAAATTTTATATATCTATATTTCATCTATTTATCAAATAAAATGATACTTGTGCTCAGCAAGGCTACGAAGATACATCTCTACAAAGATGAATTTGAACCATACGATTCTTTATAGTCTTTCGTAACCTTTTATTGATATTATTTATATAAATATCGTAAAATAGATACGACACTTGATAGTTCAAAACGACACTGAGATATTCCTCCAAAAAGAGGAATCATCCGAACTGGATTTGAAAATCGTAGTGATCTATTAAAAATATTTATATAAATATCAATTGTGATAATATAAAATTTTCATACTTAGACGCCGCAAGGCCACAGAGATATTCCTCTTAAGTGAGGGAATCGAACTGTACGATTCCTTATAGTACTAAGTGATTTTATTTAAAAAATCATATAATAGAGAAAATATTGTTATATATTATCTGAGTTAAACAATAATATTTGTTATATCAGTTTGTGCTTAACTGATTTAATTATTATACTTGACAAATATTGTTTGAATTGATTTATTATTTTTATATACAAGTATTGATACATAAAAACCATTCATATAATACTTGTTAAAAAATATCTGAAAAACAAATATTTTGCAATCCATAGAAAAACACTCTTTATTTTAAGGAGTAAATAATTATTTATAAATTACATTAAAATTATATATCTGCTTAAACAGAAGAATTTTTGAGCTAAAGCTAAATTTGACTTATCTACTTATTCAAGAAACACTTCTCAAACATATAAAAGTTATTTAAACTTTTATAACTGTGCATATTTTACATATTTGCTTAATCAGAAGCATTATTTGATCTAAACATAAATTATTATCTGCTTACTAAGAAGCATATTTTCTCAAGTATAAAAGTTTTTGAACTTTTATAAATTTGTTCTTTAATTGATATTTGCTTAGTTGAGAAGCATCTATCTGTACTAAATTCTTATCTGCTTATTTGAGAATCACATTGTTATAAACTCATCTGTAAAAAGAGAAAAGGTCATAGTTAGTTTATTTTATGTACATGTAAGAAAGACGAGTAATTCTTCGACCAAGATCAGAGTCTTAGAGAGGTCAGCAAGAAGTTGGGTCTCTAGTGTACTTGTGAGGTGAGGAATATGTTGTTGTTTCAAGACCAGATCATAGAATAGAATTTAACTCAAAAGAAGTACAACTAAGCTTGAGGAGGGAGCGAGGAGCTTGCTGTCCAAGATAGATTAGTTGGGAATAGTTGAAAGTTTGTCTATAAAACTTTGTAAAGGCTTCTCCGCCTGTTGAAGGAGTTTTTATTACTGATAGTAATATGATCTTAAGTTCCAAGTAGGAACTTAAGACTGGACGTCGCAACATACCATGAGTGTATGTTGTGAACCAGATAAATCTCTGTGCATTGTGTGATTGAATTTTTTACTGTCTTTCATGCTAATTTCCAAAATTGCAAATTAATTATTAAAAAAAAATTCAAAAGGCCTAATATAATTTTTAACATGTAATAATCTATTCAACCCCCCTTCTAGATTATTATTGGACTTTTAATAATAATAATAATTATTATTATTATTATTATTATTATTATTATTATTATTTAAAGTACTGCATGGTGTGACATTTTTATTATTAGGCTGAAACTAAAAGACCCGAAGAAGGTTGAGGTTATGAATAAAAGGGAGGGAAATGAGAAAAAATTATAAAAGGTTGAGGATATTATGGTCATTTTATAAAAGGTTGAGGATATTATGGTCATTTTAAAAAAGGTTGAGGTTAATTTTGTCAATCAAATTTTAATCTCAAATGGTAGGGATTATAATACTAGGTAGAACATGATATTAAATAATCTCACATCTTAAGCTATTTTGTAATTCCATGACTAATAGTCAGAAGCTCAAATTTAAAAATAAACACGACACTTAGGATTAATAGTCATATCCCAAGTATAATTCTTACAAATAAACATAGCCTAGGTTTCTTAAAATATATAGATTATTCAAACTATAAACTCTATGTGACGCCCGCAAATCTGGGTTCTCTAACCTCAGATCCAGTGCTCACGGACCATTAACAACATACACATTCTATAACTATTGCAGAATAATAAACATTCATTCTTCATTATAATAAAGTCTTACAACATACTGTCAGGGTCTTCTTAACCTTAACTTATACATACACTTAATATTATAAAGGTTTACATAATCAAAGTAAATTAATAGTTAAACATTCTCATCAACTATTCTTGCACTTTTCCTTTTCCTTTGTCCCTCTTGGACGTCTCTGACTTAGCTGAAATAAACGTTATGATATAGCAAGAATAAGTAACTAATCTGCTTAGAAAGTTTAAATACAAATGAGATAAATCATGATCAGAAAGGAATTTAGCTTTCAATGTTCAACAATAACAATCGATTGTGAAAGAACATGAATTAATTCTCAATAATTGAATAATAGATACTGAGTAGTTTGAAATAACCATGAACAATATACTAAGGTTGTCAGTATTTAAACTGGTCCTTTTAATAGGTCTTGGTAATCAAGGGGATCATCCTTTCATACCCGATGATTTATGCATAAACACTTAATAATCGAAAAACAATTATTTTCTTATATCATGCTTTAATAAAATTATTCTTTTTCTCAGTCAAAAGTTCTTACCAAATCAATTGATTAAGAACAGCTTTTAAAACGTATTTGATTTAACAAATTTAAAAATTCTTGATCTAGCTGATACAACTAGCATAGATCTATCTCATAAACAGTTCATGAATAAAAGAACTTTAACTATTTCACAGTTCAATAATAATAGAACATGGATTCAACTCCACAAAGTGCGATTAACAATAATAATTAAGGATGTGGAATAATCAACAATAATTATCCACTAACATGCTCTGAAAATAATAACTCGAGTTTAAGTTAGGGAACTTGCCTTATTTGTAGTCTACTGCTATGAAATTAAATATATCCGGTTAGGCAATTTAACTATCTTCTTTTGAAAGACCTATACTTGATATTTCGATTAGTAAATTATATAATATCATCACTCTATATTACATTATCGAGCATATAGTCATTACATTAATTCTTGAGTAATATTATCATCCCTTGATAACATTACTATCACGTAAATCTTATCTTAAACTCATCTAATATTATAACTCTTAATAATATTTTATTTACTTCTTAGTATTATTAATCAACTAATAATACTTTATTCGCTTAGTAATATTATTAACCTCTTAATAATATTTTAATCAATTTCTAATATTCTTAACACTTACTCCTTTTACTAATATTATTAATCATTTAATAATATCTAAATCCTTAACTAATATTCTCTTTGTTCCTAAATAAGTGTCCTTTAAGATTTTTGCACATGGATTAAGAAAGTCATTTAATACTATCATTTAATAATTAAAATTTGTGTAAAATTCCATCACTACCCCTTTATGAGAAGTTGAAACTATTAATACTAAGGGTGAGAATTTCTCGGGACAATGAGAGAATGTAGGGGTGATATAGGAAAGTAAATAATTTATTCTCCTAGAAAGTTGTAAACGACAAATAAATTGGAACACTTTTTTTCTTCTAAAAAGTCACTTATTTAGGAATGGAGGGAGTATTATTAATCATTTAATAATATTTTATTACTTTACTAATATTATTAACCTTTTAATGTTATTTTAATCATTTACTAATATTATTATTCATTTAATAATATTTTATTTATTTACTAATATTATTAACCTTTTAATAATATTTTAATCATTTACTAATATTATTAACCTTTTAATAACATTTTATTTAGTTTCAAATATTATTAATTATTTAATAATATTTTAATCATCTAATAATACTTTAATCTAATATTATTAATTATTTAATAATATTTTAAATCTAATCTTAAACTAAATATTATAGATTTATGAAAATATCTTATTCTAATATTATTAATATCATAATAATATTTTAGTCATTTGTTAAACCAATTAAATAAATTATTTTAATGGTTTAACCTTTATTAATTCATTTATTTAATAACCCTAAAATGTCATAAATATTAGTTCTCATAAAAAATTATCAAAATACCCTCCGATAATCAGAATATAACATATTTAGGGTTTTGAAGCACTAACATCACATTTTTACCATTTATGACATCACATAGCTATTTATTTCCATTTATTCACAACACAACCATTTACAAGAAAAATACCAAAACATTTCCAAAAATATTTCTTCTCTGAAATCTGACATAATATGATCTCCTGAGGTTTCCCAAAGTTTTTCAGAATTTTCTAACTTGATTTACTATTTTAAAGGGCCTAAAACAGCCGGATCTTGCAACATTTTTCATTAATCGAGTTTTTGTCCAAAAATTTAGAAACTTTCAGAGAATGTTCTTGTTATATATATGTACTTCCAGTATTCATTATCTTTGAAGTTAAACACAAAGAGTTATTCATGTTTACTTTTAAAAGAGTCATTTCTTGTAAAAGTCATAACTCCCATTCTACACATCCAAAACTGTCAATTCTTTTTCATAAATGTAGATAACTCACCAAAGTATCTTCCTAATGTTTTTCAGAATTTTTGAAGTACAAAAATGGATGAAACTGTCTTTTAAAGGGGCTGGCCAGAAACTGTCCACTACCTTTTGTTCCACAATGGACTATTTTGGTTCCATCAGCCACCAATTAAGGCTTGAAAAATCAGTATTTTTGAGTGCTACCACTTAAGTTTAGTAGTTAACTTTCATATCTAGCTTCTTCGATGGATCACAAATAGGATGTGTAGATCTTAAGTTATACAAAATTCAAGTGAAGAAAAAGCTAGGGTTTTTCACCCTGAAGGAACATATATAAATTCATTTTCTTCAATTGGTTCTTTATTCTAACACTCAAAATACTTAGATCCTTACATAAAGCATGTAGATCTAAGAGTTTTTGAGTCTTAGAACATAACTCCTCTAAAACTTTGAAAACAAAACAAAATAAGAAGGAAGAAACTAGAATAAAACCTCACATTGATCTTCTAGTTATTCTCCTTGATTTACCAAAATAGTTTAGGTGCTTAGGATGCATAAGAGCTTGAGCTCTCTTCCTCTCTTCTTCCCTCTACCCCTGGCATCCTCTCTCTCTCTCTCTCTCTCTCTCTTTGTTTTTACTTTGTAATTAGTAAGTGAGATGAAATGAGAAGGAAATTAGGGTATTAGTATAATAGTATAAATATACAACCTATATCTATATTATTATCCCAACACTTCTTATATCCCCTAAGTAATTACCCTTTTTAGATTACATGTTATCCTAATTAAGATTTTGGACCAATGAGAGAGTGACACACAAGGGATTTATGTGGATAAGGAGATTAGTTAGCAAAAATGGTAAGCTAATTATCACAGCACAAGGCCAAAAATGGCCTTAAGTGGCCGAGTATTATCCCTCCTTTTTGCTTTATTTCTATTGTCAAATTTGATTAATCAAATGTCCCTAACATTTGGGCTAAAGATTGAGCTATCAATTTAATTCATTTGGGCTTCCTAATTAATTGTTTGGACCATAAAAATAACATAGTCCAATACTTTTAACCCATCTTACTCTAATTATTTATTTAGGTTTCTATCCTCATTCTTTTGGAATAAAATACTTACTCAAGTTCATTTAATTTTATAACACAATTAGACTTGCTTTAATTAGGTTTAAAATAAATAATAAATTGAGGTAATAAAATTAATCCCTTAGGTTAATATAAATTCTAAATACTAATATTTCTCAATACCATAATCCTTAGATTATTTAATTACTACAACAAGGCTATGCTTGTTTGAAAGAATTATACTTGGGATATGACTATTAATTCCCAGTGTCTTGTTTGTTTTCAAATTTAGACTTGAGACTATTAGTCTTTGGATTATAAAATGACTTAATAGTCTTGACATTATAATTATAATTCCGGGATTATAATCCTAGGATTAATAGTCTTGAAATTATAATCCCGAGATTATAATCCTTGCAAACAAACATAGCCCTAGAGTATAGTTAAGTTATGAAACTTTCCTTTGTAATTCTATTTATATAATTAGTAAATATATATCCATACATATAATGTACTCCCTCCGTCCCAAATTAACTGCTCAGTTTTGACTTTTTTAAGTCAAATTGACTATTTTTAGAATTAATAATTAAGCATATATAATTATATTTCTAAAATTATAAAAATTAGGATTAGTAATAAATTGTATATACTTTCTTTTAGTTATAATCTCTTCACCTATATTTTAGCAAAAATAGTAAAAAAAATTAGTTTTAAAAATGATCAATTTGACTTTAAAAAGTCAAAACTGAGCAATTAATTTAGGACGGAGGGAGTATTTGTTTATTTAACCGTACATTTTTCCCACATAATAATCACATATTTATTTACTATATTCTACAAAGTTTTTTTTTATTAAATTTGTTTATATATTAATTTGCAAAAATAAAAAATATTACAATGAAGATAAGTATAAGTATAATGGCAGGGAATGGTGGGAAAGAGCAGCATGGGTGGGCCGGTAAAGAGGAAAGGGAATAAAGGAGGGAGATTGGTCAGAGGCGGCGGAAGGTAAAAAGGGGTGATCAAGAGAAGGCAGAGCTTCTCTCTCTATCCTACTTGGAACCCTCCTCCGATTCAATAAAATTTTCAATATCATTAATATATTTGTTTACAAAGTGACTTAAAACTTTTGGATATATTTTTTGTAACCTAATGATTGAAAAAAAAAGGATAATTCAAATTAAATCAACAAACAATGTAAAACTGTCATTTGAAGACCGATAAATTATCAATTTGGCAATTGAACTTTTTGATTAATTAAAACAGTGTAAATGATTAGATGGTGAACGTCATATGCGGACAAACAAACCTCTAATTTGACTAGGAATTTCAAGGCTCATTTTCTTGACAAGGATGCAATTAAAGCCATCTTCGAATTGTTAAAACATTAATAAGATATTTTACTCGTTTTTCCTAAGGTTTGCTGTATAAATAGCAGGTAAAATGTTTCTTTGTTCATATACCAAATTTAGTTATCAAATTCAAAACCAATGAAGATTTCCCCTTCTTCTCGCCTGCTTTCATTTACCTTTTTCGTTCTATTATCAACTTTGGCATTGACACCAGCTTCAGCTTATCATACTCTTGCAGAAGATTTCCTTCAATGTTTTACCCTTAATTCTAAAAAGTCCACTTCAGACTCTGAAGTTATTTACACCCCAATCAACTCTTCCTACACTCCCATTTTACAATTCTTAATAAACAATCTTCGTTTTGATTCGCCTGACACCCCTAAACCTCTGATCATTGTCACACCGGAGCACGAATCCCAAATCCAAACGGTCATTTTTTGCTCTAAAAAATATGTCTTCCAAATTAGAATTCGAGGCGGAGGTCATAGTTTTGAAGGTCATTCTTATATATCAGAAGTTCCGTTTGTTTTACTCGATCTTATTAATTTACGATCAATAAGTGTTGACATTCAAAATGAAACTGCGTGGGTTGGAGCTGGTGCAACTAATGCCGAACTTTATTATAGTATTTCAAAGAATAGTAAAACACTTGGATTTCCAACTGGGCTTTGGGGCAACGTGGGTGTTGGTGGATTAATTAGTGGAGGTGGGTATGGCATGATGAGACAAAAATACGGCCTTACTGCTGATAATGTTATTGATGCTCGACTAGTGGACGTTAATGGAAGAATTCTTGATAGAAAATCAATGGGTGAAGATCTTTTCTGGGCGATTCGAGGTGGCGGGGGTGGTCGCTTTGGAGTCATTCTTTCGTGGAGGATAAAGTTAGTTCATGTTCCTGAAGTTGTGACTGTTTTTAGAATCGGAAGAACTTTGGAACAAAATGGAACCGAGCTTTTTCAACATTGGCAATCCGTTGCCTCGAACTTCGAAAAAGACCTAGACATTCGATGCATAGTTCAAAGCGTTATGAGCAATTCAAGTACTCGTGAAGATAATAAAACGATCCAACTCAACTTTGAGTCGTTGTTCCTTGGGGACATAGATAGGTTACTCCCTATAGTACAAAAAAGTTTTCCCGAGTTGGGATTACAGAGAAAAGATTGTTTGGAAATCAGTTAGATCCAATCTGCTCTCTTTTTCTCCAACTTCTCTGTCGAATCAAATCCAAATGTTTTGCTAAACAGAACTGTATTGCCCAAATATTCTTTCAAGGGAAATTCAGACTTCACTAAAGAGCCCATTTCTGAAGAAGGCGTAAAAGGGGTGTGGGAAATGTTATTCAAGCTTGATGCAAGAGCAGTCTTCATACAATTTACAGCATTCGGAGGAAGGATGAGTGAGATTTCGGAGTCATCAATTCCTTTTCCTCATAGAGCTGGAACCCTATACATGATAAACGCTGTTCTATACACAGATAGAAATGAAACAGAACGGCTTGAATGGATGAGAAGCTTAAACATATACTTTGCTCCTTATGTTTCAAAGAACCCTAGAGCCGCTTACGTGAATTATATCGATTTTGATTTAGGAGTAAACAATCCACGAGGTCCCATAAACTATGCACAAGCAAGTAAATGGGGGAAAAGGTACTTCAAAAGAAATTTCGATAGATTGGTCCTGGTTAAATCTATGGTCGATCCCCTTAATTTCTTCAGACATGAGCAGAGCATACCTTCTCTTTGGCACATAGCGAAGAACCCGTTGGACGTTTCTTTCTGATCTCTTTAAAAATATTATATAAGTTCCCTATGGGTATTTGTCCCATTTGTATGATTTACATAAGTTCATTCTTTTATTATAATTCCTGCATCCGCCTTTAATTGACCACCGTCACAATTTGGTAAAAGAAAGAAGGGTCAATTACAGAAGTTAGGCGAATGGAGTATTATTTATTTAAATAATTATCTGTAACAATTTTATTTTATTTGTTCTAAAGTATGACAAGTTATAACAGTCAAATGTTTCAATAATGAAAATGTCCTAGATTGTGTTGTTTATTTGTTCTTTTAGAAGTTCTGACACAGTATTGTTGTTGTTAATTTTAACATATTGTAATTTTTATATTAGGTTTTTATTAATTACTAGTAACCGTGGGAAACCATCATAAAACTTAATGTTTACTTATTCTTTTTTCAATAAAATTGTATATAAATAAATTATTTAATTGAAAGTAGGCATTTATAGTAAAATAAATTTAATTACTAAGGATACAATAAACATTATTGAGATAATGGCAATGAAAATTCAAAAGAATTAAAAATACGGTCAATGGTAGACGAAACACTAGATGAAAATTTAAACTTAGGGGTAACTTCCCAAATAAACAAGATGATGCTAGAAGTTAATGCAGAACAAGGAGACTTGAATGGGAAAAAAATTATTAATCCTCATAATGCTAATAGAGAAAAAAAAGGGGGAATTGTGACTATGTTGAATGTGAGCTGGTAATGGATCCTGAGATTATTTGAATAGAAAAGAAAACAAAAATTTATTTATCTGTCTATTTATATTATTGTTAACGTTAAGACCTTTCCACGCGCTTCAATCACCGAAAAGCGCGTCAGTAAACAAGTTAATACCGAAAGCTTGACGGCTTGGACCGTCGGAGGATAGCTCCGACGTGAGAGTCAGTACATACAATCACAAAGTTAACAATGGAGGTGATAAGCTCTAGTGTTTTAATATTAAGAATATGAGTTACCTCCCTCTCTCTTGTGCACTGTCCCCATATACTCTTCCTTTTGTCTTGCATGCCGCCGACCTCTCTGACATTAGCCAACTGCAGGCAGCTCACCTGCTCTTCCCATCACCGTTTGTCACCCTCAGTGAATTATGTCTAATCCTCATTAATTAAATTGCAACAATAACAGTCAATGTCTATCCCTCCAATCATCACCGGTCCAAGCCCAAATAAAACCATAATTACATAATGGTCCTGCCCAACGATTCGACCCAATACTCCAAAGCCCATAATGAAGATAGCCCAATAGGTCCAAAATATTATGGCCCAACATTGCCCCCCAAGTCTTTTATTAAACAGGATGTTTAATGAAAGAGTATAAATGCCCCAAATATTTATAATGCCCAAATGTAATTGAGTCAAACCCAATCAATAAGATAAACCAAAACCGGAAGCTCAATCTGAAAGCCCAATCCGGTCACCAACTCTCCAAATTCACCATCATTACTAACATTAAATGCGTCGGCCTCGTGTTTCGCAAATAAGCGAAGAGATAGTCACTATAAAAACCCTCCCCCCCAACCCCAATTTTGACAACTTTACCTGCTAATTTTAATTTCAAAGTCCTTTGGCTTTCTTCTTCCTCCCGATTTCTATCTGCAAACTCCTAGCAAGAAATCGCCACCACTCTCTTTTGCATGAGACTTCTCTGGAACATCTTGCGATCCAATCCTGTCATGGATACTTTGGGAAGGACCCAATCTATCCTTAACAGAGATTCTTTGTATAGAAGAACTCGCCGTTATCGGCTGCCCTTCAGCGGTGGCTATTTTACTCTTCTCCATAAATTCTGGTGTAGAACAATCACTATCTGTGATTGAAAACCCAGAAACACTAGAAAACAGCCCCCTTCTAGTGTCAATGTTAACGCCAAGATCTTTCCACGCGCCTCAATCACCAAAAAACGCGTCCAATCCTGCACAGTAAACAAGTCAATACCGAAAGCTTGACGGCTTGGACCGTCGGGGGATAGCTCCGGCGTGAGAGTCAGTACATGGAATCACAAGGTTAATAATGGAGATGATAAGCTCTAGTGTTTTGATAATAAGAATATCAGTTACCTCCCTCTCTCTTGTGCACTGTCCTCATATACTATTCCTTTTGTCTTGCATGCCGCCGACCTCTCTGACATTAGCCAATTGCAGGCAACTCACCTGCTCTTTCCATCACCGTTTGTCACCCTCAGTGGATTATGTCTAATTCTCATTAATTAAATTGTAGCAATAACAGTCAATGTTTATCCCTCTAATCATCACTGGTCCAAGCCCAAATAAATCATAATTACATAATGGTCCTGCCCAACGGTTCGACCCAATACTCCAAAGGCTCATAATGAAGATAGCCCAATAAGTCCAAAATATTATGGCCCAACAATTATAAAGTAGGAGAGAGATCTAACAGTTATTTTTTTATGTAAACATTATAGTGATCAAACCTTTTATTACTAGAAAATTAAGAATACATAGCGGAATTTTGTGATAACTTTTAAAAATAATTGCAAAAGATAATAATTTGTGATGAATTTTTTGAACATTTATAAAGCAATGATATATATATAATTACTCTTAATGATGATTAATTTTGCCATCACATCCATATAATTGTGACGACCATGTCATTCACCAATTTTTTCACGCAAAATAAATTTCATTTTTGTGAAACGAACTAAGTTGTCACTTACAGATATATCCTTTTTGTGATCCCATTTAAGCCATCACTAATATTCTAATGAAAATTTTGACGGACAAGACAATCTCTAAGAAAGATAGATTTTGACTTAAATATAAATTATTACCCTGAACTTTAACATTTTTCCACTTTGATGATTGTCCTTTTAAGTTTTCAATTAGATGATTGAACTTTCAAAAAGAATATTCAATTATGTTCAATTGACATTGCCATGTAATATCCGTGGTTAACATAGGAGCGTTGTAATGAGGATTATGTAAAAAGTTTATTTAATGAAGTACAAATTTTTATTGTGCAAATGAAATGAATGAATGATATATATATATATATATATATATATATATATATATATATATATATATATATATATATACAGAGAGCTTCCTATGCTGGGTGGTCCGCATGTGGGCCACCTTTAGCAATGGACAAAATCGTCGCTAAACTCATCGCCATAGGGTCTGAACAGTTTCGATAGTCCAGAACAGTCGCCTAGAGCCATATGGTTGTTTGTTTAGGATTGAATAAGTATGAATGGATCAAGCTAATAAGTCATTAACACTAATTGTTTACAAGTTTTGAAATCGATATTGGGCTGGATAGGAAATCTATATTGGGCTGGATAGAGCTGTGAGATTCTTTTAAAAAATACTTGGCTAAATTGGTTGAATAGGACTAAGCAATGTTTTTTTACCCAAATAAACATCACTTCTATGCATCACTGTTCCATCATTTTTTTGCATCGGTCGTCTCTATCTCCATCACCACTCTCTCTTCTTCACTTACCTTCATCTTAGCTTCGATTTGTTTCCTTCTCATTCCACAATTTGTAATAGGTAACTCTCATCTTTGAAATTGCTATGGTTACAAAAAACAAATTAGGTATGTAGTTTTGATATATTTTTGGTTTAGTTATGTATTTAATTCTTCTAAATTATAGTTTTATACTAGGGATTTGATTAAGCATTGTAGTCGAGGTTATCTCTGTCGACGTCGGGATTTTTAGATGTCCATTTCCGTTACTTGTTCTTTGGTGTTCTTATTTTAGGTGAGATTTGTTTGAAAAAACAAGTGAAAAAGGTCCGACATGTATAATGTTGACGATGGACTGTTAAGAGTCACCAGTTGGTTTTTTAAATGGTTGTACCAACACAACCGAGAAAAGGTTTTCACATTGACCCAGTGATGTGACACTACTAAACGGGTCGGTGAAATTGAGATTCATTAGGGTTTGGGGACTTGGTTATGCGGAGGGAAGGTGTTAGGCACCCCCCGACATCCGTGTTACCACGGTGATCGCCTCTTTTCAAGAAACTATTATCTGAATGTGTGTGTGTGTGGGTCAATGATGTCTTTGTTATTTGGAAGTAAGCGAGGCCTCGTTTAGCACTTATATATACACAAGGTTTGAATTTATGTAAAAATTCAATTTTAAGCAAGATATGGCAGTGATGTTTTATAAAAGAGATTTTTCAAACCTTGATGGTCAATAGTAATTGAGACCTTTTACACTCCCATTTTTATTAAGTGTTTGGCTTGATTGATTTTATTTTACAGATGCGAGGCATCCGTATGAAAATAATGTATAAAATAATGCCGACTTCCTCATGGGTATGGAAACCATCTGAGGAAATTTAGACACCGCAGAATAATTTACAAGTTGGTTACAGCTAAAAATGTCCATCACGGGAACCGAATCTAGATCCAATGGGCTGAATCTGTGATCACATGATTCCTAGGTGCACATGATACCACAATTTGTATGAAAGCGCTAAATATATATATATATATATATATATATATATATATATATATATATATATAAAAAGTCAGAAATATATATATATACAGACATGATCACCAACCACGAAGCACCTCCATGGGGACCAAAATATAAATAAAGTCAGAAAGCTATCAACCGCCATGGAGGAAACTCCAAGCGGACGAAACGTAAATAAAATCAGAATACGGCCAACCGCCATGAAGGGAACTCTGTGTGGGACAAAATGTAAAAGAAAGTTTGTCAGCAAAGCGATCAACCGCCACGTAAGTAAACTCTAGGCGGATTTAAACGTAAAGAAAGCTATAAAGCGATCAACCACCACGTAAGTAAACTCAGGTGGGGACGAAATATATATATATATATATATATATATATATATAAAAAGCGAATAAACGCACCTAAATGTAAAATCGTGCTCATCGAACCAAGTCCCACAATAGTTCATATATATAAGTATATATATATATATATATATATATATATATATATAAGCTTAGTAAACGCATATATAGGATGTAAAATCGGTGCTCATCGAATGAGTTCGAAAATGCAGTTCATATATATAAGTATATATATATAAAAGCGAGTAAACGCATATTGATGTAAAATCTGTGCTCATCGAATGCAGTCCCACACACAGTTAATATATATAAGTGTATATATATATATATATATATATATATATATATATATATATATATATATATATATCAAAGAAATAAACGCCCAGGCATCAAGTTCAGGCTCAATCGAGGCATAACTCGATAATGTTAGTCAATATATATATATATATATATATATATATATATATATATATATATATATATATATATATATACAAGTCGAAACAAAACCACAGACAAAGTCAAAGTCCTGCAATCACGCCGCAACACGACTCTCAACGTGAAGAAGGGTGTGCGAGATGAAGAGAAAGACTCTAAAGTGTGTGAGAAGGCTTACACGTTGGATCGCTAAAGAAGACTTCTATATCTTTAGAGTGGGTAAACACTAGCTTTTGTAGGTACAAAAGAGGCTATATATGAGCTCACATGTGTTTAAAATGAGAAAGTACACTGCATGGGGTGAGTGCAGAGCAAATTGGGCAGGGCTTCCTCGCCGTTTTTCCTTTGCAAAATGGCCACCCCAACCCCTCTATTTATAGAGGGGGAGCCATGCAGTCTCACCTTGCCACCGCCTCGATGCCCAAAACATGGGTCCCACGCTGTCAAAAATGCGTCTTTTTTCGAAGAACGCGTTGTTTGCTCGGTCGCTCATAACTTTCAATCCGGGAGTCCGATGGAAGTGTGCCATTCCGGAAATCTCTTTCCGAGAGCTACACAATGATATAAGATTTTCCCTTTTTGATTTCAGGAAGATGGGTCCATGACCGAAATGGCATTTTCGGGTTTCCATCAGGCAGTCCGTTGAGCTGTTTTGTGTAGTTTGCACTCGAAAGTTAAGATATAGTTTTTGTGAGACTTATATTGAAGCATTTTGAGTTAAAATGAGTGTATTTGATTTGAAGTAAAGTTGAGTTGGCAAAATGACCATTTTGCCCCTTTCGAGTTATATCCTGTTGTTTCAAGAAGATACGTGAATAGTGCCATATATCGTGAATAATCACCGTATCGTGAATAGTAACCCCAGACACAAAAAGTTCCAAATTTGATAAAAGTTCGGACTTAATACTTGGATAATGATATTGAAAGAAATAATATCATTTACGAAGAAAATAACATCCCCTACCTCGAAAAGAATAATACTTCTGACTGAATATCCGATATAACACTGAAAGAAACTTACACCGTATAGCAACACTCAAAGTATCAAAATACTCACAAAAATACGCTTGATATTATAGAGAGAGAAAACTTCAGATTCTGGTATGATTTTCAATTCTAACCTAAACACCCTATTTATAGGAAAATGCTTAGAACACCAAAGCAGAAAATTTAATAAAATATTAATATATTTTATTTTATATTCCTACGCACACCACCAGTCCACAACATCAGCCACCCACCCAAAAAAAATAAAAAAAACATTTTTCTTAAATAAAACATTTTAAACTCCAAAAATCAATTATTCCGGAACTCAATAATTCATAATAAGTAGTCCTTTTATCAAAACAATTCGAATCTTATGTCCTTTCATAGGAAATTCAATTCTCTACAACTTTGTAAGTTTAAGTTTTTCCAAATTCCAAACAGAAATTGACCGAAATCCACATATGGACGATTTTACAGGCTATAATCAATTTTCAGTCAAAAATTGGGTCCACCAACATGTTTAACATGTTTTTAGTATTTATTGCAACAAAAATACTCATCCTCCTCATTTACTCATATATCCCACATTCTTTGTAAAAATATCATCATTATTATATTATTATAATATAATAATAAATTTAAATAAATTATTTTATCGTAAAAGATAAAATATCAATTTTCAACAATTGTCACTTTAAAATTTTCTCCATCTATATCCACATAAAATGAATATTTTCCTTATCATATAAATCAATAATTAATTATTCACAAATAATATTATAGAATCACAATAATGACAACCAGTAGTTCCTCAGAGAAGGGGCTTTCCAATAAGGATTTCTCACACCTTGGCATTGATTAGGTGACCAAACCTCTCCTTAGACAAAACTTTCTAGACATTGTCAATAATGTTATCTAGTAATATTATTAAAATAATATGAATTATTGATCTGGTAATGGAAAATACTGTGTAGTGACAATTATTGAAACAACAATAATATAAAATATCAACATAGCAATTATTGAATCGATAAAATAAAATATTGAATAAGAATTCTTTGTAATAATTATTGAAGTAGTGCCTTCTTACGTAAGAATCAATAATTGGTGCAATACTGCGTGTCTTCTTTGTGCAACAACGCCAGACATCGTGTTTTTTACCACCGGGTATTCCAACAAGATAATCTTGAGTAATAACTACGCCTGCTATTTATAAACAACTTATACTTGTCGCTTTTCTTCATCCAATCGCTTTTGGTTATGGGGCACACAAAAGATCGTATTCGTCAGCATTTAATATTCCACAACCAAACGAATATTCCCCTACCACAATGAATATTTTATAACCACTTGCTTATTTAAAATATTTGCACATTTTACCCATAACTAACCACATTAATCAAATTAACCATTACTATTTCAAAATAATAAATAGAGGAAATTTAATTTCATTTATAAAAAGTTGGGGTCTTACAATTAGGGATTCGTTCTTTAGTTTATCCAAGTTCATAAATACTCCATAATAATCAATTGTGAAGCAGAATTTAAAAATAAAGATCAAAACATGGATTAAATCAAAGATAGTAACCATAATAGACATCTTGGACAAAAAGGAGAAAATTTCATTTTTCAAAGAATAGTATGCAAGTTCGTGAATAGTCGAATATCGTGAATAGTAACCCCGACACAAAAAGGTAGAAATTCCATAATAAAATACATACCAATATTTTGGTATAATGATATTGAAATAATAACATCATTAGGAAGAAAATAACATTTCTAACATTAAAAGAACAATATTTCTGATCGTAATATCGGATGTAAAGTCAAGAAAATTTGCACCTTTAATAGCAACTCTCAAAGTATCTAAATACTCACAAAATACGCCGACAAACATATAGAGAAAGAAAACTTGTTTACGTGTGATTTTCAATTCTAACTTAAGCGCTTTATTTATAGGAAAATGCTGAAAAACGTCATAGGAGACTAAAATAATAAAATATTATTATTTTATACCAATTCTCTACGCATGCCAATGACAAAGACCAGCATGCCATTTATGAAAATTTTTAGCAGCCCACATGTTTTCAAAAAACAAAAGTGGGTCCCACCCAATTTTAATAAAAATTATTTTATTTTCTGAAACTTCAACAATTCATAATAAATAGCCCTTTTATTAGAAAAATTCGAATCTCATGTTCTACATAGGAAATTTAATTCTCTACAACTTTGTAAGTTTAAGTTTTTCCAAATTCCAAACGAAAAATGACCGAAATCCACATACGGACGATTTCCAACACCTCTATTACGACAAAATACTGTTATAACACCTCAAAATTTATTCCTTCATTTATATCCACATAAAATAAATATATCCATCATTTATATCCACATAAAATAAATATTTTCTTATCATATAAATCAATAACTAATTATTCACAAATAATATTACAGAATCACAATTATGACAACCATGTCGTTCCCAAGAAAGAGGGGGCTTTCCGATAAGGATTTCTCCTTATTGGCGCGCAATTAGGTGACCAACCCCCTTTCCGAGACAGAACTTCCTTAGACATTGCCAATAATGCTATCTAACAATATTATTCAAATAATATGAATTATTGATCTGATAATAGAGATACTGTGAAATAACAATTATTGAAACAACAATAATATAAAATATCAATACAGCAATTATTGAATCAATAAAATAAAATATTGAGCGAGAATTACCGTAATAACAATTATTGAGTAGTGTCTTCTTACGTAAGAATCAATAATTCAAAATATCGCGATATCGTGTCTTCTTTATGCAACCACGCGTAGACATCAGTATTTTAACCACCGGTATTCCAACAATGTTAACTTGTGAACCATTACGCCGTTGTTTATAAAAATCAAATTTATCATTTTCTTCATCCGAATCAATTTATCCATTATGGGGCCCACAAATGGTCATACCACATACACGAATATTCCCCGACATTAAGAATATTAAACGAATATTCCCCGATAAAATGAATATTTTATAACCACTTGCTTAATTTGCAAAATTTGCACGTTTCACTCATAACCAAAGTATTATATCAAATTAACACTTTATTATTCAAAATAATAAATAGAGGAAATTTAATTTTATTCATTAAAAAGTTGGGGTCTTAAAACCTTCCCTTCTTATGAAATTTCGTCCTCGAAATTGACGTACGTACCTGGTGTTTCGAAAAGGTGAGGATACCTCGCTTTCATTTCTGATTCCAACTCCCAGGTCATTTATTTAATAGCATGGTTTCTCCACAAAACCTTAACTTATGGTATAACCTTCGTGCATAGGACATTCTCTTTCCTATCCAAGATCTTAACATGTACCTCCTCGTACGTTAAATCTTTGGCTATCTCGTCCGGTTCTAACTCAATAATGTGGTTCGGGGTCTTTCACATATTTACGAAGCATAGATATGTGAAAAATATTATGAACACGAGACATGCTTGGAGGTAATGCGAGTCTATAGGCCACATTTCTTATTCGGTCAAGAATCTCAAATGGACCAACAAATCTTGGATTGAGCTTTTCTCTCTTCCCAAATCTTGTAACTCCCTTCTATGGAGCAATACGTAACAATACATGATCCCCAATATTAAATTTCATGTCATTTCGATGAATATCCGCATAACTCTTTTATCGATCCTGTGCCGTTTGTATACGTTGTCGAATCGTTTGGATCTTTTCTGTAGTTATGCATACCAATTCTGGTCCCAATAATGTTGCTTCTCCCACCTCATCCCAATATACTGGAGAGCGACACTTTCATCCATACAATACTTCAAATGGAGCCATGCCTATACTTGCTTGATAACTATTATTGTAGGAGAATTCCACCAATAGTAGGTACTTATCCCAACTCCCTTTGAAATCTAGGGCAAAGAGTCTTAATAGATCTTCAAGAGTTTGAATATTCCTCTCTGATTGTCCGTCCGTTTGAGGATGGTATGCCGAACTGAATCGTAAATCCGTGCCCATAGTTTTCTGTAAGCTAACCCAAAATCATGAAGTGAATCTTGGGTCACGATCCAAAACTATGAATATTGGCATGCCATGCAATCTCACAATCTCATTCACGTACATACGAGCAAGACGTACAAGGGAATAAGTCTCCCGTATAGGCAAGAAATGAACATACTTAGTTAATCTATCAACAATAACCCAAATCGCATCTATGCCTTGAGAAACCTTGGAAAGACTGTAATACCCGAGAATTTCCAAGTATTATAAAATGAATATATTAATGGAAATACTATTTATATGAAAATAAGTGTTATTGTTTTATGAGTCGGTTAATATAATTGATTCATATTAAATCAATGCGTATTAAGAAATGCGAATTGGCATTAAGGAGTGTGAAATGCCTTGTGGGGCATAATGCGAAACTAGAAAATTCATTAAGTAAATTAAAACGGGAATTAGGAAGATTAATCGTGTCGATCGTATAAGTAATTAATACGCTCGTGGACTTGTAATAACACTCTTGTGGACAGTAGTTCGTGTCATAGAAAACGAGTTTGACGATGAAAATTTGCACGGAGTAGAAGTCTGATTTAGTCTTGGCACTTGGTAGACAGGGACCACAATAGCATTGTCAAATCAGAAGATAAATCAAGCAGCATTGCCAGAAGTCGATTGGAAAAAGTAATTTTCCACTTTGGAAATTAAATGGAATAATTATGTGATATGTGTGACATTGATAAACCATTAATTAAAATATGTTATGTCTGATAACGGAATTGTTAATCCATTAATTAATATTAATTAATTGTGGTGGAATATGGATTTCTTGGAAATTGATTCGTAATATACGATTATTATTATTTATAGGGTTAAGTTCAAATGACCACCTGGGGTTTGAGCGGTTTCCCACTTAACCACCTATAGTCAGTAAAGCTACATTTAAACACCCGACCTTTTGAGTTGAAGTGAAACCGTTACCTTTTCCATCCAAATTAACCGGGCGTGCATGTCAGACGCCAAAAAAACGCGTGATAAGAGGGTGTAATAGTAAAAAAACTAAAAAATATCTAAAATACCCTTCTTCCTCAAACCACAGTCTTCTCCCTCGTTTCTCACTCCTGCATTCTCTCTCTCTCTCATTTATCCCTAAATCGAATTTTTTGCGAATTTTGGGTTTATCCCTAAATCGAGATCAAGAGATGGAGAATATATGAGTACCTTGAATCAAAGCATATAATCGCGGTGATAATCGGAAAAATCGAGAGGTGGTGGTGGCGATGGTGTGGCTTCGATGAGAAATAGGTGTCGACACTCGACAATGAGAGAGGTGTTTAATTTTTATGGTATTTATGGCATGCCGTTCGAGCTTTACTGACTAACAGCTCTTGGCTTCCCCCAATCAACAATATCAATTCCAAAATTTCGGCAGAAATTGAAGCCGATATCAAATCAATTGAACTTTTATTTTCGGAAGAAGTAACGCTTCGGAAGAAATTGAAGCCGATATCAAATCAATTGAAATTTCGGAAGAGTTCCTTCAACACCAGCTACACAACTCAATCAAACGACCGAATTATAAATAACGAGATTTAGCATCCTATTTTAGATTTTTCTTTGAATTTATTTTGGTTAATTCATTTGTTGAATGTATGCTATAATTAATCAGTTACAGGTTTCTTCATCTACAATGGATTTTGGAGTTGTGCCAGATGGGAGCTCTGTGTCAGGTATGTTTTCTATAAAAGTTAAGGATTGTGATAAATTAGAGAATCCAACCCAGGGGAATATTGGGAAGCCTCCAAGAAATGATTTGCCTGTCATACGACATTGCATTCGTCCGAGCAATTTTGGCAACACCTCTGAATTGGTGAGTAATTATCATTGATAGGTACCTTTTGCCTTCTTGTGATTTGGGATCTTGTCAATAATGGGTCTTTCTTGAAGAGCCACAATGAAATATATGACTATTTTCCTTCACTAATTGATTGATTGTTTGAAAGAGTTAGTATGGTGTACTACTCGAGTATACTTGATGGGTTAATTGTTTATGGGTATTTAATTTTGAAGGGAAATTTTACTTCTTTTTTGCGAAAATGTTAGGTAGGTGTTTTATCAGATTTCTTGATTGGGCATAGCAGATGATATTTGGTGAGCATCGAGCTAATTGACATGCGTTCCCTCATGGGGGATAATTGTATGGTTCTTCATATTTTTTGGACAGTGGAGTGGTTAATATTTCTGAAATACGAGGTTTTATATTCTCGCACTCTGGATTAACATTGATGTAATTTTTGCATAATGAATTTGTTCTCCCACACTGGTTTCTTTCTTGATTGGCTTATGTTGACACCTTGTGAGTTGAAGATTCATAATTTACTAATTCTTTATTTACTAATTCTTTATTTGTTGTTGCTATTTCTGTTCAGAGGAACCCATTTCATGTATTTACTGGAATTAAGGTGTTTACTCTTAAGGTGATTAAGTTGTTTACTCTGTTTTTTGTTTGTTAGAAAAAGAGAGAGAGATGAACAAGCATCTCTCTTTTATATATAACGAGGGTAATTAAGTGTTTAACCTTTTAAAGTAACAGAGTTATGACAAAAAGCAGTTTTTCACTTCAACTCAAAAGGTCGGGTGTTTAAATGTAGCTTTACTGACTATAGATGGTTAAGTGGGAAACCGCTCAAACCCCAGGTGGTCATCTGAACTTAACCCTTATTTATATATAATAAAGATGATTAGTGATTATGGAAATCCATGATTTCGTTAATCAATGGTTGGATAAATTAATATTGGTGTTAATTAAGTAAGGAAGTGCATAATTTATTTATTTAACATAAATAAGTAAGTTAGTAATATAATAATATTATATTAATAGTTATGTGCATATGAGCATATACAACTATACTATATGGTGCAGTGTGACATTTATGTGGCTATGTATTAAGTCTTATAGAACTATATTGTATGGGCATTATAATTAAATATATTGGAACTATATGTTATAAATACATTATCTATGTGACAATATGTATGCGGGTATGTATTAAAATAATATACCATGAACACATTATAAACTATCATTTTGATAAAATGTACATGGATTATATGTATGTTGCATAACATCTACTACCTTGAAATATTAAAGCATATTGTGACATTTCGTTATAATATATGGTTGAGAGGTGTATTAAAATATAACGTAAGAGTGAGAATGTGGAGGAGTATACAAGAAGGCTAGTTATATTGGATTGTCCCAAATTGAGTGTCCCATTTACTTCCCATTTCTCATTCACATGTAATAGCAAAAGGCTAGCCTATTTCTTCTTCCAATCTTGCTAGGCAATGATCATAAGGGGAGTGGTGCTCATGATGCAATTCAACCACCATCCAACCACTCCTTGTTAACCCGCATGCAATCCTTTAACACATGAGTTTGATTTAGGGGAGAATGTTATTGTATAGATTTTTGATGTTCTATAAGTATGAGCTCTCCTTCCATTTTTCCAAGTGTTGAGAATTGCTAAGTGAGAATTAATAGCATACAAGCATCCTTAGAGTTTAAGAGTTCAAGTAGTAGCAAGTTCTTTCACATTACAAAGGTATAATTCTATTACTAGCTTTCCAATTTCAGTTTCTGTAAAAATGGAGTCTTGAGTCTTAAAATCCAAATTCTTGAATTCATGGAATTGTATGTTAACGAGGTTGGGTAATGTCCATATAGATGTTATATGATCTTGTAAGCATGTTTCAATTGATACATGATTGTTTGGAAATGAATTGGTGAATAATTTTTGAGGTTGGGGTAGCTTTACTGCAAACAAATCGCTTCTGCTTTGAACCGAGTACGCAGGCGTAAAATTTCTTGGCCGGTTTGTTGATGTCAATTGAGCAATCTGTTTTCAAGTCTGATCCATATGAGCTAGTGGTTATGACTTAAGCTAGCGTGTGAACATGTGTATGATGTATATGTGGATATGTTAACCTAATGTAAGCATGTTTAGACTAGATTCGCATGAATAACAAAAGTGTATGATTTTAAATGGATTTAGGAACTTAAAAATGAACTTAATATGCATATATACCATGTATACATACTAACTTTGCAAGCATGTTAGTGTGGATTAGAAATGCATGAACAAACCCTTAGATTGTGCTTATTTGATTAGTAAGGAAACATGAGCATGTTGAACCTATTAGCAAGCTTAGAATATGAGTATGGTAATGACACTTTGAAAACTAAAATATGATATTAGTGAGCATGTTTGATGACACTCTTAGACTCACTCATGTAGCATAAACATATATATACCATGCTTGTGTAGCACATTTCAAGAAAAGCATGAACAAAGCCTATTTTCAACTAAAGCGGTGTTAGTTACATATATGTGTTATGAGTACTCACAAGCATGCCTATTATGGGCTTTATAACTATCTTGTATGTTTAGAAAGCAAGCATGCTAGACTTTGTGAATTCATGACCTCGAATGGTTTTAAATGGTTGAAATGTTTAAATTAGAAATATGTTATGAAAGAAGGAACCGATATTGACTTAAGGAGCATGAAAAGACCCTTAACTTGACAAATAGATCATGTGTGATTGTTTTGGGCAAGCCGGACAAAAACCACCAAAGAACAATGATTGGCTTGGCGGAAGGATGGCGCGCAATTGCCAGATCTAAACTTAGCCATGGCGCATGCTATCAAGGCCACCGAAATTCCAGATATTGAGTTCTGATCTTTTGGACAGTAACTACGTGATGCTTATGATGCTAAATATGATCTAAAACCTACTGGTATATATATATGTACGGGTGATGCCTAGTTGATAAGTCGGTGTTGCATTGAAATGAAAAGTCCATGAGTAGGAGGTCTTAATCTTGAGCATTCTTGATTTTCTTGTGAAGTAACTAAGTAGTTGATTCATGATGACTTATAAACTAATTTTGTACCATATGTGCTTACTTGTGTCATGTCAAGCTTGATTAAAGACTATGTTAGCTAATGAACGTCTTGAACATATAATACGTTATAAATAGGATTCGAAAGTGTTGAGTTCTTAAACGAGGATAAACTACGTGTAAGGCAAGTTCCTCTAACCTTACTCAAGTCTTTATTGAGCAAGTATCTGAACCCTACTTTACATTGTGCAAGTATTCTAAACTCTTGCATTACTTTATTCTAGAAAATATGGTAAACTTATCTCTTTGAATGTAAGTTATCCTACTTATTTATTCAATCGAGCTAGTATGCTTAAACTCTTGTGTAAACTAGTGTTCATGATGAACTTGGTATTGTTCTTGAATATTGTGAAAGAGTCGATGCCATTTGATTCGGCTAGACTATATGCCTGTTTATAAAATTGTCCAAACCAGTTGATTGGTGCAGAAATCTTAATGACTGAGTTGAACAACCCTTATGTTAAGGGGATTGTATGTTGTTGGAAACCCCAACACATGAGTATATTATTACTGTGGTGTTATGCATAACTTAGAGTATTGTAGACTGATCCTCTATAGTACTTGTTCTTTTGGGTTATCAGTTTAATATTGGTAATTCTAGTAGATGTTCAATAGTCCTTAGTGACTGCTCGGTATAATTTGTTATCCAGTTGGATATCTTGATAGTCGTTGAATTCATATATCTCTGTCGATTTATATTGAATTATCGTTCTTATTCCAAGAATTGTTGATATTCATTAATTATGATATTATTCTGAAACCCTAAACTATCTTAGAGATGATACTTCGATATTTCACACTCATGTTATAAAACTCTTACCCTTGTTGTATATTAGATGTTGGGCAATTTGTGCTCATTCTTGCTTATTTAAAACCTTTCAGTTAAGGCGGAATAGGGAGGTGTATCCGGGAAAGACAAGGGCAAGGGCAAGGCTACCGACTAGCTTGTCCCTTTATGTTTAAATTAATCATGTTGTATTAAGACTATTTGCAGACTATGTTTAAACTTAAGTAGAATTATGTAATAAGTCTTTATTCGATATTATTATGTAATCTATTAAGTACTGTAGGTTGCGAGACTTGGGGGAATAATTATAATAAATCGTTGTATATTATTCTAAATTAGATCTTTCGTTGCAAATGTATGATTTTAGTTATTATGGTAATACTTTGAGAATATGATGAACCGAATTCGGGTGACCAAGTGGAGGTCAGAATTTGGGGGCGTACAAAGACCCGTAACGAAATCCATAGTAATGTGTTCCCACTTCCATTTTGGAATCTCAAGTGGTTGCAATGGACCCTTTGGTACTTGATGCTCCGTTTTTACACATTGACAAGTTAAACACCTCGAGATAAACTCCGCGATTTCTCTCTTCATATTGCTCCACCAAAATGTATGTCGAAGATCATGATACATTTTGGTACTCCCAAGATGGATTGCAAACGGTGTGTTGTGTGCCTCCATCATGATTCTATGCTTCAAGTCAGAATCGTTAGGAACATAAAGTCTGGAGTTGACTCGAAGTATTCCTTCTTCATCAATTCTTGCTTCTGGAATAGCACCTTCTTGCACTTTCTTCTTCATACGCATCAGCTCCATGTCCGTAGCTTGATCAACTTTAACTTTATCGGTTAAAGTCGGTTCTACTTGTATATTTGATACCATCACGTGGGTACTTGGAGCCTTTACCTCTATCTCCATCTTTTGTAAGTCATACAAAACGAACCTTTGTGTTAACAACATTGCACTCGTACCCACATATGATCTTCTACTCAATGCGTCAGCTACCACGTTTACTTTTCCAGGATGATATTGGATGGTATGATCGTAATCTTTTAACAGCTCGAGCTAACTTCGTTGCCGCATGTTGAGTTCCTTTTGGGTGAAGAAATATTTGAGGCTTTTATGATATGTATAGATCTCCACTTTCTCCCCATACAGGTAGTGTCTCCAGATCTTCAACGCTGCAAACGATTTCAACATGACTCCAAATCATGAGTAGGATAATTCCTCTCATATTCTTTGAGTTGTCGCGAGGCATAGGCTATGACTTTCCCATGTTGCATGAGAAAACATCCTAACCCTTTGCCTAAAGCATCGCTATAGATAACAAATCCATCCGAACCAGATGGTATTATCAGAACAGGTGCCAAAATGAGTCTCCTCTTGAGTTCTTGAAAACTCTTCTCACAATCCTCGCTCCAACCGAATTTTGTATCTTCTGAGTCGGTGAGTTAGCAATCTGAGTAGCGATTTGAGAAAATCCGTCCACGAATCTCTGATAGTAACCAGCTAAGCCTAGATATATACGTACTTCAGTCACGGACTTCGGTTGCTCCCAACTTTGTATGGCTTCAATCTTCGCCGGGTCGACATATACTCCATGTTTTGACTGTAACGACCCCAAAATTTATACAATAATACTATCCTTCTCAATCGTTAACAATACAGCTTTAATCTATCTTTTTATCATTATTATTCGATATTAAAATCACTAAATACGCGGAATATTTAAAACTTTTATACATTTCCTTCTTTATTGCCCTAAATCGCAACCTTTACATTACATCTCTTCGATTCAAATTTATATCAGGAATCGTTACAACAAAATGACTATACAAAGTCTTACATCATAAATAGATATCCATATACACCGGATATTTCAACTTACAATTCAGCAACATGTTACATTCAAAATATTAAATACATTTCCGATAAAACATAAGTAATCTTCGTGAATATGGATCTCTATAATTCACGTAGCACATATCCTTACCTTAAATCTTTAACCTGCAAACATGGTTATTTGTAAGGTTGAGCTCGACAGCCCAGCAAAATCTAACAGTTTTCATGGATCACAAAGCACATAATAACATACTCAACATATATCTCATAAACATTAGTTAGCTTAGTTCCCGCGCCGCGGTGCCGGAATAGTAATCTAGGTCGGACAGTTTTGACCTCCTGTAGTAAAACGGCCATAACATTTTCATACGAACTCCGATTGAGGTGATTCAAGATGATCCGGAACGAGGACGAATAGACCTATAACTTTCGTTTTTTAAGTTTTTCAAATTTGAGGTCGGGAAATGTTGGTCGATTTCGCAATCAATGAATACGTGCAAGTATACACGGTCAACAAGTAATAAAGTGATAAGAAAAGTATCGTTCCCACGAGGAATTATTTAATAAAAATTATCAAGTACTAACTCTTAACCAAATCAATTTTATTTAAACAACTGCAAATTGTGATTTTTCTAATTAAGAAAACTAAATTAACTAATTAAACTGAATTACTTTATAAATGAATTCAAATAAATAAAGGTTAAGACTTCGATATCCCCAATTATGAACTATAAATCAATTATCTAATTATCCCGATTATTATGTCTACTGAATTGTTAACAGGAATTCTCAAATGCGAAAAGTCCTTTTCCAAGTGATCAATTGACTTCTATTTCATCCAGATTAATCTTGCTATATTCCTATGCAAAACAATTGAATTAAACTCCTTCAATTCCAATTCTTTATGTGTTACATGCGGTGAACAGATATTTCCATTCAATTCACAAACCTAATTATTCACCATGCAAATAACTAAGTCACATGTTATCATGCCCAGTTCTAACCCTAGAATTCCTCTTTCAATTCCTTCTAGAGTAACAAGGTAATTACTGATCAAATAATTAAGCAATAAGCACAAGACACGATAAACAATTCACTTTGACACAAATAATTGGAATAAATCGAATAACTAATTTATAGACATAAAAGGTTCAATTGAAATCTTAATAAAAGAGTTAGTTCATAATTAATGAATTAAAAGCAAGAATCCACAACTGAATAGACATTAAAAGATAAAAGTATGATTAGAGAAGAGAATAGAATCTGTTGTCAGCAAATCTAATGCTCCCCTCTTGCTCTTGATCTTCAGTGTTCTTCAATTTTCTTCAATCTCTAATGGCTTATTAAGAATTAGAGTTTATATTCTAATCTAATGGAGTGTTTTATCTAGTCTAATCTATGTAATCTCCCTTTATTTTATGCCTTACATCATGTATTTATAGGTTACAAGTCTAATTTTTAGCTTAGGAACAAACCCAATCCAATTTGAAGTCAAAAAAATGTCAAAATTTGCCCCAAAACGCATCCAAGCCTGTCCACTAACTTCCCCGGTATTGAACGCTAAAACACTACTGGAACCACCTTCTAGCACCCCTCAAATACGCCACTTTTTCTGATATTTTCTGTTCTGACGTCCATTGGAAAAATGGCCATAACTTCTTCGTTCAAACTCCGATTTCGATGATTCAAGATGTTCCGGAAAGAGAAGACGTAGATTTACAACTTTCATTCTTTGAGTTTTTCGATATAAGGTACACAGAAATACTCAAATTGGCTCTGAAGTGACTGCTGTGTAAATGACATGCCGAAAATGCGAATCTAGCCACCCCAAACGTCGATCCAAGTAACTTTTGTCCCAATTCCTACAAAACAATGTAAAACATGCATAAATAGACACAAACACTTAACAAAATTCAAAAGATTAAGCTCAAACGCACTCAATTCATGGGTATAAAACTAACTCATCAAATACCCCCAAACTTAAACATTTGCTTGTCCTCAAGCAAAAACACAAAAGAACTAAAAATAAACAACGTAAATTAACTACATGAATGCATATGCATGATCTACTTCCTAATATACCTACGAACCCAGTAATAAATCAATATGATATATAGCAACGGGCCTCAAAGATACCATTGATACTCAAACACTTTATTCGATCAAATCAAAGTCCATAACTCTAACCAATTAGTCAATCCAAACTAGTCATCACCCATGTTGTGTGTGTGTGCTTGTTAACCATTCTAACCAACCACAGTTCAAGATAATCACATAACAAACTTCTTCTAAGGAAAATTTTAGTTCCAATTCAATTACTTTTGTGAACATGACAACTCCAGTTAAAACTAAGCAATTACCAAGTCTAAGGGTAAATACAAGATTTATTTATACTTTTATTCAACCACGAGGGCATTTTTGCTCTTTCTCGTGTTTTATTCATTTTTTTATTTTTCTCATGGTACATGCGATGTCTTATTCCCTTAGGCTTTTCGGTCTTTACCTTAAGCTTTTGACCAATGACTCCCAAGCCATTAAGACCTTAGGGCGCTAGGTGTAAATACAATCCCCTCGGGCTTACTTACTCAAGTAACAAAGGCCACAAAACTAGACAAGCATGTCACGGTGTTTATTCTTTTTTTTTTCTTTTTGGATTTTTTTTTCTGGATTTTTTTTCTTTTCATCATTTCTTTTTTTTTTCTCTTTTTTTTCTTTTTGTAATATATATATCCCATAGATTCCCCAAAACTCAAGCTTTTACGTCATTCCAACCTTTACTGCCAGTTTACTAATTTCCTTAAATTTTAACCAAGATTTTCCCTCAGAAACAAATTATGAAACCCTTGAACCAAGTGGATTAAAACAGTTAAACTTTAAGTGCTAACCGGTTACATAAGTTTAAGATAGGCTCAGATGATCATCATAATTAAAATTAGAACTCATCATCAATTATCAACACTATTCACGTTAATATGCAAAACCAATCTTATCATAGGCCGAGCTAAGACCACACCAACCTATCGCACAGATTCATGCAAAAAAAAAATGCAATTATACTACATGAACATATATTAATGCAACACATATATAAATATGCAAATAACTACCATGTATTATATGCAAACTAAAAAAAACACAATGCTAACACACAAAAAACGAACTACCATGCAGATAACTAACTATATGCAATACGACACTAAAATGCCCCCAAACTTAAACTAGACATTGTCCTCAATGACTAAAATAGAAAAAATTAAAGCAGAGGACTTCCCTGAAAATATAGCAATCTTCCTCCTTGTCCGCTAAGTTTGGAGAATAGGCTAGGCACATGGAACAAATTCGGCATCTCACTTGAATTTGACTTGAATAACCTGTAAACCATGATAGAAACAATTTTATTAAATTCTAAATAAATGCAAATTCAAAACTACTAATATAAAACCTAATAAAAACTAAAAATAAAAATTAAACTTGGGTTGCCTCCCAATAAGCGCTTATTTTATAGTCTCAGCTTGACTTCTTCAATTCTCTATCCAATTCCCCTACGAAAATTGAGGAACCCTCCATCCATCAGTAATAATGTCTCTTTTGGGAGGTTCCCATTAGTAAAGACCCTTGAATTAAAATCACCTAGCATGCTCTTTGTAGATAGGTTCCCTATTAAGAACGTCCAACAACTAGGTGTTTTCTGTGACACCCCCAAATCCGGGTACTTCGATTCCACGGGATTTGGTGTTCACTGTACAAATATCATCTATCTATCTACCCATAATAAATGCAAACCATGCAATAGATAGAAATAAAAATCTTCCCTTTATAGGTTTACACATCCGAATCATAAACATAATCCCGAAGTTGAACTAACCTTAAACATCTGTATGCTTGAAAATATAAACAATAAGTCTTAAACAACATCATTAACTCAAGTCTAACATAAATACATCATCAAATAAAATAACAAGTCTTCAACACTTGCTAACTTTGCCCTTGCCTTTACTAGTGGAAGGTTAAATCAGTTCTTTCGTTCTTAAGCTGCAATGTTATTATAAAGCAAGAGTGAGCACTATTGCCCACAAGTATAACAATGAAATAACAGTATAATAACATGCGAGTGAATCAAAGACATCTGAATAAAAGCTCAACTTTTGAATCAAGAATGAATAACAAGAATTAAAAGAATTCTGAGGGTCATAAGACCTTGAACTATGTCCTAGGTTAACAAGGATTATACTTGAAACCTTTAACTTGATCATAAGACTATGGACCTTTCTTCTCGTACTTAGGGGATCGACCCTTAGTACCATCTTACATGCACAATATCTTAACGCTAACGTATAAGTAAATTCCTTTACAGGGTTGTTCATCTCAGTTTGACGTTCGAGTCCGCACCAAAGGAAGTTTGGTTTGGATAATTCAATAAGGGTTCGAAATTTAGAACGTTCATCAACTAAGGACTAGTTGAATCAATAAAGTTCACTAGTCTAATAAGGTTCAACAATAATGATATTCAATTTGAATAATAATCTCAAAAGTATACAATAGAACAATTATTGTATAATCGAATCATGCTTGAAAAGATAATAAATCTTTAATATAACAATTGAACTTGAATAATAGTAATGATAATTTACTCGAGGTAACTAATAACTTGAACAATAATGACAAGTAGGGTTAGGAAACTTGCCTGCAAATGCAAGTAGGCTAAACGATTACTACTTAGCTCACCACAAATCCTACACACATACCATATGTATTCACGACATTCATTAGTTACATTTTCCTTAACTATTTAATATAAACTCCACTTTATTTAACAAATCATTACCCTTCTAATTTAATTACTTAATTAAATTAGAATATTTTCATTCTCTTACTATTATTACACTCGAATAAATTATTTCATAATAATTTCCATCGAATATTTATTTTATTCCATAAATATCTCAATTAAAATATTTACTTTATTTTATAAATATTTTAATAATAATTTTCATCGAATATTTATTTTATTCCATAAATATCTCAATTAAAATATTTAATTTATTTTATAAATATTTTAATAATAATTTTCATCGAATATTTATTTTATTCCATAATATCACAATTAAAATATTTAATTTATTTTATAAATATTTTAATAATAATTTTCATCGAATATTTATTTTATTTCATAAATATCTTAATTAAAATATTTAATTTATTTTATAAATATTTTAATAATAATTTTCATCGAATATTTATTTTATTCAATAAATATCTCAATTAAAATATTTAATTTATTATATAAATATTTTAATAATAATTTTCATCAAATATTTATTATTTATTTATTTATTTTTATTTATTTATTTATTTTTATTTTTTAATTTTTTTTTTGCATTGAAGTGGGTAATTTAGTTTAGTAGCATGCCACGTAGAAGCTAAGTTACCTGAACTCATTTTCTGTGATTCTACTACATTCGCATGAACATAACAAGGCCAAATTAGGCCAAAAATCAATCACACGTAAAATTATACATGAATATGGCCATAACTTCCAATTAGTTATTTTTACACGAATTTAGACTTACCCAATCATTGTAATACATATATAATCATTACTTAACCCATCTAGCATGATTTTTAACAAGTTACAACACATAATTTGCAAAATCAACACATTTACTTTCATTGTTCTTGATGTTCTTGAAGGTTTTGAAAATAAAACATGAAAATTGTCACTACGGATTCGTTATAACAATCAAATCATTTATTTAAACTTTGGTCTCTTCAGTATCAACATGCATAATAATATACGAGTGTAAAATTTAGGGATAACATACGATCAATACATAAAATATCACGTATAAGGCCATAAGGCCAAAACCCATACTCTGTAAATTTTTGAAATAGCAATTCATAGTATTATGAAACTGATGACATGATAATTCACATAATATATATATATATATAATCAAATACGATTTGATACATCTTAACCCATATATAAACTCATAATCAAACCCTTTCTCAATTACAGAGATTTTACAAAATGTATGAAAGCCATTTTTATAAAAACTAATGACGTGAAATTTAGAATTTGGGAAGAGGAGATTACCTTGAGAATAAGTATAGATTAGTAGGGAATAATTTCTTCTCAACTCTTCTTCAATCAAAATTCTTTCTCAACACTTCTCAATCTCTCTCTGAAACTCTCTCTGTTTCTACTTTTCTAGACTTAGGAAAAATGAAGAAAGAAAAGAAGACGTATGATATAATAAGAGAACTGACGCACTGAGTGGTCAGTTAACCCAATAATGGGTAACTGTTCCAACTCCCCATAGGGTCTTGTTTGGCTAGCAAAATAGATTTAAAAAAACATTTAATTTAATAAAACTTTATCATATAGTTTAATTAATGTCACACTCCTTCATAAAATAAATCAATATCTTATTTAATTTATTTTAAATAAAATATAATAATTTCTCATAATTTCACATAGTCACATTATTAATTCTCTCATTAATAAATAATGTCAAATTATTAACTCTCTAATTAATAATTAAATTAATTAAATAACATCATGCTTAATTAAATATTTCATTTAATTCGATAAGCTCACATAATTACATATTTGAATAATAATTATTCTCTACATTAATTTAATAAATGTAACACATAATTAAATTAATCTACCACAATTGCATCAAATAATTATTTAATCCAATAATTAAATCATCGAAAAATATTTATTTAATTCAATAAATATTAAAATTAATTTACAAAAATCTCGTTCGTCACATTTTCTCCATTATGTCTATGATCAGATTGGGGCATGGAAGCTTGTCAAACACAATGGGCTCTTCCTCTATCTTCTCCTTTTCAACTCACCATGACTCCACAGTTGTACTAGCTCTTATGTCACAAAGAGCTTTGCCTACGACATGACTGCCAATTGAGCATGGTTTTGCAAAACTACCCGAATTCTTGAACTTTGGTGGAAGAGGCACATGGGATACTAATGAAATCGGTTCATCTTCTTTGAATCTTACAGTTAAATCTTCGTCGATCTCCTTTTCTTGGTCCCCAAGTCTTTCCTCTCTTGCAACATCTATATCATTTGGCACATCCGGTTGCAGATTTGGTTCGGGCTCACCATCAGTCTCGGAATTCATGTCATAGAGCCAAGTGTATTGAGGACAAATGTTCGAGGCATCGATTAGTTGTTCCGTTTGATTCGTAAAATTTTAACTCAATATCTCTTGATTAATCCTCCTCTCCTCACATGAAACTATGTACTTGGACAAAACTTCCTCCAAATTTGAATGTTCTTCCTATTGTAGTGGAGGTGGACACGAGAAATCCGGTGGGTATATTGGACTTGGAGCATAAAATTGATCTTGATGCGTATGGCTCCATGAAAAATCCGGGTGATATCCCCAATCCTGATAATAGTTATTGGGATAGACATAATTGTTGGGGTAATCACCACCATACGGTACCGGCTCGAAACTGGTGGTGCATTGATGATTCATATGATTTCCAGCACAATAATCACAAGTAACCGCCACACTTTGACGACGTTGAGCTACAAAAGCGTCGACCATCTTCGAAAGTGTCTCAATTTGTGCTGATAATGCGTAGTGTCTTCATGAGTCCATCATTCTCCGTTCCCCTTGGCTGAGTCATTTTTGCCATCCTTCGCCTCTGTTGGGCTGTGATAATCTCCAACGTCTTCGAATTTGCCTCAATTTGTATTGGCTCTGGATTATATGCATTTTGATTCGAATACGGTTGGGTAGATCGATTATAGCTTCCTATGAACTGAGTTGATTCCCAATTGATGACACATTGATCTGTAGTATGACTCCCAGCACATAACTCATAAACCATTGCTACTTGCTGTGTGGATGGTGGACTCCATGTTTCCATTGGTCGAGTCATGTTCGTGTATGGCCATTGATACGCAAAGTCATCTATGGTACCTGAAAAGAGAGAAATATAGGAAGAGAATTAAAAATAAAAATAAAAATGTTTAAATTAAGACTAATTTGGTTGAAATTAATATTGGTAAAAAAGATTATTAAATTAATTCCCCGGAAACGACGCCAAAAACTTGTTGGTCGATTTCACAATCAATGAATACGTGCAAGTATACACGGTCAACAAGTAATAAAGTGATAAGAAAAGTATCGTTCCCACGAGAAATTATTTAATAAAAATTACCAAGTACTAACTCTTAACCAAATCAATTTTATTTAAACAACTACAAATTGTGATTTTTCTAATTAAGAAAACTAAATTAACTAATTAAACTGAATTAGGTTATAAATGAATTCAAATAAATAAAGGTTAAGACTTCAATATATGAACTATAAATCAATTATCTAATTATCCCAATTATTATGTCTACTGAATTATTAATAGGAATTCTCAAATGCCAAAAGTCCTTTTCCAAGTGATCAATTGACTTCGATTTAATCCAGATTAATCTTGCTATATTCCTATGCAAAACAATTAAATTAAACTCCTTCAATTCCAATTCATTATGTTCTACATGCGGTGAACATATATTTCCATTCAATTCACAAACCTAATTATTCACCATGCAAATAACTAAGTCACATGTTATCATGCCCAGTTCTAACCCTAGAATTCCTCTTTCAATTCCTTCTAGAGTAACAAGATAATTACTGATCAAATAATTAAGCAATAAGCACAAGACAAGATAAACAATTCACTTTGACACAAATAATTGGAATAAATCGAATAACTAATTTATAGATATAAAAGGTTCAATTGAAATCTTATAAAAGAGTTAGTTCATAATTAATGAATTAAAACCAAGAATCCACAACTGAATAGACATTAAAAGATAAAAGTATGATTAGAGAAGAGAATAGAATCTGTTGTCAGCAAATCTGATGCTCCCCTCTTGCTCTTGATCTTCAGTGTTCTTCAATTTGCTTAAATCTCCAATGGCAAATTAAGAATTAGGGTTTATATTCTAATCTAATGGAGTATTTTATCTAGTCTAATCTATGTAATCTCCCTTTATTTTATGCCTTACATCATATATTTATAGGTTACAAGTCTAATTTTTAGCTTAGGAACAAACCCAATCCAATTTGGAGTCAAAAAGGTATCAAAATTCGCCCTAAAATGCGTCCAAGCCTTACCACTGACTTCCCAAGCGCCCCAGTGCTGGGAACGGCGCTAGAACCCTGCCCCCTAGCGCCCCGGCGCTAGGAATAGGCTTGGTTTGGGCTCCCCCGGCGCTGCCACTTTTTCTGACATTTTTTGCTCCGACGTCCTTTGGAAAAATGGCCATAACTTCTTCGTCCGAACTTTGATTTCAATGATTCAAGATGTTCCAGAAAGAGGAGACGTAGATCTGCAACTTTAATTCTTTGAGTGTTTCGAAATAAGGTCCACATCAATACTCAAATTTGCTCTGAAGTGACTGCTGTGTAAATGGTATGCCGAAAACGCGAATCTAGCCACCCCAAACATCGATCCAAGTAACTTTTGTCCCAATTCATACAAAACAACGTAAAACATGCATGAATAGACATAAACACTTAAAAACATTCAAAAGATTAAGCTCAAACGCACTCAATTCATGGGTATAAAACTAACTCATCAGGAACATGGGTCAAAATGGTCATCTTTAGGACTGTTGTGTTTTCGGAGGCAATCGGAGGGCATCAGGCATAAACGTATGCATGTGTAGTGCTTCTGACGATAAAAGATGTACCTTAGGTAGGAGTACCGTAGGCTATAACCATAGAGAAGGAAGGTGAAGATAATGAAAGAATAAACTCAAATAGAGTTTGAACAATAAGAAGTAATTTAAGAAATATATAAAGAAGGGATTAAAACATGTGTGAGAGGATTCAAAGAAGAATCTCGCAGAGTTATAAGGAATATGAAAGTGGGGTTACCCAACTCCAATAATAAGGATGTAAGGTGATAATAAATAGACAATGTCTATAAGAAAAGAATGATAAAGAAGTTAAGAATAGAAAGTTATATTTCAGTATGGTACAATTGTACTCTTTAATAGTTGATGTATGGTATCTGGGCTAAACGATTCCTTCATAGAGAGGAGGTATATACAAACTAGCAACTCGGAACCTAGTTTGTTGGTTATTTGTGGGAAACCACTCAGCGTACCATATTGAAACTGTTAGAGACTCAATGTGTACCAAGTATAAAAAATGGATACGTATGATGAAAATGCGGAACCCGAATGAAATGTTCAGAAATATAAATGAAGTTAGAAATTCTTAAAGGAAAAATTGTTATATAAACAAGAAAATTCAAAGAAGAATCTTGAAGAGATATAAAGATAAGAAATGGGAGTTACCTAACTCCAATAACCAAGATAACGAATAATGTCGTAAATGAAAGGAAAGAAAGAGGATCGTAAAACAAAACGATCACGAGTTAAGAAAAGAATTTTAAGGAAGATGATTACAGAATAAGATCACGACATGATCTGTTTAAGTTATAAAAGAAAGATGGTCTGTAATATTTGAATGAGTATAACTTAATGCTATGTAGATGGAGTACTATGAAATAGTACGAGATAACTCACGAGGAGTTATAGATGATGTAATACGAGGAATTCGTATCGAGCAAAGAGCAAGTTAAGAGTAAGATAGAGTTAGGTGGGATTTCAATTGAGGACTCATGTGATGGATGAGTTGTACAAATCTTTGTATTGGCGAGGGTTTTGTGCTTGCACTCAGTTTATCATATTGATAATCATTGGAATGTTGGTGTCGCGCTATCAATGTATATGTGGCAAAAAGGTGATTCTTTTCTCATGTGTATGTTTGATAGTTAGAGACTATTAAGATTAGTCAGATATTATTAGGATTAGGTGCGGTTCTTAAAACTAATTCATATGGTAAGTTCATGACTCATAATAATATGGTATGTTTTGAACCACTTAGCGAATGGACGCATATGGTCTGACTAGGATAAGTTCTTAAACTCATATTATTGTGGCAAGTTCCTGAACTTCCAATGTGCGGTAAGTTTGATGAACTGAGGTATAATTAAGTGTGAATGGAGTGTTGAGGATGATAGGAATAGATAGACCTATTAAGCAATGGATCATTATAGAAAGTGGAGTTGATGGTGGAAGCATATGTATTCCAAATCTTCTAGCTATGCTAGACTTCAAAATTTTTGACATCAAGCTAAATTCGCACTATGTGCCTTTTAAAAATGAATTTTTACTCTCAACGCATAGTGACAAATGTGTATATGTGGACTTCAGGACACTGACACATCGTTACCTGTTGATATATAATATCACTAAAACTGATTTTTAAAGATTTTTGAAATGTTTAAAGAATAGTTTATGCTAATTGTTTCGGCTAGACGAAAATGATTTGAAAATATCAAAATATATTTTTTTTATATCATCAATGTATCATGGAACCTGATGCAAAATGATAAAAACGATGGAGTCATCAATGCAGTATTACTTAGTGTTGGATGTGATCTAAGGATCGTCAGCCCACTAAGATATGATGTAGTGTGATAAAATCACCAAATAACGGAATCCTCAAACGGACTGTAAATACAGTGAGGTACCATGACGTCATAAAATGATTTTTAGAATTTTAAACCAGTTAAAGAAAAGTCAATGCCAATTATAGTGGCTAGACAAATGTTTTGATTGATGTTCGAATTATTGATATGCGTCTAAGCTATTTGATTAAGTTAGGCAAATGTTTATGAAAATTCAAGTATTTCTTTGAGAATTTATCCCGAACCAAATTGTTTTGGTGCGGAATCTTATGTTAAGTCTGAGGTGAACTACTCCGATTGGATATAATAATCCAATCTAGTAGCGCAAATAGTCGCTAAACAAGATGGATACGTTGTGCACGACGTATTGGTACGATAGGCTGATCACCTAGAGTACTTGCTGTAAGACCCCGAATTTTATGAAATAAAAGTATTCAATTTTTCTTATAATTACAATTCAGTAAATGATTAAATTGATAAAAGTTAAAAGTTAAAGTTAAGGGTGATATATGAATTTTTTTTCAAAATACACAAGTGGTTATAAAATATTCATTGTTGTCAGGGAATATTCGTTTGGTCATGGAATATTCTTTCCGTTGGGAATATTCGTATGCGACGGCAGCGCTGTGACCATTTGTGGGCCCATAATGTAATAACTCATCGGATGAAAAAAAATGACAAAATTAAGTTTTTATAAATAACTACGTAATCGTTATCATTAACAATCGTTGAATACCGGTGGTTAAAATACGATGAATGGCGTGTTTTGCACAAGTAGCACACCTGCTTTTACACAATATTTTTGAATTATTGATCCTTACATAAGAAGGCACTACTCAATAATTATTACGATAATTATTGCTCAATATTTTATTTTATTGATTCAATAATTCTTTGCGTTGATATTTTATATTATTGTTGTTTCAATAATTATCACCGCACAATATTTCTCATTATCGGATCAATAATTCATATTATTTGAATAATATTATTAGATAGCATTATTGGCAATGTCTAGAAAGTTCATCAAGGAGAGGTTTGGTCACCTAATTGCTACCGCCAAGAGAGAAATTCTTATTGAAAGCCCCTCTTTCCTGAGGAACTAGTGCAGTTGTCATAATTGTGATTCTCGTAATATTATTTGTGAATAATTAATTATTGATTTATATGATAAGGAAATATTTATTTGATGTGGATATAAATGATGGATTTATTTATGTGGTTATAAATGAAGGAATTAATGTTGAGGTATTTTATCAGTATTTTTGTCGGAATGAAGGTATTAAAAATTAAACCAGTTTTTTTGAGATATATTGCGTGAGTTATAATTTTTAATTCGGCCGTTGGATCGTTGTAATTTTTGGATATGTTATACATATATAAGTTGGGTATATATCCACAAATTTTGAACCGTTAAAAATGAACGTATGATTTGTTATGAATTTTAAGAGGTGAATGGTTCAAGAATTGTTGAAGTATCTGAATTTAGCATTTTGGTGGAAAATTCTAGAATTGAGTGGGCCCCACTTGTGGTTGGTGAAGAAATGTGCTGAATTTTATTTCAAATGTGGTGGGTGGGAATAGTAGCAGGTAAAGCCATCAGGTTGCAGGTCAAGTCTGCTAAAATTTTCCTATAAATAGAGGGCTAAGTTAGAATTGAAAATCACACCAGAAACAAGTTTTCTTTCTCTCTATATTATCAAGCATATTTTTGAGAGTATTTAGATACTTTGAGAGTTGCGATTTAGTAGAAGTTTCCTTTGGTTTTCATCCCGATATTCCAAATGGAAATCTTTGCTCTTTTGAGGTAAGGGATTTTAAGGGTTATTATGTTTTCCAGTTCGTACTTCTTCTGACCTTCAAAAAATTCTGGAAAAATTTGAAATGATATGTTGATGAGTTTATTGATTGTGTCCAAAAATGGTGATTTTTGGATGTATAGATTAAGGGTTATGAATTTTATGAGAAAAGACTATTTTAAAAGTAATCACTTATAACTCCTTATGGTTAACTCCAAAATTGATATAATTTTTATTGGGAGTACGTCAATATAATATCAGTGTACTCTGTGAATTTCGGAATTTTTGGATAAAAGTATAATTTATGATAAATGTCTAAATATTCGGCGGTTTTGGCCATATGAAAAATAGTAAATGAATTTTAAAAATTCTAAGAAAAATATATGTTCAATATGGGGCTATATTCTGCTAAATCCCATAAAAGAAATATTTTTGGAACTGATTTGATATTTTTCATGAAAATGGACTTGTTATGAATAAATGAGTTAAATATGTTATGTGAAGGAAGAAAATTGGAAAATATGATTTTATGGCTTGAGAATCATATATGTGGTATATGCAGTTTTATGAGGGTTTTGGTTATTGGTGATGAAATCTTATAAGTTTGGTATTTTATGATGATTAAATGCATTATTTAGTAAAGTGTAAACAATTAAAATAAATTATTTATAAGTTTAAGAAATGTTATTCTTTCAATATCATTATACCGAAATATTGGTATAGATTTTATTGTGGAATTTCTACCTTTTTGTGTCAGGGTTACTATTCATAAGTTACTATTCATGAGTTAATATTCACGAGTTACTATTCACGGGTACTATTCACTACAAAATTGGTTTTTTTTTCTAAACAAATTATAGTTGATTTATGAATATTACTCTGGAGATTAAAACTACATATTGATTATATTGATTTTATTATCATATATAATATTTTTATAACCCTGATGTTGAAATTCTATTTCACTGGAGTGTAAAGATGAGTAGATTATTGGTATGATCATGACTAGGGTTCTCTTTGGCCAGTAGTGAAAAGTTGAATTGTGACTGGTATGATCATGACCATTGAATTTATAATTGAATATCTTTAGCTTAAGTGCAAAGGTGAATTGATCAACATGGTTATAATTATTGTTTATATAAATTCTGAAATGATTATATATTTCTTTGAGATATTAATATATTTGGCCTGTAATGCAAATATGAACTGTTGATGAATATATTTGGCTTGTAGTGCAAATATGAACTGTTGAGGAATATCTTTGGCCTGTAGTGCAAAGATGAATTGTTGATTAATATCTTTGGCCAGTAGTGCAAAGATGAACTTTTAATGAATATCTTTGGCCCGTAGTGCAAAGATGACCTGTTGTTGAATATCTTTGGCCAGTGGTGGGAAGATGAACTGTGGATGAATATCTTTGGCCCATAGTGCAAAGATGACTTTATTAGTATGATTATGAACATGAACTGTGATTTGGTATAACCATGATCTTTGATGTTTCAGGTAAAGACATGTGATGAAAATTATATTCGTCCTGGGTACGAAGAGGAATTTAGAATCACAATTATGATTATGAGATATTCATATAATTGTGGAAAGGAACTGTTGATTGATGTTACAGGGATAAAACATTGTTGGTGGACTTTTAACATGGAGAAGATAATAGACTGTATTGTCTATTTGACTCTTCTAATGGATTGCTTGTTCACCGCAACTATGGTTGAAATTTTTATCATCTACCATATGTTCTAAATCTACGATTTGTTATTGATGAAGGCTATTGATAATTTAATTATCTTTAGTCATGATATTCTTTATCGAGCTAGTTGTGCTCACCCTTTTGCTTCACAATTCCTTTCGTAATAAAAGTGTAGATGGGTCGAAAGCGGGGTAACAAGGAATAGAATCTGGTCTCTAGTTGTGGAGTTCTCCTAAATAGTATAGACAAGTGTGTTGTATACATCTTTTAGTAGTTATATTTGGTGAATCATATAGGAGAGGCGAACCCAACGTTGGAAGGGTGTTTTGCCACTATCATACAAGATGTCTAATGACATACAACCTCGTGTCATCATAAGATGTGGTTGTGCTCATCCACTTGTTTGTATATTTTATGAGCACTACCTATATAATCTTGGTGTTTGTTTGAAGTATAATTCTCAATTTGAGACAAAGTGGAGATAATGATAAGTCAAGAGAAGACTCACCATTGGGAAGAATATGATAGTAATCTTCTCATTTTCTTTGGGGTCTATTGGGTCAACCAAGGATAATTACGTGGCCATATGATATCTATCATAACCTAGAAGCATGGCCTCCCATGTACGAAGGTTTCTTGAGCACTTCCCAAAGATTCTAATTTCTAAAATAGTTTTTGACTATACATTTATGTAAGGTGTCATTGTGACGTGCTATCCAAGGTTGGGATGAGAGTCACAGTTGGTATATATATTTGTATCCAAACTCACAGTATATGTGTTGTTGTATTTTTGTAAGACCCCAAATAATTAATAAATAAAATTTAATTTCCTCTAATTATTATTTTGAAATAGTAATGGTTGATGTGATTAATGTGGATAGTTATGGGTAAAATACGCAAATATTTCAAAATAAGCAAGTGGTTATAAAATATTCATTGTTGTTTGGGAATATTCGTTTGGTAGTGGAATATTCGTGATCGTCCGGGAATATTAAATGACGGCACAAGCGCGACCATGTGTGGGCCCCATAACTGAAAGCGATTGGAGGAAGAAAATGACAAATATAAGTTGTTTAAAAATAACGGCGTGGTTGTTACCGTTTACACTGTTGGAATACCCGATGGTTAAAACACACGATACTGCTGCGTTTTACAAGACGATGATACCAGTATTGCACCAATTATTGACTCTTACGTAAGAAGGCACTACTCAATAATGGTTACAGTAATTACTGTTCAGTATTTTATTGATTTAATAATTGTTGCGTTGATATTTTATATTGTTGTTGTTTCAATAATTATCATTACACAGTATTTTTCATTATCGAAGCAATAATTCATATTATCTGAATAATATTATTAGATAACATTATTGGCAATGTCTAGAAAGTTCTGTCTAAGGAGAGGTTTGGTCACCTAATTGCGCGCCAGTAAGGAGAAATTCTTATTGGAAAGCCCCCTCTTTCCTGGGAACTGCCTGGTTGTCAATATTGTGATTCTGTAATATTATTTGTGAATAATTAATTATTGATTTATATGATGAGGAAAATATTGATTTTATGTAGATATAGATGGAGAAATTTTTTAATGTGACAATTGTTGAAAATTGAAATTTTATCTTTTTCTGATAAAATAATTCATTTAAATATATATATTATTATATTTTAATAATATAATAATGGTGATATTTTTACAACGAATGTGGGATATATGAGTATACAAGGAGGAAGAGTATTTTTGTTGCAATAAATGTTTAAAACATGTTAAACATGTCGGTGGGACCCCATTTCTTATTTCAAATTTGATTATAGCTTGTAAAATCGCTTGCTTGTGGATTTCGGTCAATTTCTGCTTGGAATTTGGAAAAACTTTCTTCTGTACAGTTGTAGAAAATTGAATTTTCTATAAGAACTTGCGAGATTTGAATTTTCTGACAAAAGGGCTATTTATCGTGAATTATTGAAGTTCCGAAGCTCCGAAATAATTGATTTTTGGAAGTTTAAATTATTTTAAATAATAAAAACGTTTTTAACAAGGTAGGTGTGCCCACTAGCATGGAAAAAGAGTTGAGATCAGATTGTCCAAGGTGTGCATGAAGATTATATATATATATATATATATATATATATATATATATATATATATATATATATATATTAATATTTTAATAAATTTTCTGCTTTGGTGTTCTAAGCATTTTCCTATAAATAGGGTGCTTAGGTTAGAATTGAAAAACACACCAGAAACTGAAGTTTTCTCTCTCTATATTATCGAGCGTATTCTTGTGAGTATTTTGAGTATACTTTGAGTATTGCTATACGGTGAAAGTTCAAGTTATAGCCTATATCCAGTATTCCAGTTAGAAGTACCGTCTTTCCGAGGTAAGGGATATTATTTTTTTCGTAATGATATTATTTCTTCAATATCATTATGCTGAAATATTGATCTGAAGTTTTTATCAAATTTGGAACTTTTGGTGTCGGAGTTACTATTCACGATATCGACCTTATTCACGATATCTGATCTATTCACTTAATACTTGAACTATTCATCGAAAAATGAAAATTTTATTTTCGTCTCTAAAATATCTATCTCGGATACTAGCTTTGATTGTATCCATGTTTTGATCATTCTTGAATTTTACACCACTATGATTATTTTCGAGGTATTTTTGGACGTGGATAAAACAAAAGTACGAATCCTTAATCCTTAATCCTTGTCATTTTGTTTCCTTTGGATTCGCTTTCTTTAAAAAAAATATTTTTTTCATCATCCTCGGTCTTAAATGATGATATTATTGAATATCTTTGGCCCGTAATGCAAAGATGAATGATTTCGATGAATATCTTTGGCCCAGTAGTGCAAAGATGAATGATTTCGATGAATATCTTTGGCCAGTAGTGCAAAAGATGAACAGTGTTTTAGATGAACATGACCAATCGGTGAATGTCCTCGGCACAGTAGTGCAAGGATGAATATATGATTCGGATATATATATTGATTGATGTTACAGGGATAAAAATATTGATGGATTGTTAAATTCATAGATATTAGTAGATTTCATCCTCTACGTAACTCTTCTATGAATTAATATTTTCATCATGCGAGTATTGATTTAAAACTTATTGTCTATTGTATTCTATTAGATTTTTTTCCCCGTTGAAGACTAACGATAATTTGTTCTCATGTTATCTTAGTCATAATATTCTTTACTGGGCTAGTTGAGCTCACCCTTTTCCTTTTTGTTCCATTTTTCTTCTCAGGAGGCGAGAATGTAGCGAGTACGAGTCGGGGTATGGAATGATGGTTTTAGAGAGTTGTTTAGTAGTCCTCACCATTTTTGTAAAATAATGTATCAATAATTATGATGAGGATTTATTTGTATGTGGATATTGTTTAAATGGCAATATCTCATTTAAACTCACGCTTTCTTGTTGTAATAATAAAGTTGTAGTTGTTTACATCACTGTATTGACAACTCGTAATGGGTGATGTATACCTATTTTGGGGCGCCACAGTTGGTATCGAGCTTAGGGATATGATCTCCAAGCGGAGATCGGGAATAGAACTAGGAGGGAGAGACGAGTAAATCCTTCGCTAGTGTGTCCTACCTAAGCTTATTTGTTAGTTGGTCAGTATATAGGGATATTATGTGATATATTGATTTCCTTAATTAACCCTTGTTTTATGACAGTATTTGAGAATGTCGACTGAGAATATTAACAATGGAAATGAGACCGTGGAGACGTCTGTACTCACCAACGAGGAGAACGTGCAACAGGCTGGTAATGTTCCTCCTGTGAACAACACCACGGAGCAGATGATGAACGAGGGGATGTTTAGAAGCTTTTTGCGCTCATGCAAAAATCGACGAGGGAGACTCGTGTTCAAAACATAGGAGAAATGATAGCAATTCACGGGTTGTCACAAATGCAAGCGCTTCAAAGAGTTGGGACCACCGAATTTAAAGGAAAGCTTTGATCCGATCATGGCGGAAACATGGGTCAAGCAAATTACCAAGATATTCGATGTCTTGGGATGCATAGAGAGAACAGAAGGTTCCATTCGCCACCTTTATGTTCCGTGGCGAGGCGGACCTCATCGGTGGGAATCAGTGAAGCGTACCCATCCAAATAAGACTCAAAGATGTCTTGGGAGACGTTTGAGAACTATTTAATGACAAATACTTTCCCGAAAGTGTTCAATCGTATGAAGGAAGTGGAGTTTATTAGATCGGAGCAGCGAACAACATGACGCGGTGTCTCGACGAGGCGAAGTTTGCAGAGTTATCCAGGTTTTCACCTCATTTGGTGGAGAATGAGGAACGTATGACACGGATGTTTCTGAGAGGTTTGAAATCCGGCATACGTCAGTATCTCATCTCTCATAAATTTTCTCTTTATTCAGATATTGTTAATAGGGCTCAATTGTTAGAGCGAGATAACGAGTACGGTCAACCAAGGTACCACAATTAGGATCATACCGGAGATAGCAGTCAACAAAACAACAATAACCAGTGGAGAAAGAAAAAGACGGACAAAAATGGTAACCACTCTGGTGGTAATCATGGCCATGAAAATAGAAGAAGCGAGTCGGAGGAGATTTTAAAAGAGGAGATTTAACAACGACCATGTGAAGACGACGAAGCCGGTAAAGAAGAATCGGTTCCAAGGGAGGAGAAACGACCACCCGGTCATATGCTATAAATGCGGAAAGAGGGACATATCACCAAAGCGCCCACAACAGCCCGGTATGCTATAATTATGGAAAGGAAGGACATATCGCCGAGATTGCACTGAGCGAAACCTCGTTCAATGGGGACGGTGACTCAAAAGACCGTCCCGAAAAAGTCAAAGTCAATCGTTCTGGAAGAGCGTTTGTTGTGATCGGTCAAAATGCAAGGAACCCAAACGAGGTGATCACGGGTAAGCTATTTATAAATTCTTGTGAAGTTTATACTTTACTAGATATCTAAGTGCTACCCATTCATTTATCTCTCCTACTTGTGTTCAACGCTTAAATTTGACTCAAAAAATTAGACTTTGACCTATCTCGTGGAAACTCCGTTAGGAGAAAAACTTTCATCACATCCAATCGCTTATAAATCTTGTTTAATCCAAGTTGGCATCCTTATCTTACCGTTGACCTTATCTCTTTAAAGATACTTGCTTTTGATGTGATTTTAGGATTGATTAGTTAACTACTCATCATGCCAAAATTGATTGTTTTCGTAAGGTTGTTAGTTTTCATATTCCTAATCAACCTATTGTTCAATTCGAGCAACTAAACCATTAAAATCAATCACCGCCATATCTAATCATAAAGCGATTCATTTATTGAAAACCGATGTCAAGCTTTCTTAGCCCATGTTATGGATTTGAATAAAGACACGCCAAAATTGAATAATATTCCCGTTGTTATTAACTTTCCCCGACGATTTCTGAAGAACTTCCTGGCCTACCCCCAAAACGTGAAGTTGAATTCTTTATTGACCTTGAACCCGTACAAAGCCCATTTCTAAAACCCCATATCGAATGGCTCCTATTGAACTTCAGGGAGTTAAAGGTCCAACTACGTGAATTGTTGGACATCGGTTTCATTCGTCCCTAGTACATCTCCTTGGGGTGCTCCTGCTTTTATTCGTAAAGAAGAAAGAGCGGGAGTATGCGACTTTTGTATTGACTATCTGAATTGAACCATGTCACCATCAAGAATAAGTATCCTCTACCTCGTATTGATGACTTGTTTGACCGATTACAAGGAGCACAATTCTTTTCAAAAATCGATCTTCGCTTACGGATATCATCACTAAAATTAAAACTGAGGATATTCCAAAGACTACCTTCGTAACTCGGTATGGGCATTATGAATTCTTAGTTATGTCTTTCTGATTGACTAATGCTCCTGCGCTTTCATGGATATGATGAATCGAGTATTCAAAGAATATTTGGATAAATTCGTTGTTGTCTTTATTGATGACATCCTCTTATATTCCAAAAGCCGTGAAGATCATGAGCACCATTTGAAGCTGGTACTCCAAAGGCTTCGTGAAAACAAGCTATATGCTAAGTTAAAGAAATGCGAGTTCTGGCTTGAGGAAGTAGCATTCCTTGGGCACGTGGTGTCGAAACATGGAGTATCTGTTGATCCGGCGAAGATTGAAGCAATACAAAGTTGGGAGCAACCGAAGTCGGTGACCGAAGTACGCAGTTTTCTGGGCTTAGCTGGTTATTATCGAAGATTCGTGGAAGGATTTTCTCGAATCACTACTCCATTAACTCAAATTGACTTTTAAAGATATAAAATTCAGTATGGAGCGAGGAATGCGAGAAGAGTTTCCAAGAGCTTATGAGGAGACTTATTTCGGCACCTGTTCTAACAATACCATCTGGTACGGATGGATTTGTTATCTACAGCGATGCTTCGGGCAAAGGGTTAGGATGTGTTCTCATGCAACATGGGAAAGTCATAGCCTATGCCTCGCGACAACTTAAAGAATATGAGAGGAATTATTCTACTCATGATCTAGAGTTGGCAGCAGTTGTTTTTCGCTAAAAGATATGGAGGCACTATCTATATGGGGAGAAAGTGGAGATATATTCGGACCATAAAAGCCTTAAATATTTCTTCACTCAAAAAGAACTCAACATGCGGCAGCGATGTTGGCTCGAGCTATTGAAAGAATACGACCACACTATTCAATACCATCCTGGAAAAGCGAACGTGGTAGCTGACGCGTTGAGTAGAAGATCATATGCAGGAACGAGTGCGATGATGTCAAGTATGCGCATAGAGCCAACTTTAATAGAAAAAGTTAAGGTTGCTCAAGCCACCGAATTCCGGAAATGATGCATATGAAGAAGAAAGTACAAGAAGGTGCTATTCCTAAGCGAGAATTGATGAAGAAGGAATACTTGAGTCCACTCTAGACTTTGTGTTCCTAACGATTACGATTTGAAGTACAAGATCATGATGGAGGCACACAATACACCATTTGCAATCCATCCTCGAAGTACTAAAATGTATCGTGATCTTCAACATACATTTTGGTGGAACAATATGAAGAGAGAGATTGCAAAGTTTATCTCAACATGTTTAACTTGTCAACGTGTAAAGGCGAGAATCAAGTGCCTAAGGGACCATTGCAACCACTTGAGATTCTCAAATGGAAGTGGGAACACATTACCATGGATTTCGCATTGGGTCTTCCCACGGTTTCTCAAGGCATAAATGTTATTTGGGTTATTGTTGATAGATTAACCAAGTCTCGCATATTTCTTGCCGATATCGGAGACTTATTCTCTTGAACGTCTTGCTAGTATGTATGTAAATGAGATTGTGAGGTTGCATAGCATGCCAGTATTTATAGTTTCGGATCGTGACCCAAGATTCACTTCAAGATTTTAGGTTAGCTTGCAAAAAGCTATGGGTGCGGATTTATTTATTGATTCGGCATACCATCCTCAAACCAGACGGACAATCGAGAGGACTATTCAAACTCTTGAAGATTTATTAAGACTCGTGTCCTGAGACTTCAAGGGCGGTTGGGATAAGTATTTACCATTGGTGGAATTCTCCCTACAACAACAAGCTTATCGAGCAAGTATAGGTGTGGCTCCATATGAAGCATTATATGGACGAAAGTGTCGCCTCTCCAATATGTTGGGATGAGGTGGGTGAAGCAACATTGTTGGGACCCGAGTTAGTATGTATGACTACCGAAAAGATCCAAATGATTCGACAACATATACAAACGTCACAAGATCTACAAAAGAGTTATGCGGATCTTCATCGAAAGGACGTGGAATTTAGTATAGGGGATCATGTATTGTTGCGAGTTGCTCCATGGAAGGGAGTTACAAGATTTGGGAAGAAAGGAAAGCTCAATCCACGATTTATTGGTCCATTTCAAATTCTTGACCGAGTAGGAAATGCAGCCTATAGACTCGCGTTACCTCCAAGTATGTCTCGTGTTCATAATGTGTTTCACATATCTCGTATTTCAGAATATGTGAAAGACACGAACCACATTATTGAGTTAGAACCCGGACGAGATAGTCAAGACTTAACGTATGAGAAGGTACCACAAGATCTTGGATAGGAAGGAGCATGTCCCACGCACGAAGGTCATACCACAAGTTAAAGTTTTGTGGAGGAACCATGCTATAGAAGAAATGACACAGGAATTGGAAACGGAAATGAAAGCGAGGTATCCTCACCTTTTCAAACACCGAATGCGTATGTCAATTTTGAGGACGAAATTTCATAAGGAGGGAGGTTGTAAGACCCCAAATAATTAATAAATGAAATTTAATTTCCTCTAATTATTATTTTGAAATAGTAAGGGTTGATGTGATTAATGTGGATAGTTATGGGTAAAATACGTAAATATTTCAAAATAAGCAAGTGGTTATAAAATATTCATTGTTGTTAGAAATATTCGTTTGGTCGTGGAATATTCAATCATCCCGAATATTAAATACGATGGCGCAGAGAGCATGTGTGGGCCCCCATAACCTGAAAGCGATTGGAGGAAGAAAACGACAAATATAAGTTTTTAAAAATAATGGCGTAGTTATTACCGCTTTACATTTGTTGGAATACCCGTTGGTTAAAACACGATGTCTACGCGTTGTTGCAAAGAAGATACTTGCGATTTGCACCAATTATTGACTCTTACGTAAGAAGGCACTACTCAATAATGGTTACTGATTAATTCTTTATCAAAGATTTTATTGATTTAATAATTGTTGCATTGATATTTTATATTGTTGTTGTTTCAATAATTATCATTACACAAGATTTTTCATTATCGAAGCAATAATTCATATTATCTGAATAATATTATTAGATAACATTATTGGCAATGTCTAGAAAGTTCGCATCTAAGGAGAGGTTTGGTCACCTAATTGCGCGGCCAAGAAGGAGAAATTCTTATTGAAAGCCCCTCTTTCCAGGAATCACTGGTTGTCGATATTGTGATTCTCATAATATTATTTGTGAATAATTAATTATTGATTTATATGATGAGGAAAATATTGATTTTATGTGGATATAGATGGAGAAAATTTTTTAATGTGACAATTGTTGAAAATTGAAATTTTATCTTTTTCTGATAAAATAATTCATTTAAATATATATTATTATATTTTAATAATATAATAATGGTGATATTTTTACAACGAATGTGGGATATATGAGTATACGAGGAGGAAGAGTACTTTTGTTGCAATAAATGTTTAAAACATGTTAAACATGTCGGTGGACCCCATTTCTTGACTGAAATTTGATTATAGCTTGTAAAATCGCCCGTTTGTGGATTTCAGTCAATTTCTGCTTGGAATTTGGAAAAACTTTCTTCTGCAAAGTTATAGAGAATTGAATTTTCTATAAAAACTTGCGAGATTTGAATTTTCTGACAAAAGGGCTATTTATTGTGAATTATTGAAGTTCCGAAGCTCCGAAATAATTGATTTTTGGAAGTTTAAATTATTTTAAATAATAAAAACGTTTTTAACAAGGTAGGTGTGCCCACTAGCATGGAAAAAGAGCTGAGATCAAATTGTCCAAGGTGTGCATGAAGATTATATATATATATATTAATATTTTAATAAATTTTCTACTTTGGTGTTCTAAGCATTTTCCTATAAATAGGGTGCTTAGGTTAGAATTGAAAAACACACCAGAAACTGAAGTTTTCTCTCTATATATTATCGAGCGTATTCTTGTGAGTATTTTGAGTATACTTTGAGTATTTCTATATGGTGAAAGTTCAAGTTATAGCCTATATCTAGTATTCCAGTTAGAAGTACTGTCTTTCCGAGGTAAGGGATATTATTTTTTTTCGTAATAATATTATTTCTTCAATATCATTATGCTGAAATATTGATCTGAAGTTTTTATCAAATTTGGAACTTTTGGTGTCGGAGTTACTATTCACGTATACGGCACTATTCACGTATACGGTACTATTCACGAATACGGAACTATTCATCGAAAAATAAAAATTTTTCTTTTCGTCTGAAATATCTATTCTGGATACTAGCTTTGATTGTATCCATGTTTTGATCATTCTTGAATTTTACACCACTATGATTATTTTCGAGGTATTTTTGGACGTGGATAAAACAAAGTACGAATCCTTAATCCTTAATCCTTGTCATTTTGTTTCACCGGATTCGTTTCTTTAAAAAAAAAAATATTTTTCATCATCCTCAGTCTTAAATGATGATATTATTGAATATCTTTGGCCTGTAGTGCAAAGATGAATGATTTCTGATGAATATCTTTGGCCTGTAGTGCAAATATGAATGATTTCTGATGAATATCTTTGGCCCGTAGTGCAAATATGAACAGTGTTTAGATGACCATGACTAATCGGTGAATGTCCTTGGCACAGAGTGCAAGGATGAATATATGATTCCGGATATATATTGATTGATGTTACAGGATAAAAATATTGATGATGGACCGTTAAATTCATAGATATTAGTAGATTTCATCCTCTACGTAACTCTTCTATGAATTAATATTTTCATTGCTATGAGTATTGATTTAAAACTTGTTGTCTATTGTATTCTATTAGATTTTTTTTTCCTGTTGAAGACTAACGATAATTTGTTACAGATTATCTTAGTTATAATATTCTTTACTTGGGCTAGTTGAGCTCACCCTTTTCCTTTTTGTTCCATTTTTCTTCTCGGAGGCGAGAATGTAGCAAGTACTGAGTCGTAGTATGGAATGATGGTTTTAGAGAGTTGTTTAGTAGTCCTCACCATTTTTGTAAAATAATGTATCAATAATTATGATGAGGATTTATTTGTATGTGGATATTGTTTAGATAACAATATCTCAGATTTAAACTCACGCTTTCTTGTTGTAATAATAAAGTTGTAGTTGTTTCTGTACCGTGTATTGACAACTCAGAATGGGTGATGTATACCTATTTTGGGGGCGTCACAATTTTGCACGACAATTGCTGTAATAAAGTTGTAGTTGTTTTCTGTACCATGTATTTGGCGACTCAAAATGGGTGTTGTATACCTATTTTGGGGGTGTCACACTTACAGAGGGTGTTTTCAGTCTTTGTGACTGATAAACATTCTGTTAAAAATGTTTAAAGTGTGAAGAACCGGGGGTGAAGCACTATTAAACCTAGAGATGAGTTCATGGTCTTATGACCCCTCATCATGATTTGAAATCTTTTAAATTCCTGAGTTATTCATACTACTTCCCAATTATTGAGCAATTGTGGAAGATTCTTGTTATTCTAAAAGGTGAATGTAGTAAGGATGATATTCCTTAGAAAGAAGTAAGTCGTAGAATGCGACACAGAATGATAAATAGATTGAATAAGTGAGAAAAGAAATTTTGGAATGAGAAGGAGATGAGTTATCAAAAAATAATGTAAAACTTTTAATAAAAAAGTTATAATTGTAGAAAGATCTTTGTGGAAAGAAAGTGGTTATAGAACTCAATGAATGAAGTATGACAAAACTAATGATTTTGCCACCGAAGTTGGCACGTTTTATTGAATACCCGATTGAACATTTAATTTTTCAAATTAACTCACTGAACAAATTTTTATTTTCAAATTGGGTTATTCCGCTAAAAAAAAGTTGATAGACGTTAAAATATTGCTTATGTAGCGCTGATGTGGCAAAAAATAAAAAAAATTGCTTATGTGGCAAAAAAAAATAAAAACAGATTTTAAAAATAAAAAAATTAACATTTTAAAGTTTTAAAAATAACAAAAACATAATAAAATAAAACAAAATATCAAAATATCTTTTCTTCTTCAACTAAAAAGATTTAACCATCTTGATTATTTGGCAAAAAATATAAATTTTTTTAAAACAGACTTTTTTAAAAAAAAAAACTTTTTTTAAAAAATAGATTTTTTTTTTTTAAAAAAGATTTTTTTAAAAATAGACTTTTTTAAAAATGTATTTTTTAAAAAAAGCAATTTTTTTAAAATAGAATTTTTTAAAATGCAATTCTATTTTTAAAAAGCAATTTTATTTTTAAAATGAATTACATTTTTAAAAAATCTATTTTAAAAAAATCATTTTAAAAATTTCTATTTTTTTTTAAAATGCTATTTTTTTAAAAATCTATTTTTTAACAAAAATCTATTTTTTTAAAAAGTCTATTTTTTAAAAAAATATTTTAAAAAATTTATGTTTTTAAAAAAAGTCTGCTTTTAAAAAAAAAATTTAAAAAAGCCCATTTTAAAAAAAATCTATTTTTAACAAATTCTGTTTTTAAAAAAAATTCTATTTTTGTAAAAAAAAATCTGTTTTTTGCCAAATAATCAAGATGGTTAAATCTTTTTAGTTGAAGAAGAAAAGATATTTTGATTTTTTTTATTTTTATTATGTTTTTGTTATTTTTAAAACTTTAAAATGTTAATTTTTTTATTTTTAAAATCTATTTTCGATTTTTTTTTGCCACATAAGCAATATTTTTTATTTTTTGCCACGTCAACGCCACATAAGCAATATTTTCTCGTCTGTCAACTTTTTTTTAACGGAATGACCCAATTTAAAAATAAAAATTAGTTAAGTGAGTTAATTTGAAAAATTAAAAGTTCAATCGAGTATTTAATAAAACGTGCCAACTTCGGTGCTTAAATCATTAGTTTTGCCAATGAAGTATTAACGTAAAATTTATTTTGATAGATTGAATGAATGAAGATTAATAAATAAAATTTTGAGGATGAAATTCTTAGAAGAATGGGTGAATGTAATATCCCGAGTGTTGATGATAATGATCCTTAAAAAAATGAATGGGTTAAAGAATATATAATACTCAAAATATAAATGAGTTCAAGTGAAAGTTATGAAATAAAACCTAGAATTTGTTAAAGTAATGAATGTAGTAGGAAATATAAAACCTATATATAGATAAAATGATGAAAGATTACTCTGAGTTATTTGTTTGTATCTTCGATTCTGGGGACATAATCTTTGTAAGTAGGGAAGATTGTAACAAATGAGTGGTTTGAGTTGTGATTCTGAGGACAGAATCCTTGTAAGGAGGGAATGATGTAACAATCCAGATTTTTAATTATAATATTTAAATATTTATTGAATTATATAAATATTTAATGGATGCGTTTATCGTTGAATAAATATTTGTTTAATTAATTTGATTTGATTTGGTTAATTATTTATTTAATAAATAATTAATGAGTTAAGGAAAGTAATTATTTTGAAATAGTAATCTAATTTAATTTAATAATTAAGTTAGAGAGTTTATAATGATTAAATAAATTATTATATTATGCAATGAATGGTTATTAGAATTAATTAAATTAAGTATGAAAACTTAATTAAATAAATTGTGATAAATAACTATATTATAAGGAGTTATTAAAATAAATTAAAGTAGTTTAATTTAGTTTTACCCAAATAAGGTTTAAGGATATTAATTCTTTAATTTTAAAGAGTTTTGCCAAACAAAGCATAAGGCTTGTGGATTTCTTTTGAATTTTGAATTAATAATAAAACAAAAAAAAGGTATATTCATACTCTTAACAAATATGTTTTATGGTATAAATTACTTAGTCTCTGTGGTCTTGAAATTCGTTCACTGTGTATAAGGTTTTTTTTACAAAAATTGTATATAAACCATGTTTTAGAGTTGGTTATGATGTTACATGTATTTGTAATGATAATTGTTATAACTAGCATATATATATATATATATATATATATATATATCTGTATGCTAATTACGTTTTTAAAGGAAAGAAATTGGTTTTTACATTGAATATATATATATGAGCTTGGTTTGTAGGACTATTAGCAATTAGTATGTTATTGTATGCTAATTATGAAATTGACCTCTGATTATGTTAATTGGGGAAGAATTTCAGAAAATATAGTTAGAATAAATCAATTTGGTTTATAATCGTGGAATTTCAGTTAAGATTGTCAGATAATGTCAAACATGGAGTTTTAATTTTAAAAACATTGTTTTCACGGATTTAGTCTTTCTAAATTTGTTGTTCAGTAGTTTTAAGTTAATATATATATGCTTGGTAATGTTATGTGTTAATTACATCAGTTATATGTGTGTAATTAGTTGCTAGAAATTCTTAAACAGACCAGAGTAGGTCTTCGTGCTCGATTTACAGTTTAAGACCTCGGCGCCAAAAATCTACGCATGACCTTCGAAATCATGTTCTTTGCACCAAATCCATGCCCCAACGCCAATTTCATGTTCTGCAATATAATTGGTTAGCTTATTTCCCACATGACGCGGAATAGTAATATAGGTCAGACAGTTTTGACCTCCTGTTGTAAAACGGCCATAACATTTTCATAAGAACTCCGATTGAGGTGATTCAAGATAATACGGAACGAGGACAAATAGACCTACAACTTTCGTTCTTTAAGGTTTTCAATTTGAGGTCGGAAACAGGGGTAAAAAATGGTAATCGTTAGGACTGTTGTGTTTTCGGAGGCAATCGGAGGGCGTCAGGCATGCATGTATGTATGTGTAGTGCTTCTGACGATAAAAGATATTGTTCTAAGTTATAAAATATGAATATTAGTAAACATAATGATGCTTAACATTAATAAATAATATATAAATAAAATATATTTATAATGGATATACGTTTATTATTTTGGTAACTGATAATAGTTATGGTGATTATTAAGGCCATATCAGTTTTTTTTAGTTTACACATAATTGTTATCAGTTTAGTTTTACGTATAGTGTGTTTTGGCTTAAGCCTAAGAAAGGAAAAAAAAGAAAAGAAAAGTGATAGACCAAAGAGTTTTGAGAGAAATTGTCAGAGGCTGAGGGAGAGAAACAAGAGGAACTTCTGTATTCCTCAAGATATTATCAGTGATTAAGCAAAGATTGTATGAGCAACAAAAAAAAAGGGCACGTGAAGTGCAGATAACTATAAGCTGTTAAACTGTTATTGGTAAACAACGATCAAGGCAAGTCTTTCAGTTCCTATTTATTATGTGAACCTGATGATGAAATGTTTTAAATATTTGTTGCAAAGAACATGATGTGTTCTATATATATTGAAAGTATGAAACGTTAAAGTCAATTTATGAATACGTTGATTGAATAATGAATGTTGATTGAGTAAGGAACTCAATCTTTATACTTGTTATATGAAATGCAGCATGTATGTTGTGTTAGTCCAATGTTTATGAGATATATGTTGAGTATTTTATTATGTGCTATGTGATGCATGGAAACTGTTAGATTTTGCTGGGATGTCGAGCTCAACCTTGCAAATAACCATTTTTGCAGGTTAAAGATTTAAGGTAAGGATATATGCTACGTGAATTATAGAGATCCATATTCACGAAGATTACTTATGTTTTATGGAAAATGTATTTAATATTTTGAATGTAACATGTTGTTGAATTGTAAGTTGAAATATCCGGTGTATATGGATATTTATTTATGATGTAAGACTTTGTATAGTCATTTTGTTATAACGATTCATGATATAAATTTGAATCGAAGAGATGTAATGTAAAGGTTGCGATTTAGGGCAATAAAGAAGGAAATGTATAAAAGTTTTCAATATTTTCGAGTATTTAGTGATTTTAATATCGAATAATAATGATATAAAGATAGTTTAAAGTATTATTGTTAATGATCGAGAAGGAGAGTATTATTATATAAATTTTGGGGTCGTTACATTGACACCACATGCCCAAGGAATGCTACTTCCTCAAGCCAGAACTCGCATTTCTTCAGATTGGCATATAACTTGTTATCACGAAGCCTTTGCAGTACCAGCTTCAAATGGTGCTCATGATCTTCATGACTTTTGGAATAGCTTAGGATGTCATCAATAAAGACAACAACAAACTGATCCAAATATTCTTTGAACACACGGTTCATCATATCCATGAAAGCAGCATGAGCATTAGTCAATACAAAAGACATGACTAAGAATTCATAATGCCCGTATCGAGTTCTGAAGGCAGTCTTTAGAATATCCTCAGTTTTAATCTTCAGCTGATGATATCCAGAACGAAGGTCGATCTTTGAAAAGAATTGTGCTCCTTGCAACTGGTCGAACAAGTCATCTATGCGAGGTAGCAGATACCTATTCTTGATAGTGACATGGTTCAACTCTCGGTAGTCAATAAAAAGTTGCATACTCCCGTCTTTCTTCTTTACAAATAACACAGGAGCACCCCAAGGAGATGTACTAGGACGAATGAAACCGATGTCCAACAACTCCTATAGTTGGACCTTTAACTCCTAAAGTTCAATAGGAGCCATTTGATATGGGGTTTTAGAAATGGGCTTTGTACCAGGTTCAAGATCAATAAAGAATTCAACTTCACATTCTGAGGGTAGACCGGGAAGTTCTTCAGGAAATACGTCAGGAAATTCACTAACAACAGAAATATTATTCAAATATGACGTGTTTTTGTTCAAGTCCGTGACATGGGCTAAGAAAGCTTGACATCCGTTTTTCAATAAATGAATAGCTTTATGGCTTGATATGACAGTGATTGGCTTTAATGATTTGGTTGTTTGAATTCGCATAATAGGTTGGTTAGGAATATGAAAACTAACAACCTTACGAAAATAATCAATTTTAGCATGATGCATGGTTAACCAATCAATCCCTAAAATCACATCAAATGCAAGAATTTTCAACGAAATAAGATCGACAGGTAATGTTATGGTTCCAACTTGAATCAAGCAAGATTTATAAATAGTAGATGTAATGAAAGTTTCTCCTAACGGAGTCTCAACAGATAAGTCAAGTTCTAATTTCTCTGGAGTCAAGTTTAAACGTTGAGCACAATCAGGAGAGATAAAAGATTGGGTAGAACCGGTATCTAATAAGGTATAAACTTCGCAAGAGTTTATGATTAGCTTACCCGTGATCACCTCGTTCGGGTTTCTTGCGTTTTGTATTGTTATGACAAACGCCCTCCCTTGAACCACCGACTTTGTTCTGTCCATAGTCGCCTTTGGTGTCGCCGTCCCAACTGGACTTGACTTCGCTACCAGACAAAACCGGGCTATATGACCGTCTTTTCCACAACTGAAACATACCTTGGAAGGCTATGAACAGTTTGGACTTATGTGTTCCTCCTCTCCGCATTTGTAGCATCTAACTGGCGGTCATTCTCCTCCCCTAGAATTTGTTGTTGGTGCTGGTGCTAGTGTCTTCCCGTCATTGTTGAATCTCCTCTTTCTGAAATTTCCACTTGACTCACCTCTCCTATTATCATGGCCACGATTACCACCCGAGTGGTTACCGCTTTTGTCTGTATTCTTTCCTCCCCGCTGGTTATCATCACTCCGATGACTGCTGTCACTGGTATGACCCTGATTGTGGTCCCTCGGTTGGGCATACTCATTATCTCGCTCTAATAATTGAGCCATAGTAAAGTACTTGTCATTAAAGAGTTTCTGAAATGTTTTCGAAGACATGTTGAGTGCGGCTGACTGGGTACGCTTCACAGATTCCCACCAGTAATCTGCCTCGCCGCGGAACATAAAGGCGGCTAATGGAACCTTCTGTTCCTCCGTGCATCCCAAGACATCGAATATCTTCGTAATTTGTTTGACCCATGTTTCCGCCTTAATCGGATCCGGCTTTCCCGCAAATTATGGTGGTCCCAACTCTTTGAACTGCTTGGCTGTGACAAGCCGCGCATTGCTATCATTTCCACCCGTATTTTGTACACGAGTCTCCCTCGTCTGGTTTTGCATGAACTGTAAAAAACTTCTAAACATCCCATCATTCATCATTTGTTCGGTAGTGTTGTTTACAAAGGAATATTGCCTTCCTGTTGCACTTTCCCCTTGGTGGTGATTAAAGGTGTCTCCACGGTCTCATTCACTCCATTGTTAATATTTCCAACTGTCATTCTCAAATACTGCCACAAAACAAGGGTTAATTGACATGTCACATATTATCCCTATACTCTGACCGACCAAATAAATACCAAATAAACTTAGTCAGGTCATACTAGCGAAGGAATTCCCCGTCTCTCCCCTCCTAGTTCTTGTCTCACATCTCAACCAGAGATCATATCCCTAAGCTCTGATACCAACTGTGACGCCTCCAAAATAGGTTTACATCACCTATTCTGAGTCGCCAAATACATGGTACATAAACAAATACAACTTCAGTAATACAATTGTCGTGCAAAATATGACAACACATATACTGTGAGTTTGAATACAAATATTGTCTAATAGACAGTGTAAGACCCCAACTTTTATGAATAATGAATAATTTTCTCGAAGTATATTTTTGAATATTATGGTGTGGATTTGATATAATGTTATAGTTGTGGGTAATAGTTACAAATTTTGCACAGTAAGCAAGTGGTTATATAATATTCGTTTTAACAGGGAATATTGTACGACGACACAATCATTGGTGGACCCCACAACAGAAGTATTGTCGTAGTTAGAAAACGACAAAATTATCTTTCTATAAAAATAACTACGAGGAGGTGTTACCGTTAAAACCGTTGAACTACCCGATAGTAAAAAATACGATGTACGCTGCGTTGTTGCATAGTAACACACGATATTGATTATTAATGCTTACGTGAGAAGTCACTCAGTTATACTTAATTATTGTTACAGTAATTGCTGCATCATATCTCTTATAATATTGATTCAATTATTGTTATAGTATCATCTGCATAATGTGATATATTATTAAATCAATAATTGAGACGGCAAAGTTATTCATATTATTATTTGCAATATTGACAATGTCTAGAAGTTCTGTCAAGGAGAGGTTTGGTCACCTAATTGCGCGCCAATAAGGAAAAATCCTTATCGGAAAGCCCCCTCTTTCCTGAGAATGACCTGGTTGTTAAATATTGTGAATTATAATATTAACGATGAATAAGTTCGTGTTGATTAAGATGAATTTTATAGTTCCATTGTGTTGGACTTATTTGTGTTAGTATAATTGATGTCTGGAGGTTATATTGTTCAATCGGGAATTCGGGGCACTTTTCGTGTCGGAGTACTATTCACGAGTTACTATTTATGGGGTACTATTCACCCGTAAGATATATTTCTTTTCGGTCCAAATCATTTTTGGGATTATTCGGTATAATCATGACCGTAATGTGACGAATGATGTGGTAAAAGTCCTCATTGGCATGTAGTTCATTAGTGGACAGTTGTTGGTATGATTATGACCAGGGATTATTAGGTATAGTCATGACCATTGATGATTACATGAATATCCTTGGTCGTGGAGCAGGGATGATTTGATTTTATTTATTAAGCTGAGTCTTAATGATAAAGTTGATGAAAAACTTTTTAAATCATAGAAGATAGTAGATTTTATACTTTACTTGACTCTTCTAATGGATTTCTTGTTCCGCTATAGTTAAACTTGTTGTCTTTTATATTCTATTAGTTTAACATTGTTGAAGGCTAATGATAATTTATTCTGCATTATCTTAGTCATAATATTTCTTACTGGGCTAGTTGAGCTCACCCTTACTTTCACTGTTCTCTTCAAGAAATGAGAACGTAGCTGGGACTAGTCGGGGAATAGAGTGATGGTCCTAGATGGTGTATTAGTAGTCCTCACTATTCTGTGAAATAGTGTGATAATAAATGTAATGAGTACTCTATTGAGTATGGATATTGTCTAGATGACAATATTTGTATCAAAACTCATAGCCTATGTTTAGTCGTATTTTACACGACTGTTGTATAATTAAGTTGTATTTGTATTCAGTACCTTGTATCTGGCGACTCAAGATGGGTGATGTATACCTGTTTTGGGGGCGTCACAGTTGGTATCAAAGCTTAGGGATATGATCCCTGGCTGAGATGTGAGACAAGAACTAGGAGGGCAGAGAAGGGGAATTCCTTCGCTAGTATGACATACCTAAGTTTATTTGGTATTTAACGGATCGGTTAGAGTATAGGGATAATATGTGATATATTAATTAACCCTTGTTTTGTGGCAGTATTGGAAAATGGCATCCGAAAATGTTGAGATAAGCAATGAAGCACATGAGATCGTGGAGTCACCACAGTTAATACCGGATAATGTGCAACAGAAGACAATAATCCTCGTGTGAACAACAACACCGAATTCAAATGGCGAATGATTTAAATGTTTAGGAGCCTTCAGAATTAAATGAACATCGAGCAAGAGAAACTCCTGTCCAAAATGTAGGTGGAAACACTGAAACTCTCGAGACAGCCACCGCTAAATAGATTCAAGGAGTGGGACCAATGAGTTTATTGGAGAGCTAAAACCACTTAAGGCGGATGCATGGATAAAGCATATCACCAAGATATTTGATGTCTTAGGATGGTCCGAGGAGCAAAAGGTTTTTTTTGCCACCTTTATGTTGCGAGGGAGGCAAATTACTGGTGGGAATCTGTAAAACGTACCCAGCCTGATGCACTCAAGATGTCTTGGGAGAAGTTCCAAGAGCTGTTCAATGACAAATACTTTCCCGAAAGTATTCGTCACATGAAGGAGGTGGAGTTTATCAAGTTGGAGCAAAACAATATGACCGTGTCGTAATACGAGGCTAAATTTGCGGAGTTATCCCAGTTTGCATCCCATTTGGTTGATAATGAGGAGCGAATGACGTGAATGTTTTTAAGAGGTTTGAAATCGGAGATACGTCAATATCTTATTTCTCATAAACTGTGTTTGTATTCAGATGTTATAAATAGGGCTTAGTTATTGGAGCGTGATAACGGGTCAATGCAACCAAGAGAAAGCAGCCGGCAGAATTAAAATACCAGTGGTAACAGTCATCGAAGCGGTGACAACAAACGTGGAGGGAATCAACATGCCAGAAATGGTAACTACTTCGGTGGTAATCATGGCCAAGACAATAAAAGTGGGAGTTTCAAGAAGAGGAGATTTAATAATGATGGAAGGATGTCAAGACCAAAGACCGTTGTTAAGGAAGGAGAGCGACCGTCGATCGTATGTTACAAATGCGGAGGGGAGGGACACATCAGTCCAAACTGTACGCAGCAGTCCAAAGCATGTTACAATTGGGGAAGAGAAGGTCACCTAGCCCGATTTTGTCGTGCACCAAAGTCAAGTCCAGCTGGGATGGAGGCATCAAAGTTCATCCCAGACAAGACAAAACCGGTAGTTCAAGGGAGAGCGTTTGTTGTAACCTCCCAAAAAGCAAGGAAACCGAACGAGGTCATCACGGGTAAGCTTATCATAAACTCTAGTAAGTATATACCTTATTTGATACCGGCTCTACCCATCTTTTATTTCTCCTACTTGCGCTCAACATTTAAATTTGACTCTGGAGAAATTGGACTTTGACTTATCGGTTGAAACTTTGTTGGGAGAAACCTTCATTACATCCACGGTTTATAAGTCTTGTTTGATTCAAATCGGTAACCACACATTACCTGTCGATCTTATTTCTTTAAAAATACTTGCGTTTGACGTAATTCTAGGGATTGATTGGTTAACTACTCATCATGCAAAAATTGATTGTTTTCGTAAGGTTGTTAGTTTTCATATTCCTAATCAACCTATTATGCGAATTCAAGCGACCAAACCATTAAAATCAATCACGGTCATTTCAAGCCATAAAGTTATTCGTTTATTGAAAAACGGATGTCAAGCTTTCTTAGTTCATGTCACAGATTTAAACAAAAATACGTCAGTTTTGAATGATATTTCTATTGTTAATAAATTTCCTGACGTATTCCCTGAAAAACTTCTTGGCCTACCCTCAAAGCATGAAATTGAATTTTGTATCGACCTTGAACCTGGTACAAAACCCATTTCCAAAGTCCCATATCGAATGGCTCCTATTAAACTTCCGGAGTTAAAGACCCAATTACAGGAATTGTTAGACATTGGTTTCATTCGTCCTAGTACGTCTCCTTGGGTTGCTCCTGTTCTATTCGTGAAGAAGAAAGATGGGAGTATGCGACTTTGTATTAACTACCGAGAATTGAACCATGTCACCATCAAGAATAGGTATCCGTTACCTCGCATTGATGACTGTTTGACCCGGTTGCAAGGAGCACAATTCTTTTCAAAGATCGATCTTAGATTACGGATATCATCAAATTTGAAGGTTAAAACCGAGGATATTCCAAAGACGCCTTCGAACTCCCGAGACGGGCATTATGAATTCTTAGTCATATCTTTTGGATTGACTAATGCTCCCTCTTTGCCTTCATGGATATGATGAACCGAGTATTCAAGGAATATTTGGATCACTTTGTGGTTGTCTTTATTGATGACATTCTCATATATTCCAAAAGTCATGAAGATCATGAGCAACACTTGAGGCTGATACTCCAAAAGCTTCGTGAAAACAAGCTTTATGCCAAGTTGAAGAAATGTGAGTTCTGGCTTGAGGAAGTTGCATTCCTTAGGCATGTGATATCAAATCATGGAATATCTGTTGACCCAGCGAAGATTGAAGCAATTCAAAGCTGGGAGAAACCAAAGTCAGTGACCAAAGTACGTAGCTTTCTCGGCTTAGCTGGTTATTATCGAAGATTCGTGGAAGGATTTTCTCGAATCACTACTCCATTAACTCAGCTGACTCGAAAAGATACAAAGTTCGATTGGAGCGAGGAATGTGAGAAGAGTTTTCAAGAACTCAAGGGAAGACTCATTTTAGCACCTGTTCTGACAATACCCTCAGGCTTAGAGGGATTTGTCATCTATAGTGATGCTTTGGGCAAAGGGTTAGGATGTGTTCTCATGCAACATGGGAAAGTCATAGCATATGCCTCTCGACAACTCAAAGAATATGAGAGGAATTATCCTACTCATGATCTAGAGTTGGCAGCTGTTGTCTTCGCACTTAAGATTTGGAGGCATTACCTGTATGGGGAGAAGGTGGAGATATATACGGATCATAAAAGCCTCAAATATTTCTTCACCCAAAAGGAACTCAACATGCGGCAATGACGTTGGCTTGAACTGTTGAAAGATTATGATCATACCATTCAATACCATCCTGGTAAAGTGAACGTAGTAGCTGACGCATTGAGTAGAAGATCATATGCGGGTACGAGTGCAATATTGTCAACACAAAGGCCTATTTTGTACGACTTACAAAGGATGGAGATAGAGTTAAATACTCCAGGGACCCATGTGATGATGGCGAATATACGAGTAGAACTGACTTTAATCGATAAAGTTAAAGATGCTCAAGCTACAGACCTGGAGCTGATACGTATGAGGAAGAAAGTTGAAGAAGATGCTATTCTGGAAGCAAGAATCGATGAAGAAGGAATACTTCGAGTCAACTCCAAACTTTGTGTTCCTAACGACCCTGATTTAATGTATAAAATCATGATGGAGGTGCACAACACACCGTTTACAATCCATCTTGGGAGTACCAAAATGTATCATGATCTTCGACATACATTTTGGTGGAGCAATATGAAGAGAGAGATAGTGGAGTTTATCTCAAGGTGTTTAACTTAGCAACGAGTCAAAGCGGAGCATCAAGTACCAAAAGGTCCATTGCAACCACTTGAAATTCCAGAATGGAAGTGGGAGCACATTACCATGGATTTCGTTACTGGTCTTCCCAAGGTTTCTCAAGGCATAGATGCAATTTGGGTCATTGTTGATAGATTAACCAAGTCCGCTCACTTCTTACCTATCGAGAAACTTATACACTTGAACGTCTTGCTCGTATGTACATAAATGAGATTGTAAGATCGCATGGTATGCCAAGATCCATAGTTTCCGATCGAGACCCAAGATTCACTTCACGATTTTGGGTTAGTTTGCGAAAGCTATGGGCGCGGATTCTGATTTAGCTTTCGGCATATCATCCTCGAGATGGATGAGGCGATCGGAGGAGACTATTCAAACTCGGAAGATCTATTAAGACTCGTGTCCTTGACTTAAAAGGAAGTTGGGACAAGTTCTTACTGGTTGGTGGAGTTTTCCTACAACAACAGTTATCAAACAAAGTATTGGCATGGCTCCATTTGAGGCGTTGTATGGGAGAAAGTGTCGTTCTCAAAGATCTGGGATGAGGTGGGTGAAGCAACGTTGTTGGGACCGGAGTTGGTACGTATGACTACATAAAAGATTCAAATGATCCGACAACGTATAAAATATTCACAAGATCGACAAAAGAGTTATGATGATCTTCATCGAAAGGACGTAGAATTTGATATTGGAGATCATGTGTTGTTACGTGTTGCTCCATGGAAAGGAGTTACAAGATTTAGAAAGAGAGAAAAGCTCAATCCTCGATTCATTGGCCAATTTTTAATTCTCGAGCGAGTAGGAACTGTAGCCTATAGACTCGCCTTACCGCCAAGTATGTCTCGTGTTCATAACGTTTTTCAAATATCTATGTTATGTAAATATGTGAAAGACCCGAACCACATTATTGAGTTAGAACCAGACGAGATAGAGGAAGATTTAACGTATGAAGAGTTACCTGTTAAAATCTTGGATAAGAAGGATCATGTTCTACGCTCCAAGGTTATACCTCAAGTCAAAGTTTTGTGGAGAAACCACGATGTGGAGGAAATGTCTTGGGAGTTAGAATCTGAGATGAAGTCAAGGTATCCTCATCTCTTCGACATACCAGGTATGTACCCTAATTTCGAGGACAAAATTTCATAAGAAGGGGAGGTTGTAAGACCCCAACTTTTATGAATAACGAATAATTTTCTCAAAATATATTTTTGAATATTATGGTGTGGATTTGATATAATGTTATAGTTATGGGTAATAGTTACAAATTTTTCAAAGTAAGCAAGTGGTTATATAATATTCGATTGGTCGGGGAATATTCATTTTAACAGGGAATATTTTACGACGGCACAATCATTGGTGGACCCCACAACGGAAGTATTGTCGTAGTTAGAAAATGACAAACTTATCTTTCTATAAAAATAACGACGGAGGTGTTACCGTTAAAATTGTTGAACTACCCGGTAGTAAAAGTACAGTAATACGCGTGGTTGCATAGTAATACACGGTATTGATTATTGATACTTATGTGAGAAGTCACTCAGTTATACTCAATTATTGCTACAGTAATTGTTGCATCATATCTCTCATATTATTGATTCAATTATTGTTACAGTATCATCTGCATAATATGATATATTATTAAATCAATAATTGAGACGGCAAAGTTATTCATATTATTATTTGCAATATTGACAATGTCTTGAAGTTACATCGAGGAGAGGTTTGGTCACCTAATTGCGTGCAATAAGGAGAAATCCTTATCGAAAGCCCCCTTCTTCCGGACACGAGCGACACGGTTGTTAAATATTGTGAATTATAATATTAATGATGAATAAGTTCGTGTTGATTAAAGATGAATTTTATAGTTCCATTGTGTTGGACTTATTTGTGTTAGTATAATTGATGTCTGGAGGTTATATTGTTCAATCGGGTATTCGAGGCACTTTTTATGTTAGAGTACTATTCACGAATTACTATTCATGGGATACTATTCACCCATAAGATATATTTCTTTTCGATCCAAATCATTTTTGGGTACAATATTATTCCATGAGGAGATGTGCTAATTTTTCAGATCATTGGTTGAAGATATAATAGTAAATCAATATGGATGGACTTGGTGATAGTTATAATAGTAAATCAATTTGGATCACCATTTGGTTTAAAGTTTTAATAGTAAATCAAGTATGGACCGTTGCTTTAAGTTTTAATAGTAAACCAATATGGACCGTCTGCTTTTAAAAAGTAAATCAATCTGACCGTCATAAATTAGTTACTATTCATCCATTCTCCTATAAATAGAAGCTCATTCCTTCATTATTTCTTACGAATTAAGCTGAAACTCTAGAGAGAAAACTATAGAGAGAAAGAAAGAAAGTATTCGCTACTTCACTACTTCATGATTCGGTTTTTTCTAAGGTAGGGAATATTATTTGTTCTACTCGTAAGGGGTATTATTTCTTTCGTATTTATGAAGAGAACTTTTGTTATTCCATTCTTATTATTCTCATTGAATAACTTTTGTTTATCTCTGCACCGCATACATGGTGAAATTCTTCTAATATTCCGTTCTTTATTATTACGCCGTAATATCCCGTCTACATGCGTTCTGCCGGGACCGGTTCCATTATTTATCATTATGTGGAATATCACGTCTCATATGCGTTCTACCGGACTTGGTTCCATTATTTATTATTCCGCTTAAATATCACATTTGTGTGTTTCTGCCGGGACTGATTCCATTATTTATTATTCTGCTTTGGAATAACTTTTATGCATGCGTACTATTGCACGCATGGTGAATTCTTTTGTTATTCCATTCTTTATTATTCTGTCGGAATAACCTGTCTATGTGGATTACCACATGCATGGTGAATGATCCTTCGTATTCATTCCTTATTAAATTGTGGAAATGATATGTCTACGTGGATTACCGCATGGCGGGCGAAAATCCATTTACAGTTTCATATATTCTATTATACTCAGTTGGTTAAAGCTTTAGCTTCTATACTCCATGAAATTAGTGGAATATCCTTGATATTTGTGCTTCATCCAGTATCTTTTCATGGAAATATTCTTCTGAGCATTCTTGAATTTTACTTCACAAAGCAGTATTAAGTTGACAGTTTGGACGTTATTGAGTTCAGGATAAATTAACTTATAAATCTTTAAAATTTATTCTTGAACTTGTTTTTATTGAATTGTCATCATTCTCATGCTTATATTATGTTGAAAGTCATCTTTGGCTTACGTGCATAGATGGACTTGATATGATTATGACCAGGGATTATTCGGTATAATCATGACCGTAATGTGACGATTGATGTGGTAAAAGTCCTCATTGGCATGTAGTTCATTGGTGGACAGTTGTCGGTATGATTATGACCATGGATTATTCGGTATAGTCATGACCATTGATGATTACATGAATATCCTTGGCCATGGAACAGGGATGATTCGATTTTATTTTTTAAGCTGAGTCTGTAATAACCCGAGTTTTTCTATATAAAATAAATAAGAAATTTTGCGTATAATTTTTTTATTATTTAATGACGAGACTAAGTGTCAAGTAATGTGAACGATAAATACGAATATATTTATTACTTGAAAAATTAGAAATAATTTTGGAATAATTAATTACCACAAATTATATTGTTATGGTAATTAATTTACGTAGTTTAAATGTTTTTATTAATTATCTTCCATGAAAACGTGATTGGAAATAATATATGAAGTGACAATTAGAATTATATAATAAATATTTTATTATATGAATTGTCAGAATATTTAAGTTAATTATTTTAACTTGATTATTGATACTGTGTACGAAGAATAAGTCAGATATGGAATCCAAACCCTGAATTTGGGATTGTGATTAAGAGATAAGAATAGCAATATAATATTATTGATATTATGATTTTACAAAGACTATAAATATGTACTTGTATGTATGTATGACATATAATGTTGAGCAATTACTACAATTAGGTCATAGCATAATCTTTGTCTTTGTGAAACCCTAATTATTAAGCTCGATTATGAGATATGACCGAGTAGTATCATGTATATGAAATTCTTGTATAAGGATGTCGGTAATTAGAATAAACCCTAATTACTATTTTTACGCCGATAATTAGGACAAACCCTAATTATTATAACCTTAATCGGTTGAAGTTAGAAATCGTAATGACTGTGTTAGTAACACACACAGATAATTATAGAACCCTAAATTTTCAATCGAAAACCCTAATTTTAAATTACCGGATTTAATTTCGATGTTATTATATAAGTGTTTTAATTTACCAAAGGATAGAAATTAATTGGTAAATGGTAAGAATTAAAATCTAGTGATTAAATATTACATTTAATTGCCTTGTACAAGATTGTCCTTGAAATTATATGGGAAATTACCAAAATACCCTTTTTGTCCATTTTAGTGTATTATTAGTAGCATTGTTGCTAGAATATTTGCAAAAGCTAGCCAACCACCACCTTCTAGAATTCCCTCATGCTACTATGCTATTACACCATCAATTATCAGTCATTGTGAGCATCCAATGCATCTAGATTAATTAATTACATGATTAAAGAGAGAGAAATGAGCTACTTTAATTTTTCATTTCTCCCAAACCCTTCTCTCTAGAAATCCGAATTACAGAGTGTGAGAGAGTGAGGAGATAAGCTAATATCAGCAATCAGCAAGACAAGATTAGCAACAAAGGATCAAAATCAAAAATCAAAGCTAAAAGGTATTAAAACCCTAAATTTTCGAAATCCTTTGATCTTATGTTAATTTTTGTAATTGATTATTTAAAGTTGTGTAATAAGGTGTCAATTGATGATCTGGGTTGATAAATCATGAACCCATAGCATCAAAGTGCACGAATTTGAAGATTTAAGCAAGTTGGAAAAAAAAAGCGAATTCTGTTATTTTTCACCAAATATCAGAGGTCATAACTCTTTGCTCGATCATGAGTTTTATTGTTTAAAAGTTGTTATGTGTAGCCTGATATGTTTTTTTTAAGCTCCAAAAATAATAAGGTCCATATCTATTGTGGATCAAAAGTTATTGATGGTCAAAGTGCATTGACCGATCATGAAACTGATTCTGGAAAACCCAGAAAAAGTTCTAAGTGTCCGTAAAATATTTTTAAGCAAATGTCCTACCTTTTAGATCTCAAGATGTTTGGAGTTTTCATGTTATGAAAGTTGATATGTATGTATTCCCAAGATGTGGTCTTTAATCTCCAAAATAATCGTGTCCATAACTGTTGTGGATCAAAAGTTATTTAAGGTCAAAGTGGGTTAACCAAGATTGATTTAAAATTTCTCAAAATTTCCGAATTTTCTAAGTGTTGATTTTTCTGACAAGGTTTGACCTTACTTTAGCTGCTTGATTTCTTATTTTTATGATAGTGTTAAGTAATAGATCTGTAGTCCTACATGTATTCTACAACATGAAACTTATATATCACACAAACAATACACAGATTACAAGTTATAAGGACCCAAAGTAGGCATCTCGACTGTTCTTCAGTTGAAGAACAGCATTGTCAGACTTTTTGATGGCTAATAACTCTTAGATCTGATGTTGTTTAGTCATGATGTTTGTTGGTAAGTGTAGTATTACATGAGTACTACAAGATCCAAGTATTATATTGCCCAGAAACGTAATGGATTGAGAATTATTCATGGTCAAACTAGGCACCTCGAAACTGCTTTGTCAGTGTTCTTGAGGCTCAAGAACACCTAAGGCGACAGATTTACATAAGCTAAAGCCTTTAGCGACGGATTCTATTCTATTTATTTTTAATTTCGTAATTTACGAAAATGATTTAAAAATTAGAAAAATTAGATTTTAATTATTAAAAATACTTAATAAATTCTGAAAATTTATTTTTAAAATCCGAAAAATAGTTTGGAGTATATTTCATAAATATTTAATATTTTTGGAATATAAAAGGTATTTATTTATTTAATTATAATATTAAATAAATGATTTAAAAATAGTTTTAATTCATGAAAATCATGAAAAATTATTTTATGGTATAAGAAAATATTTTAAGTTATTTTCCATGACTTTTAATATTTTTGATGAATTTCATTAATTAATTATTATTAATGATATTAAAGTTATTAATGATTATATTAAATAATTTAGTTTAAAAATGATTTTTATATTATAAAAATCATTTTATATGAAAATAAGGTATTTAAAATATTTGAAGTTATAAAATATAACTTTTAATATTTGAATGATAATTTCATTAATAATTAAATATTAATGATATTAATGATATTTAGTTTATTTAATAATTATTATTAAATAAATAGTTTAAAAATGGTTTGATTTATTTAAAAACCATTTAAAGAGGATATTAAGGATTTAAAAATATTTTAAGTTATAATTAATGACTTTTAATATTTGGATAAATAGTACATTAATATTTAAATATATATTAATGGTAATTATTTAAAAATAATTTTAATTGTTTTAAAATCATTTAAGGGTAATATAAATGTTTTAAAAAATAGTTTGAGTTATTATAAATAACTTTTATATTTTAGCAATGGTTTCATTAATAGTTTAGTATTAATTAAACCGCTATTAATGATAATGAAATTGTTTAATGTTTAAATCGTTTAATTATGTTTCCGATGTTTGAAAGTTATAATTTAGGTCAAACTAGTGATTTTGAGAACCTAAGTTATGAAATTCTAATGTGATGAAGAACACCTATATAAATGATTATGTCACTATAGGGTAGTTAGTAATGATTTGAATTATTTGAAATTTTTCAATTTAAAATTAAAAATGATTAAAAATAAAATGTTTGATATTTACTGAGATGTTGAAGTACGAAATAAGAGTCTTAGACTCAAGAATTACCCGATAAAGTCAGTTGATGCATTACTTGCAAATGTCGACCTTATAAAAAGAAAGAAAAGGCTCTTTAAAGAGCATAGATGAGATATTTGAAAATGTATAAAAATATTTCAAGTATAGAATATGAACTAAAAAGTATGATCACTTTGTAATTATGTGATGACGTGATTAGACTATGTCTTGTTGTAATAAGATAAAGATTACGTGTTAATATATATTGTTCTAATCGAACGAATGATCCGATTATTGATAGGTTGTGATAAAGAGATAAAACCTAAGTTGAGATTTATAATCGCGAAATCAGTAAGTATCTTACCTTTGCATTTCCTTTATGCAATGGACATGAGTAAGAAGTTTGAAATTATTCTATTCTTGTATAGATTATATGTAACTTTGATTATCAACATGTTAGCTTCGGATATATATACTGTTAAGTTGATTTCTAAATGGTTATACAAGTGTCCCCACTTGGATAATCATGGCATTTATTCACATGTTGATACACCTTTGCCAATTACCCGTATATATATATGTTGAATTACATATTATTGTTGAGCAAGATTAAAAACCTTCGGGTTTGGAACCAGACATTTATGAACATCCCTATATGGGAAAACTTTTGCGCCCAAGGCGGATAGAGTGAGCGATGAATTTCGTTCAAGTTATGTAGTATTGATCAATACAAGGTACAACAAGACTGATCACCCTCCGTGCCCGTAGGTTATGACGGTTTGAGGATGGATTTCTGCTAAACCTTTTCAAAATGAAAAGAATGTTCATAGTATGTTCTTAAACCCTATTCAAGGGTAGAGCCAGAGCCAAATTTAAAGAATTTGAAAGAGAGTTGTTATGTGAATTTTTATCAGTACAGATTACTTCACAACTTTCAATTCGTTGTAGAAGTGTTATGTAAGAAGAATACTTATATTCTTTTAGCTTATATATATAATTGCTATTACTTGTTGGGCACTCAAATGCTCACCCTTGCTTAAATTAAATGTTTTCAGTTATGTATGAGCAACCTGAAGGCTCAGGCACGAACAAGGGAAAAAGGAAGTCGTTGAATGAGTTATATTATGAGTTAATGGTTATAGTTAGTATTGGTATCTGTTCAGGTATTGTATGGAATGTATTTGAAGGTCTCGTACCTGGGAAGTAAACTTTGATGTATGTAAATTAAGTTTGAATGTAATATTATTATTGCATTATTCAGCTTATAGAAATGGTATCGTGAAGCACCGAGTTCGGGTTTCAAGTACCTGGATTTGGGGTCGTCACAGAGTCTCAGCGATAAAGTTGATGAAAAACTTTTTAAATCATAGAAGATAGTAGATTTTATACTTTACTTGACTCTTCTAATGGATTTCTTGTTCCGCTGCAGTTAAACTTGTTGTCTTTTATATTCTATCAGTTTAACATTGTTGAAGGCTAATGATAATTTATTCTGTATTATCTTAGTTATAATATTTCTTACTGGGCTAGTTGAGCTCACTCTTTCTTTCACTGTTCTCTTCAGGAAATGAGAACGTAGCTAGGACTAGTCGGGGAACAGAGTGATAGTCCTAGATGGTGTATTAGTAGTCCTCACTATTCTGTGAAATAGTGTGATAATAAATGTAATGAGGACTCCATTGAGTGTGGATATTGTCTAAATGACAATATTTGTATTAAAACTCACCGCCTATGTTTAGTCGTATTTTACACGACTGTTGTATAATTAAGTTGTATTTGTATTCAGTACCTTGTATCTGGCGACTCAAGATGGGTGATGTATACCTATTTTGGGGGCGTCACAGACATTATACAAACTCAAAAGGAGTCCTCATTACAATTATTGATACACTATTTTACAAAATAGTGAGAACTACTAAAACAACTATCCTGAACCATCACTCCAAACTCCGGCTAGTTCCTGTTATGTTCTCACCTCCTGAGAAAAAAAATAGAACAAAAAGGGAAAGGGTGAGCTAAACTAGCCCAGTAAAGAATATTATGATTAAGATAATATACAACAATTTATCATTAGTCTTCAATAGGGAAAAATCTGATAAAATATAACAGACAACAAGTTTTAGATCAACAACTGCAGCGAAAACAACAATCCATTAGAAGAGTCAAGTAGAAAAAGAATTCTACTATCTTCTAAGATTTAAAAGTCCATCATCAATATTTTATCCCTGTAACATCAATCAATATACATCTTGAATCAAATATTCATCTTTGCATTATAGGCCAAAGATATTCATTTGTATCACCAGTTGGTCATGTTCATCTCAACACCTGTTCAACTTTCCACTACGGGCCAAAGATATTCATCAGTTAATCATTCATCTTTGCACTACAGGCCAAAGATATTCATCAGTTTAATCATTCATCTTTGCACTACAGGCCAAAGATATTAAAGAAAACGAATCCAGTGAGATAAAAGATCAAAAATTAGGGATTCGTACTTTAGTTTATCCAAGTTCAAAAATACTCCATAATAATCAATTATGAAGCAGAATTTAAAAATAAAGATCAAAACATGGATACAATCAAAGATAGTAACCATAATAGACATCTTGGATAAAAAATAGAAAATTTCATTTTTCGGTGAATAGTGCCGTATACGTGAATAGTAACCCCAACGCAAAAAGGTAGAAATTCCACAATAAAATCCATACCAATATTTTGGTATAATGATATTGAAAGAATAACATCATTAGAAAGAAAATAACATTCCTTACCTCAAAAGAACAGTATTTCTGATCGGAATATCGGATGTAAAGCCAAAGAAAACTTGCACTAAATAGCAACTCTCAAAGTATCTAAATACTCACAAAAATACGCTCGACAATATAGAGAGAAAGAAAACTTGTTTCTGGGGTGATTTTCAATTCTAACTTAAGCGCCTATTTATAGGAAAATGCTAGAACGCCATAGGAGACTAAAATAATAAATAATATTATTTTTATACCAATTCTATGCATGCCAATGACAAAGACCAGTATGCCATTTCTAAAAATTTTCAGCAACCCACATGTTTTCAAAAAACAAAAGTGGGTCCCACCCAATTTTATTAAAAATTATTTTATTTTCCGAAACTTCAACAATTCATAATAAATAGACCTTTTATCAGAAAAATTTGAATCTCATGTGCTTTCCATAGGAAATTTAATTCTCTACAACTTTGTAAGTTTAAGTTTTTCCAAATTCCAAACGAAAAATGACCGAAATCCACATACGGACGATTTCCAACACCTCTATTCCGACAAAATACTGTTAAAACACCTCAGCATTTATTCTTTCATTTATATCCACATAAAATAAATATATCCATCATTTATACCCACATAAAATAAATATCTCTTTATCATATAAATCAATAACTAATTATTCACAAATAATATTACAGAATCACAATTATGACAACCAGATCGTTCCCAGGAAAGAGGGGGCTTTCCGATAAGGACTTCTCTTTATTGGCGCGCAATTAGGTGACCAAACCCCTTTCCTAGACAGAACTTCCTTAGACATTGCCAATAATGTTATCTGACAATATTATTCAAATAATATGAATTATTGATCTGATAATGGAGATACTGTGAAATGATAATTATTGAAAACAAAATAATATAAAATATCAACGCAGCAATTATTGAATCAATAAAATAAAATATTGAACAGTAATTACTGTAACAATTATAGTAGTGCCTTCTTACGTAAGAATCAATAATTTAAAAATACTGTGCAATACCGTATGCTAATGTGCAACCACGCAGACATTCTTATTTTTAACCACCGGTATTCAACAATGTTATTCAGTAACCATTACGTGCTATTTATAAAAACTCAAATTTGTCGTTTTCTTCATCCGATCGTTATTCGTTATGGGGCCCAGAAATGGTTGCGCCGTCGTACGAATATTCCTCGACAGCAAGAATATTAAACGAATATTCCCTAACAAAATGAATATTTTATAACCACTTGCTTAATTTGCAAAATTTGCACATTTCACCCATAACCGAAGTATTATATCAAATTAACACTTTATTATTCAAAATAATAAATAGAGAAAATTTGATTTTATTCATTAAAAAGTTGGGGTCTTACAATAGGGGTGAGGGTGAGGGTGAGGGGTGGGGGTATACATAATCAATAAATATTATTTTTTTTTTTGGGGTGGGGTGGAGGTGGGAGGGTGGGGTGTATACATAATCAATAAATATAATATATTTTTTTTGGGGTGATGGTGGTGGGGGGGGGGGGGGCGGGGTGGGGGTATACATAATTAGTAAAAAAAATTGGGTGGGGGGTGGGGTGGGGTGGGGGGGTGGGGTGAGGTGAGGGGTGAGGTGAGGTGAGGTGAGGTGAGGTGAGGGGTGGGGGTGGGGGTGGGGTGGGGTGGGGTGGGGTGTATACATAATCAAGAAATATAATATTTTTTAGGGGTGGGGGTATATTATATACATAATTAGTAAATATTATTTTTTTTGATTTGAGGCGGGTGGGGTGGGGTGGGGTGGGGTGGAGTTTATATATAATTCTTCAATATTATTTTTTTGGGTGGGAGGTTGGGGGTGGGGGTGTATACATAATCACTGAATATTATTGTTTTGAATAAAAAATTTATGAATTTGGGGACATTTTGCATTAAAAAAAACTTTATGATTTTGAGGGAGAGCTTCTTAGGGTTGACGAAGTTTTGAATTGGATTTGGAATGAAATATGGGTCGAAAAATGGTTAACCGATTTGGAGTTATATTTTTTAAAAAAATATATAATTCCAAACCTTACCCAACTTAAATAAATAAAAAAAGTTAACCAACCCATTTAGTTCTAGTTAATATGTGTTGACCTAATAGTTAACCAACTATATTGCCAGGTCTAATGCACATGTACATGTATATTGAAATTTAAACCCTAATTTGATCTATTTTTCTTCATTTATATGGTGGGTATGACTTCATTAGTTTTGATAAAGGAATTATTTTGATACTTGTCTTGAGATTTCATTGGCTATCAACTTTTTGATATTAGTCTTGAGATTTACTGTCTAGCTATCAACTATTTGATAAAATTCCTCACTGAAAATCAAATGGCGATTGCAATTGGTACATGAATTGTAGGATAATTGAAGCTAAGGTTTTATAGAGCGTCATTATGTGTTTGTTGTTGTTGTCATTATTGTTACCTTTTTATTGATACTCCTTTCCTACTTTAGATGCACCAAATTCTTGAAATACTACATGGGTTTCTCTTCTTTTCTTGTTTCAAGATTTATGGGGGGTGGAATTGTTCTGTTCTTGAACTAATATTTTAGTGTGTGGGCTGATTGTGTTACATTATTGTTGATTCTGTTGAATTTTATTGTTGTGATTGGTTATTAGTTGTGTTTATGACTAAAATGGCCAAATTTGTTGATTTTTAACGTTGGTTGCCTATTGGTTTACTCTTTTACTTGAATGGACCACTTGGGATGCTTTTGATTTTCATGTCATTGTATGATCTTATTGTTGTTTTGTTGTCGGTGGGCCTTTGAGGCTCTTTGTTGAGCTTGCAAACCTCTACTTTTGATGCTGAATATTGCCTATAGTGAAATACTACCAATTGCTACAACTTTAATATATGCATCGTCATTTCAATGTTAAATATATTTACAGTTATAAACAGTAAAAATAGAAAGATTAAAAGTGTTTTAATCGTTCGGAATAGCATAATGTTTTCACTGGGGATGGAATGTCTTTACTTGGTGAGATATGATTAGTAAAATACTACCTTAAACACTGAGTTTTATCCCAAACCTCATTTCCACGATGTTGCATTCAAGGATTCAAACAAGAGGATAAAAAAAATTAATTTATTATACAAAAACTCACTTGCACTACAATTTGGATTATTCTAATTCAAAATCTCTCTATCTCACTGTCATCTTCCTACCAATTCTGCAATGTCCACCATTGAGGTCAAATTGAAGTTTGCCCATCTTTTTCCCCTCCAAACCTCTACTTCTGATGTTGTTTTCCCAATAAGGTGCTACTAAATCTTTTACTCCTAAAATCTCAGATTACTGTCATATATTTTCATACCATTAAAAATATTCTTTTTCCCCCTACTTTTAATCAGATAATGAAAAAATTGAAGAATTTGGCTGGGATTATTAGTGACTCAGATAACCATCAATCAAGAAATGATTGTAGACACTCGAAATTTTGTTTTCCTGTTACTAAACATACAAGAGGGCAAAAATGTCTTTTTACACCCCGAAGACAAACCCGAAAAACTATAACAATCAAAACCCGAAGACATCTTCGTGGGATATCATATCAATCATCAGAGACAATCATGACGAAAGAGAATCAACAACAGTCAAACCCTGGAGACAATCCCGTGGGATAGCCAAAAGTCACATCAACCCTGGAGACAACCTCGAGAGGGCAAAGTTGTAATGTTGACAACACAACATAAACAACAATCGTCCAGCTGTGGATAGGGTCGCAGGAGCCACCACAGTAATCCCGAGTGCAAACTACGTAAGACAGATCAACGGACATCCTTTAGAGACTTGAAGATGCTATTCTGGTCATGGACCAATCTTCCCGGATTCAGAAAAATGCAAGCTCAGTGTCATTGTATAGTTCTCGAAAAGAGATTTTCGGAATGGTATGACACATCTCTATTCGATTCCCAGTTTGCAAGATACAAACATTTCAGCAGACAGCTCGGTGCTTGAGGGAACGAACTTCGAGGCAGTGAGGCCCACCTGCAGCGGCTAGATGTGGTCTTTAAAATCTGCCGCCAGCTTACTTTTTAGCAGATTTTAGCGAGAGAAGAAGTTTAAGAGAGAGAAAATACGAGAGCTAGAGAGAGAAATAGCTTAGATCTTGCTTCTAAACATTGTAAATATCCGTTTTAAACACTTATTTACATACAAACGTTATTATATTAACTTTATACTGAAAGTAGTATGCATACAAGTCAATCATGTATGATGATAAAGCATATACTTTGTAATCAAACTTATTTATTTATTAATAAAAGAATTATTTATTAAATGCATTTATTATCTACATTGTGATGTTTTAATAATATTTGATAAACTCATAGTTTTAAGTAATGTTTTTAGAATCATGATGAGATCATGCTAATGAGATCTAAATTCTCAGATAGCTTAAAACTAAAATGTTCTCAATCAATGGATTACTAAAAAGAGGATTAGTGAATCCGGATAGATTGGTACATACGTTGCTTGCTCATTGGATGAGGATGATTGATCTCATGATCATTTGTGTGGAGACACTAAAGCAAGTATGTAGGTGCTTATTGGAGAATAAGTTCACTGAACGTGACTCGCTAAGGAATACCTAATAGAGTTTTACTTACCTGTGAATAGGAATTTCTGTAGTGATAGTAATACAAATGATCCTTAGACTTGAGATCATCATAGTATCTTATATATAATGAATTACACTTTGACTTATTCCTTAAGACCCTTAGGGTATATCAAAGGGTATGCTTGGGTGTAATAAGTTATATATGAAGATAATGAATGATCAATAAAGAAACTACCACTTCTAGTAAAAGAAGAAAAATATCCTATGTGATTCGATAAATGACAACCCAGGAATCATTGGCAAAGGTGAAATGAAATTAGAAAGTAGTTTCTAATTTGCATTAATTTGGAGTTGTGCATTTGAAAATCGAAATACATATAATTAAATAAAAGAAGACTTGATAGTAATTTCATGTCTTATATTTAATTGGGACATTGTATGGTGGAAGGATTGAATTGTACAGTAACTTTTTACTCAAAGGTTCTTTTATGATTATTCACAACCGGTTTAATATGGAGAACCTAAAGGGTCACACCATAAAAAGAAGAATAATTATTTAAGAAGTTAATAGCATAATCGTAATAATATGTTAAGTATATTTAATTTAATCTATGGTGATAGAATAAATTAAATAGCTTAATATTTATTATTTAATATTTTGATAATATTAAATATAAATTAATAAGAGGAGTCTTATTAATATTATTACAATTATTATTATTTTAATTTCTAAAAGAGTTTAGGAATTAATTTAATATAAGTACCACTACTACAAAATAGTAAATAGACAACGCAAAAAAAAAACGTTGTGATTTCAATCAGAAAAATATCGTGGTCAAGGGTGTCATCTATTTGACACCCTTACACAACGTTTTTAAAACGTTGTAGTTAAGCACATTCCACAACGTTTTTTAAGAAAAAAACGTTGTAGATTTGTTTTCCATAAATTAGCATATGCTTAAAAACGTTGTAGAATATATAATTCCACAACATTTTCTGAATAAAAACATTGTAATTTAATATATCAGACAACGTTTAGAAACTTTCACACAACGTTTTTAAAATGTTGTAAATTAAAAAAAAAAAATTATATTTCACCTATATTACCAATGCACCTGCAATATGCTAATGTCATGATATATAACTAAAATTACAAAGAATATTAAGACCATACAATACGTTTACATCCCAATAATTCTTTGTAATGCCAATTACAAAGAATATTAATATCATACACTACGTTTACATCTCAATAATGCCAAACTATCCATACACTTTTCTACACGCTAAAGGTACAATCAGCCTCAAGACAACACACCCCTACAATTTTTAGTTTCTGATTCTGACTTAAACAATTGCATAAAGAAACAGTAAATTAACTTGAAAGAAGAGGACAAAGAAAAAGGAACTTAAATCCAAAACCTCTAACTCGTCCTGTGAACCACCTTCAAAGATCTGGCCATCTGTTGCACACCCATCATTCATAAGCAACTCTGAATCTGCCTCACAAGTTCAACTCTGAACTTGAACTTCTACGTTTTTAAATGTTGTTGGTGCAAAACAAACCCGTACCTTTTGTTCGAGCTCCATCTTAATTAAGTTTTTCTTCCAATTTTTCTTGGAGTGACTTGAGAGCAGCAGCTGCTTTCACTTTTTCTTTATTTAATTCCTGAAAATGGTTCAGGAATTTTGATATTAGTGACAAGTTTATAAACACAGATTAAGGTCAAACAAATAAATGCTTCACAAATAAATGAAGCAACGAATGAGTACAAAACCTAGACACCAAGGAGGACCATAAGAAATGGGAAAGCACAATCAAAAAGCAAGTTTAAAGAATAACAATGCATATAATATAACCAATATAATGTGCTAAGCATTCTTCCAACTAACTGACCAAGGGAAAATATTTTTGAAAATCAAGCGACCAAATCAACACACAACATTTCTAAATAAAAATAGAATGCCAAAAATGTTAGGTTATGCAAATCAGCCAAACATCTAGTGTAAACAATAATAATTACATAACTTTGTGCTAAATGTTGGGTTTTACATAACTAGTATATACCTTTATTTCAGAGAAGCACTACCTGGGAAGATTTAGAAGTCTAACTGTGCTAAACCCGAAAGTTCATGATTTATGGATACCTGGGCAGATTTTGGTAAGCACTGCCTGCTGAATTATTGTAATGAAATATGGATGCAGCTGTGAGCACTTGGGATGTAAATCGCGTCGAAGCAACAATGTAGTAATCTTGTGCAGGCTGATCAGTAATGACCAATACAGAGTATGATTGCCCCAAATCAAGGGAATCGTATGTGTTCTGCAGAGTATGAGTCCCTTCTACCTCAACCAGAGTCATCTTGTGCCCCTGGATTCTGAAATTGATGGAGGTTGTAAGTCCAACATTTGATATCCGGAACCTATAAGTCTTGCTTGTACAATTGGTTTCACAAACCACAAGCTACAATAAAAAAGTGCACAATATATAGACAAGTTTCGAGTCAAGATATGCTGATTTTATGTAATTACCTTGTTCAACTGTATATGTATGCGCGTTTGATGCTCGTCCATTAATAAGAAGCCCATCGGGGAAGGGAAGATTATTCCCACTGTCCAAAATTGCTTTTAAATCCTACAAGCAATTCAAGAATAGCCTGTAAGTACACATAGGCTAACTGAAAGTTCATAAGAGAGAACCTCTTATGAACTTGAACATGCAGCCTGTAAGTACACATAGCCTGTAAGCATGCAGCCAAGCAGTGCACCTGACAGAGAGAGAGAGAGATAAGTAAACTTAAGCATGCTAGTGTGCACTAAAGAACCTCTGTTGGTACAAAACACTATGTAGCCAACCCAACCGTACAATGGAACGAACATTTGAAACAAATGCAAAGCCCAAAATAGAAAACAGAAAAATTATGTGATTGTTATATATACTTAAACCTCACAATTGCAACCTAATGATAAAATAACAAACAAATACTCTTACATTTAAAACACATCATAATCATCAATACCAAACAAAGACTTACATTTAAAACACATCATAATCATCAAAACCAAACAGGACTCGGAAGTTACCTGCTTGAACGTGGCAGTTTGATAAAGAGGTACACTCATTGAACAATAAGGATCAAACTTATTTTCAAAATTCATCAACATTGTTGAGACACTTGGCTCTCTAACCTACCTCTACATCTGCCAAAAACTAAAACATATGAGATGTCACAGTCCATATGAGTGGAGTCGGGGGGAGAGAATTACTATAGCACTGATCATGCTTTAATTACCCATAAGTTACATAACAAAGCCACATACCACAAATCTCTCCAACACAGGTACAAGAATCGCCAGGTTGTGATCCGGGAGACATTCAGCAATGGCATTACGTATGCTCTTACTGATATTCAAACAAACATTTAGTCAAGAATCAATATAGGAAATAAAGAGGGAAAAACAGAAAAGAGTATAGCATAGTAAATCCTAATGTCAGGTTTATCGATTAAAGAGTATAGCATAGTAAATCCTGAATCTGATGTGCATCTGGGCTCATTCATAAGCTCCCAGGCCATGATTGTTGGATCATTCTTGGAAACAACTCCAGTTATGGTGCATTTGGGCTCATTCATAAGCTCCCAGGCCAGGCTTATAGCACCAGTTTTCACACTCTATAAGACCTTGAAATCAATCTAAACTCCAGAATAGCACAACACTGCCAACACTCATTCCAAATTTATGTCATTGACTCTATCTTCATCAACCTATAAGATCAATGTATCACTGCGGCATAGGTATACATAAAAATGAATTCCTAATTCAACAACAATTACCATTACCGTGACCACTAATTTGGTTACCAAACTCAGAATTTGACATTTTAGAAAATAAAATGAGGGATGAAGCTTTGGCAGGAACAGTTTAGGAGAATAAAAAAGTAGATGTTATATGGACTGATTACTTACCATCTATCCATCTGAAATCCTAAAACTTATTGAATTCTAGCCGATCAGAGCCAGCCATGCATCTTTAGAACTTGAGATTACCTACAAAAAAATGATGAGAAGTAAGTGAATAGCTATTTCCTAAACAAAAATTAAAAAATAAGGGGTTGTCTCTTACTCTTTTCAACAACTAAAGCAACTAGGGAAGAGAAAGAGTCAAATTGACTGTATATAAAACATGGTATTCAACAAGTAAATTCGTGACCGTAATCGAGCATACTCGGATCGATTTCATGACAAACCCTTCGAAGGAATTCAAGCTGTTCGTGGAGAAGACAAGCAGAGTAATGGGTTTCTCAAATCCGACTCATTTGAGACCTCGAGTAGTTTATATTGCTCAAACTCGCTTCATTCCCTTCGCGAACTCGAGTCCTGTTTGCTTATCGGTGGAAGAGAGGGACGGCGACGGGGAAGAGAGGCCACAGTCGAGAGGCAAGAGGCTGAGGAGTGAGATCGAGATTTCAGATCTGGCACCCGCTTACCTCCATCGTAGAGAGAAAGTACCGATAGGAGAGAGAACACAGTATTGTCTTGTTTTAATTTTAAATTTTAGACTTCCGTGTTTTTATCAATTGCTCCGTGTTTTTTATATACATGACGTTTGTTTTTAAAAAACGTTATCTAATTAAAACTAAAAAAATACTCTTTTAAATAGATAACGTTTTTGCATATATATCTACAATGTTTTTGTTTAAATGTTGTAGAAAAAAATACTACAACATTTTTATAAAAAATATTATAGTTTAAGTGTTGTCTATTTAGTATTTTGTAGTAGTGTACTCTCATTTATTCCTAATAGAATTAGGAAGAAAAATTAGTTAAAAGAGTTTAATTAATTATTCCTAATAAGATTAAGGAGCCCAATTAATTAAAGGAGTTTAATTAAATAAATAATACCTTATTTGAATTAAATAGGGTTACCTGATATCTTTATAAGGAGAGTCTTATATCAGATATCAAATATACGTGATTCCAATAGTTCGAGATTACGCCCCCTTTTTCTATTGAGATAGGAAAAACTAGGGTTTGAGCCAATACACCATTCTTCTTAAATATTCTTCTTCCTTGGTGAATCACCTCTAGAGACCATACACTTGGGTGGCTGACATTAATCAAAAGAAGGAATCTACCCGGAGATTCAAGGAGATCGCGGATAAGTAAGAGTTGAACTCGTACCTGTGGAAGCTCGTATCTATAAGGGTATGATTCCATAACTTCTTGTTCTTAGTTTTAAATAATAATATGCATAAAGGATGATCCAGGTAATTGGTTTGTGAAAAATTAAGAATATGATTTTATTTTGCTTCTGCTAATTTTGTAATTTGATTGCTGCATTGATTTTCACAAAACCTTACAGTGGTATCAGAGCCAAACTTTATGCGAATTATTAATTGTTTTGATTCCATATATGTATGGGTATGTATTTAGAATAATTTATTGGGCAAAATTTATTGTATAAAATTGTTATTTTATGAAGAAAAAAAAATCATTCGCGAAACCTATTTTTGAAAAACGATTTTTTTGATTTTGCTAAATTCGTGGTTCTCGTGGTGGTTAATATATATATATATATATATATATATATATATATATATATATATATATATACCCTAATGCTTCAGATTTCTTTCCACGTGGTTATATATATTATAATATTTTTAATAATTTTATAATTAAAATAAAGAGTTTATTTTAATCTTGAAATTGAATTTCATGCAATTTAAAAAAATGCCCATTAAATGATACTCATATATATATGGAATGCTTTTATTCATGAGATGAATGTTTTATTTATTGATACATATGATGATATGTATGATAATAAATGAGGTTGATTATGGACTATTGACCAATGTGATTGGATTTATTTTGATTGGATGTTTGAATGAATGAGTTTTATTAAATGGGGTCTGCGTACCTTGTCTTTTCTGATTTTATTCTTGATGTAAATTATATCTCTCTCCTATGTACTTCCCCCTGATTGTTGATCAAAGTTTCTATTTAAATTAAATAGTTTATGTAATATGATTAGTTAGAATTTTTTTCAAAGAACCGGAGATCAAGGAGAAAGAAGCGCTCGAAGACCCGTTTGTAATGGAGCCCGGGTTTAAATGTAATAGTTATATTTAAATATTTATTCTTGCACCCTAGGGTTTGACCTTTTGGTTCATTTGGTGACTCTAGTGAACTAAACTAGAATAAAAGTCCATAATCAATCCGGGTAGAATATAGTATTCTATAATATGCATCTTTAGTATTATATATATATATATATATATATATATATATATATATATATATATATATATATATATATATATATTATACGTTAAAACATGATTCATATGTCTAATAATATGATGTGTATTTTATATATATATATGTGCATGTCTGCTAAATAAGATGAGACAAATAATAACAAATCCCTTAAAGTTTTTATATATTAAGTCTTAAGCGTTCAAAGATATTTAGAATATTGAACGTCGCGTTCTAGCATAATAAAATTAATAGAGTATTAAATATTTAATATGAGTTTGTTGTGTCACCACAAGACAAGTATTAAGTATTTAATATGTTAATTTATCACATTTGATACTTATAAAGAAAATTTAACAATATTGTTTTGTTGTGTCACCACAAGGATAATATTTTTCTTTTTTGAATATATAGAAGTGCTAGGTTGGACTTAACTTAAATCATTTTAGTTCGGATGTGCACACACACTTGACCATTATGATTTAATAGGCAAAATATAAGGAGTTACATGATGATGTAATTGACAAGAGTTGTCTACCTATTTATTTATATATAGTTTGTTGTGCACACACAAGGCTATATACATTTGAAATGAGATCCTTATTCTCACTACAAAATCTTTAATTAGATATTGCCGAACTATATAATGAGGGTAATATAATTTGAAGAAAATAGTGGGAAATACCAATATAAAATAAGACATAATTTATTTTGGTAATTAATTAAATGAATGTTTGCTAAAATATTATCTTTTAACATGCAGAATTTTGAAAATGTAACACTCACTAATTTCACTGTGTAGCATACTTGATGCTAACAAACTAACCAGACCGAATTACACGAACTGGTTAATAAATCTGAGAATTGTTCTCACTGCTGAAAAGATTTCTTATGTCCTAAATTCGCCTGTACCTGCAAAAGTTACAGAGACAACCTCTGAGGAAAAGATTGCTACTTTTAAACAGTGGAAAAACAATGCATCTGTGGCTCAATGCATCATGCTCGCATCCATGAGTAACGAGCTTCAGCATCAACATGAAACCATGGATGATCTTACTATGCTGCTGCATCTGCAAGAGCTGTATAATGAGCAAAGTAGGACTACTAGATATGAAATATCTAAGGAGCTCTTCCGATCTCGGATGATTGAGGGCACTACTGTTGAGACTCATTGTAGGGTTTCGACACAGAAACGCACAGCGGAAATAGAAGAATTTAAACCAAATTCGAAACCCTAAACAGGATCCATGCGAAAAACAGTTAATTCAGTGGTTAGAAATTATACCGATTAAGAAAGCGATTAAACGATGCGGTCGAATCTCCAATGCCTTTCGAACGAACTGCGTCTCTATGGTATCCACACGAATGCTCCACAAATCGTCCTACGATCTGCAGAAGAAGAAATCGCGGTACTAGCCACCAAGGATGAGGATTTTCGAAACTGTTTTCTCTAGTCTCTCTCTAAGAGCGGTTAGGGTTTTTGTTTTTGATTATATTTTTAACTAGCTGCTATATATCATATATATAGTAGTTAAAAGGTATTAATCAAAACCTAATTTCATAAAATCTAAATTTATATATATATATCTCTTAATTAAGTCTTACTTAATTAATATACATATATACAAATTATCCTTTTAATTTAAATTCGTGATTTAAATACTATTAATCATATTAATATATTTAAATCCTTAAAATTTAAACTAATTTCCTTTTAAATTACATTCTATGTGTGTGACCATATAGGTTATTATTACGTTGGCAATAATTTTAAAATCATATTATAAAATTATAAGCGTTGAAAGCGACATCTAGTAATGCATCACTACTACCCAGTAATAATAAGATCGATGATTCGATGCAACCTTTTTACGTGACCAATGTTTCATGTAATTTAATCCTTTTAACCTTAATATCCTAGATTAAACTCGAGTCATGGAATGTGTCATACTCTTCATAATTTAATCAAGTTTTCTTGATCAATGAGTGGTATATGAAATAAATCACTATTTGAGCATGGCCATGCATTTCATAGTCTACTACTCAATCAAGAGGTTTATGGATATCACCCATAATATATGGGATGATTAAATTCCATCTAGATCACTCATATTTCTCACATGATTCATGATGAACCCAATAATCACCTTTATAGTCCACCTATTAATGGTGACATTTGATGATATCAAAGTACATAAATTCTCGTGTAGTAATATAAGCGATTTCGGTCGGGAGGACCATTACATCATTGTCACTATGAGAATTGCTAATGACACTTCGCATAATGCTCCATATAGAATTCTCATGGTGGAGTGCATCCGATTACATCGTTCTCTAACATGTACCTATGCATTGACTTAATATCGCATATATTTATGACCAATGAGATTTGGTCATCGATCGATCCACATACTAGTCTCGATGCATCATTGTTGTCCCATCAACAATGATACTCGACTTAGGGACATTTAAGAACAATGATACTAATTGTAATTATATAATCCAATGTTCAAGTCACATACTTGAAACTATATAATTTGTATCACTATTCTAAGGAATTTTATTATGTTAACAATTATATTACGATAAATAAAACCATAATAAAATCATATATTTATTCAATCAAATATAATATCAAAAGCGTTAAGCAATTATATCAAATAATTGGCCTCTATGGCATAAACTCTAACGATCTCCCACTTGCACTAGAGCCAATCACTCATGTATCTAATACCCATAGGGACTAGTGTGGCCGTCGTCGTAGCTGCTGCACGCAACAAAGCCTTGGTCGATGGATCTGCAACATTATCATTTGTTAGCACTCTTCCTATATGTACATCTCCTCTATCAATGATTTCCACGGATGAGATGGTACACTTTAAGTATATGCTTGGATTGTTGGTGAAATTTGGGTTCCTTAGCTTTGTCTGTAATGGCTCCATTATTATCATAGTATAGAAACAACCGGATCAACAATGGTTGGAACAACACCAAGTTCGATGATGAACTTTTTAATCCATCTGACCTCCTTGGTTTTGCGCACTAAACGACAATATACTCGGCCTCATTTGTAGAATCGACTCTCTCATCTCTTGCTTTGAACTTTTCATTTAATTGACACCACCATTAAGGAAAAACACAAAACCTGACTGAGACTTATAGTCATCATTGTCAGTTTGGAAACTAGCATCTGTGTAACCCTTTACTGCCAGTTTGTCTTCACATCCATATACCAAGAATGAATCCTTAGTCCTTTTCAGGTACTTGAGTATATTATTGACTACTGTCCAGTGACCTTCACCTGGATTCGACTGGTATCTGCTCGTCATGCTCAAAGCATACGAGACATCCGGACGAGTACATATCATTGCATACATGATAGATCCAATTGCCGAAGCATAAGGGATCTTTCTCATACGTTCCTCATCATCTTGTGATTTAGGACATTGGGCCTTAGAGATCTTTACACCATGAGTCACGGGTAAGTTTCCTCTTTTAGCCTTTTGCATCTTTGAACCAGTTTCAACACTTTATCAATATATATACTTTGACTTAAGTAGAGCATTTTCTCGATCTATCTCTATATATCCGGATACCTAAATGTAAATGTGATCGCCCAAATCTTTCATGGAGAAACATTTTCCTAACCATGTTTTTGACTGTAAGGAAGGAATGTCATTCCCAATAATTAATATGTCATCAACATATAATACTAGGAATACAATGTGACTCCCACTAACCTTCTTATATACACACAAGTTCATCTTCATTTTTAATAAAGCCAAATTCTTTGTTTGCTTCATCAAATTGAAGATTCCAACTCAAGAGAGCTTGCTTGAATCCATAAATGGATCGATCAACTTACATACCTTTCGGCATCCTTTGGGTGACAAAACCCTCGGGTTGTGTCATATACACATCCTCGAGGAGATTTCCGTTAAGGAAAGCGGTTTTGACATCCATCCGCGATTTAAGTAATCATAAAAAGGCTGCGATAGCAAGTAAGATCTGATGGATTTAACCATTGCCCTTTGGAGAGAAGGTTTCATCATAGTCAACACCTTGAATTTGTTTGAAACCTTTTCTACCAATCGATCCTTTATAAGTTTGTACATTACCATCCATATCGGTTTTCTTCTTGAAAATCCACTTGCACCCGATCGGTTTTATCCCTTGGTGGATCAACGAGTCCATACTTGGTTAGTATACATGGAGTCCATCTCAGATTTCATGGCTTCAAGCCATTTCTCGAAATCTGGTCCATTCATAGCTTCTTGGTAGGAAGCGGGCTCATCTTGATCTATGAGCATCACATCGCCATTTTTGAGTCACAAGATATCCATAATATCTCTCGGGCTCTTAAGCGTGTCCTACCGGATCTCGAATGACTTGTGTAATTTGAAAGCGGGTTCACTTTCCACAATTTCTTGTGGTTCTTGCTCGCGTTCAACTTCGAGTTCAATGATATTTTGTGGTTCTCGAATTTCTTGAGTTCTACTTTCCTCCTTTGTTTCCTTTAGAAAAAATTCTCTTTCTAGAAAAATACCGATTCGAAAGCACAACCACTTTGTTCTCGGAAGGTTTGTAGAAATAATACCCTTTTGTTTCCTTTGGGTATCCCACAAAATTACATTTGTCGATTTGGGTCAGAAAGCTTGTCGAATCCGATTCGTTTTCTGACGCCGCAACCCCAAATCTTCATGAGCGACATACTAGGGCGTTTCCCGGTCCGCATCTCAAATGGTGTCTTGAGCCGTCTTTGTAGGAACACGGTTTAGTGTGAATGCAATCTGTCTCTAGGGCATGACCCGAAGCTTATTGGAAGATCTGCGCATGACTCATCATTGATCGTACCATGTCTAACAAGGTTCGATTCCTCCTCTCGAGATACACCATTCCATTGCGGTGTTCCGGTGGAGTGAATTTGTGATATAATACCACACTCCTTTAGAAGGTCATCAAATTCTTGGCTTAAGTATTCACCTCCTCGATCGGATCGAAGGGCTTTTATGCTTTTGCCAAATTGGTTTTGAACTTCATTCTTGAATTCCTTGAACTTTTCAAAGGATTGATTTGTGTCTCATAAGATACACATATCCATATCTACTAAAAGTCGTCGATAAATGTAATGAAGTAATAAAACCTACCTCTTGCTAACTTGAACTCATGGGTCCACATACATCACTATGTATAAGTCCCAATACATCGCTAGCCCGCTCAACTGTGTCGATGAAAGGGCTTTAGTCATCTTGCCTAATAAATAAGACTCGCATTTCTCATATGATTCAAAATTAAATGAATCCAAGAACCCATCTTTATGGAGTTTGGATGCGCGTTTCTCATTTATATGGCTAAGCAAGCGACAATGCCGGAGATATATGTCGAATTTGAATCATTTGATTTAAATCATTTTGTATTTATGATATAGATAGGCATTTCTAAATCAAGAATATAGAGGCATAGTTAAACAATTGTATGCAACACCATAACAAATATCATTTAAGTAAAACAAACAACGATTGTTCTTTATTATAAATGAAAAACCTTTCTTGTCCAAACAAGAAAGCGAAATAATGTTTTTGCTTATAGTAGGCACAAAATAACAATCTTCTAATTCTAAAACTAGCCCGGTGGGAAAAGATAAATGATAAGTTCCTACGGCCGGTCACGTGAACTTTTGCTCCATTCCCAACTCGTGGGTCAACCTCTCCTTTTCGCCAAAAGTCCTACTCCTTGAGTCCACATGCATTAAAACAAATATGAGAACCACATCCGATTATCCAATACCCATGATGTAGAAGTAGACAAGTTGACTTCTATAACATATATACTGAATCGAAAGTCGTACTTCCTTTCCTTTTCTTCACTTCTTCCAAATAAGCATAGCGGTTCCTCTTCCGATGTCGGGTTTTCCACGAAGTGACATTCACCTTCTTTAGCCACCCCACCTTTAGGTTTTAAAGCTGTTTGGTTTTGGAATTGGGTTTGGCAAAGATTTAGATCTATCTTCTTCTTGCCTTTCCAATTTCCTTAGCATTCCCTTTTGCACCATCATTATGGGAGCGGGTCTGCCTTTTTCATGTTGTTCTCGGCGGTTCTTAACATGCTCAACAACAATTGATGAGGGTTTCTCAATTTCATTTATAAGATAGTTCATAACAAATTGAGAGTAGGCATTGTTCAAAGATTGTAAAACAAGATCGGTTTGGGCTTAGGAGTGATTGAAAACCTGACCTATCAAGGTACTCAATATACCTAATCATTTTCGAAGACATGTGGACCAAGCTGGATCATGTTCACCCATTTTATAGTGATCTGACGCCTTGCTTGTATCATACCTCTCTGTCGAGCATGCCCTTGAACAATTTCTTGAGATAATCGATCATCTCATAAGCATCCATTAACTTCATGTTTTCTTACGAAGCTCGGCGTTCATGGTTGCTAGCATGACATAACTCACGTCCGAGCATCATCTTGATGCTTCTTGTAAGCATTATACTACACACGTAGTGCGATGGCAATTTGGTCTTTGCGAGGAATGGGCCCATCGAGGACATATAACTTACGCTCTTGTTTGAGGACAATCCTCAAGTTCTATGTCGATCGAGAAATTAATTCCACTCGACTTGTCCTTTTCAAGGGTGATCGTAATGAAAGACTATTTGTGTTGTTGTTGTTTGCCATTGATATCTACAATTTATAAGTGCAAAAATAATAAGTCAAATTGCAGAGTTGATATTATGTAATTGATAATAGTATATTCAAAATATACCTCCCACTATTTTATTTAAATTAATAGCCCTCACTATTAATTCGGAAAGCATTTTCTATTAAATCTTTCTAGTGTGCCAAGATCCATATTTCATTATGCCTTAAGTTAGCTTTGGCTATTCTCTCAAAACATAATTATTTAGGTAGACAACCCCTTGTCAATTATATCATATATAACTCCTGGATAGTTTGGTAAACAACATTTGTTTCTAGTCCATATAATGGTACCAACCAAACTCTATGCCTCTAAGTCCACAATCCTATTGAGATAACTTAGTTAAGTCGGGCCCAATGATTTTAACAGTTTGGATATCACAATTATCCTATCGCATCTTACCTAGATAAATAGGGCACTTTGCTTTGGCAAACCTACATCTATTGATCAAGGTCTTGATGAGTGTAATTCATTGGAAGGCATCTGATTTAGACTTAATAATTTAATGAGGATTTTATTAAAAAAAATAGATCTCACCAATTTTAATCTTATTAAACATGCACATTATTAATCATATCATATAAGCATACAAGCATAAATAAAGTGCAAAATTAAATGTGTCATGATTGTGGCCCAATCCATTTGTCGATCTTTTCAAGTTAATGAAAGATTGAAGGTCGAATCTAAGGTGGTAAAGATCTTAAAATAAATAGCTTCCTTGGATCTTCCTCAAGCATGTGCCTCCTCTCCATCATCATCTTTCCATTGTGTTCTCCATCTTGACATCTTCATAAATTCTGATTATTACATGACATAAAAAACCTCGAGTTACATTCGAGGGATTTAGATGAGAAGAGAATATTACATTAGAATTTATGGAAAGGCACAACATGTGGCCGTATTTCAAAATCAAAAACCACTAACCTATGGGTTGAAAAGGCCATAAGCGTACACCATGCATATCACAATAAGCACATAACAATTTATATATAATTAAAAAAAACTATATATAACATATTGGGGTCCACGACCATCGTCATGGCTTACAATCCGATTTAAACGATTTATATCATATTAAAACGAATAACGATTACCCATAATTTATCATATATTTCCGGTTTATTTCAATTAATCATATTAAAACGATTCTTCATGCTTTAATCCGATTAGAAATCGATTATATTGTTATTCCAATCATTAAAGATTAAATTGTTATATATGATTATATATATATTACGATATCATCATATATATTACGAATACACATACAATGAGAATATCATATATTCAATTTTATATCGATAAACATGCATCATCATATATCATATATATCGAATACAATTAAAACATGTAATCTGAATTAATCTTTTTATGCAAGTAGCTCACGATACCCTTTGTAAGGTTTTAAACCGCGAAGCATAAGCGGAAATAAAAGAATTTAAACCAAATTCTAAACCATAAACAGGATCCATGCAAAAACAGTTAATTCAGTGGTTAGAAATTATACCGATTAAGAAAGTGATTAAACGATGCGGTCGAATCTCCAACGCCTTTTGAATGAACTGCGTCTCTACGGTATCCACACGAATGCTCCATGAATCATCCTACGATCTGCGAGAAGAATCAATGTGGTACTAGCCACCAGGATGAGGATTTTTGAAACTGTTTTTCTCTAGTTTCTCTCTAAGAAGCGGCTAGGGTTTTTTGTTTTGATTATATTTTTAATTGGTTTGCTATATATATCATATATATAGTAGTTAAAAGGTATTAATCAAAACCTAATTTCATAAAATCAAGAAATTTTATATATATATCTCTTAATTAAGTCTTACTTAATTAATATACATATATCTAATTATCCTTTTAATTTAAATTAAGTGATTTAAATACTATTAATCATATTAATATATTTAAATCCTTAAAATTTAAACTAATTTCCTTTTAAATTACATTACATGTGTGTGACCACATAGGTTATTATTACGTTGGCAATAATTTTAAAATTATATTATAAAATTATAAACAGTTGGCGGCATCTAGTAATGCATCACTACTACCCAAGTAATAATAAGATCGATGATTCGATCTGACCTTTTTCATGACCAATGTTTCAATGTAATTTAATTCTTTTAACCTTAATATCCTAGATTAAACTTCGAGTCATGGAATGTGTCATACTCTTCATAATTTAATCTGAGTTTTCTTGATCAATGAGTAGACTATATGAAATAAATCACTATTTGAGCATGGCCATGCATTTCATAGTCTACTTTCAATCAAGAAACCCTATGGATATCACCCATAATATATATGATGGTTAAATTCCATCTAGATCACTCATATTTCTCACACGATTCATGATGAACCCAATAATCACCTTTATAGTCCACCTATTAAAGGTGACATTTGATGATATCAAAGTACATAAATTCTCGTGTAGTAATATAGCAATTTGAATCGGAGGACCATTACATCATTATCACTATGAGAATTGCTAATGACACTTAGCATAATGCTCCATATAAATTCTCATGGTGGAGTGCATCCGATTACATCGTTCTCTAACATGTACCTATACATTGACTTAATATCTCATATATTTATGACCAATGAGATTTGGTCATCGATCGATCCACATACTAGTCTCGATGCATCATTGTTGTCCCATCAACAATGATACTCGACTAGGGACATTTAAGAACAATGATACTAATTGTAATTATATAATCTCATGTTCAAGTCACATACTTGAAACTATATAATTTGTATCACTATTCTATGGAATTTTATTATGTTAACAATTATATTACGCAGTAAATAAAACCATAATAAAATCATATATTTATTCAATCAAATATAATATCAAAACGTTAAGCAATTATATCAAATAATTGGCCCCTAGGGCATAAACTCTAACACTCATGTCCTAAAGATGATTAATTTGATTGAACGTCTTGGACAGCTTGGGTTAGTCATGGATGGGGAGTTGAGTTAAGATTTTATCTTGCAGTCACTCCCTGACACATTCTCACAATTTGTTGGGAATTTTCACATGAATAAGTTGGACGTCAGCTTGCCTGAGTTACTTAACATGTTAAAAATTACTGAAGGTCACTTTCCAACCAAGAAGAACCATGTCTTACTGGTGGATGATTCTTCCAAGAAAAAGAAGAGGCCCAAGGTATCTTCTGAAAAGAAGAAATCCAAGAAGGCTAAGGGAAAAGCGAAAGTGAAGGATCAAAAGAAACCTGATCCAGCTAGCAAAGAAATTTGCTTCCATTGCAATAAGCCGGGTCACTGGAAAAGGAAAAGAGATGATGTTAATTATACCTATATGTGGCACTGTAGACATGGTCATATTAATGAAACAAGATTATCCAAGTTGTATAAAGATGGGCTCCTAGAGCTATCAGATTATGAATCATATCCAACTTGTGAATCTTATCTCATGGGAAAAATGACTAAATCTCCTTTTAGTGGAAAAAGAGAAAGAGTTATAGAGTTGTTAGCATTGGTACACACAGATGTATGTGGACCTATGACAACGAATGCAGGAGGAGGGTATTCTTATTTTATTACATTAACTGACTGTAACGCCCCCAAAATAGGTATACACAACCCATTCTGAGTCTCCAAATATATGGTACAGAATTCAAATACAAACTTAATTTACACAATTATTAATTATTGTGTAGAATACGACAAAACAAAAGCTATGAGTTTTAACACAAATATTGTCTCATAGACAATATCCAAACTCAAATGGATTCCTCATTATAATTATTTTCACATTATTTTATAGAATAATGATGACTACTATAGCCACCATCTTGAACCATTACTCCATTCCCCGACTAGTCCCAGCAATATTCTCATTTCCTGAAGAGAACAATGAAAGAAAAGGGTGAGCTCAACTAGCCCATTAAGAATATTATGACTAAGATAATGTAGAATAAATTATCCTTAGCCTTCAACAGTATAAAAATTGATAGAATATAATAGACAGCAAGTTTAACTACAGCGGAACAAACAATCCATTAGAAGAGTCAAGTAGAGCATGATGTCTACTATCTTCTATGATTTAAAAGTTCATCATCAATATTTTATCTCTGTAACATATCTCAATAAATAATCCACATCACCAAATTATCCATGCACTACGGGCCAAGGATATTCGTTATTATCACCAGTGGTCATGATCATGCTAAACAACAGTCCATCAATGCACTATGGGCCAATGAGGACTTTTACCACATCATTTGTAACATTACAGGTCATGATTAGACCGATACATAATTCCTGGTCATAATCATTGATAAGTAGGCTTTATACCTACTTATCCGGTATCTATTACTTGAATTAGTTGCTTAAACTCATGTTTCTTAGTTACTTTTCATGCATTTTGTGTTCATTTTGTAGATCATATGCTTGGGAACGATGTGAACGACTATTGGTATGAAAACGCAAGGAAAAGCAATTTGGACATCATTTGGGCTTTCATGTTCATTTCATGTTCTTGGCTTGGAACTTTGAATATGTTGTAGAGCTTCTTCTTAGCTTTCTGGAACATCTTGAATCATTCCAATCGGAGTTCGGATGCTAGAGTTATGACCTTTGTACCAACGGACGTCGAACTTTAATGTTTTGGATGACCATTTGCATAACTGTCACTCCCAAACAAATTTCAGCCTTCATCCGTCCATCATTTCTCAATTGTCAAAGAATGAAAGTTGTAGAAATCGTTGAGATCTTCAATTTGATAGGTGGAAGGCCCCGTAACTCCTCCCAGATCAAAAGTTATGGCCGTTTTACTAGATGACACTGCAGTAGAAAACCAATGGCACAGGCGCACGCATTTGTAGTGCATTTTTAGCGTGGCCGCGCAAGTCCCTGGACCAAAATAACATGTTTTGCTATTTTTGGCACTTAACTCGAGCCATTCCATTCCAGTAGTGCCACCACGAAGTTGGCTAGAGTGATATTTTCACTCACTAAGCGAAATTAGGCGTAACTTGGAGGGGGGTTTCAATGAGGGCTTATAAATAAGACATATTATCAGTATGTAAAGGGATTCCACCCTTTGGGGGATCACGTAGCTAACATATGCTTTTTTCTTTTCTTTAATTTCCTTATTAGATTAGAGTAGATTAGAACCCTAGATTAGCTAAGATTTGGGGATTGAAGCAATTGAAGATCCTTGAAAGTTCAGAAGTGAAACAAGAGGAGAAAATCAGTTTGCGATTCTTAATCCCTAACTCTCTTTACTTATATTTGTATCTTTCAATGTATATTCAATTGTGGAGCATTGATTCTAATTCAACTATGAGTTAAACTCTATTATGAGATTGCAATGGATTCTATGGATTAGTTATTTCTGATATATTTCATTGTTAGCCTTATTGATTGCTATGGGTTTGTCTAATTAGATTGATGCTATTTGCATAGTTGATTGGCCATCAATTACTATGATAATCCTTATGGACTTGAGAGAAGAGGTATAGGTTAGATCTGATCTTATTAGCGTGTGATTGTATGTTCTACAATGCATTGGGATGTATGATTCATGCTTAGGTTAGACATATACCGAACCACCATTCGTAGTCAATTGAGAACTTGGGCTTAAACCCTAATTATTTGTAAATCACATAGACATATAGTGGTTTAGGTAATGTGGGTGTTCATGTGTATTCTATCAACTGTGGATTACATGTGATTTGTGTATGGTACATTGAGAGATGACTATACTTTACTTTTCGTGTTCTTGACTAACAATCCGGTACAATTAGTTTGGCTTAACATGAAATGTGTGGATTTGAATGAGCCAGTAGATGAAATTGTGATCTCAGGTCTTCATTATCTAGTCTCACTCTAGGAATAGTTAGGTTTATTTAATTTCATAGTTTAAATATAAATTATCAAATCATTCGTTTAAATAAGACTGAAATGGTTATGAGCTAGTGCTTGGTGAAATTTATTAGTAAATTCTCTGTGGGAACGATACTTTACTTACTCTTTATTACTTGTTGACCGTGTATACTTGCACGCATATATTGATCGGTAAAACGACCAACAAGTTTTTAAGCGCCAGTTCTTAGGGTATTTATTTTAATAATTTTTGCCAACATTAATTTCAATCAAATTAGTCTTAATTTAAACATTTTATTTTATTTTATTCTATTTTAATTTTCTTCTTATATTTCTCTCTTTTTAGGAACCATGGATGACTTTGCTTATCAATGGCCTCATGCAAATATGACTCAACCAAGGAAAACAAGAACTGAAGGACTCAATGTATTTTCTACATTATAAGCACAAATTGCAACACTTTTGGAGAGGTTGGATGTTCTTGCAGCCCAATGCACTTAAGAGATAGAAGTTACATTTTAATATTGTGCTGGCGAGCATTCGAGTTATTAGTGCAACATCAATATTCGACAAGTGCAGTTTGGGGGTTATTACCTTAACAACTATGTTTATCCCAGTTATCATCAAGGTTGGGGGTATCACCCAGATTATGAATGGAGTTATAACTATCAAGACCAATACTGCATCCCAAGTCCAACATATCCATCAGATTTCTCAAATCCACCTCCAATGCAATAAGAAGAAAATTCAGAGTTGAAGTAGCAGGAAAAGAAGAGATGATAATGAGTCAGGAATAATCAACCCAAAATCTTAATAGACAGATGGAAAAACTCATTAACTCCTCAATGAATGGTCCTCAATACATGGATTTAGAAACTGAACAAGATAACTCAAGATTGTAGGATTTGTCATTCAAATTTGTAGCATCAACTGAGGAGAAGATGATTGAGCAAGAGAGGTCAATTCAAAATCTTCAGAATCAGATGGATCAAATGTTCGAAGCTTTGAACAATCGCCCTCCACACAATTGGTGCTATGACATGGACGATGGAACTGATGGAGAGATAGAAGTGTATATGCCACTGAATGAACTGAAAGGAGTGGACATTGAGGAGACAACTGGGCGTATGGAAAATTAAGAACATGAGCTGACTTGTATAATACCTCAAGTGCTTTCTCAGTTAGAGTTGAAATATTCAGTGAACTTTGCACACCCATGTTCCTTTGGTAGTCACATCCAAAGCAAGAATTTCTTCGATTATGAGGCCTCTTACAAACCATGGTGGGCTGAGGAAGAGAAACTAGAAGAGGAAAAGCCCGTTGTATCTGTCATGCCTCAATGCAAAAATTTATTCACAAATACAACGGACGAAGCACCTAGTTATGCAATAGAACTGGGGGCATTATGTACAGGAAATATGCTATGTTGTTTTAATTCACAGACTCTCATGATGGGGAACCTACTAAAGCACATAGCAGTTCTAATGGATGGAGGGTTCCTAGCTTTTCGTAGAGGAATTGGATAGCGCTGTCAAGAAAAAAGTCCAGCTAACGGACTATAAAATGAGCGCTAGATGGGAGGCACCCCATCCAATATTTCTCCCTCCTTGTTTAATTCGTATTTACATTTTTATTTACTTCTTCTATATTTAATTCTTCATGCTTTCCACATTTAATAGATGTTTGATAGTTATAAGTCTTAATAATAGTTTGATTGTTTCTCTTCTCAGGTTCAATCCAATTGCTATAAGCATTCAAGATCAAAGTAAAAAAAATCAAAATATTGAAGGCGCCGAGTATATAGGGTAGCGGCCACTTACTAACTACAAGCCAAACACAGCGCGGTCGCGCCATAGCTCAGTCATAGAAAACAAACACTGCTTAATTTTTAGAATTTCTGACTCAAGCATTCGGGCAGTTAGAAGTCCACACTCAGTTTTCAACTTTAGATTATCTCAAACTTATCCATCACCTAATATACCATCGGATAATGAGGAGGTGAACGGAGATGACATTGCCACTTATGGGAGTATTCTTTCACTTTTAATTACAATAAGGGCATTGTTCGTTTTAAGTTTGGGGGTATTGGGTTTAGTCAGTAGTTTAGAGCATGTAGTGTAATTGCATCATATAGAGTAATTTCATGTTACATATAGTTAATTTCATGTTAGTAGTTATTAGTTTAATTTTGTAGTAATTTTTTTTTGTTTGCTTAATATCTGTTTAGTTGCATAACATTGCATAATCCCAGGTTTTTAGTTAGTTGAATTCTAATTTGGCCAATGATGACATAGAACTTTGATAGATTTTTGAATTTAGTGGATGACATGAGCTTAGTTATAATGTTATACATGATTTAATTCATGCTTGTTGTTTAGATGTTATCGGTTAGCACATAGGTGTTCATATCTGCTTGTTGGTTTAAGATTAACTTGTTTGCCTGCTGAGATGAAAACACTATTTTTAAAGATAGGATTGTGTAAGAAGTGAGCATTGACTATGAAAACAATGAAATTCAAACTATGGGAACGCATGGGTATGCTTGCTATATTAAAAAAAATATAAAAAAAATGAAAAAAATACCGTGGCTAGTCTTGTTTCGGGGCCTTTGTTACTTGAGTAATTACACTCGAGGGGATTGTCTCTACACCTAGTGCCCTAAGGTCTTTATGGTCTGGGAGTCATTGGTTGAAAACTCGCTAAGGGGTAACACTGTTAGCCTAATGGAATGAGACATTGCACAGTCATGGGAAATAAAAAAATCAATAAACACTACGGGAAAGTGCGAAAATCGCCCTCATGAGTAAAAATAAAGCAGAATAAACCCTTTGTTGAACCTTAGCTTGTACTAATGTGTTGGAGTAGTTGTTGTTTCATTTATATGCATAGTTCTTGATTTGAACCTTAATTTTCTTTCTTAAGTAGTATAGCATGTGAAATCTTCACCTTTGTCAAGCTTATCTGTGAACACAACACACACACACATCATCTTTATAGCATGTTAGGATTATCTGATTGTATGTCATTATGATTGTAGCTCAGTTTGATGCTTTGTTCTTAGATCTTGATACTTCTCTGAGGCATATCTTATTGGAATTCTTAGCATGGCTGGATATCTTGGGATTCATTTGCATATCATGTAGATTGCATTAGGTTGTGTTGCTTGGGGACAAGCAACAATTTAAGTTTAGGGGTATTTGATAAGTAGGTTTTATACCTACTTATCCGGTATCTGTTACTTGAATTAGTTGTTTAAACTCATGTTTCTTAGTTACTTTTCATGCATTTCGTGTTCATTTTGTAGATCATATGCTTGGGAACGATGTGAGCGACTATTGGTATGAAAACACAAGAAAAAGCAATCCGGACATCATTTAGGCTTTCATGTTCATGTCATGTTCTTGGCTTGGAAGTTTGAATATGTTGTAGAGCTTCTTCTTAGCTTTTCGAAACATCTTGAATCATTCCAATCGGAGTTCGGATGCTAGAGTTATGAACTTTGTACCAACAGGCGTCGAACTTTAATGTTTTGGATGGCCATTTGCATAACTGTCCCTCCCAACCCAATTTCAGCCTTCTTCCGTCCATCATTTCTCAATTGTCAAAGAATGAAGGTTGTAGAGCTCGTTGAGAGCTTCAATTTGATAGGTGGAAGGCCCCGTAACTCCTCCCGGATCAAATGTTATGACCGTTTTACCAGAGGACACTGCAGTAGAAAACCAATGGCGCGGGCGTGCGCATTTGTAATGCATTTAGAAGCGCGGCGCATGAAGTCCTGAACAAAAAACACGTTTTTTGATACTTTAAGCGGTAGCGCTAACTCCAAGCCATTCCCAGTAGCGACCGCGCATGCATCAAGTTGACTAGAGCTGACTTTTTCACTAAACAGTAAATTAGAGCGTAACTTGGAGGGGGGGTTCAATGAGGGCTTATAAATAAGACATATTATCAGTATGTAAAGAGATTCCACCCCTTGGGGGATCACGTAGCTAACATATGCTCTTTTATTTTATTTAATTTCCTTATTAGATTAGAGTAGATTAGAACCCTAGATTAGCTAAGATTTGGGGATTGAAGCAATTGAAGATCCTTGAAAGTTCAGGAGTGAAACAAGAGGAGAAACTCAGATTTGTGATTCTTAATCCCTTACTCTCTTTACTTCTATTTGTATCTTTCAATATATATTCAATTGTGGAGCATGGATTCTAATTCAACTATGAGTTAAACTCTATTATGAGATTGAAATGGATTCTATGGATTAGTTATTTCTGATATATTTCATTGTTAGCCTTATTGATTGCTATGGGCTTGTCTAATTAGATTAATGCTATTTGCATAGTTGATTGGCCATCAATTACTATGATAATCCTTATGGACTTGAGAGAAGAGGTATAAGTTTAGATCTGATCTTATTAGCGTGTGATTGTATGTTCTACAATGCATTGGGATGTATGATTCGTGCTTAGGATAGACATATACCGAACCACCATTCGTAGTTAATTGAGAACTTGGGCTTAAACCCTAGTTATTTATAAATCACATAGACATATAGTGGTTTAGGTAATGTGGGTGTTCATGTGTATTCTATCAACTGTGGATTACATGTGATTTGTGTATGATACATTGAGAGATGACTATACTTTACTTTCGTGTTCTTGACTAACAATCCGGTACAATTAGTTTGGATTAACATGAAATGTGTGGATTTGAATGAGCCAGTAGATGAAATTGTGATCTCAGGTCTTCATTTTCTAGTCTCACTCTCTGAATAGTTAGCTTTATTTAATTTCATAGTTTAAATATAAAATATCAAATCATTCGTTTAAATAAGACTGAAATGGTTATGGACTAGTGCTTGGTGAACTTTATTAGTTAATTCTCCATGGGAATGATAATGTATTTACTCTTTATTAATTGTTAACCGTATATACTTGCACGCATATATTGATCAGTAAAACTACCAACAAGTTTTTGGCGCCGTTGCCGGGAAATTATTTTAATAATTTTTACCAACATTAATTTCAATCAAATTAGTCTTAATTTAAACATTTTATTTTATTCTATTTTAATTTTCTTCCTATATTTCTCTCTTTTTAGGTACCATGGATGACTTTGCTTATCAATGGCCTTATGCAAATATGACTCAACCAAGGAAAACAAGAACTGAAGGACTCAATGTATTTTCTACATTGTAAGCACAAATTGCAACACTTTTGGAGAGGTTGGATGTTCTTGCAGCCCAATGCACTTAAGAGATAGAAGTTACATTTGAATATTGTGCTGGCGAGCATCCGAGTTATTAGTGCAACATCAATATTCGACAAGTGCAGTTTGGGGGTTATTACCTCAACAACTATGTTTATCCCAGTTATCATCAAAGTTGGGGGTATCACCTAGATTATGAATGGAGTTATAACTATCAAGACCAATACTGCATCCCAAGTCCAACATATCTATCAGATTTCTCAAATCCACCTCCAATGCAACAAGAAGAAAATTCAGAGTTGAAGGAATTCATGTCAAGGATTATAGCAGGAAAAGAAGAGATGATAATGAGTCAGGAATTATCAATCCAAAATCTTAATAGACAGATGGAACAACTCATTAACTCCTCAATGAATGGTCCTCAATACATGGATTTCAAAATTGAACAAGATAACTCAAGATTGTAGGATTTGTGGTTCAAATTTGTAGCATCAACTGAGGAGAAGATGATTGAGCAAGAGAGGTCAATTCGAAATCTTTAGAATCAGATGGATCAAATGTTTTAAGCTTTGAACAATCGCCCTCCAAACAATTGGTGCTATGACATGGACGATGAAACTGATGGAGAGATAGAAGTGTATATGCCACTGAATGAACTGAAAGGAGTGGACATTGAGGAGACAACTGAGGTATGTAAAATGAAGAACATGAGCTGACTTGTATAATACCCCAAGTGCTTTCTTAGTTAGAGTTGAAAAATTCAGTGAACTTTGCACACCCATGTTCCCTTGGTAGTCACATCCAAAGCAACAATTTCTGCGATTATGAGGCCTCTAACAAACCATGGCGGGCTGAGGAAGAGAATATAGAAGAGGAAAAGCCCGTTGTATCTATCATGCCTCAATGCAAAAATTTATTCATAAATACAACGGACGAAGCACCTAGCTATGCAATAGAACTGGGGGAATCATGTACATGAAATATGCTAGGTTATTTCAATTCACAGACTCTCGTGATGGGGAACCTACTAAAGCACATAGCGGTTCTAATGGATGGAGGATTCCTAGCTTTTCGTAGGAATTGGATAACGTTGTCAAGAAAAGCGTCCAGCTAATGGACTATAAACTGAGCGCTAGATGAGAGGCACCCCATCCAATCTTTCTCCCTCTTTGTTTAATTCTTATTTACATTTCCATTATTTCTTCTATGTTTAATTCTTCATGCTTTCCACATTTAGTAGATGTTTGATAGTTATAAGTCTTAATAATAGTTTGATTATTTCTCTTCTCAGGTTCAATCCAATTGCTATAAGCATTCAAGATCAAACAGAAGTTAAAAATATTGAAGTTGTCGAGTGCAGTGGTAACGCATGGCCGCTGACTACTAAGCTTAAACATATACGCAATGATCGCCATAGCTCAGTCATAGAAAACAAACACTGCTCAATTTTTAGAATTTCTGACTCAAGCATTCGGGCAGTTAGAAGTCCACACTCAGTTTCCAACTTTAGATTATCTCAAACTTATCCATCGCCTGATATACCATTGGATCATGAGGAGGCGAACGAAGATGACATTTCCACTTAGGGGAGTACTCTTTCACTTTTAATTACAATAAGGGCATTGTTCGTTTTAAGTTTGGGGGTATTGGATTTAGTCAGTAGTTTAGAGCATGTAGTGTAATTTCAAGTTACATATAGTTAATTGCATGTTAGTAGTTATTAGTTTAATTTTGTAGTAAATTTTTTCTTTTTGTTTGCTTAATATCTGTTTAGTTACATAACATTGCATAATCCCAGGTTTTTAGTTGGTTGAATTCTAATTTGGCCAATGATGACATAGAAATTTTATAGATTTTTGAATTTAGTGGATGACATGAGCTTAGTTATAATGTTATACATGATTTAATTCATGCTTGTTGTTTAGATGCTATCGGTTAGCACATAGGTGTTCATATCTGCTTGTTGGTTTAAGATTAACTTATTTGCCTGCTGAGATGAAAACACTATTTTTAAAGATAGGATTGTGTAAGAAGTGAGCATTGACTATGAAAATACTGAAATTCAAACTATGGGAACGAATGGGTATGCTTGCTATATTAAAAAAAATATAGAAAAAAATGAAAAAATACCGTGGCTAGTCTTGTTTCGGGGCCTTTGTTACTTGATTAAATACGCTCGAGGGGATTGTCTCTACACCTAGCGCCCTAAGGTCTTAATGGTCTGGGAGTCGTTGGTTTAAAGCTCGCTAAGGCGTAACATTGTTAGCATAATGGAATGAGACATTGCACAGTCATGGGAAATATAAAAAAATCAATAAACACTGCGGTAAAGTGCAAAAATCACCCTCGTGAGTAAAAATAAAGCAGAATAATCCCTTTGTTGAACCTTAACTTGTACTGATGTATTGGAGTAGTTGTTGTTTCATTTATATGCATTTCTTGATTTGAACCTTAATTTTCTTTCTTAAGCAGTATATCATGTGAAATCTTCACCTTTGTCAAGCTTATCTGTGAACACAACACACACACACATCATCTTTATAACATGTTAGGATTATCTTATTGTATGTCATTATGCCTGTAGCTTAGTTTGATGCTTTGTTCTTGGATCTTGATACTTCTCTAAGGTATATCTTATTTGAATTCTTAGCATGGCTGGATATCTTGGGATTCATTTGCATAGCATGTAGATTGCATTATGTTGTGTTGCTTGGGGACAAGAACCGATTTAAGTTTGGGGGTATTTGATTAGTAGGTTTTATACCTACTTATCCGGTATCTGTTACTTGAACTAGTTGCTTAAACTCATGTTTCTTAGTTACTTTTCATGCATTTCGTGTTCATTTTGTAGATCATATGCTTGGGAACGGTGTGACCGACTATTGGTATAAAAACGTAAGGAAAAGCAATTCGGACATCATTTGGGCTTTCATGTTCATTTCATATTCTTGGCTTGGAATTTTGAATATGTTGTAGAGCTTCTTCTTAGCTTTCCGGAACATCTTGAATCATTCGGAGTTCGGATGCTAGAGTTATGACCTTTGTACCAACGGACGTCGAACTTTAATATTTTGGATGACCATTTGTATATCTGTCACTCCCAACCCAATTTCAGCCTTCATCCGTCCATCATTTCTCAATTGTCAAAGAATGAAGGTTGTATAGCTCGTCGAGAGCTTCGATTTGATAGGTGGAAGGCCCCGTAACTCCTCTCGGATCAAAGTTATGACCGTTTTACCAGAGGACACTTGCAATCAGCGAGAAAACCAATGGCATTGGTAGCGCAATTTATAATGCATTTGTAAGCTTGCAAATGTTACAAGTCCTCGACCAAAAAATGTGTTTTACTACTTTAAGCGTGCGATGGGCGCCTCTAACTCGAGCCATTCCCTAGCGGCTATGTGCATATTCACCTTGAAGTTAACTAGAGCCTACTTTCTTTTCACTAAGCGATAAATTAGAGCGTAACTTGGAGGGGGGGTTCAATGGGGCTTATAAATCCCTAACTTTCAGTTTGTGATTCTTAATCCTCTAAACTCTCTTTGATTCTATTTGTATCTTTCAATGTATATTCAATCGTGGAGCATGGATTCTAATTCAACTATTAGTTAAACTCTATTATGAGATTGCAATGGATTCTATGGATTAGTTATTTCTGATATATTTCATTGTTAGCTTTATTGATTTCTATGGGCTTGTCTAATTAGATTCATGCTATTTGCTTAGTTGATTGGCCATCAATTACTGTGATAATCCTTATGGACTTGAGAGAAGAAGTATGGGTTTAGATTTGATCTTATTAGCGTGTGATTGTATGTTCTACAATGCATTGGGATGTATGATTCGTGCTTAGGATAGACATATACCGAACCACCATTCGTAGTCAATTGAGAACTTGGGCTTAAACCCTAATTATTTGTAAATCACATAGACATATAGTGGTTTAGGTAATGTGGGTGTTTATGTGTATTCTATCAATTGTGGATTACATGTGATTTGTGTATGGTACATTGAGAGATGACTATACTTTACTTTCGTGTTCTTGACTAACAATCCGGTACAATTAGTTTGGCTTAACATGAAATGTGTGGATTTGAATGAGTCAATAGATGAAATTGTGATCTCAGGTCTTTATTATCTAGTCTCACTCTAGGAATAGTTAGGTTTATTTAATTTCATAGTTTAAATATAAAATATCAAATCATTCGTTTTTAATAAGATTGAAATGGTTATGGGCTAGTGCTTGGTGAACTTTATTCGTTAATTCTCCGTGGGAACGATACTTTACTTACTCTTTATTACTTGTTGACCGTGTATACTTGCACGCATATATTGATCGGTAAAACGACCAACAATCATACCAATCAACAGTCCATCTATACAATCAAATCAATCAAGTGAGATTAATAATAAATATTAAAAATTTATAATTCAATTTATCTAGAGTTTAAGAATGTCCAAATTGTCAACATGATAAATACTTTGTGGAGTAAAATTCAAGAGTAATATTCATGTATCAAAAATAATTTGGACAGAAAAGAAATCAATTTTTTGTCGTGAATGGTACCCCGAGTGAATAGTACCCTATGAATAGTACTTTGTGAATAGTACCATATGAATAGTACCGTATGTATGAATAGTGCCGTATGTATGAATAGTACCCATAAATAGTACTCCGGCATGAAAAGCTTAAAATTTAACAAGAAGGTTCAGAAAAATATTTCCGAGAAACGATACTAGATGAAGCGCAAATTTCAAGAATATTCTACTAATTTCAAGGAGTATAGAAGCAATACTTATCAAAATAAGTGTAGATTTAGGAATATGAAACAAAATAATATTACTTACATACTACAGAGTATGGAAGAAAATATTATTTCTTACGAATATTGAACAAAATAATATCCCTTACGAATATTGAACGAAAATAATGTGAGACCCCGAATTTTATGAAATAAAAGTATTCAATTTTTCTATTTTGGTAAATAGTTAAATTGATAAAAGTTTAAAGTTAAGGGTAATATGTGAATTTTTTTTTTTGCAAAGTAAGCAAGTTGATATAAAATATTCGTTGTGTCGGGGAATATTCTTTTTGTCGGGGAATATCCGTACGACGATACAATTATTGGTGGACCCCATAACGGAATTATTGTCGGATTGAGAAAACGACAAAAATATTTTATTGAAATAACGGCGGAAGTTTTACCATTAATACTGTTGAACTACTCGATAGTAAAAGTACAGTAATACACGTGGTTGCATAGTAGTACACGATATTGATTATTGATGCTTATGTGAGAAGTCACTCAGTTTTATTTTATTGGTATTATTAATGTAATAAAACAGAAAAACTTTTTGTATAAAACAGAATACTTTTATAATGTTATTCGTTTTATTAGGCTAATAATAAAATCTTTTTATATAAAAATGAATACTTTTATAAAGTTATCATTTTATTAAATAATAATTAGAATATATTATATTTTATTATACATAGTATTTGCATAGTGCTGCATAGTATTTGCATAGTAAAATCTTTTATAAAGTTATTCGTTTTATTAGATTATAAATAGAATATATTATATTTTATTTAAAAGATTTTGTTTTAAATATGGACCGTCAGATTAAAGTAAATCAATATGGACCCCGTTCATGAGTTAGTTACTATGCAGTCCATTTTTCTATAAATAGAAGCTCATTCCTTCATAATATCTTACGAATTCACTGAAACTCTAGAGAGAGAAATTATAGAGAAACTATAGAAAAGTATTCTGCTACTTCCCTACTCTTATATTCAGTTTCTTTTACGGTAAGAGGTATTATTTCTTTTGTATTCATGAAGAGAACTTCTGTTATTCCATTATTTATTATTCTGTTGGAATAACCTGTATACGCGGGCTACCCTATACTTGGTGAAATTTGTGAGACCCCAGATTTTATGAATAAATATTTAATTATCTTGAAATAATTTTTATTTTATGGAGTGGATTTGATATAATGTTATAGTTGTGGGTTATATTTATAAATTTTGCAAAATCATAAGTTGTTATATAATATTAGATTGGTTGGGAATATTCTTTTTGTTTTGGGAATATCCGTATTTACGACAAGACAATCATTAGTGGACCCACATAACGAAATTATTGTTTGATTGAGAAAATGACAAAAATACTTTATGAAAATAACGGCGAAAAGTTTTACTGAATTAAGCTGTTGAAACACCCGGTGTTAAAAGTACGATGTCTGGCGTGGTTGTATAGTAGCACTGCGGTATTGATTATTGATGCTAACGTGAGAAGTCACTCGATTATACTCAATTATTACTACGATAATTATCGTGCATCATATCTCTCATATTATTGATTCAATTATTGTCACGATATCATCTGCATAATATGTTATATTATTAAATCAATAATTGAGGCGACAAAGTTATTCATATTATTATTTGCAATATTGACAATGTCTAGAAGTTACATCGAGGAGAGGTTTGGTCACCTAATTGCGCGCCAATAAGGAGAAATCCTTATCGGAAAGCCCCCTCTTTCCTGGGAATGACCTGGTTGTTAAATATTGTGAGTTATAATATTAATGATGAATGTTATTAAAATTGAAGTTGTGTTTGGAGTTGAATTTGGAGATGCGGACGTGATATTTGAGTCCGGAACGATGAAATTAGTAAAAATAGTCTATAAACACAAAATTTTTCGGAATTCACTATTTGGTCAAAAAGTCAACAGTTGACTTTTTCGGGAAAAATCAAACTTCAAAATTTATATTTTTGATAAAAATGTTTTCATTGTGTTGGAATTATTTGTGTTAGTGAAAATCGACAATTATTTCGATAATAATTGATGTCTGGGAGGTTATATTGACCAATCGAATATTTAACTTGGGATAAATGAGCAAATGATTGCTATTATTTCACATGATTATAACAATTTGTTCACATGTGTATACTATTGTTTCACATTCTTGTTACTATTAGGGGAGTTGATGCAAGATTGATAATACTTGCATGACTAAGTTAAAAATGGAGGTATAGATGTAGGTATTATCTTTGTAATTACGTATTTTCACATGTACAGAACTATTGATTCACATAATTTACTATTGAATCACATTATTTACTATTAGGGGAGGTGGTGCAAGTTTGATAATACTTCCATGACTAAATTAAAAATAAAGAAAAAGTGAGAGGTATTGTCTTTGAATTTTTTCGAGCCCCAAAACCCTCTGATTATCGAAACTATATTTTCTATAAATAGAAGCTCATTCTTCCTTTATTTCTCACCAATTCACAAAAGCTTTAGATTATTATTATTATAGAGAGGAATTATAGAAAGAAGAAGAGAATTCTGCTTTCCTCACTATTCCAATTATCCAGTTTTCTAAAGGTAGGGAGTATTATTTCTTTCTTATCTATGAAGAGAACTTACATTATTCCATTCTTTATTATTACATTGGAATAACTTTGATCGCGGGCTACCCTATACTTGGTGAAATTCTTACATTGTTCCATTCTTTATCATTACATTTGGAACATCCACGTTCTGCATGCGTTCTACGCCGGACTGGGTTAAAATCTTTATTATTACATTGGAATATCTTGTACATGCATTCTACGCGGGACTGATTTACGTCTTTATTATTTTGTTTGAATATCACATGCATGCGTTTTACTGTGGGACTGATTCCGTCTTTATTATTACATTGGAATATCACATGCATGCGTTTTCTGTGGGACTGATTCCGTTATTTATTATTACATTGGAATAACTTTTACACTGTCGATCTATCGCATGCTGGTGAGTTCTTTTGTTATTCCATTCCTTATTATACTCGATTGGTTAAAGTTTTGACTTATATACTCCATAAAATTAGTGGAATATCCTTGATATTTGCGCTTCATCCAATATCTTTTCATGGAAATATTCTTACGAGCATTCTTGAATTTTACTCTACAAAGCGTTATCATGTTGACAATTTGGGCGTTATTAGTTCTGGATAAAATAATTCTTGAACTTGTTTTATTGAATTCTTATATCATTATCATCATCCTCATGTTTATATTTTGTTGAAAGTCATCATCGTGGCCTATAGTGCATAGATGGACTTGGTATGATTATTATGACCGAGGATTATTGATTGTAATCATGACCGTAATGTTACAAATGATGTGGTAAAAGTCCTCATTGCCCCGTAGTGCATTGATGGACAATTTGTTGGCATAATCATGACCATTATTGAATACACAAATATTCTTGGCTCAGTGGTGCATGGATAATTGTGGTCGTGATACTAAAGAATATCCTTGGTAGTAGTGCGGGGGTGATTCGATGATGTGGATTATTTATTAAAATTGAGTCCCATGCGGTAAAAGTGATGAAAAACCTTTTAAATCATAAAAGATAGTCGATTTTATTCTCTCTTGACTCTTTTAATGGATTGCTTGTTCCACTTCTTGAGCTTAAACTTGATGGTTGTTATATTGTATCGGTTTAACAACATTGAAGGCTAACGATAATATATTACGCATTATCTTAGTCATAATATTTCCTATTAGGCTAGTTGAGCTCACCTTTTTACTTTTATTGTTCTCTTGAAAATGAGAACGTGGCGAGGGACTAGTCGGGGAGCGGAGTGACGGACGAGATGATAGCATTAGTAGTCCCCACTATTCAATGAAATAGTGGAAAATAAATGTAATAATATTGAATTTGAGTTTGAATATTGTCTACAGGCGACAATATTTGTATTAAAACTCACGACTTATGTTTTGTCGTACTTTACACGACAGTTGTATAATTAAGTTGTATTTGTATTCTGTACCATGTATCTGACGACTTAGAATAGGTGATGTATACCTATTTTGGGGGCGTCACAAAATTCTTATGTTTTTCCATTCTTTATTATTCTGTTTTAATATCACATGCATGCGTTCTGGCGACTTGGTTCCATTATTTATTATTATGTTGGAATAACTTTGTTTATGCAAGTACTTATACATGGTAAATTCTTCATTATTTCATTCTTTATTATTCATTAGAACATCCTCAGATATGCTTTACGCATGACATTCGCTTCCATTATTTATTATTACATTGGAATAACTTTTATGCGTGTGGTCTATCGCATGCACCGGTGAATTCTTACATTATTCCATTATTTATTATTACATTGGAATATCCCGTCTGCAATAACGTTTATGCATGACATAGTTTCATTCTTTATTATTCTGTTGAAATAACATGTCTATATAGGTTACCGCATACATGGTAAATGATCATTCGTATTCATACGAATAATATTTTCATTAAAAAGGGGTTTCTGCCAGGAGCAGATTCATAGATTTTCTGACCCTCAAAAATTCTAGAAAAATTTAAAATGATAATTTAATGAGTTTTCTAGATTGTGTCCAAAAATGGCGATTTTTGGATGTATAAATTAAGAGTTATGGATTTTATGGGAAAAGACTATTTTAAAAGTAAACCCTTATAACTCCTTGTGGTTAACTCCAAAATTGATGAACTTTTTATTGTGAGTACATGTATATAACAGGAGTATACCCTGTAAATTTTGGAATTTTTGGACAAAAATACAATTTATGATAAATGTCTAAATATTCTGCAGTTTTAGCCATATGAAAAATTGTAAATGAATTTTTAAAATTCTGAGAAAAATATATGTTCAAGATGGGAATATATTCTGCTAAATCCCAGAAAAGAAATATTTTTGGGACTTATTTGGTATTTTTCATGAAAATGAACTAGTTATGAGTAAATAAATTAAATATGTTATGTGAAGTAATAAAATTGGAAAATAGGATTTTATGGCTTGAGAATCCTATATAGGGTATATGCAGATTTTTTTGATGAGAGATTTGATCATTGATTATGAAATCTTATGAGTATGGCATTTTTGAATGATTAAATGCATTATTTGATAAAGTGTAAACAATTGAAATAAATTGTTTATAAGTTTAAGAAATGATTAAAATATTGTTATAATATTAATGATATTAGATTATGAGAATATTAAGTGATTGATAACATTTGGTTATTATTGAACGTTGGATAAATTGTATTATAAATGTTTAATATTTATCATTTATCTCATTTGATTAATTCTTATATTATTGTCATCATCCTCATGCTTATATTGTGTTGAAAGTCATCTTTGGCCGTAGTGCATGGATAATTCGTGGTCGTGATATTAACGAATATCCTTAGCCGTGTAAGTCATAGATAATTCAAAGATATGGATTGATTATCGAGCTGAGTCTCGTGATGAAATATAAATTCATGGATGTGATATTAACGAATATCCTTGGTAGTAGTGTAGGGTGATTCGATGATGTGGATTATTTATTAAAATTGAGTCTCAAATGATAACATATTTATTATACACTTTTAATTAAATAGAGGATAGTAGATATCATGCTCTACTTGACTCTTCTAAAATACAGTTGTATGTCTTTGACATGTAGTGCAAAGATGAATTGTTAATGAATATCTTTGGCCGTAGTACAAAGATGAATTTATTAGTATGATTATGAGCATGAATTTTGATTTGGTATAACCATGATTTTTGATGTTTCAGGTGAAGATAGGTGATGAAAATTATCTTCGTCCTGGTTGCGAAGAGGAATTGAGAACCACAATTATGATTATGAGTTATTCATATGATTGTGGACAGGAACTGTTGATTTATTTTACATGGATAAAACATTATTGGTGGACTTTTAACATAGACAAGATAATAGACCTTATGGTCTATTTGACTCTTCTAATGGATTGCTCGTTCCGCTGCAACTATGGTTGAAAAGTTTTATCATCTACCATATGTTCTAAATCTCTGATTTATTATTGATGAAAGCTATTGATAATTTAATTATCTTTAGTCATGATATTCTTCTTAATCGAGCTAGTTGTGCTCACCCTTCTACCTTCAAAATTCCTTTAGAATTAATAAGAGTGTTGTCGAATTGACGGGGATAACAGGGAATAGAGCGGTGGTCTCTAGTACGTGAGGTTCTCCTAAACAAAGATAGAAAAAGTGTGTTGTATTATATACATCATTTAGTAGTTATATTTTGTGAATCAAATAGGGTGAGGCGAACCCAACTTTGGAAGGGTATTTTGCCACTATCATACAAGATGTCTAATGACATACAACCTCGTGTTATCATAAGATAGGGTTGTGCGGATCCACTTGCTGAATATATCTACGGGCACTACCTATATGATCTTGGGGTATATTTGAAATATAATTTTCACTTGGAGACAACAGAGATATTTATATGTCAAGAGAAGACTCACCATTGGAAAGAAGATGATAGTAATCTTTTTGTTTTTCTTTGGGGACTTTTGGGTCAACCAAGGATAATTCTGTGGACATATGATATCTATTATAACCTAGACGCATGGCCTCCCATGTACGAAGATTTCCTTGAGCACTTTCCAAAGATTTTAATTTCTAAAACAGTTTTTTACTATACTTTTATGTAAAGTACCATTGTAAGGTTGTGGTTGAGGTACCATGAGAGTTACATACATTTGTATTAAAACTCATAGTTAATCGTGGTAAGTATTCTATCTGACATGACTCAAATTAATATAAATGAAGTTGTATTTGAATTTTGTACCATGTATCTGGCGACTCAGAATGGGTGATGTATACCTAATTTTGGGGGCATCACAAATAATATTCCTTACGAATATTGAACGAAGATAATATCCCTTACGAATATTAAACGAAGATAATATTCCTTACGAATATTGAACGAAAATAATATTTCCTACGAATACGAAAAATAATCTCTTACGAATATGAAATAAATAATACCCCTTACCTTAGTAGGAGAGTAATTTCGATTGGTATAGCGAAGATATTCTTGAAGAAAACTTGTACTGTTTTCTACACTCAAAGCTTCCTTAAACTCAAAAGAAATACGCTCAATATTATAGAAGAAGAATTCTCTGATTCTGGTGTGATTTTCATTTCTAAACTGAGCATCCTATTTATAGGAGAATGACAGGGAACTATTAAAAAAAAATAATCACGGGTGAATAGTCAACCAATTCACTAGTATACCGTGAAAAAAATTTGATTTTACTATACGCAAAGACTATGCGAAGATTATGCAACACTATGCAGTACTATGCAATAATAAAATATAATATATTCTATTTATAATATAATAAAACGAATAACTTTATATATATTATAAAAAGTATTCTATTTTATATAAAAAGTTTTCTGTTTTATACAAAAATTGAGATAACTTTCTACCGACGATTTTGAAAAATGAGTAAGTGGGGGTTCATGTAATAAGCCAAATTTACAACAAATATTTCAAGACAAACCCCTTTATTTGTATCAAATCACTTGACTTCACTAAACACTTTTTTAATCTTTCAACATTTATTCATCATTAATATTATAACTCACAATATTAACAACTAGATCATTCCCAGGAAAGAGGGGGGCTTTCCGATAAGGACTTCTCCTTATTGGCGCGCAATTAGATGACCTAACTCCTTTCCTCGACAGAACTTTCTAAACATTGTCAATAAAGCAAATAATAATATGAATAACTATGTCGTCTCATTTATTGATTTAATAATATAAAATATTGTGCAGATGATACTGTGACAATAATTGAATCAATAATATGAGATACTATGCATCAACTACTGTTAAAATAATTGAATAAAACTAAGTGACTTCTCATGTAAGCATCAATAATCAAAGATACTGTACAATACCGTATGCTACTATGCAACCGCGTGTATAACTGTACTTTTATCACCGGGTATTTCAACAGTTAATGGTAAAAGCCTTGCCGTTATTTTATAAAAAGGTTATTTCTGTCGCTTTTTAAATCTGACAGTAATTCCGTTGTGGGGTCCACCAATGATTGTGTCGTCGTATGGATATTCCCTGATAAAAATGAATATTCTCCGAGCAAACGAATATTTTATGACAACTTGTTTACTTTGCAAAATTTGTAAATATTACCCACAATTATAACATTATATCAAATTCACACCTTATTATTCAAAATAACATTTAGAGAAAATTAAATCTTTATTCATAAAAAGTTGGGGTTTTACACTGACGATCACTCAAGATTTGAATATGTGTATTTAATGAAATACAAATATGAATCATTTGAAAAGTTTAAAGAGTTCAGAAGTGAAGTAGAGAAACAAACTAGTAAAAGTATTAAGATTCTTCGATCAAATCGAGGTGGTGAATAGTTAAGCAGTGAGTTTCTCTATTGTCTTAGAGAAAATAGTATAATCTCACAATGGACTCCACCACGAACGCCACAGTTGAATGGTGTATCTGAAAGGAGAAATCGAACATTGTTTGACATAGTACGATCCATGATGAGCTTTACTGACCTTCCAGTTTCCTTCTAGGGATATACTCTAGAATTGGCTACATACATTCTTAATAAGGTACCTACCAAATCCGTCCCTAAGACCCCATATGAGTTACGGACAGGGAAGAAACCAAATCTTAAGCATGTTAAGACTTAGGGTTGTCCATCTTATATCAAAAAGTTTGAAAACGATAAGCTACAGACTAGATCTGACAAATGTTGATTTGTGGGATACCCTAAAGAAACATCAGGGTATTATTTCTATCATCCAATTGATCAAAAGGTGTTTGTTGAGAAACATGCTGCCTTTTTGGAAAATGAATTTTTCCTTGAAGGGGTCAGTGGGAGTAAGATATATCTTAAAGAGGTTCAAGAACCACAAAATACTATAGATCAAAGTCAGGTACCTAACCAAGTGGAAGAACTTATTGTAACACACCCTATTCATAAATGTGGAAGAGTACCGAAGATACCTGATAGGTATGGACTCGTCATAGAGGATGACAATGAGGTATGCATCATGAATGATGATTCTCCATTGAATTACGAACATGCTATGAGTAGCAAAGACTCAGTGAAGTGGCAAGAAGCCATGAAATCTGAGATGGACTCCATGTATGAAAACCAAGTATGGACTTTGGTTTCACCACCTGAAGGCATTAAGCCTATTGGGTGTAAATGGGCCTTTAAAAAAAAGACTGGAGCAGACGGAAAGGTAGAGACCTATTAGGCCCGACTAGTCGTAAAAGGTTTCAAACAAAGACAAAGACAAGGAGTTGATTATGATGAAACCTTCACATGAGTAGCAATGCTCAAGTCCATTCGGATTTTGCTTGCGATTGCAGCTTACCACGACTACGAAATCTGGCAGATGGACGTGAAACGACCTTCCTCAATGGGAAACTTGAGGAGGATGTGTATATGACACAGCCAGAGAGATTTATTTCAATGGTTTGAACAAATCAAGTCTGTAAGCTGTAACGATCCATTTATAGATTGAAGTAAGCTTCTCATAGGTGGAACATCCGTTTTGATGAGACAATCAAAGAGTTTGATTTTATCAAAAATAAGGATGAACCATGTGTGTACAAGAAGGTTATTCGGAGCGTTGTTTCATTCCTTGTATTATATGTTGATGATATATTACTGATATGAAATGATATTCCTATGCTAAAATCGATTAAAATCTGGTTATCTAAACACTTCTCCATGAAGGACTTGGGTGAAACATCCTATATTTTGGGGATAAAGATTTATGGAGATAGATCTAAAAGGATGCTTGGATTATCCCAAGGAATGTACATTGACTCGATGCTAAAGAAATTTAGCATAGAAAATTCCAAGAGAGGTCTCATGCCGATGAGCCATAGAATACATATCTCCAAGAAACAGGCCCCAAAGACACCTGAGGAGCGAGAATGAATGAGTAAGATTCCTTATGCTTTAACAATAGGATCTATCATGTACGATATGATATATACTAAACCGAATGTTGCTCATGCACTTAGTGTAACAAGAAGATATCAGTCGAATCCAGGAGAAGAGCACTGGAAAGGCAGTTGAAAATATCTTACAATACTTAAGAAGAACTAAGGATGTATTTCTTGTCTACGGTGGGTCTGGATTGAAACTAAAGGGCTTCACAGACTCAAGTTTTCAAACAGACTAAGATGACAGTAAATCCATCTCGGGGTATGTGTTTACCTTCAATAGTGGCGCAGTGAGTTGGAAAAGTTCTAAACAACAAACAGTTGTTGATTCAAAGGTTAAAGGCGAGTATATAATCGCAAGTGAAGGCGCAAAAGAAGGTTTTTGGATGAAGAAGTTCATAACCGAACTTGATGTGGTTCCTAGCATTAGAGGACCAGTACCTTTATTCTGTGACAACACCAGAGCTGTTACACATGCTAAGGAACTCAAGTCTCATCAGAAATCCAAACATGTGTTGCAGCGATTTCATTTAATCATAGAGATCATTGAAAGAGGAGATGTTACCTTGGAGCGTGTGGACTCTCAAGATAATATTGCAGATCCATTTACTAAAGCGTAACACAACAGAAGTTCGATCGCCACTTAGAGAAGATGTGTTAGAGTTTATGCCCTAGAGGCCAATTATTTGATACAATTGTTTAACATTTTGATATTATATTTGATTGAATAAATGAATAATTTTATTATGATTTTATTTACTGCGTTATATAAACGTTAACATAATAAAAGTCCTTAGAACAGTGATATAAATTATATAGCTTCAAGTAAGTGACTTGACCATGAGATTATATAATTACAATCAATATCATTGCTCTTAAATGTCCCTAGTCTAGTATCATTGTTAATGGGACAAAAAAGATACATTAAGACTAGTATATGGATTGCCTGATGACCAAATCTCATTGGTCATAAATGTTAGGTTTGTAATATTCATGAACGCAATCAAATTTCACAAAATAAGCGGAAACGTGATAAAATAAAATTTTAAAATTTTTACAAACCATATACCAGGATCATCCTTTATGCAAAATTATTAAGTAAATGAAAAGATAAAGAATAAGAATCATACCCTTGAAGATTCGAGCTTCCTCAGGTACAAGTTCACCTCCAATCCTTTTCACGTTCACCTTGGGGTTGGTTCCTTCCTTTGATCAATGTTAGCCACCCAAGTGTTTGGCCTCTAGAGGTGATCCACCAAGGAAGAAGAAAGATTCAAGAAGATGGGTGTTTTGGCAAAATCCTAGTTTTTCTATCTCTCATAGAAAAGGGTGTACTCTCCCAACTATTGGAATTATGTATTCACGTCTATTGTTAATGTATCAACCACCACATCCATAATAAGACTACTCTTATTTATAGATGTAGGCAACCCTCCTTAACAATTGAGGAATTAGGTTTTATTTTAATTAATTAGGCTCCTAATCTTATTATGAATAATTAATTAAACTCTTTTAATTAATTAGTCTCCTAATATTATTAGGAATATATGAGAGTACTTTTATTAATTAATTCCCAAAATCCTTTAGGAATTAAATAATAGTAATAGTAATAATAATAATAAGACTCCTCTTATTAATTTATATTTAATATTTCTAAAATATTAAATAATAAATATTAATTATTTAATTTATTCTATCACCATATATTAAATTAAATATACTTAATTTATTATTACGATTATGCCATTTGCTTCTTAAATAATTATTCTTTCTTTTATAGTGTGACCCTTTAGGTTCTCCATATTAAACCGGTTGTGAATAAATCAATTAGAACAATTCTAATCTTATTTAAATAAATAAATAAAGATATTAATTTATTTAAATAAATAATATTAATTCTATAATAGGATAAGCCTCCCTAGCGATTAACGACTTTTCAGATAATAAATATTTCAACATTAATCATAAAAGAATCTTTGAGTAAATAACTACCGTACAATTCAATCCTTCCACTATACAATGTCTCAATTAAATATAAGACATGGAATTACTGTCAAGTCTTATTTTATTTAATTATATGTATTTCGATCCTTAAATGCACAACTCCAAATAATGCAAATTAGAAACTCCTTTCTAATTTCATTCTGCCTTGGTCAAGGGTTACTGTGTTGTCATTTATCGAATCACATAAGACATTTCTCTTCTTTTACTAGAAGTGGTAGATTCTTTATTGATCATACATTATCTCCATGTACAACTTATTATACCCAAGCATACCATTTGATATACCCTAAGGGTCTTAAGGAATAAGTCAAAGTATAACTCATCATACACAAGATACTATGATGATCTCAAGTCCAATGATCACTTGTACTACTATCACTACAGGAATTCATATTCACAGACAAGTAAAACTCCATTATGTATTCCATAGCGAGCCACGTTCAGTGAACTTATTCTCTAATAAGCACCTACATACTTGCTTTAGTGTCTCCACACAAATGATCATGAGATCAATCATCCTCATCCAATGAGCAAACAACGTATGTACCAATCTATTCGGATTCACTAATCCTCAATTCAGTAATCCAATGATTGGGAACTATTTTAGTTTTAAGCTTTCTAAGAATTTAGATCTCATTAGAATGATCATCATCATTATTCTAAAAGCATTGCTTAAAACTATTAGTTTATCGCATATTATAAAACAACATCATGTAGATAATTAAAAGTCTTTAATAAGTTAATATTTTTATTAATAAATGAATAAGATTGTTACAAAGTATATGCTTTATCATCAAACATGATTGTCTTGTATAAATACTACTTTCAATAAATATATAAGATATTAAGTCAATGCATAGGTACATGTTAGAGAACGATGTACCGGACAGACCCACCATTGGAATTCTATGTGAAGCATTATACGAAGTGTCATTAGAAATTCTCATAGTGACAATGATGTAATGATCATCCGGCCTGAAATCACTATATTACTACACGAGAATTTATATACTTTGATATCATCAAAGGTCACCTTTAATAGGGTGGACTATAAAGGTGATTATTGGGTACATCATGAATCGTGTGAGGAATATGAGTGATCTAGATGGAATTTAACCCTCCTATATAATATGGGTGATATCCATAGGCCTCTTGATTGAGTAGGACTATGAAATACATGGCCATGCTCAAATAGTGATTTATTTCATATAGTCTACTCATTGATCAAGAAAACTCAGATTAAATTATGAAGAGTATGACACATTCGATAACTCAAGTTTAATCTAGGATGTCAATGTTAAAAGAATTAAATTACATTGAAACATTGGTCACACAAAGGTTGCATTGAATCATCGATCTTATTATTACTTGGGTAGAAGTGATGCATTACTAGATGTCGCTCAATGTTTATAATTTTATAATATAATTTAAAATTATTGCCAACGTAATAATAACCTATAGGGTCACACACATAGAGCGTAATTTAAAAGGGAATTAATTTAAATTGTAAGGATTTAAATATATCAATATGATTGATAGTATTTATATCACGAATTTAAATTAAAAGGATAATTTATATATATATATATATATTAATTAAGTAAGACTTAATTAAGATATATATATATATATATATATATATATATAAATTTGGATTTTAATTAAATTAGGTTTTGATTAATTCCTTCTAACTACTATATATAAGATATATCAACCATTTAGGAAGGAGATGATTAACCAAAAACCCTAGCCATTCTTAGAGAGAGACTAGAGAAAAAACAGTTTCGAAAATCCTCATCCTTGGCAAGCTAAGATCATGCTGCCTTTTTTCTTTTTTTTTTTTTCGCGTATATCGCATTTACGATTCATGGGGAGTTCGTGTGGATATCGTAGAGACGCAGTTCGTTTGGATTGCGTTGGAGATTCGACCGCATCGATTCTAGCTTCAATAATCGGTATAAGTTTCTAACCACTGAATTAATATGGTTTTCGCATGGATCATGTTTTAGGGTTTCAAAATTGCACTTTAAATTGTTTAATTTCCGCTGCGTTTTATGTGCCAAAACCCAACAAAATGGGTATGAGATACCACGACGATTGATTTTAGTGCAAGTGGGAGATTGAAAGTGTAATAACCTGATATTTCCTATATAAATAAATAAGAAATTTTGCATATTAATATTTTTTTTTATTAAAGATGGGAATATGTGCCAAGTAATGTGTATGCATATATGTGATAAATAAAATTTATTTATTACATGAATAATTTCAAATAATTTTATTTTAGGATTATTGCTCATTATTAGATATATACTTATAATAATTAATTTTATAGTAGAAATGTCTTTATTATTTATTTTCTATGAAAATATGATTTTTATATTATTTGAATAATATATAAAATAATTATTGGAATTATTATAATTACTATATTATTATATGAATTTTAGTTCAGATTATTAAGTTAATTATTTTTAACTTAATTAATAATGCTATATATGAAAGATAAATCAGATATGAAATCCAAACCCTAATTTTGGATTTTGAGCTATGAATGAGAATAATAATATTAGGGAATTGTTAAATTCACAACACTTTTTGTTATTTCCACAACAAAAGTGTCGTTGTAGATGTATAGCGACGGTGAAAACCGTCGCAATAGGATCTATAACTACACTTTTGTTGTGAAAATATCATTTTTAAGTGTGGATTTAACAATTTCCTAATATTATATTAAATATAATATATATTTTTTAGTGTTATAAATATATACAATATATGTGTAGACTGATATTGGTTAGTCAATTATGGTGTATGACAACAAACCCTTGTATTAATGTCATAAACCATAATTGGAAACTCAAAACTGGAATTTAAGATCAGTCAGGAATTGTGTTATATGAATTATGTTGCATATTATAGAATTTATGTTAATTAGGAAAATTTTAATTAATATTTGAAAACCCTAATTTAAAATTAGAAATCCTAATTTGCTAATTAGGAACCCTAATTCATTACTAATATCAGTCACAAACCAAGCCCCACTAATACATGTAACCAAATCAGAAGTCAGAATCAAGATTTTTCTTAGAAAGGTATAAAACCTAACCCTAGAAGTTGATCTTTTATCTTATGTTAGATTTTATATTTTAGAGTTAAATCATGTAGTATATAGTGTTAATAGATTATCTGGGTTGATAGATGTTAGATCCATAACATCTATAGGCTCGGATTTAATAATTTACAAAATCTGGAAAATTTTAAAATTATGGTCTGACAACAAATGTCAGAGCCCCTAGATCTTTCTTTGTTAAGTGTTATGTGTATTTTATGTTCTGGATATGTTCTTTGTTATGTGGACTATGATTTGAAACTGGAAACAGGGCCAAATCGTATCTAAAACTCAAGATATTCGTGGTCAAACCACGTTGACTGGCATTGACCGTATGAAATCTGGGCAGCTATGAACTTGCCCAGAAAGCTCTGACAGCAAGTTCATGGGCCTAGATCTTTCTGTTGTTAGTTGTTTTGTTCTTGTTGATGTAATAAGGTTGTAATCTAGTATATGGACTGTTGATTATAGGTTTTATATCATCTAAACATCATGCATGTTGGATTTTATGGGCAGTCAAACCAAGCAGGAGGAACACGAAATACGTTTTCTGGCCAACCCAGAAAACGTATGATCATGTATTCTGACAAGCTTTGACCCGGATATGTGGATGTTGTTGTTATTTTGCTGACTTTGTGTAATAGATCTCTTCTCTGTCATGAGGACTACAAGTCCAGCACACTCTCGAACCTTGGAAAACAATGGATCGGATGTAGTAATCAGTCAAAATGCGTTGACCGTTAAGCTTATGTTTCTGGGTAACCCAGAAGTTACCCAGATGGGTCTGACAGTTTGTTCATGAGTCCCAATCTCTCTTGCGTTATGTGATTTGTTTGTGTTGTTGTATCCGTGTTATAATATGTTATATGGGCTATATATGAAAGCCTTGATATCACCTAAATAATGAGCAGGATCAAAGTAATGAACGGTCAAAGTAGGCAGTATGAACATGATATGTGTTTTTTGGAATCTCCAGAAAATCAAGAACACGGTTCTGATAGGGTTTGACCGACTTAGATATGGCGATTGTGATGTAGTTAGACTGATTAAGGGTAATAGATCTCTTCCTTGGCATGGGTACTACAATTTGAAACCACTAAATAACCAAAACCTTACCTGGAAATATAGTAATGGAAGCCCTAACGTAGTACCTAAGACCTGTCTTGGGTTTCTGGGTAACCCAGAATACCAAGAACAGATCTAACAATTACTTTGCAAGCCCAGATCTCATTTGTTTTAAGTTGTATTGTCAGGATTGTTGTTGTAGCATGTAGTTAGTCACTAGTACTACAAGATCCATGTATTAGCTTGCCTAGAAACATCAAGATCTGACATTTATTGTTGGTCCAACTTAGTCCCTCGATAATTGGTTATGAGTGTTCTTGAGCCTCAAGAACACCTAAAAGGAACGAGATTACATCGCGCCAAAGGGCTTTAATGATGAACATAGTAAAAAAATTAATTTAGTTAATTTCTAAAATCATTTAAAAATAGTAAATAAATTCTAAAATTACAAAATAGTTTTAAAAATTATTTTAAGTTATAAAATTAACTTTTAATAATTTGACATATTTTTCATAAATATTAATATTTATTTCGATATTATTGGTATTTAATTTATTTAATAAATACATTAAATAAATCAATTAAAAATGATTTTATTTTATTAAAAATCATTTTAAATGATAATAAGGCATTTAATAATATTTTAAGTTATAAAACACAACTTTTAATATTTTAAGATAAGTTTCAATAATTATTAAATATTAATGATATTAGATTTATTTGGTAATTATATTATATAAATTAATTAAAAATGATTTTCATATTATAAAAATCATTTTAAATGAAAATAAATAACTTAAAAATATTTGAAGTTATAAAATATAACTTTTGATATTTAATGGCAAATTTTATTAATAAATTAATATTAATGATATTATGTTTATTTAATAATTATATTAAATAAATAGTTTAAAAATGGTTTTATTAATTTAAAAGGAAATAAATGAATTAAAAATATTTTAAGTTATAATAAATGACTTTTAATATTTTGATAAATAATAAATTAATATTCTAATATTAATGGTATTTATCTAAAAATAATTTTAAATGTTTTAAAAATTATTTAAGGGTAATATTAATACTTTAAAAATATTTTGAGTTATTATAAATGACTTTAATATTTTAGCAATAGTTTCATTAATAGTTTAACATTAATTAAATATTAATGATAATAGAATTAGTTAATATTTAAATCATTTAATAATGATTTCAGTGTTTTAAAATTCATGATAAATTATAATAATTATTTAGAAATTATTATAAGGCTATGAAAAATAATATAACTGATATTTAAAATATCTAAACGAATATTGAACTACACGATAGAGTATTAGACTCGATAATTACCCGATAAAGCTGTCGGTACATCGAAATGTTTCAGAAATTGATTTAGACTTAGATAATTGGATTAGATACGTATTTGTTTGTGATGCAATGACTGTTAAACATATGTGACAATGTGATTAGGTCATGTGATGACTGCAATTAGCAGTACTATGTGATATGATATATTATTCTGATCAAAAGAATAATCTTGTGAATAATAGGTTTCAGTATAAAAGATTTATCTAAGTTTCATTATTGTAAGCAGCAGCTCAGGCAAGTATCTGAACTATTCTTTACATTTTGCAAGTATTCTACCTTTGCATTTACTTTATGCAATGGACACGAGTAAGAAAGTTTCAGAATCATATTATTGTGCCAGATAATTAACTCTATTGTTATTGATTACGTATCCAATCTTTGTATTCATACAAGTTCTTACATTATCCAATCATTGTATTATTGTATAATTCAGATATTTAATTTGTTCGTTAATTCCTATATAGGGTTAGACAAGTGTCCCCACTTGGATAATCATTGTATTTAATCATATGTTGATACATACCTATTGATTTCTGGTATGTATACATTAATTAAAAGCTGTCTAAGCTACTTGATCCAGCTAGACACGGATTTAGAAATATTGTTGAGCATGATAGAACTTTATTGTATCCAACCAGATTATTTTGGTTCGGATTCCCGACTAAGTATGAACATCCCGAACATGGGAAAACTTTTGTGCACCTAAGGTGGATAGAGTGAACAATAATATCATTCTTGCATGTAGTATTGATCAATATAGGGCGCATTGGGATGATCACCCTCGTGCCCGTAAGTGATGACGGTTTGCGGATGAAGTTCTGCTAAACCCTAGCAAAAATAAAAAATAATGTTCATAGTCTGTCGACAAATCTCCAGTTATAGTCAGAACGTAGTTTCAAAAATTTGAGATAGAGTTGATATGTTTTTATTATTGGTTCAGCTTACTTCACAACTGTTGATTCGTTGTAGAAGTGTTATTCAAAGAAAACATTTAATTCTTTCAGCTTATATTTATTATTGCTATTACTTGCTGGGCAATCAAATGCTCATTCTTGCTTTAAATTTAAATGTTTTCAAATAAGCATGATCAACCTAATGTTCAAAGCGTAACAAGGAAAAGGAAAGAAATCAGAATAATCTTATGTTATCTTTTGTAATAGTTAGACAATATTAAGACAATGATATTTATTATCTATCATCTAATGTGTTGGGAGAGTGCATATTTTGATTTGATGTTTAAATATAAATGCTCATGATTATTTGTAAAGTCCTTCAAGGAATATGTGTATAAGGACTTAGTGATAGATCAAATTTGTTAGGTTAATCTAAACTCTCAATGTATATCATTTTGTAAATGAATGTATTGAAAAGAAGATCAAACTTGTTAGGTTGATCTTAAGATGTAATAGATAGACTTCGAAGAGATCGTAGTGTATCAAGCTGATCAGGATTGCAGAAGACAAGGTAGGAAAGTAGAGCATCGAGAATTGTAGTGTGCCTGCCTTGAAGGGCCTCTTCAAAAATCGTAGAGTGGCTCCAACGTTTGTCGAGCCAACTCAGAGATCGTAGTGTGCTCTCAGAAACGTAGAGTTTCCAACTCAAGCAAGCAAAAATCGTAGTGTGCAAGTGTTTAAGAGAAATCGTAATGCTCTCTGCTGATAGCATCAGACCAAGCACCAAGCCGACAAGACACCACAACCTGAATCGTAGAGTATCATCTGCCTTGTGTCAGAAGCATCAAGCCTCACGTTTTGTGTGGAGTCAAACTCCAACAAATATGGAATGGGTTCTAAACATTGTAGTACTCACCAGTCCCAAAGGCATATAAGATATCCTTAGTATGCAATAAAGAAGCGCATTGAAGAAGCTAAGGAAAGTACCATTGGTAAGAGGAAGAACACCTTTTCAGGTGTTAGGTGAGAAAGTAGTCTGCTGCGTCAGTGGGCCAGAATACAATTCAGAAGATGTGCAGAAAAGTCTCCATCAAAGAATAGAAAATGTCAAACGCATTTAATGATTCAAAGGATGGATCCAACGGATATATTTCAAGATCACATATATGAAAATCAAGCAGATGAGAGAAGCGAACAAGCATTGAACAAAAAAACGTACAAGAACTCTCTACGATCTTTGATAGAAAAGCTTGCTCAACTACTCAGCTCTCTCGAACAAGTGCTTAACAGCAACTGAGTAGCAACCTCAAGAACTCAACAACTACCAATCAACTGATGTAAGAGTTCTAAGTCAGGAGGACTTGAAGAGTTCTAAGTGAACTATGAAGAGCCAAGTCTGTTGAACTTGAAGAGTTTAAGAGTGAACGAAGAAGTTCCTAGACTGCTGGTCTAGAGGAATCTGAGTGATTCAGAAAAGTGTATAAGACATCCTTAGTGGATTTCCTACTCGAGGAGTAGAAGAGTGGACTAGGAGCTTTAAGTGCTCTGAACCACTTAAAATGACTGTGTCTATTACATTCTTGTTATAACTGCCATATCTGTCATAACTGCTATAACTGCCTCACTCTCATAAACTCACTATCTTAAGGGAGATTAAAACAAATATTAATTCCGCTAAGTTTTAATCATTATCAATTAACAAGTTAAAATAAAAAGATTTTTAAGTATCTATTCAACCCCCCCTTCTAGATAACTATTGTGCCTCCGGGAACTAACAATTAGTATCAGAGCAGGTTCTATTATATAGCCTACAAAGCTTTAGTAGATCCAATGGCACACTTACCAATAGAATCAAGGACAGGAGGAGGTAGCAAGCCACCAATGTGCAACAAAGATAAATTTGCAAACTGCAAGGTTCAGATGCAAGCATACATAGACTCAATAGATGAAGATCTATTTGAGACTTTTCAAAATGGGCCCTATATTCCAACAAAGCTTACACCAACTACAGATGACCCAAACAGAATACAAATCAAAGTCAAAGAAGAATGGACTTACAACGAGAAAAGAGATGTCCAACTCGACAAGAAGGCCAAGAACATTTTGTTTCAATCCTTAGAAGACGATCTGTTCAAAAATGTTGTCAACAGCAAAACTGTGAAGGAGGTTTGGGAAGCACTACTCATCATGCACGAAGGAACGGAAGAAGTAAGAGAAAATAAATAATCTCTCTTGACACAGCAGTATGAAATGTTCGCTCATGTTCAAGGAGAAAACGTCACTGCCACTTATGAGAGATTCAACGTTCTGCTCAACTCTCTACGAGTATATGAGAAGATCTATCCAAACAAAGATCTAATCATAAAATTCATGAGAGCTCTACCAAGCAGGTGGGATGCCAAAACCACTACTATTAGAGAGTCAAAGAATCTCCATGAGATAACAATTCAACAACTATATGGCAACCTTCTGACATACGAACTGGAGCTGACTCAACGAGCTAAAACCATATCAGAAGGAAGAAAGAAGGATAAGGATTTTGCTCTTAAAGCAACTGAAAGTACCTCAAAGGTCAACACTGAAATTGACTTTGACTATGATGAAGACGATGATGAGGACTTTGCAATGCTGGTAAAAAGACTAAGAAGGTTCATGCGTCAAGGCAAAACCAACAAGCCAAAGAAGGTCAAGAACTTCTGAACAAAATGGAGAGTAAAGGAATGATCTATGCTACAACTGCAAGAAGCTTGGCCATTTCATTGCCAACTGCAACAAACCTCTCAGAGAAGAACTAAAGAAGAAGTCACATGCAAAGAAGGAATACAAAGGCAACAAAAGGCCTCAAAAGAGAGACAAAGGGCTTGTAGCTGGAGGATCGTGGAGTGATTCAGACAATGACTCAACTCCCAAATCTGGAGATGATGAAGATCCTCAAATGGCTAACCTGTGCCTAATGGCCAAACATGCAAAGGACAAACTAAACTCCAACATACATGAAGTACGTATCGATGAGGTATTTGACTTCAACTGTCCTGATGTAGACATTAATGATTTGAGAACTTCACTACATGGCATAACAACTGATCTGCATCAATACATGAAGTGGTTCAGAATTCTGTTGAAAGATTACACACTTCTTCAAGATGAGAAAAAGAAAGTTCAAGAAGAGCTAGAAACAGCTCTTCTAAGTACTAACTTTCTCTCCAAACTTGAGGCTGAGAATGAGATATTAAAATAGACCAATGAGCTTAGTGCACAAAGTCGATGAAATTCCGTCGACATTAGGATACGATTGGGGCGTGAAAGTATCCCTTAGCGCGAATGACAACCTCGACGGAATAAGCATTAAGGTCGACTAATTATGCGTCAAGGATACATTAGGGTCGATGGAAGTATTTGCGACAAAATTTCGTCGAGAATAGTAAATATTAAAACCCCAAATTGCTATCAGTAATGCCTCACTTGGTCAAGCAAATTTCTCTCTCTTTCTTTCACAGTGTTGCTCTGTCTCTCTGGTCCCTCTCAGCTCACTGACGTTGAAGCTCAGGCCGCCTCTCCTTCGGCCGGCGCCTCTCCTTATGTGTATATAATATAAATCCCCAATTTTCTTTCTCTTTCTTTATTTCTAACCTCTCTTTCTCTGGTTCCTCTCATCTTGCTATTAACCAGCCTCAGTCCGCTGCACCCCGCACCTCTGTCGGGCAGCCTGCTTCGATTCTAGCTGAGTTTGTTCAATTTAAGGTTATTTTTATCAATTTATTTTAGATTTGGAACCCTAAATTTTCAGATATATGGTTATGCATAAATTTGGGTATAAGTTTTTATCAATTAATTGTTAATTTGGATTTTAGAAATATTCTGTTGAAATTAGGCATTTTTATCTTGCTGAAATTAGGATTACCTTTTAAGTGTTGTTGAAATTGGGATTATTTTTAATAGTTTGCAATAATTTGAACTTCATTCTCCTGCAGTCAAGTGTTGGTCCATTAATGTTACTGGATGCATATTTTGCATATTTGAATAATTTGATTTGCCTTTGTTTAATATATCTATTTTCTGCCTTTTTCTGTTATATGATTTGGTTCATATATATGAAATGGTTAAACATATCCATTTTCTGCCTTATGAATTCTAGCATTGTGAATTGCATTATGTGAATCAATTAAAGACTTGTCTTATTTGGGTGTTGAATTATTTTCGACAAAATTTTCGATGGAATTTTTGTGGAAGTTATAGATGGTATTAAATTATATAATATAATAAAAAATTAAATTAAATTTAAAATAAAATAAAAAATATGATATTATATAATACAAATTAAATTTAAATTAATTAAATTTAATTAGTTTAAGATAATAAAATTTAAATAATTTAAATATTATTATATAATATAATACAAATACAATAAAATAAAATAAAATAATATAAAATAAATTAAATTAAACTAAATTAAATTAAAGTAAATTAAATTAAAGTAAATTAAATTAAATTAAATTAAACTAAACTAAATTAAATTAAATTAATTTAAATTAAATTAAATTAATTTAAATTAAATTAATTAAATTAAATTAAATTAAAATAATAATTTAATTTAAAATAAAATAAAATTAAAATATGATTTAATTTAAGATAATACAAATTAAATTAAATTAAATTCAATAAAAAATTGACTTAATTTAATTTAAAATAATATAATACAAAATAAATATAATTAAACCTGAGTAGAACTTACTTAGTTAAATAAAATCAAAATATAATTAGATAAAATTAAATACAATTAAATACAATTAATAATTAAGTAGCATTTATTTAGTTGGGATGCGATATAATATAATACAATTAAATAAAATGAAGTACAATTAAATACAATTAATAATTAAGTAGCATTTGCTTACTTGGGATGCAATATTCAATAAACTAAGTAGCACTTACTTAGTTTTTCATTAGTGTTGGGTAAAATCTAATTACGCACAACACACAAGTATATGTGGTCAACAAGTAATAAAGTGAAAGTAGAGTATCGTTCCCACGAGGAATTGTTTTATAAAAAATTACCAAGTACTAACCCGTAACTAACTCAATCTTATTTAAACGAATGAATTTCAAATTATATAAATTAAATTATTTAATTAACTAATTAATTATCACTAATTAAATTAAGATTACGAGATTTAAGATCACAACTTCACTTATTGCTTCATTTAAGTTAAAACACTTCTCATCAATTATTCTCATCCCGAATTGTTAATCAAGAACACTAAAGCGTATAAAACCACCTCTCGATGCATAATACCCATATTAACGCCAATCCACAATTAAGATAGAAATCCGTTAAACACCTTAATCAACTAACCCACTATATCTCTATGTGAATTACAATTGAAGAAGGTTAAAGAATAAGTTCTCTATCCGATTACATATGATGTCAAGCGTATCTCTACCTTAACAATAATCAAAAAAATCATATTTACAAAATTCATGACACATGCTATCATGATAAGATCTAAATCAATACTTCATCTCTCGAGTTCATATAGATTATCACATTAATTGATGGCCAATCAATTAAACAATTAAGTCCAAATCACAATAGACAATCCTCACAATAGAACATAATAATTGATAGCGAAGCATATTAAAATAAACTACACAATAAGATCCATTGTAATCTCAAACAAAGAATTAGTTCATGATTATTGAATTAAAACTAAGAATCCACAATTGAATAATCATTAAAAGATAAAATATAAGAGTAGAGTAAAGAATAAATCATTGTCAAGAAATCTCCATCTTCCTCAAGCTCCTGCTTCTTGATCTTCAATGGTCTTCAAGTCGCTTCAATCTCCAAATCTAATTAGAACTAGTGTTTTGATCTAATTTACTCTAATCTAATCTAATGGAATCCTCTATCTAGTCTCTAATCTCTCATAATCCTTGTGATTCTCCTCCTTTTATAAGTCTCTTTATATGTCTTTAAGTCCTCTCGAAGTTCTCTCTGTCCTCCTCAGTCAATCCTGATCGAAACAATCCTTTCCTGACTCAAATTGGACCAAAATTCGTGATTTTCACAAGATTTTCAGGCATACCCCGCCCCAATGGGGGTCTAGGCTTGTTTTGGGCCCGCCCCGGCGGGCTAGGGGCTTGCTTTGTGCCTTGCATACCAACCCCAGAGGCGGTTTTGCGAAGGAAAATTTTCTGCTCTGACGTCCTTTGGGAAAACGACCATAACCGTTGATCCAGGACGAGTTACGAGGCTTTCCACCTATCAAATTGAAGATATCGACGAGATCTACAACTTTCATTCTTTAAGATTTCAAAAATAATGAACGGATGAAGGTTGAAATTCGGCTGGAAGTGACTATGTTCGACATCTGTTGGTACAAATATCATAACTCTTGCATCCGAACTCCGATTGGAATGATTCAAGTTGTTCTGGAAAGCTAAGAAGAAGATCTACAATGTAATCCAAGTTTCAAACCAAGAACATGAAATAAACATAAAAGCCCAAACGATGTTCGGATTTCTTTTCTTTGAGTTTTCATACCAATTCTTTGCGATTTCAACTCCCAAGCATATAATCTACAAAACGCACACAAAATGCATGAAAAGTAACTAAGAAGCATGGGATTAAGCAAATAATTCAAGTAACAGATACCGGATAAGTAGGTATAAAACCTAGTTATCAAATACCCCAAACTTAAACTTTGTTCATTCCTCAAGCAAAAACACAAAAAATAACAATGCAATGCAATGCAACTAATCTACATGCCTACGAATCCAAAGAAGAATGATGTAAACAAGTCTATTCAACCAAATTTTAGAAAATCAAGTAAACATGATAAGACATCATATCAAAAGAAATCAATAATTTCTCAATCAATCATCAAATCTTAGACTGTAATCACTAATATAGTGCGTGTGTGCTCCACAACAATGTTAACTGATATAAAATCAAATTTAACACATAACAAGTCTCTTCGAAGGCATCATACAGTGTAAACTCAAGAAATCCAAAAATAAGCTAGATCCAACTAAAATCAAATAATTACCAATATCGAGGGTCAACATGGGATACTTATGCTTTATTTTTCATCTACGGGGGCTTTTTGCTCTTATTTTCCATTTTATTCATTTTTTTTTTTTGGTTTATATACACATAGCTATGCAATGTCTTATTCCCTTAGGCTTTTCAATGCTACCTTAACGAGCTTTCGACCAACGACTCCTGCACTATTAAGACCTTAGGGCGCTAGTGTAAAGACAATCCCCTGCTTACTTACTCAAGTAACAAAGGCCACAAAACTAGACAAACACGCCACTTGTTTATTCATACTTTTTTTTTTTTTTTTTTTTTTTTTTTTTTTTCTTTTCCTTCTTTTTTTATAGCTTATATACCCCAAATATTCCCCCAAACTTAGGTTCTTGTCTAACTTTAGCCATCACTATTTATTCTTGTCATTCTTTCATTCAAACTAGCATTATCCTTTAGAATCCCATTATGTATCAATTTAAACTCAATCATTCAACAAGTTGTTTTTACTGTGATATCCTTATTATACCAGCCAAATAGAAAAAGACTCAATTCATAACAAGAAATCACATCAAAGCTCTAATGGTCAAGATTATACTTGTTCACCCAATTCCAATCTCATCATCACAAAACAAATCAGTAAACTATCTAACAACCGGATTCATGCAAATGAACATAGTAACTAACTAATAATTTTTTTTTTGATTTTTTTTTAGTTATAAATACAAACTATTATGCAACTACTCTGCTATGCAAACTATTATGCAATTACACTACATGAATGCAAACATAAATAAACCTAAATTATTTAACTCCCCCAAACTTAACAATTACAATGTCCTCATTGTAAAATAAAGCATGAAGTGGACGAGGACTTCCCTGTAATCATTTAAGCTTGTGGTGATGGTGGCGTCAAGCATAACGATCATCATTTCCTATCCATCAACCTCCAAAACCCGCAATGAAGAGACAACATGATTAGAATAACACTTGGATTCCTATCTACTAAATAAACTAGGAAAGCATATAAATAAATAAAAAATTCTCGGGTTGCCTCCCGCTAGCGCTTGAATTATAGTCTTCTTCACCGACTTTGTCTCGTCAACGCTATCCAATTCCTTTTCGAAAGTTGAGGAATCCTCCATCCATCAAGAAGAAATAATCCTTTGGGAGGTTCCCAAAAGCGATGGCCATAGCATCAAAGTCACCTAGCATGCTCCGACTCAGATAATCTCCATGAAGAAGGGCACACGACTAGTGCTATCTCCATCAGGTTTATGATCATATGTGGGCATGGAAGTGTGTCAAACACAATGGGCTCTTCGCTCATCTTCTCTTCTCTTCCCACCACGGCTTTCATTGTTGCACTAGCTCTCATGTCATAAAGAGCCTTGCCGACGACATGGGCTACCAAGTGGGCATGATTTTGCAAATCTAACCGATCCTTGAACTTTGGTGGAGAAGGAAATTGGGGCACCAATAACATCTATCATCCTTGTTAGTACTTATAGTTAGTTCTTCACCGACCTTGTTGTCATTATCCCCATTTGTCTTCTTTTTTTCCAACATCTTGTGGCTCATCCAACTTGTAGATTTGGCTCTGCACTTCATCAATCTCTTAATTCACATCATAACACCAATTGTTTCGAGGAAGGTTGCTTACGGCTTTGTCAATCGATCTATCTTATTTTGAAGATTTTGAATTGCTATCTCTTGATTCTCGAATTGACCGCGCTTTGATTAATCATCCTCTCCTCATTGATGCTACAAACTTGAACCACAAATCCTCCAAACTTGAATTATCTGTCTCAGCTTTTGGAATCCATGTATTGAGGACCATGAGTCAAAGTGGTGATGAGTTGTTCCATCCGGTGTCAAAATTATGGCTCGATATTTCTCGACTCATCATCCTCTCCTCTTGGTTTGCTATAATCCTTAACATGAATTCCTTCAACTCTAAATTGTCTTCTTGTCGCATCGAGGTGGATATGAGAATTCCATGCTTATGTTGGATTTGAGAGTAGTATCGGTCTTCATAAGTATAGCTCCATGAAGAATCCGGGTGATACCCCAAAACTTGATCATAATTATCATATGCATACCGATTGAGGTAATTACCACCATACCGCATCTACCAAGATTGATGGTGCATTGATTACTCGGTGATTGCCAAAGACAATAGTCACACATAACCGCAATCCTTCAACTCCTTTCAATGCAAAAAAAACGTCCAACTTCCTCTTCGATAGTTCTTCAATCTGGCCGACATTGCAAAAAAATGCATTAAGTCTATCAATCCCCGCTTCCCTTGGTCGAAGTCATGTTCGTATGGGCCATTGATACGCAAAGTCATCCATGGTACCCTAAAAGAGAGAAATATAGGAAGAGAATTAAAATAAAAATAAAATGTTTAAATTAAGACTAATTTGATTGAAATTAATATTGGTAAAAAATATTAAACTAATTCCACAAGAATTCACGCCGCCAAAAACTTGTTGGGTAAAATCTAATTTTGCACAACACGCAAGTATACGTGGTCAACAAGTAATAAAGTGAAAGTAGAGTATCGTTCCCACGAGGAATTGTTTTATAAAAATCACCAAGTACTAACCCGTAACCAACTCAATCTTATTTAAACGAATGAATTTTAAATTATATAAATTAAAATACTATTAAATTACACTAGTTAAATTAAGATTACGGAGATTTAAGATCACAACTTCACTTATTGCTTCATTTAAGTTAAAACACTTCTCATTAATTATTCTCTATCCTGAATTGTTAATCAAGAACACTAAAGCAGATAAAACCACCTCTCGATGCATAATACCCATATTAACGTCAATCCACAATTAAGATAGAACTGCTAAACACCTTAATCAACTAACCCACTATATCTCTATGTGAATTACAATTGAAGAAGGTTGAAGAATAAGTTCTCTCTATCCGATTACATGCGATGTCAAGCGATCTCTACCTTAACAATAATCAAAAATCATATCGACAAAATTCATGACACATACATGCTATCATGATAAGATCTAAATCAATACTTCATCTCTCGAGTTCATATAGATTATCACGGTAATTGATGGCCAATCAATTAAACAATTAAGTCCAAATCACAATAGACAATCCTCACAATAGAACATAATAATTGATAAATAAGCATATTAAAATAAACTACACAATAAGATCCATTGTAATCTCAAACAAAGAATTAGTTCATGATTATTGAATTAAAACTAAGAATCCACAATTGAATAATCATTAAAAGATAAAAATAAGAGTAGAGTAAAGAATAAATCTGTTGTCAGCAAATCTCCATCTTCCTCAAGCTCCCCGCTTCTTGATCTTCAATGGTCTTCAAGTCGCTTCAATCTCCAAATCTAATTAGAACTAGTGTTTTGATCTAATTTACTCTAATCTAATCTAATGGAATCCTCTATCTAGTCTCTAATCTCTCCTAATCCTTGTGATTCTCCTCCTTTTTATAAGTCTCTTTATATGTCTTTAAGTCTTTAAGTCCTCTTGAAGTCCTTGTGTCAATCCTGATCAAAACAATCCTTTCCGACTCAAATTGACCAAAATTCGCATTTTTTCAAGATTTTATGGGCTACCCCCACCTTCTGACGGGGTCTATGGCTTTTTTGGGCCCGCCTCGAAGGCTAGGGTTCCTGCTTTGTGCCTTGTATACCAACCCCCTGAGGCGGTTTTGTGAGGGAAAATTTTCTCACTTAACGTCCTTTGGGAAAAACTACCCATAACATTTTATCCAGGAAGGGTTACGAGGACTGCCACCTATCAAATCGAAGATATCGACGAGATCTACAACTTTAATTCTTTAAGATTTCAGAAATAATGAACGGATGAACGTTCAAATTGGGATGGAAGTGACTACTATGCAAATGACCACCCAAAACAGTGACGTTCGACGTCCGTTGGTACAAATGTCATAACTCTTGCATCCGAACTCCGATTGGAATGATTCAAGTTGTTCCGGAAAGCTAAGAAGAAGATCTAAAATATAATCCAATTTCCAAACCAAGAACATGAAATAAACATAAATGCCCAAACGATGTTCAGATTGCTTTTCTTTGCATTTTCATACCAATTCTTTGCGATTTCAACTCTCAAGCATATAATCTACAAAACGAACACAAAATGCATGAAAAGTAACTAAGAAACATGAGATTAAGCAAATAATTCAAGTAATCAGATATCGGATAAGTAGGTATAAAACCTACTTATCAATTAGTGCTTCGACATTCACTCATTAGGAGTGAATGTCAAATAGTCCTCAGTTTAGGACTGTTATTGGATGTTATGTCTCTCACTTAGGTCGATGCTAATGCACATAATATGTTAGCCAGCCAAGAAACTCAAGTGTACTACGCCCCTAATGTCATAAATTATAGAACCCCCTGGTATACAGTTGTGACAACGAAGACTCGGTCATTTGATGGTACTAATCTATCTAGAACGGATGACCCATTGTAAGAACAAGTTAGCAATCCCAGCCACATTGTGCTATATGATGATGATGTGTTGGTTGATGATGTCGTTCACGTACTCGATGTTGGCGAAGTGGAGGAAGATGTGGTTGTCAGTTCGTATGTGATGGTAGAAGATTATACCGAGGAAGAAATTGATACAGAAGAGGAAGAGACATAATCAAAGGATGAAAATGATTTTGATTCTGACGGGTTTGACGACGTACTACGTCTTCACTAATTGGTGTTTTGTAAATATTATACAACTAAAATCAATCATTATATATAATAATTGCAATGAAATTTAATTAATGTCATCGTATCTATGTTTGTTATTTCAGTAGTATAGCTATGACTCGACATAGCGGTGGAGGTGGTTGTGGTGGTGGCCGCTCTGGATCGAGTGACGGCTCGCAGGGTGGGTCGTCTTCAGATGCTAGTGAGTTGATTTCTTTTTTGGCTTTGTAACAGTTTTTTCATTACTATATTATACATTCATTTACTATTTTTTGACAATGTCATAACTATATTAAACATACAGATGCTAGACGTCGGCGTCAGTGAGGGCCTAACCTCGTTCGATTAGGTCATCCGCCAACAGTGCCTGACACAGTTCCAATTGATGTTGGCTCGTCTGTGTAGGTTTCAACTATAATATATCACTTATGTTCAATTAGAATGATATTATTATGTGATTAATAAATTAAAATGTTCTTAATAAATTTTGTATTCTAGTATTATGGATCATGTCGCTAAGGTGACCGTACACGCCATCTGCCTGGCGCATCTCCCTACTAGTTGTATGCGATTTAGCCAGTACTCACGCTACAATGCCGACTTCATGGTAACAGTGTTGCGGGAGTTTCACGTAAGTCGAATTACATATATTAAATCAAGGTCCATGTTATTTACATATTGTTCAAATAATTAATTATACGAATGTTATGTCTGTTTGATAAAGATACTACAAATACGAGGCCGACATCACTGAGGCGGATGGTGACGCCGTTATCATTGCCCACATCTCGAAGAATTATGTCGGCTGGCTATACGAGATGAGACAGAGGGCAGTCCGAGCAGTAGACGAATCACCTGGGACTACTTTGCGAGAGCATCAGCTGGCGATAGTATCAGATGCAACATGGGCTGCGATGTGTGCGTACTGGGATGATGCTGCGTTCAAGACCAAGTCGGAGCAGATGAAGAAGAATCGCGGTAAGCTGCGAGTTGTACATACTTGTAACGATCCCAAAATTTAAATAATTTAATTCTCGACTTCGATCGTTAATAACACGTCTAACTTCTGTTTTTTACATCATTATTTGACGTTAAACTTAATAAGATGCGGAATAATTTAAACTTTTATATCTTCTTACTTTAATTCCCTAAATCAAAACCTTTATCATCTACATGCCTTTGAATCATATATAATCCATGATTCACTTTATCAAAGTTAATATATATATACTTACATATCAAATCGATATCTTTTATACATCAGACAACTCAAACTTTAACTTTACAACTCAACATAAAATATATATCATAAAACATTGAGTACATCTCATGAACCCTAATCATGGTTTAAAGGAATAAAAACTTTAGCTAAAATAATAATCTTTGTGTATTACATCTGATTCATGTCTTTCAAGTACCACATAGTGTTACCTTCAATCCTTTACTTGCAAAAATGGTTATTTGCAAGGTTGAGCTCGACAACCCAGCAAATCTAACAGTTTTCATGCATCACGTAGCACATAATAACATGCTTATCATACATCTCATAAACATTGGACTAACATAACATACATGTTTTAGTTCATATAACAAGTAAAGAGATTGAGTTCCTTACTCAATCATCATTCAATACTCAATCAAAGTAGTCATAAATTGACTTTATCGTTTCATACTTTCAATATATATACAACACATCATGCTCTTTGCAATAAAGATTTAAAACAGTTAATCATTAAGTTCACATAGCAAATAGGAACTGAAAGACTTGCCTTTACCGACGTTTTACCAACACGTTAATACTTCGCATCCTTGCACAACCTACACTGTATGTGAGATTGATAATAAATTAAATCAATACTCAATCTCATGGTCAAATTTATTCTAAGTCCTTACTTTATCTTATTATCCTTTATAATGTCTTTATAGACATCTAACTATTTTATATGCAACTCGGTTTTATTTTCATTTTCATCACCACACATGCTAGACTATCGCACTTGTAGTTTAATGTGCGTATATCACACCATTTTATTATACCACTTTGGTTTCAAAAATGCATATTCAACACATTGTTTACATGTTTAATTTTCCTTCAAAAATCAAAAATTGCCCTTTTCGATTTCTTTCCATTATTATTCTTGTATTGTCATCTTTTCATACTCAGATATCCAATATTAGCCATTAGTTGGACACTTTGTATACCAAAGTTTAGAAACATTATTACTCTTAGGCATTTTATCGAGCACGTTATGTGCACACATTAACTTATCTCAACTCTTGATCTTAAATGGTTAATTATGCATAGAATATGATAACACATATCTATACTCATTACATATGTCAGAACATATTTTTAATCATCAAAATATACCATCACCCAAAATCTTAATTCAAACAGAATTATAAAACTCATCTTTACAATTTCTTTAACAAAACGTTGTTTTCATTTTTAACGTAACTCCTTTGTTACATGTTCGTTTTTATTCCTTCTTATATAGAATTAACCCTTACTCAGTGTACTACAACCTCATCTAGGCCTTAAAGTCAGACCCTTATCCATCTAAACTAGATTCTGCAATTCATCAACTAGTCTAGAAATTTTCATTTTCTAGACATCCTTACTAAACAATTTATTTCAGACATGATCCGGTCCATAAAATGGCTCAATAACGTGAGTCTGACTAGTAAAATTCCATATCTACAACTTTTCAGTTTAAAGTTTCTTCAGATTCAAAATACACGAATTTATATGAATTGTTCAAAGTTAGAAACCGTAACAGTTTTGATTTTCTAGGCAGATTATTTTCCCTTCGGACCAGCCTTACTAAAACAGATATTGCAAGACATCTACAAAGAGTTTTCATGTGATTCAACTTTCAAAATATAGCTTACTTCCATATCTTCGATTTGATATAACGCTCACTTTCTAACTCATTATTCCCAAAGAGGTATGAATTTCACAAGATCTGTCCACAATTACTCAAAACCTACGAATTTTGTTCTTCAAATTTTCTTTCCATTTCATTTTCTTTCTTGAATCCTCTTGTTTGATTCTTGATAATCCAAGATTAAACCAATACAAACAAGATTAAGCATGATCTACTACCCTAGAACATAAATCTACCCAAAAAAATCAAAGATTAAATAAGAGTTTAGAAGTTAAATTCTTCTAGCTTTTTTTTTCTTCTTCTTCTACCTCATCTCAATTCCTCTATTTCTCTCTATCTCTCTCGATTTCTCTATTTCTCTCTTCCACCAAGACTCTTGCTATAAAAAAACTCTAGGATTTCTTCTTGTGTAACTCCTCATTTGGGTAATAGTTATGTTAATAATTAATATAATAGTAACCCTCACTAATAACATAAGGCTTATGTTACAAATCTCTTACATGCATGACCAATATCACATTAAGCCCTCTTAGTAGCATAACCTCACTTTTCCATCATTAGTTTAGCAATCCAATGGTTAGGCTATTCATTATATACTATTATTACTTTACTATGACAACATATTTCTAATGTCACACTTAAATAATTTAAAATTATTTTATTAGTAAAATTAATTAAACTTTAATAATAAAATGCACATCAATTATAAAATTATCTATCAAATTATAACGCTTAATTAAATTAAGCCATAACAACCTACATCAAATATTTATTATTCAATAAATAAATCAACTAAAATATTTATCTAACTCAAATAAATATTTTAATTAATTATAAAATTCACATTCGTTACAATACTTCTGGCTCGCAGTCGTTTCAGGAGGTTAAGTCGGTATGTAGTTCCCTTTAGTTTAGTTTAATATTAAACTGCAACTATAGTAAATTAAGGTGATATTATTTAATGTATATGATTTAGGCCATGCGGAGTAGCTTGGGCCAACCTTCTACTATAAAGGAGTTCTAGGATAGAGTCCATACGCCTAAAGGGCTCTACTTCAGGGTCGACGATATCTCCAACAACACTGGCTATACGAGTAATACATTTACTATAATAAATATTATTTAGGATAATATTACGTAATTTATATGATGATATCAATATAAATCACATGTACATATATCAAATTATAGGAGCGGTTTGAGAAGCTCCGCAACCAAATAGATAAGCGGAGTTAACAGTCGCTAGGGTGATGTTGAGACGTTAGATTCAACCGCCCTCCCGCCTAGATATTAGTTTATCTCAGGACGAGGAGACGGCTCTTTGGGTCACGTCTCAGGATACTCCTACTAGTACTACCGACCGGTATCGAGTGTTGGGGTTTTCGAGGATACCAACCTATGCACTGCCAGGAGGTATACTATTTTAGTTTATTTCTTGTTTATGAATAAAGAAAACTTATAATATTATTCATGTTATATTTATTTTTGTAGGCTCTAGCCATCATCTCTGCGTCAAAGGCCCTCGTGGGACCATCACATCACCATACCGGCTTAGATGATGCTTTGTTCCAAATATTATGGGCTGGTCGGTTTGTCGGAGAGGTTTGAGACCGATCCGCTATTCCATCGTTAGGACACCTTGGTAGTTCTTGCCTCCAAAGACTTGTGCGGGGACGTTGCAATTGTGCTACCGCTGAGAATACGGGTATCCCTCCAGAGCAGTGGGCCGCGATATGCGACGAGATTGTTTTGCTGGTGGTTACCTTAGTCGAGGACGCGTTTCAGCCAATGTTGAGTCAGCGCTCGACTGCTTAGGTATACTATTCGTTTTAAATTCAAATATATATCCTGCATGTTATTTAATTTTCATTTAGTTATCTTTAACTAAATCATATATATGGACTAATGAGTTACATTATAATTTATCAACAGGGTGACAAGCGGACTGACGAGCGGGATGACGATGATGGCGATTTTCATACTCCGTAGCAAATATATCGACGCTTGCTTTGATGATCCTCCTCACACCGGGGGCTCTACTAGCTTGACTTAGTTTATATTCTTTTGTAGTTTATATTATTTTTGACTTAGTTTAAATTCTTCTGAGTTACATTATTTTGTAGTTTACATTATGTTTGACGTATTGTAGTTTAAACCTTGTCATTACTTTAGTTTGAAATATCTCTTTTCTTTAGTTTTGTTGCGGTTTGACATTTAGTTTAATTTAGCTTAATGTGATGTTTGATATAGTTTAGTTTAAATTAATGGAATGTTTTTGACATATTGTTGGCCTTGTTAATTGTAATTCATGTTATTGGGCCTTATTAAGTTAATTGTAATTCATCTCATTTAGTTACTTCTCATTTTTACTTTAGTTTTGTTTATGTTTAGTTTAAATTAATGGGATTCATGTTGGCCATATTGTTAGCTTGTGTATGTGTTATTGGGAAAACATGAACAGGTACAGGTATAACAGATGTGGGTTAAATCTCTGGATATTGCAAAAACAAATAAAACATTTAAAAAAAACACACTATTCTGACGGAATAGTACTATTCTCGACGGATTTTCGTCAGAAATAAGTCCTTACCATTTTGGTCATGTGCCACGTGTCACATCTTTACCATTTTTTACAGGTTGCCACGTGGCATGCTTATTATCGACCGAATATCCTCGACAGACTATTTTCAATCGGAAATATATTAACATCGACTGAATATTCGGTCAACGATAATTCCGTCGAGTTTAAGTATCCCCGACCGAAAGACCGACGGACTTAATTTCGACCTGCTTATATACAACTGAATTTCTGACAGAATATTCCGTCGGAATAATGTTTACCTCGACAGAATATCCTTAATACCGATAGAATATTCTGTCGGAAATAAGCCTTTTTGTTGTAGTGTACATACGTTCCTTGCTCATTGGATGAGGATGATTGATCTCATGATCATTTGTGTGGAGACACTAAAGTAAGTATGTAGGTGCTTATTAGAGAATAAGGTCACTGAACGTGACTCGCTAAGGAATACCTAATGGAGTTTTACTTACCTATCAATAGGAATTCCTGTAGTTATAGTAGTACAAATGATCCTTAGACTTGAGATCATCATAGTATCTTATATATAATGAATTACACTTTAACTTATTCCTTAAGACCCTTAGGGTATATCAAAGGGTATGCTTGGGTGTAATACATTATATATGGAGATAATGAATGATCAATAAAGAATCTACCACTTCTAGTAAAAAAAGAGAAATTTCCTATGTGATTCGATAAATGACAACCCAGGAATCCTTGGCCAAGGTGGAATAAAATTAGAAAGTCCATGTCTTATATTTAATTGGGTCATTGTATAGTGGAAGAATTGAATTATACAATAATTATTTACTCAAATGTTCTTTTATGATTTATTCACAACCGATTTAATACGGAGAACCTAAAGGGTCACACCATAAAAAGAAAGAATAATTATTTAAAAAGTTAATGGCATAATCGTAATAATATGTTAAGTATATTTAATTTAATCTATGGTGATAGAATAAATAAATATAAATAGCTTAAAATTTATTATTTAATATTTTGGAAATATTAAATATAAATTAATAAGAGGAGTCTTACTAATATTATTACAATTATTATTATTTTAATTTTTAAAAGAGTTTAGGAATTAATTTAATATAAGTACTTTCATTTATTCCTAATAGGATTATGATGCAAAATTTGTTATAAGAGTTTAATTAATTATCCCTAATAAAATTAAGGAGCCAAATTAATTAAAGGAGTTTAATTAAATAAATAATACCTTATTTTAATTAAACAGGTTTACCTGATATCTTTATAAGGAGAGTCTTATATCAGATATCAAATATAGGTAATTTTAAAATCTGATTTTATTTTTTGCTTCCGCTAATTTTACAATTTGATTGCTGCTTTGATTTTCACAAAACCTTACAGTGATATCAGAGCCAAACTTTATGTGAATAATGTATTTAGAATAATATATTGGGCATAATTTATTGTATAAAATTATTATTTTATGAAAAAAAATCATTCACGAAACCTGTTTTCGAAAAACGATTTTTTTGATTTCGTTGAATTCATGATTCTCGTGGTGGTTATATATATATATATATATATATATATATATATATATATATATATATATATATATATATATATATATATATATAGTTCGATAATATGAAAAGTTCTAACGTAATCATACTACAATTATGATCTATATATATACTATTCATACAGTATCACTAGATATATATATATAATATTCTCAATAATTTTATAATTAAAATAAAAGTTTATTTTAATCTTAAAATTGGATTTCATGCAATTTAAAAATACCCATTAAATGATACTCATATATATATGGAATGATTTTATTCATGAGATGAATGTTTTATTTATTGATACATATGATGATATGTATGATAATAAATGGGGTTGATTATGGACTATTTGTAAGACTCCAACTTTTATGAATAAATATTAATTTTTATCGAAATATATTTTTGAATATTATGGTGTGGATTTTATATAATAGTTGTGAATAATATTTACAAATTTTGCTAAGTAAGCAAGTTGTCATAAAATATTTGTTCGGTTGAGAAATATTTTTTTTGTCTGAAAATATCTGTACGAAGACACAATCATTGGTGGACCCCACAACGGAATTACAGTCGGATTTAGAAAGCGATAGAAATATCTTTTTATAAAAATAACAGCAAAAGTTTTACCGTTAAACTGTTGAAATACCCGGTGGTAAAAGTACAGTAATACGCGTGGTTGCATAGTAGCACACGGTATTGTACAATATCTTTGATTATTGATGTTTATGTGAGAAGTCACTAAGTTTTATTCAATTATTGTCACAGTAATTGCTGCATAGTATCTTTCACATTATTGATTCAATTATTGTCACAATATCATCTGTACAATATTTTATATTATTAAATCAATAATTGAGATGACAAAGTTATTCATATTATTATTTGTATTATTAACGATGTCTAGAAAGTTCTGTAGAGGAAAGAGGTTTGGTCACCTAATTGCGCGCCAATAGGGAGAAATCCTTATCGAAACCCCCCCTTTCCTGGAAATGATCTCGTTCTTAAATATTTTGAGTTATAATATTAATGATGAATAAGTTCGTGTTGATTAAAGATGTTTGTGCATTTAGGGGGGGTGTATTGAATTAAAACTTTTAAAGATTTTAAAAGTTTGGTTGTATTCAATCAAGACATTTAAAGAGTTTATAAAAGTTTACTGGTATTCAATTACAACTTTTTAAATGTCTTTAAAAGTTTGGTGGTATTGAATTAAGATTTTTAAAAAGTCTATAAAAGTATTTTGGTATTCAAAAAGTCATAATTTTTTAGATTTTTATCAAATGGTAGAGTTTGACAGACTTTAGAATAAGAATTATAACTATCAATTCATATCCAAAGTCTGACCTCATCTCTAAAGACTTCTAAAGACTTTCAAATATTAAACAAAAAAGTGAAAATTTGGATCACCAGTAAAGAGGGAACCCAAAAATTTGCGGTGTAAATACAAATTCGCGGTGTAATACTCAGAAAAAAAATAATAATAACGAAATAAAAAAAACATTTAAATTTATATTTTAAATAATTTAATTGGACTTTGTCTTTTATTGTGTTAAACTAGGTATTTATTTTATATGGGCTAAAGTATTAATATGTGAAGGATAAATTAATTTGGTAAAATTTGGACCTTAAAACTTATTGGATTTAATTTATATGTGGATAAAATTAAATCATATTATAATTAAGAGAATTAACAAGATATATTAATAAGTAAACAAATAACTAAAGACCTAATATGTCTCGCGGTACGTGTAATCGAGAAAAGAGGGAAAAGGTACAATAAATTGGCATGGCAGAAAGCGATAGTTTGAAAGCTTCCAATACAAAGACGAAAAAAATTTGTTTAATAAAGCTGAGATAAAATCATGAAACTCTCAGATCAATTGTGAAGATTATGTATGTATATATATTTAAAGCTTTTGTCTTATTATTAATTATACTACATGATTTGGTAAAAGAAGGGATTATATATATAATAGTAAAACAATAATATGTTAATGTGGATAGTGGTAAAGCAATTAATATGAGCATTTTGTCTTATATATATATAGTAGTAAAGCAATCAATATGATATTGAATCACACGTTCACACAAGAGTGTGGATTTCGTTTTCTGCGAAGAAAAAAAAATGAAATCACGGAGCCAATAATTGAATGATCAGAAGCTATGTAATAAATATATTTTAATATATGTATTCTAATGTTTAGATAAAATAATATTGTCAGAACTTGAAATTTTTGTATAATATATTTTCTGAAAGTTGTTATCATAAGCAATAGATTATTATTTATAATATATGCACTAAAAAATATAATAAATAATTTAATTGTGTAGCAAAATTTTAATCTTAAATCTAATAATATTTCAATTTTATATATTAGAAGTATACAAAAGACTATCACAGCCTTGATAAAAAGTTTATAAAAGTATGTTACTTATTTTATGGAGTCTATAAAAGTCATTTTAAATTTTTTTTTAAAGTCTTTAAAATTCATTAAAATCCACAAATTTTACAAAAGTTTGACACTTAAAAAAAGTCTTTAAAAATCATAATTGAATACACCCCCTTAGTTTTCTTTAATTCTTCTGTGACCTAATTACCCTCAAAGGAGGTAATTATGTGATTTGTTGGTTTTGTTATTATTGACTAAATGAGTAATTAATCGGATAAATAAGCAATTAATTACTATTGATTCACATGCAAATTACTGTTGGTTCACATGTATGGAACTATTGATTCACATGCGTATACTATTAGGGGAGGTGGTACAATATTCATAATACTTGAAGGACTAAATTAAAAATAGTGGTATAGATTAAGGTACTATACTGTAATAATTCGAGCACCTAAACGTGCAATTATCAAAAATATATTTTCTTATAAATAGAAGCTCATTCTTCTTTCATTCTCACCAATTCACTAAGACTCACAAGAGCAATTATAAAGAGAGAAACTATAGAGAGAAAGAGTAAGAGTATTCTGCTACTTCACTATTACAGTATCCGGTCTTCTACTAAGGTAAGGGGTATTGTTTATTTCATATTCGCTTACGATATTATTTTTCGTATTCGTAAGAAATTTTATTTCATTCAATATTCGCAAGAAATAGTATCTTCATTTAATATTATTAAGAAATATTATCTTCGTTCAAATTCGTAAGGAAAATTGTTTTCGTTCAACAATTGTAAGGGATATTTTTTTTCTAGTATTCGTATGAAATAATATTTTCTTCCATACTCTGTAGTATCTAAGTAATATTTATTTCGTTTCGTATTCCTAATTCTACGCTCATTTTGTTAAAGTATTGCTTCTATACTCCGTAAAATTAGTAGAATATCCTTGAAATTTGCGCTTCATCTAGTATCATTTTATAAGGATATTTTTCTGAACATTCTTGTTAAATTTTAAGCTTTTTCATGCCGGAGTACTAATCATGAGTACTATTCATAGGGTACTATTCACAAAGTACTATTTAAGGGTACTATTCACAAAGTACTATTCATAAAGTACTATTTACAAAGTACTATTCATGGATACTATTCACGGGATACTATTCCCGAAGTAATATTCATAGGGTACTATTCTCTCTGGTACTATTCGCACGGGGTACTATTAATGACAAAAATTGATTTCTTGTCTGCCCAAATCATTTTTTATACAATATTATTCTTGAATTTTACTCCAAAAAGCAATATCATGTTGATAATTTGGACATTATTGAGTTCTGGATAAATTAAATTATAAATCTTTAAAAATGTATCATTTGCTTTCTTTCAATTGAATTCTTATATCATTGTCATCATCCTCATGCTTATATTATGATGAAAGTCATCTTTGGCCGTAGTGCATAGATGAATTGTTGATTGGTATGATTATGACCAGGGATCATTCGGTAGAATTATGACCTCTAATGTTACAAATGATGTGGTAAAAGTCGTCATTGGCCCGTAGTGCATTGATAGACAGTTGCTGGTATGATCATGACCATTAGTGATTACACGAATATCCTTGGCCCGTAGTGCATGGATAATTTAGGGATTATTTATTGAGCTGAGTCTCTGCGATACAGTTGATGATAAATTTTTTAAATCATAGAAAATAGTAGATATCATGCTCTACTTGACTCTTTAATGGATTGCTTGTTCCGCTGCAGTTAAACTTGATGTTTATTGTATTTTATCAATTTAATATTGTTGAAGGCTAATGATAATTTATTCTGCATTATCTTAGTCATAATATTTCTTACTAGGCTAGTTGAGCTCACCTTTTGCTTTCATTGACTAGTTGGGAAATGGAGTGACGGTCCGAGATGGTGGTTGTAGTAGTCCTCACTAATTTAAAAAATAGTGTGATAATAATTGTAATGAATACTCCATTTGAGTTTGGATACTGTCTACTAGAAAATATTCATGTAAAAACTCTCAGCTATGTTTTGTCATATTTTACACGACAGTTGTATAATTAAGTTTGTATTTAAATTTTGTACCATGTATTTGGCGACTCAAAATGGGTGATGTATACCTATTTTGGGGGCGTCACAGTTGGTATCAAAGCTTAGGGATATGATCCCTAGCTGAGATGTGAGACTAGAACTAGGAGGGGAGAGACGGGTAATTCCTTCGCTAGCATGACCTACCTAAGTTTATTTGTTATTTAATTGGTCAGTTAGAATATAGGGATAATGTGTGGCTTGTCAATTAACCCTTATTTTGTGGCAGTGTTAGAAAATGTAATCTAAAAATCAAGAGATGAACTTATATAGAGTTTTAAGTGATGAATCGAGGAGATTCATTTAAAGATTAAATATTGGAGTATAATATTTTGTTATAACAAAGATTTTATTGGGGAGTACTAATTAAGTTATTAAACATGATTGTAGGATGTCAGGCGAAGAAGAAATTAGAGATATCCATGTAGTGAGTGAAGAATTAATAGTGCATCCGAGCTAGTCGCAGAGGTAGAAGCCAAGAGTGAGAAAGAAGAGGAACCTGAGTTGAATTTATTAGGAGTACTTTATGATCGAAATATTGAACTGCAAAATCGTATTCATGAGTTAGAAGAGTAGGCTGAAGAGCGGCATGTGGTCATTGAGCAAAAGGATGCAACAATTCAAGATTGTGTTACCCGATAGGTGATGCTTGAACATAAGCACTCTTTGGCAGAGTATAAGATGATAAAGCTGGAATCTGAGAATTCAAATGTCAAGGATCAGCTGAAAGAAGAAATAACTGAAATAGTCAGAATGAAGGATGCATGGGTAAAAGCCGCACGAAGCGTTGATATTGTGGAAAGAGAAGTCAAATCCAAGAAGGCTAAAATAGATGATATGTATTTCTCTTTTTGGACAACAATTAGGAGAACCCAACATCGAGTCTTGAATTACCCTGTACATTGCGGTCAACCCCAATTCAATATGTGTAAGACTCCAACTTTTTATAAATGAAATTAAATTTCCTCTATTTATTATTTTGAAATAGTAATGGTTGATTTGATTAATATGGTTAGTTATGGGTAAAATGCGTAAATATTTTAAATAGGCAAGTGGTTATAAAATATTCATTGTGGTAGGAGAATATTCATTTGGTTGTTGAATATTCTTCCTGCTTGAAATATTAAACGCGATAGTAGCTCTTTTGTGGGCCCCATAACGGAAAAGCGATTGGATGAAGAAAATGACAAGTATAAGTTGTTTATAAATAACTTGGTGTAGTTGTTACCAAGTAATCTTGTTGGAATACCCGTTGGTGGTTAAAATACGATGAATCGCGTTGTTGCATGCAGAAGACATACGATATTGCACCAATTATTGATTCTTACGTAAGAAGGCACTACTCAATAATTGTTATAGTAATTACTGTTCAATATTTTATTTTATCGATTCAATAATTGCTATGTTGATATTTTATATTATTGTTGTTTCAATAATTGTCACTACATATTTTTTCCATTATCAGATCAATAATTCATATTATTTTAATAATATTACTAGATAACATTATTGTCAATGTCTAGAAAGTTCTGTCTAAGGAGAGGTTTGGTCACCTAATTGTGCGCCAGTAAGGAGAAATCCTTATTGGAAAGCCCCCTCTTTCCTAGAAACGGCCTGGTTGTCATTATTGTGATTCTATAATATTATTTGTGAATAATTAATTATTGATTTATATGATAAGAAAAATATTCATTTTATGTGGATATAGATGGAGAATTTTTTTTAAAGTGACAATTGTTGAAAATTGATATTTTATCTTTTTTGATAAAATAATTTATTTAAATTTATTAATATATTATAATAATATAATAATGATGATATTTTTACAACGAATGTGGGATATATGAGTAAATGAGGAGGAGGAGTTTTTTTGTTGCAATAAATACTAAAAACATGTTAAACATGTTTGTGGACCCAATTTTTGACTGAAAATTGATTATAGCCTGTAAAATCGTCCGTATGTGGATTTTGGTCAATGTCTGTTTAGAATTTGAAAAAACTTAAACTTACAAAGTTGTAGAGAATTGAATTTCCTATGGAAGGACATACGATTCAAATTTTTCTGATAAAAGGGCTATTTATTATGAATTATTGAGTTCTGGAATAATTGATTTTTGGAGTTTAAAATGTTTTATTTAAGAAAAACGTTTTTTTTATTTTTGTTTGGTGGGTGGCTGATGTTGTGGACTGGTGGTGTGCATAGGAATATAAAATAAAATATATTAATATTTTATTATATTTTCTGCTTTGGTGTTCTAAGCAATTTCCTATAAATAGAGTGCTTAGGTTAGAATTGAAAATCACACCAGAATCTGAAGTTTTCTCTCTCTATAATATCGAGCGTATTTTTGTGAGTATTTTGATACTTTGAGTGTTTTTATACGGTGCAATTATCTTTCAGCGTTATATCCGATATTCAGTCAGAAGTACTATTCTTTTCGAGGTAGGGGATGTTATTTTTTTCGTAAATGATATTATTTCTTTCAATATCATTATCTTAGTATCGTTAGTCGAACTTTTTATCAAATTTGGAACTTTTTGTGTCGGGGTACTACTATTCACGATACTCAGGTACTTATTCACGTGTATGACACTTATTCACGAATCGACACTATTCAATAGAAAATGAAATTTTCTTCTTTTTGTCCAAGATGTCTATTATGGTTACTATCTTTGATTATATCCATGTTTTGATCTTTATTTTTGAAATCTGCTTCAAAATTGGTTATTAGGAAGTATTATTGAACTTGGATAAAACTGTAATACAAATCCCTAATATTTGTTCTTTTGTCTCATTGGATTTGTTTTCTTTAAAATATTTTTCATCATCCTTAGTCCTAAATGATGATATTACTGAATATCTTTGGCCTGTAGAGCAAAGATGAATGATTTCTAATGAATATCTTTGGCCCGTAGTACAAAGATGAACATGTGTTTAGATGAACATGACCAACTGATGAATATCTTTTGCCTGTAGTGCAAATATGAATATTTGATTCCAGCTATATATATTGATTGATGTTACAGGGATAAAATATTGATGATGAACTTTTAAATTCATATATAGAAGATAATAGATTTTATTCTCTACTTAACTCTTCCCGATGAATTATTATTTCATTGCGAATATTGATTTAAAAAAGCGGTTGTCTATTGTATTCTATTAGATTTTTCCCTGTTGAGGACTAACGATAATCTGTTCTATATTATCTTAGTCATAATATTTTTTACTGGGCTAGTTGAGCTCACTGTTTTCCTTTTTGTTCCATTTTTCTTCTCAGGAGGCGAGAATGTAGCGAGTACTAGTCGGGGTGTGGAATGATGGTTCTAGAAGTTGTTTTAGTAGTCCTCACTATTTTGTAAAATACTGTATCAATAATTGTAATGAGGACTTATTTTGAGTGTGGATATTGTCTAGATGACAATATTTGTATTTAAACTCATAGTTTATGTGTTGTCGTATTTTGCACGACAATTATATTAATAAAGTTGTAGTTGTTTCTGTACCATGTATTTGGCGACTCGAATGGGTGTTGTATACTTATTTTGGGGGCGTCATACAGTTGGTATCGAGAGCTATAAGTAAAGAGCCCCAGAGCCTCTATCTCGGTGACTTCACATTGATGGGGATGCACAAGAAGCCGGACTCTCGTAGGGGGGGCCGCTCTTTGTGTGGCAAACCGATAGTACCACCTGTGAGGTGTCAGTCTGCATTGGGACATGAGTTACTGATTGGCATCGAGCTTAGGATATGGTCTCTGGCGGAGATCGGGAATAGAACTTGGAGGGAGAGACGAGTAATCCTTTGCTAGTGTGTCATACCTAAGCTTATTTGTTGGTCAGTTGGAGCATATAGTTAATATGTGATATGTTAGTTTGTTTAATTAACCATTGTTTTATGGCAGTATTTAAGAATGGCAACTGAGAATATTAACAGTGGAGTGAATGAGACAAAGTGGAGACACCTTTAATCACCACCTGGGGCGAACGTGCAACAGAAGGCAATATTCTTCCCGTAAACAACACTACCGAACAAATGATGAATGATGGGATGTTTAGAAGCTTTTTGCAGTTCATGCAAAACCAGACGAGGGAGACTCGTGTACAAAATATGGGTAGAAATGATAGCAACGCGTGGCTTGTCACAACCAAGCAGTTCAAAGAGTTGGGACCACCAGAATTTATTAAAAAATCGGATCCGATCAAGGCATAGATGTGGTTTAAAAAAATTACCAAGATATTCGATGTCTTGGGATGCATGGAGGAACAGAAGGTTCCATTCGCCACCTTTATGTTCCGTGGCAAGGCAGACTACTGGTGGGAGTCTGTGAAGCGTACTCAGCCTGCCGCACTCAGCATGTCTTGGGAAATGTTTCAAAAACTTTTCAATGACAAGTACTTTCCTGAAAGTATTCACCATATGAAGGAGGTAGAGTTTATTTGATTAGAACAAAACAACATGATGGTGTCCTAGTACGAGGCGAAGTTCGCAGAGTTATCCAGGTTTGTACCTCATTTGGTAGAGAATGAGGAACGAATGACGAGGATGTTTATGAGAGGTTTAAAACCCGAGATTCGGCAATATCTTATCTCTCATAAATTTTCTTTATATTCAGATGTTGTAAACATGGCTCAATTATTAGAGCGAGATAATGAGTATGTTCAACCGAGGGACCACAACTGTGGTCATCTGCAAATTGGCGTGATCATCGGAGCAATGAAAACCAGTGGGGTGGAAAACATACGGACAAAAGCGGTAACCACTCTGGTGGTAATCGTGGCCATGAAAATAGAAGAAGCGATTCGGGGGGAGATTTTAAAAAGAGGAGATTTAACAATGACACTATGAAGACGTCAATAGCAACAACAACTGGTTTTAAGGGAGGAGAACGGCCACCGGTCGTATGCTATAAATGTGGAAAAGAGGGACACATCAGCCCAAACTGTCCACAACAGTTCAAGGTATGCTATAATTATGGAATTAAAGGATATATCGCTCAAGATTGTACGGTAGCGAAACCAAGTCTAGTGGGGATGGTGACTCAAAAGGCTGTCCCAGAAAAGTCAAAGTGAACGGTTCCTGGAAGAGCATTTGTCGTGACTGGTCAAAGTGCAAGGAACCCAAACGAGGTGATCACGGGTAAGCTAATCATAAACTCTTGCAAAGTTTATAACTTATTAGATACCGGTTCTACCCATTCTTTTATCTCTCCTTCTTGTGCTCAACGTTTAAACTTGACTCCGGAGAAATTAGACCTTGACTTATCTGTTGAGACTCCGTTAGGAGAAACTTTCATTACATCTACTGTTTATAAATCTTTCTTGATTCAAGTTGGTACCATCACATTACATGTCGATCTTATTTCGTTGAAAATACTTGCATTTGATGTGATTTTAGGGATTGATTGGTTAACCACTCATTATGTTAAAATTGATTATTTTCATAAGGTTGTTAGTTTTCATATTCCTAACCAACCTATTATGCGAATTCAAACAACTAAACCACTAAAGTCAATCACTGTCATATCAAGCCATAAAGCTATTCGTTTATTGAAAAACGGATGTCAAGCTTTCTTAGCCAATGTCACGGATTTGAACAAAAACACGTCAGATTTGAATAATCATGCTTATATTGTGATGAAAGTCATCTTTGGCCGTAGTGCATAGATTGACTGTTTATTGGTATGATTATGACCAGGGATCATTCGGTATAATCATGACCCGTAATCTTATAAATGATGTGGTAAAAGTCCTCATTGGCTCGTAGTGCATTGATGGACAGTTGCTGGTATGATAGGGGCCATTGGTGATTACACGAATATCCTTAGCCCGTAATGCATGGATAATTCATGGACGTGATACTAATGAATATCCTTGGCCCGTGGTGCATAGATAATTCAGTGATGTGGATTATTTATTGAGCTGAGTCTCAACGACAAAGGTGATGATAAACTTTTTAAATCATAGCAGATAGTAGATATCATGCTCTACTTGACTCCTCTAATGGAATTCTTGTTCCGCTGTAGTTAAACTTGATGTTTATTGTATTTTATCAATTTAAAACTGTTGAAGGCTAACGATAATTTATTTTGCATTATCTTAGTCTTAATATTTCTTACTGGGCTAGTTGAGCTCACACTTTTGCTTTCATTGTTCTCTTCAGGGAATGAGAACGTAACCGAGACTAGTCGGAGAATGGAGTGACGGTCCGAGATGGTGGCTGTAGTAGTCCTCACTATTTTACAAAATAGTGTGATAATAATTGTAATGAGGACTCCATTTGAGTTTGGATACTGTCTACTAGACAATATTCGTGTCAAAACTCTCAAGTATGTTTTGTCATATTTTACACGACAGCTGTACAATTAAGTTTGTATTTAAATTCTGTACCATGTATTTGGTGACTCAAAATGGGTGATGTATACCTATTTAGGGGGCGTCACGCTATTGACCAATGTGATTGGATTTATTTTGGTTGGATGTTTGAATGAATGGATTTTATTAAATGGGATCTGCGTACCTTATCTTTGCTGGTTTTATTCTTGATATACATTCTATCTCTCTCCTATGTACTTTCCCTTGACTCTTATAGTCCAATTGTCGACATATACATGTCGGACCTTTTCAAAACTTATTTTTTCAAACAAATCTCACCTAACATGAGAACACCAAAAGACAAGAACAGAAAAGGGACAAATAAAAATCCCGAGGTCGACACTATTGTTAAAATTGTTTGAATTATTTAATACTTTATTTGATAATTTGTTTGAATTATTTATTTTTATCTGTTGTACAATGAATATTGTATTTTTTTAGTATGTCCAGACAAAATTATATACTTATTCAACATAATATAGAGGGGTAAAATAGTAAAATACTATTCTTTAGATGTTTCACACATATCAATCATCAAATAACATTTTTCATTCAGTATTAAATATTCAGTTCATTTCAGCTCATTCAAATTACTTAAACATTCATAACTATTTCATTCAGTTTTATCAAACAACCCCTAAGTAAACTAGTTAGGCTAAATGAGAAAACAAGGAAGTAAAATTTAACCAAGCAAGCCCTAAGTAATCAAATGATAAAGGAAGAAATCTTAAGGCACTCAAGCCCAAGCATAATCCCAAATCAAGTGTCTAGCAATTCTTTTTCAATACTTGCAAGAACAATGAGAAGCCCAAACTCTTTTTCAATTCTTTTTCAATGCTGGTTACGTTTATGTTTCATGTGGACACTTGTAATTGTAGTTTGGGTAGTCTCAAACTCTTTAAGGCTGAAGAATCTAAATTAATTACGTTTTTTATGGGTTGAATATATGATATATAAGATATACAAGTAGGAATGATGTCAACGTCGGGGAATTAATTTTCTAATGGATTATGTTTCTACCCTATTTTTTTCGCTATGTCGATTAATTTATCTTAAAGGTGAGATTTTTAGGAAAAAGATCAACATAAATGCCGATGAATTTGAAAAGGTTTAATTTTAAGGATTGAGCCTGTTGGGCAATGATATTGGGCCTCTGAATTATAGTGGGTTGTTGTCCCTATGGTGTCATGTGGGCTTGGATCAAGAGTTGTTTTGGTAGATGGGAGATTTGTGGATTAAGGTTCCTAATTATATTTGGTCTCTAGATATGGAAGGAAGTGTTGAGTTATAAATCAACTTCTTTAATTCTAGGAGATTCAGTGAAATCCTGTTAAGGAATGGTTGTTTAGGTGGGAGCCTTAATCTGATTCGGAGAAGGATTTCATGAAGGTGGTGAGAACATTATAAATACAAGGTTTTTCTCTGATTCTAAGGTACATGCAAATTATTACTTTCCATCACTAGAGCATTAAGCCTCCATTGTTAACCTTGTTTTGGCCTGTACTTATTCTCACACCGGAGCTATCCCCCGGCGGCCCAGGCCGTCAAGCTTTTGGTGTTTATTTGTTTCTGTACAGGGTTGGACGCGCTTTAGTGATTGGAGCGCGTGGATGGATTTTGGCGCTAAAAGAAGAACTTTCTAGTGTTTCTAGATTTCCAATCGCAATAATCAACTTCCTGCATCTGAAATCATGGATGTTGGCTTGTTTTGAGTTTAAAAAAATAGACACACATGTGCAAGTATACATGATCAACAAGTAATATAGAGTAAGTCAAGTATCGTTCCCATGGAGAAAGGTAATTATTCCTAAACTATCATGCAACAACTTTATAGCTATTTATGGCTGCTTAAACGATCGAATAAAAGGTGAATTAAAATCTAAAATTATTATCAACTCAAATTAACTAATTAACAAGCGAAGAGATTCAAATCGGAAAGATATGGGATCCTAATGTCACTTAATGCTTTATCCAGATTATACACCTCTTGTTACACTTGGTTAATTACTATGGATTGCTAGTCGAGAGCACGAAATTGAAACATGATTATTTTTTAATACACCATGTCCATATCACATAAAATCCACAAAATAGATAGAATTCATATAAATATCAATATTTCCTAAATCACTATATATCTATATGACTTAAAAGTAATATCAATTGAAGTGCACGTTCTCTCAACGACTACACATGGTAAGTCGGTATATGTCTATCCGGATTACGAATCACAAAATCTATCACATGTAAATTTCATGAACATATGCTAACAAGGTCAAATCTGAACTTATATTTCCTCTTTCAATTCCATACAAGTTATTAGGGTAGATGGTGATCAAGCATCTAAGCAATAAGCACAACCAAACTAGTCAATCCAAATTTAAGCAATCAAGCATAACTATGAGGCATATAGATCTGAACTACACAATAAGTTTCATTAGAATCCCATAATGGTGGTTAGTTCATCTCTGAATCAACAACCATTATAGGATATAAACCAAGTATGATAAGTCACAATGAAAACAAAGAAAGTAAAGAGAATAAAGAATGCAAATCTGATTAAACTCTGCTCAAAGCAAGCTTCCAAACTCAGTTCATAACCACAATCGATCCAAAGTAAAACCTCAATAATCACAAGCTATTAGATCTAAAGAGAGAAACAAAAATAGTAGAAGAAAGCTAAGAACTCTCTCTAGCTCTATGAAACCCTAAAATAGAAAATAAAATTGATTGTAATGATGTCTTGTAACTAGCAAATACACCCCTTAAAGGAAATTACGCTTCAGCAGATTTTAATTAAAAATTTAATGGAGAATAGTAGGACGATTTTAGCTGTAGGACAGTCGATGACAGGAGGTTCTTCTCGTCAGAGAGGATTTGTTAAAGATAGACTGGGCCGTCAAAGAGCATCCATAAGTGGCTTGTCCCACAAGGCACCTCAGTAGGGTCTGAGGATAGAGATCGTGATGATGTCAGAAGGAGACTGTTCTCCACAGCTAGTAAGGGGATCAAGAACGATCGGAGAAGGGTAGGAGGCACACCGCCTAGAACCCGACCCCGAAACGTTCAGGAAGATACAAAATTTGTTCTGGCCAAAAAGGCACAAGAGACAGAGGAAGCATTAGAATTGCTGTTGCAACAAAGAAAAGAGATTGTGAAGGAGATGGTTCTGGTGGCCGAACATGAAGACGAAGCCTCCAACCACAACCAATCCAGAATGTAAGACCCCGAATTTTATGAAATGAAAGTATTAAATTTTCTTATAATTATTATTCTATTTAGTAAATGGTTAAACTGATAAAGGTTAAAGTTACGTGTGATATGTGAAAATTTTATAAAATAAGCAAGTTGTCATAAAATATTTGTTTGGTCGGGGAATATTCGTTAAATCAAGAATATTCGTACGATGGCATAATTATTGGTGGACCCCACAACAGAATTACTTTCGGAGCTAGAAAATGACAGAAATAGCGACAAAACTTTTACCGTTAACTTTTGAAATACCCAGTGATAAAAGTACAGTAATACGCGTGGTTGCATAGTAGCTTACAATATTATACAATATCTTTGATTATTGATGTTTACGTGAGAAGTCACTCAGTTTTACTTAATTATTGCAACAATAATTGCTGCATAGTACCTCGTATTATTGATTCAATTATTGCAACAATATCATTTGCACAATATTTTATATTATTAAATCAATAATTGAGATGACAAAGTTATTCATATTATTATTTGCATTATTGACAATGTCTAAAAAGTTCTGTCGAGGAAATGAGTTGGTCACCTAATTACGCGCCAATAAGGAGAAGTATTTATCAGAAAGCCCCCTCTTTCCTGGGAATGATCTAGTTGTTAATATTGCAAGTTATAATATTAATGATGAATACATGTTATTAAAAATTTGTTTAGTGAAGCCAAGTGAATTGAGATAAATAGAGATGTTTTTTATGTACTGCATAGTGTTTGTATAGTACTGTATAATGTTGCATAGTACTGCATAATGTTATAGAGTACTGCATAGTATTTACAGAGTACTACATAGTGTTTGCATAGTACTGCATTGTGTTTAATAGTACTGCATAGTGTTTGTATAGTACTGCATAGTGTTGCATAAAGTACTGCATAGTAATGCATAGTAAAAATCATGTGAAACGAAAATTTTGACCTTGAAAATCATCCGTGATTCCTACTGTGCAGTCCGTGATTTCTTTTTCTAAATAGTATCCTGCCATTCTCTTATAAATAGGATGCTCCGTTTAGAAATGAAAATCACACCAGAATAAGAGAATTCTTCTTCTATAATATTGAGCGTATTTCTTTTGAGTTAAGGAAACATTGAGTGTAGCAAAGAATGCAAGTTTTTCTTCAAGAATATCTCTACTATACCAGTCGGAATTGCTCTCTTTTTAAGGTAAAGAGTATTATTTATTTCATATTCGCTTACGATATTATTTTTCGCATTCGTAAGGCATTTTATTTTCGTTCAATATTCGTAAGGAATGTTATTTTCGTTCAATATTCATAAGGAATATTATCTTCGTTCAATATTTATAAGGAATACTATTTTCGTTCAACAGCCATAAGGGATATTATTTTTGTTCAATATTTGTAAGAAATAATATTTTCTTCCATACTCTGTAGTATATAAGTAATATTATTTCGTTTCATATTCGTAATTCTACACTTATTTTGATAAGTATTGCTTCTATACTCCTAAAAATTAGTAGAATATCCTTTAAATTTGCGCGTCATCTAGTATCGTTTCACTGAAGTATTTTTCTGGACATTCATGTTAAATTTTAAGCTTTTCATTCCAGAGTACTATTAATGGGTACTATTCATACATACGACACTATTCATACGTACAGTACTATTCATACGTACAACATTATTAACGAAGTACTATTCATGGGGTACTATTCACTTGGGTACTATTTATCCGGGGTACTATTCACGACAAAAATTGATTTCTTTACTGTCCAAATTATTTTTGATACATGAATATTATTCTGAATTTTACTCCATAAAATAGTATCATGTTGAAAATTTGGACATTCTTAAACTCTGGATAAATTGAATTATAAATTTTTAAAAGTTATCCTTAATCTCATTTAATTGAATGCTTATATCATTTTCAGCATCCTCATGTTTATATTGTAATGAAAGTCATCTTTGGCCCGTAGTGCATAGATGGACTATTGATCAGTATGATTATAACCAAGAATTGTGTATTGGTATAATCATGACTTGTAATGTTACAAATGATGTGGTAAAAGTCCTCATTGGCCCGTAGTGCAAAGATGGACATGTGTATGACATGATCATGACCACTGATGATACTAACAAATATCCTTGGCCCGTAGTGCATGGATAATTCGATGATGTGTTCGGCAGAATCATGACCATTGGTCTTACAGTTGAATGTCTTTGGCCGTAGTGCACTGACAAACAATTGATTGGTATGATTATGACCATTGGTTTTATAGTTTAATATCTTTGGCCCGTAGTGAAAAGATAGACAACTGATTGGTATGATCATTACTATTACATTTGAACATCTTTAGCTTTTGGGGTGAGGATATTGAGTGAACGTTCTATTAAGCCTTTGTGGCAAGGAGAAACTGTTTATTTACATGATTATAAACATGAATTGTGAATTTAATTATAATCTTTGGTGGTTCAGGTGAAGACAGGTGATTAGAGTTCTTTTTGTCTTGTGTACAACAAATAATTGTTGATGAGTATTACAAGAATGAAATATTAACAATGGACTTTTAATTTGGAGAGAATAGTATACATTATGTTCTACTTGACTCTTCTAAAGGATGTTTGATTCCGCTGCAATTATGGTTGAAACTTTTTATCATCTACCATATGTTCTAAATATATGATTTATTACTGATGAAGGCTATTGATAAATTAATTATCTTAGTCATAATATTCTTTACTAGGCTATTTCTGCTCACCCTTTTGCTTCACAATTCCTTACAGGTATTAAGAGTGTAGCTGGCTCGAGTGGGGATAATAGGGGAATAGTGTGATGGTTCGAGACTATGAAAGTTTCACAATACATTATGCAACTGCATGACAATATATAATTGTATTGAGGACCTAAGATGGGTGTGTCGTATATTATACGTCACTTAATAATTGATTTTAGTGAAAAATAATAGGGTGATGAGAACCCAACTTTGGAAGCGTAAAAAATGCACTCCATTAGAATGAGGAAGACATAAATCTTCTCATGTCCCTTTGGATACTTGAAATATTTGTTGTTGTACTTTATATGCCATTATAATAATTTGAGTATGAATATTGTCGTATTATATATGTAACAATATTTGTATTGAAACTCACAGCTTATGTGTTATCGTATTTTGCACGACAGTTCAACAGTTGTATAAATGAAGTTTGTATTTGAATTATGTACCGTGTATCTGGCTACTCAGAATGGGTTGTGTGGACCTATATTGGGGGCGTCACGAATGGTATCAGAGCTTAGGGATATAATCTCTGGCGGAGATCCGGGATTAGAACTAGGAGGGGAGAGACGAGTAATAACCTTTGTTTTGAAGACGTATTCTAGATTGTTATCGAAAATACAGGAGATGACCAATGGGAAAATCATGATACAGGGGAATAACCGGGAATGTACAATCTGAAAAGAAAGCAATGTATTCTCATCTCTTCGAACTACCAGGTACATAAATTTTGAGGGCAAAATTTTATAAGGAGGGGAGATTGTAAGACCCCGAATTTTATGAAATAAAAGTATTCAATTTTCTTATAATTATTATTCTATTTAGTAAATGGTTAAATTGATAAAAAGGTTATAGTTAAGGGTGATATGTGAAAATTTTACAAAGTAAGCAAGTTGTCATAAAATATTCGTTTGGTCAGGGAATATTCATTTTATTAGGAATATTCGTACGACGACACAATCATTGGTGGACCCCATAACGGAATTACTGTCGGAGTTAGAAAATGACAGAAATAACGACAAAATTTTTACCGTTAACTGTTGAAATACCTAGTGATAAAAGTACAATAATACGCGTGGTTGCATAGTAGCACACGGTATTAGACAATATCTTTGATTATTGATACTTATGTGAGAAGTCACTTAGTTTTACTCAATTATTGCAACAGTAATTGCTGCATATTATCTCATATTATTGATTCAATTATTGTTACAATATCATCTGCACAATATTTTATATTATGAAATCAATAATTCAGACGACAAAGTTATTCATATTATTATTTGCATTATTGACAATGTCTAGAAAGTTCTGTCGAGAAAAAAGGTTTGGTCACCTAATTGCGCGCCAATAAAGAGAAGTCCTTATCAGAAAGCCCCTCTTTCTTGGGAATGATCTGGTTGTTAATATTATGAGTTATAATATTAATGATGAATAAATGTTATTAAAAATGAGTTTAGTGCAGCCAAGTGAATTGAGATAAATAGAGAGGTTTTTTTATGTACTGTATAGTGTTTGCATAGTACTGCATAGTGTTGCATAGTACTACATAGTATTTACATAGTACTACATAGTACTGCATAGTGTTTGCATAGTACTGTATAGTGTTGCATAGTACTACATAGTATTTACATAGTACTACATAGTATAACATAGTGTTTGCATAGTATTACATAGTGTTGCAGAGTATTGTATAGTGTTTACAAAGTACTACATAGTGTTTGCATAGTACTGCATAGTGTTACATAAAGTACTGCATAGTGTTTGCATAGTACTGCATAATGCATCATAGTACTGCATAGTAAAAATCATGTGAAATAAAATTTTGCCCATGAAAATCATCCGTGATTCCTACTGTGTAGTCCATGATTTTTTTTCTAAATAGTATCCTGCCATTATCCTATAAATAGGATGCTCAGTTTAGAAATGAAAATCACACCAGAATCAGAGAATTCTTCTTCTATAATATTGAGCGTATTTCTTTTAAGTTAAGGAAACTTTTAGTATAGAAAATAATCCAAGTTTTTCATCAAGAATATCTCCGCTATACCAGTCGGAATTGCTCTCTTTTTAAGGTAAAAGGGTATTATTTATTTCATATTAGTTTACGATATTATTTTTCGTATTCGTAAGGAATTTTATTTTCGTTCAATATTCGTAAGGAATATTATTTTCGTTCAATATTCGCAAGGAATATTATCTTCGTTCAATATTCGTAAGGAATACTATTTTCGTTCAACAGTTGTAAGGGATATTATTTTTGTTCAATATTTGTAAGAAATAATATTTTCTTCTATACTTTTTAGTATGTAAGTAATATTATTTTGTTTCATATTTTGAATTCCACACTTATTTTGATAAGTATTGCTTCTATACTCCTTGAAATTAGTAGAATATCCTTTAAATTTGTGCTTCATCTAGTATCGTTTCACTGAAGTATTTTTTTGGACATTTTTGTTAAATTTTAAGCTTTTCATGCCGGAGTACTATTCATACATATAGCACTATTCATACGTACGATACTATTCATACGCACGACATTATTCACAAAGTACTATTCATGGGGTACTATTCACGACAAAAATTGATTTCTTTTCTGTGCAAATTATTTTTGATACACGAATATTATTCTTGAATTTTACTCCACAAAGTAGTATCATGTTGACAATTTGGACATTCTTAAACTCTGGATAAATTGAATTATAAATCTTTAAAATTTACCCTTGATCTCATTTAATTGAATGATTATATCATTGTCAGCATCCTCATGCTTATATTGTAATGAAAGTCATCTTTGGCCCGTAGTGCATAGATGGACTGTTGATTAATATAATTATGACCAGGAATTATGTATCGGTATAATCATGACATGTAATGTTACAAATGATGTGGTAAAAGTCCTTATTGGCCCGTAGTGCAAAGATGGACAGGTGTATGACATGATCATGACCACTGGTGATACTAACAAATATCCTTGGCCCGTAGTGCATGGATAATTCGATGATGTGTTTGGCAGGATCATGACCATTGGTCTTACAGTTGAATGTCTTTGGACGTAGTGCACTGACAGACAATTGATTGGTATGATTAAGACCATTAGTTTTATAGTTTAATATCTTTGGCCCGTAGTGAAAAGATAGACAACTGATTGGTATGATCATTGTAATTACATTTGAACATCTTTAGCTTTTGTGGTAAGGATATTGAGTGAACGTTCTATTAAGCCTTTCTGGCAAGGAGAAACTATTGATTTACATGATTATAAACATGAATTATGAATTTAATTATAATCGTTGGTGGTTCAGGTGAAGACAGGTGATTAGAGTTCTTTTTGTCTTGGGTACAACAAAGAATTGTTGATGAGTATTACAAGAATGAAATATTAATGATGGACTTTTAATTTGGAGAGGATAGTAGACATTATGTTCTACTTGACTCTTCTAAAGGATGGTTGATTCCGCTGTAATTATGGTTGAAAACTTGTATCATCTACCATATGTTCTAAATATTTGATTTATTATTGATGAAGGCTATTGATAAATTAATTATCTTAGTCATAATATTCTTTACTGGGCTATTTTTGCTCACCCTTTTGCTTCACAATTCCTTACATGTATTAAGAGTGTAGCTAGGTCGAGCGGGGATAACAGGGGAATAGTGTGATGGTCCAAGACTATGAAGGTTTCTCAATACATTATAAAACTGTATGACATGCAGTATATAATTGTATTGAGGACCTAATATGGGTGTGTCATATATTATATGTCACTTAATAATTGATTTTGGTGAACAACAATTGGGTGATGAGAACCCAACTTTGAAAGCGTCAAAAATGCACTCCATTAGAATGAGGAGGACATAAATATTCTCGTGTCCCTTTGGATACTTGAAATATTGGTTGTTGTACTTTATATGGCATTATAATAATTTAAGTATGAATATTGTCGTATTATATACGTAATAATATTTGTATTGAAACTCACAGCTTATGTGTTGTCGTATTTTGCACGACAGTTCAACAGTTGTATAAATGAAGTTTGGATTTGAATTATGTACCGTGTATCTGGAGACTCAGAATGGGTTGTGTGGACATATTCTAGGGGCGTCACACAGAAGGCGGGGCATGTCTCCAGATAGGCGATACAGGGTATAGAGGGATGAAGGTACAAGGTGATCTGAGATTATCCTTCGGAGCTGATCTCGTGATTGAAGCAGATCGAGATGTCGCTCACCTGAGAACCCAAAGAGGGTACACCTCCCTGTGGGTTCTCGGCATAGCATGAACAACAGACGAAGCCCTTCTAGATAAGATAGTTCGGATGAGAAGGGTCGATCTGGCTGTGGTAAGAAGGACTCCCCAAAGAAAGAAGAACCAACAAAGTTGGATGGGATGGAACTGTTGGCCAGAAAGTTAGAGGACCTTTAGAAAGAATTAGCCAAATTTAAACATTGGAAGCTGAGTTTGGGCAAAAAGGCGTCCCCTTTCTCTATGAAAATTGTTCGAGAGAAGGCGGACCCCAGTAAAAGGCTCCCCTATATGGAAAGTTATGATGGCTTAGGAGATCTGTACGAGCATAGCCATGCGTATGACATGTTGATGGATTATTATGATTACTCAGATACGACTAAGTGTCAGACCTTCATGGCGACTTTGAGGAAAGATGCCAAGAAATTGATGATAACCTTAGCCCCAAACTATGTCTCGTCGTGGGAGGAGCTGTGCGACAAGTTCCATGCACGGTTCGGGAGTAACAAGAGAAGATGAAAGCCCACGGGATCATTGTCACCGATCAGACAACATTCCAATAAAATGTTGGGACAGTACGTGAAAAGGTTCAGAGAATCAGTGGGTTATGTGATAGACCTTAATGACCTTCAGGCTGTAGGGCTCTTTCAGAATGGGTTTGATCTGGTGAAATCAAAGAAATTTATGAAAAAATTGATGTTCAATCACCCGAAGAGTCTGGCCGAAGCATTCGAGAAAGCTGAAGGCGTCATAGTGGTGGAGGAAGCCATGAGCAGTTTGAAGTACGGTACTTTGGAAAAAGCAAAGGAAAAGGATAAGGATAAATCGGATGTTAGCAAAGAAAGTTAAGTATAGAAGCTCGAATTTTGTGCTTATTGATGGGGATCTTTATCGACGGGCTAATTCGTCTCCCTTGCTGAAGTGTTTGGTTTCATCTAAAGCTAAGTATGTTCTTCGAGAAATTCATGAAGGGATTTGTGTTGATCATATGGTAGCAAAGTCGTTAGCATATAAGGTGCTTCGACAGGGGTACCGGCGATCTTCAAAGAAGCAACCGAGTATGTAAAGAAGTGTCTGAAGTGCCAGTTGAATAGTCCGATCCCACATCAGCCACCAGAAGAGTTGTATTCAGTTTTATCTCCAATTCATTTTGCTATTTGGGGTGTGGATATCTTGGGTCCGTTGCCAAAGGCTAAATGGCAAGTTAGTTTTGTCATAGTAGCAATCGATTATATGACTAAGTGGGTGGAAGCCAAGCCTCTTTAGACGATCACGGAGCAAGAATGTATGAAGTTTCTAAAGGAGTGTGTTGTGTTTCGGTTCGACATTCCTATGGTAGTGGTTTCTGTTAGTGGACGACAATTTTTGGGTTCGAAGTTTGAGGCATTCTTGAAGGAGTTGGGTATTCAGCATCGGAAGACTTTGGTTGCGCATCCACAGTCGAATGGGTAGGTTGAGGTGACCAACAGAACCCTCCTAAATGGTATTAAAAGAAGACTTGATGAGGCAAAAGGAAAGTGGCCTGAAGAGTTGGTCAGTGTATTATGGGCTTATCAGACCACGCCAAGGACTACTATGGGAGATTTACCTTTTAGATTGGCTTATGGTTCTGATGCATTGGTTCCCATGGAGTTGGCTCCATGTCTCTTCGGGTCAGTCAGTTTCGGGAAGTATATAATGAGGATGGACTTTGGGCCAATCTGGATTTTTTAGAGGAGGTTAGAGAAGCAACTTTGCTAAAGCTTGTAGCATATCAGCGTCGAGTGGAAAGGTATTATAATAAAGGGGTGAAGCTCCGAAGGTTTGAAGTAGGGGATCTGGTTCTTCGAGAGGTCGAAGCTTCTATGCCTCAACTTGGGAAAGTTGATGCCAAATTGGGAATATCCCTATGAAATTATTTAAGTGCCAAAATCAAGAACCTATCGGTTGCGAGCAATGGATGGGTCTGAGATAAAGAACACATGACATGCGAGAAGACTACAGAAATAGTTTTAGTAGGGTTCAAGTCAGGGTTTTGAGTCTGTAATTCTTTTGATGATTATTAATAAAAGAAGCATTTTTTTCTCCAGTGTTATTTTGTGTGATTGTTATTTGGTAGGATCTGTTCGACCCTTTGGCGGTGAACATGTTCGTTTGGTGGTTCGGTAGGATCTGTTCGACCCTTTGGCGGTGAACATAATCGTTTGGTGGTTCGGTGTGATCTGTTCGACCCTTTGGCGGTGAACATGATCGTTTGGAGGTTCGGTGGGATCTGTTTGACCCTTTAGTGATGAACATGATCGTTTGGAGGTTCAGTGGGATCTGTTCGACCCTTTGGTGATTAACAAGATTGTTTGGTGGTTCGGTGGGATCTGTTCGACCATTTGGCGGTGAACATAATCATTTGGGGGTTCAGTGGAATCTGTTCGATGTTTGGTTTAATCTAATTAAGCACGACACGCAAGTATACGTGATCAACAAGTAATATAATAATAAGTTGAGTATCGTTCCCATAGAGACAGAAATTAATTTTAATCTAACAATTATCAGCTTTGTATTATTTCAATTTTATTAAACTAACCGAATTAATGACTAAAAATTAATGAAAAACTAATAAACAAAAATCAAAGAAAATTAAGTCAACTAACTACCGCAAATTTTAATCAAATAATGGAGAATTAAGCATACAACTTCACTTTATGCTTCACTCAGATTATCTGTGATGCCCCCAAATCCAGGTACTTGCAACCCGAACTCGGTGCTTCACGATACCATTTCTATGAGCGGAATAATACTAATAATATAGATACCAAACTTAATTAAATATGCATCAGAGTCTACTCCCAGGTACGCGACCTTTAAACATTCATTACAATACATGATAGATAATTAATATCATTGTCTTACTAAAGTTAAACTATTACATAAAATAACACCAACTTATACTGCAGCCTTCCCTTTCCCTTTGTTCATAACAGAGCCTTCTGGTTATTCACACTTAGCTGAAAACATTTTAAATTAAGCAAGGATGAGCATTTGGGTGCCCAACAAGTAATAACAATTATAAATATTAGCTGAAAGAAGTAAATGTTTTCTTTGTACGACACTTCTACAATGATTCAATAGCTGTGAAGTAAACTGAACCAATAATAACAATATATTAATTCTATATCAATTTTTTTGAAACTACGTATTGACTATAATCGGGATTAATGGACGGATCTATGAAAATTGTTTTCTATTTTTGAAAAGGTTAAACATAACTTCATCTCAAAATAAATCGTAACTTACGGGCACGGGGGTGATCGACCGTTATGCCTGTATTGATCAATACTACATGCAAGAACGATATTATCGTTCATCCGATCACTTTTTATGCGCAAAAAGTTTTCCCATATACGGGATGTTCATACTTAGGGGAATCCGAACCAAAGCAATTTGGTCAGATAATAATAAGGTTTTATCTGGTTCAACAATATTTCTAAGTTCGTATCTAGCCAAAACAAATAGCTTAGACGACTTTGAAATTAACGTATACATAATAGAATTTAATAAGTATATATCAACATGTGATTAAATACAATGATTATCCAAGCGAGGACACTTGTATAACCACATATAGAAATTAACGAATAGAATAAACATTTGAATTATAATATAATTCTATGTTGATAAACAATGATCAGATATAATATATATAACAATAGGGTTAATAATCTGGCACAATAATAATAAAATTCTAAAACTTTCTTACTTATGTCCATTGCATAAAGTAAATGCAAAGGTAGGATACTTGCCTGGTCTGCTGCTTACAATACGCAACTTAGTTTTATCTTTTATATAGCAACCTATCATTAATAAGATTATTTTATCTATTAGAATAACATATCGTAACACCTAATACTGCTTATTGCAGTCAGCACATTACCTAATCACATTGTCATATAGGTTTAGCAGTCATTGAATCACAAACAAACACTTATTAAGTTAAATTATCTAAGTTCCGATCAATTTTTGAAACATTTCGGTGTACCGACAACTTTATCAGGTAAATATCGAGTCTAAAACTATATTCTGTAGTTCAATATTCGTTTAGATATTTTAAATATCAGTCATATTATTTTTCATAGCCTTATAATAATTTTTAAATAATTATTATAATTTATCATGATTTTTCAAACATCGGAATCATTTTTAAATGATTTAAATAATAAATAATTCTATTATCATTAATATTTAATTATTATTAAACTATTAATGAAACCATTGACAAAATATTAAAGTTATTTATAATAACTCAAAATATTTTTAAAGTATTACCATTACCTTTAAATGATTTTTAAAACAATTAAAATCATCTTTAAATAATTACCATTAATATTTAAATATTAATGTACTATTTATCAAAATATTAAAAGTTAGTAATTATAACTTGATTTTTTTTAATTCATTTATATCCTTTTTAAATGATTTTTAAATTAATAAAACCATTTTAAAACTATTTATATAATATAATTATTAAATAAATTTAATATTGTTAATAATAAATTAATATCATTAATATTAAATTATTAATGAAATTATCCTTTAAATATTAAAAGTTATATTTTATAACTTAAATTATTTTTAAACACTTAATTTTCATTTAAAATGTTTTTTCTAATATTAAAAATCATTTTTAAATTAATTTATTTATTATATTAAATAAATCTAATATCATTATTAATGAAATTTACCTTTAAATATTGAAAGTTATATTTTATAACTTCAAATATTTTTAAATACCTTATTATTATTTAAAATAATTTTTAATATAATAAAATCATTTTTAATTAATTTATTTAATGCATTTTTAAATAACTTAATTATCAATATTATTAATTTATTAATGAAATTTATCACAAAATATTAAAAGTCATTAAAAATAACTTAAAATATTTTCTTATATCATAATATAATTTTAAATGATTTTTCAAGTATTAAAATAATTTTTAAATAATTTATTTAATATAATAATTAAATAAATTAAATACCTTTAATATTTCAAAAATATTAAATATTTATGAAATATTAAAAATTATTAAAAACTAATTTTCAAACTTTAAAAAAAATTTAGTAATTAAATTTTTATTTTTAATAATTAAAAACTAATTTTCTCTAATTATTTAAAAAAAATAATAATTTCAGAAATTAAGTGTCGCTAAATGGCCCTATAGCGACAGAATTGTCGCTATATGTGTTCTTGAGGCTGCCCAGATCTTCATCGTCAGTTAGCAAGGTATCAAGTTTGACCAAGCATAGATCTTAGATCTTAAAGTTTCTGGGCATGTTGTTAGTCAGATCTTGTAGTTCTAGTGTAAGACTACATGATCCAACAATAAACATGATCATACAATACATAACAAAGGAGATATGATCGTCCAAAGTGGCTGTTAGAGCTGTTCTTCATTTTTGGGTTACCCAGAAATGAAGAACAGTTTGAGTGGCCACTTTTGGGCTTCCATAACTTGCTACCCGTGTAACGTTTTAGTGATATAATGATTTCAATGTGTAGCCAACATGTAAATGAACAAATCTATTACATCAAACCATCATAACAACAACATAATAGCCAGATCTATGTCGGTCAACGTTTGTCAGAAATAACGTTCTTGAGTTTTTTGGGTACCAGAAAACTCAATCCGTGAACATCTGACCAACTTTGACCAGCCACTGCGCACAACAAGTTTGATGTTTTGATGATATAAAGGTATGAACCTAAAGTTAATCTACCATACTACAACTTAGTTACAACAACAGAAACAAAAAAATAAACAACCAACAGATCAAAGCCCATGAGCTCGCTATTAGACCGACCTAGGGAAATTTGGGTTACCCAAAAATCTCCCGGTCAATGCCGATCAACGTGGTTTGACCACGAATATCATGAGATATGTTCATGTTCTGACCTTGATACAAGTTCCAGTTTAAAGACCTCATAGCATACTACAGGATCAAAGCTTAAAACAACAAAAATACATAACTTATAGAGATTTACAGGGTCTGACATTACGTTGCCAGACACAAAAAAAAGTTCCCAGATTTTTGAAAATTTCAATTTTGAGCACTTAGGTGTTATAGATCTGCAAGATACCAACCCAGATCACTTAAATAGACTACAAACAACACGTTTTAACATAAAATCATATCATCTAACATAGCAACTGAGATCAGATTTCAAGTTAGGGTTTATACCTTCTATGATCAAATTCTGATTCAAGGCTTCTAATTTTGTTATATTTATTAGTGGGGCTTAGTTTGTGACTGATATAGCAAGAAATTTCAGAGGTGTGGAGCTGAGAGAGATTGGTTGAGTGTTTGTGCAAAAATTAGCTAACAAATGATATTTTCTCTCTCTCCAATCTATATATAACAAGATGAAATGTGTATAGCTGAGATATATTGGCTGATTTGCTGAAGATTTCAGTCACATGGGTTATCCTAGGGTTGGCCAACAACTCTCACTAGGTCAAAGGCTAAATTTTAGCTTCAATAATGCAAGGGCAAAGTGGTCATTTGGCTTACAAATTTAATGGCTAAATTGTCATTTGTCTAACCCTTAGGGTTTAACCCTAAGACTTTGTACAATAATTTATAGCATTTTACAATTAGGGCTAAAATAAAAATTTAATTTCTAAAAATGGAAAAATTAGAGTTTTGCTAATTAGTTACGTTTTGTAATTTCATTAGACTAGAAATTAGATTTAATAGCTTACTAATTAGCATTAAGGTCTAAAATTAGTAATTAGGGTTTCCATTTAGTAATTAGGGTTTCTAATTACTAATTAGGTTTTCTAACTCTAGAAATTAGTTTTTAAAAATTTTAATTAGGGTTTACCTAATTAATCATAAAATTATATAATATACAACATAAATCATATAACACAGTTATATAACAGTCTCGTACTCATAATTGAATTTCAAAATAGGATTAAACAAATTAATGCTTGGGTTTGGTCATCATGCAATATAGTTGACCAACCAAAAATCAGTCCACAATGTTGAATATTTTTTAACCTCAATATCAGGAGTACTTTGCCTTTCTACCTTTTGCTCATTGGACCTCAAATAGGTCAAAAAAATAGCAGAAAAATGTGCTAATTTGACTGTCTCAAAAGTTAATTTTTTTTTCACATCATTATGTTCAGCATGGTTTAATACTAACATTTACTATGTTGAATATTTTTTAGCAAGTCATTTGTGCATACATAATCACTACTATGTGTTTAGATGCATTTCATGCGATAACTCAAATTCCAACGGATAAAAACTAGAAAAAATACATGCATACGTTACCAGGATAGTGCAGAACACTTGTACGGTGACAAAATTTGCAGAAAATAGCCCGAACTCAGCAAATCTGAAGGAGGCTCATGGATTTCTCTTCGCGAATCAAGTTGAAAATAACTTGTGAGACCAACCTGCTGGATTATATCATCCACGATTGGCCGCAGGCTCATCTGCGGCTGAAGCAAGTGCACTTGTGGCACCCCTATGTGGGCCCCACCCCTCCGGCTCGGTCCAGTTCTAGTTGCAATGGAGTTCTTGCGGACTAGAAAGGTCAAATCGGGAATAAAAATGCCATGCGATTGAGCAAAGCGAGATGCAATCTCGGTCTTCTCGAGATTGAAACTTTGAGTCTGTACATCGCTCATTGGTGGTCACCCGAACACGAGGTATATCCTGCCAATGATCTCATTTGTTACAAATCACATCCGGAAATACCTTGTACATGTCTGATGCCGCCAACTGCGGGTCATTACCCTAAAGATCAATGTAGATCCCCGACGGGGGTTACAACGTGCATCCCCGACGGGGGTTACAACGTAGAGCCCCGGTAGGGGATTACAATGAACATACATCTATTGACACACATATCAACAATGGTTAAGCAGCCTTGACGTTATCTCAGCTGATGGCGATTAAACCTATCAGAGCTATATAGCTGTTCGAGGATTTCATGCTCGATTACTCATATTCCCCAGCGAATCCCCGGCGGGGGTCACAACGCAATGTTTCGTTGATTCATACATCAGCGAAGGTCAAGTAACCTTGATAATCTACCCACAGAGTATCAGTCGTTGATTCACACGTCAACGAAGGTCAAGCAACCTTGACAGTATATCCCACAAGATTTTTCAACCGTTGATTCACTTGTCGGTGAAGTACACATCAACGAAGGTCAGGCATCCCTGACAACATTCACTGTTGGAATATGTTATACACATCCTCAAACAGACCAAGCTTTATCCCCACAGAACTCTTACACATAAGAGGTACATCTTCAGGATCAAGTCATTACCAAGGACATAGGAATTTGGAGATAACTTCAACATCAACATCCTAACAGATTCCGATTACACATCAAATCTGGTCATCATTGCCAATTTCCAGTTGAAGCAACAGGGAGCCAGCAATAATCCCCAGCATGTTGGGCTATAACCCCGTACACATGCATCATACATTTGTATCATGTTGCTACACATAGTACCATGTTTGTCTTGTTGCATTTCAAGTGTTTAGGATTCTTTATCCTACCCATGCATCGCCATGCAAGAGTATGATAAAGATGGGCATCTGTAGACACTCAAAATTTTCTGTACTGCTGTCACTAACATTGCAGGAGGACATATTCGTCTTTCAAGAGGGAAACCTAGAAGACAATCCACATCCATTCCGGATACTACCAGAAGTTCAACATCAACCTAGAACACACATTGAGAGTAACAATTCCAACTTCGGATATAACCTCGAGGCGTGCAAATCCAATACCAGAACACACACCGGAGAAGACCGATTAATCTCGGAGATAACCCCGAGGTATCCATTCTCAGTCCCAATCATGGGAATAGCCACCAACCTTGGTGATTACCCCAAGGAATGCAGTTTCGACGATAACCCCGGAAATGCTTGTTTCAAATGCAACCAGCTTCAATCTCGGCTCTCACAACGAGATATTCAGTACCAACCCAGAGATAACACCGGGAGGATAGACACACCTCAAAGATGACACTGAGGACCTTAAAGAATTGCAGCAGTCCAATCTCAGCGAAGCCCTGAGAAATGTCTGTTTTATCAACCCAATCTGATGATAACACCAGTGAGGGGCAACATCGTCATCTCGCCAACGCGATGCCACGCCACGTCATCTCAATATTTCATACACATCTCTATATAATGATGTCCCACAAGAATCAAAGATAACCAATCCCGAGTGACTATTGTGCGGGGTAACAGATGATATTTGAAGCTTGAAGACCGGAGGGCATCGTCCCATCTTCAATGACTTCTTACAAGCTCTAATCATATGCCATTGTACAACTCTCGACAACGGCGGTCTGAAATAGGTCCTGTATACCTCAATCGGATGCCCAGATTGCACTTTTGAATGTTTGAGTGGACATCACAGTGCCCGAGTGCACGTACTACGAGACGACCCGACCCGAGAAACTCGGGCCCACCTGGGTTGCCTCTGGTACACCTGCGGCTCTGCCGTAGGTACACCTGTGGCTCCACCCTCTATAAATAGAGGGCTTGGGGTGGCCATTTTGAAAGAGAAAATGGCGAGGGAGCCTTGCCCAATTTGCTCTGTACTCACCTCATACAGTGTACTTTCTCAGTTTAAACACCTATGAGCTCATATATAGCAACTTTATACCTACAAAAGCCATTTTTTACCCACTTTAAAGATATAGAAGTCTTCTTTGGCAGCCAACTGTAAGCCTTCTCATACACTTTAAAGCCTTTCTCTTCATCTTTGCACACACCCTTCTTCACGTTGAGAGTCGTCTCACGTGCATTTGCTTAGAACTTGATCCGTGTGGTTTATTTCATTTTGTATATATATATATATATATATATTATATATATATTTATATATATTGACTAACATTATCGAGTTATGCCTCGATTGAGCCTAGACTTTTAGTCCAGGCGTTTATTTGCTTATATATATATATATATATTATATATATGAACGTGTGTTGAACTTTGTTCGATGAGCCTGACTTGATGCGAGGCGTTCTTTCGCTTTAATATATATATACTTATATATATTAACGTGTGTCGGACTACATTACGATGAGCACGGATTTTACATCCGGTGCGTTTATTTGCTTATATATATATATATATATATATATATATATATATATGAACTGTTGTCGAACTCTGTTCGATGAGCCTGGATTTTACATTCGGTGCGTTTATTTGCTTATATATATATGTATATATATGAACTGTTGTCGAACTCTGTTCGATGAGCCTGGATTTTACATCCGGTACGTTTATTCGCTTTTATATATATATATATATATATATATATATATATATATATTACTTATATATATGACCTATTGTCGGACTACATTCGATGAGCTTGGATCTTACATCCGATGCGTTTATCGCTTATATATATATATATATTCGCCCCACAGAGTTTACTTAAGTGGTGGTTGATAAACTCTGACTTTCTTTTACATTTAGCTCTTTGAAATTCACTTCGTGGCAGTTGATTGCTTTGTATAGCTTTATTTACATTTCGTCCCGTCTGGAATTCCCTCCGTGGCGGTTGATCGTATTTACAACTTTATTTACGTTTCGTCCCGCCTGGAGTTTCCTACGTGGCGGTTGATAGCTTTTACAGCTTTATTTATATTTTTAGATCCCCCATGGAGGTGCTTCGTTGTTGGTGATCATGTCTGTATATATATATTTACAACTTTTATATATATATCTGCTTACTGCTTTCATACAAATTGCAGTATCATGTGCGCCTAGGAATCATGTGATCACAGATTCAACCTATTGGATCTAGATTCGGTTCCCGTGATGGACATTTTAAGCTGTAAGCAGCCTGTAAATTATTCTGCAATGTCTGAATTTCCTCAGATGGTTTCCATACCCATGAGGAAGTCGACATTATTTTGTATATTATTTTCGTACGGATGCCTCACATCTGTAAAATAAAATCAATCAAGCCGAACACTTAATAAAATGAGAGTGTAAAAGGTCTCAATTACTATTAAGCATCAGAGTTTGAAAAACCTATTTTATAAAACATCACTGCCATATCTTGCTTAAAATTAAATTTTTACATAAATTCAAACCCTGTGTATATAGGTGAGAACGAGGCCTCACACTACTTCCAAATAACAGCACATTGACCCACACACACAAACATTCAGATAATAGTTTCTTAAAAAGAGGCGGTCACCGTGGTAACAAGGATGTCGGGGGGTGCCCAATACTTTCCATCCGCATAACCAAGTCCCCGGACCCTAATGAATCTCGGTTTTTCTTTTGCAATTTAGCAAGTGTCACATCACTTTGGGTCAATGTGCAAACCTTTTCTCGGTTGTGTTGTTACAACCATTTAAAAAACCAACTGGCGACTCTTAACAGTCCATCGTCGACATTATACATGTCAGACCTTTTTCACTTGTTTTTTCAAATAAATCTCACCTAAAATAAGAACACCAAAGAACAAGTAACGGAAAGGGACATCTAAAAATCCCGACGTCGACATCAGATAGACATATACTATTTCACCGTATGAGTTAAATAAGGGTTTATGCTTAAATTCAATATTATTACAAATTCACATAGACATATAGTGATTTTGGTTTTATTGATGATTGCATGGTGTCTATTGCATGTAGATGTTATGTAAGTGGGTCATAATACATTGAAAAGTAGTTATGTCTACAGTAGTGCCCTTGGCTACTTTCCTTTGATATGTGAACAATCTTGCATGATGGTGGTAATTAGATGAATTATTAAATGAAGTTAGGATCCCATAATTTCCAGATTTGATTTATTTCATTATTATTCTTAGTCTAGTTGTTATTTGATTCTAAATTAATTTTCAATCATAATCATAATTATTAGTTTAAGCATATAAAAATAGTGATTTAGTTGATGCATAATAATTTAATTTAGCAACTTTCTCCGTGGATAGATACTCGACTTACTCTATATTGATTGTTGACACTTGTATGCTTGCATGAGTTAGAGCTCTTTTGTTAAAACTAAAAAGAGGCAACAAGTTTTTTTGCCCCGTTGCCGGGGAAAGGCGTTTAAATTTTTATTATTATCATTAGTTTTAAGCTATATTGTATGACTTAGACAAATCTAATTTTATCTCATTTCCATTTCTTGTTTTTGTCTTTGTTTCAAGAACTTGTATAAATTTTTATGTGCACGCAGTCATCCAACCCTGACTTAACACCTGCTTAGGATAACATAAATGGGAAAGGTTGGAAAGCGAGTGTTCATAGAAATTTACAAGCACAGTTAGAGGGTACTACATCTAATATGGCAGCCGAGGGACAAGGAGAAGAGCAAAGAGAGGAGCATAGGGCTCTGAGAGAATATTCCATGCCTAATAATAATGGATTACAGTCTAGCATAGTCAGACCAGTGATAGCAGCTAATACATTCGAGATAAAAATGGGCACTATTCAGATGGTACAAAATTCGGTACAGTTTGGGGGTGCTGCTACGGATGATCTGAATGAACACCTGTTGAGTTTTATTGAGATATGTGACACGTTCAGATATAACGGGGTGACGGAGGATGCTATCAGACTTAGGCTGTTTCCGTTCTCATTGAGGGATAAAGTGAGAAGTTGGCTTCACTCTTTGCCAGCAGGATCTATAACTACATGGGAGGACTTAGCACAGAAGTCCTTAGCCAATTTTTTCCCAATGGCTAAGACTGCGAATATGAGGACAGCAATCTCTCAGTTCGAGCAACAACAGGGTGAATCCTTATACGAGGCCTGGGAGAGATACAAAGAGATGCTACGGAAGTGTCTGCATCATGGTATGCCAGATTGGATGGTGATCAACACATTCTATAATGGATTGGGATGGAAGTCTAGGCCGATTATAGATGCAGCTGCAGGAGGAGCATTATGGGCAAAGAGTTATGAGGAGGCTTATAACTTCATTGAAAAAATGGCAGCAAATGATTTTCAGAACCCTACATCTCGGATGCCCCAGCCTAAAGTTGCAGGTTTGTTGGAAGTGGATGCTATTACTCAGTTGTCGGCACAGATGGAAGCTATGGCGAAGAAAATAGATTCAATAGCCGAAAGCAAAACAAAAATAGTTGCATTTGTATGTGAAATTTGTGCGGGGTCACACTCGACAGATCAATGTGCTATCAGCTCAGAGTCGGTACAGTATGTGGGAAATTACAGGAAAGACCAAGGATAGTTTCAGAACACATACAACCCCAACAACCGCAATCATCCAAACTTCAGTTTGTCAAATAACCAAGGGCATCGGTAGAAATAGTTTTAGCCAAATCAACAATTTCAGTCACAGCCATCTCAACCACAGTTTACACCAAAACCACCTTTTCCAATGGGATTTTCTCAACAACAACAACATCACACTCCAGCTGCACCTCAACAAGAAAAGAAATCAGAAATGGAGGAAATGATGATGAAGTACATGGCGAATACAGAGGTTATGATCAAAAGCGAAGCAGTGGCTATTAAAAATCTAGAAACTCAGATGGGGCAAATGGCGAGTATGCTTAACAATAGACCCCAAGGTTCATTGCCAATTAATACGGAAGAAAATCCACGAAGAGACGGGAAGGAACAATGTCAAGCGATCACATTGAGGTCTGGGAAAAATAATACAGAGACTGAGAGTCGCGCACCCATGCCTTGTTGTACTGAGGAGGCCGCGCGGCCGCGCGAGGCAGAGCAGTCGACTGAGCAGGGAGAAAATTAAGAGGAATCTTAGTCACAATGAGGAGAAAAGGATAAAGCAGGTTCAGATGAGAAGCCTAAGAATACAGTACCATCAGTTCACCCTCAGGTTCCGTATCCGTAGAGACTGAATAAACAGATGGAAGATAAACAGTTCAGCAAGTTCTTGGAGGTATTTAAAAAGCTGCAGATAAACATACCTTTCGCTGAGGCATTGGAACAAATGCCAAGTTATTCAAAGTTCATGAAGGGTATATTGTCAAGGAAGAGGAGATTAGACGAGTTTGAAACATTGGCCTTGACAGAGGAATGCGATCACGATTGCTTGATATAAATTACCTCCAAAGTTGAAGGATCCGGACAGTTTCACAATTCTATGCACGATTGGGAAGATGAGTTTCAGTAAGTGTTTATGTGATCTCGGGGCAAGTATCAATTTGATGCTTTGTCAGTATTTAATCAGTTGGGATTGCCGGCTCCAAGGCCGAAAAATGACGTATCCACGGGGCATAATTGAGGATGTACTGGTGAAAGTGGATAAATTTATCTTTTTGGCTGATTTCATCATTCTGGATTACGAGGAAGATAAAAGTATACCAATCATACTAGGGAGACCATTCTTAGCCACAGGAAGAACTTTGATAGACGTGCACAAAGGGGAACTCACTATGCGTGTACATGATCAGGAGGTTACTTTTAACATCTTCAAGGCAATGAAGTTCCCAATGGATGAAGAAGAATGCTTCTGGGTTGATTTGGTGGATCGGGTTCTAAATGATGAAGTACAGAGTCTAGTGGATTATGAACCTTTGAGAAATATCATTGCTGAAAATTCAGATTTAGAGGACGAGGAACTTAATGAACTGGTGCAATATCTGGATACCACTCTTCAATTCAAAAAATTCAGAACACCTGTCGAGCCATTGACGAAAGCTGGAGAGACATCGGTAAAATTAAAGCCATCTCTTGAGACACCTCCAGAAATTGAATTAAAACCACTTCCAAATCATCTCAGGTACGCATTTTTAAATAAAGATTAAAAGCTACATGTGATTATTTCTTCTGCACTAACATCTTTTCAGGAAGAAAAACTGCTGCGAGTGCTTAGAGAGTTCAGATCAGCTATTGGATGGACCATAGCAGATATCAAGGGGATTAGCCCTTCGTTTTGCATGAATAAGATCTTATTGGAAGATGATAATAAGTCGTCGATTGAGCAACAAAGAAGACTTAATCCGATAATGAAAGAAGTGGTTAAGAAGGAGGTACTAAAATGGCTGGATGCAGGCATAATCTATCCGATCTCAGACAGCTCATGGGTGAGCCCAGTGCAGTGTGTACCAAAAAAGGGTGGCATGACCGTCGTGACTAATGAGAATAATGAGTTGATTCCAACACGAACAGTGATGGGGTGGCGAGTCTGCATGGACTACCGCAAGCTCAACAAGGCTACGAGGAAAGATCATTTTCCACTACCATTCATTGATCAGATGTTGGACAGATTAGCAGGTCATGAGTACTATTGCCTTCTGGACGGATATTCGGGCTACAATCAAATTGTGATAGCTCCAGAAGATCAGGAAAAGACAACCTTCACATGTCCTTACGCCACATTCGCTTTTAGAAGGATGTCCTTCGGGTTGTGCAATGCTCCAGCCACCTTTTAGAGATGCATGATGGCTATATTTTCAGATATGGTGGAGCAGAATGTGGAAGTATTTATGGATGACTTCTCAGTCTTCGGGGACTCATTTGATCTATGCCTTGAGAATTTGGTGATGGTTTTGAAGAGGTGTGTTGAGACAAATTTAGTGCTGAACTGGGAAAAGTGCCATTTTATGGTACAAGAAGGAATCATATTGGGACACAACGTTTCGAAGAAGGGACTCGAGGTGGATAGGGAGAAGCTGGAAACGATTGAGAACTTGCCACCACCTACTTCAGTAAAAGGTGTTCGCAGTTTTCTGGGACATGTGAGTTTTTACCATGATTCATCAAGGAGTTCTCCAAGATAACTAAACCACTATGCAGTTTATTGGAAAAGGATGCACAATTTAATTTTGATGAGGCTTGCGTATCGGCATTTGAGCACTTAAAAGGGAAATTAACATCAGCACTAATTATTACTGCACCAGATTGATTTGCCATTTGAGCTGATGTGTGATGCCGTGATTACGCCAGAGTAGAAATTGCTTTGGGGCGAGAGGAAAGAAAGATGTTTCATGTGATTTATTATGCCAAAGAAGACCCTTACGATATGCATTTGAACTACACCACCACCGAGAAAGAGTTATTAGCGTTGGTGTATGCCTTTGATAAATTTTGAGCATATCGATTGGCACAAAGGTGATAGTGTATCTGGATCACGCGAAATTCAACATTTAGTGGCAAAGAAGGATGCAAAGCCCCCGGGTTGATCGGATGGATTTTATTATCGCGAATTTGATTTGGAGATCAAGGACGAAAAAAGGCCTTTGAAAACCAAGTGGCGGACCACTTATCTCGACTTGAGAATCTGGAAGGGAGGCGGATTTAAAGTTTTCATCAATGAATCCTTTCCAGATGAGCAGTTGTTTGTGGTGAAAGGTGAAGTGCCATGGTTTGCAGACTACGCAAACTATTTGGTGAGTAAGATGGTACCTTCTGACTTGGTGGGTTATCAAAAGAAGAAATTCCTGCATGATGTCAAATGGTACATATGGGATGAGCCTTATTTGTTTAAACAATGTGCTGATCAAATGATAAGAATGTGTATCCCGTATAGCGAGACCGAGGGAATTTTACAGGATTGTCATTCTTCGGTGTATGGTGTTCACTATGTTGGAGAAAGAATAGCGGCTAGAGTACTACAAGTAGGATTTTACTGGCCGACAATTTTCAAGGATGCCTACAGTTTTGTCCAGCGGTGCGATAGATGTCAGAGAGTGGGGAACATTTCCAAAAGAAATGAAATTCCATTAAATACAATCCTCGAAGTAGAAATTTTTGATGTGTGGGGGATTGATTTCATGTGCCTTTTTATTTCTTCCTGTGGAAATCTCTACATCTTGCTTGCAGTGGATTATGTCTCGAAATGGGTAGAAGTGGCAGCTCTACCAACAAATGATGCCAATGTAGTCCTCAGGTTTTTACACAGAAGTATCTTCACAAGATTTGGGACTCCAATGGCCATCATCGATGAAAGCGATCATTTTCTGCAACAAGCGGTTCTGACTTTGTTGGCTAAGTATGGGGTGAACCATCACATTGCTACAGCTTATCACCCACAAACAAATGGCCAAGCTGAAGTGTCGAATCGAGAAGTGAAAAGAATCCTTGAAAAAATTGTAAATCCCACGAGGAAAGACTGGTCGTTAAAATTGGATGATGCAGTATGGGCATATAGGACTGCATACAAAACACCGTTGGGCATGTCACCTTTTCAACTCGTGTATGGAAAAGCCTGTCACCTTCCTATGGAGCTAGAGCATAAGGCATATTGGGCGATCGGAAGCTCAATTTTGATTTGAAAGTTGTAGGGGAGAAACGCCTACTCCAACTCAATGAGTTGGATGAATTCAGATTACAAGCATATGAGAATTCAAAGCTGTACAAGGAGAAGGTGAAGAAATGGCATGACCGAAAGATCATTGATAGAACATTCGAATCGGGACAAAGGGTTTTGCTTTATAACTCCAGACTTAAAATTTTTTCCCGGGAAGTTGAAATCGAAATGGGATCAGGGCCATTTATAGTGAAGACTGTATTTCTGCATGGTGCAATAGAAGTATTTGACAAGTTTCCGGACAAGCCTTTTAAGGAGAATGGACAGCAATTGAAGCATTACTTTGGTGGCGAGGTGGACAGACAGAAAGTCACCTCAATTCTTTCTTCGACATGAGATTTAGAGAAAGTCAAGCTAATTAACTATAACTTAGCGCTTGATGGGAGGCAACCCATTGTTTCTATCTCTACTTAATATTTATTTAGTTCAAGTTGCTTTTGTTAGCTCATTTTCATTCTTAGTTAGGATAGTGTGAGTATCTTTACATAATTATCATAATAGCTGAAATCGAATAGGAGTATGTTTGTGCATTGCATTGAAATTAGGGTGACAGAATAGGTTCTCATTTTTATTTAGTAAATCATGCTTTGATAGTGTCTATTAATGTTATTACAGGTGTATTGGAGTGCATGCATTCTTGTCTTGCGATCTTTGGGAATAAAATCTAGCAATGCAGTACTTGAATTCGCGTGGTCGCAATAATAATTTTAAGACAAAACCACATACCACATGCATATACTATAATTAGACCACAATTGTCACTCATGGCCACATGATGATGCTGTGTGACGCATACTATCATATATCAGAAATATCGCACTCGCACTACCAGCGCCCCAAAACCCATTAAAAATCACAGTGGCGCGCCGCGACACCAGGACAAAGAAAAATTTTTATGTTTTAAAAACGTGTTGGGGCTCATTTGGTCTCTCATTTGAAATCACATAGAGGCGCAACCATTTGCTCCCCTCCACTCACACGTCTCTTCCTCTCTATCAGTTACCAAAATTGAAGCCGTGCATATCTTCTCCACCACGTGATCATCCACGATTTCTTCCACGTTCAACTTCTACTCAACCTCTGCACTGCATTATAAAACTAGGGTTTCCAATCGAGTTGTGCAACAATCAGTTTGGGGGTTATTCAAACCTGTCAAAAATCTCTATCAGGCAAGCAAATCTTCATCTTCAACATTCAAAACAATGGGTCCAAAGAGAGCACGATCTTCTTCTTCATCATCATCCTCCTCTAGCAGTCAGGGGGAGGATGTTGTAGATCACACCAAGTTCGTCGATTTAGATGCCCAATTGGAATACTACAGAATTGTGGCAAAACCTTTTGTGAAGCAGAGGGGTTTCAAACCTGAAAGGTAAGATGGTCAGCTATGTGACATGATTCATGAAAGAGGATGACTTGGATTGACTGCCACACCCATGCCTTCCCCAATGGGTATTGTCAGAGAATTCTATGCGAATACGAAGGCGACGATGAGTGGGTTATCTATGGTGCGCGGCGTTAAAGTGGATTTCAGACCTCCCGTAATCAGGGTAGTTTTCAGGTTAACTGACACACCACCGTCTAGGTCTGCTAATTGGGTAGCAGGTGCACATATGGAAACGGACTTGGAATTGGTTATTGCTGAATTGTGCGTGCCAGGCACGAAGTGGATTTATAAAGCTGACACGAATAAGCCTCGCATATTTCCCGCCACAACTTTGAATTGATATGGTAAGGCGTGAAATTTGTTCATATGTGCCAAACTAGTTCCTTCGTCTCATCAGCACAAGATCACAACGAAAAGGGCAAACATTCTATGGGGCATTATCACCGAAAAATTTATTGGTGTGGGCCATCTCATCCACCAAAATATGATACAATATCTGCGGGGAAGCACTACTAGGAGCATTCCACACGCGTCAGTTGTAGCTATGCTATGTGCTCATCAGGGATGTCATTGGGACAATGAACAAATACAAAACCCGAGCCAGGACATCAGACATGCCACCATTGCGAAATTCGAGGATTGGGCTGGAGGTGTACCACACCTGCGCAGAAGAGGATTTATCATCCAGCCCACATTCCCAGAACCACCATAGCAGCCATCTCAGACTGATGAAGCAGGACCATCCACTCAAGCACTGTCTACTACTAGGGATCGATAGCTCCGAAGGTTGGAGCGTAAGGTTGATGCCATGTACGATAACTTTCCAGTGTTTACTATGGGTCTCACGAGGTCGTTGGCGGAGGCATTCGCACTACAAGGGACAACGCTTGAGTGGCCTCAGTTCGGGACAACTGTGCCATATCCACCACTGATTCACCACCCAGGAGGAGGGTGGTGCGTGACTTACTAGGGAGAGTTTTCTTTAACCCTTTACCTTTATTCACTGGGACATTGAATATTATAAGTTTAGGGGTATTGGGGTGGTAGTATAGTTTCATTTAGTATTTGCATTTGGTATTTGCATGTTTAGTTTACATTTTGCATGTTTATGTTGCATACAGTAGTTTCCTTGTCAAAATTTTTATTTATTATGTGTGTATGTTTAGTTTGCATGTCTCACAAAGTCTAGCTTTATGGAAATTTTGTCTAGCCGACGATGATAGTGACTTTTGAAGGATTGTTGAGTACTTTGGATAACATGAACCTAGTTATAATGTTTTACACTATGAAATTCATGTTGCTGTTTAGATGCTTTTGGTTTGCACGGACGTGTTCATAATCACTTATAGGTATAAGAATTATGTGTTGCATTGCTCGATAGAAAAATGTAGTTTTAAAAAGGGAAATATGTGGAAAGTGAACTTGGACTGTTTAAAACAATGATATTCAAACTTTGGGAAAACATGGGTATGTTATGTATAAAAAAACAAACAAATAGCAATAACGTGGCTAGTCTTATTTCGGGGCCTCAGCTACTTGAGTAGAAATCACGCCTGGTAGGGTGTCTTAACACCTAGCGCCCTAAGGTCTTTCATGGTCTAGGAGTTGTTGGTTGAAAGCTCACTAAGGGGTAGCAGTGTTGCCTAATGGAATGAGACATTGCACAGTCATATGAAAAAAGAAAAGAAAAGAAAAATTAGCAATAAACACCGCGGGAAAGAGCGAAAATCGCCCTCGTGGGTAGCAATAAAGCAGTTAAGCCCATTGTTGAACCTTAGTTTGTTTTGATATGTTGGAACAATCTTTATTGCATAAGTATACATAGTCTTTATTTAGATTGTAATTTTCTATTTTTGAGCAGTTTAGCATGTGTAGTCTTTGCTTAAATCAAGTTTTGGTGAACACAACACACACACACAACATCTCTATAGCATATGTGAATTATCTGAGTGTATGATATTATGCCTATAGTTTAGTTTGAATAGGTATTCTTGAATCTGGATAATTCACTGAGGCATTTTGGACTGAAATTTTGTTAGAGCTGGAACAATGTGAGATTAGTTTGTATCATGATGTAGTTTCATAGCATGTAGTTGCATTTTCATTGTTTATTAGTATGCATTGCTTGAGGGCAAGCAACAGTTCAAGTTTGGGGGTATTTGATAAGTGGGTTTTATACCTATTTATTGGATATCAATTCACGCGAACTATGCCTATCTTAAGTACATTTTAGTGTATTTTTTATTGCATTTTATTTATTTTTCATTGCATGTACTGAGAACTCCCTTTGGTGCAAAAGTACAGAATATGACATAATTTGGTGATGTTGGATGGCATGATGCTAATGGACGCATGACACAAGGAACAAGTCAAAATATGCAATTGAGGATGGATGAAGGAAGAGTGACATGACAAAAGAAGCGGTAGAGACAAAAGCGAAGAGCGATGTGCGAACATAGATTCAAAAGCTGTAGAAGCCGCCCGGTCAAGGCGCACCATATATAAACCTGATCATGCGCACTCTGCGTCTGGAGGGAATCTCATCGCTTTGAATACATTAAACTTCACTTCCTAATCTTGCACTCTCATTGTTAACTCCCCTTTCTGAACATCAACAAGAGTCCTCCCAGTTGCCAAGAATGGCCTCCATAAGATAATAGGAATGTTCTTATCTTCTTCGTAATCCAGGATGATGAAATATGCTGGGAATATAAACTTATCCAATTTTACTAGTATATCCTCAACAATCCCCCTCGGATAAGTAACTAATCTGTCCGCCAACTGTAATGAGATGTTTGTAGGTTTCGGTGCTGACAAACCCAACTGAGTGTACACATATAATGGCATGAGGTTAACACTCGCACCCAAATCGCACAAACATTTGTTAAAGGCCATGTTCCCAATTGTGCAAGGAATGATGAAACTCCCCGGATCCTTTAACTCTGGAGGCAACTTCCTCTGCAATACCGCACTACATTCCTCCGTCAATGCAATAGTCTCATAATCTTCTAACTTCTTCTTCTTCGACAAAATACCCTTCATAAACTAATTATAGCTCAGCATCTATTCTAGGGCTTCTGCGAACAGAATATTAACCTACAATCTCTTGAAGATTTCCAAAAACTTTGAGAACTATTTTTATAACTTCTGCTTTTGAACTCTCTACTGAAACGGTGGTGGCGGATAGACAACTGGTTCAACATCTGTCTGATTCTCCTCCACTTGCCTGTCTTCACCCTATTTCTCTTCAACTAACTTTTCTTCACTTTCTTTCACATCTTTCTTTGGCAAATTTTATGCACTTTGTCCCTCGAGATGTTTTCCACTTTGTAACGTGATTTTTTGACACTGTTCATAATTTCCCCTTGGATTCTTCTCAGCGTCACTCGGTAAAGTCCCTTGAGGTCTGCTATTCAATGCAAATGCAAGTTGTCCCATCTGATTTTCCTAGTTCTTAATCGCCATCGCTTGTGTTTTCATAGCTGCCTCATTATCAGATATGTATTTTGTGGGCAAGGAAATCATACCTCGCTAGGGTTAGGGATTTGTGTTGGCTGAGAAGGAGAGAAATCCACGAAAAGTACAGAATTGATTGATTGATTGAAGAGGGGAGAAGAACAGGTGAGCGATTACTCCAACGACACGTGACAAAACTCTTAGAATCCAAGAACCTTGTTAGGGTATGCAAGGATTCAGATAGCCTTCTTGAGTCTTCGGGTTGAGAGAGAATATCCAAGTCTCCAAGTCTTTCAAAAGGTCCAAGTCCTGAGTCTGAAGAGAAGTCCCCCCACCCCAAATGGAGTGGAAGGGGTATTTATAGAGTTTTCTGGAGAGATGTCATGTGCTAGGCACATGACCTCGGGGAAATTCCAAATTTACCCTTGGTCATCAGAATAATGCTCAAATCGTCCTGCCCTTCTAGCCACAAATCCAATCTCTCAATCAATTCCCAAAATGAGTCGCCTCCACGTGTCTTCTGCCTCGGGACACATGAATCCGCCAAAGCCACAGTTGATGTCATCTTGCCCTTCCATGTAACCATCGCATGGCTAGTGGGAAATGTCATGATTCCTCCCAAGTCTTGTGCAGAAGATGAGAGGGCCGCGAAGGAATCACAAGCCTTGGTAATGAGGTGGGGCTTGAAGGAATCAAAGGCACCATTGTTGTAAATGCTGACTAGGTTCTTTTCTTCAATCGACTCTGCGCACTTCTGTGCCTGGGCCCTGAACCTGTCAACGTAATCTGATAGCTCCTCATTCGGCTTCTGTTTGAACCGTATTAGTTCTACAATGGTTACCTATTTTTGCACATAGAAAAATTTCTTAAAAAATTATAATTTTAGGTCATCCCAATCATGGACTGACCCCTTCTCCAAATTGTAATACCAACTGAAGGCACTATCCGTCAAAGTTTTGTTGAATTCCCGCATCAACAAGTTGTGGTTATTCACTTCATCATATCCTAGCCACGGAGACATCGACTCTACGAACCTGGCAATATGTTCCCTGGCGTTTCCTTTCTCCCCGTTGTATTTTGGAAACTACGGTGGATGCTCAATATACCCTGTCGGGTAGGGTTGCCTCCGAATGTGTGCAGGGTAAGGAGGAGTAAATTCCAACTCCGAGGGTCGAGATGTTTGTCTGCGAAGTTGATTGATCACATCGATCATATCATCCTTCGTCACCTACTGGCTTATGGCGTGAACTCTCTGGGGTGTTGTAATATACTGCTGTATCGACGGTGTGTATGGTAGAGAGATTGGTTGATGCACACTTGCATTATGTAAAGTGGTACTGGTGGCAGTTGTTGGCTCACTCGCTGGACATGGCTTGGAATGGTTTGCACTTGCACCTGTGAAAATGTTGGGAGAGCAGTTGGGATGATATTTGTCTGAGGTTGGCTTACTTCCAACCTAGGTTGTGGTACGTCACCACTGTTCCGGGGCTCCAAGTTGATGATTGGAACCGAGTGACTTTCCTTCGATGGAGGTACAATCTGGTTCTCTTTGTTGTTACTACCATTGTTGTTGTCCTCCACTCCTACTTGTTCTCTCTATGAATTGTTTGGGAACATGGCCTTGAAAGCGGGAATTTGCATCAACTGCTGGCAGAAATTTCCCATTTCCTCTTGCTTCCTCTGCATCTCCAGCATCATAGCAATTATCATCTCTTCCTCACCTAGCCTTCCCGCGCCTATCTGCTTGACATTCGTTGGTTGTTGATCAGCCATGTATGGTGATGTTGAACTTCTTTCTGAGGCTTCTTCAAGGATGGGTTGATCGAGATTTAGATTCACACCTTGGAAAGATTGACTTGCTTGCCTTGGAACTGGACTCGGTGAGGTAATGCTATTTGTTGGTGAAGTAGCTCTTCCGTTAGTTCTCCCACTTTGAGTTGTGGGCATACCCTTCATGAATTCTACACCTCCCCAACAGAGTCGCCAAAGAAATGTGGGCAAGGAAATTGTACCTCGCTAGGGTTAGGGTTTTGTGTGGGCTGAGGAGGAGAGAAATCCACGAAAAGTACGAAATTGATTGATTGATTGAAGAGGGGAGAAAAACAGGTGAGCGATTACTCCAACAACACGTGGCAGAACTCTTAGAATCCAAGAACCTTGTTAGGGTATGCAAGGATTCAGAGAGCCTTCTTGAGTCTTCGGGTTTAAAGAGAATCTCCAAGTCTCCTAGTCTTTTAAAAGGTCCAAGTCCTGAGTCTGAAGAGAAGTCCCCCTCACCCCCCCAAATGGAGTGAAAGGGATATTTATAGAGTTTTCTGGAGAGTGGTCATGTGGGCACATGACCACGGGGAAATTCTAAATTTACCCTTGGTCATTAGAATAATGATCAAATCGTCCTGCCCTTCTAGCCACCAATCCAATCCCTCAATCAATTCCCAAAATGAGTCGCCTCCACTTGTCTTCTTCCTCGGGACACGTGAAAGATTCTCTCAGATCTTGCTTCTTTATTTCTGGCTCTTCCGTCTTTTCATTTAATCATAATACGAACCTTAATTTGTGCATTTAATTCAATTAGGTTAAGTGAACCCTAATTTGCCCTTGGGCCCACGTATTTTAATAATAGCTCTTCCAAATCTGACTTTTTCTCATGCTGTGGAGCTGACTGTTGATGCTAATTTTTGAAACCGGGAAGATAAGATGGTCGTGGAGCTTGCTTATTTTGGTTGTTACTCCACAAAAAGTTTGGATGGTTCCTTGCCCCCAGATTATAGGCATTCTGGTATGGATTCGAAGGTATTCTTTTATAACTACCTACAAACTAAACTAGTACCGGATTGATAGCACACTACTTTGTCAGATGTTCCCCTGCACACAATTCACACACATACGCCATTTGTTGAACCTGTACTCCCGTGAAAACATCCATCTTCTTTGATAGTGCTAAAATTTGAGCCATTAAAGCCGTCATTCCATCTACCTCCAACACTCCAACTGACTTAGGTTGTGCCATTCTTGTTGTGGGAAATTGATAGTTGTTAGCTGCCATTGTCTCAATCAAGTCATATTCTTCCTCAAATCTTTTAGCCATAGACGCTCCCCCTGAAGTTGCATATATACTAGTACAAAGATTACTATTCAGCCCGTTGTAGAAGGTGTTCATCTACAGCCACTTGGGTAATCCTCGATGCGGACACTTCCTCAACAATTCCATATACCTTTCCCAAGCTTCATACAGAGACTCCCCATGCTTCTGTTTAAACATTGTAATTTGATTCCTCATCTTCACAGTATTTGATAGTGGGAAAAATTTAGCTAAAAACTTCTGAGCTAGGTCATCCCAAGTAGTGATTGACCCTGGAGGTAGTGAATATAACCAGCTCTTCTCCTTGTCTCGCATTGTGAATGGAAACAAACGTAGTCTCACTGTATCATCAGATACCCCATTGTACTTGAAGGTATCATAAATCTCCAGAAAGCTCACAAAGTGCTAGTTTGGATCATCATTAGCCAATCCCCCAAACTGTACTGAATTGTGTATCATCTAAATCATGTCAGGCTTGATCTCAAAGTTGTTCGCTATAATTGTAGGCCTGGTGATGCTGGACTGAATTTTATTGACCCTGGGTGTGGCATAGTCCCTAAGTTCTTTCTGATCCTCTGCATCCATACTTTCTTGCTTATCAAAATTCTCCCTAGTTTCTTTAATCCACTAACCTCTAAAACCTTCTTTCGATGTCTTCCTCGTAAGGAAGTAAATCTAGTTTCTTTGACCGAGTTTGCATGCACTAGTCACGAGAACCTGAAACAAGAAATTACAAAAAAAAGAAAAAGAAAAATGTTTAACTAAAACTGATTTAATTAAAATGATATTGAAAGTAATAAAATCAATAATTGACCCCAGCAACGGCGCCAAAAACCTTTTGGGTTTAATCTAATTAAGCACACACACAAGTATACATGATCAACAAGTAATATAATAATAAGTTGAGTGTCGTTCCCACAGAGACAAAAACTAATTTTAATCTAACAATTACCAGCTTTGTATTATTTTAATTTTATTAAACTAACTGAATTAATGACTGAAATAAATGAAAAACTAATAAACAAAAATCAAAGTAAATCAAGTCAACTAACTACCGCAAATTTTAATCAAATAATGGAGAATTAAGACTACAACTTCACTTTATGCTTCACTCAGATTATCACACTTCTTTTCAATCTAATTAACTATTCTAGTTCATTAATCAAGAAAATGAAAGTAGAATTAGCCATCTCTCGATGCACTAAACCCATATCAACTTAAATCCACAGATGATAGAATTAAGCCAAACACCTTAATTAACAAATTAACTATATCTTTATGTGAATTACAATTAAAGAAGGTTTAAATCCAAAGTTCTCATATGATTATATGCGATACTTAGGTATATCTCTATCCTAAACATACATCATGAATTCTATCAAAATGCAGAAATCACAAACACATGCTATTATGACTAAGTTTAAACTCATATCTCATCTCTCGAATCCATACAAGTCCACATAGAATTCGTGATCAAGCATCTCATAAATTATGCACAAATCATAATAAATGAACTAAAAAATAGCTTTATTGAATTAAAATCAAAGCATTATAATCATCGTTACACTTAAAGATCCATTGTAAGCTTAATAAGTTGAATTAGTTCATAACTAATTAATTAAACACTAAATAGATTAAATAGAACAACATCCCAATTACAGAAACTAAAATTAAAGAACAAGAATAGTAATAGAAACACCCTTCTCTTCGCTCAATTCTGCAATCTTCGTGATTCCTGCTCCTTTGCTTTGCTCCTCCAAAATCTTCACAAATTAGGGCTTTAAAATTGCTCTTGATTAATTGAATGATTAATGTCAGAATATCATAGCTTAAGTCTCTGTAGTTGTAGCTAAATACGTCCTCTATTAAGTCTCAAACGCATCCAAAGTTCATCAGTCCCGCACGACAGTAGTAGAATTGCATTAAAACTCCTCTTTCTTGTCTGTGTACCCCCGCCCCGGTGGGCTATTTAGGCTTGGGAACCCCCTCCCTGACTGGGTGTTAAATCTCTGCACATTGTACACCCCCGCCCCGACAGGTGTTTGCTTTGTAAAATGGCCCGCCCCAGTGGGGTACTATCATGTACTTTAGTGATTTCCTTGCTTTTCGTGCTGATTCCTGCCACATTGTCACCATCATGCCTTAGCCCACATACTAAAATATGCACACAAAATAAGCACAAACACATAAAGTGATACTCAAATAAACGAATTAAGCATTATTTAAGTTTGAATAGGTACCCGATTCGTAGGTATGAAACCTACTTATCATTCAACCCTTTGGCAGTAAACATGTTCGTTTGGAGGTTCGGTGGGATTTGTTCAACCCTTTGGCGGTGAATAGGATCATTTGGTGTTTGAGTTTGGTTTTTTTTTTTTTGTATAATGGTTAATTTTTGTAGATTGTTGTTAGTAATTGTTTAGCAAAGCAGTTATGTGAAGTTTTTATGGAAGAATAAAAGGAAAGTTTATATTTCATTAAAATATAGAAAAGATTATAAGATTGTATATTTACAAGTTCGAAGCTATGTTGGTGGGGGTCATCTTCAGCATTGTCCTCGTCTTCGTCATCAGAAGAATCAAAGAGTAATAGATTCAGCGTAACAACATCAAGTTTGGCTTTTCCTTTTCTTCGGGCTGCTTCGTAGCCTTCAGCGTACCTTTATATTATTTCGTTGGTGAGTTCGGGAGATATTCGATACTCGCTTCGTATTTAGTTTTGTAGTTCGTCGGTTAAGGATAGGCCGAGATTTTTATGCTCTTAGAGTTCTTTTTCAACGGTAGCTCGAAGTTATAGGTGTGTTTATTCTTTCTTCCTTGTGTTGAAGATTTCATGGGTGAGGGTTTGGTTTTTGTTTCAACACTTTATTTCTTGTTGTGATCTCATTGTTCTTTTCGGAGGTGGTTTTTTGAAGTGGTTTAGTTGCTGCTAGTTGTTATTTTAGTTTGGCGTTATCTTTTTTGAGGCCTTCGCAGAAGAAAGAGGCGTCGACGTGCAAGTTCCTCTCCTTCGATAAGGCAGCTTTCAGGAACTCGTTCTCTCTTCGGGCGACCTTCTGTTCGGCTTTGATTTCTTTGTATCTTTTGTTGATCCACCCAGAGATCCTAGCAGCCTACAGATGTTTAGTGGTTATTATGTTCGATTGTTCATAAACAAAAGGGATTACTATTATTTTTTGATCAAGAGTAACTTACGCGAGTTTGATGAATCATGATGGCGCGAACGAGTTCAGCTATTAATGTGTCCCCGTAGCGGTGATCGTCGGTTGGGAGGATAAAGTGATCAAAAGGATGTAGAGGGAATTATTCATTATCGTTTGGCCATAGGATTGGGGATCGAACGGCTTCGGGTGTGTGTGTAGATGGTTCTTGGGTAGGTGGTGTTGGGTGTTTGGGTGGAGTAGGGATGTGGGTTTCTTTTAGAGGGATTGGTTGGCTATCAGAGGTGTTTTTTCGTTTTCTGATGAGTTAGGGGATGGGTTCAGCTAGTTCATCTGGCTCTATGGGTGTGTCTTGGGGTTAGCTAGATTCGATAGAGGGAACCCTCAATTCTTTAATTGTGAGGGGGGTGATCTTTCCACGTTTCTTTTTGGTTTGAAGAATTTGAGTTCTCTCAGAGATTGACATATTGAGGAGGCTTTCTGTGAGGGTAGGAGTTGGAATGTTTTTTGGTTTTTGGTTGCTCTTCTTTTCAGTCGAGGTTGAGTGGGGTCTTCGATGGTGTTCTCTTTGGCTTCAGTGTTTGGTGGTTGAGTAGGTGTTTCAGTTGTAGTGTTAGAATGGAATTCTTCAAGGTCTTTTCGGTCGTTCGAAGTTGGTTTGATAAGGGATACTGTAGAAAATGAAGAGGATTTCTTAGAATAATGACTTAAGAGAATTTAAAGATTATAAGTAGCGAGTTCAGAACTTACATTTATGGTCGTATAGCCATGCCTGTTTGGTCAAGAGGTTGGAGCTCCACTCTTTTAGGGGAAGTTTCTCGTGTAGCTTCGCCATTTCTATCACTCGTTCTGGAGAAGTGTCACCGAAGTCTAGGATGAGGCATTTGTGGGAAGTCCAGTCCGGGATTTTGGGTATTTTTGGTCCTTTGACGAAGATCCAGTCCTTATGCCACCCTTTGTTACTCGAAGGGGCGCCCATCAGGGGGCGTTTGCCAAATTTGGAGTTAGGATTTGGGGGTTGTTTACTTAGTACCTTGAAACCCGATTCGTGGGAGTTTCAGAGTTGGTACAAAGTGAAGAAGAAGTCGATTACAGGTGGAACCCCAATCTCGTGGCAGAAATAGATGAAGGCTATGATGTTGATGTAAAAGTTAGGCACCAGTTGGGCTAACCCGATGCCAATAAATCCTAGGAGGGTGATGATAAATGCGTGGAGGGATAGTCGGACTCCTTTCTCCAACATGGTGAGGGGGATGGCTGTCCAGCCTTTGGTTCAATGATAGATACACTCAGTGGGTATTAGTGTTCTCAGATGGTGGGTTTCTGGGATTTGATAGTGTTCTTGAATTACAAAGAGGTCGACATCTATGATTTAAGAGGTGGTGTTGGCGTGAGAGAATTGTTTCTCATTAGGGTATTTGAGAGTTGTTTTCTGTAAATCAGTTTATAATGGGTTTTGGGTAGAGGTTGTGGAAGTGTTGGGGGTTGATTCTGACATGGTGTCGGTGTTAGGGTTTAAGGAGGATTTGGGGAGGTTTGAAGTGGTGTTTGAAGGAGCAGGGATGCTTGATATGGGATTCACGAAGATGGGGATATAGTTTTGTTGGCAAGGTGTTGTCTGGGTTTTGGGAGGAGGCCATTATTGTAGCTTGAAGGAAGAAAGCAAGGAAGTTGGAGAGAAGAAGGTTATCCTTGATTTTGAAATGAGCTGGTGAAACTGTTTGAATTGGGGGAAAAAAAGTTTTATAATTTTATCTTTTCAGTTATTCCCGAATCTCGAGGGCGGCTCATTAATAGGGCTTATGATGACATTTCAATTGTGGATTTGAAGGGTTGGTTTATTATCTGGTGTTGGGCCGCTTTGGTGATTAGGCCTTGTTTGGCCTTATTTGGGCGTCCTTATTGCTCGATGTACCATGTTTTGAATACTCTTCCATCAAAGATTCTATTTAATGGAAGGCTGGGGGGAAATGTTAGGCCAATGATATTTGGGCCTCTGAATTATAGTGGGTTGTTTTCCCTATGGTGTCATTGGGCTTGGATCAGGACTTTTTTTTGGTAGACAAGGGATTTGTGGATTACGTTTCCTAATTATATTTGGTCTCTAGATATGGAAGGAAGTGTTGAGTTATAAATCAACTTCATTAATGCTAGAAGATTCGGTGCAATCCTATTAAGGAATGGTTGTTTAGGTGAGAACCTTAATCTGATTCGGAGAAGGATTTCATGAAGGTGGTGAGAATATTATAAATACAAGGTTTTTCTCTGATTCTAAGGTATATGCAAATTATTACTTTCCAGCACTAGAGCATTAAGCCTCCATTGTTAACCTTATTTCAGCCTGTACTTATTCTCAGACCAGAGCTATCCCCCGGCGGCCAAGGCCGTCAAGCTTTCGATGTTTACTTGTTTCTGTGCAGGGTTAGACACGCGTTGGTGATTAGAGCGCGTGGATGGATCTTGGCGTTAACAGGGCCAAATTAGACGAAGTCATTAGTTGGTATAAGTTCAAATGGATGTACAAACTCATCTGGTTTTTGAGGTTTATGCAATATGGCCCAATATGTGACTTCGTAAAATTGCTATGGAACCCGAGATTCATATAGTTCGGGGGCTTGCTTAAACGAGAGGAAGGTGTTAGGAATCCCCCGACTTCCGTGAAAATACGGTTACCACATCTTGTTAATTTTCTAAGTATGAAGTGTGTGTGTGTGTGTTCGAGAAAGCCTTTGATATTTTCAAATCAAAATTATGTTTGAGTGTGTTGGTTTTAAAAGTTGTTCTAAGCCTTGTAGACACTAGAAATTTCACTTTCCTTTGACTAACCTTATAGGAGGGTAAAAGTGTAATTTCACCTCAAAGATAACCTCGCGGGAGGTTAAAAATTTAATTTCACCCTGAAAATAATATGTTTAAGCAAGGATCTGTGAGCTTATTATGGGTCATAAGAATCCACCACAGCGATCCCCGAGCCAAAAATAAACTAATCGACTATCTTGTTGACTCTGGAAGATACTTATTTGCTTTTTGCTTCATCTTATCAGATCCAAAAATGGTCAAACTATATGACACAACATATCCCTAGAAAAAAACATTCGAGATTGGTATGACACATCTCCCAACTATTCCTGGATTGAAAGGAGCGAGCAACTGAATATAAAGCAAGGCGAATGACTAGTTGTCATCTACCTAGGGATGGTTTTCCCCCCTTTTCTTTGCCTTCCCGAACTTCGAATTGGGAAAATAATATACCATTGCATAGCTATCAGAAAGAGATTTTTAGGCTGATATGGCACGTCTCCTAACTCCCGGATTATGAGTTATGGACATTTCAACAGACAGCACAAAAACTCACTTCGCGGAACAAAAACCTAGCAAACGGGGCCCACCCCAGGCCAGTCGTAGATGTACCTGCGACTACCCCTTTTTCCTCTACAAATAGATGGATTTCAGCATATCTATGGGAGCTTAACATTCTAGAGAGAGAAAGTTCCGATTATAGAGAGAGAAAGGCTCGGTTTTGGTCCAAAAACAACATTAAATCCAACTTAGCCTAGCATTATATATATAGATCTTGTACATCTAAAGTGTATAAATCAAATACAAGTCCAAGGATGTTATTCACATCATTTCCCAAGGTGAGAAAAGTGAATCTTTGTACATTTCATTGTAAATATAGTTTAATCTACTAGATCTATTTCAATGTAGTGTTTATATATATATATATATATATATATATATATATATATATAGTGCCGACATCAAGAAAAATTTCTTTTTGAGATTCTTCTTTTAGTCTTTCTTACCCTTTATGTTCTCTATATGTCTTGAATTTCGTTTGAAAGGGCGAGTTTAAAAAAAGAGTCCAACACAAAATGTCGACGATTTGAAAATTCAAAGTCGCTAGTTGGTAGTAGTGTAATGGTTGTACTAACTCAACCGAATTTGACAAGTTTGCAAAATGGCTCAATTATTGGACTCGGTTTACAGTCCTTGGAAACTAAGATTCATAGAGTTCTGCACCCCCCGACTTCCGTAAAAATATGGTTACCGTATCTTTTTAATTTCCTAATTATTTGAAGTGTGTGTGCAGTTAATTAGGCCTAAGTGAATTATTTGGAAGTAGTGCTATGCCTTATTTGCACCTATATACAAAGGGTTTGACTTGTATAAAAGTTCAATTTTAATATAAGGCATGTAAAATGATATTTTGAAAACAGGCTTTCAAACCCTTATGCTCACATAGTAATTGAGGCATTTGATACTTCCATTTTATTCCATATTCGGCTTATTTTGACTTTCTTCTCAAATATGAAGTATTTTCGACAAAATACTATACATATAAGTGTTGGGCTCCTTATGGGCATGAAAGCCATCAAAGGATGTCTGAGCACCACACATATGATTTGCAAGCTAGCTGTACAACTGAAAAGGGTCCATCATGTGAACTGATAGATCCATTAGCTGGATCTTAAATCTCGTGGTTCCTAGATGCACATAATATCACATGAATAGCCTGCATAACAAATATAATAAAATAAAACAGACACTTAATCTAAACGTCGCAAAATAAAAGATATATCCGTTAAATCCTTGAATGCACGTAGCCAAGCTTCTTGTTACCTCTAGATACAAATCTAGGGACGCATGGTTGCTTAATATTTGCAAAAACTAGAAAAAAAACTAGATTTAAATAAATCTTAGCCATTCTAGCTTAACAGTTCCAGTTTTACAACTTTTGAACCGGTTAAAATTTAGATATGGCTAGATTTAGATAAATCTAGTCCACAAACATTAATATCACAACATTACATTGAATAAACAGTTAAAATAGATATTTTAATCACAGTCAACTATCAACATATATATATATATATATATATATATCAAAGTTATAAAAAGCCACTTGATTAATAATCTAGGCCAAACTTGTATATATATATATATATATATATATATATATATATATATATATATATATATATATATATATATATATATATATATATATACATATATCAAAGCAATAAGAGCCTCAGATTTACGATTCTAGCAAAACTAAGCCATATATATATGTATATATATATATATATATATATATATATATATATATATATATATATATATAAAAAAGTGAGTAAAAGCTTCAGATCCGAAAAGATCTTACACATGCGAAGAAAGCTTTAAACCGCTTTAGAAGCTTGAAAACTCTGTTTCTACTGGGGGGGTTTATTTATAGACCAAAGTAGGCGTGGGTCTACTTGCGGCAGCCAAAGGTCTACCTGCGGCTTCCCGGGTGGGCCCGGGCCCCGTGGGTCCTGTCATATCGAAGTACATGAACTCCGGTCAACGTACTATCTACTCGAACTTTCATAACTTTCATAGCTACGTAGTGACATAGGGCTTGCTCTTTTTTGAATCCTAGAAGATGGTCCATGATCGAAATGGCATCTTCGGATCTTCGTAGGCAGTCCATTGAGCTATTTTGCGTAGTTTGCACTCGGAAGTGCTGCAATGGCTCTTTGTGACCCTATTTGCAACTGTATTAGGGTTGTTGAAGTTGACTTGTCAAAATGATCATTTTCCCTTTCGGGGGTTGTCTCCAAGGTTGACGGGCTTTTGGCTATCCTTCGGGGTTGTCTCTAGTGTTTGATTACTGCTAACTTTTCTTTTCGTAAGGGTTGATCTCCAAGGTCGATTTGATGTTCCAAGGGGATGTCTGCATGGTTAGATTTGATGATGTGGTCCTCTAGGGTTATTTTTGGAGTGTGAAAAAGACACTTTTACCCTCCTACATAGTTAATAACAAGAGAACAAAATTTTGAGTGTCTACAAGTGCCACTCTTTATCATATTTATGCAATGCAATGGAATGAACATGATAAAGATTACTAGACACTTGAAATATGACAAAGTATATTTAATATGGATGTTAAAATGCTTTCGCACATCGTACTTTGAAAATCGCACATCGCATTTCGCACTTTGCATTTGGCCAATCGCACTTCGCAAGTCGCACATCGCATTTTGTAAATCGCACTTCGCACGTCGCAAATCACAAATTGCTTTACCATTACTGGTTATTGCTGATGACTTTGCTGGTGTTGACTCCAACGGTTTGATTTTTGTCAGTGTTGTCGATGCTTGTTTGATGAAGATAAATTGAGATATTTTCTACATCTCTGTTGGGGATGACGTTTTGAAATCATCGTACCTTCCTGATGTATACGCTGGTAGTTTACAACGGTGCCTACCCTGCTGGTAGTTAACAACGATGCCAACCCTGCTGGTAGTTAATAAGGGTGCCTACTTTGCTGGTAGTTGACAATGGCACCCACCCTGCTGGTAGTTAACTACGGTGCCTACCCTGCTGGTAGTTGACAATGGTTGATCACTAAACTGTTTTGATTCCCACTCGAATGGTAGTTTGCAAAGTTTTCATCATCATATCCTTTTCGATGCCTACTTAAACGGTAGTTTACAGGGTTTTCATCATCGATCCTTTTCGATGCCTACTCGAATGATAGTTTATAGAGCTTTCATCACCGAACCTCCTCGATGCCTACTCGAACAGTAGTTTACATTGTTTTTATCACCGAACCTTCTCGATGCCTACTCGAATGGTAGTTTACAGATTTTTCATCACCAAACCTTCTCTATGCCTACTCGAATGGTAGTTTACAACGGAGAAATTTTCTCTAGTCTTGGCATTTAATGTGTATGCATATTTGACTTTACTAAGGATGCATGCTTAACTTTTTAATGGAGATGTAAGCTGACATAGCGCTGTTGCACATGTGCAGACCATGCATGATGTGATGATCTAAATTTATCCTTAGGAATCTATTGTCCTAGTTTAATGCACATGCTTAATTGAATTGACTAGATGTAGAAACATACCTCATCCTTTCTAAGGGGATTTGGAGTTTCTTTTAGCTGTTGGGTGCTTATGCCCTATTTCCTTATGCTTTTTATTCGCGACCCAGCTGGACTGATGATCTGGGTTCCTCTAACGTCCCTGGAGGGTACGACCTGTTCTTTTAATGCCCCGATTTGAACTTCGGTGTAGAGGCCTCGACTTGTGAGGGCTTGGTGCAGGTTGACATGTTTGATGGTGTAGATTTCATTTGTTAGTCCTTTTGTTGTCGGTCATGCGTCTATTCTTAAGTTAAGGACTCCCTTGAGAATTTTGTCCTTTTATTGGGGCAAGATTATGTTGCTATGATTTCTTTCAGGATTTCTCCCCTTTCTTTTGATGAGAGGTTTAATTCCACCTTAGACTTATTCCATTTCCTAGAATCAGAAAATGCCCCAGTCCTTTCGCATGTTGTTGCTGAGGATTCATATAAGAAACTATCTTTGTTGACCAAATTGCGAGTGGGCAATATCCTGTATATTAAAAGAATAAAATGCACCAAAAGATTGATGGCTCGGTTGTCAGGATTAGTACACTAATGTGAATAAGACATTTGAAGTAAAAGTTTATGAAATTAAATGAGTTATGAAATCGCAAGAAAATTTTTATGCATCCATGGTCATTGTTCATGGGTAGGATCAGATTCGAAAGACTTATCTCCCTTTATCAGAGATATTTCATCTTCGCTCTAGACGTTTTTCTTCATAGAATTGATATCATATGACACACACACTATGAGTGACGCAACTCTTAGCAGGGGTTTCATTTCCATAACTTTTAAATGATCTCCTTTCCAAGATTCTAAATTTTCTTTTTTCTTTTTCTCTCACTTAACTTGTCTAGTTTTCTTAGGTTATTCAGAGTTACCCATTTAATGAGTTTTGGACCAATGACTCCTACACCAGAAGGCTTTAGGGAACAAGGTGTTAAGACACCACTTTGGGTTTACTAGATCGAATAATAAAGGCCACGCTTCGATACAAGTCAAGCGGTCTACTCTATTTACTCTTCGCCCGAGCTTGTGCAAGGTCCGTTTTCTAAGGCTTAAATTACCCATGTACCTAGCGTTGAGCCGGTGACTCCCAAACCAGACGACTTTAAGGCACTAGGTATAAAGACACCCCTTTGGCTTAATTGCTCGAGTAACCTAGACCAAGATTCAGATATGCTCAGGTCTCACCTTCTTCTTCCTTGTAATACTCATTTTCTTAGGCGCTAAGTTACCAATGTAACGAGCGTTAGGCCGATGACTCCCAAACAAGATGGCTTTAGGGCACCAGGTCTAAAGACACCCCTTAGGCTTAATTTCTCGAGTAACCTAGTCCACGATTCGAGAAATTAGGCTGGCAAATTATCTTTTATCTTTTCTTTAATTGTTATCGCCACAGTTTCATACCCCACAACTAAGAGTCAGATGAATCGCAAAGTGCAGACATGCATATGAGGTCAAGTTTGTTCCAAAAAGCTCTTTGAACTAGGATGTCGTGTCTAATCAAAAGGATTGAATAGTCTTAATTCTCTAATCGTTCCCGTGATTCTTTCTCTACGGACGCTTATCAGAACTAATCCATTTAACAATGAGTTAAGCAAAAGTTTTCTCTTTTAAAACCTTTTTTCTAAGAATACTTAACATGTATATTATTGTTAATGCATGTAAATGGAGACTGAAAGCACATAAAGAGATGATAGAGTCATACCTCAAATGTGGATTATTTGTTCTGAGAAAAGTATGATTGAAAAAGACCAAATGATCATACCGGCTCGCTAGTGAAATGACATGAAGGTCCCTTTGATGATGGTGGACCATGCTGATGGTGCTGATTGGTGCATTTTTTTAGGATGGTTTATGAATGCCCTAGTGTTGAGTTATCGCTATTTTTGAAATTGACCCAGCCTTGCTTATTGTCTGGGGTAGTTACTTTGACAGATGGGCTGATAAGATGTCGAAATTGCAAGAGTCTTTTACCAAATGACCCACATGATGAACATGCAATGAATATGGACTTAGATGTTTGGGTGTCCCAATCATTGTTTCTGACTGGTTGGCACAATTGGCTTTGATGATTATCTTCTGATTTGATGAAAACTTATGATTGAGGGTATCGGCTCTTTGAAGGTCCTCATTGTTGATGATCATGCTTGATATATTTATGTGACATTGCTTCAGCTTTGATGATTGATGTCGAAAGGCCTTTAGACTCCACTGAATTGGATTTAAAAGCTCAACTTGGTTGGTGATGTAATGGCTTCAACCAGGTTTGATCTTTAAGGTTTAATCTGTGGCCTTTTCTCAAGGAACAGGTCATCGGGTATGAGATATACTTTGCCACGATGGTATCCCATGTGCTTCTGTAGGTCAAAGGAGATCTAGTCTTCTTGCATTTCAGGAGAGATAAGAAGGGTTGCATCTTAGGAAGATTGACATTTCATCCCCGTGACTGGTTGTCTTGAAGTATCATTGTCTCTTCCTTTCCGGGACTTGTGCCAGATTTGATGGAATGACATTGAACTGTTGTTAGGTCTTCTCAACATGGGTCGCTAAATTTGAGGGTTTTTCTTGGGCGTAGACTTTTCAAGTTTTATTTTGGTATCTTGGGATTGATGTTTAGGTTTGGATAATTCTTTTGAGGGTTAGACCCGGTCATTGATGGCTACCTACATTCTCCCGTGTATGCATGAGATCAGGTCTTACATAGTTCAGGCTTGGCTTGAATGGTTTTAACATTGTTTAATTGGTTTGATTTGAAGGGTTTTTTGGAATTTTTGTTTGGTTTGACCGCACAATAGATAGCTGCCTACATACTCCCATTGATGGGGGGAGATCAAGCCTTTCGTAGTTCAGGCTTAACTGGGACCTGATTGGTTTAATTTTTTTTTATTATTATTATTTGCAATATTTAAATGCATGGAAAATAAAAGGCATAATGCAAAGAAAGTGATACCGTTCCAACATCTCCTGGAATTCACAACTTTATCTTCTGGATCTAAGTCTTCTTGGCTAGCTAAGGCCTGATATATAGTCCAATTGTCAGTAGTTATGTTGCCTTCGAGGCTCGCGATAGAGGTTACCTCTTGGTTCTGAATATCTTCAATCATGGCCATAACTTAATCATCGCCTGATTCAGAACATCCCTCAAGGATGCTTAAACTGGACCCACCGCAAAAAGAGATGAACTCTAGATTGCTCGATGGGTTGGCTTCCTCGGCAACCTCATCATCTTTTTCTTCATTTGTTCCTTCATCTTTTTCATGGGTTTGAGAGGATTTAACTATGAAGTCTCTCTCGAACTGTTGTTCTATTTCTTGCAAGGAACTTTCCTTGTTAGGTTTTTATACACTGGGAAGGATAAGTGTTTCCTCATCATATAGGAGGGTAAAATTAGGAATGTGGTTGCTGACTTTGGGAAACAAGATGTTTTGATAGTTGCGGAGGAACTATCATCTGTCACTCCCCTCATTATGATGGGTTCACCATGTGTTCCGTTAGGATTGGAGCTCATAGCCATTACTTCCTTTGAAATGTCTGTCTCAAGTGGGTATCCTAAGCTCTTCATTTCCTTTTCGCCTTTTCTAGTCATGGGAATTTCTATCTTCAGTTCTCTATTTTCAATAAGGTCCTGGATTTTATGCTTTAAAGACCAACATTCCTCAGTTGCATGTCTAGGTGAGTTAGAATGATAGAGACATATCTTTGTGGAGTCATAACTTTTCATCTCGAGATTTAAAGGAGGCAACAACTCAATAATCCTTTCTTTGCTTATCAGAAAGTGTAGCATTTATTCATTTGATTTGTTCAGATGGGTGAATATTCGGTCTCTTTTGGAGGTTGTTTGATCTTTCTTCTTTGAGAATTCGCAATCCCCCGAGCGATTTTTCCGCTGGTGAAATCTTTCAGCAATTTTATCATTCCACTTTTCTTGTCCTTTCAGCCTGCTTTGATCTTCTTCATTTTATTGGCTCATCTTGGAGGGATATAGGCTTGCTGTTAGGTTTTGTGAAAATTAAAGTAGCAATCAAATTGCAAAAATCGCGGAAGCAAAACAAAATAAGATTTTAAAAATTTTCACAAACCAATTACCTGGATCTTCCTTTATGCATATTATTAATTAAAACTAATAACAAGAAGTTATGTAATCATACCCTTGTAGATACGAGCTTCCACAGGTACGAGTTAAACTCATACTTCTCCGCAATCTCCTTGAATCTCCGGGTAGATTCCTTCTTTTGATCAATGTAAGCCACCCAAGTGTATGGCCTCTAGAGGTGATCCACCAAGAAAGAACAATTTTCAAGAAGAAGGGTGTATTAACTCAAACCTTAGTTTTTCCTATCTCTATAGAAAAGGGGGCGTACTCTCCAACTCTTGGAATTACGTATTTTTGATATCTGATATAAGACTCATCTTATAAAGATATCAGGTAACCCTATTTTAATTAACATAAGGTATTATTTATTTAATTAAACTCTTTTAATTAAATGGGCTCCCTAATCTTATTAGGGATAATTAATTAAACTCCTTTAACTAATTTTTCCTCCTAATCCTATTAGGAATAAATGAGAGTACTTATATTAAATTAATTCCTAAACTCTTTTAGAAATTAAAATAATAATAATTAAAATAATATTAATAAGACTCCTCTAATTAATTTATATTTAATATTTCTAAAATATTAAATAGTAAATATTAAGCTATTTAATTTATTCTATCACCATAGATTAAATTAAATATACTTAACATATTATTATGATTATGCCATTAACTTCTTAAATAATTATTCTTCTTTTATGGTGTGACCCTTTAGGTTCTCCATATTAAACCTAGTTGTGAATAAATCAATTAGAACAATTCTAATCTTATTTAAATAAATAAATTAAACGATTAATTTATTTAAATAAATAATATTTATTCTACAATAGGATAAGTCTCCCTAGCGATCAACAACTTTCTAGATAATATAGATTTCAACATTAATCATAAAAGAACCTTTGAGTAAATAGTTACCGTACAATTCAATCTTTCCACCATACAATGTCCCAATTAAATATAAGACATGGAATTACTATCAAGTCTTATTTTATTTAATTATATGCATTTTGATTCCTAAATGCACAACTCCTAATGAATGTAAATTAGAAACTACTTTCTAATTTCATTCCACCTTGGCCAAGGATTCCTGGGTTGTCATGTATCGAATCACATAGGACATTTCTCTTCTTTTACTAGAAGTGGTAGATTCTTTATTGATCATTCACTACCTTCATATATAACTTATTACATCCAAGCATACCCTTTGATATACTCTAAGAGTCTTAAGGAATAAGTCAAAGTGTAATTTATTATATATAAGATATTATGATGATCTCAAGTCTAAGGATCATTTGTCCTACTATCACTACAGGAATTCCTATTGACAGGCAAGTAAAACTCCATTAGGTATTCCTTAGCGAGTCACGTTCAGTGAACTTATTCTCTAATAAGCATCTACATACTTGCTTTAGTGTCTCCACACAAATGATCATGAGATCAATCATCCTCATCCAATGAGCAAGCAACGTACGTACCAATCTATCTGGATTCACTAATCCCCTTTTTAGTAATCCATTGATTGGGAACATTTTATTTTTAAGCTATCTAAGAATTTAGATCTCATTAGCATGATCTCATCATGATTCTAAAAGCATTGCTTAAAACTATGGGTTTATCACATATTATTAAAACAACACCATGTAGATAATAAATGCCTTTAATAAATAATTCTTTTATTAATAAATAAATAAGATTGATTACAAAGTATCTGCTTTATCATCATACATGATTGGCTTGTATGCATACTACTTTCAATCTCCCACTTGCACTAAAGCCAATCACCGTGGTATCTCATACCCATCTTCTCTAAGTGACGATCAAACTGATGTTGTGTTAATGCTTTAGTAAATGGATCTGCAATATTGTCTTGAGAGTCCACACGCTCTAGGGTGACGTCACCTCTTTCAATGATCTCTTTGATCAAATGAAATCGCCGCAACATGTGTTTGGATTTCTGATGAGACCTGGGTTCCTTAGCTTGCGCAACAGCTCCGGTGTTGTCACAGAATAAAGGCACTGGTCCTGTAATGCTAGGAACCACACCAAGTTTGGTAATGAACTTCTTCATCCAAACAGCTTCCTTTGTAGCTTCACTTGTAGCTATGTACTCTGCCTCTGTCACTGAATCATCAACTGTTTGCTGTTTGGAACTCTTCTAACTCACTGCGCCACCATTCAAGGTAAACATATACCCCAAATCGGATTTACTGCCATCTTGGTGCGTTTGAAAACTTGAGTCTGTGAAGCTCTCTAGTTTCAATTCAGACCCACCGTAGACAAGAAATACATCCTTAGTTCTTCTTAAGTACTTTAGGATATTTTTCACAGCCTTCCAGTGCTCTTCTCCTGGATTCGACTGATATCTGCTTGTTACGCTAAGTGCATGAGCGACATCTGGTCTAGTACATATCATACCGTACATGATAGATCCTATTGCTGAAGCATACAGAATCTTACTCATACGGTCTCTCTCCTCAGGTGTCTTTGGGGCCTGTTTCTTGGAGAGATGTATTCCATGGCTCATTGGCATGAGACCTCTTTTGGAATCTTTCATGCTAAACCTCTTTAGCATCGAGTCAATGTATCGCTCCTTGGGACAAGCCACATCCTTTTAGATCTATCTCTATAGATCTTTATCCCAAAATATAGGATGCTTCTCCCAAGTCCTTCATGGAGAAGTGTTTAGACAACCGTATTTTAATTGATTGTAGCATAGAATATCATTCCCTATCGGTAATATATCATCAACGATAATATGAGGAATGAAACAGTCATCCCCACTAACCTTCTTGTACACACATGGTTCATCCTCATTTTTGATAAAATCAAACTCTTTGATTGTCTCATCAAAATGAATGTTCCACCTACGAGAAGCATGCTTCAATCCATAAATGGATCGTTGTAGCTAACAACCTTGATTTGTTCCAACCTTTGAAACAAATCCCCTCTGGCTGTGTCATATACACATCCTCCTCAAGTTTACCATTGAGGAAGGCCGTTTTCACGTCCATCTGCCAGATTTTGTAGACATGGTAAGCTGCAATCACAAGCAAAATCCGAATGGACTTGAGCATTGCTACTGGTGAGAAGGTTTTGTCATAGTCAACTCCGTGTCTTTGTTTGAAACCTTTTGCGACAAGTCGGGCTGTAACACCCCCTTCCCGAAAAGGAAAGGGAGGTCACGTACAAAGCACAACAAACCTCAAAATAAGTAAATAGAGCACTAATAACTTCAAAATATGTAATAATGATATCCATCAATGCAGTACTAATTACAATTCTCCAACTAGAGTCAAAATAATCAAAACTTAAAATTTCAAAACGACATAGACGGTCAAAGGAAACTCTCTCATCACACTAGCCCTGAATCACTCCTGCAAATCTGCCGGAAGAAAAACACAGCATGAGCCAATTGCCCAGTACGGATACAAATATACAACTGATATACGAAAACAATTGAGACAAAATACTAAACAAAGCTTCAAGTGTAAATACGAACGAAAATATAATCTCCAAAGATCTGAATGGAATATATCTGAATAAACAAAATTGATAAAACCAATTGAAGAATATAGAAATAACGAACTGAAATAACTAACTCAATGAATTGAACTGAACCGAAACAAACAAAACTAATACAATGAAATAATAGGTTAAATCAAATGGTTGGGTGTTATTCATACCGAGTGAGCTTAGAAATATACGTTGCCACACAGGCAAGTCAAAAGAATGCCACACAGGCAAGTCAAATGATACCACATAGGCAACCAAAATAATGTCACACAGACAAATCACACATTAGACCACGAATCCAAATGTATGAAAATCGGATAGGTATGTTTGGTACAACATCACAAATCCATAGAACAGAAAACTAGGGTTAACCCATATGCCTCCCACAACAAAACACCAAATGGCCCATTTACTCCGGAGCCCAAAATGGAGACGCCGTGGACTAATCACACTACCACGGAAAGTGTCATGCCTCTCGTGCCAAGACGACATGCCTGTGGTACACCCATAAGTGGTTATAGCTCAGGTATACCCTACGGTATATTCTAACAAAAATACCATGTCACAACACATGCGACATAATACCAACAAAATGGTTCTATATGTACATGTTGAACCAAATCAAATTATAGTCACAAGGTCTCAAAAAGAAGGTAAGAACATGTACATCATTCTACAATTATCAAAATTAAATACTAAACATGATATCCTAATTCAAAGAGTACAAATACGAGTCCAATGTGTCAACTCCAAAATGAAACAAATATATGAATTTCACAAGAAACAATTATGTGAAATAATAACAGAATTTGAAACGAGGAACAAAACGAACAAATCAAATTTAACAAAAGTATCGCTGAAAGAGTACGGAATCCATACCTGATACTTCCAAACCATTTATAGCACACACCACAAAATCTTATCCTCAAATGCCAACGATATCAAATACGAAACGCTATTCATCACCTAAACATATTCACCTCAAATTAAATATAATCCAATTCAATAATTCCAAAATAATTCATAATCTATTTAATATGCCTTTAATCATCGCCTTATATCAATTATTAATACTCCAAAATTTATATTCCAAATATAACTCTTTATGTTCCTTCCGTCCGAACTAATTACACAAATTAATAGTACTAAATGTAAGTACATTTATAAAATTATGAACACTTCTATTTGGTACGACTATAAAATATAATTACTTATAATATTAAGATTTAATTCATTCCATATAATCTTACATATTTATTTGTATAACATCTCATGCAAATTATGCAAGTTTTCGTAAACTTTAATTACTACTGCTATATATATATTTTTATTTATTTAAAGAAATCATCAATTTATTATTTTAGGATCTCCAAAATCAATCACAGACTACTCCCTCCGTTCAATCTGATTAGAATAAATTGATAATACTAATAAGTACATCCGTATAAGTATTACATTAATAAATAAACTCTCCCATCTTTAAAGATCGCTCTTAGTTCTTGAATTACAAAAGTACTTGCTCATGATGAAAAAAAAACATACTAAATTTAATAATGTAATATGGAACCACGTGATTTATCCCTACTTTATATAATGTATAATATACTTACTATATACTGATGAAATTTTCCCACTATTGATCAAAATCTCTAATCTTCCTTCACCTGAGCCCCCTTTGTAGTTGTTCCCTTTGTCTCCAAATTAGCCACCTCTTCTTATTCAGTTTGTATAATGAAGTAATATTAGGTTTATCTATTTATTAATTAAGAGGGTCTTAACCTAATGAACTTTTAATTGGGTTCAATGAATATTAAGGCCCAAATTTGTAATCAAATAATATTATCCATCACTTTTAATTAGCCCACATAAATTTAACCCAAACATAAGAAAACTAACATAAATTTAGTCTGTCTTATAAAAAGTCCAATTAAAAGCTTTAATAATATATTTTATTATTATTATTTTTTTAATTTTTTTTAAGGGTATTACATTACCTCCCCCTTAAAAAGGATTCTGTCCCCGGAATCAAAAGAATGGAACGCACCTAATTTTCAAAAAGATGCGGATACTCCACTCGAATAGACTCTTCCATCTCCCAAGTGGCTTCCCGCTCCGGATATTTTATTTTATTTTTTCTTCAAAATGTTAACAAATGGGATTATCTTCCTTCTCATACCCCCACTCTTGAAAATCTAACATTACCTCAAGTTTCTCCCTTACTCAAAATTGTAGAAGACGAAAGACTGAAGACACCTGATTTGGATTCACTCAATTCCGACATCAGATGAATAAATTATAATTTTTCTAATGGACTGCAGTGCGTATAAGTATATATTCTACTCGAAAATTCAACTAATCAAATTAGAATAGGATTAAAGTTACAACTTCACTCTTTAGATATAAATATAGCTCAATATAGGAGCTACCAAAACTCTAATGGACTTCCCATTTTTAATTTAATCGATTATTTAATTATCTACTAAAACAATTTAACTTTCCAAACAAAACAAAGAAGAAGAAAAAAAAATACCTTTTTCAATTTGAATACAATTGTATAAAATAAAATTAATAAATATTTAATTTTAAAAAATATGGGTTATTACATTTTTCACCCCTTAAAATAATTCCGTCCTCTGAATTCAAATAAGTTACATAACGTTTAATTTAGTTTTTATTGAAATTACATAATTATTCATAAACTTTAATTAAGATGTAGTGCCGCCATTTGTAACGATCAAGCCTGGTAAGTCCATCGGTCCACACAATTATCCATGTACTCGTAAAAGATTCGTCAGCTACCGTGTCAAGCCTTGGTAAGGTTCTTCGCGTTGCATCAAATTAGATCACATGATCCACCGTTGGTGCGGGCCGTCGCTAATATCTTTGAGTTTCATTCTTGCAAACGTATGTACTCTTCAGAACATAACTCAAAAACACAAAATTTTATTCATCTAAATACGATTCGAATACCCAAAATATTTAAAAATATTTTTAACTAGTAAAATGTTTATGTTCTACACATGACAAAGATTTAACAAATTATTTTTATTTTATTTATATATTTTACATAAATACATACAAAACTTCAATGACATCGGACAAACAAAACAATTGTACAAATTACATCTCCAACTCACCCTAAGAACTCAAGAGTTTCAAAATATCATAACCTAGAATCAAATTAGTTCTCAAATAATATTACACAAAAAATATATTACTACTAAGATCTCTTCATCACCATACCAAACTCCAAATCATATATCCTACTATCTGAATAAGTAAACTATAGCTTTCAAAACCTCTTAAAGATTCATCACTTATTGTATATATCTAATCATTCAATGAATCAATCATTCTCTTAATGCAATTCTTAACCCAACAAATTCCAAGGTCTCCACACACTATCACTCAAAATTTCATATAAGATAACTCCAATATTCTACTAGGAAATAATCGCAAAATTCATTTACTTCGGAAAAAAAAATTAATTTAATTACCTCGAATTTCTACAATAGTTCAAAATTACAAGAGATCCTCTGTACTTAATAATTTTCACTTTATCATATTATCTCACCGATTCACATACCTCAAATTATTCACAACTTAACAAAAATCAGAATCTAACCCAAATCAAATCCTCAATTCCAAAATCATAATAATTTGTAATTACCTAAAATAACTCTAACAAAAAAAATTCTCCAATATCAAAACTCGCTGATACAAATGCTCATATCATAATCGTATAATCATTTCTTAACCGAACAAAATATGACATTCTACTTCTTAACGATCAAATCACAATCCTTAACTAATACTATTGCATACTAACGATAATAATAATAATCTTAACAAATTATCACACCTTTCTCAAAAAGTGGAGGACAATTCGTCAAAATCAAGAAAAACCAAACAGAGAACAAAATCGAGTCGAACTCCTACGTCTACCCAGTGATTTACCCACAACTCACAGGTCAAACCTAAATAGGTTTTCTATAAAAAGAACCTAAGCTTTGATACCATATTCAGAATAATTCCTTCCCGAAAAGGAAAGGGAGGTCACGTACAAAGCACAACAAACCTCAAAATAAGTAAACAGAGCACTAATAACTTCAAAATATGTAATAATGATATCCATCAATGCAGTACTAATTACAATTCTCCAACTAGAGTCAAAATAATCAAAACTTAAAATTTCAAAACGACATAGACGGTCAAAGGCAACTCTCTCATCATACTAGCCCTGAATCACCTCTGCAAACCTGCCGGAAGAAAAACACAACATGAGCCAATTGCCCAGTACGGATACAAATATACAACTGATATACGAAAACAATTGAGACAAAATACTAAACAAAGCTTCAAGTGTAAATAAGAATGAAAATATAATATCCAAAGATCTGAATGGAATATATCTGAATAAACAAAATTGACGAAACCAATTGAAGAATAAAGAAATAACGAACTGAAATAACTAACTCAATGAATTGAACTGAACCGAAACAAACAAAACTAATACAATGAAATAATAGGCTGAATCAAATGGTTGGGTGTTATTCATACCGAGTGAGCTCAGAAATATACGTTTCCACACAGGCAAGTCAAAAGAATGCCACACAGGCAAGTCAAATGATACCACACAGGCAACCAAAATAATGTCACACAGACAAATCACACATTGGACCGCGAATCCAAATGTATGCAAATCGGATAGGTGTGTTTGGCACAACATCACAAATCCATAGAACATAAAACTAGGGTAACCCATATGCCTCCCACAACAAAACACCAAATGGCCCATTTACTCCGGAGCCCAAAATGGAGACGCCGTGGACTAATCACACTACCACGGAAAGTGTCATGCCTCTCGTGCCAAGACGACATGCCTGTGGTACCCCCACAGGTGGTTATAGCTCAGGTATACCCTACGGTATATTCTAATAAAAATACCATGTCACAACACATGCGACATAATACTAACAAAATGGTTCTATATGTACATGTTGAACCAAATCAAATTATAGTCACAAGGTCTCAAAAAGAAGGTAGCAACATGTACCGCTCTACAATTATCAAAATTAAATACTAAACATGATATCCTAATTCAAAGAGTACAAATACGAGTCCAATGTGTCAACTCCAAAATGAAACAAATATATGAATTTCACAAGAAACAATTATGTGAAATAATAACAGAATTTGAAACGAGGAACAAAACGAACAAATCAAATTTAACAAAAGTATCATTGAAAGAGTACTTAATTCAGACTGATACTTCCAAACCATTTATAAAGACACTCCACAAAATCTTACCCTCAAATGCCAACGATATATCAAATACGTAAACGCTATTCATCACCTAAACATATTCACCTCAAATTAAATATAATCCAATTCAATAATTCCAAAATAATTCATAATCTATTTAATATGCCTTTAATCATCGCTTTATATCAATTATTAATACTCCAAAATTTATATTCCAAATATAACTCTTTATGTTCCTTCCGTCCGAACTAATTACACAAATTAATAGTACTAAATGTAAGTACATTTATAAAATTATGAACACTTCTATTTGGTACGACTATAAAATATAATTACTTATAATATTAAGATTTAATTCATTCCATATAATCTTACATATTTATTTGTATAACATCTCTTGCAAATTATGCAAGTTTTCGTAAACTTTAATTACTACTGCTATATATATATTTTTATTTATTTAAAGAAATCATCAATTTATTATTTTAGGATCTCCAAAATCAATCACAGACTACTCCCTCTGTTCAATCTGATTGGAATAAAGTGATAATAATAATAAGTACATCTGTATAAGTATTACATTAATAAATAAACTCTCCCATCTTTAAAGATCACTCTTAGTTCTTGAATTACAAAAGTACTTGCTTATGATGAAAAAAAAAATAACATTCTAAATTTAATAATGTAATATGGAACCACGTGATTTATCCCCACTTTATATAATATATAATATACTTACTTGTTACTGATGAAATTTCCCCACTATTGATCAAAATCTCTAATCTTCCTTCACCCGAGCCCCCTTTGTAGCTGTTCCCTTTGTCTCCAAATTAGCCACCTCTTCTTATTCAGTTTGTATAATGAAGTAATATTAGGTTTATCTATTTATTAATTAAGAGGGTCTTACCCTAATGAACTTTTAATTGGGTTCAATGAATATTAAGGCCCAAATTTGTAATCAAATAATATTATCCATCACTTTTAATTAGCCCACATAAATTTAACCCAAACATAAGAAAACTAACATAAATTTAGTCTGTCTTATAAAAAGTCCAATTAAAAGCTTTAATAATATATTTTATTATTATTATTATTATTTTATTTTTATTTTTTTTTACGGGTATTACACGGGCCTTATAGGTCTCTACCTTACCGTCTGCTCCAGTCTTTCTTTTAAAGACTCATTTACACCCAATAGGCTTAATGCCTTCAGGTGATGAAACAAAAGTCCATACTTGGTGTAGACACTCGAAATTATCTGTACTACTGTCACTAACATTGCAGGAGGACAAATTCGTCTTTTAAGAGGGAACCCTAAAAGACAATCCAAATCCATACCGGATACGACCAGAAGTTCAGCATCAACCCCGGATCGCAATCTGGGAGTAACAATTCCCAACCTCGGAGATAACCCCGAGGCCTGCAGATACAATACCGGAACACACCCCGGAGAAGACCGATTAATCTCGGAGATAACCCCGAGATATCCAGTCTCAGTCCCAACCATGGGAATAGCCACCAACCTTGGTGATAACCCCAAGAATGCGCTTTGGATAACCCGGAAATGCTTGTTTCAAATGCGACCAGCTTCAATCTCGGCGCTAACAACGAGATACACTGCACCACACCCGGAAATAACATCGGGAAGACATGCACACCTCAAAGATGACAATGAGGATCTTCAATAAATTGCAGCAGTCCAATCTCAAATAAGCTCGAGTAACGTCTCTTGATCAAATTTCAATCAAGCGATAACACCGGTGAGGGGCAACATCATCATCTTGCCAACACGATGCCACGCCACATCACGTCGTCTCAACACCTCTACGCAACGATGTCCCACAAGACTAACCAATCCCGAGTGACTATTTTGAGGGGTAACGAATGAAAGTTGAAGCTTGAAGACCAGAGGGCATCGTCCCATCTTCAATGACTTCGTACAAACTCTAATCCCATGCCATCGTACAACTCTCGACAACGGTGGTCCGAAATAGGTCCTGTATACCTCAAACGGATGCCCGAATTGCACTTCTTAAAGTTCGAGTGGACATTACGGTGCCTGAGTGCATGTACTTCGAGACAACCCGACCCAAAAAACCCGAGCCCACCCAGGTTGCCTCTGGTACACATGCGGCTCAGCCGCAGGTACACCTGCGGATAAATTGCCTATAAATAGAGGGCTTGGGCAACCCATTTTGAAAGAAGAAAAGGCGAGGAAGCCCTGCCCAATTTGCTCTGCACTCACCCCATGCAGTGTATTTTCCCCTTTTAAACACCTGTGAGCTCATATATAGCCCTTTTGTACCTACAAAAGCCAGTGTTTACCCAGTCTAAAGATATATAAGCCTTCTTTGGCAGTCAGCTGTAAGCCTTCTCACACACTTTAGAGTTTTCCTCTTCATCTTTGTGGTTTGACTGCATCGATGAGCCCGGATTTTATATCTGTGCGCTCTTCGCTTTCATATATATATATATATATATATATATATATATATATATATATATATATGAACTGTGGTCGAATTGTTTTCGATGAGCCTCGGATTTTACATCCAAGCATGCGTTTATTGTTATATATATATATATATATATATATATATATTAATTGTGTCGGACTCTGCTCGATGAGCCTCGATTTTATATCCGGTATGCTTCTTCGCTTAATATATATATATATATATATATATATATATATATATATATATATTTAACTGTGGTCAAATTACATTTCGATGAGCCCGGATTTTACATCCAAATACAGTTTATCGCTTATATATATATATATATATATATATATAGGAGGATCTAAAAGCGACCAAAAGAACTACCAAGGAGCGAACAAAGGTAAAAACACACGGTTTCAGTATGGGTTTGAAAAACACGCTGGTCAATTCTCAAACCCGCGTGTTTTTGCCTCTTGGTCCGCCTCGGTCCGCTTCTTTTGGTCCGCTTTTAGATCCTCCCCAGATATATATATATATATATATATATATATATATATATATATATATATATATATATATATATATATATATATATATATATATATTTTCATCCCACCTGAGTTTACTTCGTGGTGGTTGATCGCTTTTACAACTTTCTTTACATTTCGTCCTGCCTGGAGTTTACTTCATGGCAGTTGATCGCTTTGTACAACTTTGTTTACATTTTGTCCCGCCTGGAGTTTCCTTCGTGGCGGTTGACCGTATTTACAGCTTTATTTATGTTTTGTCCCGCCTGGAGTTTCCTCCGTGGCGGTTGATATCTTTTAACAACTTTATTTATATTTCTGATCCCCCATGGAGGTGCTTCGTGGTTGGTTATCATGTCAGTATATATATATTTACAAATTTTATATATATACCTGCTTACTGCTTTCATACTAATTGCAGTATTCTATGCGCCTAGGAATCATGTGATCACGGATTTATCGCATTGGATCTAGATTCGGTTCCGTGATGGACATTTTCAAATGTAAGCGACTTTTGTAAATTATTCTCGCATTGTCTCGAACTTCCTCGATGGTTTCCATACCCACGAGGAAGTCGGCATTATTTTGTACATTATTTTCGCATTTGGATGCTTCAAGAATCACAAATAAAATCAATCAAGCCGAGCACTTAATAAAATGGGAGTGTAAAAGGTCTTAATTACTATTGAGCATCGTATTTGAAAGACCTCTTTATAAAACATCACCGCCATATCTTGCTTAAAAGTGAATTTTTACATAAATTCAAACCTCAATGTATATATAGGTGCGAATGAGGCCTCGTACTATTTCCAAATAACGAAGACATCGACCCACACACACACACATTCGGATAATAGTTTGTTGAAAAGAGGCGGTCACCGTGGTAACATGGATGTCTGGGGTGCCTAACACCTCCCCCCGCATAAACCAAGTCCCCTGACCCTAATGAATCTTGCTTTCACCGAATTCAGATAGCAATGTCACATCATCACTGGGTCAATCAAGAAACCTTTTCTCTATTGTGTTGGTACAACCATTTAAAAACCACCAAGCGACTCTTAATACCCATCATCAACATTATACATGTCGACCTTTTTCACTTGTTTTTTTCAAACAAATCTCACCTAAAATGAGAACACCAAAAAGAACAAGTATCGAAAGGACATCCAAAATCCCGACGCCGACAGTGGCGACTCACGGGACTCCAAAGAAGAGGACTTAAGCCACTATTTCAACCTTTTCAAAATTGTTATCTGCTTGTGTGTGGATGATATTAGTGCTTTACACCATATCTGCTTGTGGTATTAGTGCTTCGCACATGTCATCATTTTCATACGGTGAGACGCGATGTATGTGAATATATGTTGTGTGGTCCCTCCACCAGGAGGCTATCCCGTTGGTGTTTGATTACTGGACTCGTGAGAAGACTAATTCTCCGAGGCTCGGGAAAGGCACCACCCAAATTCACTCCAGCTGAAAGACCGGATTAACTTCCCATCAAGTAGATTGTGATGATTTGGAAACCTTCATGCCAAAAAGCCGCGAGAGTAACCTAAGATAGGTCAGCCTCTGATAAACCCAAAATGGAGAAAAGTCTCTTCATGCTCTCTCATTTCAAAATTACTTGTAAACACAATTACTTGTAATTTCATTTCATGTCTATCTCCATGTAATGAGAAATATGAAAAAGTGTGTACACATACATATTTTAATTAACATGCTACAAAATAAAAATGACATCCATTGTGCAGGATAAAATTCCTAAAATGGACACATCACATAGCATGTTATTATCCACATTCCCTAAAGACTAAACTATGCAAGTCTTTCGCTGGGAATCAATTACACTCCCTTTCAAACACAGTCTGTAAACCCTCCAATACCAAAAGGTGGAGAAGTCAAACGCCCTCGAGGGTTTACACCCTTAGGGGATACCCTCGAGAACATTTTAAATCTTCGACAACACGTAAGAAAAAATTACGCATCTTCTTCCACCAAACAAATTTCTAATGGACGGGTTTCAATGTCGCTAAGAAATGTGCTTATCATGCCGGGGCACCTGGACATGATAATCAGGATTGTTGGGCCTTGAAACACAAGATCCAGGACCTGATAGACAATGGGCAAATCATAGTAAGCAAACCAGATCAGCCTCATGTTCAAGACAACCCTCTTCTTTAACACAAAGAGGGAGAGGTCAACATGATCAATTGGAGCAATGGACAAAGTTCCAATTTCAACTGTGAATCTTCCCAGACCCTCAAAGACGGTGATGACAGATGGGATTATGCCAAGTTCTAGTTCACAATGGAACGAAAAATGAAAGATCTCTGCAAGCAAATTGAGCAATTGGCGGAACTGGTGACTTATCAACATCAAGTGACACGTCAGTTAATCAGCTAGGAGCACGCCAGTCTCTTACCCCTTGTCATGAATATTCCCTCGTCACTTTCAGAAAGTGAAATGCTCGAAGACAAATTGACGAAGAGAGCGAATGCCAAAGCCCGTTGGGATTTTGCCAACAAAAGGGAATTCACTTATTTGGGCCAACCTATGGAGGAAATTCTTCATATGTTAATCAATGAAGGAAGGATCAGTTCCCTTCTACCTCCAATCAACTCCCGTTCAGGACGATACAACTCTGATGGAGTATGTCAATACCACTCCCGCCTCCTGGCGGTCATAGCATGAGAAGAATGTCAAGCACTCACCACCTTATCCAAAATCTAATTGACAAAGGTGTGCAAATACTTCAGCGCATAACGATATTGTGTTACGTGCAAGTGAAAATGCAGCCCCTACTAAGTGGAAGAGTGTGGTAGCAGTCATATCCAATGAAACTGATGGGATTAGCAAATAACTCGCAATGCTAATAATTCAACTCAAGGCAATCAACCACCCTTTGAAAGTGGCCGCTCCCGAGCCAATCAACTTACCGTGCATAGCACAATATCCTATTGTTAGCTTGCGCACAATTTCGTGGAATTATGGAGAAGGTGAAGGAGCCACCTCACATACAACTGCTACAGTGTCAAAGGAATATCCACTGTATCTTCCCCACTGGGTGATGAAGTCTACCATCAAATCAAAGGGGAAAATACCCATGGAGAAGATTGAAAAATTCCTCCGCACTATGGGTCATAACGAAGCCATGGTAGTTTTAAGCTTGAAAGAAGCTCCACAACAAATATCAATTTTGGACTTGGTCCTAACTTTCGAGGATCACCGGAAGGTCTTGTTGAAGGTTTTAGAAGAAGCCTATTTACCGACATCAGTTGATACGGAAAAATTTCAACATCTGGTTGATCACATTTTCAACAACAATGTGATATCCTTTACTGATGATGACATACCGCCCGAAGGGACCGATAATTTAAAACCGTTGCACATTGCGGTCTTGTCCTCCAGATATATGGTAGCTGGAGTCTTAATAGATGGAGGTTCCTCTCTGAATATCTGCCCATACGCTACCTTGGTGAAGATGAATATCAATCTCAACCGAATTCGGAGTAGCCATACTATCATCAAAGCTTTTGATGGAGCCCGACGAAATTCGGTCGGAGTAATTGAGCTGCCAATCTAAATTGGTCCTCACACATTCTGCGTATCTTTCCATGTGCTCAAGATAGATTCGGGATACAACCTTCTCTTAGGACGGCCATGGATTCATATGGCTGGGGCAGTCCCCTCCACCCTTCATCAACAATTGAAATACATTATCAACAATAGCCTGGTCACGGTCAACGCTGAACCAGAGTGTCCTCAACACGGGGACATGTCGTTCATCAATGCCAATGAGGATGTTGAACCAGTCAGTTTTCATGCTTTGGAAATAAGCAATACCCAATACCATGCTATTGGAATGCCATTCCCGAACCCAAGATTTTTGCCGAGGTAATGTCGGCTACTCAAGAAATGATGTCATTGGGTCATAAGCCGGGACAAGGGTTGGGTAAAGATTGCCAGGGTATCAAATATCCAATTAAACTTAACAGTAAACCGAACAAATTGGCTAGGCTATTCTGCCAGTTCTAGTCATAGGAATCCTCATAAGCATCATCAAATTCCTTCAGCTTCAACCATGCGGCGTTTATCTTCTCCTTCGAGCTCTGAGTCCGCACAACCTCCTGTAAAGGTGCCAGCCAATGTAATGGCTATGTTATTTCCCAAGCCGGTACTGGTAATGGAGAAAGGAGTCTTTGTTCCAAATCCCGGGGTGGAAGAAGAGGAACGAAGAATTAAACAAGACGTCATATGAATGATGTCAGGCATACGAATCATCGTTCATGATGAATATACCAACAGATACACCCCAGCACGATGATTGCCCGCACATAATGGCCATCATTCGGGATGTGGAGGATTTTGACAATCCCTCCATCATCATGCAGACACCTGCACTTTGCTCTTTGCCAATTAGAACAAAGATTCCTCGTGATTGGTCATCATAGGGTAAGCGGTGAAACTCTTTCTCGCCTATAGATATAATAATTGCTTACTTTTTCATGCATAAAGATTAGCGGCTTTTATTTTGCCAAGATATGCTAACACTGTGTATGATCAACACATTTCATATATACTAAGTGAAAACATATTTTGTTTTAGGACTCTGAATTTAGATGTGCCTATATTTGCTGATACAGTGCCTCTTCTCCACAAGGATTGTACCTTTGATGTAGAGATGAATTTAGCCTTGGTGGACATATAAGATGACATTGAGGTGCCTCCAGAAATTTAAGAATGGGTCAAAGATAAACCCAAACCCAACCTTGATCAAACCACTTCATTCAATCTCGGAACCTTAGAAAGCCCTAAGTTAATCCAGATTGGTTCAGACCTTACCCCAAACCAACGGAATGACATGGTTACGTTATTAACCCAGTTCCAGGATGTGTTTCCATGGTCTCATGAAGACATGGTGGGTTTGTCCACTGACATTGTCCTTCATCGCCTTCCCATTAAAGAGGGATTTAAGCCAGTCTAGCAAAAGCTCAGGCGATTGAAACCTGAGAGGAGTTTAAAGGTAAAAGAAGAAAGTGTGAAACAAATTTCAAGCTGGCATCATCATGGTGTCTACATATCCTGAGTGGATATCCAACATCGTGCCCGTGCCTAAACCTGGAGGGAAGGTGCGAGTTTGCTTGGATTACCGGGACTTGAACAAAGCTTGCTTAAAAAGATGCCTTTCCGTGCCATTTATCCACATTCTCATTGACAATACTGCGCAATACGACATATACTCCTTTGCTGATTGCTTTGAGGGGTACCATCAGATCATGGTTGCTGAGGAAGATCCTGAGAAAACTGCTTTCATCATGCCTTGGGGAACCTTTTGCTATAGACGGTTGTCATTCGGCCTCATCAATGCCGGAGCCACCTATTAGCGAGCTATGATGGCTCTTTTCCACGACTTAATGCACAAAGAGATCGAGATCTACGTGGATGACATCATTGTCAAGTCCCGGAAGGAGGATGACCATCTAGACCATCTCAGAAAATTGTTCAATAGGTTGCGTAAGTACAACTTGAAGTTGAATCCAGCTAAATGCGCCTTTGGCGTTAAATCGGGCAAGTTGCTAGGATTTCTAGTCAGCCACAAAGGGATTGAGCTGGATCCTGGAAAAATCCAAGCCATCACGGAAATGCCCATTCCTTAGATAGAGAAGGAAATGCGGGGATTTTTGGGAAGAATCAACTTCATTAGCAGGTTTATCTCTCAACTCACAGCAACATGTGAGCCAATCTTCAAGCTTTTAAGGAAGAACTCCCCCATGAAATGGAATGATGAGTGCCAAAATGCCTTCCTTACAATTAAAGAACAACTAGTCAAAGCTCCTGTGTTAGTACCACCCAGGGATGATGTTCCCCTATTCATGTACCTGTCCATAAGTGACAATGTCATGGGCTGAATGATGTGATAGAAGGAAGATAGAGGCCAAGAACGAGCTATCTATTACCTCAGCAAAAGGTTCAGCAGCAGTGAACACAAGTACACTCTGATCGAAAAGACGTGTTGTGCTTTAGCATGGGCTTCCATGAGGTTACATCATTACATCCATGGTCACACAACCCATCTCATATCCCGCGTGGATCCTCTCAAGTACGTGTTCAACAAACTTATATTAAATTACCGGCTGTCCAGATGGCAGTTGATCCTATAATAATTTGACATCGTATATGTGACTCAAAAGTCCATCAAAGGTCAAAGAATCGCGGATCAATCGGCACCAGACCATAGGGATTTCAAACCCTTAGAAACATATTTCCTCGATGAAGGAGTAATGACAAAGGCAAAGAACACCATCAAGATAATACGCCGCCAATCATGGAAGATGTATTTTGATGGAGCTATTAATATGGAAGGTTCTGGAGCTAGAGCGCTTCTAGTATCTGTGCACGGGAGCGGATCCGCTGTCAAAAATTATAGTTTGTCGCCACCAACAATACTACAATGAGTTTGAAGGTCGCCTCATGGGGCTAAAACTTGTCCGTTCAATGGGCATCAGGCGGTTAACTGTCTTTAGAGATTCAGAGTTGGTAATCGGACAATCCACCAGAATCTATCAAACCAAGGAACTACATTTACTGCCTTACCATCAGCAGGTTTTGAAGATGGCTTTGGAGTTCGAAAAAATCTCCTTTCTACATGTTCCTCATAATAGGAATGACTTTACGGAAGCGTTAGCAACTTTGGCCTCCCTGATTCGTATATCAGACAAGGAACATTTGCCAAGCGTCACAATTTCCTTGCACAAGGCCCCAGCGTATGGGAATTACGTTGGAGAAGTATCGGATGAGCTACCTCCCATCCAACATCCTTGGTATCAGCATATCAAGGAATATCTGCGAGATGGATCTACATCCGCTGAGGCGAGCCCGATTGAGGAAAGGCGGATCCATCGACTTGCTATGAAATTCTACCTGAGTTGAGATGCGCTCTACAAAAGAGATGCAGGACTAGGTTTCCTCAGATGTTTAGACAAAGATCAAGCCCAAAGGCTTATAGATGAAATCCATGGTGGAGTCTGTGGCCCCCACATGAGTGGCTCCCTCCTTGTCAAAAAAGGCCTCAAGACGGGACATTATTGGCTATCTCTCAAAGCTGATTACAATGACCACGTCAGGAGATGCTATCAGTGCCAGATTCATGGGAATGCTATACACGCCCCTCCATGGGAACTCCACAATATGTGTTCACCTTGACCCTTCTTAATGTGGGGAATGGACGTTATCAGGCCCATTGAGCCTAAAGCCAGTAATGGTCATCGATTTATCTTCACCATGATCGACTACTTCACCAAGTGGGTAGAAGCAGCCTCCTTCCCCAGGGTTACTAAAGAAGTCATCATTTCTTTCATCAGAAACAATGTCGTTTGTCGATATGGACAACCAGAGGTGATTGTGTCAGACAATGCCAAGAACCTCAAAAACAAAATGATGGAGGAATTAAGCATTAAATTCCACATCAAACATCTTAACTCTGTCATCTATCGTTCGAAGATGAACGGTGCTATTGAAGTGGCTAACAAAAACATCAAGAAAATTATGCAAAAGATGTCCGCCAACAACAAAGATTGGCCCGACCTATTGACTCTTACTCTGTTAGCCTATAGAACCTCAATGCGCACTTCCACTTGGGCAACCCCCTACGCTTTAACCTATGGGATGGAAGCAGTGCTCCCCATAGAAGTTGAAATGGAATCCCTCAGAAAGTTGATAGACGCTCATTTGGATGAAGATCAATGGGTACAAGACAGGTATCACAAATTGTCTCTAATAGACGAAAGGCGAACCACGGCTATCTTACATGGTCAGTTATATCAGCAAAGGATCGCCAGATCCTACAACAAAAAAGTCTGGCTACGGCAGTTCAAACAACACGACTTGGTTTTGAAGAAGATCCTTGACAACCAAGATCAATCGAAGGGAAAATTTGCTCCTAATTGGGAAGGCTCGTTTATTATCAAGGAAGTATTGACAAGGGGCGCTCTCAGATTGCAAGAAATGGACGACGATGAATTTCCACAACTCATCAACTCGAACACTGTGAAACGGTATTATGTCTAAAGTAATTCCCAAACACCCTTGTGTGGAACCATCAGATCACTAGTCATTCCAGTTCTGTAACCCTTTACCACATACAACTTCTCTACACTTTGCCCCTCAGGGAAACATACTTTTCAAAGCCAGTAGCCTGGCTTTCTCCTTTGCGTTCCTACAACTTAGGTCATCCCACCGCGGATTGAACCTCTTACATTTACAGTTTGGCTACCCATACCTGGGATCAAACTTCTCATACCTACAGTTTATCCTCAACCTAGGATTAAACTTTATCTTCCCCGCACTCTGACCTGCATATGGGATTACGCTTTTCTTCTCGCCCTGAGGGGCGAACTACGTCGACCTGATCTCCTCTTCAATAGGAGTACATAGGCAACCATTTCATATGGCCCGGTCGCAATAAAACAAAAACAACAAAAACATTTCTACCATCTTCTCCTCACACAAACAACCAAAAAAAAACATTCCTACACCATTTCATCCATATACAACATTGAACCTCTTACACCAGGTTCGAACTATGCAGACCTAATCTCCTCTTAAATAGGAGTACGTAGGCAACCATTCATGGTGCTGTCTCACCCTCTACCAAAAGACAAGTCCTTGTTAGTTGGTACTGGGATCAAACTTCAATCCACTACATTTCATTTGGCTTCAGACCAAAGGGATGGAATTACCTGAACTCCTCCCAAATAGGAAATTCGACGACCATCTAAGCTGCTGTCATACCTTGAAGAGCAACACCAATCCATAAGAGATGGAATTAACTAGGCTTCTCCTAAATAGAAGTGCTGGCGACCATCTGTGGTGCGGTCAATCTCAGAGAGGAAAGCCACACTCCTCTCCACATTTCCATACAGAAACTAGTCCCAAGACACCAAAGATGGTAGGGATACACATAGATCGATGATCCATTCTGAACTATCCAGAGACAACTCAATGTCCATCAACCTAGGAGGAATTCAGAATACATCAAGACCACAAGCCCTGAACCAGCAGGCAAAATATCAAGCAAATAGCAAGGCATATCTAAAAGGGAAGTGATCCAAAAATATATTTCCCTGTCATATATATAATGTTGTTTGATATATATACAATGTAAACTATACATGACAAAATGGCTAAGCTAGTCTGAGCAGGTAAATACAAGCTCATCTATAAATCAGGGTATATGCGAGCTAACAAGCCCAACATGGCATCCCTCTCAGAAGACGGAGGCGAGGATGTGCTATCCTGTATAAGAATATCCACATGACCCAACAGATCTGCAGCCATCTGCATAGTGACCATATGATCATCAATATATGCGCTCATCTCTGCAATCATGCCAGTGGTAAGGGATCTCACCGCAAAGATTATCTACATGACGGCTACATCCCGCGGATATGGCACTATCCCACTCAACTATCATCTGCGTCTCGGGCCGATATGGCCTCATCCCGCTCAACAATGCATCTCGGCGAAGCTAATGCCTCGCCTCTCTCTAACAGTAGTCGTCCCTCCCATCAAGGGCAATCAACATCATAGATCGAGCCCGATCTCTCTCAAAGGTCATCGATGAAGACTCGCTTCTAAGTATTGTGCCGAGTGTTGAATCATAACAAGATCGGTACTAGGAGAATCCGGATGAAATGTCAAACCCAAAGAAAGGGCTCTCCTCGATGTAGGTATCGATGTCCTCCATGGGCTCTACATCGTCTGACTCGCTATCTGGTACTGCAGATACTGCTGCAGCTGATAAAATCTCTGTGTCCATCCATGCGAATACTCAGTAGAACAACCGGATGATCGATGTAAAAGCAATATCTCTCACGATCCCAACAAGCATACACAGGATCGATCCTCTGCTCACGAGATATCGAGAAGCTGAACGCTGACCTATCGCCCCCTCGAAAGGATGAAAATCCTAGAACTGGTTGAACTACGACATCACGGCCAGTGGGTGATAAGTAGTCACGCACCTCAAGCCAGCCAGAGGGTGGAAGTCCATGCCCGGAGCGTGAATAATGAAGCCGTATGGTGAGAAAAGCCCCAAGCACGACAATATGCTAAATGGATCTCTGATATCTGCCAAAAATGCGGACCAAGACAGAGCATCTATACACTTCGATGGATGAAAAGAGTATGACATGGCTACATCATGGGTGAACCAATACTCATGCCGTCTAAGGGTACCAACCGGTCGCAAGTGTGACATAAACCACACGTCTGACATGATCGAACTCCCAAAGTGAACATTCCTCAGAGGATAAGTACAAAGAAGAGGATGTCGACCGCAGGTCTCTCGCTACAATCATAGGTACAATGGTGCGACCCTCTCTAAGAGCTCTTACGGCCATGATAACACCAATGTCTATCTCATCCATGTAACGCGGCATATAGACTTATGACAGTACGTATAGCATCAGTACATCATCCCTGGCCAAACGCCAATGGTCCTCCGGTGCGGTGAAATCCCCGGAATGTCGTGAATAGCTATCCTTCGAGCCAAATTTGTCATACAAAAAATGCTGGGATATCACATGGCCAGATGTCAGCTCGTCCTGCACTACTCTGCACCGCAATCCTGTGAGAGTCATGAACCGTCTACTCATGTCTCCCAAAGCCAGATGCACACAAGGTCTGTCTAAAGGAAGCATCGTCAATCAGGCATACTCCTCCAGAGTAGGAGTCAACTCATGGGTGCTGAATCGGAATACCTGCTTATCCGGTAGCCATTGCTCTAGCATCCCGTCCACAAAACCTGCGAGAACCTGAAACATTAATAAAGTCATGGTATGCTACAACAACTTATCTACAATCACCCTGTCTGGTGGTGACATGCTATCATACCACGATCGTATACCTAATACCACCACTGACGGTGGGGTATGATCTATACTGACTAATCGTCAAGAAGACATCTGTAAGGTAGTGTCATAAGACCATCTAGGGGTTAATGTCGAATATCTCTGGACATACATACATATGCATAACATGATACATGCATAACAAATAATTGATGACAATATGATATAGGGAATGGAAAAAATGGTGCATACATTCCTAAGTATATCATCATCTAATACATCAGCTCTGTACAGCTACAAATACAGGGAAATGGGGTACAGCCGCCCTACTACTAACAGAGGCCTATCAAAAGATATAGCGAGAATGGGGAACAGCCACCTAATATCTAACAGAGGCTTATCAAAAGATATAACGAGAATACACATCAGAAGAAGACCATGGTGTCGATGTCCACATCATCAATCATGTCCACCTGATGTAACTCCTCCTGAGTCACTGGATCTCTATCAACAGGGATGTCAGGCCTATAAAGAGGAGGATCTGCACCGACAAAACCAAATGGGTCATCTGAGGGGCTAGTGCCTGAGCTGGAAGGAATAAATGACTCCGCCTCTGCTGGATCTCTACCCAAATGCCGGATAAATATATGTGCCTGGTCCAACTGCCGGGTCAAACTATCAATCTGGGTCATATGAGTCAGAGCTCAGACACAAGCTACCCAATCCATCATCATTAAGGATCCTGGAACCATATCCCCCATAAACTATGTGGCGCGGGACTGGGATACAATAGTGCGATGGGACCACCACCATTGGAACATCTCCTGAGTACATGGACCCTCTGATAATGCAAAATCGTCAACTCCTAACAATGGGATATCAGTGACGGGTGACTGTGATACAGGCCAATGACGCCTGGTAGGAGGCAAGATCGGTATACGGATCTCCCCTGTGGTGCTGCTAATAGCATGTTCTCCTAAATAGAGCTCCCAGCCTCCATCTGTGAAGAGAGGAACTCTCCTGGTGGAAATCAAGTACTCAACTCCGGTCGGGTGTCCATCCTTAAAACCGATGGTCAAATGTTCCCCTGAGTAGGGAATGCATGTAATGGTATCACCGTCAAGAACTCCAACCGATACTGCGTGGAGTGAATCCTCACCATTCTGGGGACCCTCTGGCAAAATAGAATGGTGTCATCGTCGTCCTCGTGGATAGGTATCTAAACCTAACACACTCACATGACATAAACATGGGAGCCTCTCGTATGCCCAAAACTGCCAACACAATGGCAAAACATCTGCTATCAGTAAACACTCTTAACCTATAAATAAGAAAAGATAAGAGAAGTAATCACCAGCAGAAATGGGTAAAACGCTAGCCAAGCCTCGGTCAAACCATGTGAGCGCATACGCATGCCCTGGAGGAAATAGGCAAAGGTATAGGAGCCCCAATCATACTCTCCAATACGGTCCACATCACGTGTGGTGCTAATCAAAGTGAAAGATACCGTAGAAGAGTTATCTGCTATGAAGCAGCCTCGAATGATCATCAGGAACAATCATCGTAGAACGCAATCCATGATTCTAACATCATCAGGCATGGGCTCACTCAAAAGCCCGCTCCTAGCATCTACGCTCAAAGGACCTGAACGGACAGTCCTGCATTTGAGCGCCTCTACCGGAACTCCTAACAAGGATCTAACGGCAGTAGGGGTAATGTTCACCATGCAAGGCACTGGCTCCCCTCCAAACTCCATACCTGTGATAAATCGCCAATCCATAGGCGTCATCATCACCTCGCAATCCAGCAGATGGAGTGACTGAGTCTGATGAAACCATCGCTCAGACAATGCCCTGAGGTAACCGCAGGAACAACGACGGGGAAGGATGGAGAAAAATTCCCCAAATCCCAACTCATGCACTACTGCTCTATAGTCAGGATGAAGCGCCTAGTACATGGAGTGAATGGTGAACCAGTTCCCTCGAGGCTGTGTAAAACCAGGAACCTGCATGAAATGCAGATCAACATCAAAACCCTTTAATCCTCATCAATAGGGAAGAAGGAAGATCAAAGTCTAATGCCATACCTCGTTAGCATGCAAGTACATCGATGGATGTCTGCTCAAATCACCCAGCAACTTTGGGTTTGCCACCTAAATACTCAAAAGCTCCCTACGAGGGACATGTACAGCAGGAGCAGGATCCTCAATCGGAACATCCACCTTCTCATCATCAACGTCTGGCGCATCTGCCCGGACACGACGAATCACGACCTCCACCAACCGATGAGGCTGTCTGACAGAACGGGGACGAGGCACTTCGGAAGCCCTCCACCGTATGCCAGAAGTGGTCCTATGGGAACTGCTTGGCTGACCCGGATCCATGATATCTGGACAACAAGTCTCCAAATCACCTTAGAAAGGGTGTGGTATTTCCTTACCTGGAGCTTTCCAAAATGCATTTATGACTATATTCATGCATGCATTTACTTTAACATATACTAGAGTTATAATGCATGACTACCCAATGCCTACATTTGGAAAAGTTTTGCCATAGTCCCCTTTGAAAAAAGGACTATCCACATGCACAGAAGCATGTCTAGGTGGCCATTCAGTAGCACACCTACCTCAAAGTCATATACATAATATATGCATTAAAAATCAAAATCATCATACATAAGGTCAACCTCAATACTAGGAGTACTTTGCCTTTCTACCTTTTGCTCATTGGACCTCAAATATGACAAAAAATAGCAGAAAAAGGTGCCAATTTGACTGTCTCAAAAGTCAAATTTTTTTACATCATTATGTTCAGCATGGTTTAATACTAACATTTACTATGTTGAATATTTTTTTATCAAGTCATTTGTGCATACATAATCACTACTATGTGTTTAGATGCATTTCATGCGATAACTCACAATCCAACGGATAAAAATTGGAAAAAATACATGCATACGTTACCAGGATAGTGTAGAACACTTGTACGATGACAGAATTTACAGAAAATAGCCCGAACTCAGCAGATCTAAAAGTGGCTCATGGATTTTCCTTATCGCGACAAGCTGAAAATGACTTGTGAGACCAACCTGCTGGAATTTATCATCCGCGATTGGCCGTAGGCCCACCTGCGGCTACATCAGGTGCACCTATGGCACCCCTATATGGGTCCAGTTCGAGTTGCAAAGGAGTTCTTGCGGATTAGAAAAGTCAAATCGGAAATAAAAATGACACGCGATTGAGCAAAACAGCATACAATCCTGGTCTTCTCAGATGAGACTTTGAATCTGTACATCACTCATTGGTAGTCACCTGAACACAAGGTATACCCTGCCGATGATCTCAGTTATCACAAATCACATACAACAATACCTTATACAGGTCCGATGCCGCCAACTCCAGGTCATTACCCTACGTGAGTCCCCGACGGGGGTTACAACGTGAAGTCTCGGCAGGGGATTACAAAGTACATTCAAGCTGTTAACACACATATCAACAAAGGTCAAGTAGCCTTGATGTTATTTTAGCTGATAGCGATTAAACCTATCAGAGCTCTAGAGCTATTCGAGGTTTTCACACCCGATCGTCAGATTCCCCGTAATATCCGACGACGGGGTCAAACAAGAATGTTGTTAGGTAATCTACACGACAACGGATGTCAAGCAACCTTGATAATCTACCCACAGAGTTTTAGCCGTTGATTCACACGTTACCGAAGGTCAGGCATCCCTGACAACATTTGTTGTTGGCATTTAATCCAACAGGATCTTGACATACTCTGGCGATACTAACCAGAAAAAGTCAATGTTATCAAAGAGGATAGATGATGGAATATGTTATACACATCCTCAAACAGATCAAGCTTTATCCCCACAGATCTCTTACACATAAGAGGTACATCTTTAGGATCAAGTCATAATCAAAGACACAAGAATTTGGTGATAACTCCAACATCAACATCCTAACATATTCAGATTACATATCAAATCTAGTCATCATTGCCAATCCCCAGTTGAAGCAACAGGGAGCCAACAATCATCCCCAGCGTGTTGGGCTACAGCCCCGTACACATGCATCATACATTTGCATCATGTTGCTATCCATAGTACCATGTTTGTCTTGTTGCGTTTCAAGTGTCTAGGATTCTTTATCCTACCCATGCATCGCCATGCATGAGTATGATAAAGACGGGCATCTGTAGACACTCGAAAATTTATGTACTACTGTCACTAACATTGCAGGAGGACAGATTCGTCTTTTAAGAGGGAACCCTGAAAGATAATCCAAATCTATACCGGATACCACCGAAAGTTCAACATTAACCCCGGATCACAATCTGGGACTAACAATTCCCAACCTCGGAGATAACCCCGAGGCCTGCAGATACAATACCGGAACACACCCCAGAGAAGACCGATTAATCTCGGAGATTACCCTGAGATATCCAGTCTCAGTCCCAACCATGGGAATACCCACCAACCTTGGTGATAACCCCAAGGAATGCAGTTTCGGCGATAACCCCGGAAATACTTGTTTCAAATGCGACCAACTTCAATCTCGGTGCTCACAACGAGATACACTGCACTAAACCTGGCAATAACATCAGGAAGATAGGAACACCTCAAAGATGAGAATGAGGATCTTCAACAAATTGCAGCAGTCCAATCTCAGCGAAGCCTGAGCAACTTCTGCTTTATCAGCCCAATCCGGCGATAACACTGGTGAGGGGCAACATTGTCATATCGCAAACGTGATGTCATGCCACGTCACGTCGTCTCAACATCTCTATGCAACGATGTCCCACAAGACTAACCAATCCCGAGTGACAATTGTGCGGGGTAACAGATGAAAGTTGAAGCTTGAAGACTAGAGGGCATCGTCCCATCTTCAATGACTTCGTACAAACTCTAATCCCATGCCATCGTACAACTCTCAACAACGGCGGTCTAAAATAGGTCCTATATACCTCAAACGGATGCCCGGATTGCACTTCTTAAAGTTCGAGTGGACATTACTGTGCCTAAGTGCACATACTTCAAGACGACACGACCTGAAAAACCCGGGCCCACCCGGGTTGCCTCTGGTACACCTGCAGCTAAATTGCCTATAAATAGAGGGCATGGGTAGCCCATTTTGAAAGAAGAAAAGGCGAGGAAGCCCTGCCCAATTTGCTCTGCACTCACCCCATTCAGTGTATTTTCCCCTTTTAAACACCTGTGAGCTCATATATAGCCCTTTTGTACCTACAAAAGCCAGTGTTTACCCACTCTAAAGATATAGAAGTCTTCTTTAGCAGTCAGCTGTAAGCCTTCTCACACACTTTAGAGTCATTCTCTTCATCTTTGCACACACCCTTCTACAAGTTGAGAGTCGTGTTTCTTGCTTTTGCCCGGACTTTGGTCTGTGATTTCATTTCAGTCAGATATATACATATGTTTATATATATATATATATATATATATATATATATATATATATATATTGACTAACATTATCGAGTTATGCCTCGATGGAGCCTGACTTGATGCCGAGCGCGTTTCTCGCTTTAATATATATATATATATATATATATATATATATATACACATTTATATATATTAACTGTGTGTCAAACTTTGTTCGATGAGCCTAGACTTTGTGATGTGGTGCGCATCTTGCTTTAATATATATATATATATATATATATATATATATATATATATATATATACATTTTTGTATATATTAATCGTGTGTCGAACTTTGTTCGATGAACCTGACTTGATGCAGTGCGTTTTTATCGCTTTAATATATATATATATACATTTATATATATTAACGTGTGTAGGACTACTGCTCGATGAGCCCGGATTTTATATCCAAAGTATCTTCGCTTTTAATATATATATATATATATATATATATATATATATATATATATATATATATATATATATATTAACTGTGCCTGACTGCTTACGATGAGCCCGGATTTTATATATCCGGTATGCTATCGCTTTAATATATATATATATATATATATATATATATATATGGGTACATTTAAATATATTAACAATGTGTGGGACTGCATTACGATGAGCCCAGATTTTATATCCTCAGATGCTTTTATTCGCTTATATATATATATATATATATATATATATATATATATATATATATGAACTGTGGTCAAACTTTGTTCGATAAGCCTGGATTTTACATCCGGTGCCTTTATTGCTTATATATATATATATATATATATATATATATCGTCCCACCTGGAGTTTACTTCGTGGTGGTTGATCGCTTTTACAGCTTTCTTTACGTTTCATCCTGCCTAGAGTTTACTTCGTGGCAGTTGATTGCTTTGTACAGCTTTATTTACATTTTCTCCCGCCTGGAGTTTCCTTCGTGGCGGTTGACCGTATTTACAGCTTTATTTACGTTTTGTCCCGCCTGGAGTTTCCTCCATGGCGGTTGATAGCTTTTACCAACTTTATTTACATTTTTGATCCCCCATGGAGGTGCTTTGTGGTTGGTGATCATGTTTGTATATATATATTTACAACTTTTATATATATACCTACTTACTGCTTTCATACAAATTGCAGTATTTTGTGCGCCTAGGAATCATGTGATCACAGATTCATCCCATTGGATCTAGATTCGGTTCCCGTGATGGACATTTTCAAATTGTAACCAACTTTGTAAATTATTCTCATTATTGTCGAACTTCACGATGGTTTCCATACCCACGAGGAAGTCGACATTATTTTATACTTTATTTTCATACGGATGCTTCGCATCTGTCAAATAAAATCAATCAAGCCGAGCACTTAATAAAATGGGAGTGTAAAAGGTCTCAATTACTATTGAGCATCAGGGTTTGAAAAACCTCTTTTATAAAACATCACTGCCATATCTTGCTTAAAAGTGAATTTTTACATAAATTCAAACCATGTGTATATAGGTGCGAACGAGGCCTCGCACTATTTCCAAATAACAGTACATTGACCCACACACACACATTCAGATAATAGTTTCTTGAAAAGAGGCGGTCACCGTGGTAACACGGATGTCGGGAGTGCCTAACACTTCCCCCCCCCCCCCCGTATAACCAAGTCCCCGGATGTCGGGTTTTGGTCTCTTTTTTGACTAATTTCCTAAGTTTTCTCAAGTTAGGCGTACTGGGCTCGAACTCGGTCTCCGTATGTCGGAATCGAGTCCCGTCAGTTCTAACGCGTGTCTATTACCTACACGGTGCTATTGCCTATGTCTGCATGTCATTCGAACGGCTGATGCGGGTTTTGACCTCTTTTTCGGCTTTTTGGCTAAATGTTGGCTAGTTTTGCAAACTGTGCGATAACTCGGTCTCCGTATGTCGGAATTGAGTCCTGTCAGTTCTAACGCGTGTCTATTACCTATGCGGTGCTATTGCCTATGTTTGTGTGTTAACTGGACGACCGAGGCAGGTTTTGGTCTCTTTTACGACTAATTTCCTAAGTTTTCTCAAGTTAGGCGTACGAAGCTCGAACTCGGGCTCCGTATGTCAGAATCGAGTCCTGTCAGTTCTAACGCGTGTCTATTACCTACGCAGTGCTATTGCCTATATTTGCGTGTTAACTGGACGACCGAGGCGGGTTTTGGTCTCTTTTACGACTAATTTCCTATGTTTTCTCAAGTTAGGCATACGAGGCTCGAACTCGGGCTCCGTATGTCGGAATCGAGTCCCGTCAGTTCTAACACGTGTCTATTACCTACGCGGTGCTATTACCTATGTTTGCGTGTCAACTAGATGACCGAGGCGGGTTTTGGTCTCTTTTTTGACTAATTTCCTATGTTTTCTCAAGTTAGGCGTACGGGGCGATAACTCGGGCTCCGTATATTGGAATTGAGTCCCGTCAATTGTAACTCGTGTCTATTGCCTACGCATGCTAACTAGTTATTTGATAGTTTATATAAGTAATATAATTACAAATAAGGAAATACATCAATAATAAGTTTTACCTGTCGAATATGTGGAGGAAAGATGTTGGCCAAGACAACTGCACATACACGGATGGCCTCCTCCCGGACTACACCCATGAGGTCGTCAGCGGTAGCTGTAGGATCTATGGAGCCGTGGACAACCTCCTGAGCAAGCTGGTAGACTCGCTCGCGTGATGGTTCGCCTAACTGCATGACATTGCTCTCCATGCATCCCTCTATGATCCGCCTGAAGAAGTCGTCAGACAATGAAGGGCCAGTGCCTGATCCACTCGCACCACTACCTCCGGTTGGTGGGCGATGTTGAGATCTCACAGCAGGAACTATAGTGTAGGCTGGGACACGTGGAATTCCCACAACTCTACCCTTCTTTGGCCCTCCTGTAGCCTGCAGCCAGTCCTCCATCTCCTCGTCCTCACGCTCATCCTCAGCCACTTGAGTGTCACCTCTCTAGCTGCTCCGGACCACAGAAAGGTCCTCGAACCGTGTCTGAAAAAACACAAAAATGGGTGAAAAGCAAGTATTACACAAATAAATACAAAAGAATTTTAAAGTCATCAAATGCATACTAAATAAAATAATTAAATTATTTACCACAATGCGCTCTGCCTCAGGTGAGATATAAGCACCGTCACCTTTCTCCTGGTGAGCGTGCCACAAAAACTCGAGGCAGAAAGGTCGGTGCTTTAGACTCACCTCAAGTCTCTCCCTGTAGAGGTCACACCAGTACGCACATATGCAGGTGCTAAGATTTTAAATAAAATTAACCTGCAAATTGCAAGCAATTTACAAATGACTGTCCAATTGCATATTAATACTGAAATTTGACTCCAACTCCAACTGAAAGGTAATCTATCCATTCACAATCCAATAACGAAATGAAAAACTAAATTTTAAGTATTTTCAAAATGAAAAAAAAAACAATTGAAAATATAACAATATGGTACATATATATTCGTCGAGGAGTAATTGGAAAGAAGTAAAGAAGAAGGAGACGTGGAGCTTACCGGAAGGAGAGGGGAGGGTCGCCGGAGGTATGGCAGGAGAGGGGAGTCACCGGAAGGTGTGGCTGGAGGGGGAGATCAGTCGTCGGAGGTGGCAGGAGGGGGGGAGAGTCGCCGGAGAGGAGAAGAAAGCGAGTCGCCAGAGGTGGCAGGAGGGGGGAGAGTCGTCGGAGGAGGCAGGAGGGGGGAGAGTTGTCGGAGGTGGCAGGAGGGGGGAGAGTCGCCGGATTGATACAGTAGGGAGGGAAAATTAGTAGTCATTCTCATCGAGCCTAGGGATTTTAAAAAAGACTCTTTCTCGATAGCCTAGCCGTCGCTCGTACCCCTGTTGCCTATGAGTCATTCTCGACGGTACTGGCGACGGGCCTACCGTCGCCCATGACTTTTCCCATGCGCGCGAAAAATTTCCCACCAAAATTGGACTCGGTAATGGTCATTCTCGATGGGACATATGGGCGACGGTTAGGCCGTCAATAATAACACTATTAGCGACAGGACTCCTGCCTTCGCTAATGAGGCCGTCGCCTATGACCTATTTTTTTGTAGTGAAGCTGGATTAATGAATGAAAATGCAGCTTCTGCTGATAAAAAAGAATGCTCAAGCCCTGTAGCTACCTCTCAGAGCATTCACTTTGATGATGATGAAGAAAATCTACAAGCAGACTCAGGTGCATCCCCAAATGCAAATATTCCAATAAGCCCAGATGATGGGTCAAATGATGATGTTTCTAGAGAAGAAGAACATGCCCCTGCCAGTGCTGAACCCCAAGGAAGTTTGTCTGTTCAACCAGGGGAGTCAGAGTCTTAAGAGAAAGAAGAGTCTGACTCTCCCATAGCTGAACCTCCAAGGAGAAGGAAGAGCTACAGACTACTTGCTCAATTAGCCTCCAAAAAGAAAAGTGATCACTCCAATACTGTTATTGAACTGAGTGATTATGAGTGTGTATCAAAGGATGAAAGTGCTAAAAATGGAACCAGTGGTGAAGAAGATGAATCAGAGGAAGATCTTGTTGAAGAAGGTTATGAAAATGAAATGCAGCAAGAAGGATTCACTGTTGGATATGATCAAGATGGTTCAAGCTCGGAAAAAGATGAAATGGAGAATGATTCCAATTCTGAAAATCAGGAATCAGAGGAGCCAGAACTCTATCATGTCCTCTCTCCAGCAAAATTTACCAGGAGAATAGTGGTAGAAGTCTCGAATGAACCACTAGAAACACCTCCAGAAAGATTGGTGAATCATGGAGATGAGCAGCTCAAGGTGATAAGAATGACTACCTTTGATATAGCTAAAAACTGGAATAACATGGAGCTAGATTGCACAACCATTCTCTATAATCCTGATGATTTACTGATGAGATGGTTCTTCCAATGGATGCCATGGCTAAAGGTCCATACTGAAAGAGATGAAATCTACTTCAGCTGGTGCTACTCTCATTTTCCAAGCATGGAGTTGGTGGCACAAAACTTCCCAAGGGTAAAGAGTTTTGCTACAAAGATGATCACAAACAAGCCCCACTTCAAAGTCTATTGCCATGCTGGAAATAACTATATTCCCCACGATCGTAGAGTGGACTCCCAAGGGAAAAAGGATCATGACCGAGGAGATGATCGTAAAGTCTGTTCACTCTACTAGTGATGGTGTTCAAGTTCAAAACCAGAAGTCTCCATCTGCTCAAGCACTACTGACAGACATTCCTTCATCCTCAACCAACGATTCTTCAGATTCTCAACACTTTTGAAAATTTGTCCAAGAATGCAGATCGTAGAGTTCAATATAATGCTCGACAGGAGGCTACTCAACCAGATAATCAAATATATGTGGAGAAGGAGCTGATGAAAAACTCTGATGAACTGAGTGAGAAAATATCTCTATTTACTGAAGAGTCGCAGAAGCTGACAACAGCAGGAGATATTTCACTCCAGAACAAGCTTCAAGCTACTATGGCTGATGTATCTCTTAAACTCAAAGAGAGGGATAACATCTATCTGAAAGTCATGAATGATCAAAAGGCAGATGTTCTACGAGCACAGAAGGCCAATAAAGAGCAGATTCAAGCCCTCTTTGACAAGATTGATGACTTGAAGCAGTCTTTCTCAGTACAACTTGAGCTAGGCCAACAGGAACTCAAATTTGAAGTTGCTAATTCCTCCTACCTGATGGAGCATCTCTCCCAAATGATTAATGACAAAAAGGGGGAGAAAAAGAGACATAGAAATAGAAAGAGCAAGAGGCACTCAAAGAAGAGCAGAAGGATAGGAGAGAAGAAGTCAAAGAAGAAGATAGTAGAAGAAGCGGCAGAGTCATCATCCGAGGGGGAGCCAAGGAATGATGAGCCCATGTATGCCGAAGATGAGGGGGAGCCAGAATGAGAAGAGAAGCATACATCTGAGGGGGAGCAAAGCAAAGCAGAAAAGTAATCATTCTAAGGGGAGAAAGAGCAAGAAGACCAAACAGATGAATAGCTGATCAATAGACATCCTGGAAACATACATAGAGCCAAAGAGGTACATCTCTAACTAGTTAGGTATGTTCTGGATCCAGGATGTAAAATGTCTTAATGTATAAATTGCCATATCATTATAAATAACATTCATGATTATCTGTTTTAGAAATACAGCTGCTCACTGTATATGAGATTCATTCATAACATGCATATACACTTATTGTTTTTGTCATAATCAAATAGGGGGAGATTGTCAAGAATAAGCATGTGAATGTTATTCCTATTTATATATAATTTGATTATGATATATATATGAATGAATATGCAAGTATTTTTGCATTAAGAAAAGCTGTAAATTCCTTTGATAGATAATAGAAACATGTGTACAATGACTAAGAATGAACTGATCAAGTATTTAGGTTGATCCTACATAAGGAAAACAACTTTGTAACGTCCTTAAAAAGAAATGATGTACAAGGACTATAAACATAGAAAGATCAAGCATGTTAGGTTGATCTTATGATGTAATAGATAGGCTTGTCTGATCGTCGAGCACTACACCAGAAATCGGGGTCTGCCTGGAGAGTCAAGGAAAACTCGAGAGATGTCGAGGAAGAATCGTAGTCTGCAAGATAGTAGATCTCGGAGTTCGTAGACTTCCAGGAGAAACGATGAAGGATCGTAGTCTGTCGAGTAAAACTTCCTCAGGACCGAAGTCTGCTAAGGAAGTCATGTTCAGAATCGTAGAGACAGCCTGCCTACGAGCCGACCGAACATCTGCCGAAGCCAAGTCAGAAACGTAGACTACACTCGATGTCGTAGAGTCTACTGATGCTGAAGCCAAGTCAAGGATCGTAGACTACACTCTGAGTCGTAGAGTCTATTGATTACATGCAGAGATCATAGTCGAACAAGATCAGATGAAGACAACAAGCATAAGGCATAAATCGTAGAGTGTCAAGATCTGATCTAGGAGTCGTAGTGTCTGCATAACCGAAGCTGAATCGTAGAGTGCAGAACTACGACCTCAACCATTGTGCTCACAATACCAAGGTAGAATCGTAGAGCATATATGATTCTCAACAAATGAGCACTCCCAGAATATCCAAAGGAATAAAGCCTCTTGTTGGCACTGCAAAGATACATCCCACCTGAAGGGAACCAGAGAGCACTCAACGAATGGCATGTATGCTAACAGAAGATCCAAGCATCAACCCAATCAGCATCAAGATTGAGTTGAAGAAGTCATTCAAGATGAAGTCTTCCATAAGTTGATCAAAAAAAGACTTCAGTAACTGACTAAAGAAAGTCAGCAAGTGCAGTAGCTGTCATGTGATAAGATGACAACGATCATGGAAGTATTCAAGATCGTAGTGTTTACGAAACAAAGAAAGAACTGATGGAGTACACATAGAGATACTGGTCAGCTTCTGAAGAACAAGGCTTAAGTGATTAAGCATTGGGTTAGTCCATTAATGATAAGTGAACGGGAGATCACAAGGAGAAAGTGAGCTGGACGCGCCACAAATCTGAAGTGTCTTGATATTCAAAAGGGACCAGAGTAAAGAGTCAAGCCATCAGCATCTGAGAATAGTCGAAGCAAACATAAGTGTTAAAGCACTGCACAAAAGAAGGAAGGGGTATTCGACATTGAAGATCCAATCAACACTCTTCAAGATTGTAGTATTGTCTCTACCAGTCAACATGACACTACGATCAGGTCCTTGAAGACATGCATCAGAATCGTAGAGTTCGAATAGCTGAAGACTGAAGCATTGGCAATGGTTTAATCTAAAGGGAAATATTCGGACAGGAACTTATTAAAAGCATCAATGCAAGAGGACAACCTCTGATCGAGAAATCAGAAAGAGGAAATAAAGTCTTCAACCTGCCCAAGACATTAAAGTGACATCTCTGATGGGTAGGTGAAACAGTAGACTTTAGTGTCAGAAAAGTTATGACATGTCACATCTGCAGTCTACCTCAAGCAACTCGAGATCTGTGAAGATGTTTGAATAGCTTTCAACGGCTACTTTCCAATGGAAGAATTGGGAAGGAGTATAAATCAGCTAGAGCTTCAAAGATCAAAGGTTGTTGGAGTTGTCGAGTTTGGAGTAACGATGGACTGTTCTAAACCATGTAAGATAGTGAGTCTGAAGGCTCACTCTATGATCCACCAAGAACACTTAGAGTCAGACAAAGAAAGAAGTAGAAGTGAGAGTTCTACATTGTAGAAGTGAGAGTTCTACTACTTGAAGAGTGTTCTGAACTACCGAGAGAAAGAAGAGCGTCATGTCATCTTGCTGTCTATCATGGGAAGACTCCAAGTACAACAGAAAAGAGCTCACAGTCATCTTAGCAAGTCCATCATGAGAAGACATCAAGTATCAAGAAGGGAGATCACAAACGTCATCATGGTGGCAACCATGAGAAAGTTTTTAAGTACCTAGCAGAAGAGCTTACAGTCATCTTAGAAACTCATCATGTGCAGCCATCATGTATCAAGAGGAATGATCTTCAAGGCAGTCATCTAGGGATCATCCGAAGTGGTTGAGTAACTGAAGAAGCTGAGCATCATGCAACACTCAACTGCACTTCAAGGATGATCACGCCAAGCTGCTAAGTACAGAAGATTTTCAGAGCATGAAGACATCTTAGCAGCTTAGCACCAACTCCAACAAACAAACAAACAACTCAACAGAAGCCAGGGCCTGAGGGGTCCTTGTCCGGAGGGACTAAATGAAGTTCCAAGCCTGCTGGGCTTGAAGAGTTCCTAGGGAACTAGAGGAGTTCACAGTCATCTTAGCAAGTCCATCATGAGAAGGCATCAAGTATCAAGAAAGGAGATCACAAACGTCATCATGGTGGCAAGCATGAGAAAGTTTCTAAGTACCTAGAAGGAGAGCTTACAGTCATCTTAGAAACCCATCATGTGTAGCCATCACATATCAAGAGGAATGATCTTCAAGGCAGTTCATTAAGGGATCATCAGAGGAGGTTGAGTAACTGAAGAAGCTGAGCATCATGCAACACTCAACTGCACTTCAAGGATGATCACGCCAAGCTGCTAAGTACAGAAGATGTTCAGAGCATAAAGACATCTTAGCAGCTCAGCACCAACTCCAACAAACAAACAAACAACTTAACAAGAAGGGCCCTTGTCCAGAGGGAATAAATGAAGTTCCAAGCATGCTGGGCTTGAAGAGTTCCTAGGGAACTAGAGGAGTTCTAAGGCTGCTGGCCTTGAAGAGTTCTTAGTGAACTGAAGTCCCAAGGTTGCTGGCCTTGAATGAATCTTAGTTATTCAGGGTGCTGACCTTCCTTAGTTGAAATCCCGCTAGTTGAAAGCAGAAGAGTGGATTAGGAGCTTGAGTCTCTGAACCACTTAAAACCCCTTGTGTATTTTACATTATGTCATTTACATTATATACTATAATTGCTATGTATGTTTTAACTGCTTACAACCAAACTAACTCTACGAATAATGTATGTATTATTATGAATATATCAATGAAGGGGATCTTTTACTTATTTCGATGTGCTTAAAAATATTCTTATGTTTGTCATATACTAATTTAATAGTAATACAAAATAAAAGAGAAAAGTATTTGAAATTAAAAGGATCTATTCAACCCCCCCCCCCCTTCTAGATTTATTGTGCCTACTGGGAACTAACAAACTGCTTTTCAATCCAGCAAGCTGGATTCATTAGATTTTTCAATCTAGCAAGCTGGATTCATTATCCTTTTCAGGAAAATACCAAATCATCTTATTATTTTTCTATCATTTGTCCAAACATATATACATATATTTCATACACAAAAAGTATTTTTTTCATAATTTTTCAACTCCCTTTAATATTTTTCAAAAATCATTTTTACTTCGTAGCTTAAGAACTAAGCCTTATCATGCTCAACTCCAGAAATTCCCATCTCTTGACACGCTCTTATACGTGTTAACGTGAGCCTCTAGTTTAAAGTTTGTGGCAATCGGAGTTATAGAACTCCGGTTATAGTCGTTTTTGGTTGAAAAATCACAAAAGTTGAAATGGTCATAACTTGGTCATTTCAAGTCGGAATGAGCTCATTTTTGGACAGGATGTACTTTATACCATATATTTTCATGTACCTTAAGGCCGTAATTTATTTCACAAATTAAGTTTCTGAAACAGCCCCTGGAAAGTTCCGGGCAGTAGCTATTTTGGAAAAACAAGTTTTTCATACTTTGTTAAAAATAATCCATACGGAAATCTACAACTCCATTTCAGTGATTCCACTTTGAGATGTTAGAAAATGTATCATAGTATCCTCCCAAATTTTTCTAGAATTTTTGAATTTAAGAAAAATGACGAAACTACCCCTACTCTTGACTGTCCAAAAATAGTCTGTTTTCTTTTTTAACAACGCAACTGTTTTAGCTAAAACAGTCACTACGGATTGTGTACTCAACATTTTTGAGTGCTACCACTTGGGTTTAGTAGATAACTTACATATTAAGCACCTCTCTTTGACGGATTGTAAAAAGAAGATGTAGATCAAAAATGGTGAAGTGCAAAGTACATAGAAATTTTATAGTTTATAAACTAGAAAATCACTTTTCTTTACTTTTGATTTCCAAACAAATTAACACCCAATATGGGTATATCTAAACATGAATCACTGATTAACATGTATATTCATGGTTTTTAAGTTTAGAAACATAGAATCAAGTTTTGATTTAGAATAATAAAAAAATACATAAACAAAATGGGTTTATACCTTTCATTTGTAACTACCCTTCCTTATTCTTCCAAAGTGAAAGATGATTTTGAGTATAAAGAAAATCAAAGTCTCTTCCCCTTATTCCCTACTCCAGCCGTTCCTCTCCTCTTTATACTCTAGTCTCTCTCTTAGTTCTTTTTGTTAAAACATAAGAGATGAAAGAAAGAAATATTTATTATCCTTCTTTTTCTTCTCCACAAGAAAAACCACCCACGTGGCCTTCTTTTCTTCCTCAATAACTATCCGGCCATGTGGCCTAATTTTGATCCCACTAATTCTCTCTCTTTCCTTAATAATCATTTCATTAGTATGTGGGTGTTTAGCAAGCAAAGTGGCTTCTACATGAATTTGACACCTAGCCTAATTTGTGAAATATCTTTTTCCACATGTGTGGCTTAAAATAGATTATGTGTTTTCACCATTTCCTCTACTTTTCTTCCTACATAATCCGGCCAAGTGTGTAAGACCCCAACTTTTTAATAAATAAAATTTAATTTCCTCTAATTATTATTGTGAATAATAAGGTCTTAATTTGATATAATGCTTTGGTTATGGGTGAAATGTGCAAATTTTGCAAAATAAGCAAGTGGTTATAAAATATTCATTGTTGTCGGGGAATATTCGTTTGGTCGTGGAATATTTTTGCTGTCGGGGAATATTTGTAGGATAGTGCAACCATTTGTGGGCCCCATAACAAAAAATGATCGGAAAAATAAAACGACAAGTTGAGTTTTTATAAATAACGACGTAATGGTTACCGTTAACACTGTTGGAATACCCGGTGGTTAAAATACTGTAATACATGTTGTTGCACAGTAGCACACAATATTTCACAATATTTTTAGAATTATTAATTCTTACATAAGAAGACACTACTCAATAATTGTTACAGTAGTTACTATTCAATATTTTATTTTATTGATTCAATAATTACTGCGTTGATAATTTATATTATTGTTGTTTCAATAATTGTCACTGCATAATATTTTCCATTATCAGATCAATAATTCATATTATTTGAATAATATTATTAGACAGCATTATTGGCAATGTCTTAGGAAGTTTTGTCTAGGAAAGGGGTTTGGTCACCTAATTGCGCGCCAGTAAGGAGAAATCCTTATCGGAAAGCCCCCTTCTTTCCTGGGAATGACCTAGTTGTCATAATTCTGATTCTGTAATATTATCTGTGAATAATTAATTATTGATTTATATGATAAGAAAATATTTATTTTATGTGGATATAAATGAAGGAATTAAGGTTGAGGTGTTTTATCAATATTTTGTCAGAATGGAGGTATTAACAATCATCCGTATGTGAATTTCGGACAATTTCTGTTTGGAATTTGGAAAAAATTTCTTCTACAATGTCGTAGAGAATTAAATTATTTATGGAAAAAACATGAGATTTGAATTTTTTCTGATAAAAGAACTATTTATTATGAATTATTGAAGTTTTGGAAATAAATTTTTTTATTAAAAACATGGTGGGCCCCACTTTTGGTTGGTGAGAAATGTGTTGAATTTTTATTTCAAAAGTGGTGGGCAGAAATAGTAGCAGGTAAAGCCATCATGTAGCATGTGACGCCCCCAAAATAGGTCCATTCCATCCAACCCATTCTGAGTCGCCAAATACATGGTACAGAAACAACTACAACTTTATTATTACAATTGTCGTGCAAAATACGACAACACTTATACTGTGAGTTTAAATACAAATATTGTCTTCTAGACAATATCCATACCCAAATAAAGTCCTCATACAATTATTGATACATTATATTACAAAATGGTGAGGACTACTAAAACAACTGTCTTGAACCATCAATCCACACCCCGACTAGTTCCCGCTATATTCTCGTTTCCTGCGAAGAAAAATGGAACAAAAAGGAAAAGGGTGAGCTCAACTAGCCCAGTAAAGAATATTATGACTAAGATAATATACAACAAATTATCCTTAGTCTTCAACAGGGAAAAATCTGATAGAATACAATAGACAACAAGTATTAGATCAACAACTGCAGCGGAAATAACAATTCATTAGAAGAGTTAAGTAGAGAATGAAATCTACTATCATCTATGAATTTAAAAGTCCATCATCGATATTTTATCCCTGTAACATCAATCAATATACATCATAAATCAAATATTCATCTTTGCACTATAGGCCAAAGATATTCACCAGTTGGTCATGTTCATCTAAACACCTGTTCATCTTTGCACTACGGGCCAAAGATATTCATCATAAAATCATTCATCTTTGCACTGCAGGACAAAGGTATTCAGTTATATCATCATTTAGGACTGAGGATGATGAAAAATATTTTAAAGAAAACGAATCCAGTGAAACAAAAGAACATATATTAAGGATTCGTACTTTAAACAATCCAAGTTCAAAAATACTTCATAAATAACAGAGTTTAGTAAAATTCAAGAATGAAGACCAAAACATAGATCCAATCCAAGATAGGAATCATAACAGACAATCTTGGACACATAAAATAAAATTTGATTTTTCTGTGAATAGTGTCATATTCGTGAATAGTGTCGTATACGTGAATAGTGCCGTATACATGAATAGTAACTCCGACACTAAAAGATAGATATTTCACAAAAAATATCATCATGCTTCGTGAATAGTACTCGTGAATAGTAACTCATGAATAGTAACCCCGACATGAAAAAGTTCCAAATTTGATAAAAAGTTCCAACCAATATTTCGGCATAATGATATTGAAGAAATAATATCACTTACGAAGAAAATAACATCCCTTACCTCAGAAAGAATAGTACTTCTGACTAGAATACTGGATATAGTGCATAAAGAACTTGCACCGTATAGCAATACTCAAAATACTAAAATACTCACAAAATACACTCGATATTATAGAGAGAAAGAGAGAAAACTTCAGCTTAAAGTGATTTTCAATTCTAACCTAAGCACCCTATTTATAGGAAATTTCTTCGAACACCAAAGCAGAAAATTTAATAAAAATATTAATATAATTATAAAATTTTCTTACGCAAACCCAAGAAATCTGAATTCAGCATTCAACACATTTATATCACACGTGGGACACTCACCAAAAATGTTTTTCTTAAAAAAATTAATAAAACTTCCAAAAATTAATTATTTCAGAACTTCGGAACTTCAATAATTCATAATAAATAGCCCTTTTATCAGAAAATTGGAATCTCGCGACTTTGTATAGGAAATTCAATTCTCTACAACTTCGCAGAAGAAAGGTTTTCCAAATTCCAAACAAAAATTGACCGAAATCTATAAACGGGCGATTTTACAGGCTATAATCGAATTTCAGTCAAGAAATGGGGTCCATCGACACACAAAACATGTGTTAATCATTTAATGCCACAAAAATACTCTTTCTCATCATATACTCATATATCCCACATTCATTGTAAAAATATCATCATTATTATATTATAATAATATAATAAAATATTATTTTATCAGAAAAGATAAAATATCAATTTTTAACAATTGTCACTTTAAAAATTTTCTCCATCTATATCCACATAAAATCAATATTTTCCTCATCATATAAATCAATAATTAATTATTCATAAATAATATTACAGTAATCACAAAGATTAGCAACCAGCCGCTCCTTCAGAAAGAGGGGGGCTTTCAATAAGAATTTCTCAAAATTAGGTGACCAAACCTCTCCTTAGATAGAACTTTCTAGACATTGCCAATAATGTTTTCTAATAATATTATTCAAATAATATGAATTATTGCTTCGATAATGGAAAATATTGTGTAGTACCAATTATTGAAACAACAAGAATATAAAATATCAACACAAAGAATTATTGAATCAATAAAATAAAATAATCGAATAAAGAATTATCGTAAAAATTATTGAGTAGTGCCTTCACGTAAGAATCAATAATTGGTGCAATACTCGTAGCTATCGTGCAACAACGCCAGACATCGTGCTTTTAACCACCGGGTATTCCAACAAGATTAATTGGTAATAACTACGCCTGTTATTTATAAACAACTTATACTTGTCGCTTTTCTTCATCCAATCGCTTTCCGTTATGGCCCACACACAAAGGTCATACGGTCGCATTTAATATTCCCTGACAACAAGAATATTCCACGACCAAACGAATATTCTCCGACAACAATGAGTATTTTATAACCACTTGCTTATTTGAAATATTTGCGCATTTTACCCATAACTAACCACATTAATCAAATCAACCCTTACTATTTCAAAATGATAAATAGAGGAAATTAAATCTTCATTTATAAAAAGTTGGGGCCTTACAACCTCCTCTCCTTATGAAATTAATTCCTCGAAATTGACATGCGTAGGACATGCTCTTTCCCATCCAAGATCATGACATGTACCTCCTCATACGTTAAATCTTCTGCTATCTCGTCTGGTTCTAACTCAATAATGTGGTTCGGGTCGTCCACATATTTACGTAACATCGATACGTGAAAAACGTTATGAACACGCGTCATACTTGGCTGTAAAGCGAGTCTATAGGCCATAGTTCCTATTCAATCGAGGATTTCAAATGGACTAATAAATCAAAGGTTGAGCTTTCCTCACATCGCCGATTCTCGCTTTTGGAATAACGACTTCTTGCATCTTCTTCTTCATATTCATCAACTCTAGGTCTGTAGCTTGAGCAGCTTTAAATTTATCGATTAAAGTCGATTCTAATCGTATATTCATTATCTTCACGCAGGTTCTTGGAATCTCTAACTCTATCTCCATCTTCTGTAAGTCATACGAAATGGGTCTTTATGTTAACAATATCGCACTCGTAAAGGCATACGATCTTTTACTCAACGCGTCAGCTACCATGTTCGTTTTTTTTTCCAAGATGGTATTGAATGGTATAGTCGTAATCTTTCAACAGCTCGAGCCAACGTCGTTGCCGCATGTTGAGTTCTTGGAAGCTCTTTTTATATTCCTCGCTCCATTCGAATTTTGTATCTCTACAAGTCAGCTAAGTTAATGGAGTAGCGATTCGAGAAAATCTTTCCACGAATCTCCGATAATAACCAACTAAGCCTAGAAAGCTACGTATTTCGATTACTGAATTAGGTTGCTCTCAACTGTGACTCATATCCCAACCTTGGATAGCACGTCACAATGACTTCTACCAGTTTACTATCACACGAATATGGCGTCCCCTACGGAGAGTTTGGCTTCGGTGCATTCCACAAAAGAAGTCACCAGATAAAGGCTCGGGTACAAACTTCTACAGTTGAATTTTTAACTCCTGAAGTTCAATAGGAGCCATGAGATTTTAGAGATGGATTTTGTACCGGGTTCAAAGTCGATACAAAATTCAATATCACACTTTGGGAGTAATCCAAGAAATTCTTCAGGAAATACATCAGGAAACTTACTAACAATAGAAATATCATTCAAATCTGACATATTTTTGTTCAAGTCCATGACATGGGCTTAGAAAACTTGACATCCATTTTTCAATAAACGAATGACTTTATGGCTTGATATGAAAGTGTTTGACTTCAATGGTTTGGTTGCTTGAATTCGAATAACAAAGTTGCTTAGAATATGAAAACTAACAACCTTACGAAAAGCAATCAATTTTGGCATGATGAGTAGTTAATCAATCAATCCCCAAAATCACATCAAAAATAAGTATCTTTAAAGAAATAAGGTCAACAGGTAATGTGATGGTGCCAACTTGGATCAAACAAGATTTATACATAGTGGATGTAACGAAAGTTTCTTATAACGGAGTTTTAACAGATAAGTCAAAGTCTATTTTTCTCTGGAGTCAAGTTTAAACGTTGAGTATAAGTAGGAGAGATAAATGAATGGGTAGAACCGGTATCTAATAAGGTATAAACTTCGTAAGAATTTATAATTAACTAACCCCTGCTAACTTCGTTCGGGTTACTCGCTTTTTGAGAAGTCACAAAAAACGCTCTTCCAAGAACCGATGACTTTGACTTGTCCGGGACAGCCTTTGGAGTTACCATCCCCACTGGACTTGGTTTCGCTATAGGACAATCTCGAGCTATATGACCATCCTTTCCACAACTAAAACATACCTTGGAAGGTTGTGAATAGTTTGGACTTATGTGTCCCTCTTCTCCGCATCTGTAGCATCTAACTGGCGGTCTTTCTCCTCCTCTAAAATTCATTCTTTGGTCTTTGGTGCCGCTGCTTACGATATCTTCTCCGTCATTGTTAAATCTTCTCTTCTTGAAATTTCCACTGAGTTATTTCTTCTATTACTTGGCTATGATTACCACTGAAGTGGTTACCATTTCTGGCATGATAATTTCCTCCACGATGGTTATCATTATTCCGATGACCGTCGCCACCCATAGATTTATTATCATCGAGTTGTTGGTCATTATTCTTCAGTTGAGCCGACTCATTATCGCGCTCCAATAACTGAGCCCTATTCACAACATCTGAATATAAACAAAGTTTGTGAGAAATGAGCTATTGACGTATTTTGGGTTTCAAACCTCGCAGAAATATTCACATCATTCTCTCCTCATTATCAACCAAATGGGATGCAAATCGGGACAACTCGGCAAACTTAGCTTCGTACTGCGACACGTTCATATTGTTTTGCTCTAGCTTGATGAACTCTACCTCCTTCATTTGACGAATACTTTTGGGAAAGTACTTGTCGTTGAACAATTCTTCGAACTTCTCCCAAGACATCTTCAGTGCGGTAGGCTGCGTACGCTTTACGGATTCCCACCAATAATCCGCCTCTCCTCGTAACATGAAAGTGGAAAAAGGAACCTTTTGCTCCTCTAAGCATCCCAAGACATCAAATATCTTTGTGATCTGCTTTATCCACATCTCTGCCGTAAGTGGTTCTGGCTTTCCCAAAAACTCTGGCGGTCCTAACTCCTTGAACTGCTTAGCGGTGACCATCCGTGAGTTGCCAGTGTTTCCACCTGCATTTTGAATAGTAGTCTCTCTCGGTTTGGTTTTGCATGAATTCTAGAAAGTTCCTAAACATACCATCGTTCATTCATCCGCTCAAAGGGTGTTGTTCACAGGGAAGAACATTGTCGACTCTATTACCACGTTCTCCTCGTTGGTGAGCAAATGTGTCTCCACTAGTCTCATTTACTCCATCATTAACATTCTCAGTCGACATTCTTAAATACTGCCATAAAACAAGGGTTAATTTAACAAATTAACAAATCACATAATACCCCTATATTATAACCGACCAACAAACAAGCTTAGGTAGGACACACTAGCGAAGGATTTACTCGTCTCTCCCCTCCTAGTTCTATTCCCCGATCTCCGCCAGAGATCATATCCCTAAGCTCTGATACCAACTGTGACGCCCCCAAAACAGGTCCATTCCATCCAACCCATTCTGAGTCGCCAAATACATGGTACAAAAACAACTACAACTTTATTATTACAATTGTCGTGCAAAATACGACACCACTTATGCTGTGAGTTTAAATACAAATATTGTCTTCTAGACAATATCCATACCCAAATAAAGTCCTCATACAATTATTGATACGCTATATTACAAAATGGTGAGGACTACTAAAACAACTGTCTTGAACCATCACTCCACACCCCGACTAGTTCCCGCTATATTCTCGTTTCCTGAGAAGAAAAATGGAACAAAAAGGAAAAGGGTGATCTCAACTAGTCCAGTAAAGAATATTATGACTAAGATAATGTACAACAAATTATCTTTAGTCTTCAACAGGGAAAAATCTGACAGAATACAATAGACAACAAGTATTAGATCAACAACTGCAGCGGAAACAACAATTCATTAGAAGAGTTAAGTAGAGATTGAAATCTACTATCATCTATGAATTTAAAAGTCCATCATCGATATTTTATCCCTGTAACATCAATCAATATACATCATAAATCAAATATTCATCTTTGCACTATAGGCCTAAGATATTCACCAGTTGGTCATGTTCATTTAAACACCTGTTCATCTTTGCACTACGGGCCAAAGATATTCATCATAAAATCATTCATCTTTGCACTACAGGCCAAAGGTATTCAGTTATATCATCATTTAGGTCTGAGGATGATGAAAAATATTTTAAAGAAAACGAATCCAGTGAAACAAAAGAACATATATTAAGGATTCGTACTTTAAACAATCCAAGTTCAAAAATACTTCATAAATAACAGAGTTTAGTAAAATTCAAGAATGAAGACCAAAACATAGATCCAATCCAATATAGGAATCATAACAGACAATCTTGGACACAGAAAAGAAAATTTAATTTTTCTGTGAATAGTGTCATATTCGTGAATAGTGTCGTATACGTGAATAGTGTCGTATACGTGAATAGTAACTCTAACACTAAAAGATAGAAATTTCACAAAAAATATCACCATGCTTCGTGAATAGTACTCGTGAATAGTACCTCGTGAATAGTAACTCATGAATAGTAACTCATGAATAGTAACCCATGAATAGTAACCCCGACATAAAAAAGTTCCAAATTTGATAAAAAGTTCCAACCAATATTTCGGCATAATGATATTGAAGAAATAATATCACTTACTTAAGAAAATAACATCCCTTACCTCGTAAAAGAATAGTACTTCGATCGAATAATGGATATAGTCTCGAAAGAACTTGCACCGTATAGCAATACTCAAAGTACTAAAATACTCACAAAATACGCCGATATTATAGAGAGAGAAAGAGAGAGAAAACTTCAGTTTCTGGTGTGATTTTCAATTCTAACCTAAGCACCCTATTTATAAAAAATTGTTTAGAACACCAAAGCAGAAAATTTAATAAAATATTAATATAATTATAAAATTTTCTTATGCACACCCAAGAAATCTGAATTCAGCATTCAACACATTTATATCACATGTGGGACACTCACCAAAAACGTTTTTCTTAAAAAAAATTAATAAAACTTCCAAAAATCAATTATTTCGGAACTTCGGAACTTCAATAATTCATAATAAATAGCCCTTTTATCAGAAAATTCGAATCACGCGTGTTTTAATAGGAAATTCAATTCTCTACAACTTTGCAAAAGAAAGGTTTTTCAAATTCCAAACAAAAATTGACCGAAATCCATAAACGGACGATTTTACAAGTTATAATCAAATTTCAGTCAAGAAATGGGGTCCACCGACACACAAAACATGTGTTAATCATTTAATGCAATAAAAATACTCTTTCTCCTCATATACTCATATATCCCACATTCATTATAAAAATATCATCATTATTATATTATAATAATATAATAAAATATTATTTTATCAGAAAAGATAAAATATCAATTTTTAACAATTGTCACTTTAAAAATTTTCTCCATCTATATCCACATAAAATCAATATTTTCCTCATCATATAAATCAATAATTAATTATTCATAAATAATATTACGTAATCACAAGATTAGCAACGGTGCCGCTCCTCGAAAGAGGGGGCTTTCGAATAAGAATTTCTGCGCAATTAGGTGACCAAACCTCTCCTTAGATAGAACTTTCTAGACATTGCCAATAATGTTTTCTAATAATATTATTCAAATAATATGAATTATTGCTTCGATAATGGAAAATATTGTGTAGTACCAATTATTGAAACAACAGTAATATAAAATATCAACACATCAATTATTAAATCAATAAAATAAAATACTGAACAGTAATTACTGTAACAATTATTGAGTAGTGCCTTCTTACGTAAGAATCAATAATTGGTGCAATACCGTATGCTTCTTGTCAACAACGCCAGACATATCGTGTTTTAACCACCGGGCATTCCAACAAAGATAATTGGTAACAACTACGCCGTTATTTATAAACAACTTATACTTGTCATTTTCTTCATCAAATCGCTTTCCGTTATGGGGCCCACACAAGGCTGCGCCGTCGTACGAATATTCCCTGACAACAAGAATATTCCACGACCAAACGAATATTCTCCGACAACAATGAGTATTTTATAACCACTTGCTTATTTAAAATATTTGCGCATTTTACCCGTAACTAACCACATTAATCAAATCAACCCTTACTATTTCAAAATGATAAATAGAGGAAATTAAATCTTCATTTATAAAAAGTTGGGGCCTTACATAGCAGGTTAGTCTGCTATGTCGTTCTAAGCATTTTTCTATAAATAGGGTGCTTAGTTAGAATTGAATATCACACCAGAATCATAAGTTTTCTCTCTCTATATTATTGAGCGTATTTTGTGAGTATTTATATACTTTGTGAGTTGTTATTTAGTGCAAATTTCCTTCAGCCTTATACCTGAAATTCCAGCCGAAAGTACTGTTCTTTTGAGGTAAGGGATGTTATTTTCTTCGTAAATGATATTCTTTCCTTCAATATAATTATGTCGAAATATTGATATGAATTTTATTGTGGAATTTATACCTTTTTCATATCGGGGTTACTATTCACGTATACGGCACTATTCACGAATATGGCACTATTCACAAAAAAAATAAAATTTTCTCTTCTTTGTTCAAGATGTCTATTATGGTTACTATCTTTGATTGTATCCATGTTTTGATCTTCATTCTTGAATTATACTCCACTATGGTTTATTATGGAGCATTTTTGAACTTGTATTATCTAAAGTACGAATCCTAATTTTTGTCCTTTTATCTCACTGGATTCGTTCTTTTAAAATATTTTTCATCATCCTCAGTCCTAAATGATGATATAACTGTATATCTTTGGCCTTTAGTGCAAAGATGAATGATTACCTAATGAATATCTTTGGCCTATAGTGTAAAGATGAACAGGTGTTGAGATAAACATGACCAACTAGTGATATAAATGAATATCTTTGGCATGTAGTGAAAAGATGATTATTGATTGATGTTACAGGGATAAAATATTGATGATGGACTTTTAAATTCATAGATGATAGTAGATTTCATTCTCTACTTAACTCTTCTAATGAATTATTATTTTCGCTGCGAATATTGATCTAAAACTTGTTATCCATTATATTTTATCTGAATTGTTGAAGGCTAACGATAATTTATTGTTCATTATCTTTGTCACAATATTCTCTACTGGGCTAGTTAAGCTCACTCTTTTCTTTTTTGTTCCATTTTTCTTCTCAGGAGGTGAGAATATAGCAAGAACTAGCCAGGGTATGGAGTGATGGTTCTAGAAAGTTGTTTTAGCAGTCCTAACTACTTTTGTAAAATAGTGTATCAATAATTGTAATGAGGACTCCTTTTGAGTTTGAATACTGTCTATTAGACAATATTTGTATTTAAACTCATTGTATATGTGTTGACATATTTTACACGATAATTGTATTAATGAAGTTGTATTTATTTAAGTACCATGTATTTGGCGACTCAGAATGGGTGATGTATACCTATTTTGGGAGCGTCACAGTTGGTATCAGAGCTTAGGGATATGGTCTTTGGAGGAGATCGTGAAATAGAAGTAGGAGGGGAGAGACGAGTAATCCTTCGCTAGTGTGTCATACCTAAGCTTATTTGGTTGGTTAGTCGGAGCATATGGTTAATATATGATATATTAATTAACCCTTGTTTTATGGTAGTATTTGAGAATCGCAGCCGAAAATATTAATAATGGAGTGAATGAGACCGTGAAAACACTTTTAATCACCACCCAGGGGAACATGAAACAGGAAGGCAATATTCCTCCTGTAAACAACACTACCGAACAAATGATGAATGATGGGATGTTTAGAAGCTTTTTGCAGTTCATGCAAAATCAGACGAGGGAGACTCGTGTACAAAATACGGGTGGAAATGATAGCAATGTGCGACTTGTCACAGCCAATCAGTTTAAAGAGTTGGGACCACCAGAATTTGTGGGAAAGCCGGATTCGATCAAGGAAAAAATGTGGGTTAAGCAAATTACAAAGATATTTGATGTCTTGGGATGCACGAAGGAACAGAAGGTTCCATTCGTCACCTTTATGTTCTGCGGTGAGGCATATTACTGCTGGGAATCTATGAAGCATACCCAGCCTGCCGCACTCAACATGTCTTGGGAAACGTTTTAGAAATTGTTTAATGAAAAGTACTTTCCTGAAAGTATTCATCATATGAAGGAGTTAGAGTTTATTAGACTGGAACAAAACAACATGACGGTGTCCCAGTACGAGGCGAAGTTCGCAGAGTTATCCTGGTTTGTACCTCATTTGGTAGAGAATGAGGAACAAATGACATGGATGTTTATGAGAGGTCTAAAACCTGAGATTCGGCAATATCTTATCTCTCATAAATTTTCTTTATATTCAGGTGTTGTAAATAGGGCTCAATTATTAGAATGAGATAATGAGTATGTTCAACCGAGGGACCACAACCAGGGTCATACCAGTGGCAGCAGTCATCGAAGTAATGAAAACCAATGGGGAGGAAAACATTCAGACAAAAGTGGTAACCACTCTTGTGGTAATCGTGGCCATGATGGTAGAAGAAGTGAGTCGGGGGGGAGATTTCAAAAAGAGAAGGTACAACAATGATAACGTGAAGACGTCAGCACAAACATCAACTGTTTCTAGGGGAGGAGAACGATCATCGGTCGTTTGTTATAAATGCGGGAAAGAGGGACATATCAGCCCAAACTGCCTACAACAATCCAAGGTGTGTTATAATTGTGGAAAGGAAGGTCATATAGCTAGAGATTATCTTGTAGTGAAACCAAGTCCAACGGGGATGGTGACTCCAAAGGCTGTCCCTAACAAGTCAGAGTCGGTGGTTCCTGGAATGGCGTTTGTTGTGACTGCCTAAAATGCGAGGAACCCAAACGAGGTGATCACGGGTAAGCTAATCAAAAACTCTTGCAAAGTTTATACCTTATTAGATACTGGTTCTACCTATTCTTTTATCTCTCCTACTTGTGCTCAACGTTTGAACTTGACTCCGGAGAAATTAGACTTTAACTTATCTGTTGAGACTCCGTTAGGAGAAACCTTCATTGCATTTACTGTTTATAAATCTTGCTTGATCCAAGTTGGTGCCATCACATTACCTGTCGATTTTATTTCTTTGAAAATACTTGCATTTGATGTGATTTTAGGGATTTATTGGTTAACTATTCATCATGCCAAAATTGATTGTTTTCGTAAGGTTGTTAGTTTTCATATTCCTAACCAACCTGTTATGCGAATTCAAGCAACCAACCACTAAAGTCAAAAATTGTCATATCAAGCCATAAAGCTATTCGTTTATTGAAAAACGGATGTCAAGCTTTCTTAGCCCATGTCACGGACTTGACCAAAAACACGTCAGATTTGAATAATATTTATGTTGTTAGTGAATTTCCTGACGTATTTCCTGAAGAACTTCCCGGTCTACCCCAGAACGTGAAGTTGAATTATTTATTGACCTTGAACCTGGTACAAAGCCCATTTCTAAAACCCCATATCTAATGGCTCCTATTAAACTTCAAGAGTTAAAGGTCCAACTACAGGAGTTGTTAGACATCAGTTTCATTCGTCCTAGTACATCTTCTTGGGGTGCTCCTATTTTATTCGTAAAGAAGAAAGACATGAGTATGCGACTTTGTATTGACTACTGGGAATTGAATCATGTCACCATCAAGAATAGGTATCCGCTACCTCGGATTGATAACTTGTTCGACCAGTTGCAAGGAGCACAATTTTTTTCAAAGATAGATCTTCGTTCTGGATATCATCAGCTGAAGATTAAAACTGAAGATATTCTAAAGACTGCCTTTAGAACTCGGTACGGGCATTATGAATTCTTAGTCATGTCTTTTGGATTGACTAATGCTCCTGCTTCTTTTATGGATATGATGAACCATGTGTTCAAGGAATATTTGGATCAGTTCGTTGTTGTCTTTATTGATGACATCCTCATCTATTCCAAAAGTCGTGAAGATCATGAGCACCATTTGAAGCTAGTACTTCAAAGGCTTCGTGACAACAAGTTATATGCCAAGCTGAAGAAATGCGAGTTCTGGCTTGAGGAAGTAGCATTCCTTGGGCACGTGGTGTCAAAACATAGAGTATCTGTTGACCCGGCGAAGATTGAAGCAATACAAAGTTGGGAGCAACCGAAGTCGGTGACCGAAGTACGTAGCTTTCTGGGCTTAGCTGGTTATTATCGGAGATTCGTGGAAGGATTTTCTAGAATTGGTACTCCATTAACTCAACTGACTCGGAAAGATACAAAATTCGTTTGGAGCAAGGAATGCGAGAAGAGTTTCAAAGAGCTCAAGAGGAGACTCATTTCGGCACCTATTCTGATAATATTATCTGGTTCGGATGGATTTGTTATCTACAACGATGCTTCAGGCAAAGGGTTAAGATGTGTTCTCATGCAACATGGGAAGGTCATAGCCTATGCCTCACGACAACTCAAAGAATATGAGAAGAATTATCCTACTCATGATCTAGAGTTGGTAGCAGTCGTTTTCGCATTGAAGATCTGGAGACACTACTTGTATGGGGAGAAAGTGGAGATTTATACGGATCATAAAAGCCTCAAATATTTCTTCACCCAAAAGGAACTCAACATGCGGAAACGACGTTGGCTCGAGTTGTTGAAAGATTACGACCATAGCATCCAATATCATCCTGGAAAAGCAAACATGGTAGCTGACGCATTGAGTAGAAGATCATATGCAAGTACGAGTGCAATGTTGTTAACATAAAGGTCCATTTTGTATGACTTGAAAAGAATAGAGATAGAGGTAAAGGCGCCAAGTACCCACGTGATGATATTAAACATACGAGTAGAACCGACTTTAATCGATAAAGTTAAAGTTGTTCAAGCTACGGACCTAGAGCTGATGCTTATGAAGAAGAAAGTGCAAGAAGGTGTTATTCCAGAAGCAAGAATTGATGAAGAAGGAATACTTTGAGTCAACTCCAGACTTTGTGTTCCTAACCATTCTGACTTGAAGCATAGAATCATGACTGAGACACACAACACACCGTTTGCAATCCATTCTGGGAGTACCAAAATGTATCATGATCTTCGACATACATTTTGGTGGAGCAATATGAAGAGAGAGATTGCGGAGTTTATCTCGAGGTGTTTAACTTGTCAACGTGTAAAGGCAGAGCATCAAGTGCCAAAGGGTCCATTGCAACCACTTGTGATTTTGAAATGGAAGTGGGAACACATTACTATGGATTTCGTTACGGGTCTTCCCAAGATTTCTCAATGCATAGATGCAATTTGGGTCATTATTGATAGATTAACCAAGTCTGCTCATTTCTTGCCTATATGGGAGACTTTTTCCCTTGAACGTCTTGCTCGTATGTACGTGAATGAGATTGTGAGATTGCATGGCATTCCAGTATCTATAGTTTCGGATCCTAACCCAAGATTTACTTCACGATTTTGGGTAAGCTTGCAGAAAGCTATGGGCACGGACTTACGATTTAGTTTGGCATACCATCCTCAAACGGACGGGCAATCAGAAAGGACTATTCAAACTCTTGAAGATCTATTAAGACTCTGTGTCCTAGATTTCAAAGGGAGTTGGGATAAGTACATACCATTAGTGGAATTCTCCTACAATAACATTTATCAGACAAGTATAGGTGTGGCTCCATTTGAAGCATTGTATGGACGAAAGTGTCACTCTCCAGTATGCTAGGATGAGGTGGGAGAAGCAACGTTGTTGGGACCAGAGTTGGTACGAATGACTACAGAGAAGATCCAAATAATCCGACAACGTATACAAATGGCACAAAAGAGTTATGCAGATCTTCATCAAAAGGACGTGGAATTTAATATTTGGGATCATGTATTGTAACGTGTTGTACCATGGAAGGGAGTTACAAGATTTGGGAAGAGAGGAAAGCTCAATCCACGATTTGTTGGTCCATTTAAAATTCTTGACCGAATAGAAAATGTGGCCTATAAACTCACATTACCTCCAAGCATGTCTCGTGTTTATAATGTTTTTCACATATATGTGCTTTGTAAATATGTGAAAGACCCAAACCACATTATTGAGTTAGAACCAGAAGAGACAGCTGAAGATTTAATGTACGTGGAGGTACATGTTAAGATCTTTGATTGGAAAGAGCATGTCCTACGCACCAAGATTATACCACAAGTTAAGGTTTTGTGGAGGAACCATGCTATTAAAGAAATGACATGGGAGTTAGAATAAGAAATGAAAACAAGGTATCCTCACCTTTTCGAAACACCAGGTACGTACATAATTTTCGAGGACGAAAACTCATAAGGAGGGAAGGTTGTAAGACCTCAACTTTTTATAAATAAAATCGAATTTTCTCTAATTATTATCTTGAATAATAAGGTGTTAATTTGATATAATGCTTTGGTTATGGGTGAAATGTGCAAATTTTGCAAAATAAGCAAGTGGTTATAAAATATTCATTGTTGTCGGGGAATATTCATTTGGTCATGGAATATTCTTGTTGTCGGGGAATACTCGTACGATGGCACAGCCATTTGTAGTCTCCATAACAGAAAATGGTCGGATGAAGAAAACGACAAGTTGAGTTTTTATAAATAATGGCGTAATGGTTACCAAGTAATCTTTGTTAGAATACCCAAAGGGTTAAAATACACTAATACGCATGGTTACAAGAAGAAGACACGATTTTTCCACAATATTTTGAAATATTGATTCTTACGTAAGAAGGCACTACTCAATAATTGTTACAGTAGTTACTATTCAATATTTTATTTTATTGATTCAATAATTACTGCGTTGATATTATATATTATTTTTGTTTCAATAATTGTCACTACACAGTATTTCCCATTATAAAATCAATAATTCATATTATTTTAATAATATTATTAGATAGCATTATTGGCAATGTCTAAGGAAGTTATGTCTAAAAAAGGGATTCGGTAGCCTAATTGCGCGCCAGTAAGGAGAAATCCTTATCGGAAAGCCCCCTTCTTTCCTGGGAACGACCTGGTTATCATAATTGTGATTCTGTAATATTATTTGTGATAATTAATTAATGATTTATATGATAAGGAAATATTTATTTTATGTGGATATAAATGAAGGATATATTTATTTTATGTGGATATAAATGAAGGAATTGAGGTTGAGGTGTTTTATCAATATTTTGTCGGAATGAAGGTATTAACAATCATCTGTATGTGGATTTCAGACATTTTTTGTTTGGAATTTGGAAAAACTTTCTTCTACAATGTTGTAGAGAATTAAATTTTCTATAGAGTAAACATAAGATTCAAATTTTTCTGATAAAAGAGCTATTTATTATGAATTATTGAAGTTTTGGAAATAAATATTTTTATTAAAAATATGGTGGGCCCCACTTTTGGTTGGTGAGAAATTAGCTAAAATTTTATTTCAAAAGTGGTGGGCGTGAAGAGTAGCAGGTAAAGCCATCAGGTAGCAGGTTAGTCTACTATGTCGTTCTAAGCATTTTCCTATAAATAGGGTGCTTAGTTAGAATTGAAAATCACACTAGAATCATAAGTTTTCTCTCTCTATATTATCGAGCATATTTTATGAGTATTTAGATACTTTGTGAGTTGCTATTTAGTGCAAGTTTCCTTCAGCCTTATACCTGATATTTCAGCCGGAAGTACTGTTCTTTTGAGGTAAGGGATGTTATTTTCTTCGTAAATGATATTATTTCCTTCAATATCATTATGCCGAAATATTGATATGAATTTTATTGCGGAATTTCTACCTTTTTCATGTCGGGGTTACTATTCACGTATACTGTACTATTCACGTATACGTCACTATTCACGAATACGGGACTATTTACAAAAAATTAAATGTTTTCTTCTTTGTTCAAGATGTATATTATGGTTGCTATCTTTGATTGTATCCATGTTTTGATCTTCATTCTTGAATTTTACTCCACTATGGTTTATTATGGAGCGTTTTTGAACTTGTATTATCTAAAGTACGAATCCCTAATTTTTGTCCTTTTATCTCACTGAATTCGTTCCTTTAAAATAGTTTTCATCATCCTCAGTCCAAAATGATGATATAATTGTATATCTTTCGCTTGTAGTTCAAAGATGAATGATTACCTAATGGATATCTTTGGCCCGTAGTGCAAAGATGAACAGGTGTTGAGATAAACATGATCAACTGATGATATAAATAAATATCTTTGCCCTGTAGTGCAAAGATTTATATTTGATTCAAGATGTATATTGATTGATGTTACAGGGATAAAATATTCATGATGGACTTTTAAATTCATAGATGATAGTAGATTTCATTCTCTACTTAACTCTTCTAATGAATTGTTATTTCCGCGGCAAATATTGATCTAAAACTGGTTGTCCATTATATTTTATCTTAATTGTTGAATGCTAACGATAATTTGTTGTTCATTATCTTAGTCATAATATTCTCTACTAGGCTAGTTAAGCTCACCCTTTTCCTTTTTGTTTCATTTTTCTTCTCAAGAGGTGAGAATATAGCAGGAACTAGCCGGGGGTATGGAGTGATGGTTCTAGAAAGTTGTTTTAGCAGTCCTCACTATTTTTGTAAAATAGTGTATCAATAATTGTAATGAGGACTCCTTTTGAGTTTGAATACTGTTTATTAGACTATATTTGTATTTAAACTCACAGTATATGTGTTGTCGTATTTTGCACGATAATTGTATTAATAAAGTTGTATTTGTTTCTGTACCATGTATTCGACGACTCAGAATGGGTGATGTAGACCTATTTTGGGGGCGTCATAATGTGGCCTTATTCTCACCCATGTGTTGCTTCATTTTTAATGTAATATCTAATGTACCAAATGTCTAAAGTGCCCCACCTTCATTGGTTTTAAAATTGGGCCACTCTTTAATCTTTTGGGCTTCCCTAAATTAATTTCTTTGGCTCATGTAAATTAACAGAGTCCAATACTTTTAATTTTATCTTTCCCTAATTATTTAATTAGGGTTTTCATTTCCACAATTATTATTTAAATCCTTACTTACATACACTTTAATTTCTTAACCCAATTAGACTTGCTATAATTAGGTTATAAAATTAATTAACTGAGATGTATAAAATAAATCTCTTAAAATTAGTATATATTTTATATACTAATATTCTATCGTATCATAACCCTTAAGTTATAAAAATTTTCATTCATAATATATAATTAGGTTACCTTAGTTTCTTTTATTTGTTTATAATAAACAAATAAAAAAAACACAGAATATTCATATGCATTTACTCACATATAACAATACACAAAACCATATAAGTCTTTTTTTAAAAAATTTAAAATCCATACCTTATTTCAAGTTTAGGTCTTATTATTCAACCTTTATTTAATCAATTAAGATTTTATTAATCGTATAAATTCTCGGGTTGTCACATTCTTCCCCCCTTATAAGGATTCCGTCCTCGGAATCACCGCTTTCTTCCTTTCTACAATCTTTTAAAGTTGTATCATCAATTCATTCTTATGAACACAATATTATTTTGTGTCTCATATTCTAACCTGTGACTTGGATCTATAAAAAAAACTATTCACAGCATTATCTATCCCATATTACTCACTTAATTTAATTTCTCAACGAAATCATTACATGTTTCCACTTCCCGGGCAGCCAATACATCATGCGCCGTCATATTGAATGTATGGGCTGTTGGTCTTCCTGGCTGTGCAGGTTCTCGAGTCGCCAAGGTTCCGCTACTAGGTCCCTTGTTGACACTTCCCTTCTCCATATTCCTCTTCAGACAATTCTGAACTAGATGATCTGTCGATCCACATGCATAACAACCTTGTATCTTCTGCAGACTTAGGAAATTGGGAGACATGTGTCCCTCTGGACCACATTTATAGCAAACTCCTTTTCTTTTCAGACAAACTCCCTGATGGTTCTTCCCACAAGTCGTGCAAGGCTCACCTCCCCTTTTATTCTCTTCTGACTTGTTACCCGATTGGGTATTCTCACTCCATTTCCGCTTGTTCGGATTACTACCACCACTATATCCATCATTTGTCTTCTTTTTCTTCTTATGATGATATCGGGATGCAGCTTCGCTCCCCCCTTCAACAATAATCGCTTTCTCCAACAAAGTCGCGAACGTATTGATCTGCAATATAACTACTTTGTTGAATATAACTAGCTTCAATCCATTCTCAAACCTTCTCTCCTTCCGTAGCTCCGTATCCACTTGATGAGGTGCAAATCTCGCTAACTCGGTGAAAACTTGACTTCCATCCAAGCTTGCATACTCGGTGAAAAATAGTTCTCAAAGAATAACTCCTTGAATCTTGTCCAAGTCACTACTGTTGTTCCAGCTCTTGCCTAATTAGTCTCCCACTAGTAATTAACTTCTCCCTTCATCAAGTATGTTGCAAAAGCTGTCTTTTGCTCTTCAGCTACTCTCGCAATAACGAATGCTTTCTCCATCTCCTTCGCCAATCTATTGGCTGGTTGTTCTCTTGTTTCTGCTGCTGGCGCTCTATTTCCCATAGCTTGGGCTATCATATTCACAAAGTCTTGCATCGGGTCTGCTTGACCTCCTTCATTATTCACTGATTTCTCTTCTCTTTGATTTTGATTTTGTCGTCTAGGCGACATTATCTGATTTAAAAAAAACATACATTAATTCTCTTTCTCTACAAATTCGTATTGGTAACACAATAAGAATTTAACAAAAATTTCTCGTATAATCGCATATTTATTCAAACAGCACATAGTACATTTAGTACTTAACACATATTACTATCCCTTTTAAATAATAACATGATTAACAATACAACTTTACACAAAAAGTTGCAATTCTCCAACTTTAGACAAAAAGTTACAATTCTCCATTCACACATAGCTATTCCCAGTTCGTCAAACTTACCACACTTATGAGTTCAGGAACTTTCCATAATTATATGAGTGTATGAACTTATCCTAGTCAGACCATTGGCGTCCATTAGCTGAGGAGTTCAGAAACATTTCATATAATTATGAGTCACAAACTTACCATAAGTATGAGTTTTAAGAACTCGCAACTTAATCTTATATTCATATAGAAAATAAAGATTTCACATACGAACATATATATTTACATATGTTCACACATCGTTCTCGATATTATAACTGTTAATATCACTTCTTACTATCAAAAGATATTAATGCTTATACTTAAGTTATCTACTGTCCACTCCCTTCTCCGGTCTTCTTCTTACTGGGACACTTGTTAAATTTGTGACCCGTTCTCCCACATGAAAAACACTTCCTCATATTCACCTTAGGAGAATGTAAAGAAATATGTCCTTCCTGTTTACAATTGAAGCACACATTCTTCCACATCATGCATTCTCCCACTTGAGTCTTTCCACACTTGCTACAGACTTTCTTTTTCTTCGGGTTTGAATTTTTAGAATTATCACTGTTGTTGTCCCTCTTTCTCTTATTCTTGCCCTTCTTGATTGTTCCTTTAGACGATCCACCACCTTCAGTCTTCATCCTATCCACTTGCGCCTTCAACTCATTCCTTTCTTCGGTCATTTCTCGTAACGCTCTCTCCATACTCCACAACTCCTCCAAGAGAAATACTTTACTCCAGAGTTCTTTAACTTCTGCATATACTTGATCTTATTCTCCAACTTTGGTATTATTCTGTTTCTCCACCTTAGCTTCTTCAGACTCTGCCTCCTCATCACCACTAAGATACATTTCGGGATAATCATCATGATCACTCCTCAGATTCACCATGGTTTCATCTTTTCCCACTTCTTCAACTGACTCGCTTTGCGCTGGCACCTCGACTACTGGCACTGGTGCAACAACCGCTGGCATCTCCGAACTCATTTCATCTTTTTTGGACATCCTACAATCAGTTTAAACAACTTGATTAGTACTTAATCAGTACGAACTTCTCACACTATGTGTCCACATATCTCACTATCGATATACTTTATCAATCCTTCACTTAGTACTCTAAATGAGGATTATGTATCTCTCCTATGGTTATAATCCTAGGCTTTTCTCCCACCCACTTAAGGTTTATAACCTACAGCTCTGATACATACCTGTGGCACCCCCAATTCCGGGTTACCTGACCCCCGAGTTTGGTGCTCACGATCCAACATATAAATTACATCTAACTAACCATTCATTTACGAATATAAACATACATCTCATTAACTTATATTGTTAATACATTACCCCAGGTTCTCTAACCTTAACATTACAAACATACCCTTAGATATACAAAAAGGGTTTACAAATAACACATAATAATAATGTTTATTACAACTAATCCAACAAAACACCTTTGCCCTTGTTCTTCGCTGCCCCTCCGGCTTCTTCGTTCCTAGCTGAAATATTTTATTTAGCAAGGGTGAGCAACAAATTTGCCCCGCAAGTTAAGACATACAATGAATGTATAAGAATCAAGATTAACATACTATCTATTTCGATAGAATGACACCAAAGTTTGGGGAACTTTGAAATAGTTGAACAAATCTTTAATCACTAACAAGTGTTCTCGCATCCAACGCAACACCATATTCGACGATGAAAGAGTACAACACTTTCAAAGTTTCTACGATATTTTATTGAATAACAAGATAGAATTACTTTCTAAAGTTTATGCCAAATGACCCCAAAGGATCTTGTGTGACGAACGAGATTTTTGTAATTTAATTTTAATATTTATTGAATTAAATAAATATTTTCAATGATTTAATTATTAGATTAAATAATTAATTGATTCAATTGTGATAGATTTATTTAATTATATGTGTTATATTTATTAAATTAATGTGGAGAATATTTATTATTCAAAGTATGTATTTATGTGAGCTTATGGAATTAAATGACATATTTAATAGGCATAATGTTATTTTCATTAATAATTAATTAAAGATTTAATAATTTGACATAATTAATAAATAAGAAATTAATTATGTGACTACGTGAATTAATGATAAATTATCATATTTTATTTAAATTAATTAAATAAGATATTTAATTTATTTCATATTTGGGTTTGACATTATAAAACTATAAGATAAAAGATTTATTAAATTAAATGGATTTGAGCCACTTAAGGTTAACCAAACGAAGCCTTATGGGCAGTTAATAGCAGTTAACCCATGATTGGGTTAACTGACCACACTGCGCTCAGTTATTTTTATAAAATACGACGTCTTCTTCTTTCATTTGGCTAAGTCTATAAAAGGAAAATTCAGAGAGAGATTGAGAAGTCTGAAGGAAATTGTGAGTGTGTAATCAAACAAGTATCTGTGAAATGATCATCTCTTCTAATCTATACTCTGGGTAATTCCTATAACCAATTTTATTTACGTTGTTTAAGTTTTTAAGAAAATGGCTTTTATGTTCTGTAAAAGCTCTGTAGTGGAAAAAGGAGTAACGATTATGTGTTAATTATGTGATAAATGTTAACATATCGTGTTTTATTATATATATATTATATAAACCATATCATTAGTTTCATAAAAACATGTCGTATATATTTTATACAAAATTACAGAGTATAGAAATATGGCCATATGGCCCTTACTCACAAATTTAATACGTCAAACATTTATTGTGTTATAAATTTTATACCTGTATATAATTATGACTATTAAAATGAAGAGACCAAACTTCTAAGTAACAGATTTGGTGTTATAACGAATCCATAGTGTTGATTTTCATGTTTTATATTCAAAACTTTCAAAAAAACACCAAGAACAGTAAATTACATGTGTTGATTCTGCAAATTATGTGTTTTAACATGTTTAAATCAAGCAGGAAGGGTTAAGTAGTGATTATATATGTATTACAGTGTTTGGGTATGTCTAATTTCCTGTAAAAATAAATTAATTAGAGGTTTTGGTCATGTTTTGCAATTTTTCGCGAATTGCAGAATCGATCTTCGTTATTGTCATGCCCGCCATTGATCAATGCCTTAAGACCATGACTAATAAATACTAAGAGTCAAAATTATAGCATGCATGACGATAGTAAGCTTATCGATGGCCAAATAGCCTGATCTGCGAAATATCCATAATTGAATTTTTTTTTAAAGTGTTCAAGTCCATGAATGTGATATTAACCTAATCTAATGAACCTAAAAATATGTTAGAAGTATAATGAGATGTTAAAATAGATTCTTAACATGTCAATAACATAATTGCATGTGGATTGAATTATTGAATGCATAATTAGCTTATTATTCATGAAGTGTAAATTGTGTGACAATATGTATGATAAATTAACTAAGTATAGTCATTATCTGAGTTAGACAAAAAGAATAAACTTGTGATGATCAGTCACATTATAATTAACTAGTATTATGAATATGAATGGTATGTAGGATTAAATCAAGGAACGTGTATAATTAACGTGTAATCTACGCACGAGGTAAGTTTCCTAACCCTACTTGTTATCATTATTCAAGTTTATAAATTAAGTTCAGTTTGTTATATTAAAGATTATCTATCTTTTCAAAGTATGATTCTGTTATACAATACTTATTCTATTGTATACCTCTTGAGATTGTTATTCAATTTAAATATCATTTATTGTTGAACCTTGTTAGACTAGTGAACTCTTATTTGATTCGAATAATCCATAGTTGATGAACGTTCTAAACTTCAGAACTCTTATTGATTATCCAAACCAAACTTCCTTTGGTGCGGACTCTAATGTCAAACTGAGATGAATAACCCTGTATAGGGATTTCTTATGCGTTAGCGTTAAGATATTGTGCATAGTATGGAACTAAGAGTTGATCCCCCTAAGTACGAGTAGAAGAGTCCATAGTCTTATGACTGTTAAAGGTTTCAAGTATAACCCTTGACAACCTAGGACATAGTTCAAGGTCTTATGACCCTCAGAAATCTTTTGATTCTTGTTATTCATTCTTGATTCAGAAGTTGAGTTTTATTCCATAAGTCTTTGATTCACTCGCATGTTATTATATTGTTATTTCATTATTATACTTGTGGGCAATCGTGCTCACTCTTGCATAATAATAACATTGCAGTTAAGAACGAAAGATCCGACGAGCTTTCTACTAGCAAAGGCAAGGCCAAGATTAACAAGTGCTGAAAACTTGTTATTTTATGTGATGATGTATTTCTGTTTTAAACTTATGTTAATGATGTGTAAGATGATTAATTGTTTATGTTTTCGCAGTTAAGATTTAAGGTTAGTATGACCTGAGATTTATGTATTGTTGATGTAACTCCTTAAGGAGAGGATTTATTTCTATCTATTATTGTTTCTTTTATTATGGGTAGATAGAATTATAATGTTTGAATAGTGAACACCAAATCATGTGGAAAATTAAGTACCCGGATTTGGGGGTGTCACATCTTGAAATTCTCTTCTCGAATAACTATCACAGATTTATTTTGATATACCCAAATAACAAGATGGAAATAATTTCCAGAATTTATGTTGAGTGATCCCTAAGGATCTTGAACTTCTCTTCTCAAGTAACTATCAAAGATTTACTTTGATATATCAAGGTGTATCAGATAACCATAAAGATTAAATCATACCCCCCAGCAAGCACTTAGAGCGGCCAACTCCTCATACCCTAGATTATGCATAATACTCAAAACGCGCACAATAGTCGAATATACGACCAAAAGGTTCCCTTTTATATAAAAAGGTTGTTCTTCTCAGTCTTACAAATAGAAGTTGTATTATAACAACGAATACGATGATTTCAATTTCTAATCGCTTCTCTTTTCTTCTCGAACCTATCAGGTTTGCTTTATCGATCTAGCCGAAACTAATTAATTATTAGATAGTAGATATCATAGAAGATAGTAGATATCATGCTCTACTTGACTCTTCTAATGGATTGCTTGTTCCGCTGCAGTTAAACTTGATGTTTATTATATTTTATCAGTTTAACACTGTTGAAGGATAACAATAATTTATTTTGCATTATCTTAGTTATAATATTTCTTACTGGACTAGTTGAGCTCACCCTTTTGCTTTCATTGTTCTCTTTGGGAAATGAGAACATAACTGGGACTAGTCGGGGAACGGAGTGACGGTCCAGATGTTTGCATTAGTAGTCCTCATTATTCAGTGAAATAGTGTGATAATAATTGTAATGAGGACTTTATTTTAGTTTGGATACTCTCAACGAGACATTATCCATTTTGAAACTCTCAGCTACGTTTTGTCGTAATGAGGACTATGTATTTGGCGACTCAAGATGGGTGATGTATACCAATTTTGGAGGCGTCACAGTTGGTATCAAAGGTTAGGGATATGATCCCTGGCTGAGATGTGAGACAAGAACTAGGAGGGGAGAGACGGGGAATTCCTTCGATAGTATGACCTACCTAAGTTTATTTGATATTTATTTGGTCGGTCAGAGTATAGGGATAATATGTGACATGTTAATTAACCCTTGTTTTGTGACAGTATTTAAAAATGGCATCCGAAAATGTTGAGATAAACAATGAAGCACATGAGACTGTTGAGTCACCAACGATCAATACCCAAGATAATGTGCATCAGGATGGAAATAATCCTCAGGAAAAAAATAACGCTGACCAAATGATGAATGATGGGATGTTCAAAGGATTTATGCAATTCATGCAACATCAGGCGAGAACGACTCCTATTCAAAATACAGGTGGAAACACTGGAAACTCTTGAACGGTCACCACTAAACAATTCAAGGAGTTGGGACCACCGGAGTTTATTGGAGAGCCAAAACCACTTAAGGCGGAGATGTGGATAAAACAGATCACCAAGATATTTGATGTCTTGGGATGCTCCGAGGAGCAAAAGGTTCCCTTTTCCACCTTTATGTTGCGAGGAGAGGCAGATTACTGGTGGGAATCGGTAAAACGTACTCAACCTATCGCAGTGAAGATGTCTTGGGAGAAATTCCAAGAACTATTCAACGACAAGTACTTTCCCAAAAGTATTTGTCACATAAAGGAGGTAGAGTTCATCAAGCTGGAGCAGAACAATATGACTGTGTCACAGTACGAATACCAGTGGTAGCAAGAGAGAGCAGCCGTCAAAATGATAATACCAGTGGTAGCAGTCATCGAAGCGGTGACAACAAATGTGGAGGGAATCAACATGCCAAAAATGGTAACCACTTCGCTGGAAATCATGGCCAAGATAATAGAAGTGGAAATTTCAAGAAGAGGAGATTCAATAATGATGGAAAGACGTCATCACCAGCACCTGTTGTTAAGGAAGGGGAACGACAGCCAATCTTATGTTACAAATATGGAGGGGAGGGACATATCAGTCCGAACTGTGTGCAGCAATCCAAAGCGTGTTATAATTGTGGAAGAGAAGGTCACCTAGCCCGATTTTGTCATGCACTGAAGTAAAGTCTAGCTGGGATGGAGGCATCAAAGGTCGTCTTAGACAAGACAAAATCGGTAGTTCAAGGGAGAGCGTTTGTCGTAACCTCCCAAAAAGCGAGGAATCCGAACGAGGTGATCACGGGTAAGCTAAGCATCAACTCTAGCGAAGTATATACCTTATTTGATACCGGTTCTACCCATTCTTTTATTTCTCCTACTTGGACTCAACGTTTAAATTTGACTATGGAGAAATTAGACTTTGAATTATCTGTTGAAACTCCGTTGGGAGAAACCTTCATTACATCCAATGTTTATAAGTCTTGTTTGATTCAAATCGGTAACCGCACGTTACCTGTCGATCATATCTCTTTAAAAATATTTGCATTTGATGTGATTCGAGGGATTGATTGGATAACTACTTATCATGCTAAAATTGATTATTTTCGTAAGGTTGTTAGCTTTCATATTCCTAATCAACCTATTATACGAATTCAAGCTACCAAACAATTAAAATAAATCACGATCATCTCAAGCCATAATGCTATTCGTTTATTGAAAAATGGATGTCAAGCTTTCTTAGCTCATGTCACAGATTTAAACAAAAATACGTCAGATTTGAATGATATTTCTATTGTTAATAAATTTCCTGACATATTCCCCGAAGAACTTCTTGGTGTATTCCCCGAAAAACTTCCTGGCCTACCCCCGGAGCGTGAAATCGAGTTTGGTATCGACCTTGAACCCAGTACAAAACTCATTTCCAAAGCCCCATATCGAATAGCTCCTATTGAACTTCAGGAGTTAAAAACCCAACTGCAGTAATTGTTAGACATAGGTTTCATTCGACCTAGTATGTCTCCTTGGGGTGCTCCTATTCTATTCTAGAAGAAGAAAGATGGAAGTATGCAACTTTGTATTGATTATCGGGAGTTGAATCATGTCACCATCAAAAATAGGTACCCATTGCCTCGCATTGATGACCTATTTGACCAGTTGCAAGGCGCCAAATTCTTTTCAAAGATCGATCTTCATTCTGGATATCATGCAGTTGAAGATTATTTGTTGTAACATGTAGTGTTACACTAGAACTGTGACGCCCCCAAATCTGGGTCCCTTCGAATCTCAGATTCGATCCGCCATGATACTATTATCGTCAAACTATTTATATCTTTTATTCATAACTTAATGAATATAACTTTGCTTATTACAATTTAGAATATAAATTCTTTCCGTTTCCAAGATCTATGTAATGACCCCAAACTTTATAAGTTTCACAACTTGGTCATTTACTATTTCTGTATTATATCACATTTGATGTTATATAAATATGCAGAATAATTTAAACTTTTTCAAACTCCTTTGAAAATAATTCTCTTATTGATTTCTTAACTTGAATCAATTACAAATCCCATAATCAAATTATGTTATAATTCAGTATATTTGAATTAATGTATAAATCTTTACATATCGATTCAAATTCCTCTATGTATCACCTAGTACAACTTAACAACTCAACATGTATTACACATTGTAAACTACTATCAAGTACATCTCCTAGAACCTAAACATGGTTCAAGAGTATATATTTAAATAATTGAATCAATCTCCTTTGATACAATTGAACTCTATCAATCAAGTAGCTAAAAATCTTTACCGTAAGTCCTTAACCTGTAAAAGTGGTTATTTGCAAGGGTGAGCTTGACAACCCAGCAATTCTAACAGTTTTCATGCAGCACATAGCATATAATAGCATACTCAGCACATGCATTCACAATCCATTAATATTTACTACGCATGTTACTTCTCACATAACAGGCATATAGATTTATATCACAAACATATCATCAAAGATCAACTTTCATATTTCATACATATCTCATATGCATTTCATATATATATATATATATATATATATATATATATATATATATAATATACATCAACATTCTCATGGCATAATATCGCTCAACTAACAGTTATCGAATTCATATAACAAATAGGAACTGAAAGACTTCCCTGATTCGTAGTTTATTAACTACGACTTAACTGCGTAAAGCTTATCTGCATTGCGTGTATTCCTACACAGTTATATAATCATGGATTCACACCCATTAGTAACATATTTCATGTACTTTTAATATAAGAACAATGTTACATTGTTTCTTAACTAGGTTTGTAAAATCTACATTTCACTTTCTCATCATACTCTTAGAATAGCTAGGTATGTCTATGTATACCTTCACCACTCGTATATGACATCAACATTCATATATAGCTACCACACACTTGACGCACTAGGTGGTCAACACCTTTAAAACTCATATAGTTAAGTTCAAACATACACATAAATGTTTAACTTAGTTGTAATTCCATACCACATCACCTATCCTATATTTTCATAGCACAAATCAGATCACGAATTCAAACAACGTATCGTTGCTTTATATCTTGAAAACATTCCTTTGGACTTTAACAATTGAATGTCCTAATTATCATTCATCTCTATCACCTAGCATGCTTCCTACATATTACATAGCATGTTGGTCATATATTGCAAATGAAAGTAATCATTTAAGCATGCCTTGAACTTCAGATTAAAAACAGAACTTATTTATAACTGCAGGATGGCGCGGCCGCACCTGATTTGTACTAAGGAGACGCGCGGCCGCTCGACTCCCAGTTTAAACCAGGGCTGAGCAAACACTTGATTGCCTAGCTTGCCCATCCTTATATACATAACATATATTAACATGTTAAGGGTCCTTTTGCATCTTTCAAGTTTAATCTAGGTCCCGTCTTGCATAATTTGGTTCTAAGTTGGACATCTCAACAAATTAAGGTCATTTAAGGTTATGAAACCACAAAGTCCAACATGTTTGATTCTTAAACATATAAGGTAGTCATATATCTCATATTAGACATGCTTGTGAGTATTCATATGACTAGCATGGTTTTTCACTTGAAAACTTACTTTAAGACATGCATAATTCATATTACGCCTATCTAGTTGTGTGCACGTATCATTCATGTTAAAAGGCATACACGTCCTATCATGTTTGTACATATAGGCCATGTTTAAAGACCCAAAAATTACTAGTATGTCATCCTAAAAGTTCAGAAGTTTAGACAACACAATGCTCATGAATATTAGTTTCAAAACGTCTAAGTTTTATTTTCTTCAAATCCATGTCATGCCAACCTAATCATGCAAGGTAACTTCGAATCATATGCATATTCATTAATGCATATTTCTACACATACTTACAAGGTCGAAATATAGGCGACACCATGCTCATGATTATTAGTTTTCAAAACTTGAATTTCTCTTTGAAAACACATTATCCAAGCTATACACGTTATCTTATACGAGGTAACTTCAGATCACATTTTATGCTCACATGACTCCACCATATGATCACTACAAAGTCAGAACTCAAATGACTTAAAGTTCGTCAAGGTTTGTTTTCGAAATCTTCAAGTTTCTTTTTAAAACACATACTAAGTCATGCTAAAGCATTCCATTATGAGTAAAGTAATCTAAGCCATATAACATGTCTATTATCATGCATATTCATATTTTATCACTTAGAATAACATATTCCATCGCCGGGAGCACTATACTTGCGTATGTGTTCGCTCGACGCCCTCTGATCGCCTCTGAATACGTAACAGTCACAAAGATGACTATTTTTACCCTTTCTAATGACCTCAAATAGTAAAACTTAAAGCACACAAGTTCGAGGTCCATTCGTCCTCGTCCGGATCATCTTGAATCGCCTCAATCGGAGTTCGTATGAAAACGTTATGACCATTTTTCCAAAACAGGTCAAAAGCAATCACAGCCAAGATATTGGAATGCTACTGCATATTTCATCACCATTCACAAGACGCCAAATACCATTACCTAGTCCCAAATGGTATACCACAGTACGGGCAAATACAGCCTTCAAGGGGCTTCAAGACATGATAACAATTTTAGACATAACTTTCTCATTTTAAGTCTGAATTAGTTGGTTTTCAATTCGTTGGACTCATTAAACTCTTAGATACTCATCTACAGGCTACTTATAACACTTCAAACATATTAACATTTCAAGGGTTCCAATTCAATGTTCATGCTATATTTTCATATTTTGACAAATTTAGCGAATTCGTTCACTACGAATTCGTTTCTCAACCAAATTGATCCATTTAACTTTCGTTGTTTTCGTTTCTAACTGTATTAACAACATCTAGCAACAATTAACAGATTGCAACAAGCCTTACCCATAAACTTTTGGACTTAAAAGCAAGTATTTCATTATACTTTTCTTGAAATTGAAGAACTTGGATTCAAGAACATAGATGTTAGCAAGATTGCCTCTTGAAGCTTTAATTGGTAACTATAACTCCTCAATTTTCCAATTGCTCCTCAATTCTACCACACTCACTATCCAATTCTACTAACTTTCAGTAGCAAAACTCAGACACTTCAACAAACGAGAATGAAAAGGAGGAGTCTCTATTTATAGAGGAAATCATTGTCCATATAATGATTTTTTCCAAAGATTTAAACTAAGAGGAAGAAGATGAAGCCAATGCGCAATAAAGGGTTGGTTACCTGCTCCTTTCTCTCCATTCTTCACTTCATCATCACCCTAGGTAGCCTTTTTAGTTCACTGAGTTTCGAGCATGGAGAAATAAGTTAGGCCAATGGACTAGTCATACGAGGAAGAAAAAATAACTGATAAGGCCTTTTAAGAATGATGCACTCTTCTTTTTAACCTTAACATTATTAATGTGATTTTCCTTTTGGGCTACACAAGTCACATTTGATAACTTAATGTTATTACCATATAATAAATTATGGGTACATATACCCAAGGAATTGGTGATTATCAAAGATATTTAATGTCACCAACTTACTATGATAAAATAATTTCACATAAATTATTTAATATTGATAGATAAATCTTATCCATCTTCTTACTAATTCATCTCTACAATGTATAACAAATATTTAATAACGATATATATTTATTAAACACAATCTCACTTATTACATAGCACATATTACCCTATGTAACACAATACCACATACCTCGTAACATATAATATTCTTGATCGAACCCATCACATGCTTTAAGAATTTTATTTACTAAATTCTTATTTCAATATTTTCTGAAAATTCGGGTTCTTACAAGAACTACAAGATCTAACCAATATCTTGCCCAAAATCATCAAGACCTGATCATCACACTTGGTCAAAGTAGGTCACTTGTTAACTGCTTATGAGTGTTCTTGGTGACCAAGAACACCTAAGGCGACACTTACTGTCGCCAAAGGTTTTAGCGACAGACTTATTAAAATTAATTAATTTAATTTCTAAAAATTATTTAAAAATAGAATATAATTTCTGAAAATTACAAAAATAGTTTTAAATTTTATTTTAAGTTATAAAAATTAACTTTTAATAATTTGACATATTTTTCATAAATATTAATATTTATTTTGGATATTATTGATATTAATTTTATTTAATAAATGCATTAATTAATTTAATTAAAATGATTTTATTATATTAAAAATCATTTTAAATGATAAAAAGGTATTAAATAATATTTGAAGTTATAAAATATAACTTTTAATATTTTAAGACAAATTTCATTAATTATTTAATATTAATGATATTAGATTTATTTAACAATTATATTAAATAAATTAATTTAAAATGATTTTAATATTATAAAAATTATTTTAAATGAAAATAAATAGTTTAAGAATATTTTAAGTTATAAAATATAAATTTTAATATTTAAAAGTAAATTTTATTAATAATTTAATATTAAATGATATTAGAGTTATTTAATAATAATATTAAATAAATAGTTTTAAAATGATTTTATTAATTTATAAATCATTTAAAAAGGATATAAATGTTTTAAAATATTTTAAGTTATAATTAATGACTTTTAATATTTTGATATATAAGACATTAATATTTAAATATTAATGGTAAGCATTTAAAAATAATTTTAAATGTTTTAAAAATTATTTAAGGGTAATATTAATGTTTTAAAAGTATTGTAAGTTATTATAAATAACTTTAAAATTTTGGCAATAGTTTCATTAATAATTTAATATTATTGATAATAGAATTATTTAATATTTAAATCATTTAATAATGATTTCGGTGTTTGAAAAATCATGATAAATTATAATAATTATTTAAAAGTTATTATCAGACTATGAAAAATAATATAACTGATATTTAAATTATGTAATCAAATATGGAAGTCCAGGGTAGAGTCTTAGACTCGATAACTACCCGATACAGCCGTCTGTACATCGGTATATTTCAGAAATTGATCTGGACTAGATACATGTTTGTTTGTGATGCAATGACTGTTAAACATATATGACAATGTGATTAGGTTATATGCTGACTCCAATTAGTAGTACTATGTGTTATGATATGTATTTCTAATTGATAGAATGATCTTATTTGTAGACACTCAAAATTTTTTGTACTACTATCACTAACATTGCAGGAGGACAGATTCGTCTTTTAAGAGAAAACCCTGAAAGACAATCCAAATCCATATCGGATACTACCGAAAGTTCAGCATCAACCCCAGATCACACTCTGGGAGCAACAGTTTCAACCTCGGATATAACACCGAGGCATGCAGATCCAATACCGGAACACACACCGAAGAAGACCGATTAATCTCGGAGATAACCCCGAGGTATCCAGTCTCAGTCCCAACCATAGGAATAGCCACCAACCTTGGTGATAACCCCAAGAATACAGCTTTTGGATAACCCCAAAATGCTTGTTTCAAATGCCACCACCTTCAAATCTCGCTACAACGAGAGATGCATCTGTATCCAACCCGACAATAACATCGGGAAGACAGGCACACCTCAAAGATGACAATGAGGACCTTTGACAATAGCAGCAGTCCAATCTCAGCGAAGTCTGAGCAATGCCACGTCACGTCTCTACGCAACGATGTCCCACAAGGCTAACCAATCCCGAGTGACTATTGTGCGGGGTAACGGGTGAAAATTGAAGCTTGAAGACCGGAGGGAATCGTCCCATCTTTAATGACTTCGTACAAACTCTAATCTCATGCCATCGTACAACTCTCGCCAACGGTGGTCCGAAATAGGTCCTGTATACCTCAAACGGATGCCCGGATTGCACTTCTAAAAATCTGAGTGGACATTTAGAGTGCCTGAGTGCACGTACTTCGAAACGACCCGACCCGACAAACCCGGGCCGACTCGACCCGCCTCTGGTACACATGCGGCTCATATACCAATAAATAGAGGGCTTGGGGTGCTGATTTTTAAGAGAAAAAAGATGGGGAAACCACAAGCACACCCGCTCTACACTCGCCCATACAAAGGTATTTCCCACTTTCAAACACACTGAACTCATATATAGCCTCTTTTGTACCTACAAAAGCCAAAGGTTTACCCACTCTAAAGATATAGAAGCCTTTTTTATCGGTCCACCGTAAGCCTTCTCACACACTTTAGAGTCCTTCTTCATCTTTGCACACACCCTTCTACACGTTGAGAGTCGTGTTGCTTGCTTTTGCCCGGACCTCGCTCCGTGGTTTCATTACATTCTGTATATATATATATTATATATACATATACTTATATATATATTGACTAACATTATCGAGTTATGCCTCGATTGAGCCTAGACTTCGGACTGGAGCGTTTACTTGCTTTTATATATATATATATATATATATATGAATCGTATGTAATCGAACTTTGTTCGATGAGCCTAGACTTGATGCGAGCGTTTATTGCTTTAATATATATATATTTATATATATTAATTGTGTGTCTGGACTATGTTCGATGAGCCCGGATTTTATATCCTGTGTTTACTCGCTTTATATATATATATATATATATATATATATATATATATATATATATATATATATATATATATATATATATATGAATTGTGGTCTAACTCGCATTTGATGAGCCCGGATTTTACATCCTATCCTGCATTTATTGCTTTTATATATATATATATATATATATATATATATATATATATATTCGTGCTGCCTGGAGTTTTCTTCATGGCAGTTCATCACTTTATAGCTTTATTTACGTTTTGTCCCGCCTGGAGTTTCCTCCGTGGCGGTTGATAGCTTTTAACAGCTTTATTTACATTTCTAATCCCCCATGGAGGTGCTTCGTGGTTAGTGATCATGTTTGTATATATATATTTACCGCTTTTATATATATACCTGCTTCTGCTTTCATATAAATTGCGGCATTCTGTGAGCCTAGGAATCATGTGATCACAGATTCACCCCATTGGATCTAGATTCGGTTCCGTGATGGACATTTTTCACCGTAGCGACTTTGTAAATTATTCTCATGATGTCCGAATTTCCTCGATGGTTTCCATACCCACGAGGAAGTCGGCATTATTTTTGTATATATTATTTCCGCACGGATGCCTCGCATCCGTCAAATAAAATCAATCAAGCCGATCACTTAATAAAATGGGAGTGTAAAAGGTCTCAATTCCTATTGAGCATCAGGGTTTGAAAACCTCTTTTATAAAACATCACTGCCATATCTTGCTAAAAAACTGAATTTTTACATAAATTCAAACCCTGTGTATATAGGTTCGAACGAGGCCTCGCACAACTTCCATACAACAGCACATTGACCCACACATACACACATTCAGATAATAGTTTCTTGAAAAGAGGCGGTCACCGTGGTAACACAGATGTCGGGGGGTGCCTAACACCTTCCCCCCACATAACCAAGTCCCCGGACCCTAAACGAATCTCGGTTTCACCGACCCGTATATCAGTGTCACACCACTGGGTCAATGTGCAAACCTTTTCTCGGTTGTGTTGGTACAACCATTTAAAAACCAATGGCGACTCTTAATGCCCCATCGTCAACATCATACATGTCGGACCTTTTTACTTATTTTTTCAAACAAATCTCACCTAAAATGAGAACACCAAAGAACAAGTAATCTGAAAGGACACACAAAAATCCCGACGTCGGCAATGGCGACTCATTGGGGACTCCAAAGAAGAGACTTAAGCCGCTATTGCAATTTTTTCAAAACTGTTATCTGCTTGTGTGTGGATGTTGTATTTACATTGGATGAATGTATATGAATGCATTTCTTGATTGAACTTAGTGCTTCACATCATATCTGCGTGTGATGTTAGTGCTTCGCACTATAAACTGCTTTTGATATTAGTGCTTCGCACATGTCATCATTTCATACGGTGAGACGCGATGTATGTGAATGTATGTTGTGTGGTTCCTCCACTAGGAGGCTATCCCGTCGGTGTTTGATTACTGGACTCGTGAGAAGACTAATTCTCCGAGGCTCAAGAAAGGCACCACCCAAATTCGCTCCTGTTGAAAGACCGGATTAACTTTCCGTCAAGTAGATTGGGATGAATTGGAAACCTTCATGACAAAAAGCCGCGAGAGTAACCTAAGATATGTCAGCCTCTGATAAACCCAAAGTGGAGGAAAGTCTCTTCATGCTCTCATTTCAATTACTTGTAAACACAAATACTTGTAATTACATTCCATATCTATCTCCATGTAAATGAGAAATATGAAGAAATGTGTACACATACATATTAACATGCTATAAACAGCTGACACCCGTTGTGCAGGATAAAAATTCCTAATATGGACACATCACATAGCATGTTATTGCATACATTCCCTAAAGACTAAACTATGCAAGTCTTTCGCAGGGAATCAATCGGACCTACTACCCGGTCAAAGTCCAAAAAGGCAACAGGCCTACAGTGAATCATGTCGTCATTCGACCAGATCGAACTTAATCGAGCCTCGCAAAAATTACGTGGATTAAGCAAACAAATTACTGATTTGGCTATTCTACTAAAAGAATTACACCACCTGCACAGGTCGAAAAAATACCGACATACTTTGAATCCTCCACACAAGGAGGAATCCTTGGTCATTACCATACCGAACTACAATTGATACAACCAACAAAATTCATGATGCTACCCATCCCACTCGAGATCCGGATATTGGTGACATCAAAAGAAAAAGTCCTTCAAATGGAAGAGACCCTTCGCGCTATTAAAGGAATTGGAACACACGGGAGTGTTTCATATGTTGATATGTGTATTTTTCCTAGTGTTCATTACCCATAAAAATTTAAGACTCCTGACTTTGAAAAATATGACGGGTTAGGAGATCCTTATACACATTTAAAAGTATTTATTGGAGAACTTGGATCCTATGCAGGGAGGATGAAAAACTCGTAATGCAATTGTTCCAAAAGAGTCTAACCGAGAAGCCCGCTCATGGTACACAAGATTAGACAACTCCAAAATCCACACCGGGAAGAGCTAGCACATGCCTTCCTCACTCAATAATCTGATTTTCAAACTCAGATGGCTCTGATCGGTATCAAATTACCAAGATCAAGAAAGCAATCTAACGAGTCTTTCAGAGAGTATGCTCAAAGGTGGAGACCTGGTCTTGCCCCTAAGTTAGTCCTGCCATGACGGAATCGAAAATGGTTATGACTTTCATAGATATACAAGAAGCTCCCTTCTATGAGAGTTTTAGCCAAGGCATCGGCAAACCATTTTCTGAAATAGTCAAGCATGGGAGATGGGCTGAGATGGGATTGAAGTCGGAAAAGATTCAAGACTTAGTCAAGACTCAAAGTCATTGCGCAGATAATATCCAATCTGAAATTATGGGAACAACCCTGAGGGTCCATAAAAAGAAAGAAGAAGATGTTTCCACGATACTACAGGGCAAAAGGCAATCAAAATATGCCTATTCAAAGGAGAAACTACACTCCTTTCCGGCAAAGACAACCTACAAACCCTCCAATACCAAAAGGTGGAGAAGTCAAATGCCCTCGAGTGTTTACACCCTTAGGGGATACCCTCAAGAACATTCTCAATCTTCTGACAACACAGAAGAAAATTACGCATCTTCTTCCACCAGCCAGCCCTAATGGACGGGGTTTCAATGCTGCTAGAAAATGTGCTTATCATACCGGGGCACCTGGACATGATACTTAGGATTATTGGGCCTTGAAACACAAGATCCAGGACCTGATAGACAATGGAGAGATCGTAGTCACCAAACCCGATCAGCCTCATGTTCAAGACAACCTTCTTCCTCAACACAAAGAAGAAGAGGTCAATATGATCAATTAGAGCAATGGACAGAGTTCCAACTTCAGCTGTGAATCTTCCCAAACCCTCAAAGACAGTGATGACAAATGGGATTATGCCAAGTTCCAATTCACAATGGAACGAAAGATCAAAGCTCTCGGCAAATAAATTGAGCAATTGGCGGAATTGGTGACTTATCAGCATCAAGTGACCCGACAATTAATCAACCAGGAGCATGCCAGTCTCCTACCTATTGTCATGAATATTCCCTCGTCACTTTTAGAAAATTAAATGTTGGAAGACAAAGTGACGAAGAGAGCAAATGCCAAAGCCCATCGGGATTTCGCCAACAAAAGGGAATTCACCTATTTGGGCCAACCTATGGAGGAAATTCTTCATATGTTAATCAATGAAGGAAGGATCAACTCCCTTCTACCTCCAATCAACCCCCATTCGAGATGGTACAACTCTAATGGATTATGTCAATATCACTCCCAGTCTCGTGGTCACAGCACAGAAGAATGCTGGGCACTTCGCCACCTTATTCAAAATCTAATCGACAGTGGTGTACTGCGCTTGGCAGATAACGAAACTGTGTTACGAGTAAGTGAGAATGCAGGCCCTACTAAGTGGAAAAGTGTGGTAGTAGTCATATCCACTGAAGTTGAGGGGATTGATACCTTACTCACAACACCGACAATTCAGCTCAAGGGAGGAAACAATCCTTTGAAAGTGGCCACTCCCGAGCCAATCAACTTGCCATGCAGAGCACGATATCCTATTGTTAGCTTGCGCAAGGTTCCATGGAATTATGGAGAAGGTGAAAGATCCACCTCACATACAACTGCTGCAGTGTCAAAGGAAAATCCACTGTATCTCCCCCATCGGGTGATGAAGCCCACCACCAAATCAAAGGGGAAAATACCCATGGAGAAGATTGAAAAATTCCTCCACGCTGTGGGTCATAACAAAGCCTCGGTGATTTTAAGCTTGAAGGAAGCTCCACCACAAATATCAATTTTGGACTTGGTCCTAACTTCCGAGAATCACCGGACGGTCTTGTTAAAGGTTCTAGAAGAAGCCTATCTCCCGACATCAGTGGATACAAAAAAGTTTCAACACATGGTTGATCACATTTTCAACAACAATGTGATATCCTTCACTGATGATGACATACCGCCCGAAGGGACCGGTCATTGCAAACCATTACACATTGAGGTCTTGTCCTCCAGATATATGATAGCTGGAGTCTTAATAGATGGAGGTTCCTCTCTGAATATCTACCCATACGCTACCTTGGTGAAGATGAATATCAATCTCAACAGAATTCGGATTAGCCATACTATCATCAAAGCTTTTGATGGAGCCCGCCGTAACTCGGTCGAAGTAATTGAGCTACCAATCGAAATTGGTCCTCACACATTCTGCGTATCTTTCCATGTGCTCAAGATAGACTCGGGATACAACTTGCTCTTGGGACGACCATGGATTCATATAGCTGGGGCAGTCCCCTCCACTCTTCACCAATAATTAAAATACATTATCAACAATAGCCTGGTCACTGTCAACGCTGAACCAGAGTGTCCTCAACACGGGGACATGCCGTTCATTAATGCTAATACAGACGTAGAACCAGTCAGTTTCCATGCTTTAGAAATAAGCAACACCCAATACCACGCTATTGGAGCACCATTGCCCGAACCTAAGATCTCTGCCGAGGTGATGTCAGCCACTCAAGAAATGATGTCGTTAGGTCATAAACCAGGACAAGGGTTGGGTAAAGATTGCCAGGGTATCAAGTACCCCATTCGATTAACCAAGCAAGCTAGAACAGCTGGACTAGGCTATTCTGCCAGCTCTAGTCACAGGAATCCTCATAAGCATCAGCAGATTCCTTCAGCTTCAACCATGTGGCATTTGGCTTCGCCTTCAAACTCTGAGTCCGCACAACCTCCCGTAAAGGTGTTAGCCAATGTAATGGCTATGCTATTTCCCAAATTGGTACCGGTGAAGGAGAAAGAAATCTTTGTTTTGAATCCCGCAGTGGAAGAAGAGGAACGAAGAATCAAGCAAGACGTCATATGGATGATGTCCGGTATACGCATCATCATTCATGATGAACATACCAATAGATATACCCCAGACGATTATTGCCCGGACGTAATGGCCATCATTCGGGACAGGGAGGATGATGACAATCCCTCCATCACTGCGGACCACCCGGACTTTACCCTTGTCAATTGGGACAGGATTCCTTGCTTTGGTCGACGAGGGTAAAATGGGCAGAACTCTTTCTGCCCTGTAGATATAATAACTGCTTACTTTTATGTACAGTATTAGCAGTTTATTTTGCCAGTATATGCTAACACTGTATGATCAACACATTTCATATATACTAAGTGAAAGCATATTTTGTTCCGGACTCAATTTAGATGTGCTCAGATTGCGGATCACGATGCCTCTCCTACACAAGGATTGTACCTTTGATGTAGAGATGAATTCAGCCTTGATGGATATACAGGATGACATTGAGGTGCCTCCAGAAATTTAAGAATGGGTCAAAGACAAACCCAAACCCAACCTTGATCAAACCACTTCTTTCAATCTCGGAACCTTAAAAAGCCCTAAGTTAATCCAGATTGGTTCAGACCTTACCCCAAACCAACGGAATGGCATGGTTATACTATTAACCCAATTCCAGGATGTGTTTGCATGGTCTCATTAAGACATGGTGGGTTTGTCCATTGACATTGTCCTTCATTGCCTTCCCATCAGAGAGGGATTTAAGCCAGTCAAGCAGAAACTCAAGCGATTGAAATCAGAGTGAAGTTTAAAGGTGAAAGAAGAAATTGTGAAACAATTTCAAGCTGGCATCATCATGGTGTCTACATATCTTGAGTGGATATCCAACATCGTGCCTGTACCTAAACCTGGAGGGAAGGTGCGAGTTTACGTGGATTACCAGGACTTGAATAAAGCTTGCTTCAAAGACAGCTTTCCCGTGCCATTTATCCACATTCTCATTGACAATACTGCGCAGTACGACATGTACTCCTTTGCTGATTGCTTTGCGGGGTACCATCAGATCATGGTTGCCGAGGAAGATCTTGAGAAGACTGCTTTCATCACTCCTTGGGGAACCTTTTGCTATAGACGGTTGTCATTCGGCCTCATCAATGCCGGAGTTACCTATCAACGAGCTATGATGGCTCTTTTCCACGACTTAATGCATAAAGAGATTGAGATCTATGTGAATGACATCATTGTCAAGTCCCGAAAGGAGGATGACCATATAGACCATCTCAGAAAGTTGTTCAACAGATTGCGTAAGTACAACTTGAAGTTGAATCCAGCTAAGTGCACCTTTGGCGTTAAATCAGGCAAGTTACTAGGATTTCTAGTCAGCCACAAAGGGATAAAGCTGGATCCTGCCAAAATCCAAGCCATCACAGAAATGCCCATTACTCAGATAGAGAAGGAAATACGAGGATTTTTGGAAAGAATCAACTTCATCAGCAGGTTTATCTCCCAACTCACAGCAACCTGTGAGCCAATCTTCAAGCTATTAAGGAAGAACTCCTCCATGAAATGGAATGATGAGTTCCAGAATGCCTTCCTTACAATCAAGAAATAGCTAGTCAAAGCTCCCGTCTTGGTACCACCTAGGGACGATATTCCCTTGTTCATGTATCTGTCCGTACGTGACAATGCCATGGGCAGCATGCTGGGACAGAAAGACGATAGAGACCAAGAATGAGCTATCTATTACCTCAGTAAAAGGTTTAGCAGCAGTGAATACAAGTACACTCTGATCGAAAAGACGTGTTGTGCTTTAGCATGGGCCTCCATGAGGTTACAGCATTACCTCCATGGTCACACAACCCATCTCATATCCCGCGTGGATCCTCTCAAATATGTGTTCAACAAACCTTTGTTAAATTGCCGACTGTCCAAATAGCAGTTGATCCTACAACAATTTGACATCGTATATATGACTCAAAAGTCCATCAAAGGTCAAGGAATCTCGGATCAATCGGCCGCCAGACCTTCGTGGGATTTCCAACCCTTGAAACATATTTCCCGATGAAGGAGTAATGATCTTGAATAACACCATCAATTGATCTGCCGTCAATCATGGAAGATGTATTTTGATGGAGTCATTAATATGGAAGGCTCTGGAGTCGAGCAACTCTAGTATCTAGTCTGGGGAGCAAGATATCCGTTGTCGTCAAATTACGCTTTGTTAGCACCAACAATACGACCGAGTATGAAGGTCGCCTCATGGGGCTAAAACTTGCCCGCTTAATGGGCATCGGTGATTAACTGCCTTTGGAGATTCGAGTTGGTAATCGGAATAATCCATCGGAATCTATCAAACCAAGGAACTACATTTGTTGCCTTACCATCGGCAGGTTTTGAAGATGGCTTTGGAGTTCGAAGAAATCTCCTTTCTACACGTTCCTCGTAATAGGAATGACTTCGCGGATGCATTAGCAACTTTGGCCTCCTTGATTCGCATATCAGACAAGGAACACTTGCCGAGCGTTGCGATTTCCCTGAACAAGGCCCCAGCCTATGGGAATTATGTTGGAGAAGTATTGGATGAGCTACCTCACATCCAACATCCTTGGTATCAACATATCAAGGAATATATGCGAGATGGATCTACACCCGCTGAGGCAAGCCTGACTGAGAAAAGGCGGGTCCATCGACTTGCTATGAAGTTCTACCTGAGTGGAGATGTGCTCTACAAAAGAGATGCAGGACTAGGTCTCCTCAGGTGTCTAGACAAAGATCAAGCCCAAAGGCTTATGGATGAAATCCATGGTGGAATCTGTGACCCCCACATGAGTGGCCCCGTCCTTGTCAAGAAAGTCCTCAGGACGGGACATTATTGGCTATCTCTCAAGGCTGATTGCAATGACCACGTCAAAAGATGCTATCAGTGCCAGATTCATGGGAATTCTATACACGCCCCTCCATGAGAACTCCACAATATGAGTTCGCCTTGCCCTTCTCAATGTGGGGAATGGACGTTATCGGGCCCATCAAGACTAAAGCCAGTAATGGTCACCGATTTATCTTCACCATGATCGACTACTTCACCAAGTGGGTAGAAGTAGCCTCCTTCCCCAAGGTCACTAAAGAAGTCATCATTGCTTTCATCAGAAACAATGTCAATTGTCGATATGGACAACCAGAGGTGATTGTGTCAGACAATGCCAAAAACCTCAACCACAAAATGATGGAGGAATTATGCAGTAAATTCCACATCAAACATCTTAACTCTGTCGTCTATCGTCCGAAGATGAACGGTGCTGTTGAAGCGGCTAACAAAAACATCAAGAAGATTATGCAAAAGATGTCCGCCAACCACAAAGATTGGCCTGACCTATTGCCTTTGACTCTGTTAGCCTAGAGAACCACAATGCGTACTTCCACTGGGGCAACCCCCCTACGCTTTAACCTATGGGATGGAAGCAGTACTCCCCATAGAAGTTGAGATGGAATCTCTCAAAGTGTTTATCGACGCTCAGCTAGATGAAGACCAATGGGTACAAGACAGGTATCACCAATTGTCTCTAATAGACGAAAGGCGAACCACGGCTATCTTCTATGGTCAGTTATATCAACAAAGAATCGTCAGATCCTACAACAAAAAAGTCCGGCTACTGCATTTTAAACAACACGACTTGGTTTTGAAAAAGATCCTTGACAACCAAGATCAGGCTAAAGGAAAATTCGCTCCTAACTGGGAAGGCCCGTTTGTTATCAAAGAAGTATTGACAGGAGGCGCTCTCAGATTGCAAGAAATGGACGGTGATGAATTTCCATAACTCATCAACTCAGACACCGTGAAACGGTATTATGTCTGAAGTAACCAGCAAACACCCTGATGCATAATCATCAGGTCACCAGTCATTCCGGTTCTTTAACGCTTTACCACATACAACTTATCTACACTTTTCCCCTCAGGAAAACGTACTCTTTAAGCCAGCAACCTGGCTTTCTCCTTCGCGCTCATATAATTCAGGTCATCCCCCCGCGGATTGAACCTCTTGCGTTTATAGTTTGGCTACCCATTTCTGGGATCAAACTTTTCACCTACAGTTTATCCTCAACCTAAGATCAAAACTTTTTCCTCCCCGCACTCTGAGCTGCACATGGGATTACGCTTTTCTTCTCGCCCTGAGGGACGAACTACGTCGACCTGATCTCCTCTTCAATAGGAGTACGTAGGCAACCATTTCATATGGCCCGGTCTTAATAAAACAAAACCAACAAAAACATTTCTGCCCTTACATAAAACAAAAACAACCAAAAACATTCTTACACCATGTCAGCCATATACAGCGTTGAACCTCTTACACCAGGTTCGAACTACGCAGACCTGATCTCCTCTTTAATAGGAGTACGTAGGCAGCCATTTATGGTTCGATCTCACCCCCTACCAAAACACAAACCATTGTCAACTGGTACTAGGATTCTCTTTCAATCCACTACATTTCATTCGTCTTCATACCAAAGGGATGGAATTACCTGAACTCCTCCCAAATAGGAGATTCAGCGACCATCTAAGCTGCGGTCATGCCTCGAAGAGCAACACCAACCCATAAGAGGTGGAATTAACTAGGCTTCTCCTAAATAGAAGTACTGGCGACCATCTGTGGTGCGGTCAATCTTAGAGAGGAAAGCCACACTCATCTCCACATTCTCCATTCAAAAACAAGTCCCAAGACACCAAAAATGGTAGGGATACATAGATCAATGATCCATTCTGAACTATCCAGAGACAACTCAATATCCATCCACCCAGGAGGAATTAAGGATACCACAAGATCACAAGCCCTGAAGCAGCAGGCAAAATATCAAGCAAATAGCAAGGCATGTCTAAAAGGGAAGTGATCAAAAATATATATTTCTCTGTCATATATAATGTTGTTTGATATATATAATGTAAGTTGTACAGAACAAAATGGCTAAGCTAGTCTGTGCAGGTGAATATAAAGCTCATCTACGAGTCAGGGTACATGCGAGCTAACAAGACCAACATGGCGTCCCTCTCAGATGAATGAGGTAAAGTTATAGTCTCCTAGGTGAGAATATCCACACGACCCAATAGATCTGTAGCCATCTGCATGATGACCATATGCTCATCAATATAAGTGTTCATCTCTGCGATCATACCAGTGGTAAGGGACCTCATTGCAAGAGATTATCTCATGATGACCACATCCCGAAAGCAGATATGACGATATCCTCGCTTCAACTACCACTCGCGTCTATAGTCGACCGGCCTCATCACGCCAAAGGATTTGCATGCATCTCTCTACGAGCCAATGCCTTGTCTCTCTCTAATAGGGTGGCGTCCCTCACATCAAGAGCAGTCGATATCATAGATCGAATCTGATCTCTCTCAAAGGTCATCAGATGAAGACTCTGCTCTAAGTACTATGTCGAGTGCTGAATCACAAAAGTACTAGTACTAGGAGAATCCGGAAGAAATGCTGGCAACCCAGCAGCAGGCTCCTCCTCGATGTACGCATCAATGTCCTCCATACTGCAAATACTGCTGCAGCCGATAAAACCTCCATCTCCATCCATGCGGAGTACTCTACGGAATAACTGGGATGACTGACAGGAAAAGCAGCTAGCTCACGCTGATCCCAGCAAGCGTATACACGAGATTGGTCCTCTACAGAGAGGTATTGAGAAGCTGAAGGCTGACCTGTCGCCCCCTCGAAAGGATGAAAATCTTGGAACTGGTTAAACTGCGACATCACGGCCAATGGGTGATAAGTAGTCACACCCCTCAAGCTAGCCAAAGGGAGGAAATCCATGCCCGGAGCATGAGTAATGAAGCTGTATGGTGAGCAAAGCCCCGAGCACAGTAATATGCTAAATGGATCTCTGATATCTGCCAAAAATGCGGACCAGGACTAAGCATCTGTACACTCCAATGACTGAAAGGAGTATGACATAGCCACATCATGGGAGAAGCAATACCCATGCCGTCTAAGGGTACCAACCGGTCGCAAGGGTGATAAAAACCACACATACAGCATGACCAAACTCCCAAAGAAACACTCCCGACGGGTAAATCATTGAGAGGATCTTTGATCGCAGGGTCTCTGCCACGATCATATGTACAATGGTACGACCCTCCCTGAGAGCTCTCACGGCCATGATAACTCCTATATCTATCTCATCCATATACCGCGGCATATACACGTATGACAGTACACATAGCATCAGTACATCAACTCTGGCCAAGCGCCAATGATCCTCCGACATGGTGAAATCCCCGGAATGTCGTGAGTAGCTACCCTCCGCGCCAAATCTGTCATACAGAAAATGCTGAGATATCACGTGGCCAGATGTCAGCTCATCCTGCACTACTCTGCGCCGCAATCCTGTGAGAGTCATGTACCGTCTGCTCATGTCTCCCAAAGCCATGTGCACGTAAGGTCTGTCTAAGGGCAGCATCGTAAAACGTGTATACTCCTCTAGAGTAGGAGTCAACTCATGGGTGCCAAAACAGAATACCTACCTATCAGGTAGCTAATGCTCTAGCATCCCGTCTACAAATCTTGCAGGAACCTGAAATGCCAAAAGGGTCATGGTATGCTACAGCAACAGATCTACAGTCACCCTGTCTAGCGGTGACATGTTACCATACCATGATCGCATACCCAATGCCACCACTGACGGTGGGGTATGATATATACGGCTAACTGTCGAAGAAGACATCTGTGTGGGCCGTGTCATAAGACCATCCAGGGGTCAATGCCGAATATCTCTAGACATACATACATATGCATACCATAATACATGCATAACAGATAATGGATGGAAATATGATATAGGGAATGAAAAATGGTGCATACATTCCTAAATATATCATCATCTAATACATTAGCTCTATACAGCAACAAATATATGAAAATGGGGCATATACGCCCTACTACTAACAAAGGCCTATCAAAAGATATAGCGAGAATGGGGAACAGCCACCCAATATCTAACAGAGGTCTATCAAAAGATATAACGAGAATATACATCAGAAGAAGACCAGGGTCTCGATGTCCACATCCTTAATCCTGTCCACCTGATGTAACTCCTCCTGAGTCACTGGATCTCTATCAACAGGGATGTCAGGCCTATAAAGAGGAGGATCTGCGCCAGCAAAACCAAATGGATCGTCTGAGGGGCCATCACCTGTGCTGGAAGGAACAAATGACTCTGTCTCTGCTGGATCTCTACCCAAATGCCAAATAAATACATGTGCCTGGTCCAACTGCCGGGTCAAACTATCAATCTGGGTCAGATGAGTCGGAGTTCGGACACAAGCCACCCAATCCATCATCATCAAAGATCCTAGAATCATGTCCCCCATAAACTGTGTGGCACGGGACTGGGCCCCAATAGTGCGAGGGAGCCACCAACGCTGGAATATCTCATGAGTACATGGACCCTCGGATAAATCAAAACCGTCAACTCCCAACATTGGAATATCCGTGATGGGTGATCGTGATCTGCCAATGACGCTGACAGAGGCAAGATCGGGTATCTGAATCTCCCTATAGTGCTCCTAATAGCACGCTTCCCTAAATAGAGCTCCCACCTCCATCTCATGAAGAGAAATCTCCGGTGGAAATCAAACACTCTACTCCAAGTGGGGTGTCCATCCTCAAAACCGATGGTCAAATGATCCTTGAGTATGGAAGCCATGTGATGGCGTCACCACGTCAACAACTCCAATTGCACATCTGGCGCGGCGAAAGCCCTCGATCTGAGGGACCTCTGGCAAAATAGAATGGTGCCATCGTCGTCCTCGTGGATAGGTATCTAAGCCTAACACACTCATGGGACGCAAACATGGAAGCCTCTCATAGGCCCCAAACCCGCCAACACAATGGCAAAACATCTCGCTATCGAGAAACACTCTTAACCTATGAATGGGAAAAGACAAGAGAAATACTCACCAAAGCAGAAATGGGTAAAATCCTAGCCAAGCCTCGGTCAAATCCCAGCAGCCCGCATTTACCCCCCAGGAGAAGTAGGCAAAGGTGTAAGAGCCCCGATCATACTCTCTATACGGTCCACATCGCATGTGGCGCTGACCAAAGCGAAAGATACCGTGGAAGAGTTATCTGCTATGAAGCAACCTCGAATTATCATCAGGAACAATCGCCGTAGAACGCGATCCCTGATCCTGACATCATCAGGCATGGGCTCACTCAATAGCCCGCTCATAACATCTATGCTCAAAGGACACGAGCAGACGATCCCCGCCTTTGGCGCCTCACTGAACTCCTAATAAAGATCTGACGGCAGTAGGGGTAATATTCGCCATACAAGGTACTGGCTCCCATCCAAACTCCATACCAGTGATAAATCGCCAATCCATAGGCGTCATCATCACCTCGCAATCCAAAGGGGAGTAGGATCGAGTCCGATGAAACCATCGCTCGAACAATGCCCCGAGGTAACCCCAGGGACAACGACGGGGAAAGATGGAGAAAAATGCCCCAAATCCCCACTCATGCACTACTGCTCAGGATGAAGCGCCTGGTACATGGAGTGGATGCTAAACCAGTTCCCTCGAGGCTGTGTAAAACCTGGAACCTGCATGAAATACAGATCAACATCAAAACCCTTTAATCCGCATCAATAGGAAAGAAGGAAGATAAAGTCTAACTCCATACCTCGTTAGCGTGCAAGTACATCGATGGATGTCTACCCAAATCACCCAACAACTCTGGGTTCACCACCTGAATGCTCGGAAGCTCCCTGCGAGGGATATGTGCAGCAGGAGTGGGATCCTCAATATCCGCCTCCTCGTCCTCGACGTCTGGAACATCTACCTGGACAGGACATATCATAGCCTCCACCAACCGACAAGGTTGTCTGACAGAACGAGGATGAGGCACTTCAGAAGCCCTCCTCCGTACGCCAGAAGCGGTCCTGTAAGAACTGCTCGGTTGATTCGGATCCATTGATATCTGGATAATAAGTCTCCAAATCACCTCAAAAAGGGTGTGGTATTTCCTTACCTGGAGCTTTTTAAATGCATTTATGACTATATGCATGCATGCATTTACTTTAAACATATAATAGAGTTAAAGTGCATGACTACCCAATGCCTACATTAGGAAAAAATTTGCCATAGTCCCCCTTGAAAATAGGACTATCCACATACGCATAGGTATGTCTAGGTGGCCATTCAATAGCACACCTGCCCCAAAGTCATATACATAATATATGCATTAAAAATTAAAATCATCATGCATAAGGCCAACCTCAATGCTAGGAGTATTTTTCCTTTCTACCTTTTGCTCATTGGATCTCAAATAAGACAAAAAATAGCAAAAAAATGTGTCAATTTGACTGTCTCAAAAGTCAAATTTTTTCACATCATTATGTTCAGCATGGTTTAATACTAACATTTACTATGCTGGATATTTTTTATCAAGTCATTTATTCATACATAATCACTACTATGTGTTTAGATGCATTTCGTGCGATAACTCACAATCCAACGGACAGAAACTAGAAAAAAAATACATGCATACGTTACCAAGATAGTGTAGAACACTTGTACGGTGACAGAATTTGTAGAAAGCAGCCCGAACTCGGCAGATCTGAAGAAGGCTTGCTGATTTTCCTAAGCGAAGTGAGTTAGAAATGAACTTACGAAGGCAGGCTGCAGGATTTATCATCCACGCCGGCAGTAGAAATCACTATGCATGCAAAGAAGCAGTGCCTGCTGGCTCTCTATGTGGGTCCCACCTCCCGCTCGATCCCAGATTCAAGTTGAAACGGAGTTCTAACGGACTAGAAAGGTCAAATCGAGAATAAAAATGCCACGCAATTGAGAAAAACAACATACAATCCTGGTTTTCTTGGATGGGACTTTGAATCGGTACATCGCCCATTAGTAGTCACCCGAACACGAGGTATACCCTGCCAATGATCTCATTTGTCACAAATCACATCTGGTAATACCTCGTATAGGTCTGATGCCGCCAACTCCGGGCGTTACCCTAAATAGATCCCTGTGGGGGTTACAACACGTTCATCCGTTGAAATTTCTATCAACGAAGGTCAAGCAGCCTTGACATTATTTCAGCCGATGGCAAGTAAACCCATCGAAGCGTTGAGAACCGTTCGATAGTTGCGTACATACTCATGCGTCCCCAGTAGATAAAGAGAGGATGAGTATGATAAAGAGAGGCATTTGTAGACACTCGAAATTTTCTGTACTACTGTCACTAACATTGTAGGAGGACAGATTCGTCTTTTAAGAGAGAACCCTGAAAGATAATCAAAATCCATACCGGATACTACTGGAAGTTCAACATCAACACCAGATCACACTCTGGGAGCAACAGTTCCAACCTCGGATATAACCCCGAGGCATGCAAATCTAATACCGGAACACACACCGGAGAAGACCGATTAATCTTGGAGATAACCCCGAGGTATCCAGTCTCAAGTCCCAACCATGGGAATAGCCACCAACCTTGGTGATAACCCCAAGGAATGCAGTTTCGGAGATAACCCCGAAAATGCTTGTTTCAAATGCCATCAGCTTCAATCTCGGCGCTCACAATGAGATGCACTGTACCAACCCGGCAACAACATCGGGAAGACAGGCACACCTCAAATATGAAAATGAGGACCTTCGACAATTGCAGCACTCCAATCTCAGCGAAGTCTGAGCAACGTCTGCTTTATCAGCCCAATCCGGTGATAACACCGGTGAGGGGCAACATCGTCATCTCATCAAACACAATGCCACATCACGTCTCTACGCAATGATGTCCCACAAGGCTAACCAATCCCGAGTGACTATTGTGCGGGGTAACGGATGAAAGTTGCAGCTTGAAGACCGAAGGGCATCGTCCCATTTTCAATGACTTCGTACAAACTCTAATCCCATGCCATCGTACAACTCTCAACAACGGCGGTCCAAAATAGGTCCTGTATACCTCAAACGGATGCCCGGATTGCACTTCTGAAAATCCAAGTGGACATTACAAAGGCTCGAGTGCACGCATTTCGAGACGACCACCCGACCCGATAAACCCGGCCGACCCGACCTCCTGTACACATGCGGCTCAATGGCGGTACACTGCAAGCTCATATGCCTATAAATAGAGGGATTAGGGTGCTGATTTTTAAGAGAAAAAAGATGGGGAAACCTTGCACAATTCACTCTACACTCGCCCATACAGTGTATTTCCCACTTTCAAACACCTGTGAACTCATATATAGCCTCTTTTGTACCTACAAAAGCCAGTGTTTACCCACTCTAAAGATATAGAAGCCTTTTTTATCAGTCAGCTGTAAGCCTTCTCACACACTTTAGAGTCCTTCTCTTCATCTTTGCACACACCCTTCTAAACGTTGAGAGTCGTGTTGCTTGCTTTTGCCCAGACCTCGGTCTGTGGTTTCATTACAGTCTGTATATATGTATATTATATATATATATATACTTATATATATATATATATATATATATATATATATTGACTAACATTATCGAGTTATGCCTCGATTGAGCCTGAACTTGATGCTCGAGCGTATACTATTTATCATATATATATATATATATGAATTGTGTGTCGAACTTTGTTCGATGAGCCTAGACTTGATGCCCTGAGCGTTTTATTGCTTTAATATATATATATATATATACATTTATATATATTAATCGTGTGTTGGACTCTCATTCGATGAGCCTCGGATTTTATATCCTATATGCGTTTACTATATATATATATATATATATATATATATATATATATATATATATATTCGTCTCCGCTGAGTTTTCTTACGTGGCGCTTGATCGCTTTATAGCTTTATTTACGTTTTGTCCCGCCTGGAGTTTCCTCAGTGGCGGTTGATAGCTTTTAATAGCTTTATTTACATTTCTGATCCCCCATGGAGGTGCTTCGTGGTTGGTGATCATGTTTGTATATATATATTTACCGCTTTTATATATATACCTGCTTACTGCTTTCATATAAATTGCGGCATTCTGTGAGCCTAGGAATCATGTGATCACATATTCACCCCATTGGATCTAGATTCGGTTCCCGTTATGGACATTTTTCAGCTGTAAGCAGCTTGTAAATTATTCTGCGATGTCTGAATTTCCTCAGATGGTTTCCATACCCACGAGAAAGTCGGCATTATTTTTGTATATATTAATTTCGCACGAATTCCTCACATCCGTCAAATAAAATCAATCAAGCCGATCACTTAATAAAATGTGAGTGTAAAAGCTCTCAATTCCTATTGAGCATCAGGGTTTGAAAAACCTCTTTTATAAAACATCACTTCCATATCTTGCTAAAAAACTGAATTTTTACATAAATTCAAACCCTGTGTATATAGGTTCGAACGAGGCCTCGCACAACTTCCATACAACAGCACATTGACCCACACACACACACATTCAGATAATAGTTTCTTGAAAAGAGGCGATCACCGTGGTAACACGGATGTCTGGGGTGCCTAACACCTTCCCCCGATAACCAAGTCCCCTGACCCTAAATCGAATCTCTTGCTTTCACCGACCGTATATCGATGTCACACCACCGGGTCAATGTGCAAACCTTTTCTCGGTTGTGTTGGTACAACCATTTAAAAAACCAACTGGCGACTCTTAACAGTCCCATCGTCGACATCATACACGTCGGACCTTTTTCACTTGTTTTTTTCAAACAAATCTCACCTAAAATGAGAACACCAAAGAACAAGTAACGGAAAGGGACACACAAAAATCCCGACGTCGACATTATTAATGATAGGTCTCGATATAAAAGATAAAACTAAGTTTCATAACTATAAGCAGCAGACCAAGCAAGTATCCTAACTTTGCATTTCCTTTATGCAATGGACATGAGTAAGAAAGTTTCAGAATTATACTATTATTGTGCCAGATTATTAACTCTATTATTATCGATATTATATCCAATAAATTGTATTCATACAAGTTCTTAAATTATCCGATCATTGTTTATTAACATAGTATTATATTATAATTAAGATATTTATTCTGTTCGTTAATTTCTAAACATGGTTATACAAGTGTCCTCACTTGGATAATCATTGTATTTAATCACATGTTGATATATACTTATTAAATTCTAGTATGTATATGTTGACTTCAAAGTCGTCTAAGTTATTTGACCTAGTTAGACATAGATTTAGAAATATCGTTGAACAAGATATAAAACTTTATTGTATCCAATAAAATTGTTTTGGTTCGGATTTCCGACTAGGTATGAACATCCCTAATCTGGGAAAACTTTTGTGCGCCAAAGGCGGATAAGATGAGCGATAATATTGTTCTTGTATGTAGTATTGATCAATACAGGGCACATTAGGCAGATCTCCCTCTCGCCCATAAGTTATGATAGTTTGCGGATGAAGTTCTGCTAAACCTTATCGAAAAATTGAAAATAAAGTTCATAGTCTGTCGACTACTCTCCATTTATAGTTAATACGTAGTTTCAAAATTTTGATATATAATTGTTATGTTATTATTATTGGTTCAGTTACTTCACAACTGTTGATTCGTTGTAGAAGTGTCATTCAAAGAAAATATTTAATCTTTTTCAGTTAATATTTATTGTTGATATTACTTGTTGGGCACTCAAATGCTCATCATTGCTTAATTTAAATGTTTTCAGCTAAGTGTGAACAACCAGAAGGTTCAAACAAGAACAAGGGAAAAGGAAAGCAAACAAAATAAGTGTTATGGTATCTTTTGTATAGTTAGACATTGTTAAGATAATGATATTTATTATCTATCATGTAATGTGTAACAACCCGATATTTTCTATATAATTAAATTAGAATTTTGCTTATAATTTTTTTTAATTATTTTAAAGATGAGGATTTGTACAAGATAAAGAGTATGTATTTGTGTGATAAATAAAAATATATTTATTACATGAATAATTTTAAATCATTTTATTTTAGAATAATTGATTATTATAAATTATATTCTTATAATAACTAATTTTATAGTAGAAATATTTTTATTAATTATTTTCCATGAAAATATAATTATATATTATTTAAATAATATATGAAAAGATTATTAGAATTATTATAATAATTAATCTATTTTATTATGTGCATTTATGCTAGATTAATTAAGTTAATTATTTTAACTTAATTAATAATGTTAAGTATAGTAGATAAATCATATATGAAATCCAAACACTAATTTTCGATTTTTATCAAGGAATGAGAATAATAATATAATATTAATTATATTTTGATTTTTTCAGTGCTATAAATATGTACAGTATGTACGTATTGATAATGGTTGATCAATTATGGTGTATAATGTCAAAACCCTAACATTAATTTGTTTAACCCTATTTTTAAATTCAAATGGGAAATTCAAGACTGTTATATAACTGTGTTATATGATTTATGTTGTGTATTAAATAATTAATTAGGTAAACCCTAATTAAAATCTAGAAAGCCTAATTAATCTTTAGAAAACCCTAATTAATCTTCAGTGTGGCAGGTTAAGTACGCTTTACCAATTTTCACCAGTAATCTGCCTCTCCTCGTAACATAAAGGTGGCAAAGGGAACCTTTTGCTCCTCGGAGCATCCCAAGACATCAAATATCTTAGTTATCTGCTTTATTCATGTCTCCGCCTTAAGTGGTTTTGGCTCTCCAATAAACTCCGGTGGTCCCAGCTCCTTGAATTGTTTAGCGGTGACCGTTCGAGAGTTGCCAGTGTTTCCACCTGCATTTTGAACAAGAGTCGTTCTCGCATGATGTTGCATGAATTGCATAAAGCCTCTAAACATCCCATCGTTCATCATTTGGTCAGCGTTGTTGTTTTCCTGAGGATTATTGTCATCCTGATGCACATTATCCTGGGTATTGATCGTTGGTGACTCAACAGTCTCATGTGCTTCATTGCTTATCTCAATATTTTCGGATGCCACTTTCAAATACTGCCACAAAACAAGGGTTAATTGACATGTCACATATTATCCCTATACTCTGACCGACCAAATAATTATCAAATAAACTTAGGCAGATCATACTAGCGAAGGAATTCCCCGTCTCTCCCCTCCTAGTTCTTGTCTCACATCTCAGCCAGGGATCATATCCCTAACCTTTGATACCAACTGTGACGCCTCCAAAATTGGTATACATCACCCATCTTGAGTCGCCAAATACATAGTACAGAATTTAAATACAAACTACTTTTATACAGTATGACAAAACGTAGCTGTGAGTTTCAAAACGGATAATGTCTCGTAGAGAGTATCCAAACTCAAATAAAGTCCTCATTCCAATTATTATCACACTATTTCACTAAATAATGAGGACTACTAATGCAAACATCTGGACCGTCACTCCGTTTCCCGACTAGTCCCAGCTACATACTCATTTCCTGAAGAGAACAATGAAAGTAAAAGGGTGAGCTCAACTAGGCCAGTAAGAAATATTATGACTAAGATAATGCATAATAAATTATCGTTAGCCTTCAACAAAGATGTTAAACCGATAAAATATAATAAACATCAAGTTTAATCATGCAATGAACAAGCAATCCATTAGAAGAGTAAAGTAGAGCATGATATCTACTATCTTCTATGATTTAAAAAGTTTATCATCAATTTTATTGCTGAGACTCAGCTTAATAAATAAACCACATCATCGAATCATCTCTGCACTACGGGCCAAGGATATTCATGTAATCATCAATGGTCATGATTATACCGAATAATCCCTGATTATAATCATACCAACAACTGTCCATCAATGCACTACAGGCCAATGAGGACTTTTATCACATCATTTATAACAATACGGGTCATGATTATACCGAATGATCCCTGGTCATAATCATACTAATCAATAGTACATCTATGCACGTAAGCCACATATGACTTTTATCATAATATAAGCATGAGGATAATGACAATGATATAAGAATTCAATTAAAAGCAAGCAAAGGATAAATATTTAAAGATTTATAATTTAATTTATCCAGAATTCAATATTGTCCAAATTGTTAACATAATACTGCTTTGTGGGGTAAAATTCAAGAATGATACTGTATCAAAAATGATTTGGACCGAAAAGAAATCAATTTTTGTTATGAATAGTACTCCGGGTGAATAGTACCCGGGTGAATAGTACCCCGTGAATAGTACTTTAGGAATAGTACTCTGTGAATAGTTCTTTGTGAATAGTACTCATGAATAGTACTTTATGAATAGTACTTTGTGAATAATACTTTTGTGAATAGTACTGTATAAATGAATAGTACTCATGGACAGTACTCCAACATGAAAAACTTAAAATTTAACAAGAATGTGCAGAAAATATCCTTGTGAAGTGATATTAGATGAAGCGCAAATTTCAAGGATATTCTACTAATTTCACGGAGTATAGAAGCAATATTTTAACAGAATGATGGTATAATCAGGAATACTAGACGAAATAATATTACTCACATATTACAAAGTATAGAAGAAATATTATTTCTTAAGAATACTGAACAAAAATAATATCCCTTACCTCAGAAGAAGGCTGGATACTGGAATAGTAAGGTATCAGACTTCTCTTCTACTTTCTCTCTAAAGATTCTTTCTCTACAACTTCTCTTTCTATAATTGTTCTTATGAGTCTTAGTGAATTGGTGAGAATGAAAGACGAATGAGCTTCTATTTATAGGAAAACATAGTTTCGATAATTCCACGTTTTGGGGCTCAAACTATTACAGTATAATACCTTCATCTTTTCCTTCATTTTTAGTTTAGTCCTACAAGTATTATCAAACTTGCACCACCTCCCCTAATAGTATATCATGTGAATCAATAGTACAATCATGTGAATCAATAGTACAATCATGTGAAAAAAATAATTACAGTATAGTACCTTCATCTATACCTCCATTTTTAATTTAGTCATTCAACTATTATCAATCTTGCACCACCTCCCCTAATAGTACATGCATGTGAATCAATAGTACACACATGTGAACAAATAGTTATAAGCATGTGAATTAATAGCAATTAATTACTCATTTATCCGATTAATTACCCGACTGGTCAATATAACCTCCAGACATCCATTATTATCGAAATAGATGTCGATTTCCACTAACACTAATAATCTTAACACAATGGAAATATCAATTTCATCTTTAATCAACACGAACTTATTCATTATTAATATTATAACTCACAATATTTAACAACCAGATCATTCCCAGGAAAGAGGGGGCTTTCTGATAAGGGTTTCTCTCTATTAGCGCGCAATTAGGTGACCAAACCTCTCCTTGAAAGAACTTTTTAGACATTGTCAATATTGCAAATAATAATATGAATAACTTTGTCATCTCAATTATTGTAAGACCCCAACTTATTATAAATAAAATCGAATTTCCTTCAATTATTATTGTGAATAATAAGGTATTAATTTGATATAATGCTTTGGTTATGGGTGAAATGTGCAAATTTTGCAAAATAAGCAAGTGGTTATAAAATATTCATTGTTGTCAGGGAATATTCGTTTAGTCGTGGAATATTCTTTCTGTCGGGGAATATTAAATGCATTTACGATGCGTCATTTATGGGCCCCATAATGTAATAACCAAGCGCTTGATGAAGAAAACGACAAGTTTGAGTTGTTATAAATAACGGTGTAATTGTTACCGTTAACACTGTTGGAATACCTAGTGGTTAAAATATAGTAATACGCGTGGTTACACAGTAGCACACGATATTGTACAGTATTGTTGAATTATTGATTCTTACGCAAGAAGGCACTACTAAATAATTATTATAGTAGTTACTGTTCAATATTTTATTTTATTGATTCAATAATTGCTGCGTTGATATTTTATATTATTGTTGTTTGAATAATTGTCACTGCATAGTATTTCCCATTATCAGATCAATAATTCATATTATTTGAATAATATTATTAGATAGCATTATTGGCAATGTCTAGAAAGTTCTGTCAAGGAGAGATTTGGTCACCTAATTGCGCGCCACTAAGAAGAAATTCTTATTGGAAAGCCCCCTCTTTCCTGGGAACGGCCTGGTTGTCATAAATGTGATTCTGTAATATTATTTGTGAATAATTAATTATTGATTCATATGATAAGGAAATATTTATTTTATGTGGATATAAATGTTGTATATATTTATTGTGGTTAAAAATGAAGGAGTTAATGTTGAGGTGTTTTATCAGTATTTTGTCGGATTGGAGGTATTAAAAGATCAAATCAGTGTTCTTACAGCTTTATTGTGTGAGTTATAATTTTTAATCCGACCGTTGGATCGTTGTGATTTTTGGATATGTTATACATATATAAGTTGAGTATATGTCCACAAATTTTGAACCGTTAAAAATGAGCATATGATTTGTTATGAATTTTAAGAGGTGACTGATTCGGAAATTAGGTTTATAAATGATTTTGGTGGAAAATTCTAGAATTGAGTGGACCCCACTTGTGGTTGGTGAAGAAATGTGCTGAATTTTTATTCAAATGTGGTGGGTGGAAATAGTATCAGGTAAAGCCATCAGGTTGCAGGTTAAGTCTGCTTCGGCGTGCTAACACTTTCCTATAAATAGATGACTAAGTTAGAATTGAAAATCACACCAGAAACATAAGCTTTCTCTCTTTCTTTCTCTATATTATCGAGCGTATTTTGTGAGTATTTAGATACTTTGTGAGTTTATATTTTTCAGTACAAGTTTTTGTCAGCACTATATCCGAAATTCAGTCAGAAGTACGGTTATTTTGAGGTAAGGGATGTTATTTTCTTCATAAATGATATTATTTCTTTCGATATCATTATGCCGAAGTATTGATCTAAACTTTTTATCAAATTTGGAACTTTTTGTGTCGGGGTTACCATTCACGTATACGGCACTATTCACGAATACGGCACTATTCACCAAAAAAAATGAAATTTTCTTCTTTTTGTCCAAGATGTCTATTATGGTTACTATCTTTGATTGTATCCATGTTTTGATCTTTATTTTTGAATTCTTCTTCAAAATTGGTATTTATGAAGTATTATTGATCTTGGATAAACTGTTATACGAATCCCTACTATTTGTCCTTTTGTCTCACTGGATTCGTTTTCTTTAAAATATTTTTCATCATCCTTAGTCCTAAATGAGGATATTACTGAATATCTTTGGCCTGTAGTGCAAAGATGAATGATTAACTGATGAATATCTTTGGCCTATGATTACCTAATGAATATCTTTGGTCCATAGTGCAAAGATGAACAGGTGTTGAGATGAACATGACCAACTGGTGATACAAATGAATATCTTTGGCCTGTAGTGCAAAGATGAATATTTGATTCAAGGTGTATATTGATTGATGTTACAGGGATAAAATATTGATGATGGACTTTTAAATCTTAGAAGATAGTAGAATTCTTTCTCTACTTGACTCTTAATGGATTCTTTATTTTTATTGCGATTTTTGATCTAAAACTTGTTGTCTATTATATTTTATCAGATTTTTCCCTGTTGAAAACTAATGATAATTTGTTGTATATTATTTTAGTCATAATATTCTTTACTGGGCTAGTTGAACTCACCCTTTTCCTTTTTGTTCCATTTTTCTTCTCAGGAGGTGAGAACATAGTAGGATCTAGTCGGGGTATGGAGTGATGGTTCTAGAAAGATGTTTTAGCAGTCCTCACTATTTCTGTAAAATAGTGTTTGAATAATTGTAATGAGGACTTATTTGAGTGTGGATATTGTCTAGAATACAATATTTGTATTTAAACTCACAGTATGTGTTGTTGTATTTTGCACGACAATTGTATTATTGAAGTTGTAGTTTGCTTTCTGTACCATGTATTTGGCGACTCAAAATGGGTGTTGTATACCTATTTTAGGGGCGTCACAATTATTGATTTAATAATATAAGATATTATGCATATGATACTGTGACAATAATTGAATCAATAATATGAGAGATATTATGCAGCAACTATTGTAGCAATAATTGAGTATAACTGAGTGACTTCGCACGTAAGCATCAATAATCATTACCGTGTGCTACTACGCAACCACGCCAGACATCGCTTTACTTTTACCATCGGGTAGTTCAACAGGTTTAACAGAAAACTTTCATTTGTTATTTTTATAAAAAGATAATTACATGCTGCTTTTCTAACTATAACAATACTTCCGCTTGTGGGGTCCACCAATGATTGTGTCGTCGTCATTTAATATTCCCCTGTTAAAACTAATATTCCCGAATAAATCGAATATTATATAACCACTTGCTTACTTTGCAAAATTTGTAAAAATACCCACAACTATAACATTATATAAAATCCACACCATAATATTCAAAAATATATTTCGAGAAAAATTAATCTTTATTCATAAAAGTTGGGGTCTTACATTGTATATCTAGCAATAATTGGAGTTGGTGAGCTAAGCTTGACTTCCCAATTGACAAATCTCAACAGATCAGCCACTTATGCCAGCCAAATACATTGCATACAAGTGATATAAATAGATTGAGAGAGAGAAAAAGTCATATTTTTAGCCATTTGCTCACAATACACATCCAAGTCCCTCTCTCTCTAAAACCTACGAAATTCTAAAGGTATAAAACCGTAACCTAGAATCTGATCATGCTTGGTATGTTAAATGTTATGATTAAGTGTTAAAATATGTTGTTAGTACTATATAATGATGATCTGGGTTGCTAAATGTTAGATCCATAACATCTAGAGGCTCAGATTTGAAGTTTTACAAAATCTGGAAATAGTTTAAAATGTGGTCTGACAATGAATGTCAGACCTCCTAGATCTCATTCTGTTTATGTTTATATATGTATAAATGTTGGTATTGGTAGTATGTTGTAAGGTCAGTGCTTTGGAAGTGGAATCACAGCCATTAAATGTTCATATTTTATTTTATTGATGGTCAAAAGCCGTTGACCGGCCATGACTTGGCATTTCTGGGTAACCCAGAAACTGCCCAGAAAGGCCTGACAAGATTTTTTAAACGTCTAGATCTATCCGTGTGTTGTTGCTTTGTTGTTGTTGATGCATCTAAGTTGTAGTATGTTGTTTATTCTACATGTTTATGCCTTAAAATCTCCTAATCATCAAACTGTGTGATTATAGAGGACGGTCAAACCAGGCCAAACGATCATGGAAGCTGTTTTCTGGGTAACCCAGGAAACGCTTGAACATGTCGCCTGACATGGTTTGACCAGTATGAATCTGCTTGATCTGTTGTTGTTTTGGTGAACTATTGTGATAGAACTCTTCCTTGTCATGTTGGCTACATACTGAATCCATTAAATCACATAAGGATTACACGGATTGCAAGTTGTGGAAGCCCAAATATGGCTTATCGAACTATTCTTCATTTCTGGGTAACCTAGAAAATGAAGAACAGCTCTGACAGCTTGTTCATGGCTTTGTATCTTTTTGATGTGTTATGATCTTGTCCAGAACGTGTTATACACGTGTAATATGACATTAATACTACAAGAGGTGATCAATAGCTTCCCTGGAAACATTAATATCTGACATTTATCACTGGTCAAAGTAGGGTACTTGATCACTGACTTTGAAGGCTCAAGAACACAATAGACTACACTTTATGTCGCTAAAGGCCTATAGCGACAGTTTTAATAATTTTAATTAATTAAATTTTCAAAAATTATTTAAAAATATAAATTAATTTCTGAAAATTACAAAAATTATTTTAAGTTATAAAATTAACTTTTAATAATTTGAAATATTTTTCATAAATATTAGTATTTATTTAAATATTATTGATATTTAATTTATTTATTAAATGCATTAAATAAATTAATTAAAAAGATTTTTATTATATTAAAAATCATTTTAAATGATAATAAGTTATTTAAAAATATTTGAAGTTATAAAATATAACTTTTAATATTTTAAAGAAAATTTCATTAATTATTTAATATTAATGATATTAGATTTATTTATTAATTATATTAATTAAATTATTTTAAAATGATTTTAATATTAGAAAAATCATTTTAAGTGAAAATAAAGAGTTTAAAATATTTGAAATTATAAAATATAACTTTCAATATTTAAAGGTAAATTTTATTAATTGTTTATTTATTAATGATATTAAAGTTATTTAATAATTATATTAAATAATTTAGTTTTAAAATGATTTTAATAATATAAAAATTATTTTAAATAAAAATAAAGTGTTTAAAGGTATTTTAAGTTATAAAATATAAATTTTAATATTTAAAGGATAATTAATAATTTAATATTAATGATTATTAATTTATTATTAATGATATTAAATTTATTTAATAATTATATTAAATAAATAGTTTTAAAATGGTTTTATTAATTTAAAAATCATTTAAAAAGGATATAAATGAATTAAAAATATTTGAAGTTATAATTAATGACTTTTAATATTTTGATAAATAGTACATTAATATTTAAATATTAATGGTAATTATTTTAAAATGACTTTAATTATTTTAAAATCATTTAAGGGTGATATTAATACTTTAAAAATATTTTAATTATTATAAATAACTTTAATATTTTGGTAATGGTTTCATTAATAGTTTAATATTAAAGATTAATTATAATAGAATTATTTAATATTTAAATCATTTAATAATGATTCTGGTGTTTGAAAATTCATGATAAATTAAATGTTTAGAAATTATTATAAATCATTTAAAAATAATATGACTGATAATTACATATATTGAGCTACAGAATAGAGTCTTAGACTCGATAATTACTCGATAAAGCCATTGGTACACCAACATGTTTCAGAAATTGATCTGGACTTAGATATTTTGACTGTATTTATGTTTGTTTGTGATCGAATGACTACTAAACATGTGTGACAATGTGATTAGGTTATGAACTGACTGCAAATAGCAGTATTATGTGATACGATATAGTATTCTAATCGAACAAATGATCTTATTACTGATAGGTCGCTATATAACATATAAAACTGAGTTGCATAACTGTAAGCAGTAGACCAGCTAAGTATCCTACCTTTGCATTTCCTTTATGCAATGGACATGAGTAAGAAAGTTTCAGAATTATATTATTATTGTACTAGTTTATTAACCCTATTGTTATATATGTTATATCCGATCATTGATTATCAACATGGTACTATACTGTAATTCAGATATATATATTATGTTCATTAAATTCTAAATATGGTTATTCAAGTGTCCCCACTTGGATAATCATTGTATTTAATCACATGTTGATATATATATATATATATATATATATATATATATATATATATATAGTACCTCTAAGCTATTTGATCAGCTAGACACAGATTTAGAAATAATGTTGAATATGATAAAACCTTTTTGTATCCAATCAAATTATTTTGGTTCGTATTCCAGATTAAGTATGAACATCCCGATCAAGGGAAAACTTTTATGTGCCCAAGGCGGACAGAGTGAACGATAATATCGTTCTTGCATGCAGTATTGATCAATACAGGGCACATTGGGATGATCACCCTCGCGCCCGTAAGTTATGACGATTTGCGGATGAAGTTTTGCTAAACCTTATCGAAAATTTAAAACAATGTTCATAGTATGTCACCTAAACCCTATTTATAGTCAATACGTAGTTTCAAAAATGTGATATAGAGTTGTTATGTTATTATTATCGGTTTAGTTTACTTAACAACTATTGAATCGTTGTAGAAATGATGTATAAAGAAAATATTTAATTCTTTCAGCTAATTATATTTATAATTATTATTACTTGCTGGGCAATCAAATGCTCGTCCTTGTTTAATTTAAATGTTTTCAGCCAATCGTGATCAACCTGAAGGGTCATGCAGAAACAAAGGAAAAGGAAGGCAAACAGAATAAGATTTTTGGTATTCTATGTAATAGTATGACTTGATTAAGACAATGATAAATATTAAGTATCATGTAAATGAATGTTTAAAGGTCGCGTACTTGGGAGTAGACTCTGATGTATATGTAACTTAAGTTTGATATTCATATTATTGTTATTATTATTAGTATTATTTCGCTCATAGAAATAGTATCGTAAAGCACCGAGTTCGGGTTTCAAGTACCCGAGTTTGGGGGCGTTACAAATTGGTATCAGAGCTTTAGGGTTAGAAACCTTAGGTGGGGTAGACCTTAGGCTATAACCTTAGAACAGAGAGAAACATTGAAAATATAAATAACTCATATAGAGTTTAAAAGGAGATGAATCGGATACATTCATCGTCAAACAAAATAAAAGATAACTTATATAAAATTATTGTTTGCTGTGTGTATAAACTATATGCTAATCAGGATAATTTATGTGTGTAGATGTCAGGTGGAAAAGGCTTATTATATGCTTATAGCATGAAGAAAGATCAAATCCATACACCCGAGCTAATATCGAAGCTAATAGCTGAAATAGAGGCTCACAATGAAACAAACTTGGATGAGGTGGTTATTTTGGAAAACGTATTACCAGATCCGAAAATGGTGGAACTAACAGATAGTGATTCAGACACCGAAGTTGGAGCTGATCAAGCATCAACGGAAGTGCGTAAATCGAGGAACCAAAGTTACCTCTCGGAAAAGTCATGGGAAATAGAAAAGCTGCTAAATAGTCAATTACGAAAAGTCTTAATAGAAACAATGGAAGAATAAGATAAGCTTAAAATTCAATTTGATCAGATGGGAGACAAAAACAACATATCAAGTGCAGCTCCGAGCAATAAGGGGAAAAGAAAGATGAAAGACCACGACTTAGGAAAATCCAATAAAAACTAAGGGAAAAAGATATGTTATATTTGCGGCCATGAGGGATATACCTCTCCTCATTGTCCCGACTGTAAGCAAGGTGCATGTTTTATTTGTGGGTTGGAAGGTCATTGGGCGAAAGATTGTCCAGAATCAGGAAAAAGGTGTAGGAATAATTAGGCCTAGTAGTTGATTATGTATGTTTGATAATATGCGTGTGTAATGTAATATTCTCAACTTTTGTATTAGTCAAGACTGCAAATCCCGACTTTTGTGGTCACAAAGGGATAGCTGATGTTTAAAGCAATATGTGCTATGTTATGTAAAGTATTCGTTAAATGAATATGAATTTATGTTTAAGTAATGAAACAAGTTTAATATATTAAACTTATATTATAAGGCTTAGAATGTAAGACTAATTTATGATAATGCCACCAAGCCGAAAACAAAACCAAAAGACAGAAGAACCTATCAACAAAGCTGGAGGACAACTAGACCTGTGACACCCCCAAATCCGGGTACTTCATTTTCGCCGAATTTGGTGCTCACTATCAAAATAATTACATCTAACTACCCATGATAAAGGATAAAATATTAAATAAATTAAACAATAATCTTTCCCATTAAAGGGTTACATCATCTCATAAACAATCCCAGGTAATCTAACCTTAAATTATTACATCAGTTTGCAGAATACATTATAAAATAAAACAAGTCTTATAACTTCATGCATTTAAATAAATTTTAACTAATTCTTCAACACTTGGACAACTTGCCCTTTCCCTTGCTAGTAGATGGCTCATCACCTCTTTCGACTTTAGCTACATTATTTAATTGCAAGAGTGAGCAAACAATTGCTCACCGATATAAAGAATAGTAATAACAATCATATGAGAATGAACAATGAATGATGTACAATAATGAACCTTAACAGACATTAGACTATACAGACTCTTCTTAACGTACTTAGGGGGATCAGCCCTTTGTACCATGTATTGTGCACAAACATCTAAATGTTACACGTACAAAATCCCCTATGTTAGGGTTGTTCGTCTCAGTTTAAAATTAGAATTTCCGTACTAAAGAAAGTTTAGTTTGGAACTAGCTTATCAGTGTTTCTAGAATTTTAGAACACTGTTCAATTTCCATCAACAAAGGTTTAATACAATAATGTATAACTGAACAAGGCTATCAAAGTCAAAGTTCGAATATCAATAATATATAATTGAATAACATGATATACATGCAAAGTACTAAAAAGAATTAGAACAATCTCACTTGAGTCAATGCATTAGAACAATATATGCTTTGTATAATAATTAGAAAAGTGAAACTTGTTCGATGTAACGAATTAGGTTACAAGAGCTTAATCAATCGTATATAAGAATCGAATTAATAATCTCGCTAAACCAAAGTTTGGAAACTTGCATTCATAAATAAAAGAATGAAGTTAGAAAGCTTACTCAATGTAAAGAGTTAAGGTTTAGAAACTTGCACAATTATGAAAGTATAGTTAGAGAACTTGTCTTGTTTGTAAGGTAGACAAATGTAATATAATCTTCAATTACCCTACATACATCATTAAAAATTGCAACAATAATTAGTTGTATGAACATTAGCTTTAGGGGTTTAAACCATCATTTAGGTCATAACCCTAAACTAGCACCTAACCATTTAGGTTAACATATTTAACGAATCTGAAATCGCACTACGAGCCAACACAACTTAATTGTTCATCTCTACTTTTGAAATGTAGTTTCATTATATAACTCAATTAATAATCACTTAAAAATCTTTTACACTTTGTATTACCACGCATGACAATCTGTTATTATAGTTCACTTTTATGTTTTAATATCCTTAACATGCATGCTAAACTAACTTGAAGTCCGTTCGCATGCATGACTCGCAATTAAGCGAGATTTCACTGCTCAGATTAGCTACTTGGCGCTGCGCCAAGATATACATTCGGGTTATCACATGATGTAAGCGCCATACATACGCGACAATCGTCGCTGCATATCGCGCTCGCAAGCGATGCCTCAGTTCCAATTTTTTTGCAGAAGCTCAAAATCAGACTCTACTTTGGCCAAAAATCCCAATTCTACAGAAAATCTCCCAACTTCAACATCTAAAATTTTGTCATATTATAGTTACACATGCTAAACACCATTCTATATACAAAACCATTATATAAACATCATTTTGAAGAATCAAAACTATATTTATTTCCAAATTTCTTCATTTTTATACTTTTAACGAATTCGATCACCACGAATTCATTTCTTAATCATTTGATACGTCGCTTTTGTTTCTTGACATATTCTCACAATCCAACTTCAATTCGCAGATTACAACTCATATAAGGCATGAAATTTGGTACTTTCTAAGGCTATTTTTCAAATATGAACACTGATATTTCATTTTCTTTCTAGACACCAATTTCTCACGAATTTGACCAACAAGCATCAAATATACATGACGATTACAGATTTCGCAAACTATATGCACATACCTCTACCACCATTCACACGATTTCCAAATCATATCAAAATATATATACATATACTACCAAAACTAAAAATAAAAATAAGAATAGTATATACCTTTAATCCTTGATTATATGCTAGCAAGAGATGATAACAAGGTTTAGCAATCCTCTCCTTCCTCTTGAAATCTCAGAGAATACCCTCTCATTTCTCTGAACTTCTCTCACCTTCAGTGTTTTCTCCTTGGCCAAATACGTGAATAAGAAAACTGAGTGCTAGCCTTAGGAAATAATACGCGTAGGAATTATAAACTGACTCCCACTTCCCCCACTAACGTCAAGTAAAATAAGCCAAAGGTTTACGTCCGTTAAAATAACCCAAAAGCCATAAGGCTACGTTTGGTTACACACTAATTCCCCATACTAGATTATTTAAATAATATTTTTATTATATAGTTACACTTGTCACACATGTAACCCATTTTAATAGCTTATTATTATATTCTTATTATAATTATGCTTATATTAAATAATTATAAATCTAATTTAATTAATAAATTAGAAACATCACTCTATTTATTTTATTTATTTCCATTAAATTAAACAATTCATTTAATTTAATTATCTTCTTAAATATTAAGCAATTGATTTAATTTAATTATTTTCCTTAAATTAAATCCTTCAAATAAAATTATCAACACTCAATTTAATTATCATTAATCAATTTAGTTACTAAATTAATTCACCACAATTCATAAATTTTATTTTCCTCAATAAATAATTTACTTAAAATATTTAGTTAATTCCATAAATATTTAAATTAAATTACAAATTTCTCGATCGTTACATCCTTCCCTCCTTAAAAGGATTTTGTCCCCATAATCACAACTCAAAAAATTTATTTGTTACATTCTTCCCTCCTTAACAAGATTATGTCCCCAGAATCGCTATACAAGATCAAGAAAACAATTGAGGATAATTCTTCATCAAAACGCCTTCAAGTTCCCACGTAGCTTCCTCAGCATTGTGGTTCCTCCAGATTACCTTAACAGAAGGTATTACCTTATTCCTCGATTTGCTTTCTCTTTTCATCAACAATTTGAACATGGACTTCTTCATATGTTAAGTCTTTCTCAAACTGTAAGGGCTCATATTCTATAACATGCTTATAATCAGGTTTATATGGCCTTAATACTGATATATGAAAAATATTATGAATATGCTCCAACTCTAGAGGTAAAGCTACCTCGTATGCCACTTCGTCAACTCGTCGAAGCACTTCAAAAGGTCCTATAAATCTAGGGCTTAATTTCCCCTTCTTGCCAAACCGAATTTTCCCCTTCCAGGGAGATACTTTTAAGAAAACATAACTACCGACATCGAATTCTCTATTTTGTCGATGATGATCGGCATATATCTTCTGTCTATCTTGTGCGACTATCAAACTTGCTCGAATAACCTTGATGATCTCGACATCCTGTTGTACCAATTCAGGACCCAATAGTTAACGTTCACCTACCTCATCCCAGCATAACGGAGTTTTGCATTTTCTACCGTATAACGCTTCATAAGGCGGCATGCCAATACTCGAGTGATAACTATTATTATAAACAAATTCCACCAATGGCAGATGATCATCCCAATTTCATTTGAAATCCATTATACATGCTCTGAGCATATCTTCTAGTGTTTGGATGGTTCTCTCACTTTGAGGATGGTACGCTGTGCTCATTCTTAGCTATGTTCCCAAACATTCTTGTAATCGTTTCCATAAATTAGATGTGAAACGTGGATCTCTGTCTGACACAATGGACACATGTACACCGTGTCTTGACACAATTTCCTTCACGTACCGTTTTGCTAACCAATCTAGGGTAAATCTAATCTTAATTGGTAAGAAGTGTGCCGACTTTGTCAATCGATCAACAATCACCCAAACGGCGTCATAACCTTGCTGAGTCGTTGGAAGACCTACCACAAAATCCATTGTGATATGCTCCTATTTCCATTCTGGTATCTTTGATGTTCAGCTTTAACCTTCTGACACGTTAAACATTTTGCCACACACTCAGCCACATCCTTCTTCATATTCGGCCACCAGAAATGATGTCTAAGATCCTGGTACATTTTCGTACTTCCAAGGTGAATCAAATATCTTGAGTTGTGAGCTTCACTCAGAACTCCCTCTTTAACTTCCGGTACTAGCGGAACCCAAATTCTCCCTTCGAATCGAAGTAATCCTTCTGAATCGATTTTGAATTTATTTTCCTCACCTTCAGATATCTTCTGTTTTATCTTTTTGCAATCTTCATCCTGAAGTTGTGCATTTTTCACCTTATCTACCAATGTTGAATTGTTTCCCATCTGGAACAACTTTTCATCGGATTCTGTCGGATATTTAATTTCTAACTCCATCTTAGCCATTTCCGACACTAGCTTCTCCTGAGCAGTTAACAACATTAACTTCTCTCGTCCCTTCCTACTTAAGGCATCAGTAAAACATTCGCCTTTCAGGGATGATAGAAAATCTCGCAGTCGTAGTCTTTAATCAGTTCCAACCATCTTCTTTGCCTCATATTCAAATCTTTTTGTGTAAAGATATACTTCAAACTTTTATGGTCAGTATATATCTCACCTCTCTCCGTAAAGATAATGTCTCCAAATCTTCAGGGCAAACATGTGATAACCCCAAAATAGGTCCATTCCATCCAACTTATTCTGAGTCGCCAAATACATGGTACAAAAAACAACTACAATTTTATTACAACAATTCTCATGAAAAATACAACAACACATATGCTGTGAGTTTGGATACAAATATATACCAACTGTGACTCTCATCCCAACCTTGGATAGCACGTCACAATGACACCTTACATAAAGGTATAGTCAAAAACTGTTTTAGAAATTAGAATCTTTGGGAAGTGATCAAGGAAACCTTCGTACATGGGAGGCCATGCTTCTAGGTTATGATAGATATCATATGGCCACAGAATTATCCTTGGTTGACCCAATAGACCCAAAAGAAAAATGAGAAGATTACTATCATATTCTTCTCAATGGTGAGTGATGAGTGAGTTTTATACCCATGAATTGGATACATTCGGGCTTAATTTATTGTTGTTCTTAAGTCTTTTAGGATGTTTTTATGTGTTTGTGTCTATTCATGCATGTTTTATGTTATTTTATATGAATTCGGACAAAATTTACATGGATCGATGTTTGGGGTGGCTAGATTCGCGTTTTCGGCTTGCCATTTACACAGCAGCCACTTCGGAGCCAATTTGACTATAGCTCCTGACATTCTTTCGACAAACTTCAAGAATGAAAGTTGTAGATCTACTTCTCCTCTTTCCGGAACATCTTGAATTATCAAAGTCGGAGTTCAGACGAAGAGGTTATGGCCATTTTCCCAAAGGACGTCGGAGCAGAAAATGTCGATTTTGGGCCGTGGCAAGGCGCGATTTTTAGTGTATTTTACAAATACGGGCGCTTAGAAGCGAACTCAATAGTTGCTTGTTATTTGAAATACTGGGGAAGGGTTTGATGCGGCTCGGACGCGCGTTTGGGCGAATTTTGATACCTTTTGACTCCAAATAGGATAGGGGTTGTTCCAAAACTAAAAATTGTACTTGTAACCTATAAATACATGATGTAAGGCATAAAATAAAGGAGATTACATAGCTTAGCCTAGATTAAACACTCCTTTAGATTAGAAAATAACCCTAGTTCTTATTAGTTTTGGAGATTGAAGCAACTTGGAGACCATTGAAGATCGAGAGCAAGAGCAGAGGGAGCATCGATTTCTTGACAACATATTTTATTTTCTTCTCTCATCTTACTTTTATCTTTTGATGTCTATTCAGGTTGTGGATTCTTGGTTTTAATTCATTAATTATGAACTAACTATTTTTGAGATTTCAATTGAACTTTTATGGCTATGAATTAGTTATTCATTATATTCTAATTATTTATGTTAAAGTGAGTTGTTTATCTTGTCTTGTGCTTATTGCTTAATTATTTGATCGAGAATTACTTTGTTACTCTAGAAGGAATTGGAAGAGGAATTCTAGGGTTAGAATCGGGCATGATATCATGTGACTTAGTTATTTGCACAAAGTGAATAATTAGGTTTGTGAATAGAATGGAAATATCTTTTCATGCATGTAACACATAAGGAATTGGGATTATAACGAGTTTAATTCAATTGTTTTGCATAGGAATATAGCAAAATTAATCTGGATTAAATAGAAGGCAATTGATCACTTGGAAAAGGGCTTTTTGGCATTTGAGAATTCTTGTTAACAATTCAGTAGACATAATAATTGGGATAATTGGATAATTGATTTATAATTCATAATTGGGGATATTGAAGTCTTAATCTTTATTTATTTGAATTCATTCGTTAAAATCTTAGTTTTAATTAGTTAATTTAGTTTTCTTAATTAGAAGAAACACGATTTGAGATTGTTTAAATAAAATTAGTTTGGTTAAGAATTAGTACTTGGTGATTTTTATTAAATAATTCCTCGTGGGAACGATACTCTACTTTCACTTTATTACTTGTTGACCGTGTATACTTGCACGTATTCATTGATTATGTAAATCGATCAACAAGTTTTTAGTATGATTCTTGGAATTAATTTAACAATTATTTACCAATATTAATTTTAATCAAATTAGTCTTAATTTAAACATTTTATTTTTATTTTAATTCTCTTTCTATATTTCTCTCTTTTGGTACCATGGATGACTTTGTGTATCAATGGTCATACACGAACATGACTCAACCAAGGGAGCGGAGATTGAAAGACTCGAGAAAATTTCACGCATTGTCACATGCCATTGAGACACTTTCGAGGATGTTTGAAGCTTTTGAAGCTCAGCGTCGTCAAAGTATGGCGGTTACTTGTGATTATTGTGCTGGAAATCATACGAGTCATCAATGCGCCATCGATTTCGAAAGCCTGATGCAAGATAGTGGTGATTACCCCAATAATTATGTCTATCCCAACAACTATCATCAGTATTGGGGGTATCACCCAGATTTTTTATGGAGTAACAATCAAGCTGTAGCTCAACCACCTAGACAACAAAACACCTCCGGATTTCAAAATTCGACTCAACAACTAGAGAGGATATCAAGTTTGGAAGAAGCCTTGGAAAAATTCATTAGAGCTTCTGACAAAAAGAATGAGGAACAAGATAAGAAATTGAGTCAAGTAGATCTTACTTTGCAATGCCATGGGGCATCGTTAAAGAATCTGGAAAATCAAGCGGAACAGATAGCACATGCGTTGAACAGCCGTCCTCAATACACCTGGACCTATGACATGGATTCCGAGACTGATGGAGAGCCCGAGCCAAATCTACAACTGGATGAGCCACGAGATGAAAAAGAGGAGACAAGTGGGGATAATGACAACAAGGTCGGTGAAGAACTAATTGTGAGAACCAATGATGATGAGCCAATGTCATTTATGCCTCAAGTGCCTTCTCCTCCACAGTTCAAGAGTCCGGTTAGATTTGAAAAACCTTGTCCGATTGGTAGTCATGTCGTCGGCAATACTCTCTGTGATGTAAAAGCAAGTACACCTTTGAAACCATGGTGCGATGAGCTGGAGAAGATAGAAGAAGAAACTGTTGTGTCTGACAAGTTTCAATACCAGAATATATTCGCAGACACAATGGAGAAACCACCTAGATGCTGGACGTTCTTGAATGTGATCTTATCTAAAGAAAGCATGCTAGGTGACTTTAATACAATGGCTATCGTAAATGGGAACCTACCAAAAGCTATATTATTTCCGATGGATGGAGGGTTCCTCAACTTTCGTAGGGGAATTGGATAGAGAATTGAAGAAGTCAGGCTGAGACTATAAAACAAGCGCTTATTGGGAGGCAACCCAAGTTTAATTTTTATTTTTAGTTTTTATTAAGTTTTATATTAGTAGTTTTGAATTTGCATTTATTTAGGATTTAATAAAATTGCTTCTATCATGGTTTTACAGGTTATTCAAGTCAAATTCAAGTGTGGTGCCCAATTTGTTCCATGTACTTAGCCTATTCTCCAAACTTAGCGGGCAAGGAGGAAGATTGCTATATTTTCAGGGAAGTCCTCTGCTTTAATTTTTTTCTATTTCAGTCATTGAGGACAATGTCTAGTTTAAGTTTGGGGGCATTTTAGTGTCGTATTGCATATAGTTAGTTATTTACATTGTAGTTCGTTATGTTTTCAGGTTATTTACATTTAGTTGTTGCATTCGTTTTTTTTTTTAAAAAAAAAATTTAAAATCGCAAAAATAGTAGTTAGTTTACTATGTTTGTTGCGATTAGTTTATATTTGCATGATTCCAACTGTTGGATAGTAAAAAAGTCTATTTTGGCCAATGATGAGACTAGAGTTAAGTAGATAAGTATAGTATTGAATATTCGGCTTTGATGTGATTTCTTGTTATGAATTGAATCTTTCCTGTTTGAAATCGGTATAATCAAGGTTAAGACGTTAATAATGACTATGTTAACGATTAAGTTTAAATTGATACATAATGGATTTCTTAAGTATAATACTAGTGTGAAGGAATGAAAGAAAGACATGAATAGGCGGAGATGGCTAAATTTTGATAAAAACTTAAGTTTGGGGGAATTTTTGGGGTATATAAGCTTTCAAAAAAAAAAAAAAAAAAAAACATGTGAGTCTTGTGGTGGGTTGAGGAGAAACACTCCCCATAAACACAAGCGTGAGATGGAGCGTGAAAACGCACTCACCAACCATCTATAAAAAAAAAAAAAAAAAATTTTACTGGTGGCTAGTTTTGTTTGGGGCCTTTGTTACTTGAGTAGAAAATGCGCTTGAAGGGGTATCTTAAAACCTAAGCGCCTAAGGTCTTATATGGTCCGGGAGTCGTTGGTCGAAAGCTCAGCTAAGGGGTGACAATTGTTAGCCTAATGGAATGAGACATTGCACGATTATGGTTAAAAAAAACAATAAAACGGAAAAGAGCAAAAAGCCCCGTAATGAAAAGTAAAAGCATAAGTATCCCGTTGGACTCTTGAACTTGGTGGATGTTTGACTTTAGTTGGATATAGCTTGTTAAGTGAATTTTGTGAATTTGCACTGTATGATGCCTTCAAAGATATCTATTATGTCTTAAATTTGATTTTATATCAGTTAACATTGTTGTGGAGCACACACGCACTATATCAGTGATAACAGTCTAAGATTTGATGATTAATTGGGAAATTACTGATTTGTTTTAATATGATGTATTATCATGTTTACTTGATTTCTCTAAGGCCGGTTGAATAGACTTGTTTCTGTCATTACTGTTGGATTCGTAGGCATATAGATTAGTTTAATTACATTGCATTGCATAACATTTTTGTGTTTTTGCTTGAGGACAAGCAAAGATTTAAGTTTGGGGGTATTTGATGAGTGAGTTTTATACCCCATGAATTGGATACATTCGGGCTTAATTTATTGTTGTTCTTAAGTCTTTTAGGATGTTTTTATGTGTTTGTGTCTATTCATGCATGTTTTATGTTATTTTATAGGAATTGCGACAAAAGTTACATGGATCGATGTTTGGGGTGGCTAGATTCGCGTTTTCGGCTTGCCATTTACACAGCACCCACTTCAGAGCCAATTTGACTATAGTTCCTGACATTATTTCGACAAACTTCAAGAATGAAAGTTGTAGATCTACTTCTCCTCTTTCCGGAACATCTTGAATCATCAAAATTCGAGTTCGGACGAAGAAGTTATGGTAATTTTCCCAAAGGACGTCGGAGCAGAAAATGTCAGATTTTGGGCCAGCGCCGGGGCGCGATTTTTAGTGTATTTTATGGTGGCGGGCTGCTTAGAAGCGACTCAATACCGTTGCTTGTAATGGGCACTTTGGGGAAGGGTTTGGTGCGGCTGGACGCCGCTTTTGGGCTTAATTTTGACACCTTTTGACTCCAAATAGGATAGGGGTTGTTCCAAAACTAAAAATTGTACTTGTAACCTATAAATACATGATGTCAGGCATAAAATAAAGGGAGATTACATAGCTTAGCCTAGATTAAACACTCCTTTAGATTAGAAAATAACCCTAGTTCTTATTAGTTTTGGAGATTGAAGCAACTTGGAGACCATTGAAGATCAAGAGCAAGAGCAAGAGGGGAGCATCAGATTTGTTGACAACAGATTCTATTCTCCTCTCATCTTACTTTTATCTTTTGATGTCTATTCAGTTGTGGATTCTTGGTTTTAATTCATTAATTATGAACTAACTATTTTTGAGATTTCAATTGAACTTTTTATGGCTATGAATTAGTTATTCATTATATTCTAATTATTTATGTTAAAGTGAGTTGTTTATCTTGTCTTGTGCTTATTGCTTAATTATTTGATCAATAATTACTTTGTTACTCTAGAAGGAATTGGAAGAGGAATTCTAGGGTTAGAACTGGGCATGATATCATGTGACTTAGTTATTTGCGTGATGAATAATTAGGTTTGTGAATAGAATGGAAATATCTTTTCACGTATGTAACACATAAGGAATTGGGATTGTGAGTTTAATTCAATTGTTTTGCATAGGAATATAGCAAAATTAATCTGGATTAAATAGAAGGCAATTGATCACTTGGAAAAGGGCTTTTGGCATTTGAGAATTCTCATTAACAATTCAGTAGACATAATAATTGGGATAATTGGATAATTGATTTATAATTCATAATTGGGGATATTGAAGTCTTAATCTTTATTTATTTGAATTCATTCGTTAAAATCTTAGTTTTAATTAGTTAATTTAGTTTTCTTAATTAGAAGAAACACGATTTGAGATTGTTTAAATAAAATTAGTTTGGTTAAGAATTAGTACTTGGTGATTTTTATTAAATAATTCCTCGTGGGAACGATACTCTACTTTCACTTTATTACTTGTTGACCGTATATACTTGCACGTATTCATTGATTGCGAAATCGATCAACAAGTTTTTGGCGCCGTTGCCGGGGAATTAATTTAACAATTATTTACCAATATTAATTTCAATCAAATTAGTCTTAATTTAAACATTTTTATTTTTATTTTTAATTCTCTTTCTATATTTCTCTCTTTTCAGGTACCATGGATGACTTTGTGTATCAATGGTCATACATGAACATGACTCAACCAAGGGGAGCGGAGATTGAAAGACTAGAAAAATTTACGCATTGTCGGCCTGATTGAGACACTTTTTCGAGGATGTTTGAAGCTTTTTCAAGCTCGGTATACGTCAAAGTATGGCGGTTTTGTGATTATTGTCTTTTGGAAATCATACGAGTCATCAATGCGCCATCGCCGAAGCCAGATGCAGATAGTGGTGATTACCCCAATAATTATGTCTATCCCAACAACTATCATCGAGATTGGGGTATCACCCGATTTTTATGGAGTAACAATCAAGTCAGAAGCTCAACCACCTGAGACAACAAAACACCTCCGGATTTCAAAATTGACTCAACAACTAGAGAGGATATCAAGTTTGGAAGAAGCCTTGGAAAAATTCATTAGAGCTTCCGACAAAAGAATGAGGAACAAGATAAGAAATTGAGTCAAGTAGATCTTACTTTGCAATGCCATGGGGCATCGTTAAAGAATCTGGAAAATCAAGCGAAGCAGATAAGACACATCGTTGAACAGTAATCCTCAATACACTGGACCTATGACATGGATTCCGAGATCGATGGAGAGCCCGAGCCAAATCTACAATTGGATGAGCCACGAGATGAAAAGAGGAGACAAGTGGGGATAATGACAACAAGGTCGGTGAAGAACTAATTGTGAGAACCAATGATGATGAGCCAATGTCATTTATGCCTCAAGTGCCTTCTCCTCCACAGCTCAAGAGTCCCAAGTAGATTTGAAAAACCTTGTCCGATTGGTAGTCATGTCGCTTGGCAATACTCTCTCGTGATGTAAAAGCAAGTACACCTTTGAAACCATGGTGCGATGAGTTGAGTCGAGAAGATAGAAGAAGAAACTGCAGGTCTCGACAAGTTTCAATACCGTATATATTCGCAGACACAATGGAGAAACCACCTAGATGTTGGGCGTTCTTGAATGTGATCTTATCTAAAGAAAGCATGCTAGGTGACTTTAATACAATGGCTATCGTAAATGGGAACCTACCAAAAGCTATATTATTTCCGATGGATGGAGGGTTCCTCAACTTTAGAGGGGGAATTGGATGAAATTGAAGAAGTCAAATGTGAGACTATAAAACAAGCGCTTATCGGGAGGCAACCCAAGTTTAATTTTTATTTTTAGTTTTTATTAAGTTTTATATTAGTAGTTTTGAATTTGCATTTATTTAGGATTTAATAAAATTGCTTCTATCATGGTTTCTGAGTTATTCAAGTCAAATTCAAGTGTGGTGCCCAATTTGTTCCATGTACTTAGCCTATTCTCCAAACTTAATGGCAAGGAGGAAGATTGCTATATTTTCGTAAAAGTCCTCTCTTTAATTTTTTTTCTATTTCAACCATTGAGGACAATGTCTAGTTTAAGTTTGGGGGCATTTTAGTGTCGTATTGCATATAGTTAGTTATTTACATTGTAGTTCGTTATGTTTTCAAGTTATTTACATTTAGTTGTTGCATTCGCTTTTTTTTTTTTTAAAAAAATTTAAAAATCGCAAAAAATAGTAGTTAGTTTACTATGTTTGTTGCGATTAGTTTATATTTGCATGATTCCAACTGTTGGATAGTAAAATGATGAGTGAGTTTTATACCCATGAATTGGATACATTAGGGCTTAATTTATTGTTGTTCTTAAGTCTTTTAGGATGTTTTTATGTGTTTGTGTCTATTCATTCATGTGTTTTATGTTATTTTATAGGAATTGGGACAAAAGTTACATGGATCGATGTTTGGGGTGGCTAGATTAGCGTTTTTACTTGCCATTTACATACAGCCACTTCAGAGCCAATTTGACTATAGCTCTGACATTATTTCGACAAACTTCAAGAATGAAAGTTGTAGATCTACTTCTCCTCTTTCGGAACATCTTGAATCATCAAAATCAGAGTTGGACGAAGAAGTTATGGCCATTTTCCCAAAGGGCGTCGGGCGAAAAATGTCGATTTTGGGCGGCCTTGGGCGCGATTTTTAGTGTATTTTTACGGTAAGGGCGCTAGAAGCGAACTCGGTAGTAGTTGCCCAATTATTTGAGAACCTTTGAGGAAGGGTTTGGTGCGGCTGGACCGTTTTGGCGAATTTTGACACCTTTTGACTCGAATAGGATGGGGGTTGTTCCAAAACTAAAATTGTACTTGTAACCTATAAATACATGATGTAAGGCATAAAATAAAGGGAGATTACATAACTTAGCCTAGATTAAACACTCCTTTAGATTAGAAAATAACCCTAGTTCTTATTAGTTTTGGAGATTGAAACTGCGACTTGGAGACCATTGAAGATCGAGAGCGAAAGCGAGAGGGGAGCATCAGTTCTTGACAACAGATTCTATTCTCTTCTCTCATCTTACTTTTATCTTTTGATGTCTATTCGGTTGTGGATTCTTGGTTTTAATTCATTAATTATGAACTAACTATTTTTGAGATTTCAATTGAACTTTTTATGGCTATGAATTAGTTATTCATTATATTCTAATTATTTATGTTAAAGTGAGTTGTTTATCTTGTCTTGTGCTTATTGCTTAATTATTTGATCGATAATTACTTTTGTTACTCTAGAAGGAATTGGAAGAGAAATTCTAGGGTTAGAAGCTGGGCATGATATCATGTGACTTAGTTATTTGCATGGTGAATAATTAGGTTTGTGAATTGAATGGAAATATCTTTTTACATGCATGTAACACGTAAGGAATTGGGATTGGAAGAGTTTAATTCAATTGTTTTGCATAGGAATATAGCAAAATTAATCTGGATTAAATAGAAGGCAATTGATCACTTGGAAAGGGACTTTTGGCATTTGAGAATTCACATTAACAATTGATGAGCATAATAATTGGGATAATTGGATAATTGATTTATAATTCATAATTGGGGATATTGAAGTCTTAATCTTTATTTATTTGAATTCATTCGTTAAAATCTTAGTTTTAATTAGTTAATTTAGTTTTCTTAATTAGAAAAAACACGATTTGAGATTGTTTAAATAAAATTAGTTTGGTTAAAATTAGTACTTGGTGATTTTTATTAAATAATTCCTCGTGGGAGCGATACTCTACTTTCACTTTATTACTTGTTGGTAGTGTATACTTGCGTATTCATTGATTCTTGAAATCGATCAACAAGTTTTTAGTATAGATTCTTGGGAATTAATTTAATAATTAGTTTCCAATATTAATTTCAATCAAATTAGTCTTAATTTAAACATTTTATTTTATTTTTAATTCTCTTTCTATATTTCTCTCTTTTAGAATACCATGGATGGCTTTGTGTATCAATGGCCATACGAACATGACTTCGACCAAGGGGCGGAGATTGAAAGACTAGAAACTTTACGCATTATCGGCCAGTTGAGACACTTTTCGAGGATGTTTGAAGCTTTTTGAAGCTCGGTAAATCGTCAAAGTATGGCGATTACTTGTGATTATTGTCTTTGGAAATCATCTGAGTCATCAATCGCCATCGATTTCGGTAGAGTGCAGATATAGTGGTGATTACCCCAATAATTATGTCTATCCCAACAACTATCATCGAGTTGGGGTATCACCCGATTTTTCATGGAGTAACAATCAAGCTGCATTTCGACCACACAAACAACAAAACACCTCCGGTTTCAAAATCAGACTCAACAACCAGAGAGGATATCAAGTTTGGAAGAAGCCTTGGAAAAATTCATTAGAGCTTACGACAAAAGAAACGAGAACAAGATAAGAAATTGAATCAAGTAGATCTTACTTTGCAATGCCATGGGGCATCGTTAAAGAATCTGGAAAATCAAGTGGAGCAGATAGCACATCGTTGAGCAGTAGTCCTCAATACACGGACCTATGACATGGATTAGGGGCCCGATGGAGGCAGAGCCAAATCTACAAGCTGGATGAGCCACGAGATGAAAAAGAGGAGACAAGTGGGGATAATGACAACAAGGTCGGTGAAGAACTAATTGTGAGAACCAATGATGATGAGCGATGTTATTTATGCCTCAAGTGCCTTCTCCTCCACGATTCGAAAGTCCGGTTAGATTTGCAAAACCTTGTCCAGATTGGTAGTCGTGTAAATCGACAATACTCTCTGTGATGTAAAAGCAAGTACACCTTGAAACCATGAGTGCGATGAAATTGGAGAAGATAGAAGAAAAAAGCTGTTGTAATCGACAAGCTTGATACGAGAATATATTCATGAACCTGATGGAGAAACCACTGAATCTTTGGGCGTTCTTGAATGTGATCTTATCTAAAAAAAGCATGCTAGGTGACTTTAATCTGATGGCTATAAATAAATGGGAACCTACCAAAAGCTATATTATTTAGATGGATGGAGGGTTCCTCGACTTTAAATAGGGAATTGGATAGAAATTGAAGAAGTCGGTGAGGCCTATAAAACAATGCGCTTATTGGGAGAATGACCCAAGTTTAATTTTTATTTTTAGTTTTATTAAGTTTTATATTAGTAGTTTTGAATTTGCATTTATTTAGGATTTAATAAAATTGCTTCTATCATGGTTTCTGAGTTATTCAAGTCAAATTCAAGTGTGGTGCCCAATTTGTTCCATGTCTTGCTTTATTCTCCAAACTTAGCGGGCGAGGAGGAAGATTGCTATATTTTGAAGTCCTCTTGCTTTAATTTTTTCTATTTGGTCATTGAGGACAATGTCTAGTTTAAGTTTGGGGGCATTTTAGTGTCGTATTGCATATAGTTAGTTATTTACATTGTAGTTCGTTATGTTTTGGGTTATTTACATTTAGTTGTTGCATTAGTTTTTTTTTTTTTAAAAAAAAATTTAAAAATCGCAAAAATAGTAGTTAGTTTACTATGTTTGTTGCGATTAGTTTATATTTGCATGATTCAAGCTGTTAGATAGTAAAAGTCTATTTTGGCGATGATGAGGCTGGAGTTAAGTAGATAAGTATAGTATTGAATATTAGGGCTTTGATGTGATTTCTTGTTATGAATTGAATCTTTTCTGTTTGAAATTGGTATAATCAAGGTTATACGTTAATATGACTATATTAAGCTGATTAAGTTTAAATTGATACATAATGGATTTCTTAAGTATAATACTAGTGTGAAGGAATGAAAAGACATGAATAGTAGGAGATGGCTAAATTTTGATAAAAACTTAAGTTTGGGGGAAATTTTGGGGTATATAAGCTTTAAAAAAAAAAAAAAACATGTTGAGTCTTGTGGTGGGTTGAGGAGAAACACTCCCCATAAACCTGGCGTGAGATGGAAGCGTAAAGCACTCTGACCATCTATAAAAAAAAAAAAAAAAAAAAAAAAAAAAATTCTAGTAGCTAGTTTTGTTTGGGGCCTTTGTTACTTGAGTAAAATGCATGAGAAAGTATCTTAAAACCTAAGCGCCCTAAGGTCTTATATGGTGCAGGAGTCGTTGGTGAAAGCTTCATAAGGGGTGACCTTTATTAGCTAATGGAATGAGACATTGCCTGAGTTATGGTTAAAAAAAAACAATAAAAAAGCGGAAAAGAGAGCAAAAAGCCCCGTAATGAAAAGTAAAGCATAAGTATCCCAGTTGGACTCTTGAACTTGGTGGATGTTTGACTTTAGTTGGATATAAACTTGTTACGTGAATTTTGTGAATTTACCTTTGTATGATGCCTTCAAAGATATCTATTATGTCTTAAATTTGATTTTATATCGATTAACATTGTTGTGGAGACACACACGCACTATATCGGTGATAACGATCTAAGATTTGATGATTGATTGGGAAATTCTTGATTTGTTTTAATATGATGTATTATCATGTTTACTTGATTTCTCTAAAAGTAGGTTGAATAGACTTGTTTACGTCATTCTTTGTTGGATTAAATGAGCATATAGATTAGTTTCATTACATTGCATTGCATAACATTTTGTGTTTTTTGCTTGAGGAATGAAAAAGATTTAAGTTTGGGGGTATTTGATGAGTGAGTTTTATACCCATGAATTGGATACATTAGGGCTTAATTTATTGTTGTTCTTAAGTCTTTTAGGATGTTTTTATGTGTTTGTGTCTATTCATGCATGTTTTATGTTATTTTATAGGAATTGGGACAAAAGTTACATGGATCGATGTTTGGGGTGGCTAGATTAGCGTTTTCGACTTGCCATTTACATGACAGCCACTTCAGAGCCAATTTGACTATAGCTCTGACATTATTTCGACAAACTTCAAGAATGAAAGTTGTAGATCTACTTCTCCTCTTTCCGGAACATCTTGAATCATCAAAATCGGAGTTGGACGAAGAAGTTATGGCCATTTTCCCAAAGGGCGTCGGGCGAAAAATGTCGATTTTGGGCGTGTAGCAAGGCGCGATTTTTAGTGTATTTTTTGTTGGCAAAGGGCGCTAGAAGCGAACTCGGTAGCCGTTGCCCGATATTTGAAGTACTTTGGGGAAGGGTTTTGTGTGCGGCTGGGCGCGTTTTGGTAATTTTGACACCTTTTTGACTCGAATAGGATGAGGGGTTGTTCCAAAACTAAAAATTGTACTTGTAACCTATAAATACATGATGTAAGGCATAAAATAAAGGGAGATTACATAGCTTAGCCTAGATTAAACACTCCTTTAGATTAGAAAATAACCCTAGTTCTTATTAGTTTTGGAGATTGAAGCGACTTGGAGACCATTGAAGATCGAGAAGCGAAAGCGAGAGGGGAGCATCAGTTCTTGACAACAGATTCTATTCTCTTCTCTCATCTTACTTTTATCTTTTGATGTCTATTCGATTGTGGATTCTTGGTTTTAATTCATTAATTATGAACTAACTATTTTTGAGATTTCAATTGAACTTTTTATGGCTATGAATTAGTTATTCATTATATTCTAATTATTTATGTTAAAGTGAGTTGTTTATCTTGTCTTGTGCTTATTGCTTAATTATTTGATCGATAATTACTTTGTTACTCTAGAAGGAATTGGAAGAGGAATTCTAGGGTTAGAAGCGGGCATGATATCATGTGACTTAGTTATTTGCATGGTGAATAATTAGGTTTGTGAATTGAATGGAAATATCTTTTACATGCATGTAACACGTAAGGAATTGGGATTGGAAGAGTTTAATTCAATTGTTTTGCATAGGAATATAGCAAAATTAATCTGGATTAAATAGAAGGCAATTGATCACTTGGAAAAGGACTTTTGGCATTTGAGAATTCTGTTAACAATTGATGAGGCATAATAATTGGGATAATTGGATAATTGATTTATAATTCATAATTGGGGATATTGAAGTCTTAATCTTTATTTATTTGAATTCATTCGTTAAAATCTTAGTTTTAATTAGTTAATTTAGTTTTCTTAATTAGAAAAAACACGATTTGAGATTGTTTAAATAAAATTAGTTTGGTTAAAAATTAGTACTTGGTGATTTTTATTAAATAATTCCTCGTGGGAACGATACTCTACTTTCACTTTATTACTTGTTGCAACAAGGTTGGCTGAAGAACTAATCAGAGAACCAATGATGATGAGCCAATGTCATTTATGCTCTCAAGTGCCTTCTCTCCACAGCCTCGAAGAGTCCGTTAGATTTGAAAAACCTTGTCCGATTGGTGTAGTCATGTCGTCGCAATACTCTCTGTGATGTAAAAGCAAGTACACCTTTGAAACCATGGTGCGATGAGTCGGAGAAGATAGAAGAAGAAACTGTTGTCTCGACAAGTTTCAATACCGTAATATATTCACAGACACAATGGAGAAACCACCTAGATGTCGGACGCTTCGAATGTGATCTTATCTAAAGAAAGCATGCTAGGTGACTTTAATACAATGGCTATCGTAAATGGGAACCTACCAAAAGCTATATTATTTCCGATGGATGGAGGGTTCCTCAACTTTCGTGGGGAATTGGATAGAGAATTGAAGAAGTCAAAATGAGACTATAAAACAAGCGCTTATCGGGAGGCAACCCAAGTTTAATTTTTATTTTTAGTTTTATTAAGTTTTATATTAGTAGTTTTGAATTTGCATTTATTTAGGATTTAATAAAATTGCTTCTATCATGGTTTTACAGGTGTTATTCAAGTCAAATTCAAGTGTGGTGCCCAATTTGTTCCATGTACTTAGCCTATTCTCCAAACTTAGCGAAGCGTGAGAGAAGATTGCTATATTTTCGTAAAGTCCTCTGCTTTAATTTTTTTCTATTCAGCTATCGAGGACAATGTCTAGTTTAAGTTTGGGGCATTTTAGTGTCGTATTGCATATAGTTAGTTATTTACATTGTAGTTCGTTATGTTTTCTAAGTTATTTACATTTAGTTGTTGTATTCAGTTTTTTTTTGTTTAAAAAAAAATTTTAAAAATCGCAAAAATAGTAGTTAGTTTACTATGTTTGTTGCAAGGTTAGTTTATATTTGCATGATTCCAACTCATGGATAGTAAAAAGTCTATTTTTGGCCAATGATGAGACTAGAGTTAAGTAGATAAGTATAGTATTGAATATTCAAGCTTTGATGTGATTTCTTGTTATGAATTGAATCTTTTCCGTTTGAAACTCGGTATAATCAAGGTTAAAGACGTTAATAACAAATGGTATGTTAATCGATTAAGTTTAAATCGATACATAATGGATTTCTTAAGTATAATACTAGTGTGAAGGAATGAAAGACATGAATAAAGGAGAGATGGCTAAATTTTGATAAAACTTAAGTTTGGGGAAATTTGGGGTATATAAGCTTTCAAAAAAAAAAAAAAAAAAAAATGTTGAGTCTTGTGGTGGGTCGAGGAGAAACACTCCCCATAAACACAAGCGTGAGATGGAGCGTGAAACGACTCACCAACCATCCATAAAAAAAAAGAAAAAAAAAATTTACTGTAGCTAGTTTTGTTTCGGGCCTTTGTTACTTGAGTAGAGCACGCACCAAGGGGTATCTTAAAAACCTAGCGCGCCTAAGGTCTTATATGTGGTCTGGGAGTCTGAGTTTTATACCCATGAATTGGATACATTCTGGCTTAATTTATTGTTGTTCTTAAGTCTTTTAGGATGTTTTTATGTGTTTGTGTCTATTCATGCATGTTTTATGTTATTTTATAGGAATTGGGACAAAAGTTACATGGATCGATGTTTGGGGTGGCTAGATTCGCTTTTCTACTTTTGCCATTTACACAAAGAGCCACTTCGGAGCCAATTTGACTATAGCTCCTGACATTATTTCGACAAACTTCAAGAATGAAAGTTGTAGATCTACTTCTCTCTTCCGAACATCTTGAATCATCAAAATCGAGTTCGGACGAAGAAGTTATGGCCATTTTCCCAAAGGACGCTTGAGCAGAAAATGTCGATTTTGGGCCAAATCGGGCGCGATTTTTAGTGTATTTTACAAATACGGGCGCTAGGGGGCGACTCAATAAGCATTGCTCAAAAATACCGGGGCAAGGCGGGGAAGGGTTTGGTGCGCCCTGACGCTGCTTTTGGGCTAATTTTGACACCTTTTTGACTCCAAATAGATAGGGTTTGTTCCAAAACTAAAAATTGTACTTGTAACCTATAAATACATGATGTAAGGCATAAAATAAAGGGAGATTACATAGCTTAGCCTAGATTAAACACTCCTTTAGATTAGAAAATAACCCTAGTTCTTATTAGTTTTGAGATCAAGCAACTTGGAGACCATCAAAGATCAAGAGCAAGAGCAGCAAGAGAGGGAGCATCGATTTGTCGACAACAGATTCTATTCTCTTCTCTCATCTTACTTTTATCTTTTGATGTCTATTCAACAGTGGATTCTTGGTTTTAATTCATTAATTATGAACTAACTATTTTTGAGATTTCAATTGAACTTTTTATGGCTATGAATTAGTTATTCATTATATTCTAATTATTTATGTTAAAGTGAGTTGTTTATCTTGTCTTTATGCTTATTGCTTAATTATTTGATCAAGAATTACTTTGTTACTCTAGTAGGAATTGGAAGAGGAATTCTAGGTTAGAATCGGGCATGATATCATGTGACTTAGTTATTTGCATGGTGAAAATTAGGTTTGTGAATCGAATGGAAATATCTGTCACGCATGTAACACGTAAGGAATTGGGATTGGAAAGAGTTTAATTCAATTGTTTTGCATAGAATATAGCAAAATTAATCTGATTAAATAGAAGGCAATTGATCACTTGAAAAGGACTTTTGGCATTTGAGAATTCCTCATTAACAATTCAAGAGAGGGCATAATAATTGGGATAATTGATAATTGATTTATAATTCATAATTGGGGATATTGAAGTCTTAATCTTTATTTATTTGAATTCATTCGTTAAAATCTTAGTTTTAATTAGTTAATTTAGTTTTCTTAATTAGAAAAAACACGATTTGAGATTGTTTAAATAAAATTAGTTTGTTAAGAATTAGTACTGGTGATTTTTATTAAATAATTCCTCGTGGGAACGATACTTCACTTTCACTTTATTACTTGTCGAATCGTGTATACTGCATTTATATTCATTGATCATGTAAATCGATCAACAAGTTTTTGGCGCCATTGTCCGGGAATTAATTTAATAATTAGTTTCCAATATTAATTTCAATCAAATTAGTCTTAATTTAAACATTTTTATTTTTATTTTAATTCTCTTTCTATATTTCTCTTTTTCGTGTACCATGGATGGCTTTGTGTATCAATGGCCATACACGAACATGACTCAACCAAGGGGAGCGAGATTGAAAGACTCGAGAAACTTTCTCGCATTGTCAAGACAGATCGAGACACTTTCGAGGATGTTCAAGCTTTTCAAGCTCAAATACACCAAAGTATGGCTAAGCATTTGTGATTATTGTGCCGAAATCATACGAAATCATCAATGCGCCATCGCCGAAATGCAAGACAAAGATAGTGGTGATTACCCCAATAATTATGTCTATCCCAACAACTATCATCGATCGGGGTATCACCCGATTTTTCATGGAGTAACAATCAAGTCAGCAAATTTCAACCACCTAGACAACAAAACACCTCCCATTTCAAAATCCGACTCAACAACCGTAGAGGATATCAAGTTTGAAGAAGCCTTGAAAAATTCATTAGAGCTTCACAAAAAGAACGAGGAACAAGATAAGAAATTGAATCAAGTAGATCTTACTTTGCAATGCCATGGGGCATCGTTAAAGAATCTGAAAATCAAGTGGAACAGATAAAGACATGCGTGAACAAATTGGCCCCCAATACACCGGACCTATGACATGGATTCCGAGATCGATGGAGAGCCCGAGCCAAATCTACAACCGGATGAGCCACGAGATGAAAAAGAGGAGACAAGTGGGGAATGACAACAAGGTTTGAAGAACTAATTGTGAGAACCAATGATGATGAGCCAATGTTATTTATGCCTCAAGTGCCTTCTCCTCCATAGCTCAAGAGTCCCAAGCTAGATTTGCAAAACCTTGTCCGATTGGTAGTCATGTCGCTTAATAATACTCGTGATGTAAAAGCAAGTACACCTTCAAAACCATGGTGCGATGAGTCGAGAAGATAGAAGAAGAAACTGCTGTGTCCGATAAGCTTCAATACCGTAATATATTCGCAGACACAATGGAGAAACCACCTAGATGTCGGACGCTCGAATGTGATCTTATCTAAAGAAAGCATGCTAGGTGACTTTAATACAATGGCTATCGTAAATGGGAACCTACCAAAAGCTATATTATTTCCGATGGATGGAGGGTTCCTCAACTTTCGTAGGGGAATTGATAGAGAATTGAAGAAGTCAAATGAGACTATAAAACAAGCGCTTTATCGGGAGGCAAACCTCAAGTTTAATTTTTATTTTAGTTTTTATTAAGTTTTATATTAGTAGTTTTGAATTTGCATTTATTTAGGATTTAATAAAATTGCTTCTATCATGGTTTTACAAAAGTTATTCAAGTCAAATTCAAGTGTGGTGCCCAATTTGTTCCATGTGCTTAGCCTATTCTCCAAACTTAATGCAAGGAGGAAGATTGCTATTTTTTGTGGAAGTCCTCCGCTTTAATTTTTTCTATTTCACTATCGAGGACAATGTCTAGTTTAAGTTTGGGGGCATTTTAGTGTCGATTGCATATAGTTAGTTATTTACATCAGTTCGTTATGTTTTCGTTATTTACATTTAGTTGTTGATTCGCTTTTTTTTTTTTTTTTAAAAAAAAAAAAATTTAAAAATCGCAAAATAGTAGTAGTTAGTTTACTATGTTTGTTGCAGCTTAGTTTATATTTGCATGATTCCAACTCATTAGATAGTAAAAGTCTATTTTGGCCAATGATGAGACCGAGTTAAGTAGATAAGTATAGTATTGAATATTCAAAGCTTGATGTGATTTCTTGTTATGAATCAAATCTTTTCCTCGCTTGAAATCGGTATAATCAAGGTTAAGACGTTAATAATGTAAATGGCATGTTAACTCGATTAAGTTTAAATTGATACATAATGGATTTCTTAAGTATAATACTAGTGTGAAGGAATGAAAAGACATGAATAAAGTGAGATGGCTAAATTTTGATAAAAACTTAAGTTTGGGGGGAAATTTTGGGGTATATAAGCTTTAAAAAAAAAACATGTCGAGTCTTGTGGTGGGTCGAGGAGAAACACTCCCCATAAACACAAGCGTGAGATGGAGCGAAACGACTCACCAACCATCTATAAAAAAAAGAAAAAAAAAAAAAAAAAAATTACCGTGGCTAGTTTTGTTTCGGGCTTTTGTTACTTGAGTAAGTACGCTCAAGGGGTATCTTAAAACCTAGCGCCTCTAAGGTCTTATATGGTCCGGGAGTCGCTGGTCGAAAGTCATAAGGGTGACATCATTAGCCTAATGGAATGAGACATCGCACGCTTATGGTTAAAAAAAAATAAAAAACGAAAAGAGCAAAAGCCCCGTAATGAAAAAAGTAAAGCATAAGTATCCCGTATTGACTCTTGAACTCGTGGATGTTCGACTTTAGTCGATATAGCTTGTTCGTGAATTTTGTGAATTTGCACCGTATGATGCCTTCAAAGATATCTATTATGTCTTAAATTTGATTTTATATCGCTTAACATTGTTGTGAGAGCACACACGCACTATATCGTTGATAAATACCTAAGATTTGATGATCGATCGGGAAATTACCGATTTGTTTTAATATGATGTATTATCATGTTTACTTGATTTCTAAGGGCCTATTGAATAGACTTGTTTCGCCATTATCGCTGGATTCAGAGGCATATAGATTAGTTTCATTACATTGCATTGCATAACATTTTTGTGTTTTTGCTTGAGGACAAGCAAAGATTTAAGTTTGGGGGTATTTGATGAGTGAGTTTTATACCCATGAATTGATACATTCGCTTAATTTATTGTTGTTCTTAAGTCTTTTAGGATGTTTTTATGTGTTTGTGTCTATTCATGCATGTTTTATGTTATTTTATAGGAATTGGGACAAAAGTTACATGGATCGATGTTTGGGGTGGCTAGATTCGCTGCTTTCTATTGCCATTTACACAAAGAGCCACTTCGAGCCAATTTGACTATAGCTCCTGACATTATTTCGACAAACTTCAAGAATGAAAGTTGTAGATCTACTTCTCCTCTTCCGAACATCTTGAATCATCAAAATCGGAGTTCGGACGAAGAAGTTATGGCCATTTTCCCAAAGGACGCTTGAGCAGAAAAAATGTCGATTTTGGGCAAATCGGGCGCGATTTTTAGTGTATTTTACAAATACGGGGCGCTAGGGGGGCGACTCAATGTTGCTGTTCAAAGCACAAAATACCGGGGAAGGGTTTGGTTTGGCCTGACGCTGCTTTTGGGCTTAATTTTGACACCTTTTTTCGACTCCAAATAGATAGGGGTTGTTCCAAAACTAAAATTGTACTTGTAACCTATAAATACATGATGTAAGGCATAAAATAAAGGGAGATTACATAGCTTAGCCTAGATTAAACACTCCTTTAGATTAGAAAATAACCCTAGTTCTTATTAGTTTTGAGATCAAGCAACTTGGAGACCATCAAAGATCAAGAGCAAGAGCAAGAGGGGAGCATCGATTTGGTCGACAACAGATTCTATTCTCTTCTCTCATCTTACTTTTATCTTTTGATGTCTATTCAACAGGATTCTTGGTTTTAATTCATTAATTATGAACTAACTATTTTTGAGATTTCAATTGAACTTTTTATGGCTATGAATTAGTTATTCATTATATTCTAATTATTTATGTTAAAGTGAGTTGTTTATCTCTGTTTTTGTGCTTATTGCTTAATTATTTGATCAAGAATTACTTTGTTACTCTAGTAGGAATTGGAAGAGGAATTCTAGGGTTAGAATCGGGCATGATATCATGTGACTTAGTTATTTGCATGGTGAAAATTAGGTTTGTGAATCGAATGGAAATATCTCGTCACCGCATGTAACACGTAAGGAATTGGGATCGAAAGAGTTTAATTCAATTGTTTTGCATAGGAATATAGCAAGATTAATCTGATTAAATAGAAGGCAATTGATCACTTGAAAAGGACTTTTGGCATTTGAGAATTCCTCATTAACAATTCAAGAGGCATAATAATTGGGATAATTGATAATTGATTTATAATTCATAATTGGGGATATCAAGTCTTAATCTTTATTTATTTGAATTCATTCGTTAAAATCTTAGTTTTAATTAGTTAATTTAGTTTTCTTAATTAGAAAAACACGATTTGAGATTGTTTAAATAAAATTAGTTTGGTTAAGAATTAGTACTTGGTGATTTTTATTAAATAATTCTCGTGGGAACGATATTTACTTTCACTTTATTACTTGTCGACCGTATATACTGCACGTATTCATTGATCATGTAAATCGATCAACAAGTTTTTTACGCCATCGGGGAATTAATTTAATAATTAGTTTCCAATATTAATTTCAATCAAATTAGTCTTAATTTAAACATTTTTATTTTTATTTTTAATTCTCTTTCTATATTTCTCTTTTTTCAGTACCATGGATGGCTTTGTGTATCAATGGCCATACACTAACATGACTCAACCAAGGGGAGCTTTAGATTGAAAGACTCGAGAAACTTTCTCGCATTGTCAAGACAGATCGAGACACTTTCGAGGATGTTCAAGCTTTTTGAAGCTCAAATACATTGCCAAAGTATGGCTAAGCATTTGTGATTATTGTGGCCGAAATCATACGAGTCATCAATGCGCCATCGCTTCGAAATGCAGACAAGATAGTGGTGATTACCCCAATAATTATGTCTATCCCAACAACTATCATCGTGATCGGGGTATCACCCGATTTTTTCATGGAGTAACAATCAAGTCAGCACCAACCACCTAGACAACAAAACACCTCCTGATTTCAAAATCCGACTCAACAACCGTAGAGGATATCAAGTTTGAAGAAGCCTTGAAAAATTCATTAGAGCTTCCGACAAAAAGAACGAGGAACAAGATAAGAAATTGAATCAAGTAGATCTTACTTTGCAATGCCATGGGGCATCGTTAAAGAATCTGAAAATCAAGTGGAACAGAGCAAGACACGCGCTGAATGTACCGGCCCTCAATACACCGGACCTATGACATGGATTCCGAGATCGATGGAGAGCCCGAGCCAAATCTACAACCGGATGAGCCACGAGATGAAAAAGAGGAGACAAGTGGGGATAATGACAACAAGGTTTGCGAAGAACTAATTGTGAGAACCAATGATGATGAGCCAATGTTATTTATGCCTCAAGTGCCTTCTCCTCCATAGCTTCAAGAGTCCTAAGTAGATTTGCAAAACCTCGTCCGATTGGTAGTCATGTCGCTTAATACTCTCTCGTGATGTAAAAGCAAGTACACCTTCAAACCATGGTGCGATGAGTCGAGAGAGATAGAAGAAGAAACTGTCAGTCCCGATAAGCTTCAATACCGTAATATATTCGCAGACACAATGGAGAAACCACCTAGATGTCGGACGCTTCGAATGTGATCTTATCTAAAGAAAGCATGCTAGGTGACTTTAATACAATGGCTATCGTAAATGGGAACCTACCAAAAGCTATATTATTTCCGATGGATGGAGGGTTCCTCAACTTTCGTAGGGGAATTGATAGAGAATTGAAGAAGTCAGCCGAGACTATAAAACAAGCGCTTATTATCGGGAGGCAACCCAAGTTTAATTTTTATTTTTAGTTTTTATTAAGTTTTATATTAGTAGTTTTGAATTTGCATTTATTTAGGATTTAATAAAATTGCTTCTATCATGGTTTTACAAAAGTTATTCAAGTCAAATTCAAGTGTGGTGCCCAATTTGTTCCATGTGCTTAGCCTATTCTCCAAACTTAATGGCAAGGAGGAAGATTGCTATATTTTCGTGGAAGTCCTCCGCTTTAATTTTTTCTATTTCACTATCGAGACAATGTCTAGTTTAAGTTTGGGGGCATTTTAGTGTCGTATTGCATATAGTTAGTTATTTACATTGTAGTTCGTTATGTTTTCTAAGTTATTTACATTTAGTTGTTGCATTCGCTTTTTTTTTTTTTTTAAAAAAAATTTAAAAATCGCAAAAAAAAGTAGTAGTTAGTTTACTATGTTTGTTGCAGCTTAGTTTATATTTGCATGATTCCAACTGTTAGATAGTAAAAGTCTATTTTGGCCAATGATGAGACCGAGTTAAGTAGATAAGTATAGTATTGAATATTCAAAGCTTTGATGTGATTTCTTGTTATGAATCAATCTTTCCCGCTTGAAATCGGTATAATCAAGGTTAAGACGTTAATAACAAATGCCTATGTTAACTCGATTAAGTTTAAATTGATACATAATGGATTTCTTAAGTATAATACTAGTGTGAAGGAATGAAAGACATGAATAAAGTGAGATGGCTAAATTTTGATAAAAACTTAAGTTTGGGGGGAAATTTTGGGGTATATAAGCTTTAAAAAAAAAAATGTCGAGTCTTGTGGTGGGTCGAGGAGAAACACTCCCCATAAACACAAGCGTGAGATGGAGCGAAAACGACTCACCAACCCATCTATAAAAAAAAAAAAAAAAAAAAAAAAAAATTACCGTGGCTAGTTTTGTTTCGGGCCTTTGTTACTTGAGTAAGTACGCCTCAAGGGGTATCTTAAAACCTAGCGCCTCTAAGGTCTTATATGGTCCGGGAGTCGCTGGTCGAAAGCTCGCTAAGGGTGACATCATTAGCCTAATGGAATGAGACATCGCACGCTTATGGTTAAAAAAAAAATAAAACGAAAAGAGCAAAAAAAAGCCCCCGTAATGAAAAGTAAAGCATAAGTATCCCGATTGACTCTCGAACTCGTGGATGTTCGATTTTAGTCGATATAGCTTGTTCGTGAATTTTGTGAATTTGCACCGTATGATGCCTTCAAAGATATCTATTATGTCTTAAATTTGATTTTATATCGCTTAACATTGTTGTGGAGCACACACGCACTATATCGCGTTGATAATAAATAAAGATTTGATGATCGATCGGGAAATTACCGATTTGTTTTAATATGATGTATTATCATGTTTACTTGATTTCTAAGGCCTATTGAATAGACTTGTTTCGCTATTACCGCTGGATTCAGTAGGCATATAGATTAGTTTCATTACATTGCATTGCATAACATTTTTGTGTTTTTGCTTGAGGACAAGCAAAGATTTAAGTTTGGGGGTATTTGATGAAAGGAGTTTTATACCCATGAATTGGATACATTCTGCTTAATTTATTGTTGTTCTTAAGTCTTTTAGGATGTTTTTATGTGTTTGTGTCTATTCATGCATGTTTTATGTTATTTTATAGGAATTGGGACAAAAGTTACATGGATCGATGTTCGGGGTGGCTAGATTCGCTTTTACTTTTGCCATTTACACAAAGAGCCACTTTGGAGCCAATTTGACTATAGCTCCTGACATTATTTCGACAAACTTCAAGAATGAAAGTTGTAGATCTACTTCTCCTTTCCGAACATCTTGAATCATCAAAATCGAGTTCGGACGAAGAAGTTATGGCCATTTTCCCAAAGGACGCCTGAGCAGAAAATGTCGATTTTGGGCCAGCAATAGGCGCGCGATTTTTAGTGTATTTTACAACAACGGGCGCTTAGGGGCGACTCAAGACTCAATGCTCAAAAAGCAAGGCCAGGCCTGGGGAAGGGTTTGGTGCGGCCCGACGCTGCTTTTGGGCTAATTTTGACACCTTTTTTGACTCCAAATAGATAGGGTTTGTTCCAAAACTAAAAATTGTACTTGTAACCTATAAATACATGATGTAAGGCATAAAATAAAGGGAGATTACATAGCTTAGCCTAGATTAAACACTCCTTTAGATTAGAAAATAACCCTAGTTCTTATTAGTTTTGAGATCAAGCAACTTGAGACCATCAAGATCAAGAGCAAGAGCAAGAGGGAGCATCGATTTGGTCGACAATGATGCATTTCTATTCTCTTCTCTCATCTTACTTTTATCTTTTGATGTCTATTCAAACAGGATTCTTGGTTTTAATTCATTAATTATGAACTAACTATTTTTGAGATTTCAATTGAACTTTTTATGGCTATGAATTAGTTATTCATTATATTCTAATTATTTATGTTAAAGTGAGTTGTTTATCTTGTCTTGTGCTTATTGCTTAATTATTTGATCAAGAATTACTTTGTTACTCTGTAGGAATTGGAAGAGGAATTCTAGGTTTAGAATCGGGCATGATATCATGTGACTTAGTTATTTGCATGGTGAAAAATTAGGTTTGTGAATTGAATGGAAATATCTTTTCACGCATGTAACACGTAAGGAATTGGGATCGAAAAGAGTTTAATTCAATTGTTTTGCATAGAATATAGCAAGATTAATCTGATTAAATAGAAGGCAATTGATCACTTGAAAAGGACTTTTGGCATTTGAGAATTCCTCATAACAATTCAAGAGGGCATAATAATTGGGATAATTGATAATTGATTTATAATTCATAATTGGGGATATCAAGTCTTAATCTTTATTTATTTGAATTCATTCGTTAAAATCTTAGTTTTAATTAGTTAATTTAGTTTTCTTAATTAGAAAAACACGATTTGAGATTGTTTAAATAAAATTAGTTTGGTTAAGAATTAGTACTGGTGATTTTTATTAAATAATTCCTCGTGGGAACGATACTCTACTTTCACTTTATTACTTGTCGACCGTGTATACTTGCACGTATTCATTGATCATGTAAATCGATCAACAAGTTTTTGCGCCATTGTCGGGAATTAATTTAATAATTAGTTTCCAATATTAATTTCAATCAAATTAGTCTTAATTTAAACATTTTTATTTTTATTTTTTCTCTTTCTCTATATATTTCTCTTTTCAGTACCATGGATGGCTTTGTGTATCAATGGCCATACACGAACATGACTCAACCAAGGGGAGCGAGATTGAAAGACTCGAGAAACTTTCTCGCATTGTCAAGACAGATCGAGACACTTTCGAGGATGTTCAAGCTTTTGAAGCTCAAATACACCAAAAGTATGGCTACATTTGTGATTATTGTGCCGAAATCATACGAAGTCATCAATGCGCCATCGCCGAGAAATGACAAAAGATAGTGGTGATTACCCCAATAATTATGTCTATCCCAACAACTATCATCGATCGGGGTATCACCCGATTTTTTCATGGAGTAACAATCAAGTCAGCAGCCAACCACCTGCACAACAAAACACCTCCTGATTTCAAAATCCGACTCAACAACCGTAGAGAGATATCAAGTTTGAAAGAAGCCTTGGAAAATTCATTAGAGCTTCCGACAAAAAGAACGAGGAACAAGATAAGAAATTGAATCAAGTAGATCTTACTTTGCAATGCCATGGGGCATCATTAAAGAATTTGGAAAATCAAGTGGAACAGAAAGACACATGCTGAATAAATTGCCCTCAATACACCGGACCTATGACATGGATTCCGAGATCGATGGAGAGCCCGAGCCAAATCTACAACCGGATGAGCCACGAGATGAAAAAGAGGAGACAAGTGGGGATAATGACAACAAGGCTTGCGAAGAACTAATTGTGAGAACCAATGATGATGAGCCAATGTTATTTATGCCTCAAGTGCCTTCTCCTCCATAGTTCAAGAGTCCCAAGAGATTTGCAAAACCTTGTCCGATTGGTAGTCATGTCGCTTAATACTCTCTGTGATGTAAAAGCAAGTACACCTTCAAAACCATGGAGCATGATGAGTCGAGAAGATAGAAGAAGAAATCGCTGTGTCTCGATAAGCTTCAATACCGTAATATATTCGCAGACAAATGGAGAAACCACCTAGATGCCGGACGCTTTGAATGTGATCTTATCTAAAGAAAGCATGCTAGGTGACTTTAATACAATGGCTATCGAAATGGGAACCTACCAAAAGCTATATTATTTCCGATGGATGGAGGGTTCCTCAACTTTCGTAGGGGAATTGATAGAGAATTGAAGAAGTCAGCCGAGACTATAAAACAAGCGCTTATCGGGAGGCAAACCCAAGTTTAATTTTTATTTTTAGTTTTATTAAGTTTTATATTAGTAGTTTTGAATTTGCATTTATTTAGGATTTAATAAAATTGCTTCTATCATGGTTTTACAAAAGTTATTCAAGTCAAATTCAAGTGTGGTGCCCAATTTGTTCCATGTGCTTAGCCTATTCTCCAAACTTAGCGGCAAGGAGGAAGATTGCTATATTTTCGTGGAAGTCCTCCGCTTTAATTTTTTTCTATTTCACCATCGAGACAATGTCTAGTTTAAGTTTGGGGGCATTTTAGTGTCGATTGCATATAGTTAGTTATTTACATCAGTAGTTCGTTATGTTTTCAAGTTATTTACATTTAGTTGTTGATTCGCTTTTTTTTTTTTTTAAAAAAAATTAAAAATCGCAAAAATAGTAGTTAGTTTTACTGTTTGTTGCAGCTAGTTTATATTTGCATGATTCCAACTCGTTAGATAGTAAAAGTCTATTTTGGCCAATGATGAGACCGAGTTAAGTAGATAAGTATAGTATTGAATATTCGTGCTTTGATGTGATTTCTTGTTATGAATTGAATCTTTTCCTGCTTGAAATCGGTATAATCAAGGTTAAGACGTTAATAACAAATGCCTATGTTAACTCGATTAAGTTTAAATTGATACATAATGGATTTCTTAAGTATAATACTAGTGTGAAGGAATGAAAGACATGAATAAAGTGAGATGGCTAAATTTTGATAAAAACTTAAGTTTGGGGGGAAATTTTGGGTATATAAGCTTTAAAAAAAACATGTCGAGTCTCTTGTGGTGGGTCGAGAGAGAAACACTCCCATAAACACACAAGCGAGAGATGGAGCGAAACGACTCACCAACCATCTATAAAAAAAAGAAAAAAAAAAAAAATTACCGCGGCTAGTTTTGTTTCGGGCCTTGTTACTTGAGAAAAGTACGCCTCAAGGGGTATCTTAAAAACCTAGCTACCCTAAGGTCTTATATGGTCCGGGAGTCGCTGGTCGAAAGCTCGCTAAGGGGTGACATCATAGCCTAATGGAATGAGACATCGCACGCTTATGGTTAAAAAAACAATAAAACGAAAAGAGCAAAAAGCCCCGTAATGAAAAAAGTAAAGCATAAGTATCCCGATTGACTCTTGAACTCGTGGATGTTCGACTTTTAGTCGATATAGCTTGTTCGTGAATTTTGTGAATTTGCACCGTATGATGCCTTCAAAGATATCTATTATGTCTTAAATTTGATTTTATATCGCTAACATTGTTGTGGAGCACACACGCACTATATCGCTGATAATATTCTAAGATTTGATGATCGATCGGGAAATTACCGATTTGTTTTAATATGATGTATTATCATGTTTACTTGATTTCTAAGGCCTATTGAATAGACTTGTTTCGCTATTACCGCTGGATTCAGAGGCATATAGATTAGTTTCATTACATTGCATTGCATAACATTTTTGTGTTTTTTGCTTGAGGACAAGCAAAGATTTAAGTTTGGGGGTATTTGATGAAAGAGTTTTATACCCATGAATTGATACATTCGCTTAATTTATTGTTGTTCTTAAGTCTTTTAGGATGTTTTTATGTGTTTGTGTCTATTCATGCATGTTTTATGTTATTTTATAGGAATTGGGACAAAAGTTACATGGATCGATGTTCGGGGTGGCTAGATTCGCTGCTTTTCGGCTTGCCATTTACACAAAAGAGCCACTTCGGAGCCAATTTGACTATAGCTCCTGACATTATTTCGACAAACTTCAAGAATGAAAGTTGTAGATCTACTTCTCCTTCCCGAACATCTTGAATCATCAAAATCGAGAGTTCTGGACGAAGAAGTTATGGCCATTTTCCCAAAGGACGCCTGAGCAGAAAATGTCGATTTTGGGCCAGCCAAGGGCGCGATTTTAGTAGATTTACAGCTCAATGGGCGCTTAGGGGAAGACTCAATGCTTGCTGTGCTCAAATACCAAGGCTAAAGGGTTTGCGTACGGACGGACGCTTTTAAGCTAATTTTGACACCTTTTTTGACTCCAAATAGATAGGGTTGTTCCAAAACTAAAATTGTACTTGTAACCTATAAATACATGATGTAAGGCATAAAATAAAGGGAGATTACATAGCTTAGCCTAGATTAAACACTCCTTTAGATTAGAAAATAACCCTAGTTCTTATTAGTTTTGAGATCAAGCAACTTGGAGACCATCAAAGATCAAGAGCAAGAGCAAGAGGGGAGCATCGATTTGGTCGACAATGTATTCTATTCTATTCTCTCTCATCTTACTTTTATCTTTGATGTCTATTCAACCAGGATTCTTGGTTTTAATTCATTAATTATGAACTAACTATTTTTGAGATTTCAATTGAACTTTTTATGGCTATGAATTAGTTATTCATTATATTCTAATTATTTATGTTAAAGTGAGTTGTTATCTCTTGCCTTGTGCTTATCGCTTAATTATTTGATCAAGAATTACTTTGTTACTCTAGAAGGAATTGGAAGAGGAATTCTAGGTTAGAATCGGGCATGATATCATGTGACTTAGTTATTTGCATGGTGAAAAATTAGGTTTGTGAATTGAATGGAAATATCTGTCACGCATTGTAACACGTAAGGAATTGGGATCGAAAGAGTTTAATTCAATTGTTTTGCATAGGAATATAGCAAAATTAATCCGATTAAATAGAAGGCAATTGATCACTTGGAAAAGGGCTTTGCATTTGAGAATTCCTCAAGTAACAATTCAAGAGGCATAATAATCGGGATAATTGATAATTGATTTATAATTCATAATCGGGATATCAAGTCTTAATCTTTATTTATTTGAATTCATTCGTTAAAATCTTAGTTTTAATTAGTTAATTTAGTTTTCTTAATTAGAAAAACACGATTTGAGATTGTTTAAATAAAATTAGTTTGGTTAAGAATTAGTACTTGGTGATTTTTATTAAATAATTCCTCGTGGGAACGAGCACTCTACTTTCACTTTATTACTTGTCAATCGTGTATACTTGCACGTATTCAGAGTAATTGTTAAATGGAAAATAATAAAGAAAAAGGGATAGAAGTCTTAATCTTTATTTATATTAAAAAATTAAAATCTTAGTAATTAGTTAAAGTTTTGCATTAAAGAATTAGTACAATTTATTTTTAAAATTGTTTGGAAGAATAGTCTTATGATTTTAAAATAATTCAAATTAGGAACTAATTTAGTTTTTACTATTTAAACTTTTTATTTTATTTTCAATTTTATACAATGGAATGGAAAAATTATATAATCAAAAATTAACTATTAAAAAAAGAAAATTTAACATTATTAAATTCTCAATACTCTCTTTGAGATGTGACTTTTGTTAATGGCACAAGTATCAAACCAAATTATTAATAAATGACACGAGAACAATTTGGTTTTAAGATTAATATGATTTCCCAATAATTTTGTCATCAATTCAGATATCAATATTTTTATGGAGTAACAACAGATCGTTCAGATGCCAATTAGACATCACCCTTTCAAAAATCGAGATGGAGAAACCACCTAGATGTTGGGCGTTCTTGAATGTGATCTTATCTAAAGAAAGCATGCTAGGTGACTTTAATACAATGGCTATCGTAAATGGGAACCTACCAAAAGCTATATTATTTCCGATGGATGGAGGGTTCCTCAACTTCGTAGGGGAATTGGATAGAGAATTGAAGAAGTCAGTGAGACTATAAAACAAGCGCTTATTGGGAGGCAACCCAAGTTTAATTTTTATTTTAGTTTTTATTAAGTTTTATATTAGTAGTTTTGAATTTGCATTTATTTAGGATTTAATAAAATTGCTTCTATCATGGTTTCTGAGTGTTATTCAAGTCAAATTCAAGTGTGGTGCCCAATTTGTTCCATGTGCTTTGCTTCTATTCTCCAAACTTAGCGGGCAAGGAGGAAGATTGCTATATTTTCGGGGAAGTCCTCTGCTTTAATTTTTTCTATTTGGTCATTGAGGACAATGTCTAGTTTAAGTTTGGGGCATTTTAGTGTCGTATTGCATATAGTTAGTTATTTACATTGTAGTTCGTTATGTTTTCTAGTTATTTACATTTAGTTGTTGCATTCATTTTTTTTTTTTTTTTAAAAAAATTAAAAATCATAAAAAATAGTAGTTAGTTTACTATGTTTGTTGCGATTAGTTTATATTTACATGATTCCAACTGTTAGATAGTAAAAGTCTATTTTAGCCAATGATGAGACTAGAGTTAAGTAGATAAGTATATTATTGAATATTCAGGCTTTGATGTGATTTCTTGTTATGAATTAAATCTTTTCATGTTTGAAACTGGTATAATCAAGGTTAACACGTTAATAACTTGACTATGTTAACCGATTAAGTTTAAATTGATACATAATGGATTTCTTAAGTATAATACTAGTGTGAAGGAATGAAAAGACATGAATAAAGTGAGATGGCTAAATTTTGATAAAACTTAAGTTTGGGGGAAATTTTGGGGTATATAAGCTTTAAAAAAAAAAAAAAAAAAAAAAAAAAAAACATGTTGAGTCTTGTGGTGGGTTGAGGAGAAACACTCCCCATAAACACAAGCGTGAGATGGAGTGTAAAACGACTCACCAACCATCTATAAAAAAAAGAGAAAAAAAAAAATTACTGTAGCTAGTTTTGTTTCGGGGCCTTTGTTACTTGAGTAAAACGCTCAAAAGGTATCTTAAAACCTAAGCGCCTAAGGTCTTATATGGTCCTGGGAGTCGTTGGTGAAAGCTCATATAAGGGTGACAATTATTAGCCTAATGGAATGAGACATTACACGCTTATGGTTAAAAAAAAACAATAAAACGGGAAAAGAGCAAAAAGCCCCGTAATGAAAAGTAAAGCATAAGTATCCCAGATTGGACTCTTGAACTTGGTGGATGTTTGACTTTAGTTGGATATAGCTTGTGTGAATTTTGTGAATTTGCAGCATATGATGCCTTCAAAGATATCTATTATGTCTTAAATTTGATTTTATATCAGTTAACATTGTTGTGGAGCACACACTCACCATATCGGTGATAACAGTCTAAGATTTGATGATTAATTGGGAAATTACTGATTTGTTTTAATATGATGTATTATCATGTTTACTTGATTTCTCTAAGGCCGGTTGAATAGACTTGTTTCTGTCATTACTATTGGATTCGTAGGCATATAGATTAGTTTAATTACATTGCATTGCATAACATTTTTGTGTTTTTGCTTGAGGACAAGCAAAGATTTAAGTTTGGGGATATTTGATGAGTGAGTTTTATACCCAATGAATTGGATACAATCGGGCTTAATTTATTGTTGTTCTTAAGTCTTTTAGGATGTTTTTATGTGTTTGTGTCTATTCATGCATGTTTTATGTTATTTTATAGGAATTGGGACAAAAGTTACATGGATCGATGTTTGGGGTGGCTAGATTCGCGTTTTCGGCTTGCCATTTACACAGCAGCCACTTCGGAGCCAATTTGACTATAGTTCCTGACATTATTTAGACAAACTTCAAGAATTAAAGTTGTAGATCTACTTCTCTTCTTTCCGGAACATCTTGAATCATCAAAATTCGAGTTCGGACGAAGAAGTTATGGCAATTTTCCCAAAGGAGGTTGGGCGAAAATGTCGATTTTTGGGCCGCCAGCAAGGCGCGATTTTTAGTGTATTTTACAAATACGGGCGCTAGAAGCGAACTCAATAGCCGTTGCCCAGTTTGGGTATTGGGGGAAGGGTTTGTGCTGCTGGGCCGTTTTGGGTAATTTTGACACATTTTGACTCCAAATAGGAAGGGTTGTTCCAAAACTAAAATTATACTTGTAACCTATAAATACATGATGTAAGGCATAAAATAAAGGGAGATTACATAGATTAGTCTAGATTAAACACTCCTTTAGATTAGAAAATAACCCTAGTTCTTATTAGTTTTGGAGATTGAAGCAACTTGGAGACCATTGAAGATCAAGAAGCAAGAAGCGAAGAGGGGAGCATCGATTTCTTGACAACATATTCTATTTTCTTCTCTCATCTTACTTTTATCTTTTGATGTCTATTCAATTGTGGATTCTTGGTTTTAATTCATTAATTATGAACTAACTATTTTGAGATTTCAATTGAACTTTTTATGGCTATGAATTAGTTATTCATTATATTCTAATTATTTATGTTAAAGTGAGTTGTTTATCTTGTCTTGTGCTTATTGCTTAATTATTTGATCAATAATTACTTTGTTACTCTAGAAGGAATTGGAAGAGGAATTCTAGGGTTAGAATCGGGCATGATATCATGTGACTTAGTTATTTGCACGATGAATAATTAGGTTTGTGAATAGAATGGAAATATCTTTTCATGCATGTAACACATAAGGAATTGGGATTGTAACGAGTTTAATTCAATTGTTTTGCATAGGAATATAGCAAAATTAATCTGGATTAAATAGAAGGCAATTGATCACTTGGAAAAGGGCTTTTGGCATTTGAGAATTCTTGTTAACAATTCAGTAGACATAATAATTGGGATAATTGGATAATTGATTTATAATTCATAATTGGGGATATTGAAGTCTTAATCTTTATTTATTTGAATTCATTCGTTAAAATCTTAGTTTTAATTAGTTAATTTAGTTTTCTTAATTAGAAGAAACACGATTTGAGATTGTTTAAATAAAATTAGTTTGGTTAAGAATTAGTACTTGGTGATTTTTATTAAATAATTCCTCGTGGGAACGATACTCTACTTTCACTTTATTACTTGTTGACCGTGTATACTTGCACGTATTCATTGATTGCGAAATCGATCAACAGTGAGTCTTCTCTTGACATATCATTATCTCAACTGTCTCTAATTGAGAATTATACTTCGAACAAACACCAAGATTATATAGGTAGTGCTCGTAGATATACTCAGCAAGTGGATGTGCACAACCGTGTCTTATGATTACACGAGGTTGTATGTCATTAGACATCTTGTATGATAGTGACAAAACACCCTTCCAACGTTGGGTTTGCCTCACCCCAGTTAATTCACCAAATGTAACTACTAAATGATGACCACCGTTCTATTCCCCTGTTACCCCCGCTTGACCCAGCTACACTCTTATTACCTGAAAGGAATTATGAAGTATAAGGGTGAGCACAACTAGCTCAGTAAAGAATATCACGACTAAAGATAATTAAATTATCAATAGCCTTCATCAATAATAAATCAGAGATTTAGAACATATGGTAGATGATAAAAATTTCAACCATAGTTGCGGCGAACGAAGCGATCCATTAGAAGAGTCAAATAGACCATAAAGTCTATTATCTTCTCTATGTTAAAAATTCACCAACAATGTTTTATCCTCGTAACATCAATCAACAGCTTACGGTCCACAATCATATGAATAACTCATAATCATAATTGTGATTCTAAATTTCTCTTCGCATCCGGAATTAAGATAATTTTCATCACATGTCTTTACCTGAAACATCAAAGATCATGGTTATACCAAATCACAGTTCCTGTTCATAATCATACTAATAAATTCATCTTTGCACTACGGGCCAAAGATATTCATCAATAATTCATCTTTACACTACTGGCCAAAGATATTCAACAACATGTCATCTTTGCACTACGGGCCAAAGATATTCATCAACAATTCATCTTTGCACTACAGGCCAAAGATATTCCTCAACAGTTCATATTTGCACTACAGGCAAAATATTTTTAACCAACAGTTAAATTTTGCACTACAGCCAAATATATTAATATCTCAAAGAAATATATAATCATTTCAGAATTTATATAAACAATAATTATAACCATGTTGATCAATTCACCTTTTCACTTAAGTTAAAGATATTCAATTATAAATTCAATGGTCATTATCATACCAGTCAACAATTCAACTTTGCACTACTGGCCAAAGAGAACCCATAGTCATGATTATACCAAAAATCTACCCATCTTTACACTTAAGTCAAAGAGAAATATCATCATTAGAGTTATAAAAATGTTATATATGATAATAAAAATAATATGATCAAAACATGGATTTAATTTTAAGAGTAAGATTCATAAATCCACGATAATTTGGTCAGAAAAAGAAACCAATTTTGTCGTGAATAGTAACTCGTGAATAGTAACTCATGAATAGTAACTCGTGAATAGTAACTCGTGAATAGTAACCCCGACATAAAAAAGGTAGAAATTCCACAATAAAATCCATACCAATATTTCGGTATAATGATATTGAAAGAATAATATTTCTTAAGCTTATAAACAATTTATTTTAATTGTTTACACTTTACTAAATAATGCATTTAATCATCCTAAAATGCCAAACTCATAAGATTTCATCACCAATAACCAAAACTCTCATCAAAATCTGCATATAGCTCATATAGGATTCTCAAGCCATAAAATCCTATTTTCCAATTTTCTTCCTTCACATAACATATTTAATTCATTTACTCATAACTAGTCCATTTTTCATGAAAAATACCAAATTAGTTACAAAAATATTTCTTTTCTGGGATTTAGCAGAATATAGTCCCATATTGAACATATATTTTTCTCATAATTTTTAAAATTCATTTACTATTTTTCATATGGCCAAAACAACCGAATATTTAAACATTTATCATAAACTGTACTTTTATCCAAAAATTCCGAAATTCACAGAGTACACTGATATTATATAGATATACTCCCAATAAAAAGTTCATCAATTTTGGAGTTAACCACAAGGAGTTATAAACGGTTACTTTTAAAAAAGTCTTTTCCCGTAAAATTCATAACTCTTAATCTATACATCCAAAAATCACCATTTTTGGACACAATCAATAAAACTCATCAAAATATCATTTTAAATTTTTCTAGAATTTTTGAAGGTCTGAAAAGTTACGAAACATGAAAAACATAACAACCCTTAAAATCTCATACCTCAAAAGAGATAGATTTCGACTTGAATATTTGGATATAACTTATTTGAATCGAACTTTAAATACGATAGCAACATTCAAGATATCTAAATACTAACAAAAATATGCTTGATAATATAGAGAGAGAAAACTTATGTTTCTGGTGTGATTTCAATTCTAACATAAGCACTTATTTATAGAAAAATGTTAGAACGCCATAGGAGACTAAAATAATAAAATATATTATTACTTTTTCTTCTTCCACGCCACCTCAATTTGTCAAGCCAGCCACCAACCATCTTTGAACCAAAAGATAGCAGCCCATGTGTTGATAACCAAGTGGGTCCCACCCATAAATTAATAAAAATCATTTTATTTTTTGAAACTTCAACAATTCATAGAAAATAGATCGTTTATCAGAAAAATACGAATTTTATGTCCATTCTGCCTGAAATCAAATTCTCTACAACTTTGTAGCTTTGAGTGTTTCAAATTCCAAACCAAAAATATCCAAAATCCACAAACGGATGATTTTAATACCTCCACATAATCGGCAAAAATAATCTTGATAAAACACCTCAAAGCATTAATTGTGATGCCCCAATCCGGGTACTTGAAACACGAACTTCGGTGCTTCACGATACCATTTCTATAATTTGAATAATACTAATAATAATAATAATAATAATATAAAATTCAAACTTAATTTACATATGCCTCAAAGTTTACTCCCGGTGCACGAGACCTTTAAACATTCATTGCATCATAGATAATAAGTATTATTTTCTTAATAAACTATAACTATTACACAACATATTATAAATCTCATTCGAATAAATTTTCCTTTCCCTTGTTCTTGGTTGAGCCTTGGTTGATCATACTTAACTAAAAACATTTAAATTTAAAAGCAAGAATGAGCATTGGATTGCTTGACAAGTAATGACAACAATATATATTAGCTGAAAGAATTAAATATTTTCTTTGAAAGACACTTCTACAACGAATCAACAGTTGTGAAGTAAGCTGAACCAATAATAACAACATTTCACTTCCATATCAAATCTTTGAAACTACGTACAGACTATATCTAGAGATCAGTCAACATACTATGAACATTGTTTTCTATTTTCGAAAAGGTTAAATAGAACTTCATCTATAAACCGTCATAACTTACGGGCACGGGGGGTGATCAGCCTGTTATGCCCTGTATTGATCAATACTACATACAAGAACGATATTATCGTTCACTCTATCCACCTTAGGTGCACAAAAGTTTTCTCATATTCGGGATGTTCATACTTAGACGGGAATCCAAACCAAAACAATGCAGTTGGATACAATAACGTTCTATCTTGTTCAACAATATTTTTATGTCTAAATTTGAATAAAATAGCTTAGACGGCTTTTAAGTCAACGATATACATACTTGAAATCAATAAGTATATATCAACATATGATTAATATGATGGTTATCAAGTGGGGACACTTGTCTAACCCTATATCTGAATTAACGAATGAATAAACATTTGAATTATACAATAATACAATGATTGAATAATGTAAGAACTTGTATGAATACAAAGATTGGATACATAATCAATAATAATAGAGTTAATAATCTGGCACAATAATAATATAATTCTGAAACTTTCTTACTCATGTCCATTGCATAAAGTAAATGCAAAAGTAGGATACTTGCACAATATAAAGAATAGTTTGGATACTTGCTCAATAATAATTGGAGTAAGTTTAGGAAACTTGCATAACATAATATACCTGTTTGCACGAAATAAAAGTAGTGCATAAGGTTTAGATATCACTTACTGAGTCTGCTTGCCACAATAACGCAACTTAGATTAATCTTTTATCTGACGACCTATCGATAATAAGATCATTCGTGCAATTAGAATAATATATCGTAACACATCGTACTGCTAATTGCAGTCAGCACATAACTTAATCACATTGTCACATATGTTTAACATTCATTAGATCATAAACAGACACATATCTAGTCAATTTATCTAAGTCCAAATCAATTTCTGAAATATTTCTATATATACTGAAATGACTTTATCGGTAATTATCGAGTCTAAAACTCTAATCTGTTGTTCAATATTCGTTTAGATATTTTAAATATCAGTCATACTACTTTTCATAGCCTTATATTAATTTTTAAATAATTATTATACTTTATCATGAATTTTCAAACACTGAAATCATTATTAAATGATTTAAATATTAACTAATTCTATTATCATTAATATTTAATTAATATTAAACTATTAATGAAACCATTGCCAAAATATTAAAGTTATTTATAATAACTCAAAATATTTTAAAGTATTTATATTACCTTTAAATGATTTTTAAATCAATAAAACCATTTTAAAACTATTTATTTAATATAATTATTAAATAAACTTAATATCATTAATATTAAATTATTATCAAGAATATTGATTTATTAATGAAATTATCATTTAAATATTAAAAGTTATGTTTTATAACTTAAAATATCTTTAAACACTTTATTTTCCTTTAAAAATGATTTAAAATCATTTTACATTACTTTATCTAATATAATTATTAAATGAATCTAATATCCTTAATATTAAAATATTAATATTTTTCCATGACAAAATATCAAAAGTTATATTTTATAACTTAAAATATTTTTATAATCTCTAAATCATTTTCATATAAATTTTAAATCATTAATTCTATTTTTCATCTTTTATTTAATATCTTAATTAAATAAATTAATAAATCATTAATATCTAATTAATAATGAAAATCATGACAAAATATTAAAATTATAGAAAATAACTTAGAATATCTTTTTATATCATAACCTATTTTTAAATGATTTTTCATGTATAAAAATTATTTTTAAATAATTTATTTAATATTATACTTAATTAAATTAAATACTTTTATATCCCAAAAATATTAAATATTTATGAAAAATACTTAAAATAATTAAAAACTAATTTTCGGACTTTAAAATAATTTTTTAGTAATTTATTTAATAATTAAAAGCGATTTTTTTTTTCTATTTTTAATCATTTTCCTAAAATTATAAAATAAAATTATTAATAACCGTCATTATAGGCTATAAGCGACACTTATCTCATCACGTTAGGTGTTCTTGGCCTCAAGAACAACGACAGAAATAGTGCACAAAGGTACCTGTTTGGTGAGAGCCTAATTCTCATCTCGAAATGTTTCTTGGCTACCTAATGGTCGATCTTATAGTGTTAATGTAACATTACAATTAAAAATAAAAATCCGAGTCATAACATACAACATCATGAAAATCTAGCAATTCAAACTTCACATCGGTAGCGTTCATCATATTACAGGCTACCGAAAAACTATAGTCATAGCCGGTCAACGCCTTCGTAGCCTTAAATCATTCGATATGTTCATGTTACAAGTTTTACGCTCTTTATCGGGACATGTAGACAAACTATCGAAGAACATGTTACAAGTAATCGTAGGGTCTAACAATTATTAATGAAACCGGGTTAAGGCTCGAAAAATGGTGTAGATGATCATTTCTTTATTTACGGTTTTTCGAAAATGAAGAAACGAATCGAGAATACATGTTTGGGCTTCCACAACTTGATGATCGTGCAATATTTTTACGATCTAAGAATTCCGAGGTTGTAGTAAACATGTAGATAAAGATATATATTACATAAAAACACCATAAAAACAACGATCAAGCGGATCTAATCCTATTGAAAGTACCCTCCTAGAACCTGTTCTTGAACATTTACGGAAACCAAATGTTCTTGGCGCGTTTTGGCTACCAAGTTTGACCACCTCTAGATTTATTTTTGTTAAGTATATATGTGATACAAAGACTTTAAGCTGTAATATTCATGTCCTTTTACAACTACAAAACAACAATCATGGCAAAATAAATTACAAGGAGCAAGAACAGAGGCCATTAAAATGCCTATCAGACCTTACAGGAAATTTTTAGAAGCTTGAAGAACAACCAAATATCTTGGGTTAACCCACTTTGACCTTAAATAACTTTTAATCTACAACAGCTATGAACCTGATTCAAGTTCCAGATTTAAGATCTTACAACATACTACAAGCTCCAACACTTAAAACACACAAATCAAAAACCTACAGAGATCTACACTGCCAGACATTCACTGTCAAACATCAAAAAAATATGTTTTTCCAGAATTTTTAAAACATCAAATCTGAGCCTCTAGATGTTATGGATCTAACATCTAGCAACCCAGATCATAATTATAGACTACATACTACATGTTTAACAGAAAAAAAACTAACATCTAACACTTCGATCAAGGTCAGATTTCTTCTAGGGTTCTTACCTCTTTGTGAACAAATTCTTGATTCTATGCTTCTGATTTGCTAAGTGTGATTGTGGGGCTTGATTGGGGACTGATCTAGCACTATATTTTCGTGGATTTGAACTTGAGAGAGAATGGCTAAGTGTGGTTGATCAAATGAGCTTTATTTTTTTGCATTTCTCTCTCTTGAATTATGCAAATGACTTGATGCAATGTATTGAATGTTGGAAATGCTGATCATGTGCTGCTGAGTAGCTTGTAGGTAGGTCTAGGGTGGCTGGCCAGATCTTGGATAAGATTTGGCTAGCAATAATACAACTAATAGGACAAAAGGGCATTTTTGTAATTATTTTAAATTTTAAGGGTATTCTTGTCCAATGTTATTAAATCTAGGGTTTAATCACTAGATTTTACATCTTAAAGTTTAATTTCTAGGATTTGGACAATTAAAAATTAAAGTGAAATAAAATTTTAATTTAAAACATACTAATTAAATTAGGGTTTTTAATAGAAAATTAGGGTTTAAATAATTAGGATTCCTTAACATCATTAGGGTTCCCAAATTAACAATTAGGGTTTGCTAATTATCATTATAATTTACTAAAACAGTAATTAGGGTTTCATATTTTAGCAAATTAGGGTTTTCAAATAATAATTAGGGTTTTTCCTAATTACAAAATTATATAATACACAAGTAAAATTCATATAACACAAGAACTACAATGGTCTTGAACTCATGGCAAGTTTAACATCGAGGGGTTTAATAACACGATATGAGGGTTATGCCACAATTTACCATATTTGGCCTACCGTTATCAGTTAATGCATTTACAATACATATTTATAGCACTGAAAATAAAAATATAATTAATATTATATTATTATTCTCATCCATTGATCAATACCCAAATTTAGGATTTGGATTCCATATCGATTTATTCTTCATATACAACATGAATAATTAATAATTAACTTAAATATTACGAACAAATTCATATAATAAATTATTTATTATTATACTTCTAATAATCATTTCATATATTATTTAAATAATATAAAATCATGTTTTCATGGAAAATAATTAATAAAAATATTTCTGCTTACAAAAATTAATTACTATAAGAATATAATTAGTGGTGATTAAAAATTCTAAAATTATTTATAGGTAATAAATATTTTTGCATTTATCATACATTACTTGACACATATTCTCATCATTAAAATAAAAATAAAAAAATTATATGCAAAATTTCTTATTTATTTACATAGAAAATATCGGGTTATTACATTCACCTCCTTTATAAGGATTAGTCCCCCTAATCACCGTTTTAAAACTCATACATACAAGGGTACATAGCCTACGCAATCATTGCCAATAGATCTCGATCATAATTGATTGAACAAATCTTTAACTATTCATATAAAGTTTATCTTTCTGATTAAACGGAAATTTTATTTCTAAAAGAACTCAAATTCCTCCCTCAAAATTTTATTTATAAAATAATTTGTTATATAAAGGAAAATCAAATATATCAGAATATACAAGTTATTCGAATAATACCTGGAGTTCCATTCCCAGCTGCCACAGTATCCTGGACCGTCATATTGAAGACTCGTGCGGTTGGTTTGTTGGTCGAAGTCGGTCCTGTGATTGCCATAGTCCCGCTTCCTTTTCCCGTGGTTACACTCCCTGCCTCCATTTTCCTCTTTGGACAATCCCTCACCTTATGTTCAGTCGATCCACATAGAAAACACCCATTGTTCATCCTTGGGTTGGGGCAGTTTGGAGAGATATGACCCTTCTGCCCGCACTTGTAACATACAAACCTACCCTTCAGACACTCACCAGAGTGATTCTTCCCACATTTCCCACAATTTGAACTATCTCGCTTCTTCACACCTTCTGTTTCACTGAACATTCCCAAAATAATTCCCTTTCTTTTCTCACCCATATTCCCACTATTAGTTTCCACCTTCACAGCTCCTACAAATTTGCCTTTGTTCCTCTTCTCCTTGTTATAGAGGCTTATGGCCTCACCCCTCCTCATTTATGATAGCCTTTTCCATGAGTCTTTGCCAAAAGTATTGATTTGCAACACTGCCACCTTGTTGTAGAGCTAGGGTTTTAATCCCAGCTCGAACCTTCTTGCCTTCCTAGCCTCCGTATCAACTTGATGCGGAGCGAACCTAGCCAACTCATTAAACTTTGCGGCATACTCCGCAACAGTCATGTTATCCTGCTTTAACTCCAAAAATTTTACCTCCATCCTAGCCTGCATGCTAGCTAAGAGGTAGTTTTTGAAAAACAAAGTTTTAAACCTAGCCCAAGTAACTACTCCCTCTCCTGCCCTAGTTTGATTTACTTCCCACCAAAAGTTCGCCTCTCCTTTCAACATATAAGTGGCAAAAGAGGTCTTTTGCCCTCATCTACCCTAGCAACTCTGAGCGCCTTTTCTATCTCGTTAACCCATGTCAGGCTTCATATAGGTCACTGTTCCCTGAATTACGGTGGTCCTTGCGCTTGAAGTCTTTAAAGTTTGCCAGCGATTGTGCAGTGGGTTCCTGCCTCATGGTGGTATTCCTGCTTTACATAGCTTTGAGCTACCATGTTCGCAAAGTTTTGTATTGGGTCTTCTTTGTCCTCAAAGGCATTGTTGATGATTCTTACGCCCTTTGATTTCGTGTTTGACGTCTTGGCGGCATTATCTGATTACATAAAATCATAAATTTAACTTATATTCTAAACCTTATTGTATAAGTTTAACATGTAACACAAAGTTTTATCTAAAACTTATTCCATTAATCATACATAGATTAATTCAAAGTATTTTACATAACGTGAAGACATCTTCGCTATCCTACGTGACCACTAAAGTCGAATTACTTGTAATAACTAATACAAAAGTTTGAGAATATTTCATTACACCCGTACATTATCAAACATACATAATCAACTACTAATCCTACTAATTTCCTAAGTCACGGTCTTTCATCTTTCTTTTCCCTTTCTTGCTCGGAGTTGCACACGATTTTTTGATTCCGGCTCCCATTTGATCAATTTGGATTTTAAGCTTATCTTGTTCTTCCATAGTTTCTATTAACACCTTTCGCAATTGGTTATTTAGTAGCTTTTCTATTTCTCACAACTTTTCTAGAGAAGAAACCTTGTTCTTCATATTACAGTACTTTTCGTTGATGCTTGATCGGCTCCAACTTTAGTGTCCCGAATCACTATCTCATTAGTTCCACCATTTAGGATCTGTACTACGCTTTTCCAATACCATCACCTCATCAAGGTTGTCTGCACTATGAGCCTCTATTTCAGCTTTTGGCTTTGATATCGGCTCCTTCTTTACGATCATAGAGTATCCTAATTCTTTTCCACCTGACATCTACACACAACTTATCTTGATTAGTAAATAGTATATACACACAGCAAACAATAGTTTTATAAGAGTTATCTTTTATTTTGTTTAACGATGAATTTATTCAATTCATCTCCTTTTAAACTCTATATGAGTTATCTGTATTTTTAACGTTTCCCTCTGTTCTAAGGTTATAGCCTAAGGTCGATCCCACCTAAGGTTTCTAACCCTAAAACTTTGATACCAACCTGTGACGCCCCCAAATCCGGGTACTTGAAACCCGAACTCGGTGCTTCACGATACCATTTCTATAAGCTGAATAATACTAATAATAATAACAATAATATAAAATTCAAATTAATTTACATATGCCTCAAAGTTTACTCCCAAGTACGAGACCTTTAAACATTCATTACATCATAGATAATAAGTATCATTTTCTTAATAAACTATAACTATTACACAAAATATTATAAATCTCATTCGAACAGCTTTCCTTTCCCCTTGTTCTTGGTTGAGCCTTCGAGTTGATCATACTTAACTGAAAAAATTTAAATTTAAAGCAAGAATGAGCATTGGATTGCCCAGCAAGTAATGACAACAATATATATTAGCTGAAAGAATTAAATGTTTTCTTTGAAAGACACTTCTATAACGAATCAACAGTTGTGAAGTAAGCTGTAAGACCCCGAATTTTATGAAATAAAAGTATTCAATTTTTCTTATAATTACTATTCAGTAAATGGTTAAATTGATAAAAGTTAAAGTTAAGGGTGATATATGAAATTTTTTCAAAATACACAAGTGGTTATAAAATATTCATTGTTGTCGGGGAATATTCGTTTGGTCGTGGAATATTCTTTCTGTCGGGGAATATTCGTACGACGGCGCAGCCATTTGTGGGCCCCATAACAAAATAACTGTCGGATGAAGAAAACGACTTAAGTTTTTATAAATAACGGTAATGTCGTTACAGAATTAACACTGTTGGAATACCCGGTTGGTAAAATAAAGTAATACGCGTTGTTGCACAGTAGCACAAGGTATTACACAGTACTTTTGAATTATTGATTCTTACGTAAGAAGGCACTACTCAATAATTGTTACAGTAATTACTGTTCAATATTTTATTTTATTAATTCAATAATTGCTACGATTGAAATTTTATATTATTGTTGTTCAATAATTGTCACTGCACAGTATTTCCCATTATCAGATCAATAATTCATATTATTCGAATAATATTATTAGATAGAATTATTGGCAATGTCTAGAAAGTTCTGTCAAGGAGAGGTTTGGTCACCTAATTGCGCGCCAGTAAGGAGAAATCCTTATCGGAAAGCCCCCTCTTTCCTGGGAACGGCCTGGTTGTCATAATTGTGATTCTGTAATATTATTTGTGAATAATTAATTATTGATTTATATGATAAGGAAACATTTATTTGATGTGGATATAAATGATGGATTTATTTATGTGGTTATAAATGAAGGAATTAATGTTGAGGTATTTTATCGATATTTTTGTTTGAATGAAGGTATTAAAAATTAAACCAGATGTTTTTGAGATATATTAAGTGAGTTATAATTTTAATTAAATAGTTGGATCGTTATAATTTTTGGATATGTTATACATATATAAGTTGAGTATATGTCCACAAATTTTGAACCGTTAAAAATGAACGTATGATTTATTATGAATTTTAAGAGGTGAATGGTTCAAAAATTGTTGAAGTATCCGAATTTAGCATTTTGGTGGAAAATTCTAGAATTGAGTGGGCCCCACTTGTGGTTGGTGAAGAAATGTGCTGAATTTTATTTCAAATGTGGTGGGTGGGAATAGTAGCAGGTAAAGCCATCAGGTTGCAGGTCAAGTCTGCTAAAATTTTCCTATAAATAGAGGGCTAAGTTAGAATTAAAAATCACACCAGAAATAAGTTTTCTTTCTCTCTATATTATCAAGCATATTTTTGAGAGTATTTAGATACTTTAAGAGTTGCTATTTAGTAGAAGTTTCCTTCGGTTTTTCATCCGATATTCCAGTCAATGAAGTACTTTATATTTTGAGGTAAAGGGATTTTAACGGTTATTATGTTTTTCATTTTGCATTTTCTTCGACCTTGAAAAATTCTGGAGAAATTTGAAATGATATGTTGATGAGTTTTATTGATTGTGTCCAAAATGGTGATTTTGGATGTATAGATTAAGAGTTATGAATTTTATGAGAAAATACTATTTTAAAAGTAACCGCTTATAACTCCTTATGGTTAACTCCAAAATTGATGAAATTTTTATTGGTAGTACATCTAAATAATATCAGTGTACTCTATTAATTTCGGAATTTTTGGATAAAAGTACAATTTATGATAAATGTCTAAATATTCGGCGATTTTGACCATATGAAAAATAGTAATTGAATTTTAAAAATTCTAAGAAAAATATATGTTCAATATGGGACTATATTCTGCTAAATCCCAGAAAAGAAATATTTTTTTGTACTGATTTGGTATTTTTCATGAAAATGGACTAGTTATGAATAAATGAGTTAAATATGTTATGTGAAGGAAGAAAATTGGAAAATATGATTTTATGGCTTGAGAATCATATATGTGGTATATGCAGATTTTTGATGAGGGTTTTGGTTATTGGTGATGAAATCTTATAAGTTTGGCATTTTATGATGATTAAATGCATTATTTAGTAAAGTGTAAACAATTAAAATAAATTGTTTATAAGTTTAAGAAATGTTATTCTTTCAATATCATTATACCGAAATATTGGTATAGATTTTATTGTGGAATTTTTACCTTTTTGTGTCAGGGTTACTATTCATGAGTTACTATTCACGAGTTACTATTCACGGATACTATTCATAATAAAATTGGTTTCTTTTTCTGACCAAATTATCGTTGATTTATGAATCTTACTCTTGAGATTAAATCTATATGTTGGTTATATTGTTTTTATTATCATATATAACATTTTATAACCTTGGTGATGGAATTTCTCTTTGACTTGAGTGTAAAGATGGGTAGATTATTGGTATGATCGTGACTATGGGTTCTCTTTGGCCAGTAATGCAAAGTTGAATTGTGACTGGTATGATCATGACCATTGAATTTACAATTAAATATTTTTAGCTTAAGTGCAAAGGTGAATTGATTAACATGGTTATAATTATTGTTTATATAAATTCTGAAATGATTATGTATTTCTTTGATATATTAATATCTTTGGCCTATAGTGCAAAGATGAATTATTGATGAATATCTTTGGCCCGTAGTGCAAAGATGACCTGTTGTTGAATATCTTTGGCATGTAGTGCAAAGATGATCTGTTGTTGAATATCTTTGGCCCGTAGTGCAAAGATAAATTGTTAATGAATATCTTTGGCCCGTAGTCCAAAGATGAATTTATTAGTATGATTATGAACATGAACTGTGATTTGGTATAACTATGATCTTTGGTGTTTCAGGTGATGAAAATTATCTTTGTCCTGGATGATAAAAGGAATTTAGAACCACAATTATGATTATGAGTTATACATGTGATTGTGGACAGGAATTGTTGATTGATGTTACAGGAATAAAACATTGTTGGTGAACTTTTAACATGGAGAAGTAAATAGATTTTATGGTCTATTTGATTCTTCTAATGGATTGCTCGTTCTGCTACAACTATGGTTGAAAAGTTTTATCATCTACCATATGGTCTAAATCTCTGATTTATTACTGATGAAGGCTATTGATAATTTAATTATCTTTAGTCATGATATTCTTTATCGAGCTAGTTGTTTCACCTTTTTTGCTTCACAATTCCTTTCGGTAATAAAAGTGTAGCCTTGGGGTCGAGTGGGGGGATAGGGGAATAGAGCGGTGGTTCATAGTGCTGAGGTTCTCCTAAATAGTATGAAAATAATTTTATTGAGACTTTAGATAAGTCTGCATGCATTATTATATCGTCATTTGATATTTAATTTTGGTGAACCGAATAGGGTGAGGTGAACTCAACTTTGGAAGGGTGTTTTGCATTATCATACAAGATGTCTAATGACATACAAACTCGTGTTATCATAAGAGGCGAGTTGTGCTTGCGTCCACTTACGGAGTATATCTACGAAGCACTACCTATATAATCTTGGTGTTTGTTTGGAGTATAATTCTCAATTAGAGAAAGTGGAGATAATTATATGTCAAGAGAAGACTCACCATTGGAAAGAAGATGATAGTAATCTTCTTGTTTGTCTTTGGGGTCTATTGAGTCAACCAAGGATAATTACGTGGCCCATATGATATCTATAATAACCTGACGCATGGCCTCCCATGTACGAAGGTTTCCTTGAGCACTTCCCAAAGATTCTAATTTCTAAAACAGTTTTCGACTATACCTTTATGTAAGGTGTCATTATAAGGTGTTGTCCACGGTTGGGACATGAGTCACAGTTGATGTATATTTGTATCCAAACTCACACCATATGTGTTGTTGTATTTTACACGACAATTGTTGTAAAAAAGTTGTAGTTGTTTTCTGTACCATGTATTTGGGGACTCAGAATGGGTTGGATTGAATGGACCTATTTTGGGGTCATCAAAGTTGGTATCAGAGCTTAGGGATATGATCTCTGGCAGAGATCGGGGAATATAACTAGGAGGGGAGAGATGAGTAAATCCTTCGCTAGTGTGTCCTACCTAAGCTTATTTGTTGGTCAATTATAATATCGGGATATTATGTGATATGTTAATTTGTTTAATTAACCCTTGTTTTATGGCAGTATTTAAGAATGGCTGCTAAGAATGTTAACAATGGAGTGAATGAGACCATGGGGATACCTCTAATCACTAACCATGATAATGTGATGTCAGACGAAGAAGGAATTAGAGATATCCATGTGGTGAGTGAAGAATTGATAGTTGCACCCGAGATAGTCACAGAGGTAACAGCTGAGAGTGAGGAAGAAGAGGAAGAAGAGGTACCTGAGGAGAGTTTATTAGAGGTATCATATGATCAAAATGTAGAATTTCAAAATCGTATTCATGAGTTAGAAGAGCAGGCTGAAGAACGACAAAGTGTCGTGGAACAAAAGGATCTGAAAATTCAAGCTTGTGTTACCCGATATGTGATGCTTGAAATGAAAGCATTCTTTGGTAGAGTATAAGATGATAAAGATGGAATCTGAAATTTGAAAGAAGAAAAAATTGAGCGAGTAAGAATGAGTGATGCATGGGTAAAAGCCACACGACGACGTGGATATTGTGGAAAGAGATGTCCGATCTAAGAAGGCTAAAATAGATGACATGAATTTCTCTTTTTGAAAGCAATTGGGAGAACCCAACATCGAGTTTTGAATTACCTGTCATGCAGAGCGGTCAACTGAATTTGATATGGATCGAAGATTGATGATTCAAATCATGAATCGAGAGTCTGACGAGGCGATTGAGGGAGGAATATGTCCTATAGAAAAATATATTCCAACGGTAGTGATGATGCCAAATGCTGCCCCAGACAAGTCAAAGCCGGGTAGTTTGAGGGATGGCGGTTGTCATGACTTCCCAACAAATGAGGAACCCAAATGAAGTTATCACGGGAGATGAACAATGGAGAAATCATGATGACCAGGGAGATAGAATCTGAAATGGAAGCAAGGTATTCTCAACTTTTAGAAATACCAGGTACGTAAATTTCGGGGACGAAATTTTATAAGGAGGGGAGATTGTAACACCCCGAATTTTATGAAATAAAAGTATTCAATTTTTCTTATAATTACTATTCAGTAAATGGTTAAATTGATAAAAGTTAAAGTTAAGGGTGATATATGAATTTTTTTTAAAATACACAAGTGGTTATAAAATATTCATTGTTGTTTGGAATATTCGTTTGGTCGTGGAATATTCTTTCCGTTTGGGAATATTAAATGCAATGACACACGACCATTTGGGCCCCATAACAAAATAATCACCGGATGAAGAAAAGCGACTTAAGTTTTTATAAATAACGGGCGTAATCGTTACACGAATTAACACTTTGTTGGAATACCCGGTTGGTAAAATAAAGTAATGCGCGTTGTTGCACTTTTGATGTACAAGGTATTACACAGTATTTTTGAATTATTGATTCTTACGTGAAGGCACTACTCAATAATTATTACAGTGAATTACTTGCTCAATATTTTATTTTATTGATTCAATAATTGCTACGATTGAAATTTTATATTATTGTTGTTCAATAATTGTCACTGCACAGTATTTCCCATTATCAGATCAATAATTCATATTATTCGAATAATATTATTAGATAGCATTATTGGCAATGTCTAGAAAATCACCGTCAAGGAGAGGTTTGGTCACCTAATTGCGGCCAAGATGAGGAGAAATCCTTATCGGAAGCCCCTCTTTCTGGGAGCTACCGGTTGTCATAATTGTAATTACGTAATATTATTTGTGAATAATTAATTATTGATTTATATGATAAGGAAATATTTATTTGATGTGGATATAAATGATGGATTTATTTATGTGGTTATAAATGAAGGAATTAATATTGAGGTATTTTATCGAAAGATTTTTGTTTGAATGAAGGTATTAAAAATTAAACCCGATGTTTTTTGAGATATATTGCGTGAGTTATAATTTTTAATCCGACTGTTGGATCGTTGTAATTTTTGGATATGTTATACATATATAAGTTGAGTATATGTCCACAAATTTTGAACCGTTAAAAATTAACGTATGATTTGTTATGAATTTTAAGAGGTGAATGGTTCAGAAATTGTTAAAGTATCCCAATTTAGCATTTTGGTGGAAAATTCTAGAATTGAGTGGGCCCCACTTGTGGTTGGTGAAGAAATGTGCTGAATTTTATTTCAAATGTGGTGGGTGAGAATAGTAGCAGGTAAAACCATCAGGTTGCAGGTCAAGTCTGCTAAAATTTTCCTATAAATAGAGGGCTAAGTTAGAATTGAAAATCACACCAGAAATAAGTTTTCTTTCTCTCTATATTATCAAGCATATTTTTGAGAGTATTTAGATACTTTGAGAGTTGCTATTTCTCTTTGACTTGAGTGTAAAGATGGGTAGATTATTGGTATGATCGTGACTATGGGTTCTCTTTGGCCAGTAGTGCAAAGTTGAATTGTGACTGGTATGATCATGACCATTGAATTTACAATTGAATATTTTTAGCTTAAGTGCAAAGGTGAATTGATCAACATGGTTATAATTATTGTTTATATAAATTCTGAAATGATTATGTATTTCTTTGATATATTAATATCTTTGGCCTATAGTGCAAAGATGAATTATTGATGAATATCTTTGGCCCGTAGTGCAAAGATGACCTGTTGAATATCTTTGGCATGTAGTGCAAAGATGATCTTTTGTTGAATATCTTTGGCCCGTAGTGCAAAGATGAACTGTTAATGAATATATTTGGCCCATAGTGCAAAGATGAATTTATTAGTATGATTATGAACATGAACTGTGATTTTGTATAACCATGATCTTTGGTGTTTCAGGTGATGAAAATTATCTTTGTCCTGGATGAGAAAAGGAATTTAGAACCCCAATTATGATTATGAGTTATACATGTGATTGTGGATAGGAATTGTTGATTGATGTTACAGGGATAAAACATTGTTGGTGGACTTTTAACATGGAGAAGATAATAGATTTTATGGTCTATTTGATTCTTCTAATGGATTGCTCGTTCCGCTACAACTATGGTTAAAAAGTTTTATCATCTACCATATGGTCTAAATCTCTGATTTATTACTGATGAAGGCTATTGATAATTTAATTATCTTTAGTCATGATATTCTTTACTGAGCTAGTTGTGCTCACCCTTTTGCTTCACAATTCCTTTCAGGTAATAAAAGTGTAGCTGGGTCGAGTGGGGGATAACAGGGGAATAGAACGATGTTCTATAGCTGTTGAGGTTCTCCCTAAATAGAATGAAAATAATTTTATTGAGAATTTAGATAAGTGTGTCGTATTATATACGTCATTTGATATTTAATTTTGGTGAACCGAATAGGGTGAGGTGAACTTAACTTTGGAAGGGTGTTTTGCCACTATCATACAAGATGTCTAATGACATACAAACTCGTGTTATCATAAGACATAGTTGTGCACGTCCACTTACGGAGTATATCTACGAGCACTACCTATATAATCTTGGTGTTTGTTTGGAGTATAATTCTCAATTAGAGACAGTGGAGATAATTATATGTCAAGAGAAGACTCACCATTGGAAAGAAGATGATAGTAATCTTCTTATTTTTTTTTGGGGGTCTATTGGGTCAACCAAGGATAATTCTGTGCCCATATGATATCTATAATAACCTAGACGCATGGCCTCCCATGTACGAAGGTTTCCTTGAGCACTTCCCAAAGATTCTAATTTCTAAAACAGTTTTCGACTATACCTTTATGTAAGGTGTCATTATGAGGTGCTGTCCACAGTTGGGACATGAGTCACAGTTGATATATATTTGTATCCAAACTCACAGCATATGTGTGGTTGTATTTTGCACGACAATTGTTGTAATAAAGTTGTAGTTGTTTTCTGTACCATGTATTTGGCGACTCATAATGGGTTGGATGGAATGGACCTATTTTGGGGTCGTCACATAAGCTGAACCAATAATAACAACATATCACTTCCATATCAAATCTTTGAAACCACGTACAGACTATATCTGGAGATCAGTCAACATATTATGAACATTGTTTTCTATTTTCGAAAAGGTTAAATGAACTTCATCATGGCGAAAGTCATAACTTATGGGCACGGGGGTGATCAGCCCGTTATGCCCTGTATTGATCAATACTACATGCAAGAACGATATTATCGTTCACTCTATCCACCTTAGGTGCACAAAAGTTTTCCCATATTCGGGATGTTCATACTTAGTTGGAATCCAAACCAAAACAATCTGGTTGGATACAATAACGTTCTATCTTGTTCAACAATATTTTTATGTCTTGCTGAATAAAATAGCTTAGACGGCTTTTAAGTCAACGTATACATACTTGAAATCAATAACTATGTATCAACATATGATTAAATACAATGGTTATCCAAGTGGGGACACTTGTCTAACCCTATACACGAATTAACGAATAGAATAAATATTTGAATTATACAATAATACAATGATTGAATAATGTAAGAACTTGTATGAATACAAAGATTGGATACATAATCAATAATAATAGAGTTAATAATCCGCACAATAATAATATAATTACAAACTTTCTTACTCATGTCCATTGCATAAAGTAAATGCAAAAGTAGGATACTTGCACAATATAAAGAATAGTTTGGATACTTGCTCAATAATAATTGGAGTAAGTTTAGGAAACTTGCATAACACAATATACCTGTTTGCACGAAATAAAAGTAGTGCATAAGGTTTAGATATCACTGAGTCTTGCTTACAATAACGTGAACTTAGATTAATCTTTTATCTGACGACTATCAGTAATAAGATCATTCGTGCAATTAGAATAATATATCGTAACACATCGTACTGCTAATTGCAGTCAGCACATAACTTAATCACATTGTCACATATGTTTAACATTCATTAGATCATAAACAGACACATATCTAGTCAATTTATCTAAGCCCATATCAATTTATGAAATATTTCTATATACCGACTGTTTTATCAGGTAATTATCGAGTCTAAAACTCTAATCTGTAGTTCAATATTCGTTTAGATATTTTAAATATTAGTCATACTACTTTTCATAGCCTTATAATAATTTTTAAATAATTATTATACTTTATCATGAATTTTCAAACACTGAAATCATTATTAAATGCTTTAAATATTAACTAATTCTATTATCATTAATATTTAATTAATATTAAACTATTAATGAAACCATTGCTAAAATATTAAAGTTATTTATAATAACTCAAAATATTTTTAAAGTATTTATATTACCTTTAAATGATTTTTAAATCAATAAAACCATTATCGATACTCGCGATCACATAAGTTATTAACACATAGCACATAATGTCTTTTATTGTTTAGTTTCAATGGATGCCTTAATCCATTCCCTAAAACCCGATAAGAGTTAAACACCTCTATATTTTCTGACTTCTTAAAAGCTACTTCCTAAGGTTTTTCCCTACCTAAGGTTCATAACCTAAGACTTTGATACCAACCTGTGACACCCCCAAATCCGGGTACTTCATTTTTGTCGAATTTGGTGCTCACTATCAAAATAATTACATCTAACTACCCATGATAAAGGATACAACATTAAATAACTTAAATAATAATCTTTCCCATTAAAGGGTTACATCATCTCATAAAAAATCCCAGGTAATCTAACCTTAAATTATTACATCAGTTTGTGGAATACATTATAAAATAAAACAAGTCTTATAACTTCATGCATTTAAATAAACTTTAACTAATTCTTCAACACTTGGACATCTTGCCCTTTCCCTTGCTAGTAGATGGCTCATCACCTCTTTCGACTTTAGCTGCATTGTTTAATTATAAGAGTGAGCAATCAATTGCTCGCCGACATAAAGAATAGTAATAACAATCATATGAGAATGAACAACGAATGTTGTACAATAATGAACTTGTTCTACAAATAGAAACAGAAACAAGTTCGAACTTTTAATATCTGAGGGTCATAAGACCACGAACTATGTCTCTGGTATTTAGGTATTATTACCTTAACCTTAACCTTAACAATCATTAGACTATACAGACTCTTCTTCACGTACTTAGGGGGATCAGTCCTTTGTACCATGTATTGTGCACAAACATCTGTTACACGTACAAAATCCCCTATGTTAGGGTTATTCGTCTCAGTTTGAATTTAGAATTTTCGCACTAAAGAAAGTTTAGTTTGGAACTAGCTTATCAGTGTTTCTAGAATTTTAGAACACTATTCAATTTCCATCAACAAAGGTTTAATACAATAATGTATAACTGAACAAGGCTATCAAAGTTAAAGTTCGGATATTAGCAATATATAATTGAATAACATGATATACATACAAAGTACTAAAAAGAATTAGAACAATCTCACTTGAGTCAATGTATTAGAACAATATATGCTTTGTATAATAATTAGAAAAGTGAAACTTGCTCGATGTAACGAATTAGGTTACAAGAGCTTAATCAATCGTATATAAGAATAGAATTAATAATCTCTCTCAACCAAAGTTTGGAAACTTGCATTCATAAATAAAAGAATGAAGTTAGAAAGTTTGCTCAATGTAAGAGTTAAGGTTTAGAAACTTGCACAATTATGAAAGTAGAGTTAAAGAACTTGCCTTGTTTGTTAGCTACACAAATGTAATATAATCTTCAATTACCCTACATACATCATTAAAAATCGCAACAACAATTAGTTGTATGAACATTAGCTTTAGGGGTTTAAACCATCATTTAGGTTATAACCCTAAACTAGCACCTAACCATTTAGGTTAACATATTTAATGAATCTGAAATCGCACTATGAGCCAATACAACTTAATTGTTCATCTCTACTTTTGAAAACATCATGTGACGCCCCCAAAATAGGTCAATTCCATCCAACCCATTCTGAGTCGCCAAATACATGGTACAGAAATAACTACAACTTTATTAATACAACATATAAACTGTGAGTTTAAATACAGATATTGCCATCTAGACAATATCCACACGCAAATAAATCCCCATCATAATTATTGATACATTATTTTACAAAAATGGTGAGGACTACTAAACAACTCTCTCTATAACCTTCATTCCATACCCCGACTAGTACTCGCTACATTCTCGCCTCCTGAGAAGAAAAATGGAACAAAAAGGGAAAGGGTGAGCTTAACTAGCTCAGTAAAGAATATTATGACTAAGACAATATACAACAAATTATCGTTAGTCTTCAACATGAAAAAATCTAATAGAATACAATGGACAATCAGTTTTAAATCAACAACTGCAGTGGAAACAACAATTCATTAGAAGAGTTAAGTAGAGAATGCAAACTACTATCTTCTATATATGAATTTAAAAGTTCATCGTCGATATTTTATCCCTGTAACATCAATCAATATATATCTGGAATCAAATATTCATCTTTGCACTACAGGCCAAAGATATTCATCAGTTGGTCATGTTCATCTAAACACCTGTTCATCTTTGCACTACGGGCTAAAGATATTAATCAGTCGATCATGTTCATCTCAACACCTGTTCATCTTTGCACTACGGGCCAAAGATATTCATCAAGAAATCATTCATCTTTGCACTATAGGCCAAAGATATTCAATAATATCATCATTTAGGACTGAGGATGATGAAAAATATTTTAAAGGAAACGAATCCAGTGAAACAAAAGAACATATATTAAGGATTCGTATTTTAAAAAATCCAAGTTCAAAATTACTTCATAAGTAATCAGAGTGGAGTAAAATTCAAGAATGATCAAAACATGGATACAATCAAAGCTAGTATCCATAGTAGATATTTCGGACAAAAAGAAGAAATTTCATTTTTCGGTGAATAGTGTCGTATTAAGTGAATAGTCTCAGTATCGTGAATAGTCTTGAGTATCGTGAATAGTAACTCGACACCAAAAGATAGAAATTTCACAAAAAAACATCTTCACGCTTGCGAATAGTACTAAATGAATAATAACTCATGAATAGTAACTCATGAATAATAACTCGTGAATAGTAACTCATGAATAGTAACCCAGACATGAAAAAAGTTCTAAATTTGATAAAAATTTCCGATTAATATTTCGGCATAATGATATTGAAGAAATAATATCATTTTCTTTAATAAAATAACATCCCTTACCTCGAAAGACAAGACTTTAGTTGAAACACCTGATATAGGCTATGACTGAACTTGCACCAGTATAGCAATACTCAAAGTATACTCAAAATACTCACAAGAATACGCTCGATAATATAGAGAGAGAAAACTTCAGTTTCTGGTATGATTTTCAATTCTAACCTAAGTACCATATTTATAGGAAAATGCTTAGAACACCAAAGTAGAAAATTTAATAAATTAATATTATTTATTTTCTACATCTTCCTACGTATCCATGAATCTGAACTCAGCCATCCTAACACATGTTAAATGAGTCCCAAAAATGTAAAAAACGTTTTTCTTATTAAAAATAATTAAAACTTCAAAAATTAATTATTTCGGAGCTTCGGAACTTCAATAATTCACAATAAATAGCCCTTTTCCAGAAAATTCGAATCTCACGGATTTTTATAGAAAATTCCATTATCTACAACTTTTCAGAAGGAAGTTTTTCCAAATTCCAAACAGAAATTAACCGAAATTCACAAACGGGCGATTTTACAGGCTATAATCAAATTTCGGTCAATAATTGTGTCCACCAACACACAAAATATGTGTTAAACATTTAATGCCACAAAAATACTCTTCCTCCTCATATACTCATATATCCCACATTCATTATAAAAATATCACCGTTAATATATTATTAAAATAATATATTTAAATGAATTATTTTATCAAAAAAGATAAAATATTAATTTTCAACAATTGTCACATTAAAAATTTTCTCCATCTATATCTACATAAAATCAATATTTTCCCTCATCATATAAATTAATAATTAATTATTCACAAATAATATTACGAAATCACAATCTTTGTGGCAACCGTGCCGCTCTTAGGAAAGAGGGCTTTCAATAAGGATCTCTCTCATCTTGGCGCGCAATTAGGTGACCAAACCTCTCCTTAGCGTAACTTTCTAGACATTGCCAATAATGTTATCCAATAATATTATTCGGATAATATGAATTATTGCTTCAGATAATGGAAATACTTTGTGTAATGACAATTTATTGAAACAACAGTAATATAAAATATCAATGCAGCAATTATTGAATCAATAAAATAAAATACTGAACAATAATTACTGTAACAATTATTGAGTAGTGCCTTCTTACGTAAGATCAATAATTGGTGCAATACCATGTGCTACTGTTCAACAACGCGTATTAGTGTGTTTTAACCACCGGGTATTCCAACAAGATAATTGTGTAATAACTACGTGCGTTATTTATAAATAACTTATATTTGTCATTTTCTTTATCCAATCGCTTTCCGTATGGGGCCCATAAAGATCATACTGTCGTATTTAATATTCCCAAACGATTTAAATATTCCACGACCAAACGAATATTTCCCGACAATAATGAATATTTTATAACCACTTGCTTATTGAAAATATTTGCGTATTTTACCCATAACTATTCACATTAATCAAATCAACCCTTACTATTTCAAAATAATAAATAGAGGAAAATAAATTTCATTTATTAATAATTTGGGGTCTTACACATCACTTTTAGTTTCGTTATATAACTCAATTAACAATCACTTAAAAATCTTTTACACTTTGTATTACCACGCATGGCAATCTGTTATTGTAGTTCACTTTTATGTTTTAATATCTTTTAACTTGCATGCTAAACTAACCCAAGTCCGATTCTGTGACACGTAATTAAGCGGAGACTTCACTGTGCAGGATCGCCATCTTGGCCTTGCCGAATACTTGATACGATGGTTACTGTGGCGCCCAGCATAACGCTACTAATGCGCAACAACAACAGATAGCCTGAATAAGCGCCCCGCATGCGATGCCTCATTTCCAATTTTTTTTGCAGAAGCTCGAAATCAGACTCTACTTTGGCCAAAATTCCCAATTCTACAGAAAATCTCCCAACTTCAACATCTAAAATTTTGTCATATTATAGTTACACATGCTAAACACCATTCTATATACAAAACCATTATATAAACATCATTTTGAAGAATCTAAACTATATTTTTTTCCAAATTTCTTCATTTTTATACTTTTAACGAATTCGATCACCACGAATTCATTTCTTAATCATTTGACACGATTCAAACTACGCCACTTTCGTTCCTTAACATATTCTCACAATCCAACTTCAATTTGCAGATTACAACTCATATAAGGCATGAAATTTGGTACTTTCTAAGGCTATTTTTCACACTTGTAACCCATTTTAATAGCTTATTATTATATTCTTATTATAATTATGCTTATAATAAATAATTATATAATTATATATCTAATTTAATTAATAAATTAGAAACATCACTCTATTTATTTTATTTATTTCCATTAAATTAAACAATTCATTTAATTTAATTATCTTCTTAAATATTAAGCAATTGATTTAATTTAATTATTTTCCTTAAATTAAATCCTTTAGATAAAATTATCAATACTCAATTTAATTATCATTAATCAATTTAATTACTAAATTAATTCACCATAATTAATAAATTATTTATTTTCCTCAATAAATAATTTACTTAAAATATTTATTTAATTCCATAAATATTTAAATTAAATTATAAATTTCTTGATCGTTATAAGACCCGATGCAGAATTTTACAATTATGGTCGATCAAGCTATGCAGAATGGAATACCTGCCGCGGGAAATTAGCCAGACAATCAATTGACGAATTTCAAAGGCTTCAAGGCCGTCGTACTGCTAGGATCTAGAAGATCAACCGACTCTATGGACACGTTTGTGATAACTAGGGTAACGGAGGGACAACAAAAAGCTTTTGCCACCTATACGATGAAAGGAGATAATTTCAATAATACCGAAATTAGGCCGGGAATGTGTTTAAAAAGAGAGTTTGTGTGTTATAAGTGTAGGCATAAGGGACATATCTCTCCCAACTGCCGCAATCCAAGAATGCATAGTGGGTGTTTTGTTTGTGAATCAATGGAGTATAAGGTGAAAGACTGTCCAAGAAGGAGAAGGGATGCAAGGAATGCGAATACGGAAAAAGGCAGCAGGACATTGGCGACAACGGGACCAACTTCAACAAACGAACCAATAGAATCAACCACAAGAGTCTTCAACGTGACTGTTCAGGATTCGGTAGCAGCCGAGGATGCAACTCCAGGTATTATTCAAACAAAATTTATTTTCATATATATTATTTTCTTATATATAGTAAATTATTTTATAAAGATATTTTGAAGGAGAAAATTGAGTTCTTTTAGAAATCAAATTTCTGTTTTAGTAGATAGACAAGTTTTTTGTTGAATAGTTAAAGTTCGGTTTGATCAATTATGATCGAGATCTAATTGCAATGATTGTGTATGCTATGTACCCTGGTATATATAGGTTTTAAAACGGTGATTCCGGGGACAGAATCTTTATAAGGGAAGGTGAATGTAACAAGTCGATATTTTCTATATAATTAAATCAGAAATTTTGCGTATAATTTTTTTTAATTATTTTAAAGATGAGGATTTGTACAAGATATAGAGTATGTATTTGTGTGATAAATAAAAATATATTTATTACATGAATAATTTTAAATTATTTTATTTTAGAATTATTGATTATTATAAATTATATTCTTATAAAAACTAATTTTATAGTAGAAATGTTTTTATTAATTATTTTCCATGAAAATATAATTATATATTATTTAAATAATATATGAAAAGATTATTAGAACTATTATAATAATTAATCTATTTTATTATATGAATTTATGCTAGATTAATTAAGTTAATTATTTTAACTTAATTAATAATTATAAAACCCTAATTTTTGAAATTAGAAACCCTAATTTGAAACCTAAACCGGAGTTTGTGATCACCAAAATTGTGTTAATGTGATTAATATCATGTATAGTAGGTTTTATTGCTAATTATGGAAAACCTAATTAGTAAATTTAAAACCCTAATATCTAGAAACTCTAATTTGGTAATTAGAAAACCCTAATTATAATTTGGTAACCCTAATTATCAAAATTATAAACCCTAATTGTTAAATTAGCAAGGTTTATTATAATTAGTGATTTTAAACCCTAATGTTCCTTTATAATTTAATTAGAAAACCTAACTAATTAACAAACCCTAAATTTCTATTTTTAGAAATTAATTTTATTTTTAGTTTAATTTAAACCCTAAATAAAAATCTAGAAATTCATTTTGTGCTAAACCTTAAGGTTAAACCTAAGGGTCAAACCCTAAGGGGTTTGTCAAGATTACAAGAATGCCATTAAAATTCCAAGCAAAATGACCAAAATACCCTCTTGCATTATTTGAGATAACTTGTATATCTAGCAATAATTGAGTTGGTGAGCTAACCTTGACTTCTCAATTGACTAAATCTCCAAAGAAATTAGTCCATTATCGCCCATACATGCATCCAAGACTAGTATATATAGAATCGAGAGAGAAAAATTCATTTATAGCCTAATTTTGTACCAACTCTCATCGTTGAGCTTCTCTCTCTAAAACTACGAAATTCTAAGACATTTCAAATACACAAAACAGAGCCCCACTAACATCCATAACAAATCGTAAAAGCCAAGAATCAAAATTTATCCCAAGAGGTATAAAACCCCAACCTAGAATCGATCATGCTTGGTATGTTAAATGTTATGATTAAGTGTTAAAATATGTTGTTATTAGTGTATAATGATGATCTAGGTTGCTAGATGTTAGATCCATAACATCTAGAGGCTCGATTTGAAGATTTACAAAATCGAAAAAAATTTATTTTGTGGTCCGACAACCAATGTCGACCTCCTAGATCCCGTAAAGGCCTGACAAGATTTTTTAAGCGTCTAGATCTATCCGTGTGTTGTTGCTTTGTTGTTGTTGATTCATCTAAGTTGTAGTATGATGTTTATACTACATATTTATGCCTTAAAATCTCGTAATTATCAAACTGTGTGATTATAGAGGACGGTCAAACCAGGCCAAACGATCATGGAAGTGTTTTCTGGGTAAACCAAAAAACGCTTGAACATGCCGTCTGACATGGTTTGACTAGTATCAATCTGCTTGATCTGTTGTTGTTTTAGTGAACTATTGTAATAGAACTTTTAATAATTTGAAATATTTTTCATAAATATTAGTATTTATTTAAATATTATTGATATTTAATTTATTTATTAAATGCATAAAATAAATAATTAAAAAGATTTTATTATATTAAAAATCATTTTAAATGATAATAACTTATTTAAAAATATTTGAAGTTATAAAATATAACTTTTAATATTTTAAAGAAAATTTCATTAATTATTTAATATTAATGATATTAGATTTATTTAATAATTATATTAATTAAATTAATTTAAAAATAATTTTAATATTAGAAGAATCATTTTAAGTTATAAAATATAACTTTCAATATTTAAAGGTAAACTTTATTAATTAATTATTTATTAATGATATTAAAGTTATTTAATAATTATATTAAATAATTTAGTTTAAAAAATCATTTTAATGTTATAAAAATAATTTTAAATAAAAATAAAGTGTTTAAAGGTATTTTAAGTTATAAAATATAAATTTTAATATTTAAAGGATAATTTCATTAATAATTTAATATTAATAATTATTAATGATATTAAATTTATTTAATAATTATATTAAATAAATAGTTTTAAAATGGTTTTATTAATTTAAAATCATTTAAAAGGATATAAATGAATTAAAAATATTTTAAGTTATAATTAATGACTTTTAATATTTTGATAAATAGTACATTAATCTTTAAATATTAATGGTAATTATTTGAAAATGATTTTAATTGTTTTAAAAATCATTTAAGGGTAATAATAATACTTTAAAAATATTTTAAGTTATTATAAATAACTTTAATATTTTGGTAATGGTTTCATTAATAGATTAATATTAAATATTAATGATAATAGAATTATTTAATATTTAAATCATTTAATAATGATTCTGGTGTTTGAAAATTCATGATAAATTATAATAAATGTTTAAAAATTATTATAAGTCATTTAAAAATAATATGACTGATAATTACATATATTGAGCTACAGAATAGAGTCTTAGACTCGATAATTACTCGATAAAGCCGTTGGTACACTGACATGTTTTAGAAATTGATCTGAATTTAGATATTTTGATTGTATTTATGTTTGTTTGTGATCCAATGACTGCTAAACATGTGTGACAATGTGATTAGGTTATGTGCTGACTGCAAATAGCAGTATTATGTGATACGATATAGTATTTTAATCGAACAAATGATCTTGTTACTGATAGGTTGCTATATAAAAGATAAAATTGAGTTGCATAACTGTAAACAGCAGACCAGGCAAGTATCCTACCTTTGCATTTCCTTTATGCAATGGACATGAGTAAGAAAGTTTCAAAATTATATTATTATTGTACCAGTTTATTAACCCTATTGTTATACTCCCTCCTATTCAGATTAAATGACGTTTTAGGGAGTTTAACTTTATTCTATATAAGTGTCGTTTTGGAATCTCTATGCAATATCGCACTATTTTTTCCTAATTTACCCGTCTATTTAATATGTTTAGTAAATGCAATTGTGGAGAGAGAAATAATTAGTTAGGGACAATTGTGGAGAATGAAAAGAGACAATTGTGGAGAGAGAAATAATTAATTAGGGACACAAAAGACATTTTGTGTTATTTCTTAATAAGTGTGCTTAACTCTAAAATGATATTTAATCTGAATAGGAGGGAGTATATGTTATATCTGATCATTGATTATCAACATGGTACTATATTGTACTTCATATATATATATATATATATATATATATATATATATATATATATATATATATATATATATATACCTCTAAGCTATTTGATCAGCTAGACACAGATTTAGAAATAGTGTTGAATATGATAAAACCTTTTGGTATCCAATCAAATTATTTTGGTTCGGATTCCAGACTAAGTATGAACATCCCGATCAAGGGAAAACTTTTATGCGCCCAAGGCGGACAGAGTGAACGATAATATCGTTCTTGCATGCAGTATTGATCAATATAGGGCACATTGGGATGATCACCCTTGCGCCCGTAAGTTATGACGGTTTGCGGATGAAGTTATGCTAAACCTTATCAAAAATTTAAAACAATGTTCATAGTATGTCACCTTTACCCTATTTATAGTCAATACGTAGTTTCAAAAATGTGATATATAGTTGTTATGTTATTATTATCGGTTTAGTTTACTTCACAACTATTGAATCGTTGTAGAAGTGATGTATAAAAAAAATATTTAATTCTTTCAGTTAATTATATTTATAACTGTTATTACTTGCTGGGCACTCAAATGCTCGTCCTTGCTTAATTTAATTGTTTTCAGCCAATCGTGATCAACTTGAAAAATCATGCAGAAACAAAGGAAAAGGAAAGCAAACAAAATAATATTTTTGGTATTCTATGTAAAAGTATGTCTTGATTAAGACAATGATAACTATTAAGTATCATGTAAATGAAATTTTAAAGGTCGCGTACTTGGGAGTAGACTCTGATGCATATGTAACTTAAGTTTTATATTCATATTATTGTTATTATTATTAGTATTATTCTGCTCATAGAAATGGTATCGTAAAGCACCGAGTTCGGGTTTCAAGTACCCGAGTTTGGGGGCGTTATAAGTTGGTATCATAGCTTTAGGGTTAGAAACCTTATGTGGGGTAGACCTTAGGCTATAACCTTAGAACAGAGGAAAACGTTGAAAATATAAATAACTCATATAGAGTTTAAAAGGGGATGAATCGGATACATTCATCGTCAAACAAAATAAAAGATAACTTATATAAAACTATTATTTGCTGTGTGTATAAACTATATGCTAATCAGGATAATTTATGTGTGTAGATGTCCGGTGGAAAAGGCTTATTATATGTTTATAGCATGAAGAAAGATCAAATCCATACACCCGAGCTAATATCGAAGCCAATAGCTGAAATAGAGGCTCACAATGAAACAAACTCGGATGAGGTGGTTATTTTGGAAAATATAGTACCAGATCCGAAAATGGTGGAACTAACAGATAGTGATTCAGACATCGAAGTTGGAGCTGATCAAGCATTAACGGAAGTGCAGAATCTGAGGAACCAGGTTACCTCTTTGGAAAAGCTGTGGGAAATAGAAAAGATGCTAAATAGTCAATTGCAAAAAGCCTTAATAGAAACAATGGAAGAATAAGATAAGCTTAAAATCCAAATTGATCAGATGGGAGCCAAAAGCAACATATCGAGTGCAGCTCTGAGCAATAAGGGGAAAAGAAAGATGAAAGACCACGACTTAGGAAAATCCAATAAAAACTAAGGGAAAAAGATATGTTATATTTACTGCCATGAGGGACATACCTCTCCACATTGTCCCGACTTTAAGTAAGGTGCATGTTTTATTTGTGGGTTGGAAGGTCATTGGGCGAAAAATAGTCAAGAATCAGGAAAAAGGTGTATGAATAATTAGGATTAGTAGTTGATTATGTATGTTTGATAATGTGCGTGTGTAATGTAATATTCTCAACTTTTGTATTAGTCAAGACTGTAAATCCCGACTTTTATGGTCACAAAGGAATAGCTGATGTTTAAAGCATTATGTGCTATGTTATGTAAAGTATTCGTTAAATGAATATGAATCTATGTTTAAGTAATGAAACAAGTTTAATATATTAAACTTATATGATAAGGCTTAGAATATAAGAATAATTTATGATAATGCCGCCAAGTCAAAAAAGAAACCAAAGGACAGAAGAACCTATCAACAAAGCTGGAGGACAACCAAACCCGATGCATAATTTTACAATTATGGTCGATCGAGCTATGCAGAACGAAATACCAGCCGCAGAAAATTAGCCAGACAATCAATTGATGAATTTCAAAGGCTTCAAGGCCGTCGTACTGCCAGGATCTAGAAGATCAACTGACTTTGTGGACATGTTTGTGATAACTAGGGTAACGGAGGGACAACAAAAAGATTTTGCCACCTATACGATGAAAGAAGATAATTTTGATAATACCAAAATTAGGCTGGGAATGTGTTTAAAAAGAGAGTTTGTGTGTTATAAGTGTGGGCAGAAGGGACATATCTCTCCCAACTGCCGCAATCCAAGAATGTATAGTGGGTGTTTAATTTGTGAATCAATGGAGTATAAGGTGAAAGACTATCCAAGAAGGAGAAGGGAGGCAAGAAATGCGAATACGGAAAAAGGCAGCATGGCATTAGAGACAACGGGACCAACTTCGACAAACGAATAAACAGAATCAACCACAAGAGTCTTCAACGTGACTGTTCAGGATTCGGTAGCAGCCGAGGATGCAACTCCAGGTATTATTCAAACAAAATTTATTTTCTTATATATAGTAAATTATTTTATAATGATATTTTGAAGGAGGAAATTGAGTTCTTTTAGAAATCAAATTTCTGTTTAAGTAGATAGACAAGCTTTTTGCTGAATAGTTAAAGTTCGGTTTGATCAATTATGATCGAGATCTAATTGCAATGATTATGTATGATATGTACCCTGGTATGTATAGGTTTTAAAACGGTGATTCCGGGGACGGAATCTTTATAAGGGAAGGTGAATGTAACAACCCGATATTTTCTATATAATTAAATCAGAATTTTTGCGTATAATTATTATTTAAAGATGAGGATTTGTACAAGATAAAGAGTATGTATTTGTGTGATAAATAAAAATATATTTATTACATGAATAATTTTAAATCATTTTATTTTAGAATTATTGATTATTATAAATTATATTCTTATAATAACTAATTTTATAGTAGAAAAATTGTGTTAATGTGATTAATATCATGTATAGTAGGTTTTATTGCTAATTACGGAAAACCTAATTAGTAATTTAAAACCCTAATATCTAGAAACTCTAATTTGGTAATTAGAAACCCTAATTATAATTTGGTAACCCTAATTATCAAAATTGTAAACCCTAATTGTTTAATTAGCAAGGTTTATTATAATTAGTGATTTTAAACCCTAATGTTCCTGTATAATTTAATTAGAAAACCTAACTAATTAACAAACCCTAAATTTCTATTTTTAGAAATTAATTTTATTTTTAGTTTAATTTAAACCCTAAATAAAAACCTAGAAATTCATTTTGTGCTAAACCTTAAGGTTAAACCCTAAGGGTCAAACCCTAAGGGTTTGTCAAGATTACAAGAATGCCATTAAAATTCCAAGCAAAATGACCAAAATACCCTCTTGCATTATTTGAGATAACTTGTATATCTAGCAATAATTGAGTTGGTGAGCTAACCTTGACTTCTCAATTGACTAAATCTCCAGCAAATTAGTCCATTATCAGCCATACATGCATCCAAGACTAGTATATATAGAATTGGAGAGAGAGAAATTCATTTGGTAGCCTAATTTTGTACCAACTCTCATCGTTGAGCTTCTCTCTCTAAAACCTACAAAATTCTAAGACATTTCAGTCACAAAACCGAGCCCCACTAACATCCATAACAAATCAGAAAGCCAAGAATCAAAATTTATCCCAAGAGGTATAAAACCCTAACCTAGAATCTGATCATGCTTGGTATGTTAAATGTTATGATTAAGTGTTAAAATATGTTGTTATTAGTGTATAATGATGATCTAGGTTGCTAGATGTTAGATCCATAACATCTAGAGGCTCGGATTTGAAGTTTTACAAAATCTGGAAAAAGTTTATTGTGGTCCCATTAAACGAATGTCGGACCTCCTGATCTCATTCTGTTTATGTTTATGTATGTTTAAATGTTGGTATTGCTCTTCTTTGTCATGCTGACTACATTCTGAATCCATTAAATCATTTAAAGATTACACGGATTGCAAGTTGTGGAAACCCAAATATGGCTTGTCGAACTGTTCTTCATTTTAGCGTAACCCAGAAAATGAAGAACAGCTCTGAAAGCTTGTTCATGGATTTGTATCATTTTGATGTGTTATGATCTTGTCCAGAACGTGTTATACACTTGTAGTATGACATTAATACTACAAGAGGTGATCAATAGCTTGCCCATAAACATTAATATCTGACATTTATCATTGGTCAAAGTAGGGTACTTGATGTGACGCCCCCAAAATAGGTATACATCACCCATCTTGAGTCGCCAAATACATGGTACGTAATTTAAATACAAACTTCTTTTATACAGTACGACAAAACATAGCTGAGAGTTTCAAAACGGATAATGTCTCGTAGAGAGTATCCAAACTCAAATAAAGTCCTCATTACATTATTATCACACTATTTCATTGAATAGTGAGGACTATTAATGCAAACATCTGGACCGTCACTCCGTTCCCCGACTAGTCCCAGCTACGTACTCATTTCCTGAAGAGAACAATGAAAGCAAAAGGGTGAGCTCAACTAGGCCAGTAAGAAATATTATGACTAAGATAATCCACAATAAATTATCGTTAGCCTTCAACAGTGTTAAACTGATAAAATATAAAAAACATCAAGTTTAACTACAGTGGAACAAGCAATCCATTATAAGAGTCAAGTAGAGCATGATATCTATTATCTTCTATGATTTAAAAAGTTTATCATCAATTTTATCGCTGAGACTCAGCTTAATAAATAAACCACATCATCGAATCATCCCTGCACTACGGGCCAATGATATTCGTGTAATCATCAATGGTCATGATTATACCGAATAATCCCTGGTCATAATTGCAAGACCCCAACTTATTATAAATAAAATCGAATTTCCTCTATTTATTATTGTGAATTATAAGGTGTTAAATTGATATAATGTTTTGGTTATGGGTGAAATGTGAAAAATTTGTAAAATAAGCAAGTGGTTATAAAATATTCATTGTTGTCGGGGAATATTCGTTTAGTCGTGGAATATTCTTGATGTCGGTGAATATTCGTACGATGGCGTAGCCATTTGTAATATCGCGATGGTTACATACAAAGAAAGACACCAGTATTGCATAATATTTTTGAATTATTGATTCTTACGTAAGAAGGCACTACTCAATAATTGTTACAAGAATTATCGCTCAATATTTTATTTTATTGATTCAATAATTCTTTGCATTGATATTTTATATTATTATTGTTTCAATAATTATAACTGCACAGTATTTCCCATTATCAGATCAATAATTCATATTATTTAAATAATATTATTAGATAGCATTATTGGCAATGTCTAAAGAAGTTGTGTCTAGGAAAGGGGTTTGGTCACCTAATTGTGCGCCAATAAGGAGAAATCCTTATCGGAAAGCTCCCTTTTTCCTGGGAACGACCTGGTTGTCATAATTGTGATTCTTTGATATTATTTGTGAATAATTAATTATTGATTTATATGATAACGAAATATTTATTTTATATAGATATAAATGATGGATATATTTATTATGGTTATAAATGAAGGAATTAATGTTGAGGTATTTTATCAGTATTTTATCGGAATGGAGGTTTTGAAAATCGTCCGTATGTGGATTTCGGTCATTTTTCGTTTGGAATTTGGAAAAACTTAAACTTACAAAGTTGTAGAGAATTTAATTTCCTATGGAATAGACATGAGATTTGAATTTTTTTTGATAAAAAGGTTATTTATTATGAATTATTGAAGTTTCAGAAATAAATATTTTTATTAAAAATATGGTGGGCCCCACTTTTGGTTGGTGAAAAATGAAATGTGCTGGAATTTATTTTCAAAAGTGGTGGGCTTGAATAGTAGCAGGTAAAACCATCGTAGTGTGAGTTAGTAGTTCTGCTATGCGTTCTAAGCATTTTACTATAAATAGGGTGCTTAGTTAGAATTGAAAATCACACCAGAAACAAGTTTTCTCTCTTTCCCTCTCTATATTTTCGAGCGTATTTTGTGAGTATTTAGATACTTTGTGAGTTGCTATTCCTCAGTGCAAGTTTCCTTCAGCCTTATACCGATATTCGGATCAGAAGTACTGTTATTTTGAGGTAAGGGATTGTAAGGGTCATTGTCATTATTATGGTAAGGGATGTTATTTTCTTCATAATGATGTTATTCTTTCAATATCATTATACCGAAATATTGGTATGGATTTTATTGTGAAATTTTTACCTTTTTATGTCGGGGTTACTATTCACGTATACGACACTATTCACGTATACGAAACTATTCATGAATACGACACTATTCACAGAAAAAATAAAATTTTCTTTTCTTTGTCCAAGTTATCTATTTATGGTTACTATATTTGATTTTATCCATGTTTTGATCTTTATTCTTGAATTTTGCTCCACAATTGATTATTATAAGGTATTTTTGAACTTGGATAAACTAAAGTACGAATCCATAATCTTTGATCTTTTATCTCACTGGATTCGTTTTCTTTAAAATATTTTTCATCATCCTAAGTCCTAAATGATGATATTACTAAATATCTTTGGCCTGTAGTGCAAAGATGAATGATTAACTGATGAATGTCTTTGGCCTGTAGTGCAAAGATGAATGATTACCTAATGAATATCTTTGGCCCGTAGTGCAAAAGACGCGAATGTGTTGAGATGAACATGACCAATCGGTGATACAAATGAATATCTTTGGCTTCAGAGTGCAAAGATCAATATTTGATTCAAGATGTATATCGATTGATGTTACATGGATAAAATATTGATGATGGACTTTTAAATCTTAGAAGATAGTAGAATTCTTTCTCTACTTGACTCTTCTAATGGATTGTTGTTCCGCTGCAGTTGTTGATCTAAAACTTGTTGTCTATTATATTTTATCAAATTTTCCCTCTTGAAGACTAATGATAAATTGTTGTCTATTATCTTAGTCATAATATTCCTTACTGGGCTAGTTGAGCTCACCCTTTTCCTTTTTATTCCATTTTTCTTCTCAGGAGGTGAGTACATAGCAGGAACTAGACGGGGTATGGAGTGATGGTTCAGGATAGTTGTATTAGTAGTCCTCACTATTTTGTAAAATAGTGTATCAATAATTATAATGAGGACTCCTTTTGAGTTTGTATACTCTCTATTAGACAATAGTTGTATTCAAACTCACAGTATATGTGTTGTCGTATTTTGCACGATAATTGTATTACTGAAGTTGTATTTGTTTCTGTACCATGTATTTGGTGACTCAGAATGGGTGATGTATACCTATTTTGGGGGCGTCACAGTTGATATCAAAGCTTAGGGATATGATCCTTAGGTAAGATGTGAGACAAGAACTAGGAGGGGAGAGACGGGGAATTCTTTCACTAGTATGACCTGACTAAGTTTGTTTGTTATTTGGTTGGTCGACCGTGAGCTAAAACCCTAATTTTTGAAATTAGAAACCCTAATTTGAAACCTAAACTGGAGTTTGTGATCAGTCAGAAATTGTGTTAATGTGATTAATATCATGTATAGTAGGTTTTATTGCTAATTACGGAAAACCTAATTAGTAATTTAAAACCCTAATATCTAGAAACTCTAATTTGGTAATTAGAAACCCTAATTATAATTTGGTAACCCTAATTATCAAAATTGTAAACCCTAATTGTTTAATTAGCAAGGTTTATTATAATTAGTGATTTTAAACCCTAATGTTCCTGTATAATTTAATTAGAAAACCTAACTAATTAACAAACCCTAAATTTCTATTTTTAGAAATTAATTTTATTTTTAGTTTAATTTAAACCCTAAATAAAAACCTAGAAATTCATTTTGTGCTAAACCTTAAGGTTAAACCCTAAGGGTTTGTCAAGATTACAAGAATGCCATTAAAATTCCAAGCAAAATGACCAAAATACCCCTCTTGCATTATTTGAGATAACTTGTATATCTAGCAATAATTGAGTTGGTGAGCTAACCTTGACTTCTCAATTGACTAAATCTCCAGCAAATTAGTCCATTATCAGCCATACATGCATCCAAGACTAGTATATATAGAATTGGAGAGAGAAAAATTCATTTGGTAGCCTAATTTTGTACCAACTCTCATCGTTGAGCTTCTCTCTCTAAAACCTACGAAATTCTAAGACATTTCAACCACAAAAACCGAGCCCCACTAACATCCATAACAAATCAGAAAGCCAAGAATCAAAATTTATCCCAAGAGGTATAAAACACTAACCTGGAATCTGATCATGCTTGGTATGTTAAATGTTATGATTAAGTGTTAAAATATGTTGTTATTAGTGTATAATGATGATCTAGGTTACTAGATGTTAGATCTATAACATCTAGAGGCTCGGATTTAAAGATTTACAAAATCTGGAAAAAATTCCTTAAAATCTCCTAATCATCAAACTGTGTGATTATAGAGGACGGTCAATGTGAAACCCCAGATTTTATGCATAAAGATTTAAATTTATCAAAATATTTTTTGAATATTATGGTGTGGATTTGATATAATGTTATAGTTGTGGGTAGTATTTATAAATTTTTCAAAGTATGCAAGTTGTTATAAAATATTCGATTGGTTGGGGAATATTCTTTTTATCGGGGAATATTCGTACGACGACACAATCATTGGTGGACACCACAACGGAAGTATTGTCGTAGTTAGAAAACGACAGAATTATCTTTTTATAAAAATAACGGCGGAAGTGTTACCGTTAAAACTGTTGAACTACTCGGTAGTAAAAGTACAGTAATATGCGTGGTTGCATAGTAGCACACGGTATTGATTATTGATACTTACATGAGAAGTCACTCAGTTATACTCAATTATTGCTACAGTAATTGCAGCATCATATCTCTCATATTATTGATTCAATTATTGTCACAGTATCATCTGCATAAAATATTATTTTATTAAATCAATAATTGAGACGACAAAGTTATTCATATTATTAAATTGCAATATTTACAATGTCTAGAAGTTCTGTCAAGGAGAGGTTTGGTCACCTAATTGCGCGCCAATAGGGAGAAATCCTTATCGGAAAGCCCCCTCTTTCCTGGGAACGACCTAGTTGATAAATATTGTGAGTTATAATATTAATGATGAATGTTATTAAAAATTGAAGTTGTGTTCGGAGTTGAATTTGGAGACGCGGACGTGATATTTGAGTCCGGAACGATGAAATTAGTAAAAATAGTCTATAAACACAAAATTTTCCAAAATTCACTATTTGGTCAAAAAGTTAACAGTTGACTTTTTCGGGAAAATTTAAACTTCAAAATTTCAAAATTTATATTTTTGATAAAAATGGTTTCATTGGGTTTGAATTATTTGTGTTAGTGAAAATCAACATTTATTTCGATGATAATTGATGTCTGGGGGTTATATTGATAAATCGGGTAATTTATCGGATAAATGAGCAATTAATTGCTACTAATTCACATGCTTATATAACTATTTGTTCACATGTGTGTACTATTGAATCACATTCTTGTACTATTAGGGGAGTTGGTGCAAAATTGATAATACTTGCATGACTAAGTTAAAAATAGAGGTATAGATGGAGGTACTATACTGTAATTCATATTTTCACATGTCTAGAACTATTGATTCACATAATTTACTATTGAATCACATTATTTACTATTAGGGGAGGTGGTGCAAGTTTGATAATACTTGCATGACTAAATTAAAAATGAAAGAAAAGTTTGAGGTATTGTACTGTAATTTTTTGAGCCCCAAAACGTGCAATTATCGAAACTATATTTTTCTATAAATAGAAGCTCATTCTTCTTTCATTTCTCACCAATTCACAAAAGCTTTAGAGCGATTATTATAGAGAGAAATTATAGAGAGAAAGAAGAAGAGAAGTCTACTACCCCCACTATTCCAAAGATCCGCTTTTCCAAGGTAGGAATATTATTTGTTGTACTCGTAGGGAGTATTATTTCTTTCTTATCTATGAAGAGAACTTCTTTTTTTAAATTTTTATTTTTTTGTTGGAATAACCCGGTATCACGGGGCTACCCTATACTTGGTGAAATTCTTCATTGTTCCATTCTTTATCATTCATTTGGAACATCCTCATGCATGCGTTTTAAGCGGACTTGGTTCCGCCTTTATTATTCTCATTAGAATATCCCATGCATGCGTTCTACGCTGGGACCGATTCTCGCTTTATTATTATTCTCGCTGGAATATCCTATTCATGCGCTTTTTTGCCGACCTAATTCCGCCTTTATTATTACATTGGAATATCCCGTCATGCATGCGTTTTCGCCGGACCGATTCTGTTATTTATTATTCGTTGGAATAACCTGCCTTTGCGGTCTATCGCATGCCTGGTGATTTCTTTTGTTATTCCATTCCTTATTATACTCAGTTGGTTAAAGTTTTGACTTCTATACTCCATGAAATTAGTGGAATATCCTTGATATTTGCGCTTCGTCTAGTATCTTTTCATGGAAATATTCTTCTGAGCATTCTTGAATTTTAGTTCATGGATAAATTAATTCTTGAACTTGTTTTATTGAATTCTTATATCATTGTCATCATCCTCATGTTTATATTTTGTTGAAAGTCACCTATGGCCTATAGCGCATAGATGGACTTGGTATGATTATGACCGTGGATTATTCTTATTGTATTCATGGTCGTAATGTTACAAATGATGTGGTAAAAGTCCTCATTGGCCAAGAGGTGCATTGATGGACGGTTGTTGGCATGATCATGACCATTATTGAATACACAAATATTCTTGGCCCGTAGTGCATGGATAATTGTGGTTGTGATACTAAAGAATATCCTTGGTCGTAGTCTGAGGGTGATTCGATGATGTGGATTATTTATTAAGATGAGTCCCAAATGATAAAAAGTGATGAAAATCTTTTAAATCATAAAAGATAGTAGATTTTATTCTCTATTTGACTCTTTTAATGGATTGCTTGTTCCACTGATTAAACTTGATGGTTGTTATATTGTATCGCTTTAACATTTGTTGAAGGCTAACGATAATATATTCGCATTATCTTAGTCATAATATTTTCTCTTCGGGCTAGTTGAGCTCACCTTTTTACTTTTATTGTTCTCTTGAGAAATGAGAACGTGGCGAGGACTAATCGGGGAACGTAAGTGACGGACGATGATAAAGCATTAATAGTCCTCACTATTCAGTGAAATAGTGGAAAATAAATGTAATAATATTGAATTTGAGTTTGAATATTGTCTAGATGACAATATTTGTATTAAAACTCACAGCTTATGTTTTGTCATACTTTACACGACAGTTGTATAATTAAGTTGTATTTGTATTCTATACCATGTATCTGGTGACTCAAGATGGGTGATGTATACCTATTTTGGGGGCGTCACAGTTGGTATCAAAGCTTAGGGATATGATCCCTGGGTAAGATGTGAGACTAGAACTAGGAGGGGAGAGACGGGGACTTCATTCGCTAGTATGACCTACCTAAGTTTATTTGATATTTAATTGGTCGGTCAGAGTATAGGGATAATATGTGATATGTTAATTAACCCTTGTTTTGTGGCAGTATTTGAAAATGACATCCGAGAATGTTGAGAATAGCAATGGAGCACAGGAGACCGTTGAGTCTCCACAGATCAATAATCAAGACAATGTGCAACAGGATGACGATAATCTTCCTGTAAATAACAACACTGACCAAATGATGAACGACGGTATGTTTAGGAGCTTTTTAGAATTCATGCAACACCAAACGAGAGAGACTCTTGTTCATAATGCAGGAGGAAACAATGGCAACCCACGGTTGATCACCGCTGAGCAGTTCAAGGAGCTGGGACCACCGGAGTTTTTTGGAAAGCCAGAACCACTTAAGGCAGAGACGTGGTTAAAGAAGATCACCAAGATATTTGATGCCTTGGGATTCTCCAAGGAGCAAAAGGTTCCCTTTGCCAACTTTATGTTGCGTGAAGAGGCAGATCATTGGTGGGAATCTGTAAAATGTACCCAGCCTGACGCACTTAAGATGTCTTGGGAGAAGTTCCAAGAGCTGTTTAACGACAAGTACTTTCCCGAAAGTATTCGTCACATGAAGGAGGTGGAGTTTATCAAGTTGGAACAAAACAATATGACCGTGTCGCAATACGAGGCTAAATTTGCGGAGTTATCCCGATTTGCATCCCATTTGGTCGATAATGAGGAGCGAATGACGCGAATGTTTTTAAGAGGTTTGAAGCCGGAGATACGCCAATATCTTATTTCTTATAAACTGTGTTTGTATTCAGATGTTGTAAATAGGGCTCAGTTAGTGGAGCGCGATAACGAGTCAACGCAGCCAAAAGAGAGCAGCCGACAAAATAATTATACCGGTGATAACAGTCATCAAAGCGGTGACAATAAGCATGGAGGGAATCAACATGCCAGAAATGGTAATCACTTCGGTGGTAATCATGATCAAAATAATAAGAATAGACATTTCAAGAAGAGGAGATTCAACAATGATGGAAAGACGTCAGCACTAGCACCCGTTGTTAAGGAAGGAGAACGACGACCTATCATATGCTTCAAATGTGGAGGGGAGGGACACATCACTCCAAACTACGCGATGTCAGTCAAAACATGTTATAATTGTGCAAGAGAAGGTCACTTAGCCTGATTTTGTCGTTCACCGAAGACAAGTTCAGCTAGGATGGAGGCACCAAAGGCTGTCCCAAAAAAGTCAAAGCCGGTAGTTTAAGAGAGATCGTTTTTTTTTCGTGATGAGGAACCTGAATAAAATTATCACGGGTATGTTAGTCATAAACTCTTGCGAAGTCTATACCGTGTTAGATACAGGTTCTACTCACTCTTTTATTTCACCTAGTTGTGTTCAATGTTTGAATTTAACTCTGGAGAAGTTAGATTTTGATGTATCTGTTGAAACTCAGTTGGGAGAAACCTTCATTACCTCCACTATTTATAAATCTTGTTCAAATCAACACTTTCACGTTACCTGTCAATCGTATCTCTTTGAAAATACTTGCCTTTGATGTGATTTTAGGAATCGATTGGTTAACTACTCATCATGCTTTTTGTAAAGTTGTTAGCTTTTATATTCCTAACTAACCTGTTATGCGAATTCAAGCAAACAAATCACTAAAGTTAATCATGGTCATATCAAGCCATAAGTAAAGAGCCCCGGTCCTTTCGTTGTTGACTTCCTTGTGTGGAATGCACCGAAGCTAGACTTTTTGTAGGCGACACTGTGAATGACGATGGCAAGTTGATAGGTATCAATGTGACGTGTTACCCAAGTCTTGGATGAGAGTCACAGTTTTGAATGATATTTCTATTGTTAATAAATTTCCTTACGTATTCTTGAAGACTTCTTAGCCTACCCCTAGAGCATGAAATAGAATTTTGTATTGACCCCAGTACAAAACCCATTTCTAAAACCCTGAAATATTTCTTCAACTAAAATGAACCTAATATGCGCCAAAGACGTTGGCTCGAAATGTTGAAGATTACGATCGTATCATTCAATACCATCGTGGGAAAAGCGAACGTGGTAGTGACGCGCGAAAGTAGAAGATCGTATGCGTTTACGAGTGCGATGTTGTTAACACAAAGACGCATTTTGTACGACTTACAAATGATGAAGATAGAGTTAAATACTCTAGGAACCCACGTGAAGATAACGAATATATGATTAGAATTGACTTTAATCGATAAAGTTAAATCCGCTCAAGCTACACACCCGGAGCTGATGAATGAAGAAGGTTTAAGAGGGCGTTATTCTAGAAGCAAGAATCGACGAAGAGAGGAAATCTCAACCCTCGAATTAATTGGCCCATTTGAAATTCTCGATCGAGTAGGAACTGTGGCCTATATACTCATTTTACCGCCAAGTATGTCACGTGTTCATAACATTTTTCACGTATCGATGTTACGTAAATATGTGGACGACCTGAACCATATTATTAAATTAGAACTAGACGATATAGCAGAAGATTTAACATATGAGGAGATACGTGTTAAAATCTTGGATAAGAAGGATCGTATTCAACACTTAAAGGTTATACCTCAAGAGTTAGAATCTGAAATGAAGTCAAGGTATCCTCACCTCTTTGGAATATCAAGTGCGTACGTAAATTTCGAGGGCAAAATTTCATAAGGAGGGGAGATTATGAAACCCCAGATTTTATGAATAAAGATTTAAATTTATCAAAATATTTTTTGAATATTATGGTGTAGATTTGATATAATGTTATAGTTGTGGGTAGTATTTATAAATTTTTCAAAGTATGCAAGTTGTTATAAAATATTCGATTGGTCGGGGAATATTCTTTTTGTCGGGGAATATTCATACGACGGCACAATCATTGGTGGAATCCACAACGGAAGTATTGTTGTAGTTAGAAAACGACAGAATTATCTTTTTATAAAAATAATGGTGGAAGTGTTATCGTTAAAACTGTTGAACTACTACCTATTAGTAAAGAAAGTCTGAATACTGCGTGGTTGCATAGTAGCACACCAGTATTGATTATTGATATTTACGTGAGAAGTCACTCAGTTATACTCAATTATTGCTACAGTAATTGCAGCATCATATCTCTCATATTATTGATTCAATTATTGTCACAGTATCATATGCATAAAATGTTATTTTATTAAATCAATAATTGAGACGACAAAGTTATTCATATTATTAAATTAAAATATTTACAATGTCTAGAAGTTCTGTCAAGGAGAGGTTTGGTCACCTAATTGCGCGCCAATAGGGAGATATCCTTATCTAAAAAGCCCCTCTCACAGGAACGACTGGTTGATAAATATTGTGAGTTATAATATTAATGATGAATGTTATTAAAAATTGAAGTTGTGTTCGGAGTTGAATTTGGAGACGCGGACGTAATATTTGAGTCCGGAACGATGAAATTAGTAAAAATAGTCTATAAACACAAAATTTCCCAAAATTCACTATTTGGTCAAAAAGTCAACAGTTGACTTTTTCGGGAAAATTTAAACTTCAAAATTTCAAAATTTATATTTTTGATAAAAATGGTTTCATTGTGTTGGAATTATTTGTGTTAGTGAAAATTAACATTTATTTCGATGATAATTGATGTATGGGGGTTATATTGATAAATCGGGTAATTTATCGGATAAATGAGCAATTAATTGCTACTAATTCACATGCTTATATAACTATTTGTTCACATGTGTGTACTATTGAATCACATTCTTGTACTATTAGGGGAGTTGGTGCAAAATTGATAATACTTGCATGACTAAGTTAAAAAAAGAGGTATAGATGGAGGTACTATACTGTAATTCATTTTTCACATGTCTAGAACTATTGATTCACATAATTTACTATTGAATCACATTATTTACTATTAGGGAGGTGGTGCAAGTTTGATAATACTTGCATGACTAAATTAAAAATGAAAGAAAAGTTTGAGGTATTGTCTTTGTAATTTTTGAGCCCCAAAACGTGCAATTATCGAAACTATATTTTTCTATAAATAGAAGCTCATTCTTCCTTCATTTCTCACCAATTCACAAAAGCTTTAGAGCGATTATTATAGAGAGAAATTATAGAGAGAAAGAAGAAGAGAAGTCTGCTACCTCACTATTCCAGTATCTAGTTTTTCTAAGGTAAGGAATATTATTTGTTGTACTCGTAGGGAGTATTATTTCTTTCTTATCTATGAAGAGAACTTCTGTTATTCAATTCTTATTATTCTGTTGGAATAACCTGTATACGCGGGCTACCTTATACTTGGTGAAATTCTTCTGTTGTTCCATTCTTTATCATTCTGTTGGAACATATTGTCTGTGTGTTCTAAGCCGGACCTGGTTCCGCTTTTTATTATTCATTAGAATATCCAATTACATGCGTTCCACGCCGCACTTGATTCCATCTTTATTATTCTCGCTGGAATATCCTGCTCAGGCATTTTACGCCGACCTAATTCCGCCTTTTATTATTCTCATTGGAATATCATGTCTCATATGCGTTTTACGCCTTGACCGATTCCGCTCTTTATTATTCTATTGAATATCATATCTCATGCGCTTTTACGCCGGACCGATTCTCGTTATTTATTATTACGTTGGAATAACTTTTGCCTGCAAGGGTCTATCGCATGCCCGGTGATTTCTTTTGTTATTCCATTCCTTATTATACTCAGTTGGTTAAAGTTTTGACTTCTATACTCCATGAAATTAGTGGAATATCCTTGATATTTGGCTTCGTCTAGTATCTTTTCATGGAAATATTCTTCTGAGCATTCTTGAATTTTGGTGACTCAAGATGGGTGATGTATACCTATTTTGGGGGCTTCACAGTCAAACCCGGCCAAACGATCGTGGAAGCTGTTTTGTAGGTAACCTATAAAACGCTTGAACATGTCGTCTGACATGGTTTGACCAGTATGAATCTGTTTGATCTGTTGTTGTTTTAGTGAACTATTGTGATAGAACTCTTCCTTGTCATGCTGGCTATATTCTGAATCAATTAAATCACATACAGATTACACGGATTGCAAGTTGTGGAAGCCCAAATATGGCTTGTCGAACTGTTCTTCATTTCAGGGTAACCCAAAAAATGAAGAACATCTCTGACAGCTTGTTCATGGATTTGTATCATTTTGATGTGTTATGATCTTGTCCAGAACATGTTATACACTTGTAGTATGACATTAATACTACAAGAGGTGATCAATAGCTTGCCCAGAAACATTAATATCTGACATTTATCATTGGTCAAAGTAGGGTACTTGATGTGACGCCCCCAAAATAGGTATACATCACCCATCTTGAGTCGCCAAATACATGGTACATAATTTAAATACAAACTTCTTTTATACAAAGATAAACAAAACGTGGTAGAGAGAGTTTCAAAACGGATAATGTCTCGTAGAGAGTATCCAAACTCAAATAAAGTCCTCATTACATTATTATCACACTATTTCACTGAATAGTGAGGACTATTAATGCAAACATCTGGACCGTCACTCCGTTCCCCGACTAGTCCCAGCTACGTACTCATTTCCTGAAGAGAACAATGAAAGCAAAAGGGTGAGCTCAACTAGGCCAGTAAGAAATATTATGACTAAGATAATCCATAATAAATTATCGTTAGTCTTCAACAGTGTTAAACTGATAAAATATAAAAAACATCAAGTTTAACTATAGTGGAACAAGCAATCCATTATAAGAGTCAAGTAGAGCATGATATCTATTATCTTCTATGATTTAAAAAGTTTATCATCAATTTTATCGCTGAGACTCAGCTTAATAAATAAACCACATCATCGAATCATCCCACTTTCTCTACGGCCAATGATATTCGTGTAATCATCAATGGTCATGATTATACCGAATAATCCCTGGTCATAATTCCAAGACCCCAACTTATTATAAATAAAATCGAATTTCCTCTATTTATTATTGTGAATTATAAGGTGTTAAATTGATATAATGTTTTGGTTATGGGTGAAATGTGCAAAATTTGTAAAATAAGCAAGTGGTTATAAAATATTCATTGTTGTCAGGGAATATTCGTTTAGTCGTGGAATATTCTTGATGTCTGGAATATTCGATATACGATCTTGTGACCATTTGTAATATAATATGTGGTTGAACAAAGAAGAGCACACTATTACAAGATGTATTTTTGAATTATTGATTCTTACGTAAGAAAGGCACTACTCAATAATTGTTACGATAATTACTTGTTCAATATTTTATTTTATTGATTCAATAATTGCTACGTTGATATTTTATATTATTATTGTTTCAATAATTATCATCGCGATGATTTTCCATTATCGATCAATAATTCATATTATTTGAATAATATTATTAGATAGCATTATTGGCAATGTCTAAGAAAGTTCTGTCTAGGAAAGGGGTTTGGTCACCTAATTGCGCGCCAATAAGGAGAAATCCTTATCGGAAAGCCCCATTTTCCTAGGAACGACCTGGTTGTCATAATTGTGATTCTGTGATATTATTTGTGAATAATTAATTATTGATTTATATGATAACAAAATATTTATTTTATATGGATATAAATGATGGATATATTTATTGTGGTTATAAATGAAGGAATTAATGGTGTTTTATCAGTATTTTATCGGAATAGAGGTTTTGAAAATCGTCCGTATGTGGATTTCAGTCATTTTTCGTTTGGAATTTGAAAAAACTTCAACTTACAAAGTTGTAGAGAATTTAATTTCCTATGGAATAGACATGAGATTTAAATTTTTCTGATAAAAAGGTTATTTATTATGAATTATTGAAGTTTCAGAAATAAATGTTTTTATTAAAAACATGGTGGGCCCCACTTTTGGTTGGTGAAAAATGAAATGTGCTGGAATTTATTTTCAAAAGTGGTGGGCTTGAATAGTAGCAGGTAAAACCATCAGGTAGCAGGTTAGTCTGCTATGGCGTTCTAAGAATTTTACTATAAATAGGGTGCTTAGTTAGAATTGAAAATCACACCAGAAACAAGTTTTCTCTCTTTCTCTCTCTATATTTTCGAGCGTATTTTGTGAGTATTTAGATACTTTGTGAGTTGCTATTCATCAGTGCAAGTTTCCTTCAGCCTTATACCGATATTCCGATCAGAAGTACTGTTATTTTGAGGTAAGGGATAGTAAGGGATTATAAGAGATATTGTCATTATTATGGTAAGGGATAGTAAGGGATGTTATTTTCTTCATAATGATGTTATTCTTTCAATATCATTATACTGATATATTGGTATGGATTTTATTATGGAATTTCTACCTTTTTGTGTCAGGGTTACTATTCAGGTATACGACACTATTCACATATACGACACTATTCACGTATACGACACTATTCACGAATACGGCACTATTCACAGAAAAAATAAAATTTTCTTTTCTTTGTCCAAATTGTCTATTATGGTTTTTATATTTTATTTTATCCATGTTTTGATCTTTATTCTTGAATTTTGCTCCACAATTAATTATTATAAGGTATTTTTGAACTTGGATAAACTAAAGTACGAATCCATAATCTTTGATCTTTTATCTCACTGGATTCGTTTTCTTTAAGATATTTTTCATCATCCTCAGTCCTAAATGATGATATTACTGAATATCTTTGGCCCGTAGTGCAAAGATGAATGATTAATCGATGAATATCTTTGTCTCAGAGTGCAAAGATGAATGATTACCTAATGAATATCTTTGGCCCGTAGTAAAAAGATGAACAGGTATTGAGATGAACATGACCAACTGGTGATACAAATGAATATCTTTGGCCTGTAGTATAAAGATGAATATTTGATTCAAGATGTATATTGATTGATGTTACAGGGATAAAATATTAATTATGGACTTTTAAATCTTAGAAGATAGTAGAATTCTTTCTCTACTTGACTCTTCTAATGGATTGCTGTTCCGCTGCAGTTGTTGATCTAAAACTTGTTGTCTATTATATTTTATCAGATTTTTCCCTATTGAAGACTAATGATAAATTGTTGTATATTATTTTAGTCATAATATTCCTTACTGGGCTAGTTGAGCTCACCCTTTTCCTTTTTGTTCCATTTTTCTTCTCAGGAGGTGAGAAAATAGCAGGAACTAAACGGGGTATGGAGTGATGGTTCATGATATTTGTATTAGTAGTCCTCACTATTTTGTAAAATAGTGTATCAATAATTATAAGGAGGACTCCTTTTGAGTTTGTATACTCTCTATTAGACAATAGTTGTATTCAAACTCACAATATATGTGTTGTCGTATTTTGCATGATAATTGTATTACTGAAGTTGTATTTGTTTTTGTACCATGTATTTGGTAACTCAGAATGGGTGATGTATACCTATTTTGGAGGCGTCACAGTTTGTATCAAAGCTTAGGGATATGATCCTGGCTGAGATGTGAGACAAGAACTAGGAGGGGAGAGACGGGGAATTCTTTCACTAGTATGACCTGACTAAGTTTATTTGTTATTTGGTTGGTCAGTCACAGCATATGGTTAATATGTGATATGTTAATTTGTTAATTAACCCTTGTTTTATGGTAGTATTTAAGAATGGCAGTGGGAAATATTAACAATGGAGTGAATGAGACAGTGGAGACACCTTTAATCACCACCCAGGGGAACGTGCAACAGGAAGGCAATATTCTTCCTGTAAACAACACTACCGAACAAATGATGAATGATGGGATGTTTAGAAGCTTTTTGTAGTTCATGCAAAATAAGACAATGGAGACTCGTGCACAAAATATGGGTGGAAATGATAGCAATGCACGGCTTGTCCCAGCCAAGCAGTTCAAGGAGTTGGGACCACCAGAATTTGCGGGAAAGACGGATCCGATTAAGGCGAAAACGTGGGTCAAGCAAATTACCAAAATATTCGATGTCTTGGGATGTACGGAGGAACAGAAAGTTCCTTTCGCCACCTTTATGTTCTGTGGTGAGGCAGACTACTGGTGGGAGTCTGTGAAGCTTACCCAGCCTACCGCACTCAACATGTCTTGGGAAATGTTTCAGAAACTGTTTAATAACAAGTACTTTTCTGAAAGTATTCGTCATATTAAGGAGGTAGAGTTTATCAGACTGGAACAAAACAAAATGACGATGTCCCAGTACGAGGCGACGTTCGCAGAGTTATCCAGCTTTGCACCTCATTTGGTAGAGAATGAAGAATGAACGACGAGGATGTTTCTGAGAGGTCTAAAATCCGAGATTCGACAATATCTTATCTCTCATAAATTTACTTTATATTCAGACGTTGTAAATAGGGCTCAATTATTATAGTGGGATAATGAGTATGCTCAACCGAGGGACCACAATCAGGGTCATATCGGTGACAGCAGTCATCGGAGCGATGATAACCAGCGGGGAGGAAAGAATACAGGCAAAAGCGGTAACCACTCGGGTGGTAATCGTGGCCATGATAATAGGAGATGTGAGTCAAGTGGAAATTTCAGAAAGAGGAGATTCAACAATGACGGAAAGACATCAGCAGCAGCACCAGCACCAACAACAAAGTCTAGGGGAGGAGAACGACCGCCAGTTAGATGCTACAAATGCAGAGATGAGGGACACATAAGTCCAAACTGTTCACAGCCTTCCAAGGTGTGTTTCAGTTGTGGAAAAGACGGTCATATAGCCCGATTTTGTCCGGTAGCGAAGTCAAGTCCAGTTGGGACGGCGACACCATAGGCGACTATGGACAAAACAAAGTCGGTGGTTCAAGGGAGGGCGTTTGTCGTGACTGGACAAAACGCGAGAAACCCGAACGAGGTGATCACATGTAAGCTAATCATAAACTCTTGCAAAGTTTATACCTTATTAGATCCCGGTTCTACCCATTCTTTTATCTCTCATGCTTGTGCTCAACGTTTGAACTTGACTCCGGAGAAATTAGACCTTGACTTATCTCGCTGAGACTCAGCTTAGAGAAACTTTCATTACATCTACTGTTTATAAATCTTGCTTGATTCAAATTGGAACCATAACATTACTTGCCGATCTTATTTCGTTGAAAATACTTGCATTTGATGTGATTTTAGGGATTGATTGGTTAACCACTCATCATGCTAAAATTGATTATTTTCGTAAGGTTGTTAGTTTTCATATTCCTAACCAACCTATTATGCGAATTCAAACAATAAAACCACTAAAGTCAATCACTGGCATATCAAGCCATAAAGCTATTCGTTTATTAAAAAACGGATGTCAAGCTTTCTTAGCCCATGTCACGGACTTGAACAAAAATACGTCAGATTTGAATAATATTTCTATTGTTAGTGAATTTCCTGACGTATTTCCTGAAGAACGTGAAGTTGAATTCTTTATTGACCTTGAACATGGTACAAAGCCCATTTCTAAAATCCCATATCGAATGGCTCCTATTGAACTTCAGGAGTTACAGGTCCAACTTCAGGAGTTTTTAGACATCGGTTTCATTCGTCCTAGTACATCTCCTTGGGGTGCTCCTGTGTTATTCGTAAAGAAGAAAGATGGGAGTATGCGACTTTGTATTGACTACCGAGAATTGAACCATGTCACCATCAAGAATAGGTATCCGTTACCTCGCATTGACGACTTGTTTGACGGTTGCAAGAGAGCACAATTCTTTTCAAAGATCGATCTTCGCTTCGGATATCATCACCAAGATTAAAACCGAGGATATTCCAAAGACGCGCTTCAAAACTCGATGACGGCATTATGAATTCTTAGTCATGTCTTTTGGATTGACTAATGCTCCTGCTGCTTTTATGGATATGATGAACCGTGTGTTCAAAGAATATTTGGATCAGTTCGTTGTTGTCTTTATTGATGACATCCTCATCTATTCCAAAAGCCATGAAGATCATGAGCACCATTTGAAGCTGGTACTGCAAAGGATTCGTGATAACAAGCTATATGCCAAGCTGAAGAAATGCGAGTTCTGGCTTGAAGAAGTAGCATTCCTTGGGCACGTGGTATCAAAACATGGAGTATATGTTGACCCGGCAAAGATTGAAGCCATACAAAGTTGGGAGCAACCAAAGTCGGTGACTGAAGTACGTAGCTTTCTGGGCTTAGCAGGTTACTATCGGAGATTCATGAAAGGATTTTCTCGAATCGCTACTCCGTTAACTCAGCTGACTCGTAAAGATACAAAATTTGGTTGGAGCGAGGATTGTGAAAAGAGTTTTCAAGAACTCAAGAGGAGACTCATTTCGGCACCTGTTCTGATATCAACCATACGAGTAGAATCGACTTTAATCGATAAAGTTAAAGCTGCTCAAGCTACGAACATGGAGCTGATGCGTATGAAGAATAAAGTACAATAAGGTGCTATTCCAGAAGCAAGAATCGACAAAGAAGGAATACTTCGAGTCAACTCCAGATTTGTGTTCCTAATAATTCTGACTTGAAGCATAGAATTATGATGGAGGCACACAACACACCGTTTGCAATCCATCTTGGGAGTACTAAAATGTATCATGATCTTCGACATACATTTTGGTGGAGTAATATGAAGAGAGAGATCGCGGAGTTTATCTCGAGGTGTTTAACATGTCAACGTGTAAAGGCGGAGCATCAAGTGCCAAAGGATCCATTGCAACCACTTGAGATTTCAAAATGGAAGTGGGAACACATTACTATGGATTTTGTTTCGGGTCTTCCCAAGGTTTCTCAAGGCATAGATGCGATTTGGGTAATTGTTGATAGATTAACCAAGTCTGCCCATTTCTTGCTTATACGGGAGACTTATTCCCTTGAACGACTTGCTCATATGTACGTGAATGAGATTGATTACATGGCATGTTAGTATCCATAGTTTCAAATCGTGACCCAAGATTCACTTCACAATTTTGGGTTAGCTTGCAGAAAGCTATGTGCACGGATTTATTTATCTTCAAGGCATACCATCCTCAAACCGGATTTTGACAATCGAAAGGACTATTCAAACTCTTGAAGATCTATTAAGACTTTGTGTCCTAGATTTCAAAGAGAGTTGGGATAAGTACCTACCATTGGTGGAATTCTCCTATATCAACAGTTATCAGGCAAGTATAGGTGTTGCTACATTTGAAGAATTGTATGGATGAACGTGTCGCTCTCTAGTATGCTGGGATGAGGTGGTAGAAGCAACATTGTTGGGACCAGATTTGGTACAAATGACTACAGAGAAGATCCAAATAATTCGATAACGTATACAAATGGCACATGATCGATAAAAGAGTTATGTGGATCTTCATCGAAAGGATGTGGAATTTAATATTGGGGATCATGTATTGTTACGTATTGGTCCATGGTAGGGAGTTACAAGATTTAGAAAGAGGGGAAAGCTCAATCCAAGATTTGTTGGTCCATTTGAGATTCTTGACCGAATAGGAAATGTGGCATATAGACTAGCATTACCTCCAAGCATGTTTCGTGTTCATAATGTTTTTCACATATCTATGCTTCATAAATATGTGAAAGACCCGAACAACATTATTGAGTTAGAACCAGACGAGATAGCCGAAGATTTAACGTACGAGGAGGTACCTGTTAAGATCTTGGATATGAAAGAGCATGTCCTACACACCAAGGTTATACCACAAGTTAAGGTTTTGTGGAGAAACCATGCTATTGAAGAAATGACCTGGGAGTTGGAATTAGAAATGAAAGCGAGGTATCCTCACCTTTTCGAAACACCAGCTACGTACGTCAATTTCGAGGACGAAATTTCAAAAGGAGGGGAGGTTGTAAGACCCCAACTTATTATAAATAAAATCAAATTTCCTCTTTTTTTTATTGTGAATAATAAGGTGTTAAATTGATATAATGTTTTGGTTATGGGTGAAATGTGCAAATTTTGCAAAATAAGCAAGTGGTTATAAAATAATCATTGTTATCGGGGAATATTCATTTGGTCGTGGAATATTCTTGTTGTTGGGGAATATTCGATTTGACTAAGACAAATCCATTTGTGGGCCCCATAACTAAAAACTACTTGGATGAAGAAAATGACAAGTTTGAGTTTTTACAAATAACGGCGTAGTTGTTACCGTTAACAATGTTGGAATACCCGGTGGTTAAATTATAGTAATACGCTATGGGCGCATAAAGAGAATACACTGCGGTATTGCATGATATTTTTTGAATTATTGATTCTTACGTAAGAAGTAACTACTCAATAAATGTTACAGTAATTATTGTTCAATATTTTATTTTATTGATTCAATAATTGCTACATTGATATTTTATATTATTGTTGCTTCAATAATTGTCACTGCACAGTATTTCCCATTATCAGATCAATAATTCATATTATTTGAATAATATTATTAGATAGCATTATTGGAAATGTCTAAGGAAGTTCTGTCTAGAAAAGGGGTTTGGTCACCTAATTGCACGCCAATAAGGAGAAATCTTTATCGGAAAGCCCCCGCTTTCCTGGGAACGACCAGGTTGTCATAATTGTGATTCTGGGATATTATTTGTGAATAATTAATTATTGATTTATATGATAAGGAAATATTTATTTTATATGGATATATTTATTGTGGTTATAAATGAAGGAGTTAATGATGAGGTGTTTTATCAGTATTTTGTCGGAATGGAGGTTTTGAAAATCGTCCGTATGTGGATTTCGGTCATTTTTCGTTTGGAATTTGGAAAAAGTTAAACTTACAAAGTTGTAGAGAATTTAATTTCCTATGGAATAGACATGAGATTCATTTTTTTCTGATAAAAGGACTATTTATTATGAACTATTGAAGTTTCAGAAATAAATTTTTTTATTAAAAATATGGTGGGCCCCACTTTTGGCTAGTGAAAAATGAAATGTGCTGGAATTTATTATCAAAAGTGGTGGGCTTGAATAGTAGCAGGTAAAGCCATCAGGTAGTATGTTAGTCTGTTATGGCGTTCTAAGCATTTTCCTATAAATAGGGTGCTTAGTTAGAATTGAAAATCACACCAGAAACAAGTTTTCTCTCTTTCTCTCTCTATATTATCGAGCGTATTTTGTGAGTATTTAGATACTTTGTGAGTTGCTATTCATCAGTGCAAGTTTCCTTCAGCCTTATACCGATATTCCGATCAGAAGTACTATTATTTTGAGGTAAGGGATAGTAAGGGATTGTAAGGGATATTGTCCTTATTATGGTAAGGGATAGTAAGGGATGTTATTTTCTTCATAATGATGTTATTCTTTTAATATTATTATACCGAAATATTGGTATGGATTTTATTGTGGAATTTCTACCTTTTTGTGTCGGGGTTACTATTCACGTATACGACACTATTCACAAAAAAATGAAATTTTCTTTTCTTTGTCCAAGTTGTCTATTATGGTTACTATCTTTGATTGTATCCATGTTTTGATCTGTATTCTTAAATTTTGCTCCGCAATTAATTATTATAAGGTATTTTTGAACTTGGATAAACTAAAGTACGAATCCCTAATCTTTGATCTTTTATCTCACTGGATTCGTTTTCTTTAAGATATTTTTCATCATCCTCAGTCCTAAATGATGATATTACTGAATATCTTTGGCCTGTAGTGCAAAGATGAATGATTAACTGATGAATATCTCTGGCCTATAGTGCAAAGATGAATGATTACCTAATGAATATTTTTGGCCCGTAGTGCAAAGATGAACAGGTGTTGAGATGAACATGACCAACTGGTGATACAAATGAATATCTTTGGCCTGTAGTGCAAAGATGAATATTTGATTCAAGATGTATATTGATTGATGTTACAGGGATAAAATATTGATGATGAACTTTTAAATATTAGAAGGTAGTAGAATTCTTTATCTACTTGACACTTCTAATGGATTGTTATTCCGCTGTAGTTGTTGATCTAAAACTTGTTGTCTATTATATTTTATCATATTTTTCCCTGTTGAAAACTAATGACAAATTGTTGTATATTATCTTAGTCATAATATTCTTTACTGGGCTAGTTAAGCTCATCCTTTTCCTTTTTGTTCCATTTTTCTTCTCAGGAGGTGAGAACATAGCAGGAACTAGCCGGTGTATGGAGTGATGGTTCAAAATAGTTGTATTAGTAGTCATCACTATTTTGTAAAATAGTGTATCAATAAGTGTAATGAGGACTCCTTTTGAGTTTGAGGACTCCTTTTGAGTTTGTATACTCTCTATTAGACAATAGTTGTATTCAAACTCACAGTCTATGTGTTGTCATATTTTGCACGACAATTGTATTACTAAAGTTGTATTTGTTTCTGTACCATGTATTTGGCGACTCAGAATGGGTGATGTATATCTATTTTGGGGGCGTCACAATAATCATACTAAGAACTGTCCATTAATGCACTGCAGGCCAATGAGGATTTTTTTACCACATCATTTATAACATTACGGTCATGATTATACCGAATAATCCCTGGTCATAATTATACCAATCAATAGTACATCTATGCACGTAAGCCACAGATGACTTTTATCACAATTTAAGCATGAGGATGATGACAATGATATAAGAATTCAATTAAAAGAAAACAAAGGATAAATTTTTAACGATTATAACTTAATTTATCCAGAATTCAATAATGTCCAAATTGTCAACATGATACTGCTTTGCGGAGTAAAATTCAAGAATAATATTGTATCAAAAATGATTTTGACATCAAAGAAATTAATTTTTGTCATGAATAATTCTCCGGGTGAATAGTACTTGAGTGAATAGTACCCCATGAATAGTACCTGAGTGAATAGTATTTTGGGAATAGTATCCCGTGAATAGTACTTTGTGAATAGTACTTTGTGAATAGTACCCGTGAATATTACTTTTTGAATAGTACCGTGTGAATAGTACTTTGTGAATAGTACCGTAAAAATGAATACTACTCATGGACAGTACTCCGGTATGAAAATCTTAAAATTTAACAAGAATGTGTAGAAAATATCCTTGTGAAACGATACTAGATGAAACACAAATTTTAAGGATATTCTACTAATTTTACGGAGTATAGAAGCAATACTTTAACAAAATGAGGGTATAATCAGGAATACGAGACGAAATAATATTACTCACATACTACAGTGAGTATGGAAGAAAATATTATTCCTATGAATATCGAACAAAATAATATCCCTTACCTCGTAAGAAGATCGGATATCAGTAATAATAGAGGGTAGCGTACTTCGCTTCTACTTTCTCTCTAAAGCTTCTCTCTCTATAACTTCTCTTTCTATAATTGCTCTTGTGAGTCTTAGTGAATTGGTGAGAATGAAAGAAGAATTAGCTTCTATTTTTAGGAAAACATAGTTTCGATAATTGCACGTTTTGGGGCTCGAAATATGTATAATACCTTCATCTTTTCTTTTATTTTTAATTTAGTCCTGCAAGTATTATCAAACTTGAACCACCTCCCCTAATAGTACATCATGTGAATAAATAGTATAATCATGTGAAAATTTTAATTAGAGTATAGTACCTTCATCTATACCTCCATTTTTAATTTAGTCATGCACGTATTATCAATCTTGCACCACCTCCCCTAATAGTACATGCATATGAATCAATAGTACACACATGTGAATAAATAGTTATAAGAATGTGAATTAATTGCTTATTTATCCGATTAATTACCCGATTGGTCAATATAACCTCCAGACATCCATTATTATCGAAATAGATGTCGATTTCCACTAACACGAATAATGCCAACAAAATGGAAATATCAATTTCATTTGTGATCAACACGAACTTATTCATCATAAATATTATAACTCATAATATTTAACAACCAGATCATTCCCAGGAAAGATGGGGCTTTCCGATAAGGATTTCTCCCTATTGGCGCGCAATTAGGTGACCAAACATCTCTTTGATAGAACTTTCTAGACATTGTCAATATTGCAAATAATAATATGAATAACTTTGTCGTCTCAATTATTGATTTAATAATATAAGATATTATGCAGATGATATTATGACAATAATTGAATCAATAATATGAGAGATATCATGCAACAACTACTGTAGCAATAATTGAGTGTAACTGAGTAACTTCTCACGTAAACAGGAATAATCAATACCTTGGTTACTATGCAACCACGCGTATTACTGTATTTTTACCACCGGGTAGTTCAACAGTTTAACGGTAAAACTTTCGCCGTTATTTTTATAAAAGATAATTATGTCATTTTCTAACTACGCCAATACTTCCGCTAGGGGGTCCACTAATGATTGTGCCGTCGCATTTAATATTTCTTGTTAAACGAATATTCCCCGACCAATCGAATATTATATAACCACTTGCTTATTTGAAAAATTTGTAAATAATACCCACAACTATAACATTATATCAAATCCACACCATAATATTCAAAAATATATTTCGAGAAAAATTAATCTTTATTCATAAAAGTTGGGGTCTTATAACCTCCCATTCTTATGAAATTTCGTCCTCGAAATTAATGTGCGTACCTGGTATGTCGAAGAGGTAAGGATACCTTGACTTCATTTCAGATTCTGACTCCCAGGTTATTTCCTCAATATCGTGGTTTCTCCACAAAACTTTAACTTGAGGTATAACCTTGGAGCGTAGAATATGATCCTTCTTATCCAAGATTTTAATAGGTACCTCTTCATACGGTAAATCTTTCGCTATCTCGTCCGGTTCTAATTCAATAATGTGGTTCGGGGCTTTCACATATTTACGTAACATAGATATATGAAAAACGTTATGAACATGAGACATATTTGGCGGTAAGGCGAGTCTATAGTCCACAGTTCCTACTCGATCGAGGATTAAAAATGGGCCATTGAATCAAGGATTGAGTTTTCCTCTCTTTCTAGATCTCGTAGCTCCTTTCCAGAGAGCAACACGCAACAACACATGATATCCAATATTGAATTCCACGTCCTTTCGATGAAGATCAGCATAACTCTTTTGTTGATCTTGTGAGGTTTTTATACGTTGTCAGATCATTTGAATCTTTTCCGTAGTCATACATACCAACTCCGGTCCCAACAACGTTGCTTCATCCACCTCATCCCTGAATATTGGAGAACGACACTTTCTTCCATACAACGCCTCAAATGGAGCCATGCCAATGGTAAGAACTTGTCCCAACTTCCATAGAACGACACTTTCTTCCATACAACTCCACCAATGGTAAGAACTTGTCCCAACTTCCTTTGAAGTTAAGGACATAAAGTCTTAATAAATCTTCAAGAGTTTGAATAGTCCTCTCTGACTGCCCGTTCGTTTGAGGATGATATACTGAACTAAATCGTAAATCCGTGTACATAGCATTTTGCAAACTAACCCAAAATCGTGAAGTAAATCTTGGGTCTCGATCAGAAACTATGAATACTTGCATACCATGCAATCTTACAATCTCATTTATGTACATACGAGAAAGACGTTCATGTGTATAAGTTTCTCGCATCGGTAAGAAATGAGCAGATTTGGTCAATCTATCAACAATGACGCAAATCGCATCTATGCCTTGAGAAACCTTGGGAAGACCAGTAACAAAATCCATGGTAATGTGCTCCCACTTCTATTCTAGAATTTCAAGTGGTTGCAATGGACCTTTTGGCACTTGATGCTCCGCCTTGACTTGTTGACAAGTTAGACACCTTGAGATAAACCCCGCTATCTCTCTCTTCATATTGCTCCACCAAAATGTAAGTCGAAGATCACGATACATTTTGGTACTCCCTGTGATGGATTGCAAATGGTGTCAGCAATGCCCCATCATGATTTTTTACTTCAAGTTAGAATCGTTAGGAACATAAAGTCTGGAGTTGACTCGAAGTATTCATTCTTCATCGATTCTTGCTTCCGGAATAGCACCTTCTTTCACTTTCTTCCTCATATGCATCACCCCAGTCCGTAGCTTTGAGCAAATTTTAACATTATCGATTAAAGTCGGTTCTACTCGTATATTCGCCATCATCACATGGGTCCCTGGAGTCTTTAACTCTATCTTCATCCTTTGTAAGTCATACAAAATGGGCCTTTGCGTTGACAATATCGCACTTGTACCCGCATATGATCTTCTACTCAATGCGTCAGCTACTACGTTCATTTTTCCAGGATGGTATTGAATGGTATGATCATAATCTTTCAATAGCTCAAGCCATCGTCGTTGCCGCATATTGAGTTCCTTTTCAATGAAGAAATATTTGAGGCTTTTATGATCCGTATAGATCTCCACCTTCTCTCCACACAGGTAATGCCTCCAAATCTTAAGTGCAAAAACGACAGCTGCCAACTCTAGATCATGAGTAGGATAATTCCTCTCATATTTCTTGAGTTATCGTGAGGCATAGGCTATGACTTTCTCATGTTGCATAAGAACACATTCTAACCCTTTGTCTGAAGCATCATTGTAGATGACAAATCCCTCTAAGCCATATGGTATTGTCAAAACAGGTGCTGAAATGAGTCTCCTCTTGAGTTCTTCAAAACTCTTCTCACATTCCTCGCTCCACCTGAATTTTATATCTTTCCGAGTCAGCTGAGTTAATGGAGTAGTGATTCGAGAAAACCCTTCTACGAATCTTCGATATTAACCATCTAAGCCGAGAAAGCTACGTACTTCGGTCACTGACTTAGGTTGCTCCTAGCTTTGATTTGCTTCAATCTCTGCCGGGTCAACAAATATTCCATGATTTGATATCACATGTCCAAGGAATATTACTTCCTAAAGCCAGAACTCGCATTTCTTTAACTTGGCATATAATTTATTTTCACGAAGCTTTTAGAGTATCAACCTCAAGTGTTGCTCATGATCTTCACTGCTTTTGGAGTAAATGAGGATGTCATCAATAAAGACGACCATAAAGTGATCCAAATATTCCTTGAATACTCGGTTCATCATATCCATGAAGGCAGCAGGAGCATTAGTCAATCCAAAAGACATGACTAGGAGTTCGTAATGCCCGTACCAAGTTCTGAAAGCAGTCTTTGGAATATCATCAGTTTTAATCTTCAACTAATGATATCCAGAATGAAGATCGATCTTTGAAAAGACTTTGGCGCCTTGCAACTGGTCAAATAGGTCATCAATGCGTGGCAACGGGTACCTATTTTTGATGGTGACATGATTCAACTCCCGATAATCAATACAAAGTCGCATACTTCCATCTTTCTTCTTCACGAATAGAATAGGAGCACCCCAAGGAGACGTACTAGGTCGAAAGAAACCGATGTCTAACAATTCCTGCAGTTGGGTTTTTAACTCCTGAAGTTCAATAGGAGCCATTCGATATAACGCTTTGGAAATGGGTTTTGTACCGGGTTCAAGGTCGATACCAAACTAAATTTCACGCTCCGGGGGTAGGCCAGGAAGTTCTTTGGGGAATACGTCAGGAAATTTATTAAAAATAGAAATATCATTCAAATCTGACGTATTTTTGTTTAAATCTGTGACATGAGCTAAGAAAGCTTGACATCCGTTTTTCAATAAACGAATAGCTTTATGGCTTGAGATGACCGTGATTAATTTTAATGGTTTCGTTGCTTGAATTCACATAATAGGTTGATTAGGAATATAAAAGCTAACAACCTTACGAAAACAATCAATTTTAGCATGATGAGTAGTTAATCAATCAATCCCTAGAATCACGTCAAATGCAAGTATTTTTAAGGATATAAGATCGATAGGTAACGTGCGGTTACCGATTTGAATCAAACAAAACTTATAAACAGTGGATGTAATGAAGGTTTCTGCCAACGGAGTTTCAATAGATAAGTCAAAGTTTAATTTCTCCGGAGTCAAATTTAAACGTTGAGCGCAAGTAGGAGAAATAAAAGAATGGGTAGAACCAGTATCAAATAAGGTATAGACTTTGCTAGAGTTTATGATTAGCTTACATGTGATCACCTCATTCAGATTCCTTGCTTTTTGGGAGGTTACGACAAACGCTCTCCCTTGAACTACCGTATTTGTAACATACTACCGACGGTCGTTCTCCTTCCTTAACAACAGGTGCTGGTGCTGACGTCCTTCCATCATTATTGAATCTCCTCTTCTTGAAACTCCCACTTTTATTATCTTGGCCATGATTACCACCGAAGTGGTTACCATTTATGGCATATTGATTCCCTCCACGTTTGTTGTCACCGCTTCGATGACTGCTACCATTGGTGTTATCATTTTGGCGGCTGCTCTCTCTTGGTTGGGTTGACTCGTTATCGCACTCCAATAACTGAGCCCTATTTACAAAATCTGAATATCGGGTTTCAAACCTCTTAGAAACATCCGCGTCATTCTCTCCTCATTATCAACCAAGTGGGACACAATCCGGGACAACTCGGCAAACTTAGCTTCATACTGTGACATGGTCATATTATTCTGCTCCAGCTTGATGAACTCTACCTCCTTCATGTGATGAATACTTTTGGGAAAGTACTTGTCGTTGAATAGTTCTTGGAATTTCTCCTAAGACATCTTTAGTGCGGCAGGTTGTTTACCGATTCCCACCAGTAATCTGCCTCTCCTCGCAATATAAAGGTGGCAAAGGGAACCTTTTGCTCAACAGAGCATCCTAAGACATCAAATATCTTGGTGATCTGCTTTATCCACGTCTCCGCCTTAAGTGGTCTTGGCTCTCCAATAAACTCCGATGGTCCCAGCTCCTTGAACTGTTTAGCGGTGACCGTCCAAGAGTTACCAGTGTTTCCACCTACATTTTGAACAGGAGTTGTTCTCGCCTGATGTTGCATGAATTGCATAAAGCCTCTGAACATCCCATCGTTCATCATTTGGTTAGCGTTGTTGTTTTCTTGAGGATTATTGCCTTATCCTGAGTATTGATCGTTGGTGACTCAACGGTCTCATGTGCTTCATTGCTTATCTCAATATTTTCGGATGCCATTTTCAAATATTGCCACAAAACAAGGGTTAATTGACGTGTCACATATTATCCCTATATGCTGATCGACCAATTAAATACCAAATAAACTTACGTACGTCATACTAGCGAAGGAATTCCTTGTCTCTCCCCTCCTAGTTCTTGTCTCACATCTCAGTCAGGGATCATATCCCTAAGCTTTGATACCAACTGTGACGCCCCCAAAATTGGTATACATCACCCATCTTGAGTCGCCAAATACATGGTCAAAAATTTAAATACAAAATTATTTTATACAGTATGACAAAACGTAGCTGAGAGTTTCAAAACGGATAATGTCTAGTAGAGAGTATCCAAACTCAAATAAAGTCCTCATTATAATTATTATCACACTATTTCACTGAATAGTAAGGACTACTAATGCAAACATCTGGACCGTCACTCCGTTCCCCGACTAGTCCCAGCTACGTTCTCATTTCCTGAAGAGAACAATGAAAGCAAAAGGGTGAGCTCAACTAGCCCATTAAGAAATATTATGACTAAGATAATGCATAATAAATTATCGTTAGCCTTCAATAGTGTTAAACTAATAAAATATAATAAACATCAAGTTTAACTACAACGGAACAAGCAATCCATTAGAAGAGTCAAGTAGAGCATGATATCTATTATCTTATATGATTTAAAAAGTTTATCATCAATTTTATCGCTGAGACTCAGCTTTAATAAATAAACCACATCATCGAATCATCCTTGCACTACGGGCCAAGGATATTCATGTAATCATCAATGGTCATGATTATACCGAATAATCCATGGTCATAATCATACCAACAACTGTCCATCAATGCACTGCAGGCCAATGAGGATTTTTTTTACCACATCATTTGTAACATTACGGTCATGATTATACCGAATAATCCCTGGTCATAATCATACAAATCAATAGTACATTTATGCACGTAAACCACATATGACTTTTATCATAATATAAGCATGAGGATGATAACAATGATATAAGAATTCAATTAAAAGAAAGCAAAGGATAAATTTTTAAAGATTATAACTTAATTTATCCAGAATTCAATAATGTACAAATTGTCAACATGATATTGCTTTGTGGAGTAAAATTCAAGAATAATATTGTATCAAAAATGATTTGGACAACAAAGAAATCAATTTTTATCATGTATAATTCACCGGGTGAATAGTACCCCATGAATAGTACTCGTGAATAGTACTTTGTGAATAGTACCCATAAATAGTACTTTGTGAATAGTACCTCGTGAATAGTACTTTGTGAATAGTACCATAAAAAATGAATACTACTCATGGACAGTACTCCGGCATGAAAATCTTAAAATTTAACAAGAATGTGTAGAAAATATCATTGTGAAACGATACTAGATGAAACACAAATTTCAAGGATATTCTACTAATTTCACAGAGTATAGATACAATACTTTAACAAAATGAGGGTATAATCAGGAATACGAGACAAAATAATATTACTCACATACTACAGATTATGGATGAAAATATTATTCCTATGAACACTGAACAAAATAATATCCCTTACCTTAGAAGAAGACTGTATACTGGAATAGTGAACTAGCAAACTTCTCTTCTATTTTCTCTCTAAAGCTTCTCTCTCTATAGCTTCTCTTTCTATAATTGCTCTTATGAGTCTTAGTGAATTGGTGAGAATGAAAGAAGAATGAGCTTCTATTTATAGGAAAACATAGTTTCGATAATTACACGTTTTGGGGCTCAAAATATTACAGTATAATACCTTCATCTTTTCTTTCATTTTTAATTTAGTCGTGCAAGTATTATCAAACTTGCACCACCTCCCCTAATAGTACATCATGTGAATAAATAGTACAATTATGTGAATAAATAGTATAATCATGTGAAAAATTTAATTACAATATAGTATCTTCATCTATACCTCCATTTTTAATTTAGTCTTGCAAGTATTATCAATCTTGAACCACCTCCCATAATAGTACATGCATGTGAATCAATAGTACACACATGTGAACAAATAGTTATAAGCATGTGAATTAATTGCTTATTTATCCGATTAATTACCCGATTGGTTAATATAACCTCCAGACATCCATTATTATCGAAATAGATGTCGATTTCCACTAACACGAATAATCCTAACACAATGGAAATATCAATTTCATCTGTAATCAACACGAACTTATTCATCATAAATATTATAACTCATAATATTTAACAACCAGATCATTCCCAGGAAAAATGGGGCTTTCCGATAAGGATTTCTCCCTATTGGCGCGCAATTAGGTGACCAGACCTCTCCTTGACAGAACTATCTAGACATTGTCAATATTGCAAATAATAATTTGAGTAACTTTGTCATCTCAATTATTGATTTAATAATATAAGATATTATGCAGATGATACTGCGACAATAATTGAATCAATAATATGATAGATATCATACAACAACTACTGTAGCAATAATTGAGTGTAACTGAGTAACTTCTCACGTAAACATGAATAATCAATACCGTGTGCTACTATGCAACCACGCCAGACATCGTATTTTTTACCACGGGTAGTTCAACAGTTTAACTAAGTAAAACTTTCGCCGTTATTTTTTATAAAAAGATAATTATGTCATTTTCTAACTACGCCAATACTTCCGTTGTGGGGTCCACCAATGATTGTGCCGTCGTACAAATATTTCTTGTTAAATGAATATTCCCCGACCAATCGAATATTATATAACCACTTGCTTATTTGCAAAATTTGTAAATAATACCCACAACTATAACATTATATCAAATCCACACCATAATATTCAAAAATATATTTCGAGAAAAATTAATCTTTATTCATAAAAGTTGGGGTTTTACAACCTCCCATTCTTATGAAATTTCATCCTCGAAATTAATGTGCGTACCTGGTATGTTGAAGAGGTAAGGATACCTTGACTTCATTTTAGATTCTAACTCCCAGGTCATTTCCCCAACATCGTGGTTTCTCCACAAAACTTTAACTTGAGGTATAACCTTGGAGCGTAGAATATGATCCTTCTTAACCAAGATTTTAACAGGTACCTCTTCATACGGTAAATCTTCTGCTATCTCATCCGGTTCTATTTCAATAATGTAGTTTGGGTCTTTCACATATTTACGTAACATAGATTTGTTAAAAACGTTATGAACACGAGATATATTTGGCGGTAAGGCGAGTCTATAGGCCACAGTTCCTATTCGATCGAGGATTAAAAATGGGCCAATGAATCGAGGATTGAGCTTTCCTCTCTTTTCACATCTCGTAACTCCTTTCCATGGAGCAACACGCAACAACACATGATCTCCAATATTGAATTCCACGTCCTTTCGATGAAGATCAACATAACTCTTTTGTCGATCTTGTGAGGTTTTTATACTTTATCGGATCGTGTGAATCTTTTCCATAGTCATACGTACCAACTCCGGTTCCAACAATGTTGCTTCACCCACCTCATTCCAGCATACTGGAGAACGACACTTTCTTCTATACAACGCCTCAAATGGAGCCATGCCAATACCTGCTTGATAACTATTGTTGTAGGAAAACTCCACCAATGGTAAGAACTTGTCCCAACTTCCTTTGAAGTCAAGGACACAGAGTCTTAATAAATCTTCAAGAGTTTGAATAGTCCTCTTCGACTGCCCGTCCGTTTGAGGATGATATGCCAAACTAAATCATAAATCCGTGCCCATAGCTTTTAGAAAACTAACCCAAAATCGTGAAGTGAATCTTGGGTGTTGATCAGAAAGTATGGACACTAGCATACCATGCAATCTTATAATCTCATTTATGTACATACGAGCAAGACGTTCAAGTGTATAAGTTTTTCGCATCGGTAAGAAATGAGCAGACTTGGTCAATCTATCAACAATGACCCAAATCACATCTATGCCTTGAGAAACCTTGGGAAGACCAGTAACAAAATCCATGGCAATGTGCTCCCACTTCCATTCTGGAATTTTAAGTGGTTCCAATGGACCTTTTGGCACTTGATGCTCCGCCTTGACTCGTTGACAAGTTAGACACCTTGAGATAAACCCCGCTATCTCTCTCTTCATATTGCTCCACCAAAATGTATGTCAAAGATCATGACACATTTTGGTACTCCCAAGATGGATTTCAAACGGTGTGTCGTGCGCCTCCATCATGATTTTATACTTCAAGTCAGAATCGTTAGGAACACAAAGTCTGGAGTTGACTCGAAGTATTCCTTCTTCATCGATTCTTGCTTCCGAAATAGCACCTTCTTGCACTTTCTTCCTCATACGCATTAGCTCCAGGTATGTAGCTTGAGCATCTTTAACTTTATTGATTAAAGTCAGTTCTACTCGTATATTCGCCATCATCACGTGGGTCCCTAGAGTCTTTAACTCTATCTCCATCCTTTGTAAGTCATACAAAATGGGTCTTTGCGTTGACAATATCGCACTCGTACCCGCATATGATCATCTACTCAATGCGTCAGCTACTACGTTCGCTTTTCCAGGAAGGTATTGAATGGTATGATCGTAATCTTTCAATAGCTCAAGCCATCGTCGTTGCTGCATGTTAAGTTCCTTTTGAGTGAAGAAATATTTGAGGCTTTTATGATCCGTATAGATCTCCTATAAGACCCCAACTTATTATAAATAAAATCGAATTTTCTCTATTTATTATTGTGAATAATAAGGTGTTAAATTGATATAATATTTTGATATAAGCAAGTGGCATGCCAGTATCCATAGTTTCAGATCGTGACCCAAGATTCAGTTCACGATTTTGGGTTAGCTTGCAGAAAGCTATGAGCACGGATTTATTTATTGATTCGGCTTTTACCATCCTCAAACAGACGATGATAATCGTAAAGTACTATTCAAACTCTTGAAGATCTAGTAAGACTCTGTGTCCTAGATTTCAAAGGGAGTTGGGATAAGTACCTACCATTGGTGGAATTCTCCTACAATAACAGTTATCAGGAAAGTATAGGTGTGGCTCCATTTGAAGCATTGTGTTGATTGATTTCGCAATAAGTGAATACGTGCAAGTATACACAGTCAACAAGTAATAAAGTGAAAGTAGAGTATCGTTCCCACGAGGAATTATTTAATAAAAATTATCAAGTACTAACTCTTAACCAAATCAATTTTATTTAAACAACCAATAATTGTGATTTTTCTAATTAAGAAAAGAGAAGAGAAGAGAAGAGAATATAATCTATTGTCAGTAGCCTTAAGACTCCTCTTTCGCTCCTGCTTTGAATCTTCAATGGTCTCCAAGTTGCTTCAATCTCCAATGGCTAATTAAGAACTAGGGTTTAGATTCTAATCTAATGGAGTGTTTAATCTAGTTTACTCTATGTAATCTCCCTTTATTTTATGCATTACATCATGTATTTATATGTTACAAGTCTAATTTTGAGCTTAGGAACAAACCCAATCCAATTTGTGGTCAAAAAGGTGTCAAAATTACCAAAAGCAATCCGCACACACTTGAACCTCTTCCTCAGTCACCCAGTAACAATGAACGACTCTCGAACCGCTTTATAGTGCCCCTAAGGCTTTGGAAAATGAACCAAGAATAGCGCCCCGGCGCTGTTACAAGTTCTGACATTTTCTGCTCCGACGTCCTTTGCGAAAATGGCCATAACTTCTTCGTCCGAACTCCGATTTTGATGATTCAAGATGATCCGGAAAGAGGAAAAGTAGATCTACAACTTTCACTCTTTGGGTGTTTCGAAATAATGTCCGAAACTATAGTTAAATTGGCTCTGAAGTGACTGCTATGTAAATGGCAAGCCAAAAACGCGAATCTAGCCACCCCAAACGTCGATCCATGTAACTTTTGTCCCAATTCCTACAAAACAACATAAAACATGCTTGAATAGACATAAAAACTTAAAAATTAATCTAAAAGACTTGAGAACAACAATAAATTAAGCCCGAATGTATCCAATTCATGTATATAAAACTCACTCATCAAATACCACCAAACTTAAACATTTGCTTGTCCTCAAGCAAAAACACAAAAGAACTAAAAATAAACAAAATAACTCAACTAAATGAATGCATATGCATAATCTACTTCCTAATATACCTACTGAGCCGAGTAATAAATCAGTATGATATATAGCAACAACAGCTCGAAAGATACCATTGGTACTCAAATAATATATCCAATCAATTCAAAATCTATAACTCTAACCAATTAGTCAACCCAAACCTATCATCACCCATGTTGTGTGTGTGTGCTTGCTAACCATTCTAACCAACCACAGTTCAAGATAATCACATAACAAACTTCTTACAAAGAAAATTTGAGTTCCAATTCAATTACTTTTGTGAACATGACAACTCCAGTTAAAACTAAGCAATTACCAAATCTAAGGGTAAATACAGGATTTATTTATACTTTTATTCAACCACGAGGGCATTTTTGCTCTTTCTCGTGTTTTTTTTCATGGTCAGGCAATGTCTCATTCCATTAGGCTAATAAGACCACCACCCTTTAGCGAGCTTTCAACCAACTACTCCTGCACCATATAAGACCTTAGGGCGCTAGGTGTTAAGACACCCCTTCCAGCATTTCTTGCTCAAGTAACAAAGGCCCCAAAACAAAACTAACCACCACGTTTTTCTTTTTCTTTTTTTTTCATCATCTCTTTTCTTTTTTCTGGATTTTCTATTTTTTTTCTCTTCATCAATTTTTTTTTAGTATATATATCCCATAGATTCCCCCAAACTCAAGCTTTTACGTCATTCCAACCTTTACCGCCAGTTCACTAATTTCCTTAAATTTTAACAAAGATTTTCCCTCATAAACAAATTATGAAACCCTTGAACCAAGTGGATTAAAACAGTTAAACTTTAAGTGCTAACCGATTACATAAGTTTCAAACAGGCTCAGATTATCATCATGATTAAAATTAGAACTCATCATCAATTATCAACACTGTTCAAGTTAACATGCAAAACCAATCTTATCATAGGCCGAGCTAAGACCACACCAACCTATCACACAGATTCATGCAAAAATAAGAAAAAAAATGCAATTATACTACATGAACACATACTATTGCAACACATATATGAATATGCAAATAACTATCATGTATTATATATAAAATTAAAAAACACAATGCTAACACAAAAAAAAATGAACTACTATGCAGATAATCTAACTATATGCAATACGACACTAAAGTACCCCAAACTTAAACTAGACATTGTCCTCAATGGCTGAAATAGAAAAAATTAAAGCAGAGGACTTCCCTGAAAATATAGCAATCTTCCTCCTTGTCCGCTAAGTTTGGAGAATAGGCTAAGCACATGGAACAAATTGGGCACCACACTTGAATTTGACTTGAATAACTCAGAAACCATGATAGAAATAATTTTATTAAATCCTAAATAAATGCAAATTAAAACTACTAATATAAAACTTAATAAAAACTAAAAATAAAAATTGAACTTGGGTTGCCTCCCAATAAGCGCTTGTTTTATAGTCTCAAATGACTTCTTCAATTCTCATCCAATTCCCCTTTAAAAATTGAGGAACCCTCCATCCATCGAAGCAATGTCTCTTTTGGAGGTTCCCATTAGCAAAACCCTTGAATTGAAGTCACCTAGCATGCTCTTTGTAGATAGATCCCCATTAAGAACGGCAAGAAACCACTAGGTGTTTCCTCCATTATGTCGATGATCGATTAGGGCATTGAAGCTTAATAAACATAATGGAATCTTCCTTTATCTTCTCCTTTTCATCCCACCATGACTCCATAATCATGCTTAGCTCTTACGTCACCAAGAGCTTTGCCGACGACATGACTTCCAATTGGGCATGGTTTTGCAAAACTACCCGAATTATTGAACTTTGGTGGAGGAGGCACATGGGATACTAATAAAATTGGCTCATCTTCATTGGTACTCAAAGTTAGATCTTTGCCGATCTCTTTTTCTTAGTCTCCAAGTCTTTCCTCTCTTTCAACATCTATATCATTTGGCACATCCAGCTCTGATTTGGTTCTGCTCACCATCGGTCTCGTAATTCATGTCATAGAGCCAAGTGTATTGAAGATGGAAGTTCAACGATGTGCTATCTTCCCCAATTGATTTTCCAGATTCTTGATTGACGCATTTATGCCTTGTGTATTCCAGATCTGTTTTATTTTGTTTCCTTTCGTGTTCCTCGTGTTTTATTTTCGTGGTCGTAATAAATCTATCCAAGGCTTCTTCCCAACTTGCTTTCCGCCTCGTTGTTGTTGTCCTCGATTTTGAAACCCGAAATTGTTTTATTGTCTCCTGGGCTTGAGCTTGAGCTTGATTGTTACTCCATGAAAAATCCGGGTGATACCCCCAATCATGATGATAGATGTTGGGATAGACATAATTATTGGGGTAATCACCACCATAGTGTACCGGCTCAAAATTGATGGCGCATTGATGACTCATATGATTTCCAGCACAATAATCACAAACCATTGCTACTTGCTATGTGGATGGTGGACTCAATGTTTCCATTGGTCGAGTCATGTTCGTGTATGGCCATTGATACGCAAAGTCATCCATGGTAACTAAAAAGAGAGAAATATAGGAAGATAATTAAAAATAAAAATAAAAATGTTTAAATTAAGACTAATTTGATTGAAATTAATATTGGTAAATAATTAGTAAATTAATTCCCCAGCAACGGTGCTAAAAACTTGTTGATTGATTTCGCAATCAATGAATACGTGCAAGTATACACGGTCAACAAGTAATAAAGTGAAAGTAGAGTATCGTTCCCACGAGGAATTATTTAATAAAAATTATCAAGTACTAACTCTTAACCAAATCAATTTTATTTAAACAACCAATAATTGTGATTTTTCTAATTAAGAAAACTAAATTAAAACAATTAAAAGAGATTATTCTAAAAGAAAGCAAATAAACAACTAAAATTTGAATGAATTCAGATAAATAAGGATTAAGACTCTAATATCCCCAATTATGAATTATAAATCAATTATTCAACTATTCCAATTATTATGTCTCTTCAATTGTTAATGAGAATTCTCAAATGCCAAAAGCCCTCTCTCGGTGATCAATTGCCTTCTATTTAACCCATTAATTTTGCTATATCTCTATGCAAAACAATTGAATTAAACTCACATAATCCCAATTCCTTATGTGTTACATGCGGCAAATAGATATTCTCATTCTATTCACAAACCTAATTATTCATTTGTGCAAATAACTAAGTCACATGTCACCATGCCCAGCTTCTAACCCTAGAATTCCTTTCTCAATTCCTTCTAGAGTAACACGGTAATTACTGATCAGATAATTAATCAATAAGCACAAAGCAAGATGAACAATTCACTTAAACATAAATAATTAGAATAAATCAAATAATCAATTCAGAATCATAAAAAGTTCAATTGAAATCTTAATGAAAGAGTTAGTTCATAATTAATGAATTAAAATCAAGAATCGACAATTGAATAGACATTAAAAGATAAAAGTAAGAGAAGAGAAGAGAATATAATCTATTGTCAGTAGCCTTGAGACTCCTCTTTCGCTCCTGCTTTGAATCTTCAATGGTCTCCAAGTTGCTTCAATCTCCAATGGCTAATTAAGAACTAGGGTTTAGATTCTAATCTAATGGAGTGTTTAATCTAGTCTAATCTATGTAAACTCCCTTTATTTTATGTCTTACATCATATATTTATAGGTTACAAGTCTAATTTTGAGCTTAGGAACAAACCAAATCCAATTTGGAGTCAAAAAGGTGTCAAAATTACCTAAAACGCGCGTCAAAGCCGCACACTCCAACCTCTTCCCAGTCACTTCAAATGAAACGAACGACGCCAGACATCGCCTTATATAGCGCCCGATTTGGAAAATGAACCAAGAATAGCGCCCCGGCGCTGTTACAAGTTCTGACATTTTCTGCTCCGACGTCCTTTGCGAAAATGGCCATAACTTATTCTTCCGAACTCCGATTTTGATGATTCAAGATGATCCGGAAAGAGGAAAAGTAGTTCTACAACTTTCATTCTTTGGATGTTTCGAAATAATGTCCGAAACTATAGTTAAATTGGCTCTGAAGTGACTACTATGTAAATGACAAGCCAAAAACGCGAATCTAGCCACCCCAAACGTCGATCCATGTAACTTTTGTCCCAATTCCTACAAAACAACATAAAACATGCTTGAATACACATAAAAACTTAAAAATTAATCTAAAAGACTTGAGAACAACAATAAATTAAGCTCGAATGTATCCAATTCATGTATATAAAACTCACTCATCAAATACCCCCAAACTTAAACATTTACTTGTCCTCAAGCAAAAACACAAAAGAACTAAAAATAAACAAAATAACTCAACTAAATGAATGCATATGCATAATCTACTTCCTAATATACCTACGAACCGAGTAATAAATCAGTATGATATATAGCAACAGGCCTGAAAGATACCATTGGTACTCAAACAATATATCCAATCAATTCAAAATCTATAACTCTAACCAATTAGTCAACCCAAACCTATCATCACCCATGTTGTGTGTGTGTGCTTGCTAACCATTCTAACCAACCACAGTTCAAGATAATCACATAACAAACTTCTTACAAAGAAAATTTGAGTTCCAATTCAATTACTTTTGTGAACATGACAACTCCAGTTAAAACTAAGCAATTACCAAATCTAAGGGTAAATCAGAGTTTATTTATACTTTTATTCAACCACGAGGGCATTTTTGCTCTTTCTCGTGTTTTTTTTTCATGGTCATGCAATGTCTCATTCCATTAGGCTAACAATTACCACCCCTTAGCGAGCTTTCAACCAACGACTCCCGGCACCATATAAGACCTTAGGGCGCTTAGGTGTTAAGACACCCCTTGAGCGTTGCTTTGCTCAAGTAACAAAGGCCCCAAACAAAACTAACCACTGTTTTTCTTTTCTTTTTTTTTTTTCATCATCTCTTTTCTTTTTCCGGATTTTCTATTTTTTTCTCTTCATCAATTTTTTTTTTTTAGTAAATATATCCCATAGATTCCCCCAAACTCAAGCTTTTACGTCATTCCAACCTTTACTACCGCCAGCACTAATTTCCTTAAATTTTAACAAAGATTTTCCCTCAAAACAAATTATGAAACCTCAAACCAAGTGGATTAAAACAGTTAAACTTTAAGTGCTAACTTAGGTTACATAAGTTTCAAAACAGCTCAGATTATCATCATGATTAAAATTAGAACTCATCATCAATTATCAACACTGCTTCAAGTTAACATGCAAAACCAATCTTATCATAGGCCGAGCTAAGACCACACCAACCTATCACATGATTCATGCAAAATAAGAAAAAATGCAATTATACTACATGAACACATACTATTGCAACACATATATGAATATGCAAATAACTATCATGTATTATATGCGACTAAAAAAAAACACAAATGCTAACACATAAAAAAATGAACTACTATGCAGATAACTAACTATATGCAATACGACACTAAAGTACCCCAAACTTAAACTAGACATTGTCCTCAATGGTCAAAATAGAAAAAATTAAAGCGGAGGACTTCCACGAAAATATAGCAATCTTCCTCCTTGTCCGCTAAGTTTGGAGAATAAAGCTAAGCACATGGAACAAATTGGGCACCACACTTGAATTTGACTTGAATAACTCAGAAACCATGATAGAAACAATTTTATTAAATCCTAAATAAATGCAAATTCAAAACTACTAATATAAAACTTAATAAAACTAAAATAAAAATTGAACTTGGGTTGCCTCCCAATAAGCGCTTGTTTTATAGTCTCAAATTTGACTTCTTCAATTCTCTATCCAATTCCCCTTTAAAATTGAGGAACCTCCATCCATCGAAGCAATGTCTCTTTTGGGAGGTTCCCATTTGCAAAAACCCTTGAATTGAAGTCACCTAGCATGCTCTTTGTAGATAAGATCCCCATTAAGAACGGCAAAAAACCACTAGGTGTTTCCTCCATTATGTCGATGATCGATTAGGGCATTGAAGCTTAATAAACATAATGGAATCTTCCTTTATCTTCTCCTTTTCATCCCACCATGACTCCACAACCAGATTAGCTCTTACGTCACCAAGAGCTTAGACGCCGACGACATGACTTCCAATTGGGCATGGTTTTGCAAAACTGCCCGAATTATTGAACTTTGGTGGAGGAGGCACATGGGATACTAATGAAATTGGCTCATCTTCATTGGTACTCAAAGTTAGATCTTTGCCGATCTCTTTTTCTTAGTCCCCAAGTCTTTCCTCTCTTTCAACATCTATATCATTTGGCACATCCAATTCTGATTTGGTTCTGAGCTCACCATCGGTCTCTAATTCATGTCATAGAGCCAAGTGTATTGAAGATTGAAGTTCAACGCATGTGCTATCTGCCCCAATTGATTTTCCAGATTCTTGATTGACGCATTTATGCTATGTGTATTCAGATCTATTTTATTTTGTTTCCTTTCGTGTTCCTCGTGTTTATTTTCAGAAGCTGTAATAAATCTATCCAAGGCTTCTTCCCAACTTGCTTTCCGCTCTGGTTGTTGTGTCTGATTTTGAAACCCGAAATTGTTTTATTGTCTCGGGGCTTGAGCTTGAGCTTGATTGTTACTCCATGAAAAATCCGGGTGATACCCCCAATCATGATGATAGATGTTGGGATAGACATAATTATTGGGGTAATCACCACCATAGTGTACCGGCTCAAAATTGATGGCGCATTGATGACTCATATGATTTCCAGCACAATAATCACAAACCATTGCTACTTGCTATGTGGATGGTGGACTCAATGTTTCCATTGGTCGAGTCATGTTCGTGTATGGCCATTGATACGCAAAGTCATCCATGGTAACTAAAAAGAGAGAAATATAGGAAGATAATTAAAAATAAAAATAAAAATGTTTAAATTAAGACTAATTTGATTGAAATTAATATTGGTAAATAATTAGTAAATTAATTCCCCAAGAATCAGTGCCAAAACTTGTTGATTGATTTCATAATCAATGAATACGCAAGTATACACTCATTCAACAAGTAATAAAGTGAAAGTAGAGTATCGTTCCCACGAGGAATTATTTAATAAAAAATTACCAAGTACAAACTCTTAACCAAATCAATTTTATTTAAACAACCAATAATTATGATTTTTCTAATTAAGAAAACTAAATTAAAACAATTAAAAGAGATTATTCTAAAAGAAAGCAAATAAACAACTAAAATTTGAATGAATTCAGATAAATAAGGATTAAGACTCTAATATCCCCAATTATGAATTATAAATCAATTATTCAACTATTCCAATTATTATGTCTACTGAATTGTTAACAGGAATTCTCAAATGCCAAAAGCCCTCTCTCGAGTGATCAATTGCCTTCTATTTAACCCAGATTAATTTTGCTATATCTCTATGCAAAACAATTGAATTAAACTCGCTACAATCCCAATTCCTTATGTGTTACATGCGGCAAATAGATATTCTTATTCTATTCACAAACCTAATTATTCACATGCAAATAACTAAGTCACATGTCACCATGCCCAGCTTCTAACCCTAGAATTCCTTTCTCAATTCCTTCTAGAGTAACACGGTAATTCTTGATCGATAATTAATCAATAAGCACAAAAAGCAAGATGAACAATTCACTTAAACATAAATAATTAGAATAAATCAAATAATCAATTCGTAATCATAAAAGTTCAATTGAAATCTTAATGAAAGAGTTAGTTCATAATTAATGAATTAAAATCAAGAATCGACAATTGAATAGACATTAAAAGATAAAAGTAAGAGAAGAGAAGAGAATATAATCTATTTTCAGTAGCCTTGAGACTCCTCTTTCGCTCCTGCTTTGAATCTTCAATGGTCTCCAAGTTGCTTCAGTCTCCAATGGCTAATTAAGAACTAGGGTTTAGATTCTAATCTAATGGAGTGTTTAATCTAGTCTAATCTATGTAATCTCCCTTTATTTTATGCCTTACATCATGTATTTATAGGTTACAAGTCTAATTTTGAGCTTAGGAACAAACCAAATCCAATTTGGAGTCAAAAGGTGTCAAAATTAAGCCCAAACGCGTCCCCAGCAACACCCAACCTCTTCCCCAAAGACCCCAAATACCGAACGACGCCGACATCGCCTTATAAGCGCCCAAATACCGAAAAATGAACTAAGAATAGCGCCTCGGCGCTGTTACAAGTTCTAACATTTTTTGTTCCAACGTTTTTTGGGAAAATGGCCATAACTTCTTCGTCCGAACTCCGATTTGGATGATTCAAGATGATCCAGAAAGAGAAAAAGTAGATATACAACTTTAATTCTTTGGGTGTTTTGAAATAATGTCCGGAGCTATAGTGAAATTGGCTCTGAAGTGACTGCTTTGTAAATGGCAAGCCGAAAACGCGAATCTAGCCACCCCAAACGTCGATCCATATAAATTTTGTCCCAATTCCTACAAAACAACATAAAACATGCTTGAATAGACATAAACACTTAAAAACTAATCTAAAAGACTTGAGAACAACAATAAATTAAGCCCGGATGTATCCAATTCATGTGTATAAAACTCACTCATCACATTGTATGGACGAAAGTGTCGCTCTCCAGTATGTTGGGATGAAGTTGGAGAACCAACATTATTGGGACTAGATTTAGTACAAATGATTACAGAGAAGATCTAAACAATTCGACAATGTATACAAACGGCACATAATCGACAAAAGAGTTATGCAGATCTTTATCGAAAGGATGTGGAATTTAATATTGGGGATCATGTATTGTTACGTATTTCTCCATGGAAGGGAGTTACAAGATTTGGGAAGAGGGGAAAGCTCAATCCAAGATTTGTTGGTCCATTTAAGATTCTTGACCGAATAGGAAATGTGGCATATAGACTCACATTACCTCCAAGCATGTCTCGTGTTTATAATGTTTTTCACATATCTATGCTTCGTAAATATTTGAAAGACCCGAACCACATTATTGAGTTAGAACCAAACGACATAGCTGAAGATTTAACGTACGAGGAGGTACCTGTTAAGATCTTGGATAGGAAAGAGCATGTACGCACCAAGGTTATACCACAAGTTAAGGTTTTGTGGAAAAACCATGCTATTGAAGAAATGACCTGGAGTTGGAATCAGAAATGAAAGCGAGGTATCCTCACCTTTTCAAACACACTCGTATCGTCAATTTCGAGGATGAAATTTCATAAGGAGGGGAGGTTGTAAGACCCCGACTTATTATAAATAAAATCGAATTTCCTCTATTTATTATTGTGAATAATAAGGTGTTAAATTGATATAATGTTTTGGTTATGGGTGAAATGTGCAAATTTTGCCAAATAAGCAAGTGGTTATAAAATATTCATTGTTATCGGGGAATATTCATTTGGTCGTGGAATATTCTTACTTTGTTGGGAATATTAAATGCATTTACGTTAAATCATTTGTGGGCCCCATAATGGAAAACGGTCGGATAAAGAAAACGACAAGTTTAAGTTTTTATAAATAATGGCGTAGTTGTTACCGTTAACACTGTTGGAATACCCGGTGGTTAAAATACAGTAATACGCGTGGTTGCATAGTAGCACACGGTATTGCACAGTATTTTTAAATTATTAATTCTTACGTAAGAAGACACTACTCAATAATTGTTATAGTAATTACTGTTCAATATTTTATTTTATTGATTCAATAATTGCTACGTTGATATTTTATATTATTGTTGTTTCAATAATTGTCACTACACAGTATTTCCCATTATCAAATCAATAATTCATATTATTTGAATAATATTATTAGATAACATTATTGGCAATGTCTAAGGAAGTTCTGTCTAGGAAGGGGTTTTGTCACCTAATTGCGCGCTAATAAGGAGAAATCCTTATCGGAAAGTCCCCTCTTTCCTGGGAACGACCTGGTTGTCATAATTGTGATTCTGTGATATTATTTGTGAATAATTAATTATTGATTTATATGATAAGAAAATATTAATTTTATATGGATATAAATGATGGATATATTTATTGTGGTTATAAATGAAAGAATTAATGCTGAGGTGTTTTATCAGTATTTTGTCGGAATGGAGGTTTTGAAAATCGTCCGTATGTGGATTTCAGTTATTTTTTGTTTGGAATTTGGAAAAACTTAAACTTACAAAGTTGTAGAGAATTTAATTTCCTATGGAATAGACATGAGATTCGAATTTTTCTGATAAAGGGCTATTTATTATGAATTATTGAAGTTTCGAAAATAAATGTTTTTATTAAAAATATGGCGGGCCCCACTTTTGGTTGGTGAAAAATGAAATGTTCTGGAATTTATTTTCAAAAGTGGTTGGCTTGAATAGTAGCAGGTAAAGCCATCAAGTAGCAGGTTAGTCAGCTATGGCATTCTAAGTATTTTCCTATAAATAGGGTGCTTAGTTAGAATTGAAAATCAAATCAGAAACTAGTTTTCTCTCTCTCTATATATATTATCGAGCGTAGTTTGTGAGTATTTAGATACTTTGTGAGTTGTTATTCATCAGTGCAAGTTTCCTTCACCTTTTATCTGATATATTTCGATCGTAAGCATCAAGTTATTTTGAGGTAAGGGATAGTAAGGGATTGTAAGGGATATTGTCATTATTATGGTAAGGGATAGTAAGGGATTGTAAGGGATAGTAAGGGATGTTATTTTCTTCATAATGATGTTATTCTTTCAATATCATTATACCGAAATATTGGTATGGATTTTATTGTGGAATTTCTACCTTTTTGTGTTGGGGTTACTATTGACGTATACGGTACTATTCACGAATACGGCACTATTCACAGAAAAAATGAAATTTTCTTTTCTTTGTCCAAGTTGTCTATTATGGTTAATATCTTTGATTGTGTCCATGTTTTAATCTTTATTCTTGAATTTTGCTCCACAATTGATTATTATAAGGTATTTTTGAACTTGGATAAACTAAAGTACGAATCCCTAATCTTTGATCTTTTATCTCACTGGATTCATTTTCTTTAAGATATTTTTCATCATCCTCAGTCCTAAATGATGATATTACTGAATATCTTTGGCCTGTAGTCCATAGATGAATGATTAACTGATGAATATCTCTGGCCTGTAGTACAAAGATGAATGATTACCTAATGAATATTTTTGGTCCGTAGTGAAAAGATGAACAGGTGTTGAGATGAACATGACCGACTGGTGATACAAATGAATATCTTTGGCCTGTAGTGCAAAGATGAATATTTGATTCAAGATGTATATTGATTGATGTTACAGGGATAAAATATTGATGATGAACTTTTAAATCTTAGAAGATAGTAGAATTCTTTCTCTACTTGACTCTTCTAATGGATTGTTGTTCCACTGCAGTTGTTGATCTAAAACTTGTTGTCTATTATATTTTATCAAATTTTTCATTGTTGAAGACTAATGATAAATTGTTGTATATTATCTTAGTCATAATATTCTTTACTGGGCTAGTTGAGCTCACTCTTTTCCTTTTTGTTCCATTTTTCTTCTCAGGAGGTAAGACCATAGCAGGAACTAGCCGGGGTATGGAGTGATGGTTCAGGATAGTTGTATTAGTAGTCCTCACTATTTTGTAAAATAGTGTATCAATAATTGTAATGAGGACTCCTTTTGAGTTTGTATACTCTCTATTAGACAATAGTTGTATTCAAACTCACAATATATGTGTTGTCGTATTTTGCACGACAATTGTATTACTGAAGTTGTATTTGTTTTCTTTACCATGTATTTAGCGACTCAGAATGGGTGATGTATACCTATTTTGGGGGCGTCACAATAATCATACCAACAACTGTCCATCAATGCACTGCAGGCCAATGAGGATTTTTTTACCACATCATTTATAACATTACGGTCATGATTATACCGAATAATCTCTGGTCATAATCATACCAATCAATAGTTCATCTATGCACGTAAGCCACATATGACTTTTATCACAATATAAGCATGAGGATGATGACAATGATATAAGAATTCAATTAAAAGAAAGCAAAGGATAAATTTTTAACGATTATAACTTAATTTATGCAGAATTCATTATTGTCCAAATTGTCAACATGATACTACTTTGTGAAGTAAAATTCAAGAATAATACTGTATCAAAAATGATTGGACAACAAAGAAATCAATTTTTGTCATGAATAATTCCCCGGGTGAATAGTATCCAGGTGAATAGTACCCCATGAATAGTACTTCAAGAATAGTACCCTGTGAATAGTATTCGTGAATAGTACTTTGTGAATAGTACACGTGAATAGTACTTTGTGAATAGTATTCCGTGAATAGTACTTTGTGAATAGTACCGTAAAAAATGAATACTACTTATGGACAGTACTCCGGCATGAAAATCTTAAAATTTAACAAGAATGTGTAGAAAATATCCTTGTGAAACGATACTAGATGAAGCACAAATTTCAAGGATATTCTACTAATTTGGCGGAGTATAGAAGCAATACTTTAACAAAATGAGGGTATAATCAGGAATACGAGACGAAATAATATTACTCATATACTACAGATTATGGAAGAAAATAATATTCCTATGAATACTGAACAAAATAATATCCCTTACCTCATAAGAAGACTGGATACTAGAATAGTGAGGTAGCAGACTTCTCTTCTACTTTCTCTCTAAAGCTTCTCTCTCTATAGCTTCTCTTTCTATAATTGCTCTTGTGAGTCTTAGTGAATTGGTGATAATGAAAGAAAAATGAGCTTCTATTTATAGGAAAACATAGTTTCGATAATTGTCCGTTTTGGGGCTCAAAATATTACAGTATAATACCTTCATCTTTTCTTTCATTTTTAATTTAGTTCTGTAAGTATTATCAAACTTGCACCACCTCCCCTAATAGTACATCATGTGAATAAATAGTACAATCATGTGAATAAATAGTATAATCATGTGAAAATCTATACCTCCATTTTTAATTTAGTCATGCACGTATTATCAATCTTGCACCACCTCCCCTAATAGTACATGCATATGAATCAATAGTACACACATGTGAACAAAAAGTTATAATCATGTGAATTAATAGCAATTAATTGCTTATTTATCCGATTAATTACCCAATTGGTCAATATAACCTCCAGACATCAATTATTATCGAAATAGATGTCGATTTCCACTAACACAAATAATCCTAACACAATGGAAATATCAATTTCATCTGTAATCAACACGAACTTATTCATCATAAATATTATAACTCACAATATTTAACAACCAGATCATTCCCAGGAAAAATGGGGCTTTCTGATAAGGATTTCTCCCTATTGGCGCGCAATTAGGTGACCAGACCTCTCATTGACAGAACTTTCTAGACATTGTCAATATTGCAAATAATAATTTGAGTAACTTTGTCATCTCAATTATTGATTTAATAATATAAGATATTATGCAGATGATACTGCGACAATAATTGAATCAATAATATGATAGATATCATGCAACAACTACTGTAGCAATAATTGAGTGTAACTGAGTAACTTCTCACGTAAACATGAATAATCAATACCGTGTGCTACTATGCAACCACGCGTATTACTGTACTTTTACCACCGGGTAGTTCAACAGTTTAACGGTAAAACTTTCGCCGTTATTTTTTATAAAAAGATAATTATGTCATTTTCTAACTACGCCAATACTTCCGTTGTGGGGTCCACCAATGATTGTGCCGTCGTACAAATATTTCTTGTTAAATGAATATTCCCCGACCAATCGAATATTATATAACCACTTGCTTATTTGCAAAATTTGTAAATAATACCCACAACTATAACATTATATCAAATCCACACCATAATATTCAAAAATATATTTCGAGAAAAATTAATCTTTATTCATAAAAGTTGGGGTCTTACAACCTCCCATTCTTATGAAATTTCATCCTCGAAATTAATGTGCGTACCTGGTATGTTGAAGATGTAAGGATACCTTGACTTCATTTTAGATTCTAACTCCCAGGTCATTTCCCCAACATCGTGGTTTCTCCATAAAACTTTAACTTGAGGTATAACCTTGGAGCGTAGAATATGATCCTTCTTAACCATGATTTTAACAGGTACCTCTTCATACGGTAAATCTTCTGCTATCTCATCCGGTTCTAATTCAATAATGTAGTTCAGGTCTTTCACATATTTACGTAACATAGATATGTGAAAAACGTTATGAACACGAGACATATTTGGCGGTAAGGCGAGTCTATAGTCCACAGTTCCTACCCGATCGAGGATTAAAAATGGGCCATTGAATCAAGGATTGAGTTTTCCTCTCTTTCCAGATCTCGCAGCTCCTTTCCAGAAAGCAACACGCAACAACACATGATATCCAATATTGAATTCCACGTCCTTTCGATGAAGATCAACATAACTCTTTTTGTCGATCTTGTGAGGTTTTTATACGTTATCAGATCATTTGAATCTTTTCCGTCGTCTTACATACCAACTCCGGTCCTAACAACATTGCTTCACCCACCTCATCCCTGAATACTAGAGAACGACACTTTCTTCCATACAACGCCTCAAATGGAGCCATGCCAATGGTAAGAACTGTATACATCACCCATTCTCGAGTCGCCAAATACATGGTACAGAAACAAATACAACTTCAATAATATAATTGTCGTGCAAAATACGACAACACATATACTGTGAGTTTGAATACAAATATTGTATACTAGAGAGTATACAAACTCAAAAGGAGTCCTCATTATAATTATTGATACACTATTTTACAAAAATAGTGAGGACTCAAGTAAACAACTATCTTGAATCATCACTCCATACCCCGACTTAGTTCCTCGCTAAATTCTCTCCTCCCGAGAAGAACAATGGAACAAAAAGAAAAGGGTGAGCTCAACTAGCCCAAGAAAAGAATATTATGACTAAGATAATATACAACAAATTATCATTAGTCTTCAACAGGAAAAATCTCGATAAAATATAATAGATAACAAGTTTTAGATCAACAACCAATGGAAACAACAATCCATTAGAAGAGTCAAGTAGAGAAAGAATTCTACTATCTTCTAAGATTTAAAAGTCCATCATCAATATTTTATCCTCAGTAACATCAATCAATATACATCTTGAATCAAATATTCATCTTTGCACTACAGCCAAAGATATTCATTTGTATCACCAAATGGTCATGTTCATCTCAACACTGCTCATCTTCAGCACTACGCCCAAAGATATTCATTAGGTAATCATTCATCTTTGCACTACAAAAGCCAAAGATATTCAAAGAATATCATCATTTAGGACCGAGGATGATGAAAAATATTTTAAAGAAAACGAAATCCAAAGGAGATGTAAGGACAAATATTAGGGATTCAGATCACATTTTATCCAAGATCAATAATACTCCATAATAACCAATTTTGAAGCATAATTCAAAAATAAAGATCAAAACATGGATACAATCAAAGATAGTAACCATAATAGACATCTTGGACAAAAAGAAGAAAATTTCATTTTTCATGAATAAAGTGTCGATTCGTGAATAAAGGTCGATATACGTGAATAAAGGTCGTATACGTGAATAGTAACCCTGACACAAAAAGTTCCAAATTTGATAAAAAGTTCATACCAATATTTTGGTATAATGATATTGAAGAAAATAATATCATTTAAGAAGAGAACAACATCCCTTACCTCAAAATAACCGTATTTCCGATCGAATTTCTGATATAGTGTCGATAAAACTTGACCGAATAACAACTCTCAAAGTATCTAAATACTCACAAAAATACGCCAATAATCTAGAGAGAAAGAAAACTTGTTTCTCGTGTGATTTTCAATTCTAACCTAAGCGCCTATTATTTATAGGAAAATGCTAGAACGCCATAGAGACTAAAAATAATAAAATAATATTATTTCTTATTTCTTTCAAATTACGCATGCTACGAAACACAAAAAGTCAGACCACCATGCCTTTTTTTGAAAAAAAAACAAAGAACACACATGCATTCAAACCAAAAAAAAGGGGTCCACCCATAATTTAATAAAAATCATTTTATTTTCCAAAACTTCAAAATTCATTCATAATAAATAGCCCTTTTATCGTAAAAATTCAAAACTCATGTCCATTCCATATAGGAAATTTAATTTCTACAACTTTGTAGAAGAAAGTTTTTCCAAATTCCAATCAAAAATATCCGAAATCCACAAACGGATGATTTTTAATACTTCCAATCCGACAAAATACTGATAAAACACCTCAGCATTAATTCCTTCATTTTTATCCACATAAAATAAATATATCCATCATTTATATCCACATAAAATAAATATTTCTTTATCATATAAATCAATAATTAATTATTCACAAATAATTATTACGTAATCACAATTATGACAACCAGTGCCGCTCCTGAAAGAGGGGGGCTTTCCAATAAGGATTTCTCCTTATCGGCGCAAATTAGGTGACCAAACCTCTCCTCGATGTAACTTTCTAGACATTGCCAATAATGCTATCTAATAATATTATTCCAAATAATATGAATTATTGATCCGATAATGGAGATGATGTGCAAAGGACAATTATCGAAACAACAATAATATAAAATATCAACGCAAAGAATTATTGAATCAATAAAATAAAATATTGAATAAGAATTATCGTAATAATTATCGAGTAAAGGCCTTCACACGTAAGAATCAATAATTCAACAATACATCAGTAATACCGCAGTGCTACCGCGCAACCACGCCAGACATCGTATTTTAACCACCGGGTATTCCAACAAAGGTTAACCAGAATAACTACTACGCCAATTTATTCAATTTTGTCATTTTCTTTCATCCGATCCATATCCGCATGGGCCCACAAATGAATGGTCATCATACTACTGCCGCATTTAATATTCCCCGATAGAAAGAATATTCCACGACCAAACGAATATTCCCCGACAAATGAATATTTTATAACCACTTGCTTATTTTGAAAATTTTGCACATTTCACCCATAACCAAAGTATTGTATCAAATTAATACCTTATTATTCCCAATAATAATTAGAGGAAATTTGATTTTATTCATTAATAAGTTGGGGTCTTACAACCTCCCTCCTTATGAAATTTCGCCCTCGAAATCGACGACGCACTGTGTTTCAAAAAAGGTGAGGATACCTCGCTTTCATTTCTCGATTCTAACTCCTGTGTCATTTCTTCAATAAGATGGTTTCTCCACAAAACCTTAACTTGTGGTATAACCTTCGTATGTAGGATATGCTCTTTCCTATCCAAGATCTTAACAGTACCTCCTCATACGTTAAATCTTCTGCTATCTCGCCTGGTTCTAACTCAATAATGTGGTTCGGTCTTTAACATATTTACGAAGTAGATATGTGAAAAACATTATGAACACGAGACATACTTGAGGTAATGCGAGTCTATAGGCCACATTTCCTATTCGGGCAAGAATCTCAAATGGACCAACAAATCGTGGATCGAGCTTTCCTCTCTTCCCAAATCTTGTAACTCCTTCCATGGTGCAACACGTAATAATACATGATCCCCAATATTAAATTCCACGCCCTTCCGATGAAGATCCGCATAACTCTTTTGTCGATCCTGTGCCGCTTGTATACGCTTGTCGAATCGCTTGATCTTCTCTCAGTAGTCATTCGTATCAACTCGTCCCAACAATGTTGCTTCACCCACCTCGCCCCAAAGATACCGAGAATGACATTTTCTTCCATACAACGCCTCAAATGGAGCCACACCTATACTTGCTCGATAATCTGTTGTCAGGAGAATTCCACCAATGGTAGGTACTTATCCCAACTCCCTTTGAAATCTAGGACACAGAGTCTTAATAGATCTTCAAGAGTTTGAATAGTCCTCTCGATTGTCCGTCTGCTTGAGGATGGTATGCCAATCAATCAGAAACTGCGCTCATAGCTTTTTCGCAAAGCTAACCCAAAATCGTGAAGTGAATCTTGGGTCACGATCCAAAACTATGGATACCGGCATGCCATGCAATCTCACAATCTCATTCACGTATATACTAGCAAGACGCTCAAGGGAATAAGTCTCACGATAGGCAAGAAATGGGCGACTTGGTTAATCTATCAACAATAACCCAAATCGCATCTATGCCTTTGAGAAACCTTTGGAAGACCCAGTAACGAAATCCATAGTAATGTGTTCCCACTTCATTTCGGAATCTCAAGTGGTTGTAATGGACCCTTTGGCATTTGATGCTCCGCCTTTACACGCTGACAAGTTAAACACCTCGAGATAAACTCCGCGATCTCTCTTTTCATTGCTTCCACCAAAATGTATGTCAAGATCATGATACATTTTGGTACTCCTGTGATGGATTGCAAACGGTGTGTTGTGTGCCTCCATCATGATTCTATGCTTCAAGTCGTAATCGTTAGAACACAAAGTCCGAGTCGACTCAAGTATTCCTTCTTCATCGATTCTCGCTTCGAATAGCACCTTCTTGCACTTTCTTCTTCATACGATCACCCCATGTCCGTAGCTTGAGCAGCAATTTTAACTTTATCGATTAAAGCCTGCTCTACTCAGATGTTTGATATCATCACGCGGGTACTTGAGCCTTCATCTCTATCTCCATCCTTTGCAAGTCATACAAAATGGACCTTTGTGTTAACAACATTGCACTCAGATTCGCATATGATCTTCTACTCAATGCGCCACCACTACGCTTGCTTTTCCAGATGATATCGATGGTATGATCGTAATCTTTCAATAAATCGAGCCAACGCCATGCCGCATGTCGAGTTCCTTTTGGGTGAAGAAATATTTGAGGCTTTTTACGATCTCAGATAGATCTCCACTTTCTCCCCATACGTGTAGTGTCTCCATCTTCTTCAACGCTGAAAACGATCACGCTAAACTCCAAATCATGAGTAGGATAATTCCTCTCATATTCTTTGAGTTGTCGCGAGGCATAGGCTATGACTTTCCCATGTTGCATGAGAACACATCCTAACCCTTTGCCCAAGCATCGCCAGAGATAACAAATCCATCCAACCAGATGGTATTGTCGTAACAAAAAAGCAAATGAGTCTCCTCTCGAGTTCTTGAAAACTCTTCTCACAATCCTCGCCCAACCGAATTTTATATCTTTACGAGTCACCGAAGTTAATCTGAGTAGCGATTCGAGAAAATCCTTCCACGAATCTCCGATAATAACCAAATAAGCCTCGTAAAGTTACGATTTTCTACCACCGACTTTTGTTGTTCCCAACTTTGTATGGCTTCAATCTTCACCGGTCGACAGATACTCCATGTTTTGACACCACATGCCCAAGGAATGCTACTTCCTCAAGCCGTAACTCGATTTTCTTCAAATTTTGGCATATAGCTTGTTATCACGGCCTTTGCAAGTACCAAATTTCAAATGGTGCTCATGATCTTCACGCTTTTGAATAGATGAGGATGTCATCAATAAAGACAACAACGAATCGATCCAAATATTCCTTGAATACACTGGTTCATCATATCCATGAAAGCAAAGAGAGCATTAGTCAATCCAAAAGACATGACTAAGAATTCATAATGCCCGCATCGAGTTCTCAAGGCGCCTTTGAATATCCTCGCTTTTAATCTTCAAATTGATGATATCCGTAATCTAAGATCGATCTTTGAAAAGAATTGTGCTCCTTGCAACCGGGTCAAACAGTCATCAATGCGAGGTAGCGGATACCTATTCTTGATAGTGACATGATTCAATTCTCTAGTCAATACAAAGTCGCATACTCCCGCTTTTTCTTTTTACGAAATAACACAGAGCACCCCAAGGAGATGTACTAGACGAATAAAACCGATGTCCAACAACTCCCGTAGTTGAACCTTTAACTCCTCAAGTTCAATAGAGCCATTCGATATGGGGTTTTAGAAATGGGCTTTGTACCAGTTCAAGGTCAATAAAGAATTCAACTTCACGCTCGGGGTAGACCGAAGTTCTTCAGAAATACGCCAGAAATTCACTAACAACAAAAATAGTTATTCAAATCGACGTGTTTTTGTTCAAGTCCGTGATATGGGCTAAGAAAGCTTGACATCCATTTTTCAATAAACGAATAGCTTTATGGCTTGATATGATGAAGATTGATTGACTTTTAATGGTTTGGTTGTTTGAATTCACATAATAGGTTGGTTAGAATATGAAAACTAACAACCTTACGAAAAAAATAATCAATTTTAGCATGATGCGTGGTTAACCAATCAATCCCTAAAATCACATCAAATGCAAGAATTTTCAACGAAATAAGGTCTCAGTAGTAATGTGATGGTACCGACTTGAATCAAGCAAGATTTATAGATGAGAGATGTAATAAAAGTTTCTCCTAACTGAGTCTCAAACAGATAAGTCAAGGTCTAATTTCTCCTGAGTCAAGTTTAAACGCTGAGCACAAGCAGAGAGATAAAAGAATGGGTAGAACCCAGATCTAATAAGGTATAAACTTCGCAAGAGTTTATGATTAGCTTACCCGTGATCACCTCGCTTTGGGTTCCTCGCTTTTGTGCAACACGACAAAACGCCTTCCAGAACCACCGACTTTGACTTTGTCCGGATGTACTTTTTGAGTCACCATCCCCGTTGAACTTGGTTTCAAACTAGACAATCTCTAGCTATATGACCTTCCTTTCCACAGCTTATAACACACCTTGGATTGTTGTGGGCGCTTAATGATGTGTCCCTCCTTCCCGTGATTTGTAACAAACGACCGCCAAGGCTCGCTCTCCTCCCCTAAAAATAGTTGATGTTTGTGATGACGCCTTCACGCTATCATTGTTGTACCTTCTCTCTTGAAATCTCTCCCCCGACTCGCCTCCTTCTATTATCACGGCCACGATTACCACCAGAGTGGTTACCGCTTTTGTCCAATGCTTTCCTCCTCTCTCGTTTTCATTGTTCGATGACCGCCGCCACCCCAGATGACCTCCTCGTCGTCAGGGTCCCTTTGTTGAATATACTCATTATCTCGCCTAATAATTGAGCCCTGCTTACAACATCCGAATATAAAGAAAATTTATGAGATATAAGATATTGTCAATCTCTCGCTTTTTTAACCTCTCGTAAACATCCTCGCTATTCGCTCTCATTTTCACCAAATGAGGTGCAAACCCGGATAACTCGCAAAACTCGCCGCAGACCGACACCGCCATGTTGTTTTGTTCCAAATCGATAAACTCCACCTCCTTCATATGACGAATACTTTCAGTGAAAGTACTTGTCATTGAATAGTTTCAAATGTTTCCCAAGACATGCCGAAAAGGGCGGCCGGGTCAAGTACGCTTCACGTACTTCCCACCAAAGAGTCCGCCTCACCGCTGAACATAAAGGTGGCGAATGGAACCTTCGTTCTCCGCATCATCCCAAGACATCGAATATCTTGGTAATTTGTTTTGACCCACGCTTCCGCCATGATCGGATCCGCTTTTTCCTTAAATTCGTGGTCCCAACTTTTTGAATCGCTTGTCGTGATAAGTCGCGATTGCTAGCATTTCCACCAGATTCTCGTACGAAGTTTCCTCGTCTCGTTTTTGATAAACCGCAAAAAAACTTCTAAACATCCCATCATTCATCATTTGTTCTAGAGAGTTGTTTTTATGAGAGGAATATTGCCTTCCGCTGCATCGCTCCTCGGGTGGTGATCAAAGGTGTCTCCACTATCCCGATTTACTCCATTATTAACGCTTCTCACCCCATTTCTTAAATACCGCCATAAAACAAGGGTTAATAGTCATGTCATATATTATCCCTATACTCGACCGACCAAATAAATACCAAAATAAACTTAGTCAGTCATACTAGCAAGGAATTTCCCCTCCTCCTCCTAGTTCTTGTCTCACATCTCACCAGTGGATCATATCCCTAAGCTTTGATACTAACCGTGACGCCCCCAAAATAGGTATACATCACCCATCTCGAGTCGCCAAATACATGGTATAAAAACAAATACAACTTCAAGAATATAATTGTCGTGCAAAATACGACAACACATATATATGAGTTTGAATACAAATATTGTATACTAGAGAGTATACAAACTCAAAAGGAGTCCTCATTACATTATTGATACACTATTTTACAAAAATAGTGAGGACTGCTAAAACAACTATCTTGAATCATCACTCCATACCCCGCTAGTTCCTCGCTAAATTCTCTCCTCCCGAGAAGAACAATGGAACAAAAAGAAAAGGGTGAGCTCAACTAGCCCAAGAAAGAATATTATGACTAAGATAATATACAACAAATTATCATTAGTCTTCAACAGGAAAAATCGATAAAATATAATAGACAACAAGTTTTAGATCAACAACTCAATGAAATAAATAATCCATTGTAAGAGTCAAGAGAGAAAGAATTCTACTATCTTCTAAGATTTAAAAGTCCATCATCAATATTTTATCCCCGTAACATCAATCAATATACATCTTGAATCAAATATTCATCTTTGCACTACAAAGCCAAAGATATTCATTTGTATCACCAAATGGGTCATGTTCATCTCAACACTGCTCATCTTCAGCACTACGCCAAAGATATTCATTAGGTAATCATTCATCTTTGCACTACAGCCAAAGATATTCAAAGGATATCATCATTTAGGACCGAGGATGATGAAAAATATTTTAAAGAAAACGAATCCAAAGGAGATGTATGGACAAATATTAGGGATTCAGATCACTTTTATCCAAGATCAATAATACTCCATAATAACCAATTTTGAAGCATAATTCAAAAATAAAGATCAAAACATGGATACAATCAAAGATAGTAACCATAATAGACATCTTGACAAAAAGAAGAAAATTTCATTTTTCTATGAATAAAGTCGATTCGTGAATAAAGGTCAGATACGTGAATAATAAAGGTCGTATACGCGAATAAGAACTCCCGACACAAAAAGTTCCAAATTTGATAAAAAGTTCATACCAATATTTCTGGTATAATGATATTGAAGAAAATAATATCATTTAAGAAGAAAAAAACATCCCTTACCTCAAAATAACCGTATTTCCGATCATCAATTTCTGATATAGTGTCGATGTAAACTTGCACCTAATAAATAACAACTCAAAAAGTATCTAAATACTCACAAAAATACGCCAATAATCTAGAGAGAAAGAAAACTTGTTTCGTGTGATTTTCAATTCTAACCTAAGCGCCTATTTATAGAAAATGCTAGAACGCCATAGAGAGACTAAATAATAAAATAATATTATTTTTAATTTCAAATTTCACGCATGCTAATCAAACAAGTCTCAAGCATGCCAAATGAAAAAAAAACCAAAGAATTTCACATGCATTCAAAATCAAAAAAGGGGTCCCACCCATAATTTAATAAAAATCATTTTATTTTCCTAAACTTCAAAGAATTCATAATAAATAGCCCTTTTATCGTAAAAAATTCAAACTCATGTGTTTCCATAGGAAATTTAATTCTCTACAACTTTGTAGAAGAAAGTTTTTCCAAATTCCAATCAAAAATATCCAAATCCACAAACTGGATGATTTTTAATACTTCCAATCCGACAAAATACCGATAAAAAACACCTCAAAGATTAATTCCTCCATTTTTATCCACATAAAATAAATATATCCATCATTTATATCCACATAAAATAAATATTTCTTTATCATATAAATCAATAATTAATTATTCACAAATAATATTACGTAATCACAATTATGACAACCAGCCGCCGCCCTGTGAAAGAGGGGCTTTTCCATATAAGGATTTCTCCTTATCGGCGCCGCAATTAGGTGACCAAACCTCTCCTCGATGTAACTTTCTAGACATTGCCAATAATGCTATCTAATAATATTATTCCAAATAATATGAATTATTGATCCGATAATGGAGATGATGTGCAAAGTGACAATTATCGAAACAACAATAATATAAAATATCAACGCAAAGAATTATTGAATCAATAAAATAAAATATTGAATAAGAATTATCGTAATAATTATCGAGTAGTGGCTTTTTCACGTAAGAATCAATAATTCAACAATATCTGCAAAACCGCAAAGCACGCGCAACCACGCCAGACATCAGATTTTAACCACCGGTATTCCAACAAAGTTAATTCAGAATAACTACGCCAAGTATTCAATTTTGTCGCTTTCTTCATCCGACCATTATCCGTTATGGGGCCCATAAATGGTCACGCTGTCGCATTTAATATTCCCGACGTAAAAATAATATTCCACGACCAAACGAATATTCCCCGACAAATGAATATTTTATAACCACTTGCTTATTTTGAAAAATTTGCACATTTCACCCATAACCAAAGTATTATATCAAATTAATACCTTATTATTCACAATAATAATTAGAGGAAATTTGATTTTATTCATTAATAAGTTGAGGTCTTACAACGATTGGATCGTGACCCAAGATTCACTTCACAATTTTGGGTTAGCTTACGAAAAGCTATGGGAACGGATTTACGATTGATTTAGCATACCATCCTCAAACGGACGGACAATCAGAAAGGACTATTCAAACTCTTGAAGATCTATTAAAACTCTATGTCCTAGATTTCAAAGGGAGTTGGGATAAGTACCTACCATTGGTGGAATTCTCCTACAACAACAGTTATCAGGCAAGTATAGGTGTGGCTCCATTTGAAGCATTGTATGGACGAAAGTGTCGCTCTCTAGTATGATGGGATGAGGTGGGAGAAGCAACATTGTTGGGACCAGATTTGGTACGAATGACTACAGAGAAGATCCAAACGATTCGACAACGTATACAAATGGCATAGGATCGACAAAAGAGTTATGCGGATCTTCATCGAAAGGATGTGGAATTTAATATTGGGGATCATGTATTATTACGTATTGCTCCATGGAAGGGAGTTACAAGATTTGGGAAGAGGGGAAAGCTCAATCCAAGATTTGGTGGTCCATTTGAGATTCTTGACCGAATAGAAAATGTTGCATATAGACTCGCATTACCTCCAAGCATGTCTCGTGTTCATAATATTTTTCACATATCTATGCTTCTTAAATATTTGAAAGACCCGAACCACATTATTGAGTTAGAACAAGACGAGATAGCCAAAGATTTAACGTAGGAGGAGGTACCTATTAAGATCTTGGATAGGAAATAGCATGTCCTACGCACCAAGGTTATACCACAAGTTAAGGTTTTGTGGAGAAACCATGTTATTGAAGAAATGACCTGGGAGTTGGAATCAAAAATGAAAGCGAGGTATCCTCACCTTTTTGAAACACCAGGTACGCATGTCAATTTCGAGGAAAAATTTCATAAGGAGGGGAGGTTGTAAAACCCCTACTTATTATAAATAAAATAGAATTTTCTTTATTTATTAATGTGAATAATAAGGTGTTAAATTGATATAATGTTTTGGTTATGGGTGAAATGTGCAAATTTTGTAAAATAAGCAAGTGGTTATAAAATATTCATTATTGTCGTGGAATATTCGTTTGGTCGTGGAATATTCTTGCTGTCGAGGAATATTTGTACGATAGGGCAGCCATTTGTGGGCCCCATAACGGAAAACGGTCGGATGAAGAAAATGACAAGTTTGAGTTTTTATAAATAATAACAGTAGTTATTACCAAGTAACAATCGTTGAATACCGGTGGTTAAAATACGATGTCTGGCGTGGTTGCACAAAGAGTTATACGATATTGCATTAAGATTTTTTTGGATTATTGATTCTTACGTAAGAATGTATTACTTAATAATTGTTACAGTAATTACTGTTCCATATTTTATTTTATTTATTCAATAATTGCTATGTTGATATTTTATATTATTGTTGTTTAATTAATTGTCACTGCACATTATTTCCCATTATCAGATCAATAATCTATATTATTTGAATAATATTATTAGATAGCATTATTGGCAATGTCTAAGGAAGTTCTGTCTAGGAAAGGGGTTTGGTCACCTAATTGTGTGCCAATAAGGAGAAATCCTTATCGAAAAGCCCCCTCTTTCCTGGAAACGACCTGGTTGTCATAATTGTGATTTTGTGATATTATTTATGAATAATTAATATTGATTTATATGATAAGGAAATATTTATTCTATATGGATATAAATGATGGATATATTTATTGTGGTTATAAATGAAAGAATTAATGCTGATGTGTTTTATCAGTATTTTGTCGGAATGGAGGTTTTGAAAATCGTCCGTATGTGGATTTTGGTCATTTTTCGTTTGGAATTTGGAAAAACTTAAACTTACAAAGTTTTAGAGAATTTAATTTTCTATGAAATAGACATGAGATTCGAATTTTTTTGATAAAAGGCTATTTATTATGAATTATTGAAGTTTTAGAAATAAATGTTTTTATTAAAAATATGGTGGGCCCCACTTTTGGTTGGTGAAAAATGAAGTGTGCTGGAATTTATTTTCAAAAGTGGTGGGCTTGAATAGTAGCAGGTAAAGCCATCAGGTAGCAGGTTAGTCTGCTATGGCGTTCTAAGCATTTTCCTATAAATAGGGTGCTTAGTTAGAATTGAAAATCACATGACCAGAAATAGGTTTTCTCTCTTTCTCTCTCTATATTATCGAGTGTATTTTGTGAGTATTTAGATACTTTATGAGTTGCTATTCATCAGTGCAAGTTTCCTTCAGCCTTATACCGATATTCCAATCAGAAGTACTGTTATTTTGAGGTAAGGGATGTTATTTTCTTCATAATGATGTTATTCTTTCAATATCATTATACCAAAATATTGGTATGGATTTTATTGTGGAATTTCAACCTTTTTGTGATGGGGTTACTATTCACGTATACATCACTATTCACGTATACAACACTATTCACGAATACGGCACTATTCACAGAAAAAATGAAATTTTCTTTTCTTTGTCCAAGTTGTCTATTATGGTTACTATCTTTGATTGTATCCATGTTTTGATCTTTATTCTTGAATTTTGCTCCACAATTGATTATTATAAGGTATTTTAAAACTTGGATAAACTAAAGTACGAATCCCTAATCTTTTGATCTTTTATCTCACTGGATTTGTTTTCTTTAAGATATTTTTCATCATCCTCAGTCCTAAATGATAATATTACTGAATATCTTTGGTCTGTAGTGCAAAAATGAATGATTAACTGATGAATATCTTTGTCATGTAGTGCAAAGATGAATGATTACCTAATGAATATCTTTGGTCCATAGTGCAAAGATGAACAAGTGTTGAGATGAACATGACCAACTGGTGATACAAATGAATATCTTTGGTCTGACATGCAAAGATGAATATTTGATTCAAGATGTATATTGATTGATGTTACATGGATAAAATATTGATGATGGACTTTTAAATCTTAGAAGATAGTAGAATTCTTTCTCTACTTGACTCTTCTAATGGATTGTTGTTCATTGTAGTTGTTGATCTAAAACTTGTTGTCTATTATATTTTATCGATTTTTCCTGTTGAAGACTAATGATAAATTGTTGTATATTATCTTAGTCATAATATTCTTTACTGGGCTAGTTGAGCTCACCCTTTTCCTTTTTGTTCCATTTTTCTTCTCAGGAGTTGAGAACATAGCAGGAACTAGCCAGGGTATGGAGTGATGGTTCAGGATAGTTGTATTAGTAGTCCTCACTATTTTGTAAAATAGTGTATCAATAATTGTAATGAGGACTCCTTTTGAGTTTGTATACTCTCTATTAGACAATACTTGTATTCAAACTCACAGTATATGTGTTGTCGTATTTTGCACGACAATTGTATTACTGAAGTTGTATTTATTTCTATACCATGTATTTGGCGACTCAGAATGGGTGATGTATACCTATTTTGGGGGCATCACATCTCCACCTTCTCTCCATACAAGTAATGCCTCCAAATCTTAAGCGCAAAAACGATAGCTACCAACTCTAGATCATGAGTAGGATAATTCCTCTCATATTCCTTGAGTTGTCGTGAGGCATAGGCTATGACTTTCCTATGTTGCATAAGAACACATCCTAACCCTTTACCTAAAACATCACTGTAGATGACAAATCCCTCCGAGCCAGATGGTATTGTCAGAATAGGTGCTAAAATGAGTCTCCTCTTGAGTTCTTGAAAACTCTTCTCACATTCCTCGCTCTACCCGAATTTTATATCTTTCCGAGTTAGCTGAGTTAATGGAGTAGTGATTCCAGAAAACCCTTCTACGAATCTCCTATAATAACCACCTAAGCCGAGAAAGCTACGTGCATTTCATCCATCGACTTAGGTCGCCCCAACTTTGAATTGCTTCAATCTTTGCCGTCAATGATATTCCATGATTTGATATCACGTGCGCAAGGAATGCTACTTCTTCAAGCCAGAACTTGCATTTATTCAACTTGGCATATAATTTATTTTCACGAAGCTTTTGGAGTATCAGCCTCAAGTGTTGCTCATGATCTTCATGGATTTTGGAGTAAATGAGGATATCATTAATAAAGACGACCACAAAGTGATCCAAATATTCCTTGAATACTCGGTTCATCATATCCATGAAGGTAGCAGGAGCATTAGTCAATCCAAAAGACATGACTAGGAATTCGTAATGCCCGTACCGAGTTCTGAAAGCAGTCTTTGGAATGTCATCAGTTTTAATCTTCAACTGATGATATTTAGAACGAAGATCGATCTTTGAAAAGAAATTGGCGCCTTTGCAACTGGTCAAACAGGTCATCAATGCAAGGAAACGGGTACCTATTTTTGATGGTGACATGATTCAACTCCCGATAATTAATACAAAGTCGCATACTTCCATCTTTCTTCTTCACGAATAGAACAGGAGCACCCCAAGGAGACGTACTAGGTCAAATGAAACCGATGTCTAACAATTCATGCAGTTGGGTTTTTAACTCCTGAAGTTCAATAGGAGCCATTCGATATGGGGCTTTGGAAATGGGTTTTGTACCGGGTTCAAGGTCGATACCAAACTCGATTTCACGCTCTGGGGGTAGGCTAGGAAGTTCTTAGGGGAATACGTCAGGAAATTTATTAACAATAGAAATATCATTCAAATCTGACGTATTTTTGTTTAAATCTGTTACATGAGCTAAGAAAGCTTGACATCCATTTTTCAATAAACGAATAGCTTTATGGCTTGAGATGACCGTGATTGATTTTAATGGTTTGGTCGCTTGATTTCGCATAATAGGTTGATTAGGAATATGAAAGCTAACAACCTTACGAAAATAATCAATTTTAGCATGATGAGTAGTTAACCAATCAATCCCTAGATTCACGTCAAATGCAAGTATTTTTAAGGAGATAAGATCGATAGGTAACGTGCGGTTACCGATTTGAATCAAAAAAGACTTATAAACAGTGGATGTAATGAAGGTTTCTCCCAACGGAGTTTCAACAGATAAGTCAAAGTCTAATTTCTCCGGAGTCAAATTTAAACATTGAGCACAAGTAGGAGAAATAAAAGAAAGGGTAGAACCGGTATCAAATAAGGTATAGACTTTGCTAGAGTTTATGATTAGCTTAACCGTGATCACCTCGTTTGGATTCCTTGCTTTTTGGGAGTTTACGACAAACGCTCTCCCTTGAACTACCGGTTTTGTCTTATCTGGGACGACCTTTGACGCCTCCATCCCAGCTGGACTTGACTTTGGTGCACGACAAAATCGGGCTAGGTGACCTTCTCTTCCATAATTGTAACATGCTTTGGACTGCTGCGTACTGTTTGGACTGATGTGTCCCTCCCCTCCGCATTTGTAACATACGACCGGCGGTCGTTCTCCTTCCTTAACAACAGGTGCTGGTGCTGACGTCTTTCCATCATTATTGAATCTACTCTTCTTTAAACTCCCACTTTTATTATCTTGTCCATGATTACCACCGAAGTGGTTACCATTTCTGGCATTTTGATTCCCTCCACGTTTGTTGTCACCGCTTCGATGACTGCTACCATTGGTATTATTATTTTGTCGGCTGCTCTCTCTTGGTTGGGTTGACTCATTATCGCGCTCCAATACCTGAGCCCTATTTACAACATCTGAATACAAACAAAGTTTGTGAGAAATTAAGTATTGACGTATCTCGGGTTTCAAACCTCTTAGAAACATCCACGTCATTCTCTCCTCATTATCAACCAAGTGGGACATAAGTCGGGACAACTCGGCAAACTTAGCTTCATACTATGACACGGTCATATTGTTCTGCTCCAGCTTGATGAACTCTACCTCCTTCATGTGACGAATACTTTTGGGAAAGTACTTGTCGTTGAACAGTTCTTGGAATTTCTCCAAAGACATCTTCAGTGCGGCAGGTTGAGTACGCTTTACCGATTCCCACCAATAATCTGCCTATCCTTGCAACATAAAGGTGGCAAAGGGAACCTTTTGCTCCTTAGAGCATCCCAAGACATCAAATATCTTGGTGATCTACTTTATCCACGTCTCCGCCTTAAGTGGTTTTTGCTCTCCAATAAACTACGGTGGTCCCAGCTCCTTGAACTGTTTAGTGGTGACCATCCGAGAGTTACAAGTGTTTCCACCTACATTTTGAACAGGAGTCGTTATCGCCTGATGTTGCATGAATTGCATAAAGCCTCTGAACATCCCATCGTTCATCATTTGGTCAGCGTTGTTGTTTTATTGAGGTTTATTGCCATCCTGATGCACATTATCCTGAGTATTGATCGTTGGTGACTCAACGGTCTCATGTGCTTCATTGCTTATCTCAACATTTTCGGATGCCATTTTCAAATACTGCCACAAAACAAGGGTTAATTGACATGTCACATATTATCCCTATACTCTGATCGACCAATTAAATACCAAATAAACTTAGGTATGTCATACTAGCGAAGGAATTCCCCGTCTCTCCCCTCCTAGTTCTTGTCTCACATCTCAGCCAGGGATCATATCCCTAAGCTTTCATACTAACTGTGACGCCCCCAAAATAGGTATACATCACCCATCTTGAGTCGCCAAATACATGGTACAAAATTTAAATACAAACTTCTTTTATACAGTACGATAAAACGTAGCTTGGAGTTTCAAAACGGATAATGTCTCATAGAGAGTTTTCAAACTCAAATAAAGTCCTCATTACAATTATTATCACACCACTGAATAGTGAGGACTACTAATGCAAACATCTGGACCATCACTCCGTTCCCCGACTAGTCCCAGCTACGTTCTCATTTCTTGAAGAGAACAATAAAAGCAAAAGGGTGAGCTCAACTAGCCCAGTAAGAAATATTATGACTAAGATAATGCATAATAAATTATCGTTAGCCTTCAACAATGTTAAACTGATAAAATATAATAAACATGAAGTTTAACTACAACATAACAAGCAATCCATTAGAAGAGTCAAGTAGAGCATGATATCTATTATCTTCTATGATTTAAAAAGTTTATCATCAATTTTATCGCTGAGACTCAGATTAATAAATAAACCACATCATAGAATCATCCCAGCACTACGGGCCAAGGATATTCATGTAATCATCAATGGTTATGATTATACCGAATAATCCCTGGTAATAATCATACAAACAACTATCCATCAATGCACTGCAGGCCAATAATGATTTTTTTTTACCAAATCATTTGTAACATTACGGTCATGATTATACCGAATAATCCCTGGTCATAATCATACCAATCAATAGTACATCTATGCACGTAAGCCACATATGACTTTTATCATAATATAAGCATGAGGATAATGACAATGATATAAGAATTCAATTAAAAGAAAGCAAAGGATAAAATTTTAAAGATTATAACTTAATTTATCCAGAATTCAATAATGTCCAAATTGTCAACATGATACTGTTTTGTGGAGTAAAATTCAAGAATAATATTGTACCAAAAATGATTTGGACAACAAAGAAATCAATTTTTGTCATGAATAATTCCCCAGGTGAATAGTACCCCGTGAATAGTACTTGGGGAATAGTACCCCATGAATAGTACTTTATGAATAGTACCGTTAAAAAATGAATACTACTCATGGACAGTACTCCGGCATGAAAATCTTAAAATTTAACAAGAATGTGTAGAAAATATCCTTGTGAAACGATATTAGATGAAGCGCAAATTTCAAGGATATTCTACTAATTTCACGGAGTATAGAAGCGATACTTTAACAAAATGAGGGTAAAATCAGGAATACGAGACGAAATAATATTACTCACATACTACAGAGTATGGAAGAAAATATTATTTCTATGAATACTGAACAAAATAATATCCCTTACCTCAGAAGAAGACTGAATATTGGAATAGTGAGGTAGCAGACTTCTCTTCTACTTTCTCTCTAAAGCTTCTCTCTCTATAGCTTCTCTTTCTGTAATTGCTCTTGTGAATCTTAGTGAATTGGTGAGAATGAAAAAAGAATGAACTTCTATTTATAGGAAAATATAGTTTCGATAATTGCACATTTTGGGGATCGAAATATTACAGTATAATACCTTCATCTTTTCTTTCATTTTTAATTTAGTCCTGCAAGTATTATCAAACTTGGACCACCTCCCCTAATAGTACATCATGTGAATCAATAGTACAATCATGTGAATAAATAGTATAATCATGTGAAAAATTTAATTATAGTATAGTACCTTCATCTATACCTCCATTTTTAATTTAGTCATGCAAGTATTATCAATCTTGCACCACCTCCCCTAATAGTACATGCATGTGAATCAATAGTACACACATGTGAACAAATAGTTATAAGCATGTGAATTAATAGCAATTAATTGCTCATTTATCCGATTAATTACCCGATTGGTCAATATAACCTCTAAACATCCATTATTATCGATATAAATGTCGATTTCCACTAACACGAATAATCCAAACACAATGGAAATATCAATTTCATCTTTAATTAACACGAACTTATTCATCATAAATATTATAACTCACAATATTTAACAACCAGATCATTCCCAGGAAAGAGGGGGCTTTCCGATAAGGATTTCTCCCTATTGGCGCACAATTAGGTGACAAACCCTCTCCTTGACAGAAATTTCTGGACATTGTCAATATTGCGAATAATAATATGAATAACTTTGTCGTCTCAATTATTGATTTAATAATATAAGATATTATGCAGATGATAATATAACAATAATTGAATCAATAATATGAGAGATATCATGCATCAACTACTGTAGCAATAATTGAGTATAACTGAGTGACTTCTCATGTAAGTATCAATAATCAATACCGTAGCTACTATGCAACCACGCCAGACATCGTATTTTTACCACCGGGTAGTTCAACAGTTTAACGGTAAACCTTTCGTCGTTATTTTTATAAAAAGATAATTCTGTCATTTTCTAACTACGACAATACTTCCGTTGTGGGGTCCACCAATGATTGTGTCGTCGTACGAATATTCTCTATTAAAACGAATATTCAACGACCAATCGAATATTATATAACCACTTGCTTACTTTGCAAAATTTGAAATATCACTGACTTTGAAGGCTCAAGAACACAATAGACCACACTTTCTGTCGCTAAAGGCCTATAGCGTTTTTTTCATAAATATTAGTATTTATTTAAATATTATTGATATTTAATTTATTTATTAAATACATTAAATAATTTAATTAAAAAAGATTTTATTATATTAAAAATCATTTTAAATGATAATAAGTTATTTAAAAATATTTGAAGTTATAAAATATAACTTTTAATATTTTAAAGAAAATTTCATTAATTATTTAATATTAATGATATTAGATTTATTTATTAAATATATTAATTAAATTAATTTAAAAATGATTTTAATATTAGAAAAATCAGTTTAAGTGAAAATAAAGAGTTTAAAATATATTTGAAGTTATAAAATATAACTTTCAATATTTAAAGTTAAATTTTATTAATTATTTATTTATTAATGATATTAAATTTATTTAATAATTATATTAAATAATTTAGTTTAAAAATGATTTTAATATTATAAAAATCATTTTAAATAAAAATAAAGTGTTTAAAGGTATTTTAAGTTATAAAATATAACTTTTAATATTTAAAGGATAATTTCATTAATAATTTAATATTAATGATTATTAATTTATTATTAATGATATTAAATTTATTTAATAATTATATTAAATAAATAGTTTTAAAATAATTTTATTAATTTAAAAATCATTTAAAAATGATATAAATGAATTAAAAATATTTTAAGTTATAATTAATGACTTTTAATATTTTGATAAATAGTACATTAATATTTAAATATTAATGGTGATTATTTAAAAATGATTTTAATTTTTTTAAAAATCATTTAAGGGTAATATTAATACTTTAAAAATATTTTAAGTTAATATAAATAACTTTAAATTTTGGCAATGGTTTCATTAATAGTTTAATATTAAATATTAATGATAATAGAATTATTTAATATTTAAATTATTTAATAATGATTCCGGTGTTTGAAAATTCATGATAAATTATAATAAATGTTTAAAAATTATTATAAGTCATTTAAAAATAATATGACTGATAATTACATATATTGAGCTAAAGAATAGAGTCTTAGACTCGATAATTACTCGATAAAGCCGTCGGTATACCGACATGTTTCAAAAATTGATCTAGACTTAGATATTTTGACTGTATTTATGTTTGTTTGTGATCCAATGACTGCTAAACATGTATGACAATGTGATTAGGTTATGTGTTGACTGCAAATAGCGTATTATGTGATACGATATAGTATTCTAATCGAACAAATGATCTTATTACTGATAGGTCGCTATATAAAAGATAAAACTGAGTTGCATAACTATAAGCAGCAGACCAAGCAAGTATCCTACCTTGGAATTTCCTTTATGCAATGGACATGAATAAGAAAGTATCAGAATTATATTATTATTGTACCAATTTATTAACCCTATTGTTATATATGTTATATCCGATCATTGATTATTAACATGGTACTATACTGTAATTCTGATATATATATTCTGTTCATTAATTTCTAAATATGGTTATTCAAGTGTCCCCACTTGGATAATCATTATATTTAATCATATATATATATATATATATATATATATATATATATATATATATACCTCTAAGCTATTTGATCAGCTAGACACAAATTTAGAAATAACGTTTAATATGATAAAACCTTTTTGTATCCAATCAAATTGTTTTGGTTCGGATTCCAGACTAAGTATAAACATCCCGATCAAGGGAAAACTTTTATGCTACTTCAAGGCGATGACGAGTGAAACGATAATATCGTTCTTGCATGTAATATTGATCAATATAGGGCACATTGGGATGATCACCGCATACCAGTAAGTTATGACGGGCTTCATGGATGAAGCTAAACCTTATCAAAAATTTAAAATAATGTTCATAGTATGTCACCTTAACCCTATTTATAGTCAATACGTAGTTTCAAAAATGTGATATAGATTTGTTATGTTATTATTATCGGTTTAGTTTACTTCACAACTATTGAATCGTTGTAGAAGTGATGTATAAAGAAAACATTTAATTCTTTCAGCTAATTATATTTATAATTGTTATTACTTGCTGGGCACTCAAATGCTCATCCTTGCTTAATTTAAATGTTTTTAGGCAATCGTGATCAACCTGAAGGGTCATGCAGAAACAAAGGAAAAGGAAAGCAAACATAATAAGATTTTTGGTATTCTATGTAATAGTATGACTTGATTAAGACAATGATAACTATTAAGTATCATGTAAATGAATGTTTAAAGGTCGCGTACTTGGGAGTAGACTCTGATGCATATGTAACTTAAGTTTGATATTCATATTATTGTTATTATTATTAGTATTATTCTGCTCATAGAAATGGTATCGTAAAGCACCGAGTTCGGGTTTCAAGTACCCGAGTTTGGGGGCGTTACATAATTAATAGTAGTAAAGGTCACGTACCTGGGATTAGACTCTGATATATGTAAATTAAGTTTGATATTTATATTATTGTTATTATTATTAGTATTATTCCGCTCATAGAAATGGTATCGTAAAGCACCGAGTTCGGGTTTCAAGTATCTGAATTTGGGGGAGTTACAATATATATATATATATATATATGTGTGTGTGTGTGTGTGTGTGTGTGTGGAAAATATCTTGAACTATATGTTCATTCAATTCAGATTCAGTGTGAGTATGAAGTATAACTTGTTTAAAACTTGATGAGCCTTTTGTAGCTCATCCTTGCAAATATTCTTTTCCTTTGCAGCTTTGACTGAAAAATAAGAAGTTCAAGTATTCTTATGGATAGAAGGACTCTACTAGTTTTAAGTTTTGTTGTATTAGACTTGGCTAAATCTTTGCAGAATCTGATGTGAGAATAATGTAATTTTGGAATATATGTAATCAAATTTGAGTATATGTAATATATTACTAATGTTTGTTAATACCATAGTTTTTACATTTCTATAGAAGTTTAAAAGAAGTACAATATCTCTATGAACTATACATCTGAATGATAGTATTGAAAGATCTTGGGAGTTCTCTAATGCACTGAGGTCGCACCCCTCAGTTAAAAGAACAACCCTAGCATTAATACTGTGAATGTCAGATAGATAGGAATTATGGATACGAAAGAAATATCCGTGAGATTATAAATCTATTCATCCAAGTGAGGGTATCTAAACAACAATAAATTATCTGACGAGAACTACTGTCTGTTATGGAATACTGTGAATTTTGGATTGATAGAAATTATTATCTTATGGAACATTTACGTGAGAACCAAATTTTCTACATGGAGTGTAGAGAATTTGGGGGCATCACACATCTCGCTACTCCTCATCAAATTCCAGGGTAATTGCACTTACGTTCCCAATAGTTTGAGGAGGTAATTTCCCTAAGCTTTGAGATTCCAAACTACTAACTCTGGTAGCAAGTTGATTTATCTGATTCTCCAACCGGTGGATGGAAGTCCTTGTCTCTTTCTAGAACTATTGTGCTTGACTCATGAATGCTTTGAACATATCCTCCATAGATGTTCTAGAATTTGCAGGTGTTTCATAGCTCAAGTCGGGATGATCTCTCTATCCGAGATTGTGAGTTTCTACCTAAAGATCATATTGATGCTGATGATGTCCTAAGAATGTTTCCAAAACATTGATTTGTTGCAAAGTTTCATCCTCTTGCAATATTGGAAAAACATTGTGTTGGGAGATTGCATATTTAAAATTTGATGTTGTAAGTAAATATTCATGATTATATGTAAAGTCCTTCAAAGGAACACATGTACAAGGACTTAGTGATATATCAAACTTGTTAGGTTGATCTGAACTTTAATGTTTATCATTCTGTAAATGAATGTATAGAAGAAAAGATCAAAGCTGTTAGATTGATCTATATCTTGTGATATAATAGATAGGCTTCAACTAAATCATAGTCTATCGAGATGATCAAGAGATTGTAGAAGATAAGGCAGAATTGTAGAGCATCGAGGATCGTAGTGTATCCGCTTTGAAGGGCTTCTCTGGAGTTGTAGAGTAGTCCAAACGCTTGCTGAGCCAAATCAGAGGTCGTAGTATGCTCTCGGAAGCGAAGAGTCTGCAAGTCAAGCAAATAAAGATTGTAGTGTACTAGTACTTAAGAGAAATCATAGTGTTCTCTTTTAGCAGTATCAGTTCAAGCACCAAGGTGGAAAAACACCACGATCAGAATCGTAGAGCTTCATCTGTCTATGTCAGAAGCATCGAGCCTCGTCCATTTGTTTAAAGATAAATCACAACAAATATGGAATGAGCTATAGACGTTAAAGTCCTCGGGAGTCCCAATGACACAACATTCATTCTTATATATAACAAAGAAACGTATTGAAAAAGCTAAGGAAAGTACTCTGGCTCAGCAAAAAACACCTTATCAGGTGTTAGGTGAGATAGCAGTCTGTTGTGTCAGTGGGCCAGATTGTTAATCAGAAGATGTGCAGAAAGTTTCCATCAAAGCTCAGAAATGTCAAATGAATTTAATGCTTCAACGGATGTCTTCAACGGATAATTTCAAAGACATCATATATGCAAAAGCTTCAACAGACAAAAGTAATCAAGCAAGCATTGAACAAAAACGCTGAAGTATACTCAATGCTCAACTCTACGATCTGAAAAGAGAAAGCTTGCTCAGCTACTCAGTTCTTTCGAATAAGAGCTTAATGAAAACTGAGTAGCACCATTCAAGAACTTATTAACCACTATCAAGTGAAGTAAGAAGTTTCCAAGTCAGAAGGACTTAAAGAGTTCTAAGCGAACTGTGAAGAACCAAGTCTGCTTGACTTGAAGAGTTCAAAAGTGAACTAAGAAGTTCCAAGACTGCTGGTCTTGAAGGAATCTGTGAGATTCAGAAAGTGTAAAGATATCCTTAGTGGATTTCCTACTCAAGGAGTAAAAGAGTGGACTAGGAGCTTTAAGTGCTCTGAACCACTTAAAACACTGTGTCTTTTACATTATTGCTATAACTGTCATAACTGCTTATCTCTCATTAACTTGTTATATCTTAAAGGGGAAACAAACACCTCACAATTTTGCTGTGTTTAAGTCATTATCAAAACTAACAAGTATTTCGAAAAGAATTTTAAAATATCTATTCAACCCCCCCCCCCCTTCTAGATAACTATTGTGCCTCTGGGAACTAATGATTGGTATGAAAGCAGGTTCTATCAAATAGCCTACAAAGCTTAAATAGATCTAATGGCACATCTGATAAGCGAATCAAAGACTGTAAGAGGCAACAAGCCTCCTATATGCAACAAAGACAAATTCGGCAACTAGAAAGTTCGTATACAAGCCTACATGGACTCAATAGATGAAGATCTATTTGAGACTGTTCAGAATGGGCCCTACATTCCTACAAAGCTTGCACCAACTTCAGATGATCCAAATAGAATCCAGATCAAGGTCAAAGAAGAATGGACAGACAACGAAAAGAACGCAGTCCAACTCGACAAAAAGGCCAAAAACATTTTGTTCCAATCTTTGGAAGATGACTTGTCTGAGAATGTGGTCAATAGCAAAACAGCAAAGGAAGTATGGGAAGCATTGCTCATCATTCATGAAGGAATAGAAGAAGTCAGAGAAAACAAACAATCTCTCCTGACTCAGCAATATGAAATGTTTGCACACATTCAAGGAGAAAATGTCATTTCCACCTACAAAATTTTCAATGTACTGCTCAACTATCTCCAAGCCTATGGAAAGATATATCCAAATAAAGATCTAATCATAAGTTCGTGAGAGCTTTACCTAGCAAGTGGGATGCCAAAACCACTGCCATCAGAGAGTCAAAGAATCTCCATGAAATGATTGTTCAACATTTATATGGCAACCTTCTCTGATATGAATTAGAGCTGACTCAACGAGCAGAAACTCTATCTGAAGGAAGAAAGAAGGATAAAGGAGTTTCTCTCAAAGTACCTGACAACATCTCTAAAGCCAATGCTAAAAATGACTCTAACGATGATGAAGATGATGATGAGGACTTTGCAATGCTGGTGAAAAGACTCAGAAGGTTCATGCGTCAAGGCAGAATCAGGAAACCTAAGAAAATCAACAACTACAACAGTCAGGAGAAAACAAAAGATTTATGCTACAACTGGAAAAAGCCTGGCCATTTCATTGCAAACTGAAATAAACCTTTTAGAGAAGAATTGAAGAAGATATCAAAGAAAGAATTCAAAGGCAACAAAAGACCTCAGACGAAAGATAAAGGTCTAGTGGCCGGAGGATCGTGTATGGAGATGATGAGGATCCTCAAATGGCAAACCTATGCATGATGGCCAAACATGAAAAGGATAAGAAGAGCTCTGACATTCATGAAGTAAGTATAGATGAGGTATTTGACTTTAACTCTCCTGATGTAGACATTGATGATTTAAGAACTGCAAACATGGCATAACATCTAATATGCATCAATACATGAAATGGTTCAGAGTTCTGTCTAAAGATTATTCTCATCCTCAAAAAGAGAAAGATAAATTTTAGGTAGAACTAGAAACAGCCCTTCTAAGTATTGACTCTCTCTCTAAGTTTGAAGCTGAGAATAAGCTCTTAAAATAGACTAATAAGCTCAATGCACAAAGAGAGTCAAGTCTAACATCTATAATTGAAGAACTAGAAAGGACAATCTCTACATGGAATAAATCTTCTTCATCCATGGACTCCCTGATCTGCAGTCAGAGAAATGCATATGACAGAACAGGTTTAGGCTTTGGGGAATCCACCTCAGAGCCATATGTGGAAAGATAAAAGAAACTAGCCCTAGTAATGCTCCAAGTTTCAGTAGAAGCATTATATTTGTGAAATCCTCACAGAAGGAAGAACCAGTCCAACCTTGATCTTCTGATTCAATCCATATTCCAAGGAATAAAAGATCTTATGCTGGCCTGGGTTTCAGAAAAGAGAAGAGTAACCTAGCCATTACTTTCCAACCTTAAAGGATCGTAGAGTCGAGTAAAATCAACTCCACGGGCCAACTGAGAAGGAACAGTAGAGGAAAGGTACACTCCTCACAAATCATGAAACACAAGGATACATAGGATAAGGAGAACCAGTTTAAAAGAAGGATGGCTGAGAACCCACATAAGTCCAAATGGAGAAGAATCCACATACACACACAAGCATACATCATATTAGATGTTTTGTATGCAAAAAGGTTGGTCATAAGGCTGCAATGTGCTATCATAATCCTATGCATTGAAAGCCCAAAATCAAGCAGATTTGGGTTCCCAAGGGTACTAACAATGTAGGACCCATGCAAGTATGGGTACCAAAATGAAAGTTTAATATTACCACAGGAACAGAGCTCCATGATCACAACCTAGTATCTGGACAGTGGATGCTCAAGGCACATGACTGGGAAAAAAGCCCTTCTGTCTAACTACATAAAGAAGGAGGGTCCTTCAGTCATCTTTGGAGACAATGGCTCTGGCAAGACAAGAGGATATGGCTCAAATGGGAATGGTGTAGTGTCCTTTAGTAAAGTAGCCTATGTGGAAAGACTACAACACAATCTTCTGAGCATAAGACAACTCTGCGACAAGGGTCATCAAGTCACATTCCTCAACAATTACTGTCAAGTTAGAGATCTGAAGACATCCGCTATAAAGTTGACTGGAACAAGAGAAGGAAATGTCTACACTGTAAATCTTGGTCAACTAAGCTCGGACGAGACGATATGCTTTCTGGCTAAAGCATCTGAAGAAATGAGCTAGCTATGGCATAGAAGACTATCTCATCTCAACTTCAAAAACATGTCTAAACTGGCCTCAATAGATCTAGTTGCAGGCTTACCCAAGTTCAGCTTCGTCAAAGAAAGGTCGTGCAATGCTTGTTAGCTTAGAAAGCAGACTAGAAGCTCATTTAATAGCAAAACTTCCAACTCAATTGACAAGCCACTGTAGCTGATTCACATGGATCTATTTGGGCCAATTCCAATAACAAGCCTTGGAGGGAAGAGATACTCACTAGTCATAGTGAATGATTACACCAGATTCACATGGGTGTTCTTTCTAAACTCAAAAGATGAAACGAACTCCCAACTAATCAAGATATTCAGACTAGTGATGAACGAGAAAGGGGAATAAATCAAGGCTATACGGAGTGATCATGACAGAGAATTTGACTTCTCTGAGATGGACCAGTTCTGCACAGACAATGACATCAGTCACAACTTCTCAGCTCCACAAACTCCTCAACAAAATGGAGTAGCTGAGAGAATAAACATAACATTGATAGAGGCTTGAAGAACTCTACTAGAAGCAGCCCATCTGCCTGAATACTTCTAGGTAGAAGCTGTTAACATTGCATGCTACACTCAAAACAGATCGATGATACACTCTACGATAAAGAAAACTCCCTACGAACTATGGAAAGGAAGAAAACCAAATGTCAGCTACTTCCATGTATTTGGTTGTGCATGCTACATTCTCAACAATAGGAAGAAGTATCTGACAAAGTTCCAACCCAAGTCAGACGAAGGAATCTTTCTTGGATATGCCACAGACAGTAAGGCCTATAGAGTGTTCAACAAAAAGACACTAAGTGTTGAAGTCTCGATCCACATCATTTTTGATAAAATAGACTCGGGTAAAATAGTGCGTCAAGACATTACAAAAGATAATTCAGATGAAGTCGTAGAGCTCAACACCACGATCATAGTTCCAAAAAAAGAAATCGTTGAGCAAGAAGAAGAGATCATAGAGAGAACTACGCAAGACAATGAACCTCCACATCAAGAAGCAGAAATTGATCTTGAAGGTCTCAGACAATAGGCATCAGGACAGATGTTCCAACAAGAAATAGATGGGCAAGAGATCACACTCAAGACTTAATCATTGGAGACCCAAATGCAAAAGTCAAAACAAGAGCCGCCACCCAAAATGAGTGTTTCTATCTGAGCTTTCTGTCACAAATGGAACCCAAGAAGATAGAAGATGTTATGGAAGACTCCAGCTGGATAGAAGCAATGTAGGAAGAAATAAATTAGTTTGAAAGAAGCAGAGTATAGAGATTAGTTCCATGACAAAAGAGTCATCCTGTCATTGGGACCAAGTGGGTCTTCAGAAAAAAGATGGATGAAGATGGAGTAATAACCAGGAATAAGGCAAGACTAGTGACCAAGGGTTACTCTCAGGAAGAAGGCATTGACTACGATGACACCTTTGCACCTGTTGCCAGATTAGAAGTCATCAGAATATTCCTTGCCTTTGCTGCTCACATAAAATTCAAAGTTTTTCAGATGGATGTCAAAAGTGCATTCATGAATGGTGAACTTCAAGAAGAAGTATATGTAGACAACCTCCAGGTTTCATAAATCCATCCCTCTCTAATTATGTCTATAGATTAGACAAAGCCTTATATGGTCTTAAACAAACACCTAGAGCATGGTATGAAACATTAACAAACTTTCTTATTGAAAATGGGTTCACTAGAGGTAGAGTAGATACCACATTATTTCTTAGAAAGCATAAAGGCAAAATCTTATTAGTTCAAATATATGTTGATGACATTATCTTTGGCTCTACTGATGAAAAATTATGTAAGAGATTTGCCAAGCTTATGCAGAGAAAGTACAGAATGAGCATGATAGGCGAGCTGAATTTCTTTCTTGGATTGCAAGTAAATTAGACTGGTGAAGGAATCTTCATATACTAAGACAAATACATCAAAGACTTACTTAAAAAGTACGGCATGGAATCAGCCTCTCCCATGAAAATCCCAATTGCTCCAGCAACCAAGCTTGACAAAGATGAAAAAGGTAAAAGTATTGATATAACTCAATATAGAGGTATGATAGGCTCTCTTCTATATCTAACTACCAGTAGACCAGACATAATGTTTGCAACATGCATATGTGCTAGATTTCAAGCTAATCCTAAGGAATCACACTTAACTGTTGTAAAAAGGATTTTCAGGTACCACAAAGGCACACCTCACTTGGGGCTTTGGTATCCCAAGGAGTCCTCTTTTGAATTGACAAGATACACAGATGCTAATTTTGCAGGCAGCAAAATAGATAGAAAAATTACTAGTGGCACCTATCAACTGTTGGGAAACAGACTTGTGTCCTGGTTAAGTAAGAATCAAAACTCAATATCTACATCAAAGGCAGAAGCTGAATACATTGCTGCTGACAGCTATTGTGCTTAAATCTTATGGATTAAAAATTAGTTAGCAGATTATGGGTTTGATTTCAAAACTATACATGTTCATTGTGATAACACAAGTGCTATAGCAATAACACACAATCCTGTCATGTACTCTAGGACTAAGCATATAAAAATTAGATATCATTTTATTAGGGATCATGTTCAAAATGGAACCATATCTTTACAATACATCCCTACTGAAAATAAACTTGTTGATGTCTTTACAAAGCCCCTAGATGAATCCAGATTTAATAAATTAATAAGTGAGCTAGGCATGCTAAATTTACAACCATAAAATCTATGCTCTAGTTTGTGATAACCATGCAGATATAAAGGCTATGTTCGAAATCGTAGATATGACCATAGGAAGTCCACGATCGTAGAGTTGCAGTGGTATTAAAGACCACGATCGCAGAGCTCCATCAACAGAATAAAGAAGCATTCTGTGATAACAAAGTTTCAATAAATCAAAGCTATCTTTCTATCAAGTGCCTCAGGAACAAACCTAACCCTTAATTCACTCTAAGAGGTTGGCCCTTCCTGAGCTATCTTAACTCGAGAGAAATGCTAAGTCAAAATTTCATTACAAGGAGCAGAAAAGACTCAGCAGTTAACTCAACAATCACAGTGCATACTCAACGATCATAAAGACTACCTCAACGAACATAGTTCTACCTCGACGATCGTAGTCCTCCCAAAGAATACACTAGCTCAGGAGGAGCTAAGGGAAATTCAGTACATTCCACTTCAATTAAAATCGTGGAGCCAAACTGAACATGACACATGCCCCACAAAGCAAATTGAGAGAGGGAAGTTACAAGTACAGTTTGAAAATATCCTTTTGAAATCAGAAGTTCAAAAAGCTTATTCCTCTCTCTCTACTAGCAGAAACCCTAGCTTTCAAAATCGCTCAACAATCCTCATTGCAAAGAAATCAATGGTGGCTTCAAATGTCATCACTTGTTACTGACTCTATTTCGATGAGTTTAAGACAGTTGATCCCAAATTTCACAAAATTTTATCTCTGATAAAGAAAGCTGGTCTTGAAGAAGCTCTGGGCACCAGTACATGGATCTACCCAAAGCTAATAAAGGAATTTTACAACAATGGATTTTTTGAGAGTGACACCATCACCATAAAAGTCAGGGGAGTACAAATCAAACTCAAGGCTAAAGATATAAATCTAGCCCTAGGTTTCAAGTAAAATGGACTCATATCGATATAGGTCATCGACTTCCATGAAGGACTGAAAAGGATGCATCACAAAAAGAATAAGACTGTCAGGGGGTACAAGAAGAAGGAGTTTCCCAAAAAATATGAGTTTCTAGCTAACATTGTTGGAAAGTGCATATGTTGTAAAAGCTCTGGCCACGACTCCGTGAATGAAGTACAACTGAAGCTTATGATAACAATCTGATATGGGATCCAACTCAACTTTGGAGCCCTACTCATCGATTGGATCGGGAAGTGGATTCTCAATTCAAAAAAATCAAAGAGCTCTGGTAAGATGCTCTATGGGTTGTTTATAAGTATCATCCTACAATCTGCACTGGGTGACAAAATTGGGGATAATGAAGGAGAATACATCAATCCCAACAGGAGGATTGTAAGACCCCGAATTTTATGAAATAAAAGTATTCAATTTTTCTTATAATTACTATTCAGTAAATGGTTAAATTGATAAAAAGTTAAAGTTAAGGGTGATATATGAAATTTTTTTCAAAATATGCAAGTGGTTATAAAATACTCATTGCTGTCGGGGAATATTCGTTTGGTCGTGAAATATTCTTTTTGTCGGAATATTAAATGCGACAAGCAAAGATAATTTGTGGGCCCCATAACTAATAATATCATCGGATGAAGAAAAACGACAAAAGGGAGTTTTTACAAATAACTTGGCGTAGTTGTTACCATTAATCTTGTTGAAATACCCGTTGGTTAAAACACGATGTCTACGCGTTGTTACAAAGAGAGTACACGGTATTGCAAGATTTTTCAATTATTGATCCTTACGTAAAGAAGGCACTACTCAATAATTGTTACAAAGAATTACTGCTCAATATTTTATTTTATTGATTCAATAATTGCTACGTTGATATTTTATATTATTGTTATTTCAATAATTGTCACGACACAGTATTTCCCATTATCGGATCAATAATTCATATTATTTGGATAATATTATTAGATAGCCTTATTGGAAATGTCTATAAAGTTCTGTAAAGGAGAGGTTTGGTCACCTAATTGCGCGCCAGTAAGGAGAAATTCTTATTGGAAAGCCCCTTTCTGAAACTACTGGTTGTCAATATTGTGATTCTGTAATATTATTTGTGAATAATTAATTATTGATTTATATGATAAGGAAAATATTCATTTTATGTGGATATATATGGAGAAAATTTTTAAAGTGACAATTGTTGAAAATTTATATTTTATCTTTTCTGATAAAATAATATTTTATTATATTATTATAATATAATAATGGTGATATTTTTACAATGAATGTGGGATATATGAGTATATGAGGAGAAAGAGTATTTTTGTTGCATTAAATGATTAACACATGTTTTGTGTGTCGGTGGACCCCATTTCTTGACTGAAATTTGATTATAGCCTATAAAATCGTCCGTTTATGGATTTCGGTCAATTTATGTTTGGAATTTGGAAAAACTTTCTTCTGCAAAGTTGTAGATAATGGAATTTCCTATAAAACATAACGAGATTCGAATTTTCTGACAAAAGGGCTATTTATTATGAATTATTGAAGTTCTGAAGTTCCGAAATAATTGATTTTTGGAAGTTTTAATTATTTTTTAAAAGAAAAACGTTTTTTTGTCATTTGGTGGGCTCCAATGGTGTTACAAACATGCTGAATTCAGTTGTCAAAGAGGTTGGCGTGAAAATTTAATATAAATAATATTATTTTAATAAATTTTCTGCTTTGGTGTTCTAAGCAATTTCCTATAAATAGGTGCTTAGGTTAGAATTGAAAATCACTCCAGAAACTGAAGTTTTCTCTCTATTTCTCTCTCTATATTATCGAGTGTATTCTTGTGAGTATTTGATATCTTGAGTGTTGCTATACGGTGCAAGTTCGTTCATCAGTATTCCAGTCAGAAGTACTGTTCTTTTGAGGTAAGGGATAGTAAGGGATTGTAAGGGAGATTATTTTCTTCATAAATGATATTATTTCCTCAATATCATTATGCCGAAATATTGGTTTGAATTTTTATCAAATTTGGAAATTTTTCATGTCGGGGTTACTATTTATGAGTTACTATTCACGAGTTACTATTCACGAGTACTATTCACGTAGCATGATGATGTTTTTGTGAAATTTCTATCTTTTGGTGTCTGAGTTACTATTCACGTATAAGCCTTATTCACGTATCTGACCTTTATTCACAAATACTCTGACTATTCAATTTAAAAATGAAATTTCTTCTTTTGTCCAAAATATCTATTCGGATACTAGCTTTGATTGTATCCATGTTTTGATCATTCTTGAATTTTACCCCACTCAAGTTATTTATAAAGTATTTTTGAATGGGAATTGTTTAAAATACAATTCTTAATATTTGTTCTTTTGCTTCAATTGGATTTGTTTTTTTAAAATATTTTCATCATCCTCACTCCTAAATGATGATATAACGGAATATCTTTGGCATGTAGTGCAAAGATGAATGATTTCTGATGAATATCTTTGGCCCGTAGTGCAAAGATGAACAGATGTTTAGATGAACATGACCAACTGATGAATATCTTTGGCCTGTAGTGCAAATATGACTTGTTGATGAATATCTTTGGCCATAGTGCAAAGATGAATTTATTAGTAGGATTATGAACATAAACTGTGATTTGGTATAACCATAATCTTTGATGTTTCAGGTGATGAAAATTATTTTTGTCCTGGATGAGGAAAGGAATTTAGAACAACAATTACGATTATGAGTTATACATGTGATTGTGGAAAGGAATTTTTGATTGATGTTACAGGGATAAAACATTGTTTATGGACTTTTAACATGGAGAAGATAATAGATTTTATGGTCTATTTGACTCTTCTAATGGATTGCTCGTTCCGCTGCAACTATGGTTGAAAAGTTTTATCATCTATCATATGTTCTAAATCTCTGATTTATTACTATTGAAGGCTATTGATAATTTATTTATCTTTAGTCATAATATTCTTTACTGAGCTAGTTGTGCTCACTCTTTTGCTTCACAATTCCTTTCAGGTAATAAGAGTGTAGCTGGGTCGAGCGGGAATAACAGGGGAATAGAACGGTGGTCTATAGCTGTTGAGGTTCTCCCTAAATAGGTGAGACGAACCCAACTTTGGAAGTGTGTTTTGTTACTATCATACAAGATATCTAATGACATACAACCTCGAGTCATCATAAGACAGGGATGTGCTCATCCACTTGCTGAGTATATATACGAGCACTACCTATATAATCTTGGAGTTTGGTTAAAGTATAATTCTCAATTAGAGACGGTGGAGATAATGATATGCCAAGAGAAGACACACCATTGGGAAGAATATGATAGTAATCTTCTCGTTTTTCTTTGGGGTCTATTGGGTCAACCAAGGATAATTTTGTGGGCATATGATATCTATAATAACCTAGACGTATGGCCTCCCATGTACGAAGGTTTCCTTGAGCACTTTCCAAAGATTTTAATTTCTAAAACAGTTCTAGATTGTACCTTTATGTAAGGTATCACTGTGAGGTGCTGTCCATAGTTGGGACATGAGTCATAGTTGGTATTAAAACTCACAACATATGTATTGTTGTATTTTGCACGACAATTGTTGTAATAAAGTTGTAGTTGTTTTCTGTACCATGTATTTGGCGACTCAGAATGGGTTGGTTGGATTGGACCTATTTTGGGGTTGTCGCAAGGATAACTCAATAGCTGTTTGAAAACTAGAAAAGAAATCTAGCTAAAAATGTCAGGATGATATCTAAATCTAGTGGAAGAACTGGTGATGCAAAGCAGTCCAGAGTACCAGGAAACATGTCTATTGTAAAGGAAACTGAAGAAGAAGAAATCAACAAGGAAGAACCCATTGCTTTAATTAGAAAAAGCAAGGGTAAGAGAAAAATGAAGGCTCCAATAGAAGAGGAGCCTCAAGGCTCAACTACTGAGGCACCTCAAGAGAGTTCAGGTACTGAAACTCTGAAGAAACTGAAAAGTTAAAAATAGCAGTTTGTGGAAAAAGAAGACAGAGCTACCATCTCTCAGTTGCTCAAGAAAGGAAAGCGGAGTCACAAGTCAAAGAAGCCCTCTTTCCCTTCGATCGTAGAGTCCCTACCGATTGTAGAATCCAGACTGGACACCACTCCCGAAGAAAATGCTGCAACAACTTCTGAAGCTGATCAACCATTCAGAACTTAAGCTAAAGAAAGTGCTGAGGTTGTGGCTCAGTCTAGGAAGCCAAAAAGAAAACTTGTCAAGAAGTACATCCTTGTCAATGAAGGAGTGCTAAAAGAAGAAGATAGAAAGATAGCTACTGAGAAAGGATTACTCGAACTTGAGAAGGGGCTATCTGAAGCAAGTCAGAAGAACACAGTTGAAGTTAAGGGGGAGCTGGCTGAAGTTCTTACTCCAGAGAATGCTCCAGCTGAGGGGGAGCTATTTGAAATGCAAATGAATGATCAAGTTGAGGGGGAGCCTCATGAAGTCCCCAAGTTAAAAGAAGCTACACCTAAGGAGGAACTGCCAAGAGATCATCATGAATCTCCCTCAGTATCTCAGGAGATTCTGGCTCCAGAAAATGCAGAAATGAAAAAAAGTGAAGCTTTGGAGGATGAGAGAGCATAAGAACAAAATAGAGAAGTGGAAATGATTCATATAGTGGAAACGTCAAATGAAGACAGAGAAGAAGAAGAGGATGACGAAGTTGAGATCATTGATGTGGGTTGTGATTGACATCGAAGAGCTAACTACAATCAATTGTTCTCTTATCTACCTATGATGCCATTTCATAAAGCACAAATCCTCAACTCCTGGGATCACATGTTCTGGATCTTTAAAACCTATCCAGTAATCTCGGTGCTAGCTCATTGATTCCGAGGAAAATTCAACTTTGCCAGAAAGTTGATCACCAATAGCCCATCTTCAGGTATGAGGTACAAACTATTCCTGTCTCTTTTAGGATAAATCACTGCCCACCATCATTTTTCAATCAATTCTATGAATTACCAAGATGGTTAGAAGTGATACTTTTATCCACTCAATCAATTTCCAGTTACAGAATCCCAACATTCTGTACCTGATGAACAAAATATGCCCAACTTTATATTGATCAAATCTCCTATAATCGCCCACTCTATGATTAGGGGTCCAAATCCAATCAAAGAGTCACCTGCTCAAGACATAGAGTCACCTCCTCCTGAAGATCAACCCTACACAACAGCCCCTCCATCAGATATCCCATCCTCATCCACTAATGAGTATTTCAATCTTGACCTTGCTCTCTTCACTATGCAAAATCAATACACAAGGGCCTCTCCTCCAAATAATCCACAACTCCTTGAACTTATAACTGATCCCTACAAAAATGGAGTTGTCATAAGAAACTAAGAAAGTGACCAAGGACATACAAGAAGATCTTGAAGTTCACTTCGAACTTGTTCACATGAGGCTAACTCATTTGATTGACGATGCCAATACTCTCATAAGCAACCTAAGTTCTGAACTGACAAAGAAGCTTAGGGAGATAATAAAAGAGATGATCCAGAGTATCAATGAAAGGGATCAAATCCATGTTCTAGCTGCCAAGAAGCACAAGGATGCTATTCTTATTTTACAAAATACTCAAGAATCCCAAAATTAACTTCTGATGGAAAATCTCACGAGTCTAAAGACCCAAATGAAAGAATTCCAAGCATTCTCCATGGGTCAAATGCAACAAACAGAAAATGTCTTGGCCATTCTGCAAAAGAGAGAAGCTTAAACTGACTCTCTGATTCAGGAAAATCGTGCAGACATTCTTCAATCCCAGACTTAACTCAACGAACTAGTACAATGCATGACTCGCATATCTGAAAATATTCGAACCCTTGATGCTGACATAAAGGGGGAGAATAAAGGAGAAGAAGGCGACAAAAGAAAAGGCAAAGGAGGCAAAGACAAAGGTAAAATTGCTCACTTCTCAAGAAATGATCAGTCTCGCCATCAGACTCCACGACCTGAATAGTAGAAACTTCTCATGGCACAACCACTAAGGAGTCAAAGTCCTTCTCCAAGCTCACAAGAAGTGACCACCACTGGTCTAAGAATGCCAATTGGAGATCCTACATTCATGAATATACACGATCATTCGCCAAGGCTAAGTTAGAGTGAGATGGAAGATATAGTATGGAGAGATAAAGTCAGCAGGAGAAGAAGAGCTCAAGAGTATGCAATTCCTCCAAGGAACAAAAGGCAGAAGAAATAGAGATAAGTTGAAACTCATTTCTTATTGATGTAACAAAGCTTAATTATAATATCTATCTTTACAAACATCAATAAATTCATGCTTATTCTCTAGAGGTTTCAGCTGCTCACTGAAACACTAAGTCATATTTACTTTCTAGCAACTGCATCTAGAAATTAATAATCATGGTACAAATCTCCTTGGTTATGTCAACATCAAATAAGGGGAGATTGTTGGGAGATTGCATATTTAAAATTTGATGTTGTAAGTAAATATTCATGATTATATGTAAAGTCCTTCAAAGGAACACATGTACAAGGACTTAGTGATAGATCAAACTTGTTAGGTTGATCTGGACTTTAATGTTTATCATTTTGTAAATGAATGTATAGACGAAAAGATCAAAGGTGTTAGGTTGATCTATGTCTTAAGATGTAATAGATAGGCTTCAACTGAATCATAGTCTATCGAGATGATCAAGAGATTGTAGAAGACAAGGAAGAATCATGGAGCATAGAGGAACGTAGTGTATCTGCTTTGAAGGGCCTCTCTGGAGTGGTAGAGTAGTCCAAACGCTTGCCGAGCCAAATCAGAGGTCGTAGTGTGCTCTCGGAAGCGTAGAGTCTGTAAGTCAAGCAAGTGAAGATCGTAGTGTACCAGTACTTAAGAGAAATTTTAGTGTTCTCGTTTAGCCATATCAGTTCAAGCACCAAGGTGGCAAGACACCACGATTAGAATCGTAGAGTTTTATATGTCTGTGTTAGAAGAATCGAGCCTCGTCCATTTGTTTAAAGATAAATCACAACAAATATGGAATGAGCTATAGACGTTAAAGTCCTCAGGAGTCCCAATGACACAACAGTCATCCTTAGTATATAACAAAAAAGCATATTGAAGAAGCTAAGGAAAGTACTCTGGCTCAGCAGAAAACACCTTTTCAGGTGTTAGGTGAGATAGTAGTCTGTTGTGTCAGTGGGCTAGACTGCTAATCAGAAGATGTGCAGAAAGTCTCCATCAAAGCTCAGAAATTTCAAATGCATTTAATGCTTCAACGAATGTCTTCAACGGATACATTTCAAAGACATCATATATACAAAGCTTCAGCAGATGAAAGTAATCAAGCAAGCATTGAACAAAAACGCTGAAGAACACTCAACGCTTAACTCTGCGATCTGAAAAGAGAAAGCTTGCTCAGCTACTCAGTTCTTTCGAACAAGAGCTTAACGACAACTGAGTAGCACCATTCAAGAACTCATCAACTACTATCAAGTGAAGTAAGAAGTTTCCAAGTCAGAATGACTTAAAGAATTCTAAGTAAACTATGAAGAACCAAGTCTGCAGAACTTGAAGAGTTCAAAAGTGAACTAAGAAGTTCCAAGACTGTTGGTCTTGAAGGAATCTGTGAGATTCAGAAAGTGTAAAGATATCCTTAGTGGATTTCTTACTCGAGGAGTAGAAGAGTGAACTAGGAGCTTTAAGTGCTCTGAACCACTTAAAACACTGTGTCTTTTACATTATTATTATAACTGCCATAACTACTTATTTCTCATTAACTTGTTATATCTTAAAGGGGAAACAAACAACTCACAATTTCGTTGTGTTTAAGTCATTATCAAAACTAACAAGTATTTCGAAATGAATTTTAAAGTATCTATTCAACCCCCCCTCTAGATAACTATTGTGCCTCTGGGAACTAATAATTAGTATGAAAGAAGGTTCTATCAAATAGCCTACAAAGCTTAAATAGATCCAATGGCACATCTGATAAGCGAATCAAATACTGGAGGAGGCAGAAAGCCTCCTATGTGCAACAAAGACAAATTCGCCAACTGGAAAGTTCATATACAAGCCTACATGGACTCAATAGATGAAGATCTATTTGAGACTGTTTAGAATGGTCCCTACATTCCTATAAAGCTTGCACCAACTTCAGATGATCCAAACAGAATCCAGATCAAGGTCAAAGAAGAATGGACAGACAACGAAAAGAAAGATGTCCAACTCGACAAAAAGGCCAAAAACATTTTGTTCCAATCTTTAGAAGATGACATGTTTGAGAATGTGGTCAATAGAAAAATAGCAAAGGAGGTATGAGAAGCATTGCTCATCATGCATGAAGGAACAGAAGTTATTCAACAAAAAAGAGAAGTGTGAAGAGGTACAAGTAATAATAATGCATCTATATATGGATGTAATTATGTAATGGTGATTTCGAGGATGGAATCCTTATAAGAAGGGAAGAATGTGATAATCCGAAAAATCGGATAGTCATGTTAATTATGATGTAAAGATTATTAATTAATAAAATGAGAGTTCCTAGGGAACTAGAGGAGTCCCAAGGCTGCTGGCCTTGAAGAGTTCTTAGTGAACTGAAGTCCCAAGGCTGCTGGCCTTAAAGGAATCTTAGTGATTCAGGGTGCTTCCTTTCCTTAGTGGAAATCCTGCTAGTTGAAAGCAGAAGAGTGGATTAGGAGCTTGAGTCTCTGAACAACTTAAAACCCCTTATGTCTTTTACATTATGTCATTTACATTATGTACTATAACTACTATAACTGCTATGTATGTTTTAACTGCTTACAACTAAACTTACTCTACGAACAATGTATGTATGATTATGAATATATCAATGAAGGGATCTTTTACTTATTCCATTTGTGCTTGAAAAGATTCTTATGTTTGTCATATGCTAATTTAATAGCTATACAAAATAATAGAGAAAAGTATTTGAAATAAAAGGATCTATTCAACCCCCCTTCTAGATCTATTGTACTCATCGAACTAACAATTGGTATCGAAGCGAGTTCTTATGCTATATTCAAAAGCTAATCATTTTGAGTCTGATCCCAGGCACTAACATTGTTCTAAACTTAGTTTAGTAGTAAGTAACTTGTTATATGCAGATGAGCCCACATGTTGGAAATATTGTGTATAGGTTAAATATGTATATACACCTGAAGCTGCTCAGATTAGTCCATGGTCTCGATTGTTACATCAACAAGACCAATCCTTGCCTACAGTCAATCTTGTAGTCTGAAGACCAGACGAGAGAGCTCAAGAGACATCAATGACAAAGAGTCAAGCATCCACCAGTCTTAAAAATGAAAAGACCATACATGCAAAGAAGAAAGAAGCTCTCCTCAGATATATGTCTGGTCAACCATCGGCTGGATGAAAACTTCATGAACTGAAAGATGTTAAAAGAACTAAAGATGATGAGATTCTCAGGCTGCATCTTCAAGACCTCGACTGATTGGATAAAGGCCAACAAGAGCAATAAGCTGTCAGGAGCAAAAGTAAAGCTATGCACATCAATACCTAAACTCAGTATATCCAACATAAATGATTGTTTAGTAACTGACAGTAAAAAGGTACTGTTCCTCACTATTATAAATGTATACATCATAATTGCATCTTCTTATGAACTATAACAGTATTCTGTCAAGGAGTCATAATCTACCTAAAACGGTGAAGAGAGAAAGTAACCTGAGGATGGAAACTCAAATGACTATAAACCTTCTCTCCATCCAAGTTTTAGGTCGAATAAGACATCTTGAAGGAAATCTGTAATGGGTCATAAGAGCATCATAGGCCTAATAAACTTTATGTGAAGTAATCTTTGTTGGTGGATTAGTATGTATGTACAAGCCTATGTTCTAAGTGTTTGACAACACACAGAGCATGATCAGTTCTGCAAGAGGATCTTGCTGATTCGTAGAAATTGATCACCTCAATGAATCAACTAGATACTCCTAAATCGTAGAGTTGATTCTCACTCTGTGAACATTTAAACATTGTGAACATAACCCAGTAAATGTTTAATCCATAATGAGTGCAATATTTAATGTCAAATCCTACGCACACTCACCATGCATTTCAAAATGTATTATCTTAAGATAATTGCATGCATGAATATGTCTGTTGGTGATAAATATGATGATTATCCAAATAAGAGGAACAAGGGTTTAGAAAACTAACCTAGCAGGACCCATTTAATTATGGGTACCAAAAATAGAAATATATTTAAACCTGCAGGTACTTGGTCAGTCTGACCACACTAAGGAATGATGAAGCAGAAGACTTTAGTCAAGAAGACTCAACCAGCAAAAGGCTAAGGACAATTCAGAGATGATTCTGATAGAGTTCCTATCTGTCCAAGCCTGTCCTTGAAGACCCTCTGAGCTAACCAGAATGGAGTTCAAATGGCTGCTAAGCTATATATAAAAGCAGGCCATTCAACCAAAGGTGAAAAGAGTCCTATGTGCTCAAAAGCCAGTCAAGAATGTTATATGAGAAGAATCCTCAAGGAAGCTCATAACAGAAGATCATCGAGCATCATTCAAGAGGAACTTATTGCGAGAGCAGAACTTCACAAACACAACTATCAAAGAAGACTATGTTCGTAGTGTTATCAAATAATCGTAGAGTGATCAATCCTGAAAATACTCATCTCTACGATACAAGGAGATCTAAGTGATGATGGAGATTCCAGTCAGAAGGAGATATACAAGGATGCCTTCAAATGAACCTGAAGAAGAAGGAATCACATCTATCTGGGAAGACATCGTCAACAATAGAGGAACAGTGATCTGTTAAGAAGCAACAAAACTGAAATAAACTATGAAGAAAAGTACCAGCTACAAAGTTCCAAAACTTTGTGGCTGATGAACCAAATGAAGATCCATAGTCAGTAGGAACGTCTCAAAACGTACTACTGATAACCTTTCAGCCACCCAAGTCAACGTGGAATGCCTACGATCAAACATCTGATCGCAGTATAGAAGAAGAAGGACACCACGATTACAAAAAATGTAATTGTCCAAAGTTGGTAGAGGACCTCCCCATCAGAAAAGGTCGAATGAGATGTCATTGCAAATCATTCCTATAGAATTTCATCTGGAAAGCTCCTTAGGGACAAACCTGATCCTTAGCTTACTCTAAGAGGTTGGCCCTTCCTGAGCTACCTTGTCCCAGAAGAATTGCTTGATCAAATTTATCTCAAGGACCAAGTCAGTCAACGATCGTAGAGTCGAGGCTGAAGAGAACTCCACGATCGCAGTGCTACCTCAATGATCGTAGAAGACAACTCGACGATCATAGTTCTACCAAAGGGTATTCCAGTCCATAAGGAGATTGGAAAATGAGACAATTGCTCAACCTTTCAAAGTCATCCATTGCAGCATTTCTTAAAGGTTGATCGTTGAGTCAACAAAGAGAATTATAGAGTCAATAGCTACCTTACCATGCTACTCTACGAATCAAAAGGTCAACGGTCAGAGCCACGTCGTTTAAACAACTACTCTTCTAAAAGGAAAACATTTAACTAAAAAGTTATGGGGAGTTACAGCTCATTACTGGGCATCGTGCAACCAATGGACGATCGACACATCACTGATTATGAAGAGTTAGAAGGAACTTCCTTAAAGATAATTTCAAATCTGCAGACAATTACCAAAAGCTATTGAACCTTTCTCCCTCCCATTTTCAAACCCTAGAATCCTCTCAAGAGCCAAAATCAGTTAACCCTCTAGAGCCTTACCAAATCACATTCAGCCATCTCTTATAAACATCTTTAAATCAAATACCCACATTCTTCGAACTACTCAAATGGAAAACTGACAAGTAATCACTGGCATTCAGCTCGGAACCAAATCGTTTGAGAAATCCGAAAGGAAGTTCAGGGACATTCTAGAGCTCGTGAAGAAAGCAGGATTCTCAGATAGGCTCGAGGCTAGCACTCGAGTATATGTTGATCTGGTTAAGGAGTTCTACTCAAATGCCTCCATAAACTCCGAAACCCTTACTACCAAGGTTAAAGGTCAAGCTCTGAAGTTAAAGTCTTCTGACCTCAATCAATGCCTAGGTTTTCCTAACCAAGGGCTGAAGAACCTTGATGATGTCAATACTGAACAAACGAAGGAGGTTATGGGGTACCAAAAAAACCCTAATCTTAAAGACATGAAGAAGAAGGAGTTTCCTAAAGAGTATGAGTTCCTTGCTGAAATAGTTGGAAAATGCATACTGTGCAAAGACACTGCACATGACATAGTGCTTGACCAACAGCTCAAGATAATGTCAGCAATAGTTCTAAAGAAACAAATAAACTTTGGAGCTATCTTGTTAGATCAAATCTCCATGTGGGTAGAAAAAGCTGAGAAGAAGAAGTCCACCGAAAAACCCCAGACTAAGGTGTTTCATGGTAGATTGCTGAGTATTGTGCTGAGGAAGAAACTAGGAGGAAAAATCAAGGATGATGAGGGAGATACTTTGAATGTTCACAAACTGATGTCTCCACAATTATTTGTGAACTGGAAGAAGAACCCTAAGTAGAACCAAGGCTTGGCCAGAGGAGCAAGCGAGAGAGCCTCGCAAAGAAGAGGAAGATAGAAGAGGCGAGAGAGCTCGAGTCTCGATGACTCTGCACCAAAGTAAATCACACCAAAGAAGAAAGAAATCAAAAGGTATAAATAAAGCTGGTGATGTGAAGAAGGCCATGGCCCCACCAAGGAGTCTCTCCACCAAAGTTAAAGGTGAAGAAGAAAAGGGCCTAACTACTGAAACAACGAAGAGAAGAAGTAACAGATTACTTCAAGGCCCAATCAGCAAAAAAGCTAAGGTGGAAGACAAACCAGCCTTAGACTCCCAAACCAGTACATCTGCTGAAGAAAAGGACGTAGAGTCAGTAGAAGAGGTCAAGGCTGAGCCCTCATAGATCAAATCCAGCAGTAAAGGTGAAGCTGGATTGATGAATGAAAATTCAGCATCTGTTGATGAAGAGGAATGCTCAAGCCCCGTGGCTAATCCACAAGGAATTCACTCTAATGATGAAGAAAAGGTTCAAGATGACCAAATTGCATCCCTAAATGAAACTGCCTCAACAAGCCCTCAAAATGACTCAGAGAATGATTAGTTTACAGAAGAAGGGACTGCACTTGCCCTTGCTGAACATGAAGGAAGTTTTTCAGATGAACTAGAGGCTTCCAAGTCTGAAGAAGAAGAGAAGTTTGACTCTCCCATAGCTGAACCTCCAAGAAGAAGGAAGAGCTACAAACTGCAAGAAAAATTTACCTCCAAGAGGAAAAGTAATCAATCAAATGTTCCCATTGAATTAAGTGATTATGAGTCTGCAACATAGAAAGATAGTGCTGTGGATAGGACCAACAATGAAAAAAATGAATCAAAGGAAGATCTTGCTGAATAAAGTTCTGAGAATGAAATGCAGCAAGAGGGATTCTCTGCTAAAAATGATTAAGAAAGTTCAGGCTCCGAGAGAGAAGAGATTGAAGAAGGTTCTGGTTCTGCACCTCAGCAAGCAGACGAATAAGAAGATTATCCAGTTCTCTCTCCTGCAAGATTTAGCAGAAGGATCGTAGTTGAAGTTTCAAATGATCTACTAGATGCTGCATCAGAGAGATGGGTTAACTATAGAAATGAGCAGCTCAACGTAGTAAGAATGACTACTTTTGACATAGCCAAAAACTGTAACAATATGGAGCTAGACTGCTCAACCATTCTCTACAATCCTGATGACTTACTGATGAGATGGTTCTTCTAGTGGATGCCATGGCTAAAGGCTCACACTGAAGGAGATGGAAGCTATCTCAGCTGGTGCTTCTCTCACTTCCCAAGAATGGAGCTGCTGTCTCAGAACTTCCCGAGGGTGAAGAAGTTTGCAACCAAAACAATCAAAAAACAGCCCCACTTCAAAGTCTATCGATAGACTGGAAATCACTACATCCCCTACGATCGTAGAGTGGACTCGGAAGGAAGAAGGAAATGATCAAGGAGTTAATCACAGAGTCTGGTCACTCTACTGCTGAGACTGATCAAATTCAAAGTCAGAAGCTTTTAACAGCCCAGTCACTGCTCTCTGACATTCCCTCATCCTCAACCAACAATTGGTACTCAATGATTGTTCAGATTCTTCAAGCTTTCGAAAATCTGTCCAAGAATGAAAATCATAGAGTCCAATCCAATGCTCAACCCAAAGCTTCCCAACAAGAGGATCAAACTATTCTGGAGCAGGAACTACTGAAGAGTTCTGATGAATTAAGTGGGAAGATATCTCTACTCACTGAAGAGTCACAGAAGCTGACAGCAAAAGGAGATAATTCTCTTCAGAAGAGACGTCAAGCTACTATGACTAAGATATCGCTCAAACTCAAAGAGAGAGATAGCATCTATTAGAAGGCCATACAAGATCAGAAGGCAGAAGCTCTACGAATTCAGAAGGCCAATGAAGAGCAGATCCAAGCCCTCTCTGACAAGATTGACGACCTGAAGCAGTCTTTCTCTGTGCAACTTAAGCTAAGTCAGCAGGAACTCAAGTTTAAAGTTGCCAACTCCTCCTACCTAATGGTGCAGCTTATGTCCAACATGGAGAAGCTCTCTCAAATGATTGATGGCAAAAAGGGGGAGAAAAAGAGGCATAGAAAGAAGAGGAGCAAGAGGCACTCAAGGAAGAGCAGAGGGATAACAGAGAAGAAGTCAAAAAAGAAGACAGCAGCTGCAGCAGAAAAAGAATCATCATCTGAGGGGGAGCCAAAAGATGATGATCACATGATCGCAGAGTCTAAGGGGGAGCATGATCAGAAAGATGCTGAAGGGGAACTAAGCAAAGACAGAAGGTCATCATCCCAGGGGGAGCAAGAGAAAGGAGAACAAACAGATGAGTAGCTGATCAACAGACATCCTAGAAACATACATGGAGCCAAATAGGTACATCTCTAACTAGTTAGGTATGTTCTGGATCTAAGATGTAAAGTGTCTTAATGTATAAATTGCCATATCTTTATAAATGACATTCATGATTATCTGTTTTAGAAATACAGCTGCTCACTGTATATAAGATTCTTTCATAACATGCATATGCACTTATTGCTTTTGTCATAATCAAATAGGGGGAGATTGTCATGAATAAACATATGAATGATATTCCTGTTTACATATGATTTGATTATGATATATATATATATATATATATATATATATGTGTGTGTGTGTGTTAATGAACAATATGCAAGTATGCTTGCATTAAGAAAAGTTGTAAAGTCCTTTGATAGATAATAGAAACATTTGTACAAGGACTTAGAATGAATTGATCAAGTATGTTAGGTTGATCCTACATAAGCAAAACAGCTTTGTGAAGTCCTTATAAAGAAATGATGTACAAGGACTATAAATATAGAAAGATCAAGAATGTTAGGTTGATCTTATGATGTAATAAATAAGCTTGTCTGATCGTCTAGTACTGCACCAGAGATCGTAGTCTGCCAGGAGAGTCAAGGTTAACTCGAGAGCTATCGTGGCAGAGTCGTAGTCTGCAAGATAGTAGATCTCAGAGTTCGTAGACTGCCAGGGGAAATGATGAAGGATCGTGGTATATCGAGAAGAGCTTCCTCAGGATCGTAGTATGCTGAGGAAGTCTTGTTTAGAATCGTAGAGACAGCCTGTCTATGAGCCGACCGATCATCTATCAAAGCCAAGACAGAAACGTAGACTACACTCAGAGTCATAGAGTTTATCGATGCCGAAGCCATGTCAAGGATCGTAGACTACACTCTGAGTTCGTAGAGTCTATTGATTACATGCAGAGATCGTAGTCGAGCAAGATCAGATGAAGACAACAGGCACAAGGCAGAAACCATAGTGTCAAGATCTGATTTCAGGATCGTAGTGTATGCACAAAGGAAAATCATAGAGTCGTGAACTACGACCTCAATGTAAGTGCTCACAATGCATAAAGCGTAATCGTGAGAGCAAGTATGAATCTCAACTAATGAGCACTCCCAGAATATCCAAAGGAACAAAGCCTCTGGTTGGCACTGCAAAGATACATCATACCTGAATGGAACCAGAGAGCACTCAACGAATGGCATTCAAGCTAAAAGAAGATCTAGGCACCAACCCAATCAGCATCAAGATTGAGTTGTGAAGCCATTCGAGGTGAAGTCATCCACAAGATAATCATAAGAAGACTTGATGGCGACTAAAGAAAGTCGACAAGTCACGATGGTCATCAAGTGAATAAGACAACGATCTTGGAAGCAACCAAGATCATAGTGTTTGCCAAATAAAGAAAGAACTGATGGAAAGTGAATCGAGATACTGGGTAGCCTCTGAAGAACAAGGCTGAAGTGATTAAGTGTAGGGTCAATCCATTGATGATAAGTGAATGGGAGATCACAAGGAGAAAGCGAGCTGGACGTGCCACAAATCTGAAGTGTCTTGCTATTTAGAGGGAACCAGAGCAAGGAGTTAGGCCATCAGTATCTGAGAACAGTCAAAGAAAATAGAAGTATTGAAGCACTGCACAATACTTGAGTGTTAACTCTACTAGTCAATGAGCAACACTCAACAAGATACAACGATCAGGTCCTCGAAGACGTGCATCAGAATAATAGAGTTCGAGCACCCGAAGACTGAAGCATTGGCAACGGTTGAATCTGAAGGATGGTATTCGGAAAAAAGCTTATTGAGAGCATTGATGAAAAAGGACAACCTCTGATCGAGAAATCAGAAGGAGATAATAAAGTCGTTAACCTGCCCAAGACATTAAAGTGACAACTCTGACGGGTAGGTGAAATAGTAGACTGCAATGTCAGATAAAGTATGACATGTCACATCAGCAGTCTACCTCTGTCAACTCGAGATCTGTGAAGATATTTGAATAGCCTTCAACGGCTACTTTCTAATGGAAGGATTGGGAAGGAGTATAAATCTAGAAAAGCTTCAAAGATCGAGAAGTTGAAGTTGTCGAGTTTGGAGAGAAGGTGGACTGAACTAAACAATGTGAGATAGTGAGTCTGAAGGCTCACTCTACGATCCACCAAGAACACTCAGAAGTCAGACAAATAAAGAAGTAGAAGTATGAGTTCTACTATGTAGAAGTGAAAGTTCTACTACATGAAGAGTGTTCTGAACTGCAGAGAGAAAGAAGAGCATCATGTTATCTTGATGTCCATCATGGGAAGACTCTAAGTACAATAGAGAAGAGCCTAGAGTCATCTTAGCAAGTTCATCATGAGAAGGCATCAAGTATCAAGAACAGAGATCACAAATGCCATCTTGGTGTCAAGCGTGAGAAAGCTTCTAAGTACCTAGCAGAAGAACTTACAGTCAGCTTAGAAGACTCTCATGTGCAGCCATCAAGTACCAAGAGGAATGATCTTCAAGGCAGTTCATTAAGGGATCATCCGAAGTGGTTGAGTAACCGAATAAGCTGAGCATCATGCAATCACTCAACTGCACTTCAAGGGTAATCAAGCCAAGCTGCTAAGTAAAAGATGTTCAGAGCATGAAGACATCTTAGCAGCTCAGCACTGACTCCAACAACAATAAACAAACAACTCAACAAAGCCAAGGCCTGAGGGGTCCTTGTCCGAAGGGAATAAATGAAGCCAGGGCCAGAAGGGTCCTTGTCCGGAGGGACTAAACGAAGTTCCAAGCCTGCTGGGCTTGAAGAGTTCCTAGGGGACTAGAGGAGTCCCAAGGCTGCTGGCCTTGAAGAGTTCTTAGTGAACTGAAGTCCCAACACTGCTGGCCTTGAAGGAATCTTAGTGATTCAGGGTGCTGCCCTTCCTTAGTGGAAAACCTGCTAGTTGAAAGCAGAAGAGTGGATTAGGAGCTTGAGTCTCTGAACCACTTAAAACCCCTTGTGTCTTTTACATTATGTCATTTACATTATGTACTACAACTGCTCTAACTGCTATGTATGTTTTAACTGCTTATAACTAAACTTACTCTACGAACAATGTATGTTTGATTATGAATATATCAATGAAGGGGATCTTTTACTTATTCCACTGTGCTTGAAAAGATTCTTATGTTTGTCATATGCTAATTTAATAGCTATACTAAATAATAGAGAAAAGTATTTGAAATAAAAGGATCTATTCAACCCCCCCCCCCCCCTTCTAGATCTATTGTGCCTACTAAGAACTAACACATGCATCTAAGACTTATATAAATAGATTGGGAGAGAGAAAATAATATTTGTTAGCTCATTTTGCACAAACACTCAACCAAAATCCTCTCAAATCCAAACCTTCGATATTAACTTGCTAGATCAATCATAAATCAAGCCCCACCACCTTCATTAACAACTCAGAAGCTCAGAATCAAAATTGTTCAAAGTAAGGTAGCTAATTCTAGAATCTGATCTTGGTATATGTGTTAGATGTTAGTTTTTTGTGTTAAACATGTTGAATATAGTTGTTAGTTCCCGGAGGCACAATAGTTATCTAGAAGGGCGGGGGGTTGAATAGATATTTAAAATTCTTTTCGTTTTACTTTGTTAGTTTGATAATGATTAAAACACAACGGAATTATGATTTGTTTAATCTCCCTTTTAGATATGGTGAGTTGGTGAGAGTGAGGCAATTCTAACAGTTATAGCAGTTATAACAAGAATGTAAGAGACACAACAGTTTTAAGTGGTTCAGAGCACTTAAAGCTCCTAGTCCACTCTTCTAATCCTCGAGTAGGAAATCCACTAAGGATATCTTTTACACTTTCTGAATCTCTCAGATTCCTTCTAGCCCAGCAGTCTAGGAACTTCTTAGTTCACTCTTGAACTCTTCAAGTCCAGCAGACTTTGTTCTTCACAGTTCACTTAGAACTCTTCAAGTCCTTCTGACTTGGAACTCTTACTTCAGTTGATTGGTAGTTGTTGAGTTCTTAGTTGGTGCTACTCAGTTTCCGTTAAGAACTTATTCAAAAGAACTGAGTAGCTGAGCAAGCTTTCTCTTTTTCTCAGATCGTAGAGTTGAGCGTTTAGTGTTCTTCCGCATTTTGTTCAATACTTACTTGCTTTGATCATCTGCAGATGTTTTGCATATATGTGATCGTTGAAAATATATCTGTTGAAGCCATTTGTTGAACCATTAAATGCGTTTGACATTTCTGAACTTTGATGGAGACTTTTCTGTACATCTTCTGAATTGTATGCTGGCCCACTGACACAACAGACTGCTTTCTCACCTAACACCTGAAAAGGTGTTTTCCTCTGACCCATGGTCCTTTCCTTAGCTTCTTCAATATGTTTCCTTCGATGAATACTAAGGATATCTTTTGTGCCCTTGGAACTGGTGAGGACTTCAACTTTTATAACCCATTCCATATTTGTTGAGATTTATCTTTACCCAAATAGTCAAGGCTCAGTGCTTCTGACATAGGCAGATGATACTCTACGATTCAGATCATGGTGTCTTTCCACCTTGGTGCCTGATCTGATGTTATCAAACGAGAACACTACGATTTCTCTTAAGGACTGGAACACTATGATCTTCACTTGCTTGTCTTGCAGACTCTACGTTTCTGAGAGCACACTATGATCTTTGAGTTAGCTTTGGAAAACGTCTGGACCACTCTACAATTCCTAGAGAGGCCCTTCAAGGCAGACACACTACGATCTTCAATGCTCTACGATTCTGCCTTGGCTTCTGCAATCTTCTGATCAGCTCGATAGACTGCGATCTGGTTGAAACCTATTTATTACATTTCAAGACATAGATCAACCTAACATTTTTGATCTTTTATCTATACACTCAATTACATAATGATAACCATTGAAAGGTTAGATCAACCTAATAATTTTGATCTATCACTAAGTCATTGTACATATATTTCTGGAAGGAATTTATATATAATCATGAGCATTTACTTTAAACATCAAATCAAAATATGCACTCTCCAACAATAGTGTTATTAGTTGATCTGGGTTGGTATCTTGTAGATCCATAACATCTAAGTACTCGAAATTAAAGTTTTTGAAAATCTGGAAGAAGTTTAAACTTTGGTATGACAACGAATGTCAGTGGCCACAAATCTTTCTCTGTTGTGATTTTTCTTGTTTAAGTTTTGGATCTGTAGTTTGACATGAGGTCTTTGATCTAGAAGTGGAATCAAAGTTATTCCATGAACAGATTTCAAGATATCCTTGGTCAAAACCCATTGACCGGGCATGACCAGTCAATTTCTGGGTAACCCAGAAAGTATGAACCAGCGTCTGACAACATTTTGCAATGCTTATATTTGTCAGGTGTTATGTGATATGTTTATGTTATGATATCCAGTTTGTAGCCTGATATATGGACTTTATATTTAGACCTTTAAATCTCTTAAACAACAAACATAATGAATGTAATGGATGGTAAAACTAGGCCATCCGGTCACGAAGCTGTGTTCTGGAAATTCTAGAAATTGTTAGATCAAGCCCTCTGACAGGGTTTGACTGAACCATAACTTGTAATTATGTTAACTTTGGACTGCGATCTTGATAATTAATTGTTTCTTGACATGTGTACTACAAGTATGAACCAAGAAAACATTTAAAGGATTACCAGAACAGGGATAGAATCGAGCTACAAAGTGAGCAGTCGAAGATATCTGGGTTTCTGGGTAACCCAGAAAGCCCAAAAAGCTTTTGACAGCCACTTTGAAGCTGTTGATCATGCAGTTATGATATGGTATGACCTGGATGATGATTATTTTGTGTAGTGCTACATAAACACTATATGATCAATGTTTAACATGGCCCAGAACATGTCTGACCTGAGAATAAACGTTGGTCAAACTAAGGCCCTTGAACACTGGCCTGTCAGTGTTCTTGAGCTCAAGAACACCAACCGCGACAGAAACCGTCGCTAAAGCCTTTAGCGACGGATTTAATTATTTTAGTTTTTTGATTTTCGAAAAATTTATTAAAAATAGAAAATAAATTCTAAAAATTAAATAAATAATTTTAAAATTATTTGAAGTTATAAAAAATTAACTTTTAATAATTTGACATATTTTCCATAAATATTAGTATTTATTTAAATAATATTGATATTTAATTTATTTAATAAATACATTAAACAAATTAATTAAAATGATTTTATTATATTAAGAAACATTTTAAATGATAATAAGGTATTTAATAATATTTGAAGTTATAAAATATAACTTTTAATATTTTAAAGCAAATTTCATTAATTATTTAATATTAATGATATTAGATTTATTTAATAATTATATTAAATAAATTAGTTTAAAAATGATTTTAATATTAGAAAAAATTTTTATATAACTTTTGATATTTAAAGGTAAATGATAGGTATAATTTTTATATATATATTTTGATGATAACAATTATGTTTTAAATAAATATTTAATTATTTACTTATTTTATTATTTTCATTTTCTACTTGAGTTAATTTTATTGACCTTGATTAAATTATATGTCAAGTGTTAAATAAATTAATTCATATATTATTTATAACAAGGATACCTATTTGGTTTTCTAAAAATTAAAAGGTGGGCAAAATTGTTTATATATACTAAAACATATAAAAATACTTATATATATATATATATATTTATAAATGGGATATATATATATATATATAAACTAAACTTTATATATAATAAACATAAATATATATATATATATATATATATATATATATCATATAAATCCTATAAATGTGTAATTAATATGCATGTGCTACCATTTCTTCTAGTGTTAATCGTGTGTGTGCGCTAAGTGACTATCATTTCGGTACTAAAATTAAAACATGTGTTGGCTGGCATAAATTGGTCAAACAATCAATAAATGCTTAGAAGATGAAAAATGGCCCGGGCGGACTTCTATCTACTACCGCATAAAAGCTTGATTAAATTTCGACCATTTAATTCAAAAATTGTTTGATCTAAACCGTACATTCAAAAATTATTTTTCTAAATGACAATTTTGCCCCAACTTCAAAAAATCCTATAAATAGGGAGTATTTCATTCATTTGGTTTTTACCAATTCAGTGAAAAGAAAATCATACTCTCCTTGCCTACATTCTCTCGAAGTTTCATATCTTTTCATACAAAAGTTCTGATTATTTTTGTAGGAAAAAAATTGGTCCAAGTATTGAGATAAGTTTAATTTCTGTTGAATTATTTCTTACTTGTGTTATATCTATAGATATACAAATAATTATTTTTCTACACAATTTTATATATCCATATTTCATCTATTTATCAAATAAAAGGATACTTGGGCCGCATGAAATACGGAATAAACCTCTACGGAGAGGAATCCAACCGTACGATTCCTTATAGTCTTTAGTAACCTTTTATTGATATTATTTATATAAATATTTTTAAATAGATACAACACTTGATAGCTCAAAACAACACTAAGATACTGCTCCAAAAAGAGTAGTCATCCGAACTGGATTTGAGAATCGTAGTGATCTATTAAAAATATTTCTATAAATATCAATTGTGAAAATTATAAATTTTGTCACACTTAGACGCCGCAAGGCTACGGAGATACACCTCTACTAAGAGGAATTCGAACCGTACGATTCCTTATAGTACTAAGGTACATTATCTATAAAAGTTCACATAATAGATAAAATATTTTTATATATTATTTGAGTTAAATAAATAATATATGTTATATCAAATTGTGCTTAACTGACATTATACTTATTGTTTGATTTGATTTATTATTTCATAACAAGTATTAAATATTTAGGTCAAGATTAATTAAGTAACAATTCTATTTTATCCATAGAAAAACACTCTTTATTTGATAGATCTGTTAATTCTTTATAAAGTGCTTTAATATCATATATTGGCTTAAATCAGAAGCATAAGTGGATATAAACAAAAGTTCTATTTGATTTAAAGAAGTTTATTATTAAACATAAAAGTTCTTGAGCTTTTATACTGGAATATTTGCTATTAACCTTTTATCTGCTTATTTAAGAAGCATTACTCTGTACTAACTTGTATCAGCTTATTCAAGAAGCAATTTGTTGTAAATTTATTTGTAAATAGAAAAAGGTGTAGAGTTAGTTTATTTTATGTACCTGTGAGAAAGACGAGTAATTCTTCGACCAAGACCAGAGTCTTAGAGAGTTCAGCAGGAAGTTGGGTCTCTAGTGTACTTGTGAGGTGTAGAAGAGGCTGTTGTTTGAAGACCAGATCATATAATAGAACTAAACTCAAAAGAAGTACAACTAAGCATGAGGAGGAAGCTGGGGCTTGCTATCCAAGATAGGATAGTTGGAAACAGTTGAAAGTTTAACTATAAAACTTTGTAAAGGCTTCTCTGCCTGTTGAAGGAGTTGTTAGTACTGATAGTAATAGGATCTCAATTTCCAAGTAGGGACTTGAGACTGGACGTAGCAACATACCAAGGAGCGTATGTTGTGAACTAGATAAATCTCTGTGCATTGTGATTGACTTTTTATTATTTTGCATGCTAAGTATTAAAACTGCTAATTAATAACTAAAAATTCAAAAAGGATCTAAATATAACTTTTAACTAATAATAATCTATTCTACCCCCCTTCTAGATTATTATTGACCTTTCAATTGGTATCAGAGCAGTGCTCTTTAACTTGTTTGTTAAGTATATACAGGCATACCTATGAGTAGATCCATGGCCTACAATGCTACTAGTTGCGGGGAAGGGCTATCTATGTCCAGACCTCTACTATTTGATGGTACAAATTTTTCCACCTGGAAAAACAGATTTAAAATCTATGCAAAATCCCAAGGAATCAAAATTTGGTGTGCCATCGAACGAGGTGTGCAAATTCCAACCAAAATTGAAGGAGAAAAGACTATCGAGAAAGACATATAGGAATTTACCGCTGAAGAAGAAGAGATCATGAATGTTGCATCCCGAGAAGAACAAGTACTAACCAGTGCTTTGATTGAAAAAGAATACAAAAGAGTTAGTAATTGTAAAAATACAAAAGAAATTTGGCAAAAATTTATTGTAACCTATGAAGGTACCAATCACATCAAAGAAACCAAAAAAGATGCTCTAATTCAAGAATATGAAAGTTTCAAAATTGAAGAAGGTGAAAAATTCATTGATATGGAAACTCAATTTTCCAGAATCATTGATGAGCTAGAGAAATTGGGAAAAGCATACACAACAAATGAGAAAAACAGAAGAGTTCTCAAAGCTCTTCCATCCATTTGGAAAATGAAGGTTACAACAATAAAAGAAATGCAAGATCTAACCACATATCCTATGGATAATCTCATTGGAAATCTTCGTGCCCACGAAGTCGATATATTCGTTGAAAAAGTTTGTAACGATCGAGAAATTCGGATCCTTTGTAAAATATTTGAAAGAATTAAATAATGAATAAAATAATATTATTTGTTAATATTATGTGTTAATGAGATGTATGTCGTTCTATAACCTAGAAATGTCGTAACATTGTAGTATTTGAACCATGTGAAGGAATTAGAGTGTTTGAATTTCCAAGACGAAAATAAAAGTTTTCTGAGAAAGTTTATGAAAAATATTATTCACCGTTTATCGCTCGGGAATTATTTTGGAACTTCTAAGAAATACGTAACCTTATAATATCAAGGCGAGATGGATTATGTAATAATAATCTAAGTATGGAAAACGCAATATTTTGCATGCGGACTTAAATTGAGAATGTATGTATTAATAATCTAATGAAATGAATTAATGTAATCTTGTATAAAGAATAAGACCAATAAGATTAAAGATGTAAACCTATGTGGGATTAATATTAAGCCCAAGTAGTTAATAAGGAGAAGCCCAAAGGAAATTAATACAAGCCCACAAGGATAATCTAATTAGTTAAATCTAAGCCCAAAGGATGATCCCATGGTTAAAGCAAGATCCATGGGGCAACCCATGGGTGAATTGGTAACCAAGCACTTTGTGTGATGAGCAAGAACTTTGTTTAATGACCAAGTAAGGGATAAGAGTTGTGGGCAACAAGTAATGAATAATAAGGAGGTTAACTAAGGAGGTGGGATGTCCTAATGACCTTAATGCCCTAAGCTTAGCCATTCTATAAATACCCCACTTGAATTCATCATTTGGTTGTTAGTTTTCATCCAATACACAATCAACTTATTCGTTAGAGAGAATAAGCACTATTGAGCTTAACCTTCCATTGTTAGATTTCCAAAGCAAGAGAAGTTAGTCTTCAAAGGTAAATGATTTTATCTCTTCCATCTCTATCATACTAGGATGATAAGAGAAGTGTAATCTAATGAACTTATATGTTAAGAACATATGAGGAGTGGATAAGCAATGAACTTAAGCCGAGTAAGCAAAAAATAAGCAAGTTAAACCTAAGTAAGTTAGGAACTTATGATGATCATATATACAATTGTAATATAATGAATGAAGTTAATATGCTAATAAGATGCAATAATGTTGCTTAAAGGACTTGAACCAAGAATAAGTCATAAGGAAATAACAATCATGTACTGAAGAATTAATAAGTTCTGAACTTATAAGAATTAAGCTATAACCTAATTTGAATATAGGTTGTTGTATCATGTAAGTTAAGATGTCTAGATAATGAAATGAATGTATTTGGAAGGATGAATAAATCACTGGTAATGAAGTTTTGCCGAAATTCACACGATTGGACGATAATCGTCGAATTCGTGAAATTCTCGGAATGAAAGTTGTATTCTGTGTTTGAACTTGGAAACGTTGGTTTTCGATGGAGATAAGTCGTATTTGGCATTATAGAGTTGTGGACTCCAAAATGGTCGGATTCTGACTTAGAATGAAGAAACGAACGTTGAACATTCGCGGACGTTTATCATTTTTGTTAAAAATGGACTAATAGGTGAAATTTTAGCAAACGAAGTCGAATAGATAAAATTCTTGCATGAACACGTAGAGAATTTAATTTGTGAACCGTAGGCTCTTGAACGAGTCAATTCGGACTTATAACGAAGAAGTTACGAGTCCAGGAATCTCACAAGTTTGAAAATCACAAAACATTTCTGTCGGTTCAGAGTCCATGCCAAAAGTCCGGGTACCACTCCAAAGCCATAGTCCCCTCGCCCTCAAGTCCGCGACAAATAACAAAGTGGCTATAGTTCACTAAAACTTCGTGCACAAATGGGTGACGCCTACCAAGAGTAATAAAGAGTAGTAATAACAGGCCATGCAGACCAAATTTCATGAACTAGATAGTGAAAAATGTTTACATGTTGAGCATGAAGAGTAATTGATGAACACTTAAACGAAGGATCTTAATGAAACATTGTTAAGACATTATTAAGCCTTAAGTATGATCACTTAGGGTTAAAGAAAGTCAGTTACTTATGAACGTAAGAATGATGTAACAGAAAGCCAGAACCAATAATAATAAATCTAATACGTAATTAGATTGATAAGAAGGGTAAGATTCTTTAGAAACCATGTATGTTTATTCATGACCTAATGTGTTATGTGATGTTATCATCTACTGTAGAGACTTAAAGACTTAAAGTGTATGTGTTATAAACTATAGCAGACGCTAAAGGAAAATTCTCTAACCCTTGTTCCAATTTGATCTGGACAAGTCTTTGTGATTCATGTATTCTTCGCATGAGTTAATATCTGTGAAGTTAATGCCAATTCTTTCAGCTAGACTTATGACATGTGGATTTCTGATAATCTATCAAATATTGACAAGGATTTACCAAACTAATATTGTTGTGGTTTTCAAAAGAAGGCTGAGTATGCTAAATTATTTTGTCGTCAAACGACATGCACGTGAGGTTGCCACAACTTAAACGTATATACGTTTAATGAATGTAGTGTTGATCAACATAGAGTACTATAGGCTAATCACCTAGACGTGCTCGTAAGCTATGCCGGACTTACGGACTTAGTGTTGGGACGTCCTTTTCAAAGTACTTATGAAATGCTCACGGTCTTAAACTGGAATTGATGTTTTACTGAATATTGTTGTTGTAAAATGTTTTGAATGAAAAGAAGTGCTATTTTGAATCATCGATAGTACTTTGTAAATATTGTTCAGTTATTGAAGATATATGATTCCTATGTTTCAAGCATGCTAGTTTTATTAGAATTGTTATACTTGTTGAGCTAGTTAGGCTCATTCTTGCTTGAACCATATGAATGCAGCTAAGATCGAATGAACCGATGGATCCGGCAAGGATAAAGGGAAGGCGAAGGCGAACCCGTAGATTACATATGTAATAGTATAAGTTTTGTAAGAATAATATTTGATATTATGACAAAGACAAATGTATTGGTTGTAAAGAACCTGGGGAAAGTAAATATTCTTTTCATATATATATATATAAGACATAACCTTTCTTTTGAGGCATTTCAATTGAATGTTTATGTGAACTGTAGCACCGTGTAGCACCATATGTCGGGTTGGAAGATACCCGAATTTGGGGGCGTCACAGATTAGTATCAAAGCATTAGGTTATAAAACTTAAGGGGGGATTTAAACCTTAAGTCATAACCTTAAGAAAAGTCAAAGAATAAAATATGGAAATTAACTATATAAAAATGCATTATATATGTTATGTGTTTTTTTTATTATTCTACTGACGTGTACTAATCAAACTTGTGTGTTGTTGTAGATGTCAAGAGAAAATAGAGACGTACAGGTAGTCAGCGAAGGGTCAGTTAATCAGATAGAAATTATACTGAACCCCATAGCAGTAAATCCCGAAGTGGTAGTGGTTGAGTCTGGAGACTCGGAGAGTCTAGATCTCATGTCCGTGTTCAACGGCATGTTGGAAGAAGGGGTGGAAGTAGTGTCCTTCAACCCTGTAGCAATAGCAGCAGAGATGGCTCCAGGGGAATGATGTCACTGTTTATGTCAGTATTGGATAGAAACATCCACTACTGTCAGGAGGTTAAGGAGCTGAAGGTGGAGCTCCAAGTTGTTATAGAAGACAAGACAGACGTGGAGTTTATGTGGGAACAGGAGCATGATGAAAGGGTTTTGGCTAAGGACAAGGTCCATGAGCTGAAACAGGAGGTCTTTGAGCTCAACGGGGAGCTAAAGACCAAGAAACAAAAGATAGGGAGAATGTCCTATATCCATAGGAGTTCTCATGCAGATTTCCAGCCAGTAGTAGCTAGTTATCCCAGAGAGACAGGCGTATACGACATATACTATCACCGTGATATTATTACTTGCCTCTTGCCAAGGCGGATTTTGAGAATGCCTTAAGTCGATGTGTGATTTAGTAATCGCTAGAATAGGTTAGATATTTAAATATTTTTTATCTAGTAGTGACGTAAAACCCTCTTTTGTATAACAAAGGGTAGTCTTTTGTAAATCCCAATTTTTGGAAAGTAATTGCGAGAAAGTAATGTAATCAGCTTAGGCTGTGTAATGTAACCGATGTAGTGTTATACTACGATAAATTAATATAAGTCTCTTTTTTCGAAATATATTGAGTAATGAATGTTTGAGTTATTGTTTAAAATTGAATAATAATTAACTACCATGAATTGAATAATAACGAAATATGTTGTTTATTGTAACAGCAAAATGCCGCCAAGAAGAGTACCACGTAACCAAGGTGCGAACACAAACCAACCAGAAGGACGTCCGGTTAACCCCATGCATGAGTTTGAAATTTTAACCAGAACATTTAATAGAATCGGGCTAACATCCCGTAAATCTCGTAGTAGTATTTAGCTACTACGCTTAAGGACTTCAAGAGTGTGGGTCCGCCAGAGTTCAAAGGAACTACGGACCCTATCGAAGCCCAAACGTGGGTAAAGGAAATAGAGAAGGCATTTGTGATAGCAAATTTCAATGAGGCCCAGAAGGTTGCCTTTGTAACCTACATGATGAAGGGAGAGGCCAACTTTTGATGGGAGGCCAATCAAGCTAGGGTCGGGATAGAGGTTCTAACGTGGGCAAGGTTCAAAGAAATATTTTTCGAGAACTACTTTCCCACGAGCATGCAAGGAAGAATGGAGATGCGGTTTTTGGAGTTAAAACAAGGGGACATGATGGTTCCCCAATACGCCGCTAAGTTTATTGAACTGGCAAGGTTTGCTCCACACCATGTGGATACTGAGGTTAGGAAAGCTCGACGGTTCGAGCAGGGCTTGAAATCCTGGCTCTATAACTATATTTTCGTGTTCCAAAGTACTTCCTTTGGAACCATTTTATAGAAGGCAATAATTGCCGAAGGTGGTAGCGAGGCGTTGAGCCAATACCACAAGGATAAGAAAAATAAGGGGAAGGTGGATGGGGGAGTGAACGTTGAAGGTACCAGCGGGAGTGGCGAAGGGTACAAGCGGAAGGTGGTTAGCTCTGGGAATACCTGAGTGAAACAAGGAGACCCGAAGAGGAGGATGGAGGCATGCAAGACCTGTGTTATAATTGTGGATAGGATGGGCATATTGCACCTAACTGTCCGAGTCCGAAGAAGAACCATGGATGCTTTGTGTGTGGGTCAACTAACCACATGGAAAAGAACTACCTGAAGAAGGGGATGGACGGGAATAAGAGTGCCAATAGTGGTATGTTAACTATTGCGGGTCCAGCACAGTTGGGTAGGCCGATGGCCCGTACCTTTAATATGATTGTCCAAGACGCGATGGCCTCGGGGGACGTAGTCGCAAGTACTATTCCGATCAATAACCTAAATGCATACGTGCTGTTTGATTCGAGTGCTACCTGTTCGTTTATTGCATGTGATTTTGCTAGACAATTAGGATTACTTCCCAAAAAGTTGCCTATACCTTTAAACATTAAGGTAGCAAACAAAGAGATAATTCCTGTTGAAGATATTCATAGGAGTTGTTGCGTAGACATACGAGGTTGTAAATTATTGGTAGATCTGATACCGATAAAGTTAGGGGAATTCGACGTAATTCTCGGAATGGATTGGTTGGTTAATCATAGGGTAATTATAGATTGTCAAAAAAAAAGCGTAAATATTAAAACATTAAGACAACCTCATGTAATATTTTACGGGAATAAATCGTCGGGACGTTCGTGTTGTCTTACTATGACACAAACTAGGAAATTATTAAGGAAAGGGTGTACAGGCTATTTGTGTCATGTGGTTGATACCCAAAGAGTGGGGGCGACCATGGAACAAATACCTATAGTGATTGAATTCATGGATGTATTTCCGGGTCTTCCGCCGGATAGGGAGACCGAGTTCGTAATAGACATTGTACCAGGAGCAGCACCAGTTTCCAGGGCACCGTATCATATAGCGCCAGTGGAGATGAAGGAGTTGATGGTGCAGTTGCAAGAACCGTTAGACAGTAAGTACATACAACCGAGTGTTTCGTCGTGGGGAGCGCCGATATTGTTTGTCAAGAAGAAGGACGGATCGTTAAGACTATGTATCGACTACCGAGAGTTGAACAAGTTGACAATAAAGAATAAGTATCCATTGCCCAGGATTGATGATCTTTTTGATCAGTTGAAAGGGGCAAAGTATTTTTCCAAAATAGATTTGTGGATGGGGTATCATCAGCTAAAGGTTAGGAATGAAGACGTGCTGAAGACAACATTCAGGACTCGTTATGGACATTACGAGTTTCTGGTGATGTCATTTGGGTTGACTAATGCACCAGCTGCATTTATAGATATGATGAATAGAGTGTTTCAAACAATATTTGGACAAGTTCGTCGTGGTGTTTATCGATGATATTCTAGTCTATTCTAAGACTCCAGAAGATCATGTTGAACACCTAAGGATAGTTTTGGAGACACTAAGGAAGGAGAAGTTATATGCGAAGTTCAATAAATGTGAATTTATGTTAGAGAGGGTACAGTTTTTAGGTCATGTCATTGACCACGAGGGTATTTCCATAGATCCAATGAAGGTGGAAGCCGTGATGAATTGGGAACAACCGAAGACACCGACGGAGGTGCGGAGTTTCCTAGGATTAGCGGGTTACTATCGGAGATTTATTCAGGATTTTTCAAAGATAGCTACTCCATTAACTAATTTAACAAGGAAGACGGTGAAGTATGTGTGGACGGAGAAGTGCGAAGACAGTTTTCAGGAACTGAAGAAGAGATTGAGTGAAGCGCCTATTTTGTCGTTACCCGATGACTCACGAAATTTTGTAGTTTATAGCAATGCTTCGCATAGAGGACTTGGTTGTGTGCTCATGCAGTATGGCAAGGTCATTGTGTATGCATCTAGGCAGTTGAAGGATTATGAGAAAGTTTACCCTACTCATGATCTGGAACTAGTCGCGGTAATGTTTGCCTTAATGATTTGGCGACATTATCTTTACGGGGAAAAGTGTGAGATATACACGGACCACAAGAGTCTAAAATATATCTTCACACAGAAGGAGTTAAATATGAGACAGAGGAGATGGTTGGAGTTGATAAAGGATTACGACTGTGAAATCCTGTATCACCTTGGAAAAGCCAATGTAGTTGTCGGCGCCTACCTTAAGAGAAAGGGTCGGGATAAGTTGTCTATGTTAATGTACTCAAACCGAAAGTTAATAATTTAGATGGTTAGGATGGAATTAGAGGTGAAGTTGCGAGAGAGGCAGAGAGAGAGGCTATTTACATTTGAGATACAATCTACCATCGTAGAGAGAGTTAAGGAGGTGCAGCTCAAAACTGATGAGTGTGACCAAATGAAGAAGCGGTTGACCAATGAAAATATATTAACTTTAGTCTTGATAATGAGGGATTATTAAGATTTGAAAGAAGAATTTGGGTTCCGAATGAGATGGAATTAAAGGAGTAAGTATTATAAGAGGCTCACAGTTCGAGGTACTCGATTCATCCTGGTAGCACTAAGATGTATCAAGACCTTCAACAAAGTTTTTGGTGGCCGAACATGAAGAGAGAAATAGCCTAGTATGTGAGTAGGTGCTTAACTTGTCAGAAAGTTAAGGCCGAACATCAACAACCAAGTGGCTTGTTACAGTCATTGGACATTCTAGGGTGGAAATGGGAGCATATTACGATGGACTTTGTGGTGGGACTTCTGACTACTCAGAAGGGGTATGATGTAATTTGGGTAATAGTGGACTAGTTGATGAAGTCGGCTCACTTTTTGCCAATTCGAGTGAAGTATAATCTAGATCAATTAGCTAAACTTTATGTTAAGGAAATTATTTCCAGACATGGAGTACCTGTTTCGATTGTGTCCGATCGTGACCCACGATTCACGTCGAACTTTTTGAGAAGTCTGCAAGAGCAGTTAGGGATGCAATTGAAGTTGAGTACGGTATATCATCCACAAACCGATGGACAGAGCGAGAGGACAATTCAGACGTTAGAAGATATGCTAAGATCTTGCGCCATGGATTTCAAGGGTAGTTGGGATGATCATCTACCATTAGTAGAGTTTGTGTATAACAACAGTTATCATGCAAGCATAGGTCTGCCACCTTATGAAGCTTTATATGGGAGAAAGTGCTGAACGCCGTTGTTTTGGGATGAAGTGGGAGAACGCCGAATGCTAGGACCAGAATTGGTGCATCAAACAGCAGATATAGTGAAGTTGATACGGATGCGTCTCGTAGCAGCTCAAGACAGACATAAGAAGTACGCAGACTTATATCGAGAGAATAGGGAGTTTGAGGTAGGCTTGTACGTATTTCTAAAGGTATCTCTCTTGAAAGGAAAGATACGCTTTGGAAAGAAGGGGAAACTAAGCCCAAGGTTCATAGGACCTTTTGAGGTATTAAAACGAGTAGGTGAGGTAGCGTATATGGTAGCATTACCTCCAGACCTAGAGCGAATACATAATGTATTTCACGTTTCAGTGCTACGTTCTTATAAACTGGATTATAAACACGTGATAGAATTTGAGCCTATTCAAATTGAGACGGACTTAACATACGAAGAGATGTCGATTCAAATCATCGATAGAAAAGAGCAAGTTCTGCGAAACAAGGTTATATCGTCAGTAAAGGTGTTATAGAAGAACCACGATGCTGAAGAGGCAACGTGGGAATTGGAAGAGAAGATAAAGGAGGATTGTCCTTATTTGTTTGCTTAGTGTAAGGCGAGATTCTGGGGACAGAATCTTTATAAAGGGGGAAGAATGTAATGACCGAGAAATTCGGATCCTTTGTAAAATATTTGAAAGAATTAAATAATGAATAAAATAATATTATATGTTATTATTATGTGTTAATGAGATGTATGTCGTTCTATAACCTAGAAACGTCGGAACATTGTAGTATTTAAACCACGTGAAGGAATAAAAGTGTTTGAATTTCTAAGATGAAAATAAAAGTTTTCCGAGAAAGTTTACGAAAAACACTATTCACAGTATATCGCTCGGGAATTATTTTTGAACTTCCGAGAAATACTTAACCTTATAATATCAAGGCGAGATGGATTATGTAATAATAATCTATGTATGGAAAATGCAATATTTCGTATGCGGAATTAAAATGAGAATGTATGTATTAATAATCTAATGAAATGAATTAATGTAATCTTTTATGAAGAATAAGTCCAATAAGATTAAAGATGTAAACCTATGTGGGATTAATATTAAGCCCAAGTAGTTAATAAGGAGAAGCCCAAAGGAAATCAATACAAGCCCATAAGGATAATCTAATTAGTTAAATCTAAGCCCAAAGGATGATCCAATGGGTAAAGCAAGATCCATGGGGCAACCCATGGGTGAATTGGTAACTAAGCACTTTGTGTGATGAGCAAGAACTTTGTTTAATGACCAAGTAAGGGATAAGAGTTGTGGGCAACAAGTAATGAATAGTAAGGAGGTTAACTAAGGAGGTGGGATGTCCTAATGACCTTAATGCCCTAAGCTTAGCCATCCTATAAATACCCCACTTGAATTCATTATTTGGTTGTTAGTTTTCATCCAATACACAGTCAACTTATTGGTTAGAGAGAATAAGCACTATTGAGCTTAACCTTCCATTGTTAGATTTCCAAAGCAAGAGAAGTTAGTCTTCAAAGGTAAATGATTTTATCTCCCATCTCTATCATACTAGGATGATAAGAGAAGTGTAATCTAAAGAACTTATATGTTAAGAACATATGAGGAGTGGATAAGCAATGGACTTAAGCAGTGAGCAAGAAATAAGTAAGTTAAACCTAAGTAAGTTAGGAACTTATGATGATCATATATACACTTGTAACATAATGAATGAAGTTAATACGCTAATAAGATGCAATAATGTTGCTTAAAAGACTTGAACCAAGAATAAGTCATAAGGAAATGACAATCATGTTTTGAAGAATTAATAAGTTATGAACTTATAAGAATTAAGCTATAACCTAATTTTAATATAGGTTATTGTATCATGTAAGTTTAGATGTCTAGATAATGAAATGAATGTATTTGGAAGGATGAACAAATCACTAGTAATGAAGTTTTTCCAGAATTCACACGATTGGACTATAATCGTTGAATTCGTGAAATTCTCGGAATGAAAGTCGTATTTTGTGTTTGAACTCGGAAACATTGGTTTTCGATGGAGACAATTCGTATTTGGCATTATAGAGTTGCGGATTCCAAAATGGTCGAATTCCGACTTAGAACGAAGAAACGAGCGTTGAACGTTTGCGGACGTTTATCGTTTTCGTTAAAAATGGACTAATAGGTGAAATTTTAGCAAAAGAAGTCGAATTGATTCAATTCTTGCATGAACACGTAGAGTATTTAATTTGTGAACCGTAGGCTCTTGAACGAGCCAATTCAGACTTATAACAAAGAAGTTACGAGTCCGAGAATCTCACAAGTTTGAAAATCTGTCAAACATTTCTGTGGCTCAGAGTCCGCGCCGCGCTGCGACTCCAAGCCAAAAGTCCGGCATCGCAGCGCCAAAGTGGCCATAGTTCACAGCAAATTCGCATCGCAGCGCGACAAGTAACAAAGGGACTCGCGCCGCAGCGCCGAGTCCAATTTCTGGGAACTAATATGTGACGCCGCAATGCGACACCAAGAGTAATAGCCGGCGCCGCAGCGCCAACCTCATGAACTAGATAGTGAAAAATGTTTACATGTTGAGCATGAAGAGTAATTGATGAACACTTAAACTAAGGATCTTAATGAAACATTGTTAAGACATTATTAAGCCTTAATTATGATCACTTAGGGTTAAAGAAAGTCAGTTACTTATGAACGTAAGAATGACGTAACGGAAAGCCGGAACCAATAATAATAAATCTAATACGTAATTAGATTGAGAAGAAGGGTAAGATTCTTTAGAAACCATGTATGTTTATTCATGACCTAATGTGTTATGTGATGTTATCATCTACTGTAGAGACTTATAGACTTAAAATGTACGTGTTATAAACTGTAGCAGACGCTAAAGGCAAGTACTTTAACCCTTGTTCCAGTTCGATCTGGACAAGTCTTTGTGATTCATGTATTCTTCGCATGAGTTAATATCTGATGAAGTTAACGCCAATTCTTTCAGCTAGACTTATGACATGTGGATTTCTGATAATCTATCAAATATGGAAAAGGATTTACCAAACTAATATTGTTGTGGTTTTGTCGTCAAACGACAGGCACGTGAGGTTGCCACAACTTAAACGTATATACGTTTAATGAATGTTGTGTTGATCAACATAGAGTACTATAGGCTGATCACCTAGACGTGCTCGTAAGCTATCTCTTGGACTTACGAACTTAGTGTCCGGACGTCCTTTTCAAAGTACTTATGAAATGCTCACGGTCTTGAATCGGAATTGATGTTTTACTGAATATTGTTGTTGTAAAACGTTTTGAATGAAAAGAAGTGCTATTTTGAATTATCGATATTACTTCAGAACTATTGTTCAGTTATTGAAGATATATGATTCCTATATTTCAAGCATGCTAGTTTTATTAGAATTATTGTACTTGCTGAGCTAGTTAGGCTCACTCTTGCTTGAACCATATGAATGCAGCTAAGATCGAACGGACCGATGGATCCGACAAGGATAAAGGGAAGACGAAAGCGAACCCGTAGATTACATATGTAATAGTATAAGTTTTGTAAGAATAATATTTGATATTATGACAAAGACAAATGTATTGGTTGTAAAGAACCTGGGGAATGTAAATATTCTTTTCATATATATATAAGACATAAACGTTCTTTTGAGGCATTTCAATTGAATGTTTATGTGAATCAGAAAGCAAAGTAGCACCATCTGCTCAAGGTTGGAAGATACCCAGATTTGGGGGCGTCACAAAGCTGGATCAGACACATATCTCAAAAAGAAAGGAATCGCCTTCAAAGCTCTCCTGGTGGATCAAGAAAGTGACGATGAATAAATTAATGAAGAACTTCTTAGTCTTGACAACAATGAAGTTTCTCTACTGTCCAGACAACTCAGAAGAGTAATTCAAAGCAAAGCAAGAAAATATGGCAAAGGCTTTATGAAAACAAACAACAACTTCAAAGGCAAACAATTTTTCAAACCAAAGACGCAAGGAGGAAATTTCAAAGAAAATAACAATAAGTTCAGAAGTACCAATCCAAATGAAAATTCAAACACATGTTTTGAATGTAAACAGCCTGGACATTTCAAGAAGGACTGTCCAAAACTAGTCAACAACAAAGTTTTTGTAGCCGAAGAAGGATGGGACCTAAGTGATGAGGAAGAAACTGCTGAGCAAAACGAAGAAGTTGCAAATCTCCGCTTAATGGAAGATAAAGACTCATCACCAAGATCTGAGGTAATTCTGAACATCAACTGCCTAACACTTCATTCTCTTCATACACACTAGAAAATATAAATAAAGAACACTATGCATTACATGAAGCATATAGTCATTTATATGAAAATAATAAACTATTAAAAGAAGAATTAGAAAGATTTAGAAAACTAAATACAAGTCTTGAAATTGAAAATGCTAATTTAATTATCACTAACGAAAGTTTAAGTGAATAAACTTAGAAAATAAAAAAGAATTATCACAACTTAAGAAAATTAATAAAAATCTTGAAATAGAAAATTCCTCACTTATCATCTTAATTGAAAATCTTGAAATTGAAAATTCAACACTTGTTGTAATCATTGAAGATAATTAAGTACAAGATCAAGCTGTAATTGAAGAAATTAAAAATGAAAATTCAAGTTTAAAGTCATAAATAGAAAACTATAATTACACAATTGAAAGCTTAACCAAAGAACGTGAAGATTTAAATAATATAATTTTTAAATTTACAAAAGGAAAAGAAAATCCTGATGTCATGTTAAATCAACAAAAATGTAGCTTTAATAAAGAAGGTTTAGGATATACCGGTGAAACAAGTAAATTAAAAGGACTATATCATGTTAAAATTAAGGAAAATAAAAGTCTTATATCCCCCTTCATAAAATGTTCATATTGTAACAGAAATGGTCACTCCTTTTATATGTGCAATACTAGAAATGGAAACTATAAAGAAAAAATGATTTGGGTTCCCAAGGGGACATATACTGTACCAACCATCACAAGAAGAGAATTTCTCAAATAGCATTATCATACTTCTAATAATCCAGTTACTCATAGAATGCTTCTTTCTGCTAAAATTGATTATCCTATGCCTAGTTTTGTAAAGGAAACTTTAAATGCTCCTTATACAAAATGGAAAACTCACCCTAAGGACCCTTCAATTTAAAGGGTACCAACCTATAAAACTAGTACATATATTGCAGGTATGTCTTGCAGCTGATTTAAATAAAAGCAAATGGTATCTTGATAGTGGATGTTCAATACATATGACTGGAGACAAGTCCAAATTAAGAAATCTGCAAGCTACAGACTATGGTGAGGTATCTTTCGGTGATAACAATAAAGGTAAAATAATTGGAGTTGGATGTGTTGGTAATAATCACGTAACCATTTCTAACGTTCAGTTAGTTACTGGACTCAGTATAATCTTTTATCCATTAGTCAACTATGTGATAGTTGTTTTAAAATATCCTTTAGTACACATAATTGCTCTATTTTTGATCAAACTAGTAAATTGATCTAAGTGTGTCCTAAATATCAAAATGTGTATACCTGTGACTTAGATGTTTACTCTCATTTAGATAACATATGTCTTGTATCTGCAAATGAAGATCCTTGGCTATGGCATCGCAAGCTAGGACAAATAAATATGAAACTCATAAATAACATTTCCTCTAAAGAACATGTTCGTGGTCTTCCTAAATTAAAATTCTTCAAAGACCATATATGTGAAGCTTGTGAATTAGGAAAACAAATTCATGCATCACATAAACCTAAGTTTAATGTGTCAACCTCTCGACCCTTAGAATTATTACACATGGATCTTGTTGGACCAATCCCTAAACACATCATGGGTGGTGCTGTATATATTCTAGTTTTGGTTGACGACTATTCACGATTTACATGGGTTGATTTTCTAAAATTTAAAAGTGAGGCTATTAACTCTTTTTCTACTATGTGTAAAAAGATTCAAAATCAACATGGAAGCTCTATTATTTATATTCGATTTGATCACGGAAAAGAATTTGACAATTCTGATTTCATTATGTTCTGTGATGAGAATGGTATAAATCATAACTTCTCTGGTCCTTATACACCTCAGTCAAATGGTGGTGTTGAAAGAAAAAATCGTTCTGTTGGGAGAATACATATTATGATTTGATGTTTTAATGTATATGCTCATGATTATTTGTAAAGTCCTTCAAGTAAGATATGTACAAGGACTTAGTAATAGATCAAATTTTTTAGGTTGATCTAAGTTCTTAACGTGTATCATTCTGCAATAGAATGTATAGATAGAAAGATCAAAGCTGTTAGGTTGATCTTGAGATGTAATAGATAGGCTTCGAAGAAATCGTAGTGTATCATCTGATCAATATTGCAGAAGTCAAGGCGGAAATGTAGAGCTTCAAAGATCGTAGTGTGCAAAGGTTTAAGAGAAATCGTAGTGCTCTCGGCTGATAGCATCAGATCAAGAACCAAGACGACAAGTCACTACGATATGGATCGTAGAGTATCACGATATAAATCGTCGAGCATCATCTGTCTTATGTCAGAAAACGTCGAGCCTCATGATATGTGTGAAGACAGATTCCAACATATGAGGAATGGATTCTAGACATTGCAGTACTCATCAGTCCCAAAGTAATATGAAATATCCTTAGTATGCAACAAAGAAGTGTATTGAAGAAGCTAAGGAAAGTACCATTGGTAAGGGGGCAAAACACCTTTTCAGGTGTTAGGTGAGAAAGCAGTCTGCTGTGTCAGTGGGCCAGAATGCAGTTTCAGAAGATGTGCAGAAATGTCTCCATCAAAGATCAAAAGAGTCAAATACATTTAATGCCTCAACGGATGGATCCAAAGGATAGTTTTCAAGATCACATATATACAAATCAGACAGATGAGAGAGAATTAAGCAAGCATTAAACAAACAACGTGAACAGCTCTCAAGCTCAACTCTACGATCTGAGAATTTGCAAAGCTTGCTCAGCTACTTAGTTCTTTCGAACAAGTGCTTAAACATCAACTGAGTAGCAACTATAAAGAACTCAACATCTATCAATCAACTGAAGAAGAGTACCAAATCTGCTGGACTTGAAGAGTTCTAAGTGAACTGTAAGAGAGCCAAGTCTGCTGGACTTGAAGAGTTCAAGAGTGAACTAAGAAGTTCCTAGACTGTTGGTCTAGAAGGAATCTGTGTGATTCAGAAGTCGTAAAAGACATCCTTAGCGGATATCCTACTCATTGAGTAGAAGAGTGGACTAGGAGCTTTAAGTACTCTGAACCTCTTAAAAACGACTGTGTCTTTTACATTCATACTATAACTGCTATATCTGCCATAACTGCTATAACTGCCTCACTCTCATAATTCCACTGCTTTGTAAAGAAGATTAAAAAAAACATAAATTCCGCTAAGTTTTAATCATCATTAAAGAACAAGTTTAAAACGAAAAGATTTTTTAAATATCTATTCAACCCCCCCCCCCCCTTCTAGATAACTATTGTGCTAACTAGGAACTAATAATTGGTATCAGAGCAGCTTCTATTATACAGCTTACAAGTTTTAATAGATCCAATGGCACACGTACCAAGTGAATCTAGAAATGGAGGAGGCAGCAAGCCACCAATGTGCAACAAGGATAAATTTGCAAACTAGAAAGTCAAGATGCAAGCTTACATGGACTCAATAGATGAAGATCTATTTGAGACCGTTCAAAATGGGCCCTATATTCCAACGAAGCTTGCACCAACCACTGACGATCCAAACAAAATACAAATCAAGGTTAAAGAGGAGTGGACAGACAACGAGAAGAGAGCTGTCCAACTTGACAAAAAGGCCAAGAACATCCTTTTCCAATCCTTAGAAGACGATCAGTTTGAAAACGTTGTCAACAACAAAACAGCTAAGGAGGTTTGGGAAGCCTTGTTGATCATGCACGAAGGAACTGAAGAAGTCAGAGAAAACAAACAATCTCTCCTGACACAGCAGTATGAGATGTTCGCTCATGTTCAAAGAGAGAACGTGACTGCCACCTATGAGAGATTCAGCGTTCTGTTCAACTCTCTACGAGCATATGGGAAGATCTATCCTAACAAAGATCTGATCATAAAGTTCATGAGAGCCCTAATGAGCAAGTGGGATACCAAAACCACTACTATAAGAGAGTCAAAGAATCTTCTCGAGATGAAGTTCAACAGCTATATAGAAATCTCCTTACATACGAACTGGAGCTGACTCAACGAGCTGAAACACTATCAGAAGGAATAAGGAAGGATAAGGGTGTTGCTCTCAAGGCAACTGAAAGTGCATCAAAGATCAACACTGAGATTGACTCTGATTATGATGAAGACGATGATGAAGACCTTGCTATGCTGGTAAAAAGACTGAGAAGGTTCATGCGTCAAGGCAAAACCAGCAAGCCAAAGAAGGTCAAAGAATCTTGTTGACCGAGAACAAATAAATGATCTATGCTACAACTGCAAGAAGCCTGGCCACTTCATTGCCAACTGCAACAATCCTCTAAGAGAAGAAGTAAAGAAGAAACATCATGCAAAAATGAATACAAAGGAAACAAAAGGCCTCAGAAGAGGGAAAAAGGCCTGGTAGCTGGAGGATCATGGAGCGATTCAAACAATGACTCTAATCCTGACTCCGGAGATGATGAAGAACCACAAATGGCTAATCTGTGCTTAATGAACAAATATGCAAAGGACAAACAAAACCTCAACATTCATGATGTAAGTCTCGATGAGGTATTTGACTTCACTCACGATGTAGATATAAATGATTTAAGAAGCGCCTTTGCATGGCATAACCACTGATCTACATCAATACATGAAGTGGTTCAGGGTTTTTTCTAAGGATCATTCACTTCTTCAAGAGGAGAAGAAGAAAGTTCAAGAAGAGCTTGAAATAACCCTTCTAAATACTAATCTTCTCTCCAAGCTTGAGGCTGAGAATGAAACCTTAAAACAGATAAACACACTCTATACACAAAGAGAATCTAATCTAACCTCTAAAATTGAGGAACTAGAAAAGACTATCTCTGCATGGAACAAATCCTCATCATCCATGGACTCCCTGCTCTCTAGTCAGAGGAGCACATTCGATAGAACATGCTTAGGCTTTGGGGAATCCATTCCAGAGCAATGTATGGAAAAGACAAAGGAAACTAGCACTAGTAATGCCTAAAGTTTTAGTAGAAGCATTACCTTTGTGAAATCCTCACAGAAGGAAGAACAAGTTCAACCTTGTCCTACTGTCTTCGTTCATACTCAAAGGAGTAAATGATCTCGTGTTGGTCTGGGATTCATAAAAGAGAAGAGTAACCTAACCTCTACTCACCAACCTCGAAGAATCGTAGAGTCAAGCAAGACCAACTCTACGAATCAACTGGGAAGGTACAGTAGAGGTAAGGAACACTCATCACTATTTATGAAATCCAAGGACACGTGGAAGAATGAGAATCAGTTTAACAGAAGGACAACTAAAGAACCACACAAGTCCAAATGGAGGATGAATCATCATACACACACTGGCATGCATCATATTAGATGTTTTATATGCAATAAATATGGTCACAAGGCTGCTAAGTGTTATTATAATTCCATGCATGTAAGACCCAAGATTAAACATATTTGGGTCCCCAAAGGCACTAACAAAGAAGGACCCATGCAAATATGGGTACCAAAATGAAGGTTCAATATTTTGACAGGAAAAGAGCTCCATGATCACTACATGGTATCTCGGACAATGAATGCTCAAGCATATATGACAGGAATAAAGCTCTTCTATCTAACTACATAGAAAAGGAGGGTCCCTCAGTCATCTTTGGAGACAACGGCTCAGGCAAGACAAGAGGATATGGCTCTGCAGGCAATGGTGCAGTATCTTTCAACAAGGTAGCATATGTAGAAGGTCTCCAACACAACCTTCTAAGCATTAGTCAACTCTGCGACAAGGGTCATCAAGTGACATTCCTCAACAACCAATGTCAAGTCAGAGATTTGAAGACATTTGCTATAAAACTAACCGGGACAAGAGAAGGAAATGTTTACACCGTGGATCTTGGTCAACTAAGCTCAGATGAGACAATATGTTTTCTGGCAAAAGCATCTGAAGAAATGAGGTGGCTATGGCATAAACGGTTGTCTCACTTAAACTTTAAGAGCATGTCCAAACTGGCATCAAAAGATCTCGTAGCTGGCCTACCTAAGTTCAACTTCGTAAAGGAAAGGCCATGCAATGCCTGTCAGCTTGGAAAGCAAACCAGAAGCTCATTCAAAAGCAAAACTGCCAACTCTATCGACAAGCCCCTGCAGTTGCTTCACATGGATCTATTTGGGCCAATTCCAACAACTAGTCTTGGAGGAAAAAGATACTCTCTAGTTATAGTCGACGACTACACCAGATTCACATGGGTATTCTTCCTAACTTCAAAGGATGAAACGAGCTCTCAATTAATCAAGATGTTCAGACTGGTGATGAACGAGAAAGGAGAGAAAATCAAGGCCATAAGGAGTGATCATGGCAGAGAATTCGACTTCTCAGAAATGGACCGCTTCACGCATGCATACAATGGAATCGACCATAACTTCTCGACTCCACGAACTCCTCACCAAAATAGAGTAAATTTGAAAGAAAGAATGAACTTTGATAGAGGTGGAAGAACTCTCTTTGCAAAAGAAAGACATCTCGCTCAATACTTCAGGCGTAGAAGTTGTCAATCTTGCATTTTACACGCAGTAATGTATCACTAATACACTCTACGATCAAGAAGACGCCTACTTAACCGTGGAAAGGAAGAAAGCCAAGTGTAAGCTACTTTCATGTTTTCGGCTGTGCATGCTACATTCTCAACAATGGAAAGCAATACCTGACAAAATTTTAGCCCAAATCAGACGAAGGAATCTTTCTTGGTTATGCCACAGACAGTAAGGCTTACAGAGTGTTCAACAAAAAGACACTGAGTATTGAAGTCTCAATTCATATCATCTTCGATGAAACAGACTCAGACAACACAGTACTTCAAGACACTACGACCGATAGTGCAGACACTACGAATGAAATCGTCGAGCCCAACACTACGATCGTAGTGCCAGATAGTGAAATCGTCGAGCAACAAAATGAAATCGTAGAGAGATCTATGCAAGACAGTGAACCTCCACACCAAGAAGAAGAAATAGATCTTGAAGACTTAAGACAAGAAGGCATCAGGACAGATGTCCCAACCAGTAACAGATGGGCCAGAGATCACACTCAGGATCTAATCATTAGAGATCCGACTGCTAAAGTCAAAACAAGAGCTACTACTCAAAATGAATGCTTTTATCTAAGTTTTCTATCATAAACAGAACCAAAGAAGATAGAGGATGCTATGGAAGACTCCAGTTAGATAGAAGCCATGCAGGACCAATTTGAACGAAGCAAAGTATGGAGATTGGTACCAAGACCAAAGAGTCATCTTGTCATTGGAACCAAGTGGGTCTTCAGAAACAAAATGGATGAGGGTGGAGTTATAACCAGGAACAAGGTAGGATTAGTGGCAAAGGGATATTCTCAAGAAGAAGGCATTGACTACGATGAGACATTTGCACTGTTGCGCACTTGAAAGTCAGAATAACCCTAAATTTTGGATTATCCGTAATTTAGGTTTAAAGAATTAGTTATTAATAAAATAATTTTTTTATTAATACTATTATTCTGTCTTATGTGTTTATTAATCGTTTTATAACCTAGAATGATTATTAATCGGGAGGATTAAGCCACGAGCTAGGCCGAACGAGTATGAATTTTTAAGACGAAAATAAAAAAATTTCGGGAACAAAAATATTTCTGGGGAAAAAGACGAAATAGGTACTATTCACCGGTTTCTGCTTGGAGATTTATTTTGAAATTTCGAGAAGTTATTGATTGCATGAAATCTTGAGACGTGATGGAATATTCAATAATATTTCAGTTATGGCAAAAACAAAGTTTTTGCCAGCGGACTCAAAACCTAAGGGTTAGGGAAAGTGAGTTCTGAGAATGTAATTAGTACGTATAATAACTAGGGTTATTATGTGTGAGAAATACGAGTACGATACGAGTTATTATATGAGTATATTACAAAGATTAGTACGACGTATAATACGAATATCGTACGAACAATATACGAAGAGAAGACAAGATTACGAGAAAGGAATGCGTAGAATACGATTAGTCTTAATGGACTTTGTGTTCATAGACTTTTGTAGAATCCAATTGGACTTGGATTATGTCAAGCCTAATGATTTGTGAAGTTAAGCCTAAGTTAGGCCCAAGAAGAATTAGGATTAAGCCTGATCCAAAGAAATTAACCGCGGATCGAACCGATGAGTCACCGGATGGGTAAAACCCATGGGGCAACCCATGGGGATGACCCATGGGCATAAGGGGCGGCCACTTGGCCACCAAGTAAGTGTGGTGGCCAAGTTAACTTGGTGGCTAAGTTGTTAAGGAGGTGGGAGTAGTGATTTTAGGGGCAAAATGACTTGAAAATCCTATAACTTGAGAGAGAGAGAGAGAGAGAGCTCGGTTGGGAGAGGAGAAGGAAGAGAATGAGCATGAATGCTCTGATCAAAAGTGATCGAGAAATAGAAACGCTCGCAAATCGCCGGCTTTGTATAACGGAAGAGAAATAAAGAAGAACGATAATCCGAACACTAGTTCTTCTAAATTTTCTTTAAGTTTTTAAGTTCAAAAACATAACTTAATGAAGATAAGAGGTAGATTAAGTTAGAAATGATTTCATATGGTTGAAATCGTAAGAAAATGAAGAAATAAAAATAAGAAATTTAGTTTATAAATTTCTTAAGCAAGTATAAGATTCGTGAGGATTTTGAGCGATCCGATTGAATATTATGAACGAGTAGGTGAATTAAGTAAGGAATGATGTTCTATAACATCAAATTCCAAGAAAAAGTGAAATCGTAATCCAAAATATCGATTATAAATGAAGAACGAACGAAGAACGCGAAGAACGTTGTTGATGGACAAATTTAAAACCATCGTAGTATAATTGTTGTTGATGGACAAGTTTAAAATCATCGCGTATAATTTAGATGCTTATTGCTTGGTTAGGAACGGTAGAAACATTCATGAAGAACGGATTAAAACTAAGCTATAACGAAGTTATGGCAAAAATTTTAATAAAAGAAGAACGAAAATTTAAAAGTTAGTAAATGAACCCGAACATGTTGGGTTTCATAAGAATGTAAGAGAACGTGTAAAACGTGAGTCGTGGACTCAAGAACGAACGAATTCCGAGTTCGGATGACAGAATTACGGACGAACGAGCGAAGAACGTTAAAAGCGTAAAAATGAATAAAGGGTTAAGATTAAGCCAATTGAATGGCATGTTAACGGATTCAGAACAAAGTTCTATCTGAGGAATATTAAAGTACGTAAGATAAGGAAGAAAATGGCTTTGGAACGACCTCGTTCCGAGTTATAACGAAGAAATTATGAGATTTCGAAATCAGCGTCTCAAGCTTGTAAAAGACTTAGAAAATTTTTCTAGGGTTTTAGCTCTCAGCCAAGAGTCACGAGAAGTGGCAACCGCATGACATGAGCTCGGGCTGAGGTGTCATGATAATTGGTTCAGCAGTCACGAGAGATAACGAAGGGTTTGGCACCGCAGAGCCAGACCAAGGAAGAAGGAGACGACGAGTCAGCGTCGCAAATGCGAAAAGAGAGGAAAGGCATGGTAGCCATGCCACCAAGACTGAAATACCCAGAAATGAGATTTTAATTGCTCAAATTCTCGGGGGATGTGCAAGAAAGAAGTATAAACATAATGTTCAACTAATGTAACACTTAGTCAAGTGTTTTAAAACTTTAATAAAGGTTGAATGAAAAGATTAAACGAGATTTAAAAGATAAAGAATGTGGATGCGAGTTACGGAACCGATGTCCGGGGACCGTAGGCGCGATAAATGAACGTGAGGGATTGCTATGGTTGTGATTCCTTAGACGTTGGTTGACGATGTTAATGTATAACATTTTGATGTTATGACTTAGCATTGAGAGATGAATGTAAAACATTTAGACGCTGTGAACGCAATGTTGTTGCGATGAACGATCGGTCTTAGCATACAGCGAACCGTATGGCTTTGACATTAAGAAAGAATAATGAACATGGGGTTCATGGGATGGATAACGATCAAAAGCAATTAAAACGTATGATAGGAATCAAGACTATTCCTATTATTCAAGTTGCTTCGTAACCTTGTTCGGTTATTGAAGTCTGAAAAGAATGTTTAAATTCTTGAAGTTGTTTGTTCAACTATTATGACTTGCTGGGCAATTGAATGCTCACACTTGCTTTAAATGAAAAACATTTTCAGCGAACGATGTTAGAAGAACTTAAGGATCCCGTATAGATCAAGCTGACGATATCTAGATGAAGTGTCATTCAGAATGTGAATGAGCGAGAAGATCAAGTGAAGACTTGTAATGTAGAAAGATGAAAAATTAAACTATAGATTAGTTTAATGAATGATTATGTATCCTTGGTGGCGGATAAAAGTCACTCGTGCAAGATGTAAAGAATAATGTAATTATCATTATTTGTAATGAAAGAGGTTATAAGGTTTTGAGAACACAGGAATTGTAATGTATGTTATTATATTTCAGTATATAATGATGTATGTTTGGATGAAGGATGTACTCGTGACGTACGGAATCCGGGTGTGAAGAAAGATCGAATTTTGGGGCGTTACAGAAGCCATCAGAATCTTTCTTGCCTTTGCTGCTCACATGAAGTTCAAAGTCTTTTAGATGGATGTCAAAAGTACATTCCTAAATGGAGAACTCCTAGAAGAAGTCTATTTAGAGCAACCTCCAGGTTTCATCAATCCATCTCTTTCAAATTATATTTATAGATTAAACAAAGCCTTATATGGTCTTAAACAAACACCTAGAGCATGGTATGAAACACTAACAAACTTCTTAAATGAAAATGGGTTTACTACAGGTAGAGTAGATACCACACTGTTTCTTAGAAGGTATAAAGACAAAGTCTTATTAGTTTAAATATATGTTGATGACATTATTTTTGGTTCTACTGATGAAAAGTTATACAAGAGATTCTCTAAGCTGATGCGGAGCAAGTTTGAAATGAGCATGATGGGTGAGCTGAATTTCTTCCTTGATCGCAAGTAAAGCGATCGATGAAGGAATTTTCATAAACCAAGCCAAATACATCAAAGACTTACTCAAGAAGTATGGCATGGAATCAGCCTCTCCCATGAAAACACCAATTGCTCCTGCAACCAAGCTTGACAAAGATGAAAAGGGTAAAAGTATTGATATAAGTAAATACAGAGGTATGATAGGTTCTCTTTTATACCTAACTGCCAGTAGACCAGACATAATGTTTGCAACATACATATGTGCTAGATTTCAGGCTAACCCTAAAGAGTCACATTTATCTGCTGTAAAGAGGATCTTCAGGTATCTCAAGGGTACACCTTACTTGGGGCTTTGGTACCCCAAGGAATCCTCATTTGAACTAATAGGATACACATATGCTGATTTTGCAAGATGCAAAATAGATAGAAAGAGCACCATTGGCATATGTCAATTGCTAGGAAACAGACTGGTGTCCTGGTTTAGCAAAAAGCAAAACTCAATATCTACTTCAACCGGAAAGGTTTGAATACGTTGATGCTTTGGCAAATTCAGTCTTTCGATTCTATGGATGAAAAATCAGCTAGTGACTATGGGTTTGATTTCAAATCTATTCCCATTCACTGTGATAACACAAGTGCTATAGCAATAACTCATAATCCTGTTATACATTCTAGGACTAAGCATATAGAAATAAGGTATCACTTCATCAGGGATCATGTGCAAAATGGAACTATATCTTTACAATATATCCCTACTAAAAATCAACTTGCTGATGTTTTTACAAAACCTCTAGATGAATCCAGATTTAATAAGTTAATAAGTGAGCTAGGCATGCAAATCTTCAACCATAAAATATATGCTCTAGATTGTGCTAACCATAACAGATACAAAGGCTGAACTCAAAATCGTAGACATGATCAAGGAAGTCCACGATCGTGAAATTTGGAGACAAAACCACCTCAACGATCGTAGCAAAGACTCAACCATCATAGAGCAAACTCAATGATGACAAAAGCCTCATCAACAAAGCAAGAGTACACCCTGTGATGATAAGCTTCAAAACAAAGCAATCCTTCGATAAGCGTCCTCAGAACAAACCTAACCCTCGACTCACTCCAAGAGGTTGGCCCTTCCCAGAGTTGCCTTAAAAGAATGCTTTATCAAAAACTCATCACAAGGATCGGGATGGACTCGACGATCGTAGATCGGAACCGATTTAATGATGGATGGACTCGACGATCATAGATCGACACGACGGTTGATGAATGCGACTCTCGACGATCGTAGCTCGGACTCGACAAAGGCAAAGCACTCAACGATCACTAAACTACCTCAACGATCGTAGTCCTCCCTAAGGACACCTCAGTTCTGAAGGAACCAAGGGCAAATTAGTACAATCCTTAACTGACAAAATCGTAGAGCCAAGCAAAAGTCGACACCTGTCCCACTAAGCGAAAAAGGAGAGAGGGAAGTTACAAGTACAAATTAAAATCATATTTTTGAAATCTGAAGTTCAAAAGATTATTTCTCTCTCCCATCCTCTCTCAAAGCAAAAACCCTAACTCAGAGGAAAGCTCAGCCAGATCTCACTTCCAGTTAGAAAATCAATGGCGTCATCTAGTGTTATCTCAGGCTACAGACTCTATTTTGACGAATTCAAAACAGCTCAACCCAAGTTCCACAAGACTCTGGCCTTACTAAAGAAGGCAGGTCTCGAAGAGGCTTTGGGCGCAGTCACACTGATATACCCCAAGCTGGTAAAAGATTTCTACAAAAATGGTGTGCTTGAAAAAGACACCATCACTACAAGGGTAAGGGAAGTAGAAATCAGACTAAAGGCAGAAGACATCAATCTTGCCCTAGGTCTCAAAAATGAAGGGCATCCAGTAATAGACAGCATAGATTTCCAAGAGGGACTAAGAAGAATGCATCACAAGAAAAACCCCTATGTGAAAGGGTACAAGAAGAAGGAGTTCCCACAGAGGTACGAATTTTTGGCTGATATTATTGGGAAATGTATATGCTGCAAGAGCTCAGGTCATGACTCTGTCAATGAAGTACAACTTAATCTCATGACGGCCATGTATTATGGTTTACAACTCAACTATGGAGCCCTATTGCTCGAATGGATTGGTAAGTGGATCGTCAACTCAAAGAAATTGAAAAGCCCTCAAAAGATGCTATATGGGCGATTCATAAGCATTATTCTACAGTCTTCCCTGGGTGACAAAATTGGGGATGAAGAAGGAGAAGCTATCAACCCAAATAGGCGAATGACCCAGCAGCTGTTTGAAAATTGGAAGAGGAACCCTGCAGAGTATGTTCGAATGATGACAAAATCCAGTGGAAGAACTGGGGATCTGAAGATCTCAGGCCTTCCAGGAAATATGTCTGTGGTCAGGGAGATCGAAGAAGAAGAAGAAATCAACAAAGAAGAACCCTTTGTCCTTACCAAAAAAAGCAAGGGCAAGAGGAAGCTAAGGGCTAGACTGGTGGAAGAGCCTCAAGGATCTACCACTGATATACCTGTAGAGTCCTCTGATATAGAGACTCTGAGGATGCTAAGAAGAAAGCAGCATCAAGATGAAGCAGATGAGGATCAGGCTACCATATCCCAGATCCTGAAGAAACACAAAGTTGGTTATAAGTCCAAAAGGCCATCAGTCACCTCAATCATAGAGTCTCTATTGTTCGTAGAGACCAGACCAAGCATTGCAGGCAAGGAGGTAGCTGCTTCAAGCATAGTGGCTATTGAAAAGGACAACACTGAGGTTCAAGAAAGTCAGGAAGTTGTGGCTAAGCCTAGCAAGTCAAGGAGAAAGCTGGTCAAGAAGTACATTCTTGAAAATGAAAGAGTGCTCAAAAAGGAAGCAAAAAGTATGGCTGCCAAGAAGGAATTATCCAGAGCAAGTCAAGAGGACAGTGCTCCAGCTGAGGGGGAGATCCCTAAAATTCTCATGATAGAGAATACACCAGCTGAGGGGGAGATGCCTGAAGCTCAAGAAGATGCTCCACTTGAGGGGGAGTTATTGATCTTACAAGAAGTTGATCAAGTTGAGGGGGAGCCTCAAGATATCTCCATGGAAGGAGAAGATGTTCCTACCAGAAATAAAGAGGAACCTGGAAAAGATCATCAAGAGCCCATTGAGATAATGGAGTCCTTAAACGAAGACAGGGAAGAGGAAGAAGATGATCTTCAAATCACGGGTGTGGGCAAAGATGGGTATAGAAGCTATCTCTACAATCAGATGTTCTCATACCTACCCATGATGCCATACCATTAAGCTCAAATCCTAAACTCTTGGGATCACATGTTTTGGAGCTTCAAAGAGTATCCAGCCATCTTAGTATTGGCTCATGGATTTCCAGGGAGTTTCAAATTTGCCAAGAAATTGTTTACCAACAACTCTTACTCAAAGGATAAACTTGAGGTATTGTCTATCCCTACCAAATTCAGAGTTAATCACTTACCATCATCTTCATTAAGCTATTTTTATGAATTCCCATAATGGTTGGAAGTGACACTTAATCCAGTAAATCAATTTCCAGTTGCAGAATCCCAAAATTCTGTAACTGACGAACCAAATGCAGTCAACTTCATTTTGCTCACACACATCACCACATCTACGATTCCTTACTCTAGCCCAATCGTAGAGTCCCAAATAAAAATTGTAGAGCCCTATATTCCAAATAGAGAAACTCAGGCCCCTCCATCAGACATACCATCCTCCTCCTCAAATGACTATTGTAGTCTTGATCATGCTATCCATGCAAGATCAGGCTCAGAAAGAATCCCCTCCATTCAACAATCCTCAAACCAATGGAACTCTCCCAAATCTGCCCACAAAGGATGACTTGAAGGAAGCAACCAAGGACATGGTCAAGAACATAGAAGAAAGCCTGGAATCTCACTCCAGCCTCATTTATATCCGGCTGAATCAAATGATCACAGCTGTAAATAATTTTCCTGGCACTATGAATGTTGAGCTTACAAAGAAGCTGAGGGAAATTATCCAAGAAATTCTTAAGAGCATGAAGGACAGAGATGAGATTCACTTCCAGATAGCCACCAAGCAAAGAGAGGATGTTCTTGAAATGCAAAAAAATCAAGAAGTTCAAAATAAACTTATGCTGGAGAACATCATCAACTTGAAAGCCTCAGTCCAAGAATTCCAAAAATCTTATGTCAATCAGGAATGATAGAATGACATTGTTCTCACTGCCCTCCGAAACAAAGAAGCTAGATCTAAAAAATAGATCAAGGAAAGTTGAGATGACATTGCTCAGACACAAAGCCAACTGAACGAGCTTGTCCAAGGAGTGAATCGACTTTCTGCAGACATTCGAACCCTTGATGCTAACATAAAGGGGGAGAATAAATAGAAAGGAGCTCAAGGGGGACAGGGAGGCCAAGGTAGAGGCAGAGGAGGTCAAGGAAGCCAAGAAAGGGGAAGAGGACAATTTTACGCTCAAGCATCAAGAAGCCCTCCTGCAAGACAATTCCATCACCAGACTCAATGATCTGATCAGCAGGAAATTGTAACGACTTTACCATTAAGAAGTCAGGAGCCACCTACCAGCTCACAAGATGTGACTACCGTACACTTAAGAATGCCAATTGGAGATCCTGCATTCATGAACAGGCATGAGGAAAATCTAAGGCTAAGCCTAAGTGAGCTGGAAGAACTAGCCAGAAGAGATGAAGCGAGCAGGAAAAGAAGGGCTGAGGAATATGCCAATCCACCACTATGAAAAAGAACAAAGAAATAGAGATAAGTGTAAACTTTAATTCTTATTGATGTAAAGCTAAAACTGCAATATCTCTTTAACATCAATAAATTCATACTTATTCTCTAGAAATTTCAGCTGCTCACTGAAATACTAAGTCATGTTTATATTTCCTGCAAATGCATCTAGACACTAATAATCATGACAACAAATCTCCTTGGTTATGTCAACATCAAATAGAGGGAGATTGTTGGGAGAATGCATATTATAATTTGATGTTTTAATGTATATGCTCATGATTATTTGTAAAGACCTTCAAGTAAGATATGTACAAGGACTTAGTAATAGATCAAATTTGTTAGGATGATCTAAGCTCTTAACGTGTATCATTCTGCAATAGAATGTATAGATAGAAAGATCAAAGCTATTAGGTTGATCTTGAGATGTAATAGATACGCTTCGAAGAAATCGTAGTGTATCATCTGATCAACATTGCAGAAGTCAAGGCAAAATCGTAGAGCTTCAAAGATCGTAGTGTGCAAAGGTTTAAGAGAAATCATAGTGCTCTCGGCTGATAGCATCAGATCAAGCACCAAGGCGACAAGTCACTACGATCTGAATCGTAGAGTAACACGATATAAATCGTCGAGCATCATATGTCTTATATCAGAAAAACGTCGAGCCTCATGATATGTGTGAAGACAGATTCCAACATATGAGAAATGAATTCTAGATGTTGCAGTACTCATCAGTCCCAAAGTAATATGAAATATCCTTAGTATGCAACAAAGAAGCGTATTGAAGAAGCTAAGGAAAGTACCATTGGTAAGGGGGCAAAACACCTTTTCAGGTGTTAGGTGAGAAAGCGATCTATCAGTGTCGGTGGGCGAATGCGCCAGAAAGATGTGCAAAAATATCTCCATCAAAGATCTGAAAAGTTAAATGCATTTAATGCCTCAACGGATGGATCCAACGGATAGTTTTTAAGATCACATATATGCAAATCAGACAGATGAGAGAGAATTAAGCAAGCATTAAACAAACAATGTGAACAGCTCTCAAGCTCAACTCTACGATCTGAGAATTTGCAAAGCTTGCTCAACTACTAAGTTCTTTCGAATAAGTGCTTAAACAGCAACTGAGTAGCAACCATAAAGAACTCAACATCTATCAATCAACTGAAGAAGAGTACCAAGTCTGCTAGAGTTGAAGAGTTCTAAGTGAACTTTAAGAGAGCCAAGTCTTCTGAACTTGAAAAGTTCAAGACTGAACTAAGAAGTTCCTAGACTGCTGGTCTAGAAGGAATCTGTGTGATTCAGAAGTCGTAAAAGACATCCTTAGTGGATATCCTACTCGTTGAGTATAAGAGTGGACTAGGAGCTTTAAGTGCTCTGAACCACTTAAAAACGACTATGTCTTTTACATTCATACTATAACTGCTATATCTGCCATAACTGCTATAACTGCCTCACTCTCATAACTCCACTGCTTTGTAAAGAAGATTAAAACAAACATAAATTCCGCTAAGTTTTAATCATCATTAAAGAACAAGTTTAAAACAAAAAGATTTTTTAAATATCTATTCAACCCCCCCTCCCCCTTCTAGATAACTATTGTGCCAACTAGGAACTAACACGTTCTTTGTAAGAAATGGCTAATACAATGTTAAATGGATATCATTTTCCAAAGTATTTTTGGGCTGAAGAAGTGGCAACATCGTGTTATATATTAAACAGAGTTTTATTAAGACCCGTTTTGCTCAAAACTCCCTATGAGTTATACTATAAAAGAATTCCAAAAATAAACTATTTTCGTGTTTTTGGGAGCAAATGTTTTATTTTTAACACCAAAGAACACTTATTGAAATTTGATCCTAAATCTGATGAAGGAATTTTTCTTGGATACTCTCTTAATAGTAAAGCATATAGAGTTTTCAACAAAAGAAGTCTAGTTGTGGAAGAATCGATGAATGTGACTTTTGATGAAACCCGGCCTCCTCCAAAATATAAAGAATTGACTGATAATGATGTTGTCATTGAAAATATTCTCAGAAATATGGAAGAACCAAAACTCGATAATACATCTCCGCCTATTAATGAGAATCCCCTTGAAAATCCAAACCCTCAGTTAAATGATTTTCCTAAAGAGTCTCATGTTATTAAAAATCATCCTATAGAAAATGTTATTGGAAACATGGAAAAATGAGTTATCACTAGATTATAAGCACATAATCTAGCTGGTCATTTGTCTTTCTTGTCTCAAATTGAACCTAAATTGATAGAAGATGCTTTACTAGATGAAGACTGGATAATGGCTATGCAAGACGAACTTGAACAATTCACTAGAAATAAAGTATGGGAATTAGTCCCACAACCTGAGGATGTTTCAATCATTGGAACTCGATGGGTATTTCGTAATAAACTTGATGAAAATGGAATTGTTATTCGTAATAAAGCAAGATTAGTTGCACAAGGATATAATCAAATGGAATGAATTGACTATAATGATACTTATGCTCCTGTTGCTAGAATTGAATCTATTCGTATGCTGTTAGCATTTGTATGCCATAAGAATTTTAAACTGTTTCAAATGGATGTGAAATCTGCATTTTTTAATTGTGTTATAGAAGAGGAAGTTTATGTTAAACAACCTCCTGGATTTTAAGATTTCATCATGAATATGTCTATAAATTACATAAAGCTCTATATGGTTTAAAACAGGCTCCGAGAGCTTAGTATGAAAGGTTGAGTAATTTTTTGTTGAAAAATGGCTTTAAACGAGGAACTGTTGATACTACCCTGTTTACTAAAAATAAAAATGATGATATTTTATTAATTCAAACATATGTTGATGATATTATTTTTGGCTCTACTAACATTACCATGTGTAATGAGTTTTCTGAAAGTATGAGTAAAGAATTTGAAATGAGCATGATGGGAGAATTAAACTTCTTCCTCGGATTGCAAATCAAACAAGGAGAAAAAGGTATTCATATATCTCAATCTAAATACTGTAAAGAAATGATCAAGAAATTTGGCCTAGAATCAGCAGAACCTCTTAACACTCCTATGTCAACGACGGATAAATTAATTATTAACGAAAATGGAAAATCTGTTGACTCTAAGAAATATAGAGGAATGATCGGAAGTCTATTATATATAACTGCTAGTAGGCCTGACATCATGTTGAGTGTTTATAAATGTGTCAGGTTTCAAGCTGATCCCAAAGAATCTCATCTGACCACAGTGAAAAGAATTTTTCGATATCTTAAAGGAACCACTGAATTAGGTCTTTGGTATCCTAAGGATCAACCATTTAATCTCGTGTGTTTTTTAGACTCTGACTACGCAGGTCATCATGTCGATCGAAAAAGCACTAGTGGTACTTGTCAATTTCTAGGAGGATGTTTGGTTTTTTGGTTTTCTAAGAAACAGAACTAGGTCTCTATTTCAACCACTGAAGCAGAATACGTCATAGCCGCACGCTGTTGTGCTCAAATATTGTGGATGAAACAAACCCTTGCTGATTATAACTTAAAATTTGATTGTGTTTCAATTTTATGTGATAATTCCAGTACAATAAATCTCAGCAAAAATACAGTCTTGCATGCTAGGTCAAAACATATAGACATTAGGCATCATTTTTTACGATATCATGTTAATAACGGAAATATTAAATTAGACCATATTGACACTGAATTAAATATAGCTGATATATTTACTAAACCACTAAGTTCAGAAAGATTCTGCAAATTAAGAATTGAGTTAGGAATGCTAGATATTATTTCTTAATGATTTTGTGTCTAAAATAAATTTTAATTCTACTTAATCATTTTAAAATTTTTATATGAATTCTTGATATTTTGTTAAATATGTACATATAAATATATATATATATATATATATATCATTTTTAGGTACATTACATATATATATATATATATATATATATATATATATATATATTAAATCTAAACCATTAGATTTTAGAAAATCAAATGGTCTACACCACATAAGCTGCGTCCTCTTTTTCAACTAATGAAATTTTAGCATCTTCTGCACACGGATCAAGCTCTCAAATCATCTGATCAAATCTACGCACTAATCTCAACCATTGGATCAATTCGTTGAAAGAAACATAACTCAGATCGATTTTTGGCCGTTGATCAAGATCTGCTCTATCTTCTCCACCGTTGGATCATCTGGTAAATCAAACTATATATATATAATTTTTATTTTTATTTCATTTTCTTTAATTTCCTTTCTCTCTCTTCTCTACACTCTTAGTCGCTTCTCTCTCTCTCTATCTCTCTCTAGTAATCTCTGATTACTCGCTATTATCTCCGATTTCTGTATCAGGCGTTACTCTATCTCGACTACTCTTCCTCCTAATCATGATTTCCTGTTAAATTCTATTACATTTCTTACGAATTTTATCACTTTTTTAAAGTTTATTTAAAAATCGCCTATGTTTGAAGGTTTTAATTTTTTTGTCATCTCTGTATTAGGATTAAACGATGCATGTTGATCGACAAAATCTTCATTTTTTAGGTTTCTTCGTTTACCATTTTTATTTGCCAAAATGATTTTCTAAGATCTGAAAATACTTGCTCAAAATTTGGTATTTGTTCTTTTCTTATGGATCTTACATTCTTAATAAAATCGTCTCCATTTTAAATGTTTGGGATGTCAGTCAAATCGTCTCTGTTCTTGTATGTGTTCCTCTTTGATTCAATTTCCTTAAAATCTTTGAAAAATCAACTATATGAAATTTTTAAGGGTTAGGGTTTCCATTAGGGTTTCTCTGTCAAACATTTTTTTCTGATTCTCTGACTAGATCTGAGATTGTGTATTCGTTTTTTAAAAAAATGGGGATTCTCAGTGAAGAAATCTTCTCTGATATTTCTCAAAATCCATGCTTCTTCAAATTTTTATTATTAACCAATAATTTTTTAAAATTTTGTTTAAATCGTGTTAATTTTGTTTAGGACTTCTACTCAAAATCATCTACTGTTCATTTTTTTCTTATCACAATCTCTGTCATCTACAGTCGTGTTAATTTAGTTTTTATAAACACAAACATATATTTTTACTAATAATATACTTTTTACTGAAAAATGTATATATATATATATATATTCAATCTACAATAGTTTATCATCATAAATATATATATATATATATATATATATATATATCTTTATTTTTGTTGAGCTCTCTGCTGCCTACTCTGAGAAATATGAACGACGAAGCACTTAGCATACTGAAACTGGTATATAATTGATACCATCTCAGGTATAACTTTTCATTTTTCTCTATCTTCTTATTTGTGTGGATACTGATGTCCACTGGATTACCTTTTGCATCTTATATAATGTGTACATACAGGTATTCACCCGGTTGTTCATTGCATTTACTGATACATCTTCATCTAATATTTGCTATCAATGTTGAAATCTTGCATTTTACCTGCTTCTTTGGAAAATTTATATCTGAACAAATAACTTCTTGCCGTGTTCACAATTTTTTTTTCTTCAGTAATCATTCTTATATTTGACTGAAAGTTTTACTCTGTGTTATTTAAATGACATGTGGAAATTTTTTTACTGATCACTATTTATCATACTGTTTCACTTAAATATTGTTACTGTTTTCAGTTTTAAACTCTTCCCACCTCAATCTATTAAATGCTTCTTCTATCTGTTTACTTGAGTATGTATTACCTGTCGCACTCCATTTTTTTTATATATATACAAGCCTTTCAAAAATGTCCCGTTTTTATATATCCTCAATCTTCCACTTAATATTTTCACCTATCTTTCATGCATCTATACTTATCATGACTAACTTATTTTCTTCAAAAAGGAAAGATTTGTCTCTTAACTCTGAATTACATTTTTCAAATGTTGTTCCGACTCTTACCACCCCATTTGCCCAGTCAAAATATCGGTCTGTGAGACATAATCTATTTCCAGGAAATGTAATCACATTTCATCATTTTCCAAAACTGTTTGATATTTTCAAAAATGTTGGGTGGGATTGTTTGATTTCTTTTAATGATAAGTTTGTTTTTCCCAATCTTGTGGCCGAATTTTATACTCACATGGAGTTCTTACATGACTCTTCTGGCTTGTTAAAGACCATCACTACATGTATTCAAGATCAACCTTATGTCATAGATGAATTTTTTTTTTGTTCATGCTCTTCAGTTGCATCCATCTACACTTGAATTTTCTCGCATTAATTCATATCTTCATCCAGTCGGCATTTCTGTCGAAGAATGCATGCTCTTTAAGTTTAATTTATCTATGGTCACTGACCAACTAGTACCAGCTCTGTTATTTGACTTCCCATGCAAAGTCGCTCTAGAGTTTTAAACTGCTGAGTGTCAATTTCTGGGAAAAATCTTAAGAAAAAATGTTATGCCTGTCAGAGATGACAGAAAAATGTTATCGTTTGACCTAGAACTCATCAAAGGACTGCTAAATGAATATCTGCCCTATAATTTTTCCTATTTCTTACTGTATTCATTCGAATATTGTTTTCACAACAATTGCCTTGGATTCGGTCTCCTTCTTACACGTATCTTCCACCATTTAAATCTTCCTTTGTCCACTCTTTAGTCTCAATCAGTTCCTACCAGCAATATAGTAGCTCATCTAAACTTGCCACCACAGCCTCTCATCATCTCTAAACCCTCTGATCATGAAATTTTTGAAGAAAACATCATTCTAGCTACCAAAATCAATTCTCTCAATAGCATGAATCAACTTTTGTTGCACAATCAGTCTCTCATGTTGGCAAAACTTGAAGAAGTTCAATTATCTTTGAATATAATTACATCTGTGGTTTGCTTAATCCTGGAGCACAACAACCTATTCATGGATCCCTTCAACGTCAGTCCCACTTTTGCCTTCACAGCTCCCCCGCTAGCTGATCAAGTTCCAGTTCCCTCGCTAGCTGATCCTAACAAAAATATTCATGATATGTCGTATTTTTCTCCTCTCAATCTTGAGGAAATCTAACTTTATATACTGACTTAACTAACTATTTAGCGGTCTGTAATCCTTAATCCCTTTCCCCTCTACTACTACTTCTAACCATTACTACTACTATTTACTAATACTCGGCTTATATATATTTTTCCTAACTCTCTTTGCAGGATTTCTAACAAAGTTTTACTGTAGGTTAAATTTTTTTACCCCATCACTTTTTATGATGACAAAGGAGGAGAAGAAAAATATGATTATATAACTGCTATATATGAACTTCCATGAATGGACTATATATGAACTTCCATGAATGGACTTTAACTGTTATGATTGATTGTGATTGATTGAATCTAATCTATCTAATCTATTATAAAGGGGTTCACAATTTGGGGGAGTTTTTCTAAACCAAAAATATTTTTATATAATTGTCATCATCAAAAAGGGGGAGATTGATAGCTATAATTTTTTATATATATTTTGATGATAACAATTATATTTTAAATAAATATTTAATTATTTATTTATTTTATTATTTTCTGTTTCTACTTTAATTAATTTTTATTGACCTTGCTTAAATTATATGGCAAGTGTTAAATAAATTAATTCTTATATTATTTATGGCAAGGATACCCTATTTCATTTTCTAAAAATTAAAAGGTGGGCAAAATTGTTTATATATACTAAAACATATAAAAATACTTATTATATATATATATATATATATATATATATATATAAACCTGAGGATATATATATATATATATATATATATATATAAACTATATATATAATACACATAAATATATATATCATATAAATCCTATAAATGTGTAATTAATATGCATGTGCTGCCATTTCTTCTAGTGTTAGCCGTGTGTGTGCGCTAAGTGACTATCATTTCGGTACTAAAATTAAAACATGTGTTGGTTGGCATAAATTGGTCAAACAATCAATAAATGCTTAGATGATGAAAAATGGCCCGGGCGGATTTCTATCTACTACCGCGTAAAAGCTTGATTAAATCTGGACCATTCAATTCAAAAATTATTTAATCTAAACCGTACATTCAAAATTTATTTTTCTAAATGACAATTTTGCCCCAACTTCAAAAAATCCTATAAATATGGAGTATTTCATTCATTTGGTTTTTACCAATTTAGTGAAAAGAAAATCATACTCTCCTTGCTTACATTCTCTCTAAGTTTCATATCTCTTCATACAAAAGTTCTGATTATTTTTGAAGAAAAAAAAATTGGTCCAAGTATTGAGATAAGTTTAATTTTGTTGAATTATTTCTTACTTGTGTTATATCTATAGATATACAAATACTTATTGTTCTACACAATTTTGTGTATCCATATTTCATCTATTTATCAAATAAAAGGATACTTGGGCGCCGCAAGGCTACAGAGATAAACCTCTACGTAGAGGAATCCAACCGTACGATTCCTTATAGTCTTCAGTAACCTTTTATTGATATTATTTATATAAATATTGTTAAATAGATACGACACTTGATAGCTCAAAACAACACTTAGATGCTGCTCCAAAAAGAGTAGTCATCCGAACTGGATTTGAGAATCGTAGTGATCTATTGAAAATATTTATATAAATATCAATTGTAAAATTATAAATTTTGTCACACTTAGACGCCGCAAGTCTACGGAGATACACCTCTACCAAGAGGAATTCGAACCGTACGATTCCTTATAGTACTAAGTGACATTATCTATAAAAGTTCACATCATAGAAGTGACAACCCGGAAATTCGGATCGTACGAAGATTATTACGACATATAATACGAATATCGTACGAACAATATACGAATAAATTACGAGAATACGAGAATAGAATGCATAGAATACGATTAGTCTTAATGGACTTTGAGTTCATGTACTTTGTAGGATCCAATTTGACTTGGATTATGTCAAGCCCAATGCTTTGTGAAATCAAGCCCAAGTTAGGCCCAATAAGAATTAGGGTTAAGGCCTAAACCAAGAAAAGAAACCGTGGATCGAACTGATGGGTAAACGGATGGGTAATAACCAATGGGCAACCCATGGGTTGACCCATGAGCATGTGGGGTGGCTATTTGGCCACCAAGTAAGGGTGTTGGCTAAGTAAACTTGGTGGCTAAGTGTTGGAGGAGGTGGGAATAGTAAGGAGGTGGGGGGAAAAATGACTAAAATGCCATTTGCCTTGAAAATCTATAAATAGGAAGCTCATTTCATTATTTTTGGATTTTGAAAATCCCACACTTGAGAGAAAGAGAGAGAGAAGTTGGATGGGAGGAAGAAGGAAGAGCATGAGCATGAATGATCAGATCGAAAGTGATCGTGTAATAGCAAAGCTTGCAAATCGCCGACTTTGTATAACGGAAGAGGATTAAAGAAGAACGGTAATCCGGAACCTAATCTATTTTAAATTTTCTTTAAGTTTTTATGTTTGAAAACATAACTTAATGAAGATAAGAGGTAGATAAGGTTAAAGATGATTTCATATGGTTGAAATCATAAGAAAATGAAGTAATAAGAATTAGAAATTTAGTTTATAAATTTCTTAATGAAGTATAAGATTTATAATGAATTAGAGCGATCCGAATGGATTATATGAATAAGTAGGTGAAATAAGTAAGGAATAATGTTCTATAACATCAAATTCCAATAAAAAGTGGAATCGCAATCCAAAATATCGATTAAAACGAAGAATACGAAGAACACGCGAAGAACACGAAGAACGTTGTTGATGGACAAATTTAAAACCATCGTAGTTTAATTGTTGTTGATGGACAAGTTTAAAACCATCGCTTATAAGTTAGTTACATATTGCTTGGTTAGGAATAGTAGAAACGTTCATGAAGAACAGATTAAAACTTAGCTATAACGAAGTTATGGCAAAATTTTTGTAAAAGACGAACGAGAATTAAAAAGTTAGTAAATGGACCCGAACGTGTAGGGATTCATAAGAAAGTAAGAGAACATAGAAAATGTGAGTCGTGGACTCAAGAACGAGCGAGTTTTGAGTTCGGATGACCGAATTACGGACGAACGAACAAAGAACGTTCAAAATGTAAAATGAACAAAGGGTGAAAATCAAGCCAATCTAATGGCACGTTAATAGATTTATATTGAATTTCTTCTCAATGGGTATTAAACTACATAAGATAAGGAAGCGAATGGCTTTGGAACGACCTCGTTCCGAGTTATAACGAAGGAGTTATGAGATCGGGAAGTAGGCGTCTCAAATTGGATTTAACACTTAGAGAAATTTTCTAGGGTTAGGGCTCAGGCTGCCGCAATACCATACCATGCCTTGAGTAGTAGCGCAAGCAATAAGAAGACCGGGGTCGAGTTCTACTAACTCACGTCATTTACAGTGAGAGATAACAAAGGGAGTTGCGCCACGGCGCCAGTGTTGGGAAAAAGCCAGAGATGAGCTTTTAACTGCTCAGCTCTTGGGGGAAATGTAAGGGACGATAAAGAATATAATATTCAACTAATGTAACACTTAATCAAGTGATGTAAACCTTTATTAAAGGTTGAACATATAGGTTAAACAAGATTAAATGACAAAGAATTTAATCACGGGATTACGTAACCGATGTCCGGGGACCATAGTCGCAATGAACGAACGTGAGGGATTGCTATGATTGTGACTCCTTAGACGTTGAGTGACGAGGGTAATGAATAACATTTCGATGTTATGACTTGATAATGAGAGATAAGTGTGTAGTGTATAGACGCTGTGAATGCAACGTTGTTGCAATGGACGAGCGGTCTTAGCATATAACGATCAGTATGGCTTCGACACTAAGAACGAGTAATGAACATGGGGTTCATGTAAAGGCCGTAAACTAGTAAAGGAAGTTAGTCGCGTAAACTTATATTGTAAGAACGCGAACCCTAAGAAGTAAAGTGAAGTTAAACCAATGCATAAGTTCAATATATGACTAATTGGTACATGTTGTTTTTCCTTATGTGTTATATAGGAATTGGATGAGTAGTTCAGCGTAAGTTGTAGCTGGGCGTAAGGCAAGTTTCCTAACTTCATTCATATTACATGAATGCTAGTTCTTAAACTTCTCAGATGTTGTACTTGAGAAGTCTTGTCTATGTGTATATGTGCGATGTATGTACAATGTGGTAGTATGTATGAGGCCTTGTGCCACAATTTGAATACTTCGGTGTTTCTATGATATGAACTGTTCGGTGATTGAGCTGTTCAATACAAGTATGTTCGGTTTATGAATGAACCATTATTGTTAAGTATGCGCTAATGATTCTAGCCAGATAGGATGTGTATGAAAAAGGTAGAGTAATGAAAGTATTTCAAAGTGAAAGTGAATTATATTTTAAGATGATAGGAATCGAGACTATTCCTATTATTCAAGCTGCTTCATAACCTTTGTTCGGTTATAGAAGTTCTAAAGAAATGTTTTAATTCTGAAGTTGTTTGTCCAACTGTTATGACTTGCTGGGCAATTAAATGCTCACACTTGCTTTAAATAAAAAAACAAATTTCAGCGAACAAGGTTAAAAGAACTTAAAGATCCCGTAAAGATCAAGCTGACGGTATCCAGATGAAGTATCATTCAGAAGGTGAATGAGAGAGAAGATCAAGTGAAGACTTGTAATTTAGAAAGATGAATTGAACTCTAGACTAGTTTAATGAACTATTATGTATCCTTGGTGGCAGATAAAAGTCACTCTTGTAAGATGAAAATGAATAATGTAATTATCATTATTTGTAATGAAAAAGGTTATAAGGTTTCCAGAACCTGGGATTTGAGAGTGTATGTCGTTATATTGCATTATATAATGATGTATATTGGATGAATGATGTACTCGTGATGTACGGAATCCAGGTGTGAAGATAGACCAGATTTTGGGGCGTTACAAGTTGGTATCAGAGCTGATAGGTTATAAACCTTAGGTAGGAGTACCTAAGACTATAATCGTAGAGAGAAGGATAAGAAGATCACCACTTGATCATAGTGAATCGTAGTAACAGATGAGCTGTTAAACGATGAATGATTTATAGCTAGTGCTATGAATGAAAGGTACTATGAAGTAGTACGGGAAAAAGAACTTAGATTAAGTTGTGAAGGATAGTATATGAATTAAAGAAAATTCGTATTAAGTAGAGAGAGATTTAGAAGTTGTAAAATTTCAAATGAGGACTCATATCAGCAGCTGAGTAGTATGATTCCTTGTATGGGCGGGGAAATTATACGTGGTTTTAGAACCACTTGGCTTCTTATGCGATATAGTTGTTAAGTTGAACAATTCTTTGTATGGGCGGATAATTGTGCTTGGTGTAACAACCACTTAGCTTCTTATATCGGTCAGTAGCTGAGTTGACCAATTTTCTGTATGGGCAGGGAATTATGTTTGGTTCTACAATCACTTAGCTTCTGGTAGTGATAATCATTGGGATTGGTCGCGCTATCAGGATGTATATGATGAGGAGGTGAATCTTTTCTAATATATATACTTGATAGGTAGAGAACGATAAGGTAGGTGCGAGTTCTTGAAACCCATACTTATGGTAAGTTCTTGACTCATAATAATGTGGTATGTTTTCGAACGTCTCAGCGAATGGACGCCTATGGTCTATCTGGATGTTCTTAAACTCATATTATTGTGGAAAGTTCCTGAACTCATAATGTGTGGTAAGTTGATGGACTGTACTAAGGTATAAGAATGTTTAGACTGAAAATGAGTTGTTTTCAGTAGGCTTAGTAGTGAAGGTGCTTGAGAAGATTAAGTATTGTCGCAATAAGACAATGAAGGCAGATGAAGAATAGGATATTCCAAGTCATTTATCTATGTTAGATTTCGAAGTTTATTGAACTCGTGCTGATATGTACATTTTGAAAAGGAAAAGATTGGTTCAACTTTTGGAACCAACGTATTTTAAAATAGCTATTCTTGATATGTCTATGCTAATTGCTTCGGCTAGACATAAATTGATTTGAAATATCAAAATGAATTTTAAATCATCAGTGCATTTGATGCAATGATGGTAAAAAGATGAAGTTATTAATGCAATTGAACCTAGTGTTGGATGTGATCTTAGGATCAACAACCCGCTATGGTATGATGTATAATGATGAAGTCACAAACAGACGAAGTCCTCAACGTACTGTGGTAAGTACGGTATCATGACGTCATAAACCGTTTTGATGTATTGCGAAAAGAATTTAAAGAAGTAGTCGATGTCAATTGAGTTGACTAGACGAATGTTTCTAGTTGATATCAAATTTATTGGTATGGTCTAAGCTACTTGATTCGGCTAGACAAATGGTATGTCATCGAGCTTTCTTTGAGAACTTGTGCCAAACCAAATTGTTTTGGTGCGGAATCTAATGATTTAGTCTGAGGAGAACATGGAAGAGGTAGTTACTTTCTTTGTGATTGTAAACTGGCCGTTAAAGAAGGGCTTACGGCGAAATGTTGTTTACCCTAGTAAGAGTTCATGGTCGATTTGACCCCTCAGCAAAAGTATAAAAAGTTTTAAGAGGAAATTTTATATTCCTCGTTATTCCTTATGCTTCGTGATTCTTGATATGTTATGGGGGTTAGGAATGAGGGAAAGATAAGAACTCCATTGAAGAGAAGTTGAGAAGAAAGGTAGGCTAAAATTTCGAGGATGAAATTCTGTGAAGAAGGGGAGAATGTGATGACCCGGGTAAGGGTGTGGTTTTAAGAAATTTCGAGGACGGAATTTTTATAAGGAGGGAAGAATGTGACAACCCGGAAATTCGGATCGTCCAGAATTTAGGGTTAAAGAATTAATTATTAATAAAAGGAATTTTTATTAATATTATTATGTGCTATGTGTTTATTAATCATTCTATAACCTAGGATGATTATAAATCAGGAGTATTTTGGCTACGAGCTAGATTGAGCGAATAAGAATTTTCAAGATGAAAATAGAAGTTTTCCGGGAACAAAATATTTTTAGGGAAAAGGACGAAATAGGCACTATTCATCCGTTTCTGCTCGGAGATTTATTTTGAAATTCCGAGAAGTTATAGATTACGTTTAATTTTGAGACGTGATGGAATATTCAATAATATTTTCGATTATGGCAAAACGAAGTTTTCGCTTATGGACTCAAAAAAAAAACTAAAGGTTAGGAAAAGTGAGTTCCGAGAATTTTATAATCACGTATAATAATTAGGGTTATTATGCGTGAGAGATATGAGTATGATATGAATTATTATACGAGTATAGTACGAAGATTATTACGACATATAATACGAATATCGTACGAACAATATACGAATAGATTACGAGAATACGAGAATACGAGAATAGAATGCGTAGAATACGATTAGTCTTAATGGACTTTGAGTTCATGGACTTTGTGTAAGACCCCAACTTTTTAATTAATAAAATCGAATTTCCTCTATTTATTATTGTGAATAATAAGGTGTTAATTTGATATAATGCTTTGGTTATGGGTGAAATGTGCAAATTTTTCGAAATAAGCAAAGTGGCTATAAAATACTTATTGTTGTAGAGGAATATTCGTTTGGTCGTGGAATATTCTTTTTGTCGGAAATATTCATACGACGGCGCAGCCATTTGTGGGCCCCATAACAGAATAACTGTCGGATGAAGAAAACGACAAGTTTGAGTTTTTATAAATAACGGCGTAGTTGTTACTGAATTAACACTTGTTGAAATACCCATTTGGTTAAAATACAAGAATACGCGTTGTTGCACAAAAGAGCTTTACAGTATTGCATAGTATTTTTGAATTATTAATTCTTACGTAAGAAGGCACTACTCAATAATTGTTACAGTAATTACTGTTCAATATTTTATTTTATTGATTCAATAATTGCTGCATTGATATATTTTATTATTGTTGTTTCAATAATTGTCATTTCACAGTTTCTCTATTATCAGATCAATAATTCATATTATTTGAATAATATTATTAGATAACATTATTGGTAATGTCTAGAAAGTTCTGTCAAGGAGAGGTTTGGTCACCTAATTGCGCGCCAGTAAGGAGAAATCCTTATTGGAAAGCCCCCTCTTTCCTGGGAACTGTCTGGTTGTCATAATTGTGATTCTGTAATATTATTTGTGAATAATTAATTATTGATTTATATGATAAGGAAATATTTATTTGATGTGGATATAAATGATGGATTTATTTATGTGGTTATAAATGAAGTAATTAATGTTGAGGTGTTTTATCAGTATTTTGTCGGATTGGAGGTATTAAAAGATCAAATCAGTGTTCTTACAGCTTTATTGTGTGAGTTATAATTTTTAATCTAACCGTTGGATCGTTGTAATTTTTGGATATGTTATACATATATAAGTTGAGTATATGTCCACAAATTTTGAACCATTAAAAATGAACGAATGATTTGTTATGAATTTTAAGAGGTGACTGATTCGGAAATTAGATTTATAAATGATTTTGGTGGAAAATTTTAGAAATGGTGGGCCCCACTTTTGGTTGTTCATGAAGATGGTCGATTTTTGGTGGGTGGAATAGTAGCGAGTAAAAAGCCATCGTGTAGCAGTGTGTCAAGTCTACTTCTACGGCGTATAACATTTTCCTATAAATAGAGGGCTGTTAGAATTGAAAATCACACCGTAATTCATAAGTTTTCTCTCTTTTTCTCTCTAGATTATCTAGTGTATTTTGTGAGTATTTAGATACTTGGTGAGTTGCTATTCATCAGTGCAAGTTTCCTTCAACGTCATATCCGATATCCAGTCAGAAGTGCTGCTCTTTTAAGGTAAGGGATAGTAAGGGATATTAAGGGATGTTATATTCTTCATAATGATGTTATTCTTTCAATATCATTATACTGATATATTGGTATGGATCTTATTATGGAATTTCTACCTTTTTGAGTCGGGGTTACTATTCACGTATACGGCACTATTCACGTATACGACACTATTCATGTATATGGCACTATTTACGTATATGATATTATTTACGATACTAAGACTATGTATTTAATACGGAATCTATTCACGAGTTACTATTCACGAGTTACTATTCATGGGTACTATTCATGACAAAAATTGGTTTCTTTTTCTGACCAAATTATCGTTGATTTATGAATATTGCTCTTGAAATTAAATGCAGTTGTTGATCATATTATTTTTATTATCATATATAACATTTTTATAACCCTGATATTGAAATTCTCTTTCACTTGAGTGTAAAGATGGATAGATTATTGGTATGATCATGACTAGGGTTCTCTTTGGCCAGTAGTGAAAAGTTGAATTGTGACTGGTATGATCATGACCATTGAATTTATAATTGAATATCTTTAGCTTAGGTGCAAAGGTGAATTGATCAGCATAATTATAATTATTGTTTATATAAATTATTGAATGATTATATATTTCGTTGAGATATGAATATCTTTGGCTCGTAATGCAAAGATGACTTATTGATGAATATTGTGATGACCCCAAAATAGGTCCATTCCATCCAACCCATTCTGAGTCGACAAATACATGGTACAGAAAATAACTACAACTTTATTACTACAATTGTCGTGCAAGATACGACAACACTTAAATTGTGAGTTTAAATACAAATATATACCAACTGTGACTCATGTCCCAACCTTGGATAGCACGTCACAATGACACCTTACATAAAGGTACAGTCAAAAACTGTTTTAGAAATTAGAATCTTTGGGAAATGCTCAAGGAAACCTTCGTACATGGGAGGCCATGCGTCTAGGTTATGATAGATATGATATGGCCACATAATTATCCTTGGTTGACCCAATAGACCCCAAAGAAAAACGAGAAGATTACTATCATATTCTTCCCAATTGTGAGTCTTCTCTTGACATATCATTATCTCCACCGTCTCTAATTGGGTATTAAACTCCAAACAAACACCAAGATTATATAGGTAGTGCTCGTAAATATACTCAGCAAGTGGATGAGCACAACCCTCTCTTATGATGACACGAGGTGGTATGTCATTAGACATCTTGTATGATAGTGGGAAAACACCCTTCCAACGTTGGGTTCGCCTCACCCTAGTTGATTCACCAAATATAACTACTAAATGATGACCACCGTTCTATTCCCCTGTTATCCCCCACTTGACCCACCTACACTCAGACACTTCGAAGGAATTGTGAAGCAAAAGGGTGAGCACAACTAGCTCAAGAAAAGAATATCATGACTAAAGATAAATAAATTATCAATAGCCTTCAACGGTAATAAATCGTAGATTTAGAACATATTGTAGATGATAAAACTTTTCAACCATAGTTGCAAATGAACGAAAGCAATCCATTAGAAGAGTCAAATAGACTATAAAGTCTATTATCTTCCATGTTAAAAGTCCACCAACAATGTTTTATCCTCAGTAACATCAATCAACAATTCCCGTCCACAATCACATGTATAACTCATAATCGTAATTGTTGTTCTAAATTCTTTCATCATCCAGAGAAAGTTAATTTTCATCACCAAAACATCAAAGATCATGGTTATACCAAATCACGCTCATGTTCATAATCCTACTAATAAATTCATCTTTGCACTACGACCAAAGATATTCATCAAGAAGTCATCTTTGCACTACAGGCCAAAGATATTCATCAACAAGTTATCTTTGCACTGCAGGCCAAAGATATTCATCAACAAGTCATCTTTGCACTACATGCCAAAGATATTCAACAACAGGTCATCTTTGCATTACGAGCCAAAGATATTCATCAGAAATCATTCATCTTTGTACTATAGACCAAAGATATTCAGTTATATCATCATTTAGGACTGAGGATGATGAAAAATATTTTAAAGAAAACGAATCCAGTGAAACAAAAGAACAAATATTAAGGATTCGTACTTTAAACAATCCAAGTTCAAAAATACTTCATAAATAATCAGAGTGGAGTAAAATTCAAGAATGAAGACCAAAACATAGATTCAATCAAAGATAGGAATCATAACAGACAATCTTGGACACAGAAAAGAAAATTTAATTTTTTTGTGAATAGTGTCAGATATCGTGAATAAAGGTCGATATCGTGAATAGTAACTCCGACACTAAAAGATAGAAATTTCACAAAAAAAATATCATCATGCTTGGTTAATAGTACTCGTGATTAGTAACTCGTGAATAGTAACTCGTGAATAGTAACTCATGAATAGTAACCCCAACATGAAAAAGTTTTAAATTTCATAAAAAGTTAAAACCAATTTTTTGGCATAATGATATTAAAGAAATAATATCATTTATGAAGAAAATAATTTCCCTTACTATCCCTTACCTCAAAAGAGCAATACTTCTGACTGAAATAATGTTGAATGAACTTGCACCGTATAGAAATACTCAAGATATCAAAATACTCACAAGAATACACTCGATAATATAGAGAGAGAAATAGAGAGAAAACTTCAGTTTCTGGTGTGATTTTCAATTCTAACCTAAACACCCTATTTATAGGAAAATGCTTAGAACACCAAAGCAGAAAATTTAATATAATATTAATATATATATCAAAAATTCTTACGCCCACTTTCTCACATCTGAATTCAGCCAACAAAGAATAACAAAAGCAAAAAAAAACGTTTTTCTTTTAAAAAAATATTAAAACTTCCAAAAATCAATTATTTCGGAACTTCAATAATTCATAATAAATAGCCCTTTTGTCAGAAAATTTGAATCACGCGACTTTTTTATAGGAAATTCAATTATCTACAACTTTGCGTAAGAAAGTTTTTCCAAATTCCAAAATGTAAATTGACCAAATCCACAAACTGATTTATTTTACAAAGCTATAATCAAATTTCGGAAATAAGAAATGGGGTCCACCGACACACAAAACATGTGTTAATCATTTAATGCAACAATAATACTCTTTCTCCTCATATACTCATATATCACACATTCATTGTGAAAATATCATCATTATTATATTATAATAATATAATAAAATATTATTTTATCAGAAAAGATAAAATATCAATTTTCAACAATTGTCACTTTAAAAATTTTCTCCATCTATATCCACATAAAATCAATATTTTCCTCATCATATAAATCAATAATTAATTATTCACAAATAATATTACGTAATCACAAAGATCGGGCAACCACGCTGCTCCTGTGAAAGAGGGGGCTTTCCAAAAGAATTTGTGACGCCCAAAATAGGTATACAACACCCATTCTGAAATCACAAAATACATGGTACAGAAACAACTACAACTTTATTAATACAACATAAAAACTGTGAGTTTAAATACAAATATTGTCATCTAGACAATATCCACACTCAAATAAGTCCTCATTACAATTATTGATACACTATTTTATAGAATAGTGAGGACTACTAGAATCACTTCTAGAACCATCATTCCACACCCCGACTAGTACTCGCTACATTCTCGCCTCCTGAGAAGAAAAATGGAACAACAAGGAAAAGGGTGAGCTCAACTAGCCCAATAAAGAACATTATGACTAAGATAATATAGAACAAATTATCGTTAGTCCTCAACAGGGAAAAATCTAATAGAATACAATAGACAACTAGTTTTAAATCAATCTTCGCAGCGGAAATAATAATTCATTAGAAGAGTTAAGTAGATAATGCAAACTACTATCTTCTATATATGAATTTAAAAGTTCATCGTCGATATTTTATCCTCGTAACATCAATCAATATATATCCGAATCAAATATTCATCTTTGCACTACAGGTGCCAAAGATATTCATCGATTAATTCATGTTCATCTAAACACTGCTCATCTTTGCACTACGGGCCAAAGATATTAATCAGTCGGTCATGTTCATCTCAACACCTGTTCATCTTTGCACTACGGGCCAAAGATATTCATCAAGAAATCATTCATCTTTTCACTACAGGCCAAAAATATTCAGTAATATCATCATTTAGGACTAAGGATGATGAAAAATATTTTAAAGAAAACGAATCCAGTTAAACAAAAGAACAAGTATTAAGGATTCGTACTTTAAATAATCCAAGTTCAAAAATACTTCTTAAATAACCAGATTGGAGTAAAATTCAAGAATGAAGATCAATACATAGATCCAATCAAAGATAGGAATCATAACAGACAATCTTGGACACAGAAAAGAAAATTTAATTTTTCTGTGAATAGTGTCCTATTCGTGAATAGTGCCATATACGTGAGTAGTAACTCCGACACCAAAAGATAGAAATTTCATAAAAAACATCATCATGCTTCGTGAATAGTACTCGTGAATAGTAACTCATGAATAGTAACTCATGAATAGTAACTCATGAATAGTAACCCCGACATGAAAAAGTTCCAAATTTGATAAAAAGTTCCAACCAATATTTCAGCATAATGATATTGAAGAAATAATATCATTTGAGAAGAAAATAACATCCCTTACCTCGTAAAGAATAGTACTTACATCGAATATCGGATATAGTCTTTGAAGAACTTGCAATCAGAGCAGCAATACTCAAAGTACTAAAATACTCACAAATACGCTCGATATTATAAAGAGAGAAAGAGAGAGAAATCTTTAGTTTCTGGTGTGATTTTCAATTCTAACCTAAGCATCCTATTTATAGGAAAATGCTTAAAACACCAAAGCAGAAAATTTAATATAATATTAATATTTAAGAAAACTTTTCCTATGCCTACTTTGAAAATCTGATTTCAGCCATTTTCAACACATGGAGGGCCAACCAAAACAATAAAAACGTTTTTCTAACTATAAATATTTTAAACTTCTAAAAATCAATTATTCTGGAACCTCGGAACTTCAATAATTCATAATAAATAGCCCTTTTATCAGAAAATTCGAATCACGCGACTTGATATAGGAAATTCAATTCTCTACAACTTTGCAGAAGAAACTTTTTCCAAATTCCAAACAGAAATTGACCGAAATCCATAAACGGGCGATTTTACAAGCTATAATCAAATTTCAGTCAAGAAATTGGTCCACCAACATGTTTAACATGTTTTAAACAACTTTTGCAACAAAAATACTCTTCCTCCTCATATACTCATATATCCCACATTCATTGTAAAAATATCACCATTATTATATTATTAAAATATAATAATAAATTATTTTATCAGAAAAGATAAAATATCATTTTTTAACAATTGTCACTTTAAACATTTTCTCCATCTATATCCACATAAAATCAATATTTTCCTCATCATATAAATCAATAATTAATTATTCACAAATAATATTACGAATCACAAGATCGGCAACTGCATAGTGCCCCCTGTGAAAGAGGGGGCTTTCCAATAAGAATTTCTCTCATCAAGCGCCAATTAGGTGACCAAACCTCTCTTGTATGTAACTTTCTAGACATTGCCAATAATATTTTCTAATAATATTATTCAGATAATATGAATTATTGCTTCGATAATGGAAAATACTGTGTAGTGACAATTATTGAAACAATAGTAATATAAAATATCAACGCAACAATTATTGAATCAATAAAATAAAATAATTGAATACTAACTACTTTAATAATTATTATTGAGTAGTTCCTTTTACGTAAGAATCAATAATTGGTGCAATACTGTGTAAGCATCTTGTAACAACAACACGACATCGTGTTTTTTACCAATTTGATATTCCAACAATATTAATTCTGTAACAATCAAGGCTACCATATTTATAAACAACTTATACTTGTCGTTTTTTTCATCCAATCGCTTTCCGTTATGGGCCAACACAAGGTCAAAGGTCGTCGCATTTAATATTCTCCAACAAAGTAGAATATATTCCACGACTAAACGAATATTCCCCGACAACAATGAATATTTTATAACCACTTGCTTATTTAAAATATTTATGATTTTACCCATAACTAACCACATTAATCAAATCAACCCTTACTATTTCAAAATAATAAATAGAGGAAATTAAATTTCATTTATTAATAATTTGGGGTCTTACAGAATTTCTCCTTACTGGCGCGCAATTAGGTGACCAAACCTCTCCTTAGACAGAACTTTCTAGACATTGCCAATAATGTTATGTAATAATATTATTCAGATAATATTAATTATTGCTTCGATAATAGAAAATACTGTGTAGTGACAATTATTAAAACAACAGTAATATAAAATATCAACGCAATAATTATTGAATAAATAAAATACTGAATAGTAATTACTGTAACAATTATTGAGTAGTGCCTTCTTACGTAAGAATCAATAATTGGTACAATACCGCAGCTACTTTTTTTGCAAACAACGCCAGATTCGTGTTTTTAACCAACGGGTATTCCAACAAAGTTAATTCGGTAAAAACTACGCCGTTATTTATAAAAACTCCATTTTGTCATTTTCTTCATCCCAGCTTTATTCGATATGGGGCCCACAATGGTCATGGTCGGCACTGTCGCATTTAATATTCCCGATAGAAAGAATATTCCACGACCAAACGAATATTCCCCGATAGAAATGAGTATTTTATAACCACTTGCTTATTTTGAAAAAAAAATCATATATCACCCTTAACTTTAACTTTTATCAATTTAACCATTTACCTAATAGTAATTATAAGAAAATTGAATACTTTTATTTCATAAAATTTGGGGTCTTACAATCTCCCTCCTTATGAAATTTCATCCCCAAATTTACGTACTGGTATTTTCAAAGAGTTGAGAATACCTTGCTTTCATTTCGATTCCATCTTCCCTGCCATCATGATTTCTCCATTGCTCATCTCCTGTATTTCAGATATCATTCTAGAATACAGCTTCAAAACAAGGGTTAATTGAATAAATTAACATATCACATAATATTCCGATATTATGACTGACCAACAAATAAGCTTAGGTAGGACACACTAGCGAAGGATTTACTCATCTCTCCCCTCCTAGTTCTAATCCCGATCTCCGCCAGAGATCATATCCCTAAGCTCTGATATCAACTGTGACGACCCCAAAATAGGTCCATTTCATCCAACCCATTCTGAGTCGCCAAATACATGGTATAGAAAACAACTACATCTTTATTACTACAATTGTCGTGTAAGATACGACAACACCTAAACTGTGAGTTTAAATACAAATATATACCAACTGTGACTCATGTCCCAACCTTGGATAGCACGTCACAATGACACCTTACATAAAGGTACAGTCAAAAACTGTTTTAGAAATTAGAATCTTTGGGAAGTGCTCAAGGAAACCTTCGTACATGGGAGGCCATGCGTCTAGGTTATGATAGATATGATATGGCCACATAATTATCCTTGGTTAACCCAATAGACCCCAAAGAAAAACGAGAAGATTACTATCATATTCTTTCCAATTGTGAGCCTTCTCTTGACATATCATTATCTCCACCGTCTTTAATTGGGTATTAAACTCCAAACAAACACCAAGATTATATAGGTAGTGCTCGTAAATATACTCAGCAAGTGGATGAGCACAACCCTGTCTTATGATGACACGAGGTGGTATGTCATTAGACATCTTGTATGATAGTGGAAAAACACCCTTTTAACGTTGGGTTAGCCTCACCCTAGTTGATTCACCAAATATAACTACTAAATGATGACCACCGTTCTATTCCCCTGTTATCCCCCACTTGACCCAGCTACACTCGTATTACCTGAAAGGAATTGTGAAGCAAAAGGGTGAAACCACAACCAAATTTCAAGAAAAGAATATCATGACTAAAGATAAATAAATTATCAATAGCCTTCAACGGTAATAAATCAGAGATTTAGAATATATTGTAGATGATAAAAACTTTTCAACCATAGTTGCAGTGGAACGAGCAATCCATTAGAAGAGTCAAATAGACTATAAAGTCTATTATCTTCTCCATGTTAAAAGTCCACCAACAATGTTTTATCCCTGTAACATCAATCAACAATTCCTCTCCACAATCACATGTATAACTCATAATCGTAATTGTTGTTCTAAATTCCTTTCCTCATCCAGGACAAAGTTAATTTTCATCACCTGAAACATCAAAGATCATGGTTATACCAAATCACAGTTCATGTTCATAATCCTACTAATAAATTCATCTTTGCACTACGACCAAAGATATTCATCAAGAAGTCATCTTTGCACTACAGGCCAAAGATATTCATCAACAAGTTATCTTTGCACTGCAGGCCAAAGATATTCATCAACAAGTCATCTTTGCACTACATGCCAAAGATATTCAACAACAGGTCATCTTTGCATTACGAGCCAAAGATATTCATCAGAAATCATTCATCTTTGTACTATAGACCAAAGATATTCAGTTATATCATCATTTAGGACTGAGGATGATGAAAAATATTTTAAAGAAAACGAATCCAGTGAAACAAAAGAACAAATATTAAGGATTCGTACTTTAAGCAATCCAAGTTCAAAAATACTTCATAAATAATCAGAGTGGAGTAAAATTCAAGAATGAAGACCAAAACATAGATTCAATCAAAGATAGGAATCATAATGAGATAATCTTGGACACGTAAAAGAAAATTTAATTTTTTTGTGAATAGTGTCGATTCGTGAATAATCTTAAGATATCGTGAATAAAGGTCGATATCGTGAATAGTAACTCCGACACTAAAAAATAGAAATTTCACAAAAAAAATATCATCATGCTTGGTGAATAGTACTCGTGAATAGTAACTCGTGAATAGTAACTCATGAATAGTAACTCGTGAATAGTAACTCATGAATAGTAACCCCAACATGAAAAAGTTTCAAATTTCATAAAAAGTTCAAACCAATTTTTTGGCATAATGATATTAAAGAAATAATATCATTTATGAAGAAAATAATCTCCCTTACTATCCCTTACCTCAAAAAAGCGATTAATTGAAATAATGTTTGAATCTAACTTGCAAACCAGATAGAAATACTCAAGATATCAAAATACTCACAAGAATACACTCGATAATATAGAGAGAGAAATAGAGAGAAAACTTCAGTTTCTGGTGTGATTTTCAATTCTAACCTAAGCACCCTATTTATAGGAAAATGCTTAGAACACCAAAGCAGAAAATTTAATATAATATTAATATACATATCAAAAAAACGTTTTTCTTTTAAAAAAATATTAAAACTTCCAAAAATCAATTATTTTGGAACTTCAATAATTCATAATAAATAGCCCTTTTGTCAGAAAATTCAAATCACACAACTTTTTTATAGGAAATTCCATTATCTACAACTTTGCAGAAGAAAGTTTTTCCAAATTCCAAACAGAAATTGACCGAAATCCACAAACGGGCGATTTTACAAGCTATAATCAAATTTCAGTCAAGAAATGTGGTCCACCGACACACAAAACATGTGTTAATCATTTAATGCAATAATAATACTCTTTCTCCTCATATACTCATATATCACACATTCATTGTGAAAATATCATCATTATTATATTATAATAATATAATAAAATATTATTTTATCAGAAAAGATAAAATATCAATTTTCAACAATTGTCACTTTAAAAATCTTCTCATCTATATCCACATAAAATCAATATTTTCCTCATCATATAAATTAATAATTAATTATTCACAAATAATATTACAGAATCACAATACTGGCAATCATGCCATTCCTGTGAAAGAGGGGCTTTCAAAAAAGAATTTCTCCTCATCTTGGCGCAAGAATTAGGTGACCAAACCTCTCCTTAGATGTAACTTTCTAGACATTGCCAATAATTTTATCTAATAATATTATTCAGATAATATGAATTATTGCTTCGATAATAGAAAATACCGTAGTAGTGACAATTATTAAAACAACGAAAGAATATAAAATATCAACGCAAAAATTATTGAATCAATAAAATACTAAAATAAAGAATTACTGTAACAATTATTGAGTAGTGCCTTCTTACGTAAGAATCAATAATTGGTGCAATACCGCAAAGCTACCGCGCAACAATGCGACATTATATGTTTTAACCAATTTGGTATTCCAACAAAGTTAAAAGGTAACAACTACGTCGTTATTTATAAAAACTCCTTTTGTCGCTTTTCTTCATCCGACGCTTATTCATTATGGGGCCCACCAATGGTCATTTGTGGTTGCATTTAATATTCCCAATGTAAAGAATATTCCACGACCAAACGAATATTCCCGATAGAAATGAGTATTTTATAACCACTTGTATATTTTGAAAAAAAATTCATATATCACCCTTAACTTTAACTTTTATCAATTTAACCATTTACTGAATAGTAATTATAAGAAAAATTGAATACTTTTATTTCATAAAATTCGGGGTCTTACAAATATCTTTGACCCGTAGTGCAAAGATGGTCTGTTGATGAATATCTTTGGCCCGTAGTGTAAAGATGGATTAATTAGTATGATTATGAACAGGAGCTGTGGTTTGGTATAACCATGATCTTTGATGTTTCAGGTAAAGATAGGTGATGAAAATTATCTTCGTCCTGGGTGCGAAGAGGAATTTAGAATCACAATTATGATTATGAGTTATTCATATGATTTTGGAAAGGAACTGTTGATTGATGTTACAGGGATAAAACATTGTTGGTGGACTTTTAACATGGAGAAGATAATAGACATTATGGTCTATTTGACTTTTCTAATGGATTGCTCGTTCCGCTGCAACTATGGTTGAAAAGTTTTATCATCTACCATATGTTCTAAATCTCTGATTTATTACTGTTGAAGGATATTGATAATTTATTTATCTTTAGTCATGATATTCTTTACTGGGCTAGTTATGCTCACCCTTTTCCTTTTTGTTCCATTTTTCTCAGAAAGTGAGAACATAGCAGGAACTAGTCGGGGTACGGAGTGATGGTTCTAGAAAGATGTTTTAGTAGTCCTCACTATTTCTGTAAAATTGTGTTTGAATAATTGTAACGAGGACTTATTTGAGTATGGATATTGTCTAGAAGACAATATTTGTATTTAAACTACGCAAGTGGTTATAAAATATTCATTGTTGTCGGGAAATATTCGTTTGGTCGTGGAATATTCTTTCTGTCGGAGAATATTCGTACGACGGCGCAGCCATTTGTGGGCCCTATAACAGAATAACTGTCAGATGAAGAAAATGACAAATTTGAGTTTTTATAAATAATAACAGTAGTTGTTACCAAGTAACAATCGTTGAATACCTTATGGTTAAAATACGTAATACACGTGTTTGCACAAAGAGTACACACCTGGTTTGACACACAGTATTTTTGAATTATTGATCCTTACATAAGAAGGCACTACTCAATAATTGTTACAAAGAATTATCGCTCAATATTTTATTTTATTGATTCAATAATTGATGCGTTGATATTTTATATTATTGTTGTTTCAATAATTGTCACTGAACAATATTTCTCATTATCAGATCAATAATTCATATTATTTGAATAATATTATTAGATAGCATTATTGGCAATGTCTAGAAAGTTCTGTCAAGGAGAGGTTTGGTCACCTAATTGCGCGCCAGTAAGGAGAAATTCTTATTGGAAAGCCCCCTCTTTCTTGGGAAAGGCCTGGTTGTCATAATTGTGATTCTGTAATATTATTTGTGAATAATTAATTATTGATTTATATGATAAAGGAAATATTTATTTGATGTGGCTATAAATGATGGATTTATTTATGTGGTTATAAACGAAGGAATTAATGTTGAGGTATTTTATCAAGATTTTTGTTTGAATGAAGGTATTAAAAATTAAACCAAAGTTTTTTTGAGATATATTAAGTGAGTTATAATTTTTAATCCGACCGCTGGATCGTAGTAATTTTTGGATATGTTATACATATATAAGTTGAGTATATGTCCACAAATTTTGAACCGTTAAAATGAACGTATGATTTGTTATGAATTTTAAGAGGTGAATGGTTCAGAAATTATCAAGTATCCGAATTTAGCATTTTGGTGGAAAATTCTAGAATTGAGTGGGCCCCACTTGTGGTTGGTGAGGAAATGTACTGAATTTTATTTCAAATGTGGTGGGTGGGAATAGTAATGTAAAGCCATCAAAGTTGCAGTCAAGTCTCGCTAAAATTTTCCTATAAATAGAGGGCTAAGTTAGAATTGAAAATCACACCGTAAACATAAGCTTTCTCTTTTCTCTCTCTAGATTATTGAGTGTATTTTGTGAGTATTTAGATACTTGGTGAGTTGATATTCATCGCTGCAAGTTTCCTTCAAATATATCCGATATCCAATCAGAAGTGCTGCTCTTTTGAGGTAAGGGATAGTAATGGATAGTAAGGGATGTTATTTTCTTCGTAAATGATAATATTTCTTCAATATCATTATGCCGAAATATTGGTTGAAATTTTTATCAAATTAAAACTTTTTGAGTCGGGGTTACTATTCACGTATACAGCACTATTCATGTATATGGCACTATTTACGTATATGACATTATTTACGATACTAAGATTATTATTTAATACGAGTTACTATTCATGGGTACTATTCACTACAAATTGGTTTCTTTTTCTAACCAAATTATAGTTGATTTATGAATATTACTCTGGAGATTAAAACTATATATTGATTATATTGATTTTATTATCATATATAACATTTTTATAACCCTGATGTTGAAATTCTCTTTCACTTGAGTATAAAGATGGGTAGATTATTGGTATGATCATGACTAGGGTTCTCTTTGGCCAGTAGTGAAAAGTTGAATTGTGACTGGTATGATCATGACCATTGAATTTATAATTGAATATCTTTAGCTTAAGTACAAAGGTGAATTGATCAACATGGTTATAATTATTGTTTATATAAATTCTGAAATGATTATATATTTCTTTGAGATATTAATATATTTGGCTTTTAGAGCAAATATGAACTGCTTGAGGAATATCTTTGGCTCAGAGTCTGTGCAAAGATGAATCATTAATGAATATCTTTGGCCCAGAGTGCAAAGATGACTGTTGTTGAATATCTTTGGCGATTAGTGCGAAGATGAATCAGGGATGAATATCTTTGGTCAGTAAAGCAAAGATGAATTTATTAGTATGATTATGAACAGGAACTGTGATTTGGTATAACCATGATCTTTGATGTTTCAGGTAAAGACATGTGATGAAAATTATATTCGTCCCGGTACGAAGAGGAATTTAGAATTACAATTATGATTATGAGATATTCATATAATTGTGGAAAGGAACTGCTGATTGATGTCACAGGATAAAACATTGTTGGTGAACTTTTAACATGGAGAAGATAATAGATCGTATTGTCTATTTGACTCTTCTAATGGATTGCTCATTCATTACCGCAACTATGGTTGAAATTTTATCATCTACCATATTTTCTAAATCTCCTCGATTTGTTATTGATGAAGGCTATTGATAATTGAATTATCTTTAGTCATGATATTCTTTTATCGAAGCTAGTTGTGCTCACCCTTTTACTTCACAATTCCTTTCGTGTAATAAAAGTGTAGCCGGGTCGAGCTGGGGTAACAAGGGAATAGAATCAGTGGTCTCTAGTCGTGGAGTTCTCCTAAACAAAGATAGACAAGTGTGTTGTATACATCTTTTAGTAGTTATATTTGGTGAATCATATAGGGAGAGGCGAACCCAACGTTGGAAGGGTGTTTTGCCACTATCATACAAGATGTCTAATGACATACAACCTCGTGTCATCATAAGATATGGTTGTGCTCATCCACTTGCTGAGTATATTTACGAGCACTACCTATATAATCTTGGTGTTTGTTTGAAGTATAATTCTCAATTTGAGACAATGGAGATAATGATAAATCAAGAGAAGACTCACCATTCTAAGAATATGATAGTAATCTTCTCATTTTTCTTTGGGGTTTATTAGGTCAACCAAGGATAATTCAGGTAGTATGATATCTATCATAACCTAAAAGCATGGCCTCCCATGTACGGGGTTTCTTGAGAACTTCCCAAAGATTTTAGTTTCTAAAATAGTTTTTGACTATACCTTTATGTAAGGTGTCACTTTGAGGTGTCATCCACTTGTTGGGACATGTGTCACATTTGGTATATATTTGTATCCAAACTCACAGTATATGTGTTGTTGTATTTTACACGACAATTGTTGTAATAAAGTTTTAGTTGTTTTCTGTACCATGTATTTGGCGACTCAGAATGGGTTGGATGGAATGGACCTATTTTGGGGTTGTCACATTTGACGCCCTCAAAATAGGTATACAACACCCATTCTGAGTCGCCAAATACATGGTACAGAAAGCAAACTACAACTTCAATAATACAATTATCGTGCAAAATACGACAACACATACTGTGAGTTTAAATACAAATATTGTCTTCTATCCATACTCAAATAAGTCCTCATTACAATTATTCATACACTATTTTACAGAAATAGTGAGGACTGCTAAAACAACTATCCTGAACCATCACTCCATACCCCGGCTAGTTCCTGCTATGTTCTAACCTCCTGAGAAGAAAATTGAACAAAAAAGAAAAGGGTGAGCTCAACTAGCCCAGTAAAGAATATTATTTCTAAGATAATATACAACAAATTATCATTAGTCTTCAACAGGAAAAATCTGATAGAATATAATAGACAACAAGTTTTAGATCAACAACTGCAGCGGAAACAACAATTCATTAGAAGAGTTAAGTAGAAAATAAAATCTATTATCATCTATGAATTTAAAAGTCCATCATCAATATTTTATCCCTGTAACATCAATCAATACACATCTTTAATCAAATATTTATCTTTGCACTGCGGGCCAAAGATATTCATTTGTATCACCAGTTGATAATGTTCATCTCAACACCTGTTCATCTTTGCACTACGGGCCAAAGATATTCATCAGGTAATCATTCATCTTTGCACTACAGGCCAAAGATATTCATTAGATAATCATTCATCTTTGCACTACATGCCAAAGATATTCAGTAATATCATCATTTAGGACTGAGGATGATGAAAAATAATTTAAAGGAACGAATCCAGTGAAACAAAATAACAAATATTAGAGATTCATATTACAGTTTATCCAAGATCAATAATACTCCATAATAACCAATTTTAAAGCAAAAATCAAGAATAAAGATCAAAACATGGATACGATCAAAGATAATAACCATAATAGACATCTTGGACAAAAAAAAGAAAATTTCATTTTTCGGTGAATAGTGTCGTATACGTGAATAGTGTCGTATACGTGAATAGTGTCGTATACGTGAATAGTAACCCTGACACAAAAAGTTCCAAATTTGATAAAAAGTTCAGACCAATATTTAAACATAATGATATCGAAAGAAATAATATCATTTACGAAGAAAATAACATCCCTTACCTCAAAAAGACAGTACTTCTGACTGGAATACTGGATATAGTGCTGAAGGAACTTGCATCGTATAGCAACACTCAAAGTATCAAAATACTCACAAGAATACGCTCGATAATATAGAGAGAGAAAGAGAAAAAACTTGCTTCTGGTGTGATTTTCAATTCTAACTTAGCCCTCTATTTATAGGAAAATGTTAGCACGCCGAAGCAGACTTGACCTGCTACCTGATGGATTTACCTGCTACTATTGCCACCCACCACATTTGAAATAAAATTCAACACATTTCTTCACCAACCACAAGTGAGGCCCACTCAATTTTAGAATTTTCCACCAAAATCATTTATAAACCTAATTTCCGAATCAATCACCTCTTAAAATTCATAACAAATCATACGTTCATTTTTAACGGTTCAAAATTTGTGGACATATACTAAACTTATATATGTATAACATATCCAAAAATCACAATGATCCAACGGTCGGATTAAAAATTATAACTCACGCAATATATCTCAAAAACACTGGTTTAATTTTTAATACCTCTATTCCGACAAAAATACTGATAAAACACCTCAACATTAACTCCTTCATTTTTAACCACAATAAATATATCTAACATTTATATCCACATAAAATAAATATTTCCTTATCATATGAATCAATAATTAATTATTCACAAATAATATTACAGAATCACAATTATGACAACCCGTGCCGCTCCTCGAAAGAGGGGCTTTCTAATAAGAATTTCTCCTCATCAAGCCAAATTAGGTGACCAAACCTCTCCTCGATGTAACTTTCTAGACATTACCAATAATGCTATCTAATAATATTATTCAAATAATATGAATTATTGATCTGATAATGAGAAATATTGTGCATTGATAATTATTAAAACAACAATAATATAAAATATCAACGCAACAATTATTGAATCAATAAAATAAAATATTGAACAGTAATTTCTATAACAATTATTGAGTAGTGCCTTCTTATGTAAGGATCAATAATTCAAAAATACTGTGTAAAACCGTGTGCTACTGTGAAAACACGCGTATTAGTATATTTTAACCACCGGGTATTCCAACAAAGGTTAATTTGTGAACGATTACGCCAAGTTTTATAAAAACTTAATTTTGTCATTTTCTTCATCCGACAGTTATTCTGTTATGGGGCCCACAAGAATATTCCACGACCAAACGAATATTCCCCGACAACAATGAATATTTTATTACCACTTGTGTATTTTGAAAAAAATTTCATATATCACCCTTAACTTTAACTTTTTATCAATTTAACCATTTACTAAATAGTAATTATAAGAAAAATTGAATACTTTTATTTCATAAAATTTGGGGTCTTACAATCTCCCCTCCTTATGAAATTTCGTCCCCGAAATTTACGTACCTGGTATTTCGAAAAGTTGAGAATACCTTGCTTCCATTTTAGATTCTATCTCCCCGGTCATCATGATTTCTCCATTGCTCATCTCCCGTGATAACTTCATTTGGGTTCCTCATTTGTTGGGAAGTCGTGACAACCGCCATCTCTCGAACTACCCGACTTTGACTTGTCTGGGGCAGCATTTGGCGTCATCACTACCGTTGGAATATATTTTTCTATAGGATATATTCCTCCTCAACCGCCTCGTCAGACTCTCTGTTTCATGATCCGAATCATCAATCTTCGATCCATATCGAATTCAGTTGAACGCTTTGTACCGGGGTAATTCAAAACTCGATGTTGGGTTCTCCCAATTGCTTTCCAAAAAGAGAAATTCATGTCATCTATTTTATCCTTCTTAGATCGGACATCTCTTTCCACAATATCCACATGTCGTGTGGCTTTTACCCATGCATCACTCATTCTTACTGCTCGCTTTTTTTTCTTCTTTCAACTCAGATTCCATCTTTATCATCTTATACTCTGCCAAAGAATGCTTCTGTTCAAGCATCACATATCGGGTAACACAAGCTTGAATTGTTGCATCCTTTTGTTCCACGCATCACCGTCGTTTCTTCACTGCTTCTTCTAACTCATGTATACGATTTTGAAATTCTACATTTTGATCATATAATACCTCTAATAAACTCTCCTCAGGTACCTCTTCTCCTCTTCTTCCTCACTCTCAAATTGTTACCTCCGCGGACTATCTCTAAAAGCAACTATCAATTCTTCACTCACCACATGGATATCTCTAATTCCTTCTTCGTCTGACATCACATTATCATGGTTAGTGATTAGAGGTATCCCCACGGTCTCATTCACTCCATTGTTAATATTCTTAGCAGCCATTCTCAAATACTGCCATAAAATAAGGGTTAATTAAACAAATTAACATATCACATAATATCCCGATATTATGACTAACCAACAAATAAGCTTAGGTAGGACACACTAGCGAAGGATTTATTCATCTCTCCCCTCCTAATTATATTCCCCGATCTCTGCCAGAGATCATATCCCTAAGCTTTGATACCAACTGTGACGCCCCCAAAATAGGTATACAACACCCATTCTGAGTCGCCAAATACATGGTACAGAATGCAAACTACAACTTCAATAATACAATTGTCGTGCAAAATACGACAACACATACTGTGAGTTTAAATACAATTATTGTCTTCTAGACAATATCCATACTCAAATAAGTCCTTATTACAATTATTCATACACTATTTTATAGAAATAGTGAGGACTGCTAAACCAACTATCCTGAACCATCACTCCATACCCCGGCTAGTTCCTGCTATGTTCTCACCTCCTGAGAAGAAAATTGAACAAAAAAGAAAAGGGTGAGCTCAACCAGCCCAGTAAAGAATATTATGACTAAGATAATATACAACAAATTATCATTAGTCTTCAACAGAAAAAATCTGATAGAATATAATAGACAACAAGTTTTAGATCAACAGCTGCAGCGGAAACAACAATTCATTAGAAGAGTTAAGTAGAAAATAAAATCTACTATCATCTATGAATTTAAAAGTCCATCATCAATATTTTATCCCTGTAACATCAATCAATACACATCTTTAATTAAATATTTATCTTTGCACTGCGGGCCAAAGATATTCATTTGTATCACCAGTTGGTCATGTTCATCTCAACACATGTTCATCTTTGCACTACGGGCCAAAGATATTCATCAGGTAATCATTCATCTTTGCAGTACAGGCCAAAGATATTTAGTAATATCATCATTTAGAATTGAGGATGATGAAAAATATTTTAAAGGAATGAATCCAGTACAAATTTTGAACCGTTAAAAATGAACGTATGATTTGTTATGAATTTTAAGAGGTGAATGGTTCAGAAATTGTTGAAGTATCCGAATTAACATTTTGGTGGAAAATTCTAGAATTGAGTGGGCCCCACTTGTGGTTGGTGAACAAATGTGCTGAATTTTATTTCAAATGTGGTGGGTGGGAATAGTAGCAGGTAAAGCCATCAGGTTGCAGGTCAAGTCTGCTAAAATTTTCCTATAAATAGAGGGCTAAGTTAGAATTGAAAATCACACCAGAAACAAGTTTTCTTTCTCTCTATATTATCAAGCATATTTTTGAGTATTTAGATACTTTGAGAGTTGCTATTTAGTAGAAGTTTCCTTCAGCGTCATATCCGATATCCAGTCAGAAGTACTGCTCTGTTGAGGTAAGGGATTTTAAGGGTTATTATGTTTTTCAGTTCGTACTTCTTCTAACCTTCAAAAAATTCTAGAAAATTTTGAAATGATATTTTAATGAGTTACTATTCACAAGTTACTATTCATGAGTTACTATTCACGAGTTACTATTCACGGGTACTATTCACGAAAAAAATTGGTTTCTTTTTCTGATCAAATTATCGTTGATTTATGATTGTTGCTCTTGAAAATAAATGCAGTTGTTGATCATAATGTTTTTATTATCATATATAACATCTTTATAACCCTAATGTTGAATTTCTCTTTCACTTGAGTGTAAAGATGGATAGATTATTGGTATGATCATGACTATGGGTTCTCTTTGGCCAGTAGTGCAAAGATGAATTGTGACTAGTATGATTATGACCATTGAATTTACAATTGAATATTTTTAGCTTAAGTGCAAAGGTGAATTGATCAACATGGTTATAATTATGGTTTATATAGATTTTGAAATGATTATATATTTCTTTGAGATATGAATATCTTTGGCCTGTAGTGCAAAGATGATCTATTGTTGAATATCTTTGACCCGTAGTGCAAAGATGACCTGTTGTTGAATATCTTTGGCCTGTAGTGCAAAGATGAATTGTTGACGAATATCTTTGGCCCGTAGTGGAAAGATGAATTTATTAGTATGATTATGAACAAGAACTATGATTTGGTATAATCATGATCTTTGATGTTTCAGGTAAAGACAGGTGATGAAAATTATCTTCATCTTGGATGTGAAGAGGAATTTAGAATTACAATTTTGATTATGAGTTATTCATATAATCGTGGAAAGGAACTGTTGATTAATGTTACAGAGATAAAACATTGTTGGTGGACTTTTAATGTGGAGAAGATAATAGACTTTATGGTCTATTTGACTCTTCTAATGGATTGCTTGCTCACCTTTAACTATGGTTGAAAAGTTTTATCATCTACCATATGTTCTAAATCTCTGATTTATTACGGATGAAGGCTATTGATAATTTAATTATCTTTAGTCATGATATTCTTTACTAAGCTAGTTGTGTTCACCCTTCTGTTTCACAATTCCTTTCAGGTAATAAGAGTGTAGCTGGGTCGAGCGGGGATAATAGGGGAATATAACGGTGGTCATCATTTAGTAGTTATATTTTGTGAATCAAATAGGGTAAGGCGAACCCAATGTTGGAAGGGTGTTTTGCCACTATCATACAAGATGTCTAATGACATACAACCTCGTGTCATCATAAAACAGGGTTGTGCTCATCCACTTGCTGAGTATATTTACGAGCACTACCTATATAATCTGGGTGTTTGTTTAAAGTATAATTCTCAATTAGAGACAGTGGAGATAATGATTGGTCAAGAGAAGACTCACTATTGGGAAGAATATGATAGTAATCTTCTTGTTTTTCTTTGGGGTCTATTTGGTCAACCAAGGATAATTTTGTGGCCATATGATATCTATCATAACGTAGAAGCATGGCCTCCCATGTACGAAGGTTTCCTTGAGCACTTCCCAAAGATTCTAATTTCTAAAACAGTTTTTGACTATACCTTTATGTAAGGTGTCATTGTGATGTGCTATCCAAGGTTGGGATGAGAGTCACAGTTGGTATATATTTGTATTCAAAACTCACAGCATATGTGTTGTTGTATTTTGTATGACAATTGTTGTAATAAAGTTGAAGTTGTTTTCTGTACCATGTATTTGGCGACTCAGAATGGGTTGGATGGAATGGACCTATTTTGGGGTTGACACAGTTGGTATCAGAGCTTAGGGATATGATCTCTGGCAGAGATCCAGGATTAGAACTAGGAAGGGAGAGACGAGAAATATCCTTCGCTAGTGTGTATCCTACCTAAGCTGAATTTTCTTACTTAAGTTGACAAATTGTGATATGTCAATTAACCTTTGTTTTGAAGCTGTATTCTAGAATGATATCTGAAATACATGAGATGGGCAATGGAGAAATCATGATGACAGGGAAGATGGAATCTGGAATGGAAGCAAGGTATTCTCAACTCTTTGAAATACTAGGTACGTAAATTCGGGAATGAAATTTCATAAGGAGGGGAGATTGTAAGACCCCAAATTTTATGAAATAAAAGTATTCAATTTTTCTATTCAGTGAATGGTTAAATTGATAAAATTTAAAGTTAAGAGTGATATATGAATTTTTTCAAAATACGCAAATGGTTATAAAATATTCATTGTTGTCGGGGAATATTCGTTTAGTCGTGGAATATTCTTTACGCTTGGGGATTATTCGTATGCGGACACAAGCGACCATTTTAGGGCCCCATAATGTAATAAGCTGTCGGATGAAGAAAACGACAAATTTGAGTTTTTATAAATAACAAATAGTAGTTGTTACCAGATTAACAATGTTGGAATACCCTGGTTAAAATACGATGTCTGGCGTGTTTGCACGATAGACACCTGGTTTTACACGATATTTTGAATTATTGATCCTTACATAAGAAGGCACTACTCAATAATTGTTACAATAATTACTGCTTCAATATTTTATTTTATTGATTCAATAATTGTTGCGTTGATATTTTATATTATTGTTGTTTTAATAATTTTCACTTTGCAGAATATTTCTCATTATCGATCAATAATTCATATTATTTGAATAATATTATTAGATAGAATTATTGGCAATGTCTAGAAAGTTCTCATCAAGAGAGGTTTGGTCACCTAATTGCATGCCACGAGAAGGAGAAATTCTTATTGAAAGCCCCTCTTTCCTGAAACTACTGTCATTATAATTGTGATTCTCGTAATATTATTTATGAATAATTAATTATTGATTTATATGATAAGGAAATATTTATTTGATGTGGATATAAATGATGGATTTATTTATGTGGTTATAAATGAAGGAATTAATGTTGAGGTATTTTATCAAGATTTTTGTTTGAATGAAGGTATTAAAAATTAAACCAAGTGTTTTTTAGATATATTATGTGAGTTATAATTTTTAATCCGACCGTTGGATCGTTGTAATTTTTGGATATGTTATACATATATAAGTTGAGTATATGTCCACAAATTTTGAACCGTTAAAAATGAACGTATGATTTGTTATGAATTTTAAGAGGTGAATGGTTCAGAAATTGTTGAAGTATCCGAATTTAGCATTTTGGTGGAAAATTCTAGAATTGAGTGGGCCCCACTTGTGGTTGGTGAAGAAATGTGCTGAATTTTATTTCAAATGTGGTGGGTGGGAATAGTAGCAGGTAAAGCCATCAGGTTGCAGGTCAAGTCTGCTAAAATTTTCATATAAATGGAGGGCTAAGTTAGAATTGAAAATCACACCAGAAACAAGTTTTCTTTCTCTCTATATTATCAATCATATTTTTGAGTATTTAGATACTTTGAGAGTTGCTATTTAGTAGAAGTTTCCTTCAGCGTCATATCCGATATCCAAATCAATCTTGCTCTTTTTGAGGTAGGGATTTTAAGGGTTATTATGTTTTTCATTCAGATTTCTTCCCGACCTTGTAAAATTCGGAAAAATTTGAAATGATATTTTCATGAGTTACTATTCACGAGTTACTATTCATGAGTTACTATTCATGAGTTACTATTTATGAGTTACTATTCACAAGTTACTATTCACGGGTACTATTCACAAAAAAAAATTGGTTTCTTTTTCTGACCAAATTATCGTTGATTTATGATTGTTACTCTTGAAAATAAATGTAGTTGTTGATTATATTGTTTTTATTATCATATATAACATTTTTATAACCTTGATGTTGAATTTCTCTTTCACTTGAGTGTAAAGATGGGTAGATTATTGGTATGATCATGACTATGGGTTCTCTTTGGCCAGTAGTGCAAAGATGAATTGTGACTAGTATGATTATGACCATTGAATTTACAATTGAATATTTTTTGCTTAAGTGCAAAGGTGAATTGATCAACATGGTTATAATTATGGTTTATATAGATTTTGAAATTATTATATATTTCTTTGAGATATGAATATCTTTGGCCTGTAGTGCAAAGATGATCTGTTGTTGAATATCCTTGACCTGTAGTGCAAAGATGACCTGTTTATTAATATCTTTCTGTAGTGCAAAGATGAACTGTTGACGAATATCTTTGGCCCGTAGTGCAAAGATGAATTTATTAGTATGATTATGAACATGAACTATGATTTGGTATAAACATGATCTTTGATGTTTCAGGTAAAGACAGGTGATGAAAATTATCTTCGTCTTGGATGCGAAGAGGAATTTAGAATTACAATTATGATTATGAGTTATTCATATAATTATGGAAAGGAACTTTTGATTAATGTTACAGGGATAAAACATTGTTGGTGGACTTTTAATGTGGAGAAGATAATAGACTTTATGGTCTATTTGACTCTTCTAACGGGTTGCTCGTTCCGTTGCAACTATGGTTGAAAAGTTTTATCATCTACCATATGTTCTAAATCTCTGATTTATTACTGATGAAAGCTATTGATAATTTAATTATCTTTAGTCATGATATTCTTTACTAAGATAGTTGTGCTCACCCTTCTATTTCACAATTCCTTTCAGGTAATAAGAGTGTAGCTGGGTCGAGCGGGGGTAACAGGGGAATAGAACGGTGGTCATCATTTAGTAGTTATAATTGGTGAATCAAATAGGGCAAGGCGAACCCAACGTTGGAAGGGTGTTTTGTCACTATCATACAAGATGTCTAATGACATACAACCTCGTGTCATCATAAAACAGGGTTGTGCTCATCCACTTGCTGAGTATATTTACGAGCACTACCTATATAATCTGGGTGTTTGTTTGAAGTATAATTCTCAATTAGAGACAGTGGAGATAATGATAGGTCAAGAGAAGACTCACCATTGGGAAGAATATGATAGTAATCTTCTTGTTTTTCTTTGGGGTCTATTGGGTCAACCAAGGATAATTTTGTGGCCATATGATATCTATCATAATGTAGAAGCATGGCCTCCCATGTACGAAGGTTTCCTTGAGCACTTCCCAAAGATTCTAATTTCTAAAACAGTTTTTGACTATACCTTTATGTAAGGTGTCATTGTGACTTGCTATCCAAGGTTGGGATGAGAGTCACAGTTGGTATATATTTGTATTCAAAACTCACAGCATTTATGTTATTGTATTTTGCACGAAAATTGTTGTAATAAAGTTGTAGTTGTTTTCTGTACCATGTATTTGGCAACTCAGAATGGGTTGGATGGAATGGACCTATTTTGGGGTTGTCACAGTTTCCCAAAGATTCTAATTTCTAAAACAGTTTTTGACTATAACTTTATGTAGGTATCACTGTGAGGTGCTGTCCACTAATGGGACATTTGTCACATTACGGTTGGGACACGAGTCACAGTTGGTATATATTTGTATCCAAACTCACAGCATATGTGTTGTTATATTTTGTATGACAATTGTTGTAATAAAGTTGTAGTTGTTTTCTGTACCATGTATTTGGCGACTCAGAATGGGTTGGATGGAATAGACCTGTTTTGGGGGCGTCACACTTTGTAGGATCCAATTGGACTTGGATTATGTCAAGCCCAATGCTTTGTGAAATCAAGCCCAGGTTAGGCCCAATAAGAATTAGGGCTAAGGCCCAAACCAAGAAAAGAAACCGCGGATCGAACCGATGGGTAAACGGATGGGTAATAACCAATGGGCAACCCATGGGTTGACCCATGAACATGTGGGACGGCTACTTGGCCACCAAGTAAGGGTGGTGGCCAAGTAAACTTGATGGTTAAGTGTTGGAGGAGGTGGGAATAGTAAGGAGGTGGGGGTGAAATGACTAAAATGCCCTTAGCCTTGAAAATCTATAAATAGGAAGCTCATTTCATTATTTTTGGATTTTGAAAATCCCACACTTGAGAGAGAGAGAGAGAGAGAAGTCGGATGGGAGGGAGAAGGAAGAGCATGAGCATGAGCATGAATGATCGGATCGAAAGTGATCGTGTAATAGCAAAGCTTGCAAATCGCCGACTTTGTATAACGGAAGAGGATTAAAGAAGAACGATAATCCGGAACCTAATCTCTTTTAAATTTTCTTTAAGTTTTTATGTTTAAAAACATAACTTAATGAAGATAAGAGGTAGATAAGGTTAGAGATGATTTCGTATGGTTGAAATCATAAGAAAATGAAGAAATAAGAATTAGAAATTTAGTTTATAAATTTCTTAAGGAAATATAAGATTTATAATGAATTAGAGCGATCCGAATGGATTATATGAATAAGTAGGTGAAATAAGTAAGGAATAATGTTCTATAACATCAAATTCCAATAAAAAGTGGAATCGCAATCCAAAATATGGATTAAAACGAAGACCGAACGAAGAACACGAAGAACACGCGAAGAACACGAAGAACGTTATTGATGGACAAATTTAAAACCATCATAGTTTAATTGTTGTTGATGGACAAATTTAAAACTATTGCGTATAAGTTAGTTGCATATTGCTTGGTTAGGAATAGTAGAAACGTTCATGAAGAACGGATTAAAACTTAGCTATAACGAAGTTATGGCAAAATTTTCGTAAAAGACGAACGAGAATTAGAAAGTTAGTAAATGGACCCGAACGTGTAGGACTTCATAAGAAAGTAAGAGAACATAAAAAACATGAGTCGTGGACTCAAGAACGAGCGAGTTCCGAGTTCGGATGACCGAATTACGGACGAACGAACGAAGAACGTTAAAAACGTAAAATGAATAAAGGGTGAAAATCAAGCCAATCGAATGGCATGTTAACAGATTTATATTGAATTTCTGCTCAATGGTTATTAAACTACGTAAGATAAGGAAGAGAATGGCTTTGGAACGACCTCGTTCTGAGTTATAACGAAGGAGTTATGAGATCGGGAAGTAAGCGTCTCAAATTGGATTTAACACTTAGAGAAATTTTTTAGGGTTAGGGCCTGGCGCCGCGGCACCAGTCATGCCTTGTAGAGTGGCGCGGTAGTGCCAGACCGGGGGTCGAGTTCTGCTAACTCGGGCCGTGGCGTGAGAGATAACAAAGGGAGTGGCGCCGCGACGCCAGTGTTGGGAAAAAGCCAGAGATGAGCTTTTAACTTCTCAGCTCTTGGGGGAAATGTAAGGGACGATAAAGAATATAATATTCAACTAATGTAACACTTAATCAAGTGATGTAAACCTTTATTAAAGGTTGAACATATAGATTAAACAAGATTAAATGATAAAGAATTTTATCACGGGATTACGTAACCGATGTTCGGGGACCGTAGTCGCAATGGATGAACGTGAGGGATTGCTATGATTGTGACTCCTTAGACGTTCAGTGACGAGGGTAATGAATAACATTTCGATGTTATGACTTGATAATGAGAGATAAGTGTGTAGCGTATAGACGTTATGAACGCAACGTTGTTGCAATGGATGAGCGGTCTTAGCATACAACGATCAGTATGACTTCGACACTAAGAACGAGTAATGAACATGGGGTTTATGTAAAGGATAATGAAAGTATTAATAGGATATGATTTATCAAGAAAGCCTTAATGAACAATAATAAGATTAATGAAAGCCGAAGGTGAGTCAGATAAGAATGCTAATCATCCAAGATGAGGAACGTATGAGTAAGACATCTCCGTATGTCATAAAGCCATAAACTGGTAAAGGAAGTTAGTCGCGTAAACTTATATTGCAAGAACGCAAACCCTAAGAAGTAAAGTGAAGTTAAACCAATGCATAAGTTCAATATATGACTAATTGGTGTAAAAACCCAAAACCCTAATAAGACTCGTATGTATAAATCCCGTTATATAAATAAAATTTCTTTGTTCTGAATATGTTACATGTTATTATATACTTGGTTTGACAAAATTGACCGAATAAATTTTTATCCGAAAAACGTCGTGCTTGACACCTCGTGCTTAAATTTTTTTTCTATAATCGGACTTTTCGGTAAAAATATTTTGACAAGTTGCTTTGTCGTGCTTACACTGACAAAACGTTTTGTCGTGCTTGTTAGGATTAGTGAGTAAACCCTAATTAGTAAAACCCTAACCCTAATTAGCAAAAACCTAACCCTAATAAACCCTAATTAGCTAATCTAACTCTAATTAGCTTGTGTTAACACATAATCATGGTTAGTAAACTTCTATTAGGTACTAATTAACATTACTTAACATTCCTAATCATTAGAAACAAAACCCTAATCAAGATTAGTGAAGATTTAAGCCTAATTAAGCTACTAACTTAATCAACTAGCTCACAAGTAGGTTGGGAGTCACCATTACAAGTTTCAAAACATCACATGACATGCTTCCAAACTCCCAAGCATCAGAAAAGTCATAGATCAGATCTTTATGGAGGCAAGTAGGTGAAAAAATGACCAAAAAGCCAAGTTGGAAAATTCTATAAATAGGAACCTTAGAAATTTGAAAGCAAACCTACACGAATTCTCAAAGCCTAGATACACTTATAAACCTACCATATCAAGCCTAGGTGTTATCAGCAACAAGATCAGAAGCTAGAATCACAAATTTTTCAAGAAAAGGTACAAACCCTAGTTCATAAATTTCTCTTTGATCTTATGTTAGATTTATTGTTTAGATGTTTAGAATATTGTATTAGGATGTTAGAAAGTATGATAGAGTGGTAGAACACGCTTTTATAACATCTAGATGCCTTAATTAAGCGCTTTTATGAAATCAGAAATTTTGAAAAAAATGGTCCTGACAAATAGAATGTCGTGGCTTTTTTGATTCATGTGTTTTATATTTTGGTCCATTAATCGATTGATATTTGTAGCCCTTTGTAAGTAGGTCTTTACTCGAAAAAAGAAAACAGTTCGGATGAACCATAGATTCCAAGATATAATCAGTCAAAGTGGGTTGACCGTTCACGGAAGCTGATTTTCTGGGTTACCCAGAAAGCTCAAGAACAAATGTCATCTACTTACTTTGATCGAATTGCTTAATCATCTTCTGGTTGTTAATTGTTTATGTTTTTGTTATAAATTGGTACTCGGTATACATACTACATATCTATGATCTTCAATCGAACAAACAACTCATAGGATTACCGGAATTATTGGTCAAAAGTAGTTGACCGACCATGACCAAGTTTTCTGGGTTTTCCAGAAAATTGAAGAACACGAAGAACAGTTGTTAGCTATACTTTGACAGTCATAAATAGAGATCTTAGAATTACGATTTGTTCATGTTAATGTTATATATATGTATCCTGGTATATAGACTACATGTTACAACAAACACAACATACATCTAATACACCGAATCAAAGTTATTCAAGCCACAAAACTGTTGATCTGCCTTGACCAATCGCTACAGGTTACCCGAAACCCAAGAACAAATACCGACAACTTTTAAATCTTTATAATTTCTTGTTAGATGTAGATTAAAGCTTGCTAATTGCTTGATCTTGTACTATTACATGAGTACTACAACACCAATACTTGCTCTGACCGAAACTCATTACCAAAACCGAGTTATTTAATGGTCAAACTAGCCACTCGACCACGAGCAACATTTACCGCCTTAAACTCAAGAACACCTCTGACAACACTTTACATCACTCAGAGAGCTTTAGCGACAGATGAAAATTAATTTTTAGAAATAAATTATAAAAATTAGAAATAATTAATAAAAACAGTTTTAAAAATTATATTAAATTATTTCTGATATTTCTACAAAAATGTAATAATTATTTTATTTTATTTAGATATTATTTATAATTAACTTATTAATAAAGTAATTAGAATAATTACTTTTAAATACTAAATAATTATGTAAAAATATTATTATTGAAATAAAAATCATAATAAATGATTATAAATTATTTAATAATATTAAATAATGTTTTTATAAAATTTTAGTAAATATAAATTATTTATAAATAGAAATAAATGGTTTAAAAAATCATTTAAAGGATAAATAAATATTTTAAAAATACTTTAAACCTTCTAAAATATATTATAAGGATAATTAAATTATTTAAAAATATCATTTATCAAAGGTATTAAAAGTCAAACCCATTAAATCTAACCCAGATTAAATAAATATTTTATTTGAGTATTGTTATCAATACTAACGTGTTAGATTTATATTCTTCAACGTCATAGGTACTTAATAGCGTTGAATAGTATAACTTGACTGATATACACTCAGGCAAGTCTTCTATACCCAATTTATTACTTATGCAAAATTTATCAACCCCATTTTATTCATTTAACAAGATTCTATCTTGATATACTGTTGATATAATACACCTATGTTGAATTACCTATTATTGAAAAGTTATTGCTATAGTTCCAGCATGACTAAGAAATGAATTATTTATTCATTTGATATTGTTTATTGAGCATAAACTGTTGTGTCAAGCCAAATTATTTTGGTAAGGCAATCGATATCTTGAAGTTGAGTATCCCGTAAGGGGAGCAAAAGTGTAGTCAATGAATATATTGACAATGAAATTATAAGTGTAAATGAGCACTATAGGTGATATGCATACTCTAGGATGTTGAATAGGTTGATCCCCAGCTCATATCTCAATGTAATTTCTAAGTCTTTGTGGTCGATGTAAATGATAAAAATTCGAACTAGTTGGAATTAGAAATCCGAAAATGGTAACAACTATCACCAAAATTTGAATTGTTATAATTCTTCAAATCCTATATTGTTATAAATATACAACTTCTTTTGAGCATGTCATAGCTCACCCTTGCAAATTATTCCTTGCGGTATTAGATGGTAATCCCGGAACATCCGGAGTAGATAAAGGGAAGCGTCCCTACATAGATTAGATTATATTCTTGTCTGTATGAATACCTTGTAATAAGAACTCGTTATGAGAATTTTGTAATCGAATCATAATATTATGATATATATAAACATCTTTTATTTCTGCAACCGTGTTTTCTTACATATATAGATGTAAAGTAAGATGTCTTTTATTCTAGTGGAGATCCTTGGGAACTATTTATCTAAGTGAGGTTGTTAATAGCATGGATTGTTCATGTTGTTATTAATACTCTGAGTTTCAGATAGATAGTTACTATCGATACGATAGTTTGTATTCGCATGACATAGACTATACATCTGGGTGAGGGAATTGGTAATATGGACTGTTCATATTATTACTGATACTCTAAATTTCGGATAGATAGACTCTAGTCACAGATACAGTTCATATATTCAAGTGAGGGTATCCAAACACAATAATATTTCTCTTGGGAAATTACCATCTGTTATGGGATACTGTGAATCTTGAATCTATGGGAATTATATCTGATAGTCCATCTATCTAATGTAATATTTTGAATCAGATACCATGGGTGTATAGATTTAAATACAGTATGTTAATTCTCTGTAAATACCATACCGGATACCACGGGAGTATAGGTATGGGGGTGTTACAATTGGTACATGTTGTTTTTCCTTATGTGTTATATAGGAATTGGATGAAAGCGATTCAAAAGTAAATAATGGTACGCGTAAAACAAGTTTCCTAACTTCATTCATATTACATGAATGCTGTAACGCCCGAGAAATTCGGATCCTTTGTAAAAATATTTGAAATAATTAAATATTGAGAAAAATAATATTAATTGTTATTATATGTGTTAATAAGATGAATGTCGTTCTATAACCTAGAAACGTCGGAATATCGTAGTATTCGAACCACGTGAGAGAATTAAAGTGTTTGATTTTCCAAGATGAAAATAAATGTTTTTTTCGAGAAAGTTTACGAAAAACACTATTCATCTTTTATCTCTCGGGAATTATTTTTGAATTTCCGAGAAATACTTAATGTTAGAATATCAAGGCGAGATGGATTATGTAATAATAATCTAAGTATGGAAAATGCAATAATTTGCATGTGGACTTAATTTGGGAATAGAGGTATTAAAACCTAATGAAATGAATTAAGGTAACTTTGTATGAAATATAAGTCCAATAAGATTAAGGTGTAAACCTATGTGAGATTATCCTTAAAGCCCAAGTAGTAATAACATAAAGCTCTTGGTAGATTAATGCAAGCCCAAAGATAAGTTAATTAAGTTAACTACTAAGCCCAAAGGATGATCCAATGGGTAAAACAAGATCCATGGGGCAACCCATGGGTGAAGTCGTAACCAAGCTTGGAGTGGTGAGCAAGAACATTAAGTAATGACCAAGGAAGGGATAAGAGTTGTGGGCAACAAGTAATGAATAGTAAGGAGGTTAACTAAGGAGGTGGGATGGCCTAAATGACCTTAATGCCCTAACCTTGCATTGCCTATAAATAGAAAGCTTTCATTTCATTATTTGGTTGATTAATTTCATCCAACAACTCTCTCTCATAAATAACTTATTTGTTAGAGCAAATAAGCACTTTGAGCTTAACTTATCATTTATAGATTTCCAAAGCAAGAGAAGTAATCTTCAAAGGTAATTGATCTTGTCTCTTCTATCTCTATCATGGTAGGTTGATAAGAGAAGTATAACTAATGAACTTAGATGTTAAGAACATAAGAGAAATGGATAAGCAATTGACTTAAGCCGAATAAGATGAATAAGCAACTTGAACCTAAATAAGTTGATAACCTTGTACACAACTTGTCATATGTTTGTCATATGATCAATATAGTATGAGAACATTGATTGATGGACTTAAGTTCATAATAAGTCATAAGCATGAGAATTTAAGTTCATAAGTTAAGTAAGTCGTTAACGTATGAGAATAAGTCAAAACCTACTTTGATGATAAGTTGGGGTAATAAGTAACTTGTAATGTCTACATGTTGATTAAATTCACTTAGAATAATTAGTATTGTGGTTTCGCCGAAATTTACACGATTGGACGATAGTCGTCGAATTCGTGAAATTCTCGGAATAGAAGTCGTATTTTGTGTTTGACATTGGAAACATTGGTTTTCGATGGAGTCAAGTCATATTTGGCATTGTAGAGTTGCGGACTCGAAAATGGCCGAATTCCAACTTAAAACGAAGAAACGAGCGTTGAACGTTCACGAACGTTTATCGTTTTCGTTAAAAATAGATTAATAGGTGAAATTTTAGCAAACAAAGTTGAATAGATAAAATTCTTGAATGAACGCATAGAGTACGTAATTTGGGACACGTAGGCTCTTGAACGAGCCAATTAGAACTTATAACGAAGAAGTTACGAGTCCGGGAATTTCAACTTTTGAAAAATCATCCAAAGTTTACGGTGCAGAATGGGCGGCCAAGGGGCGCAAATTTCCCGAAAAATAAACTCGTCCATGAATACCAAAGTGACCATAACCTTCTGGAGAGTCGCGTCGTGGCCTTGGACACATTAAGACTCAAATAATTAAATATTGAGTTCGGTTCTAGGCAAGATAGTGTGCTACAAGGCAAAGACAATTAATTGAAATGGCAGCCATGATATATGACTTGACCTCAAGACCAAGACAATAATGAAGGTTTACATATAGAACATGGTTAGTAGTTGATAACTAATTGGACAAGGATTATAATGAAACATTGTTAAGACATAAGTAAGCCTTAAGTATGAACACTTAGGGTTTAGTTAAATCAATTCCAAATGAATGAAAGAATGATCTTACGGAAAGCCAGGACCGATAATAATAAATCTAATACGTAATTAGATTGAGAAGTAGGGTAAGATTCTTTAGGAACCATGTATGATCATTCATGACCTAATGTTCTATGTTATGCTATCATTTAATATAGATACCTTAAAGACGTATAGTGCACGTGTTATAATTTGTAGCAGACGCTAAAGGCAAGTACTCTAACCCTTGTTCCAGTTCGATCTGGGCAAGTCTTTGTGATTCATGTATTCTTCGCATGAGTTAGTATTTGAGGAATGTCAAAGCCAATCCTTTCGACTAAAAGTATGCTATGTTATTATATCAAGTGTTGATAAGGATTTACCAAACTAATATTGTTGTGGTTTTCAAAAAGTAGATTGAGTATGATAAAATGTTTTGTCGACAAACGACAGGCACGTGAGGTTGCCACAACTTAAACGTATATACGTTTAATGAATGTAGTGTTGATCAACATAGAGTACTATAGGCTGATCACCTAGATGTGCTCGTAAGCTATACCGGACTTACGGACTTTGTGCCGGGATATCCTTTTCAAAGTACTTATGAAATGCTTACGGTCTTGAACCAGAATTGATGTTTTACTGAATATTGTAGCTGTAAAACATTTTGAATGAAAAGAGGTACTATTTTGAATTCTCAATAGTACTTCGTAACTATTGTCCAGTTATTGAAGATATACGATTCCTATGTTTCAAGCCTGCTATTTTACTAGAATTGTTGTACTTGCTGAGCTAGTTAGGCTCATTCTTACTTGAACCATATGAATGCAGCTAAGATAGAATGGACCGATGGATCCGGCGAGGATAAAGGGAAGGCAAAGGCGAACCCATAGATTTCTTATGTAATAGTATAGGTTTTGGAAGGAATAATATTGATATTATGACAAAGTCAATGTATTGGTTGTAAAGAACCTGGGGTATGTAAATATTCTTTTGATATATATATAAGACATATCCGTTCTTTTGAGGCATTTCAATTGAATGTTTATGTGAACTGTAGCACCATCTGTCGGGTTGGAAGATACCCGGATTTGGGGGCGTCACAGGTTGGTATCAAAGCCTTAGGTTATAAAACTTAAGGGGGGAAGTAAAACCTTAAGTCATAACCTTAAGAAAAGTCAAAGAATAAAAGATGTAAGTTAACCTTATAAAAATGCATTATATATGTTATGTGTTTTTATTATTCTACTAATGTTTACTAATCAACTTTGTGTGTTGTTGTAGATGTCAGGTGAAAATAGGGATGTACAGGTAGTCAGCGAAGGGTCGGTAAACCAGATAGAAATCATACCGAACCCCATAGCAGCAGATCCTGAGATAGTTGTGGTGGAGTCCGAAAACTCTGAAAGCTTAGACCTCATGTCTGTATTTGACGGCATGATAGAAGAAGAAGTGGAGGTAGTATCCTTTAATCCAGTGGCTATAGCAGCAGAGATAACTCCAGGAGAGTCGATGATGTCACTATTCATGTCAGTGATAGATAGGAACGTACACTATTGTCAGGAGGTCAAGGAGCTGAAGGCGGAGCTCCAAGCGGTTATAGAGGACAAGACGGACGTGGAGTCCATGTGGGAACATGAACATGACGAGAGAGTTTTGGCTAAGGACAAAGTCCATGAGCTAAAACAAGAGGTCTTTGAGCTTAGGAATGAGCTAAAGAACAAGAAACAGAAGATAGGGAGATTGTCCTATATTCATAGGAGTTCTCATGAGGATTTCCAATTCAGCGAGTAGTCGGGTATCCAGAGAGAGAAAGCGCACGCGAAGATACTATCGACCATGATATTATTGTCGGTCTTGCCAAAGCAGATTTCGAGAATGCCTTAAGGCAGATATGATCGAGTAGTTGTTAGAGTAGTTAGGTATGTATATATTTGTGTATATAGTAGTGACGTAAAGCCCTCTTTTGTATAATTAAGGGTAGTCTTTTGTAAATCCCAATTATTGGAAAGCAATAGCGAGAAAGTAATGTATACAGTTTAGGCTATTTTATGTGACTGATGTAGTATTATACTACGATGAATTAATATAAGTTTTCATTTTCGAAAAATGTTGAGTAACGAATGTTTAAGTTATTGTTTAAATATGGAATAATAACTAACTGACAGGAAATGCATCATAACAAAATATGTGTTTATTGTAACAGCAAAATGCCGCCAAGAAGAGTACCCCGTACCCAAGGTGCGAAAACGAATCAACCTAAGGGAGGTCCGGTTAACCCCATGCAAGAAATTTTGAACCTTTTAACCGCAGCCTTTAACCAAACTGGGGCTAATATCCCCGTGAATCCTAGTGTAGTATGAGCTACTACATTTAAGGACTTTAAGAGTGTGGGTCCGCCGGAGTTCAAAGGAACTACGGACCCTATCGAAGCCCAAACGTGGGTTAGGGAGATTGAGAAGGCATTTGTAATAGCAAATGTCGACGAGGCCCAAAAGGTTGCCTTTGCAACCTATATGATGAAGGGAGAGGCCAACTTTTGGTGGGAGGCCAATCAGGCGAGGGCCGGAAAAGATGCAATAACGTGGGTGAGGTTCAAGGAAATATTCTACGAGAACTACTTTTCCACAAGCATGCAGGGAAGGATGGAGATGCGATTTTTAGATTTAAAACAAGGGGACATGACGATTCCCCAGTATGCCGCCAAGTTTAATGAACTGGCAAGGTTTGCTCCACATCAAGTGGATACCGAGGTGAGGAAAGCTCGACGATTCGAGTAGGGCTTGAAACCCTGGATCTATAATCTTATCTCTGTATTCCAAAGTACTTCTTTTGGGATTGTATTAGAAAAGGCAATAATTGCCGAAGGTGGTAGCGAGGCGTTGAGCCAATACCACAAGGACAAGAAAAGAAAGGGGAAGGTGGATGGAGGAGTGAAGATTGAAGGTACCAGCGGTAGTGGCGAAGGGTATAAAAGGAGGGTAGTTAGCTCGGGGAATACCGGAGTGAAACAAGGAGACCCTAAGAGAAGGATGGAGGCCTGTAAAACCTATGGGAAGACTCACCTAGGAGTCTGTCTCAAAGGAAAGGCCGTGTGTTATAATTATGGACAGGAGGGGCATATTGCGCCAAATTGTCCAAGCCCAAAGAAGAATCACGGGTGCTTTGTATGTGGATCTACTGGACCACATGGCAAAAGAACCGCCCAAAGAAGGGGACAGACGGAATAAGGGCGCCAATAGTAGTAAGTTAACTATTGGGGTCCAAAGCAGAATGTGTAGGCCGATGGCCCGTGCACTTTAATATGACCGTTCAAGACGCGATGGCTTCGGGGGACGTAGTTGCAGGTATTATTCCGATCAACGACTTAAATGCATACGTACTGTTTGACTCGGGTGCTACTTGTTCGTTTATCGTATGTGATTTTGCTAGACGACAAGGAATACTTCCCGAAAAGTTGTCTATACCTTTGAATATTAAGGTAGCAAACGAAGAGGTAATTCCTGTTGAAGATATTCATAGAAGTTGTTGCGTAGACATTCGAGGTTGTAAATTATCGGCAGACCTAATGCCGATAAAGTTAGGAGAATTCGATGTAATTCTCGGAATGGATTGGTTGATAAATCATGGGGCAATGATAGATTGTCAAAAGAAATGCGTAAACATTAAAACATTAAACCAATCTCATGTAATATTTTACGGAATAAATCATTTGGACGCTCGTGGTGTTGTCTTACCATGACACAAACTAGGAAATTATTGAGGAAGGGGTGTGTAGGCTATTTGTGTCATGTGGTTGATACCCAGAGAGTGGAAGAGACCATGGAACAAATACCTATAGTGAGTGAGTTCATGGATGTATTTCCAAGTGAGTTACCGGGTCTTCCGTCGGATAGGGAGACCGAGTTCATAATAGATATTGTCCTAGGAGCGGCACCAGTTTCTAGGGCACCATATCATATGGCGCCAGTGGAAATGAAGGAGTTGATGGTACATCTGCAAGAATTGTTGGACAGGAAGTACATTCAACTGAGTGTTTTGCCGTGGGGAGCAGCGGTGCTAATTTTCAAGAAGAAGGACGGATCGTTGAGACTTTGTATCGACTACCGAGAGTTGAACAAGTTAACGATAAAGAATAAGTATCCATTGCCCAGGATCGATGATCTTTTGATCGATCAACAAGGGGCAAAATATTTTTCCAAAATAGATTTAAGGACGGGATATCAGCAGCTGAAGGTTAGGAATGAAGATGTGCCAAAGACAGCATTCAGGACTCGTTATGGTCATTACGAGTTTCTGGTGATGAAATTTGGGTTGACTAATGCACCTGCTGCATTTATGGACATGATGAACAAGGTGTTCAAACAATATTTGGACAAGTTCGTCGTGGTGTTTATTGATGATATTCTAGTGTACTCTAAGACACCAGAAAATCATGTTGAACACCTAAGAATAGTGTTGGAGACATTAAGAAAGGAGAAGTTATATGTGAAGTTCACTAAGTGTGAATTTTGGTTAGAGTGGGTTTAGTTTTTAGGTCATGTTATTGACCATGAGGGGATTTCAGTAGATCCAGCGAAGGTGGAAGCCGTGATGAATTGGGAACAACCGAAAACACCAACCGAGGTACAGAGTTTCCTAGGATTAACGGGTTACTATCGAAGGTTCATTCAGGACTTTTCGAAGATAGCTACTCCGCTGACTAACTTGACGAGGAAGACGGTAAAGTACGTATGGACTGAGAAATGCGAAGATAGTTTTCAAGAACTGAAGAAGAAGTTGAGTGAAACGCCTATTTTGTCATTACCCGATGACACAGGAAATTTCATAGTTTATAGCGATGCTTCGCATAAACGACTGGGTTACGTGCTTATGCAGCATGACAAGGTCATTGCGTATGCATCTAGGCAGTTGAAGGATTATGAGAAAGTTTACCCTACTCATGATCTGGAACTGGCCGTGGTGGTGTTTGTCCTAAAGATATGGCGACATTATCTTTATGGGGAAAAGTGTGAGATATACACAGACCATAAGAGTCTAAAATATATCTTCACACAGAAGGAGTTGAATATGAGACAGAGGAGGTGGCTGGAGTTGATAAAGGATTACGACTGTGATATCCTGTATTACCTTGGAAAAGCCAATGTAGTGGCCGACGCCTTGAGTAGAAAGGGTCGGGAGAAGTTGTCTTTGTTAACAGCTCAAACTGAGTTAATAACAGAGATAGCTTGGATGGAGTTGGAGGTGAAGTTGCCAAGTGAGGCAGAGCAGAGACTTTTTACGGCATAGATTAAATCTACCATCGTAGAGAGAGTCAAGGAGGTGCAGCTCAAAACTGATGAGTGTAACCAGATGAAGAAGTGGTTGACCAATGAAAAAGATATTAAGTTTAGTCTTGATAATGAGGGATTATTAAGATTTGAGGGAAGAATTTGGGTTCCAAATGAGACGGAATTAATGGAGCAAGTTTTACAAGAGGCTCATAGTTCGAGGTACTCGATTCATCCTAGTAGCACTAAGATGTATCAAGACCTTCGACGAAGTTTTTGGTGGCCGAACATGAAGAGAGAAATAGCCGAGTATGTGAGTAAGTGCTTGACTTGTCAAAGAGTTAAATCCAAACATCAACGACCGAGTGGCTTGTTACAGTCACTGGAGATTTCAGAATGGAAGTGGGAGCATATCACGGCAGACTTTGTGGTGGGACTTATGACGACTCAGAAGGGATATGATGCGATTTGGGTAATAGTGGACCGGTTGACGAAGTCAGCTCAATTTTTGCCAATTCGAATTAAGTACAACTTAGATCAGTTAGCTACACTCTATGTTAAGCAAATTATTTCTAGACATGGAGCACCTATTTCGATAGTGTCAGATCGTGACCCACGATTCACATCGAACTTTTGGAGAAGTCTTCAAGAGCAGTTGGGGACGCAGTTGAAGTTGAGTACGTCATATCTTCAACAAACTGATGGATAGAGCGAGAGGACAATTCAGACGTTAGAAGATATGTTGAGATCTTGCGTCATGGATTTCAAGGGTAGTTGGGATGATCATCTACCATTAGTAGAATTTGCGTATAACAACAGTTATCATGCAAGCATAGGTATGTCGCCGTATGAAGCTTTGTATAGAAGGAAATGCATAACACCGTTGTATTGGGATGAAGTGGGAGAACGCCGAATGCTAGGACCGTAATCGGTACACAAAGAAACAACTAAGTGGTGAAGTTGATTCAATGCGCCTTGTAGCGACTCAAGATGCATGTAAGAAATACGCAGACTTACATCGAGAGAATAGAGAGTTTGAGGTAGGCTCGTATGTATTTCTAAAGGTATCTCCCTGGAAAGGAAAGATACGCTTTGGAAAGAAGGGAAAACTAAGCCCAAGGTTTATAGGACCTTTTGAGGTATAGAACGGGTAGGTGAGGTAGCTTATAGGGTAGCGTTACCTCCAGACCTAGAGCGAAGACATAATGTATTTCACGTTTCAGTGCTACATCCTTATAAACCGGATTACAAGCACGTAATAGAATATGAGCCTATTCAAATTGAGAAGGATGTAACATATGAAGAGATGCCAATTCAAATTATCGATAGAAAAGAGCAAGTTCTGCGAAACAAGGTAATACCTTGTACACAACTTGTCATATGTTTGTCATATGATCAATATAGTATGAGAACATTGATTGATGGACTTAAGTTCATAATAAGTCATAAGCATGAGAATTTGAGTTCATAAGTTAAGTAAGTCGTTAACGTATGAGAATAAGTCAAAACCTACTTTGATGATAAGTTGGGGTAATAAGTAACTTGTAATGTCTACATGTTGATTAAATTCACTTAGAATGATTAGTATTGTGGTTTCGCCAGAATTTACACGATTGGACGATAGTCATCGAATTCGTGAAATTCTCGGAATGGAAGTCATATTTTGTGTTTGACAATGGAAATATTGGTTTTCGATGGAGACAAGTCATAGTTGGCATTGTAGAGTTGCGGACTCGAAAATGGCTGGATTCCGACTTAGAACGAAGAAACGAGCGTTGAACGTTCACGAACGTTTATCGTTTTAGTTAAAAATGGATTAATATGTGAAATTTTAGCAAACAAAGTTGAATAGATAAAATTCTTGAATGAACGCATAGAGTACATAATTTGTGACCCGTAGGCTCTTGAACGAGCCAATTCGGACTTATAACGAAGAAGTTACGAGTCCCGAATTTCAACTTTTGAAAAATCATCCAAAGTTTCGGTGCCGAAGTGGCGCCATAAGCGCCAAATTTCTGTGAAAAATAAAACTCAAATGCCAGCTACCAAAGTGACCATAACCTTCTGGAGAGTCACGCCACATCGCGGACATTTACACTAAGACTCATGCCATACAAACGAGTCCCGGTTCTAGGTAGTAATAGGTGATGCAATACGCAAGATCATTGTGTAAGTTTCAACAGCCAAGGCCAAATTTCGTGACCAAGACAATAATGAAGGTTTACATATAGAACATGGTTAGTAGTTGATAACCAATTGGACAAGTATTATAATGAAACATTGTTAAGACATAAGTAAGCCTTAAGTATGAACACTTAGGGTTTAGTTAAATCAATTGCAAATGAATGAAAAAATGATCTTACGGAAAGTCGGGACCGATAATAATAAATCTAATACTAATTAGATTGAGAAGTAGGGTAAGATTCTTTATGAACCATGTATGATCATTCATGACCTAATGTTCTATGTTATGCTATCATTTAATGTAGAGACCTTAAAGACGTATAGTGCACGTGTTATAATTTGTAGCAGAAGCTAAAGGCAAGTACTCTAACCCTTGTTCCAGTTCGATCTGGGCAAGTCTTTGTGATTCATGTATTTTTCGCATGATTTAGTATTTGAGGAATGTCAAAGCCAATCCTTTCATCTAAAAGTATGCTATGTTATTATATCAAGTGTTGATAAGGATTTACCAAACTAATATTGTTGTGGTTTTCAAAAAGTGGATTGAGTATGCTAAATGTTTTGTCGATAAATGACAGGCACATGAGGTTGCCACAACTTAAACGTATATACGTTTAATGAATGTAGTGTTGATCAACATAGAGTACTATAGGCTAATCACCTAGACGTGCTCGTAAGCAATACCGGACTTACGGAGTTCGTGTCGGGATGTCCTTTTCAAAGTACTTATGAAATGCTTACGGTCTTGAACCGAAATTGATGTTTTACTAAATATTGTAGCTGTAAAATGTTTTGAATGAAAAGAGGTGTTATTTTGAATTCTCAATAGTACATCGTAACTATTGTCCAGTTATTGAAGATATACGATTCCTATGTTTCAAGCATGCTATTTTACTAGAATTGTTGTACTTGCTAAACTAGTTAGGCTCATTCTTGCTTGAACCATATGAATGCAGCTAAGACAGAATGGACCGATGGATCTGGCGAGGATAAAGGGAAGGCAAAGGCGAACCCATAGATTGCTTATGTAATAGTATAGGTTTTGGAAGGAATAATATTGATATTATGACAAAGTCAATGTATTGGTTGTAAAGAACCTGGGGTATGTACATATTCTTTTGATATATATATAAGACATATCCGTTCTTTTGAGGCATTTCAATTGAATGTTTATGTGAACTGTAGCACCGTGTAGCACCATCTGTCGGGTTAGAAGATACCCGGATTTGGGGGCGTCACAAATGCTAGTTCTTAAACTTCTCAGATGTTGTACTTGAGAATTCTTATCTATGTGCATATTATCGACATCGAGATTTTTTGATGTCCCTTTCTGTTACTTGTTCTTTGGTGTTCTCATTTTAGGTGAGATTTGTTTGAAAAAATAAGTGAAAAAGGTCCGACATGTATGATGTCGACGATGGGACAATTAAGAGTCGCCAGTTGGTTTTTTAAATGGTTGTACCAACACAACCGATAAAAAGTTTGCACATTGACCCATTGGTGTGACACTGATATACAGGTCGGTGAAATCGAGATTCGTGTAGGGTCAGGGGACTTGGTTATGCGGGGGGAAGGTGTTAGGCACCCCCCGACATCCGTGTTACCACGGTGACCGCCTCTTTTTAAGAAAACTATTACTGAATGTGTGTGTGTGTGGGTCAATGTGCTGTTTATATGGAAGTTGTGTGAGGCCTCGTTCGAACCTATATACACAAGGTTTGAATTTATGTAAAAATTTAGTTTTTAGCAAGATATGGCCGTGATGTTTTATAAAAGAGGTTTTTTCAAACCCTGATGCTCAATAAGAATTAAGACCTTTTACACTCCTATTTTTATTAAGTGAGCGGCTGAATTGATTTTATTTGACGGATGCGAGGCATCCGTATGAAAAATAATATACAAAAATAATGTCGACTTCCTCGTGGGTGTGGAAACCATCTGAGGAAATTCAAACATCGCAGAATAATTTACAAGCTGCTTACAGCTGAAAAATGTCCATCACAGGAACCAAATCTAGATCCAATGGGATGAATCTATGATCACATGATTCCTAAAGCATGTAATGTTGCAATTTGTATAAAAGCAATAAGCGTATATATATATAAAAGCGGTAAATATATATATACGTACATGATCACCAACCACGAAGCACCTCCATGGGGATCGGAATATATAAATAAAGTCATTAAAAGTTATCAACCGCCACGGAGGAAACTCCAAAGTGGACAAACGTAAATAAAGTCAGAAGCGATCAAGCGCCACGAAGAAAACTCCAGCAGGGACAAATATATATATATATATATATATATATATATATATATATATATATATATAAAAGCAATAAATGCAACAAAAATGGATTGTAGCAATCTTCTCAAAAATGGAACATTCGTTTTGATATGATAATCAAAAGAGTTTGATTTTATCACAAATAAGAATGAACCTAGTGTGTACAAAAGGGACAGTGGGAGCGTCATGATATTCCTAGTATTATATGTTGATATACTACGGATAAGGAACGACATGCCAATGCTAGTATCAGTAAAGATAAAGTTGTCTAAACATTCCTCCACGAATGATTTGGGAAGAATATCTTAATTGGGGATATTAATCTATACAGATAGATTTAATAGGATGCTTGACTTAACCCAAGGAACGTATATTCATTTGACGCTAAAGTTATTTAGCATGGAAAACTCCATGGGATGTCTCATTTTGATGAGCCTTGGAGTGTATCTCTCTTAATAGTCTTCATAGACTCCTAAAAGAGAGATCGCATGAGTAACTATCATGTATGCAATGAAATGTACGAGACCTGATGTTGATCAGTTATATTCTGGAGAAGTTCACTGTGAGACAGTGAAAAACATCTTAAAGTACTTAACTGGAACTAAGGATGTGATTATATTCATGGTGGGTCTGAATTAAAACTAGAGGGCTTAACAGACTCAAGTTTTTCAGACAGACCAAGACGACAGAAAATCCATTTTAAGGTAAAGCGTTACCTTGATTTCAAACAACAAAGAGTTGTTGGTTTAGTGATAAAGACAAAGTATATAGCTATAAATGAAGCTGCAAGTTGATTGTTTGGATGATAAGTTCATAACAGAACTAGGAATAGTTCCTAAGTCTCATCTTGGATCTAAACATGTGTTGTGGCACTTTCATTTGATTATAAGAATCATTCAAAGATGGGAAATCACTATAGAGATAGTGGACTCTCAAGAACAACATTATATATCCATTAACTAAAGCTTATCCAATAGCAGGATAATTGTCACTTAGAGAAGAAGAGTATAAGATACCATGGCGATTGGCTTTAGTGCAAGTGGGAGATTGAAAGTAGTATGCATACAAGCCAATCATGTTTGATGATAAAGCATATACTTTGTAACAATCTTATTCATTTATTAATAAAAAGTATTCATTTATTAAAGGCTTTTAATTATCTACATGATGCTGTTTTATAATATGTGATAAACCCATAGTTTTAAGCAATGCTTTTAGAATAATGATGATGATCATTCTAATGAGATCTAAATTCTTTGAAAGCTTAAAACTAAAATAGTTCCCAATCGTTGGATTACTAAATTGGGGATTAGTGAATCCGAATAGATTGGTACATACGTTGCTTGCTCATTGGATGAGGATGATTGATCTCATGATCATTTGTGTGGAGACACTAAAGCAAGTATGTAGGTGCTTATTAGAGAATAAGTTCACTGAACGTGGCTCGCTAAGGAATACCTAATGGAGTTTTACTTGCACTCGTCAATAGGAATTCTCAAGTGATAGTAGTACAAGTGATCCTTGGACTTGAGGTCATCATAGTATCTTGTGTATGATGAGTTATACTTTGACTTATTCCTTAAGACCCTTAGGGTATATCAAAGGGTATGCTTGGGTATAATAAGTTATACATGGAGATAATGTATGATCAATACAGAATCTACCACTTCTAATAAAAGAAGAGAAATGTCCTATATGATTCGATAAATGACAACCCAAAGAGTCCTTGGCTTAAGGCGTAATGAAATTAGAAAGGAGTTTCTAATTTGCATTATTTGGAGTTGTGCATTTAAGGATCAAAATACATATAATTAAATAAAATAAGACTTGACAGTAATTCCATGTCTTATATTTAATTGGGACATTTTATTGTGGAAGGATTGAATTGTACAGTAACTATTTACTCAATGGTTCTTTTATGATTAATGTTGAAATCTATATTATCTGGAAAGTCGTTGATCGCTAGGGAGGCTTATCCCTATTGTAGAATAAATATTATTTATTTAAATAAATTAATATTTTAATTTATTTATTTAAATAAGATTAGAATTGTTCTAATTGATTTATTCACAACCGGTTTAATATAGAGAACCTAAAGGGTCACACCATAAAAGGAAGAATAATTATTTAAGAAGTTAATGGCATAATCGTAATAATATGTTAAATATATTTAATTTAATTTATGGTGATAGAATAAATTAAATAGCTTAATATTTATTATTTAATATTTTAGAAATATTAAATATAAATTAATAAGAGGAGTCTTATTAATATTATTACAATTATTATTATTTTAATTTCTAAAAGAGTTTAGAAATTAATTTAATATAAGTACTCTCATTTATTCCTAATAGGATTAGGAGGGAAAATTAGTTAAAGGAGTTTAATTAATTATCCCTAATAAGATTGGGGAGCCCATTTAATTAAAAGAGTTTAATTAAATAATACCTTATTTTATTAAAATGGGGTTACCTGATATCTTTATAAGAGGAGTCTTATATCAGATATCAAAATATACGCAATTCCAAAAGTTGGAGAGTACGTTCTTTTCTATAGAGATAGAAAACTAGGGTTTGAGCCAAATACCCATCTTCTTGTATCCTTCTTCTTCCTTGGTGGATCACCTCTAGAGGCAAAACACTTGGGTGGCTAACGTTGATCAAAGGAAGGAACCAAACCCGTTGGATTCAAGTTGAACGCGAAAAGGATTGGAGGTGAACTTGTACCTGAGGAAGCTCGGATCTTCAAGGGTATGATTCTTGTTCTTTCTTTTTTATTTAATTAATAATTGTGCATAAAGGGTGATCCGGGTATATGGTTTGTAAAATTTTAAAACTCTAATTTTTCCACGTTTCCGCTTATTTTGTGCAATTTGATTGCGTTCATGAATATTACATACCTAAAAGTACCGCTACCGAGCCAGAGTGTGTACCAGATGGCTCTGGGTCGGCCGGGTTTGTTCGCTCGGGTCGTCTCGAAAAGCGTGCACTCGAACAATCGTAATGTCCACTCGGTTTTTTAGAAGTGCAATCCGGGCATCCATTTGAGGTATTCAGGACCTATTTCGAACCGCCGTTGTCGAGAGTTGTACGATGGCATAGGATTAGAGTTTGTACGAAGTCATTGAAGATGGGACGATGCCCTCCGATCTTCAAGCTTCAACTTTTATCCGTTACCCCGCACAATAGTCACTCGGGATTGGTTAGCCTTGTGGGACATCGTTATGTAGAGACGTGATGTGGCATCATTTTGGACGAGATGACGATGTTGCCCCTTATCGGTGTTATCGGATTGATTAGTAGATAAAGCGTGACGTTGCTCGAGACTTATTTGAGATTGAATCTTCGCAATTGTTGAAGGTCCTCATTGTCATCTTTGAGGTGTGCCCGCCTTCCGATTTTATTGCCGTTAGTACAAGTGTATCTCGTTGTGAGCGCCGAGATTGAAGTCGATGGCATTTGAAACAAGCATTTCCGGTTATCTCCAAATCGCATTCCTTGGGGTTATCACCAAGGTTGGTGGCTATTCCCATGGTTGGGGATCGAGATTTGGATACCTCGGGGTTATCTCCGAGATTAATCGGTCTTCTCCTGGTGTGTGTTCGGTATTGTGATCTCGCAGTCTCGGGGTTATATCCGAGGTTGAATCGCTGCTCCTGAATGTGATCCGGGGTTGATGTTTGAACTCCCTGTAGTAGTACCTTGTATGGATTTGGATTGTCTTCGTGGTTCTCTCTTAAAAGACTTAATATGTCCTCCCCGCAATGTCGATAATAGTAGTACGAAAATTTTGAGTGTCATAAATACCCTCTTTATCATACTCATGCATGGCGATGCATGGGTAGGATAAAGAATCCTAGACACTTGAAACGCAACAAGATAAACATGGTACTATGGATAGCAATATGATGCAAATGTATGATGTGTGTGTACGGGTTGTGGCCCAACATGTCGGGATGATTGTTGGCTCCTCGTTGCTTCAACCGGGATTGGCAATCTTCGACCAGATCTGATGTGCAAGCCGAATATGTTAGGATGTGGATGTTGGAGTTATCACCAAATTCCTGTGTTCTTGATAACGACTTGATCCTGAAGGGGTACATCATATGTGTAAGAGATCTGTGGGGATAAAGCTTGATCTATTTGAGGATGTGTATAACATATTCCATCATTTATCCTCTTTGATAATGTTGACCTCTCCTGGTTAGTATCGCCAGAATATGTCACGATTCTGTTGGATTTATCGCCAACAAATCTTTGTCGAGGGGACGCTCGACCTTCGTTGACATGTGAATCAATGGCTGAAACATCCTGTGGGATATACTGTCAAGGTTGATTGACCTTCGCTGACGTGTGAATCAACGGCTGAAACTCTATGAGGAGATCGTCAAGGTTGTTTGACCTTTCACGACGTAGATCAACGGAGCATCATACAGTGACCCGTCGAGGATCCGCCGGGAATATGAGTAACTGGGTATGAGAACCTCAAATAGCTCTATAGCTCTGATAGGTTTAAACGCTATCGTCTGAAATGACGTCAAGGTTGCTTGATCTTCGTTGATATGTGAGTCAACGGCTGAGCATGCGTTGCTACTCCCGCTGGAGATATACGTTGTAACCCCCGTCGGTATTCTCTCGGGGACGCGCGAGTACGCATTTTAACTACCGAACGATTCTCAGCGCTTCGATGGGTTTACCTGCCATCGGCTAAAATAATGTCAAGGCTGCTTGACCTTCGTTGATAGAATTGTCAATGGATGAACCTGTTGTAACCCCCACCGGGGATCTACATTGTAACCCCCGTCGGGGACTCACGTTGTAAACCCCGTCGGGATCCACGCCAGAACCCCGCCGGGATTATACGTAGGGTAACGACCTGGAGTCGGCGGCATCAGACCTGTATAATGTATTGTCGTATGCGATTTGTGACAACTGAGGTCATCGGCAGAGTATACCTTGTGTTCAGGCGACTACCAATGAGTGATGTACAGATTCAAAGTCTCTTCTGAGAAGACCAGGATTGTATGCAGTTTTGCTCAATCGCGTGGCGTTTTTATTCTCGATTTGACCTTTCTAGCTTGTAAGAACTCCGTTTTAACTTGAACTGGACCGAGCCGGAGGGGTGGGACCTTCATAGAAGAGCGGCACCTGCCGCCGCGTCAGAGGTGGGCTTACGGCCAGCGCGTGATGATAAATCCTGCACGCTTTTCCTTCATGAAGTTCATTTCTAACTCACTTCGCTTAGAAAAAACCGTGAGCCTTCTTCGCATCTACCGAGTTCGGTCGCTTTACGCAAATTTCACCACCGCATAAGTGTTCTACACTATCCCGTAACGATGTACATGTATTTTTTTCAGTTTATGTCCGTTAGATTGTGAGATATTGCACGAAATGCATCTAAACACATAGTAGTGATTATGTATGCACAAATGACTTGATAAAAAATATTCAACATAGTAAATGTTAGTATTAAACCATGCTGAACATAATGATATAAAAAAATTTAACTTTTGAGACAGTCAAATTGACACCTTCTTCTGCTATTTTTTGTCCTATTTGAGGTCCAATGAGCAAAAGGTAGAAAGGCAAAATACTCCTAGCATTGAGGTTGGCCTTATGCATGATGATTTTGATTTTTAATGCATATATTAGGTATATGACTTTAGGGACAAAAGTGCTACTTTGAATGGCCACCTGTACATGCTGCAAGCATGTGGATAGTCCTATTTTCAAAGGGGACTATGGCAAAATTTTCCAAATGTAGGCATTGGGTAGTCATGCATTTTAACTCTATTATATGTTAAAGTAAATGCATGCATGCATATAGTCATAAATGCATTTTAAAAAGCTCCGTAAGGAAATACCAAACCCTTTCTGAGGTGATTTGGAGACTTGTTGTCCCAGATTATTGTTGATCTGGATCACCGAAAGCAGTTCTTACATGACCGCTTCACGCGCGTCTGGCGGAGGGCTTTCAAGTGCCTCATCCCCTGCTTCTGCCGCATGTACTCGCCGATTGGTGGAGGCTGTGATACGTCCTGTCCAAGTAGATGTTCCAGACGTCGAGGACGAGGAGGTGGATATTGAGGATCTCGCTCCTGCTGCACATATCCCTCGCAGGGAGCTTCCGAGCATCCAGGTGGTGAACCCAGAGTTGCTGGGTGATTTGGGTAGACACCCATCGATGTACTTGCACGATAACGAGGTATGACATTAGACTTTATCTTCCTTCTTTCCTATTGATGCGAATTAAAGGGTTCTGATGTTGATCTGCATTTCATGTAGGTTCCAGGTTTTACACAGCCTCGAGGGAACTGGTTAAGCATCCACTCCATGTACCAGGCGCTTCATCCTGATTATAGAGCAGTAGTGCATGAGTGGGGATTTGGGGCATTTTTCTCCATCCTTCCCCGTCGTTGTCCCTGGGGTTACCTCAGGGCATTTTTTGAGCGATGGTTTCATCAGACTCAGTCACTCCATCTGCTGGATTGCAAGGTGATGATGACGCCTATGGATTGGTGATTTATCACAGGTATGGAGTTTGGAGGGGAGCCAGTGCCTTGCATGGCGAATATTACCCCTACTGCCGTCAGATCCTTATTAGGAGTTCCGGCGGAGGTGCTCAAAGGCAGGACTGTCCGTTCAGGTCCTTTGAGCGTAGATGTTATGAGTGGGCTATTGAGTGAGCCCATGCCTGATGATGTCGGGGATCGTGGATCGCGTTCTGCGGCGATTGTTCTCGATGATCATTCGAGGTCGCTTCATAGCGTATAACTCTTCCACGGTATCTTTGCTTTGGTCGATGCCACACACAATGTGGACCGTATAGGAGAAAGTACGACCGGGGCTCTTACACCTTTGCCTATTTCCTCCGTGGCATGCGTCCCGCACTCACGTGGTTTGGACCGAGGCTTGGCTAGGATTTTACCCATTTTTGCTTTGGTGAGTATTTCTCTTGTCTTTTCCCATTCACGGAGTAAGAGTGTTTATCGATACGGATGTTTTGCCATTGTGTTGGCGCTTTGGGCCTATGAGAGGCTTCCATGTTTATGGGTCCCATGAGTGTGTTAGGCTTAGATACCTATCCACGAGGACGACGATGGCACCATTCTATTTTTCCGTAAGTCCCAAGATCTCGAGGGCTTCGCCACTTTATATATGCAATTGGAGTTGCTGACGGCTGACACCATCACATGGCTTCCATACTCAGGGGATCATTTGACCATCGGTTTTGAGGATGGACACCCTACTGGAGTAGAGTATTTGATTTCCACCCGGAGATTTCCTCTCTTCACAGATGGAGGTTGGGAGCTCTATTTAGGAGAGCGTGCTATTAGGAGCACCACAAGGGAGATTCGTATACCAATCTTGCCTCCTGTTAGGCGTCATTGGCCTGTATCACAGTCACCCATTACAGATATTCCATTGTTGGGAGTTGACGGTTTCGATTTATCCGAGGGTCCATGTACTCAGGAGATATTCCAGCGTTGGTGGCTCCTCAAGACTATTGGGGCCCATCCGTGCCACACACGCTTTATGGGGACATGGTTCCAGGATCTTTGATGATGATGGATTGGGTGGCTTGTGTCCGAGCTCTAACTTATCTGACCCAGATTGATAGTTTGACCCGGCAGTTGGACCAGGCACATGTATTTATTCTAGAGTCAGGCGGAGATCCAAAGCAGAGAAGTGAGTCATTTGTTCCTTCCACTCGGTCTTGGCCCCCTCGAGATGACCCATTTGGTTTTGGCAGCGCAGATCCTCCTCTTTATAGGCCTGACATCCCTGTTGATAGAGATCCAGTGACTCAAGAGGAGTTACATCAGGTGGACAGGATTGAGGATGTGGACATCGAGACCTTGGTCTTCTTCTGATGTGTATTCTCGTTATATCTTTTGATAGGCCTCTGTTAGATATTGGGGTGTTGTTCCCCATTCTTGATATATCTTTTGATAGGCCTCTGTTAGTAGTAGGGCGTCTGTGCCCCATTTTCATGTATTTATAGCAGTATAAAGCTGATGTATTAGATGATGATATATTTAGGAATGTATGCACCATTTTTCATTCCCTATATCATATTGCCATCCATTATCTGTTATGCATGTATCATGTTACGCATATGTATGTATGTCCAGAGATATTCGGCATTGACCCCTGGATGGTCTTATAACACGGCTCGCATGCATGTCTTCTTGACGCTTAGTCAGATAGATCATACCCCACCGTCGGTGGTGGCATTGGGTATCGCGATCGTGATGCGATAGCATGTCACCACCGAGATAGGGTGATCAGAGATCTGTAACTGCGCAAAGATACCATGACCCTTTTAGAATTTCAGGTTCCTCCAGGATTCGTGGACGGAATGATAGAGCATTGGCTACCAGATAGGCAAGTATTCCGTTTTGGCACCCATGAGTTGACTCCTACTCTGGAGGAGTATGCACGTTTGACGATCTTCGCCTTAGGATGCACCCTCTGCAAGACATGGCTTTGGGAGACATGAGTAGACGATTCATGACTCTCACAGGATTGAGGCGCAGAGTAGTGCAGGATGAGCTGACATCTGGCCATGTGATCTCTTAGCATTTTCTGTATGACAGATTTGGCCCGAAGGATAGCTACTCACGATATTCCGGGGATTTCACTGTGTCGGAGGATCATTGGCGTTTGGCCAGAGTTGATGTACTGATGCTATGTGTACTATCATACGTGTATATGCCGCGGTATATGGATGAGATAGACATAGGAGTTATCATGGTCGTGAGAGCTCTCAGGGAGGGTCGTACCATTGTACTTATGATCGTGGTAGAGACCTGCGATCGAGATCCTACTACAAGATTTTTACGTCGTGCATGTTTATTTCGGGAGTTCTATCATGTCGTATGTGTGGTTTATGTCACACTTACGACCGGTTGGTACCCTTAGACGGCATGGGTATTGCTTCTCCCATGATGTGGCTATGTCATACTCCTTTCAGCCATCAGAGTGTACAAATGCTCAGTCCTGGTCCGTATTTTTGGCAGATATCAGAGATCCATTTAGCATATTGTTGTGCTCAGGGCTTTGCTCACCATATAGCTTCATTACTCACGCTTTAGGCATGGATTTCCTCCCTCTGGCTGGCTTGAGGGGCGTGACTACTTATCACCCATTGGCCGTGATGTCGCCGTTCAATTAGTTCCAAGATTTTCATCCTTTCGAGGGGGGCTGCAGGTCAGCGTTCAACTTCTAAATACCTCTCAGCCGAGGACCGATCTCGTGTATACGCTTGTTGGGATCAACGTGAGCTAGTTGCTTTTCCTGCCAGTCGTCCCGGTTATTCTGCAGAGTACTCCGCATGGATGGAGACAGAGGTTTTATCGGCTGCAGCATATTTGCAGTATCGGAGAGCGAGTTATATGATGTAGAGCCTATGGAGGACATTGATACCTTCATTGAGGAGGATACCGCTGTTGGGTTTCCATCATTTCTTTCGGATTCTCCTAGTACTAGTACTTTTGTGATTTAGCACTCGGCACAGTACTTAGAGCAGAGTCTTCATCTGATGACCTTTGAGAGAGATCAGATTCGATCTATGATGTCGACTGCTCTTGATGAGAGGGATGTCGCCCTATTAGAGAGAGACGAAGCATTGGCTCATAGAGATGCCGCCGTCGTTGAGCGTGATAAGGCCAGGTCAGCCATAGACGCAATGGTAGTTGAGCGGGATATCTCCATATCTGCCTGAGATGTGGCTGTCACAGATAGTACTGCAGCGAGGTCCCTTACCACTGGTATGATTGCAGAGATGAGCGCTTACATTGATGAGCATATGGTCATCATGCAAATGGCTACAGACCTGTTGGGTCGTGTGGATATTCTCATCCAGGAGACTACAGCTTTACCTCCTTCATCTAAGAGGGATGCCATGTGGGTCTTGTTAGCTCGCATGTACCCTGATCCATAGATGAGCTTGTATTTACCTGCACAGACTAGCTTGGCCATTTTTTCATGTACAGTTTACATTGTATATATATCAAACAGCATTATATATGACAGGGAAATATATTTTTGGATCACTTTCCTTTTAGATATGCCTTGATTTTTGCTTGATATTTTGCCTGCTGCTTCAGGGCTTGTGATCTTGATGTATTCTGAATTCCTCCTTGGTGGATGGACATTAAGTTGTCTCTGGATAGTTCAGAATGGATCATCGATCTATTTATCCCTACCATCTTTGGTGTCTTGGTATTTGTTTTTGAATGGAGAATGGAGAGGAGTGTGGCTTTCCTCTCTGAGATTGACCGTACCACAGATGGTCGCCAGTACTTCTATTTAGGAGAAGCCTAGTTAATTCCACCTCTTATGGTTTGGTGTTGCTCTTCGAGGTATGACCGCAGCTTAGATGGTCGCTGAATCTCCTATTTCGGAGGAGTTCAGGTAATTCCATCCCTTTGGTCTGAAGCCGAATGAAATGTAGTGGATTGAAAGAGAATCCCAATACTCGTTGACAATGGTTTGTGTTTTGGTAGGGGGTGAGATCGCACCATGAATGGCTTCCTACGTACTCCTATTGAAGAGGAGATCAGGTCTGTGTAGTTCAAACCTGGTGTAAGAAGTTCAACGATGTATATGGCTGACATGGTGTAAGAATGTTTTTGGTTGTTTTTGTGAGGAGAAGAGGGGAGAAATGTTTTTTTGTTTTTGTTTTATTGCGACCGGGCCATATGAAATGGTTGCCTACGTACTCCTATTGAAGAGGAGATCAGGTCGACGTAGTTCGCCCCTCAGGGCGAGACGAAAAGCGTAATCCCATGTGCAGGTCAGAGTGCGGGGAGGAGAAAGTTTAATCCTAGGTTTAGGATAAACTGTAGGTGAAAAGTTTGATCCCAGGTATGGGTAGCCAAACTACAAACGGAAGAGGTTCAATCCGAGGTGGGATGACCTGAATTGTATGAGCGCAAAGGAGAAAGCCAGGCTGCTGGCTTGAAAAGTACGTTTCCCTGAGGGGCAAAATGTAGATAAGTTGTATGTGGTAAAGGGTTAAAGAACTGGAATGACTGGTGACATGATGATGATGCACCAGGGTGTTTGCTGGTCACTTCAGACATAATACCGTTTCACGGTGTCTGAGTTGCTGAGTTGCAAAAATTCATCGCCATCCATTTCTTGCAATCTGAGAGCGCCTCATATCAATACTTCCTTGACAATAAACGGGCCTTCCCAGTTAGGAGCAAATTTTCCTTTAGCCTGATCTTGGTTGTCAAGAATTTTCTTCAAAACCAAGTCATGTTGTTTAAACTGCCGTAGCCGGACTTTTTGTTGTAGGATCTGGCGATCCTTTGTTGATATAACTGACCATGGAAGATAGCCGCGGTTCGCCTTTCATTTATTAGAGACAATTGGTGATACCTGTCTTGTACCCATTGGTCTTTATCTAGCTGAGCATCGATCAACACTCTGAGAGATTCCATCTCAACTTCTATGGGGAGCACTACTTCCATCCCATAGGTTAAAGCGTAGGGGGTTGCCCCAGTTGAAGTGCGCATGGAGGTTCTGTAGGCTAACAGAGTCAGAGGCAATAGGTCAGGCCAATCTTTGTGGTTGGAGAACATCTTTTGCATAATCTTCTTGATGTTTTTGTTAGCCGCTTCAACAGCACCGTTCATCTTTGGACAATAGATGACAGAGTTAAGATGTTTGATGTGGAATTTACTGCATAATTCCTCCATCATTTTGTTGTTGAGGTTTTTGGCATTGTCTGACACAATCACCTCTGGTTGTCCATATCGACACACGACATTATTTCTGATGAAAGCAATGATGACTTCTTTAGTGACCCTGGGGAAGGAGGCTACTTTTACCCACTTGGTAAAGTAGTCGATCATGGTGAAGATAAATCGGTGACCATTACTGGCTTTAGGATCGATGGGCCCGATAACGTCCATTCCCCACATTGAGAAGGGCCAAGGCGAACTCATATTGTGGAGTTCCTGTGTTGGGGCGTGTATAGCATTCCAATGAATCTGGCACTGATAGCATCTTTTGACGTGGTCATTGCAATCAGCCTTGAGAGATAGCTAATAGTGTCCCGTCCTGAGGACTTTCTTGACAAGGAGGGGGCCACTCATGTGGGGGCCACAGACTCCGCCATGGATTTCATCCATAAGCCTTTGGGCTTGATCTTTGTCTAAACACCTGAGGAGACCTAGTCCTGCATCTCTTTTGTAGAGCACATCTCCATTCAGGTAGAACTTCATAGCAAGTCGATGGATCCGCCTTTTCTCAGTCGGGCTCGCCTCAGCGAGTGTAGATCCATCTCGCAGATATTCCTTGATATGTTGATACCAAGGATGTTGGATGGGAGGTAGCTCATCCGATACTTCTCCAACGTAACTCCCATAGGCTAGGGCCTTGTGCAGGGAAATCATGACGCTCGACAAGTGTCCCTTGTCTGATATACGAATCAAAGAGGCCAAAGTTGCTAATGTGTCTGCGAAGTCATTCCTATTACGAGGAATGTGTAGAAAGGAGATTTCTTCAAACTCCAAAGCCATTTTCAAAACATGTCGATGGTAAGGTAGCAAATGTAGTTCCTTGGTTTGATAGATTCTAGTGGATTGTTTGATCACCAACTCCGAATCTCCAAGGACAGTTAACCGCCTGATGCCCATTGAACGGGCAAGTTTTAGCCCCATGAGATAGCCTTCATACTAAGTCGTATTGTTGGTGCTGACAAACTGTAATTTGACGGCGACGGGATACTGCTCCCCCGTACCAGATACTAGAACTGCCCCCGCTCCAGAACCTTCCATATTAACAGCTCCATCAAAATACATCCTCCATGATTGGCGCGTATCGTACTGATGGTGTTGCTGTACTGTCATTACTCCTTCATCAGGGAAATATGTTTCCAAGGGTCTGAAATCCCCTTAAGGTGAGGCGGCTAGTTGATCCGCGATTCCTTAACCTTTGATGGACTTTTGAGTCACATATACGATGTCAAATTGTTGTAGGATCAACTGCCATCTGGACAGCCGACAATTTAACATGGGTTTGTTGAACACGTACTTGAGAGGATCCATGCGGGATATGAGATGGGTTGTGTGACCATGGAGGTAATGATGTAACCTCATGGAAGCCCATACTAAAGCACAACACGTCTTTTCGATCAGCGTGTACTTGTGTTCACTACTGCTGAACCTTTTACTGAGGTAATAGATAGCTCATTCTTGGCCTCTATTGTCTTTCTGTCCCAGCATGCAGCCCATGGCATTGTCACTTACAGACAGATACATGAACATGGGAATATCGTCATGGAGGAGTTCTTCCTTAATAGCTTGAAAATTGGTTCACAGGTTGCTGTGAGTTGAGAGATAAACTTGCTGATGAAGTTGATTCTTCCCAAAAATCTCTGTATTTCCTTCTCTATCTGAGGAATGGGCATTTCAGTGATGGCTTGGATTTTGGCAGGATCCAGCTCTATCCCTTTGTGGCTGACTAGAAATCCTAGCAACTTGCCTGATTTAACGCCAAAGGCGCACTTAGCTGGATTCAACTTCAAGTTGTACTTACGCAACCTATTGAACAACTTTTTAAGATGGTCTATATGGTCGTCCTCCTTCCGGGACTTGACAATGATGTCATCCACGTAGATCTCAATCTCTTTATGCATTAAGTCATGGAAAAGAGCCATCATAGCTCGTTGATAGGTAGCTCCGGCATTGATGAGGCCGAATGACAACCGTCTATAGCAAAAAGTTCCCCAAGGAGAGATGAAAGCAGTTTTCTCACGATCTTCCTCGGCAACCATGATTTGATGGTACCCCGCAAAGCAATCAGCAAAGGAGTACATGTCGTACTACGCAGTATTGTCAATGATAATGTGGATAAATGGCACGGGAAAGCTGTCTTTTAAGCAAGATTTATTCAAGTCCCAGTAATCCACGCAAACTCGCACCTTCCCTCCAGGTTTAGGTATAGGCACGATGTTGGATATCCACTCAGGATATGTAGACACTATGATGATGCCAGCTTGAAATTGTTTCACAATTTCTTCTTTCACCTTTAAACTCCACTCAGGTTTTAATCGCCTGAGTTTCTTCTTGACTGGCTTAAATCCCTCTTTAATGGGAAGGCGATGAAGGACAATGTCAGTGGATAAACCCACCATGTCTTCATGAGACCATGCAAACATATCCTGGAATTGTGTTAATAGCGTAACCATATCATTCCGTTGGTTTGGGGTAAGGTCTGAACCAATCTGGATTAACTTAGGGCTTTCTAAGGTTCCGAGATTGAAAGAAGTGGTTTGATCAAGGTTGGGTTTGGGTTTGTCTTTGACCGCTTCTTGAATTTCTGGAGGCACCTAAATGTCATCCTGGATATCCATCAAGGCTGAATTCATCTCTACATCAAAGGTACAATCCTTGTGTAGAGAGGCATCGATATCGCAATTGCATTCTCGAGCTTTTCATCCTCCGCATAGGATCCAAGTTCTCCAATAAATACTTTTAGATGTGTGTAAGGATCCCCAACCCGTCCATATTTTCAAAGTCGAGTTTTAAATTTTTCGGATAGTGAACACCGAAAAATACATAGATCGAAGATATGAAACACTCCCCGTGTGTTCCAATTCCTTTGATAATAATGAAGGGTCTCTTCCATTTGGAGGACTTTCTTTTGATGTCACCATTATGCGGATCTCCGGTGGGATGGGCGACATCATGAGTTTTGTTGGTCGTATCCAACTGTGGTTTCGGTATGGTAATGACCGGGTCTCCCCCTAGTGTGGAGGATTCAGTATGTACGGGTATTTTTTGACCCTGGGTAGACTGGTGTAATTCTTTTAATAGAACAGCCAAATCTGCGATTTGTTTACTTAATCCGTCGAATTCTTTGCGAGAAACTGGATTAAGTTCAGTCTGGTCGGATGACGACATGATTGACTATGGGCCTATTGCCTTTTTGGACTTTGACAGGGTAGTAGGTCCGATTGATTCCCTGCGAAAGACTTGCATAGTTTAGTCATTAGGGAATGTATATAATAACATGCTATATGATATGTCCATTTTTAGGATTTTTATCCTGCACAACAGATGTCGGTTGTTTGTAGCATGCTTTAAAATATGTATGTGTACACACTTCTTCATATTTCTCATTACATGGAGATAGATATGGAATAAAATTACAAGTAATTGTGTTTACAAGTAATTGAAATAAGAGCATGAAGAGACTTTCCTCCGTTTTGGGTTTATCAGAGGCTGACCTATCTTAGGTTACTCTCGTGGCTTTTTGGCATGAAGGTTCCCAAATCATCGCAATCTACTAAACGGGAAGTTAATCCGGTCTTTCAACTGGAGCGAATTTGGGTGGTGCCTTTCCTGAGCCTCGGAGAATTAGTCTTCTCACGAGTCCAGTAATCAAACACCGACGGGATAGCCTCCTGGTGGAGGGACCACACAACATACATTCACATACATCGCGTCTCACCGTATGAAAATGATGACATGTGCGAAGCACTAATATCATAAGCAGTTTATAGGGCGAAGCACTAACATCACACGCAGATATGATGCGAAGCACTAAGTTCAATCAAGACATGCATTCGTACACATTCATCCAATGTAAATGCAACATCCACACACAAGCAGATAACAATTTTAAAAAGATTGTAGTAGCGGCTTAAGTTCTCTTCTTTGGAGTCCCAAAGAGAGTCGCCACTTCGACGCCGGAGGATTTTGGATGTCCCTTTCCGTTACTTGTTCTTTGGTGTTCTCATTTTAGGTGAGATTTGTTTGAAAAAACAAGTGAAAAAGGTCTGACATGTATGATTTTGACGATGGAACTGTTAAGAGTCGCCAGTTGGTTTTTTAAATGGTTGTACCAACACAACCGATAAAAGGTTTGCACATTGACCCAGTGGTGTGACACTGATATACGGGTCGGTGGAACCGAGATTCATTTAGGGTCCGGGGACTTGGTTATGCGGGGGGAAGGTGTTAGGCACCCCCCGACATCCGTGTTACCAAGGTGACCGCCTCTTTTCAAGAAAACTATTATCTGAATGTGTGTGAGTGTGGGTCAATGTGCTGTTTATATGGAAGTTGTGCGAGGCCTCGTTCCAACCTATATACACAAGGTTTGAATTTATGTAAAAATTTAATTTTTAGCAAGATATGGCCATGATGTTTTATAAAAGAGGTTTTTTCAAACCCTGATGCTCAATAGGAATTGGGACCTTTTACACTCCCATTTTTATTAAGTGAGCGGCTGAATTGATTTTATTTGACGGATGCGAGGCATTCGTATGAAAAATAATATACAAAAATAATGCCGACTTCCTCGTGGGTATGGAAACAATCTGAGGAAATTCAAACATCGCAGAATAATTTACAACCTACTTACAGCTGAAAAATGTCCATCACGGGAACCGAATCTAGATCCAATGGGATGAATCTGTGATCACATGATTCCTAGGCGCACAGAATGTTGCAATTTGTATAAAAGCAATAAGCAGGTATATATATAAAAGCGGTAAATATATATATATACAGACATGATCACCAACCACGAAGCACCTCCATGGGGGATCAGAAATGTAAATAAAGCTGTTAAAAGCTATCAACTGCCACGGAGGAAACTCCAGACGGGACAAAACGTAAATAAAGTCAGAAGTATCAACCGCCACGAAGAAAACTCCAGTGTGATTTAATATATATATATATATATATATATATATATATATATATATATATATATATATATAAGCAATAAATGCACTAGATGTAAAATCTGTGCTCATCGAAATGTAGTTCACCACATTCATATATATAAGTATATATATATATATATATATATATATATATATATAAGCGAGAAAATGCACGCATCAAGTTCAGGCTCATCGAACAAAGTCCGACACACAGGTTGATATATATAAGTATATATATATAAAAGCGAATAAACGCACTGCATCAAGTTCAGGCTCATCGAACAAAGTCCCAGGCACACGCTTAATATATATATATATATATATATATATATATATATATATATATTAAAGCAATGAAACGCGCCTGCATCAAGTTCAGGCTCAATCGAGGCATAACTCGATAATGTTAGTCAATATATATATAAGTATATGTATATATATATATATATATATATATATATATATATATATATATACAGACTAGAATGAAACCACGGACTGAAGTTCGGGCCAAAGCAAGCAACACGACTCTCAACGTGTAGAAGGGTGTGTGTAAAGATGAAGAGAAAGACTCTAAAGTGTGTGAGAAGGCTTATAGCTGACTGATAAAAAAGGCTTCTATATCTTTAGAGTGGGTAAACATTGGCTTTTGTGGGTACAAAAGAGGCTATATATGAGCTCACAGGTGTTTAAAAGTGGGAAAATACACTGTATGGCGAGTGCAGAGCAAATCGTGCAGGGTTTCTCCGTCTTTTTTCTCTTAAAAATCAGCACCCCAAGCCCTCTATTTATAGGCAATATGAGCCGCAGGTGTACCAGAGGCGGGTCGGGTCGGCCCGAGTTAGTCGGGTCGGGTCGTCTCGAAGTACGTGCACTCAAGCACTGTAATGTCCACTCAGTTTTTCAGAAGTGCAATCCAGGCATCCGTTTGAGGTATTCAGGACCTATTTCGGACCGCCGTTGTCGAGAGTTATACGATGGCAGGGGATTAGAGTTTGTACGAAGTCATTGAAGATGGGACAATGCCCTCCGATCTTCAAGCTTCAACTTTCATCCGTTACCCCGCACAATAGTCACTCGGGATTGGTTAGCCTTGTGGGACATCGTTGTGTAGAGACGTGATGTGGCATCGTGTTGGACGAGATGACGATGTTGCCCCTCACCGGTGTTATGTCCAGATTGGGCTGATAAAGCAGACGTTACTCAAACTTCGCTGAGATTGGACTGCTGCAATTGTTGAAGGTCCTCATTGCCATCTTTGAGGTGTGTCTGTCTTCCCGATGTTATTGTCGGATTGGTACAGTGTATCTCGTTGTAAGCGCCGAGATTGAACCTGATGGCATTTGAAACAAACATTTCTGGGGTTATCTTCGAAACTGCATTCCTTGGGGTTATCACCAAGGTTGGTGGCTATTCCCATGGTTGGGACTGAGACTGGATACCTCGTGGTTATCTCCGAGATTAATCGGTCTTCTCCGGTGGTGTTTCCAGATTGTATCCGCAGTCTCGGTTATATCCGAGGTTGAAACTATTGCTCCCAGAGTGTGATCTGGGATTGATGTTGAATTCCCGGTAGTATCCGGTATGGATTTGGATTTTCTTTCAGGGTTCTCTCTTAAAAGACGAATATGTCCTCCTGCAATGTCAGTAACAGTAGTACAGAAAATTTTGAGTGTCTATACATATGTGTGATGTATGTACAATGTGGTAGTATGTATGAGGCCTTGTGCCACAATTTGAATACTTCGGTGCTTCTATGATATGAACTGTTCGGTGATTGAGTTGTTCAATACAAGTATGTTCGGTTTATGAATGAACCGTTATTGTTAAGTCTGCGCTAATGATTCTAGCCAGACAAGATGTGTATGAAAAAGGTAGATAATGAAAGTATTTCAAAGTGAAAGTGAATGATATTTTAAGATGATAGGAATCGAGATTATTCCTATTATTCAAGCTGCTTCATAACTGTCGACGTCGGGATTTTTGGATGTCCCTTTCCATTACTTGTTCTTTGGTGTTCTCATTTTAGGTGAGATTTGTTTGAAAAAACAAGTGAAAAAGGTCCGACATGTATAATGTCGATGATGGGACTGTTAAGAGTCGCCAGTTGGTTTTTTAAACGATTGTACCAACACAACCGAGAAAAGGTTTGCACATTGACCCAAAGGATGTGACAATCGATATACTGGCCTGGCCAAACCGAGATTCATTTAGGGTCCGGGGACTTGGTTATGCTCTTGAAGGTGTTAGGCACCCCGACATCCGTCATTACCACAGGTGATGACCTCTTTTCAAGAAACTATTATCCGAGTGTGTGTGTGTGTGTGTGTGTGTGTGTGTGTAGGTCAATGTGTTTTGTTATATGAAAGTTGTGTGAGGCCTCTTTTGAACCTATATACACGGATTTGAATTTATGTAAAATTCGCTTTTAGCAAGATATGGCAATGATGGTTTATAAAAAGAGGTTTTTCAAACCTCACGCTCAATAGGAATTAAGACCTTTTACACTCCCATTTTTATTAAGTGAAATAATTTGGATTGATTTTATTTGACGAATCGCGAAGCATCCGTATTTAAAATAATATATATAAAAAAAATAATGCCGACTTCCTCGTGGGTATGGAAACCATCTCGAGGAAATACGTACATCGCAGAATAATTTACAAGTCGCCATAAATTTGAAAATGTCCATCACAGAACCGAATCTAGATCCAATGAGATGAATCAGATCACATGATTCCTAAAGCGCATACGAATATTGTAATTTGTATAAAAGCAATAAGCGGTATATATATAAAAGTGGTAAATATATATATATGAGATTGGGATCACCAACCACGAAGCACCTCCATGGGGATCGAAATATAAATAAAGCTATAGATACGGGCCAACCGCCACGAAGGAAACTCAAGCAAGCGAATGTAATGTAAATAAAGTCAGAATGCGGTCAATCGCCACGAAGTAAACTCCAAGCGTGACGAAATGTAAAGAAAGTCAGAAAAACTATCAATCATCACGAAGGAACTCAGTGCAGACAAAACAAATATATATGTATATATATATATATAAAGAAAGCAATAAATGCAGGATGTAAAATCTAGGCTCATCGATCATAGTTCGACCACGCTTCATATATATAAGTATATATATATAAAAGCGAGTAAACGCACTGCATCAAGTCTCAGGCTCATCGAACAAAGTCGACACACACATTGATATATATAAGTATATATATATATATATATATAAAGCGAATAAACGCACTGCATCAAGTCTAGGCTCATCGAACAAAATCCGATGAGATAATTAATATATATAAGTATATATATATATATTAAAGCAAAGAACGCGCTCCAAACCAAGTTCAGGCTCAATCGAGGCATAACTCGATAATGTTAGTCATATATATATATATATATATATATATATATATATATATATATATATATATATATATATATATATACAGACTGGAAGGAAACCACGGACCGAAGTCCTGCAAAAGCAAGAAACACGACTCTTAACGTGTAGAAGGGTGTGTGCAAAGATGAAGAGAAAGACTCTAAAGTGTGTGAGAAAAACTTACAAATTGGTCGATAAAAAGGCTTCTATATCTTTAGAGTGGGTAAACACTAGGCCTTTGTGGGTACAAAAGAGGCTATATATGAGCTCACAGGTGTTTGAAAGTGGGAAAATACACTGTATGGCGAGTGCAGAGCAAATTGTGCAGGGTTTCCCCATCTTTTTTCTCTTAAAAATCAGCACCCCAAGCCTCTAATTTATAGGCAAAAGGTGCCGCAGGTGTACCTGCGGCTGAGCCACAGGTGTACCAGAGGCGAGTCGGGTCCGCCCAGTTCTGTCGGGTCGGGTCGTCTCAAAGTACGTGCACTCAGGCACTGTAATGTCCACTCGGATTTTGAGAAGTGCAATCCGGCCATCCGTTTTGAGGTATTCAGGACATATTTCAGACCGTCGTTGTCGAGAGTTGTACGATGGCATGGGATTAGAGTTTGTACGAAGTCTTTGAAGATGGGACAATGCCCTCCGGTCTTCAAGCTTTAACTTTCATCCGTTACCCCGCACAATAGTCACTCGGGATTGGTTAACCTTGTGGGACATTGTTGCGTAGAGACGAGATGTGGCATCGTGTTGGACGAGATGGCGATGTTGCCCCTCACCGATGTTACTGTCGGATTGGGCCGATAAGCAGACATTGCTCAGACTTCGCTAAGATTGGACTGCTACATTTGTTGAAGATCCTCATTGTCATCTTTGAGGTGTGCATGTCTTCCCGATGTGATTGCCGTGTTGGCACAGTGTATTTCGTTGTGAGTGTCGAGATTGAAGCTGATAGCATTTGAAACAAGCATTTCTGGGGTTATCTCTAAAATCGCATTCCTTGGGGTTATCACCAAGGTTGGCGGCTATTCCTATGGTTGGGGCCCGAGACCGGATACCTCGGGGTTATCTCCGAGATTAATCGGTCTTCTCCTGGTGTTCTGTATTGTATCTGCAGTCTCTCGGATTAAATCCGAGGTTGAAATCAATTACTCTGCATTGAGATCTGGGGTTAATGCTGAACTTCCGGTAGTATCCGGTGTGGATTTGGATTGTCTTTCAGGGTTCTCTCTTAAAAGATGAATCTGTCCTCCTGTAATGTTAGTAACAATAGTACAGAAAATTTGGAGTGTCTATAGATGCCCCTCTTTATCATACTCATGCATGGAGATGCATGGGTAGGATAAAAAATCCTAGACACTTGAAACGTAACAAGATAAACATGGTGCTAAGGGTAGCAACATGATGCAAATGTATGATGCATGTGTACGGGGTTGTGGCCCAACATGCTGGGGATGATTGCTGGTTCCCTGTTGCTTCAACTGGGGATTGGCAATACTGACCAGATCTGATGTGCAAGCCGAATCTGTTAGTATATTGGTGTTGGAGTTATCACCAAATTCATGTGTCCTTGATAACGACTTGATGTTGAAGGAGTATCTCTTATGTGTAAGAGATCTATGGAGATAAAGCTTGATCTATTTGAGGATGTGTATAACATATTCCATCATCTATCCTCTTGGATAATGTTGACCTCTCCTGGTTAGTATCGCCAGAATATGTCATGATTCTGTTGGATTTCTATCGCCAACAAATCTTTGCTGAGGATGCCTGACCTTCGTTGACTTATGAACCAATGGCTGAAACATTCTGTGGGATATGCTGTCAAGGTTGCTTGGCCTTTGCTGATGTGTGAATCAACGGCTGCAACTCTGTGAGGAGATTGTCAAGGTTGCTTGACATTTGCTGATGTGTAGATCAACGGAGCATTGTATTGTGACCCTACCAGGGATCCACTGGGGAATATGAGCATCTGGGTATGAGAACCTCGAACAGCTCTATAGCTCTGACAGGTTTAAACGCTATTGGCTGAAATGATGTAAAGGTTGCTTGACCTTCGTTGATACGTGTGTCAACGGCTGAGCATGCGTTGCTACTCTCGCCGAAGATATACGTTGTAACCCCCATCGGGGACCTATTGGGGACGCATAAGTACGTACGCAACTACCGAACGGTTCTCAATGCTTCGATGGGTTTACCTGCCATCGGCTAAAATAATGTCAAGGCTGCTTGACCTTCGTTGATAGAATTGTCAACGGATGAACGTGTTGTAACCCCCACCGGGGATCTACATTGTAACCCCCGTCGGGGACTCACGTTGTAACCCCCGTCGGGGATTCACATAGGGTAACGACCCGGAGTCGGTGGCATCGGACCTATATAAGGTATTGCCGAATGTGATTTACGACAACTGAGGTCATTGGCAGAATATACCTTGTGTTCAGGTGACTACCAATGAGTGATGTGCAGATTCAAAGTCTCATCTGAGAAGACTAGGATTGTATGCTGTTTTGCTCAATCGCAGGGCATTTTTATTCCTGATTTGACCTTTCTAGCCTGTTTAATGATGCTGCCCCTAGACCAACCTTGTTTGCATATGGCTTTGGGAGACATGAGTAGACGATTCATGACTCTCACAGGATTGAGGCACAGAGTGGTGCAGGATGAGCTAACATCTGGTCATGTGATCTCTCAGCATTTTCTGTATGATAGATTTGGTGTGGAGGATAGCTACTCACGACATTCCGGGGATTTCACCGTGTCGGAGGATCATTGGCATTTAGCCAGAGTTGATGTACTGATGCTATGTGTACTGTCATACGTGTATATGTCATGGTATATGGATGAGATAGATATAGGCGTTATCATGGTCGTGAGAGCTCTCAGGGAGGGTCGTACCATTGTACCTATGATCGTGGAAGAGACCCTGCGATCAGCATCCTATTGCAGTACTTACCCGTCAGGCGTGTTTACTGGGAGTTCGGTCATGCTGCATATGTGGTTTATATCATACTTACAACCGGTTGGTACCCTTAGACGGCACGGGTATTGCTTCTCCCATGAGGTGGCTATGTCGTACTCCTTTCACCATCTGAGGTGTCTGAGATGCTCGATCCGGTCATCATTTTTGGCGGATATCAGAGATCCTTTTAGCATATTGTTGTGCTCGGGGCTTTGCTCACCATACAGCTTCATTACTCATGCTCCGGGCATGGATTTCCTCCTTTTGGTTGGTTTGAGGGGCGTGACGAATTATCATCCATTGGTCGCGATGTCATTTGTTGGGCTTCCGACGCGAACGCATACAATGAAATTAAAATTTTAAAGCAATTTACGAAACCTAAAAAGGATCCATGCGAAAAATCAATTAATTCGAGAGGTTTAGAGATTATACCGATATAAAAAAACGAGAATCAAACCGATCAAGCCTCGAACTCCAACGCATGATACAAACCGATTAAGCATCTACTAGTATCCACCGAACGCCGCATGAACCGTCGAACGATTCTCGCAATAAGAAGGACTTATGGTACTAGCCACCAAAAGGAATGGATTTTCTCAAATCGTTTTTTCTCTAGTCTCTCTCTAAGAGCGGCTAGGTTTTTCAATTATGATATAACCCTAAGTAGTAGCTATATATATATATATATATAGTAGTTAAAAGGAATTAATCAAATCAAAACCTAATTTCATAAAATCCAATTTATATATATATATATATATATATATATATATATATATATATATATATATATCACTTAATTAAGTCTTACTTAATTAATATACATATATACAAATTATCCTTTTAATTTAAATTAAGTGATTTAAATACTATTAATCATATTAATATATTTAAATCCTTAAAATTTAAATTAATTCCCTTTTAAATAACGTTCTATGTGTGACCCTATAGGTTATTATTACGTTGGCAATAATTTTAAAATCATATTATAAAATTATAAACAGTGAGTGGCATCTAGTAATGCATCACTGCTACCCAAGTAATAATAAGATCGATGATTCGATGCAACCTTTTCGTGACCAATGTTTCAATGTAATTTAATCCTTTTAACCTTAATATCCTAGATTAAACTCGAGTCATGGAATGTGTCATACTCTTCATAATTTAATCTGAGTTTTCTTGATCAATGAGTAGACTATATGAAATAAATCACTATTTTAGCATGGCCATGCATTTCATAGTCCTACTCAATCAAGAGGCCTATGGATATCACCCATAATATATAGGATGGTTAAATTCCATCTAGATCACTCATATTTCTCACACGATTAATGATGAATCCAATAATCACCTTTATAGTCCACCCTATTAAAGGTGACATTTGATGATATCAAAGTACATAAATTCTCGTGTAGTAATATAGCGATTTCAGGTCGGAGGACCATTACATCATTGCCACTATGAGAATTGCTAATGACACTTCGCATAATGCTCCATATAGAATTCTCATGGTGGGTTTGTCCAGTACATCGTTCTCTAACATGTACCTATGCATTGACTTAATATCTCATATATTTATGACCAATGAGATTTGGTCATCAGTCAATCCACATACTAGTCTCAATGCATCATTGTTGTCCCATCAACAATGATACTCGATTAGGGACATTTAAGAACAACGATACTAATGGTAATATATAATCTCATGTTCAAGTCACATACTTGAAACTATATAATTTGTATCACTATTCTAAGGAATTTTATTATGTTAACAATTATATTACGCAGTAAATAAAACCATAATAAAATCATATATTTATTCAATCAAATATAATATCAAAACGTTAAGCAATTATATCAAATAATTGGTCTCTAGGGCATAAACTCTAACAGTATCCCACTTGCACTAGAGCCAATCACTCATGTATCTAATACCCATGGAACTAGTGTGACCGTCGTGCTTTTGCTGCGACAAAGCCTTGGTTAGTGGATCTGCAACATTATCATCTGTTGGCACTCTTCCTATATGTACATCCCCTCTATCAATGATTTCACGGATGAGATGGTACCGCTTAAGTATATGCTTGGATCGTTGGTGAGATCTGGGTTCCTTAGCTCGTCAATGGCTCCATTATTATCACAAGATATGAAACAACCGGATCAACAATGGTTGGAACAACACCAAGTTCAATGATGAACTTTAATCCATCTGACCTCCTTGGGCGCACTAGAAAAGCGACAATATACTCACCTCCTGTTGTAGAATCGACTCATCTCTTGCTTGAACTTTTCATTCAACAAACACCACCATTAATGCAAAACACAAAACCCGATCGAGACTTATAGTCATCATTGTCGGTCTGAAACTAACATCTATGTAACCCTTTTTTGCTAGTTCGTCTTCACCTCCATATACCAAGAATGAATCCTTAGTCCTTTTCGGTGCTTGAGGATATTCTTGATCTTTGTCTAGTGACCTTCACCGGATTCGATTGGTATCCGCTTTCGTCATGCTCAAAGCATCTGAGACATCCAGGACGAGTACATATCATTGCATACATGATAGATCCAATTGCAAAGCATAAGGGATCTTTCTCATACGCCCTCATCATCTTGTGATTTAGGACATTGGGCCTTAGAGATCTTTACACCATGAGTCACGGGTAACTTTCCTCTTTTAGCCTCTTGCATCTTTGAACCATTTCAACACTTTATCAATATATATACTTTGACTTAGTAGAGCATTTTTCTTGATCTATCTCTATAGATCTTAATACCTAAAATGTAAGCGAAAGATCGCCCAAATCTTTCATGGAGAAACATTTTCCTAACCATGTTTTTACAACTGTAAGGAAGGAATGTCATTCCCAATAATTAATATGTCATCAACATATAATACTAGGAATACAATGTGACTCCCACTAACCTTCTTATATACACAAGGTTCATCTTCATTTTAATAAAGCCAAATTCTTTGACTGCTTCATCAAATCGAAGATTCCAACTCCGAGAGGCTTGCTTCAATCCATAAATGGATCGATGTAGCTTACATACCTTTCCAGCATCCTTTGGAGTGACAAAACCCTCAGGTTGTGTCATATACACATCCTCAAGGAGATTTTCGTTAAGGAAAGCGGTTTGACATCCATCCGCCAGATTTACGTAATCAAAAAAGCTACAATAGCAAGTAAGATCCTCGATGGATTTAACCATTGCCCTTTGGAGAGAAGGTTTCATCATAGTCAACACCTTGAATTTGTTTGAAACCTTTTGCTACCAATCGGCCTTTATAGGTTTGTACATTACCATCCATGCCGGTTTTCTTCTTGAAAACCCACTTGCACCGATTGGTTTTACCCCTTGGTGGATCAACCGAGAGTCCATACTTGGTTAGTATACATGGAGTCCATCTCGATTTCATGGCTTCAAGCCATTTCTCGAAATCTGGTCCATTCATAGCTTCTTGGTAGGAAGCGGGCTCATCTTGATCTATGAGCATCACATCGCCGCTTTGAGTCACAAGATATCCATAATATCTCTCGGGGCTCTTGGCGTGTCCTACCGGATCTCGAATGACTTGTGTAATTTGAGCGAGTTCACTTTCCACAATTTCTTGTGGTTCCCGCTCATGTTCCAACTCGAGTTCAATGATATTTTGTGGTTCTCGAATTTCTTGAGTTCTACTTTCTCCCAACTTTTTTCCTTTAGAGACAAATTCTCTTTCTAGAAAAATACCGATTCGAGCAACAACCACTTTGTTCTCGAAGGTTTGTAGAAATAATACCCTTTTGTTTCCTTTGGGTATCCCACAAAATTACATTTGTCGATTTGGGTCCCAGCTTGTCGAATCCGGACGTTTCTGAGCGCCTCGCAACCCCAAATCTTCATGAGCGACATACTAGGGCGTTTCCAGGTCACATTTCATATGGTGTCTTCCGAACCGTCTTTGTAGGAACACGGTTAAGTGTGAATCACCGCCTCTCTCTGGGCATGACCCCGTGCTTATTGGAAGATCTGCATGACTCATCATTGATCGTATCCATGTCCAACAAGGTTCGATTCCTCCTCTCGAGATACACCATTCCATTCTGCGGTGTTCCAAGTGGAGTGAGTTGTGATATAATACCACACTCCTTTAGAAGGTCATCAAAGTCTTGGCTTAAGTATTCACCTCCTCGATCGGATCGAAGGGCTTTTATACTTTTGCCAAATTGGTTTTGAACTTCATTCTTGAATTCCTTGAACTTTTCAAAGGATTCGGTTTGTGTCTCATAAGATACACATATCCATATCTACTACGATCGTTAGTAAATGTAATGAAGTAATAAAACCTACCTCTTGCTAATCTAACTCATGGGTCCACATACATCACTATGTATAAGTCCCAATACATTGCTAGCCCGTTCACCGTGTCCGAAAGAAAGGGGCTTTAATCATCTTGCCTAATAAACAAGACTCGCATTTCTCATATGATTCAAAATCAAATGAATCCAAGAACCCATCTTTATGGAGTTTGGATATGCGTTTCTCATTTATATGGCCTAAACGACAGTGCTAGAGATATGTCAGATTTGAATCATTTGATTTAAATCGTTTTGTATTTATGTTATAGATAGGCATTTCTAAATCAAGAATATAGAGACCGTTAAACAATTGTGCAACACCATAACAAATATCATTTAAGTAAAACAAACAACGATTGTTCTTTATTATAAATGAAAAACCTTTCTTGTCCAAACAAGAAATGAAATAATGTTTTTTGCTTATAGCGGGCACAAAATAACAATCTTCTAATTCTAAAACTAGCCCGGTGGGCAAAGATAAATGATAAGTTCCTACGGCCAAAGTCAAAGAACTTTTGCTCTATTTCCAACTCGTAGGTCAACCTCTCCTTTCGCCAAAGTTCTACTCCTTCGGAGTCCCTGCACATTAACACAAATGTGAGAACCACATCAAGTATCCAATACCCATGATGTAGAAGTAGACAAGTTGACTTCTATAACATATATACCTGAATCAGAAGTCGTACTTCCTTTTCTTTTCTTCACTTCTTCCAGATAAGCATGACAGTTCCTTTTCCAAAGGTCGGGTTTTCCACAGAAGTGACATTCACCTTCTTTAGCACCCCACCTTTAGGTTTTAAAGCCTGTTTGATTTTGGAATTGGGTTTGGCAAAAGATTTAGATCCTATCTTCTTCTTGCCTTTCCAATTTCCCTTAGCATTCCCCTTTTGCACCATCCTTATGGGAGCGGGTCCTGCCCTTTTCATGTTGTTCTCGGCAGTTCTTAACATGTTCAACAACTCAGTAAGGGGTTTCTCAATTTCATTCATAAGATAGTTCATAACAAATTGAGAGTAGCTACTGTTCAAAGATTGCAAAACAAGGTCAGTTTGGGCTTCCGGAGTGATTGGAAAACCCAACCTATCAAGGTACTCAATATACCCAATCATTTTTAGCACATGTGGACCAACTGGATCACGTTCACCCATTTTGCAGTGATACAACGCCTTGCTTGTATCATACCTCTCCTGTCGAGCATGCCCTTCAAACAATTTCTTGAGATGCTCGATCATCTCATAAGCATCCATCAACTCATGTTGCTTCTGAAGCTCAGCGTTCATGGTTGCTAGCATGACACAACTCACATCCAGAGCATCATCTTGATGCTTCTTATACACGATTGTGCTCATTGCGTGGTGCAATGACGGTGTCTTTGCGCAGGAATGGGCCCATGAAGGACATATAGCTTACGCTCTTGTTTGAGGACAATCCTCAAGTTCCTATGCCAGTCAAGGAAATTAATTCCACTTAGCTTGTCCTTTTCAAGGACTGATCGTAATGAAAGATTATTTGTGTTGATGTTGTTTGCCATTTGATATCTACAATTTATAAGTGCAACAATAATAAGTCAAATTACAGAGTTGATATTATATAATTGATAATAGTACATTCAAAATATTCCTCCCACTATTTTATTCAAATTAATAGCATCTTTTGACGTGGTCATGGCAATCAGCCTTGAGAGATAGCCAATAATGTCCCGTCCTGAGGACTTTCTTGACAAGGAGGGGGCCACAGACTCCGCCATGGATTTCATCCATAAGCCTTTGGGCTTGATCTTTGTCTAGACACTTGAGGAGACCTAGTCCAGCATCTCTTTTATAGAGCGCATCTCCACTCAAGTAAAACTTTATAGCAAAGTCGATGGATCCGCCTTTTCTCGGTCGAGGCTTGCCTCGGTGGTGTAGATCCATCTCGCAGATATTCCTTGATATCTTTGATACCAAGGAGGTTGGATGGGAGGTAGCTCATCCGATACTTCTCAACATAATTCCCATAAATTTGGGGCCTTGTGCGAGAAATTGTGACGCTTGGCAAGTGTTCCTTGTCTGCGATGTCTGCGAATCAAGGAGGCCAAAGTTGCTAATCGTCCATGAAATCATTCCTATTACGAGGAATGTGTAGAAAGGAGATTTCTTCGAACTCCAAAGCCATCTTCAAAACTTGCCGATGGTAAGGCAGCAAATGTAGTTCCTTGGTTTGATAGACTCCGGTGAATTGTCTAATTACCAACTCTGAATCTCCAAGGACAGTTAATCGCTTGATGCCCATTGAACGGGCAAATTTTATCCCCATCGAGGCGACCATCATACTCGGTAGTATTGTTGGTGCTTGACAAAGCTGTAATTTGGCGACAGCGGGATCGCTCCCCGTATCGAATACTAGAATTGCTCCAGCTCGGAACCTTCCATGTTAATGACTCCATCAAAATACATCTTCCATGATTGGCGTGTATTATGCGGATGGTGTTCTTTGCCTCGTCATTACTCCTTCATCGGGAAATATGTTTCCAAGGGTTTGAAATCCCCTGAAGGTGCGGTGGCCAGTTGATATGTGATTCCTTGACCTTTGATGGACTTTTGAGTCATATATACAATGTCAAAATGTTGTAGGATCAATCGCCATCCGACAAACGATGCGGCGATTCAACATGGGTTTCTTTGAACACGTCTTGAGAGGATCCACGGGATATGAGATGGGTTGTGTGACCATGGAGGTAATGTTTATAACCTCATGGAAGCCCATGTTAAAGCACAACACGTCTTCTCGATCAGAGTGTACTTGTGTTCACTTTCTTCTTTGAACCTTTTCTTTGAGGTAATAGATAGCTCGTTCTTGGCCTCTATCGTCTTTACGTCCCGAAGATACTCTGACCCATGGCATTGTCACTTATGGACAGGTACATGAATAGGGGAACATCATCCCTGGGTGGTACCAAGATAGGAGCTTTGACTAGCTATTTCTTGATTGTAAGGAAGGCATTCTGGCACTCATCATTCCATTTCATGGTGGAGTTCTTCCTTAATAACTTGAAGATTGGCTCACAGGTTGCCGTGAGTTGGGAGATAAACCTGCTGATGAAGTTGATCTTTCCCAAAAATCCACGTATTTCCTTCTCTGTCTGAGGATTGGGCATTTCTGTGATGGCTTAGATTTTGGTAGGATCTAGCTCAATCCCTTTGTGGCTGACTAGAAATCCTAGCAACTTGCCTGACTTGACGCCAAAGGCGCACTTAGCTGGATTTAACTTCAAGTTGTACTTACGCAACCTGTTGAACAACTTTCTGAGATGGTCTAGATGGTCATCCTCCTTCCGGGACTTGATAATGAAATCATCCACGTAGATCTCAATCTCTTTATGCATTAAGTCATGGAAAAGAGCCATCATAGCTCGTTGATAGGTAGCTCCGGTGTGAGGTCCCCGAATCCGGATACTTGAAACCCGAACTCGATACATCACGATACCATTTCTATGAGCGGAATAATACTAATAATAATCACAATAATATAAAACTTAACTTAAGTTTACATATACATCAGAGTCTTTCTCCCAAGTACGTAACCTTTAAACATTCATTACATGTCATAATATATATATATATATATATATATATATATATATATATATATATATATATCATAGTCTTCATTGTCTTATAAAACTATTACAAATCTTATAATTCTTATTTGGTTAGCTTTCCTTTTCCTTTGTCTCGGCTTTGAACTTTACGGTCCTTCACACTTAGTGAAAACATTTAAATTAAGCAAGGATGAGCATTTGAGTGCCCGGCTCAAAGTATTATATATATATATATAAAATTGAAAGAATTTAAATGTTTTCTTAATAATATTCTTCTACAACTAGTCGAAGAGTTGTGAAGTAATCTATACCAATAATAATAACATAACAACCCTCATTCAAATTTTTGAAACTACGTATTATTTGTATATATGGGGTTTACATGACATACTATGAACATTGTTTTCATTTCGAAAAGGTTTAAACAGAAATTCATCCAGAAACCATCATGACTTACGAGTGCGGAGGGTGATGATCACCTGTTGTACCTGTGTTGATCGATACTACATTTACATGAGCGATGTTATCGTTATCATTTCTTCTGTCACTCACTTGAAGTGAATAAAATTTTCCCATTTTGGGATGTTCATATCTGCTCGGGTTTTTCATAACAAAGGTCTTATATAATTCAACATATATGTATATCAAAGGTGTATCAACATGCGATGAAAAACAATGATTGTCCAAGTGGGGACACTTGTATAATCATTTATAGAAATTAACGCATGAATATATTTATCCGAATTATCATATACTAGCATCTTTGATAATCAATGGGCATATATAATATAGGCTTAACAATGCATACAATAATAACAATAATTACGAACTTCTCACTTCATCCATTGCATAAAAGAAAATGCAAAGTTAGGATACTTTTTGCACGATCTTGCTACACACTTTGCAACTTAATTTTATCTTTTATGAAATCACCTATCATTAATCGGATCATTTCTTGATTAGTATATCATAACGTAACACATAACAACTGCCTATTGCGATTGAAACATTCCTAATCACATTGCCACACAATCTTTAACAACCATTGAATCACAAATAAACATTTATCTAGCCAATTATCTAAGTCCAGATCAATTTCTGAAATATGTCGATCTACTGACAGCTTTTTCGGGTAATTATCGAGTCTAAGACTCTAAACCGTAGTTCAATATCCATTTGGATAACTTAAACATTAGTCACACTATTTTTCATGGCCTTATAATAATTATTAAATAATTATTATCATTTATCATAATTTTTGAAATATCAGAATCATTATTAAATGATTTAAGTATTAAACAATTCTATTATCATTAATATTTAATTAGTATTAAACTATTAATGAAACCATTGTCAAAATATTAAAGTTATGTATAATAACTCAAAATATTTTTAAAGTATTTATAATACCCTTAAATGATTATTTAAAATCATTATTAAATAATTACCATTAATATTTAAATATTAATGAACTATTTATCCAAATATTAAAAGTCAATAATTATAACTTAAAATATTTTTAAATCATTAATATCCTTTTAAATGATTTTTAAATAAATAAAACCAATTTTAAACTATTTATTTAATATAATTATTAAATAAATTTAATATCATTATAATAATTTAATAATCATTAATATTAAATTATTAAAGAAATTATCCTTTAAATATTAAAAGTTATATTTTATAACTTAAAATATCTTTAAACACTTTATTTTTATTTAAAATGATTATTATAATAATAAAAATCATTTTTAAACTAAATTATTTAATATAATTATTAAATAACTTTATTATCATTAATCATAATTAATTAATGAAATTTACCTTTAAATATTAAAAGTTATATTTTATAACTTAAAATATTTTAAATACCTTCTTATTATTTAAAATGATTTTTAATATAATAAAATCATTTTTAATTCATTTAATAAATAACTTAATTATCATTAATATTACTTTATTAATGAAAATTATCAAATAATATTAAAAGTTATTAAAATATCTCAAAAATATTTTCTTATATCATAAAATAATTTTAAATGATTTTTCATGTATTAAAATCATTTTTAAATAATTTATTTAATACTATAATTAAATAAATTAATTACTTTTAATATTCCAAAAATATTAAATCTTTATGAAATATATTTAAAATAATTAAAAACTAATTTTCGAATTTAAAATAATTTTTAATAATTTATTTTGTATTTTTAATAATTTAAAACTAATTTTCTATAATTATTAATTAATTTCGGAAAATATTAATTTGTGCTGTCATTAAAAGCCACCTATAGCGGCAGAGAACTGTCATATAGGTGTTCTTCATGTTCTTCATGAAAACCGGATCTTCATCACCAGATTCATCGAAAGTGCACTTTACTTTGACCATGATTAAATCTCAGTGTATTGTGTTTCTCGAAATTACAAAAACTAGATTTTGTAGACAAAGTTCAAGACTACAAGATACAACAAGCAACATGGACAAATCACATAACATCAAACAGATATAATCGCCCAAACTTATCTTTATCGAGAGGTCATTTCTTCATTTCGGGTTTCCCGAATTGAAGAATGAATCAAACGACCATCATTGATCGCCAGCAACTTGCAATATATTAACTATTTTTGAGACCTAAGAGCTTTAATGTGTAGACAACATGTAGGGCTACATATTCTTTACATAAACTAAACAAAACATCAACAAATCGATCAGTTACACGTAGGTCAACCACTGACAGAATCTGTGTTCATGGGTTTTTTGGGTTTTCCAGAAAACCGAGAACATGAGCCTCTCTACTACTTTGACCAGCCACCAATTTCAGTATATGAAATGTTTTAACGATATAAAAGCATGATTCCATAGTTAATATACTAGACTACAATCTAGCTTCAACAAATCAAACAAAACAACAACTACAAGCAAGATCCGGAAGCCACAATCTATTGTCGGACTCGAAAACCGTTTACAGGTTACCCGAACTTCGGTACGTCAAGTTCTCATCGACTCACTTTAACCTCAAATAACTTTTGATTTATAACAGATATGACCTTGATTCTTGTACCAGATGAAAGATCACATACTAGACTACAAAATCCAATACTTAAACAACAAAAATCATAACTGAGTAAGAATCTTGGCCAATTGACATTCGTTGTCAGACCACAATTATCAAAATTTCCAGATTTTCTAAAATCAATGATTTGAGCATTTTGAAGTTATGGATCTATGTAATACCAACCCAGATCATCACTAGAGACTAAATACAACATATTCTAACAACAAAAACTAACATCTAACACCGAATTTTTGGACAGAATTTAAACTAGGGTTTTGTACCTTATATGCTCAATTCTGATTTTCTGGCTATTGATTTGTTGTTGGATTTCATGGGGCTTCAATAAGGGACTATAAAGCTTGATATTTTCGGAGGTTTGGGGGCTTAAGAGAATTAGTAGTGTTTGTGCAATTTTTAGTAAACAACCCACTTTCTCTCTCCATCAATCTATATATAGACAAATATGATGCATGAATGAGCTGAGATGTTGCTTGTTGCTGGCATATTTGAGTCACAAAGAGTGGTTGGAGTTGGCCAACAACCTCACCTATTTTCAAAACCTACAATTTAGCCTCAATTATACACTTAGGGGCATTTTTTCATTTTCTTAAATTTCTAGAAAATTGCCTTAGGGGTTTAGGGTTTAGACATTTTAGTGTTTAGGGTTTGAGCCAATTTAGGTTTTATAAGTAAACAAAAATCTAGGATTTCCAATTTAGGGTTTGCACAAAAATAATAAAGAAAAATTAATTAAATAAAATTAAATAACTTTTAGTTTCTAAAATCTTGAAAAATTAATATTGTTAATTAAATTAAGTTTGTAATTACATGAACATTAGGGTTTATTACCCTTAATCATAATGAACTTGGCTAATAAAGCAATTAGGGTTTAAAACATCGATCATTACGGTTTCTAGAAATACAATTAGGGTTTATTATAAAATAACCAAATTGTAGTTTCTAAAATTTGACAATTTAGGTTTGTTAATTAGATTAATTTTCTAATTACTTTATACAAAGATAACATTAGGTTTTAGATCATATAATTATCATTGACTTTGCTAATTTAGCAATTAGGATTTATTCTTTTTATTAAATTAGGGTTACCAAATTACTATTAGGGTTTTCTAAATATTAGGGTTTCGAATTTTAATTAGGGTTTACCTAATTAATATATTAATACACGACATAATCAATATTACACACTTATAAAACAATCTCACACTCTAATTTGGATCTCAAATTAGGGTTTAACATTATTACTAGGGTTTGGGTCAAAATACACCGTAATTGACCAATCATTATCAATACTGGACATACTTTTATATTCATAAAGACTTTGAAAAATCAAAAATATATGTAATATTATATTATTATTCTCATACCTTGACAATAAATCCAAAATTAGGGTTTGGATTCAATATCTCGATTATTCTTTCATATTTAACCTTAATAATTAAGGTAAAATAATTAACTTAATAATCATACAAAAATTCATATAATAAAATAATTATTATATTTATTCTAAAAATCACTTACATATATTATTTAAATAATATACGATTATATATTCATGGAAAATAATTAATAAAAATATTTCTATCTTAAAATTAATTATTATAAAAATATACTTTATAATAATCAATAATTCTAAAATAAATTTACTTGTAAATATTCATGTAATAAATATATTTTTATTTACCAAATAAATACATATACACATAATCTTGTACAAATCCTCATCCTTAAAGTAAAAAAAAAAATTTATACGCAAAATTTGTGATTTATTTATATAGAAAATATCGGGTTGTCACATCCGACTCAGATAAAATAATATTTTATTATATTATATAATAATGGTGATAGTTTTACAATGAATGTGGGATATATGAGTACATGAGGAGTAAGAGTATTTTTGTTGGATTAAATGATTAACACATGTTTTGTGTGTCGGTGGACCCCATTTCTTGACTGAAATTTGATTATAGCCTGTAAAATCGTCCGTTTATGGATTTCGGTCAATTTCTGTTTGGAATTTCGAAAAACTTTCTTCTGCAAAGTTGTAGAGAATTGAATTTCCTATAAAAAGTCACGAGATTCGAATTTTCTGATAAAAGGGCTATTTATTATGAATTATTGAAGTTCCGAAGTTCCGAAGCTCCAAAATAATTGATTTTTGGAAGTTTTAATTATTTTTATTAAGAAAAACGTTTTTATTGTTTTGGTTGGCCCCCCATGTGTTGTAAACATGCTGATTTCAGGAGTCTTAGTGGGCGTAGGAAAATTTTTATAATATATTATTATTATATTCAATTTTCTGCTTTGGTTTTTTTAAGCAATTTTCTATAAATAGGGTGCTTAGGTTAGAATTAAAAATCATATCAGAAACTAAAGATTTCTCTCTCTTTCTCTCTCTATAATATCGAGCGTATTTTGTGAGTATTTTAGTACTTTGAGTATTGTTATACGGTGCAAGTTCTTTCAGCACTATATCCAGTATTCCTGTCAGAAGTACTATTCTTTCTGAGGTAAGGGATGTTATTTTCTTCTCAAATGATATTATTTCTTCAATATCATTATGCTGAAATATTGGTTGGAACTTTTTATCAAATTTGGAACTTTTTTATATCGGGGTTACTATTCATGAGTTACTATTCACGAGTTACTATTCATGAGTTACTATTCACGAGTACTATTCACGAAGCATGATGATGTTTTTTGTGAAATTTCTATCTTTTGGTGTCAGAGTTACTATTCACGTATACGGCACCATTCACGAATACGACACTATTCACAAAAAAATTAAATTTTCTTTTCTATGTCCAAGATTGTCTGTTATGATTCCTATCTTTGATTGGATCTATGTTTTGATCTTCATTCTTGAATTTTACTCCAATCTGGTTATTTATGAAGTATTTTTGAACTTGGATTATTTAAAGTACGAATCCTTAATACTTGTTCTTTTGTTTCACTGGATTCGTTTTCTTTAAAATATTTTTCATCATCCTCAGTCCTAAATGATGATATTACTGAATATCTTTGGCCTGTAGTGCAAAGATGAATGATTTCTTGATGAATATCTTTGGCCCGTAGTGCAAAGATGAACAGGTGTTGAGATGAACATGACCGACTGATTAATATCTTTGGCCCGTAGTGCAAAGATGAACAGGTGTTTAGATGAACATGACCAACTGATGAATATCTTTGGCCTGTAGTGCAAAGATGAATATTTGATTCCAGATATATATTGATTGATGTTACAGGGATAAAATATTGACGATGAACTTTTAAATTCATATATAGAAGATAGTAGTTTGCATTCTCTACTTAACTCTTCTAATGAATTATTATTTCCATTACTGAAGATTGATTTAAAACCGGTTTGTCTATTGTATTCTATTAGATTTTTCCTGTTGAGGAGTAACGATAATTTGTTCTATATTATCTTAGTCATAATGTTCTTTCTTTGGGCTAGATGAGCTCACCCTTTTCCTTGTTGTTCCATTTTTTCTCGTGAGGCGAGAATATAGCGAGTACTAATTAAAGTGTGGAATGATGGTTCTAGAAGTTGTTCTAGTAGTCCTCACTATTCGTAAAAATAGTGTATTAATAATTGTAATGAGGACTTATTTGAGTGTGGATATTGTCTAGATGACAATATTTGTATTTAAACTCACGCTTTTTATGTTGTATTAATAAAGTTGTAGTTGTTTACGTACCATGTATTTGGCGACTCGTAATGGGTGTTGTATACCTATTTTGGGGCGTCACATTAATATCGAGCTTAGGGATATGGTCTCTGGCGGAGATCGGGGAATAGTACTAGGAGGGGAGAGACGAGTAATCCTTCGTTAGTATACCTAAGCTTATTTGTTGGTCAGTTGAACTATATGGTTAATATGTGATATGTTAATTTGTTTAATTAACCCTTGTTTTATGATAATATTTAAGAATGGCAGCTGAGAATATTAACGGTGGAGTTAATGAGACCGTGGAAACACCTTTAATCACCACCTAAGGGAACGTGCAACAGGAAGGCAATATTCCTCCTGTAAACAACACCACTGAGCAGACAATGAACGACGGGATGTTAGGAGCTTTTTGCAGTTCATGCAAAACCAGATGAGGGAGACTCGTGTACAGAATATGGGTGGAAATGATATGAACGCAGCGCGCTTGTCATCACTATGCCAAGCGCTTCAAAGAGTTGGGACCACCAGAATTTAAGGGAAAGCCGGATCCGATCATGGCGGAAACATGGGTCAAGAAAATTACCAAGATATTCGATGTCTTGGGATGCACGGAGGAACATAAGGTTCCATTCGCCACCTTTATGTTCCGTGGTGAGGCAGATTACTGGTGGGAGTCTGTGAAACGTACCCAGCCTGCCGCACTCTGCATATCTTGGGAAACGTTTCAGAAACTTTTCAACGAAAAATACTTTCCTGAAAGTATTCTCCATATGAAAGAGGTAGATTTTATTAGACTAGAACAAAACAACATGATGTTGTCCCAATACGAGGCGAAGTTCGCAGAGTTATCGTGTTTGCACCTCATTTGGTAGAGAATGAGGAACGAATGACGAGGATGTTTACGAGAGGTTTAAAACCCGAGATTCGCAATATCTTATCTCTCATAAATTTTCTTTATATTCAGGATGTTGTCAATGAGGCTCAATTATTAGAGCGAGATAATGAGTACGTTCAACCAAGAGACCATGACGAGGATCATCTACTGATGACAAAGAAGCCATCGTAACAACGATAACCAAATGAGAAAGAAAGAAAAATACTGGACAAGAGCGACAACCACTCTGGTGGTAATCGTGGCCATGAAAATAGAAGAAGCGAGTCGGGGAGATTTTAAAAGAGGAGATTCAACAATGACATCTGCTGAAGACGTCAAAGACCAAAGACAAGAATCGGTTTTAAGGGAGGAGAACGACCACCGGTCAGATATGCTAAAATGTGGAAAAGAGGGACACATCATTGGCTATCCACAACAGTTCAAGGTATGATATAATTGTGGAAAGGAAGGACATATCGCTTCGAGATTATGCGGTGGCGAAACCAAAGCCCAGTGGGGATGGTGACTCAAAAGGTCATCCCAAAAAAGTCAAAGTCAACGGTTCTGGAAGAAGCGTTTGTCGTGGATCGGGTCAACATCGCGAGGAACCCAAACGAGGTGATAACGGGTAAGCTAATCATAAATTCATGCGAAGTTTATACCTTACTAGATACCGGTGCTACCCATTCTTTTATCTCTTCTACTTGTGCTCAACGTTTAAACTTGATTCTAGAGAAGTTAGACTTTGACCTATCTGTGAAAACTCCGTTAGGAGAAAATTTCGTTACATCCACTGTTTATAAATCTTGTTTGATCCAAGTTGGCACCATCGCATTACTTGTTGACCTTATTTCTTTAAAAATACTTGCTTTTGATGTGATTTTGGGGATTGATTGATTAACTACTCATCATGCCAAAATTGATTGCTTTCGTAAGGTTGTTAGTTTTCATATTCCTAAGCAACCTGTTATTTGAATTCAAGCAACCAAACCATTGAAATCAAACACTTTCATATCAAGTCATAAAGCTATTCGTTTATTGAAAAATGGATATCAAGCTTTCTTAGCCCATGTTATGGATTTGAATAAAGACACGTCAGATTTAAATAATATTCCTGTTGTTATTGACTTTCCTGATGTGTTTCCTGAAGAATTTCTTGGCTTACTCCCAAAGTGTGATATTGAATTTTGTATCGACTTTGAACCCGGTACAAAACCAATTTCTAAAATCTCATGGCTCCTATTGAACTTCAGGAGTTAAAAATTGAACTATAAAATTTGGTACCCGAGCCTTTATCTGGTGACTTCTTTTGTGGAATGCACCAAAGCCAGACTCTCCGTAGGGGACGCCATATTTGTGCGGTAGTAAACTGATAGGTGTCATTGTGACGTGCTATCCAAGATTGGGATATGAGTCATAGTTGAGAGCAACCTAAGTCAGTAATCAAAATACGTAGCTTTCTATGCTTAGCTGGTTAATATCGAAGATTTTGTGGAAAGATTTTCTCGAATCGCTACTCCATTAACGCAGCTGACTCGTAAAGATACAAAATTCGTATGGAGCGAGGAATGCAAGAAGAGTTTCCAAGATCTCAAGAGGAGACTCATTTCGGCACCTGTTTGGACAATACCATCTGGTTCGGATGGATTTGTTATCTACAGTGATGCTTCAGGCAAAGGGTTAGGATGTGTTCTCATGCAACGTGGGAAAGTCATAGCCTATGCCTCGCAACAACTTAAAGAATATGAGAGGAATTATCCTACTCATGATCTAGAGTTAGTTGGCGCGATCGTTTTAGCTTAAAGATCTCTGGAGGCACTATCTATATGGGGAGAAAGTGGAGATATATTCAGACCATAAAAGCCTCAAATATTTCGTCACTCAAAAAGAACTCAACATGCGACAACAACGTTGGCTCGAGCTGTTGAAAGATTACGACCACACTATTCAATACCATCCTGTAAAAGCAAACGTGGTAGCTGACGCATTGAGTAGAAGATCATATATAGGAACGAGTGCGATGATGTCAAATATACGCATAGAACCGACTTTAATCGATAAAGTTAAAATCGCTCAGGCTACACACCGGAGCTGATGAATATAAAGAAGGAGGTGCAAGAAGTTGTTATTCCAAAAGCGAGAATTGGCGATGTGAGGAAAGCTCAAACCTTCAATTTATTGGTCTATTTGAAATCCTCGATCCAGTAGGAACTGTGGCCTATAGACTCGTTTTACCACCAAGTATGACACGTGTACATAACGTTTTTCACGTATCGAAGTTACAAAATTATGAGGACGACCCGAACCACGTCATTGAGTTAGAACCGGACGAGATAGCCGAAGACTTAACGTACGAGGAGGTACCTGTCAAGATTTTTGATAGGAAGGAGCATGGCCTACGCACAAAGGTCATACCACAAGTCAATGTTTTGTGAAGGAACCATGCTATTGAAGAAATGACCTGGGAGTTGGAAACGGAAATAAAAGCGAGGTATCCTCATCTTTTCGAAACACCAGGTACGTACGTCAATTTTGAGGACGAAATTTCACAAGGAGGGGAGGTTGTAAGACCCCGAATTTTTTTTAATAATATGGAATTTCCTCTATTTATTATTTTGAAATAGTAAGGGTTGAATTGATTAATGTGGTTAGTTATGAGTAAAATGCGCGAATATTTTAAAATAAACAGGTGGTTATAAAATATTCATTGTTGTCGGGGAATATTTGTTTGGTCGTGGAATATTCTTGCTGTCGGGGAATATTCGTACGACGGCGCAGTCTTTTGTGGTCCCCATAACGAAAAGCGATTGGATGAAGAAAAAGACAAGTATGAGTTGTTTATAAATAACGGCGAGTAGTTATTCTGAATTAATCTTGTTGGAATACCCGTTGGTTAAAACACGATGTCTGGCGTTGTTGCCTGATGTAGCACCGGTATTGCACCAATTATCGATTCTTACGTAAGAAGGCACTACTCAATAATTGTTACAGTAATTAATGTTCAATATTTTATTTTATTGATTCAATAATTGCTGCGTTGATTTTTATATTACTGTTGATTCAATAATTGTCACTACACAGTATTTTCCATTATCGAAGCAATAATTCATATTATCTGAATAATATTATTAGAAAATATTATTGGCAATGTCTAGAAAGTTCTATCTAAGGAGAGGTTTGGTCACCTAATTGCAAGCTACCAAGAAGGAAAATTCTTATTGAAAGCCCTCTCTTTCACGGGAACTACACAGTTGCCCGATCTTGTGATTCTGTAATATTATTTGTGAATAATTAATTATTGATTTATATGATAAGGAAAATATTGATTTTATGTGGATATAGATGGAGAAAATTTTTAAAGTGACAATTGTTAAAAAAATTGATATTTTATCTTTTTTGATAAAATAATATTTTATTATATTATATAATAATGGTGATAGTTTTATAATGAATGTGGGATATATGAGTATATGAGGAGGAAGAGTATTTTTGTTGCATTAAATGATTAACACATGTTTTGTGTGTCGATGGACCCCATTTCTTGACTGAAATTTGATTATAGCCTGTAAAATCGTCTATTTATGGATTTCGGTCAATTTCTGTTTGGAATTTCGAAAAACTTTCTTCTGTAAAGTTGTAGAGAATTGAATTTCCTATAAAGAGTCACGAGATTCGAATTTTCTGATAAAAGGGCTATTTATTATGAATTATTGAAGTTCCGAAGTTCCGAAATAATTGATTTTTGGAAGTTTTAATTATTTTTATTAAGAAAAACGTTTTTATTGTTTTGGTTGGCCCCCCATGTGTTGTAAACATGCTAATTTCAGGAGTCTTAGTGGGCGTAGGAAAATTTTTATAATATATTATTATTATATTCAATTTTCTGCTTTGGTGTTCTAAGCAATTTCCTATAAATAGGGTACTTAGGTTAGAATTAAAAATCACACCAGAAACTAAAGATTTCTCTCTCTTTCTCTCTTTATAATATCGAGCGTATTTTGTGAGTATTTTAGTACTTTGAGTATTGCTATACTGGTGCAAGTTCTTTCAAAGACTATATCCGAGATTCTGTCGTCGGAAGTACTATTCTTTACGAGAGTAAGGGATGTTATTTTCTTCTCAAATGATATTATTTCTTCAATATCATTATCTTTGAAATATTGGTTGGAACTTTTTATCAAATTTGGAACTTTTTCATGTCGGGGTTACTATTCATGAGTTACTATTCACGAGTTACTATTTCACGAGTTACTATTCATGAGTTCTTATTCACGAGTACTATTCACGAAGCATGATGATGTTTTTTGTGAAATTTCTATCTTTTGGTGTCTGAGTTACTATTCACGTATACTGAAGACTATTCACGAATCTGAAACTATTCACGTAAAAATTAAATTTTCTTTTCTATGTCCAAGATTGTCATTATGATTCCTATCTTTGATTGGATCTATGTTTTGATCTTCATTCTTGAATTTTACTCCAATCTGTTATTTATGAAGTATTTTTGAAATTGGATTATTTAAAGTACGAAAATCCTTAATACTTGTTCTTTTGTTTCAATTTGGATTCGTTTTTTTAAAATATTTTCATCATCCTCGGTCCTAAATGATGATATTATTGAATATCTTTGGCCTTTGTAGTGCAAAGATGAATGATTTCTTGATGAATATCTTTGGCCCGTAGTGCAAAAGATGAACAGTGTTGAGATGAACATGACCGATGATTAATATCTTTGGCCCGTGGTGCAAAGATGAACAAGTGTTTAGATGAACATGACTAATCGATGAATATCTTTGGCTGTAGAGTGCAAAGATGAATATTTGATTCGGATATATATTGATTGATGTTACGAGGATAAAAATTGACGATGAACTTTTAAATTCATATATAGAAGATAGTAGTTTGCATTCTCTACTTAACTCTTCTAATGAATTATTATTTCCGCTGCGAAGATTGATTTAAAACTGGTTATCTATTGTATTCTATTAGATTTTTCCCTGTTGAGGACTAACGATAATTTGTTCTATATTATCTTAGTCATAATGTTCTTCTTTGGGCTAGATGAGCTCACCGCTTTTCCTTGTTGTTCCATTTTTCTCGGGGAGGCGAGAATGTAGCGAGTACTAGTCGGGGTGTGAAATGATGGTTCTAGAAGTTGTTCTAGTAGTCCTCACTATTCTGTAAACTAGTGTATTAATAATTGTAATGAGGACTTATTTGAGTGTGGATATTGTCTAGATGACAATATTTGTATTTAAACTCACAGTTTTTATGTTGTATTAATAAAGTTGTAGTTTTTATGTTGTATTAATAAAGTTGCGTCACAAGATATACATCACCCATCTTGAGTCGCCAGATACATGGTACAAAATACAAATACAAACTAATTATACAACAGTCGTGTAAAATATGACAAAACATATGCTGTGAATTTTAATACAAATACTGTCCTCTAGAGAGTATACAAACTCAATGGAGTCCTCATTACATTTATTATCACACTATTTCATAGAATAGTGAGGACTACTAATGCACCATCTAGGACCATCACTTTGTTCCTCGACTAGTCCCTGCTACGTTCTCATTTCCTGAAGAGAACAGTGAAAGAAAGGGTGAGCTTAACTAGCCCAGTAAGAAATATTATGACTAAGATAATGCAGAATAAATTATCGTTAGCCTTCAACAGTGTTAAACTGATACAATATAACAACCATCAAGTTTAATCACAATGAACAAGCAATCCATTAAAAGAGTCAAGTAGAGAATAAAATCTACTATCTTTTATGATTTAAAAGGTTTTTCATCACTTTTATCGTTGGGACTCGACTTTAATAAATAATTCACATCATCGAATCACCCTTACACTTTACTGGCCAAGGATATTCTTTAGTATCACGACCACGAATTATCCATGCATTACTACTAAAGATAATCATGTTTTTCATCAATGGTCCCGATCATGCCATAAAACAATTCATCTTTGCACTACGGCCAAAGAGAATGCATAGCCATAATCATACCAAAAACTGTCCATCAATGCACTACGGGCCAATGAGGACTTTTTCCACATCATTTGTAACATTACGGTTATGATTACAATTTGAATAATCCTCGGTCATAATCATACCAAATCCATCTATGCACTACGAGCCATTCAAAACTTTAACCCGAGAAATTAGAAAATTATTAAAATCTTAAATGATTGGTTTCCAAGGTCAAATAATAGACCTAAACAGTAGAATAAGTGTATGTGTTTGATGTTTTCGTAAAGGAATTTTGAGGATTTAAAATTTCTTTTAGTGAATTATTCAGATTAAGGGTATGTGTGATATATTAGAAAATTATTAAAATCTTAAATGATGATTACGAGATTATGTATGTGTTTGATGTTTTGATGTGGTTAAAATTCAATTATTCAGTGTCAATATATTCGTGATAAATTATATCCGACCGATAAATGTCAAACCCTAATATTATTAGAACGTCAACGCTCAGCTTATAAAATTATTACGATTTATAAGAAACCCTAGAAATCGCTCGAAACCCTAATTTCAAAGATCGAATCAAAATCCTAATTCAAAGATTTGAAACCCTAATTTGGGAAGTCAAAGGCTAAATATAATGGCTTAAGTATTTGTGATTATATATTAGGGATAACCCTAATTGTTAAATTAGAAATTCTAATGTTTTGTATAAAACCCTAAGGGATTAAAAGTTATGTGTGTAATGAATATGAATTATGTGTATGATTAAATAAATATACATTATATTATGTGAATACATTTATTTTGTATATAAAAGTGAAGTAAGAATTAAATTATGTAACCTAATATATATATTAGGTGTGATAATTAAATAACCTAAATGGTTATCGTTATTTAGTGGTCCTAATATTTTATTTTTATATTAGTGACCTAATTTAAGAGAATTGTGGAACATGTCACAATTTATTAAATTATTTTGTTCGAATAGGTGAGTAAAGGAATATGAAGATTATGTGATGGTTTATATTGTTTATTATATAAACAAATAAAAGAAACTAATGTGATCCTAATTATATATTAGGAATGAAGAATTTAATAACTTAAGGGTTATGAGATGAGAAAATTATGGTATTTAGAATATATACCAATTATGAGAGATTTATTTTATACATCTCAGTTAATTAATTTTATAACCTAATTTTAGCAAGTCTAATTGGGTTAAGGAAATAAATGTGCATGAGTAAGGATTTAAGTTATAATTGAGGAAAATGAAAACCCTAGTTAAATGATTTGGGTTGGATAAGAATTAAGAGTGTTGGACTATGTTAATTTACATGGCCCAAAGAATTAAATTTTAAGTTCAATATATTATTTATTGATAGCCCAAAAGATGAAAATGGTGACCCAAATTTAAGCCCAAATAAGGAGGGACATATTGGACATTTGGTATAATAAATAAGAATTAAAAAGAAATCATTTATTAATGTGGAAATTACTGGTATACCCTTTTGTTTTATTAGTGTATTATTAGTAACATTGTTGATAAGAATCTTCAATTATGCTAGCTAATCAATTGCTTCTAGAAGTCACTCATGTTACTATGCTATTACACCTCAATTATCAAGCAAACTAATGTCTAGATATATTTCTTACATTATTACACTAAACAAAAATCATATTCTTCACTTTTCTCATCTTATTTTCCAACATAACTAAGAAAGAAAGAGAGAGACAAGAGAGAGAGGAGAGGGAGTTAGGAAACTCCAAGAAAGAAGGAGAAGAGATTTTGATTTTCATTCCATCCAAGATCCATCACATAGTTGGAAGAAAAAGATATGTCATGAAGCTAAAGGTAAAAATTTCCTAAACTCAAAACTCTTGTTAGTTTAAAGTGTTTTGTTATGGTGTTTTAGATCAAGTGTTGAACTTATGATTTTGAACCATAAGTTTAAGATCTTGAACATGAGAACTATAGATCTACATGATAAATGATATTTTATGGTTAGATCTTGCCATTTTTAGGGTTGATAGGCTTGAACAAAGAAGAATAACCAAAACAGTTTTTTTTTTTAAATTAAATGAGTTAGTGGACTGCTGCCCTAAAACAGAAATTTTCGGATTTGTTAGAGTGCTCTAAAATTCTGGACTTGTGATATGTTATAGTACACTCAATAATCTTTCCATAGACTCCAAAACGGACTAAATCCGACATCGGAGGAGGGAGTTATGGGATTTCTCCCAAACTACACAAAGTTAAGAAAACTGTGAAAAGGACAGTTTTGGAACAGTCACTTCCGGGCTAAATTCGGGGAGCTAAACATATCCAAATATGGATTGTGATATATGAAAACTGTAGTTTTGGAAGATACTGAATCCAACAAAATTGACGGATCATTAATCGGAGTTACAGATTTCGTTTTATTTAAGTTTTGGTGAAGGACTCCAAAACTGCCAAAGTGCAAAAAAGTTTCTGGCCAAAGTTTTCCGAGGGCTGTTTTGGACATTTAGTTAATGAGAAAAATTACAGGCTTTTGGGAAATGAAAATATATGGTAATATGTAGCTCGTGTCCAAAAATGAGCTAATTCCGAAGTTAAAACGACCAAGTTATGACCATTTCAATTTTTGTGATTTTTCGACGAAATCGCTATATAACCGGAGTTCTACAACTCCGATTGCCACGAAATTTAAAATGGAGCATCACGTTAACATATATAAGGTTATGTCAAAAGATGGGCATCTCTGGAGTTAAGCACGAGGTAGCTAATTTTCTTAAGTCACGCACTATTTATGATTTTTGAAAAATAGTAAAAGAAATTGAAAAATTACGGAAAATATTTTTATGTATGAAATACATGTATATATGTTTGACCAAAGGATAAAAAAATAATAAGTTGATTTGGTATTTTTCGTGAAAAGAATAGTGATTTTGGGATACCAAAATAAAATCCGCCTCTTCTTCAAATGGTATTTCGGTTTACTAAGATGTTATCTAATTTACTAGGATAACATATAAAAATGAATAACTTATAAGTATAAGTTATGATGTGATTAAAAGAATATCAAAGTATAATAATAATATTAAGACTTAAAACTAATGTCTAATACTTAACTATATGTTATGACTAACCCGAAAGATCTATTATAGGTTTTATATGTTGTATAGATCGATAGGATTATGTGTTTAAGTTATTTTATAACTATGATGATATTATTCTAATATTGAGATCTATATTATTAATATTAGGTCTTCAGGAGAAGCTTATTATATTGCAAGGTTACTAAGTAATCAATCTGCCTGCAAGTTTTTCAAGTTCTTTTTACTTAAACTCTTTTAAGAGTGGTTTTAGATGATATGCTTATGAATTGTACTTTATACATATTGCATGTATTCATCGTGTATGAAAGGTCGATCACCTTCATTACCAGTCAGTTCAGATATAATTGTTATGTTCATTTTCAATGTTCATTCAGCTTTGAAATTTTGTTCATGCTAATTCACAACTACATTGTGAAGGATAGCCAGCTTATTATTCAAACTCTTTCAATCATGATATATCTTTACCTTGTTTTTTTTAAACTTGCTGGGCAACTTTCATGCTCACCCTTGCTATATCATGATAAAACATTGCAGATAAGGCGAATACGGCCAGATACAGGAAAAAGGATAATGCCAAGTTCAGCTTGGGATAAAATGTGAAGTTAAGTTGTAAAGTATGTTGAAGAATAGTATTGTCATGTGTTAGATAGTTCACGATTGTGTATTAGTTAAGGTTACTCGATTTTGGGAATAGTGTGTAAAGTTTAATGTATAAACAATTTATGTTTATATCTTCCGCAACAGTTGTAGAAATAGCAAACCGGATCCGCGGCGATTCGGGACCCGGATTCGGGGATGCTACAGTTGGTATCAAAGCTGTTGGTTATGAAGCTTAGGTAGCAATACCTTAGACCAATAACCGCAGTGATTAGGATAAGTACTAACTCACATAGAGTTAGTTGAAGAATCTCAGCAGGTCGAAAAGTTAGGTTTAAGTATGGTACCATTGTACTCAAACTAGTTGATGTATGGTATCTGGGCTAAACGATTCCTTCATAGAGCGGAGGTATATACTGAACTAGCAACTCGGAACCTAGTTTTGTTGGTTGTTTGTGGGAAACCACCAAATAAATACCATATTGAAAAACCTGTTAGAGACTCGATGTGTACCAAGTATAGGAAGTGGATAGATAGATAGAGTCTAAGAGATTACAAGTGTAAGGATAAGAGATCGTGAAACAAAACGATCACATAATAGCAATGAATCGTAATATATATCGATGAGATCACTCCGTGATCCGATAAGATTATGGTATGAAGAAAGATCAAGAGAATGATGAAAAGTTTACGAAAGATTGATTGTGTATGAATTGTACTATAAATTGGTACAGATCCGTAAGAGAATTATAAATACGAATTAAATTCATTATGGAGAATGGGGTTAGTGTTAGGTGGGGATTCAATTGAGGACTCATGTCAAGCAATTGAGTGTATAATTCTTCGTATGGGAGCCGAATTGTACTTGGTGTAAAAACCACTTAGTTTCGCAATCGATAATCATTGAAATGTTTATGTCGCGCTATTTGTTATATGCATGTTGAGAAGATGATTCTTTTCTCATGTGTATAACGAATAGGTAGAGGATATAAGGTTAAGTTATGAGTTCTTAAAACTCATACTTATGGTAAGTTCATGACTCATAATCATATGGTATGTTTTGAACCCCTCAGCGAATGGACGCCTATGGTCTGACTAGGATAAGTTCTTAAACTCATATGATTGTGGCAAGTTCCCCGAACTCATAATGTGTGGTAAGTTTGATGAACTGGGGTATAGCAAAGTGGTGAATGGAGCATTGAGGATTATAAGAATAGATAGATCTATTAAGTAATGGATCAGTAGAAAAAGTGAAGTTGATGATGGAAGCATAGGTATTCCAAATCTTCTAGCTATGCTAGACTTCGAAGTTTTTGACATCAAGCTAAATACGCACTATGTGCTTTTTTGAAAATGAATTTTTATTCTCAACTCCCGGTGATTATTGTGTATGCTGTGACTTCGGCCATCGACACCTCGTTACCTGTTGAGATGATAAAACTGATTTGCAAAGATTTTTGAAACGATTTAAAGTACAGTCTATGCTACTTATTTCGGCTAGACGCGAATGATTTGAAGTATCAAAAGTTGTTTTTATTTATCACTTATGTACCATGCAACCTGGTGCAGAGATGATAAAAAAAAAATGATGGAGTCATCAATGCAGTATTACTTAGTGTTGGATGTGATCTCAGGATCGTCAACCCACTATGGTATGATGTAGTATGATAAAATCACCAAATGACGGAATCCTCAACGACCGTGAATACAAAGGCGGCATCATGACGTCATTCTCGAAAAAAATTTTTCAAAATTTTAATTTGCCAACGGGTTTGGCTATACTTAAATAATTCTATTGAACTCAAATTATCGATATGAGTCTATGCTTATTCGATTCAATTTAGACTAATGTTTATGAAAACTCTAAGTGTTCATTGAAAGAAATTTCCTAACCAAATTATTTTGGTGCGGAATCCTATACTAAGTCCGAGAGTGAACAACCCCGAAAATGGGGATATACTAATTGGATAGAATATTCCAATTTAAGGACGATATAGTCGTTTCGGATTACTAAGGTACAATAGACCGATCATCTAAAGTACCGTAATCTCGGTAGTTTACCTTCTTCGTGATTGTAAACATACCAAGAAAGAAATGTTTAAGAGGTAGAGTACCTTTCTTTCTTAATTGAAAGAGGTAGCAGGTAGAAATACCCCTAAACCTCGGAGTTCAAAGTTCATAATTTTTATGATCCCTCAGACAGATATGAAAAGTTTTTTTTAACTCTTCAAAGTAATGTTGTGGTAGAATGTGATGATGGATATGAAATAGTGTAAACTCGCTATGCATTTAGTAGAATCTGAGATGATTAAATAAAGGTTATTATGACAACCTAGTTTTGATGAATGTTTAGAAGATGTAAACTCCTAGTGAGTAGTTATGGTGAAATGTGATAATAGATGAGAAATCCTCGAATGAGGAAATTGTAAAGGTTAAATTGAAAACCTAGTTTTGATCAAGAGAATGAGCAGAGGTTAGGATGCTTTAATTTCGAGGACGAAATTCTTAGAAGAAGGGGTGAATGTGACAACCCGAGAAATTAGAAAATTATTAAAATCTTAAATGATTGGTTTAAGGTCAAATAATAGACCTAGATGCAGAGAATAAGTGTATGTGTTTGATGTTTTCGTAAAGGAATTTTGAGGATTTAAAATTTCTTTTAGTGAATTATTCAGGATTAAGGGTATGTGTGTATATATTCTGTGATTACGATATTATGTGTACATAATGTGGTTAAGGGTCAAGTGTTGACCAGATAAATTATATCTGTGTCAAACCCTAATATTATTAGAACGTCAACGCTCAGCTTATAAAATTATTACGATTTATAAGAAAAACCCTAGAAATCGGTTCGAAACCCTAATTTCAAAGACGAATCCAAATCCTAATTCAAAGATTTGAAACCCTAATTTGGGAAGTCAAAGGCTAAATATAATGGCTTAAGTATTTGTGATTATATATTAGGATAACCCTAATTGTTAAATTAGAAATCCTAATGTTTTGTATAAAACCCTAAGGGATTAAAAGTTATGTGTGTAATGAATATGAATTATGTGTATGATTAAATAAATATACATTATATAATGTGAATACATTTATTTTGTATATAAAAGTGAAGTAAGAATTAAATTATGTAACCTAATATATATATTAGGTGTGATAATTAAATAACCTAAATGGTTATCGTTATTTAGTGGTCCTAATATTTTATTTTTATATTAGTGACCTAATTTAAGAGAATTGTGGAACATGTCACAATTTATTAAATTATTTTGTTCAATAGGTGAGTAAAGGAATATGAAGATTATGTGATGGTTTATATTGTTTATTATATAAACAAATAAAAGAAACTAATGTGATCCTAATTATATATTAGGAATGAAGAATTTAATAACTTAAGGGTTATGAGATGAGAAAATTATGGTATTTAGAATATATACCAATTATGAGAGATTTATTTTATACATCTCGCTTAATTAATTTTATAACCTAATTTTAGCAAGTCTAATTGGGTTAAGGAAATAAATGTGCATGAGTAAGGATTTAAGTTATAATTGAGGAAAATGAAAACCCTAATTAAATGATTTGGGTTGGATAAGAATTAAGAGTGTTGGACTATGTTAATTTACATGGCCCAAAAGAATTAAATTTTAAGTCCAATATATTATTTATTGATAGCCCAAAAGATGAAAATGGTGACCCAAATTTAAGCCCAAATAAGGAGGGACATATTGGACATTTGGTATAATAAATAAGAATTAAAAAGAAATCATTTATTAATGTGGAAATTACTAGTATACCCTTTTGTTTTATTAGTGTATTATTAGTAACATTGTTGATAAGAATCTTCAATTATGCTAGCTAATCAATTGCTTCTAGAAGTCACTCATGTTACTATGCTATTACACCTCAATTATCAAGCAAACTAATGTCTAGATACATTTCTTACATTATTACACTAAACAAAAATCATATTCTTCACTTTTCTCATCTTATTTTCCAACATAACTAAGAAAGAAAGAGAGAGACAAGAGAGAGAGGGAGAGGGGAGTTAGGAAACTCCAAGAAAGAAGGAGAAGAGATTTTGATTTTTCATTCCATCCAAGATCCATCACATAGTTGGAAGAAAAAGATATGTCATGAAGCTAAAGGTAAAAAATTTCCTAAACTCAAAACTCTTGTTAGTTTAAAGTGTTATGTTATGGTGTTTTAGATCAAGTGTTGAACTTATGATTTTGAACCATAAGTTTAAGATCTTGAACATGAGAACTATAGATCTACATGATAAATGATATTTTATGGTTAGATCTTGCCATTTTTAGGGTTGATAGGCTTGAACAAAGAAGAATAACCAAAACAGTTTTTTTTTTTTTTTTTATGAGTTAGTGGACTGCTGCCCTAAAACAGAAAATTTTCGGATTTGTTAGAGTGCTCTAAAAATTCTGGACTTGTGATATGTTATAGTACACTCAATAAGCTTTTTCCATAGACTCCAAAACGGACTAAATCCGACATCGGAGGAGGGAGTTATGGGATTTCTCCCAAACTACACAAAGTTAAGAAAACTGTGAAAAGGACAGTTTTGGAACAGTCACTTCCGGGCTAAATTCCGGGAGCTAAACATATCCAAATATGGATTGTGATATATGAAAACTGTAGTTTGGAAAGATACTAATCCAACAAAATTGACGGATCATTAATCGGAGTTACAGATTTCGCTTTATTTAAGTTTTGGTGAAGGACTCCAAAACTGCCAAAGTGCAAAAAGTTTCTGGCCAAAATTTTCCGAGGGCTGTTTTGGACATTTAGTTAATGAGAAAAATTACAGGCTTTTGGGAAATGAAAATATATGGTAATATGTAGCTCGTGTCCAAAAATGAGCTAATTCCGGCTTAAAACGACCAAGTTATGACCATTTCAATTTTTGTGATTTTCCGACGGAAATCGCTATAACCGAGTTCTACAACTCCGATTGCCACGAAATTTAAAATGGAGCATCACGTTAACATATATAAGGTTATGTCAAAAGATGGGCATCTCTGGAGTTAAGCACGAGGTAGCTAATTTTCTTAAGTCACGCACTATTTATGATTTTTGAAAAATAGTAAAAGAAATTGAAAAATTACGGAAAAATATTTTTATGTATGAAATACATGTATATATGTTTGACCAAAGGATAAAAAATAATAAGTTGATTTGGTATTTTTCGTGAAAAAGAATAGTGATTTCGGATACCAAATAAAATCCGCCTTTACCGAAATGGTATTTCGGTTTACTAAGATGTTATCTAATTTACTAGGATAACATATAAAAATGAATAACTTATAAGTATAAGTTATGATGTGATTAAAAGAATATCAAAGTATAATAATAATATTAAGACTTAAAACTAATGTCTAATACTTAACTATATGTTATGACTAACCGAAAGATCTATTATAGGTTTTATATGTCAGATAGACCGATAGATATATGTGTGTGTTTAAGTTATTTTATAACTATGATGATATTATTCTAATATTGAGATCTATATTATTAATATTAGGTCTTCGTGAGAAGCTTATTATATCATGCTACTTAATCAATCAATGGTTCGTGCAAGTTTTTCAAGTTCTTTTACTTAAACTCTTTTAAGAGTGGTTTCGCATGATATGCTTATGAATTGTACTCTATACATATATATTGCATGTATTCATCGTATGAAAGGTCGATCACCTTCATTACCAAATACCAGAGATATAATTGTTATGTTCATTTTCAATGTTCATTCAAATTTTGAAATTTTGTTCATGCTAATTCACAACTACATCAGAAGGATAGCCACTTTATTATTCAAACTCTTTCAATCATGATATATCTTTACCTTGTTTTTTTTAAACTTGTCAAGCAACTTTCATGCTCACCCTTGCTATATCATGATAAAACATTGCGTATAAGGCTAATACTACGAGATATGTGAAAAAGGATAATGCCAAGTTCAAATTTTGGATAAAAAATGTGAAGTTGTTGTAAAGTATGTCAAGAATAGTATTGTCATGTGTTAGATAGTTCACGATTGTGTATTAGTTAAGGTTACTCGATTTTGGGAATAGTGTGTAAAGTTTAATGTATAAACAATTTATGTTTATATCTTCCGCAATAAATAGAGAAATAGCAAACCGGATCCGCTGGCGATTCGGGACCCGGATTCGGGGATGCTACAATTGGTATCAAAGTCATTGGTTATGAAGCTTAGGTAGCAATACCTTAGACCAATAACCGCAGAAGATTAGATAAGTACTAACTCACATAGAGTTAGTTGAAGAATCTCGCAGGTCGTAAAGTTAGGTTTAAGTATGGTACCATTGTACTCAAACTAGTTGATGTATGGTATCCGGGCTAAACGATTCCTTCATAGAGCGGAGGTATATACTAACCAGCAACTCTAACCTAGTTTGTTGGTTGTTTGGGGAAACCACCAAATGCACTATATTGAAAAACCGTTAGAGACTCGATGTGTACCAAGTATAGGAAGTGGATAGATAGAGAGTCTAAGAGATTACAAGTGTAAGGATAAGAGATCGTGAAACAAAACGATCACATAATAGCAATGAATCGTATTATATATATATTGATGAGATCACCCGTGATCCGATAAGATTATGGTATGAAGAAAGATCAAGAGAATGATGAAAAGTTTACAAAGAAGATTGCCGTGTATGAATTGTACTATAAATTGGTACAGATCCGTAAGAGAATTATAAATACGAATTAAATTGTATGGAGAATGGGGTTAGTGTTAGGTGGGGATTCAATTGAGGACTCATGTCGGCAAAAATGAGTGTATAATTCTTCGTATGGGAGCCGAATTGTACTTGGTGTAAAAACCACTTAGTTTCTCGCAATCGATAATCATTGAAATGTTTATGTCGCTATTTTTGTTATATGCATGTTGAGAGAAGGTGATTCTTTTCTCATGTATAACGAATAGGTAGAGGATATAAGGTTAAGTTATGAGTTCTTAAAACTCATACTTATGGTAAGTTCATGACTCATAATCATATGGTATGTTTTGAACCCCTCAAATAATGGACGCCTATGGTCCGACTAGGATAAGTTCTTAAACTCATATGATTGTGGCAAGTTCCCTAACTCATAATGTGTGTAAGTTTGATGAACTGGGTATAGCAAAGTGGTGAATGGAGCATTGAGGATTATAAGAATAGATAGATCTATTAAGTAATGGATCAAGAGAAAAGTGAAGTTGATGATGGAAGCATAGGTATTCCAAATCTTCTAGCTATGCTAGACTTCAAGTTTTTGACATCAAGCTAAATACGCACTATGTGCTTTTGAAAATGAATTTTATTCTCAACTCCGGTGATTATTGTGTATGCGTGGACTTCGCCATCGACACCTCGCTACTCGCTGAGATGATAAAACCGATTTGCAAAGATTTTTGAAACGATTTAAAGTACAAATTTATGCTACTTATTTCGCTTAGACGCGAATGATTTGAAGTATCAAAGTTGTTTTTATTTATCACTTATGTACCATGCAACCCGGTGCGTAGATGATAAAAAAAATGATGGAGTCATCAATGCAAGATTACTTAGTGTTGATGTGATCTCGTGATCGCCAACCCACTATGGTATGATGTAGTATGATAAAATCACCAAATGATGGAATCCTCAACTGATCGTAAATACAAGCAAGGCGGCATCATGACGCTATTCTCGAAAAAATGTTTTTCAAAATTTTAATTTGCCAACTGGGTTTGGCTATACTTAAATAATTCTATTGAATCAATTATCGATATGAGTCTATGCTATTCGATTCAAATTTAGACTAATGTTTATGAAAACTCTAAGTGTTCATTGAAAGAAATTTCCCGAACCAAATTATTTTGGTGCGAATCCTATACTAAGTCCGAGGTGAACAACCCCGAAAATGGGGATATACTAATTGGATAGAATATTCCAATTTAAGGACGATATAGTCGTTTCGGATTACTAAGGTACAATAGACCGATCATCTAAAGTACTTAATCGGTAGTTTACCTTCTTCGTGATTGTAAACATACCGTTAAAGAAATGTTTAAGAGGTAGAGTACCTTTCTTTCTTAATTGAAAGAGGTAGCAGTAGAAATACCCCCAAACCCTGAGTTCAAAGTTCATAATTTTTATGATCCCTCGCATGTATATGAAAAGTTTTTTTAACTCTTCAAAGTAATGTTGTGGTAGAATGTGATGATGGATATGAATAGTGTAAACTCGCTATGCATTTAGTAGAATCTCGAGATGATTAAATAAAGGTTATTATGACAACCTAGTTTTGATGAATGTTTAGAAGATGTAAACTCCTAGTGAGTAGTTATGGTGAAATGTGATAATAGATGAGAAATCCTCGAATGAGGAAATTGTAAAGGTTAAATTGAAAACCTAGTTTTGATCAAGAGAGAGCAGAGGTTAGATGCTTTAATTTCGAGGACGAAATTTTTAGAAGAAGGGGTGAAATGTGACAACCCGAGAAATTAGAAAATTATTAAAATCTTAAATGATTGGTTTAAGGTCAAATAATAGACCTAAATGCAGAGAATAAGTGTATGTGTTTGATGTTTTCGTAAAGGAATTTTGAGGATTTAAAATTTCTTTTAGTGAATTATTCAGATTAAGGGTATGTGTGTATATATTCGTGATTACGAGATTATGTGTACGTAATGTGGTTATGGGTCAAGTGTCGACCGTGATAAATTATATCCGTGTCAAACCCTAATATTATTAGAACGTCAACGCTCAGCTTATAAAATTATTACGATTTATAAGAAACCCTAGAAATCGCTTCGAAACCCTAATTTCAAAGACGGAATCCAAATCCTAATTCAAAGATTTGAAACCCTAATTTGGGAAGTCAAAGGCTAAATATAATGGCTTAAGTATTTGTGATTATATATTAGGATAACCCTAATTGTTAAATTAGAAATCCTAATGTTTTGTATAAAACCCTAAGGGATTAAAAGTTATGTGTGTAATGAATATGAATTATGTGTATGATTAAATAAATATACATTATATAATGTGAATACATTTATTTTGTATATAAAAGTGAAGTAAGAATTAAATTATGTAACCTAATATATATATTAGGTGTGATAATTAAATAACCTAAATGGTTATCGTTATTTAGTGGTCCTAATATTTTATTTTTATATTAGTGACCTAATTTAAGAGAATTGTGGAACATGTCACAATTTATTAAATTATTTTGTTCAATAGGTGAGTAAAGGAATATGAAGATTATGTGATGGTTTATATTGTTTATTATATAAACAAATAAAAGAAACTAATGTGATCCTAATTATATATTAGGAATGAAGAATTTAATAACTTAAGGGTTATGAGATGAGAAAATTATGGTATTTAGAATATATACCAATTATGAGAGATTTATTTTATACATCTCAATTAATTAATTTTATAACCTAATTTTAGCAAGTCTAATTGGGTTAAGGAAATAAATGTGCATGAGTAAGGATTTAAGTTATAATTGAGGAAAATGAAAACCCTAATTAAATGATTTGGGTTGATAAGAATTAAGAGTGTTGGACTATGTTAATTTACATGGCCCAAAGAATTAAATTTTAAGTCCAATATATTATTTATTGATAGCCCAAAAGATGAAAATGGTGACCCAAATTTAAGCCCAAATAAGGAGGGACATATTGGACATTTGGTATAATAAATAAGAATTAAAAAGAAATCATTTATTAATGTGGAAATTACTAGTATACCCTTTTTGTTTTATTAGTGTATTATTAGTAACATTGTTGATAAGAATCTTCAATTATGCTAGCTAATCAATTGCTTCTAGAAGTCACTCATGTTACTATGCTATTACACCTCAATTATCAAGCAAACTAATGTCTAGATACATTTCTTACATTATTACACTAAACAAAAATCATATTCTTCACTTTTCTCATCTTATTTTCCAACATAACTAAGAAAGAAAGAGAGAGACAAGAGAGAGAGGGAGAGGGAGTTAGGAAACCCAAGAAAGAAGGAGAAGAGATTTTGATTTTTCATTCCATCCAAGATCCATCACATAGTTGGAAGAAAAGATATGTCATGAAGCTAAAGGTAAAAATTTCCTAAACTCAAAACTCTTGTTAGTTTAAAGTGTTATGTTATGGTGTTTTAGATCAAGTGTTGAACTTATGATTTTGAACCATAAGTTTAAGATCTTGAACATGAGAACTATAGATCTACATGATAAATGATATTTTATGGTTAGATCTTGCCATTTTTAGGGTTGATAGGCTTGAACAAAGAAGAATAACCAAAACAGTTTTTTTTTTTTTAAATGAGTTAGTGGACTGCTGCCCTAAAACAGAAAATTTCGGATTTGTTAGAGTGCTCTAAAAATTCTGGACTTGTGATATGTTATAGTACACTCAATAAGCTTTCATAGACTCCAAAACGGACTAAATCCGACATCGGAGGAGGGGAGTTATGGGATTTCTCCCAAACTACACAAAGTTAAGAAAACTGTGAAAAGGACAGTTTTGGAACAGTCACTTCCGGGCTAAATTCCGGGAGCTAAACATATCCAAATATGGATTGTGATATATGAAAACTGTAGTTTGGAAGATACGAATCCAACAAAATTGACGGATCATTAATCGGAGTTACAGATTTCGCTTTTATTTAAGTTTTGGTGAAGGACTCCAAAACTGCCAAAGTGCAAAAAGTTTCTGGCCAAAATTTTCCGAGGGCTGTTTTGGACATTTAGTTAATGAGAAAAATTACAGGCTTTTGGGAAATGAAAATATATGGTAATATGTAGCTCGTGTCCAAAAATGAGCTAATTCCGCTTAAAACGACCAAGTTATGACCATTTCAATTTTTGTGATTTTTCGACGGAAATCGCTATAACCGAGTTCTACAACTCCGATTGCCACACGAAATTTAAAATGGAGCATCACGTTAACATATATAAGGTTATGTCAAAATATGGGCATCTCTGGAGTTAAGCACGAGGTAGCTAATTTTTTTAAGTCACGCACTAATTATGATTTTTGAAAAATAGTAAAAGAAATTGAAAAATTACGGAAAAATATTTTTATGTATGAAATACATGTATATATGTTTGACCAAAGGATAAAAAAATAATAAGTTGATTTGGTATTTTTCGTGAAAAAGAATAGTGATTTCGGATACCAAATAAAATCCGCTTTATCAAAATGGTATTTCGGTTTACTAAGATGTTATCTAATTTACTAGGATAACATATAAAAATGAATAACTTATAAGTATAAGTTATGATGTGATTAAAAGAATATCAAAGTATAATAATAATATTAAGACTTAAAACTAATGTCTAATACTTAACTATATGTTATGACTAACCGAAAGATCTATTATAGGTTTTATATGTCAGATAGACCGATAGAGAGTAGATTATGTGTTAAAGTTATTTTATAACTATGATGATATTATTCTAATATTGAGATCTATATTATTAATATTAGGTCTTCGTGAGAAGCTTATTATATCATGCACTAAGAATCAATGGTTCGCAAGTTTTTTTCAAGTTCTTTTTACTTAAACTCTTTTAAGAGTGGTTTCGCATGATATGCTTATGAATTGTACTCAGTACATATTGCATGTATTCATCGTGTATGAAAGGTCGATCACCTTCATTACCACCGCCAGAGATATAATTGTTATGTTCATTTTCAATGTTCATTCAAATTTTGAAATTTTGTTCATGCTAATTCACAACTACATTGTGAAGGATAGCCACTTTATTATTCAAACTCTTTCAATCATGATATATCTTTACCTTGTTTTTTTTAAACTTGTCAAGGCAACTTTCATGCTCACCCTTGCTATATCATGATAAAACATTGCGTATAAGGCTAATACTACCAGACATGTGAAAAAGGATAATGCCAAGTTCAAATTTTGGGATAAAATGTGAAGTTAAGTTGTAAAGTATGTTGAAGAATAGTATTGTCATGTGTTAGATAGTTCACGATTGTGTATTAGTTAAGGTTACTCGATTTTGGGAATAGTGTGTAAAGTTTAATGTATAAACAATTTATGTTTATATCTTCCGCAATAAATGTAGAAATAGCAAACCGGATCCGCATGATTCGGGACCCGGATTCGGGGATACTACATTGGTATCAAAGTCATTGGTTATGAAGCTTAGGTAGCAATACCTTAGACCAATAACCGCAGTTGATTAGATAAGTACTAACTCACATAGAGTTAGTTGAAGAATCTCGCAGGTCGTAAAGTTAGGTTTAAGTATGGTACCATTGTACTCAAACTAGTTGATGTATGGTATCCGGGCTAAACGATTCCTTCATAGAGCGGAGGTATATACTGAACTAGCAACTCCTAAACCTAGTTTGTTGGTTGTTTGTGGAAACCACCAAATGCACTATATTATTGAAAAACTAGAGACTCGATGTGTACCAAGTATAGGAAGTGGATAGATAGATAGAGTCTAAGAGATTACAAGTGTAAGGATAAGAGATCGTAAAACAAAACGATCACATAATAGCAATGAATCGTAATATATATCGATGAGATCACTCCGTGATCCGATAAGATTATGGTATGAAGAAAGATCAAGAGAATGATGAAAAGTTTACGTTAGATTGATTGTCGTATGAATTGTACTATAAATTGGTACAGCATCCGTAAGAGAATTATAAATACGAATTAAATTCAGTATGGAGAATGGGGTTAGTGTTAGGTGGGGATTCAATTGAGGACTCATGTCTGGCAATGAAAGTGTATAATTCTTCGTATGGGAGCCGAATTGTACTTGGTGTAAAAACCACTTAGTTTCGCAATCGATAATCATTGAAATGTTTATGTCGCGCTATTTGTTATATGCATGTTGAGAAGGTGATTCTTTTCTCATGTGTATAACGAATAGGTAGAGGATATAAGGTTAAGTTATGAGTTCTTAAAACTCATACTTATGGTAAGTTCATGACTCATAATCATATGGTATGTTTTGAACCCTCAAATGAATGGACGCCTATGGTCCGACTAGGATAAGTTCTTAAACTCATATGATTGTGGCAAGTTCCCTAACTCATAATGTGTGGTAAGTTTGATGAACTGGGGTATAAAGAAAGTGGTGAATGGAGCATTGAGGATTATAAGAATAGATAGATCTATTAAGTAATGGATCAAGAGAAAAGTGAAGTTGATGATGGAAGCATAGGTATTCCAAATCTTCTAGCTATGCTAGACTTCAAGTTTTTGACATCAAGCTAAATACGCACTATGTGCTTTTGAAAAATGAATTTTATTCTCAACTCCCGTGATTATTGTGTATGCGTGGACTTCGGACCATCGACACCTCGTTACTGCTGAGATGATAAAACCGATTTGCAAAGATTTTTGAAACGATTTAAAGTACAAATTATGCTACTTATTTCATGGCTAGACGCGAATGATTTGAAGTATCAAAAGTTGTTTTTATTTATCACTTATGTACCATGCAACCTCGGTGCGTAGATGATAAAAAAATGATGGAGTCATCAATGCAGATACTTAGTGTTGATGTGATCTCGTGATCGCCAACCCACTATGGTATGATGTAGTATGATAAAATCACCAAATGATTTTAATCCTCAACTGACCGTAAATACAAGTATGGCATCATGACGCATTCTCGAAAAATGTTTTCAAAATTTTAATTTGCCAACGGGTTTGGCTATACTTAAATAATTCTATTGAACTCAATTATCGATATGAGTCTATGCTATTCGATTCAAATAGACTAATGTTTATGAAAACTCTAAGTGTTCATTGAAAGAAATTTCCTAACCAAATTATTTTGGTGCGGAATCCTATACTAAGTCCGAGGTGAACAACCCCGAAAATGGGGATATACTAATTGGATAGAATATTCCAATTTAAGGACGATATATAGTCGTTTCTGATTACTAAGGTACAATAGACCGATCATCTAAAGTACCGTAATCGGTAGTTTACCTTCTTCGTGATTGTAAACATACCGTTAAAGAAATGTTTAAGAGGTAGAGTACCTTTCTTTCTTAATTGAAAGAGGTAGCAGTAGAAATACCCCTAAACCCTGAGTTCAAAGTTCATAATTTTTATGATCCCTCGATGATATGAAAAGTTTTTTTAACTCTTCAAAGTAATGTTGTGGTAGAATGTGATGATGGATATGAATAGTGTAAACTCGCTATGCATTTAGTAGAATCTCGAGATGATTAAATAAAGGTTATTATGACAACCTAGTTTTGATGAATGTTTAGAAGATGTAAACTCCTAGTGAGTAGTTATGGTGAAATGTGATAATAGATGAGAAATCCTCGAATGAGGAAATTGTAAAGGTTAAATTGAAAACCTAGTTTTGATCAAGAGAATGAGCAGAGGTTAGATGCTTTAATTTCGAGGACGAAATTCTTAGAAGAAGGGGTGAATGTGACAACCCGAGAAATTAGAAAATTATTAAAATCTTAAATGATTGGTTTAAGGTCAAATAATAGACCTAGACAGAGAATAAGTGTATGTGTTTGATGTTTTCGTAAAGGAATTTTGAGGATTTAAAATTTCTTTTAGTGAATTATTCAGATTAAGGGTATGTGTATATATTCGTGATTACGATATTATGTGTACGTAATGTGGTTATGGGTCAAGTGTCGACCAGATAAATTATATCCGTGTCAAACCCTAATATTATTAGAACGTCAACGCTCAGCTTATAAAATTATTACGATTTATAAGAAACCCTAGAAATCGCTTCTCGAAACCCCAATTTCAAAGATCGAATCCAAAATCCTAATTCAAAGATTTGAAACCCTAATTTGGGAAGTCAAAGGCTAAATATAATGGCTTAAGTATTTGTGATTATATATTAGGGATAACCCTAATTGTTAAATTAGAAATCCTAATGTTTTGTATAAAAAACCCTAAGGGATTAAAAGTTATGTGTGTAATGAATATGAATTATGTGTATGATTAAATAAATATACATTATATAATGTGAATACATTTATTTTGTATATAAAAGTGAAGTAAGAATTAAATTATGTAACCTAATATATATATTAGGTGTGATAATTAAATAACCTAAATGGTTATCGTTATTTAGTGGTCCTAATATTTTATTTTTATATTAGTGACCTAATTTAAGAGAATTGTGGAACATGTCACAATTTATTAAATTATTTTGTTCGAATAGGTGAGTAAAGGAATATGAAGATTATGTGATGGTTTATATTGTTTATTATATAAACAAATAAAAGAAACTAATGTGATCCTAATTATATATTAGGAATGAAGAATTTAATAACTTAAGGGTTATGAGATGAGAAAATTATGGTATTTAGAATATATACCAATTATGAGAGATTTATTTTATACATCTCAATTAATTAATTTTATAACCTAATTTTAGCAAGTCTAATTGGGTTAAGGAAATAAATGTGCATGAGTAAGGATTTAAGTTATAATTGAGGAAAATGAAAACCCTAATTAAATGATTTGGGTTGGATAAGAATTAAGAGTGTTGGACTATGTTAATTTACATGGCCCAAAGAATTAAATTTTAAGTCCAATATATTATTTATTGATAGCCCAAAAGATGAAAATGGTGACCCAAATTTAAGCCCAAATAAGGAGGGACATATTGGACATTTGGTATAATAAATAAGAATTAAAAAGAAATCATTTATTAATGTGGAAATTACTAGTATACCCTTTTGTTTTATTAGTGTATTATTAGTAACATTGTTGATAAGAATCTTCAATTATGCTAGCTAATCAATTGCTTCTAGAAGTCACTCATGTTACTATGCTATTACACCTCAATTATCAAGCAAACTAATGTCTAGATACATTTCTTACATTATTACACTAAACAAAAATCATATTCTTCACTTTTCTCATCTTATTTTCCAACATAACTAAGAAAGAAAGAGAGAGAAGAAGAGAGAGAGGAGAGGGAGTTAGGAAACTCCAAGAAAGAAGGAGAAGAGATTTTGATTTTTCATTCCATCCAAGATCCATCACATAGTTGGAAGAAAAAGATATGTCATGAAGCTAAAGGTAAAAATTTCCTAAACTCAAAACTCTTGTTAGTTTAAAGTGTTTTGATATGGTGTTTTAGATCAAGTGTTGAACTTATGATTTTGAACCATAAGTTTAAGATCTTGAACATGAGAACTATAGATCTACATGATAAATGATATTTTATGGTTAGATCTTGCCATTTTTAGGGTTGATAGGCTTGAACAAAGAAGAATAACCAAAACAGTTTTTTTTGTTTTAAATGAGTTAGTGGACTGCTGCCCTAAAACAGAAAATTTCGGATTTGTTAGAGTGCTCTAAAATTCTGGACTTGTGATATGTTATAGTACACTCAATAATCTTTCCATAGACTCCAAAACGGACTAAATCCGACATCGGAGGAGGGAGTTATGGGATTTCTCCCAAACTACACAAAGTTAAGAAAACTGTGAAAAGGACAGTTTTGGAACAGTCACTTCCGGGCTAAATTCCGGGAGCTAAACATATCCAAATATGGATTGTGATATATGAAAACTGTAGTTTGGAAGATACTGAATCCAACAAAATTGACGGATCATTAATCGGAGTTACAGATTTCGTTTTATTTAAGTTTTGGTGAAGGACTCCAAAACTGCCAAAGTGCAAAAAGTTTCTGGCCAAAATTTTCCGAGGGCTGTTTTGGACATTTAGTTAATGAGAAAAATTACAGGCTTTTGGGAAATGAAAATATATGGTAATATGTAGCTCGTGTCCAAAAATGAGCTAATTCCGAGTTAAAACGACCAAGTTATGACCATTTCAATTTTTGTGATTTTTCGACGGAAATCGCTATAACCGGAGTTCTACAACTCCGATTGCCACGAAATTTAAAATGGAGCATCACGTTAACATATATAAGGTTATGTCAAAAGATGGGCATCTCTGGAGTTAAGCACGAGGTAGCTAATTTTCTTAAGTCACGCACTAATTATGATTTTTGAAAAATAGTAAAAGAAATTGAAAAATTACGGAAAAATATTTTTTATGTATGAAATACATGTATATATGTTTGACCAAAGGATAAAAAAATAATAAGTTGATTTGGTATTTTTCGTGAAAAAAATAGTGATTTCGGATACCAAATAAAATCCGCCTTTATTGAAATGGTATTTCGGTTTACTAAGATGTTATCTAATTTACTAGGATAACATATAAAAATGAATAACTTATAAGTATAAGTTATGATGTGATTAAAAGAATATCAAAGTATAATAATAATATTAAGACTTAAAACTAATGTCTAATACTTAACTATATGTTATGACTAACCTAAAGATCTATTATAGGTTTTATATGTCAGAGATAGATCGATAGGATTATGTGTTTAAGTTATTTTATAACGGTGATGATATTATTCTAATATTGAGATCTATATTATTAATATTAGGTCTTTAGGAGAAGCTTATTATATTGCAAGCTACTAAGAATCAATCTGTTCTGCAAGTTTTTCAAGTTCTTTTTACTTAAACTCTTTTAAGAGTGGTTTCGCATGATATGCTTATGAATTGTACTCTATATATATTGCATGTATTCATCAGGTATGAAAGGCTAATCACCTTCATTACCAATCAGTTTAGATATAATTGTTATGTTCATTTTCAATGTTCATTCAACTTTTGAAATTTTGTTCATGCTAATTCACAACTACATTGTGAAGGATAGCCAGCTTATTATTCAAACTCTTTCAATCATGATATATCTTTACCTTGTTTTTTTTAAACTTGTTGGGCAACTTTCATGCTCACCCTTGCTATATCATGATAAAACATTGCGTATAAGGCGAATACTACAGATCACGAAAAAAGGATAATGCCAAGTTCAAATTTTGGGATAAAATGTGAAGTTAAGTTGTAAAGTATGTTGAAGAATAGTATTGTCATGTGTTGTAGGCAAATTCACGATTGTGTATTAGTTAAGGTTACTCGATTTTGGGAATAGTGTGTAAAGTTTAATGTAAAACAATTTATGTTTATATCTTCCCCCTAATAGTAACAAGAATGTGAAACAATAGTATACACATATGAACAAATAGTTATAATCATGTGAATTAATAGCAATCAATTGCTCATTTATCCGGTTAAATACCCGATTGGTCAATATAACCTCCAGACATCAATTATTATCGAAATAAATGTCGATTTTCACTAACACAAATAATTCCAACATAATAAAACTATTTTTATCAACAATATAAATTTTGAAATTTTGAAGTTTGACTTTTCCCGAAAAAGTCAATTGTTGCCTTTTTGACCAAATAATGAATCCCGGAAAATTTTGTATTTATAGACTATTTTTACTAATTTCATCGTTCCGGACTCAAATATCACGTCCGCGTCTCCAAATTCAACTCCGAACACAACTTCAATTTTAATAACATTCATCATTAATATTTTAACTCACAATATTTATCAACCAGGTCGTTCCCAGGAAAGAGGGGGCTTTCCAATAAGGATTTCTCCTATCATTGCGCAATTAGGTGACCAAACCTCTCCTCGATGTAACTTCTAGACATTGTAAATATTGTAATTTAATAATACGAATAACCTTGTCATCTCAATTATTGATTTAATAAAATAACATATTATGCAGATGATACTGTGACAATAATCGAATCAATAATATGAGAGATATGATGCAACAATTACTGTAGCAATAATTGAGTATAACTAAGTGACTTCTCACGTAAGCATTAATAATCAATACTGTGTGCTACTATGCAACCACATGTATTACTGTACTTTTACTACCGGGTAGTTCAACAGTATTTACGGTAAAACCTCCGCCGTTATTTTCATAAAATATTTTTGTCGTTTTCTAACTACGATAGAACTTCCGTTGTGGGGTCTGTTAGATCCCAGAGGGCACAATAGATCTAGAAGGGGGGGGGTTGAATAGATTCTTTTCTTTCAAAATACTTTTCTGGTTTATGGTGTATTGTTCATATTAGATTATATGACAAACATAGAATCTTTTCAAGCACAGCGGAATAAGTAAAAGATTCCCCTCCTTCATTGATATATTCATAATCATACAAACATTGTTCGTTGGGTTAGTTTAGTTGTAAGCAGTTAAAACATACATAGCAGTTATAGCAGTTATAGACATAATGTAAATGACATAATGTAAAAGACACAAGGGGTTTTAAGTGGTTGAGAGACTCAAGCTCCTAATCCACTCTTCTGCTTTCAACTATCAGGATTTCCACTAAGGAAGGGCAGCACCCTGAATCTCTACGATTCCTTCAAGGCCAGCAGCCTTGGGACTTCAGTTCACTAAGAACTCTTCAAGGCCAGCAGCCTTGGGACTCCAGTTCACTAAGAACTCTTCAAGGCCAGCATCCTTGGGACTCCTCTAGTTCCCTAGGAACTCTTCAATCCCAGCAGGCTTGGAACTTCGTTTAGTCCCTCTGGACAAGGACCCTTTGGCCCTGCTTTGTTTAGTCCCTCTGGACAAGGACCCCTCAGGCCCTGGCTTCTTTGAGTTGTTGTTGTTATTGTTGGAGTCGGTGCTGAGCTGCTAAGATGTCTTCATGCTCTAAACATCTTCTATCTTTAGCAGCTTCAGCTTGATCATCCTTGAAGAGCAGTTGAGTGTTGCATGATGCTCAGCTTCTTAGTTTGCTCAACTACTCCGGATGACCCCTTGATGAACTGCCTTGAAGATCATTCTCCTTGGTACTTGATGGCTGCACATGAGAGGCTTCTAGGATGACTATAAGCTCTTCTGCAAGGTACCTAGAATCTTTCTTAAGCTTGACACCAAGATGGCTTTTGTGGATCTCCTTCTTGCTACTCGATGCCTTCCCATGATGGACTTGCTAAGATGACCGTAAGCTCTTCTCTATTGTACTTAGAGTCTTCCTATGATGGACATCCAGATGGCATGATGCTCTTCATCTCTTGGCGCTTGTAACACTCTTCATGTAGTAGAACTCTCACTTCTACATAGTAGAACTCACACTTCTACTTCTTTCTTGATCTGAATTTTGAGTGTTCTTGGTGGATCGTAGAGTGAGTCTCCTGGACTCACTATTACTTGATTCGATCACCCACCTTCTCTCCAAAACTCAACTACTCCAAAGAACCTTTGATCTTTGAAGCTCTTCTTCATTTATACACCTTCCCAATCCTTCCGTTGGAAAGTAGCCGGTTGAAGCTATTCAAATGTCTTCACAGATCTCAAGTTGCTTGATGTAGACTACTTGATGTGACATGACATACTTTTTCCGACTCATAGGTCTACTTTTTCACCTACCCCGGGGCCGGATGTATCACTTCTTCGTCTCCGGGCGTGTCGAAGACTTTATTTCTTCCGATTTCTTGATCGAGGTTGTCCTTTTGCATCGATGCTCTCAATAAGCACTTGTCTGAATTACCTTCGATTGAACCATTGCCAATGCTTCAATCTTCGTGTATCCGAGCTCTCTACGATTCTCGATGCACGTCTTGAGGACTCGATCGTAGTGTCTTGTTGACTGGTGGAGACAACACTACGATCTTGAAGAGTGTTGATTGGATCTTCAATGTAGAACACTTCTTCCTTTTATTGTGTAGTGCTTCAATACTTCTGTTTGCTTTGACTGTTCTCAGATACTGATGGCCTAATTCCTTGCTCTGGTTCCCTTCAATATCAAGACACTTCAGATTTGTGGCGCGTCCACATCTTGCTTTCTCCTGGTGATCTTCCGCTCACTTATCATCAATGAACTGACCCTGCACTTAATCACTTTAGCCTTGCTCTTCGGGTCGGACCAAGATCTCGCCTCACCTTCCATCGGTTCTTTCTTTGTCGACAAACACTACGATCCTGGTTGCTTCCAAGATCGTTGTCTTCTGTTTTCTTGATAGCAACTGCATTAGCTGACTTTTCCTTAGTCAACTGCTGAAGTCTTCTTTGAATCATCTTGTGGAAGACTTCATCACGAACGGCCTTTCAACTCAATCTTGATGCTGATTGGTTTGGTGCTTACTTCTTCTGCTAGCCTGCATGCCATTCGTTGAGTGCTCTCTGGTTCCCTTCTGTGGATTACATCTTTGCAGTGCCATTAACCAGAGGCTTCGTACCTTTGGATATTCTGGGAGTGCTCATTCATTGAGAACCGTATCTGCTCTACGATTCTGACTTAGCATTATGAGCATTACTGTTGGAGTCGTAGTTCTGCACTCTCTACGATTGACTTCCTACCGCAGAGACACTACGATCCCGAAGATCAGATCTTGACACTCTACGATTTCTGCACTCTACGATTTAGCTTCGGCTGTGCAGACTCTACTTTCCCGAGATGCTTCGGCAGTGCAGACACTACGATCTTGAAGATGCTTCGGCAGTGCAGACACTACAATCCCGAGATCAGATCTTGACACTCTACGACTTCTGCCTTGAGCTTGTTGTCTTCATCTGATCTTGTCCGACTACGATCTCTGCATTTGTTCAGTTGACTCTACGATCGCAGAGTGTGGTCTACGATCCTTGTCTTTGAATTTGGCATCGCTAGACTCTACGACTCTGAGCGTAGAGTGCATTTCATACTTAGCTTCGGCAGATTATCGTTCGGCTTATAGGCAGGCTGTCTCTACGATTCAGAACATGACTTCCTCAGTACACTACGATCCCGAGGAGGCTCTTCTCGACACACTACGATCCTTCTTCGTTTCCCCTGGAAGTCTACGAACTCCGAGATCTCACTATCTTTCATACTCCTATTCTGCCTCGATAGCTCCCGAGTTGACTCTGACTCTCCAGCGGACTTCGACTTCTGTGCAAGGCTCGACGATCGACATGTTTGCTTTATCTATTACATCATAAGATCAACCTAACAAGCTTGATCTTTCTATATTTATAGTCCTTGTACATCATTTCTTTTTAAGGAATTTACAAAGCTGTTTTGCTTATGTAGGATCAACCTAACATTTTTGATCAATTCATTCTAAGTCCTTGTACATATATTTCTATTATCTATCAAAAGGACTTAATGACTTTTCTTCATGCAAACATACTTGCATATTCATTCATATATATATATCATAATCAAATCATATATAAATAGGAATATCATTCACATGTATATTCCCGATAATCTCCCCTATTTGATTATGACAAAACAATAAGTGCATATGCATGTTATGAATGAATCTTAGATACGTTGAAGCAAATGTTTCTAAATGATTAATCATGAATGTCATTTATATTAATATGGCAATTATATATTCGGACATTCTAAATCCTCGGATCCGAACATACTATCGGACTAGAGATATACCTCCTTGGCTCCATGTATGGTTCCAGGATGCTTGTTGATCACCTACTCATCTGTTCACGCTTCTCGCTCCCCCTCCGATGATGGCCTTCTATCTTTGCTTGATTCCCTTCATCACCTTTCTCGATCCGGCTCCCTTCACCTTCCTTGAACTTGGTATCATCATCTTGAGCTCCCCTTAGATGATGATTCTCTATCTCGCCTTTCTTTCTTCTTCTTTGACTTTTTTCTCCCTTAACCTCTGCTCTTCTTTTTGGTGCCCTTGTTCCTCTTCTTTCTTCGCCTCTCTTTCTCCCCCTTTTTGTCATCAATCATTTGAGAGAGAGCCGCTCCATGTTGGACATAAGTCGCTCCATCGTAGTGGGAGGAGTTTGCAACTTCAAACTTTAGCTCTTCTCGTCCGAGTTCAAGTTGCACGAGAAGGACTGCTTGGATCATCAATCTTGTCGAGAGGGCTTCGATCGCTTTGCATTGGCTTTCAAACTTGTAGAGCTTCGCCTTCTCGATCTTGGATGGCCTTCGATAGATGTTATCTCTCTCTTGAGTTTGAGAGATACATCACCAAAGATAGCTTGAAGCTTGTCTTTGGAAAGAATCATTTCTCATTGCCTTTATGCTTCATGTTTCTTCAATGAGCATAGATATCTTCTTGCTTAAATCATCGTGAGCTCTTCAATAGTTCCCGCTCAAAGCGCTTTGATCCTCTTGATTGGTAGCTTGATTGTGGGGCAATGGATTGGACTCTAAAATTGTCATCTTTGGATGATTTTCAAAGGTGTGGATAATCTGAACAATTTTGGAGTACCAATTGCATCGTGGAGGATGATGGAGTGTCTCATTAGCGATGTTTGATCATAAGGAGACTTACGAGATTGGATTTGAACATCATAAGCGATAGAGTGATCGACTTTCACGATCGACCTTCTTGGACATGGTTCTTCTTCCTTCAGAGTCCACCCCCCTACGATCGTAGGGGATGTAGAGATTTCGGCATGTCGATAGATCTTGAAGTGAAATTTGGTTTGTGATCGACTTGTGGTAAACTTCTTCACTCTTGGAAAGTTCTCGAGCCACCGTGTCCATGCTTTGAAACTGCTTATAACACCAACTGAAGTAGCTTCCATCTTTTTCAGTAATGGCCTTTAGCCATGGCATCCACTGGAAGAACCATCTCATTAGCAGATCATCAGGGTTGTAGAGAATGGTTGTGCAGTCCATTTCCATGTTGTTCCAGTTCTTGACCAAGTCAAAGGAGGTCATTCTTACTATTCTAATCTGTTCACCTCCATGGTTTATCCATCTGTCAGGAGGAGTCTCTGATGGTTCATTGGGAACTTCTACTACTATTCTCCTGATAAATCTTGCAGGTGAGAGAACAGGGTGGAGTTCTGAGTTTTCTGATTCCTGATCTTCAGAGTTGGAATCATTTCCTGCTTCTTCCTTCTCAGAACCAGAACCATTTAGATCAGCTTCATCAGAGGGATCATCTTCATGTTGCATTTCATGTTCAGACTCTTCTTGATCATCTCCAACAGAGAGTCCTTCTTGCTGAATTTCATTATCTGAACTTTCTTCATCAAGACTTTCCTTAGATACTTCGTCTTCACTGCTGGCTTCTTCTTCAGCATCTTCTCCTGGGGATACAGATTCATCATCACTTAATTCAATGATGGCATTTGATTGGCCAATCGCCCTTTTGAGGCAAACGGGCTTGAAAACTGTAGCTCTTTCTTCTTTTGGAGGTTCAACTATTGAGAGACAGATTCTTCTTCTTCCTCGGTCTCGACTCCACTTCCTTATCGATATAAACTTCTTTGAATATCAAAGACCGGCAAAAGCGATTCTTCTTCCTTGTCCTCATCACTTTCTGAGTCATCATGAAAGCTCTCTTGGATTGAGGGGACATGTTCTTCGTCTTCTTCTTGGATAGCATTTTCTGACCCATTCTCTAGGCTTGTTGGGGCAGTTGCATTTGGGGATGCACTTTGATCGAAATTTCTTTTTCTTAATCGAGTTGCTTCTCCGAGTATTAGCCATGGGGCTAGAGCACCTTTCCTTATCGCCAGATGTATTGATTTGAGAAGCTAAGGTATTTGGTTTGTCCTCCACCTTAGCTTTCTTCTTCGACCGCCCTTGAAGCAACTTCCACGCTTTTTCTTCTTTTTCATGGTCTCAGTGATTTGGGCCTTTTCTTCTTTACTCTTATTCAAGGAGGAGACTCTCCTTGGTGGGGCTGGGCTTTCTTCACATCACCAAATCTTTTTCACCACTTTTGATTTCTTCCTAGTGGTGTGATTTCAAATTGCTTTAGAGTCACCTGGACTCGAGCTCTCTCTGCCTTTACTTGTCTTCCTCTTTCTTTGCGGAGGCTCTATTATCGCTCCCAAATTGTCGACCTTTTGTTCTCCTTAGGGTTCTTCTTCCAGCTTTCAAATAGTTGTGGAGACATCACCTTGTGCGCATTCGTGGCTTCTCCTCATCATCCTTGATCTTTCCCCTAGCTTTTTCTTCAAGATATGATACTTAACAGCCTTCCATGATATACCTTGGTCAGGGGCTTCTTCTCAGTCTTCTCTACCCATTTGGAGATCTAATCAATCAAGATAGATCCAAAGTCGATTTGTTTCTTCAAAACTATTGCAGACATGATTTTCAACTGTTGGTCGATCACTGTGTCATGTGCAGTGTTCTTACATAGTATGCACTTTCCAACTATTTCAGCGAAGGACCTCATATTGCTCGGGAACTCCTTCTTCTTCATGTCCTTGAAACTAGGGTTTCTTTGATACCCCATAATTTCCTTAGCCAATTCAGTGTTGACATTACCAAGGTTCTTTAGGCCTTGGTTAGGAAATCCTAGGCATTGGTTTAGGTCAGAAGATTTTAACTTGAGAGACTGACCTTTAACCTTGGTAGTAAGGGTTTCCGAATTTATAGAGACGTTTGAGTAGAATTCTTTAACCAGGTTGCAGTAGACTCGAGTATTTGCTTCAAGGCATTCTGAAAATCCAGCCTTCTTTACAAGCTCGAGAATATCTCTGAACTTCTTTTCAGATTTCTCAAACGATTTGGTTCCAAGCTGAATACCAGTGATCACTTGCCAGTTTTCCATTTTGAGTAGTTTGAAGAATGTGGGTATTAAATATAGAAAGGTTTATGCGAGATGACTGTCTGGTTGGTAAGGCTCTGGAGGTTAACTGATTTTGCTCTTGAAAAGCTTTCTAGGGTTTTGAAAATGGGAGGGAGAAAGGTTCGATATCTTTTGGTAACTATCTGCAGATTTGAACTTGTCTTTATGGCAGTTCCTTCTAACTCTGCATGCTCAGTGATGTGTCAATTGTCCATTGGTTGCACGTTGCCCAGTAATGAGCTATAATTCCCCACAACTTTTCAGTTATTAGAGGAGTGGACGTTTAATTGACGTGGCTTTGACCGTTGACCTTTTGAATCATAGTGTAACATGATGAGATAGTTATAGACTCTACGATTTCATTTGTTTACTCAACGATCAATTTTTGAGAGATGCTGCAGTGTATGGCTTCGTCTTTCCTCCTTACTTCGATGCAAAGATAGCTCAATCACTGATGTATTCGAACTTATCTCCTCAACTTGGATGTCTTAGCAGATGTCTCATTCTTCATGCTCCTTGTGAGCTAGAGTACCCTTTGGTAGAACTACGATCGTTGAGTTGTCTTCTACGATCGCCGCAGCTTCTTACTACGATCGCTTAGTCCTTTTCAAACTCAACTCTACGATCGTTGACCGACTTTGATTCTTCCGAGATGAACTAGATCAAGTATTCCTTCTAGGATAAGGTAGCTCGGAAAGGCCAACCTCTTAGAGAGAGCTAAGGGTCGGTTTGTCCTCGAGGCGCTTTCAGATGAAATACTATGTCAATGGTTTGCAATGACATCTCATTAGACCTTTTCTGATGGGAAGATCTTCTATCATCTTTAAGTATCTGCATTGCTGAAATCGTGGTGTCCTTCTACTCTTACTCTACGATCATGTGTTTGATCGTAGGTACTTCACGATTATGGATTAGGTGGCTGAAGGGTTATCAGTAGTTCGTTTTGAGACGATCCTACTGACTATGGATCTTCATTTGGTTCATCAGCTATAAGGTTTTGGGACTTTGTAACTGGTACATCTCTTCCAGGTTAATGATGCAGTTATTCCTTAACAGATCACTGCTCCCCCATTGTTGATGTCGTCATCTCAGATAGATGTGATTCCTTCTTCATGTTCATTTGAGGGTCACCAAAGACTTCTACTTCCTTACGACCGAATCATCATCGTTGCTTAGTCTTTCTTGTATTGTAGAGATGAGTATTTTCGTGGATTGATCACTCTACGATCATTTGACAAAGACTACTGAACGTAGTCTTCTTTGACAGTCCTTAGCTTTGAGAAGTTCTGCTTCGGTAAAAAACTCTTTTGTCTCAAGCTCAAAGATCTTCTATTGTGAGCTTCCCTTGAGGATCCTTTCCATAAAGCGTATCTCTCTTGACATGGGCACATAGAATCCTCTTTATCTTCTCGCCGCATGGCATGCTCCCATATACAGATTTGCAGCCATGTGAGCTCCATTCAGGTTAGCTCAGAGGGTCTTCAAGGACAGGCTTGGACATATATGAAATTTATCAGACTTTTCTCTGAATAGTCCTTAGCCTTCTGCTGCTTGAATCCTTTTGAATGAAGTCTTCGCCTTCGGCATTCCTTAGTGTGGTCAGACTGACCAAGTACCTGCAGGTTCAAGTAATTTCTACTTTTGGTCCCCATTGTTGAATGGGTCCCGCTAGGTTAGTTTTTTTCTAAACCCTATTCCTCTTATCCGGATAATCATCATGTGTATCACCAATGACATTCATGCATGCAACTATCTTGGGATAATACATTTTAGATACACGATGGCGGTGAGTGTGTGTAGGATTTGATAATTAATGACGACTTTTATCTACGATGATTACATCATTTATTTGGGTTATGTTCACAATGTTTAAGTGTTCACATAGTGTGAATCAACTCTGCGATTTATGAGTATCTAGTTGATTTATGGATGTGATCGGCTTACAAATCAACAAGATCCTCTTGTAGAACTGATCATCATTCTCTCGTGTGTTTTAAACACTTAGAACATAGGCTTGTACACACATACTAAAGACAACCGCAATGATTACTTAACATAAGATTCATTTGTCTCGTGATACTCTTGTGATCCATTTCGATTTTTCTTCAAGATGTCATCTTCACCTAAAACTTGGTTAAAGAGAAAGTTTGTAGACATTTGAATTTTCCATCTTTAGACTACTTTCTCTATTCACCTTTTTAGGAAGATTATGACTTGTTGTCGATGTATCATCATAGTTCATAAGATGGTGCAACTATGATATATACATTAATGATGGTGAGGAACTGCACCTTTTTATTTGCCGCTTTCTTAATGATCATTTACTTTAGATACACCGAGTTTCGTGTATTGATGTGCATAGCTTTTACTTTTGCCCTTTTCAAACTTTAATGCTCTTGTCGGCTTTTCATCAATCAATCAAGTGGTCTTGAAGATGTAGATCAAGAGAATCGTGGCATTAAGATCTTTGACATCTTTGAGTTTTCGAGACAAAGACTTTCGGTTGTTGGTTGGTCACTCATAAGATTGAGAGGATCTTCTATCTCCACTTGATCAAAGATTTCTTCGTCGCGCGACCTCTTCATCTTCTTCGATCGATGAATGCTTTACTCCTTATTACCGATGTCTCTTGCTCTCTTTCTCTCATCCGATCTTCGACTACAAGATTATTTGCAGCTAGGATTGGTCTTGTTGATATAGCAATCGAGGATATGAACCAATCTGAGCTTGGGTGTATACACATTTTTTACCTATACACAATATTTCACACGTGTGAGCTCTTCTGCATATAACAGGTTACTTACTACTAAACTAAGTTTAGAATAATGTTGGTGCCTTGGATCAGACTCAAAGCGATTAGCTTTAGAATACAAAGATGAGAACTCGCTTCGATACCAATTGTTAGATCCCGAGAGGCACAATAGATCTAGAAGGGGGTTGAATAGATTCTTTTCTTTCAAAATACTTTTACGGTTTATGGTGTATTGTTCATATTAGATTATATGACAAACATAGAATCTTTTCAAGCACACAATGGAATAAGTAAAAGATTCCCTCCTTCATTGATATATTCATAATCATACAAACATTGTTCGTCAAGGTTAGTTTAGTTGTAAGCGGTAAAACATACATAGCAGCTTATAGCGATTTATAGACATAATGTAAATGACATAATGTAAAAGACACAAGGGGTTTTAAGTGGTTGAGAGACTCAAGCTCCTAATCCACTCTTCTGCTTTCAACTATCAGGATTTCCACTAAGGAAGGGCAAGACTCACAGATCTCTACGATTCCTTCAAGGCCGCTGACCTTGGGACTTCATTCACTAAGAACTCTTCAAGGCCAGCAGCCTTGGGACTCCAGTTCACTAAGAACTCTTCAAGGCCAGCATCCTTGGGACTCCTCTAGTTCCCTAGGAACTCTTCAATCCCAGCAGGCTTGGAACTTCGTTTAGTCCCTCTGGACAAGGACCCTTTGGCCCTGCTTTGTTTAGTCCCTCTGGACAAGGACCCCTCAGGCCTTGGCTTCTTTGAGTTGTTGTTGTTATTGTTGGAGTCGGTGCTGAGCTGCTAAGATGTCTTCATGCTCTAAACATCTTCTATCTTTAGCGACTTGACAAATTGATCATCCTTGAAGAAGCGGTTGAGTGTTGCATGATGCTCGACTCTTAGTTTGCTCAACTACTCCGGATGACCCCTTGATGAACTGCCTTGAAGATCATTCTCCTTGGTACTTGATGGCTGCACATGAGAGGATTCTAGGATGACTATAAGCTCTTCTGCAAGGTACCTAGAATCTTTCTTAAGCTTGACACCAAGATGGCTTTTGTGATCTCCCTTCTTGCTACTCGATGCCTTCCCATGATGGACTTGCTAAGATGACCGTAAGCTCTTCTCTATTGTACTTAGAGTCTTCCTATGATGGACATCCAGATGGCATGATGCTCTTTTTTCTCTCGGCAGTTCAGAACACTCTTCATGTAGTAGAACTCTCACTTCTACATAGTAGAACTCACACTTCTACTTCTTGCTTGATCTGACTTTTGAGTGTTCTTGGTGGATCGTAGAGTGAGTCTCCTCGGACTCACTATTACTTGATTCGATCACCCACCTTCTCTCCAAAACTCAACTACTCCAGCAACCTTTGATCTTTGAAGCTCTTCTTTATTTATACACCTTCCCAATCCTTCCGTTGGAAAGTAGCCGTTGGAAGCTATTCAAATGTCTTCACAGATCTCAAGTTGCTTGATGTAGACTACTTGATGTGACATGACATACTTTTTCCGACTCTGCGCTCTACTTTTTTCACCTACCTGCCGCCGATGTATCACTTTCTTGTCTCCGGGTCGAAGACTTTATTTCTTCCGATTTCTTGATCGAGGTTGTCCTTTTGCATCGATGCTCTCAATAAGCACTTGTCCGAATTACCCTTCGATTGAACCGCTGCCAATGCCTCAATCTTGGTGTCCGAGCTCTACGATTCTCGATGCACGCGTTTAGGGGACTGATCGTAGTGTCTCTGTTGACCGTGGAGACAACACTACGATCTTGAAGAGTGTTGATTGGATCTTCAATGTAGAACACATCTTCCTTGTATTGTGCAAAGGCTTCAATACTTCGCTTGCTTCATTTGCTTCTCGAATCTTGATGGCCTAATTCCTTTCTCTGGTTCCTTCGAATATCAAGACACTTCAGATTTGTGGCGCGCGTCAAATTTTGCTTTCTCCCCGGTGATCTTCCGCTCTTACTTATCATCAATGAACCGACCTCGCACTTAATCACTTTAGCCTTGCTCTTCGTAATTGACCAGATTCTCGATTCTTTTCTTTCAAAATACTTTTACGGTTTATGGTGTATTGTTCATATTAGATTATATGACAAACATAGAATCTTTTCAAGCACAGCGGAATAAGTAAAAGATTCCCCTCCTTCATTGATATATTCATAATCATACAAACATTGTTCGTTGGGTTAGTTTAGTTGTAAGCGATTAAAACATACATAGCAGATTATAGCGATTTATGACATAATAATGTAAATGACATAATGTAAAAAACACAAAGGGTTTTAAGTGGTTGAGAGACTCAAGCTCCTAATCCACTCTTCCTCGCTTTCAACTATCGATTTCCACTAAGGAAGGGCAGCACCCTGAATCTCTACGATTCCTTCAAGGCCAAGCTGACCTTGGACTTCATTCACTAAGAACTCTTCAAGGCGAGCAGCCTTGGGACTCCAGTTCACTAAGAACTCTTCAAGGCCAGCATCCTTGGGACTCCTCTAGTTCCCTAGGAACTCTTCAATCCCAGCAGGCTTGGAACTTCGTTTAGTCCCTCTGGACAAGGACCCTTTGGCCCTGCTTTGTTTAGTCCCTCTGGACAAGGACCCCTCAGGCCCTGCTTCTTTGAGTTGTTGTTGTTATTGTTGGAGTCGGTGCTGAGCTGCTAAGATGTCTTCATGCTCTAAACATCTTCTATCTTTAGCAGCTTCACTTGATCATCCTTGAAGAGCAGTTGAGTGTTGCATGATGCTCAACTTCTTAGTTTGCTTCAACTACCCCGGATGACCCCTTGATGAACTGCCTTGAAGATCATTCTCCTTGGTACTTGATGGCTGCACATGAGAGGCTTCTAGGATGACTATAAGCTCTTCTGCAAGGTACCTAGAATCTTTCTTAAGCTTGACACCAAGATGGCTTTTGTGATCTCCCTTCTTGCTACTCGATGCCTTCCCATGATGGACTTGCTAAGATGACCGTAAGCTCTTCTCTATTGTACTTAGAGTCTTCCTATGATGGACATCCAGATGGCATGATGCTCTTCTTTCTCTCAAAGAGCTCGTAACACTCTTCATGTAGTAGAACTCTCACTTCTACATAGTAGAACTCACACTTCTACTTCTTGCTTGATCTGACTTTTGAGTGTTCTTGGTGGATCGTAGAGTGAGTCTCTGGACTCACTATTACTTGATTCGATCAGTCCACCTTCTCTCCAAAACTCAACTACTCCAGCAACCTTTGATCTTTGAAGCTCTTCTTCATTTATACACCTTCCCAATCCTTCCGTTGGAAAGTAGCCGTTGGAAGCTATTCAAATGTCTTCACAGATCTCAAGTTGCTTGATGTAGACTACTTGATGTGACATGACATACTTTTTCTGACTCTGCAGTCTACTTTTTCACCTACCCTGTCAGATGTATCACTTTAGTGTCCTGGGCAGGTCGAAGACTTTATTTCTTCTGATTTCTTGATCAGAGGTTGTCCTTTTGCATCGATGCTCTCAATAAGCACTTGTCCGAATTACCCTTCAGATTGAACCGTTGCCAATGCCTCAATCTTCAGGTATCCGAGCTCTACGATTCTGATGCACGTCTTTAGGGACCTGATCGTAGTGTCTTGTTGACTGGTGGAGACAACACTACGATCTTGAAGAGTGTTGATTGGATCTTCAATGTAGAACACATCTTCCTTGTATTGTGCAGTGCTTCAATACTTCTGTTTGCTTCGACTGTTCTCAGATACTGATGGCCTAATTCCTTTCTCTGGTTCCCTTCTGAATATCAAGACACTTCAGATTTGTGGCGCGTCCAGCTTGCTTTCTCCTGGTGATCTTCCGCTCACTTATCATCAATGAACTGACCCTGCACTTAATCACTTTAGCCTTGCTCTTCAGAAGCTGACCAGTATCTCGATTCTTTTCTTTCAAAATACTTTTCTGGTTTATGGTGTATTGTTCATATTAGATTATATGACAAACATAGAATCTTTTCAAAGCACAAATGGAATAAGTAAAAGATTCCCTCCTTCATTGATATATTCATAATCATACAAACATTGTTTCGTTGGGTTAGTTTAGTTGTAAGCGCTTAAAACATATACATAGCTTGATATATAGCGATTATAGACATAATGTAAATGACATAATGTAAAAGACACAAGGGTTTTAAGTGGTTGAGAGACTCAAGCTCCTAATCCACTCTTCTCGCTTTCAACTATCGAGATTTCCACTAAGGAAGGGCAAAGACTCAATCTCTACGATTCCTTCAAGGCCGCCAGCCTTGGGACTTGATTCACTAAGAACTCTTCAAGGCCAGGCTGACCTTGGGACTCCAGTTCACTAAGAACTCTTCAAGGCCAGCATCCTTGGGACTCCTTTAGTTCCCTAGGAACTCTTCAATCCCAAAGAGGGCTTGGAACTTCGTTTAGTCCCTCCGGACAAGGACCCTTTTATCCTGCTTTGTTTAGTCCCTCCGACAAGGACCCTCAGTGCCCCGGCTTCTTTGAGTTGTTGTTGTTATTGTTGTTGGAGTCGGTCTTTGAAATTGCTAAGATGTCTTCATGCTCTAAACATCTTCTATCTTTAGTGCTTGACTTGATCATCCTTGAAGAGCGGTTGAGTGTTGCATGATGCTCGACCTTCTTAGTTTGCTCAACTACTCTCTGGATGACCCCTTGATGAACCGCCTTGAGATCATTCTCCTTGGTACTTGATGGCTGCACATGAGAGGCTTCTAGGATGACTATAAGCTCTTCTGCAAGGTACCTAGAATCTTTCTTAAGCTTGACACCAAGATGGCTTTTGTGATCTCCCTTCTTCTTCTACTCGATGCCTTCCCATGATGGACTTCTTTAAGATGACCGTAAGCTCTTCTCTATTGTACTTAGAGTCTTCCTATGATGGACATCCAGATGGCATGATGCTCTTCTTTCTCTCGGCAGTTCAGAACACTCTTCATGTAGTAGAACTCTCACTTCTACATAGTAGAACTCACACTTCTACTTCTTGCTTGATCTGACTTTTGAGTGTTCTTGGTGGATCGTAGAGTGAGTCTCTGGACTCACTATTACTTGATTCGATCAGTCCACCTTCTCTCCAAAACTCAACTACTCCAGCAACCTTTGATCTTTGAAGCTCTTCTTCATTTATACACCTTCCCAATCCTTCCGTTGGAAAGTAGCCGTTGGAAGCTATTCAAATGTCTTCACAGATCTCAAGTTGCTTGATGTAGACTACTTGATGTGACATGACATACTTTTTCTGACTCTGCAGTCTACTTTTTCACCTACCCTGTCAGATGTATCACTTTAGTGTCCCAAGGTGTCGAAGACTTTATTTCTTCCGATTTCTTGATCGAGGTTTGTCCTTTTGCATCGATGCTCTCAATAAGCACTTGTCCAATTACCCTTCGATTGAACCGCTGCCAATGCCTCAATCTTCGTGTATCCGAGCTCTCGATTCTCGATGCACGTCTTTAGGGACTGATCGTAGTGTCTTGTTGACCGGTGGAGACAACACTACGATCTTGAAGAGTGTTGATTGGATCTTCAATGTAGAACACATCTTCCTTGTATTGTGCAGTGCTTCAATACTTTTGCTTTGCTTTTTGTTCTCGAATCTTGATGGCCTAATTCCTTCCTCTGGTTCCCTTCTGAATATCAAGACACTTCAGATTTGTGGCGCGTCCAGCTTGCTTTCTCCTGGTGATCTTCCGCTCACTTATCATCAATGAACTGACCCTGCACTTAATCACTTTAGCCTTGCTCTTCAGAAGCTGACCAGTATCTCGATTCTTTTCTTTCAAAATACTTTTCTAGTTTATGGTGTATTGTTCATATTAGATTATATGACAAACATAGAATCTTTTCAAGCACAGCGGAATAAGTAAAAGATTCCCCTCCTTCATTGATATATTCATAATCATACAAACATTGTTCGTTGGGTTAGTTTAGTTGTAGCGCTTAAAAACATACATAGCGATTATAGCGCTTATAGACATAATGTAAATGACATAATGTAAAAGACACAAGGGGTTTTAAGTGGTTGAGAGACTCAAGCTCCTAATCCACTCTTCTGCTTTCAACTATCAGGGTTTCCACTAAGGAAGGGCAGCACCCTGAATCTCTACGATTCCTTCAAGGCCAGCAGCCTTGGGACTTCAGTTCACTAAGAACTCTTCAAGGCCAGCAGCCTTGGGACTCCAGTTCACTAAGAACTCTTCAAGGCCAGCATCCTTGGGACTCCTCTAGTTCCCTAGGAACTCTTCAATCCCAGCAGGCTTGGAACTTCGTTTAGTCCCTCTGGACAAGGACCCTTTGGCCCTGCTTTGTTTAGTCCCTCCGGACAAGGACCCCTCAGGCCCTGGCTTCTTTGAGTTGTTGTTGTTATTGTTGGAGTCGGTGCTGAGCTGCTAAGATGTCTTCATGCTCTAAACATCTTCTATCTTTAGCAGCTTCAGCTTGATCATCCTTGAAGAGCAAGCTTGAGTGTTGCATGATGCTCACTTTCTTTAGTTTGCTCAACTACTCCGGATGACCCTTGATGAACCGCCTTGAAGATCATTCTCCTTGGTACTTGATGGTCGCATACATGAGAGGCTTCTAGGATGACTATAAGCTCTTCTGCAAGGTACCTAGAATCTTTCTTAAGCTTGACACCAAGATGGCTTTTGTGATCTCCCTTCTTGCTACTCGATGCCTTCCCATGATGGACTTGCTAAGATGACCGTAAGCTCTTCTCTATTGTACTTAGAGTCTTCCTATGATGGACATCCAGATGGCATGATGCTCTTCTTTCTCTCGGCAGTTTAGAACACTCTTCATGTAGTAGAACTCTCACTTCTACATAGTAGAACTCACACTTCTACTTCTTGCTTGATCTGACTTTTGAGTGTTCTTGGTGGATCGTAGAGTGAGTCTCTGGACTCACTATTACTTGATTCGATCAGTCCACCTTCTCTCCAAAACTCAACTACTCCAGCAACCTTTGATCTTTGAAGCTCTTCTTCATTTATACACCTTCCCAATCCTTCCGTTGGAAAGTAGCCGTTGGAAGCTATTCAAATGTCTTCACAGATCTCAAGTTGCTTGATGTAGACTACTTGATGTGACATGACATACTTTTTCTGACTCTGCAGTCTACTTTTTCACCTACCCTGTCAGATGTATCACTTTACTCTCCTGGGCAGGTCGAACACTTTATTTCTTCTGATTTCTTGATCAGAGGTTGTCCTTTTGCATCGATGCTCTCAATAAGCACTTGTCCGAATTACCCTTCAGATTGAACCGTTGCCAATGCCTCAATCTTCAGGTATCCGAGCTCTACGATTCTGATGCACGTCTTCAGGGACCTGATCGTAGTGTCTTGTTGACTGGTGGAGACAACACTACGATCTTGAAGAGTGTTGATTGGATCTTCAATGTAGAACACCTCTTCCTTGTATTGTGCAGTGCTTCAATACTTCTGTTTGCTTCGACTGTTCTCAGATACTGATGGCCTAATTCCTTGCTCTGGTTCCCTTCTGAATATCAAGACACTTCAGATTTGTGGCGCGTCCAGCTTGCTTTCTCCTGGTGATCTTCCGCTCACTTATCATCAATGAACTGACCCTGCACTTAATCACTTTAGCCTTGCTCTTCAGAAGCTGACCAGTATCTCGGTTCACCTTCCATCAGTTCTTTCTTTGTCTAACAAACACTACGATCCTGGTTGCTTCCAAGATTGTTGTCTTCTGTTTTCTTGATAGCAACTGTATTAGCTGACTTTTCCTTAGTCAACTGCTGAAGTCTTCTTTGAATCATCTTGTGGAAGACTTCATCACGAACGGCCTTTCAACTCAATCTTGATCTTTGATTGGTTTGGTGCTTACTTCTTCCGCTTAGCTTTGCATGCCATTCGTTGAGTGCTCTCTGGTTCCTTTCTGTGGATTACATCTTTGCAGTGCTAACCAGAGGCTTCGTACCTTTGGATATTCTGGGAGTGCTCATTCGTTGAGAACCGTATCTGCTCTACGATTCTGAATTAGCATTATGAGCATTACTGTTGGAGTCGTAGTTCTGCACTCTACGATTCAGCTTCGGCTGTGCAGACTCTACGTTCCCGAGATGCTTCGGCAGTGCAGATACTACGATCTTGAAGATGCTTCGGCAGTGCAGACACTACAATCCCGAGATCAGATCTTGACACTCTACGACTTCTGCCTTGAGCTTGTTGTCTTCATCTGATCTTGTCCGACTACGATCTCTGCATTTGTTCAGTGGACTCTACGATCGCAGAGTGTGGTCTACGATCCTTGTCTTTGACTTTGGCATCGCTAGACTCTACAACTCTGAGCGTAGAGTGCATTTCATACTTAGCTTCGGCAGATTATCGTTCGGCTTATAGGCAGGCTGTCTCTACGATTCAGAACATGACTTCCTCAGTACACTACGATCCCGAGGAGGCTCTTCTCGACACACTACGATCCTTCTTTGTTTCCCCTGGAAGTCTATGAACTCCGAGATCTCACTATCTTGCATACTCCTATTCTGCCTCGATAGCTCCCGAGTTGACTCGACTCTCTCGGCGGACTCGACTTACTTGCGGTGCTTTTCGACGATCGACAAGCTATCTATTACATCATAAGATCAACCTAACAAGCTTGATCTTTCTATAGTTATAGTCCTTGTACATCATTTCTTTTTAAGGACTTTACAAAGTCATTTTTGCTTATGTAGGATCAACCTAACATTTTTGATCAATTCATTCTAAGTCCTTGTATATATATATTTCTATTATCTATCAAAGGACTTAATGACTTTTCTTCATGCAAACATACTTGCATATTCATTTATATATATATATCATAATCAAATCATATATAAATAGGAATATCATTCACATGTTTATTCCTGACAGGGTCCACCAATGATTATGTCGTCGTACGAATATTCCCCGACAAAAAGAATATTATATAACAACTTGCGTACTTTGCAAAATATATAAATATTACCCACAACTATAATATTATATCAAATCCACACCATAATATTCAAAAAATTATTTTGAGAAAATTAAATATTTATTCATAAAATCTGGGGTCTCACACTTGTGGTCAAGGCACCACGAGAGTTATATATATTTGTATTAAAACTCACAGCTTATCTATTGTCGTACTCTGCCCGACAGTTCAACAGTTGTATAAATGAAGTTTATATTTGATTTTTATAGTGCGATATCTGGCGACTCAGAATGGGTTGTGTGGACCTATTTTGGGGGCGTCACAGCGTATATTGTGAACCAGATAAATCTCTGTGCATTCTGATTGAATTTTTATTATTTTGCATGCTAAGTATTAAAACTGCTAATTAATAACTAAAAATTCAAAAAGGATCTAAATATAACTTTTAACTAGTAATAATCTATTCAACCCCCCTTCTAGATTATTATTGACCTTTCAGTAAATTTCATTAATAATTTAATATGAGATGATTTTAGAATTATTTAATAATTATATTAAATAAATTAATTAAAAAATAATTTTAATATTAGAAAAATTATTTTAAATAAAAATAAAGTGTTTAAAGATATTTGAAGTTATAAAATATAACTTTTAATATTTAAAGGATAATTTCATTAATAATTTAATATTAATGATATTAAATTTATTTAATAATTATATTAAATAAATAGTTTTAAAATAGTTTTATTAATTTAAAAATCATTTAAAAGGATATAAATGAATTTAAAATATTTTAAGTTATAATTAAGGACTTTTAATATTTTGATAAATAATACATTAATAATTAAATATTAATGGTAATTAATTAAAATGATTTTAATTATTTTAAAAATTATTTAAGGGTAATATTAATACTTTAAAAATATTTTGAGTTATTATAAATAAATTTAATATTTTGACAATGGTTTCATTAATAGTCTAATATTAATTAAATATTAATGATAATAGAATTTTTATTATTATTTAAATCATTTTATTAATGATTCCAGTGTTTGAAAAATCATGATAAATTATAATAATTACTTAAAAATTATTATAAGTCAACTAAAAATAATATGACTGATATTTTTCTGTTATTGAACTACAGGATAGAGTCTTAGACTCGATAATTACCCGATAAAGCCGTCGGTACACCAACATGTTTCAGAAATTTATCTGGACTTAGATAATTTGACTAGATACGTGTCTGTTTGTGATCCAATGACTGTTAAACATATGTGACAATGTGATTAGGTAATGTGCTGACTACAAATAGCAGTACTATGTGTTATGATATAATATTCTAATCAAACAAATGATCTTATTAATGATTGGTTGTTTTATAAAAGATTAAACTAAGTTGTGTATTGTAAGCAGCAGATCAGACAAGTATTCTACCTTTGCATTTACTTTATGCAATGGACATAAGTAAGAAAGTTTCATAATTTTATTATTATTATGCCAGAATATTAACTCTATTGTTATCGATTATGTATCCGATCATTGTTTGTCAACACAGTACTATATTATAATTCAGATATTTATTCTGTTCGTTAATTTCTAAATATGGTTATACAAGTGTCCTCACTTGGATAATCATTATATTTAATCACATGTTGATATATACTTATTAAATTCCATTATATATACGTTAATTTCAAAGCCGTCTAAGCTATTTGCTTTGGCTAGACATAAACTTAGAAATATTGTTGAACAAGATAAAACCTTATTATTATCCGATCAAATTGTTTTGGTTCGAATTCCCGACTAAGTATGAACATCCCGTACATGGGAAAACTTTTGTGCGCCAAAGGAGGATCAGATGAACGATAATATCGTTCTTGCATGTAGTATTGATCAATACAGGGCATAACGGGCTAATCACCCCCCGTGACTGTAAGTTATGACAGTTTGCAGATGAAGTTTTGTTTAACCTTTTCAAAAATAGAAAACAATGTTCATAGTCTGTCGACTAATCTCCAGTTATAGTCAGAAATTTGATATAGAATTAATATATTGTTATTATTGGTTCAGCTTACTTCACAAATGTTGATTCGTTGTAGAAGTGTCGTACAAAGAAAACATTTAATCCTTTCAGCTAATATTTATAATTGAAATTACTTGCTGGGTACCCAAATGTTCATCCTTGCTTAATTTAAAATATTTTCAGCTAAGTGTGAACAACCAGAAGGCTCGGCTAAGAATAAGGGAAAAGGGAAAGTTGTTGAATGAGTGTCATGCTATATATTATGTAATAGTTTGGTTTTATTAAGATAAGGATGATACTTATTATTATCATGTGTTGTAACGAATGTATTAAAGGTTACGTACTTGGGTTTAGACTCTGATATTTATGTAAATTAAGTTTGGTATTTATATTATTGTTCTTATTATTAATATTATTTCACTCATAGAAAGAGTATCGTGAAGCACCGAGTTCGGGTTTCAAGTACCTGAATTTGGGGGCGTCACAGTGTATCTAATGAAAGTACTAAGATGGCTTTGGAATGAATCTGTTCCGAGTTATAACGAAGAAGTTGAAAGTAGTTTGCACACAAGTCAATCATGTTTTATGATAAAGCATATACTTTGTAACAATCTTATTCATTTATTAATAAAAAGTATTAATTTATTAAAGGCTTTTAATTATCTACATGATGTTGTTTTATAATATGTGATAAACCCATAGTTTTAAGCAATGCTTTTAGAATAATGATTGTGACAACCCCAAAATAGGTCCATTCCACCCAACCTATTCTGAGTCGCCAAATACATGGTACAAAAAAAAATACAACTTTATTACAACAATTGTCGTGCAAAATACAACAACACATATGCTGTGAGTTTTGATACAAATATATACCAATTGTGACTCACATCCCAACCTTGGATAGCACGTCACAATGGTACCTTACATAAAGGTATAGTCAAAAACTATTTTAGAAATTAGAATCTTTGGGAAGTGCTCAAGGAAACCTTTGTACATGGGAGGCCATGCGTCTAGGTTATAATAGATATCATATGGCCACAGAATTATCATTGGTTGACCCAATAGACCCCAAAGAAAAATGAAAAGATTATTATCATATTCTTTCCAATGGTGAGTCTTCTCTTGACATATAATTATCTCTACTGTCTCTAATTGAGAATTATACTTCAAATAAACTCCAAGATCATATAGGTAGTGCTCGTAGATATACTTAGTAAGTGGATGTGCACAACCCTGTCTTATGATGACACGAGGTTGTATGTCTTTAGACATCTTGTATGATAGTGGCAAAACACCCTTCCAACGTTGGGTTTGCCTCACCCTATTTGATTCACCAAATATAACTATTAAATGATGACCACCGTTCTATTCCCCTGTTACCCCCGCTCGACCCAGCTACACTCTTATTACCTGAAAGGAATTATGAAGCAAAAGGGTGAGCACAACTAGCTCAGTAAAGAATATCATGACGAAAGATAATTAAATTATCAATAGCCTTCATCAATAATAAATCAGAGATTTAGAACATATGGTAGATGATAAAAATTACAATCATAGTTGCAGCGGAACAAGCAATCCATTAGAAGAGTCAAATAGACTATAAAGTCTATTATCTTCTCCATGTTAAAAATCCACCAATAATGTTTTATCCCTATAACATCAATCAACAATTCTGGTCCACAATCATATGAATAACTCATAATCATAATTGTAGTTTTAATTCCTCTTCTCATCTAGGACGAAGATAATTTTCATCACCTATCTTTACCTGAAACATCAAAGATCATGGTTACACAAAATCACATTTCCTGTTCATAATCATACTAATAACTTCATCTTTGTACTACGGCCAAAGATATTCATTTGTATTACCAGTTGGTCATGTTCATCTCAACACCTGTTCATCTTTGCACTACTGGCCAAAGATATTCAACAACATGTCATCTTTGTACTACGGGCCAAAGATATTCATCAACAATTCATCTTTGCACTACAGTCCAAAGATATTCCTCAATAGTTCATATTTGCACTACAGGCCAAATATATTCATCAACAGTTCATATTTGCACTACAGGCCAAATATATTAATATCTCAAAGAAATATATAATCATTTCAGAATTTATATAAACAATAATTATAACCATGTTGATCAATTCACCTTTGCACTTAAGCTAAAGATATTCAATTATAAATTCAATGGTCATGATCATACCAGTCAACAATTCAACTTTGCACTACTGGCCAAAGAGAACCCATACTCATGATCATACCAAAAATCTACCCATCTTTACACTCAAGTCAAAGAGAAATATCATCATTAGTGTTATAAAAATGTTATATATGAACATGGATTTAATTTCAAGAGTAAGATTCATAAATCCACGATAATTTGGTCAAAAAAAGAAACCAATTTTGTCGTGAATAGTAACTCATGAATAGTAACCCCGACATAAAAAAGGTATAAATTATACAATAAAATATATACCAATATTTTGGTATAATGATATTGAAAGAATAATATTTCTTAAGTTTATAAACAATTTATTTTAATTGTTTATACTTTACTAAATAATGCATTTAATCATCCTAAAATGCCAAACTCATAAGATTTCATCACCAATAACCAAAACTCTCATCAAAAATCTGCATATACCTCATATAGGATTCTCAAGCCATAAAATCCTATTTTCTAATTTTCTTCCTTCACATAACATATTTAATTCATTTACTCATAACTAGTCCATTTTCATGAAAAATATCGAATCAGTTCCAAAAATATTTCTTTTCAGAGATTTAGCAGAATATAGTCCCATATTGAACATATATTTTTCTCATAATTTTTAAAATTCATTTACTATTTTTCATATGGCCAAAACAGCCGAATATTTAAACATTCATCATAAACTGTACTTTTATCCAAAAATTCTGAAATTCACAGAGTACACTGATATTATATAGATATACTCCCGATAAAAATTTCATCAATTTTGGAGTTAACCACAAGGAGTTATAAGCGGTTACTTTTAAAATAGTCTTTTCCCGTAAAATTCATAACTCTTAATATATACATCCAAAAATCACCATTTTTGAATACAATTAATAAAACTCATCAAAATATCATTTTAAATTTTTCCAGAATTTTTGAAGGTCTGAAAAGTTACGAAACATGAAAAACATAACAACCCTTAAAATATTTTACCTCAAAAGAGCAGTATTTCTGACTGGAATATCGGATGAAAAACCGAAGGAAACTTCTACTAAATATCAACTCTCAAAGTATCTAAATATTCTCAAAAATATGCTTGATAATATAGAGAGAAAGAAAACTTGTTTCTGGTGTGGTTTTCAATTCTAACATAAGCACCTATTTATAGGAAAATGCTAGAACGACAAAGGAGACTAAATTAATAAAATATTAATTTAATTTTTTTACGCATGCCACCAACCAAGACCAAATTTCAGCCACCTCTAGTGGGTCCCACCAATTCAGCACATGTTTTTTACACCAACCAAAAGTGGGTCCCACCCATACTTTTAATAAAAATATTTTATTTTCCGAAACTTCAATAATTCATAGAAAATAGCCCGTTTATCAGAAAAATACAAATTTTATGTCCATTCTACATGAAATCGAATTCTTTACAACTTTGAAGAAGAAAGTTTTTACAAATTCCAGACCAAAAATATCCGAAATTCATAAACGGATGATTTTAAACACTGTTTTAACACCTTTTAAAATTCATAACAAATCATGCGTTAATTTTCAACGGTTCAAAATTTGTGGACATATACTCAACTTATATATGTATAACATATCCAAAAATCACAACGATCCAATGATCGGATCAAAATTATAACTCACGCAATAGAGCTTAAGAACACCGATTTGATCTTTTAATACCTCCAATCTGACAAAATACTGATAAAATACCTCAACATTAATTCTTTCATTTATAACAACAAAAATAAATTCATCATTTATATCCGCATCAAATAAATATTTTCTTATCATATAAATTAATAATTAATTATTCACAAATAATATTACAGAATCGTAACAATGACAACCAGGCAGTTCCCAGGAAAGAGAGGGCTTTCTAATAAGGATTTCTCCTTACTGGCGCGCAATTAGGTGACCAAACCTCTCCTTGACAGAACTTTCTAGACATTGCCAATAATGCTATCTAATAATATTATTCAAATAATATGAATTATTGATCTGATAATGGGAAATCTTGTCTGCAATGACAATTATTGAAACAACAATAATATAAAATATCAACGCAAAGCAATTATTGAATCAATAAAATAAAATATTGAATAAAGAATTACTATAATGATTATTGAGTAGTGCCTTCTTACGTAAGAATCAATAATTCAAAAATACTTGTGCAATACCGCAGCTCTATCTTTAACGACGCGTACATCGTATTTTAACCAATTTGTATTTTAACAAAGATTAATTGTAATGATTACGCCGTTATTTATAAAAACTCAAACTTATCGTGTTCTTCATCCGACAGTTATCCGTTATGGGGCCCACAAATGGTTGCGCCGTCGTACGAATATTCCCCGACAGAAAGAATATTCCATGACCAAACGAATATTCCCCGACAACAATGAATATTTTATAACCACTTGCGTATTTTGAAAAAATTCATATATCACCCTTAACTTTTCTTTTTATCAATTTAACCATTTACTGAATAGTAATTATAAGAAAAATTGGATACTTTTATTTCATAAAATTCGGGGTCTTACAATCTCCCCTCCTTATGAAATTTCGTCCCCGAAATTTACGTACCTAGTATTTCGAAGAGTTGAGAATACCTTGCTTTCATTTCAGATTCTATCTCTCCGGTCATCATAATTTCTCCATTGCTCATCTCTCGTGATAACTTCATTTGGGTTCCTCACTTGTTGGGAAGTCATGACAACCGTTATCCCTCGAACTACTCGGCTTTGACTTGTCTGGGGCAGCATTTGGCGTCATCACTACCGTTGGAATATACTTTTCTATAGGGCATATTCCTCCCTCAACCGCTTTCGTCGTACTCTTGATTCATGATCTCGAATCATCAATCTTCGATCCATATCGAATTCAGTTGACCGCTTCTGTCTGGGGTAATTCAAAACTCGATGTTAGGTTCTCCCAATTGCTGTCCAAAAAGAGAAATTCATATAATCTATTTTAACCTTCTTAGATCGGACATCTCTTTCCACAATATCAACGCGTCGTGTGGCTTTTACCCATGCATCACTCATTCTCACTCGTTCAGTTATTTCTTCTTTCAGCTCAGATTCCAGCTTTTTCATCTTATACTCTGCCAAAGAATGCTTCTATTCAAGCATCACATATCGGGTAACACAAGCTTGAATCGTTGTATCCTTTTGCTCCACGACTGCCAATCGTTCTTCAGCCTGCTTGTGACGCCCCCAAAATAGGTATACATCACCCATTCTAAGTTGTCAAATATATGGTACAGAATTAACTACAACTTTATTATCACAACACATAAACTGTGAGTTTAAATACAGATATTGACATCTAGACAATATCCACATACAAATAAATCCTCATCATAATTATTGATACATTATTTTACAAAAATAGTGAGGAAACACCGGATATAGGCTATGACTTGAACTTGCACCGTATAGCAATACTCAAAGTATACTCAAAATACTCACAAGAATATGCTCGATAATATATAGAGAGAAAACTTCAGTTTCTGGTGTAATTTTCAATTCTAACCTAAGCACCCTATTTATAGGAAAATGCTTAGAACACCAAAGCAGAAAATTTAATTTAATAATAATATATATAACAAATTCTCTACGCACACTTTCTAGATTTTGAATTCAGCATTTACATCACATGCTAGGCTGCCCACAAACAAAAAAAGCGTTTTTCATTCTTTAAATATTTTAAACTTCCAAAAATCAATTGTTTCGTAGCTTCGGAACTTCAATAATTCACAATAAATAGCCCTTTTGTCAGAAAATTCGAATCTCGCGAGTTTTTATAGGAAATTCAATTCTATACAACTTTGAAGAAGAAATTTTTTCCAAATTCCTAACATAAAATGACCAAAATCCATAAACGAGCGATTTTTCAGGCTATAATCAAATTTCAGTCAATAAATGGGTCCACATACATGTTTAACATGTTTTAAACATTTATTGCAATAAAATATACTTCTTTCTCTCGTATATACTGTATATCACACATTCATTATAAAAATATCACCATTATTATATTATTAAAAATATAATAATATATTTAAATGAATTATTTTATCGAAAAAAGATAAAATTTTAATTTTCAACAATTGTCACATTAAAATTTTCTCCATCTATATCCATATAAAATCAATATTTTCCTCATCATATGAATTAATAATTAATTATTCACAAATAATATTACGAGAATCACAATATTGACAACCGCATACGGTTCTGGGAAAGAGGGGCTTTCCAATAAGAATTTCTCCTTCTTGGCGGCGCAATTAGGTGACCAAACCTCTCCTTAGATGTAACTTTCTAGACATTGCCAATAATGTTATCTAATAATATTATTCGAGATAATATGAATTATTGCTTCGATAATGAAAAATACTTGTAAATGACAATTATTGAAACAACAACAATATAAAATATCAACGCAAAATTATTGAATCAATAAAATAAAATACCGAAGCATTAATTACAGAACCATTATTGAGTAGTGCCTTCTTACGTAAGAATCAATAATTGGTGCAATACCGTGCCTTCTTGTGCAACAACGCCAGACATCGTGTTTTAACCACCGGGTATTCCAACGATTAATAGCAGTAATAACTACTGCTGCTTATATTTTAAACAACTTTTTTTGTCGTTTTCTTTTCCTCCAATCGCTTTCCGTTATGGGGCCCACATATGATCAAGGCTTGGTCGTTTAATATTCCCAACAAGCATTTAATATTCCACGACCAAACGAATATTCCACGACAATAAGGAATATTTTATAACCATTTGCTTATTTTGAAATACTTGCGTATTTTACCCATAACTATCCACATTAATCAAATCAACCCTTACTATTTCAAAATAATAAATAGAGGAAATTTCATTTTATTAATAAAAAGTCGGAGTCTTACAACCTCCTCTCCTTATGAAATTTCGTCCTCGAAATTGACGTACGTACCTGGTGTTTCGAAAAGATGAGGATACCTCGCTTTCATTTCCGTTTCCAACTCCCAGGTCATTTCCTCTATAGCATGGTTTCTCCACAATACTTTAACTTGTGGTACAACCTTCGTGCGTAGGACATACTCCTTTCTATCCAAGATCTTGACAGGTACCCCCTCATACGTTAAGTCTTTGGCTATCTCGTCCGGTTCTAACTCAATAACGTGGTTCAGGTCTTTCACATATTTACGAAGTACAGATATGTGAAACACATTATGAACACGAGACATACTCGGAGGTAACGCGAGTCTATAGGCTACATTACCTACTCGGTCAAGAATTTGAAATGGACCAATAAATCGTGGATTGAGTTTTCCTCTCTTCCCAAATCTTGTAACTCCCTTCCATGGAGCAACTCCCAATAAAACATGATCCCCTATACTAAATTCCACGTCCTTTCGATGAAGATCCGCATAACTCTTTTGTCGATCTTGTATCGTTTGTATACGTTGTCGAATCATTTGGATCTTTTCGGTAGTCATACGTACTAACTCGGGTCCCAACAATGTTGCTTCACCCACCTCATCCCAACATATTGGAGAGAGACACTTTCGTCCATATAATGCTTCAAATGGAGCCACACCTATACTTGCCTGATAACTGTTGTTATAGGAGAATTCCACCAATGGTAAATACTTATCCCAACTGCCCTTGAAATCTAGGACACAGAGTCTTAATAAATCTTCAAGAGTTTGAATTGTCCTCTCTGATTATCCGTCCGTTTGAGGATGGTATGCCGAACTGAATCGTAAATCCGTGCCCATAGCTTTTTGCAAGCTAACCCAAAATCTTGAAGTGAATCTTGGGTCACGATCTGAAACTATGGATACTGGCATGCCATGCAATCTCACAATCTCATTTACGTACATTTGAGCAAGACGTTCAAGGGAATAAGTCTCCCGTATCGGCAAGAAATGAGCAGACTTGGTTAATCTATCAACAATAACCCAAATAGCATTGATGCCTTGAGAAACCGTAGGAAGACCCGTAACGAAATCCATAGTAATGTGTTCCCACTTCCATTTCGGAATCTCAAGTGGTTGCAACGGACCCTTTGGCACTTGATGCTCCGCCTTTACACGTTGACAAGTTAAACACGTTGAGATAAACTTTGCAATCTCTCTCTTCATATTGTTCCACCAAAATGTATGTCGAAGATCACGATACATTTTGGTACTTCCAGGATGAATTGAAAATGGTGTATTGTGTGCCTCCATCATGATCTTGTACTTCAAATCAGAATCGTTAGGAACACAAAGTCTGGAGTGGACTCGAAGTATTCCTTCTTCATCAATTCTCGCTTCCGGAATAGCACCTTCTTATACTTTCTTCTTCATACGCATTAGCTCCGGGTCGGTGGCTTGAGCAACCTTAACTTTTTCTATTAAAGTTGGCTCTATGCATATACTTGACATCATCGCACTCATTCCTGCATATGATCTTCTACTCAATGCGTCAGCTACCACGTTTACTTTTCCAGGATGGTATTGAATAGTGTGGTCGTAGTCTTTCAATAGCTCGAGCCAACATCGTTGCCGCATGTTAAGTTCTTTTTGAGTGAAGAAATATTTAAGGCTTTTATAGTGCAATATATCTCCACTTTCTCCCCATATAGATAGTGCCTCCGGATCTTTAAGCAGCAAAACGATCACGCTAACTCTAGATCATGAGTAGGATAATTCCTCTCATATTCTTTAAGTTATCGCGAGGCATAGGCTATGACTTTCCCACGTTGCATGAGAACACATCCTAACCCTTTGCCCAAGCATCATCAGAGATAACAAATCCATCCGAACCGGATGGTATTGTTAGAACAGTCTTAAAATAAGTCTTCTCTTAAGCTCTTGGAAACTCTTCTTGCATTCTTCGCTCCAAACGAATTTTGTATCCTTCCGAGTTAACTGAGTTAATGGAGTAGCGATTCGAGAAAACCCTTCCACGAATCTCCGATAATAACTAGCTAAGCTCGAGCTTCTACGTGCTTGATCCACCGTCTTGGTTGCTCCCAACTTTGTATTGCTTTAATCTTCGTCGGGTCAACAGATACTCCATGTTTTGACACCACGTGCCCGAGAAATGCTACTTCCTCAAGCCAGAACTTGCATTTCTTTAACTTGGCATATAGCTTGTTTTTACGAAGCCTTTGGAGTACCAGCTTCAAATGGTTCTCATGCTCTTCACGACTTTTGGAACATATGAGGATGTCATCAATATAGACAACAACGAACTGATCCAAATATTCCTTGAATACTCGTTTCATCATATCCATGAAAGCCGCAGGAGCATTAGTCAATCCGAAAGACATGACTAAGAATTCGTAATGCCCGTCTCGAAGTTCTTCAAGGCGCCTTTGAATATCCTCGCCTCTAATCTTCAAATTGATGATATCCGAATCGAAGATCGATTTTTGTAAAGAATTGTGCTCCTTGCAAATCGTCAAACAAGTCATCAATACGAGGTAGAGGATACCTATTCTTGATAGTGACATGGTTCAATTCCGATAGTCAATACAAAGTCGCATACTCCGTCTTTCTTCTTTACAAATAAAACAGGAGCACCCCAAGGAGGTGTACTAGGACGAATGAAACCGATGTCCAACAACTCCTTTAGTTGGACCTTTAACTCCTGAAGTTCAATAGGAGCCATTCGATATGGGGTTTTAGAAATAGGATTTGTACCAGGTTCAAGGTCAATAAAGAATTCAACTTCACGTTCGGGGGTGAATCGGAAGTTCTTGAGAAATACGTCGGGAAAGTCAATAACAACAGGAATATTATCCAAATTTGACGTGTCTTTATTCAAATCCATAACATGGGCTAAGAAAGCTTGACATCCATTTTTCAATAAACGAATAGCTTTATGATTAGATATGACAGTGATTGATTTTAATGGTTTAGTTGCTTGAATTCAACAACAAAGTTGTTTAGGAATATGAAAACTAACAACCTTACGAAAACAATCAATTTTGGCATGATGAGTAGTTAACCAATTAATCCCAAAAATCACATCAAAAGCAAGTATCTTTAAAGAGATAAGGTCAACAGGTAAGGTGATGGTGCCAACTTGGATCAAACAAGACTTATAAACAGTGGATGTGATGAAAGTTTCTCCTAACGGAGTTTCCACAGATAGGTCAAAGTCTAATTTTTCCGGAGTCAAATTTAAACGTTGAGCACAAGTAGGAGAGATAAATGAATGGGTAGCACCGGTATCAAGTAAGGTATAAACTTCGCAAGAATTTATGATTAGCTTACCCGTGATCACCTCGTTTGGGTTCCTCGCACTTTGACCAGTCACAACAAACGCTCTTCCAGGAACCGTTGACTTTGACTTTTCTGGGACAGTCTTTTGAGTCACCGTCCCCGCTGAACTAGGTTTCGCTACCGTACAATCCCGAGCGATATGTCCTTCCTTTCCATAATTATAGCATACCTTGAGCTGTTGTGGGCAGTTTAGACTGATATGTCCCTTTTTTCTGCATTTGTAGCATATGACCGGTGGTCGTTCTCCTCCCTTAGAACCAATTGTTGCCGGCACTGTCGTCTTCACATGGTCGTTGTTAAATCTCCTCTTTTTAAAATCTCCTCCTGACTCGCTTCTTCTATTTTCATGGCCATGATTACCACCAGAGTGGTTACCATTTTTGTCCGTCTTTTCTTTTCTCCATTGGGTTATCATTGTTTTGTTGGTTGTCATCTCCTAGATGATCCTCGTTTGTGGTCCTCAACACTGTATTTTGTTATCTCGCTCTAATAATTGAGCCTGCTTTACAACATCCGAGTAGAGAGAAAATTTATGAGAAATGAGATACTGACGTATGCCGGGTTTCAAACCTCTAAGAAATATCCGCATCATACGTTCCTCATTCTCCACCAAATGATGTGCAAACCTGGATAACTCTGCAAACTTCGCCTCATACTGAGATACCGTCATGTTGTTCTTCTCCAGTCTAATAAACTCCACTTCCTTCATATGACGAACACTTTCAGGAAAGTATTTGTCATTAAATAGTTTCTGAAACGTCTCCCAAGACATGTTGAGTGCGGCTGGATGGGTACGCTTCACAGACTCCCACCAGTAGTCTGCCTCACCACGGAACATAAAGGTGGCGAACGAAACCTTCTGTTCCTCCGTGCATCCCAAGACATCGAATATCTTGGTAATTTGCTTGACCCATGTTTCCGCCATGATCGGATCTGGCTTTCCCTTAAATTCTGGTGGTCCCAACTCTTTGAACTACTTGGCTGTGACAACCCGTGAATTGCTATCATTTCCTCCTGTATTTTGAACACGAGTCTCCCTCGTCTGATTTTGCATGAACTGCAAAAAGCTTCTAAACATCCCCTCGTTCATCATCTCGCCAATGGTGTTGTTCACGGGAGGAACATTGTCACTGTTGCACGCTCTCCTCGTTGGTGAGTACAAAGCGTCTCCACGGGCCTCATTTCCACTGTTAATATTCTTAGTCGACATTCTCAAATACTGTCATAAAACAAGGGTTAATTAAGGAAATCAATATATCACATAATATCCCTATATACTGACCAACTAACAAATAAGCTTAGGTAGGACACACTAGCGAAGGATTTACTCGTCTCTCCCCTCCTAGTTCTATTCCCCGATCTCCGCCAGAGATCATATCCCTAAGCTCTGATACCAACTGTGACGCCCCCAAAATAGGTATACATCACCCATTCTGAGTTGTCAAATACATGGTACAGAATTAACTACAACTTTATTATTACAACACATAAACTGTGAGTTTAAATACAGATATTGCCATCTAGACAATATCCACATACAAATAAATCCTCATCATAATTATTGATACATTATTTTACAAAAATGGTGAGGACTACTAAACAACTCTCCCTAGAACCTTCATTCCATACCCCGACTCGTACTAGCTCAGTAAAGAATATTATGACTAAGATAATATACAACAAATTATCGTTAGTCTTCAACAGGGAAAAAAATCTAATAGAATACAATAGACAACAAGTTTTAAATCAATATTCGCAGCGGAAAATATTAATTCATAGAAGAGTTACGTAGAGGATGAAATCTACTAATGTCTATGAATTTAACAGTCCATCACAATATTTTTATCCCTGTAACATCAATCAATGCACCTCTTGAATCATATATTCATCCTTGCACTACAGGCCAAGGATATTCATCAGTTGGTCATGTTCATCTAAACACCTGTTCATCTTTGCACTACGGGCCAAAGATATTCATCAGAAATCATTCATCTTTGCACTACAGGCCAAAGATATTCATCAGAAATCATTCATCTTTGCACTACAGGCCAAAGATATTCATTAACATCATCATTTAAGACTGAGGATGATGAAAAATATTTTTAAAGAAACGAATCCAGTGAAACAAAATGACAAGGATTAAGGATTAAGGATTCGTACTTTGTTTTATCCATGTCCAAAAATACTTCAAAAATCATCATAGTGGTGTAAAATTCAAGAATGATCAAAACATGGATACAATCAAAACTAGTATCCAGAATAGATATTTTGGACGAAAAGAAAAATTTTCATTTTTCGATGAATAGTGTCGTATTCGTGAATAGTGTCATATACATGAATAGTGCCGTATACGTGAATAGTAATTCCGACACCAAAAGTTCTAAATTTGATAAAAAAAAAAACTTCAGATCAATATTTCAGCATAATGATATTGAAGAAATAATATTATTACGAAAAAAAAAAATATCCCTTACCTCGAAAGATTTATACTTCTAGCTGAAACACCGGATATAGGCTATGACTTGAACTTGCACCGTATAGCAATACATAAAGTATACTCAAAATACTCACAAGAATACGCTCGATAATATAGAGAGAGAAAACTTCAGTTTCTGGTGTAATTTTCAATTCTAACCTAAGCACCCTATTTATAGGAAAATGCTTAGAACACCAAAGCAGAAAATTTAATTTAATAATAATATATATAACAAATTCTCTATGCACACTTTCTAGATTTTGAATTCAGCATTTACATCACATGCTAGGCTGCCCACAAACAAAAAAAACGTTTTTCATTCTTTAAATATTTTAAACTTCCAAAAATCAATTATTTTGTAGCTTCGGAACTTCAATAATTCACAATAAATAGCCCTTTTGTCATAAAATTCGAATCTCGCGAGTTTTTATAGGAAATTCAATTCTCTACAACTTTGAAGAAGAAAGTTTTTCCAAATTCCCAACAGAAAATGACCGAAATCCATAAACGGGCGATTTTTCATGCTATAATCAAATTTCAGTCAATAAATGGGTCCACAGACATGTTTAACATGTTTTAAACATTTATTGCAACAAAAATACTCTTTCTCCTCAGATACTCATATATCACACATTCATTATAAAATATTAACATTATTATATTATTAAAAATATAATAATATATTTAAATGAATTATTTTATCAGAAAAAGATAAAATTTTAATTTTCAACAATTGTCACATTAAAAATTTTCTCCATCTATATCCATATAAAATCAATATTTTCCTCATCATATGAATCAATAATTAATTATTCACAAATAATATTACAGAATCACAATATTGACAACCAAGCGCTTCGGAAAAGCAGGGCTTTCCAATAAGAATTTCTCCTTCTTATCATAGCAATTAGGTGACCAAACCTCTCCTTAGATGTAACTTTCTAGACATTGCCAATAATGTTATCTAATAATATTATTCAGATAATATGAATTATTGCTTCGATAATGAAAAATATCGTGTAATGATGCTTATTGAAACAACAACAATATAAAATATCAACGCAACAATTATTGAATCAATAAAATAAAATATCGAATAAAGAATTCTCAGAACCATTATTGAGTAGTGCCTTCTTACGTAAGAATCAATAATTGGTGCAATACTGCAGTGTCATCTCTTGTGCAACAACGCCAGACATCGTGTTTTTTAACCACCGGGTATTCCAATTAAAGGTAAATCAGAACAACTTCACGCCGTTATTTTTAAACAACTTATTTTTGTCGCTTTCTTCCTCCAATCGCTTTCCATTATGGGGCCCACATTATTGGTCGCTACTTGTTTGTCAAATTTAATATTCTCCGACAGCGATTTGAATATTCCACGACCAAACGAATATTCCCAAACAATAAGGAATATTTTATAACCATTTGCTTATTTTGACATACTTATGTATTTTACCCATAACTATCCACATTAATCAAATCAACCCTTACAATTTCAAAATAATAAATAGAGGAAATTTCATTTTATTAATAAAAAGTCGGGGTCTTACACTGCTCTTCTAACTCATGAATACTATTTTGCAATTCTACATTTTGATCATAAAATACCTCTAATAAATTATCCTCAGGTTTTTCTTCTTCCTCACTCTCAGCTGCTACCTCTGTGACTAGCTCGGGTGCAACTATTAATTCTTCCCTCACCACAAGAATATCTCTAATTCCTTCTTCGTCTGACATCACATTATCATGGTTGGTGATTAGAGGTATCCCCACTGTCTCATTCACTCCATTATTAACCTTTCCAGCTGCCATTCTCAAATACTGCCATAAAATAAGGGTTAATTAAACAAATTAACATATCACATAATATCCCGATATTATGACTGACCAACAAATAAGCTTAGGTACGACACACTAGCGAAGGATTTACTCATCTCTCCCCTCCTAGTTCTCTTCCCCGATCTCCACCAGATACCATATCCCTAAGCTCTAATACCAACTGTGACAACCCCAAAACAGGTCCATTCCACCCAACCTATTCTGAGTCGCCAAATACATGGTACAAAAAACAACTACAACTTTATTACAACAATTGTCGTGAAAAATATAACAACACATATTCTGTGAGTTTTGATACAAATATATACCAACTGTGACTCACATCCCAACCTTGGATAGCACGTCACAATGGCACCTTACATAAAGGTATAGTCAAAAACTATTTTAGAAATTAGAATCTTTGGGAAGTGCTCAAGGAAACCTTTGTACATGGGAGGCCATGCGTCTAGGTTATAATAGATATCATATGGCCACAGAATTATCATTGGTTGACCCAATAGACCCCAAAGAAAAATGAAAAGATTATTATCATATTCTTTCCAATGGTGAGTCTTCTCTTGACATATAATTATCTCTCTTGCCTCTAATTGAGAATTATACTTCAAATAAACTCCAAGATCATATAGGTAGTGCTCAGAGATATACTTAGTAAGTGGATGTGCACAACCACGCTCTATGATGACACGAGGTTGTATGTCTTTAGACATCTTGTATGATAGTGGCAAAACACCTTTCCAACGTTGGGTTTGCCTCACCCAATTTGATTCACCAAATATAACTACTAAATGATGACCACGCGCTTCTATTCCCTCATTACCCCTCACGACCCAAATACACTCTTATTACCTGAAAGGAATTGTGAAGCAAAAGGGTGAGACAACTAGCTTCAGTAAAGAATATCATGACTAAAGATAATTAAATTATCAATAGCCTTCATCAATAATAAATTAGAGATTTAGAACATATGGTAGATGATAAAAATTTCAACCATAGTTGTAGCGGAACAATCATCCATTAGAAGAGTCAAATAGACTATAAAGTCTATTATCTTCTCCATGTTAAAAATCCACCAACAATGTTTTATCCCTATAACATCAATCAACAATTCTGGTCCACAATCATATGAATAACTCATAATCATAATTGTTCTAAATTCCTCTTCTCATCCAGGACGAAGATAATTTTCATCACCTATCTTTACATGAAACATCAAAGATCATGGTTACACCAAATCACATTTCCGCTCATAATCATACTAATAACTTCATCTTTGCACTACTACCAAAGATATTCATTTCAGATCACCAATTTGATCATGTTCATCTCAACACTGCTCATCTTTGCACTCATCGCCAAAGATATTCAACAACATGTCATCTTTGCACTATGGGCCAAAGATATTCATCAACAATTCATCTTTGCACTACAATCCAAAGATATTCCTCAACAGCTTCATATTTGCACTACTGGGCCAAATATATTCATCAACAGCTTCATATTTGCACTACAGCCAAATATATTAATATCTCAAAGAAATATATAATCATTTCGAATTTATATAAACAATAATTATAACCATGTTGATCAATTCACCTTTGCACTTAAGCTAAAGATATTCAATTATAAATTCAATGGTCATGATCATACCAACCAACAATTCAACTTTGCACTATCGCCAAAGAGAACCCATAGTCAAGGATCATACCAAAAATCTACCCATCTTTACACTCAAGTCAAAGAGAAATATCATCATTAGGGTTATAAAAATATTATATATGATAATAAAAATAATATGATCAAAACATTGATTTAATTTCAAGAGTAAGATTCATAAATCCACGATAATTTGGTCAGAAAAAAAAGCAATTTTGTCGTGAATAGTAACTCGTGAATAGTAACTCATGAATAGTAACTCCTGAATAGTAACCCCGACATGAAAAAAGTAGAAATTCCACAATAAAATCCATACCAATATTTCGGTATAATGATATTGAAAGAATAATATTTCTTAAGCTTATAAACAATTTATTTTAATTGTTTACACTTTACTAAATAATGCATTTAATCATCCTAAAATGCCAAACTCATAAGATTTCATCACCAATAACCAAAACTATTATCAAAAATATGCATATACCTCATATAGGATTCTCAAGCCATAAAATCCTATTTTCCAATTTTCTTCCTTCACATAACATATTTAATTCATTTACTCATAACTAGTCCATTTTCATGAATACCAAATCAGTTCCAAAAATATTTCTTTTCTGGGATTTAGCAGAATATAGTCTCATATTGAACATATATTTTTCTCATAATTTTTAAAATTCATTTACTATTTTTCATATGGCCAAAACAAATTTAATATTTAAACATTTATCATAAACTGTACTTTTTATCCAAAAATTCAAATTCACCGAAAGTACAATCGATATTATATAGATATACTCCCAATAAAAATTTTATCAATTTTGGACTTAACCACAAGGAGTTATAAGCTGTTACTTTTAAAATAGTCTTTTCCCGTAAAATTCATAACTCTTAATCTATACATCCAAACATCACCATTTTTGGACATAATGAATAAACCTCATCAAAATATCATTTCAAATTTTTCCAGAATTTTTGAAGGTCTGAAAAGTTACAAAACATGAAAAACATAACAACCCTTAAAATACTTTACCTCAAAAGAGAAGTACTTCTGACTGGATTATCGGATGAAAAACCGAAGGAAACTTCTACTAAATAGCAACTCTCAAAGTATCTAAATACTCTCAAAAATATGCTTGATAATATATAGAGAAAGAAAACTTGTTTCTAGTGTGGTTTTCAATTCTAACATAAGCGCCTATTTATAGGAAAATGCTAGAACGCCAAAGGAGACTAAATTAATAAAATATTAATTTAATTTTCCTACGCATGCCACCAACCAAGACCAAATTTCAGCCACCTCTAGTGGGTCCCACCAATTCAGCACATGTTTTCTACACCAACCAAATGTGGGTCTCACCCATTTTAATAAAAATATCCGAAACTTCAATAATTCATAGAAAATAGCCCGTTTATCAGAAAAATACGAATTTTATGTCTATTCCACACGAAATCGAATTCTCTACAACTTTGCAGAAGAAAGTTTTTCCAAATTCCAGACCAAAAATATCCGAAATTTACAAACGGATGATTTTAAACACCGTTTTAACACCTTTTAAAATTCATAACAAATCATGCGTTAATTTTCAATGGTTCAAAATTTGTGGATATATACTCAACTTATATATGTATAACATATCCAAAAATCACAACGATCCAATGGTCGGATCAAAATTATAACTCACGCAATAGAGCTTAAGAACACCGATTTGATCTTTTAATACCTCCAATCCGACAAAATACTCATAAAACACCTCAATATTAATTCTTTCATTTATAAAAACATAAATAAATTCATCATTTATATCCGCATCAAATAAATATTTCCTTATCATATAAATTAATAATTAATTATTCACAAATAATATTACAGAATCGCAACAATGACAACCAGCGCAGCCTCAGAGAAGAGAGGGCTTTCCAATAAGGATTTCTCCTTCTTTGGAGCGCAATTAGGTGACCAAACCTCTCTCGATGTAACTTTCTAGACATTGCCAATAATGCTATCTAATAATATTATTCAAATAATATGAATTATTGATCCGATAATGGGAATCAGTAATGACAATTATTGAAACAACAATAATATAAAATATCAACGCAAAGAATTATTGAATCAATAAAATAAAATATTGAATAAGAATTACCGTAATAATTATTGAGTAGTGTCTTCTTACATAAGAATCAATAATTCAAAAATACTGCAATACCGTAATGCTTCATCGCAAGCGATGACGCCAGACATCGTATTTTAACCACCGGTATTTCAACAAGTGTTAACGACACGATTACGTAGTTATTTATAAAAACTCAAACTTGTCGTGTTCTTCATCCGATGCTTATCCGTTATGGGGCCCATAAATGGTTACACCGCCGGTAATCGTTTAAATATTTCTACGTAAAGAATATTCCACGACCAAACGAATATTCCCAAACAACAATGAATATTTTATAACCACTCATGTATTTTGAAAAAAAAAAAATATATCACCCTTAACTTTGTTTTTTATCAATTTAACCATTTACTGAATAGTAATTATAAGAAAAATTGAATACTTTTATTTCATAAAATTCGGGGTCTTACAATGATGATGATCATTCTAATGAGATCTAAATTCTTAGAAAGCTTAAAACTAAAATAGTTCCCAATCGTTGGATTACTAAATTAAGGATTAGTGAATCCGGATAAATTGGTACATACGTTGCTTGATCATTGGATGAGGATGATTGATCTCATGATCATTTGTGTGGAGACACTAAAGCAAGTATGTAGGTGCTTATTGGAGAATAAGTACACTGAACGTGGCTCGCTTAGGAATACCTAATGGAGTTTTACTTGCCTGTCAATAGGAATTCCTATAGTGATAGTAGTACAAGTGATCCTTGGACTTGAGATCATCATAGTATCTTGTGTATGATGAGTTATAATTTGACTTATTCCTTAAGACCCTTAGGGTATATCAAAGGGTATGCTTGGGTATAATAAGTTATACATGGAGATAATGTATGATCAATAAAGAATCTACCGCTTCTAGTAAAAGAAGAGAAGTGTCCTATGTGATTCGATAAATGACAACCCAGTAGTCCTTGGCCAAGGCAGAATGAAATTAGAAATGAGTTTCTAATTTGCATTATTTGGTGTTGTACATTTAAGAGTCGAAATACATATAATTAAATAAAATAAGACTTGACAGTAATTCCACGTCTTATATTTAATTGGGACATTGTATGGTGGAATGATTGAATTGTACGGTAACTATTTACTCAAATGTTCTTTTATGATTACTGTTGAAATCTATATTATCTGGAAAGTCATTAATGTGACGTCCCCAAAATTAGGTATACATCACCCATCTTGAGTCGCCAGATACATGGTACAGAATTCAAATACAACTTACTAATACAACTGTCGTGTACAATACGACAAAACATAAACTGTGAGTTTGAATACAAATATTATCTACTAGAGATTATACAAACTCAAAAGGAGTCCTCATTACAATTATTATCATACTATTTCACAAAATAGTGAGGACTACTAATGTTATCCTCTGGACCATCACTCCGTTTCCCGACTCGTCCCAGCTATATTCTCATTTCCTGAAGAGAACAGTGAAAGAAAGGGTGAACTCAACTAGCCCAGTAAGAAATATTATGACTAAGATAATGCAGAATAAATTATCATTAGCCTCCAACAATGTTAAACTGATAAAATATAATAGACATCAAGTTTAACTGCAGCGGAACAAGCAATCCATTAAAAGAGTCAAGTAGATAATAGAATCTACTATCTTTTATAATTTATAAAGTTTTTCATCACTTTTATCGCTGAGACTTAGCTCAATAAATAATCCACATCATTAAATCATCCCTGCACTACAGGCCAAGGATATTCTTTAGTATCACGACCACGAATTATCCATGCACTACAGGCCAAAGATAATCGTGTTTTCATCAACTGATCTGATCATGCCATAAAACAATTCATCTTTGCTCCCTCGGCAAGAGAATTCATAGCCATAATCATACCAAAAATCGCCCATCAATGCACTACGGGCAATGAGGACTTTTAATTTTCACATCATTTGTAACATTACGGTCATGATTATACCGAATAATCCTCAGTCATAATCATACCAAGTCCATCTATACACTACAGCCATGCCAGATGACTTTCAACATAACATAAACATGAGGATGATGACAATGATATAAGAATTCAATTAAACAAGTTCAAGAATTAATTTGTCCAGGAACCAATAACGTCCAAATTGTCAACATGATACTTCTTTGTAGAATAAAATTCAAGAATGCTCGTAAGAATATTTCCATAAAAATCTTTGGATGAAGCGCAAATATCAAGGATATTCCACTAATTTCATGGAGTATAGAAGTCAAAATTTTAATCAACTGAGTATAATACCGAATGGAATAACAAAAGATATCACCATGCATACGGTACTTCGCATAGACGGTTATTTCAACAGAATAATAATAACGGAACTAGGTCAGGTGAAATTCACACCGACAAGATGTTCCAACAGAATAATAAATGCGGAATAATAAATGATGGAACCAATTCCATATAGCACGTACATGATATTCTCGAATAATAATAAAGACAGAATAATAAAATGGAACTAGGTCCCATATAGCATGCATGCATGATATTCCAACGAATAATAAAGATGTAATAATAGAAGAATGTCACCAAGTATAGGGTAGCTCACAGATACATGATTATTCCAACAGTAATAATAAAGAAATGGAATAATGAAGTTCTCTTCTTGAATAAAAAGAATAATATCCCTTACCATAAAATAATACTTGATATAAGAGTAGTGAAGTAGCGAAAACTTTTCTTTTATCTCTATAGTCTCTCTTTATAGTTTCTCTCTCTCAGAGTTCAAAGAATTAAAGAAAATAATGAAGAATGAGCTTCTATTTATAGGAAAATAGAATGCATAGTAACTAATCTATGAAACGGTCCAGATTGATTTACTTTAATCTAACGGTCCATATTTAAAGAAAAATTTTTAAATAAAATATAATATATTCTATTTATATAAAAGATTTTTACTATGCTAGCACTATGCAAACACTATGCATAATAAAATATAATATATTCTATTTATAGAATAACTTTAATAAAGTATTCTATTTTATATAAAAAAATTTACTATGCAAAACACTATGCATAATAGAATATAATATATTCTATTTATAGAATAACTTTAATAAAGTATTACATTTTATATAAAAATATGTTTCTATTTTATTACGTTAATAATACGAATAAAACAAAACTTCTAAATCAACAATAATTGAATCAAATAATGTGAGATACTATGCAAAGAACTATTGTAACAATAATTGAACAAAACCGAGTGACTTCTCACATAAATATCAATAATCAATATCGCGTATACTACTATGCAACAACGCCATTATTATAATTTTACTACCGAGTAGTTCAACAAAGATCAACAAAGAAAACTTCCGCCGTTATTTTTAATAAAATATTTTTGTCGCTTTTCTCAATCCGACAATAATTCCGTTATAAGGGTCCACTAATGATTGTCTTGGTCGCATTTAATATTTCCCGCTTAAAATGAATATTCCCCGACCAATCGAATATAATATGACAACTTGCATACTTTGCAAAATTTATAAATATTACTCACAACTATAACATTATCTCAAATTCACACCATAATATAAAAAATTATTTCGAGAAAATTAATTATTTATTCATAAAATCTGGGGTTTCACAGTTAATCGCTAGGGAGGCTTATCCCTATTGTAGAATAAATATTATTTATTTAAATAAATTAATCGTTTAATTTATTTATTTAAATAAGATTAGAATTGTTCTAATTGATTTATTCACAACCGGTTTAATATGAAGAACCTAAAGGGTCACACCATAAAAGGAAGAATAATTATTTAAGAAGTTAATGGCATAATCGTAATAATATGTAAGTATATTTAATTTAATCTATGGTGATAGAATAAATTAAATAGCTTAATATTTATTATTTAATATTTTAGAAATATTAAATATAAATTAATAAGAGGAGTCTTATTAATATTATTATAATTATTATTATTTTAATTTCTAAAAGTTGGAAATTAATTTAATATTAGTACTCTCATTTATTCCTAATTAGATTAGGAGGCTAATTAATTAAAAGATTTTAATTAATTAAAATAAAACCTAATTCCTTAATTGTTAAGGAGGGTTGCCCACATCTATAAATAAGGGGAGTCTTATTATGGGTGAAGGTAGTTGTTGACTTTTTCACAACAGACGCAATTCTAATAGTTGGAGAGTACGTTTTTTTTCTATAGAGATAGAAAACTAGAGTTTAGCCAAATACCCATCTTCTTGAATCTTTCTTCTTCCTTGGTGGATCACCTCTAGAGGCCAAACACTTGGGTGGCTAATGTTGATCAAAGGAAGGAACCAAACTCGGTGGATTCAAGTTGAACGCAAAAAAGATTGGATGTGAACTTGTACCTGAGGAAGCTCGAATCTTCAAGGGTATGATTCTTGTTCTTTCTTTTTCGTTTAATTAATAATTGTGCATAAAGGATGATCCGGGTATAGGGTTTATAAAATTTTAAAACTCTGATTTTCCATGCTTCCGCTTACTTTATGCAATTTGATTGCGCTCATGAATGTTACAAACCTAACAGTGGTATCAAAGCCAAATATTTATGCAAATTATTAATTGTTTTGATTCAATATGTATATTGATATGTGTTTAGAACAATTTAATTAAGCATAATTTTGTTATATAAAATTAATTAAAAAAAAGAAGAAGAAGTCGCGAAATTGTTTTTTTTTAAATTACGTGATTTGTGTGGCCACATTATGATTCGCGAAACCTTTATACAAGATCTGTTCGTTACTATATATATATGATATTATAATATTATATAATATTAACGTTATGGTAATACCCAGGAAAGGGAAATTTTTTTATTCACGTGATTTCATGTAAAGTGTTACAGGATCATATATGATTAGTAATCATATATATATAATTATGCTATCTATTATGGTGATTCCTTAATCACTTGAATCATATAACGCTTTTTTATATGATATATATTTCTTAATTATTTTATAATTAAAATAAAAGTTTATTTTAATCTTAAAATAAAAAGTTTATTTTAATCTTAAAATAAAAAGTTTATTTTAATCTTAAAATAAAAGGTTTATTTTAATTTTAAAATTGAATTTCATACTAACTAATTAGAGTTGGAATTGGATTCCATGATAACTAATTGGAGTTGAAATTGGATTCCATGTTTCCTTAAATAAAGAAGTTTATTTAGATATAAAATAAGATTTCATATTATTCAAAATAAAAGTGTTTATTTGTGAATAGGAAAGAGAATCCGTATTTCCTTAAATAAAAGAGTTTATTTAAATATGGAATAAGATTTCATATTATTCAAAATAAAGGAGTTTATTTGTGAATAGGAAAGAGAATCTGTGTTTCCTTTAATTAAAGGAATTTTTTTTTACTTGGAATTGGATTCCATAATTAATTAAAATAAATGAATTTATTTTGATTAAAGATTTTGATTAAAATAAAATAGTTTATTTTATTCAAAATTGGATAAATTAAAATAAAAGAGGTTTATTTTGATTTAAATTTGGATTAAAATAAAGGAGTTTATTTTGATTCAAAATTAGATTTTATACTAACTAAATTTGCCCATTAAATGATATCAATATATATATTGAATGTTTATTATTCATGAGAAGAATGTTATTTATTGATGCATATGGTGATGTGTATTATAATAAATGAGATTGATTATGGACTATTGACTAATGTGATTGGATTTTATTTTAGTTGGATGCATGAATATATGAGTTTTATTAAATGGGGTATGCGTACCTCGTCTTCTCTAATTTTTTCTTAATGTAAATTCTAACTCTCTCCTATGTACTTCCCCTTGACTGCTGATCATGGTTTCTATTTATTTTAAATAGTTTTGTAATAGGAATAGTTAGAATTATTTTGAAGAATTGGAGATCAAGGAGCAAGGAGCGCTTGAAGACCCGTTTGTAATGGAGCCTGAGATTAAATGTAATAGTTATATTTAAATATTAATTCTTGCACCCCTAGGGTTTGACCTTTTGGTTCACTTGGTGACTCTAGTGAACCAAACTAGAATAAAAGTCCATAATCAATCCAGGTAGAATATAGTATTCTATATGTGCATGCTTATACTATATATATATATATATATATATATTATATTATGCAAACATGCTTCGCATGTTAATTAATATGACGCGTATTTATATATATATATAAATGCATGCTAAAAACAAGATGAGACAAATTAATAACAAACCCCTCAAATATTTTATATTAAGTTGTAACGTTCAAAGATATTTAGAATATCGAACGTCGCCTTCTAGCATGATAGAAACAACAGAGTATTGAATATGTAATATGAGTTTATTGTGCACACAAAAGACAAGTATTAAATATTTAAGATGTTGTTTTTATTACATATGATGTTTATAAGGAATTGAACATTACTACTTTGTTGTGCACACACAAGGGCTGTAGTTTTCTCTTCACTTATATGGAAATGTTGGGTCTGACTTAACTTAAATCATTTTAGTTCGGATGTGCACACACTTGACAATTATGATTTAAGAGGCAAAATACAAGGAGTTACATAGTTGATGTAATTAACAAGAGTTGTCTACTTATTTATTTATATATAGTTTGTTGTGCACACACAAGGCTATATACATTTGAAATGGGATCCTTATTCTCACTAGCATATCTTTAATTAGATATTGCCGAACTATATATATTGAGGGTAATATAGTTTGAAGAAAATAGTGGGAGATACCAATTTAAAACAAGACCTAATTTATTTTGGTAATTAATAAAAGAATGTATGCTAAAATGTTGTTAATTACAAATTTAGTTACATAATTTTACAATGTCTAAAATTACTATCACTGCGAAGAATATTAGATGCTAAATTAACCAGATCGAATTAAACGGATTGGTTAAGGAAATTGAGAAAAGTTCTCACGGTTGAAAAACTAACTTATGTCCTTAATAAGCCTATCCCTGCAATGGTTGCAAATAATGCCTCCGAGGAAAGATTGCTACTTTTAGAAAGTAGCAAGATGATGCACAGTTGGCTCAATGAATCATGCTCGCATCCATGAGTAACGAGCTTCAGCGTCAGCATGAAACTATGGATGCTCCTACTATACTCATGTACGTCAAGTAGTTGATGGTGAAGAAAGTAGGACTAATAGATATCAGATATCTAAGGAGCTCTTTCAATCTAGAATGACCAACGACACTACAGTACAGACACATGTCCTAAACATGATCAATTTGATTGAACAATTAGGATAATAGGTTTTGTCATGGATGGAGAGTTGAGCCAAGATTTGATCTTGTAGTCACTCTGGACTCTTCTCACAATTGTTGTGAATTTTTCATATGAATAAGCTAAAGATCAGCCTCGCTGATTTGCTTAACATGTTGAAAAATGTTAAGAGTCACTTTCCAACCAAGAAAGACCAAGTCTTACTGTTAGGGGTCAAAGGATCTTCTAAAAAGAAGAATGATTCTAAGAAGGTAAATAGAAAGGGCAAAAACAAAGGATAATAAGAACAAAACTGATACGGATAGCAAAGGAGTTTGCTTCCACTGTAATAAGCCTGGACACTGGAAAGAAACTACAAGAAGCATCTTGCAGAGGCTAACTAGAAGAAGCTTAGTGAAGTTTTGGTTACAAATACAATTTTGTTCATGATTTAAAATAAATTTTTTTTTAAGTCAAAGTTCTATTTGGGTATTGGATACCGACTTTGGTTATCATAAATATAGATTTATGAAGGGACCAAACAGAAGTGGAAATATAAACATAGATAAGTAATCATATGTGTAGGAAATAAAGCAAATGTTGCTGCATTAGCCATAAAAACTTATAGTTTAGCATTGTCTACGGGCAAATCTATTAAGTTAATAAGTTGTTATTGTATTCCGGTTCTCGTTAGAAATATTGTTTCCATTTTGTTGTTGGACAATGAAATCTTTGGTATTATATTTAAGAACAATTGTTGTTCTATTTATAATAATAATGTTTTGTATAGAACTAGAATATTACTTAATAGATTTTCTATACTTGACTTACATGAAAAATTATTTTATATATTGAACAAACTAGTATAAGAAAAGGAGATGATCATTCAAAGAGTTGAATGTGTGTATTTACTGAAATACAAGTGTGAATTATTTGAAAGGTTCAAAGAATTCAGAAGTGAAATATATTGGCAAAGTATTAAGATTCTTTGATTAGATCAAGAAATAAATACTTGTGCAATAAGTTTCTAGATCATCTCAAATGGTTTTCTCATAATGGACGCCTCCTGATACGCAATAATTGATTGATGTATCTGAAAGGAAAATCGTACCTTCTTGGACATGGTACGGTCCATAATAATTTTACTGAAATTCTAGTATCCCTCTAGGGTCATGCCCTAGAAATGGTTGCATATCTACGAAAAGGTAACCTTAAAATCTGGCCATAAGACTCCATAAAAGTTATGGACATGAAGTATTCCTAATTTTAAGTAAGTTAAGATAAGGGGTTGTCCAGCTTATGTGAAAAGGTTTCAAAGGATAAGCTTGGGACAAGATTTGACAAGTACAGATTTGTGGGACATCCTAAAGTAAGTTTAGAGTATATGTTCTATAATCCTACTTAGCAAAAGGTGTTTGTTGCGAAACACGCTACCTTCTAAGATAAAGGTGTTTATCAATAAAGGAACTAGTGGGAGGATAATAGATCTTAAAGAGTTCAAGAACCACAAATCACTATAAGTCAAATAAGAGAACCTGTAGATATACCTATTGTACCACAACCGAATTATAAATCTGGAATAGTATCGAAGATACCTGGGAGGTATGGATTAATCATGGATGATTATGATGAGGTGCGCATCATAAAGATGATGATCCAGTTACATACGATGAGGTAAGAGTTATAGACACTCAGAGAAATAGATTGAAGCAAACTTCTCAAAAATGGAACATTCATTTTGATGAAACAAATCAAAAGAGTTTGATTTTATCAAAAACAAGAATGAACCTAGTGTGTACAAAAGGGTCTGTGGGAGCATTGTGACATTTCTAGTATTATATGTTGATATATTACGGATAAGGAATGACATACCAATGCTATAATCAGTAAAGATAAAGTTGTCTAAATATTCCTCCATTAATGATTTAGGAAGAGTATCTTAATTGGGGATACAAATCTATAAAAATAAATTCAAGAGGATGCTCGACTTCCCAAGGAACGTATATTCATTTGATGCTAAAGTCGTTTAGCATGACAAACTCCAAGAGATGTCTCATGTTGATGAGCCATGGAGTTTATCTCTCTTAATAGTCCCCATAGACTCTTGAAAAGAGAGATCACATGAGTGACAATCATGTATACAATGAAATATACGAGACCTGATGTTGATCGGTCATATTCTAGAGAAGATCACTTGTCAGACAAGACAGTGAAAAATATCTTAAAGTACTTAACCGGCACTAAGGATGTGGTTAAAATTTATGGTGGGTCTAAATTAAAACTAGAGGGCTTAATAGACTCAAGTTTTTTTTAGCATGCACCAAGACGATAGAAAATCCACTTTAAGGTAAAGCGTTACCTTGAATCGGTGGTGCGATGAATTGAAAGGTTTCAAACAAAGAAAAAGAGTTGCTAATTTAGTGATAAAGACAAAGTATATAACTATAAATGAAGCTACAAGTTGGTTGTTTGGATGAAAAGTTCATTACAGAACTAGGAATAGTTCCTAAGTCTCATCTTGGATCTAAACATGTGTTGTGGCACTTTCATTTGATTATAGGAATCATTGAAAGATGGAAAATCACTATAGAGATAGTGGACTCTCAAGAACAACATTACATATCCATTAACTAAAGCTTTTCCAACAGCAGGATAATCGTCACTTAGAGAAGAAGGGCATGAGATACCATGACGATTGGCTTTAGTGTAAGTGGGAGATTGAAAGTAGTATACACACAAGCCAATCAAATTTGATGATAAAGCATATACTTTGTAACAATCTTATTCATTTATTAATAAAAATTATTAATTTATTAAAGGCTTTTAATTATCTATATGATGCTATTTTATAATATGTGATAAACCCATAGTTTTAAGCAATGCTTTTAGAATAATGATGATGATCATTCTAATGAGATCTAAATTTTTAGAAAGCTTAAAACTAAAATAGTTCCCAATCGTTGGATTACTAAATTAGGGATTAGTGAATCCGGATAGATTGGTACATATGTTGCTTGCTCATTGGATGAGGATGATTGATCTCATGATCATTTGTGTGGAGACACTAAAGCAAGTATGTAGGTGCTTATTGGAGAATAAGTACACTGAACGTGGCTCGCTAAGGAATACCTAATGGAGTTTTACTTATCATCAATAGGAATTCCTATAGTGATAGTAGTACAAAATGATCCTTGGACTTGAGATCATCATAGTATCTTGTGTATGATGAGTTATAATTTGACTTATTCCTTAAGACCCTTAGGGTATATCAAAGGGTATGCTTGGGTATAATAAGTTATACATGGAGATAATGTATGATCAATAAAGAATCTACCGCTTCTAGTAAAAGAAGAGAAATGTCCTATGTGATTCGATAAATGACAACACAGTAGTCCTTGGCCAAGGCTGAATGAAATTAGATAGGAGTTTTTAATTTGCATTATTTGGTGTTGTACATTTACGAGTCGAAATACATATAATTAAATAAAATAAGACTTGACAGTAATTCCATGTCTTATATTTAATTGGGACATTGTATGGTGGAATGATTGAATTGTACGGTAACTATTTACTCAAAGGTTCTTTTATGATTAATGTTGAAATCTATATTATCTGGAAAGTCGTTAATCGCTAGGGAGGCTTATCCCTATTGTAGAATAAATATTATTTATTTAAATAAATTAATCGTTTAATTTATTTATTTAAATAAGATTAGAATTGTTATAATTGATTTATTCACAACCGATTTAATATGGAGAACCTAAAGGGTCACACCATAAAAGGAAGAATAATTATTTAAGAAGTTAATGGCATAATCGTAATAATATGTAAGTATATTTAATTTAATCTATGGTGATAGAATAAATTAAATAGCTTAATATTTATTATTTAATATTTTAGAAATATTAAATATAAATTAATAAGAGGAGTCTTATTAATATTATTACAATTATTATTATTTTAATTTCTAAAGAGTTGGAAATTAATTTAATATTAGTACTCTCATTTATTCCTAATTAGATTAGGAGGCTAATTAATTAAATGATTTTAATTAATTAAAAAAAAACTCAATTCCTTAATTGTTAAGGAGGGTTGCCCACATCTATAAATAAGAGGAGTCTTATTATGGGTGAAGGTAGTTGTTGACTTTTTCACAACAGACGCAATTCCAATAGTTGGAGAGTACGTTCTTTTTCTATAGAGATAGAAAACTAGAGTTTAGTCAAATACTCATCTTCTTGAATCTTTCTTCTTCCTTGGTGGATCACCTCTAGAGGCCAAACACTTGGGTGGCTAACTTTGATCAAAGGAAGGAACCAAACCCGGTGGATTCAAGTTGAACGCAAAAAAGATTGGAGGTGAACTTGTACCTGAGGAAGCTCGAATCATCAAGGGTATGATTCTTGTTCTTTCTTTTTCGTTTAATTAATAATTGTGCATAAAGGATGATCCAGGTATAAGGTTTGTAAAATTTTAAAATTCTGATTTTCCATGCTTCCGCTTACTTTGTGCAATTTGATTGCGCTCATGAATATTACAAACCTAACAGAAGTTACGAGATTGCAAAGTAGGCAATTCGTACATGTTCCAACACTTAGAAAATTGCTGGAAAAACTGGAAATTAGGCCTGGCGTTGTAGCGCCGACCAAACCTTGAAAGAAGGCGATTCAAAGCCTCTCCTAGAGCTTAGTTACATTAATCAAGCGCCATAGTATCAGCTTTAACAAAGGGGAACCAAATAATTTGTGCCACCCCCAAATCTGGGTACTTCATTCCCACAGGATTTGATGTTAACTATCCCTTCATTCATTTCTAACTACCCAAATTTAATAAATTTAAACAATAAATCTACCCATTAAAGGGTTATATAATTTAAACCAATAAATCCTAGGTTGTCTATCCTTGAAACATTCATCAAATGCGAAAAATTAATTAATTACATTACATAATTAAAACTAAGTCTAAAAACATAAGTCTCAACAAATTAACAAGTCTTCAACACTTATTCATCTTGCATTTTCCTTTACTAGTGGTTGGCTCGTCAACCTTCTCAACTTTAGCTGCAATAAATATATATATGCAAGAGTGAGCAAAACAAATGCTCACTTAAAGAAAGTATAATAACTAGCAATGAATAAGCTTTACTAAATTGAATAACATTTTCTAACATCGATCATCCAGAACTAATATTCGAAATCATCTAAGGGTCACAAGACCATGAACTATGTCCCATGTTATAAGTATTTCTACTTAACCTTTAACAATCGTTAGACTATATGGACTTCCTTCTCATACTTAGGGGGATTAGACCTTCGTACCATGTATTGTGCACAAACACCTTAACGCTTTCGCGTAAATAATCCCATGTAATAGGGTTGTTCATCTCAGTTTTAACATATGAGTCCGTACCAAATGAAGTTTGGTTTGGATAAGTTTTAAGGGTAATTTAGAGTTCAACGTACATCAACTAAGGATTAGTTGAATCAAAACATTTAACGACACTACAAGGGTTCAATAACAACATATTATAGGGTGGATGGATTCAATGTAAATTTCTTTCTTCACTGTTGGGATATTGTTAGCTCTGACTTCCTTCGTGTAGTTAAATTTTTCTTCTCCACTTGTTGTATGCCTAAGGGGATTAATTCAATAGCGATTGCTCTCATTCCTAAATCTAGGAACCCCTCCTCCATGGCTGATTTTAGGCCAATATAATACCATCTATAAGTGCATATCAAAGATTCTCTCAAACATCATTAAATCTATTCTTCCCTCTCTTATTGATCAAGCCCAAGCTGCTTTCATTAAGGGGAGAAATATTAGTGACAACATATTGATTGCCCAGGAAGTTTTTCGGAATTATCACAGATCTAATGTGCCATGTGACAACCCGAGAATTTAGAAAATTTTTAAAATTTTAATTAATTGATTTAAGGTTCAATATTAGAACCTAGACATAAAATAAGTGTATGTGTTTGATATTTTTGAGAAGGAATTTTAAGTTTTTCAAAATTCTGTGAAGGATTTTGGTGAATTATGCAGGATTAAGGGTATAAGAGTTTATGTTCTGTGTATATGGTAATATATCTGTACAGTATGTGGTTAAGGGTCAAGGGTTGACCAGATAAGCTATATCATTAGCAAACCCTAATATTATATTAAGAACGTCAACGTTCAGTTAGAAAATTATTACGAATTATAAGACACCCTAAAACTGATTCTGAAAACCCTAATTTCAGTTCCGGGAATCCGAAACCCTAATTCGGATGTTGAAAACCCTAAATTGGTAATGCAAATAATAGTATAAGGTTTAAACGTTATTGATAATAACCTAATTAGGGATAACCCTAATTGATTTAAAAAACCCTAATTTCTGGATTATAAACCCTAATTTATAATTAGGAAAAACCTAATTATTAATTTAATAATTGTACTTATAATTAGGAAACCTTAATCCTAATTTTCAAGTTATAAGTAATTAGAAAACCCTAATCTAATTAGGAAACCTAATTTCTAATTTAGAAAAAATATTTTTCTATTTAAAACCCTAATTCGTGGGTTGTAAACCCTAATATACAATTATGACCCTAATTACTAAACTAGCAATTTTAATTAGAAAATAATAATCCTAATGAGCAAGCTTGGATTATGATTAATAAATCTTAATATAATTAAAGAATCCTAATTATAATTTAGAAATATTAACTTGATTTTGAAAACCTAATTTGAAAAATGCTAGAAAATGGATTTTTGGAACCTTAGATTTTAACCCTAAGGGTCAAACCCTAAGGGTTGGGACAAAAGATCATATTTCCATTAAATTTGTGTGCAAAATGACCTTAATACCCTTATTGCATTATTTAGCATAACTTGTAGATCTAGACCTAAGGTGAGTTGGTGAACCAACCCTAGCCTTAGCCTTGTGCTACAATCTCAGCAATCAGCCATTATATTAGCCATATTCATTGCATTAAAATTTAGAAATGAAAAAAATAAGAAAATCTCTTACTTTATTTATCCAAGCAACCAAGACCTTCTCTCTCTAGAATTTTGGGAATATAGAGTGAGAAAGTGAGATAAGATAAGCCAATATCATCCTTTATCTCTCCTAGATCAGATCATGAAGTCAGAAATCAAAGATCAAAGCAAAAAAGGTATAAACCCTAAAAATTTTGAAATCAATGATCTTATGTTATATGTTGAAATTGGTTGGTTAGAGTTGTGTATTAAGGTGTCTTTGAGTGATCTGGGTTGGTAGATCATGGATCTATAACATCTAGATGCACGATTTTGAAGTTTTGAAAAATCTGGAAAAACTTTGTAAAGTTATCTGACAACCATATGTCAGACCTCATAGATCTGTGTGTGTTATCTTTTTAGTGTGTTTTATGTTATGGATCTATTCTATGCCATGTGGACTACAATCTAGAAATGGAATCATGGACATACCATGTCTAGATCTCCAGAAATAAGCAGTCAAACTGCGTTGACCAATCACGAAAAAGGGGTTTCTGAGCAACCCAGAAACCCAGCAGTTGTCTGACAACGTTTTTCAAGTGCTAGATCTTGTTGTGTTTTGTTATTTTGGTCATGTTGTTAGGTTATTATTGTAGAGGGGTATATTAACTACACATGTGACACCCCCAAATCCGGGTTACCTGACCCCCGAGTTTGGTGTTCACGATCCACAATATAATACCATTTAACTACCCATTCATATATAAATAGGAATACATAAGTCATTAACATATGTTGTTAATACATAAGTCCCAGGTCCACTAACCTTAACATTACAGAAATACTCCTTAGATATACAAAAAGGGTTTACAATACAATACAATATAATAATAATATTGTTCATTATACTACTCCAGCATCTTGCCTTTGCCTTTGTTCTTCTTCGATCCGCTGGCCTCTTCGATCCTAACTGAAATGTTTATATATAGCAAGGGTGAGCAACAAGTTTTCCCCGCAAGTTAAGACATACAATAAATGTATACGAATCAATAAGAACATACTATCTATTTTTATAGAATGAAACCAAAGTTCGGTGAACTTTGAAATAGCTGAACAAATCGTTAATCAATAAAAAGTCTTCTCGTATTCTAGGCAACGCAATAATTTGATAATGAAAGAGTACAACGCTTTCAAAGTTTATACGATATTCTATTGAATAATCAAGAATCAATTCTACGCAATTACAAAGTGGAATGTTTTCCAGATTTATGCTGAGTGATCCATTGGATCTAGAACTTCTACTTTCTTGGGTATCTATCAAAGATTTTCTATGATACATACGCAGGAGTATCAGATAACTATAAGGATTAAATCATACCCCTCTGCAAGTACTTAGAGTCGGCCAACTCCTTGTACCCTATATTATGCATAATACTTAGGTCATAAGAATGGTGGTCTAATATACGACTTAAAAATTTTGTTCCCTTTATATAAAAGGTTGTTCTTCTCAGTCTCAGAATCAAGATTTGATTTAACAACGAAATTCAATGATTTCAATTTCTATTTACTTATCGATCTAGCCGAAATAATTTGCATCGATCTATCAATAACAATTGAATTCTCTTCTCGAATTTATCAAGTTCTAACAAATGTTCGTCTAGTCAGAATAATTAGCTAAGACATTTCTCAACATAATTTGACAATAAACAGGAATTATTTGTACTGTCAATTCTATGTTCTACGAATATGAATATCCAACCACAGTTATTCTACAAATGTATATTCTCCGAATCAGTAATTTAATTTGAATTATTAATCATGCACTAACTGCGAATAATCAACAATAAATTCCCTGAACATGGTATAATTAGCAATAATTAACCATTATAATAATTGAAGGAATATAACTCAAGGTTGAGTTAGGAAACTTGCCTCTTCAGCTGATTACAGCTACACAATAAACTTAATTGCGTTCGTAAGACCTATAATCAACAATGTCGGTCTCACAATTAGCACAATCATTTATAACACGCAACACTGTATTCTACAGTCAAACTTCTCCTAAACACATTACCACATAGCCACATCAGTGTTTATAACCTATATAAACACTTATCAAGTCTAACTAGTTCGGTCTGGTTGGACTTCGGTCCATTCTCGGTGTTCTAGTCACCTTATCCGATAATTAACACATTGATTCTCAATTAAACTTGGTCTCTAAGCTTCAATATTATTTTAGATAAGTCAAATACCATTTATAATATTTTTCGGAAGCTTTTAATAATTTATAAACAATTATTATAATTTATAATAATTTTTCAAACACTTAAATCCTTTTATATGATTTAATTATCGAATAATCTTATCCTTATTAATATTTAATAATATAAAAATATTAATAACATACTTGTCAAAATATTAAAGTTATTGTTAATAACTTAAAATATTTTTAAATCATCAATATTCTACTTAAATGATTTTTAAATTAATTAAAATCATTATTAAACCATCACCATTAATATTTAAATATTAATGAAATCATTATCAAAATATTAAAAGTCATTAATTATAACTTAAAATATTTTTAAAACATTTTTCTCATTTTTAAATGATTTTTAAATCAATAATATCATTTTTAATTCATTTATTTAATACAATAATTAAATAAACCTAATATCATTAATATTAATTTATTAATGAGAATTGTCCAAAAATATTGAAAATTATATTTTATAATTCAAAATATTTTCTAACACTTTATTCTTATTTAAAATAATTTTTAAATTAATAAAATCATTTTTAAGCGTATTTATTTAATTTAATAATTAAATAAATCTAATATCGTTAATATTAATTTATTAATGAAAATCCTCCAAAAATATTAAAAGTCACATTTTATAACTCAAAATATTTTTAAATACATTATTCTTATTTAAAATGATTTTTCATAATATCAAATCATTTTTCTCTAATTTATTTAATACACTAATTAAATAAATTAAATACTTTTAATATTTAAATAATTATAAATATTAAAGAAAAATATTCCAATTGGTCAGAAATTATTTTTTATAATTTAAAATAATTTTTAAAACCATTTTTGATAATTTTTAGAATTTATTTCTATTTTTAAATAATTTTCAGAATATTCAGAAATTCAAAAATTAAATAAACCGTCGTTGTTGGTGTTCTTGAGTTCAAGAACACTGACAGCTTCGTGTTCATGGTTGCTCGTTTGACTGACTATAATTCTCTGTACAGTCATGTTATTGGCTTGCTTGAAACTCGAACTTGTAGAGTTTATGTAGTACTACAATTAACATCAACAATATCAGACATACAACAAAACAACAAGACGATCTGTGTCTTCAAAATCATTTTCAGACGGTTTCTGGGTTTTCCCAGAAACCCAGCCGTTCGAGTGCTTACTTTCCAGCCCAATTAATTTAATGTTCCGGTCATGATTCATGTGTTATTATGGTTCCAATCTACAGTACTAATGTAATAGAACATAAATACAACAGCATAGTAGTCTGAATACATCACAGGTTCAAGATTCATCTCGGTTAAACCTTGTCAGAGAGCTAACTCACACGGTTTCTAGAAATTCCAGAAACGTGATCCGTGCTCGTCTGGCCTACTTTGACCATTAACTATACTCGATCTATTATATGTTTGTGGAAAGTAAAACCATGGATCTAAAGTGAATACAACAGGCTACAAGTGTATTACAACAACAACATCAAACACGAACCGGACTGACAGATCAAGGAGCCTATAGATGTTGTCAGACACGGATTCACAACCCAGAAAGTGTTAGTCAAGCTCGGTCAACCTTCTTTGACCAATAATAAATACAAATCTAGAGATCAAATGACTGTGATACCACTTGCAGAGTAAAGACAACATACCAGGCTACACGTAACAACTTTAAAACATCCGAAAACATAAACGAACAAGAATCTATGGCGCCTGACATTTGCTTGTCAGACCAAAAATTTTGTTCTTTGACAATTTTGAAAATCTTTACTTTTAAAGCATTTTGATGTTATGTATCTATGGTATATCACCATAGATCATCATAAAACATCATATTACACTTATAAAAACACAAAATCACAAACTCTAACTTGGCATACATGATCAAAATATAAATCTAGGGTTTATACCTCTCTTTTCAAATCTTGGATCTTGATCTTCCTAAATGATCTTGGGTGTTTAGTGGGCTGTTTATGTGACTGAGTTACTTGTTATTTTCGGAGCTTTGAGAGAGAATGAGAGTTGGTGAGAGCTTGTATGCAAAATGGCTAATAAAATGGACTTTCTCTCTCTAAATCTCTTATATAAGCTTATAAGTTGCTTGGATCTGATCAAATTTGGCTGGAGGCTGATATATTGTCTCACAAAGTCAACATAGTTGTTCAACAACTAAAGGTCTTAGCAAAAATTACAAGTTAACTAATTTAAAAAAAATAGAAAAGGGTATTTTAGTCATTAGTAAATTAAATTTAATGGCAATCTTGACAAATGCATAAACCCTTAGGGTTTAACCCTTAGGTTTTAACCCTTAGGGTTTAACCCTAAGGTTCTAACCCTTAGGTTTTAAATCACTAACTTTCTAGGATTTTCTAAATTAGGGTTTTAATTTAGAAAATTAAAATTTTGAAACTAATTAAATTAGGTTTTCCTAATTAAATTAGGTTTTCTTAATCATATTAGTGTTTACTAAATATATTAGGCCTTCAAATTAGGATTAGGGTTGCCTAATTAGGGTTTATAAATCCTGAATATGAAATTAGGATTTTAATTAGAAAAATTAAAATTTCTAAATTGCAATTAGGGTTTGTAAAATAGAAATTAAGATAACTAAAATATAATTAGGGTTTTTAACCGTACAATTGGTTTTCTAAATCAGAGATTAGGGTTTTTAATCTCTTATTAGGGTTTAAAATTTTAAACCTTATCCGATCAATCATTGATCAAAATCTCTATACAGTACATGTGACGCCCCCAAAACAAGTATACATCACCCATCTTGAGTCGCCAGATACATGGTACATAAATTCAAATACAAACTAATTATACAACTGTCGAGCAAAGTACGACAAAACATAAGCTGTGAGTTTTAATACAAATATTGTCGTCTGGACAATATACAAACTCAAATTCAATATTATTACATTTATTTTCCCACTATTTCACTGAATAGTGAGGACTACTAATGCTATCATCTGGTCCGTCACTCCGTTCCCCGACTAGTCCCTGCTACGTTCTCATTTCCTGAAGAGAACAATGAAAGTAAAAGGGTGAGCTCAACTAGCCCAGTAGGAAATATTATGACTAAGATACTGCAGAATATATTATCGTTAGCCTTCAACAGTGTTAAACTGATACAATATAACAATCATCAAGTTTAACTGCAGCGGAACAAGCAATCCATTAGAAGAGTCAAGTAGAGAATAAAATCTACTATCTTGTATGATTTTAAAAGGTTTTTAATCACTTTTATCGCTAAGACTCAGCTTAATAAATAATCCACATCATTAAATCATCCCTGCACTACAGGCCAATGATATTCTTTTAGTATCACGACCACGAATTATCCATGCACTACGGGCCAAAGATAATCGTGTTTTCATCAACGGTCCTGATCATGCCATAATATAATTCATCTTTGCACCCTTGGCCGAAGAGAATTCATAGCCATAATCATACCAAAAATTGTCCATCAATGCACTACGGGCCAATGAGGACTTTTTCCACATCATTTGTAACATTACGGTCATGATTATACCGAATAATCCCTGGTCATAATCATACCAAGTCTATCTATGCACTACAGGCCACAGATGACTTTCAACATAATATAAACATAAGGATGATGACAATGACATAATAATTCAATAAAAACAAGTTCAAGAATTAATTTATCTAGGAACCAATAACGTCCAAATTGTCAACATGATACTGCTTTGTGGAGTAAAATTTTAAGAATGCTCAGAAGAATATTTCCATGAAAAGATACTGGATGAAGTGCAAATGTTAAGGATATTCCACTAATTTCATGGAGTATAGAAGTCAAAACTTTAACCAACTGAGTATAATAAAGAATGGAATAATAAAAGAAATCACCAGGCATGCGATAGATCACACGCATGAAAGTTATTCTAACGAGAATAATAAATAACGGAACCAGTCCCACAGTAAAAAAGCGTCTGAACGGGATATTCCAATGTAATAATAAAGATGCGGAATCGGTCCGGCAGAAAACGCATGCTTGAGACGATATATTCCAACAGAATAATAAATAATGGAACCAGTCATGCGTAAAAGCATGCATAAGATGTTCCAATAGAATGATAAATAATGGAACCAAGTTCGGTTAAAACGCACGCACGTGATGTTCCAAAGAGAATAATAAAGAATGGAATAACAGAAGAATTTCACCAAGTATAGGGTAGCCCGCGTATACAGGTTATTCCCACAGAATAATAAAGAATGGAATAGCAAAAGTTCTCTTCATGGATAAGAAATAAATAATACTCCCTACCTTAGAAGAAACTGAATATAGAAGCGGTGAAGTAGCATAATACTTTTCTTCTTTCTCTCTATAATTTTTCCCTATAATAATTGCTCTATAGCTTTAGTGAATTAGTGAGAAATGAAGGAAGAATAAGCTTCTATTTATAGGAAAATATAGTTTCGATAATTGCACATTTTGGGGCTCGAAATATTACAGTATAATACCTTCCTCTTTTTCTTCATTTTTAATTTAGTCCTGCAAGTATTATCAAACTTGCACCACCTCCCCTAATAGTAAATCATGTGAATCAATAGTAAAATCATGTGAATAAATAGTATAATCATGTGAAAAAAATAATTACAGTATAATACCTTCAACTATACCTCCATTTTTAACTTAGTCATGCAAGTATTATCAATCTTGCACCACCACCCCTAATAGTATAAGAATGTGAATCAATAGTACCCCGTGAATAGTAACTCGTGAATAGTAACTCGTGAATAGTACTCTGACACGAAAAAGTGCTCTGAATACCAGAGTGAACAATATAACCTCCAGACATCAATTATCATCGAAATAAATGTCAATTTCCACTAACACTAATAATCCCAACACAATGGAACAATCAATTTCATCTTTAACACTACAAAAAAATGGGCCTTTAGCAACGATTTTTCGGGCAACGACTTTATAAGTCGTTGCTAAAAGTATATGTTTAGCAACGAAAGTTGTCCTTCGTTCTTGATTGTGTCGAGCTTTCACTTTTGCAACGAAATTCATAAAATCGTTGCAAAATTTCGTTAACTAATTCATTGGCGGGAAAAAAGTTCGTTAGAAATTCGTTGCAAAATTTTTGGCCACTTGATTTCCCGTCATCGTAGGCAACGAAAGTTTTTTGTTGTTAAAAATGGGGCTTTAACAACGATTTTTCAGGCAACGACTTGCTAAAAGTGTATGTTTAGCAAAGAAACTTGTCCTTCGTTGCAGATTATGTCAGGCTTTCACTTTTTGCATTCATAAGTCGTTACAAAATTTGGAAACAAATTTCATTAGAAATTCGTTGCAAAATTTCTAACCACTTGATTTCTCCTCATCGTAGGCAACAAAAAATTTTTTGTTGCTATATTTCTTTACCTAATATGGACCACATTCATTAGTAACAATTTTTATTTTCGTTGCATATTTTATACAACTTTTTGCAACAACTATTAAAATGTTGCCTTAAATTAAGATAATCCTAATAAACATGTTTTTGTAAGACCATATTCGGTATTCGGAGAATTGTCAAAAAAATATTCGTATTTAGTATTTAAAAATTATGTCCAAATGCGGAACATATTCGAACCTGTGACCTATCACTTGGAACTTTGATCATTTGACCGCTGGAGCAACACAAGTTATCTATTAATATCTTGCAAGGATTAATATTTATATCAAAACATGAGATTTTTCCCATATATTCCTTTCTTCTCCTTCACTACATACCATTAATATAATCTCGGGAAGTTTATATACTACAATAATAATAATAATAATAATAATAATAATAATAATAATAATAATAATAATAATAATAATAACAATAATAATAAAAATAATAACAATAACAATAACAATAAAAATAATAATAATAATAATAATAAATAAATAAATAAAAATAATAACACTATAATTTCTGCTTATATATGTCAAATACTTACAAAATTAGGGTTAAATGCAAAACCGGCCACTGAACTTTTCTGATATTTGGGTATTGAGCCCCTTTCTTCAGGTCAACGCAAACTGAGCCCTTTTCTAGTCAAAAATTTGGACTTTGAACCCTGAGGTACCATATGTGCGTTGACCTGGTGACGTGGCGCCTACATGGCACACGTCACCAGGTATGACGTGATATTTAATAAAATAAAATTTGACACTTGTCCAATGACATGGCAGGTATTTTAAATTTTTTCCAAAACTTGCCTCTCCTCAGACTCAAACCCACGACCAAATGTTGGAATTTTGATCACTCTACCACCCGAGCACCACAGACCTTGCTGTTAGTAATCTGCAAGGAATAAGTTTTATATCAAAACATGATATTTCCCCCAAAACAATTAAAACACTTACAAATTTACAAACAATAAAAATAATAATAATAATAATAAAAATAATAATAAAAATAATAATAATAATAATAAAATAAAATAAAATAAAATAGTAATAATAATAACATTTAGTTATTTTAAAGATAATAAAATAGTAATAATAATAATAACAGTTAGTTATTTTATCTTACATGTTCTTTAATTTATTTATTTTGCCTTGGAATATAGTATAAGTTATTCTTTTCAATTATCTTCTTCTTTTGCAATAAAAATTAATGAGCGATCGAACACTTTTTTGATGGAAATTGGTAATGAAATAATTAAATGACATATCAAGATTATAACGTAAATTAGTAGCCAAGTTAATTAATTAGTTTTTTAATATTGGACATTTTAAAATAAGGAATAATTAATGCTATTATTTCCCGAAAATCTACTGCTTTTCTATTTTGTAAAAAAAAAAAAGAATTGATATAATAATTAGCGCTTGTGAAAAAAAAGGAAAAAAGAAGAAGTCAAACAGGTCTTTCCATACTAACGATCTTATATATCACAGAATAAAACGAAAAATTAGTGTGTTATTATTATAAGATAATATATTTGTATTTCATGCATAAATATTTATATGAATATATGTTTATAAATATTTATATGAATATTTAGAGATAAATTTATTAATAAATAAATATATATATATATATATATTAAAATATTCATAGTTACGTTATATAAATATTCATAATTACTTTATATATATTTAGTTTAATATGGAGATTTAAGATAGGTATATATATATATATATATATATATATATAGTAATAGAATTTATCTAATACACAAAAAATACTCCCTCCTATCCTAAATAAATAACGTTTTAGGGGTTTAATTTTATTCTATATAAGTGTCGTTTTGGAATTTCTATGTAATATTGCACTATTTTTTTCTAATTTACCCCTCTATTTAATATGCTTAGTAAATGCAATTCAATGAACCATTTTACCACATATACAACCAAAGTTCTAATAACCCATTAATTGTCTTCATCTTTGTGGAGAGAGAAATAATTAATTAGAGTTACAAAAGATATTTTGTGTTATTTTTGAATAAGTGTGCTTAACTCTAAAACGTCATTTAATCTGGATAGGAGGGAGTATAACATAAGAAGAAAAAATATCACAGCTAGAACCTAAGACCTATGGCTTATTGGGCCATTGTGCTATTCTAATTTATTAGTTAACTAAACTAACGCCATAACTTGTAGTTTTCGATATTTTTAAATTTATTCTACTCCTTAGATTCGAACTTGCAACCTCTAATTTGGAACATAGGTCATATGACCACTAGAGCACCAAAGGTCATCTATTTATATCTTGCAATAATTAATATTTATATCAAAACATTTCATTTCCCCCATTTTGCCTAACATTAGGAAAATGTTTGTTTAACCATTAGGAAACTGTTACTCATTTTTTAAAAAATAAAAAATTCTATATTAATTGCAAGTTTCATAAAATATATTAATATA